>JAWDJD010000004.1:15618333-18439166 GCA_035047305.1 Bradypodion pumilum | reverse complement strand
TTGGGACAGGGATCTAGAGTAGAAAGCTATCGGGGCCTCCCTACCGTTCTCCAGCACGTGGCAAAGCACCGCCCCCACCCCCACCGGGGATGCATCGCATATCAGGACCACCGGGCGTTTGGGATTGAAGTGGGTCAGTACAGCATCTGATGCCAGGAGTCGCTTCAGGTCATTGAAAGCCTTTTCCTGGACGTCGCCCCACTTCCATGCCTCGTCCTTTTTTAACAATTTGTGTAGCGGTTCTGCCACGGCTGCCTTCCGCGGGAGGAAGGAGTGGTAGAAGTTGAGCAGTCCGAGGAACGACTGCAACTCGGGCTTGGAGGTGGGGCGAGGGGCCTTTTTGATGGCGGCTACCTTGGATTGGGCTGGCCTAATTCCCTCGGGAGTAACACGGAACCCTAGGAACTCAACCTCTGTAGCGAAGAAGACGCATTTGTCTTTCCGCAACCTCAACCCCGCCTTTTCGAATATTGTCAGGACCTTTCCCAACCTTGTTGCTAATTCGGCCCGGCTCCCCCCTGTAATTAATACGTCATCAAAATAGGGTAACACCCCCTCCAACCCCTTCAGGAGGCGTTCCACCAATGACTGGAAAATCCCGGGCGCCGAATTCACGCCGAATTGGAGGCGCGAAACCTGGAACGCCCCTTTGTGGGTGACTATGGTTTGTGCAGCAGCTGCGGCGGGGGTCACCGGGAGTTGCTGGTAGGCTTGGGCCAGGTCGAGTTTGGCGAAACACCTCCCCCCGTGTAACCTGGCCAATAAGTGGCTGACTACCGGCACCGGATACGCATTAGGGCGGATCGCCTTATTGATGGTGCACTTGTAATCAGCGCATATTCGGACTTCCCCGTTGGCCTTGAGCGCTGTTACAATTGGAGTTTCCCACTCCGCAGAATCAACAGGAACAAGAATCCCCTGGCCCACTAATTTGTCCAATTCCGCCTCAATTTTGTCCTTTAGTGCGAAAGGCACTCTGCGCGGTTTAAGTCTGATTGGACGCACTCCAGGGTCCAGGTCGAAAGTCACTGGGGGGCCCTTGAATTTTCCTAGCCCCTTTTTAAAAACCTCGGGGTGCGCGTCGCACACGCTCTGTATTGGATCAGTCCCGGCGGCGTGTGCTCCCACGGCGTGCACCCCCCCAATGAACAACCCCAGGGGCTGGAACCATTGAGTCCCGAGGAGGCTGCATTTACCCCCCTTGAGGATGACTAAGGGAAGCGTTGCGGTGTACTTTTTGAACTGGACCTGGAACTTCCCAACCCCCAACACTGGGATGCGGTTCCCCTGCACGTCCTTCAGCGTGGCCCTCAACGCCTTGAGCTTGGGCCGCACGCGGGGGGCGATTTTCATGAACTCCCCCTGGGAAATAATGGAGTATGAGGAACCCGAATCCACCTCCATCCTAACAGGGGCCCCTTGTATTACTACCTCAACGAAGTAACGGGGGTGCTCCGTGGAAACGCTGCAAACCGGCGCGTCGTCCTCGCTGTCGTCGGAGACTCGTCCTACTCCGTCCCGCGTCCTCGTGGTCCGTGTGCCATCCTTCGGCCTCGTGGTGCGGTCCTGCCTCGCCGAGCGGTCTGGAGAACTCCGGGTGGCCTCGCGTCGTGTCCGGCAGACCTTGGCGATGTGCCCGCGCCGGCCGCAGTTGTGGCACTCGGCCTTGCGGAATGGGCATTTGGTGCGGGCGTGGGCGGCGCCGCAGCCATCGCAGCGCCGGCCCTCTCTCTGGACCCTCCGGACGTCCTCGTCGTCGCTGCTCTCTGCAGAAGACGAGTTCGAAGTCCGCCGGGCCGCGCGCACCGAACTCTCTGCCTTGGCGGTCTTCGGGCGCCAGTCCTGAAGTTCGTGCACCCCGGCCGACGTGGCCTCTGCGGCCTGTGCCGCGTCGAGGACTTGTTGCCACGTGGGAGGCGGCTCCCTTTTCATCAGCGCGCGCTGAGTCTCTGTGTCCCTCAGACCGCAGAGCAGGCAGTCCCGGAGGGTGACGTCGGGGAGTTCCCACTTGCAAGGGCCGGCGGCCAACCGCAGGGCCGCGGCGAACTCATCGACTGATTCTCCGGGTGCCTGGACTCGCCTCCAGAACGCGCTCCGAGCGGGGAACATCGCTATTGCCGGCCGGAGATGGGCGCGCAGCGCCGCCAGGAGCTCTGTGGCCTTGAGGTCGCCCACCTTCCTCGGCGCGATCAGGTCCACCAAGGTCCTCTTGGTTTCTTGTCCGAGCATGCGGACGAAGATGGCCCTCTTTTTGGCCTCGTCTGAGACTTCGAGCTCCACCAGCGCAGCGTTGAAGTCTATCTCAAACAGCTCCAAGTCTCCCGGCTTCCTGATCTCGTAGCCGGCGCATGTCTTGGTCCCGTGGGCAGCCATCATCCCACCTTCGTCGCCAGTTTAGTGTATGGGACCAAAGACAACCGGACAACCGAAAGGTTGGTTTAACACAGGTTTATTGCATTGCATGAGGTTCCAGTGAAGCATGAGGTAATGGCGGTGATACATCTCAATATATACAGTAGCTCTCTACATTTGAATCTTGTAGCACGGTAGCTGATTGGTTGCTACCGGCGTGGCCTCGCCCAGGCACGCCTCTTTCTTCAGCTGCTGAATGCAGGTCTTGCTTCAGCTGCTGAATGCAGGTCTTTCTTCAGCTGCTGAATGCAGGTCTTGCTTCAGCTGCTGAATGCAGGTCTTTCTTCAGCTGCTGAATGCGGGGAAGGTTTTCCCGCGGCTGTCCGTGATTGAGCAATGTGAACCATGTGAGAGTGAACGCTCGCAGCTGCCCTCTATAGGCTGTCTGCTCGCGTTCCTTTACAGCTGATATCGTTTGTATCTGGAGTGGTTACAATCTTGCCTTACAGTATAATGAACATGCATACATACATAACACTGCAGCAGTTGCCCTAACCTCCACCACAAGTGAAGGTTGCAGAGGTGTACCCAAGAAACATGAAAGAAAAATCCAGCAGTGACAAGGGTGACATGCCAAACTAGAAAAAAATAAAACAGAGTTTGAAGGATGCACTTCTGAGTCCCAGTTACTACATTACTGCCATTGAGGCTGGCTCCACTGTACAGTAAAGCTAGCTCATTCTCTGTTCACACTGGATAAGATACATGACTGCTATAGTTTAAGGTGAGCTTTCATGCATCAAGTCCACTTCCTCAGACCAGATTTTTTTAGTTTTTACTTTTGTTTCATTTCTTGTCTGATATGTCTGGACAGACTAACTCTACTACCACTTCAAAAACTTCTCTATTCATGTCAATGCCAAGCTACGATAGGTCCATATATTTTCTAGGTCAAGTTTGCTCAACGTCTTGGCTCAGAGTCAAAGGACTCTTTAGAATTCAATGTTCAGAGGAATGGATAGTTACTCCTATACAACAAAATGAGATTGGGGGGAGGGGGATATAGAGGCAGAAGCCATTCCTGATTCATCCTCCACTTCTACTTCATTCTACTCTGTGGGTGCGGAGATAGCAGCTGTTTTGACATCATCATGGCCTCCATTCAGTTTACAGAAATTTGCAGCTCTGGAAAGCTGTGCAAATCAAGGACAGCTATTCAGAGTGGCAAGGGTAATACCAGAGTAGGGCAAATTGAGACCCAAGCAACTTAACCATCTGAGTCTGGTACCTTGTTCATGTTATTAGGAGTACCACTAGAGTGGATATGATGAGAACTTAACACAATGCCTTTTGTCCATTTACACACAAAGCAGTTTCAAGCAATAAAATAGAAACTCCAAAAGCCAGTATCTAGTATGCTTTCCCAGATCTGACACACCTTCTAGTTAGTACAATAGCACTGGATCATGCTGCTTTCATAATGATTGCTTATTTTTGTGGAAATCACCACTTGCACCACTCAGCAGAAACTCAACAGGATATTGGCCAAATTACAAAAAAATTTGTAATTAAATATGCCTGAGCCAAGTCTCCCATACAGTACAATATAATAAAAAAACTTTGGCACTTGAGGATGCTCTTTTTGGTTGGTATGGGTGATGATATATAAAAAGCCCTCAAATCTAATGAATCAGTTATGTACAGTACTGTATATGCCGCTGTCAGCACACCTTGTTTTAGGGCCTGTCCTTGCTAACTGCCAGCAGAACACCACCCCTGAGAGCTTTCCATGATACTGATAGGTCCTCTAGAATCAACATCCTCCAAAGTAATCCATGCTAGTGGCTGGAGGAAATTCCCTCATACTCTTCCTCTCTATCTTGGCCACTTTAAGATTGCTTAAGGGTTCTACAATAGTGACCAAAGTTAACAACCTTACAACAGTGACCAAAGTCACTGGTTTCTATTTTAAAAGCCCTTCTGTAGCTGGCTAATCTTTCTCACACTAGGTCAGGTGAAAGGAACTGCAGAAAGAATTCACCAAAAGGTGCCTTCATTTTGGCAGCAGTGGCTAAGTGGTTAAGAAGCTTGCCTTGTTAGCTGGAAGGCTGGCAAGTCAGCAGTTCAAGACCGGGTACTGCATGATGAATTGAGCACCCATCTCTGGGGGACATGAAAGGAGCCTCATTTGGGAGTTCCCTGAGCGGAGTTTCTTCCGCAAAAATCCTTTCAACCCAGAATAATTTCTGACATGAAATTACTATTTTGGCAGTTTCATGTCTGGCCTAGACATGGAAGAAGCCCTAAAAATGATTTTCAACAAAGTGCACAGTTCCCCCTCTAGGGGATTTCAAGACACAAAATGGCCACCCCATTGTGCAGGCAGGGCAAAATGGCCATCCAGCCCTCAAAACTGTGAGAGAGCGTGACTCGGCCCCTGGCTTGGAAAAGGTTGGGAACCCCTGGCTTACATGAATGACATGCTGGATTTTTTTAAGACCAAAAAGAACAGAATTTGGAAGCTTCTGTAGATTTTTCGGCCAAGTGCTACACTCATTTTAACAAAGCAATGACACTACACTTAGGAATTTCAAAATAATAAAAATGGTGCAGAATTAAAATTGGTTATTAAAAACAATTAGCCTGCTTGGTTACAAGGTAACTTAAGTCACCTGGTAACCAAGCAGAAGATGCCAAGGCAACATGAAGCAGCAACAGATCAAGTAATCCCATGAACAGGTTGCCCTTTACACATACCAATACGACCATGTCCATGACTGACATGACCACGCAGCTTCCTGGTTTTCCTCAATCTTGAAGGCTGAGTGAGAGAATAGAAAAGTCAAACATATACATAACCACAGAAGACTTGGCATAGTGTGATTCAACATATCTTTGGAAAATATTGATGTATAATTTGTAGTTTAGAGTCCCAGCTTCACTTTTCCTTTGACAAGCATGCTGCCATTTTATCTGTTGTATTGTGAGATATATAGTTCATTTCAAATGTACTCACACATTTTTTGTCCTCAGAATGGTATAATTATTGCCTTAATCCTCAAAAAAAAATGTATGCCGTAGATTCATCTTATTCTTCCATGTATAGACCAGACGTGAAACTGCCAGTATTAATGAAGCTGCTGCCCTTCATCGAGATGGATTTAAGTGGGATTTAATGCACTTGGGGACCATCACTCTTCCCTGTGGACTTTCGGCACCCAAGGCTGTTAGTCCTCAGGGTTGTCAGGTTAGTTAACCTCAGCCTGACACTTGGCATTGAGTTGCTGGCAGTAGGGTCTACTCTATTAGCATAACAGATAAGTTTACAAATCAATGTGTCATTTTACAACTGGTAATAACAGAAGATCCCTGATTGGGGTTCAGATTACTGTGAAGTTTGGTTTTGTTGAGTTGTAAATGGTTAGTAGATGGATGCCAAAATAAACACTGTGGCATTACACATCTGTCTATGAGTTAATAGAGGATGGTGTGAGTGACCTAGTCAGAGGCCACTTTACTCACTTTGTTCTGTGAAGTGTCCCTAGAATCACTGATCATCCTTGTGAAGTTTGTTCTGTAAAGGTGGGAGTGTGGGTAATTTACAGCAGATAACAACCTGTTAGTTGTGGCATGAAGTCACACTCTTATGTCTGACTAAGTGGATTTGATCCACGAAAGCTAACATTAAAATACAGAAATTAGTCTTTAAGGAGCTATACTTTCTGTCCTTGCTATCCGATGTTTTTTTAAGAGAGGGGAAGGCGGGCACCACAAAAACTGACCCAATTATGAATGGCAGAGGGGAAAAAAGATTTCTCCATCCTCTGCTCTAGCAGGAGTTTGTGATGAGGCAAAATTTAAAAAGAGGCCTGGCTGAAGAACAGTGATGCCCCCCACCCCCAAATGTCTTCAGAGCTGAGGGACTGGGTTGTGCTTCGCCTCAGTGTTCCGGGCGCTCCGGTGTCTAGTCATGCCTGCCACATGACCACAGAAATGTCTACAGCAGACGGCGCTAGCTCTTCAGCTTTGAAACAAAGATGAGCACTGAACCCTAGAGTAGGATACAACTGGCTTTCAAGCAAGGGAAACCTTTACCTTTACTCTCTTTCCTGCCCATTCAATCCGACCGAAGAGGAGGCCTCCCCCTCCTGCTTCCAGGCCTCCCAGAGACAAGGACGGGGAGGGAGGGGGGCTCACAGGAAAACATACACACACACCCACACATGGCACACCCCATCTTTTTGAAGACGGTAGTAATAATTTCGTGCCAGAAATTATTCTGGATTGAAAGGATTTTTGCTGGAGAAACTCCGCTCAAGGGTGCCTGAATGAGGGCTCCTTTCATGTCCCCAAGGCCTTTTCCCCCACCAAAGGGGTCCCTATTGATCTACTTGCAATTTTTTGCTTTTGATCTGCTAGGTTGGCAGGAGCTGGGACAGACAGGTGCTCAAACTGCCATGCAGTGCCACCTGGGTCTCAAACTACCGGCTTGCCTGGGCCTTCCAGCTAACAAGGCGAGCTTCTTAACCACTGAGCAACCGCAGCCACCTTATATATAAGTAGGATAATCATATAGTCAGTATAATGGCTGAGAAAGTGGACTAGGTCCATGTCCGATTCTGCAGATGTTTCTATGGTCGTGTGGCAGGCATGCCTCAACACCGTAGTGCACGGAACTCTGTTACCTTCCCACCGAAGTGGGCAAAATTGATCTACTGGCAACTTCTTGCTTTTCGAACTGCTAGGTTGGCAGGAGCTGGGGCAAAAACGGGAGCTCACTCCGTCACGCTGCACTCGGGGTCTCGAACTGTTGACTTGTCCGGGCCTTCCAGCTAACAAGTCGAGCTTCTTAATCACTGAGCCACCGCAGCAGCGCAGCCTCGGTGACGCCCCCCGCCCGCCCCGTAAAGCCAGCGGCGCCCCCCCCCTCCCGCACCTACCATCTTGGCGCCACTCAAAGAGGAGATAACTTAGGGGAAATTTCCAAGATGTCGCGAGACTTCAGCCCAAACTCCGCGCTCGCCGCGAGAGCTGATTGCTGCGCGCGCACGAAGGAACAAGGGTGGGAAGCAAAATAGGTAGGACGAGACCGATAAGAGGTGTCCTGGCGATACTTGGAGCACCCGGCTACCGTCACGTGTTCATACGAAGCCCCGCCCCCTTCCCCCTGCTACTGATCACATGACATGGGCCTCGCGGTCTTGTTAGTTGTTAGTTGCTCCTGTCCTGATGTTAACCATAGAGGTGAACTAGAGTAGAGAGCTACAGGGGGGGGGGGGAGGGTGTTCTTCCTCTCTTTCTTCTCCCTTAACTCTGGCAGACAGGTGCCGAAGAAGGGGTGATACTGAGTCCCACAGGCTTTAGTTACAAAATTAATGGTGATAATTAGTGCATCGAAAGGGAGTGGCTAAGACGCTGACTGGGAGGTGGAAGGTCAGCAGTTTGATCCCCGAGTACTGCAGGACGGAATGAGCTCCCGTCTTTGCCCCAGCTCCTGCCAACTTAGCAGTTCGAAAGCAAGAAATTGCAAGTAGATAAATAGGGACCCCTTCGGTTGGGAAGGTAAACAGCGCTCCGTGCACTCTGGTGTCTAGTCATGCCTGCCACATGACCACGGAAATGTCTGCAGAAGCAGACAGTGATGGCTCTTCGGCTTTGAAACAGAGATGAGCGCTTTAGTCGGATACGACTGGCTTTCGAGCAAGGGAAACATTTACTAATAAGTGCATCATGTTGGTTACATTCACATCAGTGAGTAAACAAGACAAAAAAATGTTGTGGCACTTTAAAGACTTAACTGCTGTATTTTAATGTTAACTTTCGTGGATCAAATCCACTTCGTCAGACATAAGAGTCGGACTTTATGGCATCAATTTATACACATGTACAGAGGTACAAGTATGATTAACATAAAAGATAAGAATACAAAAAGTATACATTTTGTCACCCTGCTTATTCAACTTATACACAGAACACATGCGCAATGCAGGGTTGGACAAATCACAAGTTGGGATCAAAATTGCTGGGAGAAACATCAACAACTTGAGATAGGCAGACGATACCACCCTAATGGCAGAAAGTGAGGAAGACCTAAAGAAGCTGCTGTTTAGGTTGAAAGAAGAGAGTGCAAAAGCTGGCTTGAGAGTCAACATCAATAAAACCAAGATAATGGCAACAGGCCCTATCAGTCCCTGGAAAATAGATGGGGAAGAAGTAGAAGCAGTGACAGACTTTACTTTCTTAGGATCCAGGATCACTGCAGATGGTGATTGCAGCCATGAAATATAAAGGCGACTAATTCTTGGGATACAAGCTATGAGAAACCTGGGGAACATAGTTAGAAGTAGAGACATCACCTTGCAAACAAAAATTCGCATAGTCAAAGCAATGGTATTCCAGGTAGTAATGTATGGTTGTGAGAGCTGGACCGTAAGGAAAGCTAAGCGCAGAATAGACGCCTTTGAAATGTGGTGTTGGAGGAGAGTTTTGAGAGTCCCCTGGACAGTGAGGAGAACAAATAAGTCAATCTTAGAAGAAATCATCCCTGACTGCCCCTTAGAAGGTCAAATAGTAAAGATGAAGCCAAAGTACTTTGGACATCAAATGAGAAGAGAGGATTCACTTGAGAAAGCCTTGATGCTGGGAAAGGTGAAGGGCAAAAGAAGAAGAGGGCAGCCAAAAATATGATGATGATGATGATCACCACCACCACATTTATATGCTGCCCACTCAAGATGGCTAGATGGTATTATAGATGCAATGGGCACAAAGTTGGGTGGGCTGAGGAGGATGGTGGAAGACAGAGGTGCCTTGCGGCAATGGTCCATAGGGTTCCAAACAGTCGGAACCAACTGTGTGACTTTAGTGTATGGGACCAAAGACAACAGACAGCCGAAGGGTTGGCTTAACACAGGTTTATTGCATGATGATCCGTTGGAGCATGGGGGTAATGGTGGTGGTACATCTCATTATATACTGAGGACTATACATTTGAATCTTGCAGCACGGTAGCTCATTGGCTACTGTCGGCGTGGCCTCGCCCAGGCACGCCTTACTCTCGCAGTTGTATCTTCTTCCTGCTGAATGCGAGTATCTTCATTCTGCTGAATGCGAGTATCTTCATTCTGCTGAATGCGGAGGCATTTCCCGCGGCTGTCCGTGATTGAGCAATGTGAACCATGTGAGGCTGAACGCTCGCAGCTGCCCCAAGGGGTTGCTTGCTCGCGTTCCTTTCAGCTGAGATACATTGTAATTGTGATGGATACATTTATATCTTGATAGCTTTACAGTACATTGATATGCATACATAACACCCCTCCCCCCTAGGATGGGACGAAGTCCCGCAACCATTGTGGCTTGCCGCACGTGCGCTTGGGGCGTGCTTGCGCTTGACCTAGTACCGGAGAGCCTGTGATCCCTGACTCCGTGGGAGCTTGTCCTGCTACGGGAAACGGGGATTCGTTAGTGGCTCTGTGGGGCGTCCGTGCCTGCCTTGCGCTGGGGGATGGAAATGGAATGAACAGCTGGGACGTGAACCCCTGCCTGTTGCTCTCGGACCCCGGGGACCCTCCTATTGTGAACCGCGGGACCGATGAGGATGCCCTTGTGGTTCTGCTGCCTTCTGTTCCCCGCTCGGGGGACCTTGAGACTGTGGTGGGCGGACTCGCCGTTACCTCCTGTCTTGGGGGTGTCGGTCTCCGGGAAATTGGTGCTATGTTGCATTCTAACTCACAGGGGCTACTGGGACTGGAAGTACCAGGGGCTGAACTGAAACCCCTCTTTTCGCTAGGACGGGTGGGGGACCACTCCGCTAACTCCCCCTGGTACTGTAAATCAAGGTCTAAACTTCTTGGGGAATCTGTGTTTTGGGGATGCTTCCGGGGGCTGTGTGTGAGATCGGGGCTCTTCCTTTCCGCCGCAAACTCCCGCAAAAGATCTCTGAGGATCGATTCCCTTTCCTCCCCCCTTGGTGGGGACCCATGTCCCCCTTTTTCTCCCCCTTGGGTTAAGCGGGTGGGGGAGTACCCTAACGCTGATTCGTGGCTTTTTCCGTCCTCGTCCTGTTCTCCGGGGACCCTGCGCCTGAGTTGGTCCATGTGTCGCCTCCACAGGAGGCCTGTACTGGTCTCCACGCGGTATGAGACGGGGCCGGTTTGTTCTATTACGGTGCCCGGCACCCAGGCTGGCCCTGCGTCGGCGTAGTTCCTGCAATGCACCGGGGCGCCTACGCTGAAACTCTTTGCGGGTTCCACCCCTATGTTCCGCCCCGTGTCCTCTACTCTCGTGCGGTCTAGCTTGGAGATTACCGTGGCCAGCTTCCTGCGCATTAACAGCTCCGCGGGGGAGTACCCTGACGCCAATGGGGTGACCCTGTACCTTAGCAGGAATTGGCACAATTTCAGGTCGAGGTCTCCGGGGCCCATGCGCCGCAGCGCGTCTTTTGTGGTGCGCACGAGGCGCTCTACTTGGCCGTTGGTGGCCGGGTGAAAGGGGGCGGAGGTGACGTGCCGAATGGCGTTGCGATCCATGAATGCCCCGAACTCGGCGGACGTGAAACAGCTAGCGTTATCGCTGACGAGGGTGTCGGGTAAACCGAACGTGGAAAAGACCCTCCGTAACTGTTTAATTGTAGTGGCCGAGGAGGTGCTCGAGACTGGGATGACCTCCAACCACTTGGAGAACGCGTCCACCACGAGGAGGAAAAGCGTTCCCCTGAACGGGCCAGCAAAGTCTACGTGTACCCGGGACCAGGGCCCCCTTGCTGCGTCCCACTCCCTATGTGGCAAACGAGCCTCTTCTGGCCTGGAGCTTTGGCACGCTTCGCAAGTGCCGACCATGTGTTCGATGTCGGCGTCTAGCTGGGGCCACCAAAAGTAACTACGGGCTAGTGCCTTAGAGCGGACGATCCCCGGGTGGCTGACGTGCAGCAGTTTAAGCACCCTCGGCCGGAGCGACGTGGGGATCACTACCCGCTGTCCCCACAAAAGGCAACCCCTCTCTAGGGACAACTCTAGTTTCTTTTGAAAAATGTGTCGAATTCCGCTGCTGGGGAAGACACGGGCCACCCTTTCTGTACCCAGGAGCAAACTGTAGCTAGCGTTTTGTCCTTGCCGGTCGCTTTGGCGATGTCGGCCGGTACTACTGGAGGGGAGTCTAGGACCTCTATCATTAAGACCTGGTGGTCCCCCTCTTCCTCGCCCACGTGGCAGCAATCCCGGGGAATGGGGGACCTCGACAGGGCATCCGCATGGCTAATCTCCTTCCCGGGCCGGTATACCAACGCGTGCTGATACGCGTTGAGAAAAATGGCCCACCTGAGCATCCTCGGGGACAGGATTTGGGGTGTGGGCTTGTCTGCGGTGAAAATGCCTAGCAAGGGCTTGTGGTCAGTCACTATGGTGAAGGGGCGGCCGTACACAAAATCATGAAATTTCTTGGTCCCCGCAATTATCGCTAGTGCTTCCCTGTCTGTCTGGGCATAGTTTCTCTCCTACTCTACCTAGAGTAGAACGCTATCGGGGCCTCCCTCCCGTTCTCCAGTACGTGGCATAACACCGCCCCCACCCCCACCGGGGATGCATCGCATATCAGGACCACTGGGCGTTTGGGATTGAAGTGGGTCAGTACCGCATCTGATGCCAGGAGTCGCTTCAGGTCATTGAAAGCCGTCTCCTGGTCGTCGCCCCACTTCCATGCCCCGTCCTTTTTTAACAATTTGTGTAGCGGTTCCGCCACTGCTGCCTTCCACTGAAGGAAGGAGTGGTAAAAGTTGAGCAGTCCAAGGAACGACTGCAACTCGGGCTTGGAGGTGGGGCGGGGGGCCTTCTTGATGGCGGCCACCTTGGATTGGGATGGCCTTATTCCCTCGGGAGTAACACGGAACCCTAGGAACTCAACCTCAGTTGCGAAGAAAACACATTTGTCTTTCCGCAACCGCAACCCCGCTTTTTCGAATATTGCCAGGACCTTTCCCAACCTTATTGCTAATTCGGCCCGGCTCCCCCCTGTAATCAATACGTCATCAAAGTAGGGTAACACCCCCTCTAACCCCTTCAGGAGGCGTTCCACGAGCGACTGAAAGATCCCGGGCGCCGAATTCACGCCGAATTGGAGGCGCGATACCTGGAACGCCCCTTTGTGGGTGACTATGGTCTGCGCAGCAGCTGCGGCGGGGGTGACCGGGAGTTGCTGGTAGGCCTGGGCCAGGTCGAGTTTAGCAAAACACCTCCCCCCGTGCAACCTGGCCAACAAGTGGCTGACTACCGGCACCGGATACGCATTAGGGCGGATCGCCTTATTGATGGTGCACTTGTAATCAGCGCATATGCGGACCTCCCCGTTGGCCTTGAGCGCTGTTACAATTGGAGTTTCCCACTCCGCAGAATCAACAGGAACAAGAATCCCCTGGCCCACCAATTTGTCCAACTCCGCCTCTATTTTGTCCTTTAGTGCGAAGGGCACTCTGCGTGGTTTAAGTCTGATTGGACGTACTCCAGGGTCCAGGTCGAAAGTCACTGGGGGGCCCTTGAATTTTCCGAGCCCCTTTTTGAAAACCTCGGGGTGCGCGTCGCACACGCTCTGTATTGGATCAGTCCCGGCGGCGTGTACTCCCACGGCGTGCACCCCCCCAATGAACAACCCCAGGGGCTTGAACCATTGAGTCCCGAGGAGGCTGCATTTACCTCCCTTGAGGACGACTAGGGGAAGCGTTGCGGTGTGCTTTTTAAACTGGACCTGGAACTTCCCAACCCCTAACACTGGGATGCGGTTCCCTTGCACGTCCTTCAGTGTGGCCCTCAACGCTTTGAGCTTGGGCCGCACGCGGGGGGGGCGATTTTCATGAACTCCCCCTGGGAAATGATAGAGTATGAGGAACCCGAGTCCACCTCCATCCTAACAGGGGCCCCTTGGATTACTACCTCAACGAAGTAACGGGGGTGCTCCGTGGAAACGCTGCAAACCGGGGCGTCGTCCTCGCTGTCGTCGGAGATGCGCCCTACTCCGTCCCGCGTCCTCGTGGTCCGGTTGCCGTCCTTTGGCCTCGTGGTGCGGTCCTGCCTCACCGAGCGGTCTGGGGAACTCCTCTTGGCCTCGCGCCGTTTCCGGCAGACCTTGGCGATGTGCCCGCGCCGGCCGCAGTTGTGGCACTCGGCCTTGCGGAATGGACATTTGGCGCGGGCGTGGGCGGCACCGCAGCCGTCGCAGCGCCGGCCCTCTCTGTGGACCCGCCGGACGTCCTCGTCGTCGCCGCTCTCCGTGGACGAGTTCGAAACTCGCCGGGCCGTGCGCACCGAGCTCTCTGCCTTGGCGGGTTTCGGGCGCCAGTCCTGAAGCTCTTGCACCCCGGCAGTTGTGGCCTCCGCGGCCTGTGCCGTGTCGAGGACTTGTTGCCACGTGGGAGGCGGTTCCTTTTTCATCAGCGCGCGCTGAGTCTCGGTATCCCTCAGACCGCAGAGCAGGCAGTCCCGGAGGGTGACTTCTGGGGTCTCCCACTTGCATGGGCCGGCGGCCAGCCGCAGGGCCACGGCGAACTCAGCGACCGATTCCCCGGGCGCCTGGACTCGCCTCCAGAACGCGCTCCGAGCGGGGAACATGGCTATCGCGGGCCGGAGGTGGGTGCGCAGTGCCGCCAGGAGCTCTGTGGCCTTGAAGTCGCTCACCCTCCTCGGCGCGATCAGGTCCACCAAGGTCCTCTTGGTCTCGTGTCCGAGCATGCGTACGAAGATGGCCCTCTTCTTGGCCTCGTCTGAGACTTCGAGCTCCACTAGCGCTCCATTGAAGTCTATCTCAAACAGCTCCAAGTCTCCCGGCGTCCTGATCTCGTAGCCGGCGCATGTCTTGGTCCCGTGGGCAGCCATTATCCCACCTTCGTCGCCAATTTAGTGTATGGGACCAAAGACAACAGACAGCCGAAGGGTTGGCTTAACACAGGTTTATTGCATGATGATCCGTTGGAGCATGGGGGTAATGGTGGTGGTACATCTCATTATATACTGAGGACTATACATTTGAATCTTGCAGCACGGTAGCTCATTGGCTACTGTCGGCGTGGCCTCGCCCAGACACGCCTTACTCTCGCAGTTGTATCTTCTTCCTGCTGAATGCGAGTATCTTCATTCTGCTGAATGCGAGTATCTTCATTCTGCTGAATGCGGAGGCATTTCCCGCGGCTGTCCGTGATTGAGCAATGTGAACCATGTGAGGCTGAACGCTCGCAGCTGCCCCAAGGGGTTGCTTGCTCGCGTTCCTTTCAGCTGAGATACATTGTAATTGTGATGGATACATTTATATCTTGATAGCTTTACAGTACATTGATATGCATACATAACAGTGACTGAACAACAACAAAATACAAATCAATGTAGTTGATTTGACCAGTTCTATGAGGACCTACAACACCTCATTGAACAGACACCAAGAAATGATGTCCACATTATCTTAGGAGATTGGATTGCCAAAGTAGGAAATCAAAAAGTAAATGGAATAGGAGGCAAGTTTGGTCTTGGAACACAGAATGAAACAGGGCAAAGACTGATAGAGTTCTGCCAAGAGAACGCACTAGTCATAGCAAACACCCTCTTCCAGCAACACAAGAGGCAACTTTACACATGGACATCACCAGATGGCCAACATCGAAACCAGATTGATTACATACTCTGCAGTCAAAGTTGGAGAACCTCCATTCAGTCAGCAAAAACGAGACCTGGAACAGACTGTGGCTCAGATCACAACCTACTGGTCACAAAATTCAGGTTTAAACTAAAGAAAATGGGGGAAACAATTATACCAGTCAGATATGACCTACACAACATCCCTAAAGAATACACGGTGGAGGTCATGAACAGATTTAATGTCCTGTACCTGATAGAGTACCAGAAGAATTATGGACAGAGACCCGGGACATCATGCAGGAGGCAGCAAGAGAAACCATACCAAAAGAAAAGAAGCGTAAGAAAGCAAAGTGGTTGTCTGATGAGGCCCTTAAAATTGCAGAGGAAAGAAGGAATGCAAAAGTCCACGGAGAAAGAAAAAAATACTATCACCTGAATACAGAATTTCAAAGAAAAGCAAGGAGAGATAAGGAAAACTACCTGAACGAACAGTGACAGGACTAGAGATCTTTTCAAATAAATAAATAAATGGGTGAAATCAAGGGAACATTTAAAGCAAAAATGACCATGATAAGGGACAAAGACGGAAAGGAGTTAGCTGAAGCAGAAGAGATTAAAAAAAAGATGGCAAGAGTACATAGAGGAACTCTACAAAAAAGACCTCAACACTCCTGATACTAACAATAATGAGAAATTTGAACTTGAACAAGACATTCTGGAGAGTGAAGTCAGAAAGGCCCTAAAAAGCACTGCAAACAAAGCTAGTGGAAATGATGGTATCCCAGTTAAATTTTTCAAAGCCCTAAAAGATGATGGAATCAAACTACTGCATTCAGTATGCCAGCAAATTTTGAAAACAAAACAGTGGCCGCAGAATTGGAAAAGGTCAGTGTACGTTCCAATCCCAAAAAAAGGCAATGCCAAAGAATGCTCAAATTATCGAACAATTGCGCTCATCCCATATGCCAGCGAGGTGATGCTCAAGATAATACAGGATAGACTTCAGCAACATGTGGAGAGAGAACTACCAGAGGTACAGGCCGGTTTCAGAAGAGGCAGGGGGACTAGAGATCATATTGCCAACATACGTTGGATCATGGAGAAAACAAAAGAATACCAGAATCAAGTATACTTTTGTTTTATTGACTACACCAAGCCTTTTGACTGTTGACCACAACAAAATGTGGCAAGTAATTAAAGAGATGGGAATACCAGAACACCTCATAGGCCTCATGAGAAATCTGTACATGAACCAAGAAGCAACAGTTAGGACAGAACACGGAATGACAGCGTGGTTTGGAATGGGAAAAGGAGTAAGACAAGGCTGCATTTTATCACCCTGCTTATTCAATCTATACACAGAGCACATAATGCGTAATGCAGGGATGGAGAAATCACAATATGGGATCAAAATTGCTGGAAGAAACTTCAACAATTTGAGATATGCAGAAAATACCACCCTAATGGCAGAAAGTGATGAAGACCTAAAGAACCTCTTGATTGGATTGAAGGAGGAGAGTGCAAAGCCTGGCTTGAGACTTAATATCAAGAAAACCAAGATAATGGCAACTGGTCCGATCAGTCCGTGGAAAATAGATGGGGAAGAAGTAGAAGCAATGACAGATTTTACTTTCCGAGGATCTAAGATCACTGCAGATGGCGACTGTAGCCATGAAATAAAAAGACGACTGATTATGGGGAGACAAGCTATGAGAAACCTGGGGAAAACAGTAAAAAGCAGAGAAATCACCTTGAAAACAAAAATTCACATAGTCAAAGCAATGGTATTCCCGGTGGTAATGTATGGGTGTGAGAGCTGGACCATTAGGAAAGCTGAGCGCAGAAGAATAGATGCCTTTGAAATGTGGTGTTGGAGGAGAGTCCTGAGAGTCCCCTGGACAGCAAAGAGAACAAATAGGTCAATATTAGAAGAAATCAACCCTGACTGTTCATTGGAGGGACAAATAGTGAAGATGAAGCTAAAGTACTTTGGAATCAAATGAGAAGGGAGGACTCACTTGAGAAGGCCTTGATGCTGGGAAAGGTGGAGGGCAAGAGAAGAAGGGGGCATCCAAAGATGAGATGGCTAGATGGTATTGTGGACGCAATGGGCACAGAGCTGGGCGGGGTGAGGAGGATGGTGGAGGACAGAGGTGCCTGGAGGAAAATGGTCCATGGAGTCGCAAAGGGTCGGAATCAACTGTGCGACTGAACAACAACAACGTTCTCCAGATCAGTTGTGAAGCTTTGCCTTTTGTATTGCAAATGGTTAATAGATGGATGCAAGACAAACATTGTGGCATTACTCATTTGGTAATGAGTTTACTTTTCAGGCCTATCATCTATTGTGTAAGTGTCCCAGGCCAAGCATCAAGTTCTTCCTTTGTTCTGAAAGGAAGCCTGAGGCTGTGGATGAGAATTCTACTGAAGAACTAATAGTTTCTGTAAAGATAGTATAATATAGCAACATATAACATGTTGTATCACCTTTACAGACTAACATGGCTACCATTTCAAAAATGTTGTTTACAGAAAACTAAGAAAATAGTTTTTTAAAAGGCGTGGTGGAAAACTACTGAAGATTACAAAATGGACTAAGAGATTAATGTGCGGTGCAGTAAGACAAACCAAGTATTGGGACAGTTATCTCCACTCTTACAACACAAGGCAATACCGACCAGCACAAAAAAATGCCTCATACAAAGCATATTCATTTCCATCTTATGTTACCAGTGGCAAACATGGACACTTACAACAAAACATAAAACAAAGTTTGTCACTAGGAACATGCGATGTCTGAGGAAGGCTGCTGGAGTGACTAGAAGGGATAAAATCAGGAATGAGATTATAAGTGAAAGAATTGGAATACAGTACAGTGGTACCTCGTTTAAGGAGCATAATGCATTCCACTGGATTGTACTTCAAGCGAGTTTGCTCTTTAAGTGAAACACCATTGTAAGTGACCAATTGTGACTTCAGGGGGGGGGGGTATTGCGAACCCTGATTTAGTTGTTAAGTGAGATTTTGGTTGGTTTTAGTTGTTAAGCGAGGCAACCTTTCAGAGAAAATTCTGCTCTTTAAGCGAGTTAGTCTCTAAGCGAGGTACTCTTTGTGTGAGATTTTACTGTATAACCAATCTTAAACTACATACAGAGACAACAATTAAAGTGGTTTGCCCATTTGGAGAAAATATCTTGGAATTCCATACCTTACAAAGCATATGTGGAAAGAGGAGAAGGGCAAAGACTACGAGGCAGACCCAGAAGAAAGTGGAGAGATAACATCAAAGATATATGGCAAGAACACCAAATGACGCTGATGGAGGCTGCTAGAAGTTCCAGATCAAGACCTTGTGTCTCCCTTGACACCTGAAGGGATAAAAGAGGAAGTAATGAAGAAGAAGCAATCACACTTATTTACCGCCCCATAGAGCTTAGTGCACTCTCTGGGTGGTTCACAAGTTAATTAGTATTTTGCCCCAAGCATGCTGGGCACAGGGCACCTCTTCCTCCCTCCTTCCTAAGAGTACAGTTGGCCATGGTTGGTGTTTTGATGCGCAGCCTTTCTGCTCCAAAAGATCTGCTATTGTGGATCATGCTTTGGAAGTTCACAGTGCAATTCTACATAGCTCTACTCAGAAATAAGTTGTGTTGAATTCAGTGGGAAGATAAACACACAGAGGATTGTAGATTAACAAGCAACCCTGTGCGTGGGTACATGAGAATTGTCTTAGTGATGAGATGTTTTGCAGTATAAAAAGAAGTGTGCATGAGTTTGCAGTACAAAAACAGTTCAGTAGTAGTTCTGGTCAGCGTGCCAGGGGTGTATCAGAACCAAAGCGGCTTCTTTCTTGTCCAGATTAAATTTTGGAGTGCCAAAATGAAGCCACTTTTTTGGTTTTGTTGTTTGGCCAAAATTAAATTCTCATCTTCTAATTTGATTTTTCTCTTGCACAACCTCAAGAATGTTTGTTTTTGCCATAAAGCTCTTCCTGGATCTGAGCCGGCAGACTTGAGGAAGATATCCATTCAGAGGTACAACTAACATTTTCATGATGTTTTAAATGTGTATTTCCCCATTCCGAATTTCTTGCTTTTTAGAAAATAATTTTCTATAATTTGTTTATACATATACCTGAGAGTAGATTCCTTTCAAGCCAGTGTGACGTAATATTGAAGGCTTGGGGTGGGGGAGAGACATATGTATGATTGCAGTGTTCATTTTGGCCAGAATCCTATAGGTTTATGCAGGGCCGCAATCAGAAATTTCTGGGCCCCATACTGAGCAATCCTATTCCCCCCCCCCCACATACTGTGACTCAGCTCTGGGCTCTATATGGCAGTACTGGTAGTACTACCTTGATGGCGGCCCTGGGTTTATGTGATTGTTGTATATTCTGTGTTATCTGTTTCACTGCTTGTCTGTGGCACACTCAGCTGTGTTCTGGTTAGTCAGTAAACTGAACAACCAAAGTATTGCTTGCAAAATGTTCCTTCTCCACTTTGTAAAATGCAACAGGATTCTGGCTTGTCCAAGATAATAGCTACTTGAGTTACTGGGTTGTACTATTTCATACATTTACTATTTCATAAATGAGTGTCAAATGTTTTCCTAGCATACGCTACCTTTATCCTAAAAGATTTAAACTTGATATATTTTTGCACCCAGACACAAGCAGCACCAAGTTAAGCACAATTGTTATAGTAGTCATAGTAACAATAATAGTATTTAAAACTTCAGAATGTATATTTCTGTCTTTTTGTGAAATCCTCTCAGGACTTGTTATGTATGTTAACTGTGTTTTCTGACAGGAGCGGAATGTATCTTTTCTCATGTATCTATTCTTATGCAAATAAGTGGATCGAAAATGTGCACACTCTGTTAGCCAATGGGCTTGTTGTATTATTGTTACTGTTACTGTTTATAGTGTATATAAGTCCGAGTTTTGCCCCATCCAAGCTGTGTTCAAACCCCACTATTAAAGAGCTGAATTTCACTACTTCACTCATCTGCTTCTTCATTCCCTGAACACAAAACTGGCGATGAAGGTGGAATGGCGTCCCCACACGGCAGCAACATCGTCCCATTTGACCCAGCACGTCCAGAGAAATGGGCAACATACGAACGCCGATTCTGCCATGCAATGGCCTCACAGAAGATCACCGACGAAGACCAGAAGCGCTCCTGTTTCCTCGCTCAGTACGATTCTGAGACGCTTGAGCTGGCAACCCACCTCGTTCTCCCAAGGGATGTGGATGTGGTGCTGCTTGCAGAAATCATGTCCGCACTGAGGAAACACCTGCAGCCAGAGGTCTCGATCTTCCCTGCCAGGGTGGCCTTCCACAAAAGGGAGCAGCGACCTGGGGAGTCCATTGCAGACTACGCTGCCACTCTGCACATTGCTGCCACCCTGTGCAAGTGGGACAACATTGAAGAAACACTCCGGGACCGTCTGCTGGCCAGCATGAAGGACGAAGATGCTCAATGTCGCCTCATGATCAGGAAGACGCTAACTTTCAAGGCTGTCCTAGAAGAGGCGGTAGCGTCTGAGGCCGCACGGTCCGGCATCAAGCTTTTCCGGCATCGCCACTCCACCACCAGTGCCACCGACTCAGCTGTGCAAACTCAGCAAAATTCATCTTCATCCTCCTCAGCATTGCCTGATTCCACCTCTTCATCGGAGTCCAGTGACGCAGAGGGAGAAGTCCGAGCCGTCCGATGAAAGCACCGAGAGCACCGTGACAATCGGGAGAAGAAATTCCTTTGCAAGTGTGATGGCTGCGGAGCCCGGCATGACCGCAGGAAGTGCCCCTTCCGCACCGCAGAATGCCACAACTGCAGGTGATGAGGGTACATTGCTAAAGTATGCCCACAGTGAAAGCAAAGAACTCCAGCACCTGAGTCCAAGAAGAGTCATCACCACAAAACGTCCATTGCCAAAGTGTCACCAGAGCCTGAGCCGTGCCAAGTGGGCATCGTTAGCGAGCATTTCTTTGCAGACCTGAGCCTGCAGGATGTCCCCTTCAAGATGGAGGTGGATTCAGGTACTACCTTTTCCATAATCTCACAGCTGGAATTTTTGAGAATTCCCTCTGCCTCTCGGCCCAAGCTCAAATCTTTTAAAACTTCCCTCCGGGATGTGCAAGGTTGCCAGATTCCGGTCCTGGGGGCGGGAAATTTCTTGGTCAAATTCAAAAACATTCGCACCTTCTTCTCATTGGTTGTAGTTAAGCAGGGCACTAACTGTCTTATTGGGACCCAATGGTTTAGGCCCCTGGGAATCCGGCTTTCTGGCATTCACGCAGTAGACACTGACCCAATCTGGGATGTTTGTGCTGCACGTCCTGAGGTGTTCAAAAAGGGTTTAGGGTTATACAAATGACCCCTGTGGACTTTGAGCTTGACCCAACCGTCCGGCCCATCTGGATGAAGCCACGCCGGGTACCCTTTGCTTTAAAGGAGAAGATAGAAGCCGAGCTGGACAAACTGATGGGGCAGGGCATCCTAGTGCCAGTGGACTCCGCAGAGTGGGAGACACCAGTAGTCTGCTTTTAAAAGTAACGGGGAGGTCAGGATATGTGCTGACTACAAGTGTACCATCAATAAAGCTATTCGCCCAAACGCATATCCTGTGCCCGTGGTAAGCCACCTTCTTGCCTCCTTGCATGGAGGAAATTGCTTCGCAAAACCTGACCTTGCCCAGGCTTACCAACAATTGACTGTGTCTCCTGCTGCTGCCATAGCCCAGACCATAGTAACGCATAGGGGGGCATTTAAGGTAACTAGACTACAATTCGGGGTGAATGCGGCCCCCAGAATATTTCAATCTCTTGTAGAACGTATTTTAAAAGGTTTGCCCGGTGTCCTGCCATATTTTGACGATGTCCTGATCACCGCTAAGGACACCGTCGAACTAGCGGATAGGCTCAATCGAGTCCTCTCACATTTCGAGAGGGCCGGTCTACATCTCAGAAGAGACAAATGTATGTATTTGGCACAGGAAGTGGAGTTCCTGGGGAATTACACCCCAAGGTATCACGCCCTCTGACTCCAAGGTGGCGGCCGTGCAAAATGCACCCAGGCCAAAAGGTAAAGCCAAATTGCAATCATTTCTTGGATTGTTAAACTTCTATCACGCTTTTCTCCATCGCAAAGCCTCAGTTGCTGAACCATTACATCGGCTTCTTAAGAAAGATACTGTTTGGCACTGGGGCCATTGCCAGGAGAAAGCGTTCCTAGAACTTAAAAGGCTGCTATCTTCAGATGATGTATTAACTCATTTTGATCCTAACAAGGAAGTTGTACTTGTGTGTGTGCATCTCCTGTGGGGGTGGGAGATGTGTTATGCCATGTACTAAATGACGGGAGGGAAGCCCCCGTAGCATTCTATTCCTGTTCACTCTCAAAGCCTGAGAAAAATTATGCTCAGACAAACAGGGAGGCGTTGGCAATCATGGCTGGCACTAAGAAATTCCACGATTACCTTTACAGAAGACCTTTTACCATCGTAACTGACCACAAGCCCCTTCTTGGAATCTTTGTGAACGGGAAGCCCACACCTCAAATTCTGTCCCCAAGGATGTTGCGTTGGGCAATTTTCCTAAATGCATACGATTTTACTTTGGTGCACAGGCCCGGCAAGAACATCAGCCACGCTAATGCCCTGTCACATTCTCCACTGCCAGGAGTTGGGGAAGCCAATTGCGAGATCGAAAGTGACCACCAGGTCCTTATGATTGAGGCTTTCGACTCGCCCCAGTCGTCCCCTCAGATATAGACAAGGCTACGGCCAAGGATGTAACATTGACTAAAGTAATGTCTTGGGTACAAAAAGGCTGGCCGGTCTCTCCTCTAGCCGAGGAATTCATAACATTCCACCGCAAGCATTTGGAACTGTCAGTCGAACGAGGTTGGATTCTATGGGGCCAGCGGGTGGTCATTCCTGTCACTCTCAGGAAAAAGGTTTTACATCTACTTCACACAAGTCACCCGGGAATTGTCCGTTGCAAAGCCCTTGCCCGTAGCTACTTCTGGTGGCCTCAACTGGACCAAGACATAGAACAAATGGTCAGCACGTGCCAGTTGTCAATCCTCTCACCCAGAGCAATCCCACTTTCCCTCTCAGGAATGGGATTCTGCTTGGGACCCATGGTCCAGGTTGCACATAGATTTTGCAGGTCCATTTAGTGGTGCCCTATTTTTGTTGGTTGTGGATTCATTCTCTAAGTGGCTGGAAGTGATTAGGGTGCCTAATACCACTTCAGCCACCACAATAATACACCTAATAAGGCTGTTTGCAGCATTTGGACTTGCTGGTGTCCGACAACGCGTCCACCTTCACATCTGCAGAATTCCAATCCTTCATGGAAAGGAATGCAATTAAGCACATCACTGCTGCCCCATTCCACCCAGCCACCAATGGCCAGGTAGAGCGGCAGGTGCGCACAACTAAAGACGCGCTTCGGCGTATGGGTGAAAGGGATTTGGAGCTCCAGTTATGCCAGTTTCTTTTTACATATAGGCTCACCCCCTTGCCTCAGGGCTGTCCCCTGCTGAATTGCTCCAGTGAAGGAAACTGTCATCCTTGCTGGACAGATTGGATCCCTCTAGGGGAGAGGACAAAGACACAAATATAGCAATCCAACACCAGAAGGATTTCTCGTCTGGAGATCCTGTACATTGCCGCAATTATGCAGCTGGTGGCCCTACGTGGGTACCTGGGTTTGTGATTGATCAGACTGGTCCTGTTTCTTACGCAATCAAAACAGCCACTGGTCTGATCTGGAGGAGGCACGGGGATCAATTGAGACCCAGAGTACTGGACCCAGAAGACGAATACAGACACTCAACGCTAGGGTTGGCCCCCACCCGTTTAAACCCAGGGGGCAGAGGAAATAGTCAGCAGCCAGACAACATTGACCCAGAAGTGTCTTCTAGGAACCGATTTCAAGGGGAATTTGTGGAATGCTCCCCTATTCCGTCAGGTGTACCCCTACATTGTCCCAGCCTAACACCCTGGATTCCTTTAGTGATGATGACCAATTTTGTTCAGTCGCCCTCCACTCTTAGTACACACAGGAGGGATCCTGAGTTGTCTTATTCATCCACAGAATTAGATGTTGGTTTTGAGCGATCCCCTGCTCCTCTGTCTGACAAACGGGGCTTTAATTCTGGTTTACAATCCTCCCCCTCTAGTCAATCCCTCACTCCAGTCGGGTCACCCATCCTACGAGCCCCTGAACCGGCTCAGCCAAGCATCCGACCCAGAAGGGAAACTAGACCACCATCCTGGTTAAAGGATTTTGTTTTTACCTAGGGAGGAAGAATGTTATGTATGTTAACTGTGTTTTCTGACAGGAGCGGAATGTATCTTTTCTCATGTATCTATTATGCAAATAAGTGGATCGAAAATGTGCACACTGTTAGCCAATGGGCTTGTTGTATTATTGTTACTGTTACTGTTTATAGTGTATATAAGTTCGAGTTTTGCCCCATCCAAACTGTGTTCAAACCCCACTATTAAAGAGCTGAATTTCACTACTTCACTCGTCTGCTTCTTCATTCCCTGAACAGGAAAGGACTACAATATTTTGATCATTTGTTTTCCTTGTTATTCAGAATTATGAGTTTGGTGGGAATCTTGTTTTTATTACACCAATCTTCTAGGTTTAGTCTGAAGAGCTCAAGCCAATTTTATCTTTCCAAGTCTGTAATACAGATTAGGCTGAGAGAAAAGCATTTATTTTCACATAATAAGCTAAACTAGGGAAGGAGGAGTTCAGTCCCAAAATAAGAGTGTAAGAAGATCTACACGGTCAGACCTAAGGTCCATCTAATTTAACTATCTGTTTGCACAGTAACCAACTTAATAGTTATAGAAAGCCCATTAACAGGATGTGAATGCAAAAGCTTCTTTCTTACCAGCAGATTATATAGAGGCATATGGGCTCTAGTACTAAATGGTGGAGTGCATATCCCTCATGGATTGTAGTCTCTGAGGAAATCTGGGAATTATTCTCTCACATTCCCAGTGGCTAGGATTCACTTGCATCCCCCCTCAATAAATGAAGGTTTCAACTGACGATCCCAGTGGCTAGACTTACTAGTTCTCATGCTACATGTGTTGTCTAATCCATTGAAGCCATTGGATATTTCGTCTTGCAGCATGAGATCTGATAAATTAACACGGCAACGGCAAGGTTTCACCAGGATGTGTGGACATTATACTGATGGGCCATCAAATTGTTTGCAGTGATACAGAGAATGATAAGTACTTCTTGGCTTCTAGATCAGGCAAGTAAGCTCAACAAGTTGTTGCATAAAACTCTATAAAATTTAAAAAAAGAAGCTATGTTACTTGTTTCTCCTTTTTTGGACAACATCCTAGAATCCCTAATCCTGCATGACCAAAGCTGGCTGAGGAAATTCTGGAAACCAGTACAAAAATGTAATTTCCCCCAAACATTGCTTTATCTGCTAATATTGGCTGCCGCAGCTGGAAACAACAACTTGGTGGCTAAGGATCTGTTTGAAGTGGCTAGGGATCAGAGAGATTGAGGAGGCCTGGGATCAAAGTCACAGCTGGTTTCCAACCCTAATTTACCTCTTGGGGTCATGAACATAAATGAATGTCAAATGTGTGAGTAGAGGAGAGAGTTGTTTATGTCAATTTGACCGTTGAGAGAAAGGGCAGGATAAAGCGATTTTAAAAATCCTTTTGGACTGTTGCTTAGTAACAAAGGTGGATACAGATGGTCAGGTTTTACAGAGAACATGGTTTAACTTTTGTAATTGATATTGTTTGTACTGTGACTGGGCCCCCATGCTGGTCCCTAAAACCAGAGGGTCAGGAACATGAATTAGTGCAGGAACTATCATCAGATTATTTACCTGGCATACACTGTTATTAAGGTGATGCATGTGCATGGAACCATCATCTCCTTTGATCCAGTTCCAAGAGCAGTCCTGAATAAAGTAAGTTTGATCTTTGTTAATGACAGGAGTGCATTCTAGATTTGGTGTGGGCAATCAGCATTAATGCAAGCAGTCTTTCAGGCTACTATTTATCATGACTTTGAACCTGGCTACTACTTTTTCTGGCTAGCTTGGACAACAGCAGTTTCAGAAGGTTGAGAAGAAAAAAGAAGATAGTAGATTCTTAACAACTTGGGAAAGTTCACACGTCTCAAAGCTCAAAGAGAGGTACACAGAAAGAGCCTCCTCGAAGAGTGTGGTATTTTTGAACCACAATCGGGCATACCCTTGTCACCTGAAAACTCTAAAAGTGATCAATTCTTAGATTTCTTTAATCTATCAATAAAACAGCCAAAGAGGTTTTGAAGGAAAAAGATTTAATCAACAAAATCAATTATAGCATAACATTATGCATATGTGGTACTTGAATCCATGCAGATTCAAGAACCAATTAATTCAACCAGATTTATATACTTTTTGACAAGCTATATGCCCATGTTCTTGGCCGAAGTGGGGCTGAAGGGCGAAGGTGTTTCATGTTTTTAGCTTGGCATTGCTTACATTTGGAATGTTCAGAAATGCACGATCATACAAGTCAACTCCACTTTGATAAATGGCAGGATATTTTGTACAACTGGATTTTTCCACACTACAAAACAACACAAATAATTAAAATGTTTATGCAAGCTTCGTTGTAATCTTTAACTGCATACTTATTTTGTGAAGGGAAAAGGCTTAATATTTTTAGCTCATTTGGGGGTCCCACACCCTGGTAACGGCAACCTTATGTTGCTAGCTAATCTTTCTCACATTAGATTAGGCGAAAGGAACTACAGAATGAACCTACCAAAAGGTGGATTCATTTTGGCAGTTTCACGTTTGGCCTAGACATGGAAGAAGAAATAGTAGCAGTATTCTCATGACATCAGATATCATGATATCAACCCTTAAATCTACTCATTCCCATAAAGTAGCATTCATCACATGAGAAAAATAGGTAAAGGTAAAGGTCACCCTTGCTCAAAAGCCTGTTGTATCCGACTATCGGGTTCTGTGCTCATCTCTGTTTACAGCTAAATTGCCAGTGCTGTCTGCATCTACTGATGTTTCCATGGACATGTGGCAGGCATAACAACACTGTTACCTTCCCACCAAAGTGGTACTTATTTATCTACTTTCGATTTCTTGCTTTCTAACTGCTAGGTTGGCAGGAGCTGGGACAGAGACGGGAGCTTGTTCCATCGTATAGCACTTGGGTCTCAAACTGCTGACCTGCCAACCTTCCAGTCAAGTTCAGTGTCTTATCCACTAAGCCAGAGAATTCCATTCAATTATTTGACATGTATGCCGCCCCACTCGCAATGCGATTCTGGGCGGCTAACAAAGAAGCAAAATATCACAGTTACAATAAATACAATTACAATATCACAGTTATAAAATATCACAATTATAATTATAAAGTAATTACCAAAACATTTCAAAAGCAAAACTCAGAAATACATTACAAACACAGCCCAAACCACTCTATCCATTGCCCTCCAGGCCAGGTCAGCTGAGGGGAAGAGTCCAGTGATAGTGGTGGGCAGCAGTGGCGTTTTTTGAGCCCTGCTGAGCTGCACAGCTGTTCTTTCCCCTCCAAGCCAGGCCATCCTGGCCAAGGGGAGTCTGGTGGTGGTGGAGGGCAGCATCGGTGTTTTAAGTGCTGCCGCACCAAGCCACTGCTCTCCCCCCTCCAGGCTGGGCCGGCTGAGGGGAGTCCAGTGGTAGTGGAGGGTGTCGTTGGCGTTTTAAGCCCTGCCGAGCTGTGCTGCTGTTCCCTCCCCTCCAGATCGGCCCAGTCAAGGGGAGTCCGGTGGTGGTGGAGGGCATCATTGGCGTTTTAAGCCCTGCCGAGCCGTGCAGCTGTTCTCTCTTCACCGGGCAAGCCCAGCCAAGGGGAGTCCAGTAGTAGTGGAGGGCGTCATCGATGTTTTAAGCCCTGCCAAGCCACACAGCTGTTCTCTTCCCTCCAGGCCGGCCCGGCCGAGGGGAGTCCAGTGGTGGTGGAGGGTGTCGGTGGCGTTTTAAGCCTTGCTGGGCTGCACAGCTGTTCTCTCCCCTCCAGGCAGGCCCGGCCTATAAATAGCAGGTAGGAAGCAAATAATCTGTTCATTGATGAAGCCAATTCTCTGAATGTAGTCCAGCTGTAGGCATTCTCTGTGGGATGTTCATGCACAATGACAAAAAATTCTTGTGAATTTGGAGGTCTATCAGTCCAAGTAGTGGACCAGTGATTTAACTTACATTGACGATCCAAATGAACAGGTGGTTAGTTGTCACTGAGACCAGCTAAACAGCTGGTTGGAGAGAAGGGATGTTTACCTGCTTGATTGCAAAGCCATTTTTCTACACCTTTTTAGACTGTCAGAACAAAGTGTTTGCCTCCTTCCCCTTATGGCATTACTGAAGAGTCATTGTCATTATTAAAGCAAAGGTTTCATACATTCTCTTTAACAACAGAAATAAGGGCAAGGTTTTTAAAACAATATTTCTTCTTCTTCAAGTGCGGTATCCGATTCCGAAATATAGCTAGCATCAAGGCGATTAGCCATGAAGATTGTCTTGGGAACAATATAATGCAGCAGCCTTCCATTTGCCTTTTGCATCACAGCTTGACACCCATACCACTGATCCAGTTCCTCAAGTCACTTTCTGGTCCTGAACCCTTTACGCACATAAAGTCCTCCTTAGCACTAGACCAATATTGATAAACTGCTGCCTTCCATCAAGAGGGATTCAAGTGGGATTTAATCCACTTGGGGGATCATCACGCTTCCCTGTGGACTTTGCCACCCAAGGGCGTTAGTCTTCAGGGTTTATTTATTTATTTATTAGACTTGTGTGGCTGCCTTTCTCGCCTCGGTGACCCAAGGCAGCTCACAACATTGGATTAAACCCCATCCCCCATGCAGTTAAAATTGATTATTAAAACTATCTGAAACAATGAAAACATCCCTAAAAACATCCCTCAGGTTAGTTAACTGCTAAAAACATCCATCAGGTTAGTTAGCTGCCGCCTGACAATTGGTGTTGAGTTGCTGGTAGTAGGGTCTGCTATATTACCATAGCATAATAACCTGGCCAGCCTGGGATAATTAGCTGTTTGAAAATGTCAGACTTTTTTTTATCATGTCAGAAGCACACATAAGTGCTTTCTGGGTTGAAAGGATTTTTGCTGGAGGAACTCCGCTCAGGCACTCATTCCATCATGCAGTACTTGGGTTTTAAACTGCCAACTTGCCAAACTTCCAGCCAACAAGGTTAACCACTAAGCCACTGTGGTCCCTAATGCCAGATGGCAGATTAAAAAAAAAACCAAATGTATCTGAAACATGTTAGGGAGTGCTGGAAAATGGATGAGTTTTGTTCAAGTAGAGAAATGGTGCTTTGTGGGGAAGAAAGTATTTGTGTCGCAACAGAAAATTCTTCATTGTTTCTGGTAGAGAAATATCTGTGTGAACTCACAGTTAGAAGCATCTTTGTGTGTTTATAAACTAGTAACCAATCATCACAGATAAAAGATGGAAGTGGCCTCTCTTTCCAGCATCCTGTCTGCTATTCATCAGCTTGGTTGGCCCTACACCACAAGTTTTTAAGCCAGGAAATTATAAAACATTTGCACATTGGCATGCCAACTTTATGTCATTATACCGCCTCTGCAATGAGAAAATGCACACAAGTATACAACACAAATATCCTAAACACTCTTGGATGGTATGTCATTGCTAATATTGAGCCACCTTTATTAATGAGTAGGATGTGCTGTACAGGTTTCATGGTGAAGTACAGTACACGTGTTTTGCACACAAACGTCTCGTTTTTAAATTCTAAAGTTTCTTGGTAGAGCTGGGGTGGGTGTGGGTGTGGGTGTGGGTGTGGGTGTGGGTGTGGGTAAATCTTGCCTGAAACAGTGAACAGGTGGTGCTAAGCAGCATCAACAGTACTAGAGTAAATGGATCAAGCATCTGAGTACATAAAATCAGTTTCCTGTGTTAAGTGTTAATAGAGTTGGAAGAGAGCTGTAAGACCATCAAGTCCAACTCCTTGCTCAATGCAGGAATCCATGTTAAAACGTATCAGACAGATGGTTGTCTAACTTTCTCTTGAATGCCTCCAGTGCTGGAACACACAACACCTCTCACAATTGGTTCCATTGTTGTATTGCTCTAACATGAATCTTTTCCGGATATTCAGTTGAAATCTGGCTTCCTGTAACTTGATAGCAATTACACTTCTATACCGCCCCATAGCGCATACCTGTCAAGTTTCGGGAAATTTCTGTCAAATAAGGAAAATTTCCCAGCCAAAACGGGAAACTGGATAGCTATGCTTATCCTGTGCTGGCCTCCAGTCTAACTCCAGTCTAATTGCAGTCTAACTAATATGGGATGATGGCGGGAAAGAGTGTAAAATATGGGGGTTTGACAGAAAGTTCCCAAAACTTGACAGGTATGCCATAGCGTTTAGTGCACTCTTTGGTCAGTTCACAAAGTAATTGGCATTTTGCTCCCAACACGTGTGATATTCACGTATTGCACTCTGGAATGATTGAGAACAGATCCTGTCCCACCTCTGTATGGTAACCCTTTGAAGAGTTATTTGTACTTCTGGATGCCATCACAGACATAAAAGGTTGATAATTCAGCTGCTCCTTGCCTTGTGGGTCCAGAAATAAGGACCCACATTTTTGTCTTCTGCCTAGTAGGCATCTACTAAGTGTCTTCTTTTGTGTCCTGATCAAACTGTGGATTACCAAAATGAAGCCACTTTCTCTGCTTTGTCATTTGCCAAACTTAAGTCCTCATTTGTCCTACCTTCTGGTCATCAAGCTCAGTGTCTTAATCACTAAGCCACCACAGTCCCTACCAAAATCTTTGTACTTTGCTGCAAAATGAGGGGTATTACAGAAGCTGTGAAGGCCAGATTAAATTTCTGTACTGTCTGTTCCTCTTCCCCCCTGCCCCAAACTTCTTTTCCATTTGGTCCGCTCTGGAGACAGATTTGCCACAACGTAAGAAAACCAGTTGACAAAATGGATCACAAAGGGAATTGATAGGGAGGGAAAGGACACTGTGAATGGCCTCTTAGTATCTCCTTCAGCAGAGGTTTGGGTCATCTACTGCTGAACACAGCTTATTCCAGCTTTATTTGGAAGTAAATTTTATTGTAAAGTTGAGAACAAGAATCTCTGCACTCCAATAAAAACAGTGCATCTGGACCAATCCTGCATCTCTGTCTTCACTCAAACTTGGACTCTGGACTAAGGTACAATTACTGTTTGACCTGTTTCCTGGTTGCTCTGGGTCCTGGCGTTCACGGACACATACGCTGTGACAAGTAGCTTTGTCTCAGAAGACCTCTCTGCACCATATCTGGCTTACAATATCTTGTTTTTGTAATTGACAAAAAATAGCATGAATCAAGAGAATTCTTCTTTCGTGTCCCAATCAAACTGGACTGCCAAAACGAAGCCACTTTCTCTGCTTTGTCATTGGCCAAACTTAAGTCCTCATCAGTGCTGTTCCACGCAGCTCCCACATCCAACCCTTGCCTACTCCACTGCTCCCGCCAGCCCGGGGGTGTGCCACGGCCTCTGCCAGCTGGGATGCCCCAGCCTGGGGTGATGCTGGATACGGCGCAGGGGCGGGGGCGGGAAGGCCAGGGAATCGGTGTGTGTTGCAAGTGTGTTGTGTCATGTGTGATGTGTGTGGTTGTGGTGTGTTGTGTGTCAGGTGTGTGTGTTGTGTGTCATGTGTTTTGTGCATGTGTGTGTATTGTGTGTGTAGGGGTATTGTGTGGGTGTGTCGTGTGTGGGGAGGTGTTGTCTGTGTGTGTTGTCTCTGTGTGTTGTCTCTCTGTGTGTTGTGTCTCAGGGGGTGTTGTGTGTCGGGTGTATGTGGTGGGTGTCAAGGGTATGTGTGTTGTGCGATTGTGTTGTGTCATGTTTGATGTGTGTGGCTGTGGTGCTGTGTGTTGTGTGTCGGGTTTTTATGTGTGTGGGTGTGTATTGTGTGGGTGTCTCGTGTGTTGGTGTGTGCTGTGTGGATGTGTTGTGTCACATGTGATGTTTCTGGGTGAGTTGTGTGTGGGCCCCTCACCCGGGTACCCATGCTAGTCTCTTCTAAAGGCCAGCAATTGTGGTTGGAGGTGGAGGTCAGTCAGCAGGAGGTTCCAAAGGGCCGAAGCAGATACTGAAAAGCCCTCTGTCTAGTGCTGGAGAGGTGAACCTCTCCAGCTGTTGGTACCCGTAGAGAGTCCCTCTGCTCTGCTGGGACGGGCAGATGTTCTCGGGGTGACGCGGTCTCTTAAGTAACCTGGATCACTACCATGTAGGGCTTTAAAGGCCATAACCACTTCCTTGGGGCAGTCCATTCCTCTGCAATCTCCAGCTCTTAAAAATAATTTGCCATTTGGAGTTTTCACTAGGGCAATGAGAAATTCAACATCAAGGAAGGATTTTGATATCTCTGCTAATGAAATTAAACAAAATCTGAAAGAAAGAGGGTATCCACTGGATGTCATTAATGGTGCGTAAAATAGAACTAAAAGCGTAGAAAGGAAAAAAAATTTTTCTCAGAAACAGAGAGGTGCACAACAAAAAATACAATGGTCTGTTGAGTTCACTCTGATGTCTTACTGTATTAGGAATATCATTCATCGCCATTGGCACATTCTGGACAGTATCCCTGGTTGTCAAATGAAACCTCAGATTGGGTTTAGGAAAACTCGAAGCCTGGGGAACATGGTTTCCCGGGCAGACATAGTAACACCTTTAAATTCTAGCAGCAGTATAGGACATTTCTAGTGCCACTATTGTAGTATGTGCTCTTACACTTTTGATACTAAAGAAATTGACCTTCTGGGATTGAAAAAAAGTTTTAAGTTAAATCATTGGTCTAATTGTAATAGCTCCCATTGTGTCTATTTGATCTACTGTCCATGTTATAAATATTATGTAGGTAAAATGAGACGTAATTTACATCTGTGCTTAATTGAACATCTGTCCAACATCAGAAATAAATACACACAGACTCCATTAGTACAACACTTTATAGATAACTAGCATATTTGTGCCCGGCCAGCCAGGCAGTTTTTATTTGTGGGTGGTTTTTTTTTGGTTAAGGGTGGTTTGTGTGGGTTTGTTTTGCATTTGTGGTTTGTGACATTTTTTGATCTATTTTATTAGATTTATTTGTGATTTGGATTTATTTCTTATTTTTCTGACTTGTTTTTACTCTTGTGGCCTCTAGGTGGGGCTGTTAGTAATAGTGTTGGATTCTCTTTTTGTTTAACTTGTTTTTTCTCTTCCAGCTTCTAGGTGGGGCTTCTTCTGTTAAGTAGTCTTTGTTTCTTCATTTCTGTTCTGGAGTCGTGGAGGGAGGACGTGCTGGTGAGTTCTCTGGTTTTTTTAAATCTGGGGGGGGGGTTTGGTGTTGGACTGGTAGGTGTTTCTGTTTCTTCTTTTGTGTGTTTTTGGGTTTTAGATGTGTTTAACTGTTTTGTTTATTTCTGGTTGGTTTTTATGTTTCTGATTTCTTTTGTGATTATTTGTTTAATTTGTGGTGTTTTTGTTGTTTGAGTTAGGTATTTTCGTGTTGTAGTTAGGTGCTTTTTCTGTGCTTTTATGGCATTTTTGGGTGTTTTTGTTTGTGGATTTTGTTGTTTATTGTTTTGTTGGTTAATGTGTTTGTTTATTTATATATTTATTTGTGTTTTATTATTTTTGGTGTTTGGCGTTTTGGGTAAATGTTTGGTTTTGTTGTTGTTGTGTATTTTTGCATGAAGAATGGGCTGCCTGTCGGTTCCTCTTCTCCTCATTGCTGCTTCAAATTTTGGTTTTGAGGCAGCAATGGGGGAAAAGAGGAACCGGCAGTCAGCCTGCTCTTCCCCCGGTACGGTTCGTTAGGTAGGTCGGGGGAGAAGGAGGCAGAGAAGAGCTATCTCTGCCTGATGATGGTTCTCTCCTCTCTGTCTCCTTTCTTTCCTGGCTTACCTAACCGGAGATCGGCAGGCAGCGATCCGTAAGGGGTGGTGCTCTTCCTTGCGGATTGCTGGATGCTGCTTTTGTATTACCTCCGTCGGAAGTACAAAGGCAGCAGTCAGTCATTCACCAGGGAGGGTGCTTTCCCTGATGAACTGCTGCCTGCTGGTGGTTTTTCCCCACCCCAGCTCAACTGACCTTGAGGCCGGCAGTGATCTCGCCGTATCTTTGGCAGGGTAGCGGGGAGGAGAGGGAGTCCCTCTTCTCTCCATTGCTCTGGGAAAGAAGGCCGGCAGTGGTCTCAGTGTGGGTTTTTGTGTGTGTTTGTTTGCGAGATCGTGCGGTGGACTTGCGCTCCCGTTGCAGGAGGCTGGTGTGTTTTTATTTTATTTTTCGTGTGCTGGCTTTCTCAGCATTCTGCGCGCTTGTGCTCTTCAGCCTGATTGGCTGAAGTGTTCACGGCACGTAGGACGCTGGGACTTGGAGTTTTGTTTGTTTTGTTTGCGTTTGTGCGGCGTTTCCCCCCCTGCGGCTCAATTTCAATTGTGCGCGCCACAGTTCCAACATTCTTTTTGCTCGCGCCTCTCAGCCTGATTGGATGAGATGCGCCGCAGCGCAGAGGATGTTGGGAATTGAAGTTGTTTCCCTTTGTTCCCATTCGTGGGGCTGCTGCCCCACTGGCAACGACCAAAGCCCTGCGGCGCTGAGAAGGCAGGGGTTATAGTGAATGCGGAAGGCTTGGTCAGGAATGGTTGGGCATGGTGCAGGAGCCTTTGAACAAACCCAATGGTTAACCCCTCTTTTTATAGGTATAGATAATCATAAAGCTGAGAATCTCCATTTTGTGGTTCTGGAAGTTGTAAAGTCAAAGGTTTATGAAAGAACTGATATAGAGACGATTTAATTAAGAAGAGAAGCATTTTACATTTTCTCTTTAGATACATTAAAACTGAATGGACTGAACTTTGAACAAGATCTATCATGTTTTTATGAGAAAATTGTTATGTGACTGTAAGTATCTGCCAGTTTTCTGAGTATTTCCCTGATGAGCTAAGATGTTCCCTGTTCCTCCCCCTCCTTTTTCACACGTTTCACCTGTTCATTCAATTTTCCCACTATAAATGTAACTCTTTGTTGGTTAGTTAGTAATGTTGATGCCCAAAAAGAAGAAACATTAAGAGGCAGTAACGCGTATGAGAACGACTTTATTATCACTTTGTTTCACTGGATTGGTAAGAATAACATTTTGTAAATAATACAGTAATGCCGTAGATCGTTATATATGAGTAGTAGTTTAGTAGGAGACCTTTATTGAGTTGTCCTTTTATTTTGTTCCTTGTAATCTGCAGATCGATTGATTAAGGTTAAGCCATAACATAACCTGCCCAGCCTGAATCCTACTTGCTCCTTTATCTTTCCATCAATAAATTTGGAAATATGATTGTGAATCATCTGTTTCAGTGCCTTATAAAGATGGCAGAGATGTGACTCTGGTAGGTAGCTCATTTGGGTAATTTGGGTCTTTGCCAGGTTTCAGTAAAGCAACAACTCTATCCTGTCTCCACAATTTAGGAACATTAAGTTTGTCTATGCAGTTGCTCATTAATTGCAGGAGCCATTTCAAAGTGTGAGGGCCAAACTGTTTTATCTGCTCTGTTTTTACGTATTGCATTTTCCCATTCTTTAACAGCTGACTAGCTATTTGGTCTGCTGTTACTCCAGTATAGTTTGGCTGTAGCTGGGTTAAATCTCCATCTAATTTTTAAAGGAATTTCCAAGCTCGTCTACTGTTCTTCATATCCAGGTGCACCATCGTGTACCACTAATGTGCACCATCGTGATTTCTGAATTTCAGCTAGAGCCTATAGCAGTTGTTCCCCAGCTTCAACAGTATCTTCCTGAAAAAGGATCTTGGTTGTAGACTGCCTAATACCTATCCAGCAGTGGTTTGATGTTCTGAGTCAGGCCCTGGATGTACTGGGTGCGACTTCCTCTTGGAATATTTTTCCTTGATATTACTTTCACAAGATGGACAAATTATAGATATTTATCTGGATACGGGAGATCTTCTCCACACTTTTGTCCAGTTGCCCTCAAAAATTTAGTCTTCTTAAAGTTAAACTGTCTGGGAAAAGGCACTTCCTGGGGTTTCACTGCAGCATTTACTATGCACACGATGGGCCTGTGTTGAGTGTGTGGGATCAGATCATCAATAACTTTCATGCAATGTGCTGCTATCTTCTTGCTAACAAAGATGTTATCTGGATTATACCGCCTTCTCCATCTACCACTGTTATAGGATGTGGGCTGTTTCGGATCATGGACAAGTTGGAGATCATTGGTGTCTGCCCAAGATACAGATTTTGCACCATCTCATTGGTCTGGTTATATCCCTAAGCCTCACTGGGACAATTAAAATCTCCAGTAACAAAATTTATCTGGTCATAAGTAAAATTGTCCAGTTGATTAAAATTTGATTCTGGTGGCTTATAGAGAGAGGTAACAGAGAATTGTGGTGTTTGGATAGTGAAAATTTCAGTGTTGTTTGTTGCCGTCAGTGCAGCTGATATTGTGCTGAGTCCAGGTCTAACAAAAATTGCACTCCCATACTAGTCATGCATTCTCAAAATCACTACCGTATATACTAGACTATAAGTCATCTCGAACATAAGCCGAGGTACCTAATTTGGACCACTAAAACTAGGAAAATAGATTGACCCGAGTATAAGTCTGGGGTGGGGGTGGAAAATGCAGCAGCTGCTAGTGAGTTTCAATAATTAAAATGCATGAAAACATGGTAAAATTAATTAATTTAGACATTTGTGTGGGTATGTTTTTGAGTGCTTACGTTGACCCGAGTATAAGTCAAGTCTCATTTTGGGAACTCATTTTGGGGACTAAAAACCCGACTTATACTCAAGTATATATGGTAGTTCCATTTCAGCCACTTTGGGTCTATACTTTGCTGTCCCTCGATGTGTTTCCTGGAGCAGAAGTATATCACATTTGTATTTCCTGCACATGTCCTCTAGGAGGACACTCTTATTACTTTAATGCCCCTCAGTATTTATTGAGTTCATTGTTATGGTTGGTCTTGACAAAGACTCTTCTGGTGGATTTATTCTTCAGTTCCTTTAGTTTGATCTGGTGTTAGAAAAATTATCTGGCAAGGTTGCCACCCAGGGTGCACCTGATTGTATTTTATGGAAGCTGTTGTACTGTAGGGTTCACCCTTGATTAGTTATACATAGAATTAAGATGTGCTTTGTAAGCTTAATAGACAAAATTTACCAAATTGGTGTTAATCCTTTCTGACTCCACTATGATTTTACTTTGCCTTCAGTCCATGCACTGCTCAAATATGGACCCTGGGACATTTCTACATTGGGCTGCCCTTGACAACCATTCAAAGGCTCCAGCTGGTCCAGAACACGGCTACCCGGGTGGTGATGGGGTGTGAATGTTATGCCCGTGCCTCGCCACTGCTTTGGGGGCTGCACTGGTTGCCGGTTTGCCTCCGGGTGCAATTCAAGGTGCTGGTTATGACCTTTAAAGCCCTACATAGTAGGGCAGACCGGAGGGGCTCCCTAATCGTACCAATAGCCAGAGGGGTTCATCCGCAGTCGGGACACCGCGCCGAAGCTCTCCTGGGCCCCCACCATCGGCCCAGGTTGGGAGCCACCTGCGGCAACCGGCCCCGCCTCCCTCCGGCCCTCCATCGACCGGAGGGATAAAGAGACGCCGTGCCGCAGTCGGGACACCGCGCTGAAGCTCTCCTGGGCCCCCACCATCGGCCCAGGTTGGGAGCCACCTGCGGCAACCGGCCCCGCCTCCCTCCGGCCCTCCATCGACCAGAGGGATAAAGAGACGCCGTGCCGCAGTCGAGACGCCGTGCCGCAGTCGGGACACCGCGCCGAAGCTCTCCTGGGCCCCCACCATCGGCCCAGGATGGGAGCCACCTGCGGCAACCGGCCCCGCCTCCATCCGGCCCTCCATCGACCGGAGGGATAAAGAGACGCCGTGCCGCAGACGGGACACCGCGCCGAAGCTCTCCTGGGCCCCCACCATCGGCCCAGGATGGGAGCCACCTGCGGCAACCGGCCCTGCCTCCCTCCGGCCCTCCATCGACCGGAGGGATAAAGAGACGCCGTGCCGCAGTCGAGACGCTGTGCCGCAGTCGGGACACCGCGCCGAAGCTCTCCTGGGCCCCCACCATCGGCCCAGGATGGGAGCCACCTGCGGCAACCGGCCCCGCCTCCCTCCGGCCCTCCATCGACCAGAGGGATAAAGAGACGCCGTGCCGCAGACGGGACACCGCGCCAAAGCTCTCCTGGGCCCCCACCATCGGCCCAGGATGGGAGCCTCCTGCGGCAACCGGCCCCGCCTCCCTCCGGCCCTCCATCGACTGGAGGGATAAAGAGACGCCGTGCCGCAGACGGGACACCGCTACGTCCCCGCCTCCCGAGCCTCGGAGGGCTCAAAGGACGCTGCCCCGCGCTGCCCGAGGACTTAGCCCTCTTTCCCGGCTTGGCATTTTCCACGGGAAAGAGTGGAAGTCAACGCCTTTTTCTCTTTTCTTTCTTGCCTTTTATGTTGTATGCTTACTGATTTTGTATCTTTCCCCTCGCTGCTGCCTGCTTTAGGCAGCACGCCCCAATGTAAACCACTTAGAGTCTTCTTCCAGAAGAGACAAGCGGTATATAAATTAAAACTTTATTATTATTATTATTATAATTATCTCTCTGGCACAAGAAAAAGGGCCTTCTCCTTTGGAACCTCCTGTCAGCAGACCTACGATTGCAGGCGGAGTTGCCGTCCTTTAGAAAAGGTCTTAAAACCTGGCTGGCGGGGCAGGTATGGGGCCCTGAGGGTAATGTCACCCCTGCCAACTGGCTCCTGCCATAAGATACACCCTCTCTCTTCTTTTTTGGGGTGGGTTGTTTTTTTTAATTAGGGTGGGTTTTTAACTGTTTTTATACTTTTATTACTATGTAAGCCGCCCTGAGTCGGGCTTGCCTGTGAGGGTGGCAAATAAAATTGAAAATTAAATTAAATTCAAATTAAATTTCCCAAATTGTAATGTTGACAACAAACTCTCTCTCTCTCTCTCTCTCTCTCTCTCTCTCTCTCTCTCTCTCTCTCTCTGTCTCCCTCTCTTCTTGTGTTGGATTTCAATTTCCCAACTTCTTGTTGTAAGGTTTTTACTTACTCTGCTGGCCAAGTATCTTCTCTTATACCTTTAAGACAGAGGTTCTCAATGTTTTCTGGCTGTGGACCGGACCACACCCCTTCAGACAGCTGAGCAGGCCAGACACATGGTTCCTCCCACCATAAATCACATCCATGGCTGTCGTAAACACATTTACGACAGCCGTGGGTGCATTTACAGGGTGGTGTTTTTTTTGCTGCAGCAGCAGCGGGAATGAGGGCAGCACTTTTCTGCTGTTTCTGCCACTTTTGGCAGTGGTGGGAGCGAAGGCGGTGGGCCAGATGAAATAGCGCCATGGGCCAGGTCTGGCCTACGGGCCATAGGTTGTGAACCACTGCTTTAAGAGGAACTCAAGAGTTGAAAAAATGTGGCAGAGAAAGCTTTTCACAACACAAAAGGTAAATGTTATTTGTTCACCATTTCCTACCAGTTTTTCCATAGCACTCCGTGCTTTAGTTCAGAGTGGGTTACTGCAAAATAATAAGTGACTGGCAAAGGTGACTGGCATTGCCCAGGTGTGTGACCCAGCCCAGGGCAAGTATCTGTGTGCGCCGGTCACCCTCGTGGGGGTACTGGTGTTGCTGGGCAGGGCTGGAGGCGTTTCAAGGTGTGCTCTGTGCGGACCGGTTGGGGGGTATGGTTGTTGTGGGAGGGTGTAATGGGTGTGTTGCATGTGGGCGGCATGAGTGTTGTTGTGCTGTGGGATGGTGTGTGTGGCGGTATTTACTTGCAAGGGGGTGGGGCATGTTTGGCATGGGTGGGTGGCAGGCGTGAGGGTTGTGGAAGGGTGTAATGGGTGTGCATGCGTGTGGAGCATGGGATGCATGAGTGATGTTGTGTTGTGGGCCGGTGTCTGCGTTGGTAGGGGGTGTCTGTGGCGTGCGTGTGTGGTGTGTGTGTGTGTGTGTGTGTGTGGTTGGCCGAGTGTTAGTGTGATGGCCACCTGTCGGATGCATGCTGGAGGGACGGAGGTGCCTGCTGGGGAGGCTGCAGCGTATCATGCAGGGGTGGGCAGGGTTCGCCTTACTCCTGGTCCCTTCCCCCCTTCCTGTCTCCCGGCACACACATCTGGGCAGGCCGCAGCACATGGGGTGGGCTGGGCGTGTCCTCCCGACCCTTCACAGGTGCCCTGATGGTCTGCGTTATTGCTTTGTGGCCTCCGGTAACGGAGGCTCTAGTGCCCTTCTTGGGCCACCTATGTGTGCTGCCAGTTAGAGGCATGGGCGACCCACATGCGGCGGCTACCACCCATCCCGCCTGTTTCTTCTGCCCCCTTCCCCTGTGGTCAGGCTTCCCCTCAGGATGGCAGGATTGCCTGGGTGGTGCGTCATCCTGTGGTGGCGGTCGTGGCGGGGGCAGGGTGGCTGGAGACCCCGCAGTCCAGTGGAGCATGGGGAAGCACCTGCCCGGCGGCGCCATAAGGTGGTGGCGGCTGGAGCTGCCTGTGGGCAGTGGGGAACTGCCCACCCGGTCAAGGCAGCGGCAGCATAAGGCAGCAGCACCTGGAGGCTGGGAGGTCTGTGGCACTGGCGAAGTCCGGTGGAGAATCTGACGGGCTCCCTGCTCCCTGCGGCTTCCCCGTGGCGCGCTCAGCAGGGGAAAGGCTGGTGCACCTTGTGAGCTCTAGCTGCAACCCTGGATATCCGGGTTGAGGCAGAGCCTTCTTTTGGGGCATGCTTGTATCATGCTTGTATCTGCGCAGACTCGCCCTCCATTTGTGGACTTCTAGGCGGGTGGTGGTGCCCCCCTCGTAACACATTTTGGGGGTGAAGGACCACGGGGGGCACTGCCAGTACCCTGCGCTGGCTGAGCCAGGCATTGCAGGTAGGCGGGTGCGTGGTTTCCGGGGTGGTGGGTGCCAAGGTGTCGTGTCGCATGAGTCTCAAACGGCACAACACCTTGATTTTAGGGATATAGATAGCATCCTAAGCGCAAGTAGAGACATCTTTGTTCAGCTTGTGAAAAATTGTGGGGAAATTGTTTCAAGTTAAGGTCTGACATCAAAAAAGTTACTGTTTTGGTCTTTGAAATTTTGGAAAGCAAAGAGCTATCTTTAAAAAAGAAATGTTGACTTCATTTTTTATTTGTTTACCTCCATGTGGCATGAATTAAATTACAGCTCCCAGATCATACCAACGTATGAGCAGAGCAATATATCCTATTGAACATGAAGTTTGTACAATACTTCCTTTAAAAAAAAATTTAAGAGAGAAATCTCTGGTGTATGCGCCTGGCCCTGGTCTGTTTTCCCCGGCAGCTGACCTGCCAGATCAGGAGCCTAGCTCTTACAGTGATCAGCTCTCTGTCAGGGAGAGGTCCAGGAAACAGCTACACCTGAGACACAGGCAGGCTAGGGCGAAGCACCAAAGAAGGCTCCCAGCTGATACCGATTAGCTGGGAGGCTTATAAGCAAGCTTCTTGCAGTCTGCCAGCGAAGACTGACATCCTGCTTGACTCCAGACTGCCTGCCTAGACCCTGACCACTGTGTCAACCCTGACAATGCCTCTGGACACCTTTTGCATTAGACTACTGACTCAGACCTTAGCTTGCCTCGGGTGGTGGTGGAGGTGGTGGCATGTGTGCGCCTGGCACTGGGGGAAGAGGAGGGGGAGCTGACATCACACGCCATCCAGGAGAGCTTGCCTGTGTGCCCCGGCCGCCACACTTTGCTGCCTCCTTCTAGCAGCAGCAGCAGCAACTTTCGCAATGTGGACCTATTCCTGCAGGAAGAGAACTTCCTGCAGGATGTCTGTCTGACTCTGGGCATTGCGAGAGTTGCCCTGCCTGGATGGACACCTCTCGCAATGCCCAGACAAACATCCTGCAGGAAGTTCTCTTCCTGCAGGAATAGGTCCACATTGCGAAGGTTGCTGCTGCTGCTAGAAGGAGGGAGCAAAGAGGGGCGGCCGGGGCGCAAGCAGGCGAGCTCTCCTGGGTGGCGCATGACGTCAGCTCCCCCTCCTCTTCCTACAGGGCCAGGTGCACACTCGCCGCCACCTCCACCAGCAGCAGCCGCTCTGTAAGCAGAAGCAGGGCTGGACTCGCTGGTGCTGGAGGACTGAAGGAGGAGGGAAACGCCAAAGCATGTCACGTGAGCACTCCTTGCCCCCCCCCATGGGAGGAAGGAACACCCCGACGTGTCGCTTTCTGGGTAAGTGTGTCTTTTTGTTTCCTTCCCTCCCCCCCCGTGTGTGTGTGTGTGTGTGTGTGTGTGTGTGTGACACACACACACACACACACACACACACACACACCTCCAAGATTAAAATGTTTTTGATTTAGTTTGGATCAGAGACGAATCTCTCATTTCTTAATTTTATCTTGCGTCCTGGCCTCCCTGTAGAAATTCTGTTGGGCTACAGACGTTAATAGGCTGGATGTAATTCCTTATTAAATAGCACTGGCACAGGTGAGTTTAATTAGGTGGTGGTTCTGTCTCTTCCCTCCCAATTAACTCTTACATATTTGTTTATTCTTTTATGACTTCAAATTAGCAATTCATACTACCAAATCCCAATGGGAACAAAGTTAAATACATTCCCCCACATGCATGATAATCTTAACTTATAAATCCAAGGGTTAACCGTTGGAACTGGCTATAGGTTGCTATGCCTCGCCCTACTTGCCTGCACTCACCCTTCGTGCACACGGCCGATCTGGGTACGCAGGTCAACGAAGGATTGAAAAAACCGGCAGTGGGGCAACAGCCCCACAAACGCGAAGAAAGGGAAACAACTTCACTTCACAACATTCCTTGCGCTATGCCGCGCCAGAGCCAATCAGGCTGAGAGGCTCTCGCACGGCGCAGTGTTCGGAAACGCGCCGCAGCCAATAGAAAGAAAAGCATTTTAAAAAAACGCAGCACAAACACAAAACAGCAACCCATAACTACAAGCCCCAGCGTCCTGCGCACCATGAGCGCGCAGAGCGCTGAGGAAACCAGCGCCCGAAAAATGAAAAAGAAAAACAACTCACAGCCAAGCACACACCAGCCGGCTTTCTTTCCCTCACCCACGGCACCTGAAGCTCCCGACTGGAGTTTCCCCTTTAATATCAGTGGGTGGGGGTTGCGATCCCCCTCTCCGCTGGCTATCCTAGGGTTGGGAGGTTTGTGGGGACAAAAGCGGTATATTGCCCCAACCCTTCTGGACCCACAGGAACAGGCAGAGTGGATCGATCCCCCACCCCCTCCTTAAAACAACTCCGTCTTTTCTTCTCTTTAAAAACGGAGTTGTTTTAAGGAGGGGTGGGTGGGGATTCGATCCAGTCTGCCTGATCTTTTGGTTCCAGAAGTGTTGGGGCAATATACCCCTTTTCTCCCCACAAACCTCCCAACCCTAGGGTAGCCAGCGGAGAGGGGGGGTCATAACCCCCACCCACTGATATTAAAGGGGAAACCCGATCTACTTTCACGACTCCACACAAACAAAGCACCATAACATGCTAAAGCCCCCCTCCCCACCACCTAGCCCACCCTTCCTAACCCCCAATGACCATGCCCCCCCTCCCCACCACCGAGCCCACCCTTCCTAACCCCCAACGAAAAACAACTCACTGCCTCACAGCCAAGCAAACACCAGCTGGCTTTCTTTCCCTCACCAACAGCACCTGAAGGTCCCGACTGGAGTTTCCCCTTTAATATCAGTGGGTGGGGGTTGCGATCCCCCTCTCCGCTGGCTACCCTAGGGTTGGGAGGTTTGTGGGGACAAAAGGGGTATATTGCCCCAACACTTCTGGACCCACAGGAATTGGCAGAGTGGATCGATCCCCCCCTCCTTAAAACAACTCCGTCTTTTCTTCTCTTTAAAAACGGAGTTGTTTTAAGGAGGGGGTGGGGATTCGATCCACTCTGCCTGTTCCTGTGGGTCCAGAAGTATTGGGGCAATATACCCCTTTTCTCCCCGCAAACCTCCCAACCCTAGGGTAGCCAGCGGAGGGGGGGTCACAACCCCCACCCACTGATATTAAAGGGGAAACCCGATCTACTTTCACGACTCCACACAAACAAAGCACCATAACACACTAAAGCCCCCTCCCCACCTCCTAGCCCACCCTTCCTAACCCCGAATGACCATGCCCTCCCTCCCCACCACTGAGCCCACCCTTCCTAACCCCAACAACCACGCCCCCCTCCCCACAACCTAGCCCCCCCTTCCTAACCCCCAACGAAAAACAACTCACCGCCTCACAGCTAAGCAAACACCAGCTGGCTTTCTTTCCCTCACCAACAGCGCCTGAAGGTCCCGACTGGAGTTTCCCCTTTAACATCAGTGGGTGGGGGGTTGCAATCCCCCTCTCCGCTGGCTACCCTAGGGTTGGGAGGTTTGTGGGGAGAAAAGGGGTATATTGCCCCAACACTTCTGGAACCAAAAGATCAGGCAGAGTGGATCGATCCCACCCCTCCCCCTCCTTAAAACAACTCCGTCTTTTATTCTATTTAAAAACGGAGTGGTTTTAAGGAGGGGGGGGGATTCGATCCACTCTGTCTGATCTTTAGGTTCCAGAAGTGTTGGGGCAATATACCCCTTTTCTCCCCACAAACCTCCCAACCCTAGGGTAGCCAGCGGAGAGGGGGGTCACAACCCCCACCCACTGATATTAAAGGGGAAACCCGATCTACTTTCACAACTTCACACAATCAAAGCACCATAACACACTAAAGCCCCCCTCCCCACCACCGAGCCCACCCTTCCTAACCCCCAATGACCATGCCCCCCTCCCCACTACCTAACCCACCCTTCCTAACCCCCAACGACCATGCCCCTCTCCCCACCTCCTAGCCCACCCTTCCTAACCCCCAATGACCATGCCCTCCCTCCCCACCACTGAGCCCACCCTTGCTAACCCCAACAACCACGCCCCCCTCCCCACAACCTAGCCCACCCTTCCTATCCCCCAACGAAAAACAACTCACCGCCTCACAGCTAAGCAAACACCAGCTGGCTTTCTTTCCCTCACCAACAGCGCCTGAAGGTCCCGACTGGAGTTTCCCCTTTAACATCAGTGGGTGGGGGGTTGCAATCCCCCTCTCCGCTGGCTACCCTAGGGTTGGGAGGTTTGTGGGGAGAAAAGGGGTATATTGCCCCAACACTTCTGGAACCAAAAGATCAGGCAGAGTGGATCGATCCCACCCCTCCCCCTCCTTAAAACAACTCCGTCTTTTATTCTATTTAAAAACGGAGTGGTTTTAAGGAGGGGGGGATTCGATCCACTCTGTCTGATCTTTAGGTTCCAGAAGTGTTGGGGCAATATACCCCTTTTCTCCCCACAAACCTCCCAACCCTAGGGTAGCCAGCGGAGAGGGGGGTCACAACCCCCACCCACTGATATTAAAGGGGAAACCCGATCTACTTTCACAACTTCACACAATCAAAGCACCATAACACACTAAAGCCCCCCTCCCCACCACCGAGCCCACCCTTCCTAACCCCAACGACCACGCCCCCCCTAGCCCACCCTTCCTAACCCCCAATGACCATGCCCCCCTCCCCACTACCTAACCCACCCTTCCTAACCCCCAACGACCATGCCCCTCTCCCCACCACCTAGCCCACCCTTCCTAACCCCCAATGACCACGTCCCTTCCCCACCACCAAATAAATAAATAATTTTTTTAAAAATTACTAAAAACAGTCAAACACATCCAAAAATACACAAAAACAAAAACACCAAAAACAATACGAAGTAAACAAAGACACAATCAAAAACAAAACAAACAGACAAAAATACAAATTCCAACCCCCCCTGCACACACACACACACACACACACACACACACACACACACACACACACACACACACAAAACAAAGAAAACAAGCAAACTTACCAAAAGATGTGCTACCTCCACCAGGACTAAAAAAGAAATGAATAAAGAAAGAGACTACTTACCAGAAGAAGCTCCACCCAGAGGCCAGGAGAGAAAAAAAAGTCAAAATACAATAACCCCTACCAGCACCACCTGCTGGCCACAATAGTAAAAACAATTCAAAAACACACAACAGCTCCAAATAAAAGGCCACAAGAGTAAAAACAAATCAAAAACATAACACAAATTCACAATTTTACACAAAAGGTCACACCAATAAAAACAAGTAAAAAAAATTACGCTAAAACATATGTCAATAAAATACAATAGAAATTTTTAAAAATCCTGTGCTGAGTTATAACTCAAATTTAAACTCTAAACATCTAAACACATTTTAAAAACATTGAATGTAAAAAACATTTACTTTTACATTATTAAAATTATGACCTACGGTACAACTAATTAAAAAAATTCAAAAAACTAAAACATTATTCACTTACATAAAACAATTTGAAAAAATTATATCATACTTTCTTCTTTTATTAATACTAAAAAAACCCAAAAAAGCAGATCCCAGTTAATAACAGCCAAGCCAAAAATTTTTACATAAATAAACATTTAAAAAAATAAAATTACAGATTAAGCAATTTAAAAAAAAACATTAACACAATTTAACCTTCCAACACAATTTAAAACTATTGCAAAAATAAAATTGGTTCATTTTTTATTAAAACACGGAGAAAAAAGCCCGGCAACGCCGGGCAACCCTTGCTAGTATAGTAATATAATAGTGAAAAATGGACATTAAACAGTCAAAGGCTCCTGGAGATAAGGATTTGGATAAGTAAATTACACATTATGACTAGGTGGGTTCATTCTCCAGATATATGTATGTAATGAAGGTTTTGATAATCTTTACTAAGATAATAGAAATGTTTTAAAAATTATCTGTTTTACAGAAACTTTCAAGAAATGTAAAAGTAATCTCTGATGAAGGATTTCTCTGAAAAAGTTGTACACTGGCTTACCTTTAGACACATTGAATACATAGTATGGAGATTGTATATTAAAATATGTTCTCCCAGCCTCAAACGGATTTTTTTCCTCTCTACTTGTGATACTCCGTTTGGCCATTGCTTTTTCTACAAAGTTCGCGACGGCTGCCCAGGTTGGGTTCTTGTCCTTGTCCACCCTTGCAAAGTAGGAACTCAAAAGGTAATTGGTATAACAGGCAAGTTTGGCCTTGGAGTACAAAATGAAGCAGGGCAAAAGCTAACAGAGTTCTGCCAAGAGAATGCACTGGTCATAGCAGACACCCTCTTCCAACAACACATGAGGTGATGGCCAACGTTGAAACCAGATTGATTACATACTCTGCATCCAAAGATGGAAAAGTTCTATACAGTCAGCAGACTGTGGCTCAGATCATAATCTACTGATTGCCAAATTCAGACTTAGACTGAAGAAAATAGGGAAAATAATTAGGCCACACAGGTATGACCTAGACAACATCCCTAAGGAATACACGTTGGAAGTGTGGAATACATTTAATGGTTTAGATTGATAGACAGAGTACCTGAAGAATTATGAATGGAGGTTCGGGGCATCATACAGGAGGCAGCAAGTAGAACCATCCCAAAGAAAAAGAAATGCAAGAAAGTAAAGTGACTATTTAATGAGGCTCTTAAAACAGCTAAGGAAAGAAGAAACACAAAAAGCAAAGGCGAAAGAGAAAGATTCAATCAACTGAATACAGATTTTCATAGGAAAGTAAGGAGAGATAAGGAAGCTGTTATGTACTGAATGAATGTTGCAAGGTTCCCTTTAATAGAATGTATCCAATTGTATCTAATCAGAGACACATTGTAGCAAACTGTATAAGGATGCGAGCTAAGTGGCCACAGGTGGCAGTAGCGAGCATCCGGCACACATGGCACAGATTCCCCGAATACCTGAAGAGCGGGAAACCTTCCCGCCACACCACACCTGGAGAAGATGGGTGTGACGATCTATGACGTCATGCGGATAGTAGCCAATGAGCTACCACCCGGGATATTCAAATGTACAGTGTACTATAAATATAGATGTTTTGTCCTCCATTACCTCATGTTCACCCTGACCATCATGCAATAAAGTTGTGTTTAGCCCTATTGCGGCTCCTTCTTTGTCTTCCTTGCAAGACACCAAATTGGCTATGAGGGTGGGATGGCGTCCCGAAAAGTGAACATCGCGCCCTTCGACACCACGAAGCCAGAGAAATGGGAACTCTACAAACAGCAGTTCCTATATGCAATGGACCTCGAGGGCATCGAGGAGGCCCAGTACTAGAACTGGAAATGCTAGAACTGGCAACGAACGTCCTGACGCCGAGGCCACTCAGGGAGGTACCCCTAGATGAGATCCTCGCTGAGCTGAGGAAGCACTTTCACCCAAAAGTGTCAGTGTTTCCGGCAAGGCTGGGCTTTCAGCAGTGGTGCCAGCGGGCCAGGCAGCCCTGAGGGTGGCTGTTGTGCCTTGCTGGTGGGGAGCATCCCTGAGCGAGGCGCTGCGAGACAGGCTCCTGCTGGGCCTGCGAGACGAGGGGGCCAGGAAAAAGCTACTGGCCAAGGACGAGAGCATCTCCTTCGAGCATGTCCTGCGCATTGCCCAAGCTGCCAAGTCAGTGCAACAAGGCGAACGGGTGTGCCGGGCCAGGACCGCCGCAGTTGGGGGCCCCCGCCGGTGGTCCCAGTCCACAGCTGTTCCTCCCATGAAGAGCAGGGGCCCTCCAAGTCCACCACGTCCACCTCCGACTTCAGCGAGGACGACGACGTGCAGCGGGTGCAGAGGAGGCCCGAGGTTCGAGACCGCACCAGAGAGGACCGCCGGTGCGACGGATGCGGGGCATCCCACGACCTGAACCGATGCCTATTCCGGAAGGCGGAGTGCCACAACTGCGGGCGGCGCGGGCACATGGCAAAGGTCTGCAGGCGGCGTCGAGACGACGTCAAGGGCCAGGCGGAACGGTCCCAATGGAAAGCAGACGGGGTCAGCAGAATCTTCAACAACGACAAGCCTCAGGAGCACCGCGTGTCTCAACGAGTTCCTGACAACCACGACCAGGCGGTTCACAGCGTGCTTTTGAGGCATCCCCGTTTCTTTTTTGAGGTACTGATACAAGGGGTCCCAGTAAGGATGGAGATTGACTCGGGGTCATCGTACTCCCATCATCTCCCACCGGGAATTTTTGCACATTCCCCCCAAGTCATGCCCCAAACTGAAGGCCCTAAAGACTAACTTGCGGGACATTCAGGGCAAAAGTATCCCAGTGTTGGGGGTGGGAGAGTTCAAGGTACAGTTCAAGAGGCGCTCTGTGCAGTTGCCCCTAATAGTCTTAAAGGAAGGGTCCTGCTGCCTCCTGGGTACGCAGTGGTTCGGCCCTCTGGGGGTTTTCATTGGGGGCATACACGCCATGCAGGCTGACCCGATCATGGAGGTGTGTAACGCACATCCTGCCGTCTTTGAGAAGGGACTAGGGAAGTTCAAGGGGCCCCCAGTTTCTTTCGACATGGATCCCGACATCCGACCCATCAGACTGTTGCCAAGGAGAGTGCCTTTCGCACTAAAGGACAAAATTCAGACTGAACTGGACAAACTGGTGGGTCAGGGCATCTTGGTACCGGTGGATTCCGCCGAGTGGGAAACCCCCATTGTTACGGCGCTTAAGGCTAATGGGGAGGTCAGAATCTGCGCTGACTAAAAGTGCACGATTAACAAGGCAATTCGCCCAAATGCGTACCCGGTGCCGGTAGTAAGTCACCTGTTAGCAACTTTGCACGGGGGGAGGTGTTTCGCCAAGCTAGACTTAGCACAGGCATATCAACAATTAACGGTGACCCCAACTGCAGCCGCTGCTCAAAGCATTGTTACTCATAAGGGAGCCTTTAAAGTGATGCGCCTCCAATTTGGCATAAATTCGGCTCCAGGAATCTTTCAGTCCCTCATGGAAAGATTGTTGAAAGGGCTCCCAGGTGTTTTCCCCTACTTTGACGACGTTTTGATAACGGCGGGAGGGGAACAGGAATTTGCCAAGAGGTTAGATCGAGTACTAACCGTGTTTGAGAAAGCAGGGCTCAGGTTGAGAAAGGATAAGTGTGTGTTTTTTGCTGAAGAGGTAGAGTTTCTGGGTTTTCGAATAACCCCTGAGGGTATCAAACCAGCAGAGTCAAAGGTGTCGGCAGTGCAGGATGCCCCTCGCCCCACCACCAAGGCTGAACTACAGTCCTTCCTAGGACTCCTAAATTTTTACCATTCTTTCCTGCTGGGAAAGGCATTGGTAGCAGAGCCGCTGTACAAATTACTCAAGAAAGATGCGGCTTGGCAGTGGGGGGACAGCCTGGAATGGGCATTCTGTGGGCTCAAGCAACTCCTATCTTCCGAGGCTGTCTTGACCCACTTCGATCCAAAGAAACCCATTGTGTTAGTCTGTGATGCCTCACCGGTGGGGGCAGTCTGCTGCCACATGCTAGAGAGTGGGCGAGAAGCCCCGGTGGCATTCTATTCAAGATACCTGTCCAAGGCAGAGCGCAACTACGTGCAGACAGATAGGGAAGGCCTGGCGATTGTTGCAGGAACCAAAAAGTTCCACGACTTCCTTTATGGCAGACCATTCACAGTCGTGACCAACCATAAGCCACTGCTAGGGATTTTTACCACAGACAAGCCAACCCCGCAGATCTTGTCTCCAAGGATGCTGCGATGGGCCATTTTCCTCAATGTGTACCAGTATGCCTACCTACCGCCCCGGCAAGGAGATCAGCCATGCTGACGCCCTTTCCAGGTCACCCCTCCCACAGGCAGGGGACCCAGAGTGCGAGGTAGAGCAGGACCAACAGGTGCTCCTGATTGAGGCCCTAGAGTCGCCCTCAATACTGCCAGCGGAGATCACCAAGGCCATGGCAAAAGACCAGTCATTGGCCCTAGTAAGTTCATGGGTACAAAAAGGGTGGCCGGCAACTTCCCCTATGGAGGAATTCAAGGTTTATGGTAGGTGAAGAGACGAACTCTCCTTAGAAAGGGGGCAGCGGGTAATAATCCCCGAAGTTCTGAGGCCTCAGGTGCTCAAGATGCTGCATATCAGCCACCCAGGGATCGTGCGCTCCAAAGCACTAGCTAGAAGTTACGTCTGGTGGCCCAAGCAGGACGCAGACGTAGAACGCATGATTGGCACTTGCGAGAGCTGACAGAGTACCCGGCCCGAGGAGTCCTGACTTCCGCACAGAGAATGGGACACAGCCTGGGGACCGTGGTCGCGTCTGCACGTAGATTTCGCGGGTCCCTTCCGGGGCACCCTTTTCCTTATAATAGTGGCCGCTTACTCCAAATGGTTGGAGGTAATCCCAATGGCCAGTACATCGTCAGCTGCAATGATCAAACAATTACGGAAAGTATTCAGCTGTTTTGGGTTACCTGACGTACTTGTGAGCGATAATGCCACAACTTTCATGTCAGCGGAGTTCCAGGGTTTCATAGAGATTAACAAAATTCGCCACATAACTGTGGCCCCTTTTCACCCTGCTACAAATGGTCAAGCGGAACGCCTGGTGCGAACAACTAAGGACACACTGCGTAGGATGGGCCCCGGGGAGTTGAACTTGCAACTTTGCCAATTCCTATTAAGGTATCATGTAACCCCCCTCGCGTTGGGTCTGTCACCCGCCGAACTCCTTATGTGGAGGAAACTCACCACGATCCTCTCGAGGTTAGACCCAACCAGGGTGGAGGACACGGATAGAAATATAGAAACGGGGGGCACCAAGAGTTTTGAGATCGGCAAGGCAGTGCATTGCCGTAACTATGCGGCCGGCGGACCTAACTGGGTGCCTGGAGTAGTGGTCAGGCAAACGGGGCCAGTCTCCTACAATGTCGAGATGAGCACAGGACTCCTCTGGAGGAGGCATGCCAACCAGCTGAGGGGTAGGATAGTAGGAAGGCAAGACTTGAGTGACCAATCAGAGCATTCAGCATTAGGGTTCTCCCCCACCCACTTATCCCAAGGGGGAGACGCAGACCACAGGGGGGAGGGAAATGACACAAATCCGCATCCTTTTGACCCCCCGGGTAACAAGAACAATTTGGAAGAGGCAGATTTCGAGGAGCTGTTAGACTTTGAGTTAGGAAACCGGGGAGATTTTTTGGAGTGGTCCCCCACCCGTCCAAGGGAAGAGCGGGGTCTTTCTTTAGTCCCTGGAGCCCCCGGTTTCACATCCCTGGAGTTTACTCCCACACCTAGACCTCCCCAGCTCAGAACTTGCAGCCAATCGCTACCGAGTTACATTCTCCCATGGCAGGACGAGGGCAGAGTAGTCAGGAGCGTGCAGGGACTCCGGCCCCAAGTGCGGCTGCCTCTCGCCCAAAACAAACATGCAGGAAGCCTCAATGGCTGAAGGACTTCGTCCTCACCTAGGGGGAAGGGGTGTTTTGTACTGAATGAATGTTGCAAGGTTCCCTTTAACAGAATGTATCCAATTGTATCTAATCAGAGACACATTGTAGCAAGCTGTATAAGGAAGTGAGCTAAGTGGCCACAGGTGGCAGTAGTGAGCATCCAGCTCACATGGCACAGATTCCCCGAATACCTGAAGAGCGGGAAACCTTCCCGCCACACCACACCTGGAGAAGATGGGCATGATGATCTCTGACATCACACGGACAGTAGCCAATGAGCTACCATCCGGGATATTCAAATGTACAGTGTACTATAAATAGATTTGTTTTGTCCGCCATTACTTCATGTTCACCCTGACCATCATGCAATAAAGTTGTGTTTAGCCCTATTGCGGCTCCTTCTTTGTCTTCCTTGCAAGACACCAAAGAAGCCTTCTTAAATAAACAGTGCAAAGAAATAGAGGAAAACAACAGAAGGGGAAGGACTAGAGATCTTTTCAAAAAATAAAATGGGGAAATCAAGGGAACATTTAAAGCAAAAATGACCATGGTAAGGGACAAAAATGGCAATGAGTTAGCTGGTGCAGAAGAGATTAAGAAAAGATGGCAAGAGTTCACAGAAGAACTCTACAAAAAGGACCTCAACACCCCTGACAATCACAGTGATAAGAACACTGAACTGGAGCTGGACACCCAGGAGAGTGAAGTCAGGAGGGCCCTAGAAAGCATTGTCAATAATAAAACTAGTGGAGATAATGGTATTCCAGTTGTCTTAGGGTAAGTCTTCGTCTCATACCTTAACTGGTTGCAAGGCATATTGTGTGTGATGCCTTTAAGACCCTACTGCAGAGATACACAGGTGCTGGGACTTTTCCCTGGTGTGTTCCAAGCATACCTGTCAACCGTGGCTCCGGAAAATACGGGACCTGCGCAAACAGTTCTGCGCAGGTCAACTTCTAGGCATGCATAGAAGGCTACGCCGCTTGCTTAGCCTCTTACGCAAGTGGTGTAGCCTCCTACGCAAATGGTGTAGCCTTCTATGCATGCATAGAATGGGGCTGCGCAAGCGTAAAACCCTTCTACGCATGCGTAGAATGGGGTTATGCAAGCGTAAAACCCTTCTACGCATGCGTAGAAGGCAACCTGAGCAGAAGGGCTGCGCAGTACCTCCTTTCCCCCGCTGCCAAATCCTGGGGTTTCGGCAGAGCGGGGCGGGAAATGGTGCAAATTGGCGCCGAAAACCGTGAAATCCCGGCCAATCCGGGAAGGTTGACAGGTATGGTTCCAGGACCAGTGTATATAGGCTAAAGCAGAGTTACAAACTTTCGATTCAATGCTCAATTTGCTCTAACCAAGCTCCAATGCTTGACTTTCTCTGCCGTCAGTCTGGGTGAAGAATCTTGTGAGTTCAAGGACCTACTACGAGGACTGAACCTCTACACTGCTTCTAAAGATGGTATATGCCTTTTATGCCACCTGTGCTTGCTGAACAAGAAAGGACTACTCGGGGTAAGCTCTCCACCAACGAGGACAAAGCTGCTTGGATTTGTTTGGGATCACAGTTTGTATTTACCCTGCTGGAATGGACTACTACTATTGATCTGTATAGGTAAAAGTAAAGGTTTCCCTTGCACGAAAGCCAGTCGTATCCGACTCTAGGGTTCAGTGCTCATCTTTGTTTGAAAGCCGAAGAGACACCGGAGCACACGGAATGCTGTTACCTTCCCATTGAAGTGGTCCCTATTTGTTGTTGTTCAGTCGCACAGTCGACTCCGACCCTTTGCGACCCCATGGACCATTTTCCTCCAGGCGCTTCTGTCCTCCACCATCCTCCTCAGCCCTCCCAGCTCTGTGCCCATCGTGTCTACAATACCATCTAGCCATCTCATCCTTGGCCTCCCCCTTCTTCTTTTGCCCTCCACCTTTCCCAATATCAATGCCTTCTCAAGTGAATCCTCCTCATTTGATGTCCAAAGTATTTTAGCTTCATCTCTACTATTTGACCTTCCAATGAGCAGTCAGGGTTAATTTCTTCTAAGATTGACCTATTTGTTCTCCTCGCTGTCCAGCGGACTCTCAAAACCCTCCTCCAACACCACATTTCAAAGGCATCTATTCTTCTGCGTTCAGCCTTCCTAATTGTCCAGCTCTCACATCCATACATTACTACTGGGAAAACCATTGCTTTGACTATTCTAATTTTTGTTTGCAATGTGATGTCTCTGCTTTTCACTATGTTCCCCAGGTTTCTCATTGCTTGTCTCCCAAGAATCAGTCGCCTTTTTATTTCATGGCTACAATCCCCATCTGCTGTGATCTTTGATCCTAAGAAAGTAAAATCTGTCACTGCTTCTACTTCTTCCCCGTCTATTTTCCAGGAACTGATTGGGCCTCTTGCCATTATCTTGGTTTTCTTGATATTGAGTCTCAAGCCAGCTTTTGCACTCTCCTCCTTCAGCCCAATCAAGAGATTCTTTAGGTCTTCCTCACTTTCTGCCATTAGGGTGGTATCGTCTGCATATCTCAGATTATTGATGTTTCTCCCAGCGATTTTAATCCCATATTTTGATTCCTCCATCCCTGCACTGCGCATTATGTGCTCTGTGTATAGATTGAATAAGCATGGTGACAAAATGCAGCCTTGTCTTACTCCTTTTCCTATTCCAAACCACTCTGTTATTCCATGTTCTGTCCTAACTGTTGCTTCTTGGTTCATGTACAGATTTCTCAGGAGGCATATGAGGTGCTCTGGTATTCCCATCTCTTTAATTACTTGCCACATCTTGTTGTGGTCCACACAGTCAAATGCCTTAGTGTAGTCAATAAAACAAAAGTAAACTTGTTACTGGTATTCCTTTGTTTTCTCCATGATCCAGCGTATATTGGCGATGTGGTCTCTAGTCCCCCTGCCTCTTCTGAAACCAGCCTGCACCTCTGGTAATTCTCTCTCCACATGCTGCTGAAGTCTATCCTGTATTATCTTGAGCATCACCTTGCTGGCATGTGGGATGAGCGCGATTGTTCGATTATTTGAACATTCTTTGGCATTGCCCTTTTTTGGGATTGGGACGTATACTGATCTTTTCCAATCCTGTGGCAACTGTTTTGTTTTCCAAATCTGCTGACATATTGAATGCAGTAATTTGACACCATAATTCTTCTGGTACTCTGTCTACCGAGTCTAAGCCATTAAATCTGTTCATCACCTCCACCGTGTATTCTTTAGGGATGCTGTCTAGGTGATATCTTTCTGGTCTCCGTGTTTTCCCTATTTTCTTTAGTCTAAGCCTGAATTTTGCGATCAGTAGGTTGTGATCTGAGCCACAGTCTGCTCCAGGTCTTGTTTTTGCTGACTGTATGGAGGTTCTCCATCTTTGGCTGCAGAGTATGTAGTCAATCTGGTTTCGGTGTTGGCCATCTGGTGATGTCCATGTGTAAAGTCGCCTCTTGTGTTGCTGGAAGAGAGTGTTTGCTATGACCAGTGCGTTCTCTTGGCAGAACTCTATCAATCTTTGCCCTGCTTCATTCTGTGTTCCAAGACCAAATTTGCCTGTTATTCCCTCCACTTTTTGATTTCCTACTTTGGCATTCCAGTCTCCTAATATAATTTGGACATCATTTCTTGGTGTCTGTTCTATGAGGTAAGAACATAAGAACATAAGAACATAAGAACAGCCTTGCTGGAACAGGCCACAGCCTATCCAGTCCAGCATTCTGTCTCACACAGTGGCTCACCATTTCCTTCAGGGTATTCCCAAGGAGATGCCTTCACCTGCTTAGGATTCCCTGGAAATGATATTGAGAGATATCCTGCCTATCTCTCCAACCCGGAGGTTGTCCTTAAGTATCCATAATTATAGCCATTGATACCCTTGTCCTCCATGAACTTGTCCAATCCTTTCTTAAAGCTGTCAAGACTGACAGCTGTCACCACTTCTTCTGGCAGGGAGTTCCATAGACCAGTAATCCTCTGGGTGAAAAAGTACTTTCTCTTATTTGTTTCAGAACTAGTACCCAAAAGTTTCATGGAGTGTCCCCTAGTTCTAGTATTATGCGATAGGGAAAACAGTTTTTCCTTATCTACTTTGTCCACACCGTGCATGATTTTATAAACTTCAATCAGGTCACCTCTTAGACGTCGTCGTTCAAGAGTGAAGAGGCCCAACCGTTGCAGCCTCAGATGGTAAGGAAGGTGTTCCAGTCCCCTAATCATTCTGGTTGCCCTCCTCTGCACTTTTTCCAGCTCCATAATATCCTTCTGGAGGTATGGCGACCAGAACTGTACACAGTATTCCAGATGGGGCCTCACCATAGATTTATAAAGAGGCAAAATGACACTTGCTGACTTATTTTCTATACCCTTCCTAATGATCCCTAGCATTGAGTTTGCTTTTTTCACTGCTGAGGCACACTGGGTTGACACCTTCATTGAGTTGTCCACCAGGACACCAAGGTCCCTTTCCTGGTTTGTCTCAGAGAGTTCAGACCCCATCAGTTTATAAATGTAATTGGGGTTCTTTGCCCCAACATGCATCACTCTGCACTTACTAATGTTGAAACTCATTTGCCACTGTTTTGCCCACTCCCCCAGTGTCGAGAGATCCCTCTGGAGCTCCTCACAATCTCTCACAGTTTTCACTACCCTGTATAATTTAGTGTCGTCAGCAAATTTGACTACCTTGCTTTTTACTCCTACCTCTAGATCATTTATGAAGAGGTTGAAAAGCAGGGGTCCCAGTACTGAACCTTGGGGGACCCCACTCTTTACTTCCCTCCACTTGGAGAAGTGTCCATTTAGTGCTACCCTCTGTTTCCTGTCCCTTAGCCAGTTGCTGATCCAGGACAAGACCTGTCCCTTTATTCCATGACTGGTAAGTTTATTCAAGAGCCTTTGGTGTGGGACCTTGTCAAAAGCCTTCTGAAAGTCCAGATAAACAATGTCAACTGGATCCCCCTTATCCACATGCTTGTTGACACTCTCAAAAAATTCCAACAGATTAGTGAGGCATGATTTGCCCTTGCAAAAGCCATGTTGGCTCTCCTTTAGCAGCGCCTTCTCTTCTATGTGCCTATTAATTCTATCTTTTAGGATAGTTTCCATCACTTTACCTGGGACACGTCAAACTGACAGGTCGGTAATTTCCTGGATCACCCCTGGATCCTTTTTTGAAAATTGGTGTTACATTCGCTACCTTCCAGTCATCAGGCACAAAGCCTGATTTGAGGGAAAGATTATATATTTTGGCTAGGAGATCAGCAATTTCATCTTTAAGTTCCCTGAGAACTCGTGGATGGATGCCATCTGGTCCTGGTGATTTGTTAGTGTTTAGTTTAACAAGACATGCAAGGACCTCCTCCCTGGTTATTTCTATCTGGCTTAATTCTTCGGTTTCCCTCCCTACGAAGATAGGCTCTGTTTTGGGCATGTGGCCTCTGTCTTCTTCAGTGAATACTGAAGCAAAGAATTCATTGAGTCTCTCTGCAATCTCTGTTTCCTCTTTAATAACCCCTTGCCTTCCATTGTCATCTAATGGTCCAATGGCCTTCCTAGTTGGGTTCTTACTTCTAATGTACTTAAAGAAGTCTTTGTTATTTCTATGAGGTGTTGTAAGTCCTCATAGAACTGGTCCATTGTGGCTTCATCTGCACCAGTGGTTGGTGCGTATATTTGGATCACAGTGACATTGAAAGGTTTGCCTTGAAATCTGACTGACATCATTCTGTCATTTTTGAGATTGTATCCCATTACTGCTATTTATCTATTTTCAATTTCTTGCTTTTGAACTGCTAGGTTGGCAGGAGCTGGGACAAAGACGGGAGCTCATTCCGTCCTGCAGTACTCAGAAATTGAACTGCTGACCTTCTGCCTCCCAGTCAGCATCTTAGCCACTTGAGCCACTGCAGTGAGCCATTGATCTGTATAGACTTGTATATATAACACAACTGAACTGACTCAGTGAGGGCAACTGAGAAACAGAAGAGACTGTATCTGCTTTGTGTTATAGTTATTTGCACTGTATATACTTGCACCCCTTGCTGGCCGCTGCATGCCACTCTGCTAACCTCTCACATCAACAAGTTGAATTATTCAAAGCCCTAAAAGATGATGCAATTAAAATATCGCACTCTATGTGCCAGCAGATTTGGAAAACACAACAGTGGCCACAGGATTGGAAATGGTCAGTGTACCTTCCAATACCAAAAGAATGCCAAAGAATGCTCAAATTATCAAACATTTGCACTCATCTCACATGCTCATCCCTATCAGTTCTATCTGTTTCATCCTTTTCCCCCTAATTGGAAAATCTTCCATCCTCTTCAACTTCAGCAATGGGGAAATTCCTGGACTAAACTCTTCTTTCACTACACTCCATATCTTTAACATATTTTTACAATATGGGTTGTTTATCTTTCTCATATCAATTGTTTCCCATTCATTTAAGAATCAACCATTGTCCTTTATTTCTTTTAATTTTGTTTCTTCCCAAATTAATTTCTCTTCACTTATTCTAATTAATGCTTTGAGTTGAAATACAATATAATAATTTCTCAAATTTGGTATCCCTAGTCCCCCTTCCTTTTGAGAGTTATACCATAAACTTTTTTTTAATCTTGATTTTTCCCCTCTGTTACAAAAACCTTCAATTATATCCTGCCAACCTTTCGGGTTTTTTGTGTCAATTGGTAACATTCCAAATAAGTAATTTATTATTAGTAAAATCTTCATCTTGTATATAGCCACTCTGCTGAACCAAGATAACTTTATTTTTTGTACCTTTCTATTAATTCCTTTATATCAATTCTTTTTCTATCATAATTCAGGCTTTTTTTAATTCCTGAGATTTCTCTGAAATATAAACTAAATATTTAAGATTTGATTTGACCTTTATATTATATTTACTTTCAATCTCTCTAATATCTACCTTATCTTTATTACATATTACCATCTCTAATTGTTTTCTAACATTACAATATATTGTGTGTTTGGTCTCACTTGTTTTAAACATTGTGAGTGTCCTTGACTCTCTCAGTGGGAGATAAGCAGTATAGAACTAAAATAAAATCACAAGGGCCTCAAATACTCCTCAGAATGAGAAATATTTCTAATTTGAATTCAAATTTCCCACTGGCAGGTTTTTGCCATCTGTAATCGATTTCTTATACAGTAGTGTTTTTGACCCCACCCCCCTTCTTCCAGGAGCAAGAACAGAGACCCAATGATGTAAATCTCTTCAAGACAAGTGTTTGGTTCATCCCTTCACCTTCACACTGAAGCATCCCACATATGTTGTTGTTGTTGTTGTTGTTGTTGTTGTTGTTGTTGTTGTTGTTGTTGTTGTTGTTGTTGTTGTTGTTGTTGTTGTTGTTGTTGTTGTTGTTGTTGAGTCTCAGTCAAAATGAACCTTTTGCAACCCCATGGACCACAGCATGCCAGTCTCCTCTGTCATCCGCAATCCTCCGGAGTCTGCCCAGGTGTATGCTCACTGCCCATACCTGTAAAACGCGGCTCCTGACAATACGGGACCTGCACAAAACGGTTATGCGCAGGTCCCTTCTACGCATGCTTAGAAGGCTTCTATGCATGCGCAGAAGCCTTCTGCGCATCCCCTTATGCGCATGCGTAGGAGGGTTCTACACATGCGTAGAAGGGTTCTACACATGCGTAGAAGGGTTCTACACATGCGTAGAAGGGTTCTGCGCAGAAGGGGATGCGCAGTAACTACTTTCCCCCCGCCATCAAATTACAGGATGGCGGCAGCTCCAGGCGGGAAAGTAGGAAAAGCGGCGCTGGAATACGGGAAATCCCAGTCAATACGGGATACTTGACAGGTATGTCACTGCCACAACCCATCAGGAGACCTTTCTTGCTCAACAGTGTTACGCCTCTAGCCTGGGGCCTCCCACGCTGCTCCTGTTGCTGTCATGGCTCCTTCCAGTTTGATTCAAAGTGCCTGTTTTAATTTTCTGTTCTGTATCATTGGCTGAAGCAGGGCTGAACTAGTCATGATCAGTATGGGTAATGATGGAAGGATTGTCTATTTTGAATTATGACTCTTGGGTTGCCTCAACTTGCACAGCCAGGGGTATTTTAGGAACTGTACTTCAAAACAGTAACATCCCTACCTATAGGAATGGGGATATTTCTTTGTTGTAGAGACTGTGCCTATTCATTTGCTTCAGAGGTACCACCCCAAAGGGATTTTTTATTACCTGTCAGAATATTTTTGTCAGAGACTGAGGATAGCACTAGCAAGCACACTTACGTACTGCCCCATTGTACATAGAGCACTGTCTGGGCAGTTTATAAGGTAATTAGCATTTTGCTCCCAAAAGGCTAGGTACTGTACTCATTTTACCAAATTTGGAAGGATGGAAGGCTGAGTCAACCCTGATCCTGTTGGGATTAAATTCAGATTGTGAGTTCAGTTTTGGCTCCTATACTTGATCTGATCTTAACCACAATACCATGGGGGATATTTCTTTGACTTGGGGTTGTAGTCCAAAACATATTTTCCCCCTGTCTCTGGGAATGGGGTTAGTTAGTTGCCTCAGAGACTGGGTCTTCTGGAAGTTATAATCAAAAGAAAAAAATCCTATCTCTGAGAATGAAGGCATTTGTTTGTTTTAGAGTTTTCTGGGCCCAATTTTTTTTTAAAAAAATAAAGTTCTGAATCGAAATATGTTTAGCCGCTAATCCATATGCTCCTGCCAAATATTTTGTTGCATTTGAAAAAATTGAAAGGTAGGAACAATTGTTGGAAAATAAGGGAAGTTCACAAGTCACTAGAGCGCATACACACACTGCCAGGCAGGGTGATTGCACAATGACAGCTCATCTGGAAACAGCCAGCCTCTGCATTGGCACAAGACATTACGCTAACTGAGGAACAAACAATATCCTTATCCACAGCATAGATTATCCAGAGTTGGAAATGTTACTCTGAGAAATGAAGCAGAGAATCCCACATATTTTTACAATCACACATAGAGAGGACTATCCTCTCTGTGCCTGATTGTAAAAGTTACAGTGCTTACAAAATAATTTTCAATTTGGTACCCTTCCATGATACCCAAACCTGCTACCTGAGATGTCTGCCTCACTCTGCCAAATGATAGGGCTCATCTTTCCCCACTGCTCCTCTCCTGGTTGGCAATTATGCATATAGGTAAGTAAGGGATTGTCTGAGAAGGAGAACATATGCCAGTTGATTTATTTCCATTTATGATAATAAATAGCATTTTTGTACAGATAGTGTTCTCTAATTATCAATTTGTTTAAAGGTAAACCTCTTGAGCAGAACAATATTGAGAGAGTCAAGGACACTCACAATGGTTAAAACAATTAACATAAGAACATTAGATGATTTAAAATACAATTTAAAACAAGAATAAATAACATAAAACAATATAAACCAGAACAGCAATGCACAAACCAGGAAGAAGATTGAAGTCCCGGACTTCCAAGGTAGCATTTTCAGAAGTGCTGCCTGTCCCTCGTGCAGGACCTACCAGGCAGGCAGAGCTCAGAAGCCTCAATGCGTGGATGAGGCGGTGGTGTCGAGAGGAGGGTTTCAGATTTGTCAGGAACTGGAGAACATTTTGGGACAAGCCAAATCTGTTCAGGAGGGATGGGTTGCATTTGAACCATGATGGGACCAGATTGCTGGCACTCAACATCAAAAAGGCTGCAGAGCAGCTTTTAAACTGATAACTGGGGGAAAGCCGACAGGAGCTGGGCAGCATCCGGTTCGGGAAAGTGTGTATTTGAGTAGTGAGGAGGATGCAAAAATTACTGAGCAGAGCGAGGAGCTAGTCACTAGCATTCTAGCAGAAGGATGCAAGAGGCAGTCTAACAATGCAACTGGACACAAAAGACTGTGTCAGAAAAGCATATATAAATCCTTGTATACAAATGCCAGAAGCCTCCGGAACAAAATAGGGGAGCTGGAATACTTAGCAATAGATAACAATATTGATATTATTGGTATCACTGAAACCTGGTGGACGGATGATAACCAATGGGATACAGTTATCCCAGGCTACAAACTGTACAGGAAGGATAGGAAGGGGCAAATGGGAGGTGGTGTGGCCTTGTATGTCAAAGAAGTGATAAAATCGTATGAATTGGTATATCTACGTGATTTGGAGTCACCATTAGAAGCTCTGTGGGTAAGAGTACCAGGCCACAAGGATGGTCTAACAGTAGGCATATACTATCGGCCTCCGAACCAAACTCTTGAGGGAGACTGGCAGTTGGAGAATGTTGTAAAGGAGGCATCCAAGAAGGGAAGCCTGGTTATAATGGGGGACTTCAATTACCCTCACATAGACTGGGTGAACTGTTGTTCAGCACATGATAAAGAGATAAAGTTCCTAGATATGCTAAATGATTGTTCCCTGGGACAGATGGTTGAAGACCCAACTAGAGGTACAAGAATCCTTGACTTGATCCTGAGTAATACTCAGGATCTGGTGCAAGATGTTAATGTGACTGATCCAATAGGGAACAGTGACCACAACTCAATTATGTTTAACTTGATCATAGACCGCAAGTCACTGATAAAATCTAACACAGAGACCTTAAATTTTCAAAAAGGAAATTTCCCGAAGTTGAGGAAACTAGTAAAAAAGAAGCTGAAAGGGAAAATTGAGAGAGTCCAAACACTCCAAGAGGCATGGAGGCTGTTTACAAAAACAATAACAGAGGCTCAATTGGAATGCATACCCAAAAGGAAAAAGGGCACTGCCAGGTCCAAGAGGACTCCAATGTGGCTTACAGGAGCTGTTCGGGAAGTGATCAGGAGCAAGAAAAGCTCATTTAGAAGATGGAAGGCTTGTCCGAATGAGGACAGCAGGCAGAAACATAAATTCTGGCAGAACAAATGCAAGGCAACAATCAGGAAAGCAAAGCAAGACTTTGAGGAGCGTATAGCTAAAAATACTCAGAGAAATAACAAAGACTTCTTTAAGTACATTAGAAGTAAGAACCCAACTAGGAAGGCCATTGGACCATTAGATGACAATGGAAGGCAAGGGGTTATTAAAGAGGAAACAGAGATTGCAGAGAGACTCAATGAATTCTTTGCTTCAGTATTCACTGAAGAAGACAGAGGCCACATGCCCAAAACAGAGCCTATCTTCGTAGGGAGGGAAACCGAAGAATTAAGCCAGATAGAAATAACCAGGGAGGAGGTCCTTGCATGTCTTGTTAAACTAAACACTAACAAATCACCAGGACCAGATGGCATCCATCCACGAGTTCTCAGGGAACTTAAAGATGAAATTGCTGATCTCCTAGCCAAAATATATAATCTTTCCCTCAAATCAGGCTTTGTGCCTGATGACTGGAAGGTAGCGAATGTAACACCAATTTTCAAAAAAGGATCCAGGGGTGATCCAGGAAATTACCGACCTGTCAGTTTGACATGTGTCCCAGGTAAAGTGATGGAAACCATCCTAAAAGATAGAATTAATAGGCACATAGAAGAGAAGGCGCTGCTAAAGGAGAGCCAACATGGCTTTTGCAAGGGCAAATCATGCCTCACTAATCTGTTGGAATTTTTTGAGAGTGTCAACAAGCATGTGGATAAGGGGGATCCAGTTGACATTGTTTATCTGGACTTTCAGAAGGCTTTTGACAAGGTCCCACACCAAAGGCTCTTGAATAAACTTACCAGTCATGGAATAAAGGGACAGGTCTTGTCCTGGATCAGCAACTGGCTAAGGGACAGGAAACAGAGGGTAGCAGTAAATGGACACTTCTCCAAGTGGAGGGAAGTAAAGAGTGGGGTCCCCCAAGGTTCAGTACTGGGACCCCTGCTTTTCAACCTCTTCATAAATGATCTAGAGGTAGGAGTAAATAGCAAGGTAGCCAAATTTGCTGATGACACTAAATTATACAGGGTAGTGAAAACTGTGAGAGATTGTGAGGAGCTCCAGAGGGATCTCTTGACACTGGGGGAGTGGGCAAAACAGTGGCAAATGAGTTTCAACATTAGTAAGTGCAGAGTGATGCATGTTGGGGCAAAGAACCCCAATTACATTTATAAACTGATGGGGTCTAAACTCTCTGCGACAAACCAGGAAAGGGACCTTGGTGTCCTGGTGGACAGCTCAATGAAGGTGTCAACCCAGTGTGCCTCGGCAGTGAAAAAAGCAAACTCAATGCTAGGGATCATTAGGAAGGGTATAGAAAATAAGTCAGCAAGTGTCATTTTGCCTCTTTATAAATCTATGGTGAGGCCCCATCTGGAATACTGTGTACAGTTCTGGTCACCATACCTCCAGAAGGATATTATGGAGCTGGAAAAAGTGCAGAGGAGGGCAACCAGAATGATTAGGGGACTGGAACACCTTCCTTACCATCTGAGGCTGCAACGGTTGGGCCTCTTCACTCTTGAACGACGACGTCTAAGAGGTGACCTGATTGAAGTTTATAAAATCATGCACGGTGTGGACAAAGTAGATAAGGAAAAACTGTTTTCCCTATCGCATAACACTAGAACTAGGGGACACTCCATGAAACTTTTGGGTACTAGTTCTCAAACAAATAAGAGAAAGTACTTTTTCACCCAGAGGATTACTGGCCTATGGAACTCCCTGCCAGAAGAAGTGGTGACAGCTGTCAGTCTTGACAGCTTTAAGAAAGGATTAGACAAGTTCATGGAGGACAAGAGTATCAATGGCTATAATAATGGATACTTAAGGACAACCTCCGGGTTGGAGAGATAGGCAGGATATCTCAATATCATTTCCAGGGAATCCTAAGCAGGTGAAGGCATCTGCTTGGGAATACCCTGAAGGAAATGGTGAGCCACTGTGTGAGGCAGAATGCTGGACTGGATGGGCTGTGGCCTGTTCCAGCAAGGCTGTTCTTATGTTCTTATGTAAACCTAGATGGCACCCAGTCCTATATACCACATTAAATTCAGAATAAAAATCTTGAATTAAAAGAACAGAAAAAAGAAGCCAGCTTATGAACATCAAAAAAGCATTCTTATAGGAGGAGTCTAAGTTGGAAAAGCCTTTTGAAACAAGAATATGTTTAGCAGTTTCTGAAAAATCAATGAACTGGGGCCTGTTTTAATTTTCGCTGGTGACATTCCAAAGAATGGGTGGCACACCTGAAAAAGCTCTGCCTCTCATGATGGATTTTTAAAATTTTCTTAGGCATTTCAACCCGTGGCTTCATCGATTGGGTGTTCCAGGTCTGATTTCTCAGGAAGAGGTGCTCCTGCAGATGGCATAGTCCTAAACCATTTAGGGCTTTATCTATCATTTTATTGTTGTTCAGTCGCACAGTTGATTCTGACTCTTTGCAACCCCCATGGACTATTGCCCACCAGGCACCTCTGTCCTCCACCATATTCCTTAATCCGCCCAGCTCTGTGCCCATTGTGTCTACAATACCATCTATCCATCTCATTATCTGCCATCCCTTCTTCTTTTGCCCTCCACCTTTCCCAGCATCAAGCCTTTTAAAGTGAATCCTCTCTTCTCATTTGATGTCCATAGGGTTTTCATTCAGTATCCATCATTACCAGGACCTTGAATTTGTCACTGCATGCTATGGGTTGCCGATACAGTCTAGCCAGGACTGGGGTAATATGATCAAATTAGCCAATGCCCGTAATCAGTCTGGCAGCTACATTTTGCACTTGCTGATGCCTCTAGCAGTTTTAAGGGCAGCCCCAGGTAGAGAGTGTTGCAGTAGTCCATCATGGAAATTATCAGCACATAAGTCCGTGATAATAGAGAGCCCATGTCCAGGGTGAAGCATATGGTCCTCCTGTTGTTATTCTGTAATTCCTATCATTCCCTATCATTAAGTTGGTCATATGGAAAAGAGGACAAGCTTATGTTCCTTTCATAGTTACATGGAAGTGGGAAATTTAGCAGGTAGACCTTGCATCAAAAGGTACAAATGCTGAATTTCTGCACAACTATTAAAGTTGCAGTGGACTTTATCTTCTTAAGTGGTCATTTCTACTCAGTACTGTACAAGCCATGTGGTCTAGGCTGGTGGAAGTAACATTCTGACAACACTTGGAAGGGTGGACGTAGCACATCCCATCATTAATAAACCCTCTCCCTCTCTAAATTTCTTCTTCGCAATGATGCAAGTTTCCTTCTATTTTTTGGCAACAATAGCAATAAAGATAGAAAGATACAAAGACCCCATGCTGTGTAAGATGGGTACACAAAAGTAACTTTTGGCTGCACAACCAAAAAAGGAGATAAATCTCTCTAGTTTTTAATGACTGAGAGCATTGGTTCTTGTGGTGCTGAAAACAGCCATTGCTGTACAGTGAGTCTTACAGTGCGAAGCTTTCAAGTTATTCAAACGTATAGTTATGCTTATGAAAACGTGTCAAAGCACAGGGCAGAATATGAGTGTCAAAAGAGGCTATTAATGAAAGCAATCTGGACATAAACATGAAGGCAGCTTGTGTACAGAAGATAAAAAGAAAACAAGAGTCACAGAACTGGAAAAAAGTGGTTGTCCCAAATCTTAGTAGCAGCCTTCAGATATGTCCTTGAATGGCTTTCTTCTTCTGCTGTATCCGAATCCAAATATTGGTGATCCTCATGGTGATCAGACATGAAGACTTCCCTGAGAATATAATGCAGCAGCCTTTCATCTGCCTTCTGCATTGTAGTGTGAAACCCATATCACTGATCTTCCATGAGTCACTTTCCAGTCCTGAGCCCTTTTGGCATGCAAAGTCCTAATTGGCCTGAGGCCAGTATTGATGAAGCCGCTGCCTTCCATCAAGATGGATTCAAGTGGGATTTAATCCACTTGGGGACCATCACCCTTCCCTGTGGACTTCGGCACCCAAGCCATTAGTCCTCTGGGTTGTCAGGTTAGTTAACCGCCACCTGACAACTAAGCATTGAGCCGCTGGCAGTAAGGTCTACTCTATTACCATAGCAGGATAATTTGGCATACCTGTCAAGTTTTGTATTTGAAAATAAGGGAAATCCAGCAGCGCTGGGCAGTCGCTGCACATGTGCAGGACGGGTTTTGCATTTTCATTCTGCACAAGGCACCATGGGGGCTCTAGTTCCCGGCCCATTTTGCACCAGTGCACATGTGCAGTACGGGTTTTGCCTTTTCCTTCCACGCAAGGCACCATGAGGGCTGTAGTTCCCGCCCTATTTTTTTTAAAAAAATAATAGAATATGGGAGATTTACGAGAAAATACAAATACGGGATGACAGCGGGAAAGAGGGGTAAATAACGGGAGACTTGACAGCTATGTAATTTGGCCAGACTGGTTGAATGGCTTTACCTCTCAGAAACACTAGATGACTATTGCTGGGCCCATGAATATTGGGTTATTTTTCTATGGTTTTATGGTGCCTGTTTTGCTCTTTTTAACATTGTGAGCTGCCCAGAGTGGGAGTGTATCCCAGTTGGGTGGGGTATAAGTTGAATAAATAATAATAATAAATAATAATAAAATAATAATGATGTGCTTTAAAAGAAAACAAATATTTTGGTGGAGAATGGAAAGAAACTGGGAATTTAACACATACACATTTTGGGAAATTGATAATGGTTAATTGTGGAACTGTTGTTGCTATTTGCCATCGGCCTGGAGAAGATGGGAGCTCTGCAGAGCTTCTTAAAAACCTGTAGATTGGTGGGTCTATCCGTTGACCAAACTATTTACTCTAATTGATTAATATGGTATAGTCTGTCTTAATTCAATAATATGTCCAATTTAGGTTGGTTCAACCAGCCTGGTAATTTCCATCCAATTAGCCTTCTATAAATTCTAGGTAAAATTTATGCTAAACATTTAGAATGACCTCTTGTTGAGTGCATCAATCTAAAGGATATAATGGGCCCTGAACAAATAGGTTTTTGTAAAGAGAAATCAGCAACTGATCATTGCCTTATGTCAGGGGTTCCCAACCTAAGGCCCGTGGGTTGGATCTGGCCCACAGATTCATTTCATGTGGCCCCCCCACCCCTCCAAGGGTATTTGAGAAACAAAATGGCCACCACTTTGAAGCTGTTGGGACAAAATGGCCACACACACACACACACACACACCATTGTGCAGGCAGGGCAAAATGGCCATCCAGCCCTCAAAACTGACTGAGAGAGTGTGATCCGGCCCACAGCTTGAAAAGGTTGGAAACCCCTGCCTTACGCTGAGGTTTCTTATAGAAAAATATGCAAATCTCAAAAGAATTTTTTTACATAGCATTTATGACCTTAAGAACACTTTTGATCCAGTTCCTATAGATTTACTATGGGCTGAGCTGGCAAATTTAAAAAACAACCTGAGATTATTATTTTTATTTTAAAAACTTCATATTGCAACTACCTGCCAGGTTAAATACTCAAGAAAGGGGTATCTAATGGACAGAATTCCTATCCAGAGGGGAATTAAGCAGGGCTGTGTGCTCACTCCGCAACTCTTTAACCTCTTTTTAATCAATCTGGCATATTCTCTCAGCTCCATCAATGGCCATCCACCCAAGCTAGGTGACCTTATTATCCCACTATTACTCTATGCTTATGATACCACTCCTATACAAAAGTGGGCTTACAAAGGTATTTAAAGGTATTCAATATTTACTGTCAATGCAATTCACTTACTATTAACTACTCTAAATCCAAGGTAATTAATTTTATGAAAAGATGGTGCCCACAGAGAAGGTTCCTTGGTAATATAGAAATTGAACAAGTTAAAAGTTTTAAGTATCTTGGTTCTACCTTTAGCTATAACCTCTCTTGGGCAACACACTGTAATAAAACAATACATCTGACAAGTTGTTTGTCAGCACAAATTAGGCAAATTTATTTTACTACATGTAACCAATATTTACCTGTGGTAATAAAAATATTCAATGCTAAATTGCTTTCTCCAATTCTAGATGCAATACCCATCTGGTTGAGTGCCTTCAATCGCAATATGGAAGAATTCAGGCGAGGCATCTATTGGATGCTCCCAACTGTGTTTCTTATTATACTATCTGACTGATGGAAAGTAAGGTTTGTACATTAGCAATTAAATATTGGCTTAGAATCTTATCTAGAGTAGTTCCTCGAAGCCTATTAGCACATCTTAAAATGATTCTTATCCTTCATTTTGGTTTTCCTATACAGTATCTATACCTATAAGGAGGGGGTAGATTGGTGCGTTTCTGGCATTAGCGGCCACACCCAGCCCAACCATCTCATACCTAGCCGGCCACACTTACTTTTAGACCGTCCGAGGGTTGCCGCAAGGGTCCGGTCGCCGAGAGTGGGGCAACTGCCCTACAAAAAGAAACAAAAAAACCCTACATGTCCCAGCATCCTCTGTGCCACGCAACCCCTCAGCCAATCAGGCTGAAGGACGTGAGCGCAGATGAGGCGGGGCAAGCACAGCACATGGAAGAAAAAAACTGCTGATGTGTCCAGGCCCCGGCGACGAAGGCCGGCGCTGGCCTCGCCGCGGCTTCAGCGGGATTGAGGAGAGAAGGGGGAGCTCCTCTTCTCTCCACGGCCATGGCAAAAAACTTCCTTCAGGGAGACAGAGCCCAAGAATGGCACTCCATTCTCGGTCTCTGTCTCCTGGAGGGAAGACATTGCCTTCCACGGAGGACGGGGGTCGAAAGCTTCGGCCCCCATGCACCAAGGAAAATGAACTGCTTCCCTACAGGAGATGGAGGCCGAGAACGGTGCTCCGTTCTCAGCCACCGTCTCCCACAGGGAAGACAATGCTTTTCACGGAGGGCGAGGGCCGAAAGCTTCCTCTTTGCTTCCTCTTATGCCAATAAAGGTTTAATAATAATTTGCCATTAAGCTCTTTCACTGCGATGGCTTAAGTGGTTAAGACACTGAACCTGTAGACTGGAAGGTTGGAGTTTGATACCCGAGTTTGATATCTCTGTCCCAGCTCCAACCTAGCAGTTCGAAAGCATGAAATTGCAAGTAAATAAATAGGTACCACTTCAGTGAGAAGGTAAACAGCACTCCATGCACTCCGGTATCTAGGCATGCCTGCCACATGTCCACAGAAACATCTGCAGACACAGACAGCACTGGCTCTTTTGCTATAAACGGAGATGAGCACTGAATCCTAGAGTCGGATACAACTGGCTTTCGAGCAAGGCCGACCTTTACCTTTACTTTTACCTAACTTATAATGACCCTATGAACTAAGTACCTTCCAAAGATCCTATTGTGGTCCATGATGCAAGCTATGTTATGATTATTATGTATGCTGATATGGACTTTTTATTGAATAATTTTCTTTTTGCTATGTTTTTGATGTTTTATAATGATTGTAACTTTGATGTGGTAATTTATTGATGTGAGCCGCCCTGAGTCATGCGTTGATTGGGTGGCATACAAGTGTAAATATGAAATGAAACCATGGGGTGAGATGTATAGTTGAGTATCATCTGCATATTGATGATACTTCATCCCGTGGGAACGGATGATCCCCCTCAGAGGCTTCATGTAAATATTAAATAGGAGAGGCAAGAGCACCGAGCCCTGTGGTACCCCATATTGGAGAGGCCTCTAACTGCAACACCAACTGGGTCCGACCCCTCACAAATGAGGAAAACCAGGCGTTCAGGAATAAGGAAAACCAGGCCTTAGCCTTCAGCAACATGTACTTGAAATTAAGGATTTGTTTTTGTTCCTCAATAGTAACTTTTTCAAGTCTCATTCTTCTTTTGACTTTTTGGCTAGTGTCTTGCTTTGGATTGATGATTTAACTTAGATATAGATAATCGTTAACCTCAGTGTGATTCAGTTCTGTTTGTCCTGTTGATATGTTTCCCTCGAGAAAATTCATTATTATTATTATCTCCCAAAAGTCTGTGGTGTGAGACAGTCTAGGTCCTTGATGGCAAACCTTGGCATTCCAGATGTTCTTGGACTTCAATTCCCAGAAGCCCAAGCCCCCATGAATCCACACGAATGGGTTTACTGCGATTCATCCGGCCCACGCCACCCTCGTCGCTCCCGGAAGCGGAAGTAAAACTGCCTCAGTGAATTGAAGTGGACTGTAGGATTATTATGTTTTTGTATGCTTCTATGGGCTATTTTTATTGATTTTGGAAGGACCTGCACACATTTCCTGGAGCAGAATCACCAAGATTATTTATTCAATTTGATGCTGATTTAATGGATTCTTCCACAAATTTGCCTCTTGCTTTCATTGTGTTTCATTAAAAAATATCACTCACCTCAGATAAACGGCAAGGTTGCCAGAAGTCCGAAACAGTAAGGCCATTTCTTTGGTGACACTGGCATGACATTTTTCTTCTGGGCTTCATGGCTATTTTTGAAAAGAGAATTGATTCTTATTAGGAGTGTTTTCATAAATGGTGCCTTTTTCTGAAGGTTGTTAATACAAAACAGAAAGCTGTCAAGAGCCATTTTTAAATTAGTGCAACAGTTCCATTCAATTTCCTAACACAAGGAATTAATATACAGTTTTTAGAGGTAAAACTAGTGATGGATTAAGAAATGGGTGAGGAAATAAAATCCCTGAACTAGATCTTTGTTACTCTGTTTTGCTTAATAACAAGATGATTAACAGGGGGCCTTCCATGTTGTTACAATTCATTTCCCCTTGTTTCTCATCTTTGGCTTTTTAGAGAGTGAAACTAATGGGAACTATACTACAACTAGGTCCATAAATTCCCATCCCTGGGTTGGTAGCTCAGTCCTACCTTCCAGGTCAGCAGTGGAGACTTCCCAGTCTGTGGGCCAAAAAGTGAACATTGATTCTTCTCAGCTTGGAACTCTAGACTCTCCCCCAGGCCACATCTCCCAAGTCACCCTTGCTCTAGGCCAGTGTTTCCCAATCTTTGGGTTTTGGACTTCAGTTCCCAGAAGATTAAAAGATTGAGAGCTCCTGGTATAAATTGATGCCATGAAGTCTCATTCCCCATGTCTGATGAAGTGGACTTGATCCATAAAAGCTCACATTACATAAGAACATAAGAACAGCCTTGCTGGAACAGGCCACAGCCCATCCAGTCCAGCATTCTGTCTCACACAGTGGCTCACCATTTCCTTCAGGGTATTCCCAAGCAGATGCCTTCACCTGCTTAGGATTCCCTGGAAATGATATTGAGAGATATCCTGCCTATCTCTCCAACCCGGAGGTTGTCCTTAAGTATCCATAATTATAGCCATTGATACTCTTGTCCTCCATGAACTTGTCTAATCCTTTCTTAAAGCTGTCAAGACTGACAGCTGTCACCACTTCTTCTGGCAGGGAGTTCCATAGGCCAGTAATCCTCTGGGTGAAAAAGTACTTTCTCTTATTTCAGCACATGATAAAGAGATAAAGGCCTGGTTTCCTGTGTTTGAAAAATTGGGGCAGAGCATCAAATCAACTGCTGCTGTTAAGAACAGAGCCTGGCAGACCACCATGCCATGAACATTTAAATGTATGCCTGAAGTGACCATGAATCATGAAAGCTCACAATGTTTTAATTTAGTGATCTAGAAAAGTTATCACCTTCTACTTCTGCATATGTTTTATACATGGATCTCATGGCTGACTTTGTTTATGGAACTACTGAGGATACCAAGAATCAGCCTCTTGAACTGCATGGACATTTTAACATCAGGACAGCAGCACTACAAATTGAACCACTAGGTCTGTGATGGCGAACCTATGGCATGCATGCCAAGATCTTCGTAGGGAGCCTATCTTCGTAGGGAGGGAAACCGAAGAATTAAGCCAGATAGAAATAACCAGGGAGAAAGTCCTTGCATGTCTTGTTAAACTAAACACTAACAAATCACCAGGACCAGATGGCATCCATCCACGAGTTCTCTGGGAACTTAAAGATGAAATTGCTGATCTCCTAGCCAAAATATATAATCTTTCCCTCAAATCAGGCTTTGTGCCTGATGACTGGAAGGTAATGAATGTAACACCAATTTTCAAAAAAGGATCCAGGGGTGATCCAGGAAATTACCGACCTGTCAGTTTGACATGTGTCCCAGGTAAAGTGATGGAAACCATCCTAAAAGATAGAATTAATAGGCACATAGAAGAGAAGGCGCTGCTAAAGGAGAGCCAACATGGCTTTTGCAAGGGCAAATCATGCCTCACTAATCTGTTGGAATTTTTTGAGAGTGTCAACAAGCATGTGGATAAGGGGGATCCAGTTGACATTGTTTATCTGGACTTTCAGAAGGCTTTTGACAAGGTCCCACACCAAAGGCTCTTGAATAAACTTACCAGTCATGGAATAAAGGGACAGGTCTTGTCCTGGATCAGCAACTGGCTAAGGGACAGGAAACAGAGGGTAGCAGTAAATGGACACTTCTCCAAGTGGAGGGAAGTAAAGAGTGGGGTCCCCCAAGGTTCAGTACTGGGACCCCTGCTTTTCAACCTCTTCATAAATGATCTAGAGGTAGGAGTAAAAAGCAAGGTAGCCAAATTTGCTGACAACACTAAATTATACAGGGTAGTGAAAACTGTGAGAGATTGTGAGGAGCTCCAGAGGGATCTCTTGACACTGGGGGAGTGGGCAAAACAGTGGCAAATGAGTTTCAACATTAGTAAGTGCAGAGTGATGCATGTTGGGGCAAAGAACCCCAATTACATTTATAAACTGATGGGATCTGAACTCTCTGCGACAAACCAGGAAAGGGACCTTGGTGTCCTGGTGGACAACTCAATGAAGGTGTCAACCCAGTGTGCCTCAGCAGTGAAAAAAGCAAACTCAATGCTAGGGATCATTAGGAAGGGTATAGAAAATAAGTCAGCAAGTGTCATTTTGCCTCTTTATAAATCTATGGTGAGGCCCCATCTGGAATACTGTGTACAGTTCTGGTCGCCATACCTCCAGAAGGATATTATGGAGCTGGAAAAAGTGCAGAGGAGGGCAACCAGAATGATTAGGGGACTGGAACACCTTCCTTACCATCTGAGGCTGCAACGGTTGGGCCTCTTCACTCTTGAACGACGACGTCTAAGAGGTGACCTGATTGAAGTTTATAAAATCATGCACGGTGTGGACAAAGTAGATAAGGAAAAACTGTTTTCCCTATCGCATAACACTAGAACTAGGGGACACTCCATGAAACTTTTGGGTACTAGTTCTCAAACAAATAAGAGAAAGTACTTTTTCACCCAGAGGATTACTGGTCTATGGAACTCCCTGCCAGAAGAAGTGGTGACAGCTGTCAGTCTTGACAGCTTTAAGAAAGGATTAGACAAGTTCATGGAGGACAAGAGTATCAATGGCTATAATTATGGATACTTAAGGACAACCTCCGGGTTGGAGAGATAGGCAGGATGTCTCTCAATATCATTTCCAGGGAATCCTAAGCAGGTGAAGGCATCTGCTTGGGAATACCCTGAAGGAAATGGTGAGCCACTGTGTGAGACAGAATGCTGGACTGGATGGGCTGTGGCCTGTTCCAGCAAGGCTGTTCTTATGTTTTTAGTGTATGAGAGTCAAGACACAGGAAACAGCCAAGGGCTGGGTTAACTCAGGTTTATTGCATGGTGGTCAGAGGGAACATGAGGTAATGGCGGACGAACAGCTCTATATATATGGTAGTAACGTATTTGAATGTGGCTCCACGATAGCCCATTGGCTACTGCCCGCGTGACGTCATTGCTGGTCACGCCCTTCTTGTCCAGGTGTAGGTAGCGGCGGGAAACTTCCCGCGCTGTGGCCTTTGATGGGTTTGAACCAAGAGAGCTTGGACGCTCGCTGCTGCCAGCTGGTGGTCATTAGCTCGCGTCCTATTACAGGGTTTATAGTGATCAGCTGAAGGTTACATTGTTACTCGTAGGCAAGGTTACATTGGTTCAGATACATTGTTATCACATGTAGAAGGTTACACTGTTAGAACACAACACTCCTCCCCCCTAGGATGAGACGAAGTCTCTCAGCCAAGATGGCTTATTTCGAACACGCTGGGGTCTCGGCGCGGGCTGCCCTGCCCCGGCTTCGCTCCCTCCTCCTTGCTCCCTGGCTTCCTGCCCTGTAATCGGAGAGGATGACTCGTTAGTGGCTTGCCGCGGTTCTGCGGCTTTGTTGGGAGGTGTGTGCTTTGTTTGGGAAGAACTGGGGGCACTGGGGGCTAACGAAAAACCCCTCTTCTCGCTTGGATGGGTGGGGGAACACTCCAAAACCCCCCCCCCCCTGGCTAGCAAAATTAAAATCGTAATCGAATTCGGGGGAAGCGGCAGCGGCGGCTGCAAACTCCTTTTCCCCCTCCCCGGGCTCGGATAGAGCTGGTAGAGCTGGCGTGTCAAAAGGATATGAGCCGGGCTCACTGCTTTCCCCCCTGGCTTTGGACTGGTGTCCTTCTCTGTCTCCCCCTTGGGCTAAACGGGTGGGGGAGAACCCTATCGCTGAATCTGGTTGCTGAGCCCCACTGATCGGTCCCTCACTCACTCGGCGCCGCAGTTGGTCAGCGTGCCTCCTCCAGAGGAGACCGGTGTTCGTTTCCACCCGATACGACACTGGTCCCGTCTGTTCTACTATCGTCCCTGGCACCCAGGCTGGGCCTGCGTTGGCATAGTTCCTGCAGTGTACAGGATCGCCTACGCCGAAACCTTTCGAGACCGCTAAACCTATGTTCTTCCCCTTGTCCTCGACCCTCGTCGGGTCTAACCTGGACAAGATCGTGGTCAGTTTCCTCCGCATCAGCAGCTCAGCCGGCGAGTATCCGGACGCTAAGGGGGTCACTCTGTACGCTAACAGAAATTGACAGACTTGGTGATTTAGATCCCCCGAGCCCATGCGCCGCAGCGCATCTTTTGTTGTGCGCACCAACCGTTCCACTTGGCCATTCGTGGCCGGGTGAAACGGCGCGGATGTGACATGCCGAATTGCATTTGCCTCCATGAATGCCGCGAACTCAGCGGACGTGAAACAGCTAGCGTTATCGCTGACCAGAGTGTCGGGTAAACCGAACGTGGAAAAGACCCTCCTCAGCTGGCCAATGGTAGTGGCGGAGGATGTGCTCTTTACCGGAATGACCTCCAGCCACTTTGAGTACGCATCCACTACCAGGAGAAAAATGGTTCCTCGGAACGGGCCAGCAAAATCTATGTGCACCCTGGACCACGGTCCCCTTGCTGCGTCCCATTCCCTATGCGGGAGACGGGCTATCTCCGGTCGGGAGCCCTGACATGCCTCACAAGTGCCAATCATATGCTCTATGTCGGCGTCCAGCTGGGGCCACCAGAAATAACTCCGGGCCAGTGCCTTGGAACGGACGATTCCCGGGTGGCTGACGTGCAGCAGCTTTAGCACCTTCGGTCGCAGGGACGTAGGAACCACCACCCGTTGGCCCCACAAGAGGCACCCCCTCTCTAATGACAATTCTATTCGTTTTCGAAAAAATGGGTCGAATTCCATGCTTGGGGATGACGCCGGCCACCCCTTCTGTACCCACGAGCATACTTTCTCCAGTGTTCTATCCTTTCCCGTTGCCTTGGCAATGTCGGCCGGTACTAATGGGGGTGAATCTAAGACCTCTATTAGCAATACCTGGCGGTCTCTTCCTACCCCTGCCTTCTGATCGTCCGACAAGGGCAACGGAGACCTTGAGAGCGCGTCTGCATGGCTGATCTCCTTCCCGGGCCGGTATTCCAACTCATGTTGGTATGCGTTAAGAAAAATAGCCCACCGCAGCATTCTCGGGGACAGGATCTGTGGCGTGGGCTTATTTGCAGTGAAGATTCCTAACAGGGGCTTGTGATCAGTCACGATCTTGAACGGGCGACCATACAGAAAATCGTGAAATTTTTTGGTTCCCGCTACTATCGCTAATGCCTCCCTGTCGGTCTGTGCGTAATTCCGCTCTGCTTGGGACAGGGACCTTGAATAAAACGCTATCGGGGCCTCCCTTCCATCGTTCAACATGTGGCAAAGCACCGCCCCCACCCCCACCGGGGATGCGTCGCAGACTAAAACTACTGGCCGTTTGGGATCGAAATGAGTCAGGATTGCCTCGGATGTTAGGAGTTGCTTTAACTCTGTGAACGCCCTCTCTTGCTCGTCACCCCACAGCCATTTTTCCTCTTTTTTAAGTAACTGATGGAGCGGCTCGGCAACAGACGCCTTCCGTGGAAGGAAGGTATGGTAGAAATTGAGAAGCCCCAGAAATGACTGTAGTTCGGTTTTGGATGTGGGGCGAGGAGCTTTCTTGATGGCGGCTACCTTAGATTTGGACGGCCTAATTCCCTCGGGCGTGACACGGAACCCTAAAAACTCAACCTCTGTTTCGAAAAATACACATTTGTCTTTTCTCAGTCGCAGCCCCGCTTTTTCGAACACGGTCAGAACTTTATCCAATCTATGTGCCAGCTCGGCCTTACTCCCCCCCGTTATCAACACGTCATCAAAATATGGCAACACCCCCTCCAGCCCCTTCAGGAGGCGTTCCACGAGCGACTGAAAAAGGCCAGGTGCCGAGTTCACGCCGAACTGTAAACGCGACACCTGGAACGCCCCCTTATGTGTAACTATTGTTTGTGCCGCCGCTGTGGCGGGGGTTACGGGGAGTTGCTGGTAGGCCTGTGCTAAATCGAGCTTAGCGAAACACTTTCCCCCATTCAGCCTGGCCAGGAGGTGGCTGACCACTGGCACCGGGTATGCATTAGGGCGGATCGCCTTGTTAATTGTACACTTATAATCAGCGCAAATGCGCACCTCCCCGTTAGCCTTCAGTGCTGTTACAATTGGAGTCTCCCACTCCACGGAATCCACAGGAACAAGAATCCCCTGACCCACCAGTTTGTCCAGTTCCGCCTCTATTTTGTCCTTTAGTGCGAACGGTACCCTGCGCGGTTTGAGTCTTATCGGGCGGACCTCCGGGTCTAGGTCGAAGGCTACAGGGGGTCCCTTGAACTTTCCCAGTCCACTTTTAAAAACGGCGGGGTGTGCGTCGCACACCGCTTGTATTGGGTCCACGCCTACGGCATGCACCCCCCCTATGAACAAACCTAAAGGCTGGAACCATTGTGTCCCGAGGAGGCTACAACTCCCCCCTTTTAGCACCACTAGGGGAAGTTCCGCAGAATGTCTCTTAAAACGAACCCGGAATGTCCCGACCCCCAACACTGGAATGCTGTTCCCCTGTACGTCCCGTAGTGTGGCCCTCAACGCTTTAAGTTTGGGCCGCACGTGGGGGTCGATTTTCAAGAACTCTCTCTGGGGAATTATAGAATAGGAGGACCCCGAGTCAACTTCCATCCTAATAGGGGTCCCTTGTACTAGTACCTCAACGAAGTAATGGGGCTGTCCCGCAGACACGCTGAACACAGGAGCGTCGCCCTCGCTGTCGTCCGCGATGCGGCCCACGCCGTCCTGCTTCCTCGTGGTCCGGGCGCCATCTTTGGACCTCGCTGGACGGTCCGGTCTGGCCGAACGGTCTTGTGACTGTCTCCGGCCCTCTTTCCCTTTCCTGCACGCCTTGGCGATGTGCCCCCGACGGCCGCAGTTGTAGCACTCGGTTTTTCTGAATGGGCACCTCACGCGCTCATGGGCCGCTCCGCAACCATCGCAACGGCGCCCTCCCCTTCGGACCTTCTGGACCTCCTCGCCGTCGCTGCTTTCCGAAGACGACTTCGAGGTCCGTCGGGTTGCGTGCACCGACTGTCCGGACTTTCCGTGCAACGAGTTTTCCGCTTTGCCGGCCCTCGGACGCCACTCACGCCACTTGTGCATCTCATCTACTCCAGCATTCGTGGATTCCGCGGCTTCCGCGGCCTCTACAACCTCTGTCAGTGTGGGTGGTGGCTCCTTGTTCATCAGGCTGCGCTGCACTTCCTTGTCCTTCAGGCCACACAGAACTCCGTCCCTGAGGGCCATCTCTAGAAAGTGGTCCCATCTGCAGGGGGTGGCGGCTACTCTCATAGCTGTTACGAAGGCTTCTACCGACTCGTCCGGCGCTTGAACTCGCCTCCAAAACGCGCTCCGAGCGGGAAACATTGCCCTCGAGGGTCGGAAACGCTCACGCAGCAGTTTCATGATGTCATCGGCTTTGAACTCACCCATCTTCTTCGGTGCAATAATGCCCACCAGCGTTCGCTTGGTCTCCATCCCAAGCATGCGGGTGAGGATGGCCCTCTTCCTTTCCTCGTCGTCTTCTTTGACTTTGAGTTCCACCAGTGCCGCCTGGAAGTCCATCTCAAAAAGCTCCCAGTCTTGCGGTTTGGTAATGTTGAACCCGCTCTGTGCCCTGGCTCCTTGGGGATCCATAATCCCACCTTCGTCGCCAATTTAGTGTATGAGAGTCAAGACACAGGAAACAGCCAAGGGCTGGGTTAACTCAGGTTTATTGCATGGTGGTCAGAGGGAACATGAGGTAATGGCGGACGAACAGCTCTATATATATGGTAGTAACGTATTTGAATGTGGCTCCACGATAGCCCATTGGCTACTGCCCGCGTGACGTCATTGCTGGTCACGCCCTTCTTGTCCAGGTGTAGGTAGCGGCGGGAAACTTCCCGCGCTGTGGCCTTTGATGGGTTTGAACCAAGAGAGCTTGGACGCTCGCTGCTGCCAGCTGGTGGTCATTAGCTCGCGTCCTATTACAGGGTTTATAGTGATCAGCTGAAGGTTACATTGTTACTCGTAGGCAAGGTTACATTGGTTCAGATACATTGTTATCACATGTAGAAGGTTACACTGTTAGAACACAACAATGTTCTTATGTAAGATAGGCACTCAGAGCCCTCTCTGCTGGCATGTGGTGAGATCCAGTTAAAACCAACTATGGCTGCCTTTCCTGCCTTCCCTCCCCCAACTTTTACAGCAAAACAAATGAACAGGGGAATGCGGGAGAGGCAGCCATAGGTGGTGTGCAAGCCAAGGCTGCCCCGTTCACCCACCGAAAAGCCGGGCTGCCTCCCCCTGTTCATTTGTTTTGCTGTAAAAGTTGGGGGAGGGTAGGCGGGAAAGGCGACCGTAGATGGTGCACAAGACAAGGCTGCCCCACTCACCCACTGAAAAGCCGGTTTCCAAGCACCTGAAATGGCAGTGTAAAAAGACAACGAGGCCACTGCCGCCAGAGTAGAGAGACCAGTAGCAGCAGCGGCCTCATTGTCTTTTTACACTGCCATTACGGGTGCTTGGAAATCATCCTCTGCTTCTTTAAACCAGGGTGCCTCCTTCCCATCCCTTCATGGTGTAAATTGGTGGTGCGCATGCACGTGACATCACTGGCATGCATGATGGCTGCCCTCCATCCCCCTTAAAAGGTTTGCCACCACTGCACTAGTTAATATTTTTAATTGACTTTGAATTGGCTAAAATTTGAATCCCTAGTGTCCTGCAACCCCCCCCCCCCCCCCACATACACACACACACACAATTGCCTGATGGAGTTCACTGGAACTTCCATTGCTTTAACCTGTTAATGAGCTTTAAAGCCCTCCATGGTAGTGGGCCAGGCTCCCTAAGAGACTGCATTGTCCCAAGGGAATCTGCCTTCCTCACCAGGGCGGACTGGAGGGGCTCCATCAGTGTTCCTTCAGCTAGAGGGGCTCGCCTCTCTAGCACTAGGAGAAGGGCCTTCTCCGTGTCCGCCCAGCCCTGTGGAACCTCCTGCCAGTAGACCTTTGGCTACAGACGGATTTGCTGCCATTTAGGAAACCTCGCTGGCAGGGCAAGTATGGGGGGCTGAAGAGGTGTTGACCCCCGCTCATTGGCTCTACTAGAAGTATACGTCCCTTTTTACTGATGGGTGGGAAGGGAGGGTCTTTTAACTGGGAGGTGATTTTTAAGAGTTTTAAAAAGAGTTTTAGGGGAGTTTTAGATTCTTATGTATAAGTGTGCTGCCCTGAGTTGCCCTAGGGCAGGTGGGCGGGGTATAAACTCAAAATAAATACATAAATAAAGAACGCCAGAGAATGGGCCTACAGTCTCAATAGAGCCATTTGGGGAGAGCAAAAAGCAGAGGCCTGGTTTCCTGTGTTTCAAAAATGGGGACGGAACATCAAATAAACTGCTGCTTTTAAGAACAGAGCCTGGCAGATCACCATGCTGTGAACATTTAAATGCATTCCTAAAGAAGTGATCATGAATCACCTTCTACTTGTGCATATGGCTTCCCTAAGACGCCAAGCCAAAACAGGACAAAAACAAAACCACACATAAAATAATAATTTGAAAAGGCCAATTTCCTCAAAGAAAACTTTAGTGTTTGGGAATCAAGACAATGGAAACGGCTGTAGGCTAGCCTAGCACATCTTTATTGCATGGAGTACAGTACGAACATGTGGTAATGGTGGACAAACAGCTCCTTTTATGCGGTGGCTATACAATTGAATATGGCTCTTCGACAGGCATTGGCTACTGTCCAAGTGACGTCATCCTTGGTCACGCCTTTCTTGTCCAGGTGAGGTGAGCGCGGGAATCTTTCCCGCGCAGCTGAAAGCATTTGAGGAATGTGTACCATGTGAGCTGGGCACTTGCTACTGCCCCCGGTGGCCACTAGCTCGCGTCCTCATACAGAAGGTTACAGTGTTACTATTACAGATTGTTACATCCACTCATTCGTGTGGTTACAAATACATTCAATACACAACATCCCTCCCCCCTAAGATGGGACAAAGTCCCTCAACCAAACTGGTTTTCCGCATGTGCGTTTTGGGCGTGTGGCCGTTATGCTTGACTCGGCTGTGGCCCCTTGTCTGTGTCCTCCTGGCTCTTGTCCTGCAATTGGAGAGGATGACTCGTTAGTGACTCGCTGCGGACTAGCAGCTTTGGTATGGGTAGGCGAAGGGGGAGGATGGGTTTCTGATGCAGATGTGGGCAAACCGGGGACACTAGGGGCTAAAGAAAAACCCCGCTCTTCGCTTGGACGGGTGGGGGAGCACTCCGAAAACCCTCCCCGGTTTGGTAACTCAAAATCTAATTCAGGGGCAACAGGGGCAAACTCATTCCTCTCTTTCAAAGGGCTGGGTAGAACTGGTGTATCTAAAGGATACGGATTTGAGCCCCCCCTTGTTTGGGACTGTTGCCCTTCGTTTTCTCCCCCTTGGGATAAGCGGGTGGGGGAGGACCCTAACGTTGAGTCTTGCTGTTGGAACCCTCTGTCCGGCCCCCCCAATCACTCGATGCCTTAGTTGGTCAGCGTGCCTTCTCCAGAGGAGACCCGTGTTGGTCTCGACACAGTATTACACTGGTCCCGTTTGATTAATGACTACACCCAGCACCCAGGCTGGCCCTGTAGCTGCGTAGTTCCTGCAATGTACAGGTTCACCTATCTGGAAGTTTTTTGTGGGGCTGTGCTCAATGTTTCTTCCCCTATCCTCCACCCAGGTGGGATCTAACCTGGTTAACAATGAATGCAATTTCCTTTTCATGAGGAGTTCAGTGGGGGAGAATCCCCCAATGGTGTCACCCTGTATGCCAACAAAAACTGGCAGAGCTGCCGGTCCAGATCCCCTGGTCCCATGCGCCGCAGCCCCTCTTTCATTGTGCGCACCAGGCATTCCGCCTGACCGTTAGTTGCAGGGTGAAAGGGGGCTGAGGTAATGTGCCGAATGGTGTTGGACTCCAAGAACGCCTGGAACTCAGCCGACATGAAAGTACTCGCATTGTCACTCACAATGATGTCAGGTATCCCGAAAGTACTTATCAGCCTGTGCAGTTGTTTTATGGTTGCAGCTGATGAGGTGCTGCGCATTGGGATCACTTCTAACCACTTGGAGTATGCATCCACTACCAGCAGGAAAAAGGAGCCCCTGAATGGACCTGCGAAGTCTATGTGGAGGCGGGACCACGGCCCCCTAGCTGTGTCCCATTCTCTGTGTGGAAGGCTGGACTCCTCAGGGCGAGAGCTCTGGCAACTTTCGCAGGTGTTCACCATGTGTTCAATGTCTGCATCAAGCTGTGGCCCCAGAAATAGCTTCGGGCCAGCGCCTTAGAGCGCACAATCCCTGGGTGGCTGACATGTAAAAGCCGTAGCACCCTTGCTCTTAATGATTCTGGGACCACCACCCTCTCCCCCCACTGGAGGCACCCCCTTTCTGTGGACAACTCAACCCTCTTCCTAAAAAACGCAGCAAACCCGTCTGCGGGGGGAGCCATGGGCCACCCCTTCTGTACCCAGGATCTAACAAGGGCTAAAGTTTTATCCTTTGCCGTGGCTGCAGCGATTTCCACAGGAAGTATGGGGGGTGCATCTAGAGCTTCTATGAGGAGGACTTGGCTGTCTTGCTCTATCTCACACTTTGGGTCTCCCAGCTGGGGAAGAGGAGACCTTGAGAGTGCGTCAGCGTGGCTTATGTCTTTCCCGGGGCGGTACTCTAATGAACCCTTGTATGCATTGAGGAAGCTAGCCCACTGAAGCATCCTGGGGGAAAGGATCTGTGGAGTGGGCTTGTCTGAGGTGAAAATACCCAATAGTGGCTTGTGGTCGGTTACAATGGTGAATGGCCGACCGTACAAGTAATCGTGGAACTTCTTTGTGCCCGCCACAATAGCAAGGGCCTCCCTATCTGTTTGGGCGTAATTTCGTACTGCCTTGGACAATGATCTCGAATAGAAGGCAACTGGGGCTTCTCGCCCGCCCTCTAACACGTGGCAAAGGACCACCCCCACCCCCACTGGTGAGGCGTCGCAGACCAAGACCCTTGTGAGTTACAATGGTTTGCGCAGCAGCTGTAGCTGGGGTTACTGATAGCTGCTGGTACGCCTGCGTCAGATCTAATTTGGCGAAAAACTTTCCCCCATGTAAAGTAGCTAGCAGATGGCTAACTACCGGCACCGGATAGGCATTAGGGCGGATTGCCTTGTTAATTGTACACTTGTAGTCAGTGCAAATCCGCACCTCCCCATTTGCTTTCAACGCTGTAACAATAGGAGTCTCCCACTCTGCAGAGTCCACAGGCATTAAAATCCCCTGACCCACCAGTTTGTCCAGTTCCATCTCAATTTTGTCCTTCAGGGCGAATGGAACCCGACGTGGCTTGAGTCTAATTGGGCGGACCTCCGGGTCTAGGTCGAAAGAAACTGGGGGCCCCTTGTACTTCCCGAGCCCCTTCTTGAATACCTCGGGGTGTGCGTCGCACACTGCCTGGATCTCATCCCCCCCCCCGATGGCATGGACGCCGCCTATGAAAATGCCCAGGGGTTTGAACCATTGTGTTCCCAGGAGGTTACACCCCCCTCCCTTAGAACTACTAGAGGGAGTTTCCTCCTGAGTCCCTTATACTGTATTTCAAAATCCCCGACCCCCAACACTGGGATCCCATTTCCCTGCACGTCTCTTAAGTTCGACCTCATCTCTTTGAGTTTGGGTCGTTCCTTGGGGGGGATGTGCAAAAACTCCTTATGGGAAATGAGGGAGTATACAGACCCCGAGTCTATTTCCATCTTAACGGGAACCCCTTGCAACAGTACCTCAACATAAAAACGGGGTTGCCCTAAAGGCATGCTGTGGCCGGCCAAGTCGTCTTCCGCATGTACTCCTCAGTACACGTGGTCCCCCTCTGGGTCGCCGCCGCCATTGTAGACTCTGCCAACGCCATCCCGTCTCCTCGTGGGGCGCTTGCCATCATCCCGCCGTTGCTTGCAGACCCTGGCAATGTGGCCCTTCTGTCCACAGTTGTGGCACTCAGCCTTCCTGAATGGGCACTTGCTCCGCTCGTGGGACGCTCCGCAGCCATCGGAGCACCGACCCCCTTTCCCTTTCTTCTCGCTCAGCCCCTTTCTGACTTTCCGGACTCCCTCATCTTCACTGGAGCCTGGGGTGGCAGAGACCTCTGAGGATGTGGGTGAGTGCGGGGCAGGGGGTGCCCTCCAAGTCGCCTGAACTGCAGATGCAGCTGCCTCTACTTGTGGTGGCTTTGCTTTGAGAAGCTTGTACCCGGCCCTTGTGGACTCAGCAGCTAGGGCCTCTTGTAGTACCTCTTTGAAGGTGAGGTCGTGGCCTTGGGTCGTGAGCTTCCTTTGGGTTTCCCCATCTCGCATCCCGCAGAGCATCCTATCCCTCAGGGCCATGTCTAGGATTTCCCGCCATTCGCATGGGGTTGCCGCCAAACGGAGGGCCGCCGCATACTCGGATACGGACTCACCCGGCTTTTGGTCCCTCCTCACGAACGCAGCCCTGGCAGAGAAGAAGGATACCTTGGGCTTGAAGTGGTTTCTCAGGGTCGCCAACAGTTCGGTTACAGAAACCTGTTCCACCTCTCGTGGTGCCACCAGGTCCATAAGTGCTTGCACTGCGTGGAAACCGAGCATCGTGATGAAAAGACCTCTCTTCTTTCCCGCATCGGTGATGCCGGCAACCGCTACCGTACTCTTGAAGTGCATCTCGAACCAGTCCCATCGCTTGGGGTGGGTCACGTCAAACACTGGTTGCTGTGAATGTGTCTTGTCCCCGTGGGAATCCATAATCCCACCTTCGTTGCCAATTTAGTGTTTGGGAATCAAGACAATGGAAACGGCTGTAGACTAGCCTAGCACATCTTTATTGCATGGAGTACAGTACGAACATGTGGTAATGGCGGACAAACAGCTCCTTTTATGCGGTGGCTATACAATTGAAAATGGCTCTTCGACAGGCATTGGCTACTGTCCAAGTGACGTCATCCTTGGTCACGCCTTTCTTGTCCAGGTGAGGTGAGCGCGGGAATCTTTCCCTTCGCAGCTGAAGGCATTTGAGGAATGTGTACCATGTGAGCTGGGCGCTCGCTACTGCCCCCGGTGGCCACTAGCTCGCGTCCTCATACAGAAGGTTACAGTGTTACTATTAGAGATTGTTACATCCACTCATTCGTGTGGTTACAAATACATTCAATACACAACAAAAACAAAAGAGCAAAAGCAAGCAAACTTACCCCAAACATGTGGAAGGGCAAACCTTCAGTACATGTACGTTCATGTAAGTAGACAGCAGAAGGATTGTCCTACATGAAGGTATCTTTCATTAAAGGAAAAATACCCAGAGAGGTACTGAAGCCTTTTGGGGGAAAGGAGCCCCAAACTGACCCTTCACTCTCTTCACAAGGCCATGGCACCAAACTACCAGTATTAGAAAATTATTTTAGGTATCAATTACAAGTATCAATAATCATAGCTACTCTCCAACATGTTTTTTTAAATTTAAGTTGCAATCAATATATAGTACAAAGCAATGAGAAATTCAGAGAAAGCCTCTCAAGTGGAAAGGCATACAGGACAGGCATATTTTTATATTCTCACATCTTTGAACTTTTGCTTTCTGAAATTATATCATGTGGTTTCTCTTCTCCCTGACACTGTCCTAAATAGTTCCTCTTTTCTGTTCCTATAAATGGAGACCTCGAGGGGGCGTGGCTAAGATGAGTATGGAGTAACACGTACATTGACCAGCTCACGCTGAAATGGGGTTTAAATGTGGAATTATCTAAAAACGTGGAGGACTTGTTGATGTGAAAACAACTTATTTGACCTGATGGAACGCTGAGGATTCGAAAAATATAAATACGGGCTCGGAGTTCGGAGAAGGAGGGGTGAGCGAGACGCGGTGCAAGCCGGGTCGAACAAACCACTGTGTTCCGGACGGGAGCCCTGAGTTTGGAGAAATATCAGATTTGATTGACTGAGGTCTCCAAGAGAAAGGTCCTAAAATCATAATCATCGGAGCGGTGGTTGCGGAGGGGAAAGGTCCGGGTGTGGAGTTAAACACCAGAAAGGACAAGTAAGTGCAGAGTGAGTGTGTGTGGAGGGGAAAGTGGCCGAAGAAGGAGAAATGGCGGCGGGTGATTGTAAAAATGAAAGTTAAAAGAAGAGGAACCAGAGCCGGGAGCTGGGAGCTGTGGAAAGTGGGTGAAATAGAGCGGAGGAGTTGGAGAGTGGCAGAGGGATATGAAAGAAATAAGGACATTTTGATGGATATTGAACTGGCTGGTGTGGTGTTGTGAGAGAGGGGGGGGCTTTTTCCGATCCGCTGCCTTCGTTCCTGCGTGTTTGTGGTTTTGGAGATGAAAGAAGAGGTTTTTTTAGTTTATTTTTTTGAGAACTGAAGCAGCATAATATATACAAAAGGAAAAAAAAGGTTACCCTCTGGATGTCGGAACTGGATTACAATGGGGCAATAATTGGAATACAATTTTTGGATGAGGTTTTGTTCTTTTTTCCTTACTTCCCTCTCCCCGTTTTTGCTTCCTCGTTGCTTTGAGTTGGACACAGATTCAGACGGACATAAGCAAATACAGTCTTGCGATTGGGATAGTGTGATTCGATACATTGTGTTCCCTTTGTGGATTACAACAAGAGCCAGCCTATTTTCAAAGCTATAACTCTAATACCTGCAGCACTGCTTCTCCTCTTTATATTTTGGAATATAACTGGAAGATAATTGGACAGCATTACTCAAGTGGAATTAGATTTTGTTATCTAAATCTGGAATATAACTGGAAGATAATTGGACAGCATTACTCAAGTGGAATTAGGCTTTTTTATTTAAATTTGGAATATAACTGGAAGATAATTGGACAGCATTACTCAAGTGGAATTGACCTTGTTATCTAAATTTGGAATATAACTGGAAGATATTTGGACAGCATTACTCAAGTGGAATTAGACTTTTTTATCTAAATTTGGAATATAATTGGAAGATAGTTGGACAGCATTACTCAAGCGGAATTAGACTTTTTTATCTAAATTTGGAAGGTTGAAATTGACTTCGATCTTGGATTAAAATAAAATTGTACAGGTTTTTTTTTACTTTTTGAATGATATAAAAAGGGTCTGCTGGGGCTAATAGTATATAAAGTGAGAGGTGTAATCTAGGAGTTACATTATTAGTCTAATTTATACTGGAGTTAGAGCAAGAACTTGGGGACATAAAAGGAGTGGCTGCTTTGAAATTGGTTATTGACGCTACAATGGATAAATTTGTGAAAGGAAAAGGAAAAGAGGAAGAGGTCGTGAGATCTAAGAAAAAAGATAAGGCTGCTGTGGAAGATACATCATCATCAACACCATCACCAGAGCCTGCAGCAATGGACCAAACACAATTAATGGTTGAGATGGGCAAACTGTTTCAGAAATTTGAACGAATGGCTTTTGGGAAAGGCTTTTGGGAAATTAATGAAGCAAGGGGGAAAGATAAAAATGAAATTATGGGAAAACAAGATAAATTGGTTACAATGTTTCAAGATTTTGCTCATAAAGTTGATTTCACTTTTCAAAAGTTGGAAACAAATGTTAATTTGATGCAAAGGGATATGAAATTGATGCAAACAGACATGAAGGGATTGCATGAGGAAAATAGAGAAGTAAAGTCAAAAGTGGAGGTGCAAGAGAAAAGGTTTATTTATTTTATTTATTATTTATTTTTCACGCTTATATACCGCCCACTCAGGTACAACCCAACTCAGGGCGGTTTACATAGCGGACAGTAAATACATAAAAAGACACATGATAAAACAAAGTTAAAAGTTAAAAAACCCACCCCTAAAAGGTGCGCAAGTACCGAAGGGACCTTGGGGGAAGGCACACTTCTCTATACCAACCACCCAGTGGTACCTCCATCCCCACCCGCACCCCAAACTTGGCCCACCAGCCAGGTCTTTAGTTCCTACCTAAAGGGCAACAACTCCGTCTGGAGACGCAGTTCCACAGGCAGGAGGTTCCAAAGGGCCGGTGCGGACACAGAGAAGGCCCTCCTCCTTGTGCCAGAGAGGCGAGCCCCCCTGGCTGATGGCACTATTAGCGAGCCCCTCCGGTCCGCTCTGGTTGGACGGACAGACGTCCTTAGGGCGATACAGTCTCTAAGGTAACCTGGTCCACTACGATGTAGGGCTTTAAAGGTCAAAACCAGCACCTTGAATTGCACCCGGAGACAAACTGGTAACCAGTGCAGCCCCCGAAGCAGTGGGGAGGCATGGGCATAACGTCCACACCCCACCACCACCCGGGCCATGGCATTCTGGACCAGCTGCAGCCTCCGAATTGTCATCAAGGGCAGCCCCATGTAGAGCGCATTACAGTAGTCTAGTCTGGAGGTCACCAGAGCATGAGTGACCATGAACAAAGAGTCCCGGTCCAGGAGTGGGCGCAACTGGCGAATCACCCGAAGTTGGGCGAAGGCCGTCCTGGCCACAGCCGCCACCTGTTCTTCTAGCAGCAGCCGCAAATCCAGGAGGACCCCCAAGTTGCGCACCGGGTTAGTCTGGGGCAAAACAGCCCCATCCAAAACCAAAGATGGTAACCCCCGGGATAACGCAGGACCCCGTATCCATAGCCACTCAGTCTTGCTAGGATTCAGCTGTAGCCCATTTGCCCCCATCCAGACCCCAACAGCCTCCAGACAACTGGAAAGGACTTTGACTGCATCACTGGGGTCCCCACCGGCCGAGATGTACAACTGTGTGTCATCCGCGTACTGGTGGTACTGCACCCCGTGGGAACGGATGATCTCACCCAGTGGCTTCATGTAGATGCTAAATAGGAGAGGAGAGAGTACCGAACCCTGAGGCACCCCATATTTTAGGGGCCTAGGACTCGACCTCTCACTCTCCAACCACACCGACTGGGTCCGGCCCCTCAGAAATGAGGAAAACCAGGACCACACTGTGCCCTGGATCCCCAATCCTCGGAGCCGTTCCAGAAAGATACCGTGGTCAATGGTATCGAAGGCCGCTGAGAGGTCAAGAAGAGCAAGGATGGACGGATGACCGCCATTCCGCTCTCGCCAGAGATCATCCATCAGCGCGACCAATGCAGTCTCAGTACCATATCCAGGTCTGAATCCTGACTGGAATGGGTCCAGATATTCCGCTTCATCCAGTACCCCCTGCAGCTGACGTGCCACTGCCTTCTCTAGAACCTTCCCGAAAAAAGGAAGGTTGGAGACAGGTCTGTAGTTGGTTAGGATTGCTGGATCGAGGGATGGCTTCTTCAGGAGGGGGCGCACCAGAGCATGTTTCAGCAGTGCAGGAAACATCCCCTCTCGAAAAGACGCGTTAATTATAGCCCCGACCCAGCCACCTGTCACTGTCTTAGAGGCTTTTACTAGCCAGGCGGGACAGGGATCCAATGGACAATTAGTGGCACGGACCGCCGCAAGGTTAGATATGGTGGAAGAGATGATGAAAAAGCAGAATATTGTGATACACAATCTTTTGGGGAAAAAACACCAGACCAGTTGAAGGATAGAATAATTGATTGGTTGAATAATTTGAAAATGGGGAAAGATTTTGTCAATGAAGATATTGCAAACGTTTATTGATTGGGGGCAAGAAGAGGAAGAAGTGCTCCAAGAAATGTTCTAGTCAAATTTGCAAATTGGGGGGATAAGCTAAAGGTGATGGCTTTTATAAAACAAGCTGGGTCTGGTGCTTTGAAAATTGATGAAAATGATGTGGAGGTTTACAACGATATTGCAGTCAATGAGTGTGTTTGGCAGTATAAAATGAAACCAGTAACCAAAATTTTGATTCCACGTGGGATAAAATACAATTGGAGATTTCCACAGCAGCTAAGATTTTTCCATGACAAGAAAATGCACACGATTGATGCAGAAATAGATGCATTGGATTATTTGAGCTCAATTGAATTGGTTGAGGTGTCTTCAAGAGAATGGCTGGCATTAAGGAAAGATTTGTTAGAGTCTGGAGGGATAAAAAGAGATTATGGGGGAATGGAGCAGGAGGGGGCAACTGGAGGGAGGGAGGAGGGATCGAAGGTAGAGAAAGGGGCTGGAGAAGGATGAAGTATCTGGAGGAAAGAGGTCAGGATAGATGGGTAAAGAATATAAAAGTATTCAAAGTTTAAAAGAGTGGTTAAAATTTAAATCTATTATTGTAGAATATAGCGCTGGAGCACTGTCTTTTTTTTTGTTTAGGTCACATCTTCCACATCCCCCCCTCTTTGGGTACAAAGGCGAATTTTTTGGGTAAAAAGGTGGGGAGGGTAGAGATGAATGTTTTATGTAGTAGGTTTAGTCTTAATTGTGGGGTTGAATGTTGCACACCCAATGGAGAAATCGGAGATTGTAGAGGAGTGCATTTGCTAATATCATGAGAAATATAAAGGTTCTAACATGGAATGTGAAGGGTACAGGATCTCAAGTTAAGAGGAGAAGAATTGAATCAGCCTTAAGAAGGGATAGGCTGGATATGATCTTTCTTCAGGAAACTCATCAAAAATCTCAGGATACAAACAAGATATTTCTAAAATCGATGCAATACTATGAAAAATCATTTGGTACCTCAAAGGCAAGAGGGGTGGCTATTTTGATTTCGACTCGGTTGGGCTTTGAAATGATAAGTATTTCCGATATGGAGGGCAGATATCTGATAGTAAAAGGAAAGATTGATGAGGAAGAAATAACATTGGTGAATATATATGCTCCAAATGATCAGCAAGAGGCTTTTCTAGAGAAAATGTACAAAATGTTAGCGAAAGAGAGAACGACTAAAATGATAGTGGCTGGAGATTTCAACTTAATAAGGTCAAATCTAGATTGTACAAATCTACTAAGATGTGGGAAAAGAACTAAGAAGCCGATTTTGGATAATTGGTTGACTGTGTTAGGATTGAAGGACACAGGGAGAGAGTTTAAGGGGTCGGAAAGGGTTTACACTTATTTTTCACATGTACACAATTCATATTCTAGAACAGACTATGTATTTGTAACAGAGAATATAATCAAAAGCATAGATGAGGTAGATGTAGGTATCTTCAAGGAATCAGACCATGCAAAAATGATGATAGAGTTGAGGATAGAGGATCGGGAGAAAAAAAGAAGGGTCTGGAGATATGATGCAAAATTATATAAGGAACCTAAATTTAAAGAACAAATAATGGAGAATTGGAAGGAGAGCTGGTATTGGAATGACATGGGTGAGGTGAACTTTAATGTGGTATGGGACACCATGAAGTTGGTTTTTAGAAGGGAAAGTATTAAATTGGCTAGTATTAGGAATAAACAACGTAAAGTGGAACAGGATAAAATTGAGAATGAGATAAAACATTTACAAGAACAACATGCAAGAACTAAGGATAAGAAGGTTTTTGATAACTTACAAAGATTAAAGCCTGAATTGATAGGAAAAGATATAGATAAGATAAAGAGAGATTTGGTATATTTAAAAAGAGAATTTTTTGAATATAGTAATAAGGATTCAAAATTATTAGCAAGGGCTGCAAAAGAAAAAAGAGAACAAAGGGAAATTGGAGTTTTGATTAGAAAAGATGGGGTTAGATGTAATAGAACTGGAGATAAATGCAAAATTGTGAAGGATTTTTATCAGGAGTTATACGCAAAAAAAGAAGATAGATAGGATAAAATTAAAAAACAATTGGAGAAACTAATAATTAATAAGATAGATCAGGAACACAAGAATAGAATAGAAGATAGGATAATGGAAAAGGAAATAAAAGAGGTTATTGCTAGATTAAAAACAGATAAAGCGCCTGGAGAAGATGGATTATCGGCTGAATTTTATAAGGAGTTTAAAGATTTAGTGGTTCCAAAATTGACTAAACTTTATAACTATATATTGGAAGGTGGACAAATTCTGACTTCATGGTATGGGATCCGGGAAGGATCTGGAAAAAGTTGATTCATATAGACCAATTTCATTGATAAACCAGGATGCTAAGATCTTCACAGCGATACTGGCTAATAGATTGAACAATTTTATGGGCAGCTATATAAATGAGAATCAGGTGGGTTTTCTGAAAGGTAGACATATGTCGGACTTGACAAGAAGAGTTATAGACTTAAAAGATGTGGTTGGACAAACAAAAGAAAAAGTAGGGCTATTATCATTAGATATTTTCAAAGCATTTGATTCTTTACAATGGGTAACAATTAATGAGATAATCAAATGTTATGGATTTGGAGATAAATTTAGGAAGACAATTGAACAACTATATCAGCAAGGTACCGCAATAGTTAGAGTAAACGATGAGGACACAGAAGAAGTGAAATTAGAAGCAGGTACTAGGCAGGGCTGCCCACTCTCGCCAATTTTATTGATCATGGCAATGGAAATGTTGGCAAAAGCTATAAGGGAAGATAAGGAAATAGAAGGAGTCTTAGGTAATAAGATAAACCTTTATGTGGATGATACTCTAATAATAACTAAACATCCTGTAAGGGCATTGAATAGAATACAAGTGTTGTTAAAGGACTTTGAATATATTACAGGTTTGAGAATAAATTGGGATAAATCAGAAATGATTCTTTACAATATGAGCAAAGAAGATCAACAAAAGATAAAAGGAAAGGGTAATCTACAAATTAAGGACAATTTGAAATATTTAGGGATAAATATTTCAAACAAATTTGAAGATCTTAACAAATTGAATTATGTAAGATTGAAAAAAGAAATTAAGGATAGAATACAGGGGTTACAAAAATTGAAGTTGTCCTGGTTTGGAAGAATAGCTATAAGTAAAATGATGTTATTACCAAGAATTAATTTTTTATTTGATGCACTCCCAATCCAACTTAAGGACAAGGAAATTAATGAGTTCCAAATAATGATTAATAACTTTTGTAATTAAAGGGGGAAAATATCTAGATTGGCAAAAAAAGTTTTGGTACTTACCTCAAAAAGATGGTGGGTTAGGAATGCCAAATTTAATAACATATTATCAAGCTTTTCAAATTAAGAACGTTGTGAAGATCTTAGCAAGGGAAAAGGCAATTTGGGAAGAAATTGAAATGAAAGAACTTAGTTACATGGGAAAAATAGTCTTTCTAGGAGGCGACATCGGGAAAGTAAATACTAAAAATAAAATGATGAAGACAATATTGGGAACATGGAAAAAAGTGAGAAAGGTGTTGGTATCAGATATTTCTCCTATTATTGAATTGGAGGATATTGCAAATTTTCCAATAAGAATTAATAAAAGGATTAAAGAAGTATTGGATAAGAATGAAGTTTTCCTGTTGAAAGATTGGATACGGGCATGTAGAGACAACGAGAGAAAAATAAATTTGTATGCACAATTGAAATTAAATTGGTTTCAGATAAAAAGGGTAAATAAGTGGAATTGTAAATTTATGAATGAGGCCGGATTAGAAAGAGGGAAGACAGAGTTTGAAGATTTAGTTTTGAAAATAAGAAAGGGACAAAGTGGTATAAAGAAGCTGGTGAATAAAATATATATAATGATAAATAAGGAAGGTAATCCACAAGAGGAGCTGAAAGCGAGATGGGAACAGGATCTTAAGATAAAGATTGAGGATCAAAACTGGAAAAATAAATGGAAGAAAAGAATTATGAGAACTCTGTCGGTTAAAGGAGCACAATTACAAAATGTTGTGGAGATGGTATTTGACACTGGTGAGATTGCATCAGATAGATAAAAAAAAACCCCATAAAATGTGCTGGCATTATAAGAGTGCATTGGGTACATATGAACATATGTGGTGGAGATGTAAGGTGGTGAAGGATTTTTGGGAAGGTATTGAGAATGAGATAAATGAAATTATGGGAACAAAAATCAAACTGAGTGCAAATACCATCATGTTGACAGATGTGGAAGATATAAATTTAAGTAAAGATAAAAAAGCATTGCTTGAAATAATGCTGACAACGGGTAGATTGTGTATTGAGAGAAAATGGAAAAATGATGTGAATATAAAAATCGAGGAATGGTATAAGGAAATGTGGGAATTAGCATTGAATGATAAGTTAACATATGAGATAAATATGAAAAAGGGGATTATTAAAGAAAATAGATTCTGGAAGATTTGGAAAACTTTTGTGGATTACTCTTTGAAGGGAGAAGAGCTGAATAGACCTGTACCTGCTCACAAGGGTTTTTGGGAATGATTCCATAATGTTACTCCGTGCTCTCTAGGGCAATGTATATAACACAGGGTGGTTAGTCTTTTTCTTTTATTTTTATTTTTGGTTTAAATTTGTTATTTTTAAAACTTAGTTATGTCATTTCTGTATTGATATTACGAAGTAGAAGGGTGACTGGGTGGATATATGATATATTAGAGATAATGAAATGTACAAATAGATGGTGAAAATTTAAAAATTTAGATTTGGAAAAATTATAAATACATTGATAAAAATTTAGTACCAAGGAGAGAAATGGAAGGGGGAAGTAATATAATATCGAGTCACAACTGAAATATAGTGTTATTACTGGATGTGAATTTGATGTATGTCCTTATATTTTGTATCTATGTTAAAATTAAATATAAAAATATTTTTTTAAAAATAAAAATAAATGGAGACCTCAACCATCCATGCTGCACACATCAGCATTGGTCCTGAGTGTCTCTGCAGCCGAGTATGCTGTTCCAGTGTGGAACACATCCACACATGCAAAACAAGTTGACATTGCTGTTAATAAAGCCATGTGTATAGTGACAGGCCAGAAATCCCGCTACAGTAATGGAGTAGACCGTATAGCCAGCAACTCAACGGCAAGTGTTGGGCAGCAATAAATAACCTGACTCCCCTAAGGGGCCAACGGCTATGGGCAGATGAGCCCATTTGAGTGGGGTGATGGGCCCTCAATGGAGGAAATGCCACTGGAAACCATCACATTGGGCCTAAGGACAAAATGAGCAGAGAAGGAACCATTTCAGTATTCTGATTCCCAACGGTCATGGAGGCGGAAGAGGCTATGGCAGAAGGACTGGCTGTGAAGGTGCACCTTGTTAATATCCATTGCAGTCCTGGTGTTAAATCCTGCATATCTCATTTCATATGTGCCACAGGAGATGGTTCCATGATCATATTGTGTGGGTCACTTCATGGCAAGCTGCGATCCACCTAAAAACAAATTTACACCAGTGGCATCTTTCCTGCTTGTCATTCTTCTTTTGACTTCCAGGACAAATGTATACTTGGACATGAGTAGCAGCTGATGACAATGAGTGACAGGATGCCTCAAACCTACACCATTTGAGAAATTCTTGCTTTCAGCAAGTTGCAAGTTCCACAAGAAGTCATGCTTCCTCAGCCACAGATGCCTGAGCAATGTTAGTTATGAATTCCGCTTCCAACGTTTTTTGGAAACATGAAGAATGTCTGTACCCACACATGACCAGTACGTATTATTTTGGAATCAGCATACAGATGCTTCTTTTAGTCCTCATTTGACACTTATTGTTCTCTGTTGGTACAAAGAATTTCCTCCTCTCTTATGGTTCAGAGGTTCTGCCAAGTGTTTGGCTAAATGCTACATTCTTTTCATTCTCTTTCCTGCTTTTCTTCTTTGGGTCCCTGCATCTTGGGTGGCCAGGAGCGTATGCTTCCTCCTCTTCCCTATGCAATTCAATAGTGCTCAAGCCATGCTCCTGAATGCCTCCCATTCATTTTGGAGGTAACTCAGTTGCTCTTTAGCACTCATAAGAACATAAGAACAGCCTTGCTGGAACAGGCCACAGCCCATCCAGTCCAGCATTCTGTCTCACACAGTGGTCTCACACAGTGGCCATTTCCTTCAGGGTATTCCCAAGCAGATGCCTTCACCTGCTTAGGATTCCCTGGAAATGATATTGAGAGATATCCTGCCTATCTCTCCAACCCGGAGGTGATTTATGCCATTTGTTCTAAGAAAAAAAATTCAAATGGTTGCCTCCTTCTCGGCTATTAGGGTGATGTTTTTTTTTGTATGATTCATTGCCTGGCCATGTCAGGAGACTGACTGCTCACAGGAAAAAGTTTTTATGGGGAGGAAGAGGTGGAGAGACTGAACAAAGCCTGCAATGTCACCATATGGTTGGACAGCTGTGAGACTTTTCCAGCTCAGAGAAAACAATCTTGTGAAGAACTAATAGGAAGTTGTATGGTTCTTCTAAGCTTGGATTGCTCAGTGGTTTCATTGGGAGTTTGATTACCTACTATGCCTCCCAGAAGAAGAGCTAGTCTGTGTCATCATGGAAAAGCTGCACAATCTCAGGGCACCTTGCAGTTGGATAAATTTCTTGTTGGGCATCTATATGTTGGACAATATTCATGGATTGCAACCTTAAAAAATCAAGGAGATAAATTACTGGTACCAATTGGATGTATGTCACTCTGTTACTTAATGACAGAACAGAAACTCCCATACTCAGAATGAATTCTTGCTGCAACTAGGTACATCCTGGGAAAAGTAACCATGATGGCATCAAGATAACATTTTTTAATATTGATGGTGGGATTGCGGTTCCAGAAATGACAGTTGTGGTAAAGCATCAATACCTGACTCAAAAAGCTATACAGTAGCTGTATGCTGAGTTCAATGGATACCTGACCTTCATAACCCACAAGTGGGAAATGTTTATGACCCTGAACTAGCATGTCCAGAAAAGCAACCACAACTTCAACATGTGAGCCAAATAATCGAAGAAGACCTCAAGTTTTGATATACAGTAATCTGCTATAGTGAAGGTTCTATGCAACATTCAGAAGATGAATGTACTGCATCTACTGCAGCTGCTACTGTGGTACAAGGACAATAAGAAAATGAGATCTTTAAAGAAACAATTCATTACTGTATGTATATTATCTGGGAGACATTACAGCTCAGCAAACTCAAGTTGTAGCATTATTAAAAGCATTGCAGCCAATTCCAAATGACAGTTCCGCTTTTGCAGCTGCAGCCGCTCCTGGGGCCAACCACTTACTGGCCTGGGAGGGGAGAAAAAGCCGCTGTGGCCATGGCCGGCGTGAAGATCTTTACTGCTGCTCCGCAGCTGCTCCCGGGGCCAATGGGACTGCTGCGGATGCCGCTGCCGAGGCGTGGAGCTCCTTCCCCCGAGTTGGCGGGGGGAGTGGAAGCACTGTATGGACTTGTGATTATGTAACCTTGTATCTTGTAACTATTATATATTCTTTATTATATCTTGTATTTTTGCCCTTGTTATATCGTATTTTGGTTTTGGTTATATTGTATCTTTATTTAAATGTGTTGTAAACTGCCCTGAGTCGGCCTGTGCCGAGTAGAGTGGTATATAAATCAAATAAACTAAACTAACTAAACTATATAATCATAACCTACCTTGATGGGAAAAGGCAAACTAGACTATTTCCAGAGGAAAACCAGTTGTGCACAATCATACAAACCTAGAGTTCAGGTTAAATACTGACCAGCACACCAAACTTACAGGAATGCATTCTGCTGGATACAGCAAGGTTACTGTGTAATGAAAGCATAAAGAGGCTTTAGTGTCTTGCACGGAAGACAAAGAAGGAGCCGCAGTGAGGGCTAAAACACAGCTTTATTGCATGATGGTCAGGATGAACATGTGGTAATGGTGGAGGTACAGCTCATTTTATACTGCAACAATACATTTGAAAAGGGTTGCACGGTAGCTCATTGGCTGCTACCTGCGTGACGTCATTCTGAGTCACGCCCTTCTTCTCCAGGTGTTCCTTGCGCGGGAAGGTTCCCGTGGCTGCCGGTGATTGGGGGAATTTGAATCATGTGAGCTGAACGCTTGCAGCTGCCCTCTATGGGTAGCTGGCTCGCGTTCCTTTAACAGCTGGGTTACATTGTAATCATTGTCAGGTTACATTCATACATTCTTAAAGTGATACAGTTACATACACAACACTCTTCCCCCCTAGGATGGGACGAAGTCCCTCAACCATTGTGGCTTCCCGCATGTGTGCTTGGGGCGTACGACTGCTTGGCTGAGCTCAGGGGAACTAGGGACTCCGAGTTCTGCAGACTCTCGTCCTGCAATGGAAAGGGGGGACTCATTAGTCATCTGGCAGGGACTCTGTGACAACCTTGAGCCTGGAGAGGGGAACGGAACATGTAACTGGGATGTGAACCCCTGCCTGTCGCTCGTGGCACATGGCAACCCCCCCAGCATGAACTTCGGAACCGATGAGGAGACCCTTGTTGTTTCGCCCCAGTTTCTTGTGCCTGCAACTGGTGTACTTGTGCTACCCCCTGCTGCCTGACTCGGTGTTCTTGGGGATGGAGAGAACGAACTTCCCCCTGCTGCCTGGGTTGGGGGTCTTGGTGATGGGGTAAACTCTAGAACAAAAGGATTGGGAGGGCTGGAGGTACCAGGGGCTGAACTAAAAACCCTCTTCTCGCTCGGACGGGTGGGGGACCACTCCGCGATATCCCCCTGGTACGGCAATATAAAATCAAACTCATCCCACTCTTTCAAAGTATCCTCCTCTTCGTTTGAGAATCCAGGGTATGCATTTGTACCTGAGGACGTCCCCGTGTCTCCCCCTTGGGTTAAACGGGTGGGGGAGAACCCTAATGCTGATTCTCTTTCCCTGGTAACTCGCCTTCTGAGCTGGTCAGTGTGCCTTCTCCACAGCAGACCTGTGCTAGTTTCAACCCTGTAAGACACTGGCCCCATTTGCTCAATGACCGTTCCTGGAACCCACGTTGGTCCCGAGGTTGCGTAATTTCTGCAGTGAACCGGGTCCCCTACCGCAAAACTTTTGGAGCTCTCTATCTCTATATTCCTCCCCTCATCCTCCACCCTGGTCGGATCCAACTGATCAAAAAGTGTTACCGGCCTCCTCTGCATGAGGAGCTCAGCCGGCGAAAGTCCTGAAGCTAGGGGAGTTGCCCTATAACAAATGAGGAATTGACACAGTTGGAGGTTCAATTCACCGGGACCCATTCGCCGCAGTGCGTCTTTCGTAGTGCACACTTGGCGATCTACCTGACCGTTTGTGGCGGGGTGAAACGGGGCAGAGGTAATGTGCCGGATGGCATTCCTCTCGATGAACGCCTTGAATTCTGCAGACGTGAAAGTACTGGCATTATCGCTCACAAGGATGTCCAGCAGGCCGAAGCAACTGAACACCTTGCACAATTGTTTAATGGTTGCGGCAGATGAGGTGTTAGACATGGGAATGACTTCCAGCCATTTGGAATATGAGTCGACTATCAGCAGAAACATGGACCCGCGAAAGGGGCCAGCGAAGTCAACGTGTACTCGGGACCATGGCCCGCGGGCCGTGTCCCATTCCCTATGGGGCAGCCGGGAATCCTCGGGCCGAGAGCTCTGGCAGCTCTCGCACGTGCCCACCAAGTGCTTTATATCCATGTCTATCTGGGGCCACCAGAAGTAGCTCCTGGCCAGTGCTTTGGAACGCACTATTCCCGGGTGGCTGGTATGCAGTAGCCTCAGCACCTTTGCTCGTAATTTCTCCAGAATGACCACCCGCTGGCCCCAGAGAAGGCAGCCCCTTTCAAGGGAAAGCTCTACTCTGCACCTGAAAAATGATTTGAATTCCTCCTTGGGGGGAGTTGCGGGCCACCCCTTTCTTACCCAGGAACTGACTTGGGACAGGATTTTGTTGGCCGCCGTGGCTTTGGCGAGGTCTGCGGGAACTATGGGGGGCGAGTCGAGAGACTCGATCAGCAGGACTTGGTGGTCCTGCTCTACCTCGCATTTGGAGTCTCCTAAACTAGGGAGGGGAGATCGGGACAGCACGTCTGCATGGGAGATCTCCTTCCCTGGGTGATGGATCAGCTTGTACTGGTAGGCGTGAGGAAAATCGCCCAACGCAGCATTCTGGGGGACAGGATTTGTGGGGTGGGCTTGCCTGTAGTAAAGATTCCCAAAAGGGGCTTATGATCAGTCACAATTGTAAACTCATGGCCGTATAGGAAATTGTGGAACTTCTTTGTTCCCGCGATTATGGCCAGGGCCTCTCTATCTGTTTGTGCGTAATTGCGCTCCGCCTTTGAAAGTGACCTGGAATAGAAGGCAACCGGGGCTTCCCGCCAGCTCTCTAACACATGGCACAGCACTGCCCCCACCCCCACTGGTGATGCATCACAGACCAAAACTACCGGTTTCCTCGGGTTGAAATGGATCAGGACGGCATCCGAGGACAAGAGCACCATGAGCTCTTTGAACGCTTTCTCCTGCCTATCTCCCCACCGCCAAACAGCATCTTTCTTAAGTAGCCCGTGCAATGGCTCTGCAACAGATGCCTTCCTTGGCAAGAAGGAATGGTACAAATTCAGGAGCCCTAGGAATGACTGCAGCTCCGGTTTCACGGTGGGGCGAGCGGCGTTTTGCACAGCCGCAACCTTGGACTCGGATGGCTGGATGCCCTCCGGGGTTACCTTGAACCCGAGAAACTCAACCTCCCTCGCGAAAAACACACATTTGTCCCTTCTCAACCTCAGTCCCGCTCTCTCGAATACAGAGAGGACCTTGTCTAGTCTTCTTGCTAGTTCCGATTTGCTCCCTGCTGTTATCAAAACATCGTCAAAATATGGGAGCCTGGAAGGCCCTTTAAAAGGCGTTCCACAAGGGACTGGAAGATCCCGGGGGCTGAATTTACGCCGAACTGTAGGCGCGTTACCTGGAATGCCCCCTTATGCATGACGATGGTTTGCGCAGCGGCAGCAGCTGGGGTTACCGTGAGCTGCTGGTATGCCTGCGCCAGGTCTAGCTTGGCAAAACACCTCCCCCCGTGCAAACTGGCCAGTAAGTTGCTAACTACCGGCACCGGATATGCATGTGGCCGAATGGCCTTGTTGGTTGTACATTTGTAGTCAGCGCACATCCTGACCTCCCCATTGGATTTTAAAGCTGTAACAATCAGAGTTTCCCACTCCGCAGAATCAACTGGAACTAAAATCCCCTGCCCCACCAATTTGTCCAGTTCCGCCTCAATCTTGTCCTTGAGGGCGAAGGGGACTCTTCTTGGCTTGAGACGCATGGGCCGGATTTCTGGGTCCAATTCAAAAGAAACTGGGGGCCCCTTGTAAGTCCCGAGCCCCTTCTTGAAAACGGCAAGGTGCGCATCGCACAAGTCCCAAATTGGGTCAGTCTCTATGGCGTTTATGCCGGACAGTTCAATTCCCAGGAGCAAACCACTGGGTTCCCAAAAGGCAACAGGTCCCTTCCTTGAGAACTACTAAGGTCAGTTTTTCTGTGAACTTTTTGAACTTCACCATGAAGTTTCCCACCCCCAACACCGGGATACCATAATCCTGCACGTCCTGTAAGTTCGACTTCATGGCCTGCAACTTGGGGCGCACATTTGGGGGAATGCACAGGAACTCCTTCTGGGACAGGATGGAGTAGGACAACCCCGATTCTATTTCCATCATAACCAGGACCCCTTGTAACAGTACCTCTACAAAGAAACGCCGGTGCTCCAGGCCCACGCGGTTTACGGCTGCCGCGTTGTCGTTGGCTGAGACCTTTCCGATGCCGGCCGCCTTGCGTTGGTGCACTTGAGGGTGTCTCGACGAGCCCTTGTCCTCCGTTCGCCCGCGCCTGCAGACCCTGGTGATGTGGCCTTTCCGCCCGCAGTTGTGGCACTCGGCCTTCCGGAATGGGCACCTTGTTCGGTCGTGAGATGCCCCGCAGCCATCGCAATGCTGGTTTCCTCTCTCGCTGGCTCGGTGCTTTTCTCCGTGCCTCTTGACTCTCTGCACGTTGTCATTCTCGCTGGAGCAGGAGTCCGCAGTCGTGGACGACTCCTTGTAGGTTGCGGGGTGCCTGTGGGCAGTAGGGGGCCCTGCCAGGCTGCTTGTGCCGAATTCCACCAGGCCGCTTGCACGGGTGACTTGCCCCTCTCAGGTGCGGCCCCCCGGGACTTGAAGACTCTGACCCTACTCCTCGCCGCCTCAGCCGCCTGAGCCTCTCGCAGTACCTCGTTGAACGTGAGGTGATGGTCGCGGGTCATCAACTTTCTCTGGACCTCCTCGTCCCTCAGGCCACACAGCATGCGGTCTCGAAGGGCTATGTCCAGGTCCTCCCATTGGCAGTGAACGGCCGCCAGCCTGAGGGCCGCCGCGTAGGCGGACACGGATTCTCCCGAGCACTGGTCCTGCCTGTGGAACGTGACCCGAGCTGGAAAAATAGAGACGGGTGGCTGGAAGTGATCCTTCAGCATTGTGAGGATGTGGTCAATGGGCACTGCGTCGACCTTCCGGGGAGCCAGCAGGTTCATCAGGATGTGCAGCGTGAGCTAGGAAGTGCAAGCGCACCTTCCCTTCATCATCGATGCCTGCAGCGTCCATCGCATGCCGAAACTGGCACTCATACAGCTCCCATTGCTCGGGATCGCTGATGTCGAACTGGTGAGGCTTGATCTTGGGATACGCCATGGATCCCACCTTTGTCGCCAATTTAGTGTCTTGCACGGAAGACAAAGAAGGAGCCGCAGTGAGGGCTAAAACACAGCTTTATTGCATGATGGTCAGGATGAACATGTGGTAATGGCGGAGGTACAGCTCATTTTATACTGCAACAATACATTTGAAAAGGGTTGCACGGTAGCTCATTGGCTGCTACCTGCATGACGGCATTCTGAGTCAGGTGTTCCTTGCGCGGGAAGGTTCCCGCGGCTGCCAGTGATTGGGGGAATTTGAACCATGTGAGCTGAACGCTCGCAGCTGCCCTCTATGGGTAGCTGGCTCGCGTTCCTTTAACAGCTGGGTTACATTGTAATCATTGTCAGGTTACATTCATACATTCTTAAAGTGATACAGTTACATACACAACAGAGGCTCAGCAAAAACATTGAGATGCATCACTATACAGTCCATGACAAAGGTGGTGGTTGCTCAAAAGTTTCCTGGATACCTTTCTGGATATGTTTATTCTTTGGACTTGGATAAAGAGATTCTTTTGGTTTGGAAGTCAGACAAGCATTGGCCATTACAAAACTGTCCCAAGTCAAAGAGGATGGATATCTTATCAACACTGTATCTAAAGAATGAGATGCACCTGAATTCAAAGACTATATAAACAAAGGCAAACAAAGATGATTGGATTGTCAGGAAATAGTAAGATCATGTTTAATGTGTCCACAGGTCAGAAATTTGAACATGACAGCCCAGTCTTCTGGAACAGATGCTCCCATCACTCCTAGCCACCTTTGGAGGCTATGAGCTGTAGTCCTACCCATCTGGAGGGTATGAGGTTGAGAAAATCTGACCTAACCCAAAGAGGGACAAACTGCCCTTCTCACACTAGGTCAGGCAAAAGGAACTGCAGAAGGAATTTACCAAAAGGTGCCTTAATTTTGGCAGTTTCACGTTTGGAAGAAGAAGAATTGCATTTTTTAACTGATTTGTTAAATTAATTTCCATAGTCTGTTATGGGCACTTCATCCTGTCTGCTTTTGCTGAAATCACTGATAGGCTATTTTTTTCCATCTTTCTTTGTGTTGCATGATTTAAAATTATGGATGTGTGTGAAATATAGGTAAAATTCAAAACAAATTGAAATGTTTATATTATTGAATTATTTTGCTCAGAAGTAGGCTTCCTCAATTGCATTATCTTGGCCATTTACCAAATCTTCTTTGGTAAGCATAGTAGGGCATAAATTGCACATAAGTGCTGCATTGATTTAATTTTTCCACATTCACAGTAAATCATTTGCCTCCCCCACCCATCCAACAGTAAATTTGTTCTGTGTCCACCTAGGCCCACTACTTGTTTATTCTTTGATATTCTTCTTGTATAAATTTTTTATTGATTAATTTAAAAAAAATACAAACATATATATAATAAGACATAACAAAAATACATAAGCTTCATAAAAAATAATCATGTAAATGATAATTGCATTGTTATCTGTTATAGTACACATACCATTTAATAAACACATTAAAAATTTACACAGTGCCTATAACCAATCCATAAAACCTTCCCGCAATACTGTAATTTATTTGCAACTATCAAATTTTAATTTTCAACTACAAATCACCCAGTGTTTATTTACAATGCCCCGGAGAGTTCGGACTCAATGTTGTCTCCAAAAACTACTCTGAGATAGTACAGGTCTGCTATATTCCATACCCATAAGGGAGTGATCAACAAAGGGCTTCCAGATATTCCAAAATCTATTTACCTTCAGTTTATCTCTTTTTACTTTTATCTCCCATGTCAATTTATCATTCAATGCTAAATTCCACATTTCCTTATACCACTCCCCCAGTTGTATAATGACATCATTTTTCCAATTTCTAGCAATACATTGTCTGCCCGTAGTTAACATAATTTCTAATAACTCTTTTTCCTCCTTATTTAAACACATACCTTCCACATCCGTTAACATAATGGTACCTGACACCAGTTTGATTTTCTTACCCATTATTTCCCCTACCTCATTTTCTATTCTTTTCCAAAAGTCATTTATCATTTTACAACTCCACCACATATGTTCATAGGTTCCAACAGTCTCTTTACATCTCCAACATAAATTATCCCTTTTATTATCAATCTGATGTAACCTCTGTGGTGTCAAGTACCATTGCCACAGCATTTTATAATTATGTTCCTTAATTCTTACTGACATAGTTCTCATTATCCTCTTTTTCCACTTATTTCTCCATTCGTCATTTCCTAGCTTTATATTCAAATCCTGTTCCAACTTCAATTTCAAATCTTCCTGTGGATCACTTCCCTTATTTATTAAAACATAAAGTTTGCTTACTAGACCCTTAATGCTCTTATCTCCTTTTCGGATTTTCAAAACCAATTCTTCAAAACCCGTCATTTCCCTATCTATACATAATTCTCTTCTGTATTTTTTGTTCCAATTGTTAACCTTCAGTTTCTGAATCCAGTCCAATTTTAACTGCTCAAACAATTGTTCTTTCTTAGTTTCATCTCCACAACCTCTTAACCATTCTTTCACCAAAGAAACTTCATTTTTATCCAATATTTCCTTTATTTTTTTATCTATTTTGATTGGAAAACACACCATATCTGCCAGTTCCAAAATTGGAGAGGCACCTGGAGCCAAATCCTTCTTTAATCTTTTCCACACATTCATGAGTCCCCTCATTATAATATTACTGGAAACTGTTGTTTTGACTTTATCCCCTAAAAAAAACATTTTACCAATTTTCCTGTAATCATTCATCTCAATCTCCTCCCAAATTGCTTTTCCCCTCGCCAAAATCTTCACAACATTCTTAATTTGAAATGCCCGGTAATACGCTAACAAATTTACATTCCCAAACCCCCTTCTTTCTGAGGCAGGTACCAGAATTTCTTTGGCAATCTAGATTTTTTACCCCCGTTACAAAAATTATTAAACATTTTTTGAAACTCACTAATCTCCTTTTCCTTCAATTGGATTGCAAGTGCATCAAATAAAAAATTAATTCTCGGCAACAACATCATTTTGCACATTGCAATCCTCCCAAACCATGACAACTTCAACTTTTGAAAACTTTGTATTTTAATCTTAAATTCTGTTTTCAGGCTGTCGTAGTTCAATCTTTTGAGTTCTTCCACTTTATTTGAAATAATTATCCCCAAATATTTCAACTTATCTTTAATTTGTATTTTAGATAACCCCTCCATCCTTTCCCTCTCCTTCCCCATATTGCACAACATTATTTCCGATTTGTCTCAATTTATCCTCAACCCTGTTATATCCTCAAAATCCTCAATTTGTGCTTTAATCCTATCCATTGCCCTCTCCGGATGCTTCACCATTAATAATGTATCATCTGCATACATACTTACTTTATTACCCATTATCCCTTCTATACTTAAATCCTCCCTTATATTTTTAGCCAAGATTTCCATTGCCATGATGAACAAAATAGGGGACAAAGGACAACCCTGTCTATTACCAGCCTCCAGCTTTACCTCATCTGTAATCTCATCATTAACTCTAATCCTAGCAAACCCTTTCTGATATAACAAATCAATTACCCTTCTAAATCTATCCCCAAATCCATAGCTTTTAACTACTTCCTTAATTGAAGACCATTGTACCGAATCAAATGCCTTAAAAATATCCAAAGATATTAACCCCACCTTTTCCTTCGTTTGGTTAACGTTGTCAATTAGATCTAACACCCTCCTAGTCAAATCAGCCATGTGCCTTCCTTTTAAAAAACCTACTTGATCAACATTTATATATTCTCCCATAAATTTATTTAAACGATTAGGCAATATTGCTGTGAAGATTTTGGCATCCTGATTTATAAGAGAAATTGGTCTATAGGATTCCACTTTTCCCAGATTTCCCCCCACTTTTGGCAGCAGAACGATTATAGTCCTATACCACGAAGTCGGTATTTGTCCACCATCTAAAATGTAATTATATAGCTTTACCAACTTTGGCACCACAACATCTTTGAATTCCTTATAAAACTCAGTCGAGAGTCCATCATCTTCCGGAGCTTTCCCCAGCTTCAGACCGCTGATTACTTCCTTTACCTCTTTCTCTGAAACTTGTTCTTCCATTTTATCCCGATGATCCTGCTTTATTCCACTCCCTAATTGCCTTTCCAAAATCCCTTTAAGCTTCTCCACATCTATCTCATTTTTTGCATATAATGCTTGATAAAAATCCTTCACAATTTTGCATTTATCACTAACTTTATTACACCTTATCCCTTGTTTGTTAACCAAAACCCCAATTTCCCTTTTTTCCTTTTTAACTTTGGCCGCTCTTGCTAATAATCTTGAGCTCTTATTGCTAAATTCAAAATACTCTCTTTTTAGATATATCAAATCTCTTTTTACTTTTTCTATATCCTTACCCAATAATTCTGACTTCAATCTTTGTAATTTAGCAAATATTTTTTTATCCTTCTTTTTTGAATGTTCTTCCTGTAGTTGTTTTATTTCCTTTTCTTTTTCCTCCTGTGCTACCTTATACATTCTATATTTGTTACTTGCTAACTTTATACTTTCACCTCTAAAAACCGACTTCATGGCATCCCAAACCACATTAAAATTTACCTCTCCATTTTCGTTCCACTGCCAACTTTCCATCCAACTTCCTATAATTTGATCTTTACATTTTTGGTCTTTGAATAGATTGGGATCATATCTCCAACTTCTTCCTCTCCTACTATCCTTTTGTAACCTCAGTTCCAAAAACACTTTAGCATGATCTGATTCCTTAAAAATTCCTACTTCAATTCCCTCAATGTTTTTAACCAAATTTTCTGTTAAAAATACACAATCTATTCTGGAGTAGGACCCATGAACATGTGAAAAATAAGAATATACCCTTTCCGACCCCTTAACCTCTCTCCAAGAATCCTTCAGCCCCAGCACAACCATCCAGTTATCGAGAACATTCCCTTTCATACCTGCTCCACACCTTGCTAAATTCGTACAATCTAAATTTGACCTGATCAGATTAAAATCTCCAGCCACAATAATCTTTGCCACTTTTTCTAAGACCACAATTTTGCGAACTTTTTCTAAAAATTCTGCTTGATGTTCATTTGGAGCATAAATATTCACCAAAACTATTTCCTCATCATCAATTTTCCCTCTCACTATCAAATACCTACCCTCCTGATCAACAATACTTTTTATTGTCTCAAATCCTAATCTCTTAGAATCAAAGTTGCAACTCCTCTTGCTTTTGAAGTACCAAACGCCATTTCATAATGTTGCATCCACCCCCCAAAAATCTTATTTGTATCCTTTCACTTTTGATGCGTTTCCTGTAAGAACACTATATCAGATCTATCCTTCTTCAATGCCAACTCTAAGCTCCACCTCTTAAGAACGGAACCTGTACCTTTTACATTCCAGGTTAATACCTTGATACTACTCATAATCTGTTACCATTTCGCCTTCTCTAATTTCCAAACACTCCATTAGGCGTGCTACCACCAACCCTCTACCCCCAAAAAGAAAAATATATACAAAAAACACACAATATCACTCTCCCCACTTTCTTAAAAAAAAAAGCCACCTTCGATATCCAAAGAGAGGAGAGGGGGAACATGGAAGATGTGCGTAGAAATTAATGCATCGCGCCACCTCATCTTTCTACATTCTTAGATATAAAGAATTATTACATCAACACTTGTTACTCACTGCTCCTTACTTGCCTCATCCTCCACCATGATCAGTGACAACTCCTCCTCCTCTCTCCCCTGCTGAGCCCCACCCGTAGCACCACCAGCGTCCGCCCCCTCATAATCTCTTCTTATGGCCCCCGATTCCAGCAAATCTTTTCTAAGAGTTAACCACTCCTCCGAACCCGCTTTAACCAAATCAAGCAAACACAGATACTCCAATGGATCGGTCCTCTCATCAATAACTTGCATTTTCTTTTCAAAAAAAAAAACAAACAAACAAAAACAAATTGAAATTGCTGTGGAAATCTCCAATTGTACCTTACACCTTTAGTCATCAACAATTTGGTTACCGGTTTCATCTTATACCTCCAAGCTCTTTCCTTAATAGAAATATCGTTATACACTTCCACGTCAGAACCATCAATTTTCAGGGCGCCAGAACCTGCTTGCTTTAAAAAGGCCATTACTCTAAGTTTGTCTCCCCAATTTGCAAATTTAACCAAAAATTTCTTTGGACCACTTTCCCTCTTCTTGAGCCCACCCTGTATGCACTCACAATGTCTTCCTGCACAAATTCCTTTCCCATACTCAGATTGTTTAACCACTGGACCACCCTCTCTCTTAGGAGGTCTGGCGTCCGTTCAACCACATGATGTATAACAATATTCTGTTTTCTCATCATATCTTCCATAGTATCAATCCTTTTTTCCTGTTCCTCCATTTTCACTTTATTCTCCCTCACCCCCTCCTGAGTCCCCTTTATTTCATTTCTCATAATCTTCACCTCATTTTGAACCAACTTCACATTTCCTTCTATTTTTTGCAAATTTAATTCTACTTTTTTTGTTAAATCCACAACAGATGCTACCACCTTATCTTGCTTTTTCAACATTTCATTTCTATCCTTCACTCTTCATCTTCCATCTTTTCAATCTTCTGAAACAATTTACCAATTAACACCATAATTTGAGTTTGATCATAAGGCTCAGGTGGTGGTGATGATGAAGGAGGGACCTCTTCCATTGGTAGTTTTTCCTTTCTCTTTGATTTCACCACCGGCTCCTCCTCCTTTGCTTTTCCTCTTGTGCCCTTATCCATGATGACATCCACTGAAAGTTCTAATGCTGCAATGCACTATATAGTTATTAAACACACCAATTGAGCCTGGTCCAATGCAGCCAAAGCTGCCAGCAATCCTTTGAATATAGTATAACCTAATTAATGGTGGAGAGCCAGCAAATCAATTGTTGTAATCCACAAGAAGCAGGAAGCAGGAGCCAAACAACCAGTAAGTATTTGTAATCCAGCGGAGCCCACCACCAAAATCAACCAATAAACATGCCCAGTATTTCCAAGGAACAAATGCCCCAATGTATCCACTTGTATCAGCTCAGCAGGGGAGAAAAAAAGAAAGGAGAAAAATTCCCAAGAAAAAATTAAAAGCTATAATCCACACAGCGAAGGAGTAAAAAAGAAAAAAGTAAATCCACTCTTAGGGTGAACGAAACAAAACCCCTTTTCCCAGCAGCTTCAAGGGGGAAGCCCCTCCTCCTTCTTCTTCCCCAACTCGGCAAACTTTTTTTTTAAAAAAACCCACTCTTCTTTACTTCAGCTTCAGCTTCAAAATGCTGAGATGACTAGCGCCCCAAAACCAAACACTTTTCTTCAATAGCCACTTCCACACACCTCAAATCAATCTGCAGCTCCCCTGGGTCACTCAAAAACCATTGTCCAAAAAGCAAACTCCACTTTCGAATTCCAGGATCGTCGCCATTATCGCCTAGTACAACACCCCTCTGTTCTCTTCTGCCGACTCTTACCACCTCCAATCACTTCAGGGCCAAACAGTCCGTTGCCACCTCAAGCTCCCATCAATATATATATATCAGTTGTTTAACTCACTTTCTTGCTGATGGCACTTTTATCGGTTCACCACTGTCTCGCCGGTCCCGTTCTCAGCTCCTCGGTCAGGAGAAACCGTGGCTTCTGTTGCTCCCTCTCCCGCTGAGGATACCTCCCGAACTTCGACCGCCCTGCAACAGCTTTTACCACCAGACAAGAAGGAGACTTATCGCCACCAAAATATCTCAGTAAATTGCCCCGCTAATTCCTTATTCTCTTTAATTACCACATTGATAAGCGCGAGCGCATAAATCAAGAAGTTACTCGCTGGCCAGCTTAGCCACGCCCCCATCCTTTGATATTCTTACGTTGCTTCAAAGTCTAATAGGTGACTTCCAAATGATCCAGCCAGAATTCTTTTCTGATGGAAGAGACAGTTTGACATTTATTTATTTATTTATTTATTTATTTATTGTTAAATTTTTATACCGCCCACTTAGCCAAAGCTGACTCCGGGCGGTTGACAACAGTGGGTAAAAACAGATAAAAACAAATAAAACAGATAAAAACCAGCAATAAGAACCCACCCCTAAAAAGAGAGGGGTGCAGGAACTGAAGAAACCATGGGGCAGGCATCCTCCCCTATATTAACCACCCAACAGAAGCCACCCCTCCACCTGCACCCCAAACTTGGCCCACCAGCCAGGTTTTTAGTTCTTTTCTAAAGGGCAACAACTCTGTCTGGAGACGCAGTTCCACAGGCAGGAGGTTCCAAAGGGCCGGTGCGGACACAGAGAAGGCTCTCCTCCTTGTGCCAGAGAGGTGACCCCCCCTGGCCGATGGCACTATTAGAGAGCCCCTCCGGTCCGCTCTGGTTGGACGGACAGACGTCCTTAGGGCGATGCGGTCTCTAAGGTAACCTGGCCCACTACCATATAGGGCTTTAAAGGTCAAAACCAGCACCTTGAATTGCACCCAGAGGCAAACGGGTAACCAGTGCAGCTCCCACAGCAGTGGTGAAACATGGGCATAATGTCCACACCCCATCACCACCTGGCCCGCCACATTCTGGACCAGCTGCAGCCTCCGAATTGTGATCAAGAGCAGCCCCATGTAGAGCGCATTACAATAATCTAGTCTGGAGGTCACCAGAGCATGAGTGACCATGAACAAAGAGTCCCAGTCCAGGAGCGTGCGCAACTGGCAATTCACCCGAAGTTGGGCGAAGGCCCTCCTGGCCACAGCCGCCACCTGTTCTTCCAGCAGCAGCCGCAAATCCAGGAGGACCCCCAAGTTGCGCACTGGGTCAGTCTGGGCCAAAATAACCCCATCCAAAACCAAAGACATTCATAAGACATGTTGTTTTTGCTATCAAAAGGTTTAGCCTAACCTATTCTGGTTTAATATTTAGAACTTGAAAGGTACACAGAAAACATTTCTTTCATTTTAGCCATTATCTAGATCAGTGATTCCCAATCTTTGGGGTTTGGACTTCAATTCCCAGAAGCCTAAGTCAATTCCCCAAAGCACTGATCAGCCAATGTACTGACAGCCTTCTGGAAATTGAAGTCCACCAGTGTTCTGCGGAACATAGTTTGGGAAGCACTAATCTAGATTCTAGGGGGTGATGTCTGTGAAATGGATAGGTTTGATGCTGTATTATCTTACTTCATTTATTATTTGCTAGCACCTCTTGACATAGTTCTGGATGGGCAATGACAGCCAAATAGTAGACTTTTCCTCTGGGGGTTTGTTGTGTCCAAACGTATATTGCTTTAAGTTGCAATCACCATTAAGTCTTTGCTGTAAAAGAGCGCCCATTCTGTAAGGCACCATATTCATGTGTTATCAATGTAATCTGATTGGTTTAGCACTGGTTTCCTGCGTTGAGAATGTCATAAATAATTCTTTATGTTAGGTTTATTTTTAATCACTGAGAGTCTAATACATTCACCCCTAAATATTGATTTCATTGTGTCCCACAATATTCCATCAGGTACATCATTTGTATCGTTCAACTCCCATAGCTGCTCCCATTTCTTAATTATCTCATCTTTATCTTTTTGGTTGTTTAATAATTTTGCATCATATGTCCATCTTCCATAATCTTTTTTTAAGACTCTCTATATTAATATCTAATATTATTTTGGCATGATCTGATTCTTTAATTGTGTCAATTCCAATAGATTCCAAAATATTACATAAGTTCTCATTTACAAATATATAATCAATTCTAGAGTATGTGTCATGGACTCCTGAGTAAAATGTATATCTTCTCTCTTGTCTTCTAATTGTTCTCCAAACATCACATAAACTTAAACTTATCATCCATTTATCTAACATTCCTTGGGAATTACTTTTATATCTAGTTATATTAGTATCTATGTTTGATCTTATCTGATTGAAATCTCCTGCAATTTTTATTTTCAATATATTTTCTTTAATTATCATTTGATGAATATTTTCTAGAAAAGTTTCCTGGTTGTCATTGGGGGCATATATATTAACAAACAAGAATTCCTCATCATCAATTTTACCTCTTATTATTAAATACCTACCTTCAGGATCAATGATACTTTGGACTTTATAAAATCTAATCTCTTTGAAAACATAATCACCACTCCCCTTGATTTTGATGATCCACAAGCTTTTTCATAACTCTAGATCCACCCTAATTTAGTAGCGACAAACACAATGTTCATTTATATTTCTATCACCTCCCCCCTCCCCATCCTTGATTTTCAAGGGTCCTTTTAGTAGAAAAGATGGGGAGTAGGATGATGTATGTTATTTGTTGTTTATTTTATGTTGTTTTTATAATTTATGTGGTTATATGGGTTTGTTTTTTATGTACAATTGCACATGTCTTTAGGAAGCTGGTTTTCATTAATAAAATTTTGAATTTGCTATGAAAGATTTAAATATATTATCTTGGAATGTTAATGGTTCTGGCAATCTGATTAAGAGAAAAAGAGTGGAATCTGCCACAAGGAAAAGCAAACCTGATGTAATCTTTCTCCAAGAGACACACCAAAAAACTGAAAATGATAACAATCATTTTGCTTAAAGGTTGAAAATCCAACAATTTCTAACAGCTGGCATATGCCTACACACTGTACTTGGCACAGTAACCTGAAAGAATTTAATTAGTCGAACTTTTCACCTCAGACTCACAGTTAGGAGGGGGGGAGAGAGAAGCAATGTATATGTGACCTCATCCACTAGATGGGAGGGGAAGTTCAACATACACTTGCCTTAGTGCATCCATGCTTTGAGATGTACCATATTTGGCCCAGTCTGGCACCCAAATGCCAATAATCTATATCATTAGCCATAAGATAAATGACGTAGATAGTCTGGCTCAGAATCTTATAAAATACACAAGCAGCTGACAGCCCATAGCTTGGGGGGGGGGGAGGGGAGAAAGCTGAGGAGAAGTTCACAGCTCCGATGAGGGAGGAAACCTTATCAAGATTCCTTATTTGACTTGATGCCAAATGAAAACTTCCGGCCCAATCCAAAGCCAATTACCCAGAGAAAACAGGTAGCTATGAAAGCTGAATTTATTATGTTTCTTTCTTGCACTCATTGAAGGCTCAGAGGAGTGAGACAGGATTTTAAGAAGCAAGTTTTTCAATGTTGTTCAAATGCCGATTTTATAGAAAATAGCTCTTTTGCTAATAAAGAGATCCTATGCTGATGGAACAGTATGTTTCTTCAAAGCAAATAGGAAATTGAAAGTGGAAGGTGAGAAAATAAATTTAACAAGCTCTAAAAAAAGAAGACTATTCCTTTAATTTCCAAAGACTTGGAAACCAGAAGTCCTAAGAAGAAGGGTAGCTGGGCCAGCCTTCACCCTTTAAGAGAAAGGGGACAAAGTGAAGGGGGAAACTTCAAAGAAGGCACGGGACCACAACATGGCACCCAATTATCTCAGAAGGACATTGTTGTGACTCCGGCCCCCTGCCCACCTCTGGCCCCCGAACTGGCCCACCTTGGGGGATGAAGACTCTGAGGATCAAGGGGAGGAGCTGACAGGACCCTCTTCCTCAGGGATTTTGCCTCCCCACACACACAGCAATATCTCAGCCTCCCTTGGAACTGCAGCAACAGGATGGCAACGAGGATGTCCCCCAATAGCTATCTTCGCGTTCAGACAGCTCTGGGGATGAGGCGTGGCTGGATGCAAGGCATCGAAGCAGGGCAAAGCGTTGTCTACAGAGGCTGAGAGGAAGGAGGGGCCATAGGTAATCAGGAAGCATCTGGCCACACCCATGGAGGCATATAAGGAACTAGGACGCTGGGTGTGGCTCTGTGATGGACAAAGTTTAGCTTCCCTGCTCTTGCTTGGTATCGTGGCATCCTGACTCTTGGAAACTCTGGAAATAGAACTTTGGAGTGGTTTGACTACTCTTGGAAACTCTGGAATTAGAACTTTGGACCGGACTTAGACTACTCTTCGGATATCCCTTACAGTGAGTGTTTTCCCGACAGGGAAAAGGGAGTGAGCGGGGGAGACAGAACAGACATACTCATTCACCTTCTATTTTTCCCAGTGCAGCAAGGTGATAGGGAAGCGGCACGTACTTATAGGAGTCAAAGGAAACTGGCTTCATTTCTATATCTACTCTTTACCCAGCTAACAGAGAAGCAGGGGAGCCACTTCTCTCACCCAATAATCTACTACAGGTCATGGCAGAAGCTATCAAGGCAAGGCCAATGCACTGGGCATTTTGAAAGTTCCACCGTTCCCCTAACTGATGAAACCCGGGGTGGCTAGCAGAAAATTAATGAAGGGTAAATCAGGTTAGAGTGCCAGCACGTGGTCACACCATGTGGGATGGCGGCGGAGCACTGCCGACAGAGAAAACCCGGGCAAATGCATCACTGTAACCACTGTTCTGTTTGTATATAAGTTGCTACCTTGTCCCTGTTTTCCCCAGTCCGAACTGAGCTGTAATAAATGACTTGTTGGTTAACTCCCAAACTGTTGTTGTGTTGCAATTAATACTCGGACTCAACATTGGCGACAAGGATGGGATCTTCTGCCGCAGCAACACCGTTCGGAGGGTTTGCTGTGTCCAAGGTGGACACCCGACAAAGGTGGAGGAGATCAGTTTCAGGTTAGATCCGCTGCACCGATCCAGAGGGGGTCGAAGAACTATCGCCACAGTCCATTTGGTGCGCCAGCATGGTCAAGTGGCACCATGGAGGGGAGTGAAGTTGGCTATATCCAAGGTGGGCATGCCGCCTTGTCCCGGGGGACCATCACGTCCTGCCCAGGCTGAGGGAGAAGACGTCTCCACACTCAGTGCTGCTCAGAGGTTCTGGAAACAGGGTGACCGTCAGCATGCCGAGAGGCTCTCCCAAGACAGGGGTCATCAAGGGAAGGTGCACCCAAAGGTCCAGGGAGCTCTAGATCTCCAAAATCTACACCGGTCAAGGTAAAGGTTCCAGTTTCAGTGCCCGTGCAGTCATGGGTCAGTTCTTCATTGATGTCAGTCTCCAGGGTCATCGCTGCTGCATGGAGGTTGACTTAGGATTGTAGTACTTGATCCTCACTCAGCGTGAGTTTTTCCAGATTTTGCAAGCAGTCTAGCCCAAGTTGCGGGCGCTGCAGGTCTAGTTGAGAGATGTGCAGACATGTCACATCCCTGTGCTCGGCGTGGGCTCCTTTGGTGTGCAGTTCAAAGGCATTGCTGCAAAACTCCTGGTTGTTGTGGTCAAGGCGGGTAAGAACAACCTGTTGTGTTCTCAGTGGTTTGGGCCCCTAGGCATTACTCTTTCAGGAATTGGAAGGGTTCAGGCAGACCACTGTCAGGTTGGGTTGGGGTTATTTTTTGGGAGGCCCTGTGAATGAGGGTTCAGATCCCACAACAAAGGTTGCTAACGTAAAGAACCGCCGAGCGCATGTTGTGCGTAGAGACCGTACTAAGACTGAACTTAATAAACTGTGTCCACTGTCCGCTGTGGAGCCGGAAATCTTGGAGCTGTGGGAGTCCCTCATCATTGAGACTCTGAAAAATAAACTTGGCATTGAAAGGGCTACACGTGAAGATTCACAGGTGTCAAGAGTTATGTATTGGTCACAAGTTGGGTTGCCACCGCCGTCGCCATTTTCTGATAAGTTCAGGGAACGTAATAAACTTTCAGTTTTGGGGGATGTGTATTCTGGGAAAGCAAACTGGTAATTCCATCTGCCTTACGGGCTAAGATTCTGCATACACTGTTGTCTGAGAGCACTGGCGCCACTCACCAAACAGCAGTTGCCAGGAGTCACTTTTGGTGGCCCAGTCTCGACCGAGACTTTGATGCTAGGGTGCATTGCCCTTATGCAGCAGGTTCCCTGGGGAGAGAGGGGAAGAATAAGGCATGTCTCCGCGTGACGGGGGAAATTGTCATCTCTGACTTAGCTGAAATGCAGTCGCATTCAAGCAGTCCTTCCCTGGGGGAGTCGGACCCCCTGCTCATATTCCTCATATCACTGAGCCAGTCACCAGTGATTGCCCCTACCTGGGAAACTCACATAGAGTTTCCCCCACAGACGTGGCTCAGGCCATGTCTAGAAGTCCCACACTTGCTGTAGGGGGCTCGAGTGTTCTGACAAGATCTTCAAGTTCCCCAGAGTTGGAACACATGAGCACATTTGTAATTCATACAGGTTTATCCCTGCTTAAGGGCCAGGAATTGCCCCGAGAGCGGGCTGGATGGAAAAATGGGGGCCAGGGAAAATTGAGTCTCTTCTGCTGGGTTAACTCTGCCCCAGGGGAAAAGCTGCCACACAAGGAGAAGGGAAGACTGGGTTTCACAAGACAGTTCTGTGCCTTTGTTTCCCAGGAAGGAAACACCACTGAGTCTGCGGTAGAAAATGTCCCTCACTCTATGGTACAGTTTTGGCACAGTTACGGGGTAACACCACAGTGCCCCCTTCACTGGGAACTCCTTTGGAGTTGGCAGAATCCCTGGCAGGTCTGAGTCTTGGGTCTATACCTCGACTATCGCCCCCACTTCCTGGTACGAGCATCCCTGCTTCATGTAAGCCTTCCAAAACTCCTAGCTTGCCTATGTCAACCAGTGAGTCCACTGGCACTTCCACAGACCGTGGTTCTCCCGTACCCCTTGACCTAAGTCCCACCGATGCTGGGCCCTAAACGGACCTGTGGTCCTCCTCAAAGGTATGGAGAGTGGGTTGCCCATTAGGGAGGGGGAGGAATGTTGTGTCCAAACATATATTGCTTTAAGTTGCAATCACCATTAAGTCTTTGCTGCAAAAGTGCGCCCTTTCTGTAAGGCACCATATTCATGTGTTATCAATGTAATCTGATTGGTTTAGCACAGGTTTCCCGCATTGAGAAAACCCGGGCAAATGTATCATTGTAACAGCCGTTCTGTCTTTATATAAGTTGTTACCTCCTCCCTGTTTTCCCCAGTTTGAACTGAGCTGTAATAAATGAGTTGTTGGTTAACCTCCGAACTGTTGTTGCGTTGCAATTAATACTCAGACTCAGGCAGCCAGTAATAAACTTGCACAATGCATTAAAATCTTCATCCACTTGTTTGTCATCTGCTGTTTCACTCCATGTGACTCTAGAATATTCTGCTAAGGAGTAGCACAGGGGCAAAGCTGTTGTTTGCTGTGGGTGTGCATCACAGTTTGAACCAGTCAGCTTCCTAAATATGTTATTTCTGGTAGCAGCTTTCTGTTTGTAGGTGGCCAAATTGATCCAAATCGATACCCAAATACTTTCGGGTAGATCAGTGTTCCAAAATCTTGTTTTCCTAGGTAACTCATCTTCCTCTCTACTTGTGTGATCTTTAAGTAGAAGGCACAGTTCTGTGTTTTTAAAGGGGTTGGTTTTAGTTGGTTTTAGCTGGTTGTTTTTATACTATAATGAAATATCTTCTTAGGCAGACATTCATTGATGCTCAATGGACTTAATTGTTTCCCTTGGATTGTCAAGGTAAGATCATCAAAAAAGATGAAACTCCTGGAGTATGGGAATGTTGGTTGATTGTTTGTGTAAATGTTAAAAAGTAATGGGCGAGGACTCTACCCTGTGGGAGACCATTGCTTTCATTCCTCTAGTGCAGTGGTGGCACTCAGAGCCAGTGCAGTCACCCCAGCACAGAGTTTGCCCCACCCCTCTGCCCAGCAGCCCAATGGGGGCGTTTCCTTCCTCCCCTGTTGCAGTGTTGGCACTTGGCGATAAGTGAGTTTTGGGTTGCAGTTTGGGCATCCAGTCACGAAAAGGTTTGCCATCGCTGCTCTAGTGATTGTGCCTCATTTGAAATTCAACAAAGAATACAGTCATTAGTTTTGAAGTAGAATGGGGACCATTTCTGTTAGTTCATGATTTTTAGTAAAGTAGAGCTTTCCTTTTTAGTAAGGAAGTAGAATATATTTTGGGATCTGATGGTTCTTTGCCTGGTTTCAATTTAATGGTTTCTATTGTCTTCCAACATATGTTTTGGATGTGTTTGCTTATCCAGCAGTTATTAAACAGTTGCAGGAGCAATTTCTTTGTGCTTTGCCCAAAATATTTAATTTATTAGAGCCATTTCTTCTCTCCCCCTTCATCTTCTTCTTTGCTTCCTCTTTTACTCCATCGGGTGTCGAGGGAGATGCAAGGTTCTTGTTCCGGCACTTATAGCAGCCTCTGCTGGTGTTATTTGGTATTTGTTTAATATTTCTTTGATGTTATCTTTCCACCTTCCTTTGGGTCTGCCTCATGGTCTTTGGCCTTCACCTCTTTCCACACATGCCTTGTATGGTATGGAATTCCAAGACATTCTCTATAAATGTTGTCTCTGTATGTAGTGCAAGATTGTGTGCTGACCTACCCCAGCAGGCATGGTCGCTGCATAGCACCACTACACAGAGAGTCTAGTCAAGTAGAGTCCAAATAGCAAAGGCCAAAGAGCAAGCTGAGGTCTGGTTACCAGTAGTTCAAGCAGCATCTAGTCCAAAGGATGTCCAGGGACATTCTCAGGGTTGGCAGAGAAACCAGGGTTACGTCAGGCAGGTCAGGGTCTAGGCAGGCAATCTCAAGAGGTATCTGAAGTCAAGCAGGGTATCGGTTTTTGCACAGAAGAATCATACCGATGCTGGAATGCTGCAACAAGCTTGCTTAAAAGCCTCCCAGCTAATTGCTATCAGCTGGGAGCCTTCTCTGGTATCTAGTTCTAGCTTGCTTGCATCGCAGGTGTAGCTCCTTTCTGAATCTTTCCCTGACTGAGGGCTGATCACTGTCAGAGTCAGACTTCTGATCTGACAGGTCATCTGCCTGGGAAAACAGAGATGAGCCAGAAGCAGGCTGAGATTCCTGGTTCAGGACATTCTCAGGTTTGGGTGCAGACAGAACTGACTGGGCTTAGGAAGTGCCTCCTGATCCAGATCATCTTTGGAGTCTGATGAGGACCAGATCACAACAGATTGACTCTGCTCCAATTCTTTCTCTTATAACCTCATTCCCGATTTTATCCCTTTTCTCCCTCCAGAAGCCTTCCTCAGACATCTCATTTCCGTGGTGACCAAATTTTACTTTTGTTTTGTTGGAAGTTATTTAGTCCAAAATAGGGCATGTAAAGCATCTCAAGGGAGTGCAATTTGATAACGATCTATCGTCATTCATGTCAGAAACACCACTGAGCAGTCTTTTAGTATAACTCCACTAAATATCAACCATTTTCTTCCAGCCTGTTGTAAAATCAGTGCACCTTCCTGATGGTATCTCTCCCCCACCCCCATCTCCCTGACCTCCAAGCGTCTCGTTGCCCATCTCTCATCCCCTGCTGTCTCCCCGTGGTGGCAACAATAACAACAGGGGGATTGAGGACCAAGGCAGCAAAGTGACTGAGATGACCTTTGTGGCAGGAGGGCCACTAACAACCGATCGCATGCAAATGGAAAAATTGGCTGGTCTAGGAGAGGTACATCACAGAGAGAAACATTATACATACAAGGATAAGGAGTGTGTTTATTACTGCCATTTGGATCAACACCCCACGGTGAGGAGGAGGAGGAGCAGCAGCAGCAGCAGGAGCAGCAGGAGCAGCAGGAGCAGCAGGAGCAGCAGGAGCAGCAGGAGCAGGGGCAGGGGCAGTGGCAGCGGCAGCGGCAGCGGCAGCGGCAGCGGCAGCGGCAGCAGCAGCAGCAGCAGCAGCAGCAGCAGCAGCAGCAGCAGTGGTTGTTCCTTCTCATGTTGCTTTCTGCCCATCTCTGCCACTACCAAACTTCCATCCTGAGGTGGGGAGAGGGGATTAGCTCAAAGTCTGTCTCTTCTGCGGGTGGGCAAATAGTGGTTTCCTGAAAAGTAACCATGTAATCCAAGTTGAATGTAAGGGCTGGAAGACACTTTGCACCTTTATGGCAGGCATGACATAAGAAATCTGTATTTTTAATGTTCATTTGCAGAGAAAATGAACCTCTGAGTGCTAGATGCCTGAGGTGTAGGAATGGAGGTCTCTGCTTGCCTTATCTTTGCAGACTAGTATTGGGAGTTGCAGATTGTTTTTTCTCCTTGTCCCACTAGAGGGAATTGTATTTGGGGTGCTCTGCCCCATGACTACGGAAACGTCTGCAAACACAGACAGCACTGGCTCTTGGACTTTGAAACAGAGATGAGCACTAAACCCTAGAGTTGGATATGACTGGCTTTCGAGCAAGGGTGACCTTTACCTTTACCTGGCTGAACCTTAGAGACTGCAGTGGTTAAGACACTGAATGTGATGACTGGAAGTTTGGAAGTTCATCTTTCTGAGACCTTAATGCTGCATCGTCTACCCCAGCTCTTGCCATCCTAACATTTTGAAAGCAAGAAATTGAAAGAAGATAAATAGGAACCACTTCGGTGGGAATGGCAACAGCATTCCGTGTGCTCTGGCATCTAGTCATGCCTGCCACATAACCATGGAAATGTCTGTAGATGCAGATAGTGCTGGCTTTTCAGCTGTAAAGAGAGATGAGCACCACACCCTAGAGTTGGATCCGATTGGCTTTCGAGCAAGGGAGACCTTTATCTTTACCTAGCCTAGACATGGAGGAAGAGAAAGAATAATAATGGGTTAAGGCCATTGGTGGGCATCAGCAGGTTTGTACCAGTTCACCAGAACCAGTAGCAGAACTCAAGATTGGCTTAATCTTTCTTGTCTTCTGGAGGAACCCTGGAACTGTGCAACTTGCCCAAATCCACACAGTCTGTCTCTTCTCCTGGGTGGCATACTGGGGAATTGAACATCCAACCTTGGTTTTGCAGTTAGGTGGTGGTGGTGGTGGTGGTGCTGCTGCTTCTTCTTCATCTTCTTCAGTTTGTTGTGTTGACATTTTACTTTTTATTATTGCATTGTTTAGTCTTTCCTGTTAGAAACAATTAGGATGCTATTTGGTTTGGGGTTATATATGGGTTTATGCTGGATATGCTTTCATAACTAGGGATAAAGCTAAACATAACAGTTGCATGTTGACTTCCAGAAGCCTCATAGTGAACTTTTGGGTCAACTTCAGACATTTGGCAGTAGCTATGCCTCTGGAAACTGTCAGAAGAACACTTTCCAATAAAAATTACCAGAAATGGATACATTTTTTTATTATGACTTTCAGAATATCTGTTGAAGTTTGGTAGCTGTCCTTTTTAAAAAGGAGGGAATAATTTACCATCTCTGGAGATTTCAGGTAGAGGCCTAGACTTTTGGGATACAGTTGTTTTCTCAGCTTGTTCTTCAAGTTAAAGTTATTTGCTTGGAATAGATGTATTTTCTTAGGTGTGTCACTGGAGATGCATTTATCCAATCTAAGGAATTCTAGAATTTTGTAGTAGAGTTTAAATGATGGATAACTAAATTCCTCCCCCCAAACCCTCTAGATTTGTCCTATTATTAGTGTAAACATTCAGCTTGAAATGTTACTTTTAAGAATAAATATAACACTGTGCTAAATTAGGGTTGCCATACGTCCTGGAAAACCAGGATTGTCCCAGATTCAAGGTCAGAAAAATTGTCCCGGCCAGTTTAATAAAAATCATGCTAAATTCCTGGATTTTAAAAACTTACCGATTGTGTATTATAACACACCATTAAAATAAATTTGAACTCATCAAACGAGCGATTTCCTGCCACATTGGAGTTGGAGTATACCTGGAGACAAATCTTTACATCCTCACCTCACACCACAAACGTAAGTGTGACCAATGTGTTTCCTGGAACTGAGGATGTTAAAAGTTGACCATAACACGACTTTTCAGAAGTACAACAGATTATCTTAAATTATCTTAAATTAACTGTTGTAAATAAATTCATTTGTGTATTGATATATTTAATGTGAAAGTGTTTTACAGTTGTCATTATATTATGTTTGTTTTAAAAAAGGCTATTTTGTAGATAACCCACCCATTTTGTCAAGTATACTTCTGTCCCAGTTTTGCAGGAGAGAATTATGGCAACTCTATGCTAAACCCATCCGTAACTGTGCAGTGATAGGATCAAGAGCATCAGTTTAGCTGTTGCTTACCAATGGATGGGCTCTAGCATGACATTTGTTTTGCTTTTCTTAAAAGCACATTTCCAAGCTCTGGATGGAATGGAGAAAGTATAAAGATGTCTCTCTGTTAGATGAAAGGAAGAGGGAGTTTCAGAAAGTGGTATGCAGGAGGAAAGTATTATAGTTTGGAATTGACCATCTTGGCTAGGAAATTTTGTGATGTGTAGTCCAAACAAGTAATGCAGTACTTTCAGTTTCTGAGAAAACAGCTAACCGCAAATCACCATTGGATATTTTTTAAAAACCAACAGAATGTAATATACACATAGCTATTAATTTTTAATGTTAGTGTGACTGAGGACTTATCCAGATTGCCATTTAGGTGAAGACTGGATTGGCCGCAAAAGCATTGCTTATAATATTTTGTCTCTGTATCATGCCTGTAACCACAGTTTTGATTGACAAACAAAGAAGAATATTTTTCTTAATTTTAAACAAAGTGATGAATTACATCAGCAATGATCTACAGACATTAAAAACACTACTTCCTATGACTATTCAGAGCCAGGGGATGGGGGAATAACAATTATTTTATTTAGCAGATTCTAGCAAAAACAACAACAGCAACAAAACAAACCCCTCATAAGATACCTACATCTTAGATTCGAAGGGAAAATAAACAATTGGATCTATCCCATAGCTAGATAACCCATAAACTTGAGGAAGGATGGCATGTTGGTTATTATCACAGCACAGGAGTGCATGATATATTTTGCTGTTAGAGCAAAACAATATTCTGCAAGGTAATTCTAGAAATGTGGCATTTGAGGGGGGCATACCTGTCAAGTGCGGCTCTGCAAAATACGGGAAATTACTGCGCATGCATGGATGCGTATTCTCAGTAACCCATTTGCACACACACACTGTGGCCACTCATGCGCAGTAGCCCATTTGCGCATGCGCACCTTGGCTACGCATGCGCAGTAAGCCCTTTCCCTGCTGTTCAAATACAGGACGGTGGTGGGAAAGGGGAGGAATGAGTGCTGAAAAATGGGAAATTCCGGCCAATAAAGGATACTTGACAGGTATGGAGGGGGGTGTTTTTAATCGGGTGCTCGGTTTAAAAAGCAGATGAATAGTCCAAAGGAAATACGGTATTTCAATGGAAATAACTTCACCAGTCTCAACTGAACCCACTTTCTCTGCCTTCTCTTGAGTGACACCTACTGGATTATTGCCTATTAACTGCTAGATAATAATTTCATGTCAGAGATTACTCTGTGCTGAAAGGATTTTTGCTGGAGAAACTCCGCTCGGGATGCCTGAATGAGGCTCCTTTCATATCCCTCTGCAGCCCTTGGGTATCGAAACCCGACCTTCCAGTCTCCAAGCTCAGCGTCTTAACCACTAAACCACCGGAGGAGCTGCTATTAACTAGATAAGGATAGGTTGGTGAGGCATGAGTAGTAAAGGGACCATCCCTTGAGTTCTCTGGGAAAGTATTTCTTCTTTTCTCCCCACTTGCAAAGAGTTCTCAGGTGAAAGAGATACAGAAGGCTTAATCATTCAAGGAGAGGAAAAACAACAGGTAAACACTACAGAACGAAGCTAGGAGACTAGGAAAGTTCCTGAGACAACTTATTGAAGGACAGGAAAAAATATATAACTGTTTGAGTGACTTCACATTTTGGGACTTCATTCATTGCCCAAGAAATCTATTAATGCTTTATTTTTTACATAAAAGCAATTATTTTCAATTGGTATCAAGAAGCATGATGGAGAGTAGAGCAGAATGATCACAAGACCAAGCCTTGTGAGATCCCCCAGCTTACAATTTCTTGTTTTTTTGAAATTGAAAACAAACCAGGACCAGGACCATGACGGGCAGGATTTGAAGAGCTGGTGATGGACATTATAGCTACATGGGAGTGCGGCTATATAATTGTGCAGCAGAGCAAAACAAAGTTCTACAAGGCAATTCTAAAAATGGGGGCACACTAAAAAAAATTGTGACTTTGAAACTTGGTTTTGGAACAGCACCAAACCTAGCACCAATGTAGCAGGCAGTTCATTCTTGTTCTATGCCAGATTTGGGGAAGGTTGGGCAGCGGGTTTCCAAGTTATGATTTTTAAATGAACTGTAAGCCTGTTTCCACACCATTCAGAACAAGCAAACTTTATACATCCCCAAATTTAAAACAGATCAAATAAGCTGAAAAGATCAATCTTGCTTCCTTGTTGTTTTTCCTTGTCTTTCTTTTATAGAGTATTAGCATATTTTGCCTGGTGGTGCCGGGCTTTGTAAAATTGTGTTGGATAGTAAAGGGTTTCATTTTTTTTCTTGAACCAATGGTGCTGGGCTGTTTTAAATGGTGTTAAAGGTTTTTTGATTTTGTGGCTTCGAGGAGCTGCGTCCGCCTGCGGCGGACTTGTGCTCCCAGTGTGTTTTATTTTTATTTTTATTTTTTGCACGCTGGCTTCCTCAGTGCCGGGCTCTTTAAATTGGTTTTGGAAGGTTTTTGTTTTATGTTTATGCAAATTTTATTTTATTTTAATTTAATTAATGTAAATTAAATTTTTTTAATTTAAAAATTTATTTTGGTTTTTTTAAATCTTTATTTTTACGCATTTTTTATTTTTTGTTTTGGTTTTTTGGTTTTTTTGCGTGAAAAGTGATTTCTGATTTTTTTTGGTATTTTTTGAGATTAGAGTGAATATTTTTGAATGTTTTAATAACTTATTTGATTAATTTGGAAATTAATCTTATTAGTTTCAATATTTTTGAATGTTTTTTCTCTTGTGGCCTCTGGGTGGGGGTGGTGAGCTTTTCTTCCTCTCTACAATTTTTCTCTTCTGTCCTCTGGGTGTCGCTTCTGGTAAGTATTTTCATTATTTTTTCAGTTGAGTTCCGGTCGTCATGGAGTGAAGACGTCTCCAGGTAAGCTCTCTGTATTTTTTTTTTGGGGGGGGGTTGGGTTGTTTTTTTTGGGGGGGTGTCTTTGTGATGTTTTGTGGTTACTTTTTGGATGTTTTTGTGTTTCTTTTTGACTGTTTTTGTGACTGTTTTTGAATGTGTTTGTGTGTACTTTTTTGGGGGGGAGGGGGTGTTTGCAGGCCAGGCTGGAACCCTGGCCTGTGGAAAGAAAAGGGCGGGTGGTGGTGGTGGTCGTGGTCTTTTTTTTTCACGGGCCAGGGTGGATCCCTGGCCTGTGGAAAGAAAAGGGCGAGGGTTGGTCTTTCTTTGGGGGGGGGGGTTTCGCGGGCCAGGCTGGATCCCTGGCCCGTGGAAAGAAAAGGGCGGGGGTGTCTTTTTTTTCACAGGCCAGGCTCAATGGCTGGCCTGTCGAAAGTAAGGGCAGCAGCGGCGGTTTTTTCTTTTTTTCCCCACGTGCCAGCTGGACCGTCGAAAGGAAGGACGGTGGCGGGGGGTTCTTTTTATTTCACGCACCGGCTGGCCCATCGAAAGGAAGGGCAGCAGCGGCAGGGGTTTTTCTTTTTTTCCGCGTGCCGGCTGGGTCGTTGAAAGGAAAGGCAGCGGCGGCGGGTTTTTTCTTTTTCTTTCGCACACCGGCTGGCCCATCGAAAGGAAGGGCAGTGGTGGTGGTGGGTTCTTTTTTTCACACGCTGGCTGGCCCGTCGAAAGGAAGGGCAGCGGCGGCAGGTGGGGTTTCGTTTATTTTTCTCGCGCCAGCTGCCTCAGCGTTCTGTGCGCTAATGGTGCGCAGGATGCTGGGGCTTGTAGTTGTGCAAGTGTGTGTTTGGTTACTGCAGCGGTTTTTTCCCTGCGGCTTTTTTATTGGCCGCGGCGCATTTCCGAACATTCTGTTTGGTGCGGTGTGGCGCAAGGAATGTTGGGAATTGAAGTTCCCTTTTGTTGTTTGTGTACGGGGGGCTCTTGCCCGACAGTTACCTGCGAACCCCGTTCGGGCGAGTGCACGGAGGCTCGGACAGGGCTAGTGGGGCCTGGTGCAACATCCTTTGTCACATTCCAACGGTTAACGCACCATTTTATAGGTATAGATGGATGATTTTTCCTGTCAAGTGTGGCTCTGCAAAATACGGGAAATTACTGCGGGGGACAATCATCCATGAGTTATTAACAATGAATTTGTTGGAAGCTTATTTTGACCAGGTTAGTGGCCTTTTAAGTTTCCTCCACATTAATAGGAGTTCACTTTTTGAATAATAAGAATTATATGTCACCGGGTGTGAGTGTCAGGATTTTAGAGATGCTTAAGAGGGATATAGCCCCCAAAAAAAGGTTGGGAACCACTGGTCTACAGTAACAATCTTAGCTATTTGAAAAGGTCAGGAGACATCTTTTGGAGAATATTCATACAACATGTTGCCAAGAAAAGAGTCTGGAAATTGGAAGATAGCTTTCTAGTTGCATTCTGTGAAGCAGCATAGCAACATTATATTATCTGAGAGGTTAACAGGTGTATCTGGTTTTTTAAAGAAAATTATGTGTGGCACTTTGTTGAGTCCGGTGCTAAGAAGTACTCTGACCAGCAGGATCGGGTCAAACACAAGTGATTTTTTATCAGGACTACTAGCAGATTTTGCCTGGCGGTGCCGGGTTGTTTTAAATTGTTTTGGAAGTTTTTTTTATGTGTATTGTTATATAAAAAAATGTTAAATTGTGTTGGATAGTAAAGGGTTTGGTTTTTTTCTCTTGAACAAATGGTGCCGGGCTGTTTTAAATGGTGTTGAAAGGTTTTGTGATTTTTAAAATGTTTATTTATACGCACGGGCTGTTATAAACTGTGATCAGCTTTTTTGGGGGGTTTTTTGGATTAAAAAAAGGAGGAAAGGATGATATAATTTTTTACAATTTTTTTTAACCAAATGATGTTTTACTATGTGAATTTTTTTAATAGTTGTACCTTGGATAATAATTTTAAAAATGTGTAAGTATGTGTTTTTTTAAATTCAATGTTTTTAAACTGTGTTTAGATGTGTTTTCTTTGAGTGAAAACTGTACACAGGATTTAAGAAATGTTTTAGAAATTTTAGATTTTTGTGTGAATATTTTTGACTGTTTTTTCTCCTGTGGCCTCTGGGTGGTGCTGTTGAGGTTTTCTTTTACTTTGACTGTTTTTCTCTACTGGCCTCTGGGTGTCGCTTCTTCTGGTAAGTAGTCTCTTTCTTTCCTCATTTCAGTTCCGGACGTCGTGGAGGAAGGTCGTTTGGGTGAGTTCTCTGGTTTAATTTCTTTTGGGGGTTTGTAGTGTAATATTTTTTTTTGGGGGGGGGGGTTCCTGTGTGTTTCTTCTTTGTGTTATTTTTGTGTTTGATTTTGGTTATTTTTGAATGTTTTTGTTTGTGATTTTTGTGTTTTTTTAAATTATTTTGTGTGTTTTTTGAATTATTTTGGGGTAATTAAAGTCAGCAGGCATAGCGCCATCCACTGGCTTTGCTTACCTGGGAATGGGTTCACTTTCAAGGAGGGGGCCAAGGCACCATTGCCTTTGCCCCTGCTTGAAAGCAAAAAACTTTTGGGGTAAGTAAAGTCAGCGGGCAGAGCGGCGTCCGCTGGCTTTGCTTACCTGGGAATGGGTTCACTTTCAAGGGTTGGTGAAGGCAATGATGCCTTCGCTCTCCCTTGAAAGCGAAACACTTACTTGGAAAGTAAAGGCACTGGGCGGAGCGCCCATCTGGTGCCTTTGCTTTCCAGAGGAATTGTTTTGCTTTCAAGGGGGGGCGGGGGTGGGGCGAAGGCATCAATACCTTCCCCCCTTGAACTCCCTCTGTTTTTGTGGGTTTTTTCCCACCCCAGCTCAACTTTTGTCGATGGCGGTGGTGGTCTCGCCGTGTCTTCGGCGGGGTAGCGTGGAGGAGAGGGAGTCCCTCTCCTCCCCGTTGCTCCGTGCAAGAAGGCCGGCAGGTGTTTGCGTGGCTTTGTGGTGCTGCATCCGCCTGTGGCGGACTTGCACTCCCATGGTTTTTATTTTATTTTTATTTTTCACGCACTGGCTTCCTCAGCGCTCTGTGCGCTCATGGCGTGCAGGATGCTGGGGCTTGTAGTTTCGGGTTTGTTTTTACCATTTGTGCAGCGTTTTTTCCCGCGGCTTCATTTTGATTGGCTGTGGCGCATTTCCGAACGTTCCTTTTGCTCGCACCTCTCAGCCTGTTTGGCCCAAGGAATGTTGGGAAATGGAGTCCTTTCTTTTTGTTTGTGATCGGGGGGCTCCTGCCCCACAGGCGCAAAATTCAACCCAGCAGTTACCTGTGAACCCCGGTTGGGCGAGTGTATGGAGGCTTTGTCGGGGCTAGTGGGGCCTGGTGCAACATCCTTTGTCACATTCCAACGGTTAACGCACAATTTATAGGTATAGATGTAAAAGGTGGCTTGCTTACATACAGTGAGAATGGCAGTTACATAAATGGATACATTTCAGCGGGCCTCCGGAAGGTGACAAAATACTAAGTGACGAATCAGCATTGTTTAAGATAGTTCTTTGAATTTGGCGCCTACCGAAAAGGCGTGCTTCCTGGCTTGCTCAAAAGCGAGTCGAATCTGACTCTAGGGTTTGGTGCTCATTTATAGCCAAAGAGCCAGTGCTGTCTGCATTTGCATACATTTCCATGGACATGTCACAGGTGTGACTAGACATGCTGTCTACCTTCCCACCAAAGTGGTACCTATTTATCTACTTGTAATTTCTTGCTTTTGAACTGCTAGGTTGGCAGGAGATGGGACAAAGACAGGAGCTCATTCCGCGGTGCAGCACTTGGGTCTTGAACTGCTGACCTGCTGACCTTCTAGTCATCAAGTTCAGAGTCTTAACCACTAAGCCACTGCAGTCCCTGGCTTTCCTGGTTTAGATCGGTGCTATATTCTTGATTTTGAAAATTAAGATGAGCAGAGGGCCAGATGTGACAAAACAACTGTTAAATTAATATGTGGGTATAGTAACGCTATAGTGGTATTCTATGGCATTCTAAATATAGCATCTGGAATGTGTTGAGGTCACTTGTCTTGGAAATTCTGGCTAGAAACTCAGTTGGGAAATTCTGGTCATCCTCCTCAGCTGTTCCACATTCCAAAATATTTCCAGGAGTCTTGCCCTTGCCCCTGCTTTAAAAACACTTGTCTCCCTTCTTCTCTTTCCTTTTGTTTTATTCAGCTGACAGTAGGAGAACAAATTTGGGACCTCTAGTTGGAGAAATGCCTTCTAGTTACCATTTCTAGACGTTTGCAAATATGCCTTTTGTGTTAGGGGCTTAGCTGGTGAATATGTTTTGTCAGTGTGGTTTGTTTCACTGCATAGAGTGACATCTGAGAGAGTGAGAACTTAAATACCTGTAGTGACCTCCAAAGGATTAACTGTGCTTGTCTTCTGAAGTCAAATGTGAAAGAATCCTAAAGCCTCTCTAACAGCTTTAGCTTTCACAAGCATATGAATCATTTTTCAGCTGGATGGAGCAGAAGATTGGACATTCAGGTATTCATATAAAGCACATGGTTGAACATGGGGTGTAAACAGTGAGGAGAGAGGAGTTTTAAATGCAGAATTATCAAACATGCATCCTATATAAAATACAGATGTGGGTATGAACATTAGTTCTACTCTTCAATGATCTCATAACCTGGTAATCATTTACTGTTAATATGCCTATCAGAGAGCAAACAAAACAAAACAAAAAGACAAAAAAACGCTGTGGCACAATAAAGACTAACTCCTGTATTTTAATGTTAGCTTTCGTGGATCAAGTCCACTTTATCAGACATAAGAGTGGATATCATTGCATACATTTTGTGAATATCTAGCATAGAGATGTAACAGAATGAAGTACAGTCAACCCTCACATAACAACGCGTTTGGATAGCATCATTTTCGCTTAACAACATGTCATTATGCACCACGTGTTCCCCTGCATAACAACATTTTTAGTGTCGTTGTCTGGACAACAATGCTAAAATAACAGTCATTATCCGGACAATGACGCTAAAAACGTTGTTATGTGGGAAACTCCATAGAAACCTGCATAACAACAAAAATCACTTAGCGACGCTACTTGGGGAACCGAGTAACATCGTTATGCGAGGGTCTACTGTATACCCTGTTCTTTATTCTCATTCAATATGGCGGTTTCAGATCAGGGAGAGAGAAAATGGTATGTAAACAATGTGAGCTTCATGGTGTAGAAGAAATGAAACCTAATGTGTGATTGACATGTCTTACTGTAAGATATTTGGTCCAAAGGTGGACCCTGTGGGAGGAGATATAACCCAGAAACGCACGCGCACACACACAAGCCGACACAGAGACATTCTCCAGAAGGCTGTGCCTTTAAGCTTGCCAAAATGTAAACACTTGGGAGAGAGAAAAAAGGGGGGGCAATGGGCTGGAACATGCAGCTTGCTTTATTTCTGCTTTGAAATGCTTTCTAAGCTTTTGCTGGACTATATCCCAAATCTTGCTATGCTTTCAATATATTTCTAAAAATACCTGAAGAGACTTGGAGTGATTACTTGGCACACATTACCTGAATCTACACTAGTTTCACGTGCACCCTTTGCTTACTACCTAGATTTCGGTCGGGAGTGACTGGGCACACTGATAGGAAAAGCTCTGAACTGCTGGGTCCGATCTGGGCCAGGGAAGCAGGACCAGGTACAATCCCATCGCCAGGAGGCCGGAGGACTACCGAGTCCTACCTGGGAGTAAGCGGTTTGTTACAAGAGACCCAGAGTGGCTGGGCAAAACTGATTGGTTCAGGAGATGCACATGCAAATAAATGAGTTATTTACAACTGGTAATAAAATGCAATCAGATTGTCAGGCAAATCTCTGATGGGAATCAGTTTGAGGAATAAACATTCTGACATATATATCTGTTGTGTTCTGATGGTTTTACTGTACACATGGATTGCAATGTATCTGAGTCAATGTAACCTTGCCTATAGCAACATTGTAACCTTCAGCTGTATCATATAAGCCCTGTAATAGGACGCGAGCTAATGACCACCAGCTGGCAGCAGCGAGCGTCCAAGCTCTCTTGGTCCGAACTCATCAAAGGCAACAGCGCGGGAAGTTTTCCCGCCACTACCTACACCTGGACAAGAAGGGCGTGACCTGCAATGACGTCACGCAGACAGTAGCCAATGGGCTACCATGGCACCACGTTCAAATGTATTACTGCTGTATATAAAGAGCTATCGATCCGCCATTACCTCATGTTCCCTCTGCCCACGATGCAATAAACCTGAGTTAACCCAGCCCGAGGCTGTGTCCCGTGTCTTGGTTTGCATACACTAAATTGGCGACGAGGATGGGATGATGGATCCCCACGGAACAGCCAGGGCTCAGAGCGGGTTCAACATCACCAAACCGCAGGACTGGGAGCTGCTTGAGATGGACTTCCAGGCGGCACTGGTGGAACTCAGAGTCAAACAAGACGACGAGGAGAGGAAGAGGGCCATCCTCACCAGAATGCTCGGGATGGAAACCAAGCGGACGCTGGTGGGCATAATCGCTCCGAAGAAGGTGAGCGACTTTAAGGCGAGCGAAATCATGAAGCTGCTGCGAGAGCGGTTCTGCCCCTCGAGGGCAATGTTTCCCGCTCGGAGCGCGTTTTGGAGGCGAGTCCAAGCGCCAGACGAGTCGGTTGAGGCATTCGTGGCCGCCATGAGGATAGCCGCCGCCCCCTGTAAATGGGGCGACATCCTGGAGATGATCCTCAGGGACGGCGTGTTATGTGGCCTGAAAGACAAGGAGGTGCAGCGCAGCTTGATGAATAAGGAGCCGCCACCCACGCTGGCCGAAGTCATAGAGGCCGCGGAAGCCGCAGAGTCCACGAATGCCGGAGTGGACGAGATGCATCAGTGGCGTGAGTGGCGTCCTAAAGCCGGCAAGGCGGAAAATTCGGTGCACGGGAAGGCCGGACAGTCGGTGCACGCGACTCGGCGGGCCTCAAAGTCGTCTACGGAAGGCAGCGACGGCGAGGAGGTCCAGAAGGTCCGGAAGGGCGGTCGACGCTGCGAGGGTTGCGGAGCGGCCCACGAGCGCGCGAGATGCCCGTTCAGGAAGGCCGAGTGTTACACCTGCGGCCGTCGGGGGCACATCGCCAAGGCGTGCAGAAAGCGGAAAGAGGGCCGGAGGCAATCACAAGACCGCGCGGCCAGGCCGGACCGTCCAGCAAGGCCCAAAGATGGCGCCCAGACCACGAGGAAGCAGGACGGCGTGGGCCGCGTCTCGGACAGCAGCGAGGACGACGCCTCAGTGTTCAGCGTGTCCGCGGGACAGTCCCATTACTTCGTTGAGGTATTAGTACAAGGGGCCCCTATTAAGATGGAAATTGACTCGGGGTCCTCCTTTTCCATAATTCCCCAGAAAGAGTTCCTGAAAATCGACCCCCACGTGCGGCCAAAGCTTAAAGCGTTGAGGTCCACACTACGGGACGTACAGGGAAACAACATTCCGGTATTGGGGGTTGGGAAGTTTCGGGTCAATTTTAAGAGACATTCTGCGGAACTGCCCCTAGTTGTCCTGAAAGGGGGAAGCTGTAGCCTCCTGGGAACACAGTGGTTTCAGCCCTTAGGGTTGTTCATAGGGGGGGTCCATACCGTGGGGGGAGACCCAATACAAGCGGTTTGCGATGCGCATCCCGCCGTTTTTGAAAAAGGCCCCTCGCCCCACATCCAAGACCGAGCTGCAATCTTTCCTGGGGCTCCTAAATTTTTACCATACATTCCTCCCGCGGAAGGCGTCCGTGGCCGAACCGCTCCATCGGTTGCTGAAAAAGGAGGAGCCGTGGATGTGGGGTGACGAGCACGAGAGGGCGTTCAAGGAGCTAAAGCAACTCCTAACATCTGAGGCAATCCTGACGCATTTCGACCCCAAACGGCCTGTGGTCCTAGTTTGTGATGCATCCCCGGTGGGGGTGGGGGCGGTGCTTTGCCACGTGTTGGAGGACGGAAGGGAGGCCCCGGTAGCGTTTTACTCAAGGTCCCTGTCCCAAGCGGAGCGAAATTACGCACAAACCGACAGGGAAGCATTAGCAATCGTATCGGGGACCAAAAAATTTCACGATTTTTTGTATGGCCGCCCGTTCAAAATCGTGACCGATCACAAACCGCTGTTAGGGATTTTCACGGCACACAAACCAACGCCGCAGATCCTGTCCCCGAGAATGCTGCGATGGGCTATTTTCCTCAACGCGTACCAACATGAGTTGGAGTACAGGCCCGGAAAGGAGATCAGCCATGCTGATGCGCTTTCGAGATCCCCTTTGCCATTGTCGGACGCCCAAAAGGCGAGAGCAGAAAAGGACCGCCAGGTGTTGCTAATTGAGGTTTTAGACGCTCCCCCAATAGTGCCAGCCGACATTGCTAGGGCGACAGGCAGGGACAGGACACTGGCGAAGGTTTGCTCATGGGTGCAAAAGGGGTGGCCGGGTTCGTCCCCGAGTACGGAGTTCGACCCGTTCTTTAGGAAAAAGCTAGAGTTGTCCCTAGAGAGGGGGTGCCTTCTGTGGGGCCAACGGGTGGTGGTCCCTGCGCCCCTGCGGACGAGGGTGCTCGAACTGCTGCACGTCAGCCACCCGGGCATAGTTCGTTCAAAGGCGCTGGCCCGGAGTTATTTCTGGTGGCCGCAGCTGGACACGGATATTGAGCACATGGTTGGCACTTGCGAGGCTTGCCAGGGGTCCCGCCCTGAGGCGGCCCGTCTTCCACATAGGGAATGGGACACAGCACGGGGACCATGGTCCAGGGTGCACGTAGATTTCGCTGGCCCATTCCGAGGAACCATGTTTCTCCTAGTCGTGGATGCGTTCTCCAAGTGGCTGGAGGTTATCCCGGTAAAAAGCACGTCCTCCGCCACGACAATTAGCCGGCTACGGAGAGTCTTTTCCACGTTCGGTTTACCCGACACTTTAGTCAGCGATAACGCTAGTTGTTTCACCTCCGCTGAGTTCGGGGCATTCATGGAGACAAACGCCATTCGGCATATCACGTCCGCACCGTTTCACCCGGCCACGAATGGCCAAGTGGAACGGTTGGTGCGTACAACGAAGGAGGCGCTGCGGCGCATGGGCCCGGGGGACCTGAATCACCAAGTGTGCCAATTCCTCTTAGCGTATAGGGTGACCCCTTTGGCATCCGGCTACTCGCCGGCAGAGCTCTTGATGCGGCGAAAACTGACCACGCTCCTGTCCAGGCTAGACCCAACGAGAGTCGAGGATAAGGGAAAAAACGTGGGGTTGGCAGTCTCGAAAGGTTTCGCTGCCGGTGACCCTGTTCACTGCAGGAACTATTCCAGCGCAGGGCCAGCCTGGGTACCAGGGACGGTTGTAGAACAGACGGGGCCAGTGTCGTACCGGGTCGAGACGAACACCGGCCTCCTCTGGAGGAGGCACGCAGATCAACTGAGGCACCGAGTGATTGGGCCAGTCAGTGGAGCTCAGCAACAGGATTCAGCGTTAGGGTTCTCCCCCACCCGCTTAACCCAAGGGGGAGACAGCAGTGGACAACAGTCCCAAGCATGGGGGGAAGGAAGCAGAAGCAGCGGCCCCGACTCGTATCCCTTTGATACGCCAGCTCTAGCAGGGGCCGGGGAAGGGGGAGAGGAGTTCGCGACCGCTGCCCCCGATAGTGATTCTGATTTTGATTTGGCGAGCCGGGGGGGTTTTCAGGAGTGTTCCCCCACCCATCCAAGCGAGAAGAGGGGTTTTTCGTTAGCCCCCAGTGCCCCCGGTTCCTCCCTAAGAAAGAGCACACCTCCCAACAGCGCCGCGGAGCCGCGGAAAGTCACTAACGAGTCTCCCTCTCATATTGCAGGACAGGAGACCAGGGGACAAAGAGAAGGTAGCAATCCCAGGGAGAGGCAGCCCGCACCGAGACCCCAGCGTGTTCGAAATAAGCCATCTTGGCTGAGAGACTTTGTCTCATAAGGGGGGGGAGTGTGTTAAGGTGGGCTCGAGACTTTGTCTCGTCCTAGGGGGGAGGGATGTTGTGTTCTGATGGTTTTACTGTACACATGGATTGCAATGTATCTGAGTCAATGTAACCTTGCCTATAGCAACATTGTAACCTTCAGCTGTATCATATAAGCCCTGTAATAGGACGCGAGCTAATGACCACCAGCTGGCAGCAGCGAGCGTCCAAGCTCTCTTGGTCCGAACTCATCAAAGGCAACAGCGCGGGAAGTTTTCCCGCCACTACCTACACCTGGACAAGAAGGGCGTGACCTGCAATGACGTCACGCAGACAGTAGCCAATGGGCTACCATGGCACCACGTTCAAATGTATTACTGCTGTATATAAAGAGCTATCGATCCGCCATTACCTCATGTTCCCTCTGCCCACGATGCAATAAACCTGAGTTAACCCAGCCCGAGGCTGTGTCCCGTGTCTTGGTTTGCATACACTAAAATATCCTAATGAGTTGATTGAGAAAGTTTTATGGGTTAAGGCACAGTCAGAGGTCAGCTGCCCCGAGAAACAACCACTCCCTTCCTCCTCCCTCCCCACATTTTTGAGTCTATTCTGCAAGATGAATTTAACTCTTTAGTTGTGGCATTTTAAAATTTGATAATGTCCCAGAAACCCCTGGTTAATATTTAAACCTTTTCGGTGAGTGTCCAGCATGTGTGTATATATTTTATCTCCACTCTCTCTCTCTGAATTCTAGTCTTGTAATGTCCCTGTTCCAGAATGGCAACTTTTAGATCCGGTATACAATGTCCGAGAGAATTAAAATGTTTTGAAACAGGTTTCAGAGTTTTTGATGTCTGATTTGTGTCCATTAATTCTTTTTGCGAAGAGATTGTCCTGTTTGACCTATGTAGAGGGCAGAGGGGCATTTTTGGCAGAAGATGGCATAGATCACATGAGTACAAGCACAAGTGAAACTACCCCTAAATTAATGCTACGTTTGACGTTGTTGAGTCCAGTAATTGTATTTCCAGAGTAAATGTGGGGGCATAGCTGACATCTGGGTGTGTTACAGGGTGCAGTTCCCATCACTGTTTCACTGTTGTGTTGTTTGTTGTGTGTCAATATTTGATTGAGGTTGGATGGTTGTCTAAAAGCAAGTATTGGCTGATTGGGTGGCATACAAGTGCAAAAATTAAATTAAATTACATTAAAAGTAGTGGTTTCCCACCAAAAGCCCTCTGCGTAGGTCAAACAGGACAATCTCTTCGTAAAAGAATTAATGGATACAAATCAGACATCAGAAATGGGTCTCTATGCCAGATATTTATCAAAGGTATGCCATGATATCCACTCTTATGTCTGATGAAGTGGACTTGATCCACAAAAGCTAACATTAAAATACAGGAGTTAGTTTTTAAGGTGCCACTGCGTGTTTTTTTGTGTGTGTGTGTGTGTGTTTTTTTCCTTTCTCTCTGATAAGCTTGCACAGACTGACACAGCTACCACTTCAAAAGTTAATATACCTGTAGAGGCTGAATGTGCTTTCAGAGATCACAACTAGGAACCACAATAAGATGGGGCTCTTAATAAAAGGCACTCTATGAATAAGTTTATCAAAATATACAGGTAGTCTCTGGATGCAGGTAGATCAGTGATAGGAACATTGGGAGGCTTGGCTTGGTCAGTGATAGGAACATTGGGAGGCTTGGCTTAAATGCAAATGGCTGAATAGAACTCATTATGTTGAGTACCAGGATGTTGAGTACCAGGCTCCGTCACTGATGTTGAGCCTGGATGCCGTCTCTTAGGCTCCCTTGGATGTTCAGCCACAATGTTTAATTGTATTTCAAGTTTTATGTAATTTACCATCTTTGTCTGTCTGTAAACTGCTTTGGGTCATCAATAGGTTGGCAGGAGCTGGGACAAAGATGGGAGCTCATTCTGTCCTGCAGTACTTGGGAATCGAACTGCTGACCTGCTGCCTTCCAGTCAGCATCTTAGCAACTTGAGCCATCGCAGTCCCTTAAATGCCTTAAGGAAACAATTAAAAACATATCCTGTTCATCAAGCATTTTCACCTGCTTAATATCATTTAAAAATAACTTACTGTATATACTTGAATATAATATAAGCCGACCCGAATATAAGCTGAGGTAAAAGCAGAGGTATTCGTATAGTCAAAGCAATGGTATTTCCGGTGGTAATGTATGGGTGTGAGAGCTGAACCATTAGGAAAGCTGAGCGCAGAAGAATAGATGCCTTTGAAATGTGGTGTTGGAGGAGAGTTTTGAGAGTCCCCTGGACAGCGAGGAGAACAAATAGGTTGATCCTAGAAGAAATCAATCCTGACTGCTCACTGGAAGGTCAAATAGTAAAGATGAAGCTGAAGTACTTTAGACATCAAATGAGAAGGGATGATTCAATTGAGAAGGCCTTGATGCTGGGAAAGGTGGAGGGCAAAAGAAGAAGGGGGCAGCCAAAGATGAGATGGCTAGATGGCATTGTAGACACAATGGGAACAGAGCTGGGCTGGCTGAGGAGGATGGTGGAGGACAGGGGTGCCTGGAGGACAATGATCCATAGGGTCGCAAAGGGTCGGAATCGACTGTATGACTGAACAACAACCTAATTTTGACCTGGAAACCCAGGAAGATAGATTGACCCAAGTATAAGCTGAGAGTGGGAAATGCAACAGCCTCTAGTGAGTTTCTGTAATTAAAATACATAAAAATACAGTAAAATTACTGTATTTTCTGGCGTATAAGACTACTTTTTAACCCCGAAAAATCTGTGCCAAAGTCGGGGGTCGTCTTATAGGACAGGTACTTAACTGCAGCTTGTTTCCCCTTGCTTCATATGTCCGGCGCATATGGTGGGGGGTGCCGCGGCCGAGTCCCTGCTCTGTGCGGGGAGTATGAAGCAAGGGGAAGCAAGCTGCACACATCTTCCTGTACCTCGAGGAGGAGGACGTGAGCGTGGATTGGCTCTCCACCAGAACCTGCCCATTCGACTCGGAGGGCTGCGCGTCTTCGGGTTGAGTGTGGGTTAATTTTTATTTGGTGTGCATTGGAAGAGAGGTAGTCTTATACGGCAAGTATATTCCAAACTCTATATTTTAACTGGAAAAGTTGGGGGTCGTCTTATACACCCAGTCGTCTTATACGCCGGAAAATACGGTAATTATTTTAGCGAATTTTTTTTATTTTGAAAAAAACTGTATTTGCACCATCCATCAGTGGTGGTGCTGCAGGTAAAGTGAGTGGGTAGGTTAATTGCACTGAGGCAGGAAGTGTTGCTCTAGCCTAGCCTCTTGCTCCCCCTGCAAGGAAGTGGAATGGCTTCCTTCCTCCATCTTGGTCACATGGATCAGGCATGAAGGTAAGTGGAATCCTTTCTTTTTCCACACCAGTTTGGAAGGGGGACACGATTGCATTGTAGAACTTCTTACTTCATCTGCAGTTTTCCATAGAAATTAATTGAAAACAAACTTCAGAATGGAACTTGATTTTCAATGTATTCTAATGGGAAAAAAATCACGATTTGCGCCCTCTTTTGGCCAGTTGTGTAATTGCGCCTCTACTTCATTTGCTGTGGAAGTCCCAAAACTTACTTTTAAAATGCCTGAATCACTAAAAAAAAACCAAAACCCCCCGCATTTTTAGACCCTCGTGGTTGTTGACCCATGTATAAGTTGAGTCCTCTTTTTGGAGCTCATTTTTGGGGTTAAAAAACTCAGTTTATACTCGAGTATATATGGTATATAATCTTGGTTTTGAACTACTAGGCCCATTAAATAGACATTTTATATGTTTTTAAAACATTGGGGTAATTTGAACTTACAGTGGCCATCAGGGTGGGTATATTTATTTAATTACTTGTACTTGTATATTTTATTTTTTGTATTTATTATACAGTATAGTCATTTTTCTCCTGCCAACCTAGCAGTTTGAAAGCAAGAAATTGCAAGTAGATAAATAAGGACCACTTTGGTGGGAAGGTAACAGCGTTCCATGCACTCCGGTGTCTAGTCATGCCTGCCACATGACCACGGAAACATCTGCAGAAGCAGATAGCGCTGGCTCTTCGGCTTTGAAACAGAGATGAGCACTGAATCCTAGAGTCAGATACGACTGGCTTTCGAGCAAGGGAAACCTATAATCATTTTTAAAACTGTTTATTGGGGTTTTGTACACTATTGCTTGTTTATATAACATAGTATTGTGAGCTGCCCAGAGTAGTGCATTTGCACTAATTATTGTAGCATATAAATCAATCAATCAATCAATCAATCAAATACATACATAGATACATACATACATACATACATACATACATACATACATACATACATACATGCTTCTGTTACAGCATGAACTTATTTCAGTAGCATCTTAGACTTTTGGCTTTCCCTTGAAATGTCTTGATACGTGAGATTTCCCTCACTATATTTTATGTCTGAAATTCTTGTACAAAAAACTATGCAATAATAATAAAAAAACAACAACCCAAAAGACAGTGAAAGAAATACCAATCTAGATTTCTAGCAATATTTTTGTTGAAAATACCTAAGTTTGCTGAAAACAAAATGACATTATTTCAGGATAGATGTTTGCCAGCCGGGGGGTGAGGAGGAGGAGAGCCAGCCAGCCGGGCGAGAGGCGGAAGGGCCAGCCGCGGCCGCTGCTGGGCAACCACTCCCAGCATGGGGTGAGGAGGAGGAGGAGGAGAGCCAGCCAGCCAGCCGGGCGAGCGGCGGAAGGGCCAGCCGCTGCTGCCGCCGGGCAACCACCCCCAGCCGGGGATGATGATGATGATGAGAGCCAGCCAGCCGGGCGAGCGGCAGAAGGGCCAGCCGCCGCCGCCGCCGGGCAACCACCCCCAGCCGGGGGGTGAGGAGGAGGAGGAGAGCCAGCCAGCCGGCCGAGCGGCGGAAGGGCCAGCCGCGGCCGCCGCTGGGCAACCACCCCAGGCCGGTGGGTGAGGAAGAGGAGGAGGAGGAGAGCCGGTTGAGCGGCGGAAAGGCCAGGAGAAGACCAACTGAAAGAAGGGAAGAGGGCAGAGGAGGAAAAGCAGGGGGAGAGACTCAGAGTCCCAGGCAAAGGATAAGTACCTGATATGCAAATGTAGAAGACTTAATATAGAAACTGACATAGAGACTTTATACTGACTAAATACAGAAACTGACATAGAGACTGTGTATAAAGTGTGATAATATGCATGATAATATGTTGTCTAAAATGTTTTAAACTTTTAAAAACTGTGATAAAATGTATGAGGAGGGGAAAATGGCGTAGACACCGGCAAACCACGCCACAAAGCTTGCCAAGAGAACCCTATTGACCAAAACAAAAGACAAAACAAAGGAGCAGGCTAGGTGATACAGGATGCTTAACACCACAGAGGGGAGGAAGGGGAGGGACAGGAAAGGGGGAGGGGAAATGCAATGTTGTAAGGAACAATACTGCATAGGGACATGGAATGTGAGATCAATGAACCAAGGTAAACTGGAAGTGGTAAAAAATGAGATGGAAAGAATAAGCATTGACATCTTGGGCATCAGTGAGCTCAAATGTACAGGGATGGGTGAATTCAGCTCTGGAAAACATCATATCTACTACTGTGGGCAAGAAAACCTTAGAAGAAATGGAGTAGCCATAATTGTCAATAAAAGAGTGAGAAAAGCAGTAATGGGATACAACCTTAAAAATGGCAGAATGATGTCAGTCAGAATTGAAGGCAAACCTTTCAATGTCACTGTGATCCAAATATACGCACCAACCACTGATGCAGATGAAGCCACAATGGACCAGTACTATGAGGACTTACAACACCTCATAGAACAGACACCAAGAAATGATGTCCAAATTATATTAGGAGACTGGAATGCCAAAGTAGGAAATCAAAAAGTGGAGGGAATAACAGGCAAATTTGGTCTTGGAGTACAGAATGAAGCAGGGCAAAGATTGATAGAGTTCTGCCAAGAGAACGCACTGGTCATAGCAAACACTCTCTTCCAGCAACAGAAGAGGCGACTTTACACATGGACATCACCAGATGGACAACACCGAAACCAAATTGACTACATACTCTGCAGCCAAAGATGGAGAACCTCCATACAGTCAGCAAAAACAAGACCTGGAGCAGACTGTGGCTCAGATCACAACCTACTGATCACAAAATTCAGGCTTAGACTAAAGAAAATAGGGAAAACACGGAGACCAGAAAGATATCACCTAGACAGCATCCCTAAAGAATACGCGGTGGAGGTGATGAACAGATTTAATGGCTTAGACTCGGTAGACAGAGTACCAGAAGAATTATGGACGGAGATGAGGGACATCATGCAGGAAGCAGCAAAGAAAACCATACCAAAAGAAAAGAAGAGTAAGAAAGCAAAGTGGTTGTCTGATGAGGCTCTTAAAATAGCAGAGGAAAGAAGGAACGCCAAAGTCAAAGGAGAAAGGAAAAAATACAATCATTTGAACACAGAATTTCAAAGAAAAGCAAGGAGAGATAAGGAAAACTACTTAAAAGAACAGTGCAGAGAAATGGAGGAGAACAACAAAAGAGGCAGAACCAGAGATCTTTTCAAAAAAATCGGAGAAATCAAGGGAACATTTAAAGCAAAAATGACCATGATAAGGGACAAAGACGGAAAGGAGCTAGCTGATGCAGAAGAAATTAAGAAAAGATGGAAAGAGTACACAAAGGAACTTTACAAAAAGGACCTCAACACTCCTGTTAATCACAATGATGAAGAAATTGAACTTGAGCCAGACATCCTGGAGAGCGAAGTCATAAAGGCCCTAAAGAGCACTGCAAACAACAAAGCTAGTGGAGATGATGGTATCCCAGTTGAATTTTTCAAAGTGCTAAAAGATGATGGCGTCAAATTACTGCATTCAATATGCCAGCAGATTTGGAAAACAAAACAGTGGCCACAGGATTGGAAAAGATCAGTATACGTCCCAATCCCAAAAAAGGGCAATGCCAAAGAATGTTCAAATTATCGAACAATCGCGCTCATCCCACATGCCAGCAAGGTGATGCTCAAGATAATACAGGATAGACTTCAGCAACATGTGGAGAGAGAATTACCAGAGGTGCAGGCTGGTTTCAGAAGAGGCAGGGGGACTAGAGACCACATTGCCAACATACGCTGGATCATGGAGAAAACAAAGGAATACCAGAAACAAGTTTACTTTTGTTTTATTGACTACACCAAGGCATTTGACTGTGTGGACCACAACAAGATGTGGCAAGTAATTAAAGAGATGGGAATACCAGAGCACCTCATATGCCTCCTGAGAAATCTGTACATGAACCAAGAAGCAACAGTTAGGACAGAACATGGAATGACAGAGTGGTTTGGAATAGGAAAAGGAGTAAGACAAGGCTGCATTTTGTCACCATGCTTATTCAACCTATACACAGAGCACATAATGCGCAGTGCAGGGATGGAGGAATCACAATATGGGATTAAAATCGCGGGGAGAAACATCAATAATCTGAGATATGCAGACGATACCACCCTAATGGCAGAAAGTGAGGAAGACCTAAAGAATCTTTTGATTGGGCTGAAGGAGGAGAGTGCAAAAGCTGGCTTGAGACTCAATATCAAGAAAACCAAGATAATGGCAAGAGGCCCAATCAGTTCCTGGAAAATAGACGGGGAAGAAGTAGAAGCAGTGACAGATTTTACTTTCTTAGGATCAAAGATCACTGCAGATGGGGATTGTAGCCATGAAATAAAAAGGCGACTGATTCTTGGGAGACAAGCAATGAGAAACCTGGGGAACATAGTGAAAAGCAGAGACATCACATTGCAAACAAAAATTAGAATAGTCAAAGCAATGGTTTTCCCAGTAGTAATGTATGGATGTGAGAGCTGGACAATTAGGAAGGCTGAACGCAGAAGAATAGATGCCTTTGAAATGTGGTGTTGGAGGAGGGTTTTGAGAATCCCCTGGACAGCGAGGAGAACAAATAGGTCAATCTTAGAAGAAATTAACCCTGACTACTCATTGGAAGGTCAAATTGTAAAGATGAAGCTAAAGTACTTTGGACATCAAATGAGAAGGGAGGATTCACTTGAGAAGGCATTGATGTTGGGAAAGGTAGAGGGCAAAAGAAGAAGGGGAAGGCCAAGGATGAGATGGCTAGATGGCATTGTAGACACAATGAGCACAGAGCTGGGAGGGCTGAGGGGGATGGTAGAGGACAGAGGCGCCTGGAGGAAAATGGTCCATGGGGTCGCAAAGGGTCGGAGTCGACTGTGTGACTGAACAACAACAACAAGAAGATGTTTGCTGTTTTTTATTTCAGCCACAGGAATCTCACGCTCTCCAAGATTTCATTCTCTTTCATTAAAAGACTTTAATCACATGTGAAAAAGAACAAGTCTGAATTTATACGTGAAAAAGATAATTGCATCAAATCCCAAACTCTTTTGAAAATATTTTCTTCTTTTCCTCTTTTAGTGCTTTGGTTGTCAAGGGAGATACAAGGTTCTAATGGCATCCATCGGCATTATTTGGTGTTGTTGTAATATGTCTTTGATATTATTTCTCCATCTTCCTCTGAGTCTGTTTAAAATCATGGTAATTTGGCAGGTGGTAGCAATAGTTTTTTAGTGCAGTTACACTGTTTAAAAAGGTGTTAAAATTGGATTTTTTCAAGCTCATTTTCAGGTCATGTGGTGTTTTAATTTCAGGTCATATGGTTCCCCTATGTTGTACATGGGCTTACACTGGCCCATGTTTCAATATACATTTTGTAAAATATTTTTTCATTTCAAATAGTCCCACCTGATAGGCAACAATTCCTGGGGGTTCTGCTGTCAAGCTGCTTGAGAGTGGAAATGCAAGTAAATATCAACACAAGAATATTCACATTTAAAATAAATGATTTCCGGTGGGTGGTTTCAAATAACCTGAATTTCAGTCACATAATGTGGGCTGGGTTGTACATCTTGGGATCACTGATTTTTAAATTGATCTCACCCACATCAACTCCTGTGCTAACTAGAGCTTCACTTGGGATGTTAACAGAATTTTTTCATCCTTGTTATAACACAACTGAATCCAATAATTGTGCTCGTAAAACTCATGGAATTAAAAGCACATGACCTGTTAGTTTAGTTTAAGTACAAACACAGGGACAGAAAGCAAACATTTCTTGAACAACGGACTGCTTCTGTAGGGCTTTAAAACTACAAGGGAGATAATTTCCAATTTGCAAAGCTTCAAAATGCTGACTGCTGCCAAAATTGGGCCTGACTTATTTATTTTCAAAAGTAAAGGGTTGTACACAAAGTATATGGATCAGGTTCAAACAGACTTTGAGCCCTACAGCTCAACTTTAGAACATGGAATCATAGAATAACTGAGATCGAAGAAGTCAGAAGTGTCTTAGGCCATTGAGTCCAACCCCCTAAGTGTCTTGTGGTACTCCACTTGTTACACCACCACCCAGCTTGAGAAGGAGCAATTAATAATGATTCTGTAGCCAACTGTATATCTACCTGACACTTGTGCTATTGAGGACATACACAGTTAGCTTGCTAATTATCATGAGGCACTTTGTCAATGGCTTTGCTGAAGTCAAGATATATTACATCAACAGAACTTCCCAAAGTGGAGTGAGGAAGATGGACTCAAGCTGAAACTTCGTGCAGGCTGCAGACTAGTTTTTTATATGCTTGAGAATCCCAACAAGGGACTCATTACTTGCCAGTCTGAAATGACTGAATAGTGTGTGGTTTGCCTTCCACACATGGAATTAAGTAACTGAATATCAGCCATAACATTCTTTCAATCAGTCAGTCAGATCGACAGAAAAATCAAACCTGGGAAATATTACTTTCTTGGAGTTATACCTCTGTTGTGTATTCAGGCAGAATTGCAAGTTGCTCAAGCAACGCCTTGCAAAGACAAAATGGCGTTTCCCTGCCATCAGAATTAGAAGCTAGATGTGACACCCAATCTCCTCTTCAGAGCGCGCTCATTAGAGTTTTACAACTTTGGATCCAGTTCCTTATTGGTTAATACTCATATAGCATGTTATGATTGGTTAGTTATGATTGTCCGGTGGGTTACTACATTGCAGCAAACAGTCACCACCGGGGAGACACTATATAAGCCCCACAGGTAAACAAGGGTGGGGCCAGACCGGATCTGTGCTTCCCATAACCAAGGCAGGCTAAGCCACGTACGGCTAGCCTGGGGTCTCCTCTACACGCACATTCACAGCGTGTAGCTTAGTGCATTGCCTTCCTATGGCAGAATCCGAGGGACCGATTACATGGGACTTGTGTAGCCATCTTATGTCTGGGAGCCTTGTAAGAAGTAACTAGAAGGACTTTACAATAAACCGTTGTTGTTCTGTTCAACATTGCCTGGACTGTTCTTGCTAAGGGCCGGACACGACAACCTCCCAGAAGCTTCTGACAGATTCTTGAGTGGGGAGAGGGGGAGGACATCCCCACCCCCAACAATTTGTGGCAGTTTTGACTTAGAAAGCTGTGAGATATCTCTTTTCCTCATCAAATTGGCAAGTGTTAAGAGAGGCCACATTGCATGTTCACCCACTACTTCTTTCCAGAAAGGCTAAAGCATACCTGTAAAGCGCGGCTCCGGACAATACGGGACCTGCACAGAACCGTTCTGTGCAGGTCCCTTCTACGCATGCGTAGAAGCCTTCTACACATCCCCTTCTGCGCAGAACCCTTCTACGCATGTGTAGAAGGGTTCTACACATGCAAAGAAGGGTTCTACACATGCATAGAAGGGACCTGCGCAGAAGGGGGTGCACAGTAAGTACTTTCCCCCACCGCCAAATTACAGGATGGTGGCGGCTCTGGGCGGGAAAGGAGCAAAAGCGGCACAAAATTATGGGAAATCCCGGCCAATACGGGATACTTGACAGGTATGGGCTAAAATCTAAATCTAATTATTAGCCCTAAATCGTGTAAACACATTGAACCAGCTGGTAAATGGTAAAACTACACTTATGTACAACTTCTTTATGCTATGGGCCTACTTTAGTTTGGACTACTAATCATATCCTGTCCTATTCTGTTGGATAAGTGAACTAGAGATATCTCCCCAGCAGTTCTTCCATTGTGGAATTGTAGGAATCAGGGCCGCTGAGGGCCGTAGGTCCCGGAGGAGACTGATCAAGGAACGATACGAGGCAGTATGGAGGAGGATATGATCAGTACTTTATTGAGAAAAGGCTGCAACATATATAGAAGGAAAAGCGCAACGGTGGCAAGACTGTCACCTGATAGAAATTACATCGCCTGTGTACTCAAATTAATTGGGAACCTCTTTGGGGAAGTTAATTAACTGGGGCAAACATGGACCTCGGAGTCCCCTTTGTTCAGGGATCAGGCAGGGGTAAACATGGCATCTGTTTGTGCCTGAGATTACACTGAGACACGGAGATGAGTGATTACTCTAATAGGTAACTGGGTTAGGTATTTGCTCTCTTCAGCAGAATCGCTGGTCAGGTCAGGAGTTGGGTGAATCAAACCCTATCATTTATCCACCCCCCTAAATTTCTCTGCCCGCAGAGCCCACGGCTCAAGGAGCGTTCCCCCGAAGTGGCCTCTGCGCGGGCCGTTCCATGCCACTGGGGCATGGGGAAACCACATCTCCCCTTTTAATTTCATTTAAGGACCTGACTGGCGACTCTGCGTAGGAGAGGCATCAGCTGCTGAGCGGGAATGACGCTTTGGGGTTCCTTCTTGGGGCGGCACTTCAATATCAGTGAGGGGATACATTGCGCCAAGCAGCATAACGCTATGCCTAGTATAGTCACCCCCACTACCACCTTGAGTACCGTCTGGAGCCACCCCCACGGAATCCACGACCACATCCAGTTCCACAATGAACTCCACCAAGTTCCCCATGCAGACCCTTCTGTGATGCCCTGGACTATGGTGTGGAGATCAGTGAGCTGGCTCTGTATCTTGTGGGTGTTGTCTGTGAGATTTAAGCAACACATGCTGTGGACAGACTTGCAGCCCATATGATGTAACAATAGGGGATAATCGATAGCTGCTTGATTATCCAGTATGGCATGGCGAAGCTCTGCCTGCTCCTGGTTGAGCAGCGCTATTGCTGAGGAGGTGTGGTTGATGGCTTTTGCTAATCTGCAAGCCAATTGACCAATTCTCCGAGCGTCGCCTATGGCTAAGCCTGACACGCTGAATATACTGACCACAGCCTGGTTTTTCAGAGCTGTGGGTCTGAATTCAGACTGCTTTCTGTAGCAAGGCAAGATAATGAGATGTGTCATTGATTTACTGTGACCTGGGGTGATTCTGCAGCTTCTCTGCAACTTCTGGCGTTGTGCAAATGTCTTTCTAACACCTATGGGGAGGTGTGAAGATAAACTGGGGATTATCGGCTACCGGGTGCTCAATCTTTCCAAGCAATGGGCCGGTGCAAAACATGGGCCGGTCTGGCTTCCTTTGGTGGAAGCTGGCCGTTATTAACAATATACAGAAATTCAAGTGTCCCTTGCAAATCCCAACTGGAGCATTGTACAAGGCATGTATAAATAATAGCAACTACAGATAACAATAGCATTAAAAGACATTCAGCTGCTTCTTGAGGCTTCCCTTCTTGGTGGGGCTTCATGTGCAACTTGAGTTTGGAAAAGTCCTTAGAAGTGGCACTGAGTGTGCAAAATGTTCATAGAAATGTCTTTGGAGATGTAAGTCATAAAGGAAGACGGACAGCTGATGACATCCAGGACAGTGACTGGTGCCGCTCTTTGCAATCATCCGGGTCTGATTCTGGCCTCTGGGACCTGCATGGGGAAGAGACTTGTTTGGGAGATAAAAATTCTGAAGGAGTTAGTTAGTTTTTGCACTTATAGGATAGCAATTGCTGTGCAACTATGGGACGTTGTTCCCCCCCTTTCTGTTTGTTTGTCAACGTAGGACTTGTGCCGAGGTTCGCCCTTGGCCGTGGGAAAGGAGATGCTGCTCCACATGGGGAGCCGTTTCTCCCTTCTGTGCTGTTACCCAAACAAACTTGGGGAGGGTATTAATGCAAACGTGCATGTACCGCCATTTGCCAAAATGTGGGGATGTGTGACGTCCATTTGCCACACCTGAATGGCCTCTGTCCCTCGTGGGTTGACCCCCCACGAGGGCCCCCCGGTGTCCCTGCACGATGCAGATAGCAACGGACTATGCCTTGGGCTTGGGAAAGTGGCAGGTTGAACTGCCTTGCGAGCGCTTTGGCATTCTGAAGAGGGAATGCATGACTCTGAATTGGAGTAGTGAGAAACAAACTTAGCAAATTTTTGTCTATCACGGGAGTGATGTGTGCTCCCGGTAGACTGTGAAGCAAATTCCTGTGAAACTGGCTGTCAGCAATTATGTTGAAGCGTTCTTTGGCAAAGGTGCGCAAAGCGAGGTTCACGGCTGCCAACTCTGCCCGCTTGCGGAAGAGTCAGGAGCGTGCGCCAAGCTTGGTCCTCTTGCCAAGTAAGAACCTAATATGTGCGACCCCCATAAGTGAAAACTGTCCTAGCCCCCCCCGAAGAGGAACCAGTGACATAAATTCACACAAGGTGACTGTCTGCGTTTGAGACGAGTCTGGGGTCTTATGGCAAACCTTGGCGCATGAAGTGCCAGGCTTCCCTTGGGTAAATTTCTCATGGAGGCCCCCCTGTGCACATCCATTCATGGTGTGCGTGCACACTTTTAGAAGAGTGCCAGATGGTGGCTAGCCTTTTGCCTGTGCTTAGACTAGCAGCAAAAAGGGAAGGGGTGGCCTAAAAATGCCTGTATCTGATTGAAGGTGTGACCTGACTGCACTCTTAAAATGGTCCTAGGCAGTCCTGGCTAATGGGTGGCACTCTGCACATGCTCGGGAGCTCAGGGACTAATCCTTCCTCTGTGCTCTGGAGTTTGCAAAATGTGTCTGCACACTAGAGAGGGTGCTGCGGGCCAGGTGCCATACTTAATATGACCTACTATGACTTATTAAAAACAAGTCAACTATGACGTGCCAGCTGTAAGGAAATAACACACAAAGATGAAAAGACACACAAGTTAAACATTTCCAGCAGGGAGTTCCACTGGCGAAAGGAGGGAAGGCAAGTCAGAAGTTAGCACAATGAGAAGGCAACAACTCTTATCATAGCGAAATCAGATTAGGTCAGGTAACCAAGGCAACCGGGTCCTCCTGTTAAGAAAATCCCTATCAGTAATTAACCATGGAGCCTGTGAAAGGAAGGCTGTAGAAAGAAAGAAATTGGTTAAGGCCTGGAGAGGAATTTTGTTCCTGTTTGCGTGCTTTTTCCTGTGAAAGGGGTACAATGAGTGAGTTACTTTGCACAGATTAAAGTCAAAATACCAGAACAGTATCTTTCCTAAGAGAATGAAGGAGAGTTAGAACGATTCTCAACCTGCGGCCAGATGTGGGCGAGTGGGCCAGAGCCCACGTTGCTCTGCCACTACCCCCGCCAAGCCAAGAAGGGCTGTGTGGCGCAGGAAGGGCAGGATGACTATCCGGACGCCCAGAGCTGCCTGCGGCCCCGGAACTTTGGCCCCTGACTTTAAAAGGTTGAGAACCGAGTTTACAAGATGATAACACAATACACACATGAAGACAATGCAATTCTCTCGCTCCTAGTGAGATACGACTTCCAGACGCTAAGAGACATTCAAAAAACCTTAAACACAGAGATGGGGGTTTGAGGAACACAGACGTAGGGAGGGGCCCCATAGCTTATGATACAGTGAGGAAAACTCATAGAAGTGATTTTTGTTTTCAGATCGTGCTTCTGAAAAGAAAAATCTGTAAGGGTTGCAGAACCGGTTTCCAAGAGTGGCTTAATCCTTTGACAAAGAAAAAGTCTCCAGGGAGGAAGGGGGAATCCCCCGCCCTATTGCAGGTTAGGATTCCCCCCCCTCCTCTCCTGCTTAAGCTGCTAAGCAGGCAAGGCAAGGGGCTTTGTTCATCATGCTTTCTCAAACTTTAAATAGTTCCTGCCCATGAGCAGAGTGCAAATTGTTTAACACATATTTCACAGTGACATTACCACGCAGTTACACACAAGGAACACTTTTCCAGTCATACTGTGGTCATAGAGACAAGGCTTTTGCAATCATACACAGTTCTTGCAGTCATACATTCAGTGGTGCACCACGCATACACACATTTATTTACGCATTCGCACATTCCTCCCCTGATCTGCAGCGTTCTATACTACACATGAAGAGATGGCTAATACACAGCTGGCTATTTTACAACCATCTGGGTGCTTCTACTTAGGGGCGAGTTTCTCTGGGCTACTCCCAAGGTGAGACCAGCAGATTCTGCCTGTGCCTTGGAGGAGCTCGGGGTACTGTTGCTGGGATGGTTCTTCTGGCATAGCCAGGGCGATGGCTGCCTCCTTTCTAGCCTGGGCCAGATGCATGCCAGGGTGGCCATTTGGCATGAAGACGATCTTTTGAAGATCTGCCTGGTCTAGATTGGCTTTCTCTTCTAAGGTGTCTCATTTTACCACACTGGAAGCAGGCGCCTTGGGGTTTTGGCACTGCTCTGCGCCTGAGTGTGGTAATGGGTCTTCTCTGGAGCCCTGCGTGGCCAGGGGCCGTGCAGATTTCCGTGAGCAGTGGGCGCTGAGCAGCCCTGCCTGAACGTGTGTCTGCCTTCAGATAGGCTGAGCACAGCAGCTGGGCGCTAGCTAATTGTGCCACTGGCAATTTCCCCGTGAATGGATCTTCCTCACCCCTGCACTGAATGGAGTTCTTTCTTTGCAGGGAACTTTTAACTGTCAGAGAAGCGCCAAGGCCTCTCATGCCATGAATTCCTTCAGTGACGTCTGCAGCTGCCACTGAGGGAATGCTCCCTACACTGCCCTGCTTAAGCTGAAATGACGAATAGAGACTTCTTGGGGCTGATGGTTCTGACTGCGCTGGGGTTTTCTGGGTCTCTATCTGGACTGGGTCATCCTCTACTGAGAGTTTCCTACATTTGCTCCATGTGCGGGTTATGCCCTCTGGAGCTTTCGGGGGTTGCTGAATGCAGTCTCCTATCTGATCCCAGAGCTCGAGGGTTAACGTACCTACTTCTGGGTAAAGCAGGCAGTGTTCCCCTAGGTACACCAAAAGTCTCGCTAGCTCCCTGCTGTGAAAACGCAAATTAAATATCCTGGCCAGGATCTTGAACTCTTCCTCACGAGTTCTTTGGCTAGCGGATGGACGCTGTCGCTGAGGACAGGTCCCCATATTACCTGCGATTGGGTCCTCGGAAGATTCCTCCTCGGGACGAGTCGACGCGTCTTTGGCAGGCAACAGGTTCTGGTGACGTCGCTTTCTGGGTAGAGCTCGGAGCGTGGACTGCGGCCACGGGCCCTCGGTGGCCACTGCGCTGTCAGGGGCTCACAGCAGGCCCTGAGCGAAACGCTCTTTTCCCTTTGGCGCAAGCCGCCGCGAAAGTCGGGAGCAAGCTGTAGGATGCCTCTCTGTAATGCCTCACCATGTAGCTGTCTTCTCAATCGGATGGCTTTCCGACTGGGGCTGCTGCTCTGTCCTCCGGGACGATTGGACAAGGTTCAAGCGCAGAACCTGGCTGTGCTGATCGCTTACTCACGAGTAGACCGCTCGGGGGTCGCTTACTCTCGAGTAGATCACGTCTCGGGGTCACCAGATGTAGGAATCGGGGCCGCTGAGGGCCGTAGGTCCCGGAGGAGACTGATCAAGGAACGATACGAGGCAGTATGGAGGAGGATATGATCAGTACTTTATTGAGAAAAGGCTGCAACATATATAGAAGGAAAAGCGCAACGGTGGCAAGACTGTCACCTGACAGAAATTACATCGCCTGTGTACTCAAGTTAATTGGGAACCTCTTTGGGGAAGTTAATTAACTGGGGCAAACATGGACCTCGGAGTCCCCTTTGTTCAGGGATCAGGCAGGGGTAAACATGGCATCTGTTCGTGCCTGAGATTACACTGAGACACGGAGATGAGTGATTACTCTAATAGGTAACTGGGTTAGGTATTTGCTCTCTTCAGCAGAATCGCTGGTCAGGTCAGGAGTTGGGTGAATCAAACCCTATCATTTATCCACCCCCCTAAATTTCTCTGCCCGCAGAGCCCACGGCTCAAGGAGCGTTCCCCCGAAGTGGCCTCTGCGCGGGCCGTTCCATGCCACTGGGGCATGGGGAAACCACATGGAATTCCCTCCCAGGGGAAACCAGGCCATCTCTTTATGGCTGTGGAGTTTTTATTAAGCAATCAAAACAATGTCACTTTCCAATTGTTATTTAATCTGGCTAGATGAGCGTGCCTAGCACTTTCCCACTCTGTCTTTGCTTTCTCCTTGCAAGCAACTGTGACTCCGAGTAACAGAAGTTCCTGTTTGAATGTGGGCTTTACATGAAAGAAAGATGTAAGAGTTTCCAGTTGTTGTTTTTTTTTTTTTTACTTGGGTGTAAAAGCAGGAATCTCTCCTTTTCAGAATCATCATCACTCACATTCACGGATAGAGGCAGGGCTAGGTTACACATTCTTGTTGCATCATGTTGACATTGCTGAATTTCACAATGATTGAACAGGATATTATTATTATTATGAACATAATATTTTTTTTAAAAAATGGTTCTTAAACTTGGATTCTAAAGATTTATAAAAGCTGTATTCAATTTGCTTTCCAAGATTGTTCTAATCTTTTTTTAATCTTTCATTGCTTCAGCAGCTAGGAAAACAGATTTTAACGCTTGAAAGAAATACACAAATACGGTATAAAATAGCTTGGTGACTTTAAATGTCTTTGGACTCGAGAGAGTGGCTGAGGAACGTTTCGAATATCAGAAACTGACGCACTTAGTTTGAGCAAGGCCTTTATACATTTAATATGCTGAGTCAACATTCTTGATAAATAATAGTACCATGGCTAATATAGCTTATGCAGCTAGAAATACCCTGAATACATGAACTGTGCAGTAATAGACTGTTGTCATAACAGAAGATGGCCCAGTTCTGTTGTTGTCTTCCCTGGTGCAAATAAGGAAACATTTAATCCCTGAACATATGGAAATAGGGATCACTCTTCTTAGGGGACGTAATACTCCACCACTTCAGCTACTAGGAACAACTGTTCATAATCAAATTAAATAAACACATCAGCTATATGGATATCAGAATAACTCTTCCTAGTAGCTGCCACATGGAGAGCCTATGACACTCAAGTAAATTAAGGGACAGAAAATGGCTGAATTTACAAACATGATACAGGTATTCTTTTGAAAATTCACTCTATTAAACAAACAACATTAATCAGCGCAGGCTTTTCCCTTCACTGAGTTCCTATGTAGGTGAGCTTCATTAACTTTAGTGGAAGGAGCAGAACCATGAATGGGGTACTGCAGGTATGTACACAGATCACATTTCTCTTTCAAAATAAATGAATGGAAGTTTGTTCTTCTCTTTTTTAATCTTAGTTTTTTTTTCTGGGTTTCAGTAAAAGAATCTTTGCAGCCTGATGGAAAAATGACTGTTTGAACACAGCTGTTTCAAGTATTACCAAGCCACTATGGCTAATAATGTTTCAAAATTCTGCTGATATGCAGATAGTTATATTTAAGCCATGCAAATTAAATATTTTATTTAGGGATTGGGCTATTGATGCAATACAATAGACTGCAAAATCTTCTAAGGTAACAATTTACCTACAGTCTAAAGTGGCAGTCAAACCATAGTGCATACCTGTCAAGTTTCGGATTTGAAAATAAGGGCAATTTTCCGACATCCGCCGTGAGCCATCACACCACCACAAACAAATGCTGCACGTCGGAGTGAGCTCCCGTCAATCTCCCTGCTCCTGCCAACCTAACAGTGTGAAAGCAAGAAATTGCAAGTAGATAAATAGGTATCACTTCGGTGGGTAAGGTTCCAGTGTCTAGTCATGCTTGGCATGTGATGTGTGGCAAGACCGATGGATGTGGATCGTAGGTTTTTATTGCCTGATGTTGTTTTATGGATGAAGTGAAGAAGAGATGCTTCAGACAAAATGTGGTGGGCAGGCGGAGGTTGGTGCGGGCAGTGGCTGAGGCCTCTCCTCCCCCCTCTGGTGTTTTGAATGGCAACGGCTTCAGGGTGCTCAGGCAGCTGAGAGGCTTATTTCCGGGTGGTTTACCACCGGCTTCCCTGCCTCCTTTCCCCATGCACCTGTACTCTAGGCAACTAAACTTCCCCGCAGGCCCATTCTCTCATGTGGGCCATGCTGGGAGGTGTAGTTTGCTAGAGGGCAGCATAAGGGAATTGGAGTATGGGAAGTTGGGGATCTTGGTACGCCGGGCCTAGGGCAGCCTTGGGCCACCACCATGCCACTTTCATTCAGTGTGTGCTATGCCGAGCCTGGCGAAGAGGGCCACAACCGTCACTGAAGCGCAACCTCCCTGGTGGCCCAGCCCGCTCCATGGCCTCTGCCTCCGCCTCCCCCCTGCCACGGCAGGCCACACTGATGGCAGGTGGGAGCAGCTTTTCAGGGCCTGGGTTGGGGCCGCGATGCCTTAGTGGGAGGGCATGTGTTGGAAGCGTGAGTCTCTCCCTGGTCAGGTAAGGCGGGCCATGGCCTGGGACCGAGGCAGGTGAACTGGGCCCAGGCTTCTTCTGATTCCTGGATAGGTAGGGAAGCCCCAAGGACATTCCCTCCTCTACATTGCTGTACCCACCCGTGCAAGGCCGTGAATTCCCGGCCTTGCCTGTGTTCATGTGTCCGCACTTACCTTTGCAGGTGGGTTCTTGTCATCTCTTCGGCCAGTCGATGTGGCCTTCCACCGGGGTGTGCCATGCCTGGTGTTTGGCGTGCCTTGCTGCTTCTCGTAGGTTGCTCGCTCACCCACGCAGTTGCGGCCTAGTCCCCCCGTGGCTGCGGCGACCCGGGCTTCCTCTGATGCTTCCCGTGGTCAGCCCGGGGCTGTCCTACTGATGTCAGAGTGGTCGTGCATGTGGGCAGCTGCCCATCCTGGCCATGTTGTGAGGTGGGGCCTGGTCCTCTCATGGTCATGGCCACCCCGGTCTTTGCCGAGGCCTCCCGTGCTGGGCGCGTGGGCTGTACCACTGCTGCCACAGTGGTCGTGCATGCAGCCGGCCATTCTCCCTGACCATTACTTCTGTGTGTGTGTGGGGGGGATGTGACCTTGGTATTGTGTCACGGAGCCCCCGACCGAGTGTAAGACCCCCAACCGCTCACTGCCATCCTTCTCCCTGAACAGCGCTGTGGCTGTTGGGAGGCGCATCTGTCACAAGTGGCATTGCGGCTGTGGGGTGCAGCGTCTGTGAGGGTGGCCTGGTTTTGTTGCATGCTGACTCTGAGGGTGGTTTGGTTTTGGCCATTTGTTTTTGGCGTGCCTGCAGTCTCTCCCATGCTGGCCACCCTTAATGGATGTGCCATTGTCCCACCTCTCCCTCACTCGTTCTGGCCTCCCTGTTTGGCTGTGCTGTGCCGCGCTAGCCTCTGGGAGTTGTTTTTTTCAGTTTTCTCATTTGGGGGGGGGCACGCCCCACCCGCAGCCCCAGTTCCCTAACACAAACCACCTCAGACAGCCAAGGTAGGTGGGCGCTGATGTTCAGGGGCTTGTGTACAGGGGTGCATGAGCCAAGTCGGGACATACACACACACACCTTTGCTTTATAGGTATAGATATATAATACAGGAGATTTACAGGAAAATATTAATACAGGAGGATGGTGGGAAAGAGAGGTAAAATATGGTAGTTTCCTGATCAAAGTGAGAGACTTGACAGCTATGCCATAGTGTCCTGTGAATCCTAGAAGGATTCATGAATTAAACTACTTAATTATAGACATCTAGAGGACTGTGGTTTAACAGAATGAAGTATACCCTGTGCTTTTTTAGTGTATGAGAGTCAAGACACAAAGCACAGCCAACGGCTGGGTTAACTCAGGTTTATTGCATGGTGGACAGAGGGAACATGAGGTAATGGCGGACGAACAGCTCTATATATATGGTAGTAACGTATTTGAATGTGGCTCCACGGTAGCCCGTTGGCTACTGGTCCGCGTGACGTCATGCTGGTCACGCCCTTCTTGTCCAGGTGTAGGTAGCGGCGGGAAACTTCCCGCGCTGCGGTCTTTGATGGGTTTGAACCAAGAGAGCCTGGACGCTCGCTACTGCCAGCTGGTGGTCGTTAGCTCGCGTCCTATTACAGGGTTTATGTGATACAGCTGAAGGTTACATTGTTACTTATCGGCAAAGTTACATTGGTTCAGATACATTGATATCACATGTAGAAGGTTACACTATTAGGACACAACACTCCTCCCCCCTAGGATGAGACGAAGTCTCTCAGCCAAGATGGCTTATTTCGAACACGCTGGGGTCTCGGCGCGGGCTGCCCTGCCCCGGCTTCGCTCCCTCCTCCTTGCTCCCTGGCTTCCTGCCCTGCAATCGGAGAGGATGACTTGTTAGTGGTTTGCCGCGGCTCTGCGGCTTTGTTGGGAGGTGTGTGCTTTGTTTGGGAATAACCGGGGGCACTGGGGACTAGCGAAAAACCCCTCTTCTCGCCTGGATGGGTGGGGGAACACTCCGAAAACCCCCCCCGGCTCGCAAAATCAAAATCAAAATCGGATTCGGGGGAAGCGGCAGCGGCGGCCGCACACTCCTTTTCCCTCCCCCCGGGCTCGGATAGAACTGGGGTATCAAAAGGATATGAGTCGGGCTCGCTGCTTTCCCCCCTGTCTCCCCCTTGGGCTAAACGGGTGGGGGAGAACCCTATCGCTGAATCATGTCGCTGTGCTCCACTGGTCGGCCCCTCGCTCACTCGGTGCCTCAGTTGATCAGCGTGCCTCCTCCAGAGGAGGCCGGTGCTAGTTTCCCCCCGATAGGACACTGGCCCCGTCTGTTCTATTATCGTCCCTGGCACCCAGGCTGGGCCTGCGTTGGCATAGTTCCTGCAATGTACAGGATCGCCTATGCCGAAACCTTTCGAGACCGCTAACCCTATGTTCTTCCCTTTGTCCTCGACCCTCGACGGGTCTAGCCTGGACAAAAGCGTGGTCAGTTTCCTCCGCATCAGCAGCTCGGCCGGCGAGTAACCAGACGCTAAGGGGGTCACTCTGTACGCTAATAGAAATTGACAAACCTGGTGATGTAGATCTCCCGAGCCCATGCGCCGCAGCGCATCTTTCGTGGTGCGCACCAACCGTTCCACTTGGCCATTCGTGGCCGGGTGAAACGGCGCGGATGTGACATGCCGAATTGCATTTGCCTCCATGAATGCCGCGAACTCAGCGGACGTGAAACAACTGGCGTTATCGCTGACTAAAGTGTCGGGTAAACCGAACGTGGAAAAGACCCTCCTTAGCTGGCGAATGGTAGTGGCGGAGGATGTGCTCTTTACCGGAATGACCTCCAGCCACTTTGAGTATGCATCCACCACCAGGAGAAACAAGGTTCCCCGGAATGGGCCAGCAAAATCTACGTGCACCCTGGACCACGGTCCCCTCGCTGCGTCCCATTCCCTATGTGGTAGGCGGGCCACCTCCGGTCGAGAACATTGACATGCTTCACAAGTGCCAACCATCTGCTCTATGTCGGCGTCCAGCTGGGGCCACCAGAAGTAACTCCGGGCCAACGCCTTGGAACGGACGATCCCCGGGTGGCTGACGTGCAACAGCTTTAGCACCTTCGGCCGCAGGGACGTAGGAACCACCACCCGTTGGCCCCACAACAGGCACCCCCTCTCTAAAGACAACTCCACTCGCTTTCGGAAGAATGGGTCGAATTCCGTGCCTGGGGATGACGCCGGCCACCCCTTCTGCACCCACGAGCATACCTTCTCTAGTGTTCTATCCTTTCCGGTCGCCCTGGCAATGTCGGCCGGTACTATCGGGGGTGACTCTAAAACCTCTATTAGCAATACCTGGCGGTCTCTTCTTACCCCTGCCTTCTGGTCGTCCGACAATGGTAACGGCGACCGTGAGAGCGCGTCTGCATGGCTGATTTCCTTCCCTGGCCGGTATTCTAACTCATGTTGATATGCGTTAAGAAAAATAGCCCACCGCAGCATCCTCGGGGACAGGATCTGTGGCGTGGGCTTATTTGCAGTGAAGATCCCTAACAGGGGCTTGTGATCAGTAACGATCTTGAACGGCCGACCGTACAGAAAATCGTGAAATTTCTTGGTTCCCGCTACTATCGCTAGTGCCTCCCTATCGGTCTGTGCGTAATTCCGCTCTGCTTGGGACAGGGACCTTGAATAAAACGCTATCGGGGCCTCCCTTCTGTCGTCTAACACGTGGTAAAGCACCGCCCCCACCCCCACCGGGGATGCATCGCAGACCAAAACTATGGGCCGTTTGGGGTCGAAATGAGTCAGGATTGCCTCGGATGTGAGGAGTTGCTTTAACTCTGAGAACGCTCTTTCTTGCTCGTCACCCCACAGCCATTGTTCCTCTTTTTTAAGCAGCCGATGAAGCGGCTCGGCAACAGACGCCTTCCGTGGAAGGAAGGTATGGTAGAAATTGAGAAGCCCCAGAAATGACTGAAGCTCGGTTTTGGAAGTGGGGCGAGGGGCTTTCTTAATGGCGGCTACCTTAGATTTGGACGGCCTAATTCCCTCGGGTGTGACACGGAACCCTAAAAACTCAACCTCTGTTTCGAAAAATACACATTTGTCTTTTCTCAGTCGCAGCCCCGCTTTCTCGAACACGGCCAGGACCTTATCCAATCTGTGGGCCAGCTCGGCCTTACTCCCCCCCGTTATCAACACGTCATCAAAATATGGCAACACCCCCTCCAGCCCCTTCAGGAGGCGTTCCACTAGCGACTGAAAAATGCCAGGTGCCGAGTTCACGCCGAACTGTAACCTCGACACCTGGAACGCCCCCTTATGTGTGACTATTGTTTGTGCCGCCGCTGTGGCGGGGGTTACTGGGAGTTGCTGGTAGGCCTGTGCTAAATCGAGTTTAGCGAAACACTTTCCCCCATTCAGCCTGGCCAGAAGGTGGCTGACCACTGGCACCGGGTATGCATTAGGGCGGATTGCCTTATTAATGGTACACTTATAATCAGCGCAAATGCGCACCTCCCCGTTAGCCTTCAGTGCTGTTACAATTGGAGTCTCCCACTCCGCGGAATCCACAGGAACGAGAATTCCTTGACCCACCAGTTTGTCCAGTTCCGCCTCTATTTTGTCCTTAAGCGCGAACGGTACCCTGCGCGGTTTAAGTCTTATCGGGCGGACCTCCGGGTCTAAGTCGAAGGCTACAGGGGGTCCCTTGAACTTTCCCAGTCCACTTTTAAAAACGGCGGGGTGTGCGTCACACACTGCTTGTATTGGGTCCTCGCCTACGGCATGCACCCCCCTATGAACAGGCCTAAGGGCTGAAACCACTGTGTTCCGAGGAGGCTACAACTCCCCCCTTTTAGCACCACTAGGGGAAGTTCCGCAGAATGTCTCTTAAAGCGAACCCGGAACGTTCCGACCCCCAACACTGGAATGCTGTTCCCCTGAACGTCCCGTAGTGTGGCCCTCAACGCTTTAAGTTTGGGCCGCACGTGGGGGTCAATTTTCAAGAACTCTCTCTGGGGAATTATAGAATAGGAGGACCCCGAGTCAACTTCCATCCTAATAGGGGTCCCTTGTACTAGTACCTCAACAAAGTAATGGGGCTGTCCCGCAGACACGTTGAACACAGGAGCGTCGCCCTCGCTGTCGTCCGAGATGCGGCCGACGCCGTCCTGCTTCCTCGTGGCCCGGGCGCCATCTTTGGGCCTCGCTGGACGGTCCGGTCTGGCTGAACGGTCTTGCGAATGTCTCCGGCCCTCTTTCCATTTCCTGCACGCCTTGGCGATGTGCCCCCGACGTCCGCAGTTGAAGCACTCGGCTTTCCTGAATGGGCACTTCACGCGCTCATGGGCCGCTCCGCAACCATCGCAGCGGCGCCCGCCTCTCCGGACCTTCTGGACCTCCTCGCCATCGCTACTTTCTGACGACGATTTCGAGGTCGGTCGGGTCGCATGCACTGACTGACCGGACTTCCCGTGCGACGAGTTTTCCGCCTTGCCGGCCCTCGGACGCCACTCACGCCACTTGTGCATCTCGTCTACTCCAGCATTCGTGGACTCCGCGGCTTCCGCGGCCTCTACAACCTCTTCCAGTGTGGGTGGTGGCTCCCTGTTCATCAAGCTGCGCTGTACTTCCTTGTCCTTCAGGCCACACAGCACTCCGTCCCTGAGGGCCATCTCTAGGATGTGGTCCCATTTGCAGGGGGCGGCGGCTACCCTCATAGCCGTTACGAAGGCTTCTACCGACTCGTCCGGCGCTTGAACTCGCCTCCAAAACGCACTCCGAGCGGGAAACATTGCCCTCGAGGGTCGGAAACGCTCACGCAGCATTTTCATGATGTCACCGGCTTTGAAATCGCTCATCTTCTTCGGTGCAAGGATGCCCACCAGCGTCCGCTTGGTTTCCATCCCAAGCATGCGAGTGAGGATGGCCCTCTTCCTTTCCTCGTCGTCTTCTTTGACTTTGAGCTCCACCAGTGCCGCCTGGAAGTCCATCTCAAAGAGCTCCCAGTCTTGCGGTTTGGTGATGTTGAACCCGCTCTGTGTCCTGGCTCCGTGGGGATCCATAATCCCATCCTCGTCGCCAATTTAGTGTATGAGAGTCAAGACACAAAGCACAGCCAACGGCTGGGTTAACTCAGGTTTATTGCATGGTGGACAGAGGGAACATGAGGTAATGGCGGACGAACAGCTCTATATATATGGTAGTAACGTATTTGAATGTGGCTCCACGGTAGCCCGTTGGCTACTGGTCCGCGTGACGTCATGCTGGTCACGCCCTTCTTGTCCAGGTGTAGGTAGCGGCGGGAAACTTCCCGCGCTGCGGTCTTTGATGGGTTTGAACCAAGAGAGCCTGGACGCTCGCTACTGCCAGCTGGTGGTCGTTAGCTCGCGTCCTATTACAGGGTTTATGTGATACAGCTGAAGGTTACATTGTTACTTATCGGCAAAGTTACATTGGTTCAGATACATTGATATCACATGTAGAAGGTTACACTATTAGGACACAACAGCTTTATTCTCTTTCAAAATGCCGATTTCAAATCAGGGGGAGAGAGAAAATATGTAAACATCCTTGCCTCATGAGTTGCCTCGTGGCTTTAGTGAAATGAAACCTAATGCGTGATTGACATTTCTTATTGTAAGATCATTGGCTGGAATCCCTAAGGGGGAGGACCAAAGGTGGACCCTATTGGAGGAGATATATCCCAGAGACACACGCACACACACTCAGACATTCTTTTGGATGCTGTGCATTTAAGCTGCCAAAATATAGAAGCTTGAGAGAAGGGGGGGTCCTATGGGCTAGCCTTTAGAGAACCAGTTTGCTTCATTTCCTTGTTTTGAAATGCTTTCTAAGCTTTTGCTGGACTGTATCCTGAATCTTGCTATGCTTTCAGTATATTTCTAAAATACCTGAAGAGACTTGGAGTGATTACTTGGCACATGTTAGGTGAATCTACACTAGTTTCACATGCACTCTTTGCTCACTACCTAGATTTTGGCCAGGGGTAACTGGGCACACTGATAGGAAAAGCTCTGAACTGCTGGGTCCAATCTGGGCCAGGGAAGCAAGATCAGGCACAATCCCATCGCCAGGAGGCCGGAGGACTACCGAGTAAGCGGATTGTTATAGAGGAGCCTTAGTGGCTTAGTGGTTAAGACACTGAACTTGACAACTGGAAGGTTGGCAGGTGAGTAGTTCGAGACCCAAGTACTGCACGATGGAGTGAACCTCTATCTCTATCCCAGTTCCAGCCAACCTAGCAGTTTGAAAGCAAGAAATTGCAAGTAGATAAACCGGTACCACTTTGGCGGGAAGATAACAGTGTTCCATGCACTTCGGTGTCTAGTCATGCCTGCCACATGTCCACAGAAATGTCTGCAGTTGCAGACAGCGCTGGCTCTTTGGCTATAAATGGAGATGAGGACTGTACCCTAGAGTCAGACATGACTGGCTTTTGAGCAGGGTGACCTTTCCCGTAATCTAGTCAAGTACATTTAAAGAAACAATAAGCAGGAGATGATGACACCAGAAGGAGGCTGAGATCAATGGGCTTCTAAAGATTTCTTCTTTTCTGAAAGTCTTTCCCTCCTAAACTGAGACTTGCAAGTGTCACTAGATTGGAACTCCTAGCCAGCCCAGCCAAGAATGAAGGATGATAGAGACTCTAGTGTAGCAACTTCTATAGAGGAGCATGTTGCAGACTTCTACTATAAACTAAAATTCATTAACTGGAGCCTGTCTGGTGCAAAGACATATGTACTGTAGTTGTAAAGGAGTCTGAGACCATGGATTTCTTTAGAGCCTTATTTACTTCAATATTTTTTCTCCCCATTTTAATAGTATTAAATAAAATAGGAAGGGTGGGAGGTAATCAATTGAATGTTAAATAGACAAAATCCTTGTCAATCTACCACAAATCACTCAGATATTTATCAGGGCAGGAGGGAGCCAAATGGGGGCCATAACAAATGGGGCAGTCGTACTTGTAATGGCACTGCCTCTTGGCACAACGGCCTTGGGCCACAAACTCCCAGCAGAATGTACGGTACTGGGAAGCAGAGGCTTCAGGGGGTTGCTGGGGGAGCAGCCGGTGGTAGCTGAACCAAGTGACCACAGTCATACCAGTCACCGGGAGCCGGGCATGACGGGGTCATGGATTGTAGCCAGAGCTGGGCGTTAGGCTCATCCCACTGCATGTTGGGCCAGAGGGCGGCACGCGATGTTGTGTCCTGTAAAGCTGTGCCTTTAACAATGTACCTTAGCCATGTGTTAACAATGTAACCTTTCTGGTGCAACATTATAATCTTCAGCTGTATCAATGTAAACCTGATAAGGGGACGCGAGCTAGTGACCACTAGATGGCAATAGCGAGCGTCCAGCTCTCATGGCTCAGATTCACCTGGATCAGCAGCGCGGGAAGATTCCCCGCCACCTCTTCACCTGGTCAAGAAGGGCATGACCGTCTAGACGTCACGCAGGCAGCAACCAATAGTCTGTCGACGAGCCACATTCAAATGTATAGCCAGCTGTATATATTGAGCTACCCATCCGCCATTACCACATGTTCCTCCGGATCATCATGCAATAAACCTGTGTTAAGCCAACCCTTCGGCTGTTTCATTGTCTTTGGTCCCTTACACTAAACGCATGCAAAACTTTTCATCATAAACCTTCCAAGCATCACCAGAGAAGTCCACGTGAGACGGTATACTAAATCCAAGTATTGGATGAGCGGTATTTTTTTTTATTATTTATTTATTTAGATTTATATCCCGCCCTCTTGCTCCAGGGCAACTCAGGGCGGTGTACAACATATAAAAACATTACAATATAAAACCCCATAAAAACTACAATAAAAAACTCTTTATTAAAACCATCCCATGTCTAAAAAGACCCACCCCTTCCCACAATCATTGAAAGGACATGTAACATCAACTGAGTCAACGTGCAGGAGTCAATACCCCATCGGCCCCCCAAACTTGCCCTGCCAGCCAGGTTTTTAACCCTTTCCGAAAGGGCAGCAATTCTGACTGAAACCTTAAGTCATCCGGCAGGAGGTTCCAAAGAGTTGGGGTAGACACAGAGAAGGTCCTTCTTCCTTGTGCTAGAGAGGTGAGCCCCTCTCGCCAATGGAACACTGAGGGACCCTCTCTGGTCCGCCCTGGTAGGACGGGCGGACTCCCTTAGGGCAATGCGGTCTCTTAGATAACCTGGCCCACTACCATGAAGGGCTTTAAAGGTAATTACCAGCACCTTGAATTGCACCCGGAGACAAACTGGTAACCAGTGCAGCTCCTGGAGCAGAGGTGAGGCACGAGCACAGTGCCCGCACCCCATCACTACCTGAACCGTTGCATTCTGGACCAGCTGCAGCCTCCGAATGGTAATCAAGGGCAGCCCCATGTAGAGTGCATTACAATAATCAAGTCTGGAGGTAAACAGCGCATGTGTGATCATGAGCAAGGAATCCCTATCCAGGAGGGGGCGCAACTGGTGAATTACACAAAGTTGTGCAAAGGCCCTCCTGGCCATAGACAGCACCTGTTCTTCTAGCAGCATTTGTGCATCCAGGAGGACCCCCAAGTTGCGCACTGGGTCTGTCTGAGGCAAAGAAGCCCCATCCAAGACCATGGATGGCAACTCCTGGGATAGTGCGGGTCCCCGAACCCACAGCCACTCAGTCTTTCTAGGATTCAGCTGTAACCCATTAGCCCCCATCCAGACCCCACAGCCGCAGACACCCAGACAGGACTTTGACACTTGGGTTCCCACAGGCCGAGATGTACAACTGAGTGTCATCCACGTACTGATGGTACCGCACCCTGTGGGAACAGATGATCTCACCCGGTAGGGTGAGGGTGGATCAGACCCTGATAGAAACCCCCGCATAAATAAGGAAAGCCGGCAGCTAGTTGGCTCACGTATGTGGCGGCTTCTTACGCCTAGCCAGCTCCTTATCTGCGTCATCCATTTTGTCCAAGTCAGACTTGGGAACCTTCCGGTTGAGAAGGACAACGATGTCCATGTACTCTCCCTGGACAATCTTGTCCGTAGTGGACTGGAGAAGGTGGTTGCCAAGGGGAAGAGATGTCTCCCCAGGCGGGAGGGCAGACCAAGGAACCAAACTGCAGTCAGGCCCGACCAAGCCGGAAAATGGCCCGCCATAGGCAGAAGGCAGGTGGGTCAGGCCAGCATGGGAAGCAGGGAAAAGCAGGGGCCAGTAGGGCCAAAGCAATCCTGGGGCAGTAGGGGAACCCTGCATGGCACATGGCCACAGCCAGCCAGAAGTGGGAGGTAGGCCTGGTCCGGAAACCTGGGCCTGGGGGAGTGTGCTAGTTTGATACAGGTACTCACCCACACCTGGGGCCCTGGCCCTGTAGGGCCAGGGGCCAGGCAGACAGACAGGGGTGGAAACCCAGCCTGATGAGGACCCCAAGGAGGGGAAGGAGGCAGCCACAGAAGAGGTAACCAGAGCTGATCCAATGGAGAGGTCCTCAGGAGGAGGGAGCCCGTTGCCCGCCTGGGCAGAGGAGAAAAGAGGAGACTGAAAAGGAGGGAGGTAGGCCACCCAGGGGGAGGCAGTGATGCAGCCTCCAAGGCCGCAATCTGCTGCAAGAGGGCAGCGGCCACCTTGCCCCAAGCCACCCCCGGCGGGGCTGGAGGGAGCATTTGGTGTATGCAAACCAAGACACAGGACACAGCCTCGGGCTGGGTTAACTCAGGTTTATTGCATCGTGGGCAGAGGGAACATGAGGTAATGGCGGATCGATAGCTCTTTATATACAGCAGTAACACATTTGAACGTGGTGCCATGGTAGCCCATTGGCTACTGTCTGCGTGACGTCATTGCAGGTCACGCCCTTCTTGTCCAGGTGTAGGTGGTGGCGGGAAAACTTCCCGCGCTGTTGCCTTTGATGAGTTTGGACCAAGAGAGCTTGGACGCTCGCTGCTGCCAGTTGGTGGTCATTAGCTCGCGTCCTATTACAGGGTTCATATGATACAGCTGAAGGTTACATTGTTGCTATAGGTAAGGTTACATTGGCTCAGATACATTGTAATCCGTGTGTACAATAAAACCAACAGAACACAACACCCCTCCCCCCTAGGACGAGACAAAGTCTCGAGCCCACACTTAAACACACTCCCCCCCCTTAGGAGACAAAGTCTCTCAGCCAAGATGGCTTATTTCGAACACGCTGGGGTCTCGATGCGGGCTGCCTCTCCCCGGGTTTGCTACCTTCTCTTTGTCCCCTGGTTTCCTGTCCTGTAATATGAGAGGGAGACTCGTTAGTGACTTTCCGCGGCTCCGCGGCGTTGTTGGGAGGTGTGCTCTTTCTTAGGGAGGAACCGGGGGCACTGGGGGCTAACGAAAAACCCCTCTTCTCGCTTGGACGGGTGGGGGAACACTCCTGAAAACCCCCCCGGCTCGCAAAATCAAACTCAAAATTACTATCGGGGGCAGCGGGCGCGAACTCCTCTCCCCCTTCCCCGACCCCTGATAGGACTGGCGTATCAAAAGGGTATGAGTCGGGGCCGCTGCTTCTGCTTCCTTCCCCCCTTGTTTGGGACTGTGGCCCATTGCTGTCTCCCCCTTGGGTTAAGCGGGTGGGGGAGAACCCTAACGCTGAATCCTGTTGCTGAGCTCCACTGACTGGCCCACTCACTCGGTGCCTCAGTTGGTCTGCGTGCCTCCTCCAGAGGAGGCCGGTGTTAGTCTCGACCCGGTACGATACTGGCCCCGTCTGTTCTACAACCTTCCCTGGTACCCAGGCCGGCCCTGCGCTGGAATAGTTCCTGCAGTGAACAGGGTCCCCGGCGGCGAAACCTTTCGAGACTGCCAACCCTATGTTTTTCCCATTATCCTCGACCCTCGTCGGGTCTAGCCTAGACAGGATCGTGGTCAATTTTCGCCGCATCAAGAGCTCCGCCGGCGAGTAGCCTGACGCTAAAGGGGTCACCCTATACGCTAAAAGGAACTGGCATACCTGGTGATTCAGGTCCCCCGGGCCCATGCGCCGCAGCGCGTCCTTTGTTGTACGCACTAGGCGTTCCACTTGGCCATTCGTGGCCGGGTGAAACGGTGCGGATGTGACATGCCGAATGGCGTTTGCCTCCATGAATGCTCCGAACTCAGCGGAGGTGAAACAACTAGCGTTATCGCTGACTAAAGTGTCGGGTAAACCGAACGTGGAAAAGACTCTCCTTAGCCGGCTAATTGTCGTGGCGGAGGACGTGCTCTTTACTGGGATAACCTCCAGCCACTTGGAGAACGCATCTACCACCAGGAGAAACATGGTTCCTCGGAACGGGCCAGCGAAATCCACGTGCACCCTGGACCACGGCCCCCTTGCCGTGTCCCACTCCCTATGCGGCAGACGGGCCGCCTCAGGTCGGGATTCCTGGCAAGCCTCGCAAGTGCCGACCATGTGCTCAATGTCCGCGTCCAGCTGTGGCCACCAGAAGTAACTCCGGGCTAGCGCCTTTGAACGAACTATGCCCGGGTGGCTGACGTGCAGCAGTTCGAGCACCCTCGTCCGCAGGGGCGCAGGGACCACCACCCGTTGGCCCCACAGAAGGCACCCCCTCTCTAGGGACAACTCAAGCTTTTTCCTAAAGAATGGGTCGAACTCTGTACTCGGGGACGAAGCCGGCCACCCCTTCTGCACCCATGCACTGACTTTCTCCAGCGTCCTGTCCTTGCCCGTCGCCCTAGCAATGTCGGCTGGTACTAGTGGGGGTGCGTCTAAAACCTCAATTAGCAACACCTGGCGGTCTCTTTCTGCTCTCGCCTTTTGGTCCGCCGACAAGGGCAGAGGGGATCTCGAGAGCGCATCAGCATGGCTGATCTCCTTTCCGGGCCTGTACTCCAACTCATGTTGGTACGCGTTGAGAAAAATAGCCCATCGCAGCATCCTCGGGGACAGGATCTGTGGCGTGGGCTTGCTTGCCGTGAAAATTCCTAACAGCGGCTTGTGATCGGTCACGATTTTGAACGGGCGGCCATACAAAAAATCGTGAAATTTTTTGGTCCCCGCTACTATTGCTAACGCTTCTCTGTCGGTTTGTGCGTAATTTCGCTCCGCTTGGGACAGGGACCTTGAGTAAAACGCTACCGGGGCCTCCCTTCCGTCCTCCAACACGTGGCAAAGCACCGCCCCCACCCCCACTGGGGATGCATCACAGACTAGGACCACTGGCCGTTTGGGGTCGAAATGCGTCAGGATTGCCTCAGATGTTAGGAGTTGCTTTAGCTCCTTGAACGCCCTCTCGTGCTCGTCACCCCACATCCATGGCTCCTCCTTTTTAAGTAACCGATGGAGCGGTTCGGCCACGGACGCCTTCCGCGGGAGGAATGTATGGTAAAAATTGAGGAGCCCCAGGAAAGACTGCAGCTCGGTTTTGGATGTGGGGCGAGGGGCCTTTTTAATGGCTGCTACTTTGGATGTAGACGGCTTAATCCCCTCGGGTGTGATCCGGAAACCTAAAAACTCGACCTCGGTCTCGAAAAAAACACATTTGTCCTTCCTCAATCTCAGCCCCGCTTTCTCGAACACGGTCAGTACTTTGTCCAACCTTTCCGCCAGTTCAGCCTCACTCCCCCCTGTTATCAACACGTCATCAAAATAAGGCAACACCCCCTCCAGGCCCTTTAGGAGGCATTCCACGAGCGATTGAAAAAGGCCGGGTGCCGAGTTCACGCCGAACTGTAACCGCGACACCTGGAACGCTCCCTTATGTGTAACTATCGTTTGTGCCGCGGCCGTAGCGGGGGTCACTGGAAGTTGCTGATAGGCTTGTGCCAAATCGAGTTTAGCGAAACACTTTCCCCCATTTAGTCTGGCCAAAAGGTGGCTGATCACCGGCACCGGGTATGCATTAGGGCGGATCGCCTTGTTAATTGTACACTTATAATCAGCGCAAATGCGCACCTCCCCGTTAGCCTTTAGAGCCGTTACAATTGGAGTTTCCCACTCCGCGGAGTCAACAGGAATAAGAATCCCCTGGCCCACCAGTTTGTCCAGTTCCGCCTCTATCTTGTCCTTGAGTGCAAACGGCACCCTGCGTGGTTTGAGTCTTATCGGGCGGACCTCCGGGTCTATGTCGAAAGCTACAGGGGGTCCCTTGAACCTTCCGAGTCCTTTCTTAAAAACGGCGGGATGCGCATCGCAAACCGCTTGTATTGGGTCCCCCCCCACGGTATGCACCCCCCCTATGAACAAACCTAAGGGCTGAAACCACTGTGTCCCTAGGAGGCTACAGCTTCCCCCTTTGAGGACAACTAGGGGCAGTTCCGCAGAATGTCTCTTAAACTTGACCCGAAATTTCCCGACCCCCAACACCGGAATGCTGTTTCCCTGAACGTCCCGTAGCGTGGACCTCAGCGCTTTAAGCTTGGGCCGCACGTGGGGGTCGATTTTCAGGAACTCTTTCTGGGGAATTATGGAATAGGAGGACCCCGAGTCAATTTCCATCCTAATAGGGGCCCCTTGTACTAATACCTCAACGTAGTAATGGGACTGTCCCGCGGACACGCTGAACACTGAGGCGTCGTCCTCGCTGCCGTCCGAGACGCGGCCCACGCCGTCCTGCTTCCTCGTGGTCTGGGCGCCATCTTTGGGCCTCGCTGGACGGTCCGGTCTGGCTGCGCGGTCTTGTGACTGCCTCCGGCCCTCTTTCCTCTTTCTGCACGCCTTGGCGATGTGCCCCCGACGGCCGCAGGTGTAACACTCGGCCTTCCTGAACGGGCATCTCGCGCGCTCGTGGGCCGCTCCGCAACCCTCGCAGCGTCGACCACCCTTCCGGACCTTCTGGACCTCCTCGCCGTCGCTGCCTTCCGTAGACGACTTTGAGGCCCGTCGAGTCGCGTGCACCGACTGTCCGGTCTTCCCGTGCACCGAATTTTCCGCCTTGCCGGCTCTAGGACGCCACTCACGCCACTGGTGCATCTCGTCCACTCCGGCATTCGTGGACTCTGCGGCTTCCGCGGCCTCTATGACCTCTGCCAGCGTGGGTGGCGGCTCCTTATTCATCAAGCTGCGCTGTACCTCCTTGTCTTTCAGGCCACACAGCACGCCGTCCCTGAGGACCAACTCCAGGATATCGCCCCATTTACAGGGGGCGGCGGCTATCCTCATGGCGGCCACGAATGCCTCAACCGACTCATCCGGCGCTTGGACTCGCCTCCAAAACGCGCTCCGAGCGGGAAACATTGCCCTCGAGGGGCAGAACCGCTCTCGCAGCAGTTGCATGATGTCGCTAGCCTTAAAGTCGCTCACCTTCTTCGGAGCGATTATGCCCACCAGCGTCCGCTTGGTTTCCATCCCGAGCATTCTGGTGAGGATGGCCCTCTTTCTCTCCTCGTCTTCTCCTTTGACTCTGAGTTCCACCAGGGCTGCCTGGAAATCCATCTCAAGCAGCTCCCAGTCTTGCGGTTTGGTGATGTTGAAACCGCTCTGTGCCCTGGCTGTTCCGTGGGGATCCATTATCCCACCTTCGTCGCCAATTTGGTGTATGCAAACCAAGACACAGGACACAGCCTCGGGCTGGGTTAACTCAGGTTTATTGCATCGTGGGCAGAGGGAACATGAGGTAATGGCGGATCGATAGCTCTTTATATACAGCAGTAACACATTTGAACGTGGTGCCATGGTAGCCCATTGGCTACTGTCTGCGTGACGTCATTGCAGGTCACGCCCTTCTTGTCCAGGTGTAGGTGGTGGCGGGAAAACTTCCCGCGCTGTTGCCTTTGATGAGTTTGGACCAAGAGAGCTTGGACGCTCGCTGCTGCCAGTTGGTGGTCATTAGCTCGCGTCCTATTACAGGGTTCATATGATACAGCTGAAGGTTACATTGTTGCTATAGGTAAGGTTACATTGGCTCAGATACATTGTAATCCGTGTGTACAATAAAACCAACAGAACACAACAGAGCACTGGCTGCATTGCGGGGTTGGGGTGGGGGAGGTAGGACAAGCCGTATGGCGGTGCTCCTATGAGAGGCGTGCCGAGGCATGGGTCCCCCAGCTGGAATGGCTAGGGCGAGGGCGAGCGCACCGGGCTGGGTGGCAACATGATGAAGTGCGCGTTCCTGGATCCATGAGGACAAGGAGGAACAGAGCAGTGGTAGGCAAGGGAAAGTGGAACTGAAAGCGGTTCCACTTGGGCCCTTGCGGGAGAGCTTGCTGGAGGAGAAGCAGAAGCTTTTCCAGTAGGCAAAAGAAGGGCAAGGCAGGGAGGAGCCACCCCTTATAAAGGGGTGTTGGCTCCTCCCTGTCCAACCGGCGGGAGAATTTCCCAGCGCGCTCCCATCTCCTGGCGAGGTCCCCGGCAAAGCACGCACAAGCCGCATGTGCAGGGAGTATGCATCCAGTTGTTCAGTCACACAGTCGAGTCTGACCCTTTGCAATCCCATGGACCATCGTGTGCTAGGCTTCTCTATCTTCCACCATCCTCCTCAGCCCACTCAAATCTACGCCCATTGCCTCTACAATGCCATCTATCCACCTCATCTTCAGGCATCCCCTTTTCCTTCTATGTTTTCCCCAACATCAATGCCTTCTCTAGTGAGTCCTCTCTTCTCATTTGGTGGCTAAAATACTTGAGCTTCATGTTCAGTATTTGTCCCTCCAGTGAGCAGTCAGGGTTGATTTCCTTCAGGATTGACTGCTTTGTTCTTCAGGATTGACTGCTGTACAACAGCCAAAATGTTGTGAGTCCGATCCTGACTGAGTTCAAGGTTGACTCCTTCCAAGCTCGACAAAATTAGTACCCACCGTGTTGGGGGCAAAATGCTAATTTCCTTGTGGGGCAGTTATATAGGTAATTGATAACCTATACAACTATATAAATATGAGCATAATCTACCCAAAATTAGCCTGTTTGAAGTCTCCTTCATTTCACTTACTGACACATCTCCTATTGGCAATGATAAGGCTTCAAAATGCCTGATTTGCAGTTCTGATTTTGGCAGAATTATTACATGACTGTCTTTTCTTCATTTTAAATCATGCTTTTCCTAAATAAAAACACACCCATGAAATCTCTGTGTTCCTTTCAATTTTGTTGTTTGCTCAATTAGGAACAAAATAAACAATCCCAAACATCTTTTCTTCAGCTCTGTGGGATTTTCATACTCATTATCCACCTGGTAACAGATAAAGGAAGATGGTGCAGTCTGGTAAAAGTTTTTGGTACATTCTAGTATCTAGTTGGTGATGCACATCAGGCTTCAATAAGGCAAACCTAATGCACATGCATCTAACCATTCTCAAGTTACCATTCCCTTGGAGAGTATCGTAAAATTCACATCACACAAAAGACACCAAACCTGACTGTAAACAGTCACAGATGTCTGCAATTTAAAAGTTGGCTCATTTGCTCTTATATCCAAAGCTTTCTTGCAGCAATAAGTATTTAATTTAGGTTGCAATCTACATAAGTACACATGTACCAAGTATTAGCCTTTAGTGGAGCTGATGTTTGAGTAGAAAATGTGAAGGTCTATGTTGGAAAGTTCTTTCATATTATAGTACAAAAAAAGTTGCTGGATCAAAGGCTAGGCTAGGCTGTGAATAATTCTGTCTGAACTTTGATTGCTGTCAATGAGAAAGTGTATTTTATAACAGTTAAAAGTTGACTTTGCTCTAAGGATAATGTCCAACTACTTTGTCTCCTAAACATATGATAAAATACCCAGAGAGCTATTTGTCTGTCTGTCTTGACTCAGGACAGAACAGAAGACAGGTTGGGAACCATTGATGCTCCAGATGCTATGGATTTCTCATCCCAGAAAATATGGCCAATAGTGATGAATTATATGAAACTACAGTCAAAACATCTGGAAGTTCAAAAAATTTACTTCAAAGCCAAGTTGGGGTCAGACGCTTCTGCTTGGCAATATATTTTAGATTTCAGCTCCCACCAGCCAAATGAGCATGGCCAGTGGTAAAAGACTGGTCACTGGAGTCCCAAGGAAACGGTCCTGGTTTGTTGAGGAAGAAATTATTAAATAGATGATGGCATGTATCAGGGTCAAGGGGGAGGGAAATGCCTCACAAAGGCTGCGTAGGGCACCCAGAATTTTTTGGGAAACACCCGTCAGGGCAGACCTTAGATCCAGCATCCTGCTGTACCTTAGTGAACACTCCTCACCCTAGCCCGATTTGCTGGGGGACAGGGACAGAGTAGCCTTTTGCATATGGCAGGTAATATTGATAGCTTGACAGAAGCTAGGCTTCTTAGTGCTGATACCTATGACACACAGCTTATGACTCACTACTCGCCCTCCTCCCCTTAACAGACAGAGCAGTCCCTCTCACCATCTCCTGGAAGATTTCCGGTGTTGAAGAGATGAGGAAAAGTGGCTGTTAGATGGAGCCACTCCTTCTCTGCTGGGTTTCCTTCTCCTTCTTGATAAAGGCAGGCAAACCACGACTGGCTTTTGAAGATTTATTGAAGGAAACAAAATACTGGATACAAATCTTAAACTAATCTACACTACACAAAACACAAGCTAATAAAACAAATAAGCGAAATAAAATCATGCTGGTTCCCTAGCAGGAAGGCTTCTTGGTTTGGGGCTGTTCTGCCCCGCATGGCTAAACGTTAGCCCCAAAGACCCATGTTGCGAAGCTGCCAGACAGAAGCTCCCACTGAAATCAAGATTGTGATGCCCAGAGACAAGGATTTCACCCTTGCTCCAGCAGTGCCCCCAGAGTGCTCAAATTGAGCTCCTTTTATTGAGAAAGAGTACCTTGGAATCATACCTGTCAACCATCCTGTTTTACCCGGGGAAACCCCTTATTTTTACCCCTCTTCTTGCCCCCTCCCGTTTTATTAATTTCCCCGGATTTTCCCTTATTTTTTTTTAAAAAAATTCCTTACCGGAGGCGAAGCTGCAGTATTTTTTTCTGGCCAGCAGAGGTTGCCGTGTGACTTTTTGCTTGTGGAAGGGGAGAGATAGAAAGGGGGGGGAGCCTTCTGAGTTTCTCTTTCACTTTCCTCCTAACACATGGCTGAAGGAATCAGGGCCACTGGGGGCCGGAGGAGCCCGGAGGAGGACTGATCAAGTAACGACACGAGGCAAACGGAGCGAGATCAGATCAGTACTTTATTGGAAAAAGGCAACATCATTTATAGGGAAAAAAGCGCAACGGTGGCAAGCTGTCACCTGACAGGAAAATTACCTCACCCACGTACACGGGTTAATGGGGAATTCTTCAAAGGGAAGTTAATTATCTGGGGCAAACATGGGTTTGGGGACCTCATTGTCTTGGGGATTAGGCAGGGACAAACATGGCTTATTTGCGCCAGGGATTTCCCGAGCCGGGAGATGAACTATGCACTTAATATTTGACAGGAGTCAGCTATCTGCTTACTTGGCCGAGTCGCAGGTTAGGTCACGGTAATTGGGTGAATCAAACCCTATATTTTATTCACCCCCCTTAATTTGGCGGCCGCAGAGCCCACGGGCTGGGAGCGTCTCTCACCGCGGTGGCCTCTGGCGGGCCGTTCCATGCCCTGCGGGGCATGGGGAAACCGCATCTCCCCTTTATTTTCTATTTAAGGACCTGACTGGCGACCTTGCGCAAGAGCGGCATCAGCTGTTGAGCGGGTATGACGTCACGGAGTTTCTCTCTGGGGCGGCACTTGGAGATCAGCGAGGGAATGCACTGAGCAAAACAACAAAGCGTAATGCCTAGTATGGCTATCCCCACCACTACCTTAAGCACCGTTTGCAGCCACCCCCAGGGGATCCATGACCACATCCAATTCCACAGGGAACTCCACCAAGCTCCCCACGCGGAGCCTTCTGTAATGCCTGCAACTATGGTGTGGAGGTTCGTGATCTGGCTTTGGATCTTACGGGAGTTATCAGTAAGATTGAAGCAGCACATTCCATGAAAAGACTCGCAACCCAGGTGGTGCAGCAAGAGGAGGTAGTCGATAGCCGCTCGATTGTCAAGAACAGCATGGCGAAGTTCTGCCTGCTCCTGATTGAGGAGCGCTATCGCTGTGGAGGTGTGGTTAATGGCTTTGGCCAAACCGCAAGCCAAGCGGCCAATCCTCCGTGCGTTGCCGACGGCCAAGCCTGGCACGCCGACAAGGCTGACTGCTAGGGATACATACTCAGCGGGACTCAGTACTCTGAAGCTGCTGTCACAAGAGCTGTCTAACTGGGTTGTGCGTGTGTGCCGTATGAGCGGGGAGACATTTGAAACATTGGAAACATGTGGAGCATTAGAAACATTTGTGCTTGGGGCAATCATGTCCTTAGTAGGAAGTAACAGTGTCAAACGACTGATACAACACATTGAGTCCGACAGATTCGCAGGAATATAGTTCCATGTGAACTGGTTGCAGGTGAAAAACCACCCTGAAGGTAGGGTGACGTGAGCGTACAGTGAAATGAGTGTCTCTGGTTTATTACAAGTCCAGTTGCCGCTGCCGGGGTCAAGGCAGCGGCGCCGAGTCTGACCGCCTGAGGTGCAGCCAGTCATTCGGGTGCAAGCAGCGTCCGGGCTGATCGCCACTCGGGGGGTATGAAGAGTGGCGGCGTCAGCCGGCAAGGTTGACACAAGTCGCAATCCCCCCCAGCGTGCGTATGCTGAGAAGGTGGTAGGAGTGTGTGGGCCAAAGAACGCCTTCAGCAGCCAGTCGCCATCCTTGGTGCGCGCGTCCAGAGTGTGGCACACGGGGATGAGACAGGTGCTGAGGATAGATGCAGAACCAATGTCCTGCTGTAGACAAAAATCGGACTGGTTGACGAGACCCGCCAACCTTTCCCACAAGTTGTACCGCATTCGTGCGGAAAGATCTTCGCCAGGCGGCAGACCGTCGGCCTGGACCGGAGTAGCCTGAACGCCTCCCCCCAAGAGCAGGGAAAGGGCCAGGATGATGGTGATCGCCGCTGTGTTGGCGTGAATCAGGGCAAAAACTGCAGCTGTGAGGTTCTCCGGTGTCGGCTCTTTCTCCTCGCGCTGAACGGCGTCCTGGGCGTCACTGCAAAGAGCCTTGACCATCCCCCAGGTGATCTTGGGCATCGGCGGCCGTTTCCTCCGGCGGGTCCTCCCGGTCAGGGTGAGGTCCTCCATCTCCGGGATCGGACTCGGGCCGGCCTGGTTCCACGCCATGCGGTTCCAAGTGGGGCTTGACACACCGGGCTGGAACCCAAACGACACCTGTAGGAGACATAACTGCAGCATACCCTCTTCCCCAGGTTATGAGCGGCACCGGGCCCCTCCAAGAAGGGTCTGGTGGCACTCGGTACCGGACCATAGGTCGCGGGAGAGCTTCCGAACGGCGGAAATGCTTCTCCTGCGGCGTGCAGTCCGAAAAAACATTAAGGTGATTGTAAGTGAACAATACCTTGTTGAGACACATCTGTGCTTCTCCCTGTGACTTGGGGAGGGCTGGTGGCTCCCCCCTTTCTGTTTGTTTGTCAATATAGGACTTTAGCGTCCGATTGACCCGCTCTACAATCGCTTGCCCTTGCGGATTGTAGGGGATTCCAAAAGTATGCTTGATGTCCCATGTTGCCATGAAGGCGGCCAACTGCCTAGAGCTGTAAGATGGCGCGTTGTCTGTTTTCACGTGCCGTGGTTTGCCCATGGCAGCTATGCAGGAAAGGATGTGCTGCTCCACATGGGAGGCAGTCTCCCCCTTCTGCGCCGTCGCCCAAACGAACTGTGAAAAGGTATCTATGCAGACATGCATGTATTGCCACCTCCCAAATTGTGGCACATGCGTGACATCCATCTGCCACACCTGATTAGCCTCTGTCCCTCGTGGGTTGACCCCCCACGAGGGCCCCCCCGGTGCCCCTGCACAATGCTGGCAAGAGCGAACTATGCCTTGGGCTTGAGAAAGTGGCAGATTGAACTGTCTGGCGAGTGCCTTGGCATTTTGGTGAAAAAAGGCATGACTTTGGATTGGAGTAGTGAAAACTCCCAAAACCGAACGCTGCTGAATTTCCTGTGCGGCCGCGTCCGCCCTGCTATTGCCCGTGGAAATCGGACCCGGTAGGTCTTGGTGACTCCGAATGTGGGCGATATAGAGCGGCTCCGTGCGGTTTCGCAAGTGAAATTGAGCAGTGAGAAACAGACTAAGCAAATTTCTGTCTATCGCGGGAGTGATGTAGGCTCCCGGTAGACTGTGAAGCAAATTCCGTACATACAGACTGTCAGTAATGATATTTAAACGTTCCTTGGCGAAGGTGCGCAAGGCAAGGTTCACGGCTGCCAACTCTGCCCGCTGAGCGGACTTCTGTGGGAGAGTTAACAGCGTGTGCCAAGCTTCGCCCTCCTGCCAGGTCAAAACACCATAGGTGCGACCGCCATCGGAGAAAACTGTTCTGGCCCCCTGAAGCGGGACCAGCGAGAGCAATTCGAACAAGCTGACTGTTCCTGTTTGCAGTGAGACAAGTCTGGGGTCTTTGGGCAAGTGATATGCTAAACTGCCGGTGAAACCTTCCAAAGCTATCGGAAGCGAGTCACCCAGCTGCATCAGCTGATGAATTTGTTCCTTGGTAAACGGAACCACAATTTTGGCCAAATCATTTCCTGAAATGTCCCTAGCTCTCAGCCTGCCGCGGTAGACCACCGCGGAGACCAGTTCTTGGGGCGGAACGATGTTCCGTGAAGATGTATTAGGCAAGTAGACCCATTCCACAATCTTCGCTCCCTTCTCCGAGTCTACTCCTAGCGCCCCAGTGAACATGGAACCTGACCGTACGATGTACAAATTCAGGATCGGGGCATATGGCCCCGGGGCGATCCTATCCACCCACCTCTGGCTGAGAACTTGGTTCACCTTCTCGAGCGCCAAGCGCGCGTCTCGAGAGATTTTTATCCGGTCTGCCGGCTGCTTACCTAAGGTTAGCAGCGAGAAGAGCGGTTTTAGAAGATCCGTATCTAAACGAAAATACGGTCTGGCCCAATTGATATTCCCCAAAACTTGCTGCAACTCTACAAGGGTGACTGAGTCTTGTAAATTTATCTGAGGCAGGACTGGTGCTGCAAAAGAGCGGAGAAGCCAATGACCCAAGTATGAGAAGGGCTCGGACTTCTGCACCTTCTCAGGGGCAATAAGTAAGCCTTTGTCCCCCAGGCTGGCCTGGAGGTCGGAAAACATTTCGCTGCCAAGCTGCGGCAACGCTACTAAGATGTCGTCCATGAAGTGACAAACAATAGCTTTAGGGTAAAGGCTTCGGAACTTTGCCAGTGCGCCGTGAACATATATTTGGCACAGGGTGGGCGAATTGAGCATGCCCTGTGGCAAAAATTTCCACGCGTAACGCTGCGTGGGCTCTCCGTGGTTCACGACCGGCACCGTAAAGGCGAACCTTTCCCGGTCCCTGGGGTCTAGGGGGATTGTATAAAAGCAATCCTTGAGATCCACGACTAGAATCTCCCACCCCTCGGGAATCATATTAGGATTTGGGATGCCGCACTGAAGCGGACCCATCGGCTGAATGCATTTATTGATCTCCCTGAGATCGTGGAGGAGTCGCCACTTCCCCGACTTCTTCTTAATCACAAAAATTGGCGAATTCCAGGGGCTTGTGGACTGCTCTATGTGTCCTGCGTCTAGCTGTTCTTTCACTAGCTGCTTGAGAGCAACTAATTTCTCTCCCACTACCGGCCATTGTTCTACCCAGACCGGGGTATCGGTGAGCCATTTAAGTGGCAACGCCATTACCCGAAGGTAAGCGTAGCACCGTACTGCTGGAGAATGTCTCGCCCCCAAAGATTGATGTGCACGTCAAGAATGTGCGGCCGAATTACCGCTGTGCCCTCAGCCTTTGGGATTGTGACTTCCACCCACTCTCGGCTCCTAAACGCTTCCTGAACTCCACCTACCCCCCACACATCGGAGACTGGCTCAATGGCCCACTCCCTAGGCCACTGGCTCCTGCTTATCACGCTCACATCCGCTCCGGTATCGAGCAACCCTGAGAACACTCTTTTGTTCAAAAATACCTCGATAACGGGGCGCTGTTTCCACTCAATGTTGATCTCCACTGTCGCTAAGACCTGGTATCCTTGCACTGCCTCACTCGCGCTGTCCCTGAGCCTTCCCTGGCTGCCTGCTGGCGAGTGACAAGGAACCATGATCAGTTGCGCTAACGTGTCTCCCTTGTGGATTGTTTGGGGCAGGTGTGTCCAAAGCTGGACCTGGAGAATGCCTGAAAAATTCGAGTCAATGACTCCTGGAATTATGAAAATTCCGCGTGCTCCAGCTACACTACGGGGCAAAACTAAACCTAAGAAGCCTCTGGGCAGGGGTCCCATGTACTGGGTGTCGACTAGATAGACTGTGCCGGGCAGGTCGCATGTAACGTCCGCCTGGCAAGTCAATTCTAGCCCCGTACTACCCTTGGGGCTGGCCTGTGCCCTCGCAGTGCCTGGGATGTGCCCGGAATCTAGTCTTGGTCTGGGGAGTTCTGGATCTGGGTGAAGGAAGCCTCTGTTTGGACTGGGGCCAGAGACGTGCCCGGATTCTGGTTTCCCGAACTCGGACAAAACCTGGCCCAATGATAGCCTTTCTTGCACCTCGGACAGAGGGTATTCGGAGCCTTAGAATGGCCGGACTTTTGTCCGCCTCCCTTGGATCGGCACTCCCTAGCGAAGTGGCCGACCTTGCCACAAGTGTGACATGCCCCTTTGGTCTTTCCATTAGGATGAGATCTTCTACCCCCTTGCATGGCTGCTGCTAGCAGACCCATTTTAAAGGAATCTGTGCCAACGTCAGCACATGCTCGGATCATGTCCGTTAAGGTCAAGTCAGGACGATTGCCTAGCGACTGCAAAACCTTACGGCAGTCCAGGTTGGCGTTGTCCTTGGCTAGCTTAATCATGAGCTCTTGCTGGGCTTGCTCGTTATCAATCTGCCGGGTGATTGCTTCTTCCAAGCGATTGATGAAGTCCATGTAGGGCTCCTGGGCTCCCTGCTTAATGGAGGTGTAATTTTTGGCCGCTTTGCCAGACGCTGGGACCTTGAAGTAAGCCCTAAAGGCTGCCTCGGCTGACATCTCGAGGGTGGCGAGAGGCAGGTTGATCTGAGCGTTGATTGACTCAAAGGCACCTGAACCATATAGCTGTTCAGCAATTACCGCGCCTCCCATCCTGGCGGCCCGGGCCTGAGCCTCGAGCCGATACTCGCTGTCCCAGATCATGTACTGGCTAGGGGTCAGCATCATCCTCATGACGGCTTTCCAGTCATGGGGAATCCACATGGTGGTCTCGCACGCCTGCTGAAGCGTGCCCCTGGTAAAACGGCTTTGGAGCCCTGTCTCTGAGATTGCTTTCCGCAAAGCCATGAGAAGCTTGTACGGGACTGGGGAATGGACGATTTGTTGAGCGCCTGTGAGCGCGTCCATCTCCATTCGGATTGGGCATATCTGTCTAAGCTCAGCTAGTTCTTCCGCTGACAGTTCCCCCTTTTTGAGTTCTATCTCTGCTGTGCGCTGAAGGGCACTCTTCACAACTAGGGAGCTTGGAGCTGTCAGAGAAGCGCCTGCGCTTCTCATTCCTTGCATTCCTTCGGTGACGTCTGCAGCTGTCACCGCGGGAATGCTCCCTGCGCTACTATGCTGATAGCTGATTGACGGATAGAGCGCCGTGGGCGCAGTCGGCTCGACTGGCCTGCCTGATGACTTTTCTAACGGGGGTTCATTGGCCTCTATCCGGATTGGCTCGATCTGTTCTAAGAGCTTCCTACACTTCCTCCAAGTACGAACTATCCCTCCTGGAGCTTTGGGGGGCTGCTGAATGCAGTCTCCTATCTGATCCCAGAGCTGCAGGGTTAACGTACCTACTTCTGGGTAAAGTAGGCAGTGTTCCCTTAGGTACGCCAAAAGTCTCGCTAGTTCCCTGCTGTGAAATCGTAACTGAAATACCCTGGCCAGGATTCTGAACTCTTGCTCCCGAGTTCTTTGGCTAGCGGACGGACTTGGTCCATGAGAACAAGTCCCCATATTACCTGCGATGGTCCTCTGAAGTTTCCTCCTCGGGACGAAGATCGACACGTCTTTGCAGGCAACAGGTTCGGGCGTCGGGTGTCTGGGGTAGACCTCGGAGCGTGGACCTTCTGCCACGGGCCCTCGGCGGCCTCTGCGCTGTCAGGGGCTCACAGCCTGCCCTGAGCGGAACGCGTTTTTCCCTTTGCGCAAGCCTCCCCGAAAGCTGGGAGCAAGCTGTAGGAATGCCTCTTTGGAATGCCTCGCCGCTGGCCGTCTCTCTGTCCGGCTGGCTGCCGACCAGAGCGCCGCGCTGTCCTCCGGGCTGGTTTTTGGTCGCGGTTCAAGCGCAGAACCGGACCGCGTGGATCGTTACTCGCGAGTAGACCTCTCCAGGGTCCCTTTACTCACGAGTAAATCACGTCGGGGTCACCAGATGAAGGAATCAGGGCCACTGGGGGCCGGAGGAGCCCGGAGGAGGACTGATCAAGTAACGACACGAGGCAAACGGAGCGAGATCAGATCAGTACTTTATTGGAAAAAGGCAACATCATTTATAGGGAAAAAAGCGCAACGGTGGCAAGCTGTCACCTGACAGGAAAATTACCTCACCCACGTACACGGGTTAATGGGGAATTCTTCAAAGGGAAGTTAATTATCTGGGGCAAACATGGGTTTGGGGACCTCATTGTCTTGGGGATTAGGCAGGGACAAACATGGCTTATTTGCGCCAGGGATTTCCCGAGCCGGGAGATGAACTATGCACTTAATATTTGACAGGAGTCAGCTATCTGCTTACTTGGCCGAGTCGCAGGTCAGGTCACGGTAATTGGGTGAATCAAACCCTATATTTTATTCACCCCCCTTAATTTGGCGGCCGCAGAGCCCACGGGCTGGGAGCGTCTCTCACCGCGGTGGCCTCTGGCGGGCCGTTCCATGCCCTGCGGGGCATGGGGAAACCGCACATGGCCAATATGGCTACTGAGCTGGTTGGAGCCACCATGCTGGGAGCTGGGATGGGAGTCTACTCTACTCTAGAGGTGAGCGATATTTCATATATGCATGGGCAAATCAGCTCTTGGTCTGGGGGCAGAGACTTCTCTCTCACTCTCATGCTTTAATGAGATTTGTTCTCATTTTAATGCTAAAGGTAAAGGTTTCCCTTGCTCGAAAGCCAGTTACATCTAGAGTGCCAAGGTTCACCATCACAGCAATAGATTCCTACACTATATGAGAGAGGGGGGTTCCATTTCTATTCTAGAATTAACTTGGGAGGGGCGGGGGGATGTGCTTCAAGGTAAAGGTTTCCCTTGCTTGAAAGCCAGTTGCATCTAGAGTGCCAAGGTTCACCATCACAGCAATAGATTCCTACACTATATGAGAGAGGGGGGTTCTATTTCTATTCTAGAGTTAACTTGGGAGAGGTGGGGGGATGTGCTTCAAGGTAAAGGTTTCCCTTGCTCGAAAGCCAGTTGCATCTAGAGTGCCAAGTTTCGCCATCACAGTCATAGATTCCTACAGTATATGAGAGGGGGGTCCGTTTCTATTCTAGAGTTAACTTGAGAGGGGTGGGGGATGTGCTTCAAGGTAAAGGTTTCCCTTTCTCGAAAGCCAGTTGCATCTAGAGTGCCAAGGTTCACCATCACAGCAATAGATTCCTACACTATATGAGAGAGGGGGGGTTCCATTTCTTTTCTAGAGTTAACTTGGGAGGGGTGGGGGGATGTGCTTCAAGGTAAAGGTTTCCCTTGCTCGAAAGCCAGTCGCATCTAGAGTGCCAAGGTTCGCCATCACAGTCATAGATTCCTACAGAGGCCAATTTTTAGAGCAAGAAACTGCTTTTTGTATGAGAGAGCAGATCCAAAATACACGGGGAGAATTATCAGCGCTCATAGATCCAGTGTGCTTGCATGGTTGTGTAAGGGGATCTGAGTTACGTAAAGGTAAAGGGTCGCCCTTGCTCAAAAGCCAATCGTATCCGACTCTAGGGTTCAGTGATCTTCTCTGTTTCAAAGCCAAAGAGCCAGCGTTGTCTGCGTCTGCAGACATTTCCGTGGTCATGTGGCAGGCATGACTAGACACCAGAGCACACGGAACGCTGTTATCTTCCCACCAAAGTGGTCCCTATTTATCTACTTGCAATTTCTTGCTTTCGAACTGCTAGGATGGTAGGAGCTGGGACAAAGACGGGAGCTCATTCAGTCCTGCAGTACTCGGGAATCAAACTGCTGACCTTCTTCCTCCCAGTCAGCATCTTAGTCACTTAAGCCACTGAGCAAACAAGAAAGAAAACAAAACAAAAGTCCGCCAAGAAAATGGGGAAAGGGTTATGTGACCCACACAGCTTTGTGCCCATTGCATCTACAATACCATCTAGCCATCTTATTTTTGGCCACCCCCTTCTTTTGTCCTCCACCTTTCCAGCATCAAGGCCTTCTCAAGTGAGTCCTCCCTTCTCATTTCCCCCTTAGAGGGATCCATAGAGGGAAGCTCCCTTAGATTGTAATCTAGTTGCAGAAAATATTGTAATGGAATAGAAGCAATGAAGAAAGCATTTAATATTAAATTGATTAGTGAAACCTTAAATTGGCAGGCAAAACCCTGTGATGTTGTCTGCGGCCTCACTAATACTAGACAGTCAAATATGCTTTAATCTGACATACTAATTGTAACAATTTTGCAGCTCATTTTAGATCAGGGATTCTCAACTTGCAGCCCATGGGCCAGATGCTGCTCAAGGTGCCATTTCATGTGACACCCCACCGCCTCCACCACACACAGACATGCCATGTGATGGAGGAAGGGCAAAATGGCTGTCCACCCCCCCACAGCTGTCTGAGGGAGCGCGACCCTGCCCCTGGCTTAAAAAGGTTGAGAAATCCTGATTTAGATCAAAGATTGATAGGACCTTGACTCCTTTAGTAGTTCTGTAGAAGGTCCAGTGTACCATCTGATTCAAGTTTATTGGATCAGTTTCAACTTGTAACACCCGGAAAGCCACAGCCTCCCTTGTAAATCCTTGTGTTTTTTAAAACCTGCCAAGGATCTAATGATAGAAAGGGCCACTTACATGATGAATGCATCCTTCCAATGCAGCTCCCCTGGTGGCTTAGTGGTTAAGACGCTGAGCTTGGAGACTGGAAGGTCGGGTTTCAACAAATGAGGGCTGCACAGAGACATTAAAGGAGCCTCATTTGAGCGTCCCCTGAGTGGAGTTTCTCCAGCAAAAATCCTTTCAACCCAGAGTAATCTCTGACATGAAATTATTATTAGTGCTAGTAAAATGTAATTAAAATCTGACCAGACAGAGATGCTGTTGTTGGGAGGTTCCCAATGTCACCCCAAATATTTTCAATAAAAATACTTCTCTCTTTATTTTTATTTGCCATCCACTTTAAGGTTAGGCTTCTGTACGCACTAAGCACCACACTAACATGCCCTCATTCACAACACTTTGCAGGTAAATAACTGAAAAGATCCATTTTTAACCATTTTTCCAAAGGGTCGCAATTGTGATCCTTTGATGCTCTGCAAATACCATTCACTTGAATAGGAGTAGACCGGGGCTCCACTCTCGAAGCGGAGCTTCAGTTGCTGAGCCTATAGAATTGAATTGGAGGTAGACTGGGCCTCGCTCGAAAAGCAAGGCCATGGACAAGGCGCCTAGGCCGGCTTGAGGGAAATAGACCGACCCAGTTGAAAGATAGCAAGATAGTCTAGGTCTCAGTAGCAAATAGGATTTTTAAAATACAAGGGACAAGAAGAGTAGACCACCGCGAATTCGAGAACATAATTTTTAAAAAGTAAAGGATGGTAGACCTTGTTGCCCAGACAATCATACCTAGCACAGTGTCCTCAAATAACCTACTAGCTTACATGAATGGGAATCCAAACATGGCACTTCAAAGACATCAAAGGCTGAATGTTTGTAACAATGTATCCAGTCTGACAGTCAATCAGGGCTTCAAAGAACTTCACAAAAATAGGTACTTTCTAAGGATTCTTCGATAGCACCGTGAATGAAAAAATCTTAGCAAAAATTCAGAGCGATAGGGGAAGACGGCGGGGAAGATTTCAGGTCAAAAGTTAACACTTTAAATACTGAATTGAAGCATAAAATAATTATTAAAAATCATGTCTTCACTCCCGGTGCCTGGCTGACCCCCAGGATCGGTTGACTAGTCAAGGGCTGGTGGCGGAACGGATCGAGGGAAGGTCTCCTTGGGAGTAAGACAGTAAATGTTTGTTTATTCCAATTGGCTCCTACTATGAAAGTGAGGTCTTTTTGAATTTGGATTTCTCCCTGCCTCTTCTACTGCCTAAAAGTCAAGCGCGGCTGCAATGGCAGAGTAAAAATAAGGCTTTAAAATGATTTAAAAGTAATTGCAGTTTGAATAAAAATGCAGTTTCCCCATCTTTGGAGCCATGCTTGACCATGACTCTTTGATCCCTGATTGATCTTTAATTAGCAGTGTCTTGAATGCTCGACTAGGCACTGGCTTACAGGAGGCATGTACCGATACTTTAGGCTGCAATAATTTCCTTTATCCGCACACTCCCAGTGCAGCCTAAGGTCGCCTCAACTGTACCGCTTCCCAATCGGCTTCAAAGAACTCCACCTGTCGCTTACAGGGAGTATGCGGTGGTTTAGTATATTGTTAGCATATGGTGACATAGAGCAAAGCACTTAGAAATAGCCTGATAAATTGACATCCACTCCGTTGATGTTTACTCACAAAGAGTTTTATTTTCCTTTAGCATCTGAAAAAGAACAGAGACAGAAACAAAAGACAAAGTACATAGCACAACATAGTTAGTATAGTCCACTTAGATCTGAGGGGCTCAGATCATAAGTGTTTAGAGTCCAGCTCAAGGAGACATCTCTGCCTTCAACCAGAGAGGACCAAAGAACTGGGAAAAATGGCTCTACTTTTATACAGAAAAAGGAGCAGATTTCCCTCCCACCTTTGCATTCCTAGGATGACTCAATCTGCAGGTGTTCAGAGTCATGGGGTTTTGATTGACAGCGGGGAGGCATCTTCTCCCTCATGGGGTAGTCAGATGTCTCTGTCATCACTCTGCCACCTGACCTATTTGTCATCCTCCCTCGTGGGGTCTGCAGGAGCACATTCCTTTGAGGGAATGCAGCTGCACTTTGGCTCATAAGAAAGGAATGTGTTTACAAGTGCTTCAGTAGCTCTTGGTGATAAGGTTGCCATGGTAACTCAAGGATCATGACAAGTGGTTGCAATTAAATGTTCCAAAAATCATTAGAAATTTTGTAAAATAGTACTAACATGTTCTATTTTGTACTTCAAAAGCAGGACACTTCCACAATGTTTTCTTTAAACTTGATAGTGCCTTGGTAAACCCAAGAGGCTTCCACAGGGAAGATTCAATTAACACCTGAGGCCCAGAGGGCCACACAGCCATCTCTAAACTTCCTAAAAGTCTGCAACAAAAACTACAGTCTTGTTTGCTTTGTGTTTGTTTCTTGCATCTTTGTGTTTGATTCTCACATCTTTTGTTTCTGGGGTCTGTAAATACCATGTACGTAATGCTGGTTAGTTTCTGCCTGGGAACAGGATGGGATTATTTGGGTGGGAAATGCAAAGAAATTCATCAAGTGAAGACCATCAATTCACCAAGTGAGTTCCATCAAGCCTCCTGCTTTGGACATGCAGCATTTCTGATTGGGGGCGTGTTAATTGGGGGCATGCTCAACAACTTCACTCTGTTATTGGTTGCTGTATTGACTTGTCTCCACCGAATCCCCCAACCTCCTCCCTCTATCTTTTCCTTGAATTTGTAATCTTTTACCAAATACCACAATTTACATAAAACCTTACTATTGTAACTCAAAATTGACTTATTTGCCTATGAAATAACAGCCTGCTGCTAGGTTATTGTTTTCTTTGTAAAAGCTTTATTGTAACTTTAGATAGGATAGGATTAGTCTGTATTTTGTAGAACTGTATAAAAGGACATTGCGATGTCGGAACTTCAGCTCTCTAGCTCTCTCTGAACAAATTAGTTAGGGAAGCTCATGTTTAGATTTTTGTAGCAGGCAAAAGGTTGCAAACTGTCTTTGACCAGCAGCAGGCCACTGTTGATTAAATGCATATTCAATAAACCATTTTTATTTTTGCCTGAAATCAAAGTCTCTGTGGTTGTTGGGGGGCTCCACCAGTGGAAGAATTTTTTAAAATTTGGAAACGGATCTCCAGAGCTCACAGGTCATCCTGTGACAAAGAAAAAGGGGATAGTGATTTTCAGGTAACACCCTGATTGATCAGGTGGACATCCCCCTAAGAGACCAGGACTGCAACTTGAGATTGCTCATGGACTTGACATTTTCAGTGTAAAAGCAAATATCTACTATAGTCAGGATCATCTTTTCCCAAATTCAGCAGACTGTTCAATTACATTTCTACCCAGGCAGGAAATCCCTGACTGTGTTGGTTGATATATTCAATTACTTGAACAATTCTTATGTGGGGGCTGCATTTGAAGATGGTATGGAAACTCCAGCTGGTCCAAAATGTGGCGGCCAGATTGATTTTGTGGATGAGTAAATATGATCATATTTCCCTAATTTTGTCTTGCTTACATTGGCTCTCTTTGAATTTCCCTCCCAAATTTGAGGTGTTAATTTTGACATACAAAGCTCTTATTGACTTAAGACCTTGATACTTGTTGAAGCATCTCTCCCAAAGAACAGCTATCTGTTTCACCCATTCCTCTCAAGTTTTGTTACTGAGGGTGTGTTGATGTAAATGGTTAGCAGAGCGGTATGCAGTGGCCAGTAAGAAGTTTGCACCTGGCAAGGTGGTCCCTTGTGAGAAAAACAGGTAGACAGATCTTGGTGCAGAAGAAAAACTCAAAGTAGGTTTGATGTTTGCAGATTGATGTGAAGTAGGCAGCAGTCAGGGGGCCAAACACATCTTTATTGTAGTGTAGTCAATCTGAACATGAGGTAATGGCGGAGACGCAGCTCCTTATATATGGTACAATACATTTGAATTTCGCCCGAAGGCGCCCCATTTGTTACTGTATCAGTGACGTCATTCTGATGTACTGCATACCTGGCGTGGCTCACCTGTGGCGGGAAGGTTTCCTGCGCTAATCACCGATTGGGTGATTGTAGTCATGTGAGTTGAGCTCTTTCAGCTGTGCTATCGCTGGCAGCTGAATTCTATGTGAGTGGCAGAAGACTTACATGCATACGTATATCTACACAAGAGGAGTATTCACAAGGGGGGGGGAGGGAGGGGGAAACATGGAGGATCACTAGATCCAATTGATTCACATTACACTTGGTTGCCTACACAACAGTAGGTTTACTCAGGAAGTAAAAAGGTGCAAGTATATACAGTGCAACAACTGTAACACAAAACAGATATATTCTCTTGAGCCGCTCAGTTGACCTCACTGAGACAGTTCAGTTATGCTATATACAAGTCCATACAGTTCAGTAGCAGTCCAATTCAGCAGAGTAAATGCAAGCTGTAATTAAAGACAAAGCCAAACAGTTCTACAGCTTCTGTCCTCCTGGTGGAGGCTTAACCCAAGTAGTCCTTCTTTGTCCAGCAAGCACAGATGGCATATCAGGCAAAAGCCATCATCAGGATAAGTGCAAAGATTCAGTCCTCATAGCAGATTCTGGAAGACTGTCCAGACTGTCAGTAGAGGAAGGTGAGCATTAAAGCTCAGGCAAGTTGAGCATTGTAGCTGGAAGTCTGCAATCCTGCTCTGACCTAAATACACTGGCCCATGGAGCATACCAGGGGAAAGTCCCAGCACCTGTCTGCCCCTGCAGTAGGGTCTTAAAGGCATCACAGACACAATATGCCTTGCAACCAGTGAGGGTGTGAGGTGAAGACTTACATCCCCTAACAGAGTGGCCACACTGAGAGAGGTGAGAAAACTGTCAACTAGGAAGCTGGCCTTCTCGGTGGTTGCCCCATCCCAATGGAATACATTTCCACTGGAGATAAGCCTAGACCTGTTCCACTGACTTTTCAGGAAAGCGGTAAATGTAGAGATCTATAAGGAAGCTTGATGTAATAACTTACGACCCCTGATTTATGTGTTAATTAATATGCCACCACATTTTTGCTGATTTGTTTTGATTTATTAATTGTTTTGATACCTGACATTTCTCAAGCAAATTCTATTCAAAGAGATCTCTGAGCCTGAGGTGGACAACTATGGCCTTCCAGATATTTTGGACTGAAAATTCCCATCAGCACTAGCCAGCATACCAATTATGATTGTGAAAAAGTCTCTGACAGTTGCACAGTGATTCTTTATTCAGCTCATACTTCGGACTGGGGGCTATGTACAGGAGTGGCCTCTATATATACAGTGATTTGACTGATACAGAATAAGATACATTTAGGCGGGCTTCCGAAGGACAAGCAAAGTTCAACATTTCCCGCTTTGACATCTATTTGAATTTCGTGCCTTTAGAAAATGGTGCGTGTCTGCTCTTCCACTTTGGCACGGTTTGTCTTTTGAACCTGAATTAGGCTTTGGACACAACATCCCTCCCCCCCCCTTAGTGAGGAACATAATCTCCCCAATGTTTGGGCGGACTGCAAGTCCATTTGGGGTGCCTGAGAATATCAGGTCTTGGTGCCAGCTCTGGGCGAACCCTGACTGGTTCTGGAGTGGCTGGTGAACTGGGTACAGCCTCAGTTGCTGCTTCTGCCTCGGGTAACTCCGGTGGCTCGCTAAAGAGCTCCAACTTGAAATCCTGCTCATTGGTAGCAGTGGCTTCTCTCTGTAATTCCGTCTCTGGACTCACATTCCGACCTGGCACTCGTGGCCGAATTTGGTTGGTGTGCCTTCTCCATACTGTACCACTGTCCAGTTGGACCCTGTATGACACTGGACCTGTCTGTTCTAAGACCTCACCTCCTAACCATGGGGACCCAGGGGGCGTAATTCCGGCAATGGACCAGCTGCCCGACTGCAAAACCCTTTGCGTTAGCAATGTCAGTATTGAGACCCCTGTCCTCGGGATGGTGGGGATCCAAGCAGTCCAAGACCATGGACAATTTCCTCTTCATTAAGAGGTCGGCTGGGGACAGCCCTGATGCCAGGGGGGTGATCCTGTAGGACAGTAAGAACTGGCACAGCTGCAATTCTAGGTCTCCAGCCCCCATGCGCTTAAGAGCGTCTTTGACAGTTCGGAGCTGTCTTTCAATCTGTTCGTTAGTCATGGGGTGGAAAGGTGCGGCAGTAATATGCCTGATACCATTACGGCAAAGGAAATCTTGAAACTCTGCCGTCATGAAGGTCGATGTGTTGTTGGACACAATGATGTCGGGTAAACCAAAAGTACAAAACACTTGCCTTAACTTGCGAATTGAGGCTGCAGATGAAGTCCCGGACATGGGAATTACTTCCAACCATTTGGAATATGAATCTACGATAAGTAGAAATGTGGCTCCCCTGAAGGGACCAGCAAAGTAGATATCGACTCATGACCAGAGACCTCTGATGTCCCACTCTCTGCTGGGAAGATGTGTCTCCTCCAGCCTGGAGGCCTGACATTCCTCACAACACCTGACCCATGCCTCAATGTTGAGGTCTAATCTGGGCCACCAGAAGTAGCTACGTGCTAGTGCCTTTGACTGGACAATCCCTGGGTGGCTAACATGTAGTGTGCGAAGAACCTTGTTCTGTAGCACTGACGGAATGACCACTCTGTGTCCCCAAACAAAGCACCCTCGCTCTAGGGACAGTTTGTTACATTTGCTGTAAAACACCTTGAACTCTTGAGAGACCGGTGGCGATGGCCACCCTTTCTGAACCAACATTGATACCTTTGACAGGAGAGGATATTTCCTTGTTTCATCCGCGATGTCCTTGGTGGACAGTGGTGGGGAGTCTAATACCTCTAACATGAGAACCTGATGGTCCATTTCAATCTTATCCACAATTGCTACTGGGGACATGGACAACGCGTCCGCATTACTGATGCTGGCACCTGGGCGATGCTGTAGGACAAACTGGTATGCCTGAAGGAACATGGCCCAGCACAGCATATGTGGTGACAGAATATGAGGAGTGGGTTGCGTGGCACGAAAATGCCTAGCAATGGCTTGTGATTGTTGACGATCGTGAAAGCCCTTCCATAGATTAAATCATGAAATTTCTTAGTACCAGCAATTATTGCCAGTGCCTCTCTGTCGATCTGAGCATAACATTTCTCAGCCGCAGACAAGGACCAGGAATAATAAGTGACAGGCACTTCTTTCTCTTCCCCCAGGTCGTGGCACAGCACAGCCCCCACCGGTGAGGCATCACATACTAGGATAAGGGGCTTTTGAGGGTCATAATGTGTAAGGACAGCATCTATCATTAGGAGTTTCTTGACCTCTTGGAACGCTTTGTCCTGGGAAGGACCCCACCGCCACACAGTTTGTTTCTTTAGTAACTGGTGCAGTCTCTTGGCTATGGTGGCCTTACGAGGTAGAAATGGATGATAGAAGTTCAGGAGCCCTAAAATGGCCTGAAGTCCGGTTCTTTAAGTCGGACAGGGAGTGTCCCATACAGCTTTTACCTTGGCGTCAGAGGGTTTGACACCTTCAGGGGTGATTTTAAAACCCAAGAACTCAACCTCCCGCACAAAAACAAAAAAACAAAAAAACACTTGTCTTTTTTCACACGTAACCCTGCATTTTGAAATCGCTCCAACACTTTACTTAGTTGGGACGCAAGGTCCTCCCTGTCCTCTCCGGCAATCAATACATCATCAAAATAAGGTAGCACCCCCGGGAGCCCCTTCAGCAACCTTTCAACCAGAGCCTGGAAAATGCCAGGCACAGCATTGACACCGAATTGTAGATGCTTAACACAAAATGCACCCCTATGGGTTGTGATAGTTTGACACAGTGCAGACTCCGGGGTGACAGGCAATTGTTGATATGCCTGAGCCAAGTACAGTTTGGCAAAACACTTGCCACTGTGGAGGGTGGCGAGCAGGTGACTGACCACCGGAACAGGATAAAAGTTAGTGCGGATAGCTTTATTAATTGTGCATTTATAGTCCGCCCAGATGCAGATGTCCCCATTGGCTTTGGGTGCGGTGACAATGAGGGTCTCCCATAGAGCAGATTCCACCGGCTCCAGAATGCCCTGGGCAACCAGTTTGTCAAGTTCCGTGTCAATGCGGTCTTTGAGTGCGAAAGGCACCTGTCGAGGCTTCATACGAATGGGCTGGACAGTCATTTTCATTTTCATTTCATTTATTCGATTTATACCCTGCCCTACTTGGCCAGGGCCAACTCAGGGCGGATTACAACAGGAAAATTAAATACAATATAACAAATGAACACACCAAATACAATAGCATACAATAAAAGATTACAAGTTACAACTTTACAAATTAGTGCAAAATAAATATACCATAATATCATAACATTACAGAGCAAAGCTCAATTTACTTAACATCAGCAAAGGGAGCCGGCGAACGAACCATGGCTCTGGTGATGCTGGTAGCGCGGCTTTTGAAAGTCCCGCCACGTAACACCGGTCAGCTGCGCTCCTACCTCCCCCGCCAGGCAGGGCAGGGGAGGGAACCGGTGAAGGAACCGTGGCTCCGGTGGTGTTGGTGGCGCGAATGCTACATGATGGAGTCAGTCGGATCCAGTTCGAAGTTAACAGGGGCCCTTTGAACGTACCCAGTCCTGCACGAAAACATCAGGGTAGCGTTCAAAAGCAGCTTGAATGGTGTCAACCTGAACCCCATTTATCCCAGAAAATGCAATACCCAGGGGCCCAAACCACTGTACCCACAAGAGATTATTCCTACCAGCCTTCACCACTACCAGAGGAAGTTTCGCGGCAATGCCTTTGAAGCGCACGTCAAATGTGCCGATCCCAAGGACAGGAATGTGCACATCGCTCAACAGGACCTGGAGAGCCTGCAACTTTGGATGGGCAGCAGGAGGGATTCGGAGAAATTCTTTCTGAGAAATAATAGAGTACGATGCATCCGAGTTGATCTCCATCTTGAAGGGGCACCCTTGCAGGTGGATGTTGACGAAGAACCTTTCGGACACTGCCTGGACACTGGTGGATGCTCTCCGCCTCATGTAGACTTTCGAAATCAGGTGTTCCCGCCAGCGATGACCCTTGTTGCTCAGATGACCTTCTGACCGTTGACGGCACACTTTTGCAATGTGCCCTTTCCTGCTGCACTTGTGGCACTCTGCGGTCTTGAAAGGGCATTGGGCGCATAGGTGTCTGCTCCCGCAGCCTTGGCACGGAGCAACGATGCCTTTGGAATACTTGGCAGGCTTCTGCTGAACTTTACCGATGTCGTCCCCTTCCTCGCTGTTGTCTGAGGATGACGATGGACTGGCACATCGCTGTTTTTGGATGGTCAATTCTTTGTGGGCCGGTGCATGCGGCCTGGATTGGAAGAATTTCACCCCAGCATCTGCAACTTCTGATGTCAGGGCCATACCTGTCAACCTTCCCGGATTGGCCGGGATTTCACGGTTTTTGGCGCCAATTTGCTCCATTTCCCACCCCGCGCTGCCAAACCCCCAGACTTTGGCAGTAGGGGAAAGACCTGCGCAGGTCGCCTTCTACACATCGTAGAAGGGTTTTACACTTGCGTAGCCCCATTCTACGCATGTGTAGAAGGCGACCTGCACAGAACCGTTTGCGCAGGTCCCGTATTTTCCGGAGCCGCAATTGATAGGTATGGCAGTGCCTCTTTCAGCGCTTGGGTGAAAGTCAATGTGTCCCTCTTTACTAGCCTACGCTGGGCTGCCTTGTCTCTGAGGCCTAGGAGAAGCCGGTCCTGGAGGGCCTCATCCAGGTTGTGCAGCATGATAAAGGGCCATAGCATACTCGGTAACTGAGTCTCCAACCTTCTGGTCCCATCGGTAAAAGGCCAGTCTCGCCGGGAATATGGAGACCTTGGGCTTGAAGTGGTTTCGAAGGACGGCAAGGATGTCTGTTAATGTCCTTCAGGGCCCGTGGCAGCAGCAGGTGCATGATCAGCTCTATCGTGGGCAACCCGCAACAGGCCAGGAACAATACCTTCTGTCATTCATGCCCCTCGATCTTCTCTGAGATGATGAAGTTCTCGAATTGGATCTCATACATGGGCCATGTCTACGGGTTGGAGGTGTCGAATGGCCCCATGGAGAACGCGGCGGCTGCCATCCCTCCTTCATCGCCAATGTTGAGTCCGGAACAAGAAGTACTCTAACCAGCAGTGCCGGGTTCTCAGTGATTCTTTATTCAGCTCATACTTCGGACTGGGGACTATGTACAAGGGTAGCCTCTATATATACAGTGTTTTGACTGTTACAAAATAAGATACATTTAGGTGGGCTTTCGGAGGACAAGCAAAGTTCAACATTTCCCGCTTTGACATCTATTTGAATTTCGTGCCTTTAGAAAATGGTGTGTGTCTGCTCTTCCGCTTTGGCACGGTTTGTCTTTTGAACTTGAATTAGGCTTTGGACACAACAGAAGTCCTCTTTATTTCCTGGAACAAACTGCCTCTAGATATACTGGCCTGCAGCCCAACAACTGCTAAGAAATATTGAAGCTTTAAGCACACAGATCCAAATTATTCCTTCACAGATCTTCAAAGAGTGAAGGGAGGGAGGCTTTGTGCCTCTGACACAAGATCTATACAATGTCTATGATTTGCTACACATGGTGTGTAGTTTAACAGATTACTGCTTGTAGCAGTTCCATCTATAAATGAGCTATTTGAATGCCAGGGGCATAGAGCCAGGTCTGTGAATGATACTCCTATAGGAGCAATGTTTAGGTTTATACAGGTCCAATGGGAATGTTATGATCACATTATTTAATTCATTGCTGGATGTGAGTTCTGCAGAAGCTTCATGTTTTATACTCAACTTGAGTGAATCAGCTCAGTGTATCTCTCTTAGGATCTCTGCTGCATTTGATCTCCTAATACCAGAAAGGGATGTGATGACTGGAAGGTTGGCAGGCCAGCAGTTTGAGACCCGAGTGCTGCACAGTGGAGTGAGCTCAATTGAATTCAGTTCAATTTATTCAATTTGTATGCCGCCACTTAGCTTACGTCGACTCCGGGCGGCTAGTCTCTCTCTGCCCCAGCTCCTGCCAACCTAGCAGTTTGAAAGCAAGAAATTGCAAGTAGACAAACAGGTACCACTTCGGTGGGAAGGTAAACAGCATTCTATGCACTCCTGTGTCTAGTCATGCCTGCCACATGTCCACGGAAATGTCTGCAGATGCAGACACGCTAGTTCTTTTGATTTAACAGAGACGTGCACTTCTTTTCTTTCTTCCTTTATTCATGTCAGATAAGCACTGAACCCTAGAGAAGGAAACGACTGGCTTTTGAGCAAGGGCGACGTTTACCTTACTAGAAAACAAAAAGGGCACTATGAGCAGCTTATGGTTCTACGAGTGGGATGTCTCTCTCCCTTAGATGTGGAGAAGGAGACCCTCTAGGTTTGATTAGCCACCTATATGGCACGAAGGTCATCAGTCAATGGCACAGTATATATCAACATGGTATCTGCAGTGTACTAATGCAAAAGCAATTAATTTTCTGCTTGTTTTGGGAAGTGCTCTGAGTATTTTTAATTGCAGCTGGGATCTTGGCTGGCAGCCAAGAAGAAACTACAGTATTGCAAATCCACACCCTTTTTCAAAGTCCACTGGAGATAAATATTGTTAGCAAGAATAATCTCCATAAAAGACCCTTGCAAACCATGCACTACTGATTTGTAGTCTTGGAGAAAGACAGCCAGGACCTCATCTGGAAGTGGTGCCATGACACACCAGGGAGGGAGTTAACTAACCTGAGAACTCTGAAGACTAATGGCCTTGGGTGGCGAAATGCACAGTTCCCCAAGTGGATTAAATTTATTTATTTATTTACAGTGGATTTATATACCGCCCTAATCAATAGACTCTGGGCGGTGTACACAGTCCAGCAAACACCAATATAATAATTCTCCCCCCCCCACTCTGCCTTATTGGTCACTTAAAACAGATATAAAAACAGCATGACATTAAAATGATATAATCAATTAAATCATTAAAAATCATTAAAAACCAATTAGGGGGGGGGGATTAGATGATCCAGAAAGGGGAGCTTGTTGACAATCCCGGCCCCCAGACCCACTTCCCTAATGACATTTTCAGTTCTCTCTTAAATGGTAGCAACTGGGCCTGGAAGTGTAATTCTACTGGGAGGAGGTTCCATAGTGTGGGGGCTATGACTGAGAAGGCCCTTTTCCTCATGCTAGAGAGGCGTACCTCCCCAATGGATGGTATATGGAGGGTGCCCTCTTGGTTTGCTCTCGTGGGATTGGTCGATGTCCTAGGGACAATGCGGCCCCTGAGGTAATCGGGTCCGTTACTATGAGGGCTTTAAAGGTGATAACCAGCACATTGAATTGCACCCGGGTGATGATGGGGTGCAGACGTTACACTCATGCCTTGCTGCTGCTCCGGGAGCTGCACTGGTTACCGGTATGCCTCCAGGTGCAATTCAAGGTGCTGGTAATGACCTTTAAAGCCTTAGATGGTAGTGGGCCAGTATACTTAAGAGACTGCATCACCCCAAGAACATCTGTCCATCCCACCAGAGCATACCGGAGAGGCTCTGTTATTGTGCTATCTGCTAGAGAGGCTTGCCTCTCTAGCACCAGAAAGAGGGCCTTCTCTGTGTCTGCTCCAGCCCTATGGAATCTCCTGCCAATTGAGCTATGACTCCAGACAGAGTTGCTGTCCTTCAGGAAAAAACTAAAAACCTGGCTGGCAAAGCAGGTGTGAGACACTGGTGATGTGGTGACCCACGCCTGCTGGCTGATATAGTAACATCGCTCCCTCGCTCTTTTTAGTTGTCGGGCTAATTTTTATTGTATTTTTAATTGTTATTTTTTTAAACTGGTTTTAAGTTTTTTATAGTTCTCTAGTGGGATTTATGTAGTTCAAGATGTAATTGTTGTACGCCGTCCAGAGTCACTTGCCGAGTGGGCGGCATTACAAATGTGACTAATAAATAAATAAAATAATATAAAAAGTGCCCTGTCTTATGTACCACCCCATAGTGCTTAGTGCACTATCTGGGCGGTTTACAGGTACAGTAATTAACATTTTGTCCCCAACATGAGCGGGTGGCAGTCGTGGCTAGAAGAGCTTTTGCACAACTTCGTGTCATTCGCCAATTACGCCTGCTCCTGGACCGGGACTCCTTGCTTATGGTCACACACGCTCTGGTCACCTCCAGACTGGATTATTGTAATGTGCTCTACATGGGGCTGCCCTTGGTGAACATTCGGAGGCTGCAGCTGGTTGAAAATGTGGCTGCCTGTGTAGTGATGGGGTGTGGGCATTATGCCCGTGCCTCACCCCTGCTACGAGAGCTGTATTGGTTGCCAGTGTGCCTCCGGGTGCAATTCAAGGTGCTGGTTTTGACTTTTAAAGCCCTATATGGTAGTGGGCCGTGTTACCTAAGAGAATTGCACCCGGAGGCACACTGGCAACCAATACAGCTAAGGGGGTTACCCTATACGCTAAGAGGAACTGGCATACTTGGTGATTCAGGTCCCCCGGGCCCATGCGCCGCAGCGCCTCCTTCGTTGTCCGCACCAGCCGTTCCACTTGGCCATTCGTGGCCGGGTGAAACGGTGCGGACGTGACGTGCCGAATGGCGTTTGCCTCCATGAACGCCCCGAACTCGGCGGAGGTGAAACAACTAGCGTTATCGCTGACCAAAGTGTCGGGTAAACCGAATGTGGAAAAGACTCTCCTTAGCCGGCCAATTGTCGTGGCGGAGGACGTGCTCTTTACTGGGATAACCTCCAGCCACTTAGAGAACGCATCTACCACCAGGAGAAACATGGTTCCTCGGAACGGGCCAGCGAAATCCACGTGCACTCTGGACCACGGCCCCCTTGCTGTGTCCCACTCCCTATGCGGAAGACGGGCCGCCTCAGGTCGGGATCCCTGGCAAGCCTCGCAAGTGCCGACCATGTGCTCAATGTCCGCGTCCAGCTGTGGCCACCAGAAGTAACTCCGGGCTAGCGCCTTTGAACGAACAATGCCCGGGTGGCCGACGTGCAGCAGTTCGAGCACCCTCGTCCGCAGGGGCGCAGGGACCACCACCCGTTGGCCCCACAGAAGGCACCCCCTCTCTAGGGACAACTCTAGCTTTTTCCTAAAGAATGGGTCGAACTCTGTACTCGGGGACGAAGCCGGCCACCCCTTCTGCACCCATGAACTAACTTTCCCCAGCGTCCTGTCCTTGCCTGTCGCCCTAGCAATGTCGGCTGGTACTATTGGGGGTGCGTCCAAAACCTCAATTAGCAACACCTGGCGGTCTCTTTCTGCCCTCGCCTTTTGGTCATCCGACAAGGGCAGAGGGGATCTCGAAAGCGCATCAGCATGGCTGATCTCCTTTCCGGGCCTGTACTCCAACTCATGTTGGTACGCGTTGAGGAAAATAGCCCACCGCAGCATTCTCGGGGACAGGATCTGTGGCGTGGGCTTGCTTGCCGTGAAAATCCCTAACAGCGGCTTGTGATCGGTCACGATTTTGAACGGGCGGCCATACAAAAAATCGTGAAATTTTTTGGTCCCCGCTACTATTGCTAACGCTTCCCTGTCGGTTTGTGCGTAATTTCGCTCCGCTTGGGACAGGGACCTTGAGTAAAACGCTACCGGGGCCTCCCTTCCGTCCTCCAACACGTGGCAAAGCACCGCCCCCACCCCCACCGGGGATGCATCACAGACTAGGACCACTGGCCGTTTGGGGTCGAAGTGCGTCAGGATTGCCTCAGATGTTAGGAGTTGCTTTAGCTCCTTGAACGCCCTCTCGTGCTCGTCACCCCACAACCATGGCTCCTCCTTTTTAAGTAACCGATGGAGCGGTTCGGCCACGGACGCCTTCCGCGGGAGGAATGTATGGTAAAAATTGAGGAGCCCCAGGAAAGACTGTAGCTCGGTTTTGGATGTGGGGCGAGGGGCCTTTTTAATGGCTGCTACTTTGGATTTAGACGGCTTAATCCCCTCGGGTGTGATCCGGAACCCTAAAAACTCGACCTCGGTTTCGAAAAAAACACATTTGTCCTTCCTCAATCTCAGCCCCGCTTTCTCGAACACTGTCAGCACTTTGTCCAACCTTTTCGCCAGTTCAGCCTCACTCCCCCCTGTTATCAACACGTCATCAAAATAAGGCAACACCCCCTCCAGGCCCTTTAGGAGGCGTTCCACGAGCGATTGAAAAAGGCCGGGTGCCGAGTTCACGCCGAACTGTAACCGCGACACCTGGAACGCTCCCTTATGTGTAACTATCGTTTGTGCCGCGGCCGTGGCGGGGGTCACTGGAAGTTGCTGATAGGCTTGCGCCAAATCGAGTTTAGCGAAACACTTTCCCCCATTTAGCCTGGCCAAGAGGTGGCTGATCACTGGCACCGGGTATGCATTAGGGCGGATCGCCTTGTTAATTGTACACTTATAATCAGCGCAAATGCGCACCTCCCCGTTAGCCTTTAGAGCCGTTACGATTGGAGTTTCCCACTCCGCGGAATCAACAGGAATAAGAATCCCCTGGCCCACCAGTTTGTCCAGTTCCGCCTCTATCTTGTCCTTGAGTGCGAACGGCACCCTGCGTGGTTTGAGTCTTATCGGGCGGACCTCCGGGTCTATGTCGAAAGCTACAGGGGGTCCCTTGAACTTTCTGAGTCCTTTCTTAAAAACGGCGGGATGCGCATCGCAAACCGCTTGTATTGGGTCCCCCCCCACGGTATGCACCCCCCCTATGAACAAACCTAAGGGCTGAAACCACTGTGTCCCTAGGAGGCTACAGCTTCCCCCTTTGAGGACAACTAGGGGCAGTTCCGCAGAATGTCTCTTAAAATTGACCCGAAATTTCCCGACCCCCAACACCGGAATGCTGTTTCCCTGTACGTCCCGTAGTGTGGACCTCAACGCTTTAAGCTTGGGCCGCACGTGGGGGTCGATTTTCAGGAACTCTCTCTGGGGAATTATGGAATAGGAGGACCCCGAGTCAATTTCCATCTTAATAGGGGCCCCTTGTACTAATACCTCAACGAAGTAATGGGACTGTCCCGCGGACACGCTGAAAACTGAGGCGTCGTCCTCGCTGCCGTCTGAGACGCGGCCCACGCCGTCCTGCTTCCTCGTGGTCTGGGCGCCATCTTTGGGCCTCGCTGGACGGTCCGGTCTGGCCGCGCGGTCTTGTGACTGCCTCTGGCCCTCTTTCCGCTTTCGGCACGCCTTGGCGATGTGCCCCCGACGGCCGCAGGTGTAACACTCGGCCTTCCTGAACGGGCATCTCGCGCGCTCGTGGGCCGCTCCGCAACCCTCGCAGCGTCGACCACCCTTCCGGACCTTCTGAACCTCCTCGCCGTCGCTGCCTTCCGTAGACGACTTAGAGGCCCGTCGCGTCGCGTGCACCGACTGTCCGGTCTTCCCGTGCACCGAATTTTCCGCCTTGCCGGCTCTAGGACGCCACTCACGCCACTGGTGCATCTCGTCCACTCCGGCATTCGTGGACTCTGCGGCTTCCGCGGCCTCTATGACCTCGGCCAGCGTGGGTGGCGGCTCCTTATTCATCAAGCTGCGCTGTACCTCCTTGTCTTTCAGGCCACACAACACGCCGTCCCTGAGGACCAACTCCAGGATATCGCCCCATTTACAGGGGGCGGCGGCTATCCTCATGGCGGCCACGAATGCCTCAACCGACTCATCCGGCGCTTGGACTCGCCTCCAAAACGCGCTCCGAGCGGGAAACATTGCCCTCGAGGGGCAGAACCGCTCTCGCAGCAGTTTCATGATGTCGCTCGCCTTAAAGTCGCTCACCTTCTTCGGAGCGATTATGCCCACCAGCGTCCGCTTTGTTTCCATCCCGAGCATTCTGGTGAGGATGGCCCTCTTCCTCTCCTCGTCTTCTCCCTTGACTCTGAGTTCCACCAGGGCCGCCTGGAAATCCATCTCCAGCAGCTCCCAGTCTTGCGGTTTGGTGATGTTGAAACCGCTCTGTGCCCTGGCTGTTCCGTGGGGATCCATTATCCCACCTTCGTCGCCAATTTGGTGTATGCAAACCAAGACACAGGACACAGCCTCGGGCTGGGTTAACTCAGGTTTATTGCATCGTGGGCAGAGGGAACATGAGGTAATGGCGGATCGATAGCTCTTTATATACAGCAGTAATACATTTGAACGTGGTGCCATGGTAGCCCATTGGCTACTGTCTGCGTGACGTCATTTCAGGTCACGCCCTTCTTGTCCAGGTGTAGGTGGTGGCGGGAAAACTTCCCGCGCTGTTGCCTTTGATGAGTTCGGACCAAGAGAGCTTGGACGCTCGCTGCTGCCAGCTGGTGGTCATTAGCTCGCGTCCTATTACAGGGTTTATATGATACAGCTGAAGGTTACATTGTTGCTATAGGCAAGGTTACATTGGCTCAGATACATTGTAATCCATGTGTACAATAAAACCATCAGAACACAACACAGACCAAAAGGGCTCTTTAAAGATGCCAACTAGAAGAAAAGCCTTTTTGGTATCCGTTCCACCCCTATGGAACTTCCTGCCAGTTGAACTGCATCTCCAGAGGGAGTTGCTGCCCTTCAGGAAAGAGCTGAAAACCTGGCTGGTGGGGCAGGTATGGGGAGGTGGAGTGACACCCCCCCCCCATTTAGAGCAGGACCACTCAGATTTTTTAGTTTTTAACTAGATGTTCTTTGTTGTGTTTTAGGAATTTTTTGAGGGTTTTTTTTATTGTTTAATGTTGAGGATTTTATGTACGCCGCCCGGAGTCGCATGTCAACTGAGGCGGTTATATAAATTAAATAAATAAATAAATAAATAAATAAATAAATAAATAAATAAATGCTGTTCTATGGAATATACAATAAAATAGAATGACAACTCATTGTCCGGTTAAGAGGAGAGGGTGACCTGTACCAGAAAGAACCAAGAAGCCTCCGTGTGTGTGTGTGTGTGTGTGTGTGTGTGTGTGTGTGTGTGTGTGTGTGTGTGTGTGTGTGTGTGTGTGTGTGTGTGTGTGTGTGTGTGTTCCACAGACGTCCCCGATGGAACTCTGCGCTTTTGAATATGCAAAAACCAAGGTGCGGGCAGCCAATCACAGGCCAGACCTTCTGGCGCGGCGCCACCCCCTGGCCCGGTTCCCCCCCTGACCCCCCTTCCCTCCGACGGCTGGGTTAAGAGACCTCCCTGCGAGTGATGGGTGGTGGCAAGCCCGGCGGAGGAGGGAGGACTCAGCGTGGGAAGAAGTCCGTGGCAGCCCCTCGTCGTCCTGTCCAGGCGCCGGAGTGGCAGGAGGCAGGCGCGCCGCCCTCTTTCGTTGGCCCTTTACCTGCGAGCCGAGGATGCGAGAAGAAGCCCAGGAGCAGCGGTAGCGCCGCCGCCTCGACGGTGTTGCTGCTCGGAAGGACAGAGGAGGAAGAAGGTGGCCGCTGCTTTCGGACCCAGCCGGCGGGCGAGGATGGAGCGCGCCTCGCCTTTGCCCCGCGCCTAGCTCAGCCCTGCCCTGCCCGACGGGAGAGGCGACCCTCGAGGCGCCCCGCCAAAGCTCCGGGGCGCAGCGGCAGCGCTCACCTGGCTGGCCCGGGACTTTCGGAGATCTCGGCTGCGGCGGCACCTGAGAAGGGCTGGCCCCGGATTTGCCGCTGGTCTCCCCTCCAGCCTCCCCGGCCCCGTCCCGTCCCGTTCCGTCCCAGTCTTTGCCTAAGACACGTTGGCTGCCCATCTGGAGTTCATGGAGCTGGGATTCCTGCTCTTGGTTGGACTTACAGCTCTCTCGAGGACAGGTAAAAGGGAGAGGGCGGGCGAGGAGGAAGAAGAGAGGCTCCCGACTAGGGAAGATTTCTTTCAAAAAAAGTATTGGCTGGCCTGGGAAGACCAATAGCCCTTTGGCCCCTATAGCCGGGAGGAGAAAACCCCCCAGAAACTCTGGCCCGATCCTGTGTAGGACTGTGTACAGGTGTAGTTAAAACCACGAGCGAAGATTATCTTTAACGTCCTGGGAATTTGGTCTCCGTAGAGGTTTAGCTGGGATGAGAAAAAACAAAGAAACACAAACTCCGATCTGATCCTGTGTAGGTCTTTGTACAAGCAGGGGGGGGGGGACCGCCCTGAGCTAACAGCCCCCCCCAACCCACCCTTGGATGCCAATGTTATATATATGTGTGTGACATTATTGCCCCTCCTGACACCCCCCCCAATAAATAAATCTAGAATCCTGGCTAGGGCATACCTGTCAAGTATCCCGTACTAGCTGGGATTTCCCATAATTTTGCGCCACTTTTCTTCCTTTCCTGCCTGGAGCCGCCGCCTTCCTTTCCCGCCTGGAGCCGCCGCAATTTGGCGGCAGGGGAAAAGTGGTTACTGTGCATCCCCTTCTGCACAGATGCCTTCTACACCTGCGTAGAAGGGTTCTGCACAGAAGGGGATGTGTAGAAGGGACCTGCACAGAACGGTTCTGCGCAGGTCCCGTATTGTCCGGAGCTGCACTTGACAGGTATGGGCTAGGGCCCTGGGCACAGGTGTACTTCCCCACCCACCTACACTGCTGAAAATCATGTTTAATGCCCTGGGGATTTGGTCTCCATTGAGGATTTGCGCAAGATTGAGGAGCGTGGACGGTCAGAACTGCAGTTGACCATTTTGACACCCTGGCAAGGGGAAGCATTTCCCACCCAATTTGCCCTGAGCCCCTCCCTTATTGCCATTTATTTGCCCAGCCTTCCCAACATTCACCTGGAGACAAAACTCTAAATTTTGGTCCCCTCGCTTTAGCCTAGTTATACAGCCCTGGTTGCTACCTTGTGCTATCAAGTAGGTTCAGACTTATAGGACCTTTTTGTGTGTGTCTTTGAGGTATGTCAGATGTCCAAGGAATGGATAAACAGGGCCACCACTTAGGGATTTTTCAAGGGATTTTTCAATCCTCTGTTCCTCACTGGCTCTTAGTCTATATGTGGGTCTCTTAGGCTAATTTTGTGTTATATCAACAATGGTGTCTGGCTCCTGCCGCTCCATCTAACAACTGGAAGGGCCAATTCCACTTTCATAGTTAGGCAGATTAAAAGCAAAGTCTGGAGAAAAGACAGAAATGGATTGTTGAGAAAAAAGAGTTTCTGTCAGGTTGACTTTGTTTGTTGATGCTGTGCCATACTGTTAAGGCGTTTCTGATCTATGGTGACCCTATGAATGAGAGATCCCCAAAATGTCCTGACTTGAACAACCCTGCTCAACTTTGTGGTTCCTTTAGAGAGTCAATCCCTCTCACATTGGGTCTTCTTCTTTTCCTGCTGTTTTCCACTTTCCCTAGCTTCATTGTTTTGCATACACAACAATTGTCTTTCCCAGAGAATCTTGTCTTCTCTTGATGTGCCCAAATTAGGACAGCCTCCATCGTTTTTGCTTGCAAAGACAGTTCAGCCTTGATTTGCCCTAATACCCAGTTGTTTGTTTTTCTGGCACTCCAGGGTTTCTGCAAAACAATTTCTTCCAGCACCATGTTTCAAACAAATCTATTTTTTCCTGTTTGCTTTCTTTATTGTCCAGCTTACACAAGTACATAGTGACTAGGAATGCAAGCGTGTGAGTGGTCTTGGTCTTCAATGGCATATTCCATCTAATTCCTTCACTGCTGCCTTTTTCAATCTTCTGAGTTTTTGGCTGCAATCTCCATTTGGATTTATGATTGGATCAAGGTATACAAATTCTTTCACTACAGTAAAACCCCTACTTATGAAAAAAAAGTCCCTTCCGTAGGCTTTTGCTTAAATCGGTTTTTTACATAACCCGAAGCAAACCCATTGGAAAAATGAAATTTTTGTTTAAATCGAAGCAAACTCATAGGAAAAAGAATCTTTATGTAACTCGAAGGAAACCCATAGGAAATCATGTAAATCGGAACATGGTTTTAGCACAAAGTCATTATGTAAGTTGAATTTTATGTAACTCGAGGCACATGCAAGTCGGGGTTTTACTGTATTTTGATTTCTTCATTGTCAACATTAAAGTTGTCTGCAGATCACAAATTCCTATAGTGAGTTTTTGCTGCCTAGAGCTAACTGTAACTGTAATTCGTAGCATCTCAGCTGCACCCTTGCCTGAGGAACTAATTTTTACTCATTCTTAATTAAACACCAAAGCTATTAACAAGCTTGAAGTTTGTCCAAGGTTCCTGTGAATCTCATGGCCTCCCACATATCTCTTGAGGACATCTGGAAAATCTCAGTAGTAGCACAGTCATTATTAATTACTATGTTGATGTCTAAAAAACCAGTGTTAAATAATATATTGACTTTGTTAAATAATATATTGACAATTATAAGATATTGACTTTGGGCAAGTAGCATCTTAAATAACACTTCTAAAACTGTCTTTTTTTATAAACAGTTCTTGCCATTTGGCAACATAAGAGATAAGCATCCCTTTCCAGAGTTGTTAAGATTTCATAAAATAAAACATCTGGAATTTCCTCCAGATTGCAGGGGAAAAAAGTGATTTTCCTTGAGAGTAGAAGAAAAGGGGTTTCCAAGATATAAATACTATTTATGTGGTGGTGTATTTTTTGTGTAGACTTGAATGTCTTCAATGCTGAACAATAGAAAATCTGCTTTCTTATGCAATGGTTGTGGAGATCGGGAGTACTAGAGATCTCTGGTCCAAGTCTGACCTCTCAGTTGAGCCTTAGAGAGAACAAAATCAGAGGCTGGAAAAGCTATGTCTTTGAACTCAAGTTTCCAAATTGTAAACCCTGAAGTTTAACTTTTCCCAAGTTCAGGTACAAACACAACCTCTGAGTCTTAGATAGAGTATGTTGCTGAGTAAGGATAATTCCTTGGTCCTCTTGCTGCTTTGACAAAGGAAAAATGGTTGGTCCACTTAAGCTTGTAAAAATATGAATGTGATTTTCTTATGTTAAGGAGACTGGCTCAGATTTCCATCAAAATCCAGCCTTCTGGTGGTGGAGTGGGTACATGGATAGTAAAATACAGAATTTGCAGGCTGTTCTAATATTCATACTTGGGCTTGTTGTAAGGTAGCATTTTTTTGGCTTAATGGTTAATCTTTAGTTTGTCTTTTTTTTAAAAAAAAATATCAAGCTGACTTTGAAATTTCCCCAACAATTTAGGGTCAAATAGATGCAGATCAGTGTTACATTGTTCCTTTTAGTGGCCAAAAACAAATAAACATTTGGAAGACCATCATTCTTCAAACTTATCAAAATTGATTTCCTGATTATAATGGCTCCTCCTGTTGAGGGATATGCAAAGTTCTTGTTCTGGCACTTCTAGCAGCCTCCGCTGATGTTATTTGGTGTTCTTGTAATATTTCTTTGATGTTATCTTTCCACCTTCCTTTGGGTCTGCCTCGTGGTCTTTGGCCTTCACCTCTTTCCACACATGCCTTGTTTGGTATGGAATACTAAGACATTGTCTCCAAATGGACAAACCACTTGATTTGTTGTCTCTGTATGTAGTGCATGATTGGTTCTGTTTTAATTCTATTCCTTATAACCTCATTCCTGATTTTATCCCCTCTGGTCACTCCAGAAACCTACCTCAGACATCTCATTTCCTTGGTGACCAAATTTCATTTTTGTTTTGTTTTAAATTGCTTAGTCCAAAATAGGGTATGTAAAGCAGCTCAAGGGAGTGCACTTTCATAATGGTCTAGTGTCATTCATGTCAGAAACACCACTGAGCTGTCTTTTAGTACTCCCCTAAGAAACAGAGATGACACTGAATGCTAGAATCGAATATGACTGGCTTTTGAGCAAGGGTGACTTTTACCTTTACTAAATATCAACCATTTTTCCAAGCCTGTTGTAAAATCAGTGCACATTCTTGATAGCATCTTTTTTTTCTGTCTCCCTGACTTCCAGGCGTTTCTTTGCCCGTCTCTCATCCCCTGCTGCCTCCCGGTGGTGGCAACAATAACAGCAGTGGGCTGAGGTTTGGGGGGCTTGAGGACCAAGGCAGCAAAGCGACTGAGATGACCTTTGTGGCAAGAGGGCCATTGTCAACCGATCGCTCGCAAATGGAAAAAGTGGCTGGTCCAGAAGAGGTACATCGCAGAGATAAACGCTGCACTTGCTACACATACAAGGATAAGGAATGTGTTTATTACTGCCATTTGGACATCATCTGGATCAACACCCCACAGTGAGTAGTAGTAGTAGTAGTAGTAGTAGTAGTAGTAGTAGTAGTAGTAGTAGTAGTAGTAGTAGTAGTAGTAGTAGTACCACCTTCTCATGCTGCTTGCTGCCCAGCTCCGCCACTACCAAACCTCCATCCCGGGGTGGGGAGAGAGGATTAGCGCAGTCCATCTCTGTTGCAGGGTGGACAAATTAGTGTTTTCCTGAAAAGTAACCATGTAATTCAAGTTGAATGTAAGGGCTGGAAGATACTTTGCTCATTTATGGCAAACATGACATAAGAAAGCTGTATTTTTAATGTTCATTTGCAGTGAAAATGAACCTCTGAATATTAGACACCTGAGGTGTAGGAATGGAAGTCTCTGCTTGCCTTATCTTTGCAGACTAGTATTGGGAGTTGCAGATAGTTTTTTCTCCTTACCCCAATAGAAGGCATTGTATTTGGGGTGTTTTAACTGATTGGAGCTCAAGTACTGTACTGTACTTTGGCCACCAAATGAGAAGAGAGGACTCACTGGAGAAGGCACTGCTGCTGGGAAAGATTGAAGGCAAAAGGAGAAGGGGACAGCAGAGGATGAGATGGCTAGATGGCATCATTGATGTGGTTGATGTAGATATGGGCAGACTATGGAGGATGGTAGATGACAGAGGAACCTGGCATGTGGTGGTCCATGGGGTCATAAAGGGTTGGCTACTGAACAACAACAAAAACAACTATCTGGACTCTGAAGACTGCAGTGGCTTAGTGGTTAAGACGCTGAATGTGATGACAGATTGCTTTGCTCAGATTGTGTAACTTGAGCTTGTTACATAAATCGAACCGATTGCATGGAACTGTGGTAGCTGCTGCTAATTGTGAATTTAGATGGACTTCTAAAAATCTGAAATGTTGAATGTTCCCCCCTCCCCATCTAGTCAGCTGGTTCTTCTGTGCTAGTGGGAGGAGGGGAAAGTACTTCATGTAATTTACTCATATTGGAGATGAAGAATCTTGTATGGCTTTAACATACCTTGTTTAATTGTCCCTTTGTGTGATGATTGCCAGGACTGATGAGAATGAGAAATTTAGTATGTACTATATCCATCCTTATTAACAAAACAAATGATTTCTGGTGCTTTCTGGAAATGGGTGGGCTCTTATACCGGGAAGTGTAATTCTGGGTCAGATTGACATATGAGCTAAAGAAAATAAGTAATTAATTGTAAACTGATCAGGTTTTAAGGTTTCAAAATGGTTCATCACAATAATCTGAGAAAATTAGTCAATGAGTGATATTTATGTCATCCAAGAAAGCAATAATAGTTGGAATTTCACCATGTTTGTAACATTCTTAATTGTTGGGGTGTTGTCTAATTGTTGGAAAATGTTGAATTTCTGGACAAAGGCTATTATGCATAGTAGATGATAATAGCAACAATGATGAGGGTAATATAACAATAAGCCTAACTGCAGAAGACTGTTTTATTTTGGAAGGGTACATTAAAGAAAATATATCTGAATAATGTAAGTCTTTGGGAATGATCTGATATTCAAGGAGCTAAATCCAGCCAATATTTGGTGGGTAGTGTCAAATGGTAATAGTGATAATGATAAGAATAAGAACACTAAATGTGATGTCAAATGGAGTTTGACTTATGGTGACCTAAGGGGTTTCTTGATAGAGAATCCACAGAAAGGGGTTTACCATTTCCTTCCTCTAGGGGGTGCTCTGGGACTGTGCAGTTTGCCCAAAGGCACAAAGGCTGGTTCTTCTCCTAGGAGGCACAGTGGGGAATCAAACTTCCAACCTCTGGCTCTACAGCTAGATACCTAAACGATTGAGCTATCCAGCCAAACACAGGAACACTAAATGTGCAGTCAAATGGATTCTTATGGCAGTCCTTTCCAGGTTTTTCTAATTAAGAGAACTCAAGATTGGCTTAATCTTTCTTGTCTTCTGGAGGAACCCTGGAACTGTGCAACTTGCCCAAATCCATGTTGAGGGCAGAAGGCTGCCATCGGGGCTGCCAGCGCCACCCACCCTTGCAGCCCCGTTTGGGACAGTCCATGGCCCAGTAGTTGGGGACCCCTGCTGTAGAATGCCCACATAGTTAGCAAGTGAACTATTGAGGAAAAGAGTATCATTTGGCAGATATAGTGGCTTGGGGAATGCAATGCAATGTGGAGAATAAACTCAGTGCTATGCAATGTGGAGACAGAGTTCTCAGCGCTAGTTGACCTTCATGTGGCCAGCATGTCCTTTTGCTTCATTTTACAGTCCCAGGTGTACCCAAAGGTTCTGTAGTATTTGTGCAGTGTTTACTTTGTGGTTTGTAGCCACACAAGTGCAGTTGCTCTTGAAGACGGCTGGAAAGAATGGGAAAAGCTGTTCACAGAATTGCAACAATGCAGACTAGAGATTTCACAGACTGTTGTTATGACAAGTGTGCATATAACTTAGAAAATAGCTGAGAGGCAGAGCAGTAAACTCATTTTACAGCTCACTGCTGTCGCAAGCCTGCCCACTGGCCAAGACGTATGTCAAAGTCCTATCCAGGTGTCTGGAGGCTGCTGGAGTCTGGATGGGGGACAACGGGCTACAACTGAATCCCGGCAAGACTGAGTGGCTATGGATTAGAGGCCCTGCGTTAACCCAGGAGCTACAATCTTTGGTGCTGGATGGAGCTTTTTTGCCTCCAACAGACCCGGGACGTAATCTGGGGGTCCTCCTGGACTCGCGACTGCTGCTCAACGAGCAGGTGGCAGTTGTAGCTAGGAGGGCTTACGCACAACTTCGTGTGATTTGCCAGTTACATCCGCTCCTGGACCGGGACTCTTTGCTCATGGTCGCGCACGCTCTGGTCACCTCCAGACTTGATTATTGCAATGCGCTCTACATGGGGCTACTCCTGATGACCATTCGGAGGCTGCAATCTCGTTGTTCTGTGCAGGACAATGACAATAAAGATTTATCTATCTATCTATCAACTGGTCCAGTGGAACCTCCTGCCTACTGAACTCTGTCTCCAGGCAGCTGCCCAGAGTTGCCTCAGTGAGTGGGGCGGCGTTAGAAATCTGATTGCATAAATAAATAAATAAATAAATAAACAAACAAATATCATTCTCTCTTAGTCTTCTTACCACTAGAATAGAGTCAATAAAAGTTGAAGTATTTCAGTGTTGTTTGAAAGGTTATTGAGATGAATGAACATCAAATACTTTAGGAGGACAACATATGGGCCTTTTCCCAGTGATATAGTGATAAATCTAAAATCTGGATAGCTGGATTGGTCCACATCGACAAATGAGGATCAGATGTTTTGTAGAGATAATAGTTCTTAACTGCACGTTAAAAGTCAAAGCACCCTGCGATCTTGCAGTTTTAAGTTTTATAGTATACTATTCCCAGTCTGACCAGGTTATCCTGCTATTGTAATAGAGTAGACCATATTGCCAGCGACTCAACACTGATTCAGGCAGTGGGTAACTAACCTGACAACCCTGAGGACTAACAGAGTTGGGTGGCAAAATCCACAGGGAAGCTAATGGTCCCCAGGTGGATTAAATCCCACTTAAATACATTTTGATGGAGGGCAGCACCTTTATCAGTACAGGTCTAGGGCTTATGAGGACTTTGTGTACCAAAATGGCACAGGACCAGAAAGTGATTCACAGAAATGGATCAGTGGTATGGTCGCCACACTACAATGTGGAAGGCACATGGAAGGTTACTGCATTATATTGATCCCAGGACAATCTTCATGGCTGATCGTAATGATGATAGCCGATATTTGGATACAGCACAACAACAACAACATCATACTGTTGCTGAGCTCAAAGGAAATGGAGAAGCTAGGTGGTGGAGGAGGAGGACAATTTCAGATACTGTAATCAGAAAGCCTGGGAATTTTGACCCTGCTACATCATTGCCACATTGGGTGCCTATCAGTTTTTGTCACCTTTCTAAAGTTGTCCATATTTCCCCCGTGAAAACAGGATGTAGAGGAAGTATTGCCATATTTAAAAGAGAGTCATGTTTCCTGAAAGCACAGGTCCTTTAAAACAAAGGGCACACTTACCAAAGTGTCTTGTTTTAAAGTGAAAGAAATTTAAAACTTTTTACCTCTATCACCACATTACCAAATTCTAGCATTTTGGTTTCGAGGTATTATAATTCTACTTAGAACTTTAAAAAAAAGTTTAATTATCAATTGCATTTTTACTTGCCTTTTCTTTATTGAACTCAAGGTTAGTATATATTGGTTTTCACTTTAATTTTACAAAGTGACTGACCCAAAATTTCCCGAGACGTCTATGGTGAGATGATAACAATGATAATCAATTATATTTATGCCTCACCTTTCCATTATGGAGTAGATTCAAGATGGCTTACAATTTTTATAGAACTGTGAAGGATTTGGTTCTGTACCTTGAAAAATTATGTTAAAATGTGTCTTTGAGCTTGCAGAGAAAGCCATTCTTTGACTGTCAAGAATTGTGACATATCAGTGCTAGTTGACCTTTGTGTTGTCAACATCTTTAAGATGGAGGTGGGGAAGATAATAACATTAAAATAATATAATGGGGCAGAGATTGGAGGAGTTACTCTCTTGGACTCCTTAGATCCTACAACTCTTCTCACCATGTGGTTCTGGGAGCTGCATTTTAAAATGTAAATTTCCCCCAAACTCTATTTAGAATATTTACTGGGGGGATCTTAAACATGTGAGAAAGAAGAGAGAAAAGTCCAACTAAACGTTACTTTGGGTTGTATTTTAGGGAGCTCTATCTGTATTTATCAAATATGTTTTTATCCTGTAATGGTCCATGCCACTACATTTTGAAAATGCTAGTGCCGAGCTTCTGTTGTTTGCAATCACACTGTAAGAAAGCAAGGACAAATGTGTCAAGCCACTCAGAATTGAATACCTGTTCTGTTCTGCTTGGGGAGACTTTTCAGATTTCAGTTATAAAGGCATTTTTTAGATTCAAGATTCTTGAGCTGTTGTGGTTAGCTGTGATGAGGTCTGAGAATGATTTTTATATAACCAACATGACTTCCCCAGGGAAACCCTGGAAATTGTTGCTTTAGTGTCATGCTGTCCCTTTTGCTTATTTTACAATTGAAAGATATTCAGAGAAGAGGCAATTACATTTTGACATGTTTAAAAATATGTAATGTAGATATGCCATTAAAGGTAAAGGTAAAGGTTTCCCTTGCTCAAAAGCCAGTCATATCCGACTCTAGGGTTCAGTGCTCATCTCCGTTTCAAAGCAGAAGAGCCAGTGCTGTCTGCTTCTGCACACGTTTCCGTGGTCATGTGGCATGCATGACTAGACACCAGAGTGCACGGAACGCTGTTACCTCCCCACCGAAATGGTCCTTATTTATCTACTTGCAATTTCTTGCTTTCAAACTGCTAGGTTGGCAGGAGCTGGGACAAAGATGGGAGCTCATTCCATCCTGCAGTACTTGGGAATCGAACTGCTGACCTCCTGCCTTCCAGTCAGTGTCTTAGCCACTTGAGCCTCTGCAGTCCCTAGAGATGCCATTAGGTTGCAAAAATATAATGATTTATGTTTTCTGTTATTTCTACAGCTTAGCACTGGACACAGTTGGAGCCAGGGATATTATTTTAGAAAACAAAAACATTAGTCATTGCTTCTTCATATGTTGCTTTACATATAATGTCTTACTGGAACAAAATCCTTTCGGCATACTTATGCAAGCATAAGCTGGATCTGGGTTGCAGAAATAATTTAAATGAATTGAAAGTTCCTTATCCCTGCTTTCAGGTTAAAGATCTCACTAGAGATCTTTGGGTGCCGAACCACACACCTTAAGAACCTCTGTGCTAGCTTTATGTTACTCTGCAGGAGGGTATGCTAGTCCAGTGTGGTGCAGATCAAAGTATGTTGGGTAGGTGGATGGGGCCCTAAATGAAACAGCAAGATTGGTCACAGGATGCCTAAAACCAACCTCGACACAAAAAGTGCATTACTTAGCTGGCATCCCTCCATCAAAATTTCATTGATAAAGTGCTGCTCAGAAAGAGTGGGTCAAATAAGTTCCTCGGAAACACACCTGCTATTTGATCACCAGCCGCCAAAGCAGAGACTAAAATCAAGGCATAGCTTCCTCACAATTTCTGCCCCTCCGAACAGCCAGCCCCAACAGGCCGCCTTAAAATTATGCAAGGAGCTACCAGATAACTGGGCAGAACCACATGACTCTCTACCGCCTGGCCAAAAACAACCATGGCTTGTGTGGAAAGCTTTAAATAGACTGCGTTCAGGGGTAGGAAGATCAAAGGCTAATCAGAGAAAGTGGTGTTTCCCTGTAGATGACAGCCTGTGTGTATGCGGAGAAGTACAAACTATCTCCCATATGATACAATGCACACAATTCCCCTCAACGTGCACTGAGGAGGACCTTATGTTGGCAAGAGGAAATGCTGTTTAAGGCACCTGATATTGGGCAGATGTCATCTAGTCCCTTTTAATTCTATTTTTTAACGTGTTAATTTTAGATTTGTGTGTTATTATATGCTCATGGTCCATCTGACACAAATAAAGAAAGAACTAGAGAACATTTGTGCCTTGGGGAAGCCTCTGGTACCCTCTGGATTGGAGGGAGGGGAAGCTTTAATAATCAAAAATTCCTGTTGGACCACCATTACTAATATCAGTGATTTTTTAACTATTAAAGCTCTTCCTGTCTACCCTTTTGTTGTTGTTGTTCAGTTGCACAGTCCATTCCAACCCTTTGCAACCCCATGGACCATTGCCTGCCAGGTACCCCTATCCTCCACCATCCTCCTCAGCATGCCCAGCTCTGTGCCCATTGCGTCAACAATACCATCCTGCCATCTCATTCTCCGCCGGCCCCTTCTTCTTTTGCCCGCAACCTTTCCCAGCCTCAAGGCTTTCTTAAGTGAATCCTTTTAGTGTTCAGGAACCAAGACAATAGAAACAGCCGAAGTCTGGCTTAACTCATCTTTAATGCATGATGGTCAGGGGGAACATGTGGTAATGGCGGACGAACAGCTCAATATATACAGTGGCTATACATTTGAATGTGGCTCCTCGGTAGCTCATTGGCTACTGTCTGCGTGACGTCACCCTCAGTCACGCCCTTCTTGTCCAGGTGAGGTAGTGGCGGGAATCTTCCCGCGGCTGTAGGTATTTGGAGAATTGGTACCATGTGAGCTGGGCGCTCGCTACTGCCCCCAGTGGTCACTAGCTCGCGTCCTCATACAGAAGGTTACAGTGTTACTATTAGGGATTGTTACATCCACTCATTCGAGTGGTTACATTACTTAAAGGCACATTATACTCCATACACAACACCCCTCCCCCCTAGGATGAGATGAAGTCTCTCATCCAATGTGGTTTATTGCATGAGCGTTTTGGGCGCAAGGCTGGCTGGCTTGTCTCGGGGGCGCTATCGCTTCTGTGTTCCCTGGGCTCTTGTCCTGCAACAGGAGAGGGAGACTTGTTAGCGACTTGCTGTGGTTCTGCGGTTTTTGGGGTAGGGGTAAACTCCATTGTGGGAAAACCGGGGACATTGGGGGCTAATGAAAAACCCTGCTTCTTGCTTGGACGGGTGGGGGACCACTCTGAAAAACTCCCCCGGTTTTGTAACTCAAAGTCAAATTCATATTCTGGAATATCAATGGGAGCATCCTCCAGGATATCTACAGGGACAAACTTATTCCCTTCCCCCCTCGGAGGGGACCACTGGCTCCCCCTCCTCCCCCTTGGGCTGAACGGGTGGGGGAGAACCCTAACGCTGAGTCCTGATGTGCGGTTTCCACGCCTTGGTTACCGGGAACCCGTCGCCGGAGTTGGTCTGCATGTCGCCTCCAGAGTAGACCTGTGCTGGTCTCAATGCAGTACGACACAGGTCCAGTTTGCCCAATGACTACTCCCGGAACCCAGGCTGGTCCTGCGTTAGCGTAATTTCTGCAATGGACCGGGGCGCCTATTTCGAAACTCTTTGTGCCTGCTATCCCAATGTTCCTCCCAGTGTCTTCCACCCTCGTGGGGTCTCGCCTGGTCAGTATCGTAGTCAACTTCCTGCGCATTAGGAGTTCTGCGGGCGAGTAGCCTGACGCCAGGGAGGTCACCCTATACCCAAGCAAGAATTGGCATAACTGTAGATTCAGGTCCCCGGGCCCCATGCGCCTCAGCGCGTCTTTGGTGGTACACACGAGGTGTTCTACCTGTCCGTTTGTTGCTGGGTGAAAAGGTGCGGAGGTGATGTGCCGAATGGCATTTATGTCAATGAACGCCCGGAACTCGGCAGACGTGAAACAACTTGCGTTATCACTCACAAGTACATCGGGTATACCGAACGAACTGAACACCTTGCGCAATTGCTTAATGGTTGCGGCTGATGAGGTGTTTGCCACTGGTATAACTTTCCATTCCATTCCATTCCACTTTATTTTTGTATACCGCTCCACTCTGCCCGAAGGAGACTCAGAGCGGTTTACATAGGTGCATGCTATCTGAAAGCAGACAGCAGCAAAAAAGTATACAATAATAGAGATATAAAAATTACATCAGAACACAATACAATAAAAGCATAAACAAGTACAAAATACAATGTTCAAAATACGTATAGTCAAGAGCCCCAAATACACAATTAAGTAAGAGAAGAACCCGCGCTTACATAAAAAATAGAATCTGAGAGACGGAGTCCTTTAGCATAATGAGGACCCCAGCCGTGGAGGCAGGGGTCGGAGGAGAGCAGCCCAGGTGCCTTGGATCCCCTTGGCCGGTGAAGGGGGCCAGAGAGAGGCAGCCACAAGGAGGCTGGGGGGGGTGGCAGCGGGCGCAGGTGTGCTCGATCCCCCAGCGATGGTGTGGCTGCAGGGGTGAGCGGGGGCCTCTCTGCTCGGTGATGGCGGCGGCTCTTTTCACCCCTCCAGCCAGGCGTAGCTCGGAGGGGGCGGCGGTGGGCGCAGGTGTGCTTGATCTCCCAGCGATGGTGCAGCTGCAGGGGTGAGCGGGGGCCTCTCTGCGCAGTGGTGGCGGCGGCTCTTTTCACCCCTCCAGCCAGGCATGGCTCGGAGGGGCGGCGGCGGGCGCAGGTGTGTTCCATCCCCGAGCGATGGTGCGTCTGCGGGGGCGAGCGTGGGTCTCTCTGCGTGGTGGTGGTGGCGGCTCTTTTCACCCCTCCAGCCAGGCGTGGCTTGGAGGGGGCGGCGGCGGGCGCAGGTGTGCTCGATCCCCGAGCGATGGTGTGGCTGCGGGGGCGAGCGGGGGCCTCCCTGCGCAGTGGTGGTGGCGGCTCTTTTCACCCCTCCAGCCAGGCGTGGCTCGGAGGGGGCGGCGGCGGGCGCAGGTGTGCTCGATCCCCAAGCGATGGTGCGGCTGCGGGGGCGAGCGAGGGCCTCTCTGCGCAGTGGTGGTGGTGGCTCTTTTCACCCCTCCAGCCAGGTGTGGCTCGGAGGGGGCGGTGGTGGGCGCAGGTGTGTTCCATCCCCGAGCGATGGTGCGGCTGCGGGGGCGAGCGAGGGAACTTCCAACTACTTGGAATAAGCATCCACTATGAGGAGGAAAAGTGAGACTCTGAAGGGACCTGCGAAGTCTATGTGCACGCGAGACCACGGCCCTTTCGCCGCGTCCCATTCCCTGTGCGGAAGTCAGGCCTCCTCGGGCCGAGAGCTTTGGCAACTCTCGCAAGTGCTCACCATGTGCTCAATATCAGCATCTAACTGTGGCCACCAGAAATAGCTCCTGGCCAACGCCTTGGAGCGGACAATCCCTGGATGGCTGACGTGCAGCAGCTTGAGCACTCTTGCTCTCAGTGATTCAGGGACGACCACCCGCTGGCCCCAAAGGAGGCAACCCCTCTCCATGGACAGTTCCAACCTCTTCCTAAAGAAAGGAGCAACTTCTGCCGTTGGGGAAGACATTGGTCACCCCTTTTGCACCCATGAACTAACTAGGGCCAACGTCTTATCTCTGCCTGTCGCCTTGGCGATTTCCGCGGGTACTATTGGGGATGAATCCAGGACCTCTATCATGAGCACTTGGTGGTCTTTTTCCACCTCAAACACGGGGTTGCCCACGTGGGGCAGGGGTGACCTCGAGAGCGCGTCCGCATGGCTTATGTCCTTTCCGGGGCAGTAAACCAGCATGTTCTGGTACGCGTTTAAGAAAATGGCCCACCTCAGCATTCTAGGGGACAGGATCTGCAGTGTGGGCTTGTCTGCGGTGAAAATGCCTAGGAGGGGCTTGTGGTCTGTCACGATGGTGAAAGGGCAGCCATATAGAAAGTCATGAAACTTCTTTGTTCCAGCGATTATTGCAAGTGCCTTCCTGTCTGTCTGTGCATAGTTATGCTCTGCCTTAGACAGGGATCTGGAGTAGAACACCACCAGGGCTTCCCGCCCGCTTTCCAACACGTGGCACAGGACCGCCCCCACCCCCACTGGAGAAGCATCACATACCAGAACCACTGGCTTCTTGGGATCGAAATGGGTAAGGATGGCGTCTGAGGATAGGAGTTGTTTCAGCTCATTGAACGCTCTCCCCTGACTCACCAAGCCTCATCCTTCTTTAATAATCTATGAAGCGATTCTGCCACCGACGCCTTCCTGGGCAGGAAGGAATGGTAGAAGTTTAGGAGTCCCAGGAACGATTGCAATTCTGGCTTGGAGGTGGGGCGAGGAGCATTCTGAACGGTGGCCACCTTTGATTCGGAGGGTTTTATGCCAACAGGGGTTACCCGGAAACCCAGGAACTCTACCTTTTTTGCGAAGAAGACACATTTGTCTTTCCGCAGCCTCAAACCCGCTTTTTCGAATACCGTCAGTACTTTGTCTAGCCTTTCAGCCAATTCTGACTCACTTCCTCCTGTTATCAATACGTCATCAAAATATGGCAAGACCCCCTCCAGACCCTTCAAAAGATGCTCCACTAATGATTGGAAAATGCCTGGCGCCGAGTTCACACCAAACTGTAGGCGCGTCACCTGAAACGCCCCTTTGTGGGTGACTATTGTCTGCACAGCAGCTGCAGCTGGGGTTACCGAGAGTTGCTGATAAGCCTGCGCCAGGTCCAGTTTCACAAAACACTTCCCCCCATGTAACCTGGCCAACGTCTCGCAAAGTAGACCTCAGTGCTTTGAGTTTGGGCCGCGCGTTGGGGGAAATTTGCAAAAATTCTCTCTGGGAAATGCTGGAATAAGAGGAACCCGAGTCTATCTCCATCTTAACGGGGACCCCTTGCAACAGTACCTCTACAAAGTAACGTGGGTGTCCCAAGGACACGCTTTGGACCGCCGTGTCGTTGTCGCTGGGGACTCGCCGGTGCACTCCATGTTGTCGGAGATGCGGCCCACACCGTCCTGCTTCTCTGAGGTCCGGACGCCCTCCGGCTTCCTTGGGGAATGGTCTGTCGAGCCTTTCTGGTCTTTGCGCCGTCGCCTGCAAACCTTGGCGATGTGGCCTTGCCGTCCGCAGTTATGGCACTCCGCCTTCTGGAATGGGCACTTACTGCGGTCATGGGATGCCCTGCAGCCATCGCAACGTCGGCCATCCTTCCGCACCTTCTGGATGTCCTCGTCCTCGCTGCTCTCCGTGGAGGAGTGTGGTGCCCGCCTGGCCGCTTGCACTGAGCCTGCTTGCCCTGTCGGGTTGAGGGGGCCTTGTCCTGAACCCCTTAACCCCGGCCCTCGTGGCTTCTGCTGCCTGCGCCGCCTTTATTACCTCTTGTAACATTGTTCATCAGCTTTCGCTGGACCTCCTCGTCCCACAGGCCACACAGCAGGCGGTCCCTGAGGGCGATTTCCAGGTTCTCCCACTTGCATGGGCCGGCGGCCAAACGGAGGGCCACTGCAAAGGCAGCCACAGACTCACCGGGCGACTGGACTCTCTTCCAGAATGCGTCCAGAGCCGAGAACATCGAGACCGAGGGCTGGAAATGGTCCCACATGGTTTTCAGGAGCTGCTTGACCAGAACCTCGCCCACCTTCCTTGGAGACACCAGGTCCACCAAGACCTTCATGGCCGGGAACCTGAGCATCCTGATGAGGATGGCCCTTTTCTTCCCCTCGTCCGAGATGTCGGACACCATCAGTGCGCTGTGGAAATCCATCTCGAACAGTTCCCATTCCTCGGGTTTGTTGATGTCGAAACCGGCCTGTGTTGTCTTGATTCCGTGGGGATCCATCATCCCACCTTCGTCGCCAATTTAGTGTTCAGGAACCAAGACAATAGAAACAGCCGAAGTCTGGCTTAACTCATCTTTATTGCATGATGGTCAGGGGGAATATGTGGTAATGGCGGACGAACAGCTCAATATATACAGTGGCTATACATTTGAATGTGGCTCCTCGGTAGCTCATTGGCTACTGTCTGTGTGACGTCACCCTCAGTCACGCCCTTCTTGTCCAGGTGAGGTAGTGGCGGGAATCTTCCCGCGGCTGTAGGTATTTGGAGAATTGGTACCATGTGAGCTGGGCGCTCACTACTGCCCCCAGTGGTCACTAGCTCGCGTCCTCATACAGAAGGTTACAGTGTTACTATTAGGGATTGTTACATCCACTCATTCGAGTGGTTACATTACTTAAAGGCACATTACACTCCATACACAACAATCCTCTCTTTAAAATCTAGATATAAAATGAAAGGAATGAGCTCATTTCTCTATAATGATTAGCTACTGCAAGTGAATGCCAGAATTCGAAGTTGTAGCATAGCCAGATACCTGCAAACATATTTGAAATGAAAAATTCCTGTGTAATAGCAGACAGCTTTGTAAGACAAATGTGTTGACATCTTTTAAAAAAGACAATAGCATTCTTGGAAAAGCCTTAGAAGTAATATGGTTTTTCTAAATCTAATATGGACTCCATATGTATTTTTTCCCAATTGCACTTTAATGTGAGATGATCAACTGCCTCGTTTCCCACAGTACTGTCTGTATAAAGCAGCAACAAGAACTCTGTCACCGGAATCTGTGAGTTATGTTTGGATTCCACATATATGAATAGAGCAAGATGGATCTGGAATATGCTGCCATTGGTTTCCATGGTGGTAACACTTTTGGTCCTCATGGTACTATTTGAGATTTGAGTGGAGAATGAGGGCAGTTTTGCACATGGTGCATAAGGGTTCCTGGGTGCACGCTTGTCACAGCTACTGTCAATACTTGCACACTTGAGGTGTTTCTATGTGTATGTTTGCTGCACTTGTACACTACACCTTTGCACTTCTAGGTGTGCAGTGGGTGTGTAGGTGTACATGTACAGCCGTTGAATGAATAAACCAGGGATTCTCAACCTGTGGCCTGTGGGCTGGATGCCACCCATGGCACCATTTCATGTGGCCCCCACCGCCTCCACCACACCAGGAAGTGCCATGTGGTGGAGGAAGGACAAAATGACCATTCGGCCCCCGAAGCTGTCTGAGGGAGCGTGACCCGGTTTTAAAAGGTTGGGAACTCCTGGAATAAACCCATTGAATGAATGGGACAGCAATATATGTATGCTATTAATTTACCGGGTCTACTCTATGGGAAGACTAATGTGTTAAGCCCAGTATGGGCTCTTGAGGATCTAAGGAGCTGGGGACATTTTCTTGGCATTTTGAATTTCTATTCATGAGTTGGAATGAAGTTCTGCTCATATTAAACTAAATGTGTCCTTGTTTCAAATTATGCATTGGCTCAACATTGAATTGGGTTGGCAAAAGTAGATTTCAGTTCTGCCCTCCAAATGGCAGCCGTCCGTTGGCTGGGCCCTAATGTTGAATGAAGTGCAAAGAGGTGCAGACAGTAGGTAGAAGATAGTCAAGCCCTGCCTTCCACAGAATTGAGATCCTACAAATCTGAATCTGGAAATATTTTAATAGAGTTTGAATATAGGAATAAGTTTCCAATGCTGGTCAACACCTGCATGTATACATTTTGCCTTCTCTTTGGAAAATATCCATTGCAGGAACCAGATCATATGTTTTGCTGTTGTTAATGGAACTAACGTCTACTGTTGGTTTGCTTTTTAATATGATTTCGACACATGAGTGCATTTTAAAACACATATGACAGGCACATGTTCCTGAAACGCTGTTCCTTAACAGAAAAATAACTGTAAAAAAGAGGTTTCTTTAATATCTAAACTTTTAAATTAAATTTTGCCATAGAGCACAAAATAAAGTGAAATATAAGAGCATCATTGCATGTGGTAGCTTTTCCTGTTGTATAAAAGCAGCACCAAAGCCAATGCCCTTTCTGTAGGTGCATGACAAATGCACACATGTGCTTCAGCGTAATTGGTCACACATTGCCGTCACAGACACATGTGGTAAAACGTACATGATAATTTATCACCATTATTGATGAACACACAGTTGTCCTACATCAAAGGAACATCTGTCCAGCTTTGTTGCCCGACAGACAGTTCAAAACGGATGTTGAAATCTGGATGCTTCAAAAGCAAGAGGAATGGAAATTATGATTTCTAAAAGATTAGGATTTGAGATAATAAAAAGCGTTGCCGACCAGGAAGGTAGAGACTTGATTGTAAGAGGAAAAATAGACGATGAGGAAATAATGTTGGTGAATATTTATGTTCCAAATGAACACCAAGCGGAATTTTTAGAAAAAAGTCTGAAAAGTTGTGGAGCTAGAAAAAGTGGTAAAAATGATTGTGGTCGGAGATTTTAATTTGATAAAGTCAAATTTAGACTGTACGAACTTAGCAAGGTGTGGAACTGAATCGAAAGGGAAGGTCTTAGATAAATGGATGGTTGCGATGGGATTGAAGGATTCTTGGAGAGAGATCAAGGGTTTGGAAAGGCATACTCTTATTTTTCACACGTTCATGGGTCCTATTCTAGAATAGACTATGTTTTGTTAACGGAAAATATGATTAAAAATATTGAGGGAATGGAAATAGGGATTTTCAAGGAATCAGACCATGCTAAAGTACTTTTGGAATTGAGATTACAAAAGGATAATCGGAGAGGAAGAAGTTGGAGGTATGATCCCAATTTATTCAAAGACCAAAAATGTAAAGAACAAATTATGGAAAGTTGGATGGAAAGCTGGCAGTGGAACGATAATGAAGAGGTAAACTTTAATGTGGTTTGGGATGCCATGAAGTCAGTTTTTAGAGGGGAAAGTATAAAGTTGGTGAGTATAAAGTACAGAAGATATAAGGCAGATCAGGTGGAAAAAGAAAAAGAAATAAAACAATTACAGGAAGATCACTCAAAAAAGGACAAAACAAATTTCGCTAAATTACAAAGACTTAAGGCAGAATTAATGGGTAAGGATATAGATAAAGTTAAAAGAGATTTGATATATCTAAATAGAGAGTATTTTGAATTTAGCAATAAAAATTCAAGATTATTAGCAAGAGCGGCTAAAGCTAAAAAGGAAAAAAGGGAAATTGGGGTGTTGGTTAACAAACAAGGGGTAAGGTGCAATAAGATTAGTGACAAATGTAAAATTGTGAAGGAATTCTATCAAGCATTATACGCAAAAAAAGAGATAGACGTTGGGAAGCTTAAAGGGATATTGGAGAGGCAGTTAGGGAATGGAATAAAACAGGAACACCAGGGGGAAATGGAGGAACGGGTTACTGATAAAGAGGTAAAAGAGGTAATTAGTGGTCTGAAGTTGGGGAAAGCCCCGGGAGATGATGGATTATCGACAGAGTTTTATAAGGAAATTAAAGATGTTGTGGTTCCAAAGTTAGTGAACTTATATAACTATATTTTAGACGGTGGACAAATTCCAACTTCATGGTATAGGACTATAATCGTTCTGCTGCCAAAATCGGGAAAGAATTTGGAAAAGGTGGAATCATATAGACCAATTTCTCTTATAAATCAGGATGCCAAGATCTTCACAGCAATACTGGCTAATCGGTTAAATAGATTTATGGGGGAATATATAAATGTTGATCAAGTTGGTTTTTTAAAAGGAAGGCATATGGCTGATTTGACTAGGAGGGTGTTAGATTTAATTGATAATGTTAATCAGACGAAGGAAAAGGTGGGTCTACTATCTTTAGATATTTTTAAGGCATTTGATTCGTTACAATGGTCTTCGATCAAGGAAATAGTTAGAAATTATGGATTTGGGGATAGATTTAGAAGGGTAATTGACTTATTATATCAAAAAGGGAGCGCTAGGATCAGAGTAAATGAAGAGGTTACGGATGAGGTAAAGCTTGAGGCAGGCACTAGGCAGGGTTGTCCACTATCTCCTATCTTGTTTATAATGGCAATGGAAATATTAGCTAAAAATATAAGGGAGGATTCAAGTATAGAAGGGATATTGGGTAATAAAGTGAGTATATATGCAGATGATACGTTACTAATGGTGAAACACCCAGAGGTGGTAATGGATAGGATTAAAGAACAAATAGAGGAATTTGAGGCTATAACTGGATTGATGATAAACTGGGATAAATCAGAAATGATGTTGTGCAATATGGGGGAAGAGGAGAGGGAAAAGATGGCGGGGTTATCTAATATACAAATTAAAGAAAAGTTGAAATATTTGGGGATAATTATTTCAAGCAGATTGGAAGAACATAAAAGACTGAACTATGACAACTTGAAAGCGGAATTTAAGAATAAAATACTAAGTTTTCAGAAGTTGAAGTTGTCATGGTTTGGGAGGATTGCAATTTGCAAAATGATGTTGTTGCTGAGGATTAATTTCCTATTTGATGCACTTGCAATCCAATTGAAGGAAAAGGAGGTTAATGAGTTCCAAAAGATGTTCAATAATTTTTGTAACGGAGGTAAAAAATCTAGACTTTCAAAGAAACTCTGGTATCTGCCTCAGAAAGAAGGGGTTTGGGAATGCCAAATTTATTAGCATATTATCGAGCATTTCAAATTAAGAATGTTGTGAAGATCTTGGCAAGAGAAAAAGTAATTTGGGAGGAAATGGAGATGAAAGATTATAAGAATATCGGTAAAATGATTTTTTTGGGAACTAAGGTTAAAATGATAAATACAAGTAACACTATGATGAGGGGACTCATGAGGGTGTGGAAAAGATTAAAGAAAGATTTGATCCCAGATCTCTCTCCAATTTTGGAATTGGCAGATATGGCGTGTTTTCCGATAAAAATAGGAAAAAAAGGAAATATTGGATAAAAATCAAGTTTTCCTGGTGAAGGAATGGCTAAGGGTTTGCGAAGATGAAATTAAGAAGAAAAAATTATTTGAACAGTTAAAATTGGATTGGTTTCAGATATTGAAGGTTGATAATTGGAATAAAAAATATAGAAGAGAACTAGGTATAGACAGAGAAAAGACCGAATTTGAAGAATTGGTTTTAAAGATTAGAAAAGGTGAGAAAAGTATCAAGGGTCTAGTAAGTAAACTTTATATTTTAATAAACAAGGGTAGTGATCCACAGGAAGATTTGAAATTGAAATGGGAACAGGACTTGAATATAAAGCTAGGAAACGATGAATGGAGAAATAAGTGGAAAAAGAGGATAATGAGAACAATGTCAGTAAGAATTAAGGAACATAACTATAAAATGTTGTGGCAATGGTACTTGACACCACTGAGGTTGCATCAGATTGATAATAAAAGGGATAATTTATGTTGGAGATGTAAAGAAACTGTTGGAACTTATGAGCATATGTGGTGGAGTTGTAAAATGATAAATGAATTTTGGAGAAGAATAGAAGGAGAGATAGGGGAAATAATGGGTAAGAAAATTAAGCTGGCGTCAGGTACCATTTTGCTAACAGATGTGGAAGGTATGTGTTTGAATAAGGCAGAAAAAGAGCTATTAGAAATAATGTTAACTACTGGTAGACAATGTATCGCTAGAAATTGGAAAAATGATGTAATTATACAGACGGGAGAGTGGTACAAGTAAATGTGGAATTTAGCATTGAATGACAAATTGACATGGGAGATAAAAGTTAAAAGGGATAAATTGAAGGAAAATAGATTTTTGAGTATTTGGAAGCCGTTTGTTGATCACTCTCTTATGGGTAGGGATAGTTTTAGACCTGTACCATCTCAAAGTGGTTTTTGGAGATAATACAGACACTAAACTCTCCGGGGCAATGTAAATATTCACTGGGTGACTTGTAATTTGAAAAGAAGGAGTTTGATGGTTGTTAACAAATAATTGTAATATTGATAGCTTTTATGATGGTTATGGTTACAGTACTAACCTACAATGTGGACATCTAATTGTGTTTGTACCATGACAAATAATCAGTTCAACTATCATGTATGTGCTATTTTTTATGAGTTTTATGTAGTATTGTCATGATGTATTGCTTTTTGTATGTTTGTTTTTTCTTTTGAAAATAAATAAAAAAATTATTTAAAAAAAAAGAAATCTGGATGCAAGTGCCTTACACGGCATCTCTTTAGCTCTACATGATTTTGCATAGTTTTGAATAAGGAATTTTGATCCAGTTTTAATTCTTGGTTTAACCAATGACACGTGTCTCTCAGTGCATACAAATGTGCTTGTACAGCCAATCAGAGTTGCTTTGGTTTAGACGTGCAGTCCATCACCAATAGTATGTACTTTCCACTTTTATTTCAGGGGAATATTGATTATTAAATCAGGTTATGACTTCAATCAAAATAAGCTTTACTTCCAAATAAACGAGATTACAAAAATATGTAAGTTTGGTGCAGGATAGAAAGTTGGATTCCATTAAACCAATTAACTTTGTAGTGGCACATTTTGTGCTAAATATACTGATGGCTAGGAAGCAGAGCCTTGTGCTTTTTATTTTTAATAAATGATAACAAACTAGGGTTAGTTGGTGGGCAGATTTGATAATGACACTGTATTATTTAGGCTGATGAGAACACAAGGCAAGAGTAAAGGATCTTTGTAGATCATTGTTTCCCAATGTAGGGCCCACACTCTCATAGGAGGACTTCAATTGCCTGAAGTGGCTTCATTTTGGCAGTTTAAAGTCTAACCTAGACATGAAAGAAGTGCATTGAGTGTATTGACCTAATGCAGGTGTGGCCAACCTATGGCCTGCAGGTTGGACTTGGCCTGCAGCACCATTTCATGTGCCCTGCTGCCGTCCTTGCCGCTATCAAAAATGGAAGTGGACACATTTACGACCGCCATAAAATGTGCCCGTACATGCATAAACGTGCCTGCGGCTGCTATAAATGCACCATTAAATGCACCCCGGCTGTCGTAAATGCGACAGCCACGGATGGGTTTTATGGCAGGTATGAAAAGGTTGGGAACCCCTGACCTAGTGTAGTGTTGGTTGTGAAAAAGATGGAAATCATTAGGAAGGAATGGAAAATTAAACTGCTAGTATTAGAGTAATTTTGTACAGACCTGAGGGTATGATCACATTCGGAACAGTCCTGTGTGGAACAGATGCAATAAATCAGGGTACAGTATTAATATTTTGATGCCCCCAATGTTGCCATTGTCTCCATCTGAAATAAAAAATTTAATTGGCCACTAGGAGGTGTAGGGGAGCTCTATTTTAAAAAACACACACATGTTTTAAAAGCCTTGCAACAATTCTTACAGTATCATAAGTACTTTTTAAATTTTTTATTAAATTTTTTAAAAATAATACAACTTATAAAAACAATGACTATGAATAAAAATACAGACATCATACTTACAAATACAATATATATGACAAAAAAGAACAAAAGAAAAAAACCATGGGAATACCATTAAACTACGACTTAGTAATATACTACCTTCCCCTTTCTTCTATACATCTTTAATTATATTTCCAAAATTTTTAATACATTATAATACTCTTGCAGTTATCCTAATATACATATTCAAACTCTGTTCTTAAACTCATCAGTTTAATACAACTACTAAGTCAAAGTAAAAATACAATAATTAAAATTCACTAAACACTTTTCACATGCATTATTTTTTAAAAAATATAATTTAAAAATAAAATGTAGTGCAGTGATGGTGAAACATTTAGAGACCGAATGTCCAAACAGAGGGTCGGGAGAACTTTATTCTGGGCGAAGGAGGAAACATTCCCATTGGGCTACTGGACAGAGGTGAACCCTGTGCTGGGGGAAGGGAGGAAGCGCTCCCATTGGACTGCTGAGCAGGGGGATGGGGTGGACTCTGTTGGGGGAGGAGGGAAGAAGCGACTGCGTGTGTGTCAGCAGAAAGGAATGGGAGTGCCACATCTGGCACGCGTGCCATAGGTTCACCACCATTGCTTTAGGGCAGAGGTTCTCAACCTACGACCCATGGGCCGGATGTGGCCCACAACACTATTTCATGTGCCCCCCGCCTCCACCACACCTGGGAGTGCCATGTGTGGCAGGCAGGGCAAAATGGCTGACCAACCCCCAAAGCTGTCTGAGGGAGTGTGACCTGGCTCTTGGCTTGAAAATGTTGAGAACCCCTGCTTTAAGGAAACAAATCTCACACAAATAAAACTTTAGGTGAGGGAAAAGAGGCTTTCCCCCATGTTTCTCTTCAAGAATGAAAGGTATTGAGACCTTAAGGCAGGATTGTGAAATGGAGAATTAGAAGTAAAAGAAAGATGAACTTATTATAGGTAAAAGACAGAATGAAATCTAACCATATGCTAGCTTTCTTATTGGTAAGAAAACCTGATTGAAAGCATTAGCTGTGGAGCAGTTTCATCACCCAAAGATTGGAAATGTAGGATAAAATGTTGACTAAGTTGCCAAAGAACTATAGCTGTTCTGTAAGAATTATATTGGCTGGCTGTTTGCATCTGGACTGATATTTATGTTTAAAAACACCTAAATTGCTTCAGAGTTGAAGTACATGGAAGACTGACTCCAACTGTATCCCTCTCCCCATAGAGTAAGTCAAACAGATAAAGCTGTTCTCTAAGTTCTGTCAGTAGTAGCGGTACATTGTCTTTTAGGGTATAAACAAAAAAAGTGTCTTTTCATTATAGTCTTTCATCTTTGGAATGCTTTGCTTAAAGAAATTTTACATTATGATATTTTTGCTACAAACCCATAACGTTTTTATGTGCCTCAGGCATTGGTGACTGGTTGTACTGATTTCCTAGCAGGTTCAAATAGTTTTGTCTCCTGTCTCCTGCTGTGACTTAATTATTGTTTTATGATTGTATTTTCATTGTGGAGTGTTTGTATTTGTATATTGTCCTGACATCCTTTTTCAGGCGAGGATCTAAAATAAATAAGGAAGGGATGGAGTGGGTGGGGGAGATAGATAGATAGATAGATAGATAGATAGATAGATAGATAGATAGATAGATAGATAGATAGATAGATAGATAGATAGATAGATAGATAGATAGAGTTTTCTAGCCATCACTGCACAGAAAGGTAAATGAGCAAAACAATATAGAACATTGAAAAATGTTTGGATGGGGTGCAAATCTCAATTTTGAAATGGTGTCATTGCTGAAATTCTAACACTGTAGGTGCCAAGGGAAAGGGCTGGCGTTGTCAATGGCAAATCTAATTGTTACCAATCTGGATGTGCTCTCAAAAGGCATACAAAACACTGCTCATTTCTACACATGTCTACTCAGTCACTGATCAGATAAAAATGAAGATGATCCAAGAAGGCTGAAGAAGCAGTTTGCAGAGCAAGCAGGAAGATTTTGTTGTCCCCATTTTGTGTCTGCCCTTGGTGCACAAGTTTTAGGTTTCATTTGTGGCTGATTTTTTTTTGTCTGTTACCTTGGATACCTTGGAGACGTTGTTCAAGTTTCAAATCTTTTATTATGGTCCAAGACCAGCATAGAACAGCAAAAGGAACAGAAGTTAAAATGGGGCTACTAAAATACAGTAAAACCCTGGGTTATGATGGAGGTCTGTTCCAACAGCCTCCGTCATAACCTGAAATGGTTGTAACCTGAAGCACGATTTCCCATAGGGATTCATTGAAAATAAAAAAAAGTTGCTGACCCGACCCAAAATAATACTTAAAAAATACAAAAGCAATTTTAAAAAGCTAGATATAATTGTCCCCCACACCCACAAAAGCAAGGGAGCAATCTCTTTACCTTTTCCAAGGTGTTTAGGGACCTTATCTGATGACATGATTGCATCTCTGGAGCAGTAAACAGATGGGTGGGGTGGGGTGGGGCAGCCATTTTATGCTCCAAAATGCTGGCACCAGCCGTTTTATTGTTTAGGACTATATCTCCCAGAAATTTTGGCAGTTCATAATGGCCAACGATAGCATTTTGGGGCATAAAATGGCTGCCCCCCCCCTGAACTGTTTACTGCTCCGGAGATGCGATCATGCCACCAGATAAGGTCCCCAAACACCATGGAAAAGGTAAGGAGATTGCTCCCTTGCTTTTGTGGGTGTGTGGGGCGCTTGTAACCCGGAAATCAGTCATAAGGTGACACATTATTTCAATTAAATTTACATGTGGGGGTCACAAAAAAAAGGCACTAGTCTCACAAAGTGGGATTTTACACAAAATGTGAAAAAGTTGACATGGGGGAAAATGTTTGTCCAGTTTTTGTACTGGAGGTAAAAATACTTGTTGAGGAAGTGATTCTATGGTAGCACGTTTGAAATGTTTCTTGCCTGAGGAATGTGATACAGTAGTTGCAAGAATGCTTTATGCTATTACTCCAGAACTCTTCCTCTGGATGAGAGATAGGATAGGAGATAAGAGAGGAACTGCAGATATTGGAAGCTATGGCCTGTCATCACTGCAGTGGTGAATCCATGTTGGGTTTAAACCAGTGGTTCCCAATGTGGGGCACACACCCCACAGGGGGACTTCAATTCCCAGAAGTCTAAGTAAGTACACTGGCTGATCAGTGCTTTGGGGAATTGACTTAGGTTTCTGGGAACTGAAGTCCAAAAATCAAAGGTTGGGAAACACTGGTTTAGACTGAATCTTAAATGAGTTATCAAAGGTCTTGACCCCTATTTTGAGGTGAAGGCTCAGAATGTTGGACAGCTTCTGCAGAGTTTGGACTGAAACACTGAATGGATTCCTTGCTTCCCTGGCTTCTGAGCCATCAACCTTTACTGTGAGTTCTTCCCATTCTAATGTCAATGATTTGAGGATGGCTTTGTCTCGAATGGAGATTAAGAAACATTAGCTTTACATATGTGAAGTCTGGCCAGGCTATCCTTCTATGGTAATAGCATACTTCCAGCAACTCAATGATGATTGTCAGGTGGTGGTTAACTAACCTGACAACTCTGAGGACTAATGGCCTTGGCTGGCAAAGTCCATAGGAAAGGGTGTTGGTCCCCAAGTGGATTAAATTCCACTTGAATCTATCTTGATGGAGGGCATCAGCTTCCTCCATACTGACCTGGGGCTGATGAGGACTTTGCGTGCCAAAAGGGCTCAGGACCAGAAAGTGACTTGTCAAACTTGATCAGTGATACAGGTGTCACCCTGCAATGCAGAAGGATGGAAGGCTGCTGCATTATATTCTCAAGACAATCTTCATGGCTGATCACCGTGATGATTGCCAAGATTTGGAAGAAGACCTTTACAAAAGTCTACTCTATGAAAAGAGTAGGAGATGAAGAAGAAATGAAAGACATTTAAAAAGCAACAGCTGCTATTGCACTGTTGAAATTTGTACTAGAAGCTCAGGCATGTCAGTTTGGAATAGCACTTGATCTGTGCTTCAGATGTGAAGGTAGTGTGGGAAGATTAGGAGACAAAAAGTAGATCAACATGTCAATCTTATCTCATGTTTCATGGACAATGAAACTTCATTCATCACTTATCACCCCAATCTCTGTTTCTACTTCACTACCTTTCTTACGACTGTCCAAAGAATACAGCAGCTAAGAATATAAGAATGAGGTTGAATTCTATCCCTTGGGAGAAAAAGACATGAAAGAGAAGACGTGTGAGGAGATCTGTTCATCAGAGTGTCTTTCCCACCCCCTGCAGCTGAGGTGACATGCATCCATCCAAGATATAGTGAGACTGAGTTCATAGGGTCAAGGGACTGGTAGGCCAGGATGATTCTGCTCCCCTCAGATTTCCCTTTTCATTCTCAGATTACCTATTTGCTGACATAATAAAACCCACTCCCCCACTAAAACACACTGGAAAAATGGAGTGTGTCTTGTATTGTATATAGTGGCCTATAGTCATGGCTATAGCCAGGATTCTAGATATTATTATTATTATTATTATTATTATTATTATTATTATTATTATTATTATTATTATTATTATTATTATTATTATTATTATTATTATTATTATTTGGGGGGGATTTTTTCAGGAGGGTCGAAAACTTTTCAGGAGAGGTGGCAATGTCACACACACACACACACACACACACACACACACACTAATGGGGTGTGTCTTATACTCTGATGCGTCTTATATGCTGGCAAATATGGTAACTGCATTCCTTTCAGTAGCTGAGGTGGGTTTGTGGTGGAGTTTCCCTAGCAATGTTTTTGCTGAAATCCCATTGGTTACTCTAAGAAAACATATACCTTTCAGTCTATTCCCCTAAATGCAAGACCAACATGCTCAAGTCATGGCTACTGGCAGACAACAACTCACAGTGTGAATGTGGAGAGACACAGAATGCGGCTCATTTACTGGTCTGCCGGTTGCTGCCAGAGACATGCACTGATGAGGACTTGGAGTTGTGCAATGACAAAGTGAACAAAGTGGCTTTATTTTGACAGTTTAGGGTTTAATCGGGACACAAAAGAAGAAGAAGTCTATTTCTAAAAAGTCCCTGCTGGGATTCTTTGTTTGCCAGCTAGAACAGACTGAAAGTTACATATGGTCTTATTCTGGGAAACAGGACTTCATCCCAAGAACTCCAGTGGCTCAGTGGTTAAGAAGCTTGCCTTGTTTAGCTGGAAGGTCAGCAGGTTGGTAGTTCAAGACCCGAGTACTACATGACAAAATGAACGCCTGTCTGTGTCCTAGCTCCTGCCAACCTTGCAGTTCAAAAGCAAGAAATTGCAAGTTGATAAATAGGGACCACTTGGGTGGGAAAGATCTTGGAGACATGAAAGCAGCCTCATCCAGGTGTCCCCTGAATGGAATTTCTCCAGCAAAAATCCTTTCAACCCAAAATAATTTCTGACATGAAATTGTTATAGCCCTTATGTTGCAGAAAGTACTAGGAACAGTGGCTCCAACATCAATGGAGTTGTGAATCCATGTTGGGTTTTAAGTTAAATCTTAAGGGAGTTATCCGAGGTCCTGAGTTTTGTTTCGGGGCTAAGGGTCAGAACTAGCTTTACAAAAGCCTTGTTACTGGTTGTCATAAAAACTGCTGGAACTAATTTGCTGATATGGATTAATAGGCATGTACATTTTTTGTTGTTGTTTTGGCCTCATATACAATTGTTCTCTATTTTGTGGGTTCCACCTGCTAGGCCCTCACTTAAGTTGTACTCACAGAAAGAGTCTCCTTGAAGATTGTGGTGTTTTTGAACCACAAGAGGGTGTACCCTGGTAATGACAACCTTGTGTTACCAGCTAATCTTTCTCACACTAGGTCAGGCGAAAGGAACTGCAAAATGAATTCACCAAAAGGTGCCTTCATTTTGGCAGTTTCATGTCTGGCCTACACACAGAAGAAGAAGAACTTAGAGAAAGACTGCACTGGGGAAATTCCTTTTCTCACAGGAAACTATACCTTTTTCCAGGTGAGCATAATATAGGCGCGAGTCCATGAAAAGGATAGCTTCCAGAATGGAGAATTTGGGGATTTAAAATCCCCCCCCCAAAAAAAGAGAGAGTAAATAATGGTTTATGCCTGTATTTTTTGATTCTCCTTTGGGGTGTGACAGATGATGAAAGACTGCACATCAAATTGGTGCATCCTTTTATCAGGTTCCTCATAGCTACAGGGGTGCATTTTTGATGGAAGAAATATTGAGAGGAGAAAGGATCCCACCTCTTATCTTGGTTGCTTGTGGTGAAGTCGCCAACACCTAAGGCATTTCAACAAGTTCCCAGTGAATTACCTGATGCATAATGCGTTATAATATTATAGTATGGAAATGCAGACTCATACAATTGTTTCTGGTTTGTTGTGAGAAGAGTTCAGTGCCAGAGGAAGACTAGTTTGAAGGACTTGGTTTATATGCTTCTTCCTCATATCCTTGTCTTCGGAGCCAGAGAGCGGCAGAATCCATTTCCTAAGGAGGTGCAATGCATTCAGGTTTCCACTCTAAAGTGGTATTCTGCTTTCATGCCCAGGTCAAACTTTAAACTGCCAAAATGTGGCCACCTTCTTGGCTTTGTAGTTGGCCAAACTTAAATTCTCATTGGTACATGTTTCCAATAGTAATTGGCAGACCAGCAAATGAGCTGGATTCTGTATCTTTCCACGTTCACACAGTGTGTTGTTCACCAGCAACCCCCACTTGAGCATGTTGGTCTTACATTTAGGCACCCCAACCCTCAGCCTACTCAGGGTCCTCCAAGTGACATGGGGGAGGGGTCATATTTTTCAGCCATATCTTCCTTTAATGTTACTCTTTGTCCAATAAGCTCCTTCCTCCATCTTCTAATTTTATTTTCCTCTTGTGTAACCTCAAGAATGTTTGTTCTTGCCATAAAGCAAAAGTCTAAAGTGCTATAACCATGACAGAAATGTACCACTTTCATGAGAATGATGGGACAACATCTAAATTTGCACAACAACATTGTCAACATCTGTGGTCTAACAATATCCTCAATTAACTATGAAAGTTTGAGGAAGTGGATTTGATCCACTGAAGCTCACATTTAAATACAGGAGTTAGTCTTTAAGGTGCCACAATGTTTTTTGTCTTCTTTTTTTGTCTTTTTCTTTACTCTCTGATATGCTCAATTAACTAAACTACTACTCAGGTATGGGGAGGATGTCTTTAAATGCCTCATTAAAGAGTAGTGCTTTCAGTTGCTTTTTAAAATACAACCAGCGATTGGGCCTGACGCAGTTCAACAGGTAATGAATTCCATAAACTTTTCACATTTGCAAGACATCCCTCAGACAGGTTTGGCAGCTTGCCAGAATTTGCAGGAAGATTTCTTCCTTCCTGAGTTGTCTGTTCTGATGACGGACACAGCGAAATGCACAATTCCGCTTGCATTTTACTTGCCTGCATTGAACTAGTGAAGTTCAGCAAGGAAATAAGATCAGCAAGCATTAGAATACAGTACACTTGTTATACAGTATTTGTCTACAGATGCAATGGGTATGTTTTTTGAAGGAGTTGTTTCTTTCTGGTACAGGGATGTGATGTGAGGTTACAAGATAGTAAAAGCCTGTAAGGGTGTGTGTGTGTTATAAAATGTTAATTATCATTGACATTCATTGAGAACATGGGAGTGGTATAACACAGGGTCACCAAAAGGTATTATGAACTTCAACCCACCAAGTTGAAAGGGCATTTTTATAAGCCAACACACAGCTGCCAGGGAGTATATGAAGTTTAATTCATAGTTCTGTGACCTACTATGGGCTCTTTCCTTCATTTTCTTGGCATCAATTCTAATTGGTTGAACACAAGACAAAGTTGGTTCCACTACTACAAATACTGTATAGTACTTTGTTTTCTCCTGCTCTACTCCTGCTTCTTCTATCCTCCTGCTGTAATACTTACCGTAAAGGAAGTAACCAAATGGAAAATAAAGCACAATTTAAAGATGTAATGATATTTAGCCAAAGTAAACTATGTATAAAACAGTAGAATTGAAATCATACAATTGAAACTTTACACAAATAAAGCATACAGATGGTACTGATGATAAGACAGGAACAAGTAATAGGTAAAGAAACATGTCACATAATTCAGCAATACTTGGTCTTAGCCAAAATACCAGGAAACAATAATTATTTAAATAATTAATCAGGATAAAAGTTGGGGTGTGATAACGTTTTATATAAGAATGCAGTAAATTGAATTGTTATTTCCAGACAATTGTACTATATATACATTTTATTTTTATTGCTTGTTCATAAAATTGTTATGGTGGTTATATGCTGTCAGGTCAGATCTGACTTATGTTGACCCTAGCAGGTTTTTTAAAGTATTTGAGATATTTAAGAATACATTTGATCAAGGCTACCCCTCCTCCCATCCATTTTGCATGGCTGAGCAGAGATTTGAACCTTTACTTACTTACTCACTTACTAACTATGCAACTTAGTGAAAACACTACTCTGAATAGTTACCAATATACAGACATCAAATAAATACAATACAATAAAATATCATAAACAGAGCACCGAGACTTCCAATGTGGGGTGCCGCAGGGCTCGGTGTTCTCGCCTCTCTTATTTAATATTTACATGAAGCCTGTGGGGGAGATCATCCATTCCCACAGGGTGAAGTACTATCAATATGCTGATGATACTCAATTGTCCATCTCAGCCTGTGATGATCCAAGTGTTGCAGTTGAAGCCTGATCCAGGTGCCTGGTGGCTGTGAGGGTCTGGATGGGGGACATCGGGGTACAGCTGAATCCCGGCAAGACTGAGTGGCTGTGGGTAAAGGGCCCCGTGTTATCCCTGGAGTTACCACCTTTGGTATTGGATGGAGCTCTTTTGCCCCAGACAGACCCGGTGCATAATCTGGGGGGCCTTCTGGACTCACGACTCCTGCTCGAAGAGCAGGTGGCAGTCGTGGCCCAGGAGGTATTTTGCTCAACTTCGAGTGATTCGCCAATTACACCTGTTATTGGACTGGGACTCCTTGTTTGTGGTCACTCATGCACTGGTCACCTCCAGACTAGATTATTATAATGCTGCCCTTGATGTCCATTCAGAGGCTGCAACTGGTGCAAAATGCGGTGGCCCACGTGGTGATGGGGTATGTGATTTATGACCATGCCTCACCCCTGTTGCGGGAGCTACATTGGCTGCTGGTGTGCCTCTTGGTGCAATTCAAGGTGCTGGTTATTACCTTTAAAACGCTACATGGTAGTGGACCAGGGTACTTAAGAAACTGCATCACCCCAAGGATATCTGCCCATCCCAGTGGACCAGAGGGGCTCCCTAATGGTACCAATGGCTAGAGAGGCTCGCCTCTCTAGCACTAGAAGGGGAGTGGGGCTTTTCAGCATCTGCTCCAGCCCAGTGGAACCTCCTGCCGACTGAACTACACCTCTAGTCAGAGTTATTAGCCTTTAGAAAAGGCCTCAAAACTTGGCTGGCCCAGATGGTGTGGGGTGCTGCCTGTGGAGCACCCCCCCCCCGCTTGTTCATATGAATGGCCATCTGGGCTTTAGTCTTTAACTGTTGTGAATGTGGAGGGGTATTTAACAGTTTTTAATGCTTTTATGGTTTTAATTGTTATTGTGGGGATGCTTTTATATTTTAGTATTCTTATTGGTATGCCGCCCAGAGTCACCTTGGCGAGGGGGCGGCGATCAAATAAATAAATAAAATAGAATGCAGTTCCTGCTATGGAATGAATGCCCATCTGAAATATGGCAATGGTCCCTGATTTAAAAGTCTTTAAAAACAGCTTAAACAAATCACAGCTGTAGTAAATCCTGGTGGTTTCTATGTTCAGAGGCAAGAGACTCAGAGCAAGTGTGATGTCCTTGTGTATAGATTAGTTGGAATTTGGGTCAATCTGACAGGACAGTTTGCATTTTCTTATGCTAGTGCAAGGTTGGAAAATCTGGGGTTATCCATGTGTTGTTCTACCACAACTCCCGTTATGCCGTTGGCTAGGGCTGTTGGAATCTAAGAAGATCTGAAAGGCCAAATCTTCTCCAAGTTTTTCCAAGAAGCAGCAGCACGATGGAGTGTCCTCCCAACCATCTGTTAACGTTGGCATTTTCTACTTCTTGTTAATCAAGTATGAAACCTACTTTGGTTATAGGATATGCCACAGTTTAAAAAGGCTTGTTCATTTTCTCCCTTGTTAATAGCATGCACAGTGAACATATTCCAGATTAAGGAGTTGTAGGAGTATATGGTCACTTTAATGATGATAGCGGGGAAAGGGTAGTGTTAGAGAGAGCTCTGTCCAATTAGATCATAACATTTGCAAATTTTAAATATCCACCTTGTTTTTTTCCATCTTGAGCCCTGCTGATGCAGTGGTTAAACTGCTGTACTACAGCCAAAAGGTTGTGAGTTCGACCCTGCCATCTTTCTGAGGCCAATAAAATGAGTACCCAGCATGTTGGGGGCAAAATGCTAAGTAACCTGTGAACCGCCTAGAGTAGGGGTGGCCAAACTATGGCCCGTGGGCCGGCTCCAGCCCACGGCACCAAATCATTCAGCCCACACCACCCTCACCACTACCCAGAAGGGGAAGTAAACCCCCCACACACACATGTGCAAACATTGCCCTAAATGCACCCACGGCTGTTGTAAATGTGTTGACAGCTGCAGATGTGTTTTATGGTGGGAGGAACCACGTGACTTGCCTGCTCAACCATGTGACTGGCCTGTGGTGCAAAAGATTTGGCCACCCCTGGTGAGTGTACTAAGCACTATGGGGCAGTGTGTAAGTGTAATTGCTATTGCTTTTTGGCACATTTCATGCATACATATACATGTATTTAATGCATATTTACGTGCTGTTTCACATTGTGAGTGATTCTGTCTTTAGTGAACCTTTGCATGGTGAGAGCTGAGTTTGATTATCCACTTATTTCCATATAAACAGATAGTCTCCATGCCCCATGGATGGGAACAATTACAATAAAATACCAGTTGGTCAGAAAATCAGTTAGAATTAAGCAGCACTGCCTGAACATCAAAGCCAAAGTTAGTATAAGGAGCAACATCATCAGGGAACTCTCAAACTATAAATGGGGAACTCAACCATCCACTCTGCGCACATCTGCTTTGGCCCTGAGCGTCTCCGCAGCAGAGTATGCTGCTCCAGTATGGAGCACATCCACACATGCAAAACAAGTTCACATTACTGTTAATGAAGCCATGTGTATAGTGACAGGATGCCTCAAACCCATACCATTGAGAAAATATACCCTCTTGATGGTATCACTCCACCTAAGATCAGGAAATGTATCAGCAGACACTGAGAAAACTAAGCAAGAGAATGACCCTCGACATCCTGATCAGATCCAGGAAAGGTTATATGGCAAGAACAAACATTCTTGAGGGTCTGCAAGAGCAAAACCAAATTAGAAGATGGAGGAAAGAGCTCACTGGTCAAAGAACAACATTAAAGGAGAATATAGCTGAGGAACTCAACCTCCCCTACTTGACTTAGAGGACCCTGAACAAGCTGAGGGTCAGACTCCCTAAATGCAACACCAACATGCTCAAGTGGGGGCTGCTGGTAGACACCAAAACAATGTGTGAATGTGGAGAGATACAGAATCCAGCTCATTTACTAGTCTGCCAATTGCTGCCAGAAACATGCACTGATGAGTACGATAAATCCAAGAAAGTAGTTTCATTTTGACAGTCTAGGGTTTGATCAGGACAAAAAATAAGATCTATTTAGTGCAATTCTATTCTGTCTTTCCTTCAGTGAGCTCAAGATACTATACAGGCCTCTCCTTTGCCACCTTCCCCATTTACCCTTACAACACCCTTCCTAGGGTGAGGCTGAAAGCGAGTGTGACTACCTAGCATCATCATGATTCTGTAGAGCAAATGTGAACTTGGATCCAGATCTCCCAAATCGTAGCTCCAGCTTTCTAATTGTTAAATCACAGAGCACTGTGTGTACAAATCTCACATTTCATTTGTTTTCATTTAGTTTTTTGGCCACCTACTTTATTCACAGGCCATCCTTATATTTCTGGCTGTGGGCCTGATGGAAAGCTAGAGCAAAAAATTATTAAGTACTTGAGGGAAATAATAGTCTCTTCACTGTCTGCCTGAAATGCAGTCAAGAGATTAGTCTTGCTTTCTTACTGAGGGAGTTCCCCAATTGGGACACGCTTACAGAAAAGACCCTAAATTCATACATTTGCTAGTGTAACATTTCCAAGCAGTAGGACTGACAACAATGGACAGAAAGTTACAGCCAGCTTTCCATAGGAGGAGGTGTCACAGATGTTCTGGCCCATAGCCATTCAGAGCTTTGTAGCTAAGAAGCTGCCCTGTGAATCGGGTTCAGAAACAAACATAAAACAGATGGAATGAATAGATTTTATATGGTCTATAAAATCCATACCAGATGAAACTTTGTTGCATTTTGTACTCATTGGTTTTTTTGGACTGGCTTTCAAGAGCCTATAGTAATCTTGTGGAGAGGTTTTTGAAAGCATAGATTATCATGTCCAGCTGTGCATTTCCCCTGTAGCCAGATGTGATTTCTTCAGCTAGTATATCCTGTCGCCAGCTGCGCTGCCACTTGCCCTTCCAGGAGATGCCTGAATCCATGAGCATCCAAAGCAGTGAAACTCATCCTTCACACGGGATGCTACTCCATCCAGAGCATGCTGTACTCTACCTGTTGAGTTGTGTTGCTGCCTTCTCTTTAGCAAATTGTCTGGGGGTCAAGCTTAGTTTATCTGCCCATGTCCAATTTTCTTACTGCGTTCAGATTTTTTTTATCGTGTCAGAAGCACACAAAGGTGCTTTCTGGGTTGACAGGATTTTTGCTGGAAGAACTCCACTCAGGGGATGAGGCTCCTTTCATGTCCCCAAGATCTTTCCCCACTGACATGGTCCCTATTTATCTGCTTGCAATTTCTTGCTTTCGAACTGCTAGGTTGGCAGGAGCTGGGACAGAAACGGGCACTCATTCTGTCATGCAGTACTCGGGTCTTGAACTGCCAACTTGCCAACCTTCCAGCTAACATGGTGAGCTTCTTAACCACTAAGCCACCACATTCAGATAGAAGTACAGGTTTCCCTGGGGCTCCCTGGCATCTTTTGGAAACGGAAGAGAGACCTACCGTAGGTATCCACAGCTCATAATAAATGAGACCCTGTCCAGCAGCTCTAAAGTGACTTCTCTCATTGGTTTCACAGAGATGTTTAAAATAGAGTCCATTGGTGGCTTTTAGGTCAAGGGTCTGTGGCCATGATGGCGAACCTTGGCACTCCAGCTGCGCATCCGTGCAGTCCAGCTGCGCATCCGTGTCTTGAGGGAGCCTGAGAAAATTCCCTCTTCTCACAGTTATTAAGAGTGTAGGAATCTTGTTCTCTTTTTCACCTGCCCAAGTTCCCTTGTTTGTTGGTTTGTTTGGGGTCATTTTTGGGTGGGACGGAGGGGTCATGACCTCTGACAATGTTGATGCTGTTACTTTTGTCTTTGAGCAGTAGAGGAGAGAAGAGCATTTCATACAGTTATCACACATCTATTTTGTGTTATAGATTGTAGTGACTCTAACGGAAATCTTCTGCCAAAGCTAATAAACGCTAAAGATTCTTATTATTATTACAAATTGGAGTTCACGTGGCATCACCACTGGTTTTTTTTTGTATCATTCTGTAGAAAATTGCTTTTGATCCCTTGAGCTGATGTACTCCATCGCCATTTTGTAACATGAAATGGAACAAACTATTGTTTTTGGGCTCACTTTTAAAAAACCAATTACCCCCCCCCTCAATAAACAGTAAAACATCACAACAACTACAAAAAATTTCACACAGACAAAAATCTTAACAAAATTACATGTAATGCTATGTGCACCCACTACCAGTGGGACTTATAAACCTTCTCAATTAAATATTCTCAATGGCAGCACTGCGGTGGCTTGGTGGTTAAGATGCTGAGCTTGGAGACTGAGAGGTTGAGTTTCGATACTCGAGTGCTGCACGACAGATCTTGGGGACATGAAAGGAGCCTCATTCGGGCGTCCCCTGAGTGGAGTTTCTCCAGCAAAAATCCTTTCAACCCAGAGGAATTTCTGACACAAATTTTTTTTTAAAAAAAATTAATATCACTACTTTTTAATATAATTGTCCCCTCATTCAAAAAAGATAATAGATCTTGCCCTGGCTTTTTTTCCTTTCCCTTTCACTAATAAATAATCTAAAAATTCTTCCCATATTTCTCTAAAATCAGTTTTTTTAAACTAATTTCTTTTTAACCTTTAACTCACACGTTAATTTATCATTTATAACTATATTCCATATCATTGTTTTTAGACTCACTTGAAAAGTTAGCAACGTGGTTTTGTTTTTCATTTGGCAATGCATCACTTCTGTTATAAACATTTCCCTCTCTGCCTGTTTGTATAATACTGCATTTCAAATGGCAGCTGTAGGAGTTGGTTCCCATTTGGATGGAAGGAGCACAATGAATAGCACATTCCCATGACGAATACCAATGCTTTTCTATCCATTCTTGTCAGCACCAAAATGGGTTTTCCAATCAGTTGACTGATGCAAAACACTTCAAGAGGATTATAATAAGGCCCTTTGCAGTAGAAAAGCTGGTCTTTAACACTATTACGGTGTGTCCTGGTATTAGGCGAAATGGACAGCAGTTGTTATCTTAATAGCCATCAAGCTGATATTAACAGACAAAAAACATGGGAAAATGTGCAGAAAAAACAAATGCTGGTTGAAATATTTGAAATGGTAGCCATGTTAGTTTGTGTAAGCATCAAAGAGAAAACAAAACAAATAGACAAAGATCATTGTGGCACCTTAAAGACTAACGGCTGTATTTTAAATGTTAGCTTTCGTGGATCAAGTCTACTTTGTCAGACATAATTTAATTTAACTTAATAGATTTATATACCGCCCTATCCAATGGACTCTGGGGGGTGTACACAAGCTAAAACCAGTATAAAACAATTAAAAACCCTTAAAAACATAGCAATATTACCCCCCCCCCCGCCCCCGGCTGTGCCATTTACTATCTAAAAACAAATATAAAATCTACAAAACCTTAATATTAAAAAATTAATTACAGGAGGGGGGAGCCTCAGGTGAAGACAAGCACAGAACTTAAAAATGCAGTTACCTAAAGCACTAGATTTCAATAAACCAGTGATATAAAATATGTTTGAACAGAATCCTCTTCCAATTAAAAGTGAACCTTTTGCTTAATCATAAAAAATATATGAATCAGTGCATAAGTTAGAAAGTGAACTTTTCTGCTTTCAAAAAACAGAATACTTTCAAGTATTTGTGGTTTTATTTTCCCTTTGAAGGAGGGAAAATAAGAGTGAGATTTCATGGCATAAACTTATACGCACCAGGTACCGAGGTACACAATGACTAGTTAGCATAACAGATAGATAGTATACAAATCAATGTGGCTTTTTTCAGCTGTTAAAGAGGATCCCTGATGGTTATTCAGTTGCTTGTGTTCAAGATGCCATTCTTTTGATGCATCTACGTTTGCAGTTTGCTCTAAAAACCTGTAATATTTACATGCTAAGTGTTAGATAGGGATGGAAAATATTTTTTTTTAGATTTGTCAATGTTGAAAAAAAGTGTGTTTATGTATTTATGCACCCTGACTCATTGCACGTACAAAACTGTCTTGTCTAAGAAATGCAGATTTTTAAATTATGCAATTTCCTTATGAGCATTTTGGAGAAATAAAATGCACATAACATTTTGTGTACTTTTTACAGTGCCAGTAGCTAAAATGTGTGCAGTGGGGGGTGGGGGGTGGGGAGTTCAACTACAGTTTAGTCGATGGATAAAATGTGTGAATTAGGCAAAATGTATACATAAATGTGCACATTAAGAAAAACATGCACCTTTAATAATTCCAGTGTAGAAAGAACAAAGAGAAAACTTGCAACCAAACACGGAATGTGGAAGGGAAGAAAATAGATGTGGGATTCGCAAAAATGCAACAAAATTGAGATGTAGCTGTGCGTAAACGTTGCTTTAAAATTATGATGGCACTGTAAACAAACTTAGCTGTGAGAGAAGCTGTACGGTAACTTGCTGGAGATTTTATAACATGGTTGTTAACCACTTTTAATGTTTTTTTTTGATTTGTTATAATTCTCTCCCCCTCACCTTAGTTTATTAACCAGCTTGGATCTTGCTTGTTTGAGATGATGTTATTCTCTCACGCAAGTCCTTTCAAAGTATGTGGCTTAGCAAAGGATTTTACTGGCTGGGGAGGACAGAAGTTACTGTCTCAAAAAAGAAAAAGGAAAAGGCAGAAATGGCACCTTAAGATTGCATGGATGGAGAGAGCCCAGCCATCTGATCTTGCCTCCTGAAAATAATTGGATCAGACTTTAAATCTAGTTTTGGATCTGTAGTTGATCCTTTGCTAAACCACAGAATACTTTGGAAGGATTTGCGTGAGAGAATTCAGCGGGGCTGGGCTGTTTCTGCCCATATGTTGGTAACGTAGCATGAGAGAGACAGGCAGAAGGATTAAGAGTTTATAAAAGTCTCAGGCTATTAAAAGTAAATAATGAAGAGATTATGGGTCCAGTAACTGATGGAAAATACTGCAAGCAAAATAGACAGAGGCTAATCCCTTTTGGAACTACCAGTTCCGCCTAACTGTCCAGAGACAGACATTTTTTTTTTTGAAATTTAGGATGCGAACTGTAGCGGTCAGTTCTTCTCAGACATTAGCGAGCGGGATAAAATAGGATGAGGTTTAAGGTTATGCTCTGCTAACTACTGAAAGGAGAAATGCCGATCATAGGTATTTTTTGAATGGGAAAGTATAGCTGTGCTTGAAGTGTGACCCCCCCCCAAAAAAAAACACATTTTTTTAGCTAATATGAATTATTAAATCCTTTCCCCTTATCAAAATAAGCATGCATTAAATGAGGCTTGTATAATAATCTAAATAAATTAACAGTGGCGAGATTATTGTTAGCTAAAAATTGAAAAATGTACACAAATTTTAGACTTGAAGATTGGTACAAAGAACTATGGGATTGATAAATTGACATGTAAATTAAAAGTCAAAAAATGTTTGATAAATGTAAATGACTTTAAAGATATTTGGGGTGAATTTATGGAATATGTATTGGTCAAGAGAAAAGGCATGCAACCGAGTCAGGAAACATAGTTTTTGGAAATAGGAGACAAGATAAACTAAGTGGAATTTATGAATAACCTGGAAGGCCCCCGGGTGATGGGTGCACAAAATTATTTGTATTGTAGATGACTTTGAATTGTTATTATATATTGTATTTTTCTTTTTTTATTGTTGGCCCGTGGAGAGTAGGGCTCTATTGGGGGAGGGAAGAAGTGTTCTCATTGGGCTGCTGGGCAGAGGGGTGGGGCAAACTGTGCTGGGAAGAGGGAGGAAGTGCTCCCATTGGATTGCTGGGCAGAGGGCCAGGGTGAATCCTGGGGAGAAGGCGTGCATGACCACAGAGAGGACGGGGTAGGGGCTTATGGGCCACACTGTATAGTGTGCTCTGGAGAAAGCCATTTTATGAAAAGACAGTTCCACAAAAAGTCCTGTCATTTATCTAAGTGGAGTAGACTTGTGTGAGTGTGCATTTCTGAACATTTCAAAAAGTATGCAATGCCAAGATAAAATATGAAACACCTTCACCCTTTGGCCCCACCTGGACTGACAACACGTGTGTGTACTTTGTCAGAAGGTATATACAGTGATACCTCATACAACATCCAAACTTGGTTCCACAAGTTTGGACTTTATACGGATTTGGACTTTGTATGAGGCATGCAAAATCCTAGCCGTGATGCCTCATACAACGTCCAAATCCTTGCCGCGATGTCTCATACAACGTCGTTTCCATAGAGATACATTGTACTGTAACAGCACAGACTTCAGGGCAAAGTCAAGGAAACAGACAGGAAACTGACAGAACTTTAAGAAATCATTGTCTAAAGGCTAAATACATTACAAAAACATGTCAAACAACCATGATTGTCCAAGAACTTGAAGAATGCTTCAAAAATCCAAGGAATGCTTCTAAAAATTCTGATGAAAAAATTCAAAAATATCCAAAATCACGCGCAAAACCACTCCTAAACACTCTTTGCCTCGTGCAAAACCCACAGGAGCAATGCACACATGCGTTCTGCCTTCTATACTGCCCAGACACAATGCAACCTGGGAAAAACCCCAATGCCTCATACAAAGTTGCAGCGACTTTGTATGAGGCAACGTTTTTCAAGAAATTAGGCAATGTTGTATGAATTTGATGTTGTATGAAGTGGACTTTGAATGAGGTATTACTGTAAGTCTGGTTGAATTGTTAATGAGGGTCTTGAATCTGCATGGATTCAAGGACCAATATATGCATATATTATGTTATAATTGACCTTGTTGATAAAATCTATTTTTCCTTCAAAACCTCTTTGATTGTTTCATTTATGTTTAAAGAAACTTATGAACTGATCACCTTTTAGAGAGTTTTCAGGTGACAGAAGATGATTTTCTAGCTCATGTGCCAAAATAAGGTGGCTAGATCTGTATAGTTTGCACATTGGATTGGGCAAAAAACAGTGTGATCAGACAAGTAGTGACCACTTGCTTTGAAACCACATGTGGTTGAGTCCACTCTGTTTTCAATTAAAGATGTTTTGGTCTGCCTTTTACTATACTTGGTGACTTTGGTGTGGTGAGTATAAAGAAACACAGCGGTGGGGGAAAGTAGTCACTGCGCATCCCTTTCTGTGCAGGTCCCTTTTACGCATGTGTAGAAGAGTTCTGCGCAGAAGGGGATGCATAGAAGGCTTCTACGCATGCGTAGAAGGGACCTGCGCAGAATGGTTCTGCACAGGTCCCATATTGTCCGGAGCTGCACTTGACAGGTATGAACTGGTATGACGTGATAGAAACATAAAATGATATTAAAATAGAAACCAGTCAGAGATGTAAAAAAAATAAAAATACAGCCAACTGACATCATATTTTAAAAATGCCTGGGTAAAGAAATCAGTTTTAACCTGGCATTGAAAACCTAGCAGTGTTAGTGTCAGTGAAGCATTACTGAAGTGGATATTTTAGGGACAAGGGAGCTTTTTCTTCTTTTGTGTCACGATAAAACCCTGGACTGCCAAAATGAAACCACTTTCTTGGCTTTGTCGTTGGCCAAACTTAAGTCCTCATCAGTGCATGTTTCTGGCAGTAATCGGCAGACTAGTAAATGAGCTGGATTCTGTATCTCTCCACATTCACACCATTGTTGTCCGCCAGCAGCCCCGACTTGAGCATGTTGGTCTTACATTTAGGGACTCTGACCCTCAGCCTATTCAAGGCAGCGATGTACTGTGGTCGGTTCTGAACGGTTCTTGCGAACTGTTAGCAGAAATTTCAGGCCATGCCCACTTGGCCAGCCATGCCCACCTCTCGGCCTCCCCCTCCCCCTCACAACGCCACCAGGATTGCATTTCATTCACCTTTGCATTTCCGGTGGCGCCAGCCCACCACCCTGCCCCGCTCACTTCCCAGCAGTGCTGTGGCCGCTGGCAAAGATGCGTTTCTGGCAGCACTGGGAGGGGGAGGCTGGCACCAGCCCACCAACCCGCCCCGCTCACCTCCTAGCAGCACCGCGGCCACCGGCAGGGACGCTACGCCTCTCCTGCTTTGGGCTGAGCTAGAGCAATTCCCTGGCAGAAAGGTCACTTTAGAAATGATTGCTCCCATAAAGCAACCCTTTCTGGTGCAATTTGATAAACACTTTTGTAGAACAATTGCAGGAGGAAGGTGATACCTTTTATTGGATCACTTAAAAAAATCAAACATTGAGCGAGCTTTTGTGATTCAAGATCGCTTCTTTAGGTATGTATCAATTTCTTGAGGTTAGGGCAGGAAAATTCTAAATGAAAGTCCACAAATGTTAATGGCAAGATGTTTGGCCAGGCACTCTTTCTTAGACGTGAGTTGTGAAAAAAGAAACAGGCTGAATCTTTTCTTCTCCCCCATTTTAAAGTGATACAATAAAAGGTATCACCTTCCTCGAATTGTTTTGTTTTATGTATGGGGATTACACTTTTGCAACTGTCTGATAACACTGTTATTTATCCAATCCACTGTGCAAACTGTGGGGATCTAGCCACCTTATTTTGGCACATGAGCTAGAAAATCCAACAGATACCAATCCCCCCAACCTAGCTCTAAAATTACGATGTGGTGACCCTTGTCTGCTGGCTGATTCAGTAAGAACACTCTATCCCTCATTTATTCTCTTTTAATCTATAGAGGTCGGAGTAATTTTTGGTGGCAGTTTCAATGAGTTTTTTTATTGGTTTTTAAAATGTGATTGGTTTTATTTTCTGTGAGCTGCCCAGAGTCTTCGGAGTTGGGCAGCAATATAAACCAGAAAAATAAATAAAAAAATAAAAAATAAAAATATTGCAAATTAACTAAGTGAGGAAGCAAACTGAGGACCAAATATGAGATGGATTGACTCTGTATAGTAAGACTCAGCCATGAGTTTGCAAGAGCTGAGCAGAGATTATCACTACAGAATATTTGGAGGTTGCTGAGGCTCATAAGAGCATCAAACACTATCACAGTACACAAAATATATTGCCTAAGGCAGACACCTCACTCTGGGTATTGGTAACACTAGCCCTGTTACTGTGAATTACTCTGGACATCCGTCCCCCCCCCCCCCCCCAGCAGGCTAGCAAATGTGTGAGCAAAGGAAGAATTATAAGTTGATTCATTAGCTCAGAGTAAGTAGGAGTAAACAAGTGTATAGATTGAGTACTATGGGCTATGTTATATTCTTATCATCAAAATAATATTTTGGTAAAATTTACCTGGGTATTGGTAAAATAAATCTCAGATGCTTGAAGTCCCTTTGTTCCTGGCGATGGAGAAAGAAAGGAATGAAGACTGTAAGACACAGCATTTAAGATAAGCTATCCGTATTGAACAACTTGCATTGTTAAAGGTTTTGCTTCATTTAGCATTTGTTTCTTGGTCTTCTGAAAGAAAGTACAACAAGGCTGAGAGTAAATGTTATGTATGATAGCTGTGTAGTAACTGTCAAAACTATTCAAGCCACCACATTCCCACACTTTCTAGCTGTCAAACAGCGTCCGTGTTTGATAGCTACGAAATCTCGCCAGACAGCGTAGTCTCGCGAGATTTTGGGAGGCACGTGATTTGAATTCTGACAGGCGTGCAATGTATCTCTTGTATGCAAATAAAGGGATTGAAATGTGTACACACCTTGTTGGCCAATTGCCATTGTTTATTATTGCTACTGTAACTGTTTGTATTGTATATAAGTCCGAGTTTTACCCCATCCAAACTGTATTCAAACCCTACCAATAAAGAGCTGTATTTCACTTCAGAACAATAAAAATGCTATTATAACCTACAAATAAATGTTCAGTCAGTGATCTCACTCGAGGAAAAACAAAAACTCAATAAACAATTCATAGTTCATAATCATTGAGTCAGTGGCAATTCTAAAGTAAAAGGAATTGATTGTAGGGTCTTAAATGGCAAGAATTGTGAGGTGTAAATCTTTCAATAAAATGAGTAGTATGGAGTAAGTATTGGGAGAATGGAGAGAATAGAAAGCAATCCACCTCTCCATTTTTTCACTAGGTTTATTCATAGAGTTTTAAATTATCTACTGTTGGCAGAATAATGAAATAAAAAGATTGCGCACAAGCAGAACTGTGGAACAGAAAGTATTCATGAAATTTTTGATGATAATTTTTCTAGCCAGGTTTTTGTTTAGCAAATTCCCAAACAGAAAAAAACAACAACTACATCATGTAGAAAATGTATAAGAAAAGCAGAAAAAGGTACGGTGTTTATATTGCTACGAAAAAAAAGAAGACAAATCTTTAGGCAGTTCTGTAAAACTCAGAAGTGTTCTCAGTACTAAAATAAGGATATAAATGAAGAACGGTCTTATATAATCCTAATAAGATACTAAGTGTTCTATTTATTTTAATATATAAAGCATAATCATGGTACAATGTAAGGTTTTTGCAGGTCACCAGTTGTTTCTGAGAACATTGTTGCTGTTGTGAATTTGACCCTGCACCAGTTTGAGGCTAAAAAATAAATAAATAAAGGAAGGAATTTTTAAAAATACAGAGCGAAACAATGCATGGAATTCATTGGCATATGAAGCCCCCAAATATAGATGGCTTTAAGAATGATTGAATGGATTCATAAAGTTTGGAATAGAACATTTAGGGGTAATATGTTTCTAATTATCAGGGACAGAATGTAAACATCAGAAAATGACTCTCCTACGCAATCCTTCTCTTTTTTCCGACCTTTGGTTTTTGCTGGACAACATGGAGACAGGATGGTAGCTTGAATAGATTTTTTTGTATGAAATATAAAACAAACACATCCTTAATATGCTTCAGGGATTAACAAATAGTTTGTTCTTGCTCCATATCACTTGTGCTTAATCATAAATTATGTCTAGTTTCTATGCCAAATTATGATTTAAAAAAACCCACACTTTTGCATGCCATTTTGTCTAGAATGTAGACGTTGGTATAATGTCTAATGCAGGAGTTCTCAGCCTTTTAAAGCTGGGGCTGGGTCATGCTCCCTCAGACAGCTTTGGTGGCCGGATGGCCATTTTGCCCTTCCTCCACCACACGGTACTTCCTGGTGTGGTGGAGACAGTGGGAGGCCACATGAAATGGTGCTGCAGGCCACATTCGTCCCACAGGCCACTGGTTGAGAATCCCTGGTCTAATACAATACCTAGTCAGTGCTTATTTTAATGTAACTTATATTTTCACAGTAGTAACTATTGCATTTTTAGTTCATGTCATGAATTGCCTTGGGTTGTATGCAGGGAGAAATAAATTCAAAACAAACAGATGAATTTTAAGTAAAATGTTGCTTAATGTACAAGTTTGCGTTGAATTTGCGAAAGTTACCTTTTTGGACAACCCTCCAGAACCTCCATTCAGCATAATTGCCATGCTGGCTGGGGATTCGGGCGCTTGTAATCCTAAAAGTATCATTTCCAAATTCTGCTTTTTTGTACACAGTCTTTGTTGCAGAACTTAGGCAAATGAACGGTCAAAAATATAATTGTATATTGAATGGTGTATTAGTCCAGGAAAGGAATATAACTTTCAAATGCTGACCAAATGTTCTTCCTTTTCCTTAGTATAATTGTGGTGTATGAATTTCTGGTGTAGCAGGATATTATAATATAGAAGAAAAATATTGCAAGCGCGGTGCCAAAATGGCCGCCGCGCTCTTTGCGGGGGCACCCCAACCGGATGCAGAGATCCGGGCTAGTTAGGGGGCATGGCCACCCCTCTATAAAAGGGGTGGCCACGAGGCAGCCACGCTGCCATTTTGCGAGAAGCGACAGAGCAGAGAAGTTCGCTCCGATGCTTCTTTCCCTTGGCTTCGCCTTTCTTCCCTTTTATCGGAGGATATCCTTTAGAATTTGCGAGGATATCACTCTGACATTGCTTCTAATTTGATTGGAGGATATTCCTCCTCCGATCAGCACTTGCTTGGGTGGCTATGGCACCCAAGCGTAAAGCTCAAGCGGCCCCCAGGCCGCGACCTAGGGGGAGGGCTCGGCCCATCCCCTCGACCTCTTTGGGGCAGCCACAGGGCTGGAGGGCTCGGGCGGCTGCCCCACAGGGGGGTGGCAGGGTCATCACACCCACTGCCACCAATGAGGGTGACCAGGCCTCTGCCTACCCGCCCACTCGGAGGACTCAGGCGGGGGCTGCGCAGGCCTGCTCCCCTGGGGTTTCTACCCCTGTTCCACCTTTGCCCGGCTTGGGGCACAGTGGCCCACCCGGGTGCGGTGTGGGATTGCGCCCCACCGTTCTACCGGCCCCTCATGGGCCGGATTATTGGGCATGGCCCTGTTCTGGCCAAGGATTGCCACATGGGTTGATCCCTCAACCTGCTCAGCAATTACCCGGTGGGCCATCCGGCCCATCTGGCCCACCTTATCCTGGTGGGTCAGACGCTGTGGATGCTCTCCTTGCCCACATATCAGCACTCGAGGCATCAATGGGCATTGCTCCACCACCTTCGGATGGTGGGCTTGCCAGCTCTGCAGTTCTGGCCCACATGCCAGCCATGGCCGCGCAGCGGGCCGCCAACAGGGTTGAGCTGCTGGAGGCTATCAGGCCAGCGCAAGCCGGCGCCTCGCAGCTCCTCATCAGGCCATTACAACAAGGCTTTCCACCGGGGACTGGTCCTGCTTGGCAGGGGCGCATTGGGACACAGAGCTCGATGGCCATCGTGAGCCCCAGTGGGGGCGGCCCATGGGGGTGCACCGAGTGAGTATCCTGGTCAAGTTAGTCCACCGGTGACACTAGCTAATGCTGGGGGTACAGTGGCCATGGCCGCAGCAAATTACTGCGGGAGGGCAGTTTAATCCACACTGTCCTGTTACTTCCTGGGTGCCCAATTATCCCCCGGTTATTGCAGGGGGGGCCGCCCCTACGAGTACACCTAACTTCTCGGGGGTCCTACAGGGCCCAGTACGGGTACCCCAAATTCAATTCGTGCCAACGGTGGCCCTGCCAACGGCTGGTTACTCCCTACCCCTGGGTGACCATTTATCCCAGGCTACTAGGGAGAAGATATGGCGTGGCGAATACGTTGACATTTTCACCCTCCTGAACCGTGAGCCCACTAAGGAGGAGAGGGAGGGGCAGGATGACAGGGACAAAGAGTTGTCCCGTCGTCGTAAGCCACCTCACACTTGGGCCAATTGGTTACCGGCCTATCTAATTTATATGGCAGTATACCTAAGGGCCCGTCCTGATTTGGCCATCCCAATGGTCCAGTACCTGGACAATATTTACCGGGCTGTGGTTGATTTCCCTGGCCCATCATGGTTGGCTTATGACGAAGAATTTAGGATGAGGGCGGCCCTTCACCCTGAGATGAGGTGGGACGAGCCCTGCCAGCAGTTGTGGCTGCTGTATATGATCCCCACGCGGCCAGCGCCTGGTGACCGGTACTACTGTGGCCATGCCTTACATCGGGCTGTTACTACACAGACTCCCCGCCAGCCGGTGGGGCAGGGGGTTCCAGCCCGCCTGCTGTGTTGGAGTTTCTCTGCCAATGGAGTGTGCAAGAAGTGCCAGTGTAGATATAGGCACGAGTGCCTTTCTTGTTCCGGCCCCCATGCCGCCTCCGCGTGCCCGCGGGCCGGTGGGTCATGAGGCAGAGGAAGGGGTTTTCAGTGGGCGGCCAGAGCTCCCTCTGACGGTGCTACCCATTCAAAAGGCCCCCTCCCCAATTAATGTCCCGGTGCTTGAACAATGGCTGCGCGCTTATCCTAGACGGGATGATGCGATATACCTGCTTGAGGGCTTCCAGTTTGGCTTCTGCATACCCTTTAAAGGTGTTCATGGGCCTCAGGATGCCCCGAACCTACTGTCTCTCAGGGGTAATGAGAACATTGCTGCGGAGCAGATAGCCAAGGAGGTTAAGGCACAGAGGGTGGCGGGGCCATTTGACGACCCCCCATATTCTAACTTGAAGGTATCCCCTCTAGGTTTAGTCCCTAAGAAGTCCCAGGGTGAATTCCATCTAATTCACCACCTTTCTTACCCTGCGGGTTCATCGGTCAACGACGCTATACCCGACGACCTTTGCTCTGTCAGGTTTACGTCCTTTGACCAGGCCTTACAGATGGTACGCTCGTGTGGTCCCGGGGCGCTATTGGCAAAGTGTGATATCAAATTGGCATTCCGATTGTTGCCAGTGCACCCGGATGACTTTGAGCTGTTAGGTTTTTGTTTTCGGGGCAAGTTTTATGTGGACAAGGCCATGGCTTTTGGCTGTTCAATTTCCTGTTCTGTCTTCAAATGATTTAGCACCTTCTTCCACTGGGCTTTTGTTTGTATGTTGGGGTCCCGGTCTGTAGCCCACTACCTTGACGATTTTTTGTTCGGGGGTGGACATGACACCGGCATGTGTGCACGCCTGCTCACCATGTTTCAGGTGCTTATGCGGGAACTGGGCGTCCCCCTAGCACCTGAAAAGACAGAGGGCCCCGCCACCACCCTTCCCTTTTTAGGTATTCAAATCGACACTGTCGCTCAGACATCCAGGTTGCCTATGGAAAAGGTGACTTGGATCTCTGATGCGATTTTAGCAATGCTTGCCAAGCGTAAGGTGTCTCTCCGGGAGTTGCAGGTGCTCCACGGCCACCTCAAATTTGCCTGTAGTTTAGTGACACCAGGTAGAGCCTTTGCCAGGCGTCTGTGTGACGCTATGGTGGGCCTTTCTAAACGACACCACAGGGTACGGCTGACTAGGGGTTTACGAGCAGACCTTTTGGTTTGGCTCACATTCCTACAGGACTTTAATGGCGTCTCCTTTTGGAGATCTGAGCTTATGGTCAGCCCTCATTTCCAAGTACAATCAGATGCCTCCAGCTCCCTGGGTTATGGGATTTATTTTGAAGGACAGTGGGCCTATGGTCAATGGCCTCAGATATGGCAGGGCACAGATCGTTTACGCGATCTTACGTTCCTGGAGTTTTTTCCAATTTTGGGGGCCCTTATGCTCTGGGGAGACAGGTGGGCTAATTCGGTAGTTCACTTCTGGTGTGACAACGCTGCGGTGGTGCACATTGTCAACGCCCAAACGTCTAAATCCCCCAGAATCATGGCCTTAGTTCGCCAATTTGTTCTTAGGTCCTTGCGCCTTAATGTGCTCTTCAGGGCAAGACATGTGCCAGGCATTAATAACGATATTGCTGACGCTTTATCCCGCCTGCAGATCTCCCGGTTCCATGCCTTGGCTCCAGATGCAGAGGAACTTCCCTCCCCACTCCCGGCCGAGATTTGGACATTTGGCGAGGAGAGGCGAACCGGGTGATCGGCATGTCTTTGGCACCTCGCACGTGTAAGGCGTATATACATGCACTCCTCCAATTTAGGACCTTTTGCGGACAAAGGCAGTTGCCCGAAATGTGGCCGATACCGGTCGACCAGATTTTACAGTATATGGTGCACCTTCATGATCAGGGGTTGGCCCCACGCACTATCGCCACCAGGCTATCCGCCTTGGCATTTATGGCCAAGGCACGGGGCTTTACTGACTGCGTGAATGACTTCCGCATACGCCACGTATTGGAAGGGTGAACACGTGAGTGTGGCCACCGCCCGGACACACGTCACCCTGTTTCACCAGGTGTTCTGACCCACCTTGCATGAGGTTGGCATAGACTGTGTTACAATAGGTATGAAGAGGCTCTTTTTCACGCAGCTACCACCGTAGCTTTCTTTGGAGCTCTCCGAATCAGTGAGCTGGTCCCATTGTCAAAGGGGGACTTGTCTCGTAGGGCACTGGAACTCGACGATGTCTCTATCAACCAGGAGTGGGCTCAGTTGAGGATTCGTTCCTCAAAGGCCGATCAGCATGGAGTAGGCAGTGGTGTTAGACTGCCACGATGTACATTTGCTGACATCTGTCCGGTTGGTGCCCTACATGCATTTTTGGCAGTGCGTGGCACGCACCCTGGCCCGTTGTTCTGCCACCAGGATGGGTCTCCTCTTACCAAATTTCAGTTTTGGAGGGTGACGGGTATGGCACTTCACAGTGTCGGCCTCCCTGGGGCTCGTTATGGCACCCATTCATTCAGGATAGGCGCCGCTTCAACTGCGGCTGCGTTCGGGTACTCTGAGGCTGATATATGTCGGATGGGCAGGTGGGGGTCCGCACGTTTTTCCTTATATGAACGTCCCCTCACTGTATGAGTACCAGTTATGTCCTTAAATTCTTTCTCCTTCTTTTACAGACCCTGTGTGTCTACGCACACCGGTGGCAGTGTGGATGGTGGGCCACAGTTACGTGCACTGGGCAGCACAGTATGCTGCAGCAACGGAGTGGGGACCCCATCTCGGGCTGCGTGCATCCGCACGCATACGGTGGTATGCTTTGCGCGGCATGAGATGGTGGGAACTGTTGCCATTCCTGATGTCCATCAGGGATGCTGGACCGCCTGATGTCCTGATTCTGCACCTCGGTGGCAATGATCTAGCACAGATCACTGGCCTTTCTTTTAAAATGTTGGTGTGCAGTGACCTGGCGTTTTTACATCATCTATGGCCGTACACACAGTTGCTATGGTCTGACATCGTGCCGAGACAGTGTTATAGAGGAGGCATGGACCTCCGTGGTCTGGACCGTGCCCGGCGGTCAGTGAACAGGGTTGTTGCCCGGTTTCTTGTTGAGAATGGCTTGGGGACAGCCATTCGACACCCGGGGATAGGCTTGCAGGATTTTGACCTGTATGCAGGAGATGGGATCCACCTGTTGGCTAGAGGTATGAACCTCTTTCTGGAGGATGTGCAAGCGGGCCTGGTGACCGAGCTGACGGTCTGGGGGGGGGGGGGCGGTGAGTCATCATGGACGCCTCCCCGTGTGGCAGGTAGCACTGGTAAGGTAAAGATTTAGGACCTATGGGTATCCGGCAGGTTCGCAATTGACTGGCCAACACGTAGATAGGTACAGGGGAAACAGGATTGGCTGGTCAAGGGCGAACCATGAAAGGGGTGGATGTCAGTTGCTTCACAGCCTGCATCACCTTGATATTTGAACGGATACACGTCATAGGGTGGTGTCAGTAGATAGTATATTGACTCCGGTCAACAATTTGTTTGTGTCAACAAACAAATTGATACAAATTGATCCATGTAGCCAATTTCCATTGGCATTTTGGGTGGAACCTTACCAGTGCTACTGCGGCCTGCTTGCCTTAAAGAATTACAATTGGATGATACACCAATTGAAAGTGATAATTCGGACTAGGGCATTATTCAATAAAAGTGGCCCAATGCCTTTAATCCAATACCGGTGTCTGAGTCTTTATTGGGTGGGTGCGCCTGCAAAGAGTTCAGGTCAGGGTTATTTTAACATTAGACATCAGAGCTTTACATTCATTGCTGTGTTCATTGCTGAAATGGGACTGCGGTGGCTCACCTTGTTACCTGGAAGGTTGGCAAGTTGGCAGTTTAAAACCTGAATACTGCATGACGGAATGAGCACCTGTCTCTGTCTGAGCTCCTGTCAACCTAGCAGTTCGAAAGCAAGAAATAGCAAGTAGATAAATAAGGGACTACTTTGGTGGGAAAAAGATCTTGGGGACATGAAAAGAGCCTCATTCAGGTGTCCCCGGAGCAGAGTTCCTCTAGCAAAAATCCTTTCAGCCCAGAAAGTACCTTTGTCTGCTTCTGACATGACAAAAAAAAAAAATTGTTGAAACAAAGGCTTGCATTGTTTCATATTCTCCATCTCAGTACTGCATATGTATTTTTTAAATTCTCTCTGCTCAACCTTCTTGTGTTACTGGAGGCTCTGTGACAGAAATATGGTGGTAGCAGAGTGCTTTTTGGATACCCTGGCTTATCATAAAGACAAGCAAATGAGTCCTAGAACAAATCTAGCCTGAACCATATTTGGTGGCAAAAATCATGAAACTGAGGCTGTCCTACTTTGGGCACATCATGAAAAGACAAGATTCTTTGTGAACTACAATAATGCTGGGAAGTGTTGAAGGCTGCATGAAGAGGGTAAAAACAAAGCAGCAGTTTACAAGAGCTGAGCAGGGCAGTCGAGGTCGGGACATTTTGAAGATCGCTAACTCATGAGGTCACCATAAGTAAGAGACATAGCTGTCAAGTTTTGGATTTGAAAAAAAGGGAAATTTCCCAGACAAAATGGGAAACTTGACAGCTATGCTTATCCTGTGCAGCCCTCCAGTGGCGGCATTAGGGCATTGCAGTCTGACTGATATGGGACGCTGCCAGGGAAGAGACGAAAATACGGGAGGTTCCCGGCCAGTACGGGACACTTGACAGCTATGGTCAGAGGTGACTTCATGGCTGTTAACAACAACTGTGATTGATCATTTTATGAAACACAGCGAGACAGAAATTAATTTCTCATGATTTTATTTTTGATTCAGGTGTCATAGGTCCACAACTGCAAATGGGGTGCACGGAAGGAGAAAATTTGGAGGCAATTTTTATGTGTGTTGTAAAGGGAAACAGAGGGAGGGGGGAATGTACGTTTCTAGAGGCTGAGAGCAGTTTTTTCTTTTTCATATCACTTTTTTGGGAAAAGTGAGAGAAAATTAACTTAATTGGAGTAGACTATTTTTTCTGTTATAGGAAGGAGAAGAAATTGCAAAAAATAAAAAATAAAAATTCCTTTTTGTTGTTTTGCATACAACTTGGGGATGTTACTTCCAGAATCCCTTGGCAGATGGAAGGGTTGCTTTAAGGGAAGACCACTCCTCTTAAAGCAGGGGTTGCCAAACTTTTTAAGTTGGGGGCCAGGTCGCGCTCCCTCAGACAGTTGAGCGAGCTGGACTGGTGGTTCCCCCCGCCGTAAACACTGCCATAAAATGCATCCAAGGCTGTCATAAATGCACTTACAACAGCTGTGGGATTGTTTATGGCTGTCATAAACACTTCTGGTGGTGGTGTAGGCTGGATGATTTGCCACCGTGGGCTGGGTCCGGCACACAGGCCATAGATTGCCCACTCCTGTCTTAAAGCAAACCTTTCTGGTGTGATCAATATGTTTCTTTGCAGCTGTCTGATCACACCCTGAGTCTTAACAACAAGCTCAATCTTCCTTCAGACAGTCTCTATCTCTCCTTACATACATAACACGCCCCCCCCTCTCTCTGAGTCTTCTTTAAAACAACATCAATTCCAGTGCTCATTAGGGAATAGGGATTTGCATGTCCCTTGAAAATTCAGGAATGCAGTTTGGTTTTACTCATGGATTCAACTCTGAGCCTGAATGCCCAAGTTTGGGTAGTGAACAAGAATGCACAGCTAGCGGGCTGCGACATCCATTTCTGCAGAGGTTCATTTGGCTACAGTGATGCATAACTTAATTTTATCCTGTAATCCTAAAAGAAATCTCCTAAAGCCTTCTGTTTAGGGCTGTCTTTGGAATTTCTACTTTATCCAAAATTCTGCAGCCAGGTTGTTGACTAGCATCAGTTATAACGAGAATAAAAATTATTTGCTACAACAACTTTGCTGGCTACTGTTTGTATCCCAAGTGCTCATTATAAAATATGCAGCCCTGTATGGCTTGGCTCCAGGCCACCTGAAGGACCTCATCTTCCCATAATGAGTTTGCCTGCGTCTTAAGATCTTCCAAAGGGGCATAGAGGGCCTTCTCATCATTTGCTCCCAGGATGTGGAATTCCCTTCTGAAAGGAACTAGGTTGTCTCCTCCTTACTGTCCTTCCAGCATAGTCAAACACTTTTTCATTTACACTAGTGGTTCTCAACGTGGGGACCACATCCCACAAGGGGACTTTAATTCCCAGATGCCTAAATCAGCACATTGGTTGATCAGTGCTTTGGGAATTGACTTAGGCTTCTAGAAATTGAAGTCGAAAAACCAAAGGTTGGGAAACACTGATTTACACAGAACTTTGGCCACTGAGTGACCAGCCACCAAGAGTCTTCTAATAGTGGATATTTTTCTTATTTTTTAAAAAAATTATTCATAAAATTGTATTAATTGACTAGATAGAGTTATGTTGGTGCAAGCTTAAGATTTGCATCACTTCCTGAAGTTACTTGCAAGTAATTAATGAAGTGCTGGGGTGCATCTCTGTTGCAGAATCAGATGTGTGATCAGGCATATGACTGAGGTATGCCCTGGCACTTCATCGATTAATCGCAGTTTTGTTCTTGTTCAGTCACACAGTCGATTCCAACCCTTTGTGACCCTATGGGCCATTGCCCACCATCCTCCTCAGCCTGGCCAGCTCTGTGCCCATTGCATCTTCAATACCATGTAGCCATCTACAATACCATCTAGCCATCTCATTTTTGGCAATTTAGCAGTTACCTGCCACACATTTTGCAAACCACTTGTGAACACCACTAGCTTCTGTCCAGTGTTTGTTTAAATGTGGAAATCTATTTGATAGTGTTTTAATACTGTACTTTAATTTTGTTGTTGTTGTTGTTCAGTCGCACAGTCGATTCCGACCCTTTGCGACCCTATGGACCATTGTCCTCCAGGCTCCTCTGTCCTCCACCATCCTCTTCAACCCACCCGCCTCTGTGCCCATTGTGTCTACAATACCATCTTTAATTTAGTGTGGGTTTTAAAAAAACTGATTTGCTTTTTTAAACATATAATGTAGTGTAGGACTGCAGTGGCTCAAGTGGCTAACATGCTGACTGGAAGGCGGGAGATCAGCAGTTCAATTCTTGAGTACTGCAGGACGGAATGACCTCCCATCTTTGTCCCAGCTCCTGCCAACCTAGCATTTCGAAAGCAAGAAATTGCAAGTACTGTAGATAAATAGGGACCATTTCAGTGGGAAGGTAAACAGTGTTCTGTGTGCTCCGGTGTCTAGTCATGCTTGCCACATGACCACAGAAATGTCTGCAGAAGCAGACAGTGCTGGCTCTTCGACTTTGAAACAGAGATGAGCACTGAACCCTAGAGTCGGATATGACTAGCTTTCGAGCAAGGGAAATCTTTACCTTTAATGTATAATGTACGGCACCCTGGGTCCTGCAAAGGACAAATGTGCATATTTACTTATTGATTGAATTACCGTGGATGGTAAAACCTAAAACCTAAAACCTGGGTGTAAGGAAGAAAGAGGCAGAGAAAGACCAGGCCCAACTGCCCAGAAACCATCCAGAAGCCTTGGAGGGAGGTGAGTGAAGAATCGGCCCCTCCCTTCCACCCCATCCTAAAACCTGGGTGCAAGGAAGAAAGAGGCAGAGAAAGACCAGGCCCAACTGCCCAGAAACCATCCAGAAGCCTTGGAGGGAGGTGAGTGAAGAATCGGCCCCTCCCTTTCACCCCATCCTGAAACCTGGGTGTACGGAAGAAAGAGGCAGAGAAAGACCAGGCCCAACTGCCCAGAAACCATCCAGAAGCCTTGGAGGGAGGTGAGTGAAGAATCGGCCCCTCCCTTTCACCCCATCCTGAAACCTGGGTGTAAGGAAGAAAGAGGCAGAGAAAGACCAGGCCCAACTGCCCAGAAACCATCCAGAAGCCTTGGAGGGAGGTGAGTGAAGAATCGGCCCCTCCCTTTCACCCCATCCTGAAACCTGGGTGTAAGGAAGAAAGAGGCAGAGAAAGACCAGGCCCAACTGCCCAGAAACCATCCAGAAGCCTTGGAGGGAGGTGAGTGAAGAATCGGCCCCTCCCTTTCACCCCATCCTGAAACCTGGGTGTAAGGAAGAAAGAGGCAGAGAAAGACCAGGCCCAACTGCCCAGAAACCATCCAGAAGCCTTGGAGGGAGGTGAGTGAAGAAAGTGGGAGGGAGAAGGTCACCATCCACCACTGCAGCCAGAGGCAGAGGAAGAGGAACAGCTGAGACACAGGGAAAACATCCACTGCCCGCCACTGCGATGCCCCTGGAGCAAGGGACCCAGAGACAACAACCCCACCTGGGGAGTGAGGACACAAGGATAAGTAGCTGATGTGAAAAATGTAGCTGAATTAATATAGAGACTGACATAGAGACTTCATACTGACTTAATATAGCAAGTAACATAGAGACTGTGTTTTAGAGTGTGATAATTATGCATGACAATATGTAGTGTAAACTGTTCTAAACTTTTAAAACTGTGATATGATGTATGATGCGAGGAAAAAAATGGCGTAGAAACCGGCAAACCACGCCACAAAGCTTGCCAAGAGAACCCTATGGACCAAAACAAAAGGCAAAACAAAAGGGCAGGCTAGGTGATACAGGATGCTTAACACCTCAGAGGGGAGAAAGGGGATGGACAGGAAAGGGGGAGGGGAAATGCAATGTTGTAAGGAGCAATACTGTATAGGGACATGGAATGTGAGATCAATGAACCAAGGTAAACTGGAAGTGGTAAAAAATGAGATGGAAAGAATAAGCATTGACATCTTGGGAATCAGTGAGCTCAAATGGACAGGGATGGGCGAATTCAGCTCTGGAAACCATCACATCTACTACTGTGGACAAGAAAACTTTAGAAGACATGGAGTAGCCATAATTGTCAATAAAAGAGTGAGAAGAGCAGTAATGGGATACAACCTCAAAAATGACAGAATGATGTCAGTAAGAATTCAGGGCAAACCCTTCAATGTTACTGTGATCCAAATATACGCACCAACCACGGGTGCAGATGAAGCCACAGTGGACCAGTTCTATGAGGACTTACAACACCTCATAGAACAAACACCAAGAAATGATGTTCAAATTATTCTAGGAGACTGGAATGCCAAAGTAGGCAATCAAAAAGTGGAGGGAATAACAGGCAGGTTCGGTCTTGGAACACAGAATGAAGCAGGACAAAGATTGATAGAGTTCTGCCAAGAGAACGCACTGGTCATAGCAAACACCCTCTTCCAGCAACACAAGAGGCGACTTTACACATGGACATCACCAGATGGCCAACACCGAAACCAGATTGACTACATACTCTGCAGCCAAAGATGGAGAACCTCCATACAGTCAGCAAAAACAAGACCTGGAGCAGATTGTGGCTCAGATCACAACCTACTGATTGCAAAATTCAGGCTTAGACTAAAGAAAATAGGGAAAACAAAGAGACCAGACAGATATCACCTAGACAACATCCCTAAAGAATACACGGTGGAGGTGATGAACAGATTCAATGGCTTAGACTCAATAGATAGAGTGCCAGAAGAATTATGGACAGAGATGAGGGACATCATGCAGGAAGCAGCAAAGAAAACCATACCAAAAGAAAAGAAGAGTAAGAAAGCAAAGTGGTTGTCTGATGAGGCTCTTAAAATAGCAGAGGAAAGAAGGAACGCAAAAGTCAAAGGAGAAAGGAAAAAATACAATCATCTGAACACAGAATTTCAAAGAAAAGCAAGGAGAGATAAGGAAAACTATCTAAAAGAACAGTGCAAAGAAATGGAAGAAAACAACAAAAAAGGCAGAACCAGAGATCTTTTCAAAAAAATCCGGGAAATCAAGGGAACATTTAAAGCAAAAATGACCATGATAAGGGACAAAGACGGAAAGGAGCTAGCTGATGCAGAAGAGATTAAGAAAAGATGGAAAGAGTACACAGAGGAACTCTACAAAAAGGAACTCAACACTCCTGATAGTCACAATGATGAAGAAATTGAACCTGAGCCAGACATCCTGGAGAGTGAAGTCAGAAAGGCCCTAAAGAGCACTGCAAACAACAAAGCTAGTGGAGATGATGGTATCCCAGTTGAATTTTTCAAAGCTCTAAAAGATGATGGCATCAAATTACTGCATTCAATATGCCAGCAGATTTGGAAAACAAAACAGTGGCCACAGGACTGGAAAAGATCAGTATATGTTCCAATCCCAAAAAAGGGCAATGCCAAAGAATGTTCAAACTATCGAACAATTGCGCTCATCCCACACGCCAGCAAGGTGATGCTCAAGATAATACAGGATAGACTTCAGCAGCATGTGGAAAGAGAATTACCAGAGGTGCAGGCTGGTTTCAGAAGAGGCAGGGGGACTAGAGACCATATTGCCAACATACGTTGGATCATGGAGAAAACAAAGGAATACCAGAAACAAGTTTATTTTTGCTTTATTGACTACACTAAGGCATTTGATTGTGTGGATCACAACAAGATGTGGCAAGTGATTAAAGAGATGGGAATACCAGAACACCTCATATGCCTCCTGAGAAATCTGTACATGAACCAAGAAGCAACAGTTAGGACAGAACACGGAATGACCGAGTGGTTTGGAATAGGAAAAGGAGTAAGACAAGGCTGCATTTTGTCACCCTGCTTATTCAACTTATACACAGAGCACATAATGCGCAATGCAGGGATGGAGGAATCACAATATGGGATCAAAATTGCTGGGAGAAACATCAACAATCTGAGATATGCAGACGACACCACCCTAATGGCAGAAAGTGAGGAAGACCTAAAGAATCTCTTGATCGGTTTGAAGGAAGAGAGTGCAAAAGCTGGCTTGAGACTCAATATCAAGAAAACCAAGATAATGGCAACAGGCCCGATCAGTTCCTGGAAAATAGACGGGGAAGAAGTAGAAGCAGTGACAGATTTTACTTTCTTAGGATCTAAGATCACTGCAGATGGAGATTGCAGCCATGAAATAAAGAGGCGGCTGATTCTAGGGAGACAAGCCATGAGAAACCTGGGGAACATAGTGAAAAGCAGAGACATCACCTTGAAAACAAAAATTAGAATAGTCAAAGCAATGGTATTCCCAGTGGTAATGTACGGATGTGAGAGCTGGACAATTAGGAAAGCTGAACGCAGAAGAATAGATGCCTTTGAAATGTGGTGTTGGAGGAGAGTTTTGAGGGTACCTTGGACAGCGAGGAGAACAAATAGGTCAATCTTAGAAGAAATCAACACTGACTGCTCATTGGAAGGTCAAATAGTAAAGATGAGGCTAAAGTACTTTGGGCATCAAATGAGAAGGGAGGATTCACTTGAGAAGGCCGTGATGTTGGGAAAGGTGGAGGGCAAAAGAAGAAGGGGGAGGCCAAGGATGAGATGGATAGATGGTATTGTAGACACAATGGGCACAAAACTGGGAGGACTGAGGGGGATGGTGGAGGACAGAGGCGCCTGGAGAACGATGGTCCATAGGGTCGCAAAGGGTCGGAATCGACTGTGCGACTGAACAACAACAACCGTGGATGGACTAGATCACCCTTGAGTTACCTTTCAGCTCTGTGACTCTTTGAAGTAGTTATTGCTAGAAATTTAGCACATAAGAACATAAGAACATAAGAACAGCCTTGCTGGAACAGGCCACAGCCCATCCAGTCCAGCATTCTGTCTCACACAGTGGCTCACCATTTCCTTCAGGGTATTCCCAAGGAGATGCCTTCACCTGCTTAGGATTCCCTGGAAATGGCATTGAGAGATATCCTGCCTATCTCTCCAATCCGGAGGTTGTCCTTAGGTAGCCATAATTATAGCCATTGATACACTTGTCCTCCATGAACTTGTCTAATCCTTTCTTAAAGTTGTCAAGACTGACAGCTGTCACCACTTCTTCTGGCAGGGAGTTCCATAGACCAGTAATCCTCTGGGTGAAAAAGTACTTTCTCTTATTTGTTTGAGAACTAGTACCCAAAAGTTTCATGGAGTGTCCCCTAGTTCTAGTGTTGTGTGATAGGGAAAACAGTTTTTCCTTATCTACTTTGTCCACACCGTGCATGATTTTATAAACTTCAATCAGGTCACCTCTTAGACGCCGTCGTTCAAGAGTGAAAAGGCCCAACCGTTGCAGCCTCAGATGGTAAGGAAGGTGTTCCAGTCCCCTAATCATTCTGGTTGCCCTCCTCTGTACTTTCTCCAACTCCATAATATCCTTCTGGAGGTATGGCGACCAGAACTGTACACAATATTCCAGATGGGGCCTCACCATAGATTTATAAAGAGGCAAAATGACACTTGCTGACTTATTTTCTATACCCTTCCTAATGATCCCTAACATTGAGTTTGCTTTTTTCACTGCTGAGGCACACTGGGTTGACATCTTCATTGAGCTGTCCACCAGGACACCAAGGTCCCTTTCCTGGTTTGTCGCAGAGAGTTCAGACCCCATCAGTTTATAAATGTAATTGGGGTTATTTGCCTCAACATGCATCACTCTGCACTGTGAAGCTCATTTGCCACTGTTTTGCCCACTCCCCCAGTGTCAAGAGATCCCTCTGGAGCTCCTCACAATCTCTCACAGTTTTCACTACCCTGTATAATTGTGTCGTCAGCAAATTTGGCTACCTTGCTTTTTACTCCTACCTCTAGATCATTTATGAAGAGGTTGAAAAGCAGGGGTCCCAGTACTGAACCTTGGGGGACCCCACTCTTTACTTCCCTCCACTTGGAGAAGTGTCCATTTAGTGCTACCCTCTGTTTCCTGTCCCTTAGCCAGTTGCTGATCCAGGACAAGACCTGTCCCTTTATTCCATGACTGGTAAGTTTATTCAAGAGCCTTTGGTGTGGGACCTTGTCAAAAGCCTTCTGAAAGTCCAGATAAACAATGTCAACTGGATCCCCCTTATCCACATGCTTGTTGACACTCTCAAAAAATTCCAACAGATTAGTGAGGCATGATTTGCCCTTGCAAAAGCCATGTTGGCTCTCCTTTAGCAGCGCCTTCTCTTCTACGTGCCTATTAATTCTATCTTTTAGGATGGTTTCTATCACTTTACCTGGGACACATGTCAAACTGACAGGTCGGTAATTTCCTGGATCACCCCTGGATCCTTTTTTGAAGATTGGTGTTACATTCGCTACCTTCCAGTCATCAGGTACAAAGCCTGATTTGAGGGAAAGATTATATATTTTGGCTAGGAGATCAGCAATTTCATCTTTAAGTTCCCTGAGAACTCGTGGATGGATGCCATCTGGTCCTGGTGATTTGTTAGTGTTTAGCTTAACAAGACATGCAAGGACCTCCTCCCTGGTTATTTCTATCTTGCTTAATTCTTCGGTTTCCCTCCCTACGAAGATAGGCTCTGTTTTGGGCATGTGGTCTCTGTCTTCTTCAGTGAATACTGAAGCAAAGAATTAATTGAGTCTCTTTGCAATCTCTGCTTCCTCTTTAATAACCCCTTGCCTTCCATTGTCATCTAATGGTCCAATGGCCTTCCTAGTTGGGTTCTTACTTCTAATGTACTTAAAGAAGTCTTTGTTATTTCTCTGAGTATTTTTAGCTATACGCTCCTCAAAGTCTTGCTTTGCTTTCCTGATTGTTGCCTTGCATTTGTTCTGCCAGAATTTATGTTTCTGCCTGCTGTCCTCATTTGGACAAGCCTTCCATCTTCTAAATGAGCTTTTCTTGCTCTTGATCACTTCCCGAACAGCTCCTGTAAGCCACATCGGAGTCCTCTTGGACCTGGCAGTGCCCTTTTTCCTTTTGGGTATGCATTCCAATTGGGCCTCTGTTATTGTTTTTATAAACAACCTCCATGCCTCTTGGAGTGTTTGGACTCTCTCAATTTTCCCTTTCAGTTTCTTTTTTACTAGTTTCCTCATCTTTGGGAAATTTCCTTTTTGAAAATTTAAGGTCTCTGTGTTAGATTTTATCAGTGACTTGCGGTCTATGATCAAGTTAAACATAATTGAGTTGTGGTCACTGTTCCCTATTGGATCAGTCACATTAACATCTTGCACCAGATCCTGAGTATTACTCAGGATCAAGTCAAGGATTCTTGTACCTCTAGTTGGGTCTTCAACCATCTGTCCCAGGGAACAATCATTTAGCATATCTAGGAACTTTATCTCTTTATCATGTATGTGCTGAACAACAGTTCACCCAGTCTATGTGAGGGTAATTGAAGTCCCCCATTATAACCAGGCTTCCCTTCTTGGATGCCTCCTTTACAACATTCTCCAACTGCCAGTCTCCCTCAAGAGTTTGGGTCGGAGGCCGATAGTATATGCCTACTGTTAGACCATCCTTGTGGTCTGGTACTCTTACCCACATAGCTTCTAATGGTGACTCTAAATCACCTAGATATTCCAATTCATACGATTTTATCACTTCTTTGACATACAAGGCTACACCACCTCCTGTTTGCCCCTTCCTATCCTTCCTGTACAGTTTGTAGCCTGGGATAACTGTATCCCATTGGTTATCATCCGTCCACCAGGTTTCAGTGATACCAATAATATCAATATTTTTATCTATTGCTAAGTATTCCAGCTCCCCTATTTTGTTCCGGAGGCTTCTGGCATTTGTATACAAGCATTTATATATGCTTTCCTGATACAGTCTTTTGAGTCCAGTTGCATCGTTAGACTGCCTCTTGCATCCTTCTGCTAGAGTGCTGGTGACTAGCTCCTTGCTCTGCTCAGTAATTTTTGCATCCTCCTCACTACTCAAGTACACACTTTCCCGAACCGGATGCTGCCCAGCTCCTGTCGGCTTTCCCCCAGTTATCAGTTTAAAAGCTGCTCTGCAGCCCTTTTGATGTTGAGTGCCAGCAATCTGGTCCCATCATGGTTTAAATGCAACCCATCCCTCCTGAACAGATTTTTCTTATCCCAAAATGTTCTCCAGTTCCTGACAAATCTGAAGCCCTCCTCTCGACACCACCGCCTCATCCACGCATTGAGGCTTCTGAGCTCTGCCTGCCTGGTAGGTCCTGCGCGAGGGACAGGCAGCACTTCTGAAAATGCTACCTTGGAAGTCCGGGACTTCAATCTTCTTCCTAACAACCTAAATTTGGCTTCCAGGACAGACCGCTTGGCCTTCCCAACATCATTGGTACCAACGTGTACCATGACAACTGGCTCGTTCCCAGTTCTCTCTAACAATCTATCTAGATTTCTTGTGATTTCTTGTTCCTAATAGATTCTTCTAAGCACAGACTCAGATTCATCATTTCCCCCCTAACTCTAGAGCAGGGTTTCTCAACCTACGGCCCATGGGCCAGAGATGGCCCACAGCTCCACTTCACGTGGCCCATGCTACTGCCTCCACCAGAAAAAGATGCATTTACAACAGCCATAAATGTGCCCGTGATTGTTGCATTTATGCAGATGCATTTTACGGCAGTGTTTATGGCAGGGGGGAAACAGCTGTCTGAGGGGGCGTGGTCCAGCCTGAAGCTTTATAAGATTGAGAATCCCTGTTCTAGAGAGATTTTAGGCTTTCTTTGATCAACAAACCAGTAAACAGAAATATGAGAAATGGATTTCCTTTCTTTCTTTCCTGAAGAAACCATCCCTCGACCCAGCAGTCCTAACCAACTATAGGCCTGTCTCCAACCTTCCCTTTTTAGGGAAGGTATTGGAGAAGGCAGTGGCGCATCAGTTGCAGGGGGTACTGGATGAAGCGAATTATCTGGACCCCTTCCAGTCAGGATTCAGGCCAGGATATGGTACCGAGATGGCATTGGTCGCACTGATGGATGATCTCTGGTGGGAGCAGGATGGTGGTCATCCGTCCATCCTGGTTCTTCTTGACCTCTCAGCAGCCTTAGATACCATCGACCACAGTATCCTTCTGGAATGGCTCTGAGGATTGGGGATCCAGGGCACTGTGTGGTCCTGGGTTTCCTCATTTCTGAAGGGTCTGACCCAGTCAATTTAGTTGGAGAATGAGAATGAGAGGTCCAGCACTAGGCCCCTCCAATATGGGGTGCCTCAGGACTCAGTGCTCTCTCCTCTCCTATTTAACATCTACATGAAGCCGCTGGGTGAGATCATCCAGGTGCGGTACCATCAGTATGCGGATGACACTCAGTTGTACATCTCGGCCCATGGGGACCCCAGTGATGCTGTCAAAGTCCTTTCCAGGTGCCTGGAGGCTGTTGGGGTCTGGATGGGGGCCAACAGGCTACAACTGAATCCCAGCAAGACTGAGTGGCTATGGATAAGGGGCCCTTCGCTATCCGGGGAGCTACCATCTTTGTTTCTGGATGGGGCTATTTTGCCCCAGACAGACCTGGTGCGCAACTTGGGGGTCCTCCTGGACTCGTGGCTGCTGCTAGAAGAACAGGTGGTGGCTGTGGCCAGGAGGGCGTTCACCCAACTCCATGTGATCTGCCAATTGTGCCCATTCCTGGACAGGGACTGCTTACTCATGGTCACTCATGCTCTGGTGACCTCCAGACTAGATTATTGCAATTCGCTCTACACGGGGCTGCCCTTGACGACCATTCGGAGGTTGCAGCTGGTCCAGAATATGGTGACCCGGGTGGTGATGTGGTGTGGACATTATGCCCATGCCTCCCCACTACTTTGGGAGCTGCACTGGTTACCAGTTTGCAATTTAAGGTGCTGGTTTTGATCTTTAAAGCCTTACATGGTAGTGGGCCAGGATAACTAAGAGACCACATCACCCTAAGGACATCTGTCTGTCCAACCAGAGTGGACCGGAGGGGTTCTCTAATTGTTCCATCAGAAAGAGGGGCTCATCTCTCTGGCACAAGGAGGAGGGCCTTCTCCGTGTCCGCACCGGCGCTCTGGAACCTCCTCCCAACAGAGTTACATCTCCGGACGGAATTGCTGCCCTTCAGAAAAGAACCTAAAACCTGACTCTCGGGCCAAGTATGGGGTGCAGGTAGAAGGGTAACCTCCATTGGGTGGATGGTATAGAGGATAACTCCTTCCCCCACGGTCCCTTCGGTCCCTGCATCCTTTTCAGGGGGTGGGTAGTTTTAATTATGTTTTATCTGTGATTGAGTCGGCCTAGGCTGAGTGGGCGGTGTAGAAATCGAACAATTAAATTAAAATTAAATTTAAAATCCCCCCCCTAGATTTTTATTAAAATTTAAAACTAAGCTTACAAACAAGACAAGCAACAAACAAACAAATATAAAAGCATTAAAAATTACAAACAAAATACCTGCTTAATAATCTAATACATCTCTAAATTATATATATAATGAAAACTTATTATATTTCTATCACAATATTATATAATCAGACAAAAAATTAAATTTATAATACACACCCAAGTGATATATACATTGCCCTGGAGGTTACAGTGGGCCACAGTAATTTCTTACTACAGTATATCCAAAAACTTAGCTGATCAGGTGCCGGCCAGCCACCATCACCTTTAATCAATGCATATTCCACAAATGGTTGCTACATATACCAAAATTGTTTTTAGTTATTATAACTTTTCTTTTTATTTATCTAGCATGTTAACTTATCATTCAAAGCAATCTCTCACATTCCTTTGTACCATTCCTCAATTTTAAACAACACATCATTCTTCTAATTTCTTGCAATACATTGTCTACCAATTGTTAACATGATAGATAACAACATTCAAATCTTGTCCCCAAGTTTCCCTTAATATTTCTTGTGGTCTACCCTCTTGATTTAAAATCTTATATATCTTGCTCACTGAGCTCTTTATTCCCATTTCTCCCTTTCTTATCTTTGAAATCATTTCCTGAAATTCCGTCCTACTCCTTTCCAAACTGGCTTTCCCCATATACCTACTATTCCACTTATTTACTAAAACTATCTGAAACCAATTCAACCTCATTTGTGTAAGAATCTCTTGTTTTTTCTCTCTATCCTTAGAGATCCATATCCAATCTTTAAACAGAAACACATCATTTCTATCAAAAACCTCTTTTATCCTCTTATCTAGCTTTATCAGGAAATTCCTCATGTCTTCCATTTCTATAAACGGGGATATACCTGGGACTAATTTCTCCACTTTCTTCTATATATCTATCATTGTCTTTGTCATTTTATTCTTAATATTTAATTTACCCATTTGTTGTTCTAAAAACACTGCTTTACCAATTTGTGTTAACTCTTTCATCTTAATTCCTCCCCAAATTACTACCTTTCTCATTAAAACCTTCATAATATCCTTCACTTGAAAAGCCCTATAATAATTCTTAACATTCGGTAGCCCCCAATCCTCCTTCCTTCTGGGACTAATAACACAAGCTATTTGATATTCTTGATTTTCTTCCTCCATTACAAAAATTATTCAACAATTTTTAAAATTCCATAATCTCCTCATCTTTAAATTGGATTGGCAGAGCATCAAACAAAAAATTAAGTCTAGGTAACAACATCATTTTACACAATGCTACCCTGCCAAGCCAAGCCAATTTAAACTTTTTATATTGCTGTATTTTATCTTTAATTTATTTTTTGTTTTTCATAATTTAATCTCTTAAATGCCTCAAATTTATTTGAAATATTTATCCCCAAATATTTTAAACTACCCCTGACCTGTATTTTATATTTCTCTTTTATCTGTTCCTGTTCTTATTTCTCTGTATTACACAATATCATCTCAGATTTTTCCCAATTTATTCGTAAACCTGTTATTTCCTCAAAATCCTTCAAATGTACTTGTATCCTTTCATAGGATTTTATGATTACCAAAGTGTCATCTGCATATAAACATATTTTATTACCTTCAATTCCCTCAATTTTTTTATCCTCTTATGGCACTCACCAGCAATTCCATCGCCATTATAAACAATATTGGTGATAAAAGACAGCCCTACCTAGTTCCAGCTTCAAGCTTTATCTCCTCTGTAAAAATTTCATTTACCCTAATCTTGGCAGAACATTGTTGATATAGTTGTTCAATAGTTTTTCTAAACTTTTTCTCAAAACCAAAACATTTAACTATCTCATTAATTGTTTCCCACTGTAGTGAATCAAACGCCTTGAAAATATCTAATGATAAAAATCCAACTTTCTCTTTATTTTGTTCTGCAATATCTATTAAATCCAATACTCTCCTTGTCAAGTCTGCCATATGTCTTCCTTTCAAAAAGCCCGCTTGATCTTTATTTATATAGTTGTCCATAAAACTATTTAATCTATCTGCCAATATTACGGTAAATATTTTGGTGTCTTGATTTGTAATAGGTCTATATGCATCTACTTTTTCTAAATTCTTTCCAGGTTTTGGTAATAAAACAATTATAGGTTTGTACCATGAAGCCGGAATCAATCCACCATCTAAAATATAATTAAACAGCTTCATTAATCTTGGAATCTTGAATTTCCTTTCTGTGTATCAATTGTATTCTTGATCATTTTGCTGGTCTGCCGGTTCCTACCGGAAACATGTGCCGATGGGGATTTAAGTTTGGCCAACAACAAGTTTTGGCACTTTAAAGCCTCTCCCCATTCTTTAGCGGGCACCTTAAACAAGTAAGAGGGTAAAGCACTGACAAAGACAGTTAAAAGAAACAATGGACACAATCCTGTGGCATTGTTTATCTAGTGCAGTGAGATGACAGTGGCAGACCGCTGCAAATTAAAAAGTTTCTCCTTCAATTCTGGGTTTTGCTCTATTTCCTCTCACGACATACGGGTATGAGTCACACTCAAGACAAAATCAAAGTAGGAACTCTTAAAGTGTTAACAATTTTCCACTGTGGATAGATCATTCTCACTGTGCTAGCAGAGCTTTTCTGCAAGATACTGCTTTGCTATTTTGTTTGTTCCAAATCATATTTTCAGCATGTTTTGATCCCTCTGAAGGACATAGTACTGTATTACAAAACTCCTTATGGATAGGAAAGAAGGAAGGGATAGCATTGCTTAGTGCACTCAAAACAATATGAACTCCCTCTCCCTCATCTTTTTGCTTCTGATTTCAAAACCACTGGTACTGCTTCTACTTGTTAAAAAAGCAAGCAGTATATAATTGTTGTTACAGATATTTCGAATTTGTGGTAGATTATTGTTCAATTCCTCTCTCTGCCTCAGAGGCCAAGGAAATCTCAGTCAATCCCAACTACGTTGTGCCCCTATCAGCTAAAACAGTCGTGTCGTTATTTCCCCCCTCAACCCAAGCAGCACTGAAGAGTTGTAAATTACTCTAGGACTGAATGACCCAACTGAAAAAATGAGGTATGTAGACGGAGATAAATGGGATGGAGGGGGGAGATACTGAGAGAGACAAGAAAGCAATGTATTAAATCAAGGAAAAGTTATGTCAGCAGAAGGTAAAAACCAACCATCTGAAAACTGAAAAACCTTTGAAAGAATAGATAAGAAACAAGAAATAAATCTCACTTTGGGAACTTAGCCTATAGTGCACCTGGCATCAACTCTCGATTATTATCAACCAATACTTGTAATAACTATTTAAAAATAAGCAAAGGCCAGGAATTACTTGCAAGTTTATATAAACACCTACTGAGTGGTTCCATACTTTACTGATTTTTAGGTATGTATGCCTGGTATTCTCAAGTACTGTATAGAACTAAAAATCTAAAATGTGAGTACAAACCTTTATTGATGATTAAGGTGATGCTGAATATTATTAAAGACAGTTGTATACCACTTTTCTGAAGATCTTCAGTTTGCACTCAAGCAGTAAAACATTAAGCCTTTTAAAGTCTATGTAATAATTATTTTTCAGCAATACACCAAATAGTAAAACAAATTAACATTTTGAAAAGCCTATACTATATAACCATTTTTCAAATGTTACGTGAGGAAAGACTATGAAGGATGGAAAGCAACAGGAAAAAGAGGAAGACTAAATATGAGATTTAAAGTGTCTAGCAGAGATGTTTATAGTAGGATATTCTGGAAGTCACTTATTCATAGGGTCGCTCTAAGTCAGAGGAGGCTTGATGGTCCAAGGCAGCTACAGAGGAAAACAAAAGTAATTAGGGCTGCTTGAGATTTCATGAGTAACCTGAGATTTTATAGAACGTAAGGGGTGTTAGACCACTAAAAATAAATTTAAAATGCCAGCTTTTGACCTGTACTAGCCTTTCTCATGCTGTGCAGTATATTTTTGGTGCAGAAAAACACACATGAAAGTTTCAAAAGTCATGGCAGATGTCTGTGCCAGATCTGTTTCTTAAAACTGAATTCTAAAATGCAGGCTACAAACAGAAGTCAGGAGTGTGGGTTTTGTATTCCACCCCGTCATACCTGTCAAGTTTTGGATTTGGAAATAAGGGAAATTTTGGCCACACCCATCTGTGGGTGTGGCCAAATCTGTGGGCATGGCCAAATATAGCCATGTGACTTGCTGGGCTCTAGTCATGCCTGCCGCATGGCCATGAAAATGTCTGCAAACACAGACAGCACTGACCCTTTGGCTGTAAATGGAGATGAGCACTGTACCCTAGAGTTGGATACGACTGGCAGATTTTACTTTCTTAGGATCAAAGATCTCTGCAGATGGTGATTACAGCCATGAAATAAAAAGGCGACTGATGCTTGGGAAACAAGCTATGAGAAACCTGGGGAACATAGTTAAAAGTAGAGGCATCACCTTGCAAACAAAAAAATTGCATAGTCAAAGCAATGGTATTCCCCGTGGTAATGTATGGGTGTGAGAGCTGGACCATTAGGAAAACTGAGCGCAGAAGAATAGATGCCTTTGAAATGTGGTGTTAGAAATAGGTCGATCCTAGAAAAAATCAACCATGACTGCTCATTAAAGGTCAAATAGTAAAGATGATGCTGAAGTACTTTGGACATCAAATGAGAAGAGAGGATTCACTTGAGAAAGCCTTGATGCTGGGAAAAGTGGAGGACAAAAGAAGGGGGTGGCCAAAAATAAGGTGGCAAGATGGTATTCTAGATGCAATGGGCACAAAGCTGTGTGGGCCAAAGAACCCTTTCCCCATCTTCTTGGGGGACTTTTGTTTTGTTTTCTTTCTTGTTTACTCAGTGGCTTCAGTGACTAAGATGCTAACTGGGAGGCAGAAGGTCAGCAGTTCTATTCCCAAGTACTGCAGGACAGAATGAGCTCCCGTCTTTGTCCCAGCTCCTGCCATCCTAGCAGTTCGAAAGCAAGAAATTGCAAGTAGATAAATAGGGACCACTTTGGTGGGAAGGTAACAGCATTCCGTGCGCTCTGGTGTCTACTCATGCATGCCACATGACCACAGAAACGTCTGCAGATGCAGACAACGCTGGCTCTTCGGCTTTGAAACAGAGATGAGCACTGAACCCTAGAGTTGGATACGGCTGTCTTTCGAGCAAGGGAAATGTTTACCTTTACCTTACTCATTTTTAATTAATTTTTTTCTCTAGGAAGCAAAGAAAGTGCAGAATAGTAAACCAGCCCCCTAGGGTTACCAACTGCTTGCAAGCAGCTTGACTTTAATGAACTAGCCCTGCACATGGCTAGACACCCCCCCCCCCCAATTAGGGTGGAGAAGCAAGGGATTAATTCCCTCAAATTAACCAATCTATTTGTTCCTCACTGCAACCAATTGAAGCACCAACACCTGAGAATGTTAGATCCAGCTTAAGGAAGGGGATTAGTAAAGAAGAAAAAAGCAACCTCTGTAGTTTCTAAGCCTCCCAGCAGCTGAGGAGTTAATCTCCCTCCAGATGGTTTGTTAGAAGGTGGGGTGCTCTCTCTCTCTCTCTCATATAGTGATCAAGCAAAATCCCCCACGCCCCCCTCCCAAATTAACTCTAGAACAGAAACAGAAGCCTCCAGCCAGGAGGCAGGGCAGAAACAGCTCAATAAACCATGAGAGTGAGAGAGAAGTCTCTCACTGATTTGCCCCTGCATATATGAAATATCGCTCACCTCTAGAGTAGATTTCCTCCCATCCAATGGTGGCTCCAAACAGCAGCAGCAAAAATGAAGCCTCCATGACCATGTGGCAGGGAAAGGGAAATGAAAGGGAAACTAACTACAGAACGCCCCCACCACCTTCTCTCTCTCCCCTTCCACAAGCAAAAAGCCACACAGCAACCTCTGTTGGCTGGAAAAACATACTGCAGCTTCGCCTGTGAGGGCTCTGGTCAGGAGTTTTTTTTAAAAAAATAAGGGATATTACGGTGAAATTAATGAAACGGGAGGGGGCAGGAAGAGGGGTAAAAATAAGGGGTTTTCCGGGGGGGAAACGGATACTTGACAGGTATGCACCCCGTGGGCCGTGGCCTTTGGTAGGATTATGTCTCATAACTCGTCAGTCAAAGTGCTGACAGGTATTCAGTGTCTTCTCCTTGCCCCATTGCTTTTATTTTGAAACTCAAGTTTTCTATTTAGACAGAAAATGAAATATGGCAAACCCCCATTGTGAATGAATTGGGAATAAAATTTAGTCAGACCACTAAGTGAAGCTAATTGCAGGCAAGTTAACAGTACAGTAGTAGCTAGTGGTTGGAAGTGGAGTTTTCCTTAAGTTTGCAATCTTGCTTGGCTGATATTAAGTGTGTGATTTTGCAAAAGCAGATACAGTATGTGTGCATGAGAAAGAGAGCAAAGCAAGTTAATTTGGACTTTCTACAGTGACACTGTATCCTAAACATGTATATACAGCACACACCTTTGCACTGAGCCAGTGAACTCTGGTGCCACTTGAGGGTGAAGCAGCGATGGATGCCTAGAAATTAAATTAAACTAAATTATAGCCATCACATACATAGTAAAACCAAATAGCTTCTTCTCCAGCACCACTTATCCACTTGGAGATCAGGTGAAGTACAGTGGTTTCCTGAAACTTTGGTGGTCATCCTTAATGAAGCCTGGTACCTCTAGAATTATACAGGGTGTGATGTTGGAAGTAATGCTTAAGATCTATATTCCTAGTATGGAAAAAAGACAATTACTCATGTTTTGGTTCAGCCTCTTCCATTCTACCCAATCCAATTGCATCCCCACCCTGTGGTTGATATCTGAACAAAGGTTGCAACTATTTGTGGATCAATGTGATTGTGGTCTTCCATGCAGTTTGTTTGAGAAAACAAGAACCAGAAATGTAAGGGTATCATGGCATTTCTTATTGTGAGACAATGTGCAGTTCCCCCACCCCCAAAGTGGTAGTCGACTGTGTTTAGTTCATTGCAGCAAAAATGACAGGCAAGAGTCTTGTGGTGTCTTAAAGATTGGTTACTTGGTTGATCCATACTTCACACATTTAGTTTGACATGGCAGATCGAAGCATCGTCTCCCACAAGATATTAGCAGGCTCTCGCCATCGGGAGGTCCTACCGCTACCTCAGCAGGGTCCGATGGTGCATAGGGGACTGAGGCTCATGTTTTCAATGTTCCTTTAGCCATTTTAAATACGATGATACAGCTGGGTGGGCTCATGTCAATGTTGGCCATGTTAGAGCAATGCACTGGCCAGGTGCATTACCTGAGTACCCAACCCCACTTGGTCCAGAATGGAGAACCATTCTGGACCACTAGCCAGCACCTTTGTGACATGGTTGAACCTGCCAGGGGAATACATAATAGCTGTGAGACGGCCAGGGACACCACATTGAGGCGTGAGGTGGGATTTGCAACAGACCTTAAAGATTAAAACGTTTTATTTGTCAGAAGCTTTAGTACCTCAGTAGGCAAATATTTTATATAGGCGTGGGGAAGAGGAGAATGAGTTGAATTGGGATTAATATGAAGGCTGCCTCTCTTTGAGGGTTTGCACAAGTCATTATGAAAGAAGCAGAGAAATGTTTTGAACAAAGCAGGGGACAAATAAAAGGCACTTGGGCTTCCTTCTTCAAAGTCACACATCACCGTCTCAATCAGAACCACATTGTAGAGGTATGCATGTGTCACAAGCAGAGAGCAACCACAATATGTTTCAGTGGATAGTTATTGCAAGTATATTCCCAGAGGGACATTGCTTTCTTCACAGTGTGGTATATATTGTTTGTTAAGTCCTTTTCTGTGGTTTGGCTAGTTGTTGAGATGATGATATTAAAAGGAAATGCAAAAGCCAGTAATGTTAGAGGACAGAACCAGGTATTTTCAGTGGGAGTAGGAGTGGGATGGGTGGTGATGGTGTAACTGCTGAATTTATTTAGTTCTCTTAGCCGCCTTCTTCTTCTTCTTCAGCTGCCATATCCATTCTGGATGTTGGCTAGCATTATGGCAATAGTCTTCCTGTTCTTAGCTCCTTGGAACAGTTCTTCCGAGGACATGCCACACCAGTCTCTCAGATTCTTCAACTATGAAGTTCATCTACAGCCAGGGCCTCACTTTCCAGGGATCTTTGTTTGCAGAGCAAGTTGGAGTATTCTATATTTTATGTTGTTCCTCATGATATGGCCAAGGTATTGGAGATTTTTTTGCTTAATGGTCTTAAAGAGTTCTTTTTCTTTATTCACCCAGCACAATACTTCTACATTAGTCACATGATCAACCCATGATATTCTTAGCAGCCATCTGTAGATACACATTTCAAAAGCTTTGATTCTCTTTTCATATGCTTTAGTCAATATCCAAGCTTCAACTACATATAGCAACGCTGGGAATACGTAACATTTCACTATTCAGACCTTTGTAGTGAGAGTTAGATATCTACTGCATAAGTGTCGCATTTTTATGAAGGTGGATCTTGCTTTTTCCATTCTTATTTAATCTCTACCTTGGGATCCCAATTTTCATTTAACATAATCCCCAAATAGACAATTTTATCCACTCTTTCAATTTCTTGTGTTCCTGCCATTACCTACCATATTTGGTACTAGATGGGGCTTTTTTTGCCTCAGACAGACCTGGTGCATAATCTGGGAGTCCTCCTGGACTCACGACTCCTGCTCAATGAGCAGGTGGCAGTCGTGGCCAGGAGGGCTTTCGCACAACTTTGTGCCATTCGTCAGTTACACCAGCTCCTGGGCCAGAACTCCTTACTTATGGTCACTCATTCGCTGGTCATCTCCAGACTGGATTATTGTAATGCGCTCCACATGGGACCGCCCTTGATGACCATTTGGAGGCTTCAACTGGTTCAAAATGTGGCTGCCCACGTGGTGATGGAGTGTGGGCACTATGCCCATGCCTCACCCCTGCTGTGGGAGTTACTGGTTTGCCTCCGGGTGCAATTCAAGGTGCTGGTGATGACCTTTAAAGCCCTACATGGTAGTGGACCAGGGTACTTAAGAGTCCCCATCACACCAAGGATATCTGCCCATCCCACTAGAGCAGACTGGAGGGGCTCCTTGATAGTCCCATTGGCTAGAGAGGGTCACCTCTCTAGCACAAGAAGGAGGGCCTTCTCTGTGTCTGCTCCGGCCCTGCGGAACTTCCTACTGACTGAGCTTTGTCTCCAGGCAGAGCTTTTACCATTCAGAAAAAAACCTTAAAATCTGGCTGGCGCAGCAGATGTGGGGGGCGGCTGGGGAGATAGTCACTCCAGGCTGGCTTATATGAGTGCCACCTGGGCTTCCAGCCTTCAGTCTTAGAAATTTTATGATGTGGACAGGTCTTGGTGCAGGTGAAGAACTCAAAGCAGGTTTACTCAAAAAGCAAAATGGTGCAAGTATATACAATGCAAATAACTATAACACAAAACAGATACAGTCTCTTGAGTTTCTCAGTTGATCTCACTGGGTCAGTTCAGTTGTGTTATATATACAAGCCTATACAGATCAATAGTAGTAGTCCATTCCAGCAGGGTAAATACAAGCTGTAATCACAGACAAATTCAAGCAACTTTACAGCTTCTGTCCTCCTTGATAGAGAGCTTATCCCGAGTAGTCCTTTCTTGTTCAGCAAGCACAGATGGCATAAAAGGCAAATATCATCTTCAGGACAGTGTAGAGGTACAGTTCTCATAGTAGGTCCTGGAACTCACAGGATTCCTTGCCCAGACTGATGGCAGAGAAAGTCAAGCATTGGAGTTTGGTTAGAGCAAGTTGAGCATTGAAGCTAAAGTTTGTAACTCTGCTTTGGCCTATATACACTGGTCCACGGAACACACCAGGGAAAAGTCCCAGCACCTGTATGTCTCTGCAGTAGGGTCTTAAAGGCATCACACACAATATGCCTTGCAACCAATTAGGGTGTGAGGCAAAGACTTACCCTAACAGTTTTGTAGAGTTTATATTTGTGGTGTTTTTATATGTGTAAGCCGCCCGGAGTCGTCTAGGCGAGAGGGCAGCAATAAAAATGTGAATAAATAAATAAATAAGCTTGCCTTGAGTTGGTGTTTGGCTTATAACCAGATATTTTGTCTTCTTGATGTTGAGATCCAAACCATATTCTGCACTTTAAGTTTTAACTCAATCCAGCATCAACTGAAAATCTGCAAGTTTTGTGGCCAACAAAACTGTGTCATCAGCATATCCGATGTTATTCAGGTATTACCCATTAATTTTAACGCCAATGTTTACATCTGATAATGCTTCTGATAAAATACTCTCCGAATATATATTAAACAGTGTTGGGGACAACACCTCTGTGAATTTGAACTTGCTCCATCAGCTGCTCTTCAACTCTGAATTGAACTGTCTGATTCCAATAAAGGTTGGTGATGATTCTGATATCTTAATCATGTACACTACACCTATTTTCTTCAGTGCTGTGATCATCTTCTCATGTTGGCATCTGTCAAAGGCTTTTGCATAATCTATAAAACACGCATGCATGTGTCTCTACATCTTTGTATGAGGACTTGCATTATTAACAGTGCCTCTCTGGTACGCATAGAATTCTGGAAGCCAAATTGTGTCTTGGTCTGGGGGTTCTGAATTGCAGTCCAAAGCAGCAGATAATTCAAAGCTTAAATAAGATTGATATAACAAAACGAACAGAAGTTTTTTGGCTGGGACTACCTTGTAGTAGATTATTCCAAAGTAGAACCCTGTTCTTTTTTAACTGTCTCCATCCTTTCCCCCGGAAAATAGATGGGGAAGAAGTAGAAGCAGTGACAGATTTTACCTTCTTAGGATCAAAGATCACTGCAGATGGGGATTGTAGCCATGAAATAAAAAGGTGACTGATTCTTGGGAAACAAGCTATGAGAAAGCTGGGGAACATAGTGAAAAGCAGAGACATCACATTGCAAACAAAAATTAGAATAGTCAAAGCAATGGTATTCCCAGTAGTAATGTATGGATGCGAGAGCTGGACAATCAGGAAGGCTGAACGCAGAAGAATAGATGCCTTTGAAATGTGGTGTTGGAGGAGGGTTTTGAGAGTCCCCTGGACAGCGAGGAGAACAAATAGGTCAATCTTAGAAGAAATTAACCCTGACTTCTCATTGGAAGGTCAAATAGTAAAGACGAAGCTAAAATATTTTGGACATCAAATGAGAAGGGAGGATTCACTTGAGAAGGCCTTGATGCTGGGAAAGGTGGAGGGCAAGAGAAGAAGGGGGCGTCCAAAGATGAGATGGATAGATGATACTGTGGACACAATGGGCACAGAGCTGGGTGGGCTGAGGAGAATGGTGGAGGACAGAGGCGCCTAGAGGAAAATGGTCCATGGGGTCACAAAGGGTCGGAGTCGACTGTGCGACTGAACAACAACACCCTTTCCCCTATCATTCAGAGAGTTATATGTTCTGAGATATCCTTTGCTTAAATAGTTAGGGGTTTTGTCTTTGTATGGTGAGTCTGAATGGATATAATTGGAATGCAATTATACAGGTGCATAATAATGTTCTTGAACTACAGCTCCCAAATGGTCTAGATGGCACAGCCAATGATCATAGCTTTTGGGAGCCATCTTGGGTTCATTTCTTTGGGGAAAGGAAACATAGAAACAAAATGCATTCACTGTATCCCAAATATGTTCTGTGGAACTGGTGGACTTCAATTCCCAGAAGCCTAAATAGGCTGATCAGTACTTTGAGAAATTGACTTAGGCTTCTGGGAATTGAAGCCCATAAACCAAAGATTGGGAAACACTCAGTGTAAATAATCCAAATTGTTAATGATGACAGCTGTTCCTTTGTTGAAGGTATTACTTTGGATGCTAAAGATGGCAACTTGTTCTGTCCAACTCAGATTGTATAATAAGCACCGTTGTTTGCTGACTACCTAGCAAAGCAGCAGGAAGCAGAGTGTGAAAACCTAATCAAATTTATGAACATTGTCTGGAAAGGTCCGTGATTAATATTTTTTTCCCCTGGAGCATTGACAAGATGTTTTGTTACATGTTACTACGCAATACGGTTTTGTTCTAGGGCAATGATAGTTGAGTGTCGGTGCAGGGATTTTTGCAAACATGGATGTATTTCTTGGGTGATGTAAGGCAGAACCTGTGCTGTACAACAGACAAAAGAATGCAGTGCTTCCCAGAGTGCAAGTAACATATGGAGTTTATTACAACATGCCAAAGTAATGATTGCCAGGTAAGTATATTAGAGAGTAAATGAAACAAAACAAAAATGTTGTGGCACTTCAAAGACTAAGTGCTATATTTTAATATTAGCATCAGTGGATCAGGTTCACTTCATCAGACATGGGAGTTAGACTTCATGGCATAAATTTATACACATCAGACCTGATGCGTATAAATTTATGCCATGAAGTCTCACTTCCATGTCTGATGAAGTGGACCTGATCCACAAAAGCTAACATTAAAATACAGCAGTTAGTCTTTGCAGTGCCACAATGTTTTTGTTTTTAGGTTTGTTTTGTTTATTCTCTGATATGCTTGAAACACAGACTAACTTGCTGCTATTCCAAAAAATTCAACTAGATAAGTTTTTGTGTGTGTTTTTTTAATAGAGTGGACAAATCCATGGAAAACTGTTGAGTGGGTAGCTGTGAAAGACTGCTTTTTCCTAAACATTTGTACCTGCAATCTGATACTGTATAGATGGTACAGGCCCTGCTATAAGTGCACTCAAACACTGAGATTGTAGCAGATGTGTATTCATGAACAGGCCTTGTTAGCGGTAGACTCCAAATGTCAATGCCATTTGCAGAAAGGTCAACTGAATGCTGAGTTCAAACTAAACTCACATTTTGGGAAGATAGGACATTTTCATATACCCGGGTCTTGTGTTGTTGGAAGATTCACACAGAACTAAACCTGCAAGGTAGGTATATTGCATCACTGACATTTGAAACATTGGAAACAACATTCTGAGATCTGAACCACTTTCCACAAATAAATTTTCTTCTTCTACTGCCATATCCGAATCCGAATATTGGCGATCCTCATGGTGATCAGCCATGAAGACTGTCCTGATAATACAATGCAGTAGCCTTCCATTTGCTTTCTGCATTGCGGCATGACACCAGTTATGCGAGTCACTTTTTGGTCCTAAACCTTTTTGGCATGCAAAGTCCTCCTCTGCCACAGGCCAGTATTGATAAAGTTGCTGTCATTCAACAAAATGGATTCAAGTGGGATGTAATCCACTTGGGGACCATCACCCTTCCCTGCGGATTTCACCACCCAAGAGGTTAGTGAGGGTTGTCAGGTTAGTTAACTACTGCCTGACACTCAGCATTGAGTTGCTGGCAGTACCATAGCAGAATAACCTGGCCAGACTGACAGGCAAAAAATAGTGAGACAAAATATTGTTTTAAAAAATCCTCCCAGCTGATATAATGGGAGGGAAAGAAAATGTCCTGTATTTCAGCTGTATTGCCAAGGGGGAGAAGTGGCATATTTTTTGTATTTGGTAGGTTGACCCCATTGGGAATAGCAGACATAGTCAGTTCAGGAAATACAAGCCTTGTCAACCTATCCAAAGTTTTCTGGCGATAGTCAATACATTAGAATTCCTATTGGGGAGAGAAATTGTACCAGGAGTGACTCAATGAATGTTTTTTGAAAATCTAACTGGATCAAGGCTAAAGCCATATCTTAGAACAGTTTTTGTTTCCCTGGATTCTGATTCTTCTTTCTAGTCTTGGTTGTACATGATATTTTAGTCTTTGCTTTTGTTTGTTACTGTGTTTTTACAAACCCAAATGTTCTGGTTTGTTTTGTCTTTTTACATTTCACCCATCCAACAGTATCAATAGTTTGAACTTATCAAAAAAGTTGTGAGGCATGTGGCAGGGATATTTTTTTTTGTAATATCCTTAACCTGTGGAGGACTATCCACCATATCTGCCTGAAGTATCCTAAAATGCAAAAATTAATTCGGGTGGGGGAATCCCTTTGCCCCAGAGGTAATACATAAAGTTATTTATTTAATAAATTTATTTAATAAATTTATTGGTAAAAATCCAATAAAAAAAACAAAAAACAAATAATATATGCACTGTGAGATAAGGTGTGTTGACCATGCAGAATATTAATAATAATGCTCCCACTAGCACTCAGCCAAATGGCTCCTTGCCAGGTTAGCAGAGAGTGTGTACTTGTTGAGAGTGTTGGAGAAAAAACAGATCACTTACTTTCCTCTGAAGCATTTAGCCCTTTGAATTGTTTACTTTGAAGCCAGAGTCCTGCTGGCTTTAGTAGCAAAGTTAAGTTCAGACTGCCAGGTGTTTGCCCTCCCTTTTTACATTAGTGTGTAAATCTTGAATGGAACGTGCATTCAAAGACTGCACTCCAGTGCCCATTCAACTTGGAATTATGCCCTTCCAAGAGTAATGTATGTGTTTGTGTAGACCCAATGAGCTTAACTATTAATTTTCCCATAGTTCTAATTTGACACTTCAGCAATGCCCAAGGCTGTGTGAAAATTGTACTTAGTATGTTTGCAGCACTACAAATCTAAGGAAAGGGAAAATTAGGAAAGGTGTATCTTCCAGAAAAAATGCAGGACTCTGGAGCCCAAGCATGCACAATGCTACTGTGTAATTACAAGGAATGCACTTTGTAATTTGAACTCTATGTAATGGTAATGATGCTGGTCTAGAATAGATAAAGATAGTGTGTTTTGGGTGTGGGGGGTGGGGAGGATCAGCAGGTGTTCAAAAATGCTTTTTTTGGGTTGCCTTCATCACCTTGAATACCTATCAGGTAAATATTGTGCCATCAGACCAAGTTGGATTTTTAAAAAATATTTTGAGTTCAGAATATGCTGTGTCTATTATTTCAGCGCTTGCTTGCACACTTGCTAATTGGCTTGACTCTTGGAGTAAAAGTGAGCTCATTAGAGGAAAGGCGGGATATGAATCTAACAAACAAATAAGAACCAAATAGGACACTATATACTAGGGGTGCCCACACTTTTCAAGCCGTGGGCTGGTCATATTGTTCAGGGGGCTGGATCCGGGCCCCGACGCCAATTCATCTGGCCCTCAAAGCACTCAAGGCTCCCGGAAGCAGAAGTAAAATGCGCCCATATGGGCACGTTTTACTTCCACTTTCAGGAGCAACGAGGGCTTCGCAGGCTGGATGAATTAGCACTGGGGCCCGGATCTGGCCCCCAGGCCATAGTTTGGGCCCCTGCTATATACTTTGTATGTAGGACACTATGTACTCTCCATCTTTGTGTGTGTGTGTGTAGCATTGCAACCAAAGGGTATACTCACTTACATGAGAGTAAGCCCCCTTGAACTCATTGTGATTGATTTGTTAGTAGATATATAGAGAATTACACTATTAAAGTCAACTGATAGCACCTCTAGTTAAAGGAGTGTGTGTATTAGCAAGATCCAGTGGAAAATGATTTGACAGCATTGGATTAGATAAGAGGCAGGGACAGATTTAAGCCTGTGGGGCATACTGTACTTGGTTTCATGTTGAACATTCAAGATTCACAGTTGGAATTTGCTGGAGAAAACATACCTCTTTGAGCCTGGGATTTATTTTAGTACCAGAAATGAATGGAGTTTATGATTCTGCCATATACACAAAAAAACATTGAGTGTGCTTTACCCCATTTTGGTAGTATAATTTAGGATAGCCAGGGGGAATCTTATTATTAAATATTTCGGAATTAGAAAACCTTGACAACCCACCATACACTAGAGATTTAACACTAGATTCAAATCTAGCTCCTGCCTGTTCTTGGATTAAAAGGTTGCTGATACTATTTGTCAAAAGGCAACATATGATATTAACTAAGTCATATGTATGTAACAGAAATTATTTTGTCAAGCAAAGGAAAACAAGTTATTTGATAGGCTTATGCATTGCTTGGGAACTGTTGATTCTTGATCTGTAATGAATATTAGCCTTGTCTTCAGTAATCTACAAAGAGCAGCCAGAAGGCTACTACAGTATTTGGTATTTATACAACTGAAAAACAAAAAGATCTGCAAATTTTACAGGGCTATTCTTCATCTTGTACAGATTTGGTTTATACTTACATGGTATACTTTGGCCTTTTCTTCTCTTTGGTTCTTTGTCCAGAACAATTTTCTATCCTTACCCCATTATTTTATAAAATTAATTTTGTGTCAGAAATTATTCTGGATTGAAAGGTTTTTTGCGGGAGAAACTCTGCTCAAGGAACGCCCAAATGAGGCTCCTTTCATGTCCCCAAGAGTTGGGACAGAAACAGGCGCTCAATCCATCATGCAGTATCTGGGTCTTGAACTGCCGACTTGCCAGCCTTCGAGCTAACAAGGTGAGCTTCTTAACCACTGAGCCTCCACAGCCCCTTTTCTTACTCCATGTCTGCTGGTTTCTGCCCAGGTAAACAGTCTACCTTTCTGCCACTTTTATAGGCTAACCCAGGGGTTCTTACAACCCACGGCCCGGGCCCAGCCCACGGCACCATTTCATGTAGCCCACACCCTCGCTCTAGTCACTGCTTCCTCCACCGCCACTGCCGCCTCAATCCTTTCCTCCTCCACTTTGCTTGGCATGTCCCTAATAGTGCTCAATAGTAGGACAGATGTTGTAAAACTTACAACATCTGCCCTGCTACATATCACCATTAGGGACACACCAAGCCAAGCGGAGGGGGAAAGGATTGAGGTGGCGGCAGAAGCAGCAGACACACGTGGCTGCCTGCATCTTTTCTGGGGGGCACTCTGGCACGGGCGAGAAGGACAGCCTGGACTCCTCCATGCAGCTCCTCCAGGCTGGTAAGCAGGTGTGTGTGGGAGTGGTGGGAGTTTGAGGTGGTCCTGCCGGTGGCTGCAGCAGCTGTAGCACGGGGCAGTGGGGGGCAGAAGGACCATCCTGCTGGTGCTGGAGCAGTGGTGGCAGAGGGGGAGTGGGTGGTGGGACCACCCTGAGCCACTCACTTGCGACGGCAGTGGCAGCGGTGCGGGGTCTGGCCCACCAACAGTCTGAGGAGCCGTGGTTTGGCCCACAGCTTGAAAATGTTGGGAACCCCTGGGCTAACCTTTTGTTAAAGCAAGAGGAAGAGAAGTTACAAAATTGTAGATGTCAATTTGAGAGTGTGAATATGTACACATGCTAAAACTTTGCAACACTATTCAAAATCTTTTTGATGCCAATGTAAATTTCAGCTGCTATGGAAATTATTCACAGTTTGTAGGGAAGGTCTTTCTCAGAGTTTTGTGAAATACTTGAGACATGAGGAGCTACTGCAGCCTTGTTCACCTATTGTACGTTTTCTAAATAAATAATTTCTCCCCACCAGAAATGGAGGCAAGAGATACTGGATGTGCACAGTTAATTTGGTGCAATACGATGTGTACAGTTAATTTGGTGCAATACGATGTGTAACAGCTCATACAATCGTTTGAAAAGTATCACTTTGTATTATCCCAGCTGGTGTAAATTTGGCACTTTTGTTTAAAAACTGCATAGTTACTAAGAGGGGAGGTTTTTGCCACTTGAGAATCTGATATCGGCAGGTTATCTTTTAAAGGCAATCTCATATCTGTCCATTTGTTTGCATTTAGTTCTTTTAGAGAGGTAATATTGATGTGGAAAAGATGATTTCCTTGCATTTGTAGATACACTTTGTTGGGACTTATCAACCTTATTCACTAAAAAATATTCATAGATAGAAGTGAATTAGCACAACCCATTCATTGACATAAGTACTGTAGTTGCATATCTTCCTTTTACTTGGGATATTGTACCCTTCTTTTTACCATGTACCTCAAGGGGATCTGTTGTCCTTCACCCCCACCCCCACCCCCAATCATCTTTCATTGCTTTTGAAGAACAGCACAAACAACAAAATGGTTTCTCTTGCCTTCGGAATTCATCACTGATTTGTGGGAAGTTAGCTTGACATCACATAACTCACAAATGCCATGTGGTGGCCATATGCTTGTCAGCAGGAGAAGCCATCCTCGAGGCCTTGTAGGACTCACCATGCCAGTAGTAAACTCTCCACATAGTTTGAAAACTGTTAAAAAGAGCTGAGTGGGATCTTGGTGTGAAAAACCTTTACAAGGTGACAGTGGTTAGCAGTCATTAAAATAGACTTTTAAGTTAATTTTTTTTAAAAAAAAAATCTTTAAAAATTCCTTTTAAAGTGCCCTCCAATACCACATAACAAAGCTGCCAGGAACTGCCAGCCCGGGCAATTCCTAGACAAGACAACTCAAGCTGGCTGTCCCCACCAGCCGCCCCACACCCGCTGTGCAAGCCAGATCTTAAGGCCCTTGTGGAAGGGGAAAAGCTCTGCCTGGAGGCGAAGTTCAGTTGGCAGGAGGTTCCACAGGGCCAGAGCAGAGACAGGGGTCCGGGGTTCTATTACTGCTGGATGGAGTGCAAAGTTCTATACCTGAGGGGGAAACAAACAAACAAGTGACAGGATTGGGGGGGGGGAGACGACAGTTGGCTCAATAACACTAGGATTGAGAAGGATCTTGGAAGTGTTGTAGATCACAAGCTGAGTATGAGCCAACAGAGTGATGTGGTTGTGAAATAGGCAACCTATATTTTACGTTGCATTAACAGAAATATAGTCTCCAAATCCCATGAAGTACTATTGCCCTCTGTCTGGCACGGGATGGGCCTCATCTTGAGTTCAACAGTATGTCTAGTTTAAGAAGGCATGCTGTCCACCTGGAACAAGTTCATGGAAGGGCAACAAGGATGATCAGGTGACTGGAAACCAATCCCTATAAGGACAAAATGAAATAACTGGGCTTGTTTAGCCTTGAGAAAATGAAACAGAAGGCGGAGGGGGCGGGGGAGATGGTAGTACTTTTCATATACAGTAGAACACCGCATAACGAAAAAAGTCCATTCTGTGAGGCACTTCATTATACGAAAATCCCTATGGAATGCATTGTATAACGAAAACATTTCATTGTACAATGCATTCCATAGGGTTATTTGTTGTATTATTTTTCTCCCATAGAGATGAATTGCTTTGTATAATAAAAAAATCGTTATATGGGGTATAGCAGTTAGCGTAAATCCTCTTCGTTGTACGGATTTTTTTTTGTTATACAAGGTGTTCGTTATGCAGGGTTCCACTGTACTTAAAAGATAATAAACAGGTTCATTCAATCATCCCAGAGTGCAAGACATGTATGAAATGCACTCAAGTTAAAGTAAAGGTAAAGGTTACCCTTGCTCGAAAGCCAGTTGCATCCGACTCTAGGGTTCAGTGCTCATCTCTGTTTCAAAGCCAAAGAGCTAGCGCTGTCTGCTTCTGCAGACATTTCTCTGGTCATGTGGCAGACATGACTAGACAGCGGAGTGCACGGAGCGCTATTTACCTTCCCACCGAAGTGGTCTACTTGCAATTTCTTGCTTTCGAACTGCTAGGTTGGCAGGAGCTGGGACAAAGACGGGAGCTCAATCCATCTAACAGTAATTGGGTATCGAATTGTTGACCTGCCGCCTTCCAGTCAGCATCTTAGCCATTTGTGCCACTGCGGTCCCTGGGGCGCTCAAATTAGAGGAACCCAGATTTCAGCCGAATATCAGGAAAAACGTCTTAACTGTTAGAGCAGTACAACAATGGACCCAATTACCTTGAGAGTTGGTAAGCACTCCAAGGCTGGAAGCATTCAAGAGAAAATTGGACAACCATCTGTCAGATCTGCTTTGATTTGGATTCTTGTATTGAGCAGGGGGTTGGACTCAGTGGCCTCATAGGCTCATTCCAACAAACGTATTGTCTGATTCTCTGATTCCTTAAAGATTAAACCAGTTTGTGATGGCATTAGCATTTTGTTAATAATAGTCCAATACATCAGATATATTAAGTGTTAAATTGACTAGAAATATACCAGCATGTTCTCTCATCATATGATTTGAGTAAGAGAGTTTATACAAGGCTATTAGAAGGGAATTAAGTGCATAACATGCCATGATACAGTAATTGTTTTATCAATGGTGGCAATTGATGAAACATTTTTTGGGAGACAATTAAAACATCTTTATCTTGGTTGGTCACTTTTTAAACATTGTCCTTCTGGTTCAATCATCATCATCATCATCATTATCATCATCATCAACAACAACATTTTAGAGCTACAGAGCTGGAAGGGACTCTGGATCATCGAGTCCAGTCCCTATCAAGGCTCTGCAACCAGATATCTAAACTACTGAGCTATCTAGAAGTTCATGTGGCATAGAAATAAGCCTCCTGGTGAATTCTTAATTAAATCACAGTATATTTACACCTACCTTTCCACTAAATATAGCATTCAAGGCTGCTTACAATCTTCTTAAAGAATAGAAACAGGTAAACCAACTTTATAGTTCCTTTTTTTAAAGACGGCCATCTGAAGCTCAGTGAAAAAAATCTTGAATATTGCCATTTCTGATTTGAAACTTATGCTTTTGCATAGAAGCTTCCACCATGATTTTGAAAATGCTGTGCAATTTGATATATTTTGTTGCAGGAGGATTGTTCCATATGGACTGGCTAATTACAGAGAAGGATTCAGAGGCAAACGATCCACAGATCAGCATCGCAAGAGCTTGCATCCATCAAAATGGCCTGCACTGCGCTGCTCATGTGCAGACCAATGTGATACACCATGTATGTGTTTTTGCACAAGTACCCAGAGCAGCCAATGGTAAGAGTATTTTTCTTTAGAGATTTGTACTAGATTGAGTGAGGGTCAGCCTTCACCGAACTGAAACTCTCCAAATGTGTGGACTCCAGCTCCCATTGTCCTATAACAGTGACTCTTCTGATGTAAGACAATGAGGGTTGTAGTGTGCCACATTTCCAGTCATTGTGTGACACATCATTGTTTGGGAAGAGGGCTCGCATAAGAGAAGTGGATAGAAACAATCCTAATTGAATTCAGTTCAAATATATGGTAAGAACACCTGTTAGGGATGGGATTTATGGAACTCTTGGACTACATATCTTATAATTCTACATTCTGGAAGTATTACTTGACAGACACCTTCCAGATGCTTAACTGTGGCTCATGTGTGAGAAAGGCCTCAATTGGAAGACTTACAAGCTTAGATAGATCTAGCTTTGCCCAAGCTTCGTGTTCAGAATGAAAGTTCTTGCCTACCATTAGGGCAGGAATTGGGGGTGGGGACCTCATCCCTGCAGTCTATTTCTTGCGCAACAGGAATGTCAGAGAGAAGGGAGAGGAATTAAACTGGTGCCCTCTGCTAGTTTAGGCTCTGGTCACATACATCAATGGCATGCATGCTCCAAAATAATAAACATTACCAGTAAAAGGTTTCCTGATCTTCATATACTATACTTTCTTAATGCGGCCCCATTTAAATAGAAACTGGCACTTGTGAAAGCAGCATGGATTGATCTTGCTCTTTGAAAAACTAGCCTTTATTGAGATATTGCTTCAGATATTTATGCCCCATGTTTTAGGACACTATCTTCAAGAAGACAGGTTCTCATTCTGTTTGGCAGAAATGTGGAGTTAAAGGGCAATTGTCATTGTTTCCCAAACTATGTTCTGTGGAACACTAGAGAACTTCAATTCATAGAAACCTAAGTGCTGATCGGTGCTTTGGGGAATTGACTTAGGCTTCTGGGAATTGAAGCCCAAAGACCAAAGATTGGGGAATACTGGTGTAAGTGCTGCCCTTGCATGCTTGTTCTGGTACTGATTGTGAGACCAATTGTGCAACTACTCATTCAACAAGGAGCCTGCCAGAGAAGGACAGACACTTACATAATTGCCCTAATGCTCAGCATTTTTGCAGTATGACCCAACCCAAATTAGAACCTGTATACTGTATTAAAAAGGAACCAAAAAAATTAACAACAGTTAAATGTTTTGGATGGACAAATGATGTTGTGCTGAAGTTCCCCTCTTAAATATAAGCTGAAAAGCCCCAGTAATGTTTCTCTTCCACAGCAATAATCAGGATGAACTAAATTGCACAGCCGAAGAAGAAACATATCGAGAAAAGGAGCGTGTTTCCACTTAGTTGCTCAGGAGAATCCAATAGCTTCTAAGTGAAGAGGTACAGTCTATATTTGAATTATGAGCTTGCATGGAGGAAATGCTTGGAAGGCAAGTTAATGTTTCAGTTAATTATCTGGGTTTATTACTTTCACATGTGGGTGAGGTGGGGGGAATGCCTTAAGGCAAGTAACAAACTTGCCTCTATTTGATCACGAGCCTATATGAGAAACAGATTTCAATCTTGCCTTCTCTTCTCTGGCCACAACAGAATTTAGTATGCCTTTAGGCAAGAATGATATTTGAAGTCATGTGCAAAACATAAAGTGATGCTTATTCATCTAATTCAGAAAGGTGCAACAAAATGCAGTCCGATGGCTTTGCATAATGCAAACCAAGCAGCATATATTGAATGAAATATCTGGTAACTGTTGAATATTTTTGAGAAGCCTTTGTTGTTAGCTTAGCAATTTTTATATATTTAGATTGTTCTCTGCAGAGATGGAGAAAGTTATTTTCTGGACGATAACTCCAAAAATACAACTCATATTGTGTGACATAGTTTTTGAATTGTCCAATGAGTACTTTTCCTTATATGAATTTTCAAAGTGTTCTGAACACCTAGTATATATGTATATTTTAAATATAGTACAGGGTTAATACTGTGTTGATGGGCATGTACAGCACTAAACCGAATGATTTTTGATTTCTAGTTGAGTAGAGTAGGATGTGTTTGTTAGTTAGCTAAAACAAAGATAAAAGTCTCCCTTGCTCGAAAGCCAGTCATGTCTGACTCAGGGTGGTGGTGCTCATGTTCATTTACAGCCCAAGAGCCAGTGCTGTCTGCATCTGTAGACATTTACATGGTCATGTGGCAGTGCACAGAAAAATGTCACCTTCCCTGCCAAAGTGGTACCTATTTATCTACTTGCAATTTCTTGATTTTGAGCTGCTAGCTTGGCAGGAGCTGGAACAGATGATGGGAGCTTACTCTGAATCGTAGCACTCAAACTCATCAAGTTCAACATCTTAACCACTAAGTGGTTCTATCTCTAGCTAAGTTTTCCCTTGCTTGAAAGCCAGTCGTATCCGACTCTAGGGTGCATTGGTCATCTCTGATTCAAAGCCGAAGAGCCAGCGCTGTCTGCTGCTACAGACGTTTCCGTGATCATGTGGCAGGCATGACTAGACACCGGAGCGCACGGAACGCTGTTACCTTCCCACCAAAGTGGTCCCTATTTATCTACTTGCTATTTCTTGCTTTCGAACGGCTAGGTTGGCAGGAGCTGGGACAAAGACAGGAGCTCATTCCGTCTCTAGCTAAATTGGTAGATAAACCATAATTAAAACCATGGGTTGTTTAGCAGCTTTGTTTAACAAACCAGAGTTTATTTAAGTTATTATGGTACTAAATCATGGTTTCACATTGCACCCTAAATCAAGGTTATGTGCTCAACCATTAAGTTTGTCTAACTCTGTCTTATGCTAGCTAGAACCTGGGACCATCCACTGTCACTGAATGGTGGGAGAGTTTTAATAAGTGTATAATTCAATGCTATGGAATTGACAACCTGGATATCTTTTAAAATAAATTAAATAAATACATTTATGGAGGATAGGGTATAATCAATGGCAGTTGGTTATGATAAACAGGTATTACAGGTAGAATGGCTCTAGGTACCATTACTGTAGAGCATAAGGGAGGGGTTGGGGTCAGCTGTATAGGCTTGTGTGCTCCCAAAAAAGAACTGGTCAGATATTGTGTGAAGAGGATGCTAGCTTAGATTAGTTTTTTCTTCTGATCTAACATGCCTCCTTTATGTTCTCCAGAGGCATTACAGCCACTATCTCAAGCAAGCCTCATAATCAGCCTATGAAGCGGTTTTATTATTCCTTTGCTTGTAGACGACAGGAATGGCAGAAGTACCCTTATTTATCTTTAATGTTAGTCCCAATTAGAATAAAACCTTTAGGGATGAATGTGCTTTGCTGACCACAAGTAATATAATGCTGTTTTGCTTTAACTCAGAAATTACACAGGATTTGACAGCTCTTTTAGCCTCAGCCCTTTAAGAGATCTCTTCTTAATTTTTTAAACATTTTAATGAATAATGTGGTAAAAGAGGAAGCAAATAATAATAATGAATGGGGTTGGAATGGGCCTATAAATTCATGAAGTTCAAGCCTCTGCAGAACCCCCAATAGGGTTGCCATAATTCCCTCCCCCAAAACAGAAGTAAATTGCCCTTGCTCAAAAGCCAGTCGTATCCTACTCTAGAGTTCAGTGTTCATCTCTGTTTCAAAGCCAAAGAGCCAGTGCTGCCTGCTTCTCAGACATCTCCGTGGTCATGTGGCAGGCATGACCAGACACTGGAGCTCACGGAACGCTGTTTACCCCCCCCCCCCAAAGTGGTCCCTAGTTATCTGCTTGCAATTTCTTGCTTTCGAACTGCTAGGTTGGCAGGAGCTGGGACAAAGACGGGAGCTCATTCTGTCCTGCAGTATTCGGGTATTGAACTGCTGACCTGCCGCCTTCCAGTCAGTGTCTTAGCCACTTTAGCAGACATAACTTAGGTGCAAAGACCATTTTTCAGCAATTGGTTAAATCTTTTGGATTAATCACATCTTTTCCTCCATGTTATAAATTCCAGCTCCCTCCAGTTTTAAAAACAAAATTGCAGTATCAAAACATTAAAGAATATGAAGCAAGATCCACCTACCTATATTAATTTCAGAAACTGGAGTAATTCAATTTACTCAATCTCTTTTTTTGGCCACCATCCAAGCTGCCGTTGCTGCGACTGCTGCTACAGACACCACCTTCTGGTGCTTCGATAAAGGCGCTGCTCTAAGGCAGCAAGAAAAGGCACAATTTTATTCTTCAAACCAAGCATGCCCCTTGGTTTGAAAACTGGGAGTTTTCAATATTTTGTTTTTAACTGGGCCGGGACAGTTACAACCCGGGGAATTCCCGGTTTTCCGTAACGTATGGCAACCCTACCCCCCAACCCTAAATTTAAACCTTTTCATATCCCTGCTTAAATTTACTTCTGTTGTTTTTAAACCAGTGCTTGAGCGTGCCAATATCTTTTTGAATTTTATATCCTTCAATTGCTATATTCCGGTCATGGGAGTCATTCCAACAATTTCCAGTTATTCCTATTAAGTTATATTTACCCTCTTGAACTATGATTTCAGTTCTTCCCCTCCCCCCCCTACTCCTGTCATTCGTATATAGATACTGGAGATTTTGTAAATTGTAGCCTGCTTACCTTCAAGCAAGGGACTGCAGTGGCTTTGTGGTTAAGACGCTGAACTTGATGACTAGAAGGTTGGGAGATCAGCAGTTCAAGACCTGAGTACTGCATGATGGAGTGAGCTCCCATCTCTAACCCAGCTCCTGCCAACTTAGCAGTTCTAAAGCAAGAAGTTTGCAAGTATATAAATAGGTACTACCTTGGTCAGAAGGTAACAGCATTCTGTGCACTCTAGTGTCTAGTCATACTTGCCACATGACCATGGAAATGTGGACACAGGCAACGTTGGCTCTTTGGCTATAAATGGAGATTAGCCTCAAACCCTAGAGTAAGATATGATTAGTTTTCAAGCAAGGACAACCGATACCCTTTGCATACCTTCTAGCATTTTTATGAAGATTATTACTCACCACCTTCGAGTTGTTCAATTTACTTCTCATATTGTGCATAAGTCTTCATCTGTTTCTACCTCTGTGCTTGTTTCTCTCTTCCATTCCAATGCAGTTTAAAGATGAAGTTCTTCATGCTGTGACCAAACATATTTTTTACAAGTTACTTTGCCAGCAGTCTGTCTTCTGGGAAATAAAAAGTTTTTAATACAGTACCTTTCCTTTACACAGTTTCTCAGTGGGCATTTTAAAATAAAAATTGCATGTTTATGCCCTTTCTCTTATAATTATCATATTTTAGAATGCAAATTATTTTTCTCCAAATAAATGAATAGCTGGATGCAACTTCCTTTATGTCTATCTGCTAATATGTGTCTTCTTCTAAAGGTACCAAGTTGGGAAGCCCCTACGTAAGATACCCAAAAAAAAACAGAGTGGACAAATGAGCTCAGATTTCTTGAATGGATTATCCGGCAGTGGCTGCTGCTTTTGCATGAACTGAAGCCATGCTGAAGGTAGAGAAAATATCCTACCAAGAGAACTTTGGATTGTTCTGCAAATTTCTTGTACATCATAAGGAACATGATGAATTCCATCCATTTTAGACGGAAGCAACTTTGCCCCACAAGAACAAAGGATGAACATTTCCATCTGGTCAACACACAAAGAGGATAGGGAGCAACATTGTTTCAGCTGCTTGCTTTTTACATGTAAATGTCCCGAGATTTTTTTAGGTTATTGTCCTTGGAGAAGGGATGCATTTTAGGAGGTGCCTGTGTTTGATCTTGTCACTTCTATGTTTAAAAAGAGAGATCCGTTTTCCTAGCATTACTCAAATCTGTCTTCCTATTGTTATTCCAGTGGCAAAAATTTAAAATCGCAATATCTATGCAGATTAAATATGAATGGCTGATACTTATATCATTATAAAATATAGCAAGCTAACAGTATACTGTGAGTATTTCATAGATTATTGGGTCAGTATCCAATTGTTCGTCACAACTGAGAATAGACTCATTAAATTAACTCCTGAAGGGTAAGTTAACACTTGCATAAAACCCATTGGGTCTACTTTAGCTAAGACTAGCAGTAGGATACTGGCTTTAATTTTTGTGTGTCAATTGTCTCTGCACTGAAATGGAATTTTGAAACAAATGTAGAGAATATTTGTTGAGAGATACATAAAAGAACTTCAGTTTATTTAACTAACCATCACCTCTGAGAATCTCCCTAAGATGAAACTATGAAATAGTCAAAATACATTTCTTAAGGACTTTCAAAAAACACATATTAATTAGCTTTTCATTTTAATTGTAGAGAAGGGCTGGTTGAAAAGACATAAGGGAGGAACATTCCATTTGCAATTATGAAAACTATTGATGAAAAGGCTATAAAGAAGGAATGGATGCATTTCAACAAAATTGCATGTTTGACTTAAGAAGATAGTGGAAAAACATTTTTTTAATTGATAGTTGGAAGCCTTTCAATTGATGTTTTGATTAAAACATTTCCCAAAAAAAGTTATATTTTATTAGAATACAATCTGACTGCAAATGTGGAGACTATAAGCTGAATATGCAAACTCTGAAACAAACAGTTTAAAAAAGCTATAAAATATTTGCAAAGGAATAATGCACATTGTTTTAAGCAAGAAAGGAAATGATCTTTTGTCTATATATATATATATATATATATATAAATAAAAATATATATATAAATATATGAATATATTACATAAATAAATTATTCTACTTATTAAAAGAAAATATCTCTCTAGCATCAATGTGTAAGTTTTTATATTGTTTTTGCAAAGTTTGGTACATTTTATCAAGATGCAGACTATGTGTCATGCTGTAATATGACTCTTTAATGATTGCAAAACCCTATTTAAGATTTCAACACCAGTTGTAATGCAGTGGTATAAATCACACCGGTAAGTTACAGTTAGTTAACGTTAACAAGTTGCGAATTCTATTCATTGGTGTATACCTAGCCACGTAAATGGAAATTAACTGGTGACTCATTAATTAACAGAAATAGTTACTGCAAGGGAATGCAATGATACCATTGTGTGGCAGAGCAAAACATCCTATAAGGCAATTAAAAAATTTGTGGAGTATGCAGTCTGACGTTGCCCTGTGCCAAATTTGGTGACATTTGGTCAAATATTTTTAAAGTTATGATTTTTTAAAACTATAGATGTGATTCTTCTTCTTCCCTCCTCCTCCTTCTGTATCTGAATCTGTGTATTAGTGATCCTCATGGCGAACAGCCATGAAGAATGTCCTGAGAATATACCACTTATCCAGTTCTGTGAGTCACTTTCTGATCCTGAGCCCTTTTGGCACGCAAAGTCCTCATCAGCCCCAGCCCAGTATTGATGAAGCAGCTGCCCTCCATCAAGATGGATTCAAGTGGGGTTTAATCCATTTAGGGCCCATCATCCTTCCCTGTGGACTTCAGCACCCATGGTTGTCAGGTTAGTTAACCACTGCCTGACACAAGGTTTTGAGTCGCTGGCAGTATAGTTTACTCTATTACCATAGCAGGATAACCTCGACAGACAGAGGGCTATATTTTAATGTGAGCGTTCATGAATCAAGTCTACTTCCTCAGACCACAACATTTTTGCCTTTATGTTTTTACTTTTGTTTTGCCTTGTTTCTTGCCCTTTTAAACACAAGATCAGCTGTTTCATAACTCTGAAGCATGTTCAGGAAATAATAATAATAATAATAATAATAATAATAATAATAATAATAATAATAATAATAATAATAATAATAATAATAATAATATTTTGCTCTTAAAGGGCTAGGCACTGTTTAACAGTCTCCAAAGTCTACTCTCTTCCTGCTTTGAAATTAAACCAGAGTCTCTAGCTTTAGCCCAGGAGTTCTCAACCTTTTTAAGCCGGGGGGCAGGTCATGCTCCCTTTGACAGCTTTGGTGGCCGGATGGCCATTTTGCCCTTCCTCCAATACATGGCACTTCCTGGTGTGGTGGAGGCAGTGGGAGCCACATGAAATTGTGCCGCAGGCCACATCCGGCCCACGGGCCGCAGGTTGAGAATCCCTGCTTTAGCCAAAAGGCTTTCCCTCATATTTCCTCGGGCTTGCTTTTCACTTTCTTCCTTTTCACCTTCTTTCCTTTTCATCCCCACCCCTGGATGGTCACATTTAGAATCCTATAATTCTGGTCTGTATGATTAAAATGTTATTTTATTTTAACATCTTATGATCCTATATTTCTGAACAGGCTCATTAAATACCCCTTCAGGGTATTCCCAAGGAGATGCCTTCACCTGCTTAGGATTCCCTGGAAATGGCATTGAGAGATATCCTGCCTATCTCTCCAACCCCGAGGTTGTCCTTAAGTATCCATAATTATAGCCATTGATACCCTTGTCTTCCATGAACTTGTCTAATCCTTTCTTAAAGCTGTCAAGACTGACAGCTATCACCACTTCTTCTGGCATAGAGTTCCATAGACCAGTAATCCTCTGGGTGAAAAAGTACTTTCTCTTATTTGTTTGAGAACTAGTACCCAAAAGTTTCATGGAGTGTCCCCTAGTTCTAGTGCTATGCGATAGGGAAAACAGTTTTTCCTTATCTACTTTGTCCACACCATGCATGATTTTATAAACTTCAATCAGGTCACCTCTTAGACGCCCTCGTTCAAGAGTGAAAAGGCCCAACCGTTGCAGCCTCAGATGGTAAGGAAGGTGTTCCAGTGCCCTACTCATTTTGGTTGCCCTCCTCTGCACTTTTTCCAACTCCATAATATCCTTCTGGAGGTATGGCGACCAGAACTGTACACAGCATTCCAGATGGGGCCTCACCATAGATTTATAAAGAGGCAAAATGACACTTGCTGACTTATTTTCTATACCCTTCCTAATGATCCCTAGCATTGAGTTTGCTTTTTTCACTGCTGAGGCACACTGGGTTGACACCTTCATTGAGCTGTCCACCAGGACACCAAGATCCCTTTCCTGGTTTGTCGCAGAGAGTTCAGAACCCATCAGTTTATAAATGTAATTGGTTTTTTTTGCCCCAACATGCATCACTCTGCACTTACTAATGTTGAAGCTCATTTGCCACTGTTTTGCCCACTCCCCCAGTGCCAAGAGATTCCTCTGGAGCTCCTCACAATCTCTCACAGTTTTCACTATCCTGTATAATTTAGTGTCGTAAGCAAATTTGGCTACCTTGCTTTTTACTCCTACCTCTAGATCATTTATGAAGAGGTTGAAAAGCAGGGGTCCCATACTGAACCTTGGGGGACCCCACTCTTTACTTCCCTCCACTTTGAGAAGTGTCCATTTAGTGCTACCCTCTGTTTCCTGTCCCTTAGCCAGTTGCTGATCCAGGACAAGACCTATCCCTTTATTCCATGACTGGTAAGTTTATTCAAGAGCCTTTGGTGTGGGACTTTGTCAAAAGCCTTCTGAAAGTCCAGATAAACAATGTCAACTGGATCCCCCTTATCCACATGCTTGTTGACACTCTCAAAAAATTCCAACAGATTAGTGAGGCATGATTTCCTCTTGTAAAAGCCATGTTGGCTCTCTTTAGCAGCGCCTTCTCTTCTATGTGCCTATTAATTCTATCTTTTAGGATGGTTTCCATCACTTTACCTGGGACACATGTCAAACTGACAGGTCGGTAATTTCCTGGATCACCCCTGGATCCTTTTTTGAAAATTGGTGTTACATTTGCTACCTTCCAGTCATCAGGCACAAAGCCTGATTTGAGGGAAAAATATATATTTTGGCTAGGAGATCAGCAATTTCATCTTTAAGTTCCCTGAGAACTCGTGGATGGATGCCATCTGGTCCTGGTGATTTGTTAGTGTTTAGTTTAACAAGACATGCAAGGACCTCCTCCCTGGTTATTTCTATCTGGCTTAATTCTTCCGTTTCCCTCCCTACGAAGATAGGCTCTGTTTTGGGCATGTGGTCTCTGTCTTCTTCAGTGAATACTGAAGCAAAGAATTCATTGAGTCTCTCTGCAATCTCTGTTTCCTCTTTAATAACCCCTTGCCTTCCATTGTCATCTAATGGTGCACACCTTTGCTCAAGTGCTTAAAGAGGCCTTAGCTTCTGAGGCCGCAGATTCCAGGGTAAAAAAATTCAAGCAGAAAGCCTTGGATGTCAAACCTCTGCAAGTAAAACCTGTTGTCATAGCCCAGAAGGAGATGGCTGTCCAGAAATTGCGTACTTCAAATTTACCAGCGTCTTCCAACTACTCTGACGAGGAGGACAACGTCTGTAAGGTTCAGTCCGGTTACTCCAAACACACCATCAATCAGGACAATGGCTGCGGGAGCTGCCACCTCTGCGCCCATTGCCCGTTCCAATCTACAGAATGCCATAACTGCGGGGGGAAAGGGCACATCGCCAAGGTGTGCCGGCAGCATTCTGAGAAGTCCTTCAGGGACAAGGATCGGTGGAGCCAAGTGCACCAGATCTCTAGGATCTCCACCAATCAAGGTTCCAGCCCAAATTCCAGTGTTTGCGGGGTTGTAGACCATTTTGTCACTGAAGTCTGTCTTCAGGGTCAGCCTTGCTGCATGGTGGTTGACTCAGGATCATCTTGCTCCATCATCACCCAGAAACAATTCTTCCATATTCCACCGCCTGACCGGCCCAAGTTGCGGACTCTGCAGGTCCAGCTGACAGATGTGCAAGGTTGGTACACCCCAGTGCTGGGCGCTGGCACTTTTGATGTACAGTTCAAGAGTGTTGCTGTTGCTGTGAAACACCCGCTGGTCATGGTAAAGGTGGGTAAGAACAACCTCTTCGGTACTCAGTGGTTTGGGCCCCTGGGTATTACTATTTCAGGCATCAATGCTGTAAAAATAGGCCCTGAACTAATTCCTTGTATTAAGTATATGGAGGTGTCCCGTTCCAGGGGGAGGGGGTATTGCTGAGGGGGGCACAGTTCATGTTGGTGTGAGTCTAGCAGCCAAGCCCATCAGACATAAACCTCACTGAGCACCAGCTGCCCTTGAGAACTGCTTTAAGACTGAACTTAATAAACTGAACATTGCTACTGCTACAAAAGAAGATCCCCTCTTGTCCAGGGTCGTGTCTTGGGTGCAGGAAGGGTAGCTGCCACCGATCTCTACAGAATTCAAGGTTTACTTTGTACTCTGTAATGAACTGTCATTAAGTGGGGGGATGTTTGGTATGGGGAGACAAAGTGGTAATTCCGTCAGCGCTAAGGAATGAGGTTTTACATACACTTCATACATGTCACCCTAGCATCGCCCATGTATTGGCCCATGCCAAGAGCTGTTGTTGGTGGCCCGGGTTGGATTCCGGCATCGAGGCCTCTGTAGGGCACTGCCGAGAGTTCCAGTCCTCCAGACCTGGGGAGCACCACCATCTCACTGGGGGGTGGGACACTGCAAAGAGTCCACAGTCACAAATCCACATAGACATTGTTGGCCTGTTTAGAGGTATACTAGCATATTTTGCCTGGCGGTGCCGGGCTTTGTAAAATTGTGTTGGATAGTAAAAGGTTTCGTTTTATTTTTCTTGAACCAATGGTGCTGGGCTGTTTTAAATGGTGTTGAAAGGTTTTGTGATTTTGTGGCTTCGAGGCGCTGCGTCCGCCTGCTGCGGACTTGCACTCCCAGTGTGTGTTTTATTTTTATTTTTTGCGTGCCAGCTTCCTCAGTGCCGGGCTCTTTAAATTGGTTTTGGAAGGTTTTTGTTTTATGTTTATGCAAATTTTATTTTATTTTAAATTATTTAATGTAAATTATTTTTTAAAATTTAAAATTTTATTTTGGTTTTTTAAATCTTTATTTTTACGCATTTTTTGTTTTTTTTTTGCGTGAAAACTGATTTCTGTATTTTTTGGTATTTTTTGAGATTAGTGTGAATATTTTTGAATGTTTTGATAACTTATTTGATTAATTTGGGAATTAATCTTATTAGTTTCAATATTTTTGAATGTTTTTTCTCTTGTGGCCTCTGGGTGGGGGTAGTGAGCTTTTCTTCCTCTCTACAGTTGTTCTCTTCTGTCCTCTGGGTGTTGCTTCTGGTAAGCATTTTCATTATTTTCTCAGTTGAGTTCTGGTCGTCATGGAGTGAAGACGTCTCCTGGTAAGCTCTCTGATATTTTTTTGGGGGGGTTTGTGTTGGTTTTTTTTGGGGGGGTGTCTTTGTGATATTTTTGTGGTTACTTTTTGGATGTTTTTGTGCACCAGCTGGCCCGTCGAAAGGAAGGGCAGCGGCGGCGGTGGCGGTGGGTTTTTTCTTTTTTCCCGAGTGCCGGCTGGCCCGTTGAAAGGAAGGACAGCGGTGGCAGGGTTTTTTCTTTTATTTTTTCACATGCCGGCTGGCCCGTCGAAAGGAAGGGCAGCGGCGGCAGGTTTTTTTTCTTTTTTTTCGCGCACCGGCTGGCCCGTCAAAAGGAAGGACATCAGCAGTGCGGTTTTTTCTTTTCTTTTTTTCGCGCGCCAGCTGGCCCGTTGAAAGGAAGGGCAGCGGTGGCGGGGGTTTTCCCCGTTTATTTTTCGCGCGCCAGCTGCCTCAGCGTTCCGTGCGCTAATGGCGCACAGGACACTGGGTCTTGTAGTTTTGCGTGCGCGTGTTTGGTTACTGCTGCGTTTTTTTCCCTGCAGCTTTTTTTGATTGGCCGCGGCGTGTTTCCGAATGTTCCTTTTGCCATGCCGCTCAGCCTGATTGGCTCTGGTGCAGCACGGCGCAAGGAACGTTGGGAATTGAAGTTCCCTTTTTTGTTTGCATCCAGGGGGCTCCTGCCCCCCGCCCGAAAATTTCAACCTGACAGTTACCTGCGAACCCCATTCGGGCGAGTGTACAGAGGCTCGGATGGGGCTAGTGGGGCCTGGTGCAACATCCTTTGTCACATTCCAATGGTTAACGCACCATTTTATAGGTATAGATCCTTCTTATTAATTGTTGATTCATACTCCAAATGGCTAGAGGTTATTTCTATATCTAATACTTCGGCTAAAGTCACTATTCACAGGTTAAGGTGGGTCTTTTGTACTTTCTGATTGCCCGACATAGTTACCTGAGACTACATCAATTTCTAAGTCTACATAATTTCAGGATTTCCTAAAGCGTAATGGGGTTCGTCACGTCACAGCCACTCCGGTTCGCGACGTCACTGCTGGGCAAATAGAGAGACATTTCAGATCTGTCAAACAGGCCATCACTTGAATGGGAGCAGGGGACCTCGAATTACAGTTAGGCCAGTACCTGCTGAACCATAGAGTAACACCTCTAGTTTCGGGTCTCTCTCAGCAGACCTCTTAATGGGAAGGAGGTTATCTACTGCTTTAGGCCGCTCAGGGCCACATCACAGTGGGAATAGGAGTCTCCACAGCTATAGTCAAAATATTCTAAGGTTTTCAGGTAGGGAAAAATGTGGGTCAAACCTTCCCTTCTGACTCAGTGCCGGTTCGTCCCTCTTCAGGGAACCCAGGGGAGTCTAACACCGCCGAATCTGCGGTAGAGATTGTTCCACACACTTTGGGTCTAGTTTCTGCATCTACACTCAGGTCCGGGGCAGCATAGCCAACTTCAAATTTCTTGTTGGCCGCCAAGGCACCCCCACGCCAGATACCCCACAGAAAGGGGGAACCTAAATGGACCTGCAGTCCACCTTCAAATATTGGAGTGGAGTTGTCCCACTGGGGCGGAAGGGATGTTTTGTCCAAGTGCTTCATTACTTAATTACTTAACTACTGTATTATGTAGTTAATTGCTGTAAAAACACGCTTTTTATTCTCGGCGTGAAATTCGTATTGCTGCCTGGGTAATCTGATAGATTAACACACAGGTTCCCACTTTTTTAGAAGTCCGGGTAAATGTATCATTCTGTAACTGCTGTTCTGCTTGTATATAAGTTGGTCTCCTTTCCCTCAGTCCCCAGTCCGAAACAATCCAAATTAAGAGCTGCCAATAAATCACTTGCGTTAACTTGTTCATTGCTGGTCTGAGTACTTTCTTCGTTTGGACTCAACGGCCAGTGATGGCAATTTTTTTGGAGACTGAGTGCTTAAGGAGGAGGCGGCAGCTCACGGGCAGACACCACGAGTGCCCACACACCCATGTGATGTCACCGACATGTGCCCCCACAGGTGCTCCCCACCCCTTTGTGGGTGCTCCCCACCCCTTTGCAGGTGCTCCTCACCCCCAAGGGGCCTCCCCCATGAGTGCTCCCTACCCCCGCATGGCCTTCCCCCATACATGCTCCCCACCTTTTCTAGCCCAGCCACAGCCTCCCAGCCAGGATTTCAACCTCCCCTCTCACCTCACCTTTGGCAGAGGGCTGAGGGGGAAATGGCACCAGCCGGGTGGGGCAGGGTTCCCCCTTGATCGCCTACATACCAGAAGAAAGGCCTGTGCATGCTACCTCTGACATGCGTGTCATAGGTTCAACACCAGGGCTTTAGGCCATCTTGACTACGGCCACTGGTATTGTCAACATTCAGTTCTATTTTGCTATGTAAAGCCTGGAATCCCTTTTCCTGTTGTCAATGTGGGCATGATGTTGTGCAGCAATATCAAGTCATTTCCTGGAATTTTAAATTGTTGATACAGAAGCACAATATCCTACTTCAGAAACTCAAGGTTTCTTGGATATTGTAATTAAATTCAGCACTGATTTACACCATTGTGTTTAACATTGACGTGAATAACCAAGACAATTCTAGTCCTTTTGTATCTTTGCATTGCTCTGACTCAAATACAATAAAAAAGATCTGTAGATCATTAATTGTAACCTTTAAGATACATTGGGTAACCTTGGCTATACTTAAGCTTCCCATATAAGTTTCTAAAGGTAAAGGTCGTCCTTCCTTGAAAGCCAGTCATATCCAACTGATCTCTGTTTATAGCCAAAGAGCCAGCACTGTCTGCCTCTGCAGACATTTCTTTGGACATGTGGTAGGCATGACTTGACACCAGAGTGTATGGAACACTTTACCTTCCCACCGAAGTGGTCCCTATTTATCTACTTGCAATTTCTTGCTTTTGAACTGTTAGGTTGGCAGGAGCTGGTACAGAGATGGGCGCTCACTCCATTGTGCAATACTCAGATCTCAGACTGCTGACCTTCCACTCATCAAGTTCAACTTCTTAACCACTAAGCCACCACAGTCTCATATAAGTTTGTAGGTGTCTTTAAATTGGTGGGTGGACTCCACTGCTACTACCCACAAAGAGTGTTCGCTAGCCTCCTTCTAAGGCTGCCAAAATGGAGGGAGCACTGTGACTCGTGCCAAGTGCCGTTGACACTTAAGATGTATTGCAGCAGTGGCAGGTGGATGTGTTGCTGACCAAAGAATGGAAGGTGAGGCAACCACCACAATGGTGACAGAGGCCACTACAACATAATAAGCTTATCGGGGCAAGTGGAGGATTTTGAATTAAGAGATGAATGACTTGGATTCACAGAAAGGAAGGGCTGAGAAGAGGTACATAGTTGAGCAGGTCTTGGGCAGGGGACATTTGCCTTGGTTGTGTGTATGTATTAATGGAATCAACCTTCAACCTTCTCAACCTTAGTAACTAATTTACCTAATTTCACAATATAGCTGGGATCTATGTGTACATGCCTGGTTTGCTTGGGAGTGCTGTGAAAGAGTAAATGAGGCACTTCTTTGCTTTATTTTGGAGATGGGCAGGTGAAATGGGAGCTGTGTATTTGGCAGCCTCCATGAATGGTGGTGGGCAATTCTTGCCTGCTATTTTTAAAACTACCGTAACTATTTATTTATACAGACAGACAAACAGACTGACAGACCATAAATACAAACATACATACATCATCGTTGGCAGCTGCTACTCGTATCTGAGTATTTATTTTTGCTGGAAAAGTATCACTGGCATGAATTTGTTTAAGGTGGATCCCAGCTTGGTATGAAGTGACCCACACACTGTGATCATGGAGCCATTTCCCGAGGCACGTATGAAGTGAGATGTTATGTATGTATGCATGTTCATTATACTGTAAGGCAAGATTGTAACCACTCCAGATACAAACGATATCAGCTGTAAAGGAACGCGAGCAGACAGCCTATAGAGGGCAGCTGCGAGCGTTCACTCTCACATGGTTCACATTGCTCAATCACGGACAGCCGCGGGAAAACCTTCCCCGCATTCAGCAGCTGAAGAAAGACCTGCATTCAGCAGCTGAAGAAAGACCTGCATTCAGCAGCAGGAATGGAGGCGTGCCTGGGCGAGGCCACGCCGGTAGCAACCAATCAGCTACCGTGCTACAAGATTCAAATGTAGAGAGCTACTGTATATATTGAGATGTATCACCGCCATTACCTCATGCTTCACTGGAACCTCATGCAATGCAATAAACCTGTGTTAAACCAACCTTTCGGTTGTCCGGTTGTCTTTGGTCCCATACACTAAATGAGACATGCAGGGTTTAACACCGGAACTACAAATGGACTGCCGCAGATTTGAGGATACTGACAAGGTGTACCTTCACAGCCAGTCCATCTGGCATGACCTCTTCCGCCGCCATGACCATTGGGAATCAGAATAATGAAGTGGTTCCTCTTCCGCTCATTTTGCCATCGGGCCCAATAGGATGGTTTCCAGTGGCATTTCCTCCACTGAGGGGACCATCACCCCACCTAAAGGAGCTCTACTGCTTGGAGTCTTGGGCAGAGAAAAAAAAAGCAGGTGGAGGAAGGGCCTCAACGCCCTCGCCTACTGCTACCAATGCCACTTTGAAAGAAAATGATGATTAAACACTATAGAGCAGAAATGAAAACTAAAACTCTGAAAGTAGGAAATAGATTTTTTTTTAGAAAGCTTTGTGTTTAAAACATAAAGGTTTGAGAATGGAGGGCATGTAAAGACAAGGGGAGAAAAGGAATGAGTGAAGTAGGTGGGTAAGAGCACAAGGGAGGTATGCCCAAAGGAACAGCAATATGTGTTATGAGGTGTCGGAAAACAATTCTGCATTTGTGTGGACAGGCAGTGCTGGGATAAGCCGGCACATACCAGTTCTTCCAAGTAACAAAGAACCGCTTCATGTGTGGACACTAATACTACGATAATGATTTTGTGTCAGAAATTATTCTGGGTTGAAAGGATTTTTGCTGGAGGAACTCCACTCAGGGGACGCCTGAATGAGGCTCCTTTCATGTCCCCAGCGTCTTTTCCCACCGAAGTGGTCCCTATTGATCTACTTGCAATTTCTTGTTTTTGAACTGCTAGGTTGGCAGGAGCTGGGACACAGAAGGGCGCTCAAACTGCCATGCAGTACCCGGGTCTCGAACTGCTGACTTGCTAGCCTTCTAGCTAACAAGGCGAGCTTCTTAACCACTGAGCCACCACAGCTGGTTAATACTAGGATGATCTACTTAGATCTTCAACAACAACAAATATCAGAATGACAGAGAGCAAACTCAGAACAACTAGGAACAACAACACAATCTGCATGAGCCCTAAGACTCACAAAAAGTATATCAGTGTGGGCTTCTGTGCATTATAGAGCCCTGGTGGTGCAGTGGTTAAATTGTTGTACTGCAGCCGAAATGTTGTGGGTTCGATCCTGATGGGGATCATGGTTGACTTAGCCTTCCATCCTTCCGAGGTTGGTAAAATGAGTACCCAGCATGTTGGGGCAAAATACTAATGAACTTGTGAACCGCCCAGAGAGTTCACTAAGTAATATAGGGTGGTATATACAGTAGACCCTCACATAACGACGTTACTTGGTTCCCCAAGTAGCGTCATTATGCAGAAAACGACATTATGCATTTTCCTATGGGAGATCTCCCGCAGAACAACAAAAAACCGTTGTTATTCGCACAATGATGTTTTAAAAACCGTCAAAATTCGCACAACGGGAGATCACGTGGGGTGCGTCGGTAGTGTCATTAATTGAAAATGACGCTATTTGAACGCGTCGTTAGTTGGGGGTTCACTGTAAGTGTAATTTCTAATATTTAAAGATAAATATTTTTGTTTTGATCTGTTTTTGTTTTGATCTTATTCTCTCCTCCCCCCCCCACTTATCTTCAGTCTTTGAATAGTTTCATGGTTTGTAAGTGGTATTATAAAAGGCAACCACCTTTGCCATTGTATTTAAGGTTAATCAGTAAACTACCTTCCATTTGATGGATTGTTTAAAGAATTCAGGAAACATCCCATAACTCCTTTCTGGAAGAAGGGTGTTTAAGCTTCTTTCTCACACTTAAAATGGCATGTACATAAATTCATCAGTTTTGTTAAGAAAACAAAGATTGCTCATGTTTCAAAGAAAGTCTTTCTGGGACTGGCTGCAAAATCAAGTATGTTTATTTCATTTATTTATGTAGAGACTGTATTGGATTGTACTCTTAAAACACCTTGAGTTATGCACAATAAATTAAAACAGAGATTTGCTGGTGGTGCCATAGATCGCAGCCAAAAAGCAAATATTTCTGTCAGCTTTCCTTCATACACACTGGATATTTTTCTTTCTAGAGGTCACTCAAGTCATGGGGAGAAAGTACATTTATTTTTGAAGGGCTGTGGCAGAATTATCAAACTAACTCTGTCCTTGAATGGCTAGACTTACTAATTAAAAAAGGATCTGAAATATATATTGTAGAGCAAGGGCAGGAAATTTTTCTCAGTCTGGAAGCTAATTTTGTTGCCCAGAATCTGTCAGGGGCTGAACTTTAATTTGAAATTTAGTGGCAACTGGACAAAAACATTTAAGGCAAATACTGTAGTGTGTTTGCTTTAAATGCACAGAAACAGTTCACCACTGGAGTTTGGCAAAAATATACAGGTATATACAGAAAATGGCTTGGGTTTTTGTCTCTACAGCTGAATATCAACAGCAAACAACAGAAAGCAATTTAGAGCCGTGTTTCCCAACCTTTGGTTTTTGCACTTCAATTCTCAGAGAGGTGCCCTTGCTTGAAAGCTAGTTGTACCCAACTCTATGGTTTGGTGCACATCTCCATTTATGGCCAAAGAGCCAGCACTGTCTGCTGTCAAGATTTTATAGCCAGGGAAGAATTAAATTTAATTCTTTATTCTGTTTACATAATGCTTAGTATGCTTATATTATTAATATGTTTTATTCTGTTAAATTGTTTAACTATGTTTAGTTTAAACAGATCCATTTTGGAAGGCTGCGGTACGCAGAAGCCAACTTCTGTCCAATTAAAAATGGCAGGTCAGCCTGCCCTCTGTTCACAGACAGTGAATCTGAGAAAGTGTCTGTTCTCAGAATAAGCACCTGGGAGAAGTACAGTTCTCAGATGAACCACCTGTTGGTAGACGTGAGACGCATGTCTTTCTGATGGAAACACTGATAAAATGTCCTGTCCCAGACTGGACTTCAAAATAGGATGTCTGTCACTCAAAACACCTGCACACACGTTCTCACCAAAAATGGTATAAATATTGTGGCGATCAAGCCAGATTAGAGAGAGAGGAGGAACAGGGCAGTTATCTCAGATAATCTCGAGATGCTGCTGTTCATCTTCCAGACCGGATCCGACCCTTAATTTGCATGGGCGGCCCGCAAGCCGCACTCTTTTTAGATAAGTATTGCTTTTTGAAATGCTATTTACTTTCTTAGAAAAATGTATTTTTCTTAGCGTAGTTTAGTGAGGATTTTTATATGTTGGACTATTCTCTCTTTTTATTCCAATAAACCTTTTTAAGGATTTCTTTGTCAAGAGCAGTTATTTTGCCTCCTTCTAGCCAAGAAGGAGCAGAAGGGGAATTTTTCAGATAAGGCCTTGTTACTTTAAAACACAGACTCTTTGTTATTCCGGCCAGTGCAGCTGAAGCCAATAATCAAAGGGAGCTAGAGGGGGAAGAGATTTCGGGAATCTCGTCTTCCCAGGACAGTGCTTCTCTCTCCCCCACACCTAGCTGCAACATCGAAGGCCAAATTCCAAAAATAAAGCCATGATAAGGGTGTATAGGATCTAATGGACAAAGCTGCTACCAGTCCCAGGGGGCATTGCAGAGTCTTTCTATCTGTGACACTTTTAAGACACCACCATTATCTATTAGATCCCCATTTTCCTTACTTGTTTTCCCTGCCAAGGTTAACTTAGTAAAGGCACCCTTTCGCAACGCTACCAAAAGTCCACTTTGCTTTCTTTCTCTGAGTCAGCAAACTGTTCCGTTAGTCCTGGAATGAGGTGACCAGACCAGCCAATCAGGGAGAGCAGGTGAGGAAGCAGCCGCCACTAGGCTGGGTCTCGTCTTGGGCAAGCCAGTGTCAGAGCAAGCCGGGGCCTGTTCGCTGTGTGCGATATCTGCTTCTGCAGACATTTCTGTGGACATTTGGCAGGCATGACTAGACACCGAAGTGCACGGAACACTGTTACCTTCCCACCAAAGTGGTACATATTTATCTACTTGCAATTTCTTGCTTTTGAACTGCTAGGTTGGCAGAAGCTGGGACAGAGGCGGGAGCTCACTCTGTTGTGCAGTATTCAGGTCTCGAACTCCAACCTTCCAGTCTTCAAGTTGAGGATCTTAACCACTAAGCCACAGCCTTAATTCCCAGAAGCCTAAGTCAAATCCCCAAAGTACTGGTCAGCTAATGTACTGACCTAGGCTTCTCAGAATTTTAGTCCCCCTGTGGGCCTTGTGCCCCATGTTGGGAACCACTGATTTAGAAGCTTGTCTGAAAAATTTCATCCAGGTTGCAGTAGCTTGATTTGTTGCAGTAATTTAGCAACACTCTTTTCTTGGGGTCTTTTTTTTAAGAAGGCAGAATGAGGGCAATTGTTCTAGCCTTAACATGGGAGTTGTTAGCACACAGAGAGAACACTATCAACATGGATGTATTCTTGCTAGTGCTTTTGTTTTGGAAATCCACTGACTTGAGCTCCATAAATGCCCTTTTCATCATACTAGCAAGAGCACAACAATAAAACTAAAGGCCGTGCTAACAGCAGCAACTGGGATTCAGCCAAACTGAAGTTGGCATTTTAATGTTATCCTTTTTATATCCTTTTTTATTCTGATATCAAAAATATCTTGTCAGAAAAGAGACATTCCAAGTTGGAGAGGATCACACTTGTATTGCTTCTCCATTAGTTTTGCTTATGTCTTGGTAGAATTTATGAGGTACATTTTTGAAGATGCATTACATTTCTGCCATGCTATAGCTCCAAGGAAGCATTTTGCTTGGGACGTGATTGGATCAAAGTCCTCTGAAACTCTTTAGGGAGTATTGATTGGCTACAGCATTGTTATTGTCATCCAACTATTTGTTTCCAAACTAGGTAAAGGTCTCCTTTACTTGAATGCTGAGGGAGTGCAGTGGCTCAAGTGGCTAAGACGCTGAATGGGAGGCTTGGAAGGTCAGCAGTGGTTAAGATGCTGAACTTGCTGACTGGAAGGTCAGAGTTTGATTCTCAGGTACTGCGCTTCCATCTCTGTCCCAGATCTACCTTCCAAGTAGATAAATAGGTAAACAGCATTCCGTGCACTCCGGTGTTGAGGCATGCCTGCCACATGTCCACGGAAACATCTAAAGATGCAGACAGCGCTGGCTCTTTGGCTATAATCAGAGATGAGCACTGAACCTTAGAGTTGAATACGACTGCCTTTCGAGCAAGGGCAACCTTTACCTTTAGCTTTACCTAATCTCTCTTGATAGGGCAACAGTTAACAATACAGTTTGCAACTGCATCTAGTCCCTTGCTCCCGCCTCCCCGACTCACGCTAGGGAAGCGTCTGGTGGGTCTGGCAGCATTGGCAGCTCCCCGGCATGGCAGATCTTCTTATGGCCACACCGGGCCGCCTCACAGCTGCAGTCAGTCTCCCACAGCCAATGAGAGGACTCTTCCCGAGCCGGTGGCATTGGCGTCAGGAGGGAGGAGGTGGTGGGGTCCTCTCGCTGGCGACAAGGTCCTCTCGCTGGCTGCAATGGTGGCACCTCTTCTACCCCTGTGGCCTGGCTGGTCCAAGAGAATGGTGTCAGCTGGCCACAGGTGCCTCTCCTCCCGAGCCGGTGGTGTGGGCATCAGGAGGGAAGAGGTGGCAGGGTCCTTTCTCTGATGGCGGGGTCCTGTCGCTGGCCACAGTGGCAGCACCTCTTCTACCCCTCTGGCCGGGCGGGGCCAAGAGGGTGGTGTCGGCTAGTCACAGGTGCCTCTCCTCCCGAGCCAGTGGCATGGGCGTCAGGAGGGAAGAGGTGGCGGGGTCCTCTCGCTGGTGGCAGGGTCCTCTCGCTGGACGCAAAGGCAGCACCTCTTCTACCCCTCTGGTCAGGTGGGACCAAGAGGGCAGTGTCAGCCGGCCACAGGTGTCTCTCCTCCCGAGCCAGTGGCGTGGGTGTCGGGAGGGAAGAGGTGGCAGGGTCCTCTTGCTGGTGGAAGGAAGTTACAAAAGACTCAGCAACAAATTGCAATTCATTAACTAAAGTGCTGATTGTCCTTGTGGGGATGCAGCCAGGAATGCACCCAAGACCTTGTAAATGACTAATAATGTGCCATCAAGTCTCAACATATTTTTTTGTCGACAAAAATGAAATAACAACAAAACTTGGGCCTACGCATGATACATTTCTAAATGTCCACAAATGTGATAAGGAGCAATGAATATCATCATCATCATCATCATCATCATCATCATCATCATCATCATCATCATCATCATCATCATCATCATCATCATCATCATCATCATCATCATCATCATCACATTTGTATGCCACCCACTTGACAACCTGACTCCAGGCGGCTCACAGAAACAGCATAGCATCTAAAACAGAATATACATATCATATCATAACAAACATAGCATTTAAAACACATTATACATATTATATCAAACAAGAAGTATACATATTAAAATGATAAAATACAATGGAGTAACAATAAAGACCCTTCTTCTCCTCTGGCTGGTGGAAAAAGGCAGGAGGTCTCAACGAAGGTCTTGCGGCGGCGGTGGCATGGTCCTCTGGCTGCCCGCTCTCTTCAGCTGTCCCTCCTTCTCCTCCGGCTGGTGGAAAAAGGTTGGAAGTCCCAGTGGAGGTATCATGGTGGCGGTGGCATGGTCCTCTAGCCGCCCGCCCTCCGCAGATGTCAATACACATATATGCACATACATGCACATAAATGCACATGATAATTGCTGTGAATCAATCCAGTAGTTGGTGCTAGGTAGGGTTCCCTTCCCTGGAAAAGCTCCTATAGAAACATGTGCCTGCTACTCATTACTCTTTCAGGTATTTTTGGAACTGATTTGGGGTTTTGATGAATAATGGGTGAGGAGAAGTCTACTCATCCTCAGAATGAATTGGGCTCTTTTGGGCAGTCAACCTTTTCGAATCTCTAAGGCAGGGAATCTCAAGGTTGGAAGCAAGACTTGGGTCTGATTGGTGCCCTGGTTCCACGATGCAGATCTACTCCCCATCAACAAAGCTATTTGCACGACTTCCCAAACAGCTTAGAAGGGTGGCAGCTTGGAAAAGTTCCCATTTTAGACTGTAGCCCTCATGACCTTAGAAAGTCAAGCTGGAAGGGAGCCCAAGGCTCATGTAATCTGATCCCCACCAAAGCAAGAAATCCAATGGTAAAACATGATCTTCTGCACTCTGTTGAAAAACGTCCAGTAGAGAGGAGACCACCACTTTCCAAGGCAGTCCATTCCACTGCCAAACAACTCTTACTGTCAATAAATTGTTCTTAATGTTTAGGTGAAGCTTTCTTTCTTGAGACTTGAATCTTTTCCTTTGGATTCAGTCCTCTGAAATTGCAGAGATATTTTCCAAGCAGAGTTGCATTTAGCAATCATGTATACTTCTGGGCTTTTCAGAGGATAAGCTAAGAAGGGATGGTTATTCTGCATCTTTAATTTATCGCATCTGCTCATATAACTTGAAGTTGGATCTGTAACAGTTCAGTCTCTGGCTGGAGCATCTTGCTTTTTCTTCAGCCATGTGCTAAATGCAGATGAAGAAGAGACAGAGAGACAGGCAGACAGATAGAGAGGAAGAAAATGCACGATAGAGGAGAGGAAAGGGGGAAAGTTGTAAGAAAATCTATTTTACATATTAGTTACGTTAATGTTGTGTTCTGTTGGTTTTATTGTACACACGGATTACAATGTATCTGAGCCAATGTAACCTTGCCTATAGCAACAATGTAACCTTCAGCTGTATCATATAAACCCTGTAATAGGACGCGAGCTAATGACCACCAGCTGGCAGCAGCGAGCGTCCAAGCTCTCTCGGTCCAAACTCATCAAAGGCAACAGCGCGGGAAGTTTTCCCGCCACCACCTACACCTGGACAAGAAGGGCGTGACCTGCAATGACGTCACGCAGACAGTAGCCAATGGGCTACCATGGCACCACGTTCAAATGTGTTACTGCTGTATATAAAGAGCTATCGATCCGCCATTACCTCATGTTCCCTCTGCCCACGATGCAATAAACCTGAGTTAACCCAGCCCGAGGCTGTGTCCTGTGTCTTGGTTTGCATACACCAAATTGGCGACGAAGGTGGGATGATGGATCCCCACGGAACAGCCAGGGCACAGAGCGGTTTCAACATCACCAAACCGCAAGACTGGGAGCTGCTTGAGATGGATTTCCAGGCGGCCCTGGTGGAACTCAGAGTCAAAGGAGAAGACGAGGAGAGAAAGAGGGCCATCCTCACCAGAATGCTCGGGATGGAAACCAAGCGGACGCTGGTGGGCATAATCGCTCCGAAGAAGGTGAGCGACTTTAAGGCTAGCGACATCATGCAACTGCTGCGAGAGCGGTTCTGCCCCTCGAGGGCAATGTTTCCCGCTCGGAGCGCGTTTTGGAGGCGAGTCCAAGCGCCGGATGAGTCGGTTGAGGCATTCGTGGCCGCCATGAGGATAGCCGCCGCCCCCTGTAAATGGGGCGATATCCTGGAGTTGGTCCTCAGGGACGGCGTGCTGTGTGGCCTGAAAGACAAGGAGGTACAGCGCAGCTTGATGAATAAGGAGCCGCCACCCACGCTGGCAGAGGTCATAGAGGCCGCGGAAGCCGCAGAGTCCACGAATGCCGGAGTGGACGAGATGCACCAGTGGCGTGAGTGGCGTCCTAGAGCCGGCAAGGCGGAAAATTCGGTGCACGGGAAGACCGGACAGTCGGTGCACGCGACTCGACGGGCCTCAAAGTCGTCTACGGAAGGCAGCGACGGCGAGGAGGTCCAGAAGGTCCGGAAGGGTGGTCGACGCTGCGAGGGTTGCGGAGCGGCCCACGAGCGCGCGAGATGCCCGTTCAGGAAGGCCGAGTGTTACACCTGCGGCCGTCGGGGGCACATCGCCAAGGCGTGCAGAAAGAGGAAAGAGGGCCGGAGGCAGTCACAAGACCGCGCAGCCAGACCGGACCGTCCAGCGAGGCCCAAAGATGGCGCCCAGACCACGAGGAAGCAGGACGGCGTGGGCCGCGTCTCGGGCGGCAGCGAGGACGACGCCTCAGTGTTCAGCGTGTCCGCGGGACAGTCCCATTACTTCGTTGAGGTATTAGTACAAGGGGCCCCTATTAGGATGGAAATTGACTCGGGGTCCTCCTATTCCATAATTCCCCAGAAAGAGTTCCTGAAAATCGACCCCCACGTGCGGCCCAAGCTTAAAGCGCTGAGGTCCACACTACGGGACGTACAGGGAAACAGCATTCCGGTGTTGGGGGTCGGGAAATTTCGGGTCAAGTTTAAGAGACATTCTGCGGAACTGCCCCTAGTTGTCCTCAAAGGGGGAAGCTGTAGCCTCCTAGGGACACAGTGGTTTCAGCCCTTAGGTTTGTTCATAGGGGGGGTGCATGCCGTGGGGGGGGACCCAATACAAGCGGTTTGCGATGCGCATCCCGCCGTTTTTAAGAAAGGACTCGGAAGGTTCAAGGGACCCCCTGTAGCTTTCGACATAGACCCGGAGGTCCGCCCGATAAGACTCAAACCACGCAGGGTGCCGTTTGCACTCAAAGACAAGATAGAGGCGGAACTGGACAAACTGGTGGGCCAGGGGATTCTTATTCCTGTTGACTCCGCGGAGTGGGAAACTCCAATTGTAACGGCTCTAAAGGCTAACGGGGAGGTGCGCATTTGCGCTGATTATAAGTGTACAATTAACAAGGCGATCCGCCCTAATGCATATCCGGTGCCAGTGATCAGCCACCTTTTGGCCAGACTAAATGGGGGAAAGTGCTTCGCTAAACTCGATTTGGCACAAGCCTATCAGCAACTTCCAGTGACCCCCGCCACGGCCGCGGCACAAACGATAGTTACACATAAGGGAGCGTTCCAGGTGTCGCGGTTACAGTTCGGCGTGAACTCGGCACCCGGCCTTTTTCAATCGCTCGTGGAACGCCTCCTAAAGGGCCTGGAGGGGGTGTTGCCTTATTTTGATGACGTGTTGATAACAGGGGGGAGTGAGGCTGAACTGGCGAAAAGGTTGGACAAAGTACTGACCGTGTTCGAGAAAGCGGGGCTGAGATTGAGGAAGGACAAATGTGTTTTTTTCGAGACCGAGGTCGAGTTTTTAGGGTTCCGGATCACACCCGAGGGGATTAAGCCGTCTAACTCCAAAGTAGCAGCCATTAAAAAGGCCCCTCGCCCCACATCCAAAACCGAGCTGCAGTCTTTCCTGGGGCTCCTCAATTTTTACCATACATTCCTCCCGCGGAAGGCATCCGTGGCCGAACCGCTCCATCGGTTACTTAAAAAGGAGGAGCCATGGATGTGGGGTGACGAGCACGAGAGGGCGTTCAAGGAGCTAAAGCAACTCCTAACATCTGAGGCAATCCTGACGCACTTCGACCCCAAACGGCCAGTGGTCCTAGTCTGTGATGCATCCCCGGTGGGGGTGGGGGCGGTGCTTTGCCACGTGTTGGAGGACGGAAGGGAGGCCCCGGTAGCGTTTTACTCAAGGTCCCTGTCCCAAGCGGAGCGAAATTACGCTCAAACCGACAGAGAGGCGTTAGCAATAGTAGCGGGGACCAAGAAATTTCACGATTTTTTGTATGGCCGCCCGTTCAAAATCGTGACCGATCACAAGCCGCTGTTAGGGATTTTCACGGCAAGCAAGCCCACGCCACAGATCCTGTCCCCGAGGATGCTGCGATGGGCTATTTTTCTCAACGCGTACCAACATGAGTTGGAGTACAGGCCCGGAAAGGAGATCAGCCATGCTGATGCGCTTTCGAGATCCCCTCTGCCCTTGTCGGCGGACCAGAAGGCGAGAGCGGAAAGAGACCGCCAGGTGTTGCTAATTGAGGTTTTGGACGCACCCCCACTAGTGCCAGCCGACATTGCTAGGGCGACAGGCAAGGACAGGACGCTGGAGAAAGTTAGTGCATGGGTGCAGAAGGGGTGGCCGGCTTCGTCCCCGAGTACAGAGTTCGACCCATTCTTTAGGAAAAAGCTTGAGTTGTCCCTAGAGAGGGGGTGCCTTCTGTGGGGCCAACGGGTGGTGGTCCCTGCGCCCCTGCGGACGAGGGTGCTCGAACTGCTGCACGTCAGCCACCCGGGCATAGTTCGTTCAAAGGCGCTAGCCCGGAGTTACTTCTGGTGGCCACAGCTGGACGCGGACATTGAGCACATGGTCGGCACTTGCGAGGCTTGCCAGGAATCCCGACCTGAGGCAGCCCGTCTCCCGCATAGGGAGTGGGACACGGCAAGGGGGCCGTGGTCCAGAGTGCACGTGGATTTCGCTGGCCCGTTCCGAGGAACCATGTTTCTCCTGGTGGTAGATGCGTTCTCCAAGTGGCTGGAGGTTATCCCAGTAAAGAGCACGTCCTCCGCCACGACAATTAGCCGGCTAAGGAGAGTCTTTTCCACGTTCGGTTTACCCGACACTTTAGTCAGCGATAACGCTAGTTGTTTCACCTCCGCTGAGTTCGGAGCATTCATGGAGGCAAACGCCATTCGGCATGTCACATCCGCACCGTTTCACCCGGCCACGAATGGCCAAGTGGAACGACTAGTGCGTACAACAAAGGACGCGCTGCGGCGCATGGGCCCGGGGGACCTGAATCACCAGGTATGCCAGTTCCTTTTAGCATATAGGGTAACCCCTTTAGCGTCAGGCTACTCGCCGGCGGAGCTCTTGATGCGGCGAAAACTGACCACGATCCTGTCCAGGCTGGACCCGACGAGGGTCGAGGATAAAGGAAAAAACATAGGGTTGGCAGTCTCGAAAGGTTTCGCCGCCGGGGACCCTGTTCACTGCAGGAACTATTCCAGCACAGGGCCGGCCTGGGTACCAGGGAAGGTTGTAGAACAGACGGGGCCAGTATCGTACCGGGTCGAGACTAACACCGGCCTCCTCTGGAGGAGGCACGCAGACCAACTGAGGCACCGAGTGAGTGGGCCAGTCAGTGGAGCTCAGCAACAGGATTCAGCGTTAGGGTTCTCCCCCACCCGCTTAACCCAAGGGGGAGACAGCAATGGACAACAGTCCCAAGCAAGGGGGGAAGGAAGCAGAAGCAGCGGCCCCGACTCATGTCCTTTTGATAGCAGCGGCCCCGACTCATATCCTTTTGATACGCCAGTCCTACCGGGGGTCGGGGAAGGGGGAGAGGAGTTCGCGCCCGCTGCCCCCGATAGTAATTTTGAGTTTGATTTTGCGAGCCGGGGGGGTTCTCAGGAGTGTTCCCCCACCCGTCCAAGCGAGAAGAGGGGTTTTTCGTTAGCCCCCAGTGCCCCCGGTTCCTCCCTAAGAAAGAGCACACCTCCCAACAACGCCGCGGAGCCGCGGAAAGTCACTAACGAGTCTCCCTCTCATATTACAGGACAGGAAACCAGGGGACAAAGAGAAGGTAGCAAACCCGGGGAGAGGCAGCCCGCATCGAGACCCCAGCGTGTTCGAAATAAGCCATCTTGGCTGAGAGACTTTGTCTCCTAAAAGGGGGGGGAGTGGTTTAAGTGTGGGCTCGAGACTTTGTCTCGTCCTAGGGGGGAGGGGTGTTGTGTTCTGTTGGTTTTATTGTACACACGGATTACAATGTATCTGAGCCAATGTAACCTTGCCTATAGCAACAATGTAACCTTCAGCTGTATCATATAAACCCTGTAATAGGACGCGAGCTAATGACCACCAGCTGGCAGCAGCGAGCGTCCAAGCTCTCTCGGTCCAAACTCATCAAAGGCAACAGCGCGGGAAGTTTTCCCGCCACCACCTACACCTGGACAAGAAGGGCGTGACCTGCAATGACGTCACGCAGACAGTAGCCAATGGGCTACCATGGCACCACGTTCAAATGTGTTACTGCTGTATATAAAGAGCTATCGATCCGCCATTACCTCATGTTCCCTCTGCCCACGATGCAATAAACCTGAGTTAACCCAGCCCGAGGCTGTGTCCTGTGTCTTGGTTTGCATACACCAAAGTTAATATCATGTCTTTCCCTTAGTAAACTTCAAGACAGTATGCTTGTGTCTCCTTCTCCTGACTTTATCCTTCCAACAACACAGTAAAACAATACAGCTGTGCGGGTAGATTCTGGGAGTTCAACTTCAAAAATGTTAATTTTTCTAAGCACAGTGATATATTCAGAGTATGGGTTGGGTTTGAATAAAGCTCTAGTAAGTGCCATGTCAACACAAAAATAAGTGATGGTAGTAGGCTAAGGTAAGTAAAAGGAACATCTGTGTAGACTTCAGATATTCTGAACTCATTTAGTGAAATTTGCTAGAGCAGCAGTCAAGGCAAATCTTAAACCCATGAAATACAATCTGTTTCTGCTTCTATGCTTTAAGAAGTGATACACATCTAATCTTGTATGTATGGAAAGGTTTATAGTGCAGCAAAATCTTTCAGGATTAAGTGGTTTATAATACATCAGGCAAGTTAAACAAAGAATATTGAAATTCTCTGCTTACATTATCTTGGTATTTGGCTGAGCTTTATTTTTTAAAAAGCACTTCCTTCTAACAAAAGAAAAGCCTTGCAGTATTTGTGTTGACAGAAGCAACAGCACAGCAGCTAAATGTGTGGGCTGTATTGCTTTTCCAAAGCTGGTGAAATAACAGATAAATTGGCAACATGTCCTTTCAAATATATTTCTGGAAATTAACTGACTTGTGCTGGTATAGTGCAGTGGGCTGCCGCATTTGATTACATATCTCTCTCTCTCAAGCGATCGAGCAATCGAGAGATCAATCTAGTGATCTACCGATCCAGTGATTGATCTATCGATCTTATACACCATCCCATTGACAAACAAGAGTTCTCATTCCTGGTGCTGTACAGGAGTTAAGACAAGAGCAGCAAACACTAGTAAAACATAACATTACTAAAAAAAAACCCAAAGCAGATTGTGATCAATATAAAAATAAATTGGATATAACCCATAGGAAATCGTGTAAATTGGGACATGGTTTTAACACAAAATCATTATGTAAGTTGAATTTTATGTAACCCAAGGCATTTGTAAGTCGGGGTTTTACTGTACTATTAGTGCTGTTAAAGTAACAGCAGTTTTACAAGTATACATATTATCCTAACCAACCAGTTAGCTGAGCACTTATATCCTAACAATATATAAAATAAAAGCAGATGAAAATGAATGTCCTTTTAAAAAAAATTATAGCCGTTGACCGGGATCCTATTGCTAGTCCCAACTAAGAACAGACCTACTGAATCAGCAGCTGGATGTTTTGTCAACACTCTGGTAAATGCTACTGTTGCTTACTGTAGGTTGTTACTAAAGTAGGCCCATTGGAATTAATGGAACCTAAAGAAGAGTTGGCTCAGAGATTTTCACTGATTCAATGGGCTTACTCTAGAGTGACTTACTATATTAAACAACAGGATGTCAAGCCAATGAGTCTTTTCTACCTAGGATTAACAATAGGATACTAAACTCTTTCTCAACTCTCATCTATATACTTATGTCAAGGTTTCTAAGCAGAGATAAAAATATATAGATTTATCATTGTTCATGCAAAATAATTATTTTTTAAAAAATTCAATAATGTACACCTCCCCCACTACTTTGCTAATGCTATTTGCATATACTTGTAATTTTTTAATGTTACGGTTTTGTAGATTTTATATTTGTTTTTAGATAGTAAATGGCACAGCAGGGTGGTTGGGTGATATTGCTATGTTTTAAGGTTTTTTTTAAATTGTTTTATATTGGTTTTAACTTGTGTACACCACCCAGAGTCCATTGGATAGGGCGGTATGTAAATCTAAAATAAATAAATAAATTCTTCATACTGTAGGATTTTTTTCCTTGCAAACAATTTCCTAAGCAATATTAAAATTGTGCAAAATCACTAAATGTGTGCCAAGACTCTAAGAAAAAAAGGCAGGAGAACCTACAAAGACAGCAAGTAAAAAGGATTGTAAAGACTTAGCTTCAAAAAGGACAACCCACACTGATCCATATAAGCACTTAATTCATCATGACTATTAAGGGCTGCAGTGGCTCAAGTGGCTAAGACGCTGACTGGGAGGTGGAAGGTCAGCAGTTTGATTCCCGAGAACTGCAGGATGGAATGAGCTCCCGTCTTTGTTCCAGCTCCTGCCAACCTAGCAGTTCGAAAGCAAGAAATTGCAAGTACTGTAGATAAATAGGGACCACTTCGGTGGGAAGGTAACAGCGTTCTGTGCGCTCCAGTGTCTAGATAGATAGATAAATCTTTATTGTCATTGTCCCCTTGTGGGAACAACAAAATTTCTCGGTTGCTATATATCAACTTGAATAAGGCATACCCCATAATATAAAACAGCTACAGAAACACCAATTAAGATAGTACCATACAGTACAATTTAAAAATTTAAAAATTATTTTTTTTAAAAAAAATACATTAAAAATTTAAAAATTTAAAACAAGATAAGATGACTTCAGAGTCCAGAGTTTCCATTTTAGGCCAAATTTGCTCTGGAGAAGTAACTGTTCTTGAGACAGCTCATTTTTACCTTCATTGTTCTATATCTCCGTCCCGATGGCAGAAGCTCAAAGAAGCAGTAGTCATGCCTGCCACATGACCACGGAAACATCTGCAGAAGCAGACAGCGCTGGCTCCTCGGCTTTGAAACAGAGATGAGCACTGCACCCTAGAGTCGTATACGACTGGCATTCGAGCAAGGAAAACCTTTACCTTTACCTTTTATTAGTTCCACATGAAAAAACAAAGAACAACCACTACAAAATTGCTTGCCTCTATTTGGGCCTTTCATAACTTTGTTCCAATACAAAATTGGTAAAGTATTAGGCACAATTATCTTAAATTGGATTTGAAAGGTTGATTGACTCTGAAACATAAGAACACTTATGAGGCCAAATTCAGTATTCATGCACTCTCAAAAAAAGTCTTTTTCCAATTGTCTGAAAGTTTTCTTCCTGTGTGAAAGAAAGCTTTGGTAAGGTTGTTTTGCCTTGTACTTGGTGCATTTTAAATTTCTCAGAAATTCCTTTGCAGTGTGTTTAATCTTATTATTGTAGGTGGCTGAGGGGACGGTGGCTACTTATTCCCCTACCTGTCAAATAAAGAGGCAGGAGAAAGATTTGTGGTATAATAATAATTTTGTGTCAGAAATTATTCTGGGTTGAAAGGATTTTTGCAGAAGAAACTACCCTCAGGGAATGCCCAAATGAGGCTACTTTCAGGTCCCCAAGAGCTGGGACAGAGACGGGCACTCAATCCGTCATGCAGTACCTGGGTCTTGAACTGCTGACTTGCAAGTCTTCCAGCTAACAAGGAGAGCTTATTAACCACTGAGCCACCACAGCCCCTAGATTTGTGGTAAAAGGCATTGGGCCACATTTATTAAATTCAATCCCCTGACTGTGGAAGGGCGGGTAGATACTCCTTGTCCCCTCTCCAAACCGGATGGGCAAATCCCTTGCCAGGCAGTGCTATATCTTCAACATCTACTACCCTTCTTATTCTTCTTGTGCCATATCCGATTATGATTATTGGCGATCCTCATGGTGATCAGCCATGAAGACTGTCCTGCAAATATAATGCCGTAGCCTTTCACCTGCCTTCCACATCACAATGGATGTGGAGGGAGGGAGGGTTGCCGCTTTTTCAAAAAGAGGCCTGTTACAGGCAGGACAAGCCTATAAGCTAGCCTATTGCCCCACCCCAGACCAATGAGCAGGGTGTAATAGAATAACCTACCTCTAGGTTATCTATTGGCCCTGATTCGGCAAAGGGACATGGGCTGACAATTTTATTGGTAAATTTATGGCTCTACAACTGGGGGTCTTCATTGAGTACGTGATCTTTTGCTTGGAGGAAGAAAGGGTAATAAAACTCCATGTGACTCTCTGAACCAATGGAGAGCTTGCCTGAACTTTTGAGTTGAGAGAAAGGCAGTCTCAATCAGTCTCTCTTGGTGGCAAACAGCCAAAATGTAGTCTCTTGGAAAGAAGGGGGTGGCCTGCTTTCTCCCCCCCCCCCAACAGATTGCTTTAACTATGTGCTTTTGATCTTTTACTGGAATGTATTTTGGACTTTGCTGTGTTTGTAATACAATTATGAAAATGCCTGAAGAGACTTGGAGTGATTTCTTTGCTCCACGCTACCTGATTTGCCTGATGGAGAGGTCTGAACTGAGAGGGCCAGATCCGGCCCAGGGAGCCAGATCTGGTACACTCTCACAATCCCATTGTCAGGAAGCTGGAAAAGCTTGGCCTGGGTGTAAGCGGATTGTCGCACAGGGATGCTAGGACATTCCTTGCTCTCACCTGCCATCTCATTGACGAAGGTGGATAAAATCCCCAATTCATCCAGGCTGCATAGCAGCCGGATGTACGGGGGGGGGCATTTCTTTCTATTACACACTTTTTTGTTGCTGTGTAGTCTGCTAGCTTTCATTGACTTCACCAAAGTCTTTGGCTGTCTGGATCACAACTAACTGTGGCTGTATCTTAAATAGATGGGAGCACCAGACTACCCTTCCTATCTTTTGAGAAACATCTATGTGCATTAAGACATACCCATCAAGCATGGCTCCCGAAAATACGGGAAATTACAGTGCATGCGCAAGCGCAGAACCCATTTGTGCATGTGCAGAACCCATTTGTGCATGTGCAGAACACATTTGTGCATGCGCAGAACACATTTGCAATGGTGTGCGTGCTCAGTAACCGCTTTCCTCGCTGTTCAAAATACAGGATGGCGGCGGGAAAGGGGAGGAACGAGCACCAAAATATGGGAAAATACAGGATACTTGACAGGTATGCATTAAGATGCCACCATTAGAAATGGATATGGAACAACTGATTGGTTTAGAATAGGAAAGAGGGTATGACAAAGCTGTATATTGTCACCCTGATTATTTAATTTACATGCAGAGTAAGTACATCATGCGTAATGCAGGGCTAGATGAATCACAAACTGGAATTAAGATTGCTGGGAGAAACAACAACAACCTGAGATATGCCGATGACACTACCCTAATGGCAAAAAAGTGAAGAAAAAAAGAGCTTCTTGATGAGGGTGAAAGAGGAGAATGCAAAAGCTGACCTGAAATTCAACATAACCCCCCTCCCCCAGATCATGGCATCCAGCCCCATTAAAGGTAAAGGTTTCCCTTGCTCGAAAGCCAGTCGTATCTGACTCTACGGTTCAGTACCCATCTCTGTTTCAAGGCCGAAGAGCTGCAAGGCCAAAGAGCCAGTGCTATCTGCTTCTGCAGACGTTTCCGTGGTCATGTGGCAGGCATGACTAGACAATGAAGTACACGGAACACTGTTTACCTCCCCCCCCCAAAGTGGTCCCTAGTTATCTGCTTGCAATTTCTTGCTTTCGAACTGCTAGGTTGGCAGGAGCTGGGACAAAGACGGGAGCTCATTCCATCCTAAATTACTCGGGAATAGAACTGCTGACCTCCCGCCTTCCAGTCAAACCCCATTACTCCCTGGCAAACAGAAGGGGAAAAAATGGAAGTAGTGACAGACTTTACTTTTTGGGGATCCAAAATCAATGCTGATTATGACCATTCAACAATTACATGATCCTCGAGTGGTGGGAGTCGGTCTGCCATCTGAATTATAGAAAATTATGTGGGGGTGGGGGTGTCAGGTCAAAGATTACGTAATCCATTTGGAGCTGTTGTGGTTTCAAAACCTGCTGCTTTTTTAGGTTTAAAAATTATCTCTGGGAATTTTGATCTGATTTGAGATTATTGAATTGCTTGTGAAGTCTGCATTAGGCACCAATAGTGAAAAGCTCTAAAAATTAGATTTTTGATACAAAAGCTCTGGATTACGTAATTTTAAAAGGGGGAGGGTTCGAAGCGAAAATTACAGTCGGATTACATAGATCACGTAATTGTTGAATGGCCCCATAGTGACTACAACCATGAAATAAAATGACTTACTCGTTGGCAGGGTTGCACAGGGCACCATGGGAAGGTGCTGGACGGAGTGGTGGGGGTGCCTATTTGGGGGTTGGGGTTGGAATCCCATACATTGCTGTTGGCGTGCCAGGGCGCCAGAGGTGAGGGCGGGGTGGGGCAAAGCCTAATTGCCCAATATACCAGCACGTGCCTGCTCCTTGGGAGGCAAGCTATGGCAAACCAAAAGTCTGCATAGTTAAAGCAATGGTCTTCCCAGTAGTAAAGTATGGCTGTAAGAGATGGACCATAAGGAAGGCTGAGCACAGAAGAACAGATGCCTTTGAAGTGTGGTGCTGGAGGAGACTTTTGAGAGTCCCCTGGACTGCAAGGAGTTCAAGCCAGTCAATTGTAAAGGAAATCAACTCTGACTGTTCCTTAGGAGGACAAATGCTGAAGCTGAAGCTCAAATACTTTGGCTATCAAATGAGTAGAGAGGACTCACTGGAGAAGACTCTGATGCTGGGAAAGATTGAAGGCAAAAAGAGTAGGGGGCAGGGGATGAAGTGGTTAGACAGGATTGTTGACATGATGGACATAGATCTGGGTGGACTACAGAGGATGGCGGATGACAGAGGAACCTGGCATGCTGTGGTCCAAGGAGTCATGAAGGGTCAAGCTCGACTGTGCAACTGAAGAACAGCCTCCTAGCTGGTTCCAGATCTAAAGATGTACCAAGAAATGAGATATGGCTGGAGCTTATGGTCTACAGAGCTTATGGCAGTGATGGTGAACCTTTCAGAGACCAAGGACCCAAACTGCAACCCAAAACCCACTTATTTATAGCAAAATGCTAACACAGCAACAGGGGAGGGAGGAAACATTCCCATTGGGCTGCTAGGCAGAGAGACAGGGTGAACTCTGTGCTGTGGGGAGAGAGGAAGCACTCCCATTGATTGCTGCTGGGCAGAGGGGCAGGGCGAACTCTGTGCTGGGATGACAGCATTAGTGCCCACAGAGAGGGCTCCGAGTGCCACCTCTGGCATACGTGCCATAGGTTCATCACCACTGGCTTATGGCTTTCCCAAACCCTTCAGCTAGTATGGCTGAGAATTTTTGGAAAACTACAAATCAAAAAGATTTGAGCGCTGGTTATTCCTGTTTCTCTTCTCTAGGTTTAAATGTAATGTGGGACGCAGATTGGGGAGGGGACTGTGGGGATACTAGTTGCCAAGGAGATGTTTGGACATTGAAAGAGATGACATTTGCAAACACAACTCAACCACCACAAAATCAAAGTAAGCACAAAACTCCAGCATTCCATTGCCATGAACTTCATCACCATTTTCTTCTCCTTTTGGGTGGGGGGATTGAGGGCATAAAGCTAGAGCTGAGTTGGATTATGTTCTTATTAATCACTAAAATGTTGCCAAGAATGTAAGCGTTCAAGTTGTTCAGAACTCTTCAGGCACAGGTAGTTTAAAATTTGCAGAATTGGTAAGAAGGAAAAGGTTAAACAATAGTTGACTACATTTAATGATCATGGTTTTTGTCGGATGATTGACTTCCAAGACAGAGATTATTTCATCTAGTTGGTGGCCAGTGTCGGGCATTACCCGGTCCGCCCCGGTCCGGGCGGACCGGTAAGAAACCTGACTGACAATGCCCCCTCCCCGCCCCGCTCCACCCACCTCTTCCCGGGAGAGCGGGCAACCCAACGGCTTTGGGCGGCACTTCGTTCTTCTCCGGAGCGGCTGCGGGTGCCGCTCAGGTGGTGGTGGAGGTGGTGGCATGTGTGCGCCTGGCCCCTCCCCCTGGAAGAGGAGGGGGAGTTGATGTCACGCGCCACTCAGGAGAGCTCGCTTGCGCGCCCCAGCGCCCCTCCACCACTTTTTGCTGCCTCCTTCTAGTAGCAGCAGCAGCAGCAGCTTTCACAATGCTTGGACTTATTACTGCAGGAAGAGAACTTCCTGCAGGATGTCTGCCTGACTCTGGGCATTGCGAGAGTTGCCCTGCCTGGACACCTCTTGCAATGCCCAGACAAACATCCTGCAGGAAGTTCTCTTTCCTGCAGGAATAACTTAGTCCAGGCATTGCGAAAGCTGCTGCTGCTGCTGCTGCTGCTGCTGCTAGGAGGCGGCAGCAAAGAGTGGCGGCGGGGGGCGTCCAAGCGAGCTCTCCTGGGTGGCGCGTGACGTCAGCTCCCCCTCCTCTTCCTCTAGGGCCAGGCACACACTCGCAGCCACCTCCACCAGCAGCAGCCACTCTGCAAACAGCAGCACGGCTGGACTCGCTGGTCCTGGAGGACTAAAGGAGGAGGGAAACGCCCCCGCCCCCATGGGAGGAAGGAACACCCAGACGTGTCGCTTTCTGGGTAAGTGTGTCTTTTGGTTTCCCCTCCCCCCGGTATGTGTGTGTGTGTGTGTGTGTCTTTTGGTTTCCTTCCCTCCGCTCCCCTCCCCCCCATGTGTATGAATGTGTGTCTTTTGGTTTCCTCCCCTCCCCTCCCCCCCCGTGTGTGTGTGTGTGTGTGTGTGTGTGTGTGTGTGTGTGTGTCACACACACACACACACACCTCCAGCACTTCAATTCTTCAACTTCATCTATTACATGGCCCTCAAGTCAAAAGGTTTGCCCACCCCTGTCTTAGAGCAATGGATTTAATTATGAATTTATACAGGCTTACTTTTCCATTAGCATATTTAACAACTGCTGGAAGAAATAAAAGCCGAAATATGTATTGTACACAGTATTGAAGATACAAGGTCATTGTATTGGTTTAAATTATAGACATATTATTTTAATATATGTTCCATCTTTTAAAAATATATTGTTCCTCCCCCCCATGTGTGTGTGTGTGTGTGTGTAGAGGGGAGCAGAGGCTAAAGTGATTTCCCAGGGTGTGGGTGTGGGTGTGGGTGTGGGTGGGGTGGCAGTGAGTCTTTAAGTTGCCACAACATTTTTGTGTTTTTGTTTTGTTTACCTCCTGATCTGCTTGCACAGAATTAAACTTTAGAATTGGTGCCATTTTATTCTGTGCAAGCATATCAGAGAGTAAACAAAAAAATGTGGCACCTTAAAGACCAATTAGGCCACGCCCACTGATTAGGCCACACCCACTGATTAGGTCACACCCACCAGTTAGGCCACACCCACCATTTAGGCCATGCCCCACGGTGTGGTAGTAAATTTTTGGGTGCCCATCACTGCTGGTGGCCATGTGAATCTGTTGTAGCATAAAATAATCAAAACTCCATTCACATGCTTGAAAACATGTAAGCTTATGAAAAATAAAAGTCCATTCATCTTAAAGTGGCTACAAGGCTTTTGATTTCTCAGATGGTTTGCTGGCATTTGACCCTGAAGAAAAATTCTCAAGACTCAAAAACCTACACTGTTTATAATTTCTTGGCAATCCAATAAACATATTACTGCAGTTACTTTAGTCCTGTTTTTGAAAGTAGTGTCTTTATTATCAAATTGCATGAGAACAGCTAAAAGGAAATGGTGGAAATAATAAAGCGCTCAGCACTGCCCGCTATTTTGCTTCTAACACCTGCCAGCCAGATGTTGCTGTCATCTCACAACTATCTTTCGTCCACTTTCTTGTTAGATAAGCACTATAACAAAATGGGTCACAAGTTATTCAACATGGAGTTTCTTTGGTTTTTAAACTGTCTTAGAAAGTAGCTTTGCTCCTTTGCAAAGGCCTCATAATTCTTTCTGCTGTGCTTATCAAGTAGATGGGCTTTGTAGAAGCTTCTCCAAGCTTCGGCCTATGTTATGTCTTCTTCCCAGTTCTGGAATGTTCGTTATGTCAACACCCAGAGCTTGGGAACATCAGACCTTTGTTATGGGAACAACAGTCTGTTTATACAATCCCTGGGCTCTAATTGGCTGTATGCTAATTAGGAGGGCCAAACTCATGTCTTTTGTATAGGCACATGAGTTTGGGAGTTAGTGCGAGTTTGGGGTTTCTGGGGGCTACGCCAGAGTCCCTGGATTAACCCAAAATGATTACTTAGATTAGTCAGGTTTTCCTTTTATTTCTGGCGTGAGTGTGGATTTCCCTAACTACCCTTTTTGATTAGTATTTTTGTATGCTGTACTTCTGTATCCTGAACCAATGGAAGAACTGTTATTTCTACAATATGCTTCGAGAACAATAAACATTTCTACTTCATCAACACCTGTTCTTTGGAAGAGACGGTAAGACAAGAGTTAAGCCATAAGCCACACGCTACCACATTTAATACAATTCTCTCCATATTACTTGCTGGGCTCTGTTAATACAGATAAGACCCAGGTTGTTGCTGCAGAAGGATCTGCGGGACGGCACATAGGCCTTCTGGAGCTCAGAGTCTTTGTGGGGTTCCATAGAGCTGACTGGTAAAAGTCCCTTGCAGGAATGGGAGAGACCCAAAGGCAAGGGCCAGGTCAAAGCCTATCTGTCACAAACACTTAAGTACATTTTTGTGGTGTCTAAAGTTTAATGCTGGATTAGCCATGCCCGGTCAAAATAATACGGTTCATGAAGGCTTCCAACTCTAATGTGATGTTGGAAAGAAGAAACTCTAGTGGGGGAGGGGAGAGATAATCTGGTCCATTTTACATGACTATCCTGCAACGTACAAAAGGCTGAAGGGGAGATAGTCATATGTGAAGCATGCATCCATCACCTGCTCCATTTCTGTGTGTCCCTGGCCACTTCGTAAGTCTTCATTTGATGGTTGTGAAGGCTTGAAAAAAATCAGAATCATCACATGGAGCACAAATGCATGCGGCCAAAAGGCCAATCCCCCCCCCCCCAGTCATAAGTTTCACCCTAAAAGAAAAAGAAGGGACTGTCTACATCTGTATATCAAGCTGAACTTCCTAACTTCTTTTAGCCAAAATCTAGAGTTTCTATCTCCTACTGGGAGAGTTTCCCCAACCTAGATTGGAAGCAAACATTTAGTAACTTTCAGTTTCATACTAGAGGGGTTCTGTGGTTCTGGGTTAAGAGGGGGTCCTGAGGCTTGAAAAAGGACACAGAGGATCCTAAAAAATGCCCGTGCCAATAGGCACTTGATTCATCTGAAACATGCTTTTTTCAAAGGATTTGAATTGCAGTCACTAGTTAGAAACTAATGAGCCATCCGGCAAGGAACATTTGTGCACAGGCTAGGTTCACACCCCCCCCCCCGCAATCATAAAATAAATTCAGAAACTATCTGAGGAGAAAACAGCTTCTTCTTATGCTGTATCTGATTCTGTATCCGATTCTGAATACTTAATCCACTTGGGGACCGTCACTCTTCCCTGTGGCCATTAGTCTTCAGGATTGTAAGGTAGTTAACCACAACCTGACAATTGGTGCTGAAATGCTGGTAGTATGGTCTACTCTATTACCATAGCAGGATAACCTGGTCAGACAGGCAGCTTGAATCCAGCAGGTATAAATGAAAAAAATAAATGAATAATAAATGAATAAGTTTCATATTTAGATCCCCTCCCCGTGCACTCCATGCAGCAAGTATGCAGCAGCAGTTAAAAGTCAGATCTGATTAGAAGGATGATTAGAATTTTTTTAAAAAGAAAGAAATGGAAAGCATTGCAACGTAATTGTTATATCATGGCTCTGATTACAGATTTCCATGTTATCCCCATGCTATCCTCCCTTCCCGAAAACAAAAGGTGAACAAATATAATCCCCTCCCTTTTTGGTCGTCGTCGACTGCGATTCGTATCCGAGAATGCATTTTTTCCTGAAGCAGGAAAAATGTCATTGGCATGAATTTGTTTAAGGTGGATCCCAGGTTGCCATGAAATGACCCACATGCTATGATCAAAGAGCCATCACCTGTGGCACACACGAAATGAGACATGCAGGATTCAACTGCAATAAGCTGCTGCAGCCTTAAGGATATTATCATGGTGTCAGTGGTGGGCATCAAAAAAATTCCTATCGCACTGTGGCTGTGGCCATGTGACTGGGTGGGCATGGCCTGTTGGCCATGTGACTGCTCTTCCCTATAGAGCTATGAAAATAGAAGCCTCTTCTGTTTTCAGAGCTCTATAGTAAACCTCCAAAGCCATCTCCCCCTTCGTCCATGGCTTTTCTGGGGCTCTGTTTCAGCCCGAAGCCCCTCCCCAGCCACTCTGGAGGGGCTGGAAAGGCACTTCTGGTTGAAACAGAGCCCCAGAAAAGACTTGGACAAAGGGGAGATGGAACCAGTCCCCTCCGAAGCCAACTCCCCCTTCACCCAAGGTTTTTCTGGGGCTCTGTCTCAGCCCAAAGTGCCTCCCCAGCCACTCCAGAGGGGCTGGGAAGGCACTCCTGGTTGAAACAGAGCCCCGGGAAAGACAGACAAAGGGAGAGATGGAGCAGTTTACCGAGGAGGAGGAGGAGAAGGAGGTGGGTGGGGTGGAGAGGTGAACGGGGCAGGGTGGGGAGGTGGGAATGGCCATCCGATTTTGGTACCAGTACGGGTGATCTGGTGCGAACCGGCTGGTGTCCATCACAGGATGGTGTCCAGTGGCATTTCCTCTACTATCACCTTACCTAAAGGGGCTCATCCACCCATAGGCATTGGCTGCTTTAGGGAGTCAGGTTAGTTAACCGCCACCTGACACTTGGCATTGAGATGCTGGCTGTACGGTCTATTCCATTACCATAGCAGGATGTCCGGCCAGCTTTATTTTACAGGTATGTCTATTATAAATGAAAGACTGCAGTGGCTTAGTGATTAAGATGCTGAACTTGATGACCGGAAGGGCAGGTCAGCAGTTCAAGATGCGAGTGCTGCATGATGGAGTGAGCTCCTGTCTCTATCCTAGCTCACGCCAACCTAGCAGTTCAAAAGCAAGAAATTGCAAGTAGATAAACAGGTACTGCTTCAGTGGGCAAGGTAACAGTGTTTGGTGTGCTTCAGCATCTAGTCATGCCTGCCACATGACCATGGAAACATCTGCAGATGCAGACAACGCTGGCTTTTTGGCTGTAAACGGAGATGAACGCCACCATCTAGAGTTGGATGCGATTGGCTTTCGAGCAAGGGAGACCTATTATTCATGAATGCTGCAATTCTACTTCTTAACCTTGCTATCTTCTGAAAACATATGGCTTCTATTTGTGCCTTTTACTCAATTGGACAATGCACAGTGGCAGTTAGGATGTGAAAATGGTAGTTTCCTAACCACTGGAATGAAATTAAACACCTAAGGAAACCAGTTGCAAACTTCCACTGGTTCTGAAGCAGCTTGCTTACCAGCCAAGAAATTTGACTGCTCTGTTTGAGCCTGTGGGAGACTCACATCTGGCAGTTGAACTTGCAAGACCCGAGGAGACCTTTTGTGCAACATACGCTCAGAGAAAACACTTGAACCATGCAACAAAGTCAACAGCTCTCAGGGTTTGCAATAGAGCTAGATGTGAAAGATGCTGGAGGAAAATGTTTGAAGAATGTCAGCGTCCGAGGTTTTGAAGGCAGGGTTATTGCAACATTGAGCAAAAATGACATCTGCCACCAACATGTTAAGACAGAGTAAGGTAGTAAGTCTAAGAAAGAAGACTCAGCCAATAGAGTATCACAGTTGCTCGCAAAATCTCTGCTAAAGTAGAGACATATGTAAGTAACAGCTTTCTGGGCTAAAGGGATACAGAAAAAAAGTGTTCTTTTAAAAATCATTATTTTGAAATAATATCCTTTAATCAGAACCCATGGGCTCAACTGCTAAATTGTGAGCCAACATTTAGGTAATTCTCACTAATTTACTAGGTTTAATCTCAGGCCTGAGAGCTCTGATGAGACCCAAGACATTCCAGATTGTAAAGCCCACTTGTTGTTTGGGAAGGATTAAAAAAATATTAATGGAGATAATCAAATGCATTTTTTTTAAATTTGCAGAATACATAATATTATTTAGCTTTAGGCTGAGGTGAGGCACATTTGTGAGGTAGGCTTGTCCCAAATGGCCATGCTGCACTTACACACACAACCAACCCATAGTAAGACCCATTTTCTCTAGTTAAGACTACCAACTGGATTCAAACCCAGGGCTTTGAGGAACAAATCTCTGGGCAACTTGATCATTTAATCTTCTCACATTACTTCCTCATGATGTGGCCTCACACCAGGATGTCATGGCAGTTTAAAAAGGTCACTAAACCCAGTTTTCCAGCATCTGTTCTAATGCAGATTATCATTCTTGTCTACCATTGCCAGCAAGATGTTCACAAGAGTTGATCAACATAGGAGGAGGATCACCTCTGGTCGCTCTACCTGGGGTGCCATCAGTCTTGAAGGTGGCTCTGCTCTGGGCTATAAATCTATACCTATAAATCCAAGGGTTAACCGTTGGAACTTGCTATATGTTTCTGCACCTGTCCATCCTATCTCATACCGAGCCTCCTGCACTCGCCTAAACCCAGTACAGAGGTTACTGCAGGGTTGAGAAATGCGCCAGTGGGGCAAGAGCCCCACAAACGTGAACAAAGGGGAACAACTTCAATTCCCAACATTCTTTGCGCCGCACCACAGCCAATCAGGCTGAGAGGCGCGAGCAAAAAGAACGTTGGGAAACGTGGCACGGCCAATTAAAATCGAGCCACAGGGAAAAAAAACACCACATGAATGCAAACCACAAACGCAAAACTACAAGTCCCAGCGTCCTGCGTGCCGTGAGCACACAGAACGCTGAGAAAGCCAGCGTGCAAAAAATAAAATTACAAAACACAATGGGAGCGCAAGTCCGCCGCAGGCGTACGCAGTGCCTCACAGCCTCGCAAAACAAACAAGCCACAAAACTCCATCGCGAGACACCTGCTGGCCTTCTTTCCCGGAGCAACGGGGAGAAGAGGGACTCCCTCTCCTCCACGCTACCCCGCCGAAGACACGGCGAGACCACTACCTAGCATCAAGGAAAGTTGAGCCGGGGTGGAAAAAAAACCCCAAAACAGGCAGCAGTTCATCAGGGGAAGCAGCCTCCCTGGTGAATGACGGGCTGATGGCTTTGTACTTCCGAATACAAAAGCAGCAGCCAGCAATCCGCAAGGAAGAGCACCACCCCTTATGGGTCACTGCCTGCCGATCTCTGGTTAGGTAAGCAAGGAGAGAAAGGAGACAGAGAGGAGAGAACCATCGTTAGGCAGAGATAGCTCTTCTCTGCCTCCTCCTTCTCCCGGGCTCCCATGACCTAACTAATGAACCTTCCCGGGAGAAGAACGGGCTGACTGCCTCCTCCTCCTTTCCACCATTGCTGCATCGAAACCAAAATTCGAAGAGGCAATGGGGAAAAGAGGAACTGACAGGCAGCCTGTTCTTTACTCTAAAGTAAACACCAAAAACAAACACCAAAATTAATAAAAAATAATAAAACAAAAATAAATCAATAATTAAAAAACCCCATTAATAAACAAAAAAGTAAACCACAAAATACACAAATAAAAACATCCACAATAGCACAAAACCACAAACAAAACACCTAACTACAACACGAAAATACCACAAATTACACAAATAAACAATGACTAATTACACAAATAAACAATAACAAAATAAGAAAAATTAAACAAAACCAGAAATAATCAAACCAATTAAACAAACCTAAAACTCTACCAAAACATAAAAGAACAAACAGAAACACCTCCCAGCCCACCCCCACAAAAACAAAATAAAGAAGAACCCCAGAAAAAAGAAAACCAGAGAACTCATCAGCACGTCCTCCCTCCACGACGACTGAAACAGAAATGAAGAAAAAAAGACTACTTACTGGAAGAAGCCCCACCCAGAGGCCAGGAGAGAAAACACACGTGAAACGAAACCAAAACCACTAACAGCCCCACCTGCAGAGCAGAATAGTAAAAACAACTCAAAAACACACAACAGCCCCACCTAGAGGCCACAAGAGTAAAAACAAGTCAAAAACATAACATTAAATCAAAAGTTTACACAAATAACAAACATATATTAAATAAATAAAATAAAAATATTTATAACACCCTGTGTTGAGTTTTAACTCAAATAAAAACCCAAAACATCTAAACACAGTTTAAAAACATGGAATGTAAAAAAACATGTACTTTCACATTTTTTAAAATATTACCAATGGTACAACTATTAACAATATCACAAACTAAAACATTATTTGGTTAAATAAAACAATTTGAAACAATTATATCATTCTTTGTTCTTTTTTTAATCCACAAAAAACCCTAAAAAAGCTGATCACAGTTTATAACAGGGCAAACTATGCTAGTAGGAACTATAAAGAGGAGATAGCCACTGCTTTTTCCAGCTAACTATCACTGCCAAATTGGAGAGCAGCAATTTATTTAGCAAGCAGCTGGATAACATGGAGGTCCTGGAGATGGGACAGGTAAGTGTTGAGGAAGCAAACAGAACATTCATATAGACACATTAGCATATTTTGCCCGGCCTTGCTGGGCAGTTTTATTGTGTGTGTTTTTGGTTAGGGGTGGTTTGGATGGTGGTGATTCGAATTTGTGGTTTTTGAATTTATTTTATTTTATTTATTTTTTATTTTGATTTTTAAAATATTTTTGACTGTTTTTTACAGGTGGGGCTGTGATTAAGAGTAGTGCGATTGGCTTTCTTTATTCAGTTCTGTTCCAGAGGCATGGAGGTAGGGTGTGTTTGGTAAGTGCTCTTGATTTTGTATTCTGTTTTTATTTTGTTTTTATTTTGGGATGTTGGGCTGGGGGGTTTAAGTAGAGTGTTGTTTACTTAATTTAGGGTTTTTGCTTGGTTTTTTGTATTTTATGTGTTTTTTGTGTTTTTTGTTCTTTATTTTTCTGGTTATTTTTTATTTTGGATTTGTTAGTATTTATTTTTGTTCATTGTGTTGTTTTCCAATTTTTATTAAAGGTTTTTTGTGGAGTTGTTTTATTGTAGATAGGTAGTTTTAGTGAGTTTTTCATGTTTTTTCATTTGCTTTTTGTATTGTGGATGTGTTTTGCTGTGTTTGTGGCTGATTGATTTGTTCTTTACTTGTTTGGTTTATTTATTTATTTATTTATTTTCAGTTTGGGTGTTTCTGCTAGGGTAGGGCTGTTTGGCTGGCGCCCAGGGTGGTCGCAGGGCCGAAGGACCCGACCACTGTCTCCTCCCCGGGCGAACGGGAAGTTCACTGTGGGCGCCTTCGGTGCCCTTGCATTCCCTGCTACCCGTGGAAGAGGCAGTGGCCAGGTCCTTCGGCCCTGCATTCCCAGGCAAATGGGGAGTGCACTGTGGGTGCCTTTGACACCCTTGCATTTTCTGCTGCCCAGGGAAGACACATGGCTAAAGGATTTGGCCATGGTCTCCTCCCCGGGCTAACGGACCAGCCAGCAAAAGGTAAGGGAGGCAGGGATTGGGGGAGCAAGGTGGTGGGGTGGGGGGAGGGTGGTGTGGTTACCGGGGCTGTGCCTCCCCACACACACACACTCCTTAACCCCCACTGATGGCACTTACCTTTTGCCGACTGGCCCGGCTGGGTCTTTCCCCCACAAGGCACGGCCTTCTGCGTTGGGAGGTGCAGCAGCCTGTTCTTCGTCTTTGCGGGCGTTGAGTCCTCGACCCCTGCTGGGATCAAAGATAAGGCCAGTGTGCTTCCCAACACAGAAGGCCATGCATTGTGGGGAAAGACCCTGCTGGCGAAAGGTAAGTGCGGTTGGTGGGGGTTATAGAGTGGAGGGGGGCAAGGTGGTGGGGCAGGGGCAGTGTGGTTACCAGGGCCGTGCCACACCCCCAACTCCCTAACCCCCACTGACCGCACTTAACTTTTGCCCGCTCCGGCTGGGTTTTTGAAAGTCTTTTCTCCCAGCGCGGCCTTCTGTGTTGGGAGAAGCACCAGCCTGTCCTTTGTCTCTGCGGACATGGAGGCCTCCATGCCCCCAGGGTCGAAAGGAAAGGCCGGTGTGCCTCCCAATGCAGAAGGCCGCGCTGGGAGGGAAAGACTTTCAAAGACCCAGCCGGAGCCGGCAAAAGTCAAATGCAGTCCGTGGGGGTTAGGGAGTTGGGGGGCAAGGTGGTGGGGCAGGGGGGGCAGCAGCATGGTTATGGGGGCTGTGCCTCCCCCTAACCCCCATTGACTGCACTTACCTTTTGCCAGCTGGGTCTGTGTAAGTTTTTTCCTCTCGGTGCGGTTTTTATTTTTAAACCACCGTGCCAGCTGCCAGCCTCCTCCATGCTCGCGCCCTTCAGCCTCATTGGCTGAGGGGTGGTGCGGTGCGAAGGAGGCTGGGAAATGTAGTTTTATTATTATTATTGACTTTGTGGGGCAGCTGCCCCACTGCCAAATGCTGGACCCTTGCGGCGATGGTCGGGCCGGGTAAAGGTGAGTGCAGGCGGCTCGGTAGGGGATAGTAGGGACGGGTGCGGAAGCCTTTGTGACATTACAACGGTTAACATCCCTCTTTATAAGTAAAGATTCCTGCAGGGCTAGTTAACCAGTTAAGAATAGGTTGAGATGGGTGTCCAGTCTTTAAAAACATACACCATATTTGTCGGCATATAAGACACATCGGGGTATAAGACACACTCCATTTTTCCAGTGTATTTTAAGGTGGGGATGGGGAGTGCATCTTATACACCAGCAAGTCTACTAGCCAATAAAATGTTTGAATGCATGATTCAATCTTTCCTACAGCATCTGATGTACAAAATGAAATTATTTGGTATTGTTATTTCCATTTATTCATTTCCCTTGACATATGAGAAATTTCAACATCTCTTTTTGTGTCTATGGCCACAACTATGGGGTGAGTGGGTGGAACAAAGCCCAAATTCATGTAGCAAGTGAGCTCTTCTAGTAGGGGTAGATAGCCTATTTCACACTTTTACTTTTTCTAGATCTATATTAAGTTTGCTACTCTCAGTCGCTTCTCAGTCCCTATTTCGGGGATTTTAAATCCCTCATTTCATTTAAAAAGGGATACACACATACAGAGAAGCCAGGTTGAGGGGAATTCCATGAATAAGTTTCTTATTTGCTTCTTGTACTGCCTCCCAAAGTGCATCTCCCAAAATAAAAAAAACGCAAGTTTTCCTTTTCCATTACTACTAGTCTCAAGGGCGATCATTTTTCTTCAGAAGTTGCAAATTCAGTATCAGATCACTGCATTCTTCCAGTAGAATAGCAGATAATCCTAAAATGGGGAACTGCCAATACAAAAACTATCTGGGAAAACATTCTTTGAGTGTTGCAGGACAGCACCTTCAATCAACCCTCACCCTGATGGCTCAAGATGATGGGAGTTATAGTCCGATGACATCTGAACTCCATATTCTCCATCCCTGAATTATATGGATACAGTCAGCATAAATGTTCATCAGTCTGATTTGAGACCTCATGTGCTCTACATTTGTGTTAGAGCAGGGGTCCCCAACCTTTGAATTTCAGTTCCCAGAAGCCTAAGTCAGTACATTGGCTGATCCGTGCTTTGGTGAATTGAGTTAGGCTTCTGGGAACTGAAGTTCAAAAACGAGATTTTTGAAAGCCCTGTTTTGAGCAACTAGATCAGGGGTCCTCAAACTATGACCCAGAGGCCGGATCTGGCCCACAGCATCAAATAATCTGGCCCTTGCCCTCATGGTGGTGGCAGCAGCAGAGGCAGCGGCAGAAGTGGCAGCGAAGCGGCCCCTCAACATTCTGAGGGAGCGTGAACTGGCTCCCGGCTTAAAAGGTTTGAGGACCCCTGAGCTGTAGAATGACATTTGAACTGTTGGGAAAGGAAAGGGCATGCTATCCTATGAAGCCAAGCAAAGAGGAGAAACAAGCCAATAAGTGCAGTGTGAAGTTTTGGAAGCTGACAGCAGCTGGAACTATAGCTACACTCAAGGTTAAAAATAGTGCCTGCTACACATTTCCAATGGTGTGAAGAAGGGGCTTCAGAATGGCATTAAAGTGGATGTGTGTGTCCTGTCTCATGCTTATTTGATATCCCTCATAATTATGCATGAGGCGTTTCCAATTAGTTATGGGGTTGGGAGTCCTTGAATTCTGGAAATCCCATCCTTATTAAAAATTTGTCACTCTACAGACATTGGAGAGCTATACGTTTGGTGATATGATTTGCATAAGCTTGCTTGTAACTTAATATACTAATAAGGTATATATTAAAGACACATACTGTTTATAATTCTATGTCATTAAGCCTATTGTGACTTGTAATGACCTTTACCAGGGTTTTCCAGGTACAGAATGTACAGAAATGGTCTGGTATTCCCTTCTTCTTTGGGCACTCTGGGACTCTGCAGCTTGCCCTTCGTTACACAGATTTGCTTTCCTCCCTGGAGATTCCTAAACTCTGCCTCCACTGAAATATGGAGCCAACTAATTGTATGCCATCAAGTCAATTCTGACTTGGGGAATGCAGTGGCTCAGTGGTTAAAAAGCCCATCTTGTTAGCTGGAAGGTTGGCAAGTCGGCAGTTCAAGACCCGAGTACTGCATGATGGAATGAGTGCAGTGGTGGGCATCAGCAGGTTCGCACTAGCAGAACCGGTAGCAGAAATTCTGTCCAGCCCTGCCCATTCAAGTTTTGAAATAAAGTAGTCCTAATTCAGGTGAAACACAGGGCTTTCCCCCTGGCCACGCCCATCATACCATGCCCATAGTATGGTAGTAAATATTTTTGGAGCCCACACCACCCCTGAATGAGTGCTCTTCTCTGTCCCAGTTTCTGCCAACCTAATAGGTCGATCTTAGAAGAAATCAACCCTGACTGCTGCTTGGAAGGTCAAATAGTGAAGATGAAGCTAAAGTACTTTGGACATCAAATGAAAAGAGAGGATTCACTTGAGAAAGCCCTGATGCTGGGAAAAGTGGAGGGCAAAAGAAGAAGGGGGTGGGAGAAAATGAGATTGCTAGATGGTATTGTTGATGCAATGGGCGGGTGGGTTGAGGAGGATGGTGAAGGACAGAGGTGCCTGGTGGGCTATGGTCCATGGGGTCACAAAGAGTCAGAATCGACTGTGCGAATGAACAACAAAGCAGTTCGAAAGCAAGAAATTGCAAGTAGATCAATAGGGACCACTTTGGTGGGAAAAGATCTTGGAGACATGAATGGACCAGCACTGGGGGTAAAATACCCCCTTGTGCTGGTTTTGCCTACTTCCCCCGAGAAGAGATGGGCGTGCTCTTGCAGGCCTTCCTGCCTGGTATGATAGGGAGGAGGCAAGAAAACTTTATGTGCCGCAGTCGGGACACCGCGCCGAAGCTCTCCTGGGCCCCCACCATTGGCCCAGGATGGGATCCACCTGCGGCAACCGGCCCCGCCTCCCTCCGGCCCTCCATCGACCGGAGGGATAAAGAGACGCCGTGCCGCAGACGGGACACCGCGCCGAAGCTCTCCTGGGCCCCCACCATCGGCCCAGGATGGGAGCCACCTGCGGCAACTGGCCCCGCCTCCCTCCGGCCCTCCATCGACCGGAGGGATAAAGAGACGCCGTGCCGCAGTCGAGACGCTGTGCCGCAGTCGGGACACCGCGCCGAAGCTCTCCTGGGCCCCCACCATCGGCCCAGGATGGGAGCCACCTGCGGCAACCGGCCCCGCCTCCCTCCGGCCCTCCATCGACCGGAGGGATAAAGAGACGTTGTGCTGCAGACGGGACACCGCGCCGAAGCTCTCCTGGGCCCCCACCATCGGCCCAGGATGGGAGCCACCTGTGGCAACCGGCCCCGCCTCCCTCCGGCCCTCCATCGACCGGAGGGATAAAGAGACGCCGTGCCGCAGTCGAGACGCCGTGCCGCAGTCGGGACACCGCGCCGAAGCTCTCCTGGGCCCCCACCATCGGCCCAGGATGGGAGCCACCTGCGGCAACCGGCCCCGCCTCCCTCCGGCCCTCCATCGACCGGAGGGATAAAGAGACGCCGTGCCGCAGACGGGACACCGCTACGTCCCCGCCTCCCAAGCCTCGGAGGGCTCAAAGGACGCTGCCCCGCGCCGCCCGAGGACTTAGCCCTCTTTCCCGCTTGGCATTTGCCACGGGGAAGAGTGGAAGTGAACGCCTTTTTCTCTTTTCTTTCTTGCCTTTTATGTTGTATGCTTACTGATTTTGTATCTTTCCCCTCGCTGCTGCCTGCTTTAGGCAGCATGCCCCAATGTAAACCACTTAGAGTCTTCTTCCGGAAGAGACAAGCGGTATATAAATTAGAACTTTATTATTATTATTATTATTATTATTATTATTATTATTATTATTATTATTATTATTATTATTATTATTATTATTATTATTATTATTATTATTATTATTATTATTATAGGTGGTGGCTACTTCCTGCCTCGCCCTCTTTAACTGCTCGGCATTGGAGAAACAAATCCCACCCTCCTTCCCTCAGTAGCAGTGTGATATTCAGTCCATACCTTTCAAGTATATCGGCCGGGATTTCCCATTTTTTTGCGCCGATTTACGCCATTTCCCACCCGGAGCTGCCGCTACCCCAGAATTTGGCAGCGGGGGAAAATGAGTTACTGCACATCCATTCTGTGCAGCTCACTTCTACGCATGCGTAGAAGGCTTTTACGCATGCGCAGAAGGCGTCTGTGCAGACAGGGATGCGTAAAAGCCTTCTATGCATGCGTAAAAGCCTTCTACGCACGCATAGAAGTGAGCTGCGCAGAATGTTTCTGTGCAGGTCCGTTGTACGCATGCGTAGAAGGCTTTTACACATGCGTAGAACAGACTTGCACAAAAACGTTCTGCACAGAAATGTTCTACGCATGCATAAAAGCCTTCTATGCATGCGTACAATGGATCTGCACAGAAACGTTCTGCGCAGGTCCCGTAATCTCCAGAGCTGCGCTTGACAGGTATGATTCAGTCGCTTCGGGGCTGGATGGGAATTTTTGCACGGCCCCTGTTTGGCTCTTGGGGTCCTGGTTTTTTTGCCCATCCCATACTGTTGCTGCAGGTTGAGTTTTTGCTGGAGGTTATTATTCTGGTCACTTTGGCGGGTAGTGCGGGTGATTTTAATCAGAATGGCCTGTTTAGTTATTTGGTTTGGGTCTCGGGTAATTTGGGACCTCGGACAGCACTATCACTTGGGGTATGTCTCATAGCTGTTGAATAGCCGCAGACCTGGGTCAGCTGATCAGGAAACTTTGCCAGCTTCCTGGTTGTATAGCTTGGTCCTACTATTAGACACAGTGCTGGCCTGCCTGCAGAGCTTTCCTGCTGACCTAATTGTTGTTGTTGTTTAGTCGCACAGTCGATTCTGACCCTTTGCGACCCCATGGACCATTTTCCTCCAGGCACCTGTATCCTCCACCATTCTCCTCAGCCCACCAAGCTCTGTGCCCATTGTGTCCACAATACCATCTATCCATCTCATCTTTGGACACCCCCTTCTTCTCTTTCCCTCCACCTTTTCCAGCATCAAGGCCTTCTCAAGTGAGTCCTTATTATTTGGGATCAAAATTCTCTAGTATTGACCTGAGTTATTATCCTGCACCCGCACTACTTAGTCCCCAGTTCAATAGTTTGCAACAACTTATTTTGGCTTAATAAAGTGGCCCATGTTTGAAACCATGACATTTGTCCGTCTCTTCACTCAGGGGTGGTGGGCAAAGGAGCCTCATTTGGGCATTCCCTTAGCGGAGGTCCTCCAGCAAAAAACCTTTCAACCCAAAAGCACCTTTGTGTGCTTCTGACATGATTTAAAAATAATAATAATTGTGATGTATGGCAACACTTTTAAAGGTTTTCTAGGTAGACATTATACAGAAGTGGTTCACCATTCCCTTCTTCTGCATGGACAGTCTGTTCTTGCTCTGTGCCACATTTGAGGAAGTGTGATCAAAGAGTTTTCCAGTTATGAGTTTTTAAAGAGTAAAGCTATTTTACCTCCACCCCCTGGGGAAGCAAGTGACTGGATTGTAAATAGATCAAATAAGATGGTGGTGATGGGAGGGGGTCAGGCACCAATCTTGCATATCTTGAAGGAGAATGATTAGTCCTACATGCTTTTTGTTATTTAGAAAGAATCCTGTCTGCAGTTCCTGTAATTATGATCCTTGAAAAAGGCCTCTAAAAGGGTGGAAACTGATTGTTATAGTGTTTAATTCTGTTATAAGCTGCCAACTTTCTACTGCCAGTTCCCTACTCTGGCTTGATCTGAACTTTGACTCTGCCAGATGATCAAATTAGTTTGTCAACTTCTTGCTAGCCAAACAGGCATAAAAAAGGAATAATTGCAAAAATATTGAAAAACATTTTGAGTCATGTTCAATTTTTTTGCCACATTTTTGCAGCATTTTGGTGTGAAAACATGGTGATTTTGGCACTTCCAGTGACATCAGGGCACTTCCAGCATTGGCAGCAAATTCAGCCTGGGGGCTGGATCCGGCCCAATGGCCATAGGTTGGCAACCCCTGATGTAGAACATTGTAATTACTGCCATTGCTATGTAAAGCTTGGCATCCTTTTTCCTGCTGGTATCAAGAGCACAATATTGTGACACTTTCTAGCATTTTGAATCATGGACACAGAAACCCAATATCCCATGTCCATAAACTAGAGGGGTTTTGGGTGGTGGTGAATTTAATTGTATTAAAGGGAAGAGGAGGCAAAGTCTTGTCATCAGCATTCTCTGAGCATATCGGTTACATGGAGGCAACATTATTATTTTTATTTATTTATTTGTACCCCACCCTCCTGGTGTAAACACCACTCAGGGTGGCCAAACAACAGAAGAGAAACACAATACACGAAACAGTTAAAAACATTACAAGTAAAACCATTACTAAAATCCCCAGCTAAAGTCAAAGTTAAAACACATAAAAACTAACACTTATCATAAAAACTACCCATACCCTCCCTCCACCCACATTAAAATAGGATACCCAGGACAGGCAAGATCCCTCACGCAAGCTAGACAAGCCAGCGGGATTGAGAAGTGGAGTCAGACGTGCCCCAGACCTGCTAGCATAGCCAGGTCTTCCTAAAAGGAAGTAATTCCGACTGGAGATGCAGTTCTGGTGGTAGGAGGTCCCACAGGGCTGGGGCAGACACGGAGAAGTATCTCTTCCTGGTCCCAGTAAGATGTACTTCTTTCACCGATATGACCACCACAGAGCCCCTCCTATCTGCCCTCGTAGGACGGGCTGAATACCTTGGGGTGATGCGGTCTCTTAAGTACCCTGAAATCCATAGAAATGGATTTCAGTCTTGCAGTGCATCTGAACTTAAAATGTGTGCCTTTTTGTCCCATTTTTCCTGGAAATCATTTTCACAGTTGATGGATGTGTAAGAAAAATGACAAGCAGGAAAAATGCCACTGGCATGAATTTGTTTAAGGTAGACTCCAGCTTGCCACGAAGTGACCTGCACACTGTGATCATGGAGCCATCTTCTGCGGCACGTCGAAAATGAGACATGCAGGATTTAACATTGGGACTGCAATGGACTGTCACAGCCTTGAGAATGTTAACAAGGTGTGCCTTCACAGCCAGTCCATCTGGCATGGCCTCTTCCACCTCCATGACTATTGGGAATCAGAATAGTGAAGTCATTCCTCTTCCACTCATTTTGCCATTGGGCCCAATAGGATGGTTTCCAGTGGCATTTCCTCCACTGAGGGGACCAGCAGCCCACCTAAAGGGGCTTATCTACCCATGGCCATTGGCCCCTTAGGGGAGTCAGGTTATTTACCACCACCCAACACTCAGCATTGAGTCGCTGGCTGTATGGTCTACTCCACTACCATAGTGGGATGTCTGACCAGACATCTAAACAAATGCAATTGAGTAAAATTAAATATCTGGCCTGTCCCAGTCTCATGCCTCTGTTTGCAAGAAACAAAAAGTAAGATGCAAGCAAAGAAGATAAAAATCTCTCATCTGCTATCTGCATCTGAAGGCTTGTGAAGGATGCCATATGTGTCCCAGAAAGTTGCTTCTGACTATAGATGGAACCACATGAGCAGCTGTGTGAAATTCAACCTCTTTTTATGAAAAACTCCAGCTTATCTTTCCTTTTACCTATTACACATTCTAGAATGCCACCCAGAAGAACAGTTTGAGGTAGAGACTTGGTTAAGTGCACACCCCTGACGCAGGTCACAACAAAGCCATTCTCAGGGGTGGATTTATGACTGAGTAGCTGGTCTAATGTGATTTTGACCTGCTGTCTCAGAGGTTAACAGCCTGAGTGGCCCTAGTTGTTTGCCTAAGCTGACACCTTTGCTGACATAACCGAAGTTTGATAGTAACAGATGTTTTGGAGCATAACCCTTGTTACTTGAGATGAAACTGGCATACAGCAGGCCACTTTTCCCAAAAGAACTTATTTCTTACATAGCTTGCCTGTCCTATCATCACAATCAACATTGATTTGCAAGAAAGTATGTCAATAAGCTAAAAGTGTAGTGTAGGGGATAGAGTGGTGGGCTAGGACCTATGTTCACGTCCCTGTTTGAACATGGAAACTCTGTTTGGGAAGCAATGGGAAAGTACTCCTTGAAGATCTCATATACTTTGAAAAACTTATTACAATAACATACATAGGGAAAAACCTGAGGGCACAATAAATCTTTTTGAATAAAATAGTCACAGGATGAAGTTCATGGGGGCAAATTCCCTATGATTAGCACACTTATAGGTTTTCAAGGGAGGAAGTTTATCAACAAAGGGCGAAGGGTTTCCTGGCAGGACCCCCTAGTTTCTACGGATGGGGACTCTTCCGACACAGATTTCCCATCGACGTCTAATGATGAGGATACTTCGGTGTCTACTCGCAGAGCACCACTTACACGATTAGCAACTTCATCGGCCACCACTGGACAACAACCACGTACTACTTTTCCCCCAAAAAAAAGCCTCACGCAAGAGGAAGACCTAGTCTTTAATCTTTCTAGTAAGTTGTTTCAAGCAAGGACTATTGAACTACTCTCTTTGGGGTTTGGGTTCGTTCCTATACCAAAGTATAACCCTTTTACTACTAGGATTGTTGTTGTTGTTCAGTCGCACAGTCGATTCCGACCCTTTGCGACCCTATGGACCATCGTTCTCCAGGCGCCTCTGTCCTCCACCATCCCCCTCAGTCCTCCCAGTTTTGTGCCCATTGTGTCTACAATACCATCTATCCATCTCATCCTTGGCCTCCCCCTTCTTCTTTTGCCCTCCACCTTTCCCAACATCACGGCCTTCTCAAGTGAATCCTCCCTTCTCATTTGATGCCCAAAGTACTTTAGCCTCATCTTTACTATTTGACCTTCCAATGAGCAGTCAGTGTTGATTTCTTCTAAGATTGACCTATTTGTTCTCCTCGCTGTCCAAGGTACCCTCAAAACTCTCCTCCAACACCACATTTCAAAGGCATCTATTCTTCTGCGTTCAGCTTTCCTAATTGTCCAGCTCTCACATCCGTACATTACCACTGGGAATACCATTGCTTTGACTATTCTAATTTTTGTTTTCAAGGTGATGTCTCTGCTTTTCACTATGTTCCCCAGGTTTCTCATGGCTTGTCTCCCTAGAATCAGCCGCCTCTTTATTTCATGGCTGCAATCTCCATCTGCAGTGATCTTAGATCCTAAGAAAGTAAAATCTGTCACTGCTTCTACTTCTTCCCCGTCTATTTTCCAGGAACTGATCGGGCCTGTTGCCATTATCTTGGTTTTCTTGATATTGAGTCTCAAGCCAGCTTTTGCACTCTCTTCCTTCAAACCGATCAAGAGATTCTTTAGGTCTTCCTCACTTTCTGCCATTAGGGTGGTGTCGTCTGCATATCTCAGATTGTTGATGTTTCTCCCAGCAATTTTGATCCCATATTGTGATTCCTCCATCCCTGCATTGCGCATTATGTGCTCTGTGTATAAGTTGAATAAGCAGGGTGACAAAATGCAGCCTTGTCTTACTCCTTTTCCTATTCCAAACCACTCGGTCATTCCGTGTTCTGTCCTAACTGTTGCTTCTTGGTTCATGTACAGATTTCTCAGGAGGCATATGAGGTGTTCTGGTATTCCCATCTCTTTAATCACTTGCCACATCTTGTTGTGATCCACACAATCAAATGCCTTAGTGTAGTCAATAAAGCAAAAATAAACTTGTTTCTGGTATTCCTTTGTTTTCTCCATGATCCAACGTATGTTGGCAATGTGGTCTCTAGTCCCCCTGCCTCTTCTGAAACCAGCCTGCACCTCTGGTAATTCTCTTTCCACATGCTGCTGAAGTCTATCCTGTATTATCTTGAGCATCACCTTGCTGGCGTGTGGGATGAGCGCAATTGTTCGATAGTTTGAACATTCTTTGGCATTGCCCTTTTTTGGGATTGGAACATATACTGATCTTTTCCAGTCCTGTGGCCACTGTTTTGTTTTCCAAATCTGCTGGCATATTGAATGCAGTAATTTGATGCCATCATCTTTTAGAGCTTTGAAAAATTCAACTGGGATACCATCATCTCCACTAGCTTTGTTGTTTGCAGTGCTCTTTAGGGCCTTTCTGACTTCACTCTCCAGGATGTCTGGCTCAGGTTCAATTTCTTCATCATTGTGACTATCAGGAGTGTTGAGTTCCTTTTTGTAGAGTTCCTCTGTGTACTCTTTCCATCTTTTCTTAATCTCTTCTGCATCAGCTAGCTCCTTTCCGTCTTTGTCCCTTATCATGGTCATTTTTGCTTTAAATGTTCCCTTGATTTCCCGGATTTTTTTGAAAAGATCTCTGGTTCTGCCTTTTTTGTTGTTTTCTTCCATTTCTTTGCACTGTTCTTTTAGATAGTTTTCCTTATCTCTCCTTGCTTTTCTTTGAAATTCTGTGTTCAGATGATTGTATTTTTTCCTTTCTCCTTTGACTTTTGCGTTCCTTCTTTCCTCTGCTATTTTAAGAGCCTCATCAGACAACCACTTTGCTTTCTTACTCTTCTTTTCTTTTGGTATGGTTTTCTTTGCTGCTTCCTGCATGATGTCCCTCATCTCTGTCCATAATTCTTCTGGCACTCTATCTATTGAGTCTAAGCCATTGAATCTGTTCATCACCTCCACCGTGTATTCTTTAGGGATGCTGTCTAGGTGATATCTGTCTGGTCTCTTTGTTTTCCCTATTTTCTTTAGTCTAAGCCTGAATTTTGCAATCAGTAGGTTGTGATCTGAGCCACAATCTGCTCCAGGTCTTGTTTTTGCTGACTGTATGGAGGTTCTCCATCTTTGGCTGCAGAGTATGTAGTCAATCTGGTTTCGGTGTTGGCCATCTGGTGATGTCCATGTGTAAAGTCGCCTCTTGTGTTGCTGGAAGAGGGTGTTTGCTATGACCAGTGCGTTCTCTTGGCAGAACTCTATCAACCTTTGTCCTGCTTCATTCTGTGTTCCAAGACCGAACCTGCCTGTTATTCCCTCCACTTTTTGATTGCCTACTTTGGCATTCCAGTCTCCTAGAATAATTTGAACATCATTTCTTGGTGTTTGTTCTATGAGGTGTTGTAAGTCCTCATAGAACTGGTCCACTGTGGCTTCATCTGCACCCGTGGTTGGTGCGTATATTTGGATCACAGTAACATTGAAGGGTTTGCCCTGAATTCTTACTGACATCATTCTGTCATTTTTGAGGTTGTATCCCATTACTGCTCTTCTCACTCTTTTATTGACAATTATGGCTACTCCATGTCTTCTAAGGTTTTCTTGTCCACAGTAGTAGATGTGATGGTTTCCAGAGCTGAATTCGCCCATCCCTGTCCATTTGAGCTCACTGATTCCCAAGATGTCAATGCTTATTCTTTCCATCTCATTTTTTACCACTTCCAGTTTACCTTGGTTCATTGATCTCACATTCCATGTCCCTATACAGTATTGCTCCTTACAACATTGCATTTCCCCTCCCCCTTTCCTGTCCATCCCCTTTCTCCCCTCTGAGGTGTTAAGCATCCTGTATCACCTAGCCTGCCCTTTTGTTTTGCCTTTTGTTTTGGTCCATAGGGTTCTCTTGGCAAGCTTTGTGGCGTGGTTTGCCGGTTTCTACGCCATTTTTTTCCTCGCATCATACATCATATCACAGTTTTAAAAGTTTAGAACAGTTTACACTACATATTTTCATGCATAATTATCACACTCTAAAACACAGTCTCTATGTTACTTGCTATATTAAGTCAGTATGAAGTCTCTATGTCAGTCTCTATATTAATTCAGCTACATTTTTCACATCAGCTACTTATCCTTGTGTCCTCACTCCCCAGGTGGGGTTGTTGTCTCTGGGTCCCTTGCTCCAGGGGCATCGCAGTGGCGGGCAGTGGATGTTTTCCCTGTGTCTCAGCTGTTCCTCTTCCTCTGCCTCTGGCTGCAGTGGTGGATGGTGACCTTCTCCCTCCCAGGCCTCTGGATGGTTTCTGGGCAGTTGGGGCCTGGTCTTTCTCTGCCTCTTTCTTCCTTGCACCCAGGTTTTAGGATGGGGTGGAAGGGAGGGGCCGATTCTTCACTCACCTCCCTCCAAGGCTTCTGGATGGTTTCTGGGCAGTTGGGCCTGGTCTTTCTCTGCCTCTTTCTTCCTTGCACCCAGGTTTTAGGATGGGGTGGAAGGGAGGGGCCGATTCTTCACTCACCTCCCTCCGAGGCTTCTGGATGGTTTCTGGGCAGTTGGGCCTGATCTTTCTCTGCCTCTTTCTTCCTTGCACCCAGGTTTTAGGATGGGGTGGGGTGGGGTGGAAGGGAGGGGCCGATTCTTCACTCACCTCCCTCCAAGGCTTCTGGATGGTTTCTGGATGTTACTACTAGGATAGATGTATTTAAATTAATACGTTTGCTCCGACTAAAAAGTTTTTTTCAGGGCAAGGAATCGGACCATTCAGATAGGTTCAGACCTAAGTCTAATTTTTCCCCTGCCTCCAATGACCCATCGATAGAAGCATTCTACCGGCTTGTGCTGTGGGATTTGGAGAACAGTGAAAAACTTAAGAAAAAATGGGGTTACAATCTTTCCCTTAATGATATGAAGTTACTAGAGGAGTTAGCTATGGATCCTGATATCATTGTCAAGAAAGCAGATAAGGAAGGGGGCATTGTGATTATGGGCATTACGGAATATGAAAGTGAAGCCCAAAAACAATTATTAAATGAGGAGTTCTACAAGAAATTAGATCATGATCCCACTAATAGGATTTTAAATCTCCTTAGAGATATTTTGTTTGAAGGGGTGGCCATGGGTTATATTTCAGAATCCACCCAGGATTTTTTATACAATGATAACCCTAAAATGCCTGTATTTCACTTGCTCCCAAAAATTCATAAGGATCGTTCTGATGATGGCATCATGCCAGGAAGACCTATTGTCTCCTCGGTTGGATCCGCTCTGGAATCCACATCGCGTTTTTTGAATTACCATCTCAGTCCATTTACATTGAATACTGCCTCATATATTAAAAACACGACAGATTTCATCACACAAGTAGAAGGTTTGCACGTGCCCAGGGGTGGGGGCCTTATCACCATGGACGTCCAGGCGCTTTATACCAATGTGCCCTTGGACGACATTAAAGAAATAGTATACCAACATTTGGAAACTCGTAATGAGCTGCACCCCCCCACACATTTTTTAGTGGAACTTCTTGATTTAGTTTTGGATTACAACTTTTTTAGGTATGGAAAAATAATTTACCTGCAAGTAAAAGGAGTGGCCATGGGGAGCTCAGTAGCGCCCTCCCTGGCCAACCTGTACATGATTTGGTTTGAAGGGGAATTTATTTTAAAGGAGGAGAATAACCCTTTTTTTCATCATATTATCGCTTATAAACGTTTTTTGGATGATCTTTATTTTATTGTTGATGATTTGGGTATAGCACCTCAGTTTGTGTCTTGGGGAAATAGTTTGAATAACAACCTTAAATTCACTTACAATTTTGGGGCAGAATCAATTCCGTTTTTAGATGTAAGCACTTATGTTTCTATGGAGCAGAGAGTAATGGTCAGACTATTTAGAAAAACCACGGATAGAAACGCTTACTTGGACTTTAAATCATTCCACCCATATCATTTAAAATACAATTTGCCTTATGGATTGTTTTTAAGAGCTAAAAGGAACTCTTCTATTGAGAATGACTTTGATAGGGCTAGCAGTACTATCTCCTCGTATTTACATCATAAAGGCTATTCGGATAAGATCATTAAGGAGAACCTAGCGAGAGCTAGGGCAGTACCTAGGGACAGATTGCTTCAACACACTGTTAGGACATCGGAGAATAGATTACACTGTTCATTTGTATTTTCACCATTGTCGGGTCAAATACAGAATATCATTAATAGACATTGGCACATCGTTAATCACATACCAGGTTGCTCCTCTCCACCTAGGATAGGGTTGAGGAAATCTAGATCAATTCAACAAATAGTGAGTAGAACAGACTATGAGTCCCGTCTCTCACCCAAGCAACCATCGATAGTGGGTCATTTTAGATGTGGACAATGTATACATTGTGCTTTAGCCTGGCAGACCAAAATGGTCTTGATCCGCAGCAGCAATTATGTTTTATATTTAAGACAATTTTCGAATTGTAACAGCTCGGGTTACATTTACCTATTGATCTGTTCCTGTGGATTAGGTTATGTGGGGGTGACTTCACGCAAAATAAAAACTAGGGTGGGGGAACATAGGTCCAAAATCCGTAACAACAACCTGTCCGCACCGTTAGTCAGCCATTTTATGGAAGTAAATCATAATGACCAGGACTTTAAATTTGTAGTGCTTGAATGTATCAAACAGCAACCATATCACCATATTAATATGGATATTGCTTTAAGACAGAGGGAGAGTTTCTTCATTCACCGGTTCAACACATTGCACCCATTTGGGTTTAATCAAGAAATTGATTATACTTGTTTCCTGTAATTAACCAGCTGTGTAAAAGGATAGCTTAAAAATGTTCTTTGAGTAACTGTTGTTAACGTCCGTCGACACTAAAAGAATAAACGAGTGAGGTCTAGGACGCGATAAAACTGATAAATAATATTATAAATTGGACTTTAACATCATAGGTAATGTATAATTCTTTATTCCAAGATCATGTGTATATATGTACATATGTATATTTTGTATATAATTGATTAGTAATTATGTTTAAATTGTTGTTTAGATCCCTGAGGAAATTACTGAAAAATCCTATATCGAAAGGATTTCGGATCTTTTGTGTTTATATTTTGAGAAGACTGCAATATTAAATCTGTGCCTGACAAACGGTTCCAGTGAATTCTCTAGTGTACGTTTGTCCCCCACACTTGTTTGCATCTCAGTTTACAGCCAAAGTACCACACTGTCTGTGTCTGCAGATGTTTCCATGGTTATGTGGCAAGCCTGACTAGATTTCAGAGTGCATGGAATGCTATTACCTTCCCACTGAAGTGGTACCTATTTATCTACTTGCAATTTCTTGCTTTCAAACTGCTAGGTTGGCAGGAGCTGGGGACAGAGATGGGAGTTCACTCCATCATTCAGTATTTGGGTCTTGAGCTGCTGACCTGCCAACCTTCCAATTGTCAAGTTCAGTATCTTAACCACTAAGCCACCACAGTCCCTAAGCATGTGGGTACCAACATTATTGCCCCAAATTTCCACACATGGCTTGTACCTTGTACTAGGGATTTTATACACACACACACACACACACACACACACACACACACACACACACACACACACACACACACACACACACACACACACACACACACACACACACACAGTGGTACCTCACATAACAAACACATCACATAGCAAAAAAATTCGCATAACGAAGAGTTCGTTATGCAAAGGCGATACCCCGCACAACGAATTTTCCCCCCATTATGCAGGGTTTTTGGTAACCGGGGTATACCCGCTTAATGGAAACCCCAGTTGATGAACTTTTCCCCCCGTTATGTGGGGTATCTCCCATAGGGAACTGCATAACGAAAAAACCACATAGCGGAGAGCTCCATGGAATGGAGTTTTTTCGTTATGCGGGGTTCTAATGTATGTCTACAGAATACTGTAGCAGAAAACCTGCAATTAAGTTTTTTGGCTATGTCTCACATTTATACTATAGCATTTGCTTCAACCTGTTGTATCCTGTTAGCTATTATTTTTAGTTTTCAAAGGTGTGCTCTGGGGGCAGCCAGCCAAAGGATGGGGGTGGGGAGTAAAGAGGAATGTACAAGAGCTGAGCGAATAAAGATGGTGTTCTCAATCTTTTCAAGTCAGGGCCCAGTGTCGGCGTAAACGGTCAGCAGAGTAGCATGCAGCGGCCAGCAAGGGGTGCACAACTGGCAAGGTGACCCTCTCTCTTGGGGGACAAACAGGCAGACAGGTCTTGGTGCAGGTGAAGAACTCAAAGCGGGTTTACTCAGGAAGCAAATTGGTGCAAGTATATACAGTGCAAATAACTATAACACAAAGCAGATACAGTCTCTTGAGTTTCTCAGTTGACCTCACTGAATCAGTTCAGTTGTGTTATATATACAAGTCTATACGGATCAATAGTAGTAGTCCATTCCAGCAGGGTAAATACAAGCTGAAGCCAAGCAGCTTTACAGCTTCTGTCCTCCTTGATGGAGAACTTACCCCAAGTTGTCCTTTCTTGTTCAGCAAGCACAGATGGCATATAAGCCAAATACCATATTCAGGAGCAGAGTAGAGGTTCAGTCCTTGTAGTAGGTCCTGGAACTCACAGGATTCCTCGCCCAGACAGACGGCAGAGAAAGTCAAGCATTGGAGCTTGGTTAGAGCAAGTTGAGCATTGAAGCTAAAGTTTGTAACTCTGCTTTGGCCTACATACACTGGTCCAACACACCAGGGAAAAGTCCCAGCACCTGTGTGTCTCTGCAGTAGGGTCTTAAAGGCATCACACACAATATGCCTTGCAACCAGTTAGGGTGCGAGGCAAAGACTTACCCTAACACTTGGGGCACACTCTCTCAGTCAGCTTCGAGGGCCAGATGGCCATTTTGCCCTGCCTGCATGATGGGGGTGGCCATTTTGTTTCTCAAATGCCCTTGGAGGGGTGGGGTGGGGCACATGAAATGGCACTGTGGGCCAAATCTGGCCTGCGGACCTTGGGTTGGGAACCTCTGGCTTAGAATGTCAAGAGAATATTGTTAAAGTACTGCCTGAAAACATAAATTGAATAAATAATAATAATAATAATAATAATAATAATAATAATAATAATAATAATAATAATAATAATAATAATAATAATAATAATAATAATAATAATAATAATAATTAGGCATCTCATTCTGTTTTGGTAGGTTCTCATTTGGAGTATGGTGTACAGTTTTGGGGATTGCATGTTAAGGAGGTTTTTGACAAGCTGAAATGAATTGGGAAGATGATTATGAATCAGATGCCAGATGGTTGTGGAGATGGAAACCAAACATTGTGAGGAACAGTTGAAAGAAGAAGACATGTTTACTTTAGAGAAGACTGAGAGGTTACAGTATATGATAGCCATCTTCGAAGATCTGAAAGGTCATTAGATATAGCAAGCCTGTTTTCCACTGGTGTACCGGGTAGAGGCAGCCATCCTGCTTAGCCTAATTATAGGCTCAATCCTGTTTGCAGGCGCACCCCCCCAATAACGGACACAGACAACATTGAAAGTGGATAACAGCATAGGGCCACATTTATTGATTCAATGCCCTAGTCCGAATTATAAATTTGTATTGGTAAAACGACCAATCATAATTCCTAAGGCAAGCAGGCCGAAGTAACACTGGTAAGGTACCACCCCAAAATTGCCAACGGCAATTGGTTACAATGTATCGATTTGTATCAATTTGTTTGTTGACAACAAACAAATTATTGACCGTAGTCAATAACTAACTCATGACCCCACCCTCTGACGCGTATCCGTGAAATCACAGGGGTGATGCATGCTGGTTAGCAATCGTCATCACCCCATCGCCTGGTTCGTCGTTGACCGGACAACGTTTAACTAATTTATTCCTGTCTAGTGTTGTCCAGTCAATTGCGAACCTGCCGGATACTTGTGGGTCATACTGTTTACCTTACCAGTGCTACCCGCCAATGTGACCAAAGTCAACAGTAGGAACACAGAAAGACCCCTATATCAAACCATAGCAACAGTGTGGGATGGGCAAAAAAGCCAGGACCCGGAAGCCAATATGGGTCCCAACCAAAAATTCCCACCCGGCCCCGAAGCGACCATAATATCACACTGTTAACTAGGGAGGGGGTGGAGGGGAAAAAACTTCTCCGCTCCGTCGCTGAGGTAAAATGGCAGCTCGGCTGCCTCGTGGCCACCCCTTTTATAAGGGAGCTGGCCACGCCCCTAACTACCCGGATTCTCTGTCCTGTGGGGGGGGGGCCGCAAAGGGCGCGGCGGCCATTTTGGCGCCGCGCTTGCATTGCAGGCGCACCCCCCCAATAACGGACACAGACAACATTGAAAGTGGATAACAGCATAGGGCCACATTTATTGATTCAATGCCCTAGTCCGAATTATAAATTTGTATTGGTAAAACGACCAATCATAATTCCTAAGGCAAGCAGGCCGAAGTAACACTGGTAAGGTACCACCCCAAAATTGCCAACGGCAATTGGTTACAATGTATCGATTTGTATCAATTTGTTTGTTGACAACAAACAAATTATTGACCGTAGTCAATAACTAACTCATGACCCCACCCTCTGACGCGTATCCGTGAAATCACAGGGGTGATGCATGCTGGTTAGCAATCGTCATCACCCCATCGCCTGGTTCGTCGTTGACCGGACAACGTTTAACTAATTTATTCCTGTCTAGTGTTGTCCAGTCAATTGCGAACCTGCCGGATACTTGTGGGTCATACTGTTTACCTTACCAGTGCTACCCGCCACACGGAGGGGCTTCAAAGAAGACCTGACGCCCCCCCCCAGACCGTCAGCTCGGTCAACAGGCCTGCTCGCCAATCGCCCAACAGGAGGTCCATACCTCCTCGCGACAGATGGACCCCATCCCCTGCGTACAAGTCATAATTTTGTAGACTAATATCGGGGTGATGACTGACCCGTCCCCAAGCCCTGGTGGTAAGAAAACGCGCCACCGCCTTATTGACCGCGCACCTAGCGCGGTCAAGGGCCAGGAGGTTAACGCCCCCTCTGTAAGAATGGCACGGGACAATGTCCGACCAAACCAGGGTTGTGGCAGGCCAGACATAATGCAAGTAGGCGAGTTCCTCGCAAATCGCATGCTTGAGCGACAAGCCGGTGACCTGGCCCAAATCATTGCCCCCCAGGCGTATGATTAGAATGTCAGGCGGGTCAGCACCCAGGCCAGAAAAAAGGAAAGGCCGCGGCTCCCGCCATAACATCCCAGGCTTACCATGCCCTGCGAGACTGGCGTGGTCACCCAGTCCCAGTCGGGGTCCACTCTGTCGCCGCAGCGTAACGCGCTGCCCTGCGCACATAGCTGTGGCCCACCAGCCATACTGTCACCGGTGTAATACGACACCCAGGGTCTGTAAGAAAATTGAGAAAAAAGGCGGTAAGGTGACTGGATTGGTACTCATGGCGGGAGTGGGCGCACATAAAACTGAAAACATTGCGAGCCCCACCTCCCCATGCTGCGTATGTCAGCCCCAGAGTACCCAAAAGCAGCTGCTGTAGAGGCTGCACCAATCCGGAACGAATGTGTGCCATAACGGGCACCTGGTAGGCCCACCCTGGTGAGGGCTCTGGCTGTCACCTTCCAAAACTGAAATTTAGTAAGGGGAGACCCATCTTGGTGACAGAAAAACGGGCCGTGGTGCATGCCACACAGTGCCAGGAATTCCTGTAGGGCACCAACCGGACAGATGTCTGCCAAAGAACAACGTAGCAGTCTTACACCACTGCCTACGCCATGCTGATCTGTTTTAGAGGAGCGTATCCTCAACTGGGCCCAGTCTTTGGCTACGTAGACATCTTCGAGTTCCAGTGCCCTACCACTTGCATCCGCCTTAGACAGCATCACGAGTTCGCTGACGCGGAGCGCTCCAAAAAGGCCACCGTTGTAGCCGCATGAAGTGGGCTGCCTCATTTCCAAAACAGAGGCCAGGCCAGCCCCGGGCCAATTGGGTGAAAACCCTGGGGAAATCTTGCATCCGCCTTACTCAGCATCTCAAGCTCGCCGATGCGGAGGGCTCCAAAAAGGCCACCGTTGTAGCCGCATGAAGTGGGCTGCCTCATTTATCAAAACTGAGGCCAGGCCAGCCCCGGGCCAATTGGGTAAAACCCTGGTAAAATCTTGCATCCGCCTTATTCAGCATCTCAAGCTCGCTGATGCGGAGCGCCTCCAAAAAGGCCACCGTAGTAGCCGCATGAAATGGGCTGCCTCATTTATCAAAACAGAGGCCAGGCCAGCCCCGGGCCACTTGGGTAAAAAACCCCTGGGTAAATGGGGTGGCGGTCGCCCGGGAAACGCCCGCGCACGCGCACCCACCCCTCCAAACATGTCTCACCCGGAAGTCATTGGTGCTGTCACACAACCTCCCACTTTGGCCATAAAGCCAACCCGACAGCTGAGATGCTATGGTGCGTGGTGCAAGGCCCTGGGCATACAGGTAAACCATGAACCGCAGAACATGGGTTACTGGGCTCGGCCAGGTTCCTGGCAATCGAAATCGGGTACATAATACTCTGAAGGAACTAAATGCGTGGTGATCCGCCTTACTATGCATGGCGCTATTGACAGGCTAATCGCCCGGTTCACCTCTACTTGCCAACATTCCATCTCTCGTCCGGGAGTGGCGAGGGAAATTCCTCCGCATCCGGGGGCCGAGGCATGGAACCGGGAGATCTGCAGGTAGGACAAAGCAGCAGTAATATCATTATCAACCCTTGGGACATGCCTGGCCCTGAAGGGAACGTTGAGGCGCAGGTTGCATAACACAAACCAGCTCCATGACCCCGGGCGATTTGGAAATCTGTGGAGTGACGATGCGGACAACAGCCGCGTTGCCATGCCGAAATTGCACAACCGAGTTGGCCCACTCCTTGCCCCATAGCATCAAAGCACCCAGGGTAGGTAAACATTCCAGATACGTGAGACCCTGCAGGCGACCCTTGCCTGCCCAGGATGGTGGCCACCCACCATAGGCCCACTTCCAATGGAAGAACATCCATAAACCCAGGAATCCTAAGGTATCGGACTGCATCTGAAAGCAAGGGGGAGCCAGGAGATCAGACCCCAAAATGACACCCCGTTGAACTACCTCTGGACCTATGGCCAGACAAGCATGTCTGCCCCGATACCCCGGGTAAATCTGAGCCTGTGGTGGGGCCTGGATAATCCCGCCATGGCGTCGCACCAGCGCAGAGCAAATGCCCTGCCCGGTGCGACGACCCTGCCAGCAAAGCTGGGGTGACCATGTAGCACCAGAAGTTCCCTCAGTGATGCCACGCGCTCGGCCAGCAAGACCAAGACAAGGGCCACTAGCCTTGACACCTTATCCCGCTGTAACCTAGAATCCTGCGCTACCGTGTAACTCTCCACCCCAGGAATACTAGCTGTGGAGATGGGCCCTCGGTCTTTTCGGGCGCTAAAGGGACACCAAGTTCCTCCATTAGCGTCTGAAATGTGTTGAGGAGACGTGTATACGTGTCCCAGCCCCGTTCAGCCCCGAATAAAACCATCCAGGGAATGGGCTACAGACCGGGACCCTGACCTGCGGACAAAAGCCCACTCTAGGAAAGTGGTGAAACGCTCGAATACCGAGCCCCCATGGACTAGCCAAAAGGCATGGCATCATTGAAATAATATGCTCCCCAGGACGGGGGTGCAGGGACAGGTCCAACGACCCTGCCCGCATAGACCCTCTTGTGAAAGCTGGCAGCAGCCACCTCCTCCCTCCCCCTAAGGGATAAAAGACTGGGGGCATCCTGAGGGGACCTATTACCCATGAAAGGGATCCGGAACCCCTGCCTAGAACCCTGAAGGAGATAACCCGCATCCTCTCCCTTCGGGTACAATGTGAGCCAACTCTCCAACACGTCCACCTTAATTGGGGAGGGAGCCCTTCGGTGGACTAGATCCATCTGCGGCAGTCTTGCCAGCCCCCTGTCTGCCCCACCCTCGGCCCCGCATCCCTCTAGGCCTGGGACAGGCAGAGGCCGCGTGGGGGCCAACACAGGCGGGACACTCCTGTCTGTATTTGCAATTCTTCCCATTGCAGGAGCCATTGTCCGAGAAGGTCCAGCACAGCAGGCGGGCTGTAACCCCCGCCCCGCCACTTGGCGGGGTGCCTGCGCTGGAGCAGCTCGCTGGACCGCAATTCCACAATGATACATCTCCCTAGGCGCAGTGCGCGTGGGGTCATGTACAGAAGCCACAGCTTCTGACAGGGCTCATCCCACTTCATCTCCGGGTGTAGGGGCACTCTTGTACGGAATTCTTTTTTTTCCATTAGCCAACCACGACGTGCGTGGTGGCTAGCCAATCATCGGGAAGGCCGTTGTCGGTACAAAATGTAGACCAGGCATGCGCAGCGGGACCTGGATAGCCCATGCAGTGCCACATACTGCCCCGGGGCAGAAATCCCCACCCCCAGGGTCGTGCCATAATGCAACCAAGGGCACTGGGATAGAATGACAAGTGATGCCCCACTAGCCTCTAATTGGCAAGGCGAAGAGCACTGAACCACCCCGCTGAAAGTGGACTGAGATGTGGGCGTATTCAACTTGACCCCATACTCACTAGTTGCACCCCCGTGAGCCGCCCCCACTGGGGGTTCCGGCACACCGTGGGCGTCGGAGCTCGCGACCGAAATCGAGCTCTAGGACGACCTCCAATGCATTCCAATCGCTGTACCGGACAAACAGGGAGCTGCGAGGCAGCGGCAGGCACAGGCTGGACTGTCTCCATAAGCCCGACCCAGCCGGCCGCCTGTTACAGAGTGACAGCGGTGGAAGTAGCCGGCGGACAGGAGGGCCCGGTAGATCGGAAAAGGACCCCCCACCCACTGGATTGCTAAGGATGCCTCCAGTACAGCCAAACGTGCCAACCAGGCACCCCCAGCCACAGTAAACCCCCAGTAGGTGGGCCAGGCGGGCCGGACGGCCCGACGGGAAGTGTGCCAGAGGCCCTGAATTCAGAGCCTGTGCCCGAATAAGCCATGCCCCAAAATTCCAGCCCCTAATTGGCAAAAACATGCTGTGAGGCAGCACCAGGCCCTCCCCCCAATTGTCCCGGCCCCTGGCGGGCCGCCGTGGGCCAAGGGCCGCATCCCCCGCAGGGCCGGCCTGGGGTTGAAAACGGCACGGCACGGGAGCTCATCCTGTCCTGCATGCGCAGAAATTGAAACACTGACCTTAAACAACCCAGTCAGCTTCTGTAGCACTGGATACACTGCAGTCCTACTTAAAGTTTGGGCACCCCTAAGTTGGAAAAATCAGTGAGCGACGGAGCAAACTTCTCTGCTCCCCCGCGCTCTGAAGGCAATAGGCTGGAAAGCCGAAAGGAAGCCTCGAACAAAGGCTGGCAACTCAAGCCTCTTGCAAAGAGGCAGAAGGGAATAAAGCGACGGAAAAAACTCCTCCTCACCGTCGCTTTATTTGTACACTCACCAGCCATTCAAGGAGTATAGAGCAACACGATCCCTATCCAGGGCTCAGCACCCACTGACTGGAAAGCCGGAGCACGAGAGCGTTTGCAGTGCTCAGGAATCAAACTCCGACCCTCCAGGCAGCGAGTTCAGGATCTTAATCCCCTGAGCCACAGGGGTCCGACAGAGCGACGGGGGAAAAAACTTCTCCGCTCCGTCGCTGAGGTAAAATGGCAGCTCGGCTGCCTCGTGGCCACCCCTTTTATAAGGGAGCTGGCCACGCCCCTAACTACCCGGATTCTCTGTCCTGTGGGGGGGGGCCCCGCAAAGGGCGCGGCGGCCATTTTGGCGCCGCGCTTGCATTCTCTCAATACAACTCCAATTTAGCTGTTGTTTTCTAGACATTCCCCTGTGGCAACATTTGACTGGAAATCAAGAACCATCCATGTCTGATTTTACTGCGCAAAAGCCGAACGTAACTCACACTCCATGTATTCCATGTATGCTGACTGTATCCATATAATTCTTTTTTGTTGTTCAGTCGCACAGTCGATTCCGACCCTTTGCGACCCTATGTACCATCGTTCTCCAGGCACCTCTGTCCTCCACCATCCCCCTCAGTCCTCCCAGTTCTGTGCCCATTGTGTCTACAATACCATCTATCCATCTCATCCTTGGCCTTCCCCTTCTTCTTTTGCCCTCCACCTTTCCCAACATCACGGCCTTCTCAAGTGAATCCTCCCTTCTCATTTGATGCCCAAAGTACTTTAGCCTCATCTTTACTATTTGACCTTCCAATGAGCAGTCAGTGTTGATTTCTTCTAAGATTGACCTATTTGTTCTCCTCGCTGTCCAGGGTACCCTCAAAACTCTCCTCCAACACCACATTTCAAAGGCATCTATTCTTCTGCGTTCAGCTTTCCTAATTGTCCAGCTCTCACATCCGTACATTACCATATAATTCAGGGATGGAGATTATGGAGTTCAGATGTCATCTGACTATAACTCCCATCATCTTGAGCCATCAGGGTGAGGGTTGATTGGAGGTGCTGTTCTGCAACATCCAAAGAACGTTTTCACAGATAGTTTTTGTATTGGCATTTTCCTATTTTAGGATTATCTGCTATTCTACTGGAAGAATGCAGTGATCTGATACTGAATTTGCAACTTCTGAAGAAAAATGATCACCCTTGAGACTAGTAGTAATGGAAAAGGAAAACTTGCATTTTTATTAACTTAGGAGATGCACTTTGGGAGGCAGTACAAGAAGCAAATAAGAAACTTATTCATGGAATCCCCTCAGCCTGACTTCCGTGTATGTGTGTATCCCTCTTTAAATGAAATGAGGGATTTAAAATTGTACTTTTAATAAAAGAGTTGCTGATACACTTCAAATTGCTTCCCAGAAATGGGAGGAAAGTTGAAGATAAGATCATTGTTTTTCTTCTCATTTTTAAAATGATATCCAGCAATTATTACTTTATTAATTAAGCCAGCATTCAGGATATTAAGTATTTGTGCTCATATGAATTCAGTTGGAACCCAATTACATGTATTATTAAACACTGATATTTCTAAACTCTGGTCTGTTTGTTCTTCAACAGCCAACAGTTTTATTTGAAACTAGACTTTTAACCAAATTTGCAAAGACTTGGCTTGGAAACTTCTCCATGTGAAACAGAAGCTCTGCTTCAGAGCCGTTTTGGTTCTGCTGTGAGCTAAATGGGTGGGATGAAATGAGGCAGTGTCTGAGTGAATGCCTACTTTTTTGGACTACATCTGTCAGAATCCTCCAGCCAGGTATGTTTAATGTTCACATCTGAATACAGAGGCACATTCTTCTGGGGGAAAAGCCTGTTGTGCAAGGAAAAATAGGTTAATGTGAGGAAATATTCACTTCCCTTATTGTCTGCTTTGCCCTGAAGGTTGACATATTTGTAGCATATTCGGCCAAAGATAGAGGCACTCTATATTGAAGGGTAAACAAAGAGAACAGTTAGGGGAGAGATGTCCACCATGCTTAATGGGAGAGAGCTTGAGAGCAATGACCCTTACTATGGAAATGGAGGTGTTTTAAGTCTGACCCTACATTTGGAAATAAAGCAAAACATACTTTCAGGAGATCCAAATTTGGGGGGGGGGGGGAGTGTGAAGGACAAGAGGCCAAAGAAACAGTGCAGTGGTGGGTGAGTGCGAGGGAGGAAATATAGCATTTCTGAGCTTCTAATCCTTGAAATATAAACTATGTATGAGATTCTCTTATCCTTACACAGCTGCCTGAGATTGTAACTTTTGTTGACATGATGGGACAGGGTGGGGTGGAGGGGGAGATGGTAGGGTGATTTGTTCCTGCTGGCTTATATTTAGAGTTCAAGTTAGGAATTCTGACTTGTTAGAAATCAGCAATAAAGCCCTTTGCATTGTGGTCCTTACACCCAATGTCAGTAAATTTCTGTAATCTGGTGCTAAAGGTTTCCCCTGCTCGAAAGCCAGATGTATCTGACTCTAGGGTTCAGTGCTCATCTCTGTTTCAAAGCTGAAGAGCCAGCGCTGTCTGCTTCTGCAGACGTTTCCGTGGTCATGTGGCAGGCATGACTAGACACTGGAGCACACGGAACACTGTTTACCTTCCCACCCAAGTGGTCTCTATTTATCTACTTGCAATTTCTTGCTTTTGAACTGCTAGGTAGTCATAGTTAAATTTGCAGTACAGTAGATGCCTGACTCAGGGCTGAAACCAAATTTTAGTGGCTATGCAGACTTCAGTTTATTCTGAGGCTCCAGCATGGGCATCATTCCCTGGAAATTACTCACATAGAGTAGGGGTGGTGTCTGGCCAGGTTATTCTGCTATGGTAATAGAGTAGACCATACTGCCAGTGACTCAATGCTGAGTGTCAGGCAGTAGTTAATTAACCTGACAACTCTGAGGACTAAGGCTTGGGTGGCAAAGTCCATGAGGAAGGCTGATGGTCCCCAAATGGATTAAATCCCACTTGAATGCATCTTGATGGAGGGCAGCAGCTTCATCAGTATTGGCCTGGGGCTGATGAGGACTTTGTGTGCCAAAAGGGCTCAGGACCAGAAATTGACTCATGGAACTGGATCAGTGGTATAGATGTCATGCTGATAGGCAGAAGGCCAATGAAAGAGCACTGCATTATATTCTCAGGACAGTCTCCATGGCTGATCACCATGAGGATCTCCAACATTCAGATATTGATATCACAGAACAACAACAACAAGAGTAGGGGGAAGGGAAATGTGTTGTCTTTCAGTTCTTGATGTTGTCCTTCACTTCTTGATGGACTGTAATGCCTTTCAGACCTAGTCAGCACAGACAATGGTGGTGGGCAATGGGAGATACAGTTCTGAGTCATTAGAACAAGACTATCGGAGATCAAACAAAAAGGAAAGGACTCATGTGGCATCTTAAAAACTAACGCTTGTATTTTAATATTAGCTTTCGTGGATCAAGTCCACTTTGTCAGACATAAGAACAAGAACTCATGGCATCAATGTATATATACAAGGGGATGAAGGCGCAAACGGTATAGAACTCAACTGATAAGAAGAACCGTTTGAAATAGTGACTGTGGCTTAAAGAAGAATGAAGCCGTAATATATAAGCAAAAGTCTTTATAAAAATATATTTCCAAAAGCGTAACAACAAAAATAATTCCTCTGTGGGTAAGTTAGTTAATGAGAGTTACAGTAATGACGTATTCTTGGATAAACAAAATTAATTCCTCTGTGGGTAAATGTAAATAGTTCACTGTTTCTTTCACAGGTAGATATGAATGATTCACTGATATAGCAATATTTTCTTTCAAAGTCGATACCAGTTATTTCGACTTTTCGAATTACTATATTCTTCTTCAGGAAGATCTGCACATAAAAATTATATACAAACATGATAATTAGCATGACTAAAAATGGTAACTACTGTTGCACATGAGTTCTCAAAGATATATAACATTACTATGGATGTAAGAAAGTCAAAAGGCACAAGCTTACCAATATGTAAAAGAATCTCTTGAAACTGCGTCCTTGCCTCCACTCAAGCTATTAGGTGCATATGGACGTTAATGTTGTGTGTGGGGCAGCTGCCTTTATGCTAGATGAAAATTGACTCACGTGTAACCAATTGCTATACACACCCGAAGCCAGCTGCTAGAGTCGTATAAACTTACTCCCTGGAAAATTCTATAGAAACGCCGCCAAATCATGCTCCTGATTTAATCCTTTTGGATACATAGTATCAAAGAAGTGAATAAAAAATGCTTCCCGTTGTCTTAATCTTTTGTTGATATCACATCTTTCAAATAACTTTGGTCGAACCGTCTCTAACACCACAAAGCGGAAGTCCCTATCTGAGTGGCACTTTTCCATATAGTGAAAGACCAATGGAACTTCTGTCACCTGGTGTCTAATTTTAGACCTGTGTTCCGAAATCCGCTGCCTGAGTGGCCGACTGGTGAGTCCCACATAACGCATCTGGCAGGGGCATTCCCACATATAAATCACGCATTTGCTGGCACAACTGGAAAGGGATTTTAAAGAAAATGTTAACCGCTTATTTGGAACATAAATATCTTTGGTTTCCCAGCAGAATTGACAAACTGTACATGAATGACACTTATAATGTCCTGTTGGAAATGGTTTATCATCAATAATAGTCCTGGCAGTATGGTCGGAACGTACAAGAATGTTACTAATAGATTTCGACCTTCTAAAGCCAATCATCGGTTTTTCATTACACCCGGGAAGGTCCTTAACCAAATGCCAGTGTTTGTAAATAATGTTCTTAATTTGGTTGGCTGCTGGTGAAAACTCAAAAGAACACCTGATCAAATTACCCCCTCCACGCTGTTTCCTATCAAGCAAATGTTTTCTGGGTGTGTCCCTTACTCTCTGAAGAGCTGAATTTACTACGTGTGTGGGATAACCCCTATTTTTAAGTTTTCTCTGGATGACTGAGGCGGATTTATTGAAGTCTGCGGATTCCGTGGAGTTTCTCTTGGCACGGACAAAAAGGCCAAAAGGGATGTTGTTTCTGACAAAGGCTGGGTGATAAGAAGAGTACTCTAAATACGGGTTCCTATCCGTTGGTTTCCTATACAACTTTACCGCTACTCTTATAGAGGTTGTGATGGGCATGGGGCGATATAAGCGGGTACCGAGGGGTGGGCCGCACTCGGGGAATGCGGGGCAGATGCTTAGTATCTGTCCCTCGTTCCAGCCCCCCAGTTACACCTCTAGGTCCTGAGCAGCTGACCCTGCCCTTAGGCTGCTGATGATGAATGCCAGGTCGGTATGTAATAAGGCCCCCCTGATACAAGACTCCATTATGGGGGAGCGGGCCAACCTGGCATGTATCACTGAGACCTGGCTGAGACCAGAGGATGGGGTTCCTCTGTCAGAAATGTGTCCAGCTGGGTTCAGTATTTGGCACCAGCCTAGGGATGAGGGTAAGGGTGGTGGCATTGCCATCATAGCCAGGGAGTCGCTGGGAGTCGCCAGGGCTACCGCTCCACAAATTCTGGGTTGTGAGGCCCTGCTTCTGCGTCTGGGCCCTAAGGGTCAGTTGGGAGTCTTACTCCTGTACCTGCCCCCTTGCAGGGTAAGGGACTCCCTGCCTGAGCTCCTCGAGGCCGTCTCAGGGTTGGCGTTGGAGTTCCCTAGACTGATGGTTCTGGGGGACTTCAATTTGCCTTCGCTGGTGTCTCAGGAGTTCATGGCTTCCATGGCAGCTATGGACCTGATTCAGGTAATTCAGGGCCCGACCAGGGGCAGTGGCCACACGCCAGATTTAGTCTTTTTGTCGGAGCGGTGGCAGAGTGATCTGAGACTACGGAAATTAGACATAACACCTGTGCCATGGTCAGATCATTATTTGGTGGCTCTAGACTTCCTGGGTGCTGCGCTTCATCGTAGGGAGGCAGGGCCTATTATAATGGCCCGCCCCCGGCAACTGATGGATCCTGATGGATTCCAGAGGGAACTGGGGGATTTCCCTCTGGATCGGCAACATGATTCGCCCGAGGCGCTGGTTGACCTGTGGAACAGGATGACAACAGCGGCCTTGGATGAAATCGCACCACTACGGCCTCTCAGAGCTCATGGAGCTAGGTCATCTCCGTGGTTCACAGATGAACTGCGGGAGCTCAAACAGGCAAAGAGACGCCTAGAGCGCCGCTGGGTGAAGACCCAGAGAGACTCCGATTGGACACTAGCTAGAGCTGCTATTAGGGCCTATCTAGTGGAGATGGAGGTGGTGAGGCGGCAATACTTCACCACTCTTATTGCCTCCGCTGATAATCGCCCAGCCACCCTGTTCTGGGTTACGAGGTCTCTCCTTGGTAGGGGGACCCCAGTGCCTGGTTGGCAGGGATCGGCTGAGGACTTTGCTGACCATCTAGTGGAGAAAATCGATCGGATTGCTCGGGGTTTAATCCTGGCGTGGATGGGGAGAGTCCGGAGGGAGCTGGAGCACAGTCTTGCCATACCATCTGGGACCAGTTTGATCCAGTTGCCCCTGATGAAGTGGACAGGCTCCTTGCAGCTGTGCGCGCAACTACCTGCCCATTGGACCCCTGTCCCACCTGGTTGGTGAAAGCCTCCAAGGCGGTGACAGGTGGCTGGGTTGGGGCTATGATCAATGCATCATTGCGGGAGGGGGTGTTTCCTGCACCTTTAAAACATGCCTTGGTGCGTCTGGTCACCTCCAGACTAGATTATTGCAATGCGCTCTACATGGGGCTGCCCTTGACGACCATTCGGAGGCTACAGCTGGTCCAGAATGCGGCAGCCAGGGTGGTGATGGGGTGTGGGCGTTATGCCCGTGCTTTGCCTCTGCTCCGGAAGCTGCACTGGTTGCCAGTTTGTCTCCGGGTGCAATTCAAGGTGCTGGTTTTGACCTTTAAAGCCCTATATGGTAGTGGGCCGTGTTACCTAAGAGACCGCATCGCCCTGAGGACGTCTGTCCGTCCAACCAGAGCGGACTGGAGGGGCTCTCTAATTGTTCCATCAGCCAGAGGGGCTCGCCTCTCTGGCACAAGGAGGAGAGCCTTCTCCGTGTCTGCACCGGCCCTCTGGAACCTCCTGCCAACAGAGCTACGTCTCCGGACAGAATTGCTGCCTTTCAGAAAAGAACTTAAAACCCTGTTGGCGGGTCAAGTGTGGGGTGCAGGTGGAAGGGTAACCTCCATTGGGTGGTTGGTGTAGAAGAACTCTTCCCCATGGTGCCTTTGGATCCTGCAGCCCTTGTTTTTAGGGGGTGGGTAGTTTTAACTGTTTTTAACATGTGTTTTTTAATTTTTATTGTGAACTGCCCTGAGTTGGCTTTGGCCGAGTGAGCGGTATATAAATGTGACAATTAAATTAAATTAAATTAAAATTCTAAACTCTGAAATGTAGACCTCTACATCCAAAAATGGGATGGAAGAGGTGTCAAAGTGAGGAGTAAATCGTAAATTGTTGTCAATGGAATTAATCCACTGTACAAAATCACTGACAATGTCCTGAGAATCAAGAATAAAAAATAAATCATCTATGAATCTGCCATAGTATATTACATGAGGCAGAAAAGGATTGGAGGAATGATACATGTGTTGGCTTTCAAAGTTGTTCAAATACATGTTGGCAACTGAGGGGGCCAGGGGGCTCCCCATGGCCATGCCCTTTACCTGAATGTAAAAAGATTTTTTGAATCAAAAGTAATTATGTTCGAATATTATGTCCAATAGATCCATTAAGAAATGTGTTGGTGGAAGTTGAGAAGCTCTGGTGTCTAACTTGTCCTGAACTATAGTTCTTGCCTCCTCAAGGGGAATGTTAGTATACAGCGCTTCCACATCAAGTGTGAGGAGCACCCCTGCCTTAGTAACCTCCAAACCCTCAACCTGAGAAATAAAGTGTGTTGTGTCTTTAATAAATGAGGGGGTTTGCCTCGCATATACATTGATGAAGGAGTCTAAATATTTAGGGGGGTGGGGGCACCCTGAATTCTAGGCTTGTGAATTTTGGGAATGAGATGGAATATAGGGGTTCTGGGATATTCATTGTACAAAAACCTGGCGGTGTTTTGCGTAATATATCCCAAAGCAATGCCCTCAAATATTACAGTTTTAATAATGTTCATTACATGATGAGTGGGATCATGACTGATATTTAAATAAGATGTCTCATCTCCCAATTGCCTAGCAGCCTCAGCTGTGTAGTCTAAGGTGTCTAATACAACTATTCCTCCACCCTTATCGGCCTGTTTTATAACAATAGAGGAATCTTGAGCTAAGTTTTTTAGAGTAGCATGATCTTGTTTGGATAAATTGTACCAACCTTTGATTTGATTGTTTTCCATATTACCTATATCCCGCAATACCTGTTTATGAAAGACTTCAATAGCAGGGTCGTCAACTGCCAGGTTAAACTGAGACTTGGGCTTGAACATGTCCCTAGACTGTACATCCACACCCTAATTTTTAATTTATCATCTAGATCTTTATCCACTAACGAGGTACGTCTTCTTTCACTGGGTCTCACATTTGTTCCCACTCCCTGTTATCATTCCTTTAACACCCGGGTGGATGTGTTTAAACTTATTAGGTTGCTTAAATTGAAAGTTTTTTCCAGGGGTGTGGATGTACAGTCTAGGGACATGTTCAAGCCCAAGTCTCAGTTTAACCCGGCAGTTGACGACCCATCTGGCCATGGGTCCTATTTTAAAAAGGAACGCCGGGTCTCCTGGCTGTGTGTGGGTGCTCGGGTCTCTCCTTCTCCGGAAACACAACAACAAGCGGGGACCCCGGCTGGGCTCGGTCTTTCTTGGCTTCCCTTTGGCTGGCACTTGGCAGCCCAGGCCAGGACCTCCTCACATGGCTCCCCACCCACCCCCAAGAGATGAACCGCAGCGCTTTCTCTGCATGGCTCCTGCTCTTCCTGGGGACCCCCGCCTGCCTCTCGGTTGAGGACAAGAGGGTTGCTTTGGCCATGGATGGGGAGGACAGAGAGCCGCCTCGGGGAGGTAAAGGGAGACAAGGGGAAAAGTCCAAAACTGGTTGCAGATGGAGGGGCACCGAAGTTGGGGGTGTGGGGGGGAGGAGAGGCAGATGAAGGATCCGTGCCCAAAAATGGGAGCGATTAACAATAGTAATTGGGATTGCAGAGGCTCAAGTGGCTAAAACACTGACTGGGAGGCAGGAGGTCAGTAGTTAAATTCCCGAGTACTGCAGGACGGAATGAGCTCCCCTGTCTTTGTCCCAGGCTCCTGCCAACCTAGCAGTTTGAAAGCAAGAAAATTGCAAGGAGATAAATAGGGACCACTTTGGTGGGGAAGGTAAACAGCGCTCCGTGCGCTCTGGTGTCTAGTCATGCCTGCCACATGACCATGGAAATGTCTGCAGAGGCAGACATCGCTGGCTCTTCGGTTTTGAATCGGAGATGAGCACTGCACCCTAGAGTCGTATACGACTGGCTTTCAAGCAAGGGAAACCTTTACCTTTGGTGGGAAGGTAAGCATCATTGGCGTGCACTCCGGTGGGCCTAGTAATCATGCCTGTCACATGACCACACACATGGAAACATCTGTAGAAAGCAGACAGCGCTGCTGGCTCGTTGACTTATGAAATGGAGATGAGCACTGCACCCTAGAGTCGGATACGACTGGCTTTTCAAGCAAGGGAAAACTTTTCTCCTGGACTTCTCCCACTACCACCCCAACACAAGCTTGGCGATTGTATTTGATTTAATCCACGCTGCGCTGTCCACGAGAGTTTACCTTCCCCATGTAGGGTGCATGGGAGGAGGGCATGCAAGGTGGATTGATTCGGGGCTGGCCGGCTTGCAAAGGGAGAGTGAGTGAGCGAGCGAGGGAAGCAATGCACAGAGCAGGGAAAGAAGAACGGAGGGAGGGAGAAAAACCGGCTCAGGAAAGGTGCAGCTCATCTCCTCTCCCTGGCCGCGGGGCCCAGGCAGCGCTCCCCAGAACCCGAGGAGGTGGTTTGCAGAGAAAGCTGGAGACTCTTGAATCCACAGTGAAGTTCCAGCGAGTGAACACGTGGACTCTGCTTTTCTGCCCCCTCCTCCTTCTCTCCCGCCTCAGAAAATGTTTTAATTACTCTTGCTTTGCTTAAGAGAGAGGCAAACGGTAAAGGTTTCCCTTGCTTGAAAGCAAGTCGTATCCGACTCTAGGGTTCAGTGCTCATCTCTGTTTCAAAAGCTGAAGAGCCAGCAGCAGCGCTGTCTGCTTTCGACATACGTTTCTGTGTGTGGTCATGTGGCAGGCATGACTACTAGGTGCACCGGGAGCAAGGGAAACCTTCGAGCAAGGAAAACCTTCACCTTTACTAACAATAGCAATTAGACTTCTTTTCCATTTCTTTAGTGTCTTGCACGGAAGACAAAGAAGGAGCCACAGTGAGGGCTAAAACACAGCTTTATTGCATGATGGTCAGGATAAACATGTGGTAATGGCGGAGGTACAGCTCCTTTTATACTGCAACAATACATTTGAAAGGTGTTACACGGTAGCGTATTGGCTGCTACCTGCGTGACGTCATTCTGAGTCACGCCCTTCTTCTCCAGGTGTTCCTTGCGCGGGAAGGTTCCCGCGGCTGCCGGTGATTGGGGGAATTTGAACCATGTGAGCTGAACGCTCGCAGCTGCCCTCTATGGGCAGCTAGCTCGCGTTCCTTTAACAGCTGAGTTTCAATGTTATTATTGTCAGTTTACATTCAGACATTCTTAAAGTGATACAGTTACATACACAACACTCCCCCCCCTAGGATGGAACGAAGTCCCTCAACCATTGTGGCTTCCCACATGTGTGCTTGGTGCGTACAACTGCTTGGCTGAGCTCAGGGGAACTAGGGGCTCCGATTTCCGCAGACTCTCGTCCTGCAATGGAAAGGGGGGACTCATTAGTCATCTGGCGGGGACTCTGTGCAACCTTGCATTTGGAGAGGGGAACGGAACATGTAACTGGGATGTGGACCCCAGCATGAATCTCGGGACCGATGAGGAGACCCTTGTCGTCTCGCCCCGGTTTCTTGCGCCTGCAACTGGCGTACTTGTACTACCCCCTGCTGCCTGACTCGGTGGTCTTGGGGATGGAGAGAATGAACTTCCCCCTGCTGCCTGGGTTGGGGGTCTTGGTGATGGGATAAACTCTAGAACAAAAGGACTGGGAGGGCTGGAGATACCAGGGGCTGAACTAAAACCCCTCTTCTTGCTCAGACGGGTGGGGGACCATTCCACGACATCCCCCTGGTATGGCAACATAAAATCAAACTCATCACACTCTTTCAAAGTATCCTCCTCCTCGTTTGAGAATCCAGGGTATGCATTTGCATTTGTACCTGGGGATGTCCCCGTGTCTCCCCCTTGGGCTAAACGGAGAACCCTAACGCTGACTCTCTTTCACTGGTAACTCACCTTCTGAGCTGGTCAGCGTGCCTTCTCCACAGCAGACCTGTGCTAGTTTCAACCCTATAAGACACTGGCCCCGTTTGCTCAAAGACCGTTCCTGGAACCCACATTGGTCCCGAGGTTGCGTAATTCCTGAAGTGAACCGGGTCCCCTACCGCAAAGCTTTTGGAGCTCTCTATCTCTATATTTCTCCCCTCATCCTCCACCCTGGTCGGATCCAACCGATCAAAAAGTGTTACCGGCTTCCTCCACATGAGGAGCTCAGCCAGCGACAGTCCTGAAGATAGGGGAGTTGCCCTATAACAAATGAGGAATTGACACAGCTGGAGGTTCAATTCACCGGGACCCATGCACCACAGTACATCTTTCGTAGTGCGCACTTGGCGCTCTACCTGACCGTTTGTGGTGGGGTGAAATGGGGCAGAGGTAATGTGCTGGATGGCATTCCTCTCGATGAACGCCTTGAATTCCACAGATGTGAAAGTACTGGCGTTATCGCTCACAAGGACGTCCGGCAGGCCGAAACAACTGAACACCTTGCGCAATTGTTTAATGGTTGCGGCAGATGAGGTGTTGGACATGGGAATGACTTCCAGTCATTTGGAATATGAATCAACTATCAGCAGAAACATGGACCCGCGAAAGGGGCCAGCGAAGTCGACATGTACTCGGGACCATGGCCCGCGGGCCGTGTGCCATTCCCTGTGGGGCAGCTGGGACTCATTGGGCCAAGAGCTCTGGCAGCTCTTGCACATGCCCACCAAGTGCTCTATATCCGCGTCTATCTGGGGCCACCAGAAGTAGGTCCTGGCCAGTGCTTTGGAACACACTATTCCCGGGTGGCTGGTATGCAGTAGCCTCAGCACCTTTGCTCGTAACTTCTCTGGGATGACCACCCGCTGGCCCCAGAGGAGGCAGCCCCTTTCAAGGGAAAGCTCTACTCTGCACCTGAAAAACAATTTGAATTCCTCCTTGGGGGGAGTTGTGGGCCACCCTTTTCTCACCCAGGAACTGACTTGGGACAGGTCTTTGGTGAGGTCTGCGGGAACTAGGGGGGGGGGTGAGTCGAGAGACTCGATCAGCAGGACTTGGTGGTCCTGCTCTACCTCGCATTTGGGGGTCTCCTAAACTAGGGAGGGGAGATCGGGATAGTGCATCTGCATGGGAGATCTCCTTCCCTGGGTGATGGACCAGCTCATACTGGTAGGCATTGAGGAAAATCGTCCAATGCAGCATTCTGGGGGACAGGATTTGTGGGGTGGGCTTGCTTGTAGTAAAGATTCCCAAAAGGGGCTTATGATCGGTCACAATTGTGAACTCGCGGCCATACAGGAAATCGTGGAACTTCTTTGTTCCCGTGATTATGGCCAGGGCCTCTCTATCTGTTTGCGCGTAATTGCGCTCCGCCTTTGAAAGTGACCTGGAATAGAAGGCAACCGGGGCTTCCCGCCTGCTCTGTAACACGTGGCACAGCACCGCCCCCACCCCCACCGGTGATGCATCACAGACCAAAACTACCGGTTTCCTCGGGTCGAAATGGGTTAGGACGGCGTCTGAGGACAAAAGCGCCTTGAGCTCTTTGAATGCTTTCTCCTGCCTATCTCCCCACCGCCAAACTACGTCTTTCATAAGTATCCCGTGCAGTGGCTCCGCAATGGATGCCTTCCTTGGAAAGAAGGAATGGTAAAAATTCAGGAGCCCTAGTAATGACTGCAGCTCCGGTTTCGTGGTGGGGTGAGGGGCATTTTGCACAGCCGCAACCTTGGACTCGGCTTGATGCCCTCCGGGCTTATTTTGAACCTGAGAAACTCAACCTCCTTTGCAAAAAACACACATTTGTCCTTTCTCAACCTCAGTCCCGCTCTCTCGAATACAGATAGGACCTTGTCTAGTCTTTTCGCTAGTTCCGATTCGCTCCCCGCTGTTATCAAAACATTGTCAAAATATGGGAGCACGCCTGGAAGCCCCTTTAAAAGGCATTCCACGAGGGACTGAAAGATCCCGGGGGCCGAATTTACGCCGAACTGTAGGCGCGTTACCTTGAATGCCCCCTTATGTGTGACGATGGTTGCGCAGCGGCAGCAGCTGGGGTTACCATGAGCTGCTGGTACGCCTGCGCCAGGTCTAGCTTGGCGAAACACCTCCCCCAGTGTAAAGTGGCCAGTAAGTGGCTAACTACCAGCACCGGATATGCATTTGGCCAAATGGCCTTGTTGATTGTACATTTGTAGTCAGCACAAATCCTGACCTCCCCATTGGATTTTAAAGCTGTAACAATCGGAGTTTCCCACTCCACAGAATCAACTGGAACTAAAATCCCCTGCCCCACCAATTTGTCCAATTCCACCTCAATCTTGTCCTTGAGGGCGAAGGGGACTCTTCTTGGCTTGAGATGTATGGGCCGGATTTCTGGGTCCAACTCAAAAGAAACTGGGGGTTCCCTGTAAGTTCCAAGCCCCTTCTTGAAAACTGCAGGGTGCGCATCGCACACATCCCGAATTGGGTCAGTCTCTATGGCCTTTATGCCAGACAGTTCAATTCCCAGGGGAGCAAATCACTGGGTTCCCAAAAGGCAACAGGTCCCCTCCTTGAGAACTACTAAGGGCAGTTTTTCTGTGAACCTTTTGAACTTCACCGTGACGTTTCCCACCCCCAACACCGGGATCCTATAACCCTGCACGTCCCGTAAGTTCGACTTCATGGCCTGCAACTTGGGGAACGCATTTGGGGGAATGCGCAGGAACTCCTTCTGGGACAGGATGGAGTAGGACGACCCCGAGTCTATTTCCATCCTAACCGGGACCCCTTGTAACAGTACCTCTACGAAGAAGCGCCAGTGCTCCAGGCCCACGTGGTTCACGGCCGCCGCATCGTCGTTGGCTGAGACCTTTCCGATGCCGGCTGCCTTGCATTGGTGTGCTTGAGGGTGTCTCAACGAGCCCTTGTCCTCTATTCACCCGCGCCTGCAGACCCTGGCGATGTGGCCTTTCCGCCCGCAGTTGTGGCACTCGGCCTTCCGGAATGGGCACCTCCTTCAGTTGTGAGATGCCCCGCAGCCATCGCAACGGTGGTTTCCTCTCTTGCTGGTTTGGTGCTTTTCTCCATGCCTCTTGACTCTCTGCACGTCGTCGTCCTCGCTGGAGCAGGGGTCTGCAGTTGTGGACGACTCCTCGGAGGTTGCTGGGGTGCCTGTGGGCAGCCGGGCCCCCCGCCAGGCTGCTTGTGCCAAAGTCCGCCGGGCCGCTTGCATGGGTGACTTGGCCCTCTCAGGTGCGGCCCCCCAGGACTTGAAGACTTTGACCCCGCTCCTCGCTGCCTCGGCCGCTTGGGCCTCTCGCAGTACCTCGTTGAATGTGAGGCGATGGTCGTGGGTCATCAACCTTCTCTGGACCTCCTCGTCCCTTAGGCCGCACAGCATGCAGTCTCGAAGGGCTATGTCCAGGTCCTCCCATTGGCAGTGAACAGCCGCCAGCCTGAGGGCCGCCGCGTAGGCGGACACGGATTCTCCCGGGCGCTGGTCCTGCCTGTGGAACGCGACCTGGGCTGGAAAAATAGAGACGGGCGGCTGGAAGTGATCCCTCAGCGTTGTGAGGATGCGGTCAATGGGTACCGCATCAACCTTCTGGGGAGCCAGCAGGTTCATCAGGATGCGCAGCGTGGCCGGCACCACCTGGGTTAGGAAGTGCGACCACACCTTCCCCTCATCATCGATGCCTGCAGCATCCATCGTGTGCCGAAACTGGCACTCGTATAGCTCCCATTGCTCAGGATCGCTGATGTCAAACTTGTGAGGCTTGATCTTGGGATACGCCATGGATCCCATCCTCATCGCCAATTTAGTGTCTTGCACAGAAGACAAAGAAGGAGCCGCAGTGAGGGCTAAAACACATGATGGTCAGGATGAACATGTGGTAATGGCGGAGTGATACAGTTACGTACACAACAATTTCACAAGATAAATTAGCATTTGGGGCCCCCCAACATGCTGGAATCTGCATTCGACCAATGAGCAGGCTTGGAGTCCACGCTGAGCCCTGCTTGGGATCGAACTCACAGCGTTCCAGCCGCAAATACAGCAGTTTTATCCCCATGCGCCACCAGGGCTCTTAATAAGAGGCTGAGGAGGGCTTTGCAAGCTTGCGTAGGCTGTCTGAGTGCTTGCTCCACGTGTGCGGGTTTGGGAAGACCCCTGGGGGGTGGGGTGGGGCTCTGCCTTGCATCTACAATACCATCTAGCCATCTTATTTTTGGCCACCCCTTCTTTTGTCCTCCACCTTTCCCAGCATCAAGGCCTTCTCAAGTGAATCCTCTCTTCTCATTTGATGTCCAAAGTACTTTAGCATCATCTTTACTATTTGACCTTTAATGAGCAGTCATGGTTGATTTCTTCTAGGATTGACCTATTTCTAACACCACATTTCAAAGGCATCTATTTTTCTGCGCTCAGCTTTCCTAATGGTCCAGCTCTCACACCCATACATTACCACCGGGAATACCATTGCTTTGACTATGTAATTTTTTGTTTGCAAGGTGATGCCTCTACTTTTAACTATGTTCCCCAGGTTTCTCATAGCTTGTTTCCCAAGCATCAGTCGCCCTTTTATTTCGCAGCTGCAGTCACCATCTGCAGCGATCTTTGATCATAAGAAAGTAAAATCTGCCAGTTGTATCCAACTCTAGTGTGCAGTGCTCATCTCCATTTACAGCCAAAGAGCCAGTGCTGTTTGTAGATTTTTTTCATGGCCATGTGGCAGGCATGACTAGATAGCGGCTAGCCTACTCAGTCACATGGTCCCCTCAGCAAGCCACACATGGCCACCGATTTGGCCACACCCACCTATTTGGCCACACCCACCTATTTGGCCACACCTACCTATTTGGCCATGCCCACAAAATTTCCCTTATTTTCAAAGCCGAAAGTTGACAGGTATGACATGTGGTTTGCCCACGTTTGTAAATTGGCCAAAACCTTTCCCGATGGGTTCGCTCGCTATGCACACGGCTGAGGACCACCACGGGCTTTGATGGAAAGGAAGTTGGGATGCGGGCTAGATTAATTGGAATAAATCATAAGGCCTTGGCTGGAGGTTGTGGAAGAGGTAAGGGCAAAAGTTAACAGTTGATGATGCAAGGGTAAAACTCTCTCTTCCGCTTCTGGCCGAAGATAAGGTTGAGTTGGGGAAACACGTTGAGTCAGCAGCTAAGGAAGTTAGCTTCCCGGAGACCATATGGGCTCCGAGATAGGGCAGGAACAATGGGTTTCGCCAGCCCAGATCTCAATTTACTGCGGGTTGTCCGTTGACCACCGGACGAGGTCTGGATACAGGTATTGTCTTGACCACCAGAAATGCCACGTATGCAAAAGCCTTCTGTAACAAAGTTTCGTGCGCCTTAGGCACGTAACCCTCAAGGTAGGGTAATAAATGCTCCCCCCCGACATGGATCGGGACTGGACTTTCACTGCAAATTCGTCTCACATGCCTTTCCTTGTGGCCAGTCATTCCGAACCTCCGTGGGCCATTTCCGCACCAGGCAGTCCTTTCCGTGGGCCATCGCAACATCAACATTATGCATTTGCCAATGAGTTAGCATCTATTGACAATGGTTTGAGTGACCCAGGCAAAACTACAGCATATGATAGAACAGGTAAAGGTAAAGGTTTCCCTTGTTTGAAAGCCAGTCATATCCGACTCTAGGGTTCAGTGCTCATCTCTGTTTCATAGCTGAAGAGCCAGCGCTGTCTGCTTTTGCAGATGTTTCCATGGTCATGTGGCAGGCATGACTAGACACCGGAGCGCACGGATCACTGTTTACCTTCCCACCGAAGTGGTTCCTATTTATCTACTTGCAATGTTTTGCTTTTGAACTGATAGGTTGGCAGGAGCTGGGACAAAGATGGGCACTCATTTCGTTCTGCAGTACTCAGGAATCGAACTGCTGACCTCCCGCCTTCCAGTCAGCTACTGGCATTTTTTTTTTTAAAAAAATACTCCTTCTGGGTTTAGAAAACACAACTCAAGATCATGAGTATTTAAGAGCTTTGGCCCAAGCTTTTGGTTACCTTTACATCTGATGTGGGCACTTGAAATCAGATCCTCAATCAGAGCTCTGAAAGTTATTTTTTGAGTTATACATCCCAGAATTCTGAAACCAGTATTCATTCATTTCATTTATTTGATTTGTATGCTGCCCACTCAGCATACGCCAACTCAGGGTGGCTCACAGCATATCAAACAAAGATGCAATACAGTAAAACAATAAAATATGTCCATCTTTGGGAGCTGCAGTATATGAGAGTCAAGACACAAGGCACAGCCAAAGGCTGGGTTAACTCAGGTTTATTGCATGGTGGACAGAGGGAACATGAGGTAATGGCGGACGAACAGCTCTATATATACGGTAGTAATGTATTTGAATGTGGCTCCACGGTAGCCCGTTGGCTACTGGTCCGCGTGACGTCATGGCTGGTCACGCCCTTCTTGTCCAGGTGTAGGTAGCGGCGGGAAACTTCCCGCGCTGCGGTCTTTGATGGGTTTGAACCAAGAGAGCTTGGACGCTCGCTGCTGCCAGCTGGTGGTCATTAGCTCGCGTCCTATTACAGGGTTTATGTGATACAGCTGAAGGTTACATTGTTACTCATAGGCAAGGTTACATTGGTTCAGATACATTGATATCACATGTGGAAGGTTACACTATTAGAACACAACAGTCTACAAATAATTTGAACCTCTGGCCACTTTGTCTCACCCCATCCTAGTCTGTCTGTCTGTCTGTCTGTCTTTCTGAATTTACATTTTTACCTTTCCCTGAAAACAGAAAACTCTTCAAATGAAAGCGCGGCGCCAAAATGGCCGCTGCGCTCTTTGCGCCCCCCCGGACTCAGACATCCGGGTAGTTAGGGGGCGTGGCCACCCCTCTATAAAAGGGGTGGCCACGAGGCAGCCGAGCTGCCATTTTGTAAAAGCGACGGAGAGGAGAAGTTTTCTCCGTCGCTCTTCGTCTTTCTAGGAAAGCCGTTTTTGGCTGCAGGACTTAGCACGATATTTGCTCTTATTTTCGGCTTCCCAGCCATCGGGTTTTGATCCCTGGGAAGGGATCGTGCTTGCTATGCCTCCTAAGAAGAAGGCTATGGCGACTACGGCTCGCCCGAATAGGAGGCTGCAGTCGGGTCGGAGGACCGCGACTGTGCCCCCCCCAACAGGACCCCTTAATGGAGGCACCCACCGGGACCGGTGGGATAGGGCAGCTTAGGCCATGGCCCGCTGCTCTCCAGCCTCAGACCGCCCCTACAGGGGCTCCGGCCCCCGGCCCGCAGTTGCCGGCCATGGGCTTTGAGCAGGGGGAGGGCCTTGCACGGTTGGGGCTTCGGCCCCCGGCCCGCAATTACCGGCCATGGGCTTTGAGCAGGGGGGAGGGCCTGGTGCGGTTGCACAGCAGGGCTTACCCCCGGCCCCTCATGGGCCGGAGTTTTGGGCATGGCCCTATTTGGGGCTGGGCTCTCAGGTCGGGGGCCCTGGACCATTGCCCGGTGGGCCGTCCAGCCCACCTGGCCCCCTTTATGCAGGGGGATCTGTGACAGTGGATGCATTACTGGCCTGCGTGGCGGCGCTAGAGGCATCCCTGGGGATCATCAATAACCCCATTGGAGGGGGGGCTTCATTGCCCTCTGGGCCCCCCTTTTGCCAGCCGGCTACCGTGACAGCTGCCACCCTTCAGCAGGCGGCCAGTCGGGTTGAGTTGCTTGAGGCGTGCAGGCCCGTGCCCGCCGCGGCCTCGCAGCTCCCCGTACCTCAGGCACTACAGACAGGTAGTGGTCGGATGTGTCCTCAAAGCTCGATTTCGGTCGCGAGCTCCGACGCCCGCCATGGGCTGGAACCCCCAGTGAAGGCGGCCCACGGGGGTGCACCCAGTGAGTATCAGGTTCAAGTTAATGTGCCCACATCACACTCCACTTTGGGGGATGGGTTCCAGTGGCCATGGCCTCGTAATGTCGGGGCGGGTGGGTATCAGTTCCTGGTTTACCCGGGTGCAGCTTGGCCTCATTCTGGCGTAACATTGAGTGGGGGGGTTTCCGCCCCCGGGGCTGCACCAGGTGTCGCAGGGACGGTCCAGGCCCCTCTCCTGATACCCCGTGTCAATACTGTGCCGGTGTTGGCGTTTCCGACAGCTGGGTATTCCTTACCCCTCGGGGATCATTTGGCCCAGGCCACGAGGGAAAAGATTTGGCGGGGGGAGTACGTCGATATTTTCTCCCTATTGAACAGGGAACCCACCAAGGAGGAGAAAGAGGGGCAGGATGAGAAGGACAAAGACCTGTCTCGCCGTCACAAGCCACCACGCACATGGGCCAACTGGTTACCCGCATATCTCATCTATATGGCGGTGTATCTCAGGGTCAGGCCTGACCTGGCCATTCCTATGGTCCAATATTTGGACAATATTTACAGGGCAATGGTGGATTTTCCTGGCCCATCGTGGTTGGCTTACGATGAGGAATTCAGAATGAGAGTGCCCTTACACCCAGAGATGAGGTGGGATGAGCCCTGTCAGAAGCTGTGGCTTTTGTATATGACCCCCACGCGCCCGGCGCCTGGGGAGAGGTACCATTGTGGACATGCGGTCCAGCGAGCTGCTTCAACTCAGGCGCCCCGCCAGCTGGCGGGGCAGGGGGTTCCAGCCCACCTGCTGTGTTGGAGCTTCTCGGCCAATGGTGTATGCAACAGAAAACAGTGCCGATACAAACATGAGTGTCCCTCTTGCGCTGGCCCCCACGCCGCCGCTGCGTGTCCGCGAGCCGGTGGGTCACGGGGCAGAGGTAGAGGTGGAGAAGGAGTGGGCAGACCTGCCGCTGATGGAGCTGGTCACTCAAAAGGCCCCCTCCCCGGTTAATGTAGCGATGTTGGAGCGGTGGCTCTCTGCGTACCCGAGGAGGGAGGATGCTAGGTACCTCCGCGAAGGTTTCCAGCGGGGCTTCCGCATCCCATTTAGAGGGGAGCGGTGCCCCCAAGATGCCCCTAATTTACTTTCCCTGAAGGGCAGGGAGGAGGTGGCCGCCATAAGTATTACCAAGGAGGTTAATGCAGGTAGGGTTGCTGGCCCCTTTCCGATGCCACCCTTTCCCAATCTGAAGATTTCCCCTTTAGGGTTGGTTCCCAAAAAGACCCCTGGGAAGTTTCGTTTAATTCACCATCTGTCATACCCGGCGGGCCATTCGGTCAATGATGCCATTCCTGATGACCTTTGTTCGGTCAGGTATACATCATTTGACCAGGCCCTGCGCATGGTGCGCTCTTGTGGCCCGGGTGCACTTATGGCAAAATGTGACATTAAGTCGGCATTCCGTTTGTTGCCTGTGCACCCGGGTGACTTTGAGTTATTGGGTTTTAAATTCCAAGGAAAATTTTATGTTGATAAAGCCATGCCTTTTGGCTGCTCTATTTCCTGTTCAGCATTTGAACGTTTTAGCACTTTCCTTCAGTGGGCCTTTGTTCGCAGGTCTGGGTCCCGGTCTGTAGCCCACTACCTCGATGATTTCTTGTTTGGGGGTGAACGGGGCTGGGACACGTGTACGCGTCTCCTCAATACATTTCAGACGCTAATGCAGGAACTCGGTGTCCCTTTAGCGCCCGAAAAGACCGAGGGCCCATCAACTAAGCTCACATTTCTGGGTATTGAAATTGACACGGTCTCGCAGGCATCCAGGTTACCCATGGATAAGGTTACCCGGATCACTGCGTTGATTTTGGCCTTACTGGCCAAACGCAAGGTGTCACTTCGTGAGCTCCAGGTTCTCCATGGTCACCTTAACTTCGCCTGCAGGGTGGTCGCGCCTGGCAGAGCTTTTGCTCGATGCTTATGCGACGCCATGACTGGCCTATCCAGGCGCTATCACAGGGTCCGACTGAACAAGGGCATGAGGGCTGACATGTTGGTTTGGCTTAAGTTCCTGAGTGACTTCAACGGGGTGTCATTTTGGAGATCTGACCTTTTGGTTTCCCCTAGGTTCCAGGTTCAGTCAGATGCCTCGGGGTCCCTGGGATATGGGATTTACTTTGAGGGGAGGTGGGCCTACGGCCGATGGCCTCCAGCCTGGAGGGGCACGGATCGTCTACGCGATCTTACATTCCTCGAATTCTTCCCGATACTGGGAGCTTTGATGCTATGGGGTGAGGAGTGGGCCAATTCAGTGGTTCATTTCTGGTGTGACAATGCTGTGGTAGTGCACATTGTCAATTCCCAGACATCTAAATCACCCAAGGTCATGGAGTTAGTTCGCCAGTTTGTGTTGCGCAGCCTACGCCTCAATGTGCTATTCAGGACCAGACATGTACCAGGTATTAATAACGATATTGCTGATGCTTTATCCCGCCTGCAGATCCGCGCCTTGGCTCCGGACGCAGAGGAATTACCCTCTCCGCTCCCGGACGAGATTTGGACTTTTGGCAAGGAGAGGTGAACCGGGTGATCGGCATGTCGCTGGCGCCCTGCACGCGTAAGGCGTATCACCATGCATTCAGTCAATTTAAGGATTTTTGCGCGGAACTCCGGTTGCCCTAGGATTGGCCCATTCCAGTTACACACGTTCTCCAATTTGTGGTCTATCTACACAGTCAGGGCCTAGCTCCCCCACCATAGCATCCAGGCTGTCAGCACTGGCATTCATGGCCAAAGTGAGGGACTCTGCTGACAGCACGAATGATTTCCGTATACGACATGTTTTGGAGGGGTGGACACGGGAACGTGGACGCCGCCCGGACAATTGCCACCCTATTTCTCCAGGGGTTCTTACCCACCTTGCACGAGGCTGGCATGACCTGTGTTTTGACAGGTATGGGGCAGCTCTGTTTCATGCGGCTACCACGGTGGCCTTTTTTGGAGCGCTCCGCATCAGTGAGCTGGTGCTACTGTCTAAGGCGGATGCGGCTCGTAGGGCACTGGAACTCGAAGATGTCTATGTTTCCAATGAGTGGGCTCAGTTGAGGATACGGTCCTCAAAGGTTGATCAGCACGGTGTAGGCAGTGGTGATAGACTGCTACGATGTTCCATTGCAGACATCTGTCCGGTTGGTGCCCTACAAGAGTTCCTTGCAATGCGTGGTACGCACCCTGGCCCGTTTTTCTGCCACCAGGATGGGTCTCCCCTTACCAAATTTCAATTCTGGAAGGTGACCGGTAAGGCACTGTCCAGTGTTGGCCTCCCCGGGGCTCGTTACGGCACCCATTCTTTTAGAATAGGGGCTGCTTCTACTGCAGCTGCATTTGGGTACTCTGAGGCTGATATATGCCATATGGGGAGGTGGGGATCGAAGTGTTTTGAATTATATGTTCGCCCTCTTCAAGTATGAGTACCAGTTAAGTCACTGTCCTGTCTCTTTTATTTTACAGACCCTGTGTGTCGCCGCACACCGGTGGCAGTATGGCTGGTGGGCCACAGCTATGTGCACTGGGCAGCGCAGTACGCTGCAGCGACAGAGTGGGGACCCCAGCTTGGACTACGTGCATCCGCATGTATCAGGTGGTATGGTAAGCGCGGAATGTTATGGCGGGAACTGTTGCCATTCCTTTTCTCCATCAGGGATGCTGAACCGCCTGATATCCTGGTGCTGCACCTCGGGGGCAATGACTTGGGCCAGGTCAATGGCCTTTCTTTAAAACATACGATCTGCAGTGACCTAGCTTATTTGCATTATGTGTGGCCTGCCACAACCCTGCTATGGTCGGACATCATACCGCGTCACGCTTACAGGGGGGGTATCAACCTCCAGGCCCTTGACCGCGCTCGTCGCTCGGTGAACAGGGCAGTGGCCCAGTTCTTTGCTGACAAGGGTTTGGGGTGGGTCATCCGACACCTCACCATTAGTCTCCAAAATTATGATCTTTACACAGGGGATGGGGTCCATCTGTCGCCCAGAGGTATGAACCTCTTTTTGGAAGATTTGCGAGCAGGCCTGTTGACCGAGCTGACGGTCTGGGGGGGGGGCGGTGAGTCTTTATTAAGCCTCCCCGTGTGGCGGGTAGCACTGGTAAGGTAAATATTTATGACCCACAGGTATCCGGCAGGTTCGCAATTGACTGGCCAACACTAGATAGGTACAAGTTGGTTAACGTTGACCGGTCAACGACGAACCAGGCAATGGGGTGATGGCAGGAGCTCTTCAGCATGCATCACCCCGTGATTTGACGGATACACGTCAGAGGGTGGGGTCAGTAGATAGTTTATTGACTATGGTCAACAATTTGTTTGTTGTAAACAAACAAATTGATACAAATGGATACATTGTAGCCAATTGCCATTGGCAATTTTGGGAGGAACCTTACCAGTGTTACTGCGGCCTGCTTGCCTTAAGAATTATAATTGGCTGAGTACCAATTGAAATTTATAATTCGGACTAGGGCATGAATCAATAAATGTGGCCCAATGCCGTTATCCACTTATACCGGTGTCTGAGTCCTTTTTGGGGGGGTGCGCCTGCAAAGGATTGCACAGAAAAACAAATTAAGATGATCAATAAGAAAATAAAAAAGAACAAGCAACAAAAATGTAACAGAATTCAACAGTCTTTTTTAAAATAATTAACACTTCCCTTGAAGGCTGCTGAATAGAATCAGCAGGGAGCTTTTTTGTTGTAAAGTGAGGGAGCTTTTTAAGGAAAAGGTTAAGGACCCTCATAAGGAACATAATTAAGAGTAGAGTTTCATATTGCTGAAAGAACTGGAACAGTTTATGTTGATTGCATGGTATCAGAGAGGGATTGTGGTGGTGGGGAGAGACATCTGTTTGCAATCTTATGAGTTTTGTAGACTTTCTGAAGACATCGGACCTTTCCACCTCTTCAGTTTGCCTAAAACTGCAGCTGAAACTTAATCTTCTGGGAAATTTGGAAGCTAGTACCCTTCTTCCAGATATGTTAGCTGTCCACTAATGGGGAGCAGGGCCAATTCCAGTATGGGGAGAGAGGCTCATCAAAGTCCACATAGTTGGGTACTTCCTACAATGATGAACCCTAGTTACAGCTTACAGTTACCTGGCAAAAGGAAACAACAGACATTGAAAATGTCTCACAGTCCCTCCAATGTCACACTATTCCAGAGAATTGTGGGATAGTCAAAACAGTGACTTGGAGATTTCACACTAAAAGAATGTGGGTGCCTGGATCTTCATTTCTGTGTGCAATATGTGAATGCATGGAAGATCTTCTAACATCAATGTGAAGCTTTTGGCGAGTCTTAATTTAAAATGTCCATGCTTTCTGGGGCATGGTGAATCTGTAAAAGCTCATCTCTTCTCTTAAGTAAAATATTTTTGAATCCTACAGTATTTGAAGTATTCCATGGTGTGTTGAGCTATCAACAAAAGAGACAACCATCTGCTGGAAAGATTGGTTGTAGAACGTGGGAGGCCCTAACCAAAATGTTGACAACACCAAACTGTGACCTGTTGCTTTTAGTAGTGTAGTAATATTACCACAATAGATATAATCTGTTGATACCATATTTTCTTCTTTTATTTTATTTTTTATTTATTACATTCTTATAACCCCCATCTGGGATATTCCCCACTCTGGGCAGTGAACAAACAATTAAATAAGTAACAACCATATAAAACAACAGATGCCAACTAAATAAATACCTAAAGGCATCTGAGGGCAAGCAAGCTCTGATCTACACAACTCATTTATTGGCAAGGTAAAATATTTTTAAGAGTCTCCTTGAAGAGGAAGGTTTTAAGCTATTTTCTTCTCATTTCAGTGATTCAAGGTCAAACAATCCAGCTGCAACAGTAACTGAGGAAGTCAAACAAAAGTCTCATACTTGTAAGAAAGCCAGCTTTCTTTGTGTGGTCAACTTAGAACTGATCATATTTGTCTTTTTCCCAAAACTAACCATTCTAATTCACTAACATGCCCATGGCCTTCTGCTAGTGTTGTGACCAAGTTATTACAATCCAAGTGTCTGAGCTGAATAGGAAATATTTTCCCATTCCAGCAGAGAAAAACAGGACAAAATGTTCATCACTAGGTAAGGTAAGATGTAATGACTGTGTGCACACACTGACCATTATATAACAAATTCCTTCTTTTTAAATTAGACTTATAGGATGAATGAGAGGAGCAAAAGATGTAATAGCTGCGCCTACTGCTACTTATGAGGCCGCAGTTGCTTAGTGGTTAAGTGCTGAGCTTGATGATCAGAAGATTGGAAGATCAGCAGTTTGAGACCTGAGTGCGGCATGATGGAGTGAGCTCCCATCATCTGCCACAGCTCCTGCCAACCTAGCAGTTTGGAAACAAGAAAATGTAAGTAGATAAATAGGTACCATTTCAGCAGGAAAGGTAACATCATTCCATGCACTTCAGCATCCAGTCATGCCTAGCACATGACCATGGAAACATCTGCAGACATAGACAGCACTGGCTCTTTGCCTGTAAATGGAGATGAGCACCACCCTCTAGAGTAGGATATGACTGGCTTTCAGGCAAGGGAGACCTTTACCTTTTACTTTATTGCTACTTATCCATATGCCACTCTCTCTCTGTTATGTCTGGCCCTTATAAGCACCAGTCCAGACAACGATGAACAAAACAGCAACAAGTCTTTATTCATCAGTCTTTTAGAGATGAGCTTACAAGGTGCTCCGGACACAGAGATGGCTACACAATCCCAGTGGAATCAGTCCCTCCGGACTCTTGCCGTGTACGAGGCAAATACTAGCTAGCATAGGAGCATAGCATAATGGAGGGACCCAGGCTTAGCGCATCTGTGGCTACCTGTATGGAGTGGGAAGCGTAGATCCGGCCCGGCCCCACCCTTGTTTACCCGTGGGGCTTATATAGTGTCTCCTCAGTGGTAGCTCCTTGATACAACATAGCGACCTGCCAGATAACCGTAACTAACCAATCATAACAGGGAATATATGTACGTAACCAATTGAAAACAGGATCCAAAACTGTATCCAATTACAGGGCTTGGATTAGCATAATTAGTGCGCCCTAAGCAGGGGGTTTTCGCACCACTTTTAGGCTCCTAATTTGTATGGCGGGAAACCGCCATTTTCCTCTTGCAAGGCACTGCCAGTGCTACTTGCAAATATGCCTCAATACACAATACTCCCCAACAAATGTTAAGACAAGTAATAATGTCTTATCATACTCGTGTTATTTGGTATTCTACCCTTTGCTGTTTGGGTACTGGTTTTCCTCCCCAGCTGCTGTTTTCCTATTATTACTCAAGAAATTGGGGGGGGGGGGGGAGAGGCAGTAGTGTCTACACATAGCTAGGTAAAAATTTTTTGCAGGATGGTAACTCCCAGAATCTCCCAGTCCAGGGTTATCCAGAGGAGATTCTGGGCACTCTTAATCTCAAAAAATAGTTTTCCTGAGTTGTAATTCTACTGCTCGTGTTCAAACAACAGTCCAACAAATTGATTTGAAACTTGGCAGGGTAGGAGAAGTCAGTACAAGATTGATCTGGTCTTATAGTCAAGTCAACTTTACTGGGATTGTTCCACTTTTCAAACAATTTTCTTTTCTGGTGATCTTTTAAATAGTTTTAAAATAGAGCTTGCTGATACTAGTATCAATACCTATAAAAAGTGACCTTAACCATTGGGTTCGTTCAAAGGCTCCCGCACCCGGCCCAAACATCCACCTTCCCAATTCCGTGGGGGTCCGGGGATTGCCAGTGGGGCATCCGCCCCACAAATGTGAGCAAAAAAATAAAACCTATGAGTCCCAGAGTCCTTTGTGCTGCGCAACCCCTCAGCCAATCAGGCTGAGGGACATAAGTGCAGAGGAGGCTGGGAAAGTGAGGCACGCCGACTTCAAAAAAAGAAAAAAAAACGCCGGGAGGGAAAGACTTTGAAATACCCAGCCGGAGCCAGGAGGTAACTGTGGTCACGGGGGTTAGGGAGTGGGCGAGAGGCATGGCCCCAGTAACCATGCCACCCCCTGGCCCCACCACCTAGCCCCCCTTCCTAACCTCCCCCGATCACGCTTACCTCCTGGTTGCGGCTGAGTCTTTCAAAGTGTTTCCTTCCCGGTGCGGCCTTCAATGTAGGGAGAAGCACCGGCCTCTCCTTCATCTCTGTGGGCGCCATGACCTTGACGCCCGCAGGGACAAAGGACAGGCCGGTGCTTCTCTCTTCCGTTCCCAGCCAACCCAGAGAGAAGCGAGTCCTTCTCTTCGAGAGGCAAAGGCACCTTTGCCTCTTGGAGAGAAGGAATCTACATCACGGAGAGGCTTTGCTTCTCTCTGGGTTGGCTGGGAACGGAACTTTCATCTCCAGCCAACCCAGAGAGAAGCGAGTCCTTCTCTTCAGGAGGCAAAGGCACCTTTGCCTCCCGGAGAGAAGGAATCCACATCACACATCACCCCCCGCCTTGCTCCCCCCCAATCCATAACCCCCACCGATTGCACTTAATGGTGCTTCTCCCCACCCACCAACCCACCCACTATGGGAAAACCCTCCACCAACCCACCATGGGAAACCCTCCACCTACGGCCCACCCACCCACCACCCCACCACAGTAAACCCTCCACCCACCCACCCACCCACCCTCCCCAAAAAAAACAAAAAAAACAGGAGCACTTAAGGGAGATTTCTTCCTTCCATGCCTCCAGGAACAAACTGAATGAAAATTGAAAACTCTTACCACAGCTCCACCTTCAGGCCATAAGAGTAAAAACAATCAGAAACAAAACAAAAAACCCAAACACAGTACTCTTAACCACAGCCCCACCTAGAGGCCTCAAGAGAAAAACAGTCAAAAGAATAATAAAATCTAAATAAACAATAAAATAAATTAAAATAACCATAAAGTCAAAAACAACAAACCACCCCTAAGCAAAAAAGAAAAAAAACATAAAAAAACAAACAAACAAAAACCACCCAAGATACTGCCCGGCAAGGCTGGGCACAAATATGCTAGTCCCATATAAAAATATGGAGTGTAAGTTCTCCATGTCATCAGGCACAGTGTGTTTGTCCTGGCAATTTCTGGCTTGTAGTTGTGTAAGCTAGGGATTGTTTGGTTGTAAACAACAAAGCTTTATACTTCCACATGGAGCCACAGGTTATGTTGAAAGAGGAGCCAAGCCTCAAATTTTTCTTCTTTTGTGTCTCAATCAAACCCTGGACTTCCAAAATGAAGCTTCTTTCTTGGGTTTGTTGTTGGCCAAATTTAAGTTCTCATTGGTGCATGTTTCGGGCAGTAATCGGCAGACCAGTAAATATCATTATTTTTTTTGCCCACATATTGTGCTGGATTGCATACCTCTTTTAATTAACATTTATTTTTTATAAATTTATCCACCCACATCAACAAAGCTTATGACCTCGTTCTAAAAATTCCCCCTCCTAAATCTGGAAGAAGAGGGAATCTCTGACAGTGATTAGTGTCACTGCAATGCTAGTAGTGCTGTGGAGCTTTATGGCTTTATGGAGCTTGGCTAAGGGAGGGAAATACAGTAATACCTCGTACAATGTCCAAACTTGGTTCCACAAGTTTGGACATTGTACGATTTCCGACATTGTACGATGCATGGATTCGATAATGCAAAAAAAAAAAAAAAAGGCGGCTGCCTCTGGCAGGGTTGGGCTCCCCAATCCGTGCTGTTTTTGACATCTTCCGACCTGCCCAGGTGATGGTGCAAGGCAAAGCCTGTAGCCGAAGAAGGAGTCCCCCCCCATCCTGGCATTTTGCCTTGCCCCACCACTCAGGCGGGTTGGCGGGCATTGGAAACAGCGTGGATCAGCCCCCCCGAGCCTCACAGAGGCAGCATGGGCAGCAGAGAGCCCAAAATTGGGGGGGGGGACTCCATCATAACAGAGGGTTTTTCACCCATTTCAAAAAGGATGAAGTTTTCTCCTACCTTCGTGCAGCCTCTGTGAGGTTTGGATGACCTTTTTCGGGTGATTGCAAATAGGACGTTGGCTCTTGGTTCGCACGTTTGCACAGCGCACACATGTGGATTACCTTCAGTTTGGCGCAGGTGCAGAACTAATCCCAGGTAACATAATAACGGAATGAGTGCAGCCAAAACTCATGTCTATTTAAAGCTGTAGTATTGTTCCAGGAGTTTGTGAATAAACCGTTGCATCGTTGTTTGAATCACACTCGTTGGACTCTTCATTATTAAAAGCTTTAGACACAACAGTGTCTTAACCACTTGAGCCACCACAGTCCTGTATTTAGCCAGGTAGGAGAGTCTATTAAGAAGCTACTCACACTGTACATCCTTAAGGTGCTGGTTTGTGGAATGCTTAACTTGCCCATATAGCAAGTTATTAAACTCACAACAAATATTACATTCACAGTTAGAATAGGGCTCTTGTACCTTTAACTGTTGTGTCAAGGAGAGAATTTTCAGAACATTTAAAGTGAATAATCGCTAGATTCGCATGGTCTGTAACTTGTATTCATAAATGCAAGATAAAATCAAAGGAATAAGGAAAATGCTTTCAGATTACAACTTGACTGTCATAGAATATGTTTGCAGGACATAGAAATAAGAACCCTTGAAATTCTGGTTATATGTTGCTATTGTATAAATAATCTAGTGTTCGTGATTTTATGATAGTTTTATTAGGTTGCCTCACTTGTGTCAAGCAGCTTGATTTTGTGATATTGTAACACTGGCCTTGGGCTGTAATAAAGAATTTGATTGATTGAATAATCAAATTTAGAAGCAATGAACAAACTGGCTGAGATTAGATTCTGCTCAGCAGAACATGTGGCATTTACTGAAAAACCTTTTATGAAATTATTTCTGGAGTAGTAACCCTGTTACTTTCCTGCACAAAAAACAACAATGTATTATGGAATTTTAAAGACAATTTTTGTTTGGCACAACCTTTCTGGGTTGCAGGTTATTAATAATAATAAGTTTTATTTATACCCCGCTTTCCTGGCACGCGTGCCACTCAAAACGGCCTACAACATAGGAAAAGGAAAGCTTTCTTCAACAAAAGAAAACCTTCTCACTATATATAAAACATTACATAGAAATAACAAACACAGCAATACAAAATAAATACATTAATCAGTGGATCTGGCTGGCTGGCTGATTATCACCTTATCTATAGTATGTTAGAATGCATGTGCTACCTACACAGCTACTATCTGTTAATAATAGCCGTTAATGTAATGATTGCAATTTGTTCTTTTTGCATTTCAGTTTCATCTCACCAGGCTGATTGCATCCTCTATCCATTTGTAATTCTATTCAGATGTAACCTGCCAGCTGAAGTAATGGAACGTATGTTGGGGTAAGTGGAATGGCGTGTACAACAGTCTGTGCCGGATAATTTTATAGCGCCACAAAAATATATTAGTCATTAAAACTATGAGCCCAATCCTCTGTCGTGGAAACCTGAATTTTTTATGACACACTTTGACTTGGAAACACTTCTTTCTCTAAATGTCTGCACAATGTTTTAAAAAATAATTAATTAAAACCATCAAATGGAATGCACCATATATCAGATCATCGCATAAGAAAGAGAAACAGTCAACTAGGATTTGTTTTTAAAAAATTATTTCATCCTTAGGCATGATGCTTCACTAGCCCCACTTGAAATCTGTCTATGATTAGCATTGGAAATTTATTTTGTAAATTGCACCATCATTTATTTAAAAATGGTTTTCTACAAAATGGAGAAAAGAACAAATAGAAAGAATAAAACTAATGCATTCATCAGGAAAGAATTAAAAAATTTAGAATAAAGAGTCACTCTGTGAGTGGGGCGGCATACAAGTTGAACAATTAAATTAAATTAAATAGATATGAATGCCATTTATTCTGTTCAAATTGCAAACATTATCATAGCAAATGGGAGAAAGAGGAGGCTCCATAATAAGACATCAATCCATAATGTTGTATGAGATTGGGATGGCACAAAATACTTTTGTTAGGCTTGATATAATTGCTTGAATCATACCTGTCAACTTTTGGATTTGAGAAAATAAGGGAAATTTTGGGCACACCCCTCTGTGGGTGTGGCCAAATCCGTGGGCGTGGCCAAATATAGCCATGTGATTTGCTGGGCTCTAGTCATGCCTGCCACATGGCCATGAAAATGTCTGCAAACACAGACAGCACTGGCTCTTTGGCTGTAAATGGAGATGAGCACTGCACCCTAGAGTTGGATACGACTGGCAGATTTTACTTTCTTAGGATCAAAGATCTGATGCTTGGGAAATAAGCTATGAGAAACCTGGGGAACATAGTGAAAAGTAGAGGCATCACCTTGCAAACAAAAAATTGCATAGTCAAAGCAATGGTATTCCTGGTGGTAATGTATGGGTGTGAGAACTGGACCATTAGGAAAGCTGAGCACAGAAAATAGATGCCTTTGAAATGTAGTGTTAGAAATAGATCAATCCTAGAAGAAATCAACCATGACTGCTCATTAAAGATCAAATAGCAAAAATGACGCTAAAGTACTTTGGACATCAAATGAGAAGAGAGGATTCACTTGAGAAAGCCTTGATGCTGGGAAAGGTGGAGGACAAAAGAAGGGGGTGGCCAAAAATAAGATGGCTAGATGGTATTGTAGATGCAATGGGCATAAAGCTGTGTGGGCCAAAGAACTATTTCCCCATTTTCTTGGGGGACTTTTGTTTTGTTTTATTTCTTGTTTGCTCAGTGGCTTAAGTGACTAAGATGCTGACTGGGAGGCAGAAGGTCAGCAGTTCAATTCCCGAGTACTGCAGGATGAAATGAGCTCCTGCCATCCTAGCAGTTTGAAAGCAAGAAATTGCAAGTAGATAAATAGGGATCACTTTGGTGGGAAGGTAACAGCGTTCCGTGCACTTTGGTGTCTAGTCATTCCTGCCACATGACCACGGAAATGTCTGCAGACGCAGACAACGCTGGCTCTTCGGCTTTGAAACAGAGATGAGCACTGAACCCTAGAGTCGGATACGATTGGCTTTTGAGCAAGGGCGACCCTTTATCTTTACCTAACTCAGATCCCCTTATACAACCGTGCAAGCACCCCCCCACCCCTCCCAAGTTAACTCTAGAACAGAAACTGAACACACACACCCTCTCTCTCTCATATAGTGTAGGAATCTCTGACTGTGATGGCGAACCTTGGCACTCTAGAAACGACTGTCTTTCGAGCAAGGGAAACCTTTACCTTTAGCATATAGTGAGCAAGCACTTCCCCCCTCCCAAGTAAACTCTAGAACAGAAACGGAACACATACACCCTCTCTCTCTCATATAGTATTGTAGATGCAATGGGTACAAAGCTGTGATGGCTATCCTTGGCACTCCAGAAACGACTGTCTTTCGAGCAAGGGAAACCTTTACCTTTAGCATATAGTGAGCAAGCACTTTCCCCCCATCCCTCCCAAGTTAACTCTAAAATGGAAATGGAACACACACACCCTCTCTCTCTCATATAGTATTGTAGATGCAATGGGCACAAAGCTGTGATGGCTAACCTTGGCACTCCAGAAATGACTGTCTTTCGAGCAAGAGAAACCTTTACCCTTATCATATAGTGAGCAAGCACTTCCCCCCTCCCAAGTTAACTCTAGAACAGAAATGGAAGGCAAGGCAGAAATAGCTCAATAAAGCATGAGAATGAGAGAGAAGTCTCTGCCCCCAGACCAAGCGCTGATTTGCCCCTGCATATATGAAATATTGCTCACCTCTAGAGTAGACTCCCGTCCTTAGTCCCAGCATGAAACGAAGCGCCATCTTGGCCATGTGGCTGGCAGGAAAATGAAAGAGAAACTAACTACAGAACGCCCCCCTTCTCTCTCTCCCCTTCCACATGCGAAAAGCCACACAGCGACCTCTGGTGGCCAGAAAAAAAATACTGCAGCTTATTTCTTTTTTAAAAAATAAGGGGAAATAAGGGGAAATCAATTAAATGGGAGGGGGTGGGAAGAGGGGTAAAATTAAGGGGTTTCCCCGGGTAAAATGGGATGGTTGACAGGTATGGCTTGAATGTGTTAGAATACATTAATGAATGTGTTATATATGTGCGGATTTCTCATTTTCCATATCCTTTGTGTTATTTTCTCCATAAGCGTCAGATTCTGTCTGGCTCGTTGTTGTCTTGCCTGAATGGCAGCAGCTTTCCAGACTCTGATGATCAAGCTAGATGTTAAAGTTAATATGTGCTTTCAAACATCAGCTTCTTTCCACTCCCACAAGGGGATTTCCATCTGTTAGCAATTAGACTTGTAAAAATTAAGTTCATATTTACCTTCCAGGAACCCGTCACAAAACAAAACAGCTGAAGACAAAATAAGGTGAGGAGAATCATAAGCAATGACATTCATATTTCATTACACAGGGAAACCTCTGTGAAAACTGTAATAAATAGATGGCCTGCATTGACTCTCAGACAAGGTGATCTTTCTTCATACTAAGTAGAAATTCAGGGATTGATCCTGAGACCTTCTATATTCAAATCAAACATGTGATCCTCCACAGAGCTGGGCTTATGGTCCTTGCGATGTGAAAATTTAAAAAAAATGTAAATACAAAAACATTTATGTAAAACGTAGAGCAAATGCCCTGCTCAAGAGCCTTGCAAAACCTGTGCTAAATCTTGCACTGAATTATAAGCTAACATGGGAGTTGGAAAAAAAAGTTTAATTAAAGAAAATAGATTCTGGAAAGTGTGGCAATTATTTGTGGACCACTCATTGATAGGAGGTGTAGGGAGTAGGCCAGTACCAGATCAAATGAGTTTTTGGAAACAGTGAAAGACCACTGTGATATGCCACATCCTCCAGGGCAATGTACAATACACTGGGTATGTATCATGAAATTAGTTTTATTGTACTTTCATTATTGTATTTTTGTGTTGTTAATTGTAATTGTTTAATAGCATAAATAGAAAAATGTATACATTAAAGAATTTAGAATTGGATTTTTGAAATGAACAAGAAATATATATTAGAGTAATTGTAGATAAGTTTTTAAAACATGCATATATTCAATATATACTTAAATATATATGTGGTTATAGATCATAAAGATATTTACATAAGAAGCATATATTTGATATATAAGTTGTTAAAAATGAGAATAATGAATACGAAATTGTTTTTTCTACTTTGGTATTTTGTTTTATATGTATTGTATATTATTTTGTATTGTTTTTTATGTATTGAGATGTATTGTTGTTTTCCTTTTGTTGTCTTGTTTTTTTTTTTTTTTAATAAAAATTATTTTTAAAAAACCTGTGCTAAATATCTGCCATTATTCTGGGAGAATCCATACAAGCAGGAATCTAACATATGATACTCCGCCACTAACATAAACCTGTTGACCTTGTGGAAACAAAGACAAAAACACTGATTTGAGAAGGAGGCACCAAGTTCTAATAGTTGCCATGCTCCACTGTTCTCAGATGTGCTCCATAATGATTTTTTTTTTGCTGGCACCCTCTGAGGCATTTTCAATCCACCCTGCAAACACCTCTAGATTAGCAAATTTTTCATACATTTTTCATAAGCCTTTGTGTGGAGATGCTACAGCTTATTTAACTAGGGTGACATATAGTGGTTTCATCTTTCATGGCATTATTTTCACCAAGTTGCTGCTGTCTTTGAACTACCTCAAAAGTTAGGAAGCCTTTTCATTACATTCCCAGGGAGTTTATGACTCTTTCTTTTATTCAAGGTAGCCAAATTTGCTGATGACACTAAATTATACAGGGTAGTGAAAACTGTGAGAGATTGTGAGGAGCTCCAGAGGGATCTCTTGACACTGGGGGAGTGGGCAAAACAGTGGCAAATGAGCTTCAACATTAGTAAGTGCAGAGTGATGCATGTTGGGGCAAAAAAACCCAATTACATTTATAAACTGATGGGGTCTGAACTCTCTGCGACAAACCAGGAAAGGGACCTTGGTGTCCTGGTGGACAGCTCAATGAAGATGTCAACCCAGTGTGCCTCAGCAGTGAAAAAAGCAAACTCAATGTTAGGGATCATTAGGAAGGGTATAGAAAATAAGTCAGCAAGTGTCATTTTGCCTCTTTATAAATCTATGGTGAGGCCCAACCTGGAATACTGTGTACAGTTCTGGTCACCATACCTCCAGAAGGATATTATGGAGTTGGAGAAAGTACAGAGGAGGGCAACCAGAATGATTAGGGGACTGGAACACTTTCCTTACCATCTGAGGCTGCAACGGTTGGGCCTTTTCACTTTGAACGACGGCGTCTAAGAGGTGACCTGATTGAAGTTTATAAAATCATGCACGGTGTGGACAAAGTAGATAAGGAAAAACTGTTTTCCCTATCGCACAACACTAGAACTAGGGGACACTCGATGAAACTTTTGGGTGCTAGTTCTCAAACAAATAAGAGAAAGTACTTTTTCACCCAGAGGATCACTGGTCTATGGAACTCCCTGCCAGAATCAGTCTTGACAGCTTTAAGAAAGGATTAGACAAGTTCATGGAGGACAAGGGTATCCATGGCTATAATTATGGATACCTAAGGACAACCTCAGGATTGGAGAGATAGGCAGGATATCTCTCAATGCCATTTCCAGGGAATCCTAAGCAGGTGAAGGCATCTCCTTGGGAATACCCTGAAGGAAATGGTGAGCCACTGTGTGAGACAGAATGCTGGACTGGATGGGCTGTGGCCTGTTCCAGCAAGGCTGTTCTTATGTTCTTATGTTCACTGTAAATAGCAAAACTTGTACTTAGTCTGTGCAGTTTCAATTTTTGTGTGTTTGACAGAAAATAAAGAAGATAAATAAATGCTGATAAAAATCACCATTTGGGATTGTGATACATATTTGTGGTTAGGGCTTGTTCCCAACAAGTGGAAGCATATTTATTTTTAAATTCTTTTTTGTATACTAAGTCCAAAGTGAGAAGAGCTGGCAAATAGTAGAGATGTACAGAAGGATTTAAGATTGAACTTCCTGGCCTGCTTGTAGGCATAGCTTGGAAAATTATCTTTTCTTTCTCACACTAGGTCAAGTGAAAGGAACTACAGAATGAACTCCGCAAAGGTGGCTTCATTTTGGTAGTTTCATGTCTGGCCTAGGCATAGCCATGTAATGTTATTAAGGTCCTACTGCCTGCACTACCATGAGTAAATTGATGCAGAGAAATGCAACCACCCATGGCAAAATTAATGTAAAGGATGCATGGCCTGGGCGGCTGCCCTGGACACACACTTTGCGTGTCCCCCCATGGGGAGATGCAACTTGATGACATGGTGGCTGGGGTGGAGACGAGCCCATAAAAGGGGTCAGTTCCTCGCCCCGGCTGCCATTCTTCAGCAGGTGCCGAGGCACAGTTAGGAACTGCCCCTCGTGTGGCGGGTAGCACGGGAATGGGAAGGAACTGTCAACACACCGAGTTAATGCATTAGGATGTGAATGCAGGCTACCAGTAACTAATTAGGACCAAAAGGTAGTCTGCGTCAAACAAGGTTGGAGAATGGAGCCATATGGAAGCCCGGCAGCTTCGTAATGGAACGGAAACAAAGAAAGATGGTAACAAGAAATGGAATATGGAAAAGGTTTAACTCAGAATAGACAAATCTCCTTCCCATGTTACCACCGCAGTGCAGAACAGAATGTTGTCACTGTAAGTAAAGGACAATAAAGTGGCTAAACTCATAACCAAACCATAGTGTCGTCTCCTTATTGGGATGGGCATGCAAAGGTCATTGTCATCATCTTCAGACTTATCTTTACTGATTTGGTAATGATTAGCTATATGCTTTTTAGCCTGACTAGGCCACCATACTGTGCTTGGTCACAAACAAATTTAATCTTATGCACATGCACTCCTAAGGACTTTATGGGTTTGTGATATTCATCATATCCATTTGACAAAAATGAGAACTATCATTAAATCATGGCATTAAGGAACAGATTCTGATTTCTTTGCTAATGAAAAGTACCCAGAACAGGAAGAAAAATCAGCCTTCCTGTCCCTGGTGTGAATAAAACCTACTGACATTAATGTGATGGGTTTGAAGTTCTGTTGAGCATAGTTCGAGGATTAAGGTTCATTCATTCTGAATAACAGTGAAGAAGAAGTAGTAGTGCTAAAAATTCATTTCGTAAAAATGTGCAACTCACTACTCTGTAAACAATACTTTGCTATCACATCAGTCACGTTTGTCATTATAACTTTTTTATAATTCTATTCAACATAAAAACCCAACAACATAAACATAAGAAAAACACTTACAAAGAAATACTGTACGACAAATTAATAATAAATATAATAATACATTGACATCTGTCCTTCCACTATCTCTGCAACATTGATAACTTCCATATAATCTAAACAATATTTCTCTTCTTATTTTTATCTCCTATTTCCAGAAAGATAGATACTCATGTCCTGGCTTTATTCCTGTATTTTTAACAAATACATAGTCAATAAACTCACCTCAAATATCTATCAAGTCATTTTCTTTATCAGGCCTTTCTTAATTTTAATTCACCTGTCAGTTTATCATTTATGGCCATGTTCCATATTTCTTTATAGCAACCCTCCCTTGCAAATTCCATAAACATTTTCCAGTTTTTAGCTATTAATAATCTCACAGCTGTTTCCATACTAATAATCATTTCTTTCTTATATTTATCTAACTTTTCATTTCTACCAGGACATCATACCAGAATGGAAATCTTCAACTGGGATAGGCTTTTTCTTGTATACATTCTTTTGCAGCACTATCTCATGACTAAGGTAATACATCTTGAGATAATATAACTTCTTTTGTTGGCAGTCTTTACATTATATAAATATATATTGCGTGCCGTTGTGAAATGGATGAATCATGTCTCAGTCCCTAAAACAGGATAATTCCCCAGAAAGAATAAAATGTTCTTAAAAGATATTCAATCCTCATTTGCAACACATGTGTACTTGTCATTTTTATGTTCTTCATATTCATAGACTTGATTGAATGCTCTACTTATACATTCATTTTTCAAGCATTAACAAGACCAAAATTAATAAATATATGATGATACATTTGTGTTTTGTTAATGATGGCTGGTCAACCCAATGGAAAATCAAATTAACAAAAGTTTTTAGGCAACAGCAGTTGCGGCATCTTGAAGAAATTATTTCATTTTATGTTTATATTTGACAAACATTTGAATAGCTAAAATGATAGAAAGCATAATTTTAATTATTCCTCTTTAATTATTCAGGACTAGGAATACTGCCAGCGAACTAAAAAGTGAAAAATATAAAAATATAAAAAGATATTTCCATTTGTGATTCTTTTCTCTAAAAGACAGAGACCAATATAAGTGAACAAGGTTTATTTATAATACAGAAATACCTCGGATAACATTTGCATCAGGTAATGCTAAAACCGCATAATATTAAGCAATCTGGAAAAAAATTGCATCGCATAATGTTAAAATCCTATGGGATGCATCAGACAACGTTCGCTAAAGCCCGTGCCGGTTACAATGTATCTCTATGGAGTTTTAACGTTATCCGATGCATCCCATAGGATTTAAAGTTAAAAATGGGATAACGCTAAAACTTGTGGAACCAAGTTTTAGCATTATCCGAGGTTTTACTGTACACACAAACAAGCCCAAGCTTCTTATTTGTTTCATTATTTTATGTGGTTTTCCTGAAGCCTAAATCTTTTTCTTAGCCAGGAGCCCAATATTTTTAAAATAAAATCAGATAGGGCCCTTATAGCTTTCAAATCTCAATACTTCTCTAGAATATAAAATGTCTAGATTTTCACATTACTAAATTTTTGTACTAAGAATATATCCATACCACATAGTGTTTGTGATGGCCTCCCTGATTGGCCATGGCATGCCGCAGTGGTCACTGGGGGTGTAGTTTTTTGTTCATTTTGTGGGGCATAGGGCCCCCCGTGGCAGTCCAGACCCTGACATTGACCTTCTCTGGAGCGCCAGGTAACTCTGTGCGCAGTGTGGTCACAGTCACTACAGGGGTGTAGATTCGAATACAGAACCCACATGGGACATCTCTCTTTTATAGATATAGATTTATTTATTTATTTATTACCCATCCTTTTGATGCAAGCACCATTCAGGATGGCTTACAATCAGGGCCGTAGCCAGGATTCTAGATTATTATTTTTTTTGGGGGGGGGGGAGATTTTCAAGAGCAGCAACAATGTCACACTCACATATACCGTATTTTTGGACCATAAGACACACTTTTTCTCCCCCAAAAGTGAGGGGAAAATGAGGGTGCGTCTTATAGTCCAAATGCTGGTATTCGGCCAGCTGTGGTTGTTGTAAAATAATATTTTACAAGAGCTGCAGCTGGCCAAAGACCTCTACTGCCGCCTCTCAGCTGTTCCGGGGCAGGGGAAAGTAAAACATATGAAAAACAAGTGGCCACTAGAGGGGAAAAAATTGCAATTTCCCATTTAAATGCATTGGAAATAAATTTCTTGTATTCAAAAGTTTTTTGTTTTTATGTTCCCAATGCATTTAAGTGGGAAACCAAACCTGTAGTTAAAAAGAAAGGGTTTCACTTACCTTCAATGCCTTTGTCTCTTCTCCACGTGGACAAAATGAAGGGAGAAAACATGCTTCCTGGTTGAAAGGAGAGCAAGAGGCTAGGCTAGAGTATCACTTCCTTCCTCAGTCAATTGGCCTGCCTGCCCATTTCCTCTGCAGCGCCACCACTGGTTGGTGGTGCAAAATACAGTACTAAATATATATTTTTTGTTTTCCTGCTCTGAAAACTGGGTGCGTCTTATGGTTTGGTGCGTCTTATGGTTCAAAATATATGGTATAACACTGGCATATATATAAATATATATTACTCTGTGTGTGTGTGTGTGTGTGTGTGTGTGTGCGCACACACACACACACACACACAGAGTAATACCTCATACAAAGTCAGCTTCATACAACATCAGATTCATACAACATCGCCTAATTCCTTGAAAAAAGTTGCCTCATACAAAGTCGTGCGAGTTTGTATGAGCCATTGGGGTTTTCCCAGGTTGCATTGTGCCTGGGCAGTATAAAAGGCAGGACACATGCATGCATTGCTCTTGTGGGTTTTGCATGAGGTGAAGAGTGTTTAGGAGTGGTTTTGACCACAATTTTGGATTTTTTTTTGAATTTTTTCATCAGAATTTTTAGAAGCATTCCTGGGATTTTTGCAGCATTCTTCAGGTTCTTGGACAATCAGGGTTGTTTGACATGTTTTTGTAATGCTTTTAGCCTTTAGACAATGATTTCTTAAAGTTCTGACAGTTTCCTGTCAGTTTCCTTGACTTTGCCCTGAAGTCTGTGCTGTTACAGTACAACACAAACACACACACACAACACTACTGTCTTAATTTTTTTTAATGTGTGTGTTGGTGGTGGAAGATGTATTTTACATAGGGGTGGTAGTTGTACAGAAGCAAAACCACCCCAAACCACCAACACACACATTAAAAATGCCTGGCAGGGCTGGACAAACTATGCTAGTGTGTGTGTGTTTGTGTATGTACTTTCCCCATCTTGTAATTGCATTTGATTCCCTACCCACACCTGTGCTCCAATGTTCAAGCCTTAATGTTTTGTGTCTGAATAATCATTGTAGTTTGGCTACAAGGCTGGGAGGAATTATTATAAAAACCTGAGAACTTACTTGAATACTAAGCCTAACATTTTTGCTTGCAACTACCAAATACACCAAATACACCAAATAACATCGAGTGATAAATATTCACTGGGCATCACCCAGTGCTGGATTAATCCAGTGCGGGGTCTGTAGCAAATCATGTCAAGGGGCCATTGCTTAAACACTTTGCATTTCTGTAAATACCTCACCCCTCCTCTGTGATCTTTGGGGCTTAGGCAAAAGAAACTTCAGGAAATGTTACCCAAATACTTGGCTTGCAGTTTTCTCCGACTCCAATTCACTTTTGTTACAGCCTGGAAGTAGTCTCTCCCACTGCTGCCACCTACTGGCAGAAGCACGCAATGATTAAGCAAGTTCAGAAGCTACACCTAAACAAAGCCTTCAATCTTCCACTGAATTTCATGTCGGACTGGGAGGGATTTTCATTCTAACCATAGCATTTGCTACTCTTGCTATATTGCTAATCCGGCACTGGCATCACTTCTTATTTGTAATGATCATTTAGACTGTACACACTTCCATATTTCCCACCAATGTTTTGTTCCTTTTTAAGTGATATTAAAACTGGCTGTTTCCGGCAAAATTTAATAGTGTGCTTATAAAGCCTCTCAACCACTTTAATTTCCTTGACAAACATTTCAAAGGCAAAAATAGTTTATTATCTCTTTGTTCTAGCTCAGAATGTCTCACCTCTCATCTCCTAAACAAGATTCCAAAGGTGATACTGAGCAGTTCTTTATTACACATTTGCCAATTTGTTTTTTTCCCCACCCTAAGGCTACAAAGAAAAGCAAGGAGAGATAAGGAAAACTACCTGAATGAACAGTGCAAAGAAATGGAGGAAAACAACAAAAGAGGCAGGACTAGAGAACTTATCAAAAAAATTGGGGAAATCAAGGGAACATTTAAAGCAAAAATGACCATGATAAGGCCACCCTCCAACAATAAGGGACAAAGATGGAAAGGAGTTAGCTGAAGCAGAAGAGATCAAAAAAAGATGGCAAGAGTACACAGAGGAACTCTATAAAAAGGACCTCAACACTCGATAATAACAATAATGAGAAATTTGAACTTGAACCAGACATTCTGGAGAGTGAAGTCAGAAAGGCCCTTAAAAGCACTGCAAACAATAAAGCTAGTGGAAATGATGGTATTCCAGTTGAATTTTTCAAAGCCCTAAAAGATGATGAAATCAAACTACTGCATTCAATATGCCAGCAAATTTAGAAAACAAAACAGTGGCCACAGGATTGGAAAAGATCAGTGTACGTTCCAATCCCAAAAAATGGCAATGCCAAAGAATGCTCAAATTTACCGAACAATTGTGCTCATCCCACATGCCAGCAAGGTGATGCTCAAGATAATACAGGATGGTCTTCAGCAACATTTGGAGAGAGAACTACCAGAGGTGCAGGCCGGTTTCAGAAGAGGCAGGGGGACTAGAGACCATATTGCCAACATATGTTGGATCATGGAGAAAACAAAAGAAAACAAGAAAAAAGTCTACTTTTGTTTTATTGACTACACCAAGGCTTTTGACTGTGTGGACCACAACAAAATGTGGCAAGTAATTAAAGAGATGGGAATACCAGAACACCTCATATGCCTCATGAGTGTGGGTTGCCCATGTGAATAATTGGCCAAACCTTTCCCAAAGGGTTCGCCCGGCCTTCAACAGATCTGGGGACCAACCGGACTTTGCTGGAAAGGCAATTGGGGTATGGGCTAGTTAGTTAGTTTGGGGGGCATTGCATAAAGCCTTGGCTGATGGCTATGATAGAAACGGCAAAAGTCAAGGATGATGACTCTAATGGAAATTCACTATTCTCCGCTTCTGGCCGCAGATTAAGTTGGGCAAATAAGCCGCGCCAGACAGCAAAACAATTAGGTGCCTGGAGTCAATACACATGGACTCCGAGATTAGGGCAGGAACAATGGGTTTCACCAACCCAAGGTAATTAGGTTCAAGATGTTCAGCAACCGTTATATGCTCAGCAACAATCAACAACCCCAAGGTAACTTCTGAGAGTTGATGGGACAGCTCGATCACCGGAAGAGGTCATGTATGTAAGCCTTCTGTATTAGGGGTCATGCACATCCTAGGCACACAGCACCCCAAGGCAGGGTAATAATTACGTGCCACCCAACCCAGGTCGGGGCTGGACTTCACCGCACGATTGTCTCGGGTGTCTTCCTTGCGGCCAGCCACTCCAACACCTGGGACCCATTGCAACAATGAGAAATCTGTACACAAACCAAGAAGCAACAGTTAGGACAGAACACAGAATGACAGAGTGGTTTTGAATAGGAAAAGGAGTAAGACAAGGCTGCATTTTATCACCCTGCTTATTCAGTCTATACACAGAGCACATAATGCGCAATGCAGGGATGGAGGAATCACAATATGGGATCAAAATTGCTAGGAGAAACATCAACAATTTGAAATATGCAGACGATACCACCCTAATGGCAGAAAGTGAGGAAGGAATAGTACAAACCATTTGATAGAATAAAAATTCTCCAATAGGTATATTCAAATTAATGTAGTGCTTTATATATTTCTCAGCAAAAATTACAACATAAACAGTTCCACCATGGGTTTAAAAATCTTCATACGAACTGAAAGCTGTCGTCATGTAACACAAACATTTAACTTGAGGTGTGTAACAAAAATAATTCCTCTTTGGGTGAAGTATGATACAATCACTTAATCAACTGTTGCAAAAATATCTTTTCTAAGTCGATACAAATTAATTCGATTTTTCCGAACTTATTGTTCCTTCTTCAGGAAATCTACATAAAAGAGTTACAAAATATACATATTAAATGTCATATGGGAGCTAATAACATAATACACATTTAACAATACTAGCAATTAATATATTACTTGTTCTATTACACTGAGAATCTCATATACTAGTATTTACTAATATGCTCCAAAGCCTCATTTAATAACCACACAGTAGCTTACCTATCTTAACCTATAAATCCAAGGGTTAACCATTGGAACTGGCTATAGGTTGCTATGCCTCGCCCTACTTGCCTGCACTCACCCTTCGTGCACACAGCCGATCTGGGTACGCAGGTCAACGAAGGATTGAAAAAACCGGCAGTGGGGCAACAGCCCCACAAACGCGAAGAAAGGGAAACAACTTCACTTCCCAACATTCCTTGCGCCGCGCCGCACCAGAGCCAATCAGGCTGAGAGGCTCTCGCACGGCACAGCGTTCGGAAATGTGCCGCAGCCAATCGAAAGAAAAGCATTTTAAAAAAACGCAGCACAAACACAAAGCAGCAACCCATAACTACAAGCCCCAGCGTCCTGCGCGCCATGAGCACGCAGAACGCTGAGGAAACCGGCGCCTGAAAAATGAAAAAGAAAAACAACTCACCGCCTCACAGCCAAGCACACACCAGCCGGCTTTCTTTCCCTCACCCACGGCGCCTGAAGGTCCCGACTGGAGTTTCCCCTTTAATATCAGTGGGTGGGGGTTGCGATCCCCCTCTCCGCTGGCTACCCTAGGGTTGGGAGGTTTGTGGGGACAAAAGGGGTATATTGCCCCAACACTTCTGGACCCATGACATCAGGCAGAGTGGATCGATCCCCCACCCCCTCCTTAAAACAACTCCGTCTTTTCTTCTCTTTAAAAACGGAGTTGTTTTAAGGAGGGGGGGATTCGATGCACTCTGCCTGATGTCCTGGGTCCAGAAGTGTTGGGGCAATATACCCCTTTTCTCCCCACAAACCTCCCAACCCTAGGGTAGCCAGCGGAGAGGGGGGTCACAACCCCCACCCACTGATATTAAAGGGAAAACCCGATCTACTTTCACGACTCCACACAAACAAAGCACCATAACACACTAAAGCCCCCCTCCCCACCACCTAGCCCACACTTCCTAACCCCCAATGACCATGCCCCCCTCCCCACCAACGAGCCCACCCTTCCTAACCCCAGCAACCACGCCCCCCCTCCCCACCACCTAGCCCACCCTTCCTAACCCCCAATGAAAAACAACTCACCGCCTCACAGCCAAGCAAACACCAGCTGGCTTTCTTTCCCTCACCAACAGCGCCTGAAGGTCCCGACTGGAGTTTCCCCTTTAACATCAGTGGGTGGGGGGTTGCAATCCCCCTCTACGCTGGCTACCCTAGGGTTGGGAGGTTTGTGGGGAGAAAAGGGGTATATTGCCCCAACACTTCTGGAACCAAAAGATCAGGCAGAGTGGATCGATCCCCCCCTCCTTAAAACAACTCCGTCTTTTCTTCTATTTAAAAACGGAGTGGTTTTAAGGAGGGGGGGATTCGATCCACTCTGCCTGATTCCTGGGTCCAGAAGTGTTGGGGCAATATACCCCTTTTCTCCCCACAAACCTCCCAACTCTAGGGTAGCCAGCGGAGAGGGGGGTCACAACCCCCACCCACTGATATTAAAGGGGAAACCCAATCTACTTTCACGACTTCACACAATCAAAGCACCATAACACACTAAAGCCACCCTCCCCACCACCTAGCCCACCCTTCCTAACCTCCAATGACCATGCCCTCCCCACCACCAAGCCCACCCTTCCTAATCCCAACGACCACGCCCCCCCAGCCCACCCTTCCTAACCCCCAACAACCATGCCCTTCTCCCCACTACCTAGCCCACCCTTCCTAACCCCCAACGACCATGCCCCTCTCCCCACCACCTAGCCCACCCTTCCTAACCCCCAATGACCACGTCCCTTCCCCACCACCAAATAAATAAATAATTTTTTTAAAAATTACTAAAAACAGTCAAACACATCCAAAAATACACAAAAACAAAAACACCAAAAACAATACAAAGTAAACAAAGACACAATCAAAAATACAAATTCCAACACCCCCCCCGCACACACACACACACACACACACACACACACAAAACAAAGAAAACAAGTAAACTTACCAAAAGATGTGCTACCTCCACCAGGACTGAAAAAGAAATGAATAAAGAAAGAGACTACTTACCAGAAGAAGCTCCACCTGCTGGCCACAATAGTAAAAACAATTCAAAAACACACAACAGCTCCAAATAAAAGGCCACAAGAGTAAAAACAAATAAAAAACATAACACAAATTCACAATTTCACACAAAAGGTCACACCAATAAAAACAAGTAAAAAAAATTACACTAAAACACACTTTAACACAAATCACAAACATATGTCAATAAAATACAATAGAAACTTTTAAAAATCCTGTGCTGAGTTATAACTCAAATTTAAACTCAAAACATCTAAACACATTTTAAAAACATTGAATGTAAAAAACATTTACTTTTACATTATTAAAATTATGACCTACGGTACAACTAATTAAAAAAAATCAAAAAACTAAAACATTATTCACGTACATAAAACAATTTGAAAAAATTATATCATACTTTCTTCTTTTATTAATCCGCAAAAAAACCCAAAAAAGCAGATCCCAGTTAATAACAGCCAAGCCAAAAAATTTTTACTTAAATAAACATTTAAAAAATTAAAATTACAGACTAAGCAATTTAAAAAAAAAAACATTAACACAATTTAACCTTCCAACACAATTTAAAACTATTGCAAAAATAAAATTGGTTCATTTTTTATTAAAACACACGGGGAAAAAAGCCCGGCAACACCGGGCAACCCTTGCTAGTTTATTATAAGGAAGTGGTTATTTTATCACGTACTCGCCTCCATGTATTTTTTCTAGGTGCGTATGGACGTTAACAAACAGAAAGAAAACCCTTCATTTATGCTGCTAAGAAGGCTACACAGGTGTATCAAATTCAGTGAACACCGACTCTCTCAACCTTGGTGGCCAGAACTAGGAACAGCTGCAGCCAAAATCCACTCACAAAAAAGACACCAATTCAAATTCTTGATTTAACCCCTTGGCGTACATAGTATCGAATAAATGAATGTAAAACACCTCTCGTTGTCTAAGTTTCTTATATATGTCTACCTTTTCATGTGGCCTTGGTCTAATAATTTCTAAAGCTACAAATTTAAAGTCCCTCTCTGAATGCACTTGTTCAATGTAGTGGTTAACCAAAGGGGCTTCTGTAACCCGCCCCCTAATCTTATTGCGATGTTCTGATATCCGCACTTTCAGAGGAGGACTGGTAAGTCCGACATAACGCTTGCCACATGGACATTCCCATAGATAAATTACATTTTTACTGGCACAGTTGGTAAGGGATCTTAAAGAGAAGGAGTAATTCCTTTCCGGGATAAAGATGTCTTTGGTCTCCCAGCAGAACTGGCATACTATACAAGAATGACATTTATAATGCCCTGTTGGAAACTTTTTCTGCCGGGCCATGAGTGCTCTAGCTGTGTGTTCTGAACGTATAACCATATTGCTAATGGATGTGGTCTTTCTAAAGCCTACTAATGGCTTGGTGTCACAGTCAGGAAGCTCACTAACTAGATGCCAGTGTCTATATATGATTTTCTTGATTTCTGCAGCTGCTGGTGAAAACTCAAAGGAGCATTGTATATCATTGCCCCCCCCCCGCTGCTTTCTTTCAAACAATGCCATCCTAGGTGTGTCCTCAACTCTTTGAAGGGCTCTATCCATAATGTGCCTAGGATACCCTCTCTGCGTAAGTTTGTGTTGAATGGAGCGTGCGGAACGCGTAAAATCAACCATGTTAGTAGAATTTCTATTTGCTCTAGCAAACAAACCAAATAGAATGTTATTTTTTTACATAAGGAGGGTGATGAGAAGTGTACTTAAGATACGGGTTCATATCTGTAGGTTTTCTATACAAACTTACTGATATTCTTCTTGATTCTGAAACATAAACTTTGACATCTAAAAATGGGATGGAAACAGGATCTGCATGAGGAGTGAAACAAAGATTAGTATCCAAGGAGTTCATCCACAGCACAAAGTTGTTCAGAATGTCTTTAGAATCCAAGATGAAAAACAGATAATCTATAAACCTACCATAAAAGATAACATGTGGCAAAAAGGGATTGAATTGTACGTTGTAAATATGTTTCTTCTCAAAGTGGCTCATATACATGTTCGCTACACTGGGGGCCAATGGATTCCCCATGGCCATGCCCCTAATCTGCATATACTAAGAGTCACCAAACCTGAAATAGTTTTGCTAAAAAACCACGTCTAATAAATCCATAAGAAAGCAGCGGGGTGGAGACAATAATATACGATGCTCCTTTGAGTTTTCGCCAGCAGCTGCAGAAATCAAGAAAATCATATATAGACACTGGCATCTAGTTAGTGAGCTTCCTGGCTGTGACACCAAGCCCTTAGTAGGCTTTAGAAAGACCAAATCCATTAGCAATATGGTTATACGTTCAGATCACACAGCTAGAGTACTCATGGCCCGGCAGAAAAAGTTTCCAACAGGGCATTATAAATGTCATTCTTGTATAGTATGCCAGTTCTGCTGGGAGGCCAAAGACATCTTTATCCCGGAAAGGAATTACTCCTTCTCTTTAAGATCCCTTACCAACTGTGCCAGTAAAAATGTAATTTATCTATGGGAATGTCCATGTGGCAAGCGTTATGTCAGACTTACCAGTCCTCCTCTGAAAGTGCGGATATCGGAACATCACAGTAAGATTAGGGGGCAGGTTACAGAAGCCCCTTTGGTTAACCACTACATTGAACAAGCGCATTCAGAGAGCGACTTTAAATTTGTAGCTTTAGAAATTATTAGACCAAGGCTACGTGAAAAGGTAGACATAAATAAGAAACTTAGACAACGAGAGGCGTTTTACATTCATTTATTCGATACTATGTACCCCAAGGGGTTAAATCAAGAATTTGAATTGGCGTCTTTTTTGTGAGTGGATTTTGGCTGCAGCTGTTGCTAGTACTGGCCACCAAGGTTGAGAGAGTCGGTGTTCACCGAATTTGATACACCTGTGTAGCCTTCTTAGCAGCATAAATGAAGGGTTTTCATTCTGTTTGTTAATGACCATATGAACCTAGAAAAAATACATGGAGGTGAGGACACGATAAAATAACCACTTCCTTATAATAAATAGTAAGCTACTGTGTGTTTATTAAATGAGGCTTTGGAGCATATTAGTAAATACTAGTATATGAGATTCTCACTGTAATAGAACAAGTAATATATTAATTGCTAGTATTGTTAAATGTGTATTATGTTATTAGCTCCCATATGACATTTAATATGTATATTTTGTAACTCTTTTATGTAGATTTCCTGAAGAAGGAACAATACGTTCGGAAAAATTGAATTAACTAGTATTGACTTAGAAAAGATATTTTTGGGGGCGTGGCTAAGATGCCGATGCATTAACACACTTTCCTCGGAGCTCGCGTTTCTCAATGAGAAAAAACAAAGAGAAAATAAACATAGAGAAATACAAATTTTCAAAGATTGGCAAGAAGAAAGTTTATAGACCTCGTAACTGTAAAGGCTTAATCCGGAAGATCGGAGTTCGGGAGCATTTTGCCTGGGAGGCTAGCGGCGCAAGCGGTGGCCTCACCAACTGAGTCGCGGCGAACGGGACTGCCAGGAGATCGGGAGAAACAATGAAAATGTGAGTTGTTGAAAATAAAGACATGAACTTGGAAGTGGTGGCTGGCGCGGCTGAGGGGGTGAGAAGGAAAGTGAAAATGAAAGAAAAGCAAGTGTGTAAAGGAGCGAGGAGGAGTTAAGAGGGAGAGCGGAAGAGAGAAAGTTTGTGAAAGGAGATAAATGGCGGCGGTGAAGAAGGAAATCAAAAGTTAGAGTGACTGAAGACGGGAGGGAAACAACTGGAGATGGTTTCTGGAGCGATTTTTGGAGTGTTGTGGAGAGTCTGAAAGGAAAGGAGAGAAGGAGAGGAGAAAGATAAAGAAGGAGAAGTGAAGGAACGGAGAGGTTTGCTGAAGGACGGGAGGTGTAAGAACAGAAGAAGTACAGAGGTTGGAGTGCTCAGAGGAGAAGGGAGGCGGGGCCCCCTTGGAAGCCGCAGCCGAGGCTGGGGACTAATGGCGCAGTTGTAATTTTACTTCGTGGACCAAGCAGTTAAGTACTGAGTAACATAAACTCTTTAAATACCTTGGATTTCCCTCCTTCCTTTGCAGAACAATTTTTTTCCTTTTTCTTTTATAATTAATTTTCAGACCCCTTGGACTCTTTTGCCCCTTTATGTTCTTTTTCTCCTCTTTTTTTGCTTATTTGGGGTACCTGACTCTCCTTTCCCTGTTACCTTTGTTCTTCTTGGTTTTTTGGTTTCAATTTGTTTTGCCTTCCTCCATCAAGATTTCGGACATACAGTTACTGGTTTTTGCAATTGTTTTTGGGCCTTCTTTTCCCCGCTTTTTGACGCATTGTTATTGTTTTGGTTAATACGTGAAAATCTTCAATCAAGTTTTGGGCTTTTGAAATTATCAACCCTTTTTTTCATTGGATAACAGTAAAGCAGCAAAGCAGCAATGCAGTTTAGGAGCATTTTTCTTGGATTACAATCTTATTAATGGTTTGCTATACAGAAGCTGATCTGCTCTGTCTGGGCATAAAGGGACTAATATAGGGGCTGAAAGCCTGAACTAATTGACATTAAAAACTGATTGAGAATCTGGATTTGGTGGAAATCAAGTAAGTGGACATTTGGATTATAAACTGAGTGGGATTTGAAGATTTGGCACACAGGACTTGAGGTTGGACATAATTTTTGCTGAAGACGTCAATGCAGATTGGATTACAAAATTACTAAAAATTTGGTTATAAGATATTAACCCACAATTAAGGCTCCGAACATAAGTGAATTGGGAAAGGCCAAGAGCTGGAATTGGAAGATAATAAAAGTTTGATTATATTGAAAGAATTGGTTGAAATTACAATGGATAAATTTGTGAAGGGAAAGGCGACAAAGGAAGAGGAGGTGGTGAAGCCTAAGAGGAAGGAGAAGAAGAAAAATGAAACTGAGGATACACCCCCATCATCTATATCATTGGAATCAGTATTATTGGACCAAAGACGATTAATGGTTGAGATGGGTAAATTGTTTAAGGGATTAGATAAGATGGAGGATGCAAATGTGAAGGGTTTTCGGGAAATGAAGGAACTAAGAGGGAAAGACAAAAATGAAATTATGGTGAAACAAGATAAGATGTACACAATGTTTCAGGATTTTGCCCACAAAGTTGATTTTACTTTTCAGAAGTTGGAAACAAGTGTTAATTTGATGCAAAAGGATGTGAAATTGATGCAGGCTGAAGTGAAGGGGTTGCAAGAGGAAGATAAGGAAATCAAAATAAAGGTAGAAGGACAAGGGAAAAGGATAGACATGGTGGAAGAGATGATGAGGAAACAGAATACTGTGATACGCAATTTACCGGAGAAAACGTCAGACCATTTGAAAGACAGAATAATTGATTGGCTGAATAATTTGAAAATGTGGAAAGATTATGTCAATGAAGACATTGCAAGTGTTTATAGACTGGGATCAAGAAGAGGGAGGAGTGTTCAAAGGAATGTCTTGGTTAAATTTGCAAATTGGGGTGATAAATTAAAGGTGATGGCTTTTTAAAAACAAGCTGGGTCTGGCGCTTTAAAAATTGATGGAAATGATGTGGAAGTATACAACGATATTGCTGTGGATTAATGTGTTTGGTGTTATAAAATGAAGCCTGTGACCAAGTTGTTGATTGCACGTGGGATAAAATACAATTGGAGGTTCCCACAGCAATTAGATTTTTCTACGATAAAAAATGCATACAATTGATGCTGACACTGATGCACTATATTATCTTAGTAAAATTGAAATGATAGATTTGTCTTCAAGAGAGGGATTGGCAATAAGAAAGGATTTGTTGGAATCAGGAGGCATAAGAAGAGAATATGGAGGTCAGGAGCAGGAGGGGGCAACAGGGGGGAGGGAGGAGGGGTCCAAAATTGATAATGTGGCAAAGGAAGGCTGAAGTATAAGGATGGAGGAATTTAAGGAGAGGCTGAGTGGTGTTAGGGAGGTCTTGGGATTGTATGTATAAAAGTGTTAAAAAAGGAATTGTATTAATGAGAGTGTGCGTGGGCAGTTGGAGGCTTGCAGTTACATCTTCCATGTTCGTCCCCTCCTCTCTTTGGTTGGCAAAGGCGGATTTTTCTTTAATATTGTAAAGGAAAAGGGTGGGGAGGGTAGAGTAGAATGTTTGTTGTGTTAGTTTTAGTTTTAGCTATGGGAATAGAGGTTGCACATTCATTGGAGAGATCGGAGATGACAGAAGATCGCTTTTTGGTAAATTATGAGGAGTATTAAAGTAATATCCTGGAATGTGAAAGGTACAGGATCTCAAGTTAAGAGGAAAAGAATAGAATTAGCTTTAAGAAAGGACAGGCCGGATGTAGTCTTTTTGCAGGAGACCCATCAAAAATCTCAAGATGTGAATAAGATCTTTTTGAAAGGGATGCAATACTATGAGAAATCATTTGGTACCTCAAAGGCAAGGGGTGTGGCTACTTTAATTTCGACTAGGTTGGGCTTTGAGATGACATGTAGTATCTCCGACCCTGAGGGAAGATTTTGGATAGTAAAAGGGAAGATTGACGATGAGGAAATGGCTTTTGTGAATATATATGCCCCAAATGATCATCAAGAGGACTTTTTGGAGAAAATGTATAAAATATTGGTAAAAGAAAAAACAACAAGAATGATAGTAGTTGGGGACTTTAATCTAATTAGGTCAAATTTAGATTGTACAAATATTTTAAGAAGTGGAAAAGGGGTTAAAAAACAAATTTTGGATAAATGGATGGAAGATATAGGATTGAAGGACACGTGGAGAGAGCTTAAGGGATCGGAAAGGGTTTATACTTATTTTTCACACGTTCATAACTCATACTCTAGAATAGATTACATATTCGTAACAGAAAATATGATTGGAAACATAGATGAGGTAGAAGTGGGAATATTCAAAGAATCAGATCATGCGAAAGTGTTGTTAGAAGTGGGGATTGAAAATATAAGAAAAACAAGGAGGAATTGGAGATACGACCCTAAATTATATAAAGACCATAAATGTAAGGAACAAATATCTGAGAATTGGAAGGAAAGTTGGCAATGGAATGATACAGAGGAGGTGAGTTTTAATGTAGTTTGGGATACCATGAAGTTGGTATTTAGAGGGGAGAGTATAAAGTTGGCTAGTTTTAGAAATAAGCAATTCAAAGTGGAACAAGATAAAATTGAGAAGGAAATAAAACAGCTTCAAGAAAAACATACAAGGACCAAGGATAAGAAGGTTTTTGATAATATACAAAGATTGAAGACTGAACTGATAGGAAAGGACATATAAAAAGTAAAACGAGACTTGGTGTATTTAAAAAGAGAATATTTTGAATTTAGCAATAAAAATTCAAAATTTGTTAGCAAGGGCCGCAAAAGAAAAGAGAGAAAAAAGAGAAATTGGAACTTTGGTCAATAAGGACGGAATAAGATGTAATAAGATTGGAGATAAATGTAAAATTGTTAAAGATTTCTACCAGGAATTATATGCGAAAAAGAACATAGATATTCCAAAATTGAAAAAACAATTGGAGAAACTAATAAATAACAAGATATCGCAGGAACATAGGAACAGGATGGAAGAACGAATAACATAAAAGGAAATAAAAGAGGTTATAGCTAGCTTAAACACAAATAAAGCACCTGGAGAGGATGGATTACCAGCCGAGTTTTACAAGGAGTTTAAAGATATAGTGGTTCCAAAATTGAATAAGTTATATAACTATATATTAGAAGGAGAGCAAATCCCGACTTCATGGTATAGGACTATAATTATTCTGTTGCCAAAGCCAGAAAAAGATCTAGAAAAAATTGAATCATATAGACCAATTTCATTAATAAACCAAGATGCCAAGATCTTCACAGTGATACTAGCTAACAGGTTGAATAGTTTTATGGGCACTTATATAAATGAGGACCAGGTGGGATTTATGAAGGGTAGACATATGTCAGATTTGATAAGAAGAGTTTTAAATTTAATTGATAAGGTAGGACAAACAAAAGAGAAAGTCGGACTATTATCTTTGGATATCTTCAAGGCATTTGATTCTTTACAATGGGTAACAATTAACGAGATAATTAAATGTTATGGATTTGGTGATAAATTTAAGAAGATAATTGGACAATTATATCAGCAAGGGAAGGCAGTAGTAAGGGTAAATGATGTAGTTACAAAGGAGGTAAAGTTAGAGGCAGGTTCAAGGCAGGGTTGTTCTTTGTCTCCAATCTTATTTATTTTGGCAATGGAGATGTTGGCGAAGGAGGTAAGGGAAGACAAGGAGATAGAAGGGGTTCTAGGTAACAAGATAAGTTTATATGCCGATGATACTTTAATAACAGTTAAACACCCTGTAAAGGCATTGGATAGAATACAACTGCAGCTGAAAAAATTTGAGGATATAACGGGTTTGAGAATAAACTGGGATAAATCTGAAATGATACTGTGTAATATGGGTAAAAAAGAACAGAAAAGGATAAAGGAAAAAAAATGTAATTTACGAATTAAGGATGATTTGAAATATTTGGGGATTAATATCTCGAATAAATTCGATGAATTTAAGAAATTGAATTATGTAAAGTTGAAAAAGGAAATTAAAAATAGAATACAACAATTGCAAAAATTGAAACTGTCATGGTTTGGAATAATTGCAATATGTAAAATGATGTTGTTACCAAGAATTAATTTTTTATTTGATGCTCTTCCAATCCAATTGAACGATAAAGAAATTAAGGAGTTTCAAAAATTGATTAACAATTTTTGCAATGGGGAAAAAAGGCCCCGATTGGTTAATTTTTTTGGTATTTATCCCAGAAGGAAGGGGGATTAGGAATACTAAACCTGGTGGCATATTATCGAGCTTTCCAAATTAAAAACGTTGTGAGGATCCTGGCTAATGAAAAGGCAATTTGGGAAGAATTAGAAATGAAAGATTTTAAACATATTGGAAAAGTGGTCTTTTTAGAAAGCAATATGAGTAAAATGGTCACTAAAAGTAGAATGATGAAGGCAACTTTGGGGGTATGGAAAAAAGTAAAAAGGGACTTGGTACCGGACATTTCCCCTATTAAAGAGTTGGAGGATATAGCAAATTTTCCAATAAAAATTGATAAAAGGGTCAAAGAAGTACTTGATAAGAATGAGGTATTCCTGCTGAGAGACTGGATACGGGCCTGTAACGACAGAGAGAGGAAAATAAATTTGTATGGACAGTTGAAACTGAATTGGTTTCAGACAGGGATGGTTAATAGCTGGAATAGTAAATATTTGAATGAAGTTGGATTAGAAAGAGACAGGACTGAGTTTGAAGCACTGATTTGGAAAATAAAAAGGGGACAAAGTGGTATAAAGGGACTGGTTGGTAAAATATATAGAATGATAAATAAGGTAGGTAATCCACAAGAAGAACTAAGATTAAGCTGGGAACAAGATTTGAATATAAAAATAGAAGAACAGAATTGGAAAAATAAATGGAGGAAAAGAATCATGAGAACTATGTCGGTTAGAGTTAAGGAACATAATTATAAAATGTTGTGGAAATGGTATTTGACTCCAATGAGGTTACATCAGATAGATAAGAAAAAAGATAAAATGTGTTGGCGTTGTAAGAAGGAAACGGGAACTTATGAACACATGTGGTGGAGATGTACTGTGGTAAAAAAAATTTGGAAGAAAATTGAATACGAGATAACCAAAATTATGGGGGGGGGAATTAAATTGGGTCTTAGCACGATTATGTTGACAGAAGTGGAAAATATAAACCTGAGTAAGAATAAAAAGGAGTTATTGGAAATAATGTTGTCAACGGGAAGACAGTGTATCGCTAGAAAATGGAAAAATGAGGTAAATTTGAATATTGAGGAGTGGTATAAGGAAATGTGGGGCTTAGCATTGAATGATAAGTTGACATGGGAAATAATTTTTAAAAAGGGATTTGTTAAAGAGAATAGATTCTGGAAGGTTTGGCAAGCTTTTGTGGATTACTCACTGAGGGGGAATGATTTGCAAAGACCTGTACCTGATCACAAGATTTTTGGGGGAAAATCTCAATGAATATCTCCGAGCTCTCCAGTCCATTGTAAATAACACTGGGTGATTACTATTTTATTTTTATTTTTGTTTATCTTGTTGTTGTTCTTTGTTTTGTCTTTATATTAGAAAACATTATTGGAAAATGAGGCATAGAAACCATACCTTATTGGTTTGATTTGAAATAGCATATATTATAAACAATGTGGTTTCGATTAATTGATGTTTAATTTTACATTTATATATAATTTTAATTTTATATACGTAAGTTTCTTTATATTTGTAATTTTGATGTTCTTTTATTGTTTGTATTATTTTTGAAAAATTAATAAAAATTATTAAAAAGAAAAGAAAAGATATTTTTGCAACAGCTGATTAAGTGATTGTATCATACTTCACCCAAAGAGGAATTATTTTTGTTACACACCTCAAATTAAATGTTTGTGTTACATGACGACAGCTTTCAGTTCGTATGAAGATTTTTAAACCCATAGTGGAATTGTTTATGTTGTGATTTTTGCTGAGAAATATATAAAGCACTACATTAATTTGAATATACCTATTGGAGAATTTTTATTCTATCAAATGGTTTCTACTATTCCTTCGTGTTTACACCGTTTGCGCCCGTTTCCACGTAGAAAGTGAGGAAGACCTAAGAACCTCTTGATTGGATTGAAGGAGGAGAGCGCAAAATCTGGCTTGAGACTTAAAATCCAGTCCCTGGAAAATAGATGGGGAAGAAGTAGAAGCAGTGACAGATTTTACTTTTCTAGGATCTAAGATCACTGCAGATGGCGACTGTAGCCATGAAATAAAAAGACGACTGATTATGGGGATACAAGCTATGAGAAACCTGGGGAATATAGTGAAAAGCAGAGACATCGCCTTGAAAACAAAAATTCGCATAGTCAAAGCAATGGTATTCCCAGTGGTAATGTATGGGTGTGAGAGCTGGACCATTAGGATGGCTGAGCGCAAAACAATAGATGCCTTTGAAATGTGGTGTTGGAGGAGAGTCCTAAGACAGCAAAGAGAACAAATAGGTCAATAATGGAAGAAATTAATCCTGACTGTTCATTGGAGGGACAAATAGTGAAGATGAAGCTAAAGTACTTTGGACATCAAATGAGAAGGGAGGACTCACTTGAGAAGGCCTTGATGCTGGGAAAGGTGGAGGGCAAGAGAAGAAGGGGGTGTCCAAAGATGAGATGGATAGATGGTATTGTGGACACAATGGGCACAGAGCTTGGCGGGCTGAGGAGAATGGTGGAGGATAGAGGTGCTTGGAGGAAAATGGTCCATGGGGTCGCAAAGGGTCGGAATCGACTGTGCGACTGAACAACAACAACAAAAAGGCTACAAATAATTATGCAACTTGGAATGTCCTTCTTATTGTCCAGCAAGCATGCATGTGAAAATAGTGTCTGAAAAAAGCAATGCTCCGACAGACCAGTTGTTTAAAATGCAGATCCAATATCAGTTGTCTTCGAGGCATCTTTTACTTTGCTGGGAATTAAATCAACATTATTAACAACCCTCAGAAAAAGCCCTCAAGGAAACAGGCCTTTTAATTAAGATCAAAACATGTTTTGATTCCAGCAAACAAACCCCCCAAAAACAAAACACAAATATGAATGTGAAAGGTGCTTGAAAATAAGGAAGAAGTAGTTTGCACGAAATGCTGTACATAAGGAGGCCAGATTGCTTAACAAGGACTTCTGGTTAAGAATATGGTGAAGCATATGTGTGTGCGTGTTGCAGGGAATGGATTACTGCAGTTAGTTTATAAATGTTACTGGTGCTACTTATTCAGCATTACTGCAATCTTTTATTGTATTTTATCTACCTTCTTTAAATTAAACTTGGGCAACTTTTTATCACTGAGGTTGAATCACAATAGAGTAAAACCCTGGCTTACGACTGCCCTGGGTTACGTTTCCCGTGGTTTATGATGGCAAATTCTAAGAAAATTACATCCTGGCTTATGATTATTTTTTGGTTTACAATCAGGAATTTGACCACTGCTGCCATGTTAGAGTCTAAATTGGCACCCACCCCCCACTGCCGGAAGTCATAATTCATCGCTTACCACTGCAGAGGAGGAGGAGGAGGAAGAAGAAGAAGAATTTTGGCATGGTTTCCACAGTGTCTGGCGCTTCTACCGGCAGTGGCAGACTGTATGGACCATATCTGCTTGGTTCTGGTCTTTACATAAGAACATAAGAACAGCCCATCCAGTCCAGCATTCTGTCTCACACAGTGGCTCACCATTTCCTTCAGGGTATTCCCAAGGAGATGCCTTCACCTGCTTAGGATTCCCTGGAAATGGCATTGAGAGATATCCTGATTTGAGGGAAGTATTATATATTTTGGCTAGGAGATCAGCAATTTCATCTTTAAGTTCCCTGAGAACTAGTGGATGGATGCCATCTGGTCCTGGTGATTTGTTAGTGTTTAGCTTAACAAGACATGCAAGGACCTCCTCCCTGGTTATTTCTATCTGGCTTAATTCTTCGGTTTCCCTCCCTACGAAGATAGGCTCTGTTTTGGGCATGTGGTCTCTATCTTCTTCAGTGAATACTGAAGCAAAGAATTCATTGAGTCTCTCTGCAATCTCTGTTTCCTCTTTAATAACCCCTTGCCTTCCATTGTCATCTAATGGTCCAATGGCCTTCCTAGTTGGGTTCTTACTTCTAATGTACTTAAAGAAGTCTTTGTTATTTCTCTGAGTATTTTTAGCTATACGCTCCTCAAAGTCTTGCTTTGCTTTCCTGATTGTTGCCTTGCATTTGTTCTGCAGGAATTTATGTTTCTGCCTGCTGTCCTCATTCGGACAAGCCTTCCATCTTCTAAATGAGCTTTTCTTGCTCTTGATCACTTCCCGAACAGCTCCTGTAAGCCACATCGGAGTCCTCTTGGAACTGGCAGTGCCCTTTTTCCTTTTGGGTATGCATTCTAATTGGGCCTCTGTTATTGTTTTTGTAAACAGCCTCCATGCCTCTTGGAGTGTTTGGACTCTCTCAATTTTCCCTTTCAGTTTCTTTTTTACTAGTTTCCTCATCTTTGGGAAATTTCCTTTTTGAAAATTTAAGGTCTCTGAGTTACATTTTATCGGTGACTTGCAGTCTATGATCAAGTTAAACATAATTGAGTTGTGGTCACTGTTCCCTATTGGATCAGTCACATTAACATCTTGCACCAGATCCTGAGTATTACTCAGGATCAAGTCAAGGATTCTTGTACCTCTAGTTGGGTCTTCAACCATCTGTCCCAGGGAACAATCATTTAGCATATCTAGGAACTTTATCTCTTTATCATGTGCTGAACAACAGTTCACCCAGTCTATGTGGGTGAAGTCCCCCATTATAACCAGGCTTCCCTTCTTGGATGCCTCCTTTACAACATTCTCCAACTGCCAGTCTCCCTCAAGAGTTTGGGTCGGAGGCCGATAGTATATGCCAACTGTTAGACCATCCTTGTGGCCTGGTACTCTTACCCACAGAGCTTCTAATGGTGACTCCAAATCACCTAGATATTCCAATTCATACGATTTTATCACTTCTTTGACATACAAGGCCACACCACCTCCCGTTTGTCCCTTCCTATCCTTCCTGTACAGTTTGTAGCTTGGGATAACTGTATCCCATTGGTTATCATCCGTCCACCAGGTTTCAGTGATACCAATAATATCAATATTCTTATCTATTGCTAAGTATTCCAGCTTTATTCATGAGAATAAAAACCAATTGTTACATAGAGAATTTCCCCTGGCAAAGGAGACTTTGATTCCCTTCTTCACTTGAGCCATCTAAATAGATACAATGTTGAACAAACTAAATAAACTATACCAGATATCTGTCATATGCAAAATCAAAAGCTACACATTATCTGTCTATCTGTCTGTCTGTCTGTCTGTCTACTTACTTACTTACTTACTTACTTACTTACTTACTTACTTACTTACTTACTTACTTACTTACTTACTTACTTACTTACTTACTTACTTACTTACTTACTTACTTACTTACTATTCGTGTATGGTGCCTTTCTCCCAGCAATGGGACCAAGGCAAAGGTAAAAGGTAAAGATTGCCATTGCCAAAGAGCCAGCACTGTCTGTTACCTTCCTACCAAAGTGGTACTTATTTATCTACTTGCAATTTCTTGTTTTCAAACTGCTAGGTTGGCAAGAGCTGGGGCAGAGATGGGAACTCACTCTGTCATGTAGTACTTGGGTTGTCAAGTTCAGCATCTTAACCACTAAGCCACCACAGTCATTGAGGCAATGGGACCTAACAAACCCTTTAAAAATTACTCAGAAAAAGAAGGGGCAAGGCAAAAGAGAATCAATAAATCTGCTCCAAAAGCAGTCAACAGTACATTTTCCCTGCTGTCAACCATGCAAATTCCTCTTCACCTTCTTTTGTTGTTGCCACCTCACCCATGTCTGCCAAAATAAAATGGCTAAATTATCTGAAAAGGCATACCTCATCAAAAGGTCTGGGTCCTGTAAGGTCACAAAAAGGCCCCTGAGCCCCAGAAACCAATTCAAAATCAATCTTTCTTGTTATATATCCCGTTTCAATACAGTAAAACCCTGGTTTACGATCTTGGTCCATTCTGACAGCCTTTGTCATAAACCAAATAAATAAATAAATTGTAAACCAAAGCACCTTTTCCCATAGGAATGCATTGAAAATTTAAAAAACGGTCCTGACCGGACCAACCCCCCCCACACACACACACACATCCAAAAAAGTGCCAGACATGATCGTCCCCTACTCCTTGAGCAATCCCACCAGCTGGTGAGGGGATGGGGTGGAGAAAAGGGAGTGTTCTACCCACTCCTTTACCTCCCCCCAGCTGACCCCCAATGCTGGAGATCGATCAAAAAAAGGACACAGTAAAGAAAGAAGCAATCTCCCTACCTTTTGCATGCTGCTTCTTCCTGATCATTTTGTCCGGGTGCCAGGGGAGCCCACACCGTGGCTGCAGCAGAGGCATTTTTGGTGCAGTTTCCACAGTGTCTGCTACTTCTAAAGCAGCAGACTGTCTGAACCGAATCTGCTCCATTCCGGTCTTTGTTGGAGATCCCCCTACGGCACTACAGCCAGGAACACACGCTTGGGTGCCCGGCATGCAACCAGGAAGTTCCAGAGAGACACACATTCCCAGCTGTAGCACCACAGAGCAACCTCAGACCTTTTGACTCTGCATGTGCTCTTAAGCAGAGCTGCTGCTGAGGTGAGCCAAACAAAGGAAGTGAGCACTGGTAAGTTTTGCAGTTGGAGTAGAGCTGCTTTAGAGGCCTCCACTAATTTAAATTGATAATTTCAACTGCTGAGAGCCACCTCTGTTCAAACAGAGGAAGCAGTTTGAAGCTTCCAGAAGCAGGGGGGCAGAGCCACACCAGGCCCTTCCCTGAACTGTGACTCATAGGGGCGGAGCCACACTAGCCTTTAAAAGCTCTGAGCTCTTTCAGGGTCAACCCTTTTGACTCTGCATGTGCTCTGAAGCAGAGCTGCTGCTGAGGAGAGCCAAACAAAGGAAGTGAGCACTGGTAAGTTTTGCAGTTGGAGTAGAGCTGCTTTAGAGGCCTCGACTAATTTAAATTGATAATTTCAACTGCTGAGAGCCACCTCTGTTCAAACAGAGGAAGCAGTTTGAAGCTTCCAGAAGCAGGGGGCAGAGCCACACCAGGCCCTTCCCTGAACTGTGACTCATAGGGGCGGAGCCACACTAGCCTTTAAAAGCTCTGAGCTCTTTCAGGGTCAGCCCTTTTGACTCTGCATGTGCTCTTAAGCAGAGCTGCTGCTGAGGAGAGCCAAACAAAGGAAGTGAGCACTGGTAAGTTTTGCAGTTGGAGTAGAGCTGCTTTAGAGGCCCGCGCACCTAACTAGTAACAAAGGAAGAATATTACAGGGGCTGCAGTGGCTCAAGTGGCTAAAACGCTGACTGGGAGGCGGAAGGTTTAGTGTATGAGAGTCAAGACACAAGGCACAGCCAAAGGCTGGGTTAACTCAGGTTTATTGCATGGTGGGCAGAGGGAACATGAGTCCTCAGAGCGGGATAGAAGGCGAGGGGGTGCCGAGCGAGCCGCTGCCGCCGCGCTCCTGGCCCGGTGGGGGCGAAGAGGCCCTTCGGCCACACCACCTGCCGCCGTTCCCGGGCCCCGCCCTCCCCCCTCGCCTTCGGACTCAAAAGGCGAGGGGGTGCCGAGCGAGCCGCTGCCGCCGCGCTCCTGGCCCCGGTGGGGGCGAAGAGGCCCTTCGGCCACACCACCTGCCGCCGTTCCCGGGCCCCGCCCCCCCTCGCCTTCGGACTCAAGGGCGAGGGGGTGCCAAGTGAGCCGCTGCCGCCGCGCTCCTAGCCCCGGTGGGGGCGAAGAGGCCCTACGGCCGTACCGAGGCTCTTCTGGGGCCCCGCCATCGGCCCAGGATGCGAGCCACCTGCGGCTCTCTCCCCGGGCCAAGTTGGTCAGGGGAGATGGGAGCGTTGGCGCTCTCTGTGAGGAGAGTGGGGGGGGCAGGGAGGGAGACAGAGGGACTGAGGCTGATGTTTGCCGGCTGGGGAAGTTGGGCTGGGCACAATATGGGATGTGAGCTGTGCTTCATCCCTTGGGGATTTTGTTAATATGGTTTACTTTTGATGCTGTGTATGTATTATGTGTTGCATTGATATTGTGCTTTTCCCCTGAATTTATTTGATGTAATTGAATTGTATTATTACGTGCCATTGTATTATTATATTATTATATTGTATTTATTGTCCGCCATGTAAACCGCCCTGAGTTGGGTTGCACCCGAGTGGGCGGTATATAAGCGCGAAAATTAAATTAAATTAAATTAAATAGTCTTACTAGGTAGAAAGGTAGTAAACGTGTACATTTTTGAGGCCCAGAATACTGCACTTGTTAAAATGGATTCTGAGGGAACAGTTGTAGTTACCTGCAACACTTGTGCCATGTTTGTGTTCTTGCCAAAGCATATGGAGAACTACACTTGCAGCAAGTGCAAGCTGGTTGCACTACTAGAAGAGAAGGTCCAGCAGCTAGAGGCCCGCATATCTAACCACCAACAAATTAAGCAGCTTGAGCTGTTCTTGGACAGAGCGGAGCAGACTATGCTGGACAAAGAAGAGACAGGACACAGTTCTGAGGGAGAAGGCCCTTCACTAACTCAGGAGGGAGATGGTTGGAGGAATGTGACTCAAAGGAGGAGAAGAGTAGGGGATCACTCTGAGAGTCTGAAATTACAGAATAAATTTGAGGCTCTTTCCCTCATCACACCTGATGAGGAACACACAGAGGAACAACTGTTCCACCTGATGATCTCTCCTTCATCACACTTGATGAGATCCAGGAAGATAAACAACAGGAACAAACTGAGGTTCACTCCCTTAATATGGTTGATGAGGTGCATGTAGATGAACAGATTGCAGGAGAGAGGCTCCTTGTACTAGGCGATTCAATAATTAGAAATACAGAGAAATGGATTTGTGATGCACATGATAACCATATGGTGACTTGCCTGCCAGGTGCAAAAGTTGCAGACATCACAAGAAATCTAGATAGATTGTTAGAGAGAACTGGGAACGAGCCAGTTCTCATGGTACACGTTGGTACCAATGATGTTGGGAAGGCCAAGCGGTCTGTCCTGAAAGCCAAATTTAGGTTGTTAGGAAGAAGATTGAAGTCCCGGACTTCCAAGGTAGCATTTTCAGAAGTGCTGCCTGTCCCTCGCGCAGGACCTACCAGGCAGGCAGAGCTCAGAAGCCTCAATGCGTGGATGAAGCGGTGGTGCCAAGAGGAGGGCTTCAGATTTGTCAGGAACTGGAGAACATTTTGGGACAAGCCAAATCTGTTCAGGAGGGATGGGTTGCATTTGAACCATGATGGGACCAGATTGCTGGCACTCAACATCAAAAAGGCTGCAGAGCAGCTTTTAAACTGATAACTGGGGGAAAGCCGATAGGAGCTGGGCAGCATCCGGTTTGGGAAAGTGTGTACTTGAGTAGTGAGGAGGATGCAAAAATTACTGAGCAGAGCAAGGAACTAGTCACCAGCACACTAGCAGAAGGATGCAAGAGGCAGTCTAACAATGCAACTGGACTCAAAAGATTGTATCAGGAAAGCATATATAAATGCTTGTATACAAATGCCAGAAGCCTCCGGAACAAAATAGGGGAGCTGGAATACTTAGCAATAGATAAGAATATTGATATTATTGGTATCACTGAAACCTGGTGGACGGATGATAACCAATGGGATACAGTTATCCCAGGCTACAAACTGTACAGGAAGGATAGGAAGGGGCAAACAGGAGGTGGTGCAGCCTTGTATGTCAAAGAAGTGATAAAATCGTATGAATCGAGCTGCTTGAGACGGTCCGGCCGGCCCCAGCTGGTGCCTTGCAGCTCCCCGTTCGACCTGATGTCCAGGCTGGGAGCAGTCGGGTGGTCCCAGAGCTCGATTCCGGTCGCGAGCTCTGATGCCCGCTGTGGGCCAGAACCCCCAGTGGGGGCGGCTCACGGGGGTGCAACTAGTGAGTATCAGGTTCAATTTAGTGCACCACCACCACAGTCCACTTACAATGGGGGGGGGGGTTGGGTTTCAGTGGCCCTGACCTCGTCAAGTTGATGCGAGTGGGCAGCAGTTACCATGGCAGGAGCTTAACAGCATGCATCACCTTGTGATTTAAAGGATACACATCATAGGGTGGGGTCAGTAGATAGTTTATTGACTCTGGTCAACAATTTGTTTGTGCCAACAAACAAATTGATACAAATAGTTACACTGTAGCCAATTATCATTGGCATTTTGGGAGGAACCTTACCAGTGTTACTGCGGCCTGCTTGCCTTAATAATTACAATTGGATGAATACACCAATTGAAAGTTATAATTCGGACTAGGGCATTATTCAATAAAAGTGGCCCAATGCCTTTATCCATATACCGGTGTCTGAGTCTTTCTTTGGGGGGTGCGCCTGCAAAGGAGAGCCAACATGGCTTTTACAAGGGCAAATCATGCCTCACTAATCTGTTGGAATTTTTTGAGAGTGTCAACAAGCATGTGGATAAGGGGGATCCAGTTGACATTGTTTATCTGGACTTTCAGAAGGCTTTTGACAAGGTCCCACACCAAAGGCTCTTGAATAAACTTACCAGTCATGGAATAAAGGAACAGGTCTTGTCCTGGATCAGCAACTGGCTAAGAGACAGGAAACAGAGGGTAGCACTAAATGGACACTTCTCCAAGTGGAGGGAAGTAAAGAGTGGGGTCCCCCAAGGTTCAGTACTGGGACCCATGCTTTTCAACCTCTTCATGAAAGATCTAGAGGTAGGAGTAAAAAGCAAGGTAGCCAAATTTGCTGACGACACTAAATTATACAGGGTAGTGAAAACTGTGAGAGATTGTGAGGAGCTCCAGAGGAATCTCTTGACACTGGGGGAGTGGGCAAAACAGTGGCAAATGAGCTTCAACATTAGTAAGTGCAGAGTGATGCATGTTGGGGCAAAAAAACCCAATTACATTTATAAACTGATGGGGTCTGAACTCTCTGCGACAAACCGGGAAAGGGACCTTGGTGTCCTGGTGGACAACTCAATGAAGGTGTCAACCCAGTGTGCCTCAGCAGTGAAAAAAAGCAAACTCAATGTTAGGGATCATTAGGAAGGGTATAGAAAATAAATCAGAAAGTGTCATTTTGCCTCTTTATAAATATATGGTGAGGCCCCATCTGGAATACTGTGTACAGTTCTGGTCGCCATACCTCCAGAAGGATATTATGGAGTTGGAGAAAGTGCAGAGGAGGGCAACCAGAATGATTAGGGGACTGGAACACCTTCCTTACCATCTGAGAGTGCAACGGTTGGGCCTTTTCACTCTTGAACGACGGTGCCTAAGAGGTGACCTGATTGAAGTTTATAAAATCATGCACGGTGTGGACAAAGTAGATAAGGAAAAACTGTTTTCCCTATCGCACAACACTAGAACTAGGGGACACTCGATGAAACCTTTGGGTACTAGTTCTCAAAAAAATAAGAGAAAGTACTTTTTCACCCAGAGGATTACTGGTCTATGGAACTCCCTGCCAGAAGAAGTGGTGACAGCTGTCAGTCTTGACAGCTTTAAGAAAGGATTAGACAAGTTCATGGAGGACAAGGGTATCAATGGCTATAATTATGGATACTTAAGGACAACCTCGGGGTTGGAGAGATAGGCAGGATATCTCTCAATGCCATTTCCAGGGAATCCTAAGCAGGTGAAGGCATCTCCTTGGGAATACCCTGAAGATAATGGTGAGCCACTGTGTGAGACAGAATGCTGGACTGGATGAGCTGTGGCCTGTTCCAGCAAGGCTGTTCTTATGTTCTTCTGAATGTTATCTCTCTCTTCATGGAATGTTGCTGTTCTAATTTCTACTTGAACCTGTTTCATCTTGTTTGAACTAACAAAAGACATTTATCATTTTTCTTTATTCCTTATAACAACTTTAAATAAACTTTTCTTTTAACTGTAACTGAAATAGGCTGTTATCTCTGGTTATGCTTTCATTCCCACTGGGTTAAAAAGAACCTCATTTTCAGACCTGAAATAGTGTGTCAGGAATGAAAGAAAATGAAATAGGCATCCCAAAATAACCTTAAATAAGAGGGAAAACAACCACACTGATTAGCAAATTAACATTATTTCAAGAGTCCTTTTCTCATGTTATTGATTCCATCCCTGTGACTGAAAAGAACCTTTGTTTCCTTATCATTTCTCCTTTCCCTGCCCTGTCTACTCAACCATACTCTGGTTGTGTTGGCAGCTTTCATAGAAGCTACTGGTGTTCCAGAAAAGCTCCTAAATGTGTTTTACACTGTCATTTAACATACTGCATACATCACTGCCTTCCTTTGGAAAGCAAGATGAGAAATGCCTTGTTAACAACAGCACTTCTGGGAAGGTACCCAGAGAACCATTAATTTTCCAGTGGCTATATGCACTTCTGAAATTTAGTTTTAAACTTATAAAAATCCACCTAGTTTGCTATTGAGAAGTTTGTCAGAGGGGAGCTCATATTTTCTTTCCAAAACTACCATTCTATTTTAATTGTTCCATTACAAGATATATATTTTTTACTACCACTTGGATCAACAGCAAGCAGTGACTCATAGTACAGTGACACCATACTACTACATTACATGCCTTCTGAGAAGAGTGTCAGAGATGAGGCAGCAAACTATAGGGAACGTGGGTTTCTTGTGGGTTACAGTATATATGTCTAGAAACAAAATGTTTTGAGAAACACATTGCTTTTTTGTAATTTTGGCATATAATCTGAGTTGGCTGTCAGCAATAATATGTGGTAGGAAGCAACCTATCTCAAGATCATATGGGAAATTAGTTGTGTGGAGACCCCACAAGGAGTTGCACGCAAAGCCATAACCTATCTCATAGACATTTCACAGTGCTGTGACTTCTGGCAGCATCAATTTCAGCAAGATGTGAGTCCTACTTGTAGTCTGCCACTTGGATGAATGCTCAAAAGGACATCTGATTGTTGTCATTGTTACATATCATCAAGTAGTCTCTGACTTATGGAGACCCTATGAATGAGAGATCTCAAAAATGTTCTGTTCTCAACAGCCTTAAACTATGTCTGAGGACTATAGTTCAAGCTCACCAGAAACTCTGAAGCTGAAAACCATCACTATATTTTTTTAAAAAAACAATTAACTCCCTGCTTCTAATAAACTTCCCCCTGTTCCCTGGAAAGTCTCAAGGTTCCGATGAAATTCCATTCATCACAGAGAAGCTGCTCAAGGCTGCAGAATTGGTGTGTGTGTAGGGCCGGCATCAGAAATTTCTGGTCCCAGTACGCCCCCACCCACATTTTGGCCACACACCCCTGGTTTCCTGTGCATGCTTCATTTGTTTGTGCATGCGCACATCAGTGGTTTCCTGGCACTGCCATGCCCCTGTGGTTTTCTGTGCATGTGTCATTTGTTTGCGCATGCGCACATTAGTGGTTTCCCGGTGCCGCGAGGCCCCGTCATCTCCGGGCCCTGGTCAGGAGTGCTGATCCCCCCCCCACCGATGGCGGCCCTGTGTGTGTGTGTGTGTGTGTGTGTGTGTGTGTGTGTGAGAGAGAGAGAGAGAGAGAGAATGATGTAATCACTGCAGTGGCAATTTGCAGAGACAATATGATGAAAGAGATTCCAGGGGAGGCTCCGGACCTTTGTAATGGGGTATGAAATGTTTTAGTTTTTTAAATTTTTTAAATTTTTAAATTAGAATTTTTAACACAGATTAAATAATACAACAATAATACATACATTGGAAAAAAGAAGACAAACCTAACAAATTTTTACAACCTATCCTAATACATTATTAAACCTATCTTTATGAATAACAATTAAATCTTTTAAACTGTATTTTAAATGTGGCTTAATAGTTAATTTCTAAGTTCAACATTAATAATAATACAAATACTAAATGATAATAAAAATAAAATGATAATAATACACCCTGTGGTTTTTATAGTGCCCTGGAGAAATCAGATTGTCTTAGTATTTTCATTCCAAAAACTTCTTTGATCAGGTACAGGTCTATTTATTTCATCCCCTCTAAATGAGTAATCCACAAAAGCCTGCCAAATGTTCCAAAATCTGTTCTCTTTAACAATGCCCCTTTTTTATTTATCTCCCAAGTTAATTCATCATTCAATGCTAAATTCCACATTTCTTTATACCATTCTTCAATCTTTATATTTACATCATTTTTCCAATTTCTAGCAATACATTGTCTACCCATAGTAAGCATTATTTCTAATAAATCTTTTTCATCCTTGTTTATATTAAAACATTCCACATCTATTAGCATAGTGGTACCTGGCCCCAGCTTAATTTTTTTTACCCATAATTTCACCAATCTCTTTCTCAACTTTTTTCCAAAAATCTTTAACCACAATACAACTCCACCACATATGTTCATATGTTCCTATTGTATCTTTGCATCTCCAACACATTTTATCTTTTTCATTATCAATCTGGTGTAGCCTTACTGGGATCAGATACCACCTCCACAACATTTTATAATTATGTTCCTTTATTCTAACCGACATAGTTCTCACTATCCTCTTTTTCCATTTATTCTTCCATATATCATTTTCTATCTTTAAATTCAATTTTTGCTCCCAACTTGTTTTCAAATCTTCCTGTGGATTACCCTCCTTATTTAAAATTACATACAATTTACTAACTATTCCCTTAATATTTCTATCTCCCTTTCTTATTTTTGAAATCAACTCCTCAAACTCCGTCTTCTCTCTTTCCAACTCAGGTTCACTCAAATATTTGCTATTCCATTTGTTTACCAACACTATCTGGAACCAATTCAACTTCATTTGCCCAAACAAATTTGTTCTTCTATCAATATCTGTACAGGTCCGTAACCAGTCTTTCAGCAGGAAAACTTCATTCTTATCCAATACTTCTTTTACCCTTTTATCTATCTTTATTGGAAAATTTGCCATATCCTCCAATTCAATAATAGGAGAGATATTCGGGGCCATAACCTTCTTTACTTTTTTCCATGAACACATTAATCCCTTCATCATAGTGTTTTTGGTTGCTACTTTTCCCATATTACCTCCTAAAAAGACCATTTTACCTATATGATTAAATTCCTTCATCTCAATTTCTTCCCAAATTACTTTTTCCCTAGGCAAGATCTTCACAACATTCTTAATTTGAAAAGCTCGGTAATATATCAACAAATTCAGCATTTCTAATCTACCTTCTTTCTGTGATAAATACTTTTTTTTGGATAATCTAGACCTCTTTCCACCGTTACAAAATTTATTAATCAATTTTTGAAACTCCTTAATTTCCTTATCATTCAGTTGAATTGCTAAAGCGTCAAATAAAAAATTAATTCTGGGTAAAAGCATCATTTTGCTAAGTGCAATTCTTCCAAACCATGACAGTTTCAACTTTTGAAAATTTTTAATTTGAACTTTAATTTCTGTTTTCAAACTATCATAATTCAATCTCTTAAGATCTTCAAACCTATTTGAGATATTTATCCCTAAATATTTCAGGTTATCTTTAATTTGAATATTGCCCATTCCCTTTATCTTCTTCTTTTCTTCCTTTCCTATATTACATAACATCATTTCCGATTTATCCCAATTTATCTTCAAACCTGTAATATCCTCGAAATCTTTTAACTGCTCTTGAATTCTATCCAATGCCTTCTCAGGATGTTTAACAATTATCAATGTATCGTCAGCATATAAACTTATCTTGTTTCCCATAACCCATTCTATTGCTTCGTCTTCTCTTATAGCTTTTGCTAGCATCTCCATTGCCATAATAAACAGAATTGGAGATAATGGGCAACCCTGTCTCGCACCAGCTTCTAAATTTATCTCATCAGTGACCTCATCGTTTACTCTAACAATAGCTGTACCTTGTTGATATTATCCTTCTAAATTTATCACCAAATCCATAACATTTAATTATTTCCTTAATTGAAACCCATTGTAGGGGCATAGTTAAGATGACGACGAGTTAACACACTTTTTTGTGGGCTCGCACTTTTCAATGAGGAATTAAATGAGAAATTAAATCTGAATACAAATAATTTTTAAAGATTCTATATGCGGAAAGTGCAAAGATCCGGCAAGTAAAAATTTGAACTGAAGATCGAAGTTCGGGAGCGGATTTGGCTGGGGAGGCAAGCGGTGAAAGCCACGACTCTCCCAGCGGTTCCGCGGTGAACGGGATCGAGGAGATTGAAGTAAGAAGCTGTAAATTTACTGAAAATATAAAGGCTGAAACTAAGATTGCCGGCTGCATTGCGGACGGGGGTGGATTGGAAAACGGAACTAAGGAAGGCAAGTGATCGAAGGATCGAGGACGTGAAAGAAAGTAAGACGGTGGGAAAGGAGGGATAATGGCGGCGATGGGGGCAGAAAGCGAAACTTAAAGAGGGGAAACAACGGTAGAAGCTTTGGAGTTTTACAGACAGAAGGGAGAGAAAGAAGGTGAAGATTTTGGAGTGTGTGTGTTGTTGAAGGGATGGAGATTAAAGGGGCAATTGGAGTTTTTGGAAGCTATGGAGAAGAAGGGAGGAGGGACACCCCGCAAAGCTGCAGCCGGTGCAGAAGATGTGGCAGGCGTTAGCGCCAGAGGACTAAATAGATATGTGCTGGATCTCTTTTTTTCTTTTTTAAAATACAATTTAAGTATTCCTTTTTCTTGACTCTTGCTTGAGTCCCTGTTTTGCCCCTCCTTCTCTGTCTCCTTCCTTCTTCCTTGCAAGAGTTTGGATATTAGTCCATGGATAGCACTGGGGGATTTGTGTATCGGAACATTGCTATAAGGTGGATTACAATAAACCATTGCCAATTTTTGGAGAAAGTCTTCAATTAAGATACTGGATTACCAGGTGGAATATAAATTTGGCTTTTATCAGCAAGATCCCTTTTGTATTTTTGGAATGTATTGGCTTGGAATCATTTGGCTTCAGTATTGAAAGTTTGGCTGTTGGAGTACCCCTTCTTTGTTACTGGATTACAGTCACGTTATCTTGCTTGGTCTGGCTTTTGCTTTTTGTTTGACCTTCACATGGGAGACATAATATCAACAAACACTTCCTTGCCTGTGGTGGATATATTAACTCTTTTATGGTTTGATTTTTGGCCTGTTGAGTGACTTATCATAATTGGATTATAACTCTGGAGCAGCTTCAAGTTGAGAGACAAGAGGGTGTAAGAAAAGTTGCTGGGTTGAAGTTGCTATTTGATATCACAATGGATAAAGTTGCAAGGGGAAAGAGCAAGGAAGAAGAAGTTGTGAAGCAAAAAAAAAAAGGTAACCTTCTATCAGAAGACCCATCTCCCCCGACATCATCTCCGGAACCACCACCATTTGATCAAACACAGATAATGGTAGAACTTGGGAAGATATTCAATAAAATGGAAAAGATGGAGGAGTCAAGAGTGAAAGACAAAAGTGAAATTATGGGAAAACAGGACAAATTGGCTAACAATGTTTACAGATTTTTCAAAAAAAAGTGGATCTCAATTTTCAAAGGATGGATACTAATGTAAAATTAATGCAGAATGATATGAAATTGATGCAAGGGGATATTAAAGGGTTACATGAGGAGGAAAAGGAAATTAAGATGAAAGTGGATGCCCAGGAAAAAAGAATTGATGTCATGGAAGAGATGATGAGAAAACAGAATATTGTGATATGCAAAATGGTGGCACAAATGCCAGATAAGCTAAAAGATAGAATAATTGTTTGGTTAAACAATTTGAATATGGGAAAAGTTTTTGTTCATGAGGATATTGCAAGTGTGTACAGAGTGGGACTAAGGAAGGGAAAGGGGGTACACAGGAATGTGTTGGTTAAGTTTGCAAATTGGGGAGACAAATTGAAGGTGATGGCCTTTTTAAAACAAGCTGAACCTGGCGCTTTAAAAATGGATGGAAATGATGTGGAAATATATAATGATATTTCAATGAAGTAACGTGGTTGGAGATATAAGATGAAGCCAGTAACAAGATTCCTGATGGAAAAAGGGATAAAATACAACTGGAGATATCCACAACAGTTGAGGTTCTTTCATGAAAGGAGGTTGCATGTGATTGATGCAGAGATGGATGCGTTGGAATATTTGTGTATGAATGACTTGGTTAAGGCATCTTCAAGGGAATGGTTGGCATTGAGGAAGGCCTTGTTGGAATCTGGGGTGATAAAAATGGATTACGGTGGTGCAAGGGAGGAGGGGGCAGCGGGAGGAGAGGACACAGAAGAGCTGGAATTGCGAGTGCTGATGGTAACTGAAATGGGGGGAAGTGAGGGTCAGCAGGATGGAAAATAGGTGGGATGTTTCTAGGGAAGATGAGTTAAAGTAAGATTGGGAATTAATCAGATTTTGTATAAGAGGTATATTAGCGCTTGAGCTTTTATTGCAACGTCGTCTTTCATGTCCCCCCCTCCCCTTTTCAGATGACGGAGGCATTCTTTTTGGTTCAAGAAGCGGGGAGGGTATTAGTTATTGTTTTTTGTTTTTTTGGTTATTGTGGGTTAGATGGCATCACGTCCAAGGGAGAAATCAGGGATGGTAGAAGAAGGTGGGTAATTATATCATGACGTCTATTAAAATATTATCGTGGAATGTGAAAGGTACAGGTTCACCGATTAAGAGGAGAAGAATTCAATCAGCGTTGAAGAGGGATAGGTCAGATATAGTTTTTCTTCAGGAGACTCATCAAAAAGCTCAGGATACAAATAATTTTTTTAGGCTGGATGCAGCATTATGAGAGTTCATATGGCACATCAAAGTCAAGAGGGGTGGCAATCCTGATAGCGACTAGACTGGGGTTTGAGATAGTTAATAGGATATCGGATCCCGAGGGTAGATACTTGATTGTGAAAGGGAAGATAGATGAGGAGGAAATAACACTGGTGAATGTATATGCCCCAAACGATCATCAGAATGAATTCTTAGATAAAATTCGTAAAATATTGGTAAGAGAGAAAACAACGAGTATGATCGTGGCTGGGGATTTTAATTTGATAAGATCTAATTTAGATTGTACAAATATGTTAAGATGTGGAAAAGGAATTAAAGGGCAAACATTGGATAATTGGATGATATCCCTGGGATTGAAAGATACTTGGAGGGAATTTAAGGGATCAGAAAGGGTCTATAATTATTTCTCACAGGTACATAATTCATATTCCAGAATTGACTATATATTTGTAACAGAGAATATGATTAGAAATTTGGAGGAAATAGAAGTTGGGATTTTTAAGGAGTCAGATCATTCGAAAGTTGTGATGGAAATTAGGATGGACGGTAAAAAGAGGATGAGAAGAGCATGGAGATATGATGATAAACTATTTAGGGATCAAAAATGTAAGGAGCAAATTAGCGAGAGGTGGGAAGAAAACTGGCAGTGGAATGATAATGATGAAGTAAACTTTAATGTGGTCTGGGATACCATGAAGTCGGTTTTTAGAGGTGAAAGTATTAGATTAGCTAGTATCAAATATAAAAAGTTTAAGACTTTGCAAGATAAAAATGAAAAGGATATAAAGAAACTGCAGGAGGAACACGCAAGGACAAAGGACAGGAAGGTTTTTGAAGATTTGCAAAGATTAAAGGCGGAATTGGTTCGTAAGGATATAGAAAAAGTGAAGAGAGATTTGGTGTACTTAAAAAGAGAATATTTTGAATTTAGTAATAAAAACTCAAGGTTATTAGCAAGTGCAGCTAAAGAAAAGAGGGAAAAGAGAGAAATTGGAGTCTTGATAAATGAACAAGGAGTGAGATGTAATAAAATTAGAGATAAGTGCAAAATTGTGAAAGAATTTTATCAGGCCTTATATGCAAAAAAAGAGATAGATATAGACAAACTCAAAATTCAATTAGAGAGACAAAAATATACTATTATAAAACAGGAACATAAGGAAAAAATGGAAGAACGAATAACAGAAAAAGAGATAAAAGAGGTAATAGCTGGATTGAAAATGGGTAAAGCACCAGGGGAAGATGGGTTACCGGCTGACTTTTATAAGGAATTTAAGGATATAGTGGTTCTGAAGTTGGTAAAATTGTACAATTATATTCTGGATTAGGGACAAATTCCGACCTCATGGTATAGGACCACGATTGTATTGCTGCCAAAACCTGGAAAAGATTTAGAAAAAGTAGAATCTTATAGACCTATTTCATTGATCAACCAAGACGCAAAAATTTTTACGGCAATATTGGCAAATAGGTTAAATAAATTTATGGGCAATTATATAGAAGTAGATCAAGTTGGTTTCTTGAAAGGAAGACATATGGCGGATCTGACAAGAAGAATATTAGATTTATTGGATATAGTGAAGCAAACAAAGGAAAAAGTAGGTTTGATATCCTTGGATATATTTAAAGCATTTGATTCTTTGCAGTTTGTGGCGATAAAGGAAATAATTAAAAGCTATGGATTTGGCGATAAATTTAGAAGAATAAATGATCAATTATATCAACAAGGTATAGCTACTGTTAGAGTGAATGATGAGGTTGCATACGAGGTAAAATTAGAAGCAGGAACGAGACAGGGCTGCCCGTTATCTCCAATTCTGTTTATTATGGCCATGGAGTTGTTAGCTAAGGCTATCAGGGATGATAAAGGAATAGAAGGAGTCATGGGAACTAAGATAAGTTTGTATGCTGACGATACTCTGATAATTGCTAAGCATCCAGAGAGGGCTTTAGACAGGATTCAAACTCAATTAAAAAAATTTGAAGACATTACAGGCTTGAGGATAAACTGGGATAAATCCGAAATGATGTTATGTAATATAAGTAAGGAAGATCAGAAGAGGATGAATGGGATGGGTAATATTCAAATTAAGGATAAACTGAAATATTTAGGGGTAAATATTTCATACAATTTTGAAGACTGGAAGAGATTGAATTACAATAATTTGAAAGTAGAAATTAAAACTAGAATTAAGAATCTTCAAAAACTAAAATTGTCATGGTTTGGAAGAATAGCTATCACTAAAATGATGCTTTTGCCTAGGTTAAACTTTTTATTTGATGCTCTGGCAATTCAAATGAAAGAGAAGGAAATTAAGGAATTTCAAAAATTATTTAATGATTTTTGTAATGGTGGAAAGAGATCACGATTGCCAAAAAAATATGGTACTTATCTCAGAAAGAAGGTGGAATAGGGATGCCGAATTTGTTGTCTTACTACCGAGCGTTTCAAATCAAGAATGTGGTAAAGATTTTGGCTGAGGGAAAAGCTCTATGGGAAGACATTGAAATGAAAGATTATAAACACATAGGCAAAATCTATTTTTTAGGGGGTTGTTCGGGAAAACTAATAACTAAAAATACTATGATGAAGGGATTGGTAAACACTTGGAAAAAAGTAAAGAAGGTTTTGGCTCCAAATATCTCACCAATCACAGAATTGGAAGATATAGCAGACTTTCCAGTAAAAATAAATAAAAGGATAAAAGAGATATTGGTAAAAAATGGTGTAACCCTTTTTAAAGATTGGATACAGACCTGTAAAGTTAATGATAGAAAAAATGATTTGTTTGCTGAAATGAACTTGAATTGGTTTCAGACTGTGATGGTAAATAAATGGAATGGTAAATACTGGAGAATACCGGAATTGTATAGAGAATTGACAGAATTTGATGTGTTGGTTTCAAAATTAAGAAAAGGAGATGGAGCTATTAAGGGCGTAGTTAGTAAATTGTATAAAATGCTGAATATCGAGGGTGATCCACATCAGGCCTTAATATCAAGTTGGGAACAGGAATTGAATATAAAGATTGAAAAAGATACTTGGAAGCATAAATGGAAAAAGAGGATAATGAGAACGTTATCAGTTAGAATTAAGGAGCATAACTTTAAAATGTTGTGGAGGTGGTACCTGACCCCGGTGAGGTTGCATCAAATGGATAATAAAAAAGACAAATTGTGTTGGAGATGTAAAAATGAAATTGGAACATACGAACATATGTGGTGGAGTTGTACTGTAGTTAAAGAATTTTGGAGAAAGGTGGAGAAGGAGATTAAATATATAATGGGTAAGAGAATTAAACTGGGGTCGGGTTCCACCATGTTAACAGATTTAGAAGGTTTTAAATTATACAAGGATGAAAAAGAATTATTGGAAATAATTCTTACAATGGCTAGAAAATGTATAGCTAGAAATTGGAAAAATGATATAAACATAAAGATAGAAGAGTGGTATAAGGAGATGTGGAATTTAGCATTAAATGACAAATTAACCTGGGAAATAAATAAAGAAAATAGATTATTAAATAGATTATTAATGAAAATAGATTTTGGAATATTCGGCGTGCTTTTGTGGATCACTCTCTTAAAGGGGGAGAAGTAAGTAAACCTGTACCTGATCAAATTGCTTTCTGGATGGAAAGTATTAAGAATCTCTAATTTCTCTGGACATTGTAAATATCACGGGGGGAGCGTGCTCATATAATTTTATATGAGTATGCATGTATCCAGGTTTGTATGTGTGCGTATATGTGCGCAGGTACAGGTATGCGCTGGTGCACATATATGCATACTGTAGTGTTTTAATATAAACAATAGATTTGTGAAATAAAGGGTATATCATGCACGTTACTTGAGATTTAAAGTTTAAATCACCAGTTATAAAGATTGGTTAATAATGCATTAATGTATTAGTTTAAAAAGATATTGGTGTTAGAAAGTAAAAAGATATATTGTGTATGTATTGGGAAAATGTATTTTCTATTTTCTTATATGTATGTATATTACATTACATGTATATGTATGTTATATTATTTGTTGTAATTTTGTTTGAAAACCAATAAAAATTAATAAAAAAAGAAACCCATTGTAAAGAATCAAATGCCTTAAAGATATCCAAATATATTAATCCCACTTTTTCTTTTGTTTGTCTCACCGTATCTATTAGATCTACCACTCTTCTTGTCAAATCTGTCATTTAGCAAAACTCCAATTTCTTTTTTTCCCTCTTTTCTTTAGCTGCTCTTGCTAATAATTTTTAATTTTTGTTACTATATTCAAAATATTCTCTTTTTAAATAAACAAGATCTCTTTTCACCTTTTCTATATCTTTTCCTACCAACCTAGCCTTCAGTCTTTGCAAATTACCAAAAACCTTCTTGTCCTTTGCCCTTGCGTGTTCCTCCTGTAACCGCTTTATCTCAATTTCAATTTTATCCTGTGTCATCTTAGATTTTTTATATCTAATACTAGCTACCCTGATACTTTCCCCTCTAAAAACTGACTTCATGGCATCCCAAACCATATTAAAATTTACCTCATCATTATCATTCCATTGCCAACTTTCATTCCAACTCTCCAAAATTTGTTCTTTACATTTATGGTCTTTAAATAGTTTATCATCATATCTCCAGCTCCTTCTCGGCTTTGTTTTACCTTCTATCCTCATTTCCATCACCACTTTAGCATGATCTGATTCCTTGAAAATTCCAACTTCTGCTTCCTCTATGTTTCTAACCATATTCTCTGTTACAAATATATATTCTATTCTGGAATATGAATTATGAACCTGTGAGAAGTAAGTATATACCCTTTCTGACCCCTTAAACTCTCTCCAAGTATCTTTCAAACCTAGGGATACCATCCAATTATCCAATATCTGTCCTTTAATACCTTTTCCACATCTTAATATATTTGTGCAGTCTAAATTTGACCTTACTAAATTAAAGTCACCGGCCACAATCATCTTTGTTGTTTTCTCCTTTACCAATATTTCATACATTTTTTCTAGAAATTCAGCTTGATGGTCATTTGGAGCAAATATATTCACCAGAGTTACTTCCTCATCTTCTATTTTCCCTTTAACAACCAAATATCTACCCTCCGGATCAGAAATAATATTTGTTATCTCAAACTGCAGCCTAGTCAAAATCAAAATTGCCACTCCTCTTGCCTTCGATGTACCATATGACCTTTCATAATGTTGCATCCACCCTAAGAAAATTTTGTTCGTATCCTGAGATTTTTGATGAGTTTCCTGCAAAAAGACTACATCCAGCCTGTCTTTTCTCAGAGCTGATTCAATCCTCCTTCTCTTAACCGGAGACCCTGTACCTTTCACGTTCCATATTAACACTTTAATACCCCTCATAATTTAATTTGCCACACTCTTCTTCCATCTCTGACTTCTCCATTGGGCGTGATACCTTCTAACCCACAATAATTAAAACAATACTTACAACAAAAAAACACTCAAAACACTGAAAAATTTATTATCCTTACACAGCACAGAGGTGTAAACATGATTTTTAGATATTTTCCATGTGTAACTCTATAAATCCTAATCAGAACTAGGGCCCTACATGCTCACTTGTAAGTCACACCTTGTCTATGAGGCAGGGATGATTCTATGTAACTTATTTCTTTTTCCTCTTCATTTAAACAACCACACTTATAGGAAGAATTTACTTTCCCTCAGATTTCTTTTTTTGTAATTGTTATGAAAATGGCATTTCTTCTTTTGTAATTGTTATGAAAATGGCATTTCTTCTTTTGTAATTGTTATGAAAATGGCATACAGAACAAAGGCAGCCATAGTTTAGAAAACTGTCACATTTAAGTGGGATAAAGGGCATTGTGGATCTAGTTGTAAAAGGGGAGTGTTAAGATTATTTTTGTGGTCTGAAGTGATTCGCTGGTCTTTATTCCCCCTCAAATGGTTTTTGGAGACTTGCTTAGTTTCTAGCATTTAGCTTTTCTTTATTAAACCTTGTTATTTTATTTTTCAGGTAAATGTTTTTAATCATGTGGTATGTTTTCATTATTATCATAGCTTAATTGCTTTTTAATGTGTTATTTTTTGTGTTTTTAATTTTACTTGATTTAACCTTGTGAGCCACCTTTGAGTGTTCTCATTTGGAGAAAGGCCTGCCTGTCTGCAAAATTCAGACAAATAGGTGCAAAGAAGGAATGTATGGCAACTCCCTGCCTGACAAAATATTAGGAAAGTTCAGATTCAGATTTTGTGTGTTTTGGACTCTACTTTGATATGAACACCTCTCAAACCTGTCTAAATCAGGTACACAGGAAATGTACACCTTTACTGTAAGATGAGAAATGAGCTCACTGAACAAGGAATAACATTAAAGGAGGATATGGCTGAGGACCTCAACCTCTGCTATGTCACTTGGAAGACCTTGAATAGGCTGACCTAAATGCAAGACTAACATGCCCAAGTAGGGGCTGCTGGCAGACAACAACATGTAGGGTGAATGTGGAGAGATACACGGTCTGACTCATTTACTGGTCTGCCAGAAACATGTACCAATGAAGACTTAAGTTTGGTGAATGACAAAGCAAAGAAAGTGACTTCATTTTGGCAGTCCAGGGTTTGATCAGGACATGAAAGAAGAGCCTAGTAGTTCAAAACCAAGATTATATAAATTATTTTTAAATGAGATTAATCAGATGAAACCGCTTGAGGAAAAAGATATGTTTTTACTTGTTTCCTAAAGGCACTTAAATAGACACACCAAATATTTATTTTAACTTCATGTGAACATGATAGCTTTGTGGTCAATTGTGCCAAAAAACAAAGAGTCCTGTTGACATCTTTAAGACTATTAGATTGTTCTACAGGTTACGGAACTATTTCCCATCTATCCCGTAATGTGCCATTCACACTTACTTCACTTCCCAGACAACATCGCTGCAAGGGTCCAGAGAATGAGAGTGGGTCCAGCACCCCACAAATGCCAACAAAACAAATCCAAATCCCAGCATCCTCCGTGGCACGCCACAGCCAATCAGGCAGGACAGCCCAAGTGCGGAGGAGGCGGGACAGCCAGCGTGCGAATGCTGAAGCCAACAGCCACTTAACGCGTGTGCGCACTACAGCTGAGGACCTGACGTGGCTGGGTGAGGTGCCACCATAGGTGCTGCCTCTGCCCTGCTGCCCCTTCTGCCCTTAGCCACACCGCCTGAAACAGCAGAGGGAGAATGGCAAGGGTGAGAGGCAGGTATCCATCAGGGGAGGTGCCTATCCCCTGGCGGATACCTGCCTCTCGCCCTGCTATTTCCCCCTCTGCTGTTTCAAGAGCAGCCCTCAAAACAGCTGAGGAGGAAATTCAAAGGCGCCAGGCATGGATCCGCCAGGGAGAGCACCTTCCCTGATGAAAACATGCCTCTCACCCTTGCCATTTCCCCTCTGCTGTTTTGAGAGCAGCCATCAAAACAGCTGAGGGGCAAATGCAAAGGCGCCAGGCAGGGATCCACCAGGGAAGGCACCTGCCCTGACAGATACCTGCCTCCCACCCTGCCATTTCCCCCACTGCTGTTTTGAGCCAGCCCTTGAAACAGCAGAAGGGAAAATGCAAAGGCACCAGTCAGGGATCCGCCAGGGAAGGCACCTGCCCTGACAGATACCTGCCTCTTACCCTGCCATTTCCCCCACCACTGTTTTGAGCCAGTCCTCAAAACAGCTGAGGAGGAAATGCAACGGCACCAGGTAGGGATCCACCAGAGAAGGCACCTTCCCTGACGGATACCTGCCTCGCCGGCAGGGAAGAAAGAACAGATTGCATCTGCCTCCTCCTTCCCTGCTTCCCCCTGGGCGCCAGCAGGGAAGGGGGAACGCATCGCATCTGCCTCCCCACTTCTCTGCCTCCCCCCCAGGTGCAGGAAGGAAAGGTGGAACAGATCACATCTGCCTCCCCCCTTCCCTGTCTCCCCCGGCAAAGACAGGGAAGGGGGAACGGATCATGTCCGCATTCCCCCCTTCCCTGCCAACTCACCCAGAAGGTGAGAGGCAGGCTACTTTCCACCCAGGGACATGCCTCCCCGGACAAAGAGTGGCCTGCCAGCTCCCCTCCTCCCCTTGCTGTGTTGAGAGCAATGCTGAAACAGCAATGGGGGAAAAGGGAAGCTGACAGTCTGACAGTTGACAGTCACACACATACCTTCCAAAAAAATCAATAACCCCCGGCAAAGCCGGGCAATCAGCTAGTATATCTATAAAACAGAGGTGTGGTCTTGTATGTGCTCTAAGGGAACCCATACCCCTAGGCCAATCTTGCTGAAAATTGGCACACACCTACCTTGGACTTGCAAGATCAGCACTGTGGGTGTCCCAAAGGCCATTTGGGGGGGTCTATGCCCCCAAATTGGGATGCGAAGGGGACACCCTCACTGATGGGAGAGAAAGCATGTACTACCATGAAAAAAAGGGGATCGTTTCCCAGAGCTGAAGAATAAAAAAGTATTTAAAAAGAAAAGAAACCTGTTTTTATTATTTCTTTCAATGGGTTATTATTCTTAAAGTATCAGGATTGTGTTGGGATATTGTGGAACAGAGAAGGAAGTGGAATGGGGGAGAAAATGGGATAGTGGCACCCCCGTGGGGTGGTACAATGGAATGGACCGCTCTCCTCTGGTGGCTGGGGAGGAAAAAACAAACCGCTGAAGCCTTTTGTTTGAGCCCTCAGAAGAGGGAAGAAAGAGGGCGATCGTTGAAGGGCAAAGCTGGTCACTTTAGGATTGCCCCCTTCATCCACTCACCATTTTAGGATATTGTTCTTCTCATGGTGGAAGTATATGCCCCTTTGCAACTCAATGAGATTCGCTGGGCACATATCTCAGTTGCTTAAAAGGAGTGAATTACCTCATGCTCGAGAAAGAAATCCTCAAAAACCAGGCATACAATACAAGAAAGTCAGCAACACAATAGAGATGTCCCTTGCAATGGGTTTGGCCTGAGAGTAAAAATCCAATCACCACAATGGGACTCACTGGCCAGATATCTCAGTTGCTAAAACATAGAGTGATTTTTTCTTCATGCTCAACAGAAATTTCCAAGAGGCACCCATACAATATATACAGTATCTATAAAACAGAGGTGTGGGTTTGTATGTGGCTTAGTGGTTAAGACACTGAACTTGACGACTGGAGGAAAAAAATGGAGCAAGGCTGGGTAATCAGCTAGTAGTATGTAAAACTGGCCCATCCTTCTGATATTTCTGCTGTTAGGCAAGAATCTTCATTTTGAAGCAGGTTTTTAACATGTCTGCCAATTAGTGTCAGAACTATTCCTAGTTATTCCCAGTAGCAAAACCATTGTTGTCCAGTGTTATTACTCTGTGACATATGAAGTGGGTTGCAACAGAAGAAAGGACAGCTGAGAAATAAGGATTTAAGTTTGGTCAACTAAAAAGCTTATAAGGTGGCTTCATTTTGGCAGTTTAAAGTCTGACCTGGAAACAAAAGAAGAAGAGCCAGACATCTTGGGTAAAAGGCAAAGTTCCTGGTTTTGCCCTCACCCTCACCACCATCTTAATGAAATTTGTATTGCAGTAGTTGGAGCAAAGATCTTGGTGCACTCAGAGCAACACTATCCTCTCTTACTGTCAGAAACTGCCATTCCTGATTGAAAGCGAGTTCTTCTTTCAATGCATAAAAATGCTTTGTCTGTGCTCACTGGAACAACATCGGGACTGCAGTTGTATTCTGTAGATATTAGGGGAGGCACATCAGTCTGACCAAGTTATCCTGCTATGGTAATAGAATAGACCATACTGCCAGTGACTCAACACTGAGCGTCAGGTGGCAGTTAATTAATCTGACAGCCCTGAGGACTAATGGATTTGGATGCCGAAGTGCACAGGGGAAGGTTGATGGTCCCCAAGTGGCTTAAGTCCCACTTGAATCCATCTTGATGAAGGGCAGCAGCTTCATCAATACTGGCCTGGGGCTGAGGAGGACCTTATGTGCCAAAAGGGCCCAGGATCAGAAAGTGACTTGCAGAACTGGATCAGTGGTATGGGTGCCATGCTGCGATGCGGAAGACAGATCACAGACTACTGCATTATATTCTCAAGGACAATCTTCATGCCTTATTGCCCTGAGGAGCGCCAATATTCAAATTTGGATACGGCAGAAGAAGGAGGAGGAGGGGTGGAGGCACAAACCGAGTTTGCAGAAAATGTGAGGGCGATAGAAATAATAATAATAATAATAATAATAATAATAATAATAATAATAATAATAATAATAATAATAATAATAATAATAATAATAATAATAATAATAATAATAATAATAATAATAATAATAATAATAATAATAATAGTAAATTTTAATTTATATCCCGCACTTTCTCGGCCGAAGCTGACTCAAGGCAGCCTTACAACATGTAAATACCATACAATATAATAAAACAGTAATAAAGAAACATGAAAAGTAAATTCAATACAATAATCAATACTCAGTAATAAACATGAATTAATCACAATATAAAGTATAAATTAAAGATACAATGGCAATAACCAATACAGAACAATCGATAAAAAGTACCAAAAACACAGTAACATATTCGCACAATATCAGGATAAATTACAGTCCAAAAAGATCTAATTTCAGTTCAATCAATATATAGTCATAAGAATAAATTACAAAATATAGGGCCCAGCTGGCCAAGAGAAAAGACCAGTCTCCAGCAGTGGGGCAAGAGCAGCAGTTCTTAAAACCGCCCAAAGCCCCACACAGCTGTCCATCAACTCCTCTCGAGGCCTGGCAAACTGGAGCTGAAGGGAAGGAGTCCGGGATGGCTGGGCGTCTGCGGCACAGGTCTTCTTGTAGCCACGGAGCCCAACGCACAGCTGTCTTGACTCCCCCCCCCGGTGAACTGGAGCCGAAGGGGGGGGGAAGGAGTCCGGGATGGCTGGGCGTCCGCAGCGCAGGTCTTCTTGTAGCCGCAGAGCCAAACGCACAGCTGTCTCAACTTCCCCCCACAGCAAACCAGAGCTGGAGGGGTGGGAAGGAGTCCAGGATGGCTGGGCATCTGTGGCGCAGGTCTTCTTGTAGCCACGGAGCCCAACACACAGCTCTCTCGACTTCCCCCAATGACGAACTGGAGCCGGAGGGGGGGAAGGAGTCCGGGATGGCTGGGCATCTGCTGCGCAGGTCTTCTTGTATTCGCGGAGCCCAACAAACAGCTGTCTCGACTTCCCCCCATGGTGAACTGGAGCCGAAGGGGGGGGGAAGGAGTCTGGGATGGCTGGGCGTCCGCAGCGCAGGTCTTCTTGTAGCCGCAGAGCCAAACGCACAGCTGTCTCAACTTCCCCCCACAGCAAACCAGAGCTGGAGGGGTGGGAAGGAGTCCAGGATGGCTGGGCATCCGTGGCGCAGGTCTTCTTGTAGCCGCGGAGCCCAACACACAGCTCTCTCAACTTCCCCCAATGACGAACTGGAGCCGGAGGGGGGGGGAAGGAGTCCGGGATGGCTGGGCATCTGCTGCGCAGGTCTTCTTGTATTCGCGGAGCCCAACAAACAGCTGTCTCGACTTCCCCCCATGGTGAACTGGAGCCGGGGGGAGGGGGGAAGGAATCCGGGATGGCTGGGCGTCCACGGCACAGGTCTTCTTGTAGCTGTGGAGCCCAACACACAGCTGTCTCGACTTCCTTCCATGGCATACTGGAGCTGGAGGGTGGGGAGAAGGAGTCCAGGATCTAATGTATATAATGCATATAATGTAAATGCTATGAGATGAAGTGTAATTTTCATGTTTGCATGTGTGTGTAGACCACTTCTGTCACTCTCCCAACTTCTGAAAAGGCTTCCAGTGAACAAGTAACAAGTATTTCAGGCGGTGTGGGGTATGGCAGTCAAACAATGGGCAACTGGGCTTCTGGGTTTTATTAAGCTCTGCTCCCAGTAGGCTGGAAAAAAGTGTCATATAAGAAATACTTTTGAAACATGTGCTTTTATTTGGCTGAGACATGTAATGTTAAAATTCTATAATTATGTGCATGCAGAGAGACTAATATCTTCCCTTCTCCAATTCCTCCTGCTACTCCTCTTTCTTCATTCTGGTTTGCCTTTCCCTCATTTCTTCCCTTTTTTTGCTCTTTTCATAGCTCTATGGGCAAAACTATACAGGGAAATTGGGAACATTCCAGGTCACATTTAAAAGTCTATTTAGCCAATCAACTTTATCTTGCCCTTGAGCAATTCTTCCATTCACATGGAAGAAGTTTCTTTTTCTGTGAAAAGGTTCAAGTCAGCATTTCACGTCACCCCTATTTCTTCCCTTTTATGATTTTCCCTGTTCCTTTCCTCATCTTTCCTCACAGCTGTCATTCTACAGACCTCAGAGACCTACCTTTTGGGTGTGTGTATGTGTAATTTTGTAAGTGTTGTAGCACTATAGCAATACATTGACCTAGCATGTATACTCTCTTATTTATTTATTTGGATTTGTATCCTGCCCTCTTGCCCTAGGGCAACCCAGGGCTGCGCACTTACACACAATTATTATAAAAATCCCCTTAAAAATTCAATAAAAACTATTTAACACCATCCTGAATTCAAAAGGCCCTCCCTTCCCACCCAACAATAAAAGAGACATATAGTTCTAATAGGGACATATAGATCTAACAGAGCCAAGGTGCGGGAGTCAGCACCCCGTTGGCCCCCCAAACTTGCCCTGCCAGCCAGGTTTTCAACCCTTTCCTAAAGGGCATCAATTCTGTCTGTAGCCGTAGGTCTGCTGGTTCCACAGGGTTGGGGCTGAAATAGTGAACAGAAGAAATGATTTCTTAGCTGTCCTTTCTTCTGTTGCAACCCACTTTATATATCACAGAGTAATAACACTGGACAACAATGATTTTGCTACTGGGAATAACACATATGATTTACATGATATCAAGTGTGCTGATTCCAAATCTGAACTCATAATTTGCCTATCATGTACAGTTTTTAAGGCAGGAATTCTCAACCTGCGGCCCATGGGACAAACCCGCCCCCTGAAGCCATTTCATCTGGCCTCCAATGCCCTCCTTGTTCCCGCCATCGCAGCCACCTGGAAATGCTGAAAATTGGCACAAATGCACATTTTTTTTGTGAGTTCTCACACATACACGTGTTTTTGGCGAGTTCTCAAAAATGCACGAGAACCCAAAGAAATCACACAAGAACTCACTGAAATCATTTGAGAACTCACTGAAAAATGTGTTTTCCCACATCTGCTCACATAAAAACACGTGATCGGCCCACACAGTCATTCTCAGGGGAGTGATCTGGGCCCCGCCCTGACAAGGATGAGAAAGCCTGTTTTAAGGTGTGCTGTAGTTGTTCAAATGGTCAGTAATTGTATTTTTACATGGGAACATTATAACAGTTGCAGCTACCACTATGCCTGCTGCCGCCTCAGCTGAATCACATACCCTGATGGCATGCATGTTCCAGCAGCGGCTGGGCATGTCTGGGCAAGTCAGTGAGCTGACATCAGAAATAGGTATATAAGGCGAGATGGACCAAGGGCTTGTCTCTAGTGCATAACCATCTTATTGGATAGTACAGCTAGGCCACAGTGAGTCTGTTTTTTTGCTAAAGATGAGTAGGTGCAGCTGTGTTAATAATCCAGACAATTTTTGCTACATTTGTGGCAAATATACCTCACGTGATCAATGCAAGAACCTAGCCAAGAGGGTGAGGTTTGCTAACTTAAGATCCTGACATCCTAGGAAGAATCGAACTTCAGATTTGGATTCAGCACACTTGATTTAGTATAGGACACATGGATTAGACCAAGTAGCAGACTATATATATAGGTTTTGGCACCATTTCATGTGACCCCCACCAATGCCACACCCGGAAGTGGAAGCGGGTGCATTTACACATGTGTGGGTGTATGGTTAATTACGCCCATGGCTGTTATAAATGTGGAAGTGGCTGCATTTACAACAGCCGTAAATGTGCCCACTTCCGGGGTGTGTGGTCCAGCCCACTCAACTGTCCAGGTGCGTGGTCAGGTCTGCAGCGGAAAAAAGTTGGGAACCCCTGCTTTAAGCTACCCCACCATCCTCAGGAAGTGAAGGATGCTTTCCCATCATCAGTGTTGTTTCAGCTGTCAGGCTTTTTAGCCTCTCCATATGGAATGAGGGGAGGGAGCTATATTGAATTCTGCCTCAGTCAGAAAAATATCCCGGGTGGGCCCTAAATTAACACTACAGTTCTGCACCAAGAGAGATAAAGTTTGAGGAAGACAATTACATTAAAGCCCTTTTATCCATAAATTATTCTGAAAACAAAACTGGGTGTAATGTTGTTTATTCTCTGGAAATTAAGAAGGGCTCAGTCCCAGAACCTTTATACCGCGAGACTGTCTGAAGGCTTATGTTGGAGTACATTTAATCCTCTCCTCTTCAGACAAACAAAAAAGGTTCTGAAATAAAAATATTTTTTAAAAGGGAACATCGGTCAACAATAGCTTTCAGTGTAGTCAAGTCATGACTAAGATCTCTACACTGTAGAGCTAAGCTAATGAAAATATGAATACCGTACTAATAGTTTGCAAGTTCCTTGATAAAACTTGAATGTTGGTCATTTATGAACAATAATAAATGATGAATGAAGCAATATTTGGTGATCTAATTTAAAAACATGAGAGCTGTGCTAATGATAGCTGATCAGTGTAAGAAAAAATATGCCAGTACAGTACTGTACAAGATAAATTGTAAGAGAAACTATGTAGATCACCTTGGATTTTAAATATATATATTTACACACACACATAGTTTGGACAAAGGTTGGTTTATCCTCTGATTTGGAAGAGTGGCTTACTCCAGAATTTTGCACAGTGCATAAAATGTTGAAGCAAGATGCGCCTTGACAACTTTGACCAGGGGTGCCCAAACTACGCCCGGGGGCCGGATGCGGCCCCGATGCCAGCCTACAAAGCCCTCATTGCTCCTGGAAGTGGGAGTAAAATGCACCCGTATGGGAGCAACGAGGACTTCGTGGGCTGGATGAATTGGCATAGGGGGCTGCATCCGGTTCCCAGGCCATAGTGACCAGTTCCCTGAACTATGGCCTGAAAAGTTTGGGCACCCCTAACTTAGACTGTGGGCCTCCTATGTTTTAATGTAGCCATTTCTGAAATCAGTGGCTGGCATCATGGGAAACTTGGTGGACTTCATTACCTTAATTAGGTATTTAATGCTGACCCATAGAGCTCTCTGGCTTTGCCTGTCTCCCACCTCTCTTCCTTGCTATCTCCAAGTTTATGAGATACAATAAGAAGAATGAACACCAGCTTTCATTTGCCTCACCTGCGCCTTCTGGGGCCAGCACTGGAGGCAAAAGGCATCATTATAAAGAGGGTAAATTGGCAATCATGATTTGCATAGATTTGCTTATGCTAAAATGTAAGCACAATGGCAAAATTAGAAAAATGCCTATAATTTAAACCAGGGATTCTCAACCTACTACCCATGGCGCTATTTCATGTGCCCCCCATGCCTCCACCATGCCCAGATGTGCCATGTGGTAGAGGCAGGGCAAAATGGCCGTCTAGCCCCCAAACTATCTGAGGGAGCATGACCCGGCCCCTGGCTTTAAAAGGTTGCGAACTCAATTAAACAATTACACCCTGTCTCATTGAGTGGGGAAATTGAATTGTTTGATGAATAAGACTGCTGCTCTCTGTGAGGCGGGAGGCAGCTTCAAGGTCCCTGCTGTCTCTCTTTATGGTTCTTAGCTTTCAGTCAGATATCTCTGCAGGTGGAAGTCACTTTCAAAAGGCAGCCTGTCAAACCAAGTACCATACTCCTTAGAAGTGGAGACAAGGCTGCCTCAATCCAGTGAGAAAAAAGGAATGAATAACATGATCATTCTGGTCATAAACATTTATTCAGAAGGTATCTATACCTATAAAATGGTGGATGGGCCGTGCGTATCCGGCATGCATGGCCACACCCATCTCTACTATCCAGTAATGAGCCGGCCTCACTTACCTTTTGTCCCTACGAGCATCGCCGCAAGGGTCCGGAAGCTGAGAGTGGGGCCAACGCCCCACGAACTCGAACAAAAAAACCCTACTCTTTCCAGTGTCCTCCTCGCTGCACCACCCCTCAGCCAATCAGGCTGAAGTTTGCGAGCGTGAAGGAGGCGGGACAGCCAGTGCACTGGAGGCGGGACAGCCGGCCCCTGCCAATCGAGGGAAGCGAGCCACTTCCCTAGTGCTCCGTTCTCTGCTTTCACCTCCTGGAGGAAAACGAGGGCCAAATGCAGAGCTCCATGCCCCCCTTTCTCTCTGTGCGCACCCCACCCCCCAAACCACCCTAACCATCAACACACAAAATATACCTGCCTGGCAAGGCCGGGCAAAAAATGATAGTAATTTATAAAATAATTCATTTAGTCATTCATTCATTACATTTACATCCCACCCAGGGGATGGCAGGGCCTTAGTGGTTAAGACACAGACCTTGATGACTAGAAGGTTGGCAGATCAGCAGTTCAAGACCCGAATGCTGCACAGTGGAATGAGCAGCAGCATCTGTCCCAGCTCCTGCCAACCTAGCAGTTCAAAAAAAAAAAGAAATTGCAAGTAGATAAATAAGTACTACCTCAGTGGGAAGGTACCACTGTTCTGTGCACTCTGGTGTCAAGTTATGCCTGCCACATGACCACAGAAACGTCTACAGACACAGACACTGCTGGTTCTTTGGCTCTAAATGGAGATGAGCATGGCACATATGATACAATATGAATAGCTTTAAAGCAAGGCCAACATTTATATTTACCTATTTTATTTATTTATTTATTTATTGTTAAATTTCTATACCGCCCACTCAGCCAAAGCCGACTCCGGGCGGTTCACACAGAGGGTAAAAAAAGATAAAAACAAATAAAAACAGATAAAAACCAGCAATAGGAACCCACCCCTAAAAAGAGAGGGGTGCAGGAACTGAAGAAACCATGGGGCAGGCATCCTCCCCTATATTAACCACCCAACGGAAGCCACCCCTCCACCTGCACCCCAAACTTGGCCCGCCAGCCAGGTTTTTAGTTCTTTTCTAAAGGGCAACAACTCCGTCTGGAGACGCAGTTTTACTGGCAGGAGGTTCCAAAGGGCCAGTGCGGACACAGAGAAGGCTCTCCTCCTTGTGCCAGAGAGGCGAGCCCCCCCTGGCCAATGGCACTATTAGAGAGCCCCTCCGGTCCGCTCTGGTTGGACGGACGGACGTCTTTAGGGCGATGCAGTCTCTAAGGTAACCTGGCCCACTACCATATAGGGCTTTAAAGGTCAAAAACAGCACCTTAAATTGCAAGGTGCAAATGGGCAGCTCCCGAAGGTGTACAACTCTGGAAGGTGTACAACAAATTAAAAGATTTTTACAACAATATAAAAGTAAACATGAACAATAAACCAAACTAAATAAATTATGGACATAACAATTAACAATAATAGAGTTGCCATATGCCACGGAAAACTGTGAACTTCACGTTTTATAACTGTCCTGCACGCGTTCATAAAAAACATTGAAAATCCACAGTTTAAAAAACACTTGAATTGGAGAGAGAAAAAATCCACATTTTTCATGCACTTCCATTGGAACCACCAGTAGGTGGCAGCAGTGAGCAGCAGTCAACACGGAAGAAAGAAGGGGGGTGGCGCATGCCTTTTCTTGTGGCGTCATTACACAAAGAGGACGGAATCAGCTCCCGTCTTTGTCCCAGCTCCTGCAAACCTAGCAGTTCGAAAGCAAGAAATGACAAGTAGATAAATAAGGTCCACTTGGCTGGGAAGGTAAACAGCATTCCATGCGCTCTGGTGTCTAGTCATGCCTGACACATGACCACAGAAACGTCTGCAGAAGCAGACAACACTGACTCTTTGGCTTTGAAACAGAGATGAGCACTGAACCCTAGAGTTGGATACGACTGGCTTTTGAGCAAGGGAAACCTTTACTCCTGTCCCATTTTTGTGAGAGGGAAATATGGTAACCCTAAACAATAATGATGCCCCAAACATAACACACATTGGCGATGGTAGGGTATATTGCTCAGCTTCTTCTTCTTCCTTCTTCCATGTCTAGGTCAGATGTGAAATTGCCAAAATGAAGGCACCTTTTGGTGAGTTCATTTTGCAGTTCCTTTCGCCTGACCTAGTGCGAGAAAGATTAGTGTTACCATGGTATGCCTGATTGTGGTTCAAAAATACCACAGTCTTTGAGGAGGCTCTTTCAATTGGTAAGATCTCTTTAAAAAACTCTTTAAACAAAAAAGATTTCAATTATTTTTGGAATATAGGTAAAAATCATAATCAAGATCATGGTAAAATGTATGAAACAGTGTAAAACAAAATAAAAACTTAAAGCTATAACATATTAAGCTATGATCGTCTGGGTTACTGGCCATATCCTGAGTATATACCTATTTGTTTATTTTATTTTCCCACAGATTCTGTTTTTGGCAAAATACTAAATTTCCAATGGTATTTTCAGAGAAGCATAAATGTTATCCTATTTCTATTCCAACGTGTAGAACAAAAATAAAAACAGAGAAGGTGTGATATTTCAAAATAAAATGATTTATTTCACTGTGAACTTTCATATATATTTCAGTATTTTTTAAAAAAAATGCTTATAGTCAATTAAAAACAATAGTAAACACAATATAAAAACCTAGTAAGCTAAATTTATTTAAAAACAATTAAAAACAAAAAATAGTTGAAGTGTGGTATTAAATACCACTATTTTAAAATACTTAAAAACATGTGCACCTTAATTCAATATACTGTACGTAATGTACATTTCCCAATTCCTCAGACACAAGAGACATGCAAGTTACCTTGCCACAGCTTTCTCCAATCTTTTCATTCCTTTTTTCAAAGGGAAAAGATGAAGGGATGAAGACATTCTGTAAATGGCTGCACATTGCTTTTACCAACGGGAAAATTAATTTGTTTCTGGACTCCCTATGATGATTGAATTCCAATAATTCATGTAAAATGGTTTCAATTTCCTTTGAGCCACAGAGGCAATTCTTTTATAATGTGGGACATTTATAAAACAGGCTTCCATTAATGCAGAGTGAAGAATATTAAATCTAAAACCTAGAAACAGTGTATACTGTATTAGAATAGGTAGCAAGGATTGTGACAAGAAGGTCTTTCATCTGGAAAACAGTTTTGGCAGGTTACAGCAGGAAAAAACAAGTGTTTTTGGTCAGAATGTCTCATTTTGTGCTGAATAGTTTCCTGACATATAGTCTATGCTTTTGAATTCATTTCTGCTGATGTTCTGATAGTTGCTTCTAGCTATTTTTCCAAGATACCTTGGTGCATAAGGTTCTTGGCTCAGATGTTAGCAGCACCAGATCTACAATTTAGATCAGGAATTCTTAACTTCTTAAAGCCGGGGGCCAGGCAGCTTCGGGGGCCAGACAACCATTTTGCCCTTCACCCACCACATGGCACTTCCGAGTGTGGTGGAGGTGGTGGTGGTGGTGGGCCACATGAAATGGTGCTGTGGGCTGCAATTGGCCCACGGGCCACAGGTTGAGAATCCCTGATTTAGATGTTGCTGAGGCTGCAACCTGAACTGGCGATTATGTTTTAATTTGCTACACAAGGGCCAGTAAGAAAGGAAAAAACAGTCTGTAGGCATAAATTCTCACCAATATTATTATTTTGGTTTATTTAAAAGAAGTATCTTAAAGTGACAAAATGCTCAAACACATTTGAAAGAAGAAAACAAAAGTCTGCAACTCCTGTTGCACCTGGTTCTAAAATTGAGGCAGATTTGTGAAAACACTGGTGACAATCCATGGAAAACATATCCCTTACCACTTCCTCACCAGGAAGGTTGCATAAACAATCTTCTGGAGTTCTTTTGCTCTGAGAAAAAGCTGAAGCCATGGAGCAAGAAGAAACCGAATGCCTGTGTAGGATTGTTACACTTGGGTTTCAACCAACTGTTTGGGGAGTTAAAGAAAGTTGAAAAGCAACAGGAGAAAAAGAAAGAAGACTGCTTAACATTGCATAAGGAAAAATAAAATATGTGTTACAAATTAGGTAAAGGTAACGGTTTCCCTTGCTCGAAAGCCAGTCGTATCCGACTCTAGAGTTCATCTCTGTTTCAAAGCCAAAGAGCCAGTGCTGTCTGCTTCTGCAGACATTTCCGTGGTCATGTGGCAGGCATGACTAGACACTGGAGCGCACAGAATGCTGTTACCTTCCCACTGAAGTGACCCCTATTCATCTACTTGCAATGTCTTGCTTTCGAACTGCTAGGTTGGCAGGAGCTGGGACAAAGACGGGTGCTCATTCCGTCTTGCAATTACAAATTACATAAGGAGAAAAAGAAGGGAGGTGAATGGTTACAGGAGGAGAACAGACAGTTTACTCGGGAATTACAGCAGATGTTACTTCAGTATGTGAGCCTAGTGAAGGGAAAAGAACCAACAGAGCAGCATTTGAAACAGACAAGACAGAGACTATAATTCAATCCAAACTGAAACAGTTTGATGGGGAAACTCTAGAGATGAAAGGAGATGTCAAAGTCATGACAATGCAGTTTAGAAAGTAACAGACCGAGACAGAAATCTGGAGAGCCACACACATTGCAAAGCTTTAATACAGAGCTTGAAGGAGGTCCTGAATGCCAGGAAAATCATATGCTCCCTAGCAAAGGACCCTGCAGTCCTAAATCTAGATCTGAGGGAATGGGAACCATGTGAAAGAGATTGGGAAGCAACTATGAGAAAGGAGGAGAAGAGAGTAATTACAATCTGCTCCTCCTGCTTCTTACAGAGCTCCTGGATTCAGGAATCCTAAGCAAATAACAGTACCTACATGCACCAGTAAAGCCTATGAGGTTCAGCAACGGTCCTGCTGAGCCTCTTGTAACTACAGTTCCTGCATAAAATGCATAAAAGAACAGTTAACAAAAAAAAATCACCACAGAAAGAGGGAATTTCGTGCAGAGAAAGAGTTTGGAGAGAAAGAGTATGAATGTGCCTCCTATTCCTACTACAAAGTCAGTATTTCAATTACTGAAACACTACCTCACTAGTGGCCTTAATGAGATGGAAAAGCAGGTCATAGCCAAACTTCTTGGTCCACTTCACTCAGATAACTTTCTCACTTGGGCTGCTGGAGTTTGGTAATGCAGCTAACTTGAGGAACAGGATGTCATTGCCTTAGGGCAGGGATTCTCAACCTGCGGCCCATGGCACCATTTTATACAATACAATGTAATTTTAATTTATACCCCGCCTTTCTCGGCCAAGGCTGACTCAAGGCGGCAACAACATATCAATGCAATACCATATAACAACATCAGTATAAAGATACAATAATTCAAAATACAATATAACCAGACACAGTTACAAAAAATTCATCACAATTCACATTATACAACACAGTATATAGAAATACACAATGCAAGAAGAGCACAAGCAAAAATACAATCCGATAAATACAAAATGCAATCTCACCATAGTACACATATACTCGGTGATACAGAAAATCCAATACCCCAAACACAGTGGCCTCTCCGCAGACACGTGTCCAAGAAAAAGTCATCAGAGCTTGGGTCCCATGCCCCCCAAAGGAGCCCATGCTCCAGGAAAGACGCAGCAAGGATCCTCAGAGATGACTCCAGTCAGGCAGCGCCGGAGGGAGGCAGGATCGGTGGCTGCAGCTGACTCCTATCCCGGGCCAATGGTGTGGGCTCGGGAGAGTCACAGTGAGGCTTGTCGGCAGCGGCTCCAGTGTCCCTCTTATCCCTCTAGTCAGGCAGGGCTGGAGGGAGGTGGGGTTGGTGGCTGCAGCTGACTCCCATCCTGGGCCGATGATGTGGGACCGGGAGAGTTGTGGTGAGGCTTGTTGGTGTTGGCTCTGGCGTCCCTCTTATACCTCCAGCCAGGCAGGGCCAGAGGGAGGTGGGGTCGGTGGCCACAGCTGACTCCCATCCCGGGCCGATGGCATGGGCCCGGGAGAGTTGCGGCAAGGCTTTGTGTGCCCCCCTGCCTCCACCACACCAGGAAGTGCCAATGTGGTGGTTGAAGGACAAAATGGCCATCCAGCCCCTAAAAATACCTGTTGTTATGTATGTACAATGTTGCTTTAAAAAATGTATGAATGTAACCTGACCACAATTACAATGTAGCCCAGCTGTTAAAGGAACGCGAGTTAGCTGCCCATAGAGGGCAGCTGCGAGCGTTCAACTCACATGGTTCTCATTCCTCAAATCACCAACAGCCGCGGGAACTCTCCCGCACTAGCAAACAACTACGGAAGAGGGGCGTGACTTGGACGACGTCACGCCGGTAGCAGCCAATAAGCTACCGTGCAACAAGATTCAAATGTATTGCACGACTGTATATAATGTGATGTACCTACGCCATTACCGCATGTTCATCCTGATCATCAACCAATAAACCTGTGTTAGTCCTCACTGCGACTCCTTCTTTGTCTTCCGTGCAAGACACTAAATTGGCGACAAAGGTGGGATCATGGCGAATCCCAAGGTCAAGCCTTACCAGTTCGATGTCAGCGAGCCCGAACAATGGGAGCTCTATGAGTGCCAGTTTCGTCACGCAATGGAAGCTGCGGGCGTCGACGATGACGCGAGGATGCGCTCCTACTTCCTGGCCCAGGTGGGGCCGGCCACGCTGCGCATCCTGATGATCCTGGTGGCCCCCAAGAAGGTCGAAGAGGTGCCCATCGACCGCATGCTGGGGCTGCTGGGTGAGCACTTCCAGCCTCCCGTGTCGATCTTCCCGGCCCGGGTCGCGTTCCACAGGCGAGAGCAGCGACCGGGCGAATCCGTGTCCGCCTACGTGGCGGCCCTCAGGCTGGCAGCGGTGCACTGCCAGTGGGACGACCTGGACCAGGCCCTCCGAGACCGCATGCTGTGTGGCCTGAGTGACGAGGAGCTTCAGCGGAAGCTCATTACCCGCGACCACCGCCTCACGTTCAACGAGGTACTGCGGGAGGCCCAAGCGTCCAAAGCGGCCAGAAGCGGGGTCAGAGTGTTCAAGTCCCGAGGGGCCTGTCCGAAAGGGCCAAGTCACCAGTGCAGGCGGCCCAGCAGACACCAGCGAAAACGGCCTGCCGGGCCCCCAAGCCGCCTGCCGGCACACCAACGGTGTCCGAGGAGTCGTCCACCACGGCAGACCCCTGTTCCAGCGAGGATGACGACGTCCAGCGGATCAAGAAGCGAGGAGAGAAGCGAAAGACCCGCGAGCGACAGGACCGCCGCTGCGACGGTTGTGGGGCGTCCCACGACCGCACGAGGTGTCCGTTCCGAAAGGCCGAGTGTCACAACTGCGGCCGAAAGGGGCACATCGCCCGACTGTGCAGGCGCGGGCGAGTCGAGGACAAGGGCAATTCGAACAATCCCCAGACGCACCAACGGAAGGCGGCCGGCACCAGGAAGGTCTCAGACGACCACAGCATGGCAGGCGTGAACCGCGTGGGCCTGGAGCACCGGCGTTTCTTCGTAGAGGTACAGTTACAGGGGATCCCAGTGAGGATGGAGATAGACTCGGGGTCGTCCTATTCCATCCTGTCCCAAAAGGAGTTTATGCGCATTCCCCCAGATGCGCGGCCCAAGTTGCGGGCCATGAGGTCACACCTACGGGACGTGCAAGGGAACGGGATCCCAGTGCTGGGGGTGGGGAACTTCAAGGTGAAGTTCAAGAATTACTCTGAGAAACTGCCCCTAGTGGTCCTCAAGGGGGGGAGGTGCTGCCTTTTGGGAACGCAGTGGTTCGCTCCCCTAGGAATCAAACTGTCCGGCATTAACGCCATAGAGACTGACCCAATGCGGGACGTGTGCAACGCACACCCGGACGTTTTCAAGAAGGGGCTCGGGACTTACAAGGGGCCCCCAGTTTCTTTTGACCTGGATCCAGAAATCCGACCCATACGCCTCAAGACAAGAAGAGTGGCTTTCGCCCTCAAGGACAAGATCAAGGCGGAACTGGACAAATTGGTGGGGCAGGGGATTTTGGTTCCAGTTGATTCGGCGGAGTGGGAAACGCCGATTGTGACAGCCCTTAAATCAAACAGGGAGGTTAGGATTTGTGCGGACTATAAATGTATGATTAATAAGGCCATTCGGCCAAATGCATATCCGGTACCCGTGGTCAGCCATTTACTGGCCACGCTTCATGGGGGGAGGTGTTTTGCCAAGCTAGACCTGGCGCAGGCATATCAGCAGCTCTCTGTAACCCCGGCTGCTGCAGCTGCGCAGACAATCGTAACGCACAAGGGGACATTTAAGGTAACGCACCTTCAGTTTGGCGTGAATTCGGCCCCCGGAATTTTCCAGTCCCTCGTGGAATGCCTTTTAAAGGGGCTTCCAGGCATCCTCCCATACTTCGACGATGTGTTGATAACAGCGGGGGGCGAGTCAGAATTAGCGCAAAGGCTAGACAGGGTCCTTTCAATATTCGAGAAAGCGGGCCTCCGACTGAGACGGGACAAATGTGTTTTCTTTGCGAGGGAGGTCGAGTTCCTTGGGTTCAAGGTAACCCCGGAAGGCATCAAGCCCTCCGAGTCCAAGGTCGTGGCTGTGCAAAACGCCCCTCGCCCCACCGCGAAACCGGAGCTGCAGTCATTTCTAGGGCTCCTAAATTTTTACCATTCCTTCCTGCTGAGGAAGGCATCCATTGCTGAGCCACTGCACGCATTATTGAAGAAAGAGGCGGTTTGGCGGTGGGGAGATAGGCAAGAGAAAGCGTTTAGGGAACTGAAGGCACTCCTATCCTCAAGTGCTGTCCTGACCCACTTTGACCCTAGGAAGCCAGTAGTCCTAGTCTGTGATGCGTCCCCAGTGGGAGTGGGGGCGGTTCTATGCCACGTGTTGGAGAGCGGGCTGGAAGCCCCGGTAGCGTACTACTAAAGGTCCCTCTCGAAGGCCAAGCGCAATTACGTGCAAATTGATAGGGAGGCCCTAGCCATCATCGCGGGAACAAAAAAGTTCCATGACTTTTTATACGGCCGCGAGTTTACGGTAGTGACGGATCACAAGCCACTTCTGGGGATCTTCACTACCGGCAAACCCACACCACAAATTCTCTCCCCCAGGATGCTGCATTGGGCCATCTTCCTCAACGCCTACCAGTACGAGCTGGTCTATCGCCCAGGGAAGGAGATCTCCCATGCGGACGCACTGTCCCGATCTCCCCTCCCTAGTGTAGGGGACCCCACATGCGAGGTAGAGCAGGACCACCAAGTCCTACTGATCGAGTCTCTTGACTCAGCCCCCATTCTCCCGGCCGACCTCGCCAAAGCCACGGCGGCCGACAAGACGCTGGCCCAAGTTAGTTCCTGGGTGAGGAAAGGGTGGCCCACTACTCCCCCCGAGGAAAAGTTCAAGCCATTTGTCAGGCGGAGAGTAGAGCTTTCCCTGGAAAGGGGCTGCTTACTCTGGGGCCAGCGGGTAGTTATCCCAGAGAAATTGAGGGCCAAGGTACTGAAGCTACTGCATACCAGTCACCCGGGGATCGTGCGCTCCAAGGCTCTGGCCAGGAGCTTCTTCTGGTGGCCCCAGATAGACGCGGATATAGAACGTTTAGTGGGCACGTGTGAGAGCTGCCAGAGCTCTCGGCCCGAGGAGTCCCGGTTACCCCATAGGGAATGGGACACGGCCCGCGGGCCATGGTCCCAGATTCATGTTGATTTCCCTGGCCCTTTCCGCGGGGCCATGTTTTTGCTGGTAGTCGACTCCTACTCCAAGTGGTTGGAGGTAATCCCCATGAGCAGCACCTCCTCTGCGGCAACCATTAAACAGTTACGCAAGCTTTTTGCCTGTTTCGGCCTGCCAGACGTTCTTGTTAGCGATAACGCTAGTACCTTCACGTCTGCAGAGTTCAAGATGTTTATTGAGCGGAACGCCATCAGGCACATTACCGCTGCCCCGTTTCACCCCGCCACAAACGGTCAGGTAGAGCGCCAAGTGCGCACTACGAAAGACGCACTGCGGCGCATGGGTCCCGGTGAGTTGAACCTTCATCTGTGTCAGTTCCTCATCTGTTACAGGACAACCCCCCTAGCCTCAGGATTTTCCCCAGCCGAACTCCTCATGAGGAGGCGTCCGGTAACACTTTTTGACCGGATGGATCTGTCCAGGGTGGAGGATGAGGGAAGGAATATAAACATAGGGGGAGAGAGCTCCAAAAGTTTTTCAGTAGGGGACCCAGTTCACTGCAGGAACTACGCGGCCTCGGGGCCAGCGTGGGTTCCAGGGACAATCATTGAGCAGATGGGGCCAGTATCCTACAGGGTCGAGACTAGCTCGGGTCTACTCTGGAGAAGGCACACCGACCAACTCAGAAGGCGAGTCACCAGGGAAGGAGAATCAGCATTAGGGTCCTCCCCCACCCGCATTACCCAAGGGGGAGACACAGCGGAACCCGCGGATACAAATGCATATCCTGGGTTCTCGACCACAGAGGAGGATACTTTGAAAGAGAGGGATCAGTTTGATTATGATTATGAGTTGCAGTACCAGGGGGGTGTAGCGGAGTGGTCCCCCACCCGTCCTAGCGAGAAGAGGGGTTTCAGTTCAGCCCCTGGTACCTCCAGTCCCCCCAGTCCTTTTGTTTTAGAATATCCCATAGCGCCAGCTCCCCGGAGACAAACACCCCCAAGACAGGCAACGGGGGGGAGTCCGCCCAACACAGTCTCTAGAACCCCCGGGCATGTAACGGGGGGTGGCATGGCCACGAGGGCCTCTTCGTCGGTCCCGAGATTCGTACTGGGGGGGGACCCCAAGCTCCTCAAACGGTAGACAGGGTTTCACTTCCCAACTGTTCATTCCATTCCCGTCCCCTATTGCAAGGTTACCGCAGAGCCCACACCGAGCCACTAATGAGTCCCCCCTTTCCGTTGCAGGACAGGACTCCGCAGAACCAGGCTCCCCAGTGTTAAGTCAAGCGGCCGCACGCCCCAGGCGCACGTGCGGCAAGCCACAATGGTTGAGGGACTTCGTCCCATCCTAGGGGGGAGGGATGTTATGTATGTACAATGTTGCTTTAAGAAATGTATGAATGTAACCTGACCACAATTACAATGTAGCCCAGCTGTTAAAGGAACGCGAGTTAGCTGCCCATAGAGGGCAGCTGCGAGCGTTCAACTCACACGGTTCTCATTCCTCAAATCACCAACAGCCGCGGGAACTCTCCCGCACTAGCAAACAACTACGGAAGAGGGGCGCGACTTGGATGACATCACGCCGGTAGCAGCCAATAAGCTACCGTGCAACAAGATTCAAATGTATTGCACGACTGTATATAATGTGATGTACCTCCGCCATTACCGCATGTTCATCCTGATCATCAACCAATAAACCTGTGTTAGTCCTCACTGCGACTCCTTCTTTGTCTTCCGTGCAAGACACTAAACCTGTCAACTTTTGGATTTGAAAATAAGGGAAATGATGGCCGCATTCCTCTGTGGGTGTGGCCAAATCTGTGGGCGAGGCCAAATATAGCCATGTGACTTGCTGGGCTCTAGTCATGCCTGCCACATGGACATGAAAATGTCTGCAAACACAGACAGCACTGGCTCTTTGGCTGTAAATTGAGATGAGCACTGCACCCTAGAGTTGGATACAACTGGCAGATTTTACTTTCTTAGGATCAAAGATCGCTGCAGATGGTGATTGCAGCCATGAAATAAAAAGGCATCTGATGCTTGGGAAACAAGCTATGAGAAACCAGGGGAACATAGTTAAAAGTAGAGGCATCCCCTTGCAAACAAAAAATTGCATGGTCAAAGCAATGGTATTTCTGGTGGTAATATATGGGTGTGAGAACTGGACCATTAGGAAAGCTGAGCGCAGAAAAATAGATACCTTTGAAATGTGGTGTTAGAAATAGGTCGATCCTAGAAGAAATCAACCATGACTGCTCATTAAAGGTCAAATAGTAAAAATGATGCTAAAGTACTTTGGACATCAAATGAGAAGAGAGGATTCACTTGAGAAAGCCTTGATGCTGGGAAAGGTGGAGGACAAAAGAAGGGGGTGGCGAAAAAAAGATGGCTAGATGGTATTGTAGATGCAATGGGCACAAAGCTGTGAGGGCCAAAGAACCCTTTCCCCATTTTCTTGGGGGACTTTTGTTTTGTTTTCTTTCTTGTTTACTCAGTGGCTTAAGTGACTAAGATGCTGACTGGGAGGCAGAAGGTCAGCAGTTCGATTCCCGAGTACTGCAGGACGGAATGAGCTCCCGTCCTTGTCCCGGCTCCTGCCATCCTAGCAGTTCGAAAGCAAGAAATTGCAAGTAGATAAATAGGGACCACTTTGGTGGGAAGGTAACACTGTTTTGTGTGCTCTGGTGTCTAGTAATGCCTGCCACATGACCATGGAAATGTCTGCAGATGCAGACAACGCTGGCTCTTCGGCTTTGAAACAGAGAAGAACACTGAACCCTAGAGTCGGCTACGATTGGAACCCTCCCCCCTCTCTCTCATATAATGTAGAAATCTATGACTGTGATGGTGAATCTTGGCACTCTAGATACGACTGGCTTATGAGTAAGGGAAACCTTTACCTTTAGCATATAGTGAGCAAGCACCATTCCCCACGCCCCCCCACCCCCAAGTTAACTCTAGAACAGAAACGGAACCCTCCCCCCTCTCTCTCATATAATGTAGGAATCTATGACTGTGATGGTGAACCTTGGCACTCTATAGATATGACTGGCTTTCGAGCAAGGGAAACCTTTACCTTTAGCATATAGTGATCAAGCACATCACCCCCCCCCAAGTTAACTCTAGAACTCTAGAAACGGAATCCTCCAGCCAGGACAGAGGCAGGGGGCCGAAACAGCTCAATAAAGCATGAGAGTGAGAGAGAAGTCTCTGCCCCTAGACCAAGAGCTGATTTGCCCCTGCAAATATGAAATATTGCTCACCTCTAGAGTAGACTCCCGTCCCTCCCAGCATGAAACGAAGCCACTATATTGGCCATGTGGCTGGCAGGAAAATGAAAGAGAAACTAACTACAGAAGGCCCCCCCTTCTCTCTCTCTCCCCTTCCACAAGCGAAAAGCCACACAGCGACCTCTGGTGGCTGGGAAAAAATACTGCAGCTTCGCCTGTGAGGGCTCCAGTTGGGATATTTCTTTTTTTAAAATAAGGGAAAATATGGGGAAATTAATAAAATGGGAGGGGGCGGGAAGAGGGGTAAAAATAAGGAGTTTTCCTGGGTAAAACGGGATGGTTGACAGGTATGCCCCCGAAGCTGTCTGAGGGAGCATGTCCTGGCCTCTAGCTTTAAAAGGTTGAGAACTCCTGCCTTAGGGTTTGTTTGTGCAACTGGAGTTGGGAAAATTCAGAAAGCAGTATGGGAAACCATGAAGGCAGAATGGGAGGATGACAGAAGGAAAGGCAAAGTCAACATCAGGAGAGCCCAAACTATTGCCCATGGACCAAATCTGGCACCCGGGCCATAGTTTGGGCACCGTCGGTCAACATCCCTCAGAGAGTGGGAGATTACTTCATGTCCTCTGCCCAACTGACTAAAGGTAAAGGTCACCATTGCTCGAAAGCCAGTTGTATCCAACTCTAGGGTCCAGTGCTCATCTCTGCTTCATAGCTGACGAGCCAGCACTATCTTCTTTTGCAAACATTTCTGTGGTCATATGGCAGGCACACGGTACGCTGCTTACCTTCCCTCCAAAGTTGTCCCTATTTAGTAAAGGTAAAGGTTTCCCTTGCTCGAAAGCCAGTCATATCCAGGGTTCAGTGCTCATCTCTGTTTCAAAGCCGAAGAGCCAGTGCTGTCTGCCTCCACAGACATTTCCGTGGCCATGTGGCAGGCATGACTAGACACTGGAGTGCACAGAACACTGTTGCCTTCCCACCAAACTGGTCCCTATTTATCTACTTACAATTTCTTGCTTTTAAACTGCTAGGTTGGTAGGAGCTGGGACAATGATGGGAGCTCATTCCATCCTGCAGCACTCGGAAATCGAACTGCTGACTTTCCGCCTCCCAGTCAGTGTCTTACCCACTGCAGTCCCTGCCTAAGAAGTATACAAATTGCTCATAACAAGAAGGTGAAACTATGGGGAGAATATACTCTCAGGTTCCAAATTGCTGGTCTGATAGAAAATCAGATGGATCTGGATGAACAAGATGCTCCAGAAATGGATGGTGATGTCATTTCTTTATGGTACAAGGGATTAAAGTGCAGTATCAAGTGCATGAGACCATTCATGAAGACTCAGAATTTTGTTTAAGTACTAGATGAAGCCAAAGGGGCAGAAAGATTGGTATTGCGAAGTAATCTCAAGGAAAAAGATAAGAAAGATTTAAACAAGTTGCCCACCCCACATACTCCAACAGAGCTGGCTACAGAAGGGAAGGAATAGAATCCAGACCAGGCAACAAAAAGATAGCTGGTATCCTAGAAATTGGAGACAGGATGATAAAGAAGATTCTAGGAATGCTGGACAACGCAGAGATAGCTGCCTAAAAGATGAGGGAATGAATTTTCAAACTCTGGTTTGGAAAAAATTGAAAAGGTGGTGAACATGACACCCTTGGATGGGGTGCCTACTGAAGTGTTGGTTGAAACTTTGAGTTCATCATCGAGCAAAGAACAGAAGACATCTACTTCTATGCTTTTATTGTCTCCCAAACCAAAGCCAATATTGGTGTTATTTCCTTTACCTCCAGTGGAACAGTTTCTGTTAGTCTCAAGGCAGGTGGCAGCTATTTAGAAACCAGCAATGGGGTCATATTTGGACGTTAGAACTTAACTGAAGCCCCCTTCAACCATAAGTGCTGGTGAATCAGACAATGAAAACTAGGGGTGGCCAGACCGAAGTGACCCCTGTTCTAATAATTAGATTGTGGTTGCTTCTGTGCAATCAAACAATGGTGATGGAACATATTTTTTGCAAAAAGCAGGGGAGGTCAGGGAGCAAATCAATCACAACGTTCCTAGATTCAGAAACTGAATATGATTTATTCTGCTATGATAATAGAATAAACCATACTGCTAGCAACTCAACACTGAGTGTCAGGCAGTGGCTAACTTACCTGACAACCCTGGGGACTAATGGCTTTGGGTGCCAAAGACCACAGGGAAGGGTGATGGTTGCCAAGTGGATTACATCCCACTTGAATCCATTTTTATGGAGGGCAGTAGCTTCATCAATACTGGCCTGGGGCTGACAAAGACTTCGCGTGTCAAAAGGGCTCAGGACCAGAAAGTGACTTACGGAACTGGATCAGTGATACAGGTGTCATGCTGTGATGCAGAAGACAAATGGAAGGCCACTGCATTATGTTCTCAGGACAGTCTTCATGGCTGATTGCCCTGATAATCACCAATATTTGGATTCAGATATGGCAGAAGAAGCAGAAAAAGCAGAAGCAGAGGATGAATGAAGCAAGGAGGTAAGTTGTTAACAGACTCCACACCACTGATAGGACTTGAAGAAGATTGAGCCCAGATGGCCAACTCAATAATTCATGTATTCAAGGAACCTGATGCAAGACGAATAATTTTTCAACAGTACTGGTTGTCATGATAATCCCAAGGGACATTTACACATTTTAATTTCTTTACATTATTAAGTATTAAAGTTCATATAGCATATTCTCTGTATGGTTGAGAATGGCTAGCTCGATAGGGAAGGCACTCTGATGTCAGTAGCAGTCCAATACACATACCAGTCACATTCCACACATCAAGATGTCATCAAGCATCTGGGTTGCTAAGCAACATTTAAACACCTGTGAGGGAGCTCATGCTTGCACATTAGCATTTGAATGGAGATAAACCCAAGGTAACAATGGGTCAGTCAATTCAAAGGAGGGGAGAGGAACTCCACCCAAGCCTTAACAGGAAGAAGAACACTTTCACCTGTCATTTGACACTTTAACGTTCACACTTTCAACCATCATCTTAGAAAGGGGAAAGGGGACATTCTCATAGAAGAGGACTATGTGAGAGGGGTTACATCATTAGTTACATCATTGTCTGGGAAAACACCAGGATAAACACCTGTTAGTCAAAACAACCAGATACTTCACATTCTGGAGGAAGGTGCGAGTGGTCAAAATAGAATATAAACCCCAAGATTTGAGGGTTCAGGAACACCACTTGGAAGTGGGCATGAGCCTACATTCCTTTGAACAAGCACCTATAGGCAGGAGCCTATGTTCCACAGAATCTGGACCATTGAACTTTAGGAAGAAATCCTATGGGGGTGAAAGCTCAACACAGCAGCACTTATTTGTCTGAGTCTTTGCCGAAACCATCTGGGGCAAAGTACTTAGAATCTGACAGAAGAAATGCCAACTTAAAAGAGTTAGTTGTGTATTTCTTATTTTATTTAGCTTGTTTAAGTTAGGATAGATATAGGGGTTCTACCGGTATCTATTGACATGATAGTGTATTTAGGGATTCAAAGTAGAGTTAGATTGATTGCTTTGATCTGCATTTTGATATATTTTTGGATGAAAATACTTCTTCAATAAAAGCCTGAAAAAACTACAAAAGCCTCGTTTGTGACCGGGAGAAGAGGGAATAATTTGCGGAGCGGAGAGGAGCCAAGATAAGGTCAACCTAGTGGCTACATCTTTACACCGACTCAGCTGTGAGATGCAACATTTCTCTGAGGGACATTTTACTTTGGGAGAGATAAGGTCTCTGTGGAAATATGGAGAGAGTAGCTCCTTCTATCATCGGCCTGGGAATATTATCTGCTGGGGCATTCCAGTCTTTGAAGGTAAAATCAATCTTCGAATGAGGCAGCTTCCCAGGGCCGGGTCCGCTGTGTGTGTGTGTGTGTGTGTGTGTGTGTGTGGAGGAGTATGGGATGATTTGAATGCCGTGTCCCACGTGTTCCCCCCATGCTTCAAGATAATGGTTGTTTTATTATGCTAAATCTTTATTGCAAGCCACCCGGAGTAGTGGTTCGCTAATCGGGTACGATATAAATAAAAGAAATAAAGAAATTTGTGTATTGATGTGTCTTGCTGATTCTTCAGAAAATAACAGGAAGTTTGTTGAAGATGAAATTGTAGAAAATGATGTTCTGATACATACCGATGCTGCTTTGACAAATAGAACTGAAGAGGTGGCCTAGTAGTGGGTCACAGTGATCAATCTCAAGAGGAAGAAGAGGAAAAGCAAGATGGTAGATAGAGAATGTGGAAGATCATGCAGAGGAAGTGGGAGAACAAAGAGAAGAGGTTTCAGAGAAACTCAAGGCTAGAAAAAAAGTGAAAATGGAGAAGTGGATTCTGACAAAGACCAGGTGAAGAAAGAACAGCAGTTAGAGCAAAGAAAAGCATTATGTGAAGAGAGTATGGAAGCTGAACGTGAGGACAGCAAAAAGGAACAAGGGTTGGAACTGGCAGCTGGATCCTGCTTCTGGTTTCTGGGAAGGGTTGAGGAGATTGAAGAGCTATTCCAAGTCCATTCTTCTAGAAGAGCAGAAAATGCAGTTGAAAAAATATATATTCTGAGAGTGGAGTTCTGTGCGTGTTTTTAGGAATCAGGAGGCTGCAAATTAAGCCCCACTTTGAGCCTAAGTATTAAATGATATGCCTTGTTCATGCATCAAACGAACAGTTGATGGTGGGATTAGGCAACTGTAGTACAATACAATTTTAGGCCATGAGATTGGGGAAAGTAGATGTTGCTCTTCTTCAACTATGACTCCTCTATGCTCATTTTCATTTGATAATTTCTTTTGATAATTTGTAGTTATCGTAATTGTGCAGATTAATTTACTTTAGTGTCAGAGACATACCTGTCAAGTATCCCGGATTGGCCAGGAAATCCCGTATTTTGGCACATGTTCCTCCCCTTTCCCGGTGCCATCCTGTATTTAGAATGGCGGGGAAAGGGGTTACTGCACACGTATGCATGTGCAGAACCCATCTGTGCATGCGCAAACATGTTCTGCACATGCACAAAGGGGTTCTGCACATGCACAATGGAGTTTTTCCTGCGCATGCGCACCCGGGCCAAAGCAGCTCCCATATTTTCTGGAGCGGCACTTGATGGGTATGGTCAGAGATTACTCTGGGTTGAAAGGATTTTTAGGGGACGCCAGAATGAGGTTCCTTTCATGTCCCCAAGTACAGCTCTCGGGTATTGAAACCTGACTTTACAGTCTCCAGCTCAGCATTTTAACCACTAAGCCACTGGATGAGCTGCAGATTATAAAAAAGATATTTTTTACTGTATTTTGTTTCTACTATTGAAAACTGGTTTAATTGTGATTTTAATATTTGCAACCCTTTTAAAAACTGTATTTAGTTTTGGTTTTGTTCTGATTTTACTGTAAGTCTTCTTGGGCTCCAGTTTTTGGAAGAAAGGTGGGAAATCGATAAATCAAGTGAGCAAACAAATTAATACATTTAAAGTATATGATGTTCTGATTTCCATTTCAAAGACAAAACAACAAACCACCACCACCTTGTGGCTCAGAAACTGCATTTATTCAAATATGTGTCTTATTCTCCTGGGTTCTTCCTTATAACAGAACATAAGAACAGCCTTGCTGGAACAGGCCACAGCCCATTCAGTCCAGCATTCTGTCTCACACAGTGGCTCACCATTTCCTTCAGGGTATTCCCAAGGAGATGCCTTCACCTGCTTAGGATTCCCTGGAAATGGCATTGAGAGATATCCTATTTATGACCAATGTTTCATACAACTATGTATCATAATATAAGATATCCTGAGTAATATAGGCAGTCAAAATGTGTGACAAAAAAGGCAGAACAATCTGATTCCTATCTCACCATAATCTTATTCATAAGGAAAATGATGTTTAACAACTCATGAAGAGAGTTGTAACCCAAGGTAGATAAATAGATGGTATTGGAATTTATGTGGAGTTTTGGGTATTCTTTTATGGGTTAGCGGAGTGTGAGATGAAACAATAAAAGCAGCAAAGGGGAAATTTGACAGAATAGTCCAAATTTCAGACCTAACCTCTTTCTTATGTTGACTAGCTTTTTATATAATAAAAATAATTCTAGAAGTATTTAAGTAGAAAAAAAGATATCTTTACTTACAGTTACCACTTGTAGTCACAATCTGAAGAATAAAATGAAAAACAAAGTCTCCACCATGTGGAGGACCTCCCATGCTTGCCACATGATCAATGGGTTAGGAGAGAAGAAAGAACAATGGAAGTGAAGCAAATATGTCCATGAGACAAGATTTATGAGGATATTTTCTCATAGACAAGTCATTGCCCAATATTATTTTTATGCCTACCATTAAGATATACCAGATGCATGCTTGACAATGTAAAAGCGAGATACTGCAATGAGTAAACAGGTTGAGGAGATGCTGAACTGGTGAGCAAGATGGTTGAAAATTTTTGTTGTTGTGGGTCAAGCCACTCTTGACTTGTGATGATCCTATGAAGCAGAAAGCTCCAAAATGTCCTGTTCTAAACAGCCCTGTTCAGGTCTTGTAAACTCAAGGATGTGGCTTCCTTAAGTGAGTCAATCAGCTTCATATTGGATTTTCCTTTTTCCTTGCTGTTTTCAATCGATATGGTCTTTTTCAGAGAATCTGTCCCCAATGTAAGACAGCCTCAGCTTCATTATTTTTTTCCTCCAGAAATAGCTTGTGCTTTATTTGCTCTTATTTGCACTTGTTCATCTTTCTAGTAGTCCAGGGTATCCTCCAGCACCATATCTGAAATGAATAATCCCCCACCCCCCTGCTGTCGGCTTTCTTTCCTGTCCAACTTTCACATCTGTACACAATTATCTTGGTCTTGATCTCCAGTGAAACATTCTTACACCTTATGAATTTCTTCATTGATACTCTTTCACATCTCAGTCTTCTCCTGATTTCTTGGCTGTAGTCCCCATTTGAGTTGATGATTGAAAACTTTACATCAGGGGTTCCCAACCTTTTCAAGCCGGGTGCCGGGTCACACTCTCTCAGTCAGCTTCAAGGGCCGGACAGCCAGTTTGCCCTGCCTGCATGATAGGGGTGGCCATTTTCTCCCAACAGCTTGAAAAGGGTGGCCATTTTGTTTCTCAAATACCCTTGGAGGGGTGGGGGGCCACATGAAATGGTGTCATGGGCCAGATCTGGCCCACAGGCAGGTTGGGAACCCCTGTTTTACATGGTGATTTTTCATGGTATTCTCTTGAACATCATTGAGCTTCAGTGGTGGATAGTGAAATTACAAAATGCGACATTGCCGGACCCACTCCCCAATAACGAGACGGACACTTGTGTTGGATTTAAAAATTGGGCCACTTCATTAACTTATAACTTTACTTAACTTTTGTTAAGGCAAATGGGTCGAAATAGCACTGGTAAGGACTAGATGTTATTTCCAGATCTTAATTAGCTACATTGTATCAATTTGTTTTCTTAATTAAACAAATTGTTGACCCCAGTCAGAAATGCTACTTGTTAACTCCAGCTTCTGACGTACATCTGGTGAACTCTGAAAGGTTTTGCAAGCTGTCTTGAACTTAGCATTACCTTGTTCATGGTCCACATTTGATTTGGCCAGCCCAACTTTCCCTCTACCTTGTACTTCTGGTGGCCAACCAACTACGTACCTGCTGGATTCCTAGGGGTCATCCACTTTCTCCTTACCAGTGCTAGCCACCAAAGTGACCTGTAGAATAACCACAACAAAAATTCCCCATAGCTCACACATCAGCAACAGTATGGAATGGGCAAAAACAACAAGAACCAAATGGCCAATGCAGGTTCAAGCAAAAATTCCCATCTGGCCCTGAAGCGACCAAAAGTAATCACACTGTCACCTAGGGAGGGGGTGGAGGGCAAATGCGCCCTGGCCCAGCCGATCAATTTTTAAAGCTGGCGAGGGCGTGTGGAGCCCCCCCCCTTTTAAAGGGGAGCTCGGCTCCACCCACTTGCTCAGCCGAAGTGCCCGGCTCTAAGTGGCGGGGCCGGCAAAGCGTGCAACGGCTGGATTCGCCGCCACCGTGCGTCCCTTGCCAGACCCACTCCCCAATAACGAGATGGACACATGTGCTGAATTTAAAAATTGGGCCACTTTATTAACTTTTAACTTTACTTAACTTTTGTTAAGGCCAACGGTGGATTTGGCCTGGTTGTGGGGTGCTCCACCACAGTTTCCCACTGCCCCAAGCAGAGAGATGCACCATCTCTGCAGAACCCACTGGTATCCTCCACCCTGATTGTGGAGTGCTCCACCACAGTTTTGAACCACCCCCAGCAGAGAGGAGCGCCATCTCTGCAAAGCACACTAGTATCCTCAATCAGGATTGTGGGGTGCTCCACCACAGTTTGATTTGGCCAGCCCAACTTTCCTTATACCTTGTACTTCTGGTGGCCAACCAACTGTGTACCTGCCGGATTCCTAGGGGTCATCCACTTTCTCCTTACTAGTGCTAGCCACCACACGGGGAGGAGTCTTTCACGATTCACCGACCCCTCTGACTGCCAGCTCGGTCACCAGGTCTGCTTGCAAAGAAGCCGAAAAGAGGTCATGCCCCTGGCAGAGAGGAGCGCCATCTCTGCAAAACACGCTGGTATCCTAAATCCTGGTTGTGGGGTGCTCCACCACAGTTTCCAACCACTGCAAGCAGAGAGGTGCACCATCTCTGCAGAACCCACTGGTATTCTCCATCCTAATTGTGGGGTGCTCCACCACAGTTTTCAACCACCCCCAGCAGAGAGGAGCGCCATCTCAGCAAAACACGCTGGTATCCAAAATCCTGGTTGTGGGGTGCTCCACCACAGTTTCCCACTGCCCCAAGCAGAGAGATGCACCATCTCTGCAGAACCCACTGGTATCCTCCATCCTGATTGTGGGGTGCTCCACCACAGTTTTGAACCGCCCCCAGCAGAGAGGAGTGCCATCTCTGCAAAACACACTAGTATCCTCAATCATGATTGTGGGGTGCTCCACCACAGTTTTCAACCACCCCCAGCAGAGAGGAGCGCCCTCTCTGCAAAACACACTGGTATCCTCTGTCCAGAGTGTGGGGTGCTCCACCACAGTTTCCAACCATGCTCAGAAATATATCAAGCAACAGCACTATTTACAGACCGCCGGGCATGGTCAATGCTGCGAGGATCACCGCCTCCCCGGGAAAATGCCCGTGGAATGATGTAGGACCAAAATTGTGACCCCCCCCCATGACCCTCCAGAACTGGTATTTTGTCAAAGGCAATACATCCCAGTGACAAAAGAGGTCCCCCAAAGTGGTCCCCGCACAGCCAAAAAGGATGCCAAAGCAAAAAAACAAAACAAAAAAAACATACAAATTGTCCTTGTACTGCAGCCGAGCATTGTGACCCTGGAATAACGAACGGTCAATTGGACATGGTCATTGAACAGTGAGACACCATTGTAAAGAGCAATGTATTGTATTGAAGTATATAGTCTGTGTAAATCACAGGCCACAAGCTGTGTAAATGATCACCCAGTCGGGATTGAAGGAAAGCCTGATAAGCCTGTTGGAACCTCTACAGGTGCGGCTACAAGGCCGATGGCCCTGCTCACTTCACCTCGCCAAACGTCGACATCTCGGTTGGAAGTGGAGAGGGTAGCTCCTCAGCCTGTGGCACTAGTGCCCAAAAAACCGGGTACTCTGTAGGCGAGATAAAGGATCGGCAATAATGTTGGCAATGCCTGGTACATGCCTAGCCTTGAAATAATATTAAGGCGCAAATAGCGCAACACAAACTGGCATACTGGGAACATAACCCTGGGTGGACAAGATGTTTGTGCATTGCCAATGTTCACCACGGCTGCATTGTCGCATCAGAAGTGCAACACTGAATTCTCCCACATTTTACCCCATAACAACAGGGCACCCAGGATGGGGAAAATTCTAAAATTGTCAAATCCCTGAGCAATTCTGAACCCTGCCATGCTTCAGGCCACTGTCAACAGCACCATGGCCATCAAAATAAATGCCGTATCCCAATGATCCTGAAGCATCCGACTGAACCTGGAATTTGGTGTGATAGAAAGTTCAGTACGCCAAAAGGACACCCCATTAAAACAGCCAGGAATGCGAGCTAAACCCGAAGGTCAGCCCGCATACCACTCATGAGCCGGACTCTGTGATACCTCCGAGATAAACCAACCACAGCATCGCACAGGTGCCTGGCAGAGGCCCGGCCAGGCCTGATCACCCTGCAAGCAAAGTTGAGATATCCATGATGGACCTGCAGATCATGGAGTGAAACCCTGCACTTGGCCAACATGGACAAGATCACATCCGAAATGTGGACAACCTTGTCCATGGGAAGCCGAGGAGTCTGGGCTATTGTGCCAATTTCTATCCCCAAAATTACTAATGTGGTAGGAGAGCCCTCAGTCTTTTCAAGAGCCAATGGCACTCCAAGCTCACCCGTGAGCTCCTGGAAAGAAACCAACAGTTGTTCCCATGTCCCAGAGTAATGCCTCCCACCAAACAAAAATTCGTCCAAATAGTGAGCCAAGTTATGTACCCCAGACCCGCTAACAAATGCCCCTGAAGGAAAGAACTAAAGCGTTCAAAAGCTGAACGGGATACAGAACAGCCAAAAGGCATGGCCCTGTACAAAATACTGGCATTCAAAGTGAAAGCCCAGCAATTCAAAGTCACCTGGGTGCACAGGTAGTAGCCGGAAAGTGGACTTAATATCGCAATTGGCCAGCAGTGCCCCATGACCACCGGAACGGACCATCTGTAACACTTGATCGAAAGGTGCATACTGGACAGAACAAAGTTCCTCCAGTATGCAATCGGTAACAGACGGGCCTGCCGGGTAAGACAAGTGATGGATAAGCCAAAATTCGCCTGAAGACTTCTTGGGTACCAGACCAAGTGGGAACACTTTTAAATTCTGATATGGGGACTCGCTGAAAGGGCCAGCAACCCGCCCTTCCCACCCCTCCTTAAATTTCTTGACTGGGCCAAATCCCCCTTACCCAGTAAAGACTGCAAATTAGGAGCATCCTGTGGCGCACGTGCACCCCTGGAAGGAATGTGAAAACCAAAACAAAAACCTGCTAGCAAATAGGCCGCATTGGCACGCTTGGGGTAAATGCACAGCCAATGCTCCAGTACCTCAATTTGAATTGGGGAGGGGCCCCTTTGCAGTTGTTGCTGCATCTGGGGGTGCACGCCCCAAACCCTGTTGTCCACAGCCCCGACCAAGCGGCCCGCCTGACCGGAAGCAAGTGGTGGCAGAATGAGGTCCAGCGCAGATTGAACACTCGTGCTTGAATTTGCACTGCTTGCGGCCACAGCGACCCGTGGATGAGAAATCCCAGCACAGCAGGCGGGCTGAAACCCCCTGCCCCACCAGCTGGCGGGAGAACTGTGCTGGACCGGGTCGCTGCACAATATGGCCACAATGGTAGCGGTCACCAGAGGCAGGGCGGGACAGTGTAATATAAAGCACCAAAGCAACTGGTTGGGCTCATCCCAGGGCATCTCAGGGTAGAGGACCACCCGCATACAAAATTCTTTGTCGTAAGCAAGTCATGATTGGCCCGGGAAATCCAGTTAAGCCCTGTATATAATATCCAGATACTGGATCATAGGGATCGGTAGATCTGGACGAGCTCTGATGGACACTGCGGCATAAATCAAATAAGCCGGCAGCCAGTTGGCCCAAGTACGTGGGGGTTTACGTTGGCGGGCTAATTCCTTATCCCGGTCATCCTCCTTCTCCTTCTCCTCCCTGGTCATTTCCCGATTTAAGAGACTAAATAAATCTACGTATTCACGGTGCCAGATCTTATCTCCGGTGGCCGGGAGAAGGTGATCCCCAAGTGGCAATGAAATACCAGCAGTCGGGATGGTCGAACGCGGGACAGAATGGTAGGCTGTATTCACTGGGATCCATAAGGCCAAATCGGATATGGAACCTTAGGCCCTGCAGGTGGAACCCCAGGTGGTACAGGGGGATAAGGCATCCGCCATGGGGCCACTTGCAGAACTGGAAACAAAGGGGCAAAAGTCACAGCCATCTGCTGCGGCCAGGGCCATTGAGCCACCTGGGCCGGAGGACAGAAACCTTCATGTTGTGATCTTACTTGACTGGCATACTCACCAGATGCACTTGTTGCAATCGCCCCCACTGGGGGTTTCAGCTGCTGCAAAGCATCGGGGCTCCTGACCGAATTAGAACCCACCGGACCAGGAACAGGTGGCACTGACCTATCCAGGCCAGAGCAGTCAGCCGAAGAAAAGACAGCCGAGCCGGCCATCATAGGACCTGCCATCCCCGATGCTGGAGGAGACCGGTTGGCTTCCAGATGTTCCACCCTTTGGTGAAGAAGGGCAGCAAGCCTGGGCCAATCTGTCAAAATGGGGGTGGCTACTTGGTGGGCTGGCTGTCTAGCAGACTGTCATGTGGCTGTGAAAGCATCGATGCCCGCCGCCTGCTCAAGTGCGGCTATGCGTGCCATCAAGGCCCTGGTATCTAAGGGTGATGCCTCCTGGGCAATGCTTGACCCAGGCCCAGGAGGCTGCAACCCGAGCCCATTAGGCCCCGCAAAGATTGCTGGGCCAGAAGGAGCCCTAGGCCCATCATGGGCCACAGCCTGTACAGGCCTAGCAGGAGGGGAGATGCCTGGTGCAGCCCTGGGCCCAGCAGCCACCCTGCTGCACGAGGCAAGAGGCCTGTGAGGCCCAGAGCGACCAGCCCCCGAAGGCCTGGTGGACTTCTTTTTGGGTGCCATCCTGGCGACCCAAATTGCCAACAATAAAAGAGAATGGCGAAAAGAAGCTAGGCTGCAGGTCCGAGCCCAGGGTAGGGGCAAGGACATCTGTGGGGGCAACAGTCAGTTGGCCCAACCAGCCGATCACCCCAGCAGCCAGGCATGGGCTGGAACCAGGCCCCGCATCAGGGCTGCGGCAGATCACCGCGGCTATCCGGAGCTCGAGCGAGCTCCTCACAAGAAGGTAGCTGCCCCCCAAAAAGGGGGGCACTGCCAACAAGATCGGCTGTGAGGGAGAGAGAAACGTGCCCTGTCCCAGCCGATCCTCAGGAAGGCAACGGTAGCTGGTGGAGGCGCCTCTAAGAGGCCGCTCAGCTCTGGCCAAGCACCACAGCCCCGATTGCGGCCCGGGCAGCAAGCGTGGCAACCGAGTGCCGCCGAAAAGGCTGCTTGGGTGCCGCTGCAAGATCGGCTGAGAGGGGAGCAAACGCGCCCTGGCCCGGCTGATCAATTTTTAAAGCCGGCGAGGGCGTGCAGAGCCCCCCTTTTAAAGGGGAGCTCGGCTCTGCCCCCTCGCTCAGCCGAAGTGCCCGTCTCTAAGGGGCAGGGCTAGCAAAGCGCGTAATGGCTGGATTCGCGGCAGTCGCGCGTCCCTTCTGCTTTGAAATAGAATGTTTTAGCGCAGGGGTCAGCAAACTTGGCTCTCCAGGTGTTCTTGGACTTCAGTTACCAGAAGCCCAAGTCAGTACAGCTGCTGATCAGGGCTTCTGGGAATTGAAGTCCAAGAACACCTGGAAAGTCATGGTTGCTGACCTCTGTTCTAGCCCAACTGACACACAACCATGCATCCATGTCGTGTCAGTGAGAGCAGTGGTTCTCAATTTGTGGTACTTGTACCATCCATGGCTCACAGAAATAGATGAGAAGGGGAACAATAGTTTTCAACAATGTGTTAATGCCAAACAATTCTACAATTTTAAATGTTATGAATATATACATTACTATGAATAATAAATATAACAATAGGATGTCTGTAAACATGTTTTCTTTGGTTGGGGGGGATTTAAAATTACTTTTTTAAGCATAGAGTGGCATAATACACACTTTAAGAAGAACAATTTCAGCTTCAGGAAATTCTAGATGATATCCCAGGCTTTTTTGTTGTTGTTTAATCGCACAGTCAATTCTGACCCTTTGCGACCCCATGGACCGTTGCCAGCCAGTACCTCTGTACTCCACCATCTTCCTCAACCCACCCAGCTCTGTGCCCATTGCATCTACAATACCATCTAGTCATCTCATTTTCTGCCGCCCTTTCTTCTTTTGCCTTCCACCTTTCCCAGCATCAAGGCTTTCTCAAGTGAACCCTCTCTTCTCATTTGATGTCCAAAGTACTTTAGCTTCATCTTTACTATTTGACCTTCTAAGGAACAGTCAGGGTTTATTTCATCCAAGATTTGTTCTCCTTGCTGTCCAGGGTACTCTCAAAATTCTAAAACAAAGTTTTCTAGATTAGTAAAAGAAAGACAAGTAAGCATGCACAGGTTAAATACAACAGATGGGTGTAAATGTATGGACGATGTACATGAAAAGTACAGATAAAGAACATTTTTGCAATTCTTCCATTGCATTGGAAGAAATGGCTAAAATCACTTGTTAGTTCTACTCAATTGGTGGGAGTTTCAGGTGTTAACTCATATCATACCTGAACAATCACTTAGAGTGCTTTTTTTCAAGCTCCCAGGGTTCATGTAACAGAACACAGCATTTTGTAGATGCTGGAGTACTCCAACTTCCCACTCAGTGTTCCTTTTTAGGATCATCTTGGGTAGCTCTACATGTCATAGCCTCATTGAACCACACAAGCCCACACTTGCCACAGCGAGGCAACGATCCTTGGGGAAGATCCTTACTCAGTAGCTCTTTAAAAATAGGTAAAAAGTCACCATTGCTCAAAAGCCACTTATATCTGTCTATAGGGTTCATTGCTCATCTCTGTTTTCAGCCAAAGAGCCAGTGCTGTCTGAGTCTTGCAGACATTTCTGTGGACATGTGGCAGGCATGACTAGACATGGAATGCAGTTTATTCAGAATTAAATCCCATTGGATTGAATGAGGTTTATTGTGCTGACTGACGGTCGAATAAAGATAGGTATGTATGTATGTATGTATGTATGTATGTATGTATGTATGTATGTATGTATGTATGTATGTATGTATGTATGTATGTATGTATGTATGTATGTATGTATGAATGAGGTTTATTCCCAGATAAACTGAAATAAGACCAGCTAGGAATGTGAGCTTTCCTCATGCATTCCTGGCTACATAACTCCAGCTTTCCTGAAGACCATAAGTAAATTTGAACTTCTTTCTTGTCTTGATTGCTTATCAGTTTTCTAAAAAAGGCAGTCAAGAGTAATTTATACCCACTGTATCCGTGGTTTTCTGGAAGGGGGAAAACTTCAACTACTCCTAGTGATGGGGTGCGGGCGGTATGCCCGTGCCTCGCCTCTGCTCCGGGAGCTGCACTGGTTACCAGTTTGTCTCCGGGTGCAATTCAAGGTGCTGGTAATGACCTTTAAAGCCCTTCATGGTAGTGGGCCAGGTTACCTAAGAGACCGCATCGCCCTAAGAGAGTCTGCCCGTCTTACCAGGGTGGACCGGAGGGGCTCCCTCAGTGTTCCATCGGCTAGAGGGGCTCGCCTCTCTAGCACAAGAAGGAGGGCCTTCTCTGTGTCCGCCCCAACCCTGTGGAACCTACTGCCGGAAGAATTAAGGCTACAGTCAGAATTTCTGCCTTTTAGGAAGGGGTTGAAAACCTGGCTGGCAGGGCAAGTCTGGGGGGCTGACAGGGTGTTGACTCCCGCTCGTTGGCTCTGTTAGAGTTATATGTCCCTCTTACTGAGTGTGGGGAGGGGAGGGTCTTTTTAGATATGAGATGTTTTTTAAAGAGTCTTTTATTGCTGTTTTTATGGAGTTTTAAAATATTTTTATGTGAGTTGCCCTAGGGCAAGAGGGCGGGATATAAGTTCAAATAAATAAATAAATAAATAAATAAATAAATAAATAAATAAATAAATAAATAAATAAATAAATAAATAAATAAATAATAAAGTACTCCTGAACCTGGGTTAAAATGTTAAGTGTTCTTAAAATGAATGACGAGGATGATGTTTACTGGGATGTAAACTTATGATATTTGCCTGGCTGTGTATTGCCTGCCTTTAATAACATCAATAAATAACTCATGTTCATAAACACAGAGATTCCTAGAAGTGCCAGTTCAGTTTGAAGATTTCCTATAACTTCAGCAGTACTGCAGGAAGTAGTAGCAAACAACTAAGAGAAAGACTGGAATATGTTTTCGACTTTGTTTAGAGAAAGATGTTAGATTCTTATCAGGATGAAAGGATCAGCAATAGATTTAAAACTAAAACCAACTGCGCATTTGGCAGACATAATTAATTGGCTTCCAACCATTGCATCAGGATGTTTTGGTTTCTATCTTCTTCAGATGCTTGGCATAACAGTATGTTATATCTATAATGGCAGTCCAAGGTGATTAGCCAACTTGGATACAGCACTCTTTAATCAGAACAAATGTATGGGGCAAATGAACTGGCAATTCCCTAAACATTTATCCATAAATGCTTCTGGTTTTCTTTGTGTTAAAAAAGAGAGAAGAGAAAGCTAAATGATTTTGGTGCCTAGTCTCAAAGCAAGGATACCAATAGCTTCATCAATGAATGATAATTATGTGTGCTGTCAAGTCAATTCTGATTTATGGTGTCCATTTCCATGTTTTTGTTGTTGTTTTTACAATGTATATAGTACTCAGAAGCAGCTTGACATTCCTTTCTTCAAGGGACATTCTGGGATGGGGCAGCTTACCTACTAACGACACAGGCCGGCAATTTTTCTGGAAGGCACAGTGAGGAACTGAACTCCAATTTTTTTGTTGCAAAGCCTAGCTCACTGATATCTAGCTCACTGAGTTATCCAGCCAATTCCTTTACCAGGTCACTAAAATCTACAAAACAGGTAAATGTTTGTGTCTTACAGGATGCTTAAAGCTGAGGACAGCCCTTTGCCTGTAGCAATGGAATAAGGCAACTGATTTTATATCTCCTGAAACACAATATGACACCTTGAGCTGTTCTCTATCAGGAGACATGACTTTATACCTGCATTCTTGAAGCGTAATGTCTAATCAGATGGTTTTTGGACTTCTCAATTTTATTGTGCCCCAATGAACTTGCAATGCTCATCTTGATGAAAAGTGCTGCCATACTTGGACGGACATGAAAGCTTACTTACTTTTGAGATGTTAGATATTTTAGCAGAATCGTAATCAGCATTTTGATATCTCCTATTTAAGTCACTGTATAAATACACATTCTAAATGAATTGAATGTTTTTGAAGCCATATCAGACTTAAATGATGCTCATATGACCTTCATTTTATCATTGTTTCATGAAATCACTTCTAAACAACATCAATTTTATTAATGACTTCTAAAAAGTCCTTTCAGTGAAAGTCTCACTCAGGTCCTGCAAATTGAAAGCGTTGGCTTTCTTTATTGGGCCAGTTCATGTCAAGTTAATTCTTCCTCTTTTCCTTCCACTTTTTTTTAGTATCAGTGTTGTTCCCAATGTGTCTTGTCTTCTTCCTTGCCTTTCATTTTAAGAGGATTCAAACTAGAAAGGCTCCGAATCTCTTTTTGTTTTGTAAAGATCATAGACATCAAAACAGAAAGTATTAGGCATTTTGATTATTACTCTTAGTAGAATGTGAGGTAAAAAACAACAACCAACAGTACAGTAATCTTAAAGAAATTACCTCAGTTTCTTCACTGTCCCCCACTTGTTCCCCCCATCCAAACTACCAAGTATATTTACCTACAGTTACTATCTGTCCATTGAGACAGAAGAAAAATAAAGAAAACAGGGTCTCTAGCAAATGGAGAGAACATTCATGTTTGTTGCTTGATTGGAGGTCAAAGAAAGAAGTCTCTATCTACAGTAGACAAAGTGGGCACAGTAGTTGCAGTGGGCACAGAGCTGGGCAGGTTGAGGAGGATGGTGGAGGATAGAGGTGCCTGGAGGCCTGTGGTCCATGGGGTTGCGAAGGGTCGGAATGGACTGTGTGACTGAGCAACAACAACAACAATCAACAGAACAATGAAAGGAAGAAAAAACAGGAAAAGGAGGTGGGACTTGCTTGAAATGCCAGAGGTAGGAAAAAAGCGTTATCAATCAAATTAGGGACAAAGGACAAACCCATTAGGCTGTAATGCCTTCTCCAATTGATACTCATTTTTTGGTGCTTGCAAGTTTGCTATCATCCCAACAGGGACTATATGTTGATGGTTGGAAGTGGGACTGGGAATCAATCTGTGGTGAAAGAAAAATAATTGCAACAGTTATATTATGACTTTGATTCCTACATTGAGCAGAAGGCTAGACTAGAATGGTCCTAAAGGCAAACTTGCAACTCTATCATTCTGTGATTGTATGAACTGGTGTCATTAAAACATCAAATTAAGATCAAAATAAATGTAACAGATCTGGAATCTTATTCTTTCTGGGAAAGTGCAATGAAACCATCTTTAGGTAATAAGAAAAACAAATTGCAAGTTTTCAAATTAGATGGTAAAAATTGCTGAAGCGGACAATTTTTAAGTATAGAAAAAGGCAAAAGAACCACATAAAACCAATCAGAAATATTTCCACTATATTAAAACCCTCTGTGCAGCACTTTAATTAGGTAAAGAAGAACCATCTTCTCTGGAAGTAGATCTTACCATGATTGACCACATTTATCTTTTACTCTGATAAAGAACTCAAAATAATGCATGAATTGCTCATACAAATGTTGTTATTGCCACCTGTGAATAAAGATATAATATAGCCATTTAAGGAATGCATTTATGGATTAGAAAGTGGCATTTAATTATAAGGGAAGAGCAGATCAAGAGCAAAGCAAGCACAGTCACAATTATTTCAGAGTCCAGAAATTAGATCATTTAAAGGTTTGCTGGTGATAACATTGGAAGCACCAAATTGGATTGGGGAGAGACAGATGTAACAGAATTTATGATGGTTGTATGCTTCCTTTAATTAAACATGAATGGTGGACCTATCTGAAATACATCATGCATCAGGAGAAATCTGATTCATTTCCACCCAGGATATGGAAATTTAATGAATGCTTTCAATTTGAATGAGAATGAAAGAGAAGAATGTTGCTCGAATAATTCTAGACTTCTCACACCAAGCTTCCAGTTTCGTGAAATGCACATGTATGAGAGTTTCTATTTGTATAAACATAAGCAAATAAAAACTATGATGCTACTTTGAAATCTTTAATTGGCGAAAATCATGTTGTATAGCTGCCCTTGGTGACCATTCGGTGGCTTCAGCTGGTCCAGAGTGCGGCTGCCCAGGTAGTGATGGGGTGCGGGCACTATGCTTGCACCTCACCACTGCCCTGGGAGCTGCACTGGTTGCCAGTTTGCCTCTGGGTGCAATTCAAGGTGCTGGTTTTGACTTTTAAAGCCCTTCATGGCATTGGAGCAGGCTACCTAAGAGACCGCATCGCCACAAGGAATTCAGCCCATCCTACTAGGGCAGACAGGAGGGGCTCACTGATGGTCCCAACAGTGAAAGAAGTTCATCTTAGCGGGGCCAGGAAGAGAGCCTTCTCAGTGTCTGTCCCAGCCCTATGGAACCTCCTACCACCTGAGCTGCGTCTCCAGATGGATCTACTCTCTTTCAGAAAGATGCCGAAGACATGGCTTTGTCAGCAGGTGTGGGGCACGCTAGACTCCACTAGTCAAGCCCGCTGGCTGATTTAGCCTATGCTAGGGACCTTTTCCGGTTTCGTTATTCTGTCTTATGAGGGTAAGGGTGGGATTGGTTGCTTTCTTTTAATGATGATTTGCTGTTGTTCTGTTTTAATGCTGATTTTAGCTGGTTTTTTTGTGTTCTTGTTTTTAGCTGCGGTTGTTTTAATTGTTTTTATATCATAATTTTTATCTATTGTATTTTCTCTCTTTCCCCTTCCCCCTTTTGTTGTTAGCTGCCCTGAGTGGTGTACCCACTAGGAGGGTGGGATATAAATGTTTAAAATAATAATAATAATAATAATAATAATAATAATAATAATAATAATAATAATAATAATAATAATAATAATAATAATAATAATAATAATAATAATAATAATAATAATAATAATAATAATAATAATAATAATACTTTTGCTCTACTGTAGGTTCATTGAGTCAATGAGGACTTGTTAAACTAACTCCTCTGTAAATTCCATTGATTCAAATGAGCCTGTTCGAAGTGCTACTTACTATACTAAAATAAGTCACAGATAGAATAGACTCATCAGGAACTATAGTGGCTTAATGGTTAAGATGCTGAACTTGACAACTGGAAGGTTGGCAGGTCAGCAGTTCGAGACCCAAGTACTGCACGATGGTGTGAGCTCCCATCGCTGTCCCAGCTCCTGCCAACCTACCAGTTCAAAAGTAAGAAATTGTAAGTACATAAATAGGTACCACTTCTGTGGAAAGATAAACAGCATTCTGTGCATTCTGGTGTCTAGTCATGCCTTCCACATATCCATGGAAACATCTGCAGATGAAGATAGCACTGGTTCTTTGGCTGTAAGCCTAGAGTTGGATACAACTGGCTCATGGGACTTTCAGAAGAGTTGACTTACCAAATCTCCATTTATCCACTGGGCCAGCTCTCATGTGATTTACTACACTACATATTTTAAAATGTTGAAAGAATTAATATGTGTCATAATTTAGGAGATGTTGTATAAAATGTTGTTCAGGATGAAGGCTGAATATGACATTCTATTAATATACAATTAAAAAAAAACAAGTATGTGGTAAATACATAGAGAACATGAATAATAATATAATTAGAAGAAGCTGTCAGTGTTTGTAGTCTTTCTTAGAGATTAAACACAGTGAAAGATCTGGAAGAAGCAACTTATATGAATATGGTTTTGTTAGCAACATCAAAGGGCAGAAACATATTGTTAGTCTTAATACAAAAATAATGAAGAGTTTTCTGTAAATAAAGTTCCAGGGGATGATATATATTGCCATTCCCCTTCCATAAATATATAATCAGTGGGAAAGAACATTTCTAAAATTTCTTTAAGGTACAAAACAAATTAACTAATAATGCCTGCCACAGAGACAGTGTTGCATAATTGTTAACATAATTAATGGTAACTGCTGTAAGCCAAGTTGTTTTTCAGATATATCATCAAAAAGATTTATAAAAAATGATAATTGACACATGGTGTGGTCCAAAGTTTATGGTGTACCCAAATACAGATACATGATGTTGTGTGCCAAAACTTGGAAAGTTGATCCTCACTATTTGTTACACTATTCTAAGATATTATTCTGTAGTTGCTGCGAATAATAATTTCATGTCAGAAATTGTCCTGGGTTGAAAGGATTTTTGTGGGAGAAACTCCGTTCAGGGGACACCCGAATGAGGCTCCTTTCAACATCCCCGAGAGCTGGGACAGAGATGGGCATTCAATCCGTCATGCAGTATCTGGGTCTTGAACTACCGACTTGCCGGCCTTCCAGCTAACAAGGCAAGCTTTGTAACAACTGAGCCACCATAGCCCCTGCTGCTTATTACTATATTGAAAAGCTACTTGTTGAATTATAAGCCATAATGACAAAAAGTATGAATAAAATTATGAGGACATGATAATGTTTTCTTTCATTAAAATAAATGTTAATGGGCGGGGGAGGTGAAGGGAGGAAGTACAAAGAAGAAGCAGAGGGAACCGCTAGATGGGCAGAGAGTAATCAGTTCTTTATGAACCAAGACAATACATGTCTTTGAAGAAGTAAACAATATATTATCACTTAAAATATGATTGTGTCCTAGGATTGCTTTGTTGAATGAATTGCGAGGATCAAAACTTCAAAAACACAAAATAGATATTAATATTATTATTATGACAGCAAGTATGTTAATTGCTAGAAACTGGCAACTGTATAGACATTTAGGTCTGGAGGAATGGTATTAAAAGATGTGGAATATGGTGATTAACGACCAACTAATGTGTGAATTGAGATTGAAAAATGGTATGACTAAGAAAAATGAGTTTACGGATATTTGGGGAGAATTTATGAGTCTACGTTGGGAAAATCTAAAGGTGTTAAAACTAGGAATGAATATATGACATTTTGGAGATAGGGGAAAGGACATAATGTAACATGTACAATTGATTTAAGTAATTGTATTAGATAAGAACTAATGTTCCTTGGGTGATGGATCTACACCAGGGGTGCCCAAACTATAGTCCGTGGGCTGGATCCGATGTCCAATGCCAAATCAGTCAGCCTGCACCACCCTTGCCGCTCCCAGAAACAGAAGTAAAACACACTCACACATGTGAAAATGCTGCCTTGGGTGTAACCACATGATTCGAAAGCTCTGTTTCCCTTTTACACAAAACCCTAGAGGAAAAATTAAAAATCAAGTCTTCTTGTGTCCTGGATTCATCTGGCAGCATTCTAAAAAAGGCTGCTGATGGTTCCATGGATTTCTAAAGTGATATGTCCATGTTGGTTTCTCTTTTCCTGAGGACACAACTCCTTCACTGTCCATAGTATCAAAATCTGATTCAGATATAGGTTGTCTCCATGACACTCATTTCTTTTGAGTGTCTGACTGAAATAGCCACCTGTATACCTTAGATTGAGAGTAGTCCCTTGCATCACACTCAAATTTCTTGTTCTTGAATTGTTTTAGAGTATCCATGAAATACTAAGTTTTGATCCATCTCCTTAATATTCTGTTCAAACAAAGCTTGAGGAGTGGTCTGCTGTAAATTCATTTTCAGTGTTTCAATTTCAGCATCAATGGAGGCTATCTCCTTACTGCATTGGTCAATGATCACAAGAATTAAATCAAAGGAACACTTATCCAAAATTGCTACCAATTTTGTTTTAAATTCATTATTATCCATAAAGAGAGTGGGACCCTTCTGCATCCTGAGACCTCTGGGAATGCGAGAAGCTTTAAAATAATCAGAGAGAGAGGATGCATGTAGCTTATATGTTGTTAATTTTTTCTCCAAACTGGTCAGTTTTATAAAGTCACTATTAGGTTCATTGATATCTATCCTTAATGAGGTAGTACCGCTCAAATGCGGTAGTATTAAAAAGCCACCCATTTTCCATCTTTTTTTCTCATTAATACATTGAGTGATGTATTCATGAGAAATAATTTTCTTTTTCTTTTAAACAGTAAGGAGGCAGAAATGGCTTGATTATTTAAAGTGACAATGTGTTCAGAATTATAAACCATACAAACGATTATTAAAAACAAGAAAGGTCCAACTCATTATTCAAACCTGATGATGAGCATTTCAAGTTTGTAGTTCTTGCAGTTGTGCAACCTAAACCTTTTGAAAAAACCAATTTAATTTAATTTAATTTTCGCGCTTATATACCGCCCACTCGGGTGCAACCCAACTCAGGGCGGTTTACATGGCGGACAATAAATACAATATAATAATACAATGACACATAATAATACAGTTCAATTACATCAAAAGAAATTCAGGGGGAAAAACACAATATCAATACATCACATAATACATAAGTACAAAGCATCAGAAATAATCAATATTAACAAAATCCCCAAGGGATGAAGCACAGCTCACATCCCATATAGTGCCCAGCCCAACTTCCCCAGCTGTGGCAAACATCAGCCTCAGTCCCTCTGTCTCCCTCCCTGCCCCCCCACCCACTCTCACCACAGAACAGGGGAGAGAGCCGAGGTGGTGTGTCGGCTTCAGCGTCTCGGTGGCAGCAGCTTCCAAAGTCCCCGCCGAGAACAAGGCACAGCTGCGCCAATATTGATAAATTGTTGGCGCAGAGAGAAGCATTTTATATTCACCGTCTGAAGACTTTGGTTCCATCAGGTTTGAATAATGAGTTGGACCTTTTTTGTTTTTTTATAATCATTTGTATGGTTTAATTTCCTATGCACTACCTTACTTACAGCCTAGATTTAAGTCAGGAGACGTGAGAAGGCAAGCTTCAAATCCTGGATTCAGGTGCGGTCCCACCTACGTGTAGACTAAGGTTCCACTTGTCAGTAAAGGGATCATAACACTTATATGTAAATGATTCTTTCTCTTTTTTGTTGTATGTTTTTTTTTAAAAAATTATGTTTTATAATAAAAATTATTTTTTAAAAAAACCAAGACAAAACATTCTTCTGGGATTCCAGGATCCCCACTCTTATCCACAGTGTTCTCAAACAACCACACCCCTGACAAATGATCCTTGGTTCTCTTGTACCAGTCCAGTTTAACCTGGAGGTAGTTTCACATTCTTCAGGGTATCTCCCAGATTCCCAACTGCCCCAAGAAGGTATATCCCTGGGAAACTATAGGCAGTGTCATAGACGATCCTAGGAGACTATTTTGACCTGCATACACTATGCCAAAAATGATGACGTCATGTAATAGCCAGTGAACCTGAACATAAGCAGGCAAGCTGGTTGTCTAGGACTATCTGTAATGCTCCCGTACTGGGTCAAACACAGTTAGCCCTGTCTACATCATCCAGTGAGCAAGGCATGTTTTCCTACCAGGTCTTGGTTCTAGTCTGCATTTCCTGAAAGCAAGGATGAAATGTGTCATATTCTGCTCAAGCATGCCTGGACCAGGTGCTGTGCCCATTTACACATAACCTGGCACAACTAAAAACAAATCCACAGTGTCCCAAAGAAAAAAGTAGGCATCGGCAATATGTGAAATAGGCTGGACAAGAACATACTGACTAATGAAGAGAGAACAACCTCTTCAGCAAGCTCAGGAGGAAGAACAGAACAAGAACAACAGATAGTTGAGAGCAAACACAACTCTTTCTGAGTAAAATGAAGAAGGAAGAATTCTGGGTCTGCAAGCTGTTGAATCAGGAGTACTGATTCCATTCATTCTCTGAATCCGTAGGCTTGTAAAACTAACCAGGTTTACATGACACATCAAAAAAAACTCTGACCTAATACTTAAACAAATGTACCCTTGCAAGTCTCACCATACCTCATCTCAAAGTGGGCCCAATATTTCACCAGCATACTCAATATTGACCTTGGGGACATGCAGTGGTACATGGGGTCACAAAGGGTCAGACTGGGCTGTGCGACTGAACAACAACACAAAAATTTAAACTGGTGTTGAATAACATTCTAGATTTAAATTTATCTATAACTTTTCTGGAGTGGAGACTTAGGGATTTAACGTTCTCTATTTCTCCTCCTGAATCCTGCCAAAATAAAACACACCATAAAAAATTGTGTGTTTTGAAAAAAGGATATTGCCCATAGATAGAATTGTTTACATTTGTTTAACCACTAGGTCAAAATTAAGTACAACAGTAGATAGATTCTGAGTGGTTTATTTATTTATTTATTTGCAGGGAAGAGTTAAGTACTACGTGTTCTTGTCCATGTGTTATGGGAGGAAGGAGTCAATGATAGGATAGCTTGAATCTCAGCTTCCAGTCGTTGGAGAGGACTGAACTGTGTTTGCCTCATGCAAACAGTGCCTAATACAGTGATGGTGAACCTTGGCACTCCAGCTGTTCTTGAACTTCAATTCCCAGAAAGCCCTGATCAGCAGGAGTGATGACTTAGGCTTCTGGGAATTGAAGTCCAAGAGCATCTGGAATGCCAAGGTTCTCCATCACAGTCCTAATATATAATGTGGGAGCATTACAGATAGTCCTAGACAACCACTGCCAGGGGGAAGAAAAGCCCGGGGCCAGGGGGAAGAAAGGCTGTCAGCTACTGTGGGTGGCCAGAGACTGCCACCCAGCTGACCCGGGCTTCTCCCTCCCAGGGCTGGGGAGAAGAAAAGCTCGTGATAGGATAGGAGTCACTGCAGCCCCTGTGGACGGATGAGGACGAGTTATTTGTGCTGCTACAGGACTTTAAATGAACATTTATGACTATGGACATTTATGAGTATTTTATGATGTTTTGTGATGTGGTGATTTATATTGTGATTTATTTGCTGTTATGTGATTTATTTACAGTTATGTGATTTATTTGCTGTTATGATTTGCATTTTTGTTAGCCGCCCTGAGTTGCATAGTCGAGTGGGCGGCATATAAATGTGATGATGATGATGATGATGATGATGATGATGATGATGATGATGATGATGATGATGATGATGATGATGATAATAATAATAATAATAATAATAATAATAATAATAATAATAATAATAATAATAATAATAATAATAATAATAATAATAATAATAATAATAATAATAATAATAATAATAATAATAATAATAATCTGTGTCAGAATAGGAATCATTGGGGTGGGGGTGGTTGCTTGTGTTTCCTTTGAGCTATGGCATTGATCTTAGAAGAAATCAACCCTGACTGCTCCTTAGAAGGTCAAATAGTAAAGATGAGGCTAAAGTACTTTGGGCAGCAAATGAGAAGAGAGGATTCACTTCAGAAATTGATGCTGGGAAAGATGGAGGGCAAAAGAAGAAGGGGGCAGTAGAAAATGAGATGGCTAGATGGTATTGTAGACGCAATGGGCACAGAGCTGGGTGGGTTAAGGAAGATGGTGGAGGACAAAGGTTCCTGAAGGGCAGTGGTCCATGGGGTCATGAAGGGTCAGAATCGACTGTGCGACTGAGCAATAACAAATGGCATCCTTCAGCCACCTGAAATGAGAACCATTTTATGTTGTTTGGGCTTTGGCCATACGGGTACTTCCACCCTCGTCTCTCCTTTGTCATCTTCTCCCACCACATCCTTCTCTCCAATAATCAATTGCTACTATTCCTTTCCTTTCCTGCTGTCTCCCTCCCCATTTTAAACCCTAGTGGTCTCTCTTGCCTTCTAGATTATTCAGATTCCTTCATTTGACCTTGAGTCCTGCTCCTTCTAGAAGTTTCCTCCTTTCAATGAAAGTACCCGCCTTTATTTGCTTGCTCTTCACTGCCAATTCTGGGGGATTTGCTGGCTTTACTATACAGCATGGTCAATATCCAGGGACAAGGTGGCCTTGGGGAAATCACTCTGAGCATTATTGATATGAAAGGGGTCAACCTGACATTGTGAAAGGGTGCCTTTATACAGTTTTCCCAAGCAGGCAAAGAAAATGGGGATCTAATGGGTAATGGCGGTGCCTTAAAAAGTGTTGCATGTTGAAAAACTCTGCAATGTCCTCTGGGACAGGTAGCAGCTTCATCCATTAGATCTTATTCACCCTTATAATGGCTTTCTTATGGGAATTTGGCCTTCGATGTTGCGGCTAGGTGAGGGGGAGGTAAGCTCAGTCCTGGGAAGATGAGACTCCCAAAATCTCTCCCTCACTACCTTCCTTGATTATCAGGCCCAGCTGCCCTAGCCGAAATAACAAAGAGTCTGTGTTGTAAACTAACAAGGCCTTATCTGAGAAATTCCCTTTCAACTCCATCCCGGCTGGAAAGAGGCAGAATAACCGTTCTTGACAAAATAAATCCTTTCAATGGTTTATTGGAATAAAAGAAAGAATATTCCAAAATATAGAATAAAAATCCTCTCTAAACTATTCTACAAAAATAATTTTTTCTAAGAAAGTAAATCAGAGTTCCAAAAAGAAATACTTATCTAAAAAGAGTGTGGCTTGAAAGCTGCCCGTACGGGTTACTGGTCGTATCCAGTCTGGAAACTAACGGACAGCATATGGAGATGAAATCAAAATGTTGTTCAGATCTAATCCTCACTACAGGGCTCTGAGCTCCGATATTTATACAAATTTTGGTGAGAACGCGTGCAGAGGTGTTCTGAGTGACAGACAACCCTTTTTGACGCCCAGTCTGGGACAGGATATTTAATCAGCATTCCCATCTGAAAGACATACATTTCACATCTACCAACAGGTGGATCCTCTGAGAATCGTGCTTCTCTCAGGTAATTATTCTGAGAACAGACACTTTCCCAGCTTCGCTGTCTGTGAACGGAGGTCAGACTGACTTGCCGCTTTTAATTGGGCAGAAGTCTGCTTCTGCATACTGTAGCCTTCCAAAATGGACTTGTTTAGGCTAAGCAAAATTAAACAATTTAACAGAATAAAAACAGATTAATAATATAGGCACACTAGGCTTTAAGTAAACAGAATAAAGAATTAAAATTCTTCCCTAGCTATGAAATATACGACATAAACATGTATAGAATAGCAATAACAGTAGTAAGTATGCTCCATTCATTCATTCATCCATCTATTTGACTTGCATCCCGTCCATCTGGTGTAACCACCCCTCTGGGTGGCTCACAGACAAATATGAATCAGCATAAAAGTCAAGTAACACAAAATATAATATAATACCTACCAAGAAGGCATTGATAATTTACATTCTCTTATTCTCAGCTCACTAAACTGTGGCTGCAGCAGCTCAGTGGTTAAGAAGCTTACCTTGTTACCTAGAAGACCAGCAAGTTGGCAGTTCGAGATCCGGCTACTGCATGACGGATTGAGCACCCATCTCTGTCCCAACTCTTGCGGACATAAAAGGAGCCTCATTCAGGTGTCCCCTGAGCGGAGTTTCTCCAGCAAAAAAACCTCTCAACCTAGAATAATTTCTGACACAATATTATTATTATAGCTCACTAAACTCAATTAAACCAAAATGGCTGTAAATAATGAAAGCGTGGCGCCAAAATGGCCGCCACGCTCTTTGCAGGCCCCCCCCGGACTCAGACATCCGGGTGAGTTAGGGGGCATGGCCACCCCTCTATAAAAGGGGTGGCCACGAGGCAGCCGAGCTGCCATTTTTAAAATAGCGACGGAGAGGAGATGTTTTCTCCGTCGCTGTTACTTCGATTCTTCGGCTCCTTAGCCCTTGGCTTTCCCGGTTGGGAAGGAAGGAGTTGCACAGAGCCTTTGGCTTCCTGGCTGCTCTGTGCTTTTTGGTATAGCAGGACAGGGATCCTGCTATTTCTACGATATGCCTCCCAAACGGAAGGCCCCGGTGACGAAACCGCGGCCAAAGGGGAGGACTTTTGCCGGCCCTGCGCAACGCGGGGGGCAGCCCTCAGGTCGGAGGACCAGGGCTGCGCCCACGCTGCAGGGCACTACCCCCACCGATACCGGTGGGGCGATGCAGGCTGGTGCTTGGCCCTCGGCTCGCCAGCCCTCAACCGGCCCTTCAGGGGCTTCGGCCCTCGGCCCGCAGTTGCTGGCCACGGGTCAGGTCAGCGGGGGGGGGGGGCGGTGCTGGTGCACAGCACGTTCCTCCTCTGGCCCCTCATGGGCCGGAGTTTTGGGCATGGCCCTATTCGGGCCCAGGCTCTCATTTTGGGGTTCCTGGTCAAATGCCTGGTGGGCCATCCGGCCCACTCGGCCCACTTTATACTGGGGGATCTGTGGCAGTGGATGCATTGCTAACGCATTTAGCTGTGCTTGAGGCATCCTTGGGGATTGCACACAACCCCATGACAGGGGGCCCTTCACTCTCTGCTGGGGGCCCTTCGTGTTCACCGGCTACCTCGACGGCCGCCACATTGCAACCAGCAGCCAGCCGGGTTGAGCTGCTTGAGACGCTCTGGCCTGCGCCTGCCGGTGTCTCGCAGCTCCCTGTTCGTCCAGAGCTAAAGCAGGAGAGTGGTCAGGTGTGGCCCCAGAGCTCGATTCCGGTTGCGAGCTCCGACGCCCGCCGTGGGCCGGAACCCCCAGTGGGGGCGGCTCACGGGGGTGCACCCAGTGAGTATCAGGTTCAAGTTTATGCACCCACATCACAGTCCACTTCCAATGGTGGGGTTCAGTGGCCGTGGCCTCGTCAAGTCGAGGCAAGTGGGCATCAGTTGCCAGCCTATCCCAGTGCCCCTTGGTTCCATACTGCTACAACGTTGGGGGTAGGGGTTTCCGCCCCCGGGGCAGTGCCGGGCATTGCAGTGACTGTCCAGGTTCCGCTGCGTATGCCCTGTGTACCTAATGTGCCGGTGACGGCCTTGCCGACGGCTGGTTATTCATTGCCCCTTGGTGATCATTTGTCCCAGGTCACGAGGGAAAGGATTTGGTGGGGGGGAGTACAGTTGATGCGAGCGGGCATCAGTTACCATCTTATCCCATTATCCCATGGTGCTAAATGGTCCCTCATTAAGGGCGGGGGTGTCCGCCCCCCGGGCAGTGCGGAGCATCGCAGGGGCTGTCCAGGTCCTGCTGCGTATGCCCTTGATACAGAACGTGCCGTCGCTGGCTTTGCCGACGGCTGGTTATTCCTTGCCCCTGGGTGATCATTTGCCGCAGGTCACGAGGGGTAAGGTCTGGAGGGGGATATGTGGATATTCTCCATGTTGAACTGTGAGCCCACTGAGGAGGAGAGAGAGGGACAGGACGACAGAGACAAAGAGCTGTCCCATCGTCGTAAGCCACCGCGCACCTGGGGCCAACTGGTGGTCGGCATACCTTATATATATGGTGGTATGCCGCAGGGCCCGGCCTGGTTGGGCCATCCCGATGGTTCCATCTATTGCTAATATTACAGGGCGATGTTTGATTTGATGGGCCCATTGAAGTTGGCTTACGACGAGGAATGTGGATGAGGGTGGCCCTACACCCTGAGTGGAGGTTGGATGAGCCCTGTCAGCACTTGTGCTCGTGTACATGACTCCCACGTGACTCGCGCCTGGTGATAGGTACCATGGTGGTCATGCTGTGCAGCGGGCTGCTCAGACACAGGCTCCACGCTAACTGGTCGGGCAGGGGGTTCCAGCCTGCCTGCCGTGTTCGACCTGCTCAGCTGGCGACGGGTGTACTAAGCGCCAGTGTCGTTACCGACTTGGTGTCCCCTTTTGCGCTGGCCCTTACGCCACCTCCGCGTGCCCGCGGGTTGGTGGGTTATGGGGCAGAGGTAGGGGTGCACAGGGGGCGATCAGAGCTCCGTCTGAAAGAACTAGCCTTGTCAAAGCTCCCCCTCCCCAATTAGTGTACTCAGGCTGGAGCGATGGCACTCAGCTCATCCAAGCAGGGATGATGCGGGGTACCTGCTGGAGGGTTTTCAATGGGGCTTTTGTATTCTATTCGGGGGTGTTAGGGGTCCCAGGATGCTACTAATATGGTTACCTTGAAAGGTAACGAAGAGGTTGCTCCACTGTGCACAGCTATGGGAGTTGGGGCTATGAGAGTAGCAGGTCCCTTCTTGGAACCACCTTTCCTAAATTGAACGTCTCCCCTATGAGGCTAGTATCAAGGTAGGACCAGGGTGAATGTCATTTAATCCTCCATTTAGCTCACCCTGTGGGTTATCCAGTTAGGGATGCCATTCCTGATGACCTTGTTCAGTCAGGTACTCGTAGTTGGTTCAGCCCCTATGGGTGGCTCGCTCAAGCAGTCCTGGTGCTTTCTTGGCACAGTGTGATATGCACTCGGCTTTCAGATTACTGCCAGTGCACCCAATGGATTTAGAGCTATTGGGTTTTTAGGTTCCAAGGTGAATTTTACTTAGATAAGTCCAACCCTTTCTGACCGAGTTAATTCATGTTCAGCATTCGAACAATTCGGGACTTTCATTCAGTGGACCTTTGCTCGCAGGTCGGGGTCTCGGTCTCTAGCCCATTACCTCGACGACTTTTGGTTCGGGGATGAACGGGGCTCGGACACGTGCACGCATCTCCTCACTACATTTCAGACACTCAGGTGGGAACTGGGTGTCCCCTTGGCGCCTGAAAAGACCGAGGGCCCAGCTACTAAGCTCACATTTCTAAATCGACTCTGTCGCTCAGGCGCCTGTGTGACGCCATGGTTGGCCTGTTAAAACGTCAACACAGGGTCCGGCTGATCAGGGGCATACGGGTGGATCTTCCGGTCTGGCTCAAATTACTCCTGGGTTTTAACAGGGTCTCTTCCTGGAGATCAGACCTGATGGTCTGCCCTGGATTGCATGTACGGTCAGATGCCTCCGGCTCCCTGACTTATGGGGGTTTACTCTGAGGGTAGGTGGACTTACGGCCGATGGCAGCACCCATGGCTTGGCACGGATCGCCTCCGCGATCTTACCTTCCTTGAGTTTCTTCCCATTTTGGGGAGCACTGATGCTATGGGGCGATGAGTGGGCCTACTCAGTGGTCCATTTTTGGTGTGATAATGCGGCAGTGGTGCACATTGTCAACACCCAGACATGCAAATCCCCCAGGGTCATGACATTGGTTTGTCTATTCTTTTTGAGAAGCCTACGCCTAAATGTGCTGTTATGGGCCAGACGTGTTCCAGGTATTAATAACGACATTGCTGCTGCTTTATCCCACCTGCAGATCCCCTGGTTCCGTGCCTTACTCCGGAAGCAGATGAATTACACTCGCCACTCCCGGCCGATATTTGGACGTTTGGCGAGGAGAGGTGAACCGGGCATGTCATTGGCACCTCGCACGCGTAAGGCGTATCACTATGCGTTCATGCGTCGTGTTTTGGAGGGGTGGACACGGGAACGTGTCCGCCGCCCGGACACGCGTCACCCCAGTTCCCAGAGTTTCTGACCCACCTTGCACGAGGCTGGCATTACTTATGTTCAGATAGGTGTGAAGTGGCTCTTGGTCACACAGCTACCACGGTAGCCTTTTTGGAGCGCTCCGCATCAGTGAGTGGGTGCCAGAGTTGGTACCATCTGTGTAAGGGCACTGGAACTCGACGATGTCTCTGTCACACATGAGTGGGCTCAAGTGGGGATACGGTCCTCACAGGTTGTTCAGCACGGCGTAGGCAGTGGAGTCAGACTGCTACGAAGTTTTATTGGAGACATCTGTCCGGTTGGTGCCCTACATGAATTTTCGACAGTGCCTGCTGCGCGCCTCAGCCTGTTTTTCTGCCACCAGGATAGGTCTACCCTTGCTGAAGTAATGTTACTGAGGGTGACCGGTGCCGCGCTTCGCGGTGTGGGGGCCCGTTTTAGCACCCATTTATTTAGGATAGGCGTCGCGTTGATCGCGGCTACGTTTGGAGTACTCGGAGACGGACAAGCGTGTACGCACAATTCTTATATGTACGTGCCCTCACTGTACGAGTACCTAGTTATGTCCTTAACCTCTTCTCCTCTTTTACAGATCCCGGTGGCAGTGGGGCTGGTGGGCCGCAGCTATGTACACTGGGCAGCAGTATAGGCTGCGGCGACAGAGAGTGGACCTCAACTTGGGCTGTGTGCATCCGCACGTATGCGATGGTATGGTATGCGCGGCACAAGGGGGCGGGAACTGTTGCCATTCCTGATGTCCGTCGGGGATGCTGGACCGCCCGATGTTCTTAATAGGCACCTCGGCGGCAACGATCTTATACGGATCACTGCTGTTACTAAACTGTTGAGGGGCTGTGACCTGGCGTTTTATATCACGTATGGCTTACACACGGTTGCTATGGTCTAACATCATGCCGAGACACCAATTTAGGGGAGATGTGGATCTCCGTGGTTCAGACTGTTCCGCAGTCAGTGGACAGGGCTGTTGCTCAGTCCCTTGCTGAGCATGGCTAGGAGACAGCCATTGGACCCATGAGGCTAGGCTTACAAAAATTTTGCCGGTAGGCAGGGGAAGGGGTCCACCTGTCGGCTGGAGGTATGTACCTCGTTCTGGGTGTGGTGCAAGCAAGCCTGGCGACCGAGCTGACGGTCTTGGGGGGGCGGTGAGTCGTCATGGATGCCTCCCCGTGTGGCGGGTAGCACTGGTAAGGTAAAGATTTATGACCCATAGGTATCCAGCAGGTTCACAATTGACTGGCCAACACTTAGACAGGTACAGGTGTAATAACGTTGACCGGTCAACGACGAACCAGGCAAGGGGTGATGGCAGGAGCTTTTCAGCATGCATCACCTTGATATTTAACGGATACACGTCATAGGGTGGGGTCAGTAGATAGTTTATTGACTACGGTCAACAATTTGTTTGTCTCAACAAACAAATTGATACAAATAGATACATTGTAGCCAATTGCCATTGGCAATTTTGGGAGGAACCTTACCAGTGTTACTGCGGCCTGCTTGCCTTAAGAATTATAATTGGATGAGTACCAATTGAAAGTTATAATTCGGACTAGGGCATTATTCAATAAAAGTGGCCCAATGCCTTTATCCATATACCGGTGTCTGAGTCTTTCTTTGGGGGGTGCGCCTGCAAAGGGAATACTGCAGAGTAGCATCAGTTTACTAATGAGGGGAACATTTGATAGTGCTTTTTGCACTCTCTGGAATACTTTTTGCATTCTCTGGATGGTTCAGAAGATAATTACCTCCAACATGCTAGGTACTGATTTCACCAACCTTTGAAGGATGGAAGGCTGAGTCAACCTTGATCCTTGTGAGAATTGAATTCAGAGTGTGAGCAGAGTTTTGGCTGCAGTACAGCAGTTTAACCACTTGCCGCAAGGGTTTTTGTTCAGAATGATGTATGACTATCAAATTAGATCTCTGGGGTCTGGTGGAATTTCTTATGAAATATCTCTCCTTTCAATGTCCCATGAATGTTTCTTCCTTCTAGAATGTGTATACTAAGTCATTGACTGGATGCCTGGGAGGCAGGGAAGGTAAAAGTGCTCTGTGCAATTTGGTGCCTAGTCATGTCTGCCAGGTGACCATGGAAACATCTGCAGATGCAGACAGTGCTTGCTCTTTGGCCATAAATGGAGGTGAGCACTGCCCCTAAAGTCAGACACAACTGGATTTCGAACCAGGGAGACCTTTATCTTTACTTATCTTTACATGCATCAAATATCTTCTGGAAACCTTCAAGATCTAAGTTCTGTTTCAAGGGGACACCCTTCATCATAAATTAAATTTCAAAACCATTCTTTTTTAGGTGAGCAAAGCAATAAGGGACCAACATAAGGGACCAACATACTCCCTTCCTCACATGTTTACTTAACACTGATGCTCACCACCAGATAGGGCTTTAGGGATTCATCACTGTCTCATCCTGTAAAGTATAAGCAAATATATGCAAGGTTTCTTTTTCTGATACAATATCAGCATTTATTTATTTATTATTTAGATTTATATCCCGCCCTCTTGCTCCAAGGCAACTCAGGGCGGCGTACAACATATAAAAACATTACAATATAAAACCCCATAAAAAACTACAATAAAAACTCTTTATAAAACCACCCCATGTCTAAAAAGACCCACCCCTTCCCACAATCATTGAAAGGACATACTTATATCTTCAGGATTTATATTTTTCAGCTACAAATTTCAGTTTAACATCTATAATGCAAGGACAGTTGCTTAATAAGTTATGTTCCTTTTAAGGGAAGAGCTCAGCTAAGAAGATATTACTGGCAAGATTTTAAAGGAATGTGTTTTGGAAATGCCAGCAAAATTTGCATATTTCTACAGTTATGTAAACATTTTTTCAGACTTATTCAGACTTCCAAATCTGGCCAAGTTATCCTGCTATGGTAATAGAGTAAACCATACTGCCAGTGACTCAACGCTGAGTGTCAGGCGGCAATTAACTAACGTGATAACCCTGAGGACTAGTGGCTTTGGCGAAGTCCACAGGGAAGGGTGATGGTCTCCAAGTCCCACTTGAATCCATCTTGATGTAGGGCAGCAGCAGCAATATTGGCTTGGGGCTGTGGAGGACTTTGTGTGCTAAAAGGACTCAGGACCAGAAAGCGACTTGTGGAGCTGGATCAGTAGTATGGGTGTCATGCTGCAATACAGAAGGCAGATGAAGGGTCACAGCATTATATTCAGAGTACAGTCTTCATGGCTGATTGCCATGATGATCACCACTATTCAGAATTGGATATGGCACAAGAAGAAGATTCAGACTTACAACATGTCTAGACTGTCCACTGAGGTGCTGACTGGATCACCCCCTCCTCCCATCTGAATGGGATTGAATGCATTCCTTGAATATCTCTGGAAGTGTAGTTTTAAAAAATGAGTTAAGATGATTGAACTTACACGACATCATTTGAGTAACAGTTATCCCCCCCCTTTCTTTTTTGTATTGCAGATTGAAACCAAAGCAATACATAGAATGGGTAAGAAGCTTTTGATTGCTATCTAAACAATGCAGCATAAAATTGATCCTCCTCATCTTCTTCTTTTGTGTCTAGGTCAGACTTTAAACTCCTAAAATGAAGCCATCTTTTAGTAAATTTATTCCATAGTTCCTTTTTCCTGACCTAGTGTGAGAAACATTAGCTGGCACAAGATTGCCATTGTCTTGGGGGGGGGGGTATGCCTGATTGTGGTTCAAAAATACCACAATCTTTAAGGAGGCTCTTTCTGTGTATTTCCCCAACTGTCCAGAGATGTTCAGGGCAAGTATTCAGTTTGTTGATACAGTGGTACATCACATTAATGAATGCATCGCATAGTAAAAAATTCTTATAATGGAGCGTTCATTATGCAACGGCGATACCCTGCATAATGAAAAAAATCGTTCATTATGCGGGGTTTTTGGTATGGGAACCCCGGATAACAAACATTTTTGTTCGTTATCCGGGGCATCTCCCATTAGCTTCCCATTACGGAAAAAACCGCATAGCGAAGCAACTCGCAAAACAGAATTTTTTCGTTATGCAAGGTTCTACTGTATCTGGAAATGCTGCATTATGTACTTCATGGCACTGGCTAATTTTCCTGGTGGAGCAACTATACTGAGTATCTTCTCTGCCAGAAATACACACTGGTGGGGGGGGGCTAAGATGGCCGGCGAGTAACATCTTGATTTATGCGCTCGCGCTTATCAATGTGGTAATTGAAGAGAATAAGGAATTAACGAGGCAAATTACTGAGATATTTTGATGGCGATAAGTCTCCTTCTTGCCTGGTGGGAAAAGCTGTTGCAGGGTGGTCGAAGTTCGGGAGGTATCCTCGGCGGGAGAGGAAGCGATGGAAGCCGCGGTTTCTCCTGACCGAGGAGCTGAGAATGGGACCTGCGAGACGGTGGTGAACCGATAAAAGTGGCACCAGCAAGAAAGTGAGTTAAACAACTGATATATATATTGATGGGAGCTTGAGGTGGCAGCGGATTGTTTTGCCCTGAAGTGATTGGAGGTGGCAAGAGTCGGCAGAAGAGAGTAGAGGGGCGTTGTACTAGGAGATAATGGCGGCGATCCTGGAAATCGAAAGTGGAGTTTGCTTTTTGGACAATGGCTTTTGAGAGACCCAGGGGAGCTGCAGATTGATTTGAGGTGTGTGGAAGTGGCTATTGAAGAAAAGTGTTTGGTTTTGGGGCGCTAGTCATCTCAGCATTTTGAAGCCGAGGCTGAAGTAAAGAAGAGTGGTTCTTTTTTATAAAAAGTTTGCCGAGTTGGGGAAGAAGAAGGAGGAGGGGCTTCCCCCTTGAAGCCTGAAGCCGTCGCTGCCGCTGGGAAAAGGGCTTTTGTTTCGTTTGCCCTAAGAGTGGATTTACTTTTTTCTTTTTTACTCCTTCGCTGTGTGGATTATAGCTTTTAATTTTTTCTTGGGAATTTTTCTCCTTTCTCTTTCCCCTGCTGAGCTGATACAAGTGGATATATTGGGGCATTTGCTCCCTGAAAATACTGGCCATGTTTAGTGGCTGATTTTGGTGGTTGGCTCCATTGGATTACAAATACTTACTGGTTGTTTGGTTCCTGCTTCCTGCTTCTTGTGGATTACAACAATTGATTTGCTGGCTCTTCTCCATTAACTAGGTTATACTAGGTTATACTATATTCAAAGGATTGCTGGCAGCTTTGGCTGCATTGGACCAGGCTCAATTGGAGTGTTTAATAACTATATAGTGCATTGCAGTGGACGTTATCATGGATAAGGGCACAAGAGGAAAAGCAAAGGAGGAGGAGCCTGTGGTGAAATCAAAGAGAAAGGAAAAACTACCAATGGAAGAGGTCCCCCCGTCGTCATCACCACCACCTGAACCTTATGATCAAACCCAAATTATGGTGGAAATTGGTAAATTGTTTCAGAAGATGGAAAAGATGGAAGATGGAAGAGTGAAGGACAGAAATGAAATGTTGAAAAAGCAAGATAAGGTGGTAGCATCTGTTATGGATTTAACAAAAAAAAGTAGAATTAAATTTGCAAAAAATAGAAGGAAATGTGAAGTTGGTTCAAAATGAGGTGAAGGTTATGAGAAATGAAATAAAGGGGACTCAGGAGGGGGTGAGGGAGAATAAAGTGAAAATGGAGGAACAGGAAAAAAAGGATTGATGCTATGGAAGATATGATGAGAAAACAGAATATTGTTATACGTCACGTGGTTGAACGGACGCCAGACCTCTTAAGAGAGAGGGTGGTCCAGTGGTTAAACAATTTAAGTATGGGAAAGGAATTTGTACAGGAAGACATTGTGAGTGCATACAGGGTGGGCTCAAGAAGAGGGAAAGTGGTCCAAAGAAATGTTTTGGTTAAATTTGCAAATTGGGGTGACAAACTTAGAGTAATGGCTTTTTTAAAACAAGCAGGTTCTGGCGCCCTGAAAATTGATGGTTTTGACGTGGAAGTGTATAAAGATATTTCTATTAAGGAAAGAGCTTGGAGGTATAAGATGAAACCGGTAACCAAGCTGTTGATGACTAAAGGTGTAAGGTACAATTGGAGATTTCCACAGCAATTGTGTTTGGTTTTTTTGGAAAAAAATGCAAGTTATTGATGAGAGGACTGACCCATTGGAGTATTTGTGTCTGCTTGATTTGGTTAAAGCAGGTTCGGAGGAGTGGCTAACCCTTAGAAAAGATTTGTTGGATTCGGGGGCCATAAGAAGAGATTCTGAGGGGGCGGATGCTGGTGGTGATACGGGTGGGGCACAGCAGGGGAGAGAGGAGGAGTTGTCATTGATCATGGTGGAGGAGGAGGCAAGTAAGGAGCAGTGAGCAATAAGTGTTGATGCAACAATTCTTTATATCTAAGATTGTAGAAAGATGTGGTGGCGTGATGCATTAACTCCCCTCTCTCCTCTTTGGATATCGAAGGTGGCGTTTTTCTGGAGAAAGTGGGGAGAGTGATATTGTGTGTTTTTTGTATATTTTTTCTTTTTGAGGGTAGGGGGTTGGTGGTAGCACGCCTAATGGAGAGTTTGGAAATTAGAGAAGGTGAAATGGTAACAGATTATGAGTAGTATTAAGGTATTAAGGTATTAACCTGGAATGTAAAAGGTACAGGTTCCGTTTTTAAGAGGCGGAGCTTACAGTTGGCATTGAAGAAGGATAGACCCGATATAGTGTTCTTACAGGAAACACATCAAAAGTCAAAGGATACAAATAATATTTTTTTGGGGTGGATGCAACACTATGAAATGGCGTTTGGCACTTCAAAAGCGAGAGGAGTCGCAACTTTGATTTCTAAGAGATTAGGATTTGAGATAACAAAAAGTATTGTGGATCAGGAGGGCAGGTATTTGATAGTGAGAGGGAAAATTGATGATGAGGAAATACTTTTGGTGAATATTTATGCTCCAAATGAACATTAAGTGGAATTTTTAGAAAAAGTTCGTAAAATTGTGGTTTTAGAAAAAGTGGCAAAGATGATTGTGGCTGGAGATTTTAATTTTATTAGGTCAAATTTAGATTGTACAAACTTAGCAAGGTGTGGAGCAGGTATGAAAGGGAATGTTCTCGATAACTGGATGGTTGCGCTGGGGCTGAAGGATTCTTGGAGAGAGGTTAAGGGGTCGGAAAGGGTATATTCTTATTTTTCACATGTTCATGGGTCCTATTCCAGAATAGAATACGTATTTTTAACAGAAAATTTGGTTAAAAGTATCGAGGGTATTGAAGTAGGAATTTTTAAGGAATCAGATCATGCTAAAGTGTTTTTGGAACTGAGGATACGAAAGGATAGTAGGAGAGGAAGAAGTTGGAGATATGATCCCAATCTATTCAAAGACCAAAAATGTAAAGATCAAATTATGGGAAGTTGGATGGAAAGTTGGCAGTGGAACGATAATGGGGAGGTAAATTTTAATGAGGTTTGGGATGCCATGAAGTCGGTGTTTAGAGGGAAAAGTATAAAGTTAGCAAGTAACAAATACAGATTGTATAAGGCAGCACAGGAGGAAAAAGAAAAGGAAATAAAACAACTACAGGAAGAACATTCAAAAAACAAGGGAAAAAATCTTTGCTAAATTACAAAGATTGAAGGCAGAGTTATTGGGTAAGGATATAGAAAAAGTAAAAAAGAGATCTGATATATCTAAAAAGAGAGTCTTTTGTATTTAGCAATAAGAATTCAAGATTACTAGCAAGAGCGGCCAAAGTTAAAAAGGAAAAAAGGGAAATTGGGGTTTTGGTTAACAAACAAGGAATAAGGTGTAATAAAGCTAGTGATAAATGCAAAATTGTGAAGGATTTTTATCAAGCATTATATGCAAAAAAAAGAGATAGATGTGGAGAAACCTAAAGGGATTTTGGAAAGGCAATTAGGGAGTGGAATAAAGCAGGATCATCAGGACAAAATGGAAGAACAAGTTTCAGAGAAAGAGGTGAAGGAAGTAATCAGCTGTCTGAAGCTGGGGAAAGCTCTGGGAGATGATGGACTCTCGTCCGAGTTTTATAAGGAATTCAAAGATGTTGTGGTGCCAAAGTTGGTAAAGCTATATAATTACATTTTAGATGGTGGACAAATACCGACTTCGAGGTATAGCACTATTATCGTTCTGCTGCCAAAAGTGGGAAAAAAATTGGAAAAGTGGAATCCTATAGACCAATCTCTCTTATAAATCAAGATGCCAAAATCTTCACAGCAATATTGGCTAATCACTTAAATAAATTTATTGGAGAATATATAAATGTTGATCAAGTAGGTTTTTAAAAGGAAGGCACATGGCTGATTTGACTAGGAAGGTGTTAGATCTAATTGACAACATTAATCAAACGAAGGAAAAGGTGGGTTTAATATCTTTAGATATTTTTAAGGCATTTGATTCGCTACAATGGTCTTTGATCAAGGAAATAGTTAATGGCTATGGATTTGGGGATAGATTTAGAAGGGTAATTGATTTGTTATATCAGAAAGGGTTTGCTAGGATTAGAGTTAATGATGAGGTTACAGATGAGGTAAAGCTGGAGGCTGGTACTAGACAGGGTTGTCCCTTGTCCCCTATCTTGTTCATCATGGCAATGGAAATCTTGGCTAAAAATATAAGGGAGGATTTAAGTATAGAAGGGATAATGGGTAATAAAGTAAGTATGTATGCAGATGATACATTATTAATGGTGAAGCATCCGGAGGGGGCAATGGATAGGATTAAAGCACAAATCGAGGATTTTGAGGCTATAACCGGGTTGATGATAAATTGGGATAAATCAGAAATGATGTTGTGTAATATGGGGGAAGAGGAGAAAGAAAGGATGGAGGGGCTATCTAAAATACAAATTAAAGATAATTTGGAATATTTGGGGATAATTATTTCAAATAAAGTGGAAGAACTCAAAAGATTGAACTACGACAGCCTGAAGGCAGAATTTAAGATTAAAATACAGAGTTTTCAAAAGTTGAAGTTGTCATGGTTTGGGAGAATTGCAATGTGCAAAATGATGTTGTTGCCAAGGATTAATTTTTTATTTGATGCACTTGCAATCCAATTGAAGGAAAAGGAGATTAGTGAGTTTCAAAAAATGTTTAATAATTTTTGTAATAGGGTAAAAAATCTAGATTGCCAAAGAAATTCTGGTACCTGCCTCAGAAAGAAGGGGGTTTGTGAATGCCAAATTTGTTAGCGTATTACCGGGCATTTCAAATTAAGAATGTTGTGAAGATTTTGGCGAGGGGAAAAGCAATTTGGGAGGAGATTGAGATGAATGATTATAGGAAAATTGGTAAAATGATCTTTTTAGGGGATAAAGTTAAAACAACAGTTTCTAGTAATATTATGATGAGGGGACTCATGAATGTGTGAAAAAAATTAAAGAAGGATTTGGCTCCGGGTGCCTCTCCAATTTTGGAACTGGCAGATATGGTGTGTTTTCCGATAAAAATAGATAAAAAAATAAAGGAAATATTGGATAAAAATGAAGTTTCTCTGGTGAAAGAATGGTTAAGAAGTTGTGGAGATGAAACCAAGAAAGAACAATTGTTTGTGCAGTTAAAATTGGACTGGTTTCAGAAACTGAAGGTTAATCATTGGAACAAAAAATATGGAAGAGAATTATGTATAGATAGGGAAATGACGGATTTTGAAGAATTGGTTTTGAAAATTCGAAAAGGAGATAAGAGCATTAAGGGTCTAGTAAGCAAACTCTATGTTTTAATAAATAAGGGGAGTGATCCACAGGAAGATTTGAAATTGAAGTGGGAACAGGATTTGAATATAAAGCTAGGCAATGATGAATGGAGAAATAAGTGGAAAAAGAGGATAATGAGAACTATGTCAGTAAGAATTAAGGAACATAATTATAAAATGCTGTGGCAATGGTACTTGACACCACAGAGGTTACATCAGATTGATAATAAAAGGGATAATTTATGTTGGAGATGTAAAGAGACTGTTGGAACCTACGAACATATGTGGTGGAGCTGTAAAATGATAAATGATTTTTGGAAAAGAATAGAAAACGAGGCAAGGGAAATAATGGGTAAGAAAATTAAACTAGTGTCAGGTACCATTATGTTAACGGATGTGGAGGGTATGTGTTTAAATAAGGAGGAAAAAGAGTTATTAGAAATTATGTTAACCACGGGTAGACAATGTATTGCTAGAAATTGGAAAAATGATGTTACTATACAATTGGGGGAGTGGTATAAGGAAATGTGGAATCTAGCATTGAATGATAAATTGACATGGGAGATAAAAGTAAAAAGAGATAAATTGAAGGCAAATAGATTTTGGAATATCTGGAAGCCCTTTGTTGATCACTCCCTTATGGGTATGGAATATAGCAGACCTGTACCATCTCAGAGTAGTTTTTGGAGATAACATTGAGTCTGAACTCTCCAGGGCATTGTAAATAAACACTGGGTGATGTGTAGGTGAAAATTAAAAGTTGATAGTTGCAAACAGGTTATAGTACTGTGGGAAGGTTTTATGAATTGGTTATTGGTGCTGTGTTAATTTTTAATGTGTTTATTAAATGGTATGTGTATTATAACAGACAATAATGCAATTTTCATTTACGTGATTATTTTTTATGAAGCTTATGTATTTTTGTTATGTCATATTATATATATGTTTGTATTTTTTTTGAAAATTAATCAATAAAAATTTATTAACAAAAAAAAAAGAAATACACACTGGCAATGCAAAAGAAATTGGGAAGTAGCCTTTGCTTCTTTTGTGTGTTAACTTGCGATGGAGAAACTGCTATGATCGCTCTTCCATCAGGAATACACAAACACGGGGAAAGATTTTCATTGCTGCCATCATGACCATGGCATAGCAAAAATGAAAGTGATATTGCTTCTGTGCCTTTGTGCAATACACATACAGGCCAAGACATTTCCCACTGTTTGTCAATTACTATTAGCAGATGTGATTTATTTGTTGCTTCATCAATACCAGATATTGACCTTGGAAGCAGTTGTCAAAACCTCAAGACTCCTTTTACCTTGTTCCCAGCATCCTCATTTGCTAGGAGTAGAGTGGTTCCTTTGGTCTGGATATACCCTCTTGTTGGTATCGCTCCACCTAAGATCAGGAGAGAAGTAGCAGGGGATGCTGAGAGAACTAAGCAAGAGAATGACCCTTGACACCCTCTGAAAGGATATGAGCCTCAAGTCCACCAGACGGCAAGAACAAACATTCTTGAGGGTACACAAGAGCAAAACCAAATTAGAAGATGGAGGAAGGAGCTCACTGGGCAAGGTACATCATTAAAGGAGGATATAGCTGAAGATCTCAACCTCCCTTTTGTCACTTGGAGGAGTCTGAATAGGCTGAGGGGTGGAGTCCCTAAATGCAAGACCAACATGCTCAAGTGGGGGCTGCTGGTGGACAACAACACACAGTGTGAATGAGGAGAGATACAGAATCCAGCTTATTTTTAAATTTAATTTGTTTATTTAAATGCAAATTTTTATGCCGCCCAATCAGTTAAACCTGACTCTGGGCAGCTCACAACAAGTTAAAACATACAAAAAAAAACAATTGAACCTTTAAAAAACCAACATACCCACCCACCTATCCCATTCATCTTTAAAAGACTACCCACGTTAAAACTGGCTGCATTGGAATTAAAAGAAATGGGGGCTTATTTAATAAGCCAACAGGCGGGGACCATCCTTCCATCTGGGCCCCACATCTGTCCTGCCAACCAGGTTTTTAGGTCTTTTTTGAAAGGTAGCAGCTCTGTCTGCTCCCACAGCTCTACTGGTAGGAGGTTCCATGAGGCTGGTGCGGACATAGAAAAGGCCCTCCTTCGTGTACCAGAGAGACAAGCCCCTCTGGCAGATGGAACAATTAGGGAGCCCCTCCGGTCTGCTCTGGTTGGATGGGCGGACACTCTTGGGGTGATGCGGTCTCTAAGGTATCCTGACCCACTACCATGAAGGGCTTTAAAGGTCAAAACCAGCACCTTGTACTGCACCCGGAGGCAAACTGATAAGCAGTGCAGCTCCCGAAGTAATGGGCATAATGCCCGCACCCCATCACCACACGGGCTGCTGCATTCTGGACCAACTGCAACCTCCGAATGGTTGTCAAGGGTTGCCCCATGTAGAGTGCATTGCAATAATCTAGCCTGGAGGTGACCAGAGCATGTGTGACCCTGAGCAAGGAGTCCCGGTCCAGGAGTGAACGCAACTGACGGATAACGCGAGGCTGTGTGAAAGCCCTCCTGGCCATGGCTGCCACCTGATCTACAAGTAGCAGCCCTGAATCCAGGAGGACCCCTAAGTTGCGTACCGGGTCTGTCTGGGGCAAAGCAGTCCCATCCAAGACCAAAGTTGGTAGCTCCCTGGATAACACAGGACCCCCCAATCCAAAGCAACTCAGTCTTGGAGGGATTCAATTGTAGCCTATTGTCCCCCATCCAGACCCCAACCGCTTCCAGACATCTGGATAGGACATTGACTGCATCACTGGGGTCCCCATGGGCCGAGATATATAACTGGGTATCATCAGTATGCATACTGATGATACCTCACCCCATGGGAACGGATAACCTCACCCAACGGCTTCATGTATATGTTAAATAGGAGAGGAGAGAGCACCGAGCCCTAAGGTACCCCACACTGTAGGGGCCTAGCACTGGACCTCTCACTCTCCAACCACACTGACTGGATACGGCCCTCCAGAAATGAGGAAAACCAGGACAACACAGTGCTCTGGATCCCCAAACCTTTGAGTCGTTCCAGAAGGATACCGTGGTCAACGGTATCGAAAGCCGCTTAGAGATCCAGAAGAGCCAGGACAGATGGATGACCCCCGTACTGCTCCCGCAAGAGATCATCAACCAGTGCAACCAATGCAGTCTCTGTACCATATCCAGGCCTGAAACCCGATTGAAAGGGGTCCAGATAATCTGCTTTATCCAGGACTCTTTGCAACTGCCGCATCACCACCTTCTCCAATACCTTCCCTAAGAAAGGGAGGTTGGAGACCGGCCTATAATTAGCTAGAACTGCTGGGTCAAGAGATTGTTTCTTCAGGAGGGGGTGCACCAAAGCATGTTTCAATGGTGCAGGAAACACCCCCTCCTGTAGTGAAGCATTTATTATAGCCCCGACCCAGCCTCCCATCACTCCCTTGGAGGCTTTTACCAACCAAATGGGACAGGGATCCAAAGGGTAGGAGGTGGTGCGAACAGCTGCATGAAGCCTGTCCACTTCCTCAGGGACAACAGGATCGAACTGGTCCCAGATAACACAGCCAGAGTGGGCTCTGGTCCCCTCCCCATCCACGCCGGGATTAAACCCCGAGTGAATCCGAGCAATTTTCTCCACCAGATAGTCTGCAAAAACCCTGCCAACCGGGCACCGGCCCCTCCCTACCAAGGAGAGACCTGGTAACCCGGAACAGAGTGGCTGGGCGATTATCCGCGGAGGCAATGAGGGTAGTGAAGTATTGCTGCTTCACCACCCCCATCGCCACCAGGTAGGTCTTAATAGCAGCCCTTGCCAGTGTCCAGTCGAAATCACTCAGGGTCTTCACCCAGCGGCGTTCTCGGCGTCTCTTTGCCCATTTAAGCTCCCGCAGTTCTTCTGTGAACCACGGGAAGATCGAACCCCACGGGCTCGGAGAGGCCGTAGTGGAGCGATTTCATCCAAGGCAGCCATAGTCGACCTGTGCCATAGGTCAACAAGTGCCTTGGAAGAATCGTATAACCGATCCAGAGGAAAAAAAACCCAGTTCCCTCTGGAATCCATCAAGATCCATCAGTTGCCGGGAGCAGGCCATTTTAATAGGACCTGCCTCCCTGTGATGAACCGCCGCCCCCTGGAAGTCCAGAGTCACTAGATAGTGATCTGACCATGGCACAGGTATAGTGTCTAATTTCTGTAATTTCAGATCACTCTGCCACTGCCCCGACAAAAAAACTAAGTCCGGCGTGTGGCCACTGCCCCTGGTTGGGCCCTGAATTACCTGAGTCAGGTCCATGGCTGCCATGGAAGCCATGAACTCCTGTGCTACCTCAGACCCCACCCCCAGTGAAGGCAAGTTGAAGTCCCCCAGTACCATCAGCCTAGGAATCTCCAACGCCAACCCGGAGATGGCCTCAAGGAGCTCAGGCAGGGAGTCCCTTACCCTGCAAAGGGGCAGGTACAGGAGTAAGACTCCCAACTGACCCCTAGGACCCAATCGCAGAAGCAGCACTTCACAGCCCGGAATTTGTGGAGCAGTGGCCCTGGCGACTCCCAATGACTCCCTAGCAATAATGGCGATGCCACCTCCCCTTCCCTCATCCCTTGGCTGGTACCAGATACCAAACCCGGCTGGACACATTTCCGATAGCTTATTTATTGGTCTGCTGACTGCTTCCAGAGGCATGCACCGATGAGGACTTGGGTTTGGGCAATGACAAAGCAAAGAAAGTGGCTTCATTTTGGCAGTTCAGGGTTTGATCGGGACATGAAAGAAGAAGGAGAAGAATAAAAGAGAGCACTTCTAAAATAAAAAAAACGAACCGCATGACAGGGTCTCTTAAATATCATTTTGGGGTGAATGGGACCATTACAGCATCCAACAAGTGTGGATGTCATAAAAAACAGTAGATCATCCTAGCCCCAAAATTCTCGGTTGAGTAGACTTAATGTCCATCTGGACAATAGCTTAGTTTATTAAAGCTTCTTGTTCAATATGGGTAGAACGGTATGGAACAATTGCAAAATCAAGCTGTTCACTGGTGGGAAAATACTAATGTATTCCAATGAAACCAAATAAAAATTGTTAATTCACAAAATTCTTTACTGTCTTAATTATTTTTCAACATTCCAAAATGTCTGAAAAATGGCACTTAATCTTCAGTGTAAACAGAACTTTGATAATAATTTTTACTGTCTTAGTTATTTTTCAACATTCCAAAATGTCCAAAAAATGGTACTTAATCTTCAGTGTAATCAAAACTATGATAATAAATCCTTCAATATTTCAGGTAAGTAGTACACTTAAATTCATGTAGTCATCACAAAAACTTCCTTTTGAAGAGAATTCGATAAATCTCTTTTCATTATCTATCATCAGGAAAGGAAGATGACAATGTTCTGTAGAAGATACAATAACGAACATTATAAATCATTTCAGTACCCCCTGAAGACCTTCCCATAGTACACAATACACAATACATTGGTTAAAACATGCTTAGCAGTTAAATTCTCAATATTTTATCGCATCTATGCCTCTCCATGTTTATTCCTTTAGGGCTATGATGTTAAATCCCCAACTCACTCTTACTAAAATTTAAGTTCTCCACAACCACCATAGTTCCATACACCTGACAAACTGCCAGAATACTGACACCTGGCTACAGAAGCTCCTTCAAAATACTTAAAGAAAACATAACAAATCTTGCTCTGAATTTAAACCATTAGGATGCAGCGTATTGAAACAATGAATAAAATAAGCCTGCCTTTTCAATAATACAATAGAAATGTCCATTCTTTCAAACTGCTTATTTTTAACTAGCTCTAGGACCACAAATCTCAGGTCTTCTGCCTTGTGGCCCTTTTCCAGAAAATGTTCGACTAAGGGTGATTGTAAAACGTGAATCTTTATCCTGGATTTGTGTTCATTTATGCGCACTTTAATTTTTCGTTCAGTTTTCCCGACATAAGCTAATTGGCAGGGATATACACACAAGTAGACACATGGCAAACTTTTACAATTGCTCAATTGTTTAAGAACAAAAGTTTTTTTTAAAACTTGTAACATTACAGTTTTTGTCTCCCAAGCTAATTTACATGCGCTACACCAGTGGCACCTGAAATGTCCGTAACCAATACTTCTGGTCTGTTTATCCACTGCCAAGTCTGTTCTTGCAACTGTTGCTGATGTTACGAGTCTTCCTGAAACCTATCTCAGGTTTCACCTCACTTCCTGGAGTATCTAAAATATGCCAATGCTTTTGTATAATTCTCCTAATATTAAACGCTAAAGGGGTAAACTCAATTGACCACTGAATTTGCCTATTAACTTCCCGACAATCTTTCTCTAGAAGTTTATGCCTCTCAGTGCTGGTTGCTTTTCTAAGTGCCTGATAATAATTCTTTCAGGATAGCCTCTATCTAATAAATTCTCTATAATGGTTGTGGCTGATTTGCTAAAGTCCTCTTGTCGTGTACTGTTCCTCTTTGCGCTGGCAAAAACACCATGTGGTATGTTCTCCTTAAGAAATCTCAGGTGGAACTAGTTAAAGTCGAGATACGTGTTCCTGTCCATCTTTTTTCTGAAGAGACTCATGTATAATTTGTAATGTTGATCTTTAAATACCTTAATATCTAAAAACGCGATCGAATCCAGCTCAACTTTATAAGTGAAAGTTAAGTTTAAATTTTGACTATTAACCCATTGTACAAATTCCTCTACATGGTTTTGATATTTAAAAAATAAAGAAAAGGTCATCAATGAAGCGTTTACAAATTACAATCTCTGAAAAAAAGGGATTAACCTGGAAAAGAGATTAACCTGTGGGTTAAATAAAAAAATCGCTTTTGAATTTAATCATATAGAAAAATTAAAGTGTGCATAAATGAACACAAATCCAGGATAAAGAATCGCGTTTTACAATCACCCTTAGTCGAACATTTTCTGGAAAAGGGCCACAAGGCAGAAGACCTGAGATTTGTGGTCCTAGAGCTAGTTAAAAATAAGCAGTTTGAAAGAACGGACATTTCTATTGTATTATTGAAAAGGGAGGCTTATTTTATTCATTGTTTCAATACGCTGCATCCTAATGGTTTAAATTCAGAGCAAGATTTGTCATGTTTTCTTTAAGTATTCTGAAGGAACTTCTGTAGCCAGGTGTCAGTATTTTGGCAGTTTGTCAGGTGTGTGGAACTATAGTGGTTGTGGAGAACTTAATTTTTTTTCAGAGTGAGTTGGGAATTTAACATCATAGCCCTAAAGGAATAAACACGGAGAGGCATAGATGTGATAAAATATTGAGAATTTAACTGGTAAGCATGTTTTAACCAATGTGTTGTGTATTGTGTACTATGGGAAAGTCTTCAGGGGGTATTGAAATGATTTATAATGTTCATTATTGTATCTTCTACAGAACATTGTCATCTTCCTTTCCTGACGATAGATAATGAAAAGAGATTTATCGAATTCTCTTCAAAAGGAAGTTTTTGTGATGACTACATGAATTTAAGTGTACTACTTACCTGAAATATTGAAGGATTTATTATCATAGTTTTGATTACACTGAAGATTAAGTACCATTTTTTGGACGTTTTGGAATGTTGAAAAATAATTAAGACAGTAATGAATTTTGTGAATTAACCATTTTTATTTGGTTTCATTGGAATACATTAGCATTTTCCCACCAGTTAACGGCTTGATTTTGCAATAGTTTATTAAAGCAGCATTAGAGAAAGGCAGCTTTGTGGTTCTTAGATTGCTAATAGTCTTCCTAGAGATAAGCCCCTTACATAACAATCAACACTAAGCTTTTAAATGTGAAAATGCTTAATTCTGTACAACAAACCATCAAGTTAAAGGAAGAGAAAGGCTAGGGAATTGGTTGGTAACTGAAGGTTTGCTATTCACATTGACAGAAAGCCTTCTAGTTCACATTATAGTGATTCCCTCTTTAAATTTAGAGATTTCTTGCTGACTGTTGGTGGCAAACCAAGAATGCTTTTTTTTATAAAAAAAAAGTCTAACTAACATTGCAGGACATGGAAGGACAAAGAGATTTATTTATTTATTTATTATGATTTATATTGCCATCCAACTCCAAAGACTTTGGGCGGCTCACAGAAAATAAAAACAATCTCATTTTAAAAACCAATAAAAAACCCATTAAAGCTACTGTACCACCAAAAATTACTCTGCTACTGTACCACCAAAAATTACTCCAACCCCTACAGATTATTAGAGGGAGAGAGTGTTCTTACTAAATCAGCCAGCAGGCAGGGGTCACCACATTGCTGGTGCCCCACACTTGCTTTGCCAGCCAGGTTTTTAGCCCTTTCCTGGAGGACAGCAACTCCATTTACTTCACCCAGTAATGCAGAATGGGAAAACAGCTGCCTGTCTCCACTGGTGAACAAACACTTTATTTGTGGTAAAATTGTCCTTCTCACACAATGGATTGGTAAACATGACCAAGCCAAGTTGATCTCTGGTGAAATCTTTCAGCCAATATCGGTTGCTATTTTGTACAGGGCTCACTAGCCAACATCAAAGGATATGGTGCATGAGACCATTAAGGGAGAAAGTTTTCCTTCATGGAAGTGGCCTTCCTTTCTTCTACTTTATGAAATAAAAAAGACATCAGTTTTAATATTTGGATTTTATATTAGAAAATGATCAAGGCAGGCTGTCTCTATGATGCCCTAAATAATTGAACAAGTACATCTGGACTATATTATTTCTTTCTCATGATATAGACCAGGAATAGTGCAGTCATCAGCCTCACAGTAAATCTGGTTTCTTATGTTTTAGTGAATGTTGCAATTTTAAGTACTTAGGGAACTTGCCAATATCCAAAGTAGTGCATTCTGGCATCATTGAATTTAGAAGAAGAAAAGTAATTTCCTCTGATCTACTTAAAAGGCCACACAAATAATGCGAGCTCTGACCTAGGGATTCTTTGCATATGTGTCTTGATAAATTGTTGGCTCACCTAGACCATATTTTCTTTCTTATTCTTTTTAAAGGTTAGTTCTTTGTGATACATCACAAACATCAGTGTTAAGGGGCCTGGTTTCCCATGGCTGGAACCTATTTGCTGGTTGGAATTACCTCTATGAATATATGTAAAAGACTGTAAAAGATGCAGCCAACTCTCCTTTCTTTTATCCCCTCATTTTTGTGTTGTTATTAGGTAATGGTAAAGGTTTCCCCTGCTTGAAAGCCAGTTGTATCCGAGTCTAGGGCTCAGTGCTCATCTCTGTTTCAAAGCCAAAGAGCCAGCGCTGTCTGTTTCTGCAGATGTTTCCGTGGTCATGTGGCAGGCATGACTAGACACGAGAGCGCACAGAATGCTGTTACCTTCCCACTGAAGTGGTCCCTATTTATCTACTTGCAATGTCTTGCTTTCAAACTGCTAAGTTGTCAGGAGCTGGGACAAAGACAGGAGCTCATTCCGTCCTGTAGTACTCGGGAATTGAACTGCTGACCTTCTGCCTCCCAGTCAGTATCTTAGCCACTTGAGCCACTGCATGCCATCAAGTTGCCTTTGACTTAAGGTGACCCTATGAATAAGTGACACGCCCCCTCCCCTCACCATTGTAGTTTACATCTGTTTTCAGTTGCAAGCATAAACCTGAATTTCACAGCACTGGAAGAAATTATGAAAGGGTTCCTATTGTAACCATCTCTAATCCCTTTGCACTAATTTCTTGTGTTTCTATTTAGTTAGTGACAGTGAGTCTAACATCAGTTGTGATATCTCAGCCTTTGACATGGTGACTGACCCCCTTTTGACATCTCTCTGCTTGCTGGTACCTAAGACCTACTGAACACAAATTTACATAAGTATAAATTGATACCAAAAGCTGTGAAATAGAAAGTCAAATACTTCATCTGAAAGCATGGTTAAACAAAATGTGACAGGTTGCAAATTTGAATTCATCAGGTTAATTTAATTTAATTTAATTGTCAAATTTATATACCGCCCACTTGGCCAAAGCCGACTCAGGGCGGTTCATAATGGCAATTTAAAAAACATATTAAAAACAGTTAAAACTACTCACCCCCTAAAACAAGGGGTGCAGGATCCAAAGGCACCATGAGGAGGAGTTCTTCTACACCAACCACCCAATGGAGGTTACCCGTCCACCTGCACCCCATACTTGACCCGCCAGCCAGGTTTTAAGTTCTTTTCTGAAAGGCAGCAATTCCATCTGGAGACGGAGCTCTGTTGGCAGGAGGTTCCAGAGGGCCGGCGCAGACATGGAGAAGGCTCTCCTCCTTGTGCCAGAGAGGTGAGCCCCTCTGGCTGATGGAACAATTAGAGAGCCCCTCCAGTCCACTCTGGCTGGACGGACAGACATCCTCAGGGCGATTCGGTCTCTTAGGTAACCCGGCCCACTACCATATAGGGCTTTAAAGGTCAAAACCAGCACCTTGAATTGCACCCGGAGACAAACTGGCAACCAGTGCAGCTCCTGGAGCAGTGGCGAAGCATGGACATACCACCCACACCCCATCACCACCTGGGCTGCTGCATTCTGGACCAGCTGTAGCCTCTGAATGGTCGTCAAGGGCAGCCCCATGTAGAACACATTGCAATAATCTAGTCTGGAGGTGACCAGAGCATGAGTGACCATGAGCAAGGAGTCCCAGTCCAGGAGCGGGCGCAACTGGCGAATCACCCGAAGCTGGGCAAAAGCCCTCCTGGTCACAGCTGCCACCTGTTCTTCTAGCAGCAGCTGCAAATCCAGGAGGGCCCCCAAGTTGTGCACTGGGTCTGTCTGGGGCAAAATAGCCCCATCCAGAACCAAAGATGGTAGCTCCCGGGATAACGCAGGGCCCCTTATCCATTGCCACTCAGTCTTGCTGGGATTCAGTTGTAGCCTGTTAGCCCCCATCCAGACCCCAACAGCTTCCAGACATCTGGAAAGGACTTTGACTGGGGTCCCCATGGGCCGAGATGTACAACTGAGTGTCATCCGCGTACTGATGGTACCGCACCCCATAGGAACGAATGATCTCACCCAGCGGCTTCATGTAGATGTTAAATAGGAAAGGAGAGAGCACCGAGCCCTGAGGCACCCCCCATTTGAGGGGCCTAGGACTGGACCTCTCACTCTCCAACCACACCGACTGGGTCCGACCCCTCAGAAATGAGGAAAACCAAGACCACACATTGCCCTGGATCCCCAATCCTCGGAGCCGTTCCAGAAGGATACCATGGTCAATGGTATCGAAAGCTGCTGAGAGGTCAAGAAGAGCAAGGATGGATGGGTGACCACCGTCCCGCTCCCGCCAGATATCATCCATCAGTGCGACCAATGCCATCTCGGCATTTACACCTTCTGTAAAAAGGGGAGACAGGCCTATAGTTGGTTAGGACAGCTGAGTCGAGAGAAGGTTTCTTCAGGAGGGGGCGCACCAAGGCATGTTTTAAAGGTGCAGGAAACACCCCCTCCCACAATGATGCATTGATCATAGCCCCAACCCAGCCACCTGTCACCGCCTTGGAGGCTTTCACCAACCAGGTGGGACAGGGGTCCAATGGGCAGGCTGTGGCGTGCACAGCTGCAAGGAGCCTGTCCCCTTCATCAGGGGCAACTGGATCAAACTGGTCCCTGATGGTATGGCAAAACTGTGCTCCAGCTCCCTCCGGACTCTCCCCATCCACGCCAGGATTAAACCCTGAGTGAATCCGATTAATTTTCTCCACCAGATGGTCAGCAAAGTCCTCAGCCGACCCCTGCCAACCTGGCACCGGGGGCCCCCTACCAAGGACAGACCTGGTAACCTGGAACAGGGTGGCTGGGCGATTATCAGCAGAGGCAATAAGGGTGGTGAAGTATTGCCGCCTCACCACCCCCATCACCACTAGATAGGCCCTAATAGTGGCTCTAGCTAGTGTCCAATGGAAGTCTCTCTGGGTCTTCACCCAGCAGCGCTCTAGGCATCTCTTTGCCCATTTGAGCTCCCGCAATTCTTCCGTGAACCACGGGGATGACCTAGCTCCACGAGCTCTGAGAGGCCATAGTGGTGCGATTTCATCCAAGGCTGCTGTTGTCATCCTGTTCCACAGGTCAACCAGTGCCTCGGGCGAATCGTGTCGCCGATCCAGAGGAAAATCCCCCAGTTCCCTCTGAAATCCATCAGGATCCATCAGTTGCTGGGGGTGGGCCTTTCTAATAGTTCCTGCCTCCCTACGATGAAGCGTCGTGCCCAGGAAGTCTAGAGCCACCAAATAATGATCTGACCATAGCACAGGTGTTATGTCTAATTTCTGTAGTCTCAGATCACTCTGCCACCGCTCTGACAAAAAGATTAAATCTGGTGTGTGGCCACTGCCCCTGGTCAGGCCCTGAATTACCTGTATCAGGTCCATAGCTGCCATGGAAGCCATGAACTCCTGAGCCACCTCGGAGCCAGTCCCCAGTGAAGGCAAATTGAAGTCCCCCAGTACCATCAGTCTAGGGAACTTCAGTGCCAATGCTGAGACGGCCTCGAAGAGCTCAGGCAGGGAGTCTCTTACTCTGCAAGGGGGCAGGTACAGGAGTAAGACTCCCAAGTGACCCTTAGAGCCCAGACGCAGAAGCAGGGCCTCACAACCCAGAATTTGTGGAGCGGTAGCCCTGGCAACTCCCAGTGACTCCCTGGCTATGATCGCAACGCCACCACCCTTACCCTCATCCCTAGGCTGGTGCCAAATACTGAACCAAGCTGGACACATTTCTGGCAGAGGAACCCCATCCTCTGGTCTCAGCCAGGTCTCAGTGATACATGCCAGGTCGGCCCGCTCCCCCATAATGGAATCTTGTATCAGGGGGGGCCTTATTACAGACCGACCTGGCATTTATCAGCAACAGCCTAAGGGCATGGTCACCCTGGGTCAGCTGCTCAGGACCTAGAGGTGTAACCGGGGGGACGGAATCAGGGACAGATACTAAGCATCTGTCCCGCATTCCCCCAGTGCGGCCCACCCCTCGGTACCCGCTATATTGCCCCATGCCCATCACAACCTCTATATTGCCCCCGGAGCCTCCCTGATTGCCTTGGACAGAATGCTGCCTCTCCTTCTCGACTGGATGGGTAGTCTCTCCCTCCCTCCCTACCCCATATAAAACCTCCCCACCCACGCCCACCACCACCCTCTGCAAGGCTCCGGCGGTGATGGAAGTGGTGGGACAGTCTTCCAAATCTACCTCGAACCCTCAACTGGGGTGAGACATTCCACCTGCAGCAGCGATGGTGGTGGGGCGGCTTTTCAAAGCCATCTCGAATCAGCACCTTAATTTTATCCCCATGGACCTCCAAGCCAGCCCCTGACAGATTGCTGCCTCTATTCCCTGGCAGGCAAGTTAGTCCCTCAATCCTTCTAATCCTCCCTCCCTCCAGCATCTCCTCCCCCCTTTTGCCCCATACCTCCCCCCATCGCCCCCAATGGGCCGTAGATCTTTCAACTCCCCACCTCCTCCAGTATAGCCTCCCTTTAAGCCCCTGCTCAAGGCTGAGGCAGAGGGAGGAGGAGGAAGGGAGGGCTCAGGACGCCGGTGTTGGAGGCTGCCCTGATACCTGCAGTTGTTCCAGCTGGCCTCCAGAGTCCCAGGTAATGGAGGAGCCCCTCCAGCATAGCCTCCCTTTAAGCCTTTGCTCAAGTCTGAGGCAGAGGGAGGAGGAGGAAGGGAGGGCTCAAGACGCCGGTGTTGGAGGCTGCCCTGATGCCGGCAGTTGTTCCAGCTGGCCTAAGAGATTATTAAAGAAAGTATGTTATCTCAAAAACTGACAATCTTTTTTGGAATATATGAAAGAAAAGTACCAATCAGAAATGGAAATGGTTTCAAATTATTCAGATTTGTGAGTAATAGCTTATAGAAGTGGTGTTGAACCTATGGCACACATGCCAGAGGGGGCACTCGGAGCCTTCTCTGTGGGCACGTGAGCCGTCGCCCCAGCACAGAGTTCACCAGAGTTCCTTATGGGAGGGACGCAGGGCAGGGCTGCTCCCCTCACCCTCTCCATGCACACCTGAGGATGTTTCTCACATCACCCGCCCCTCTGCCCAGCAGTGTTGAGTCTGTGGTGTAGGTGATTCCCACGATGGGGTTGGAAAGGAGCTATGTCTATTATTGTGTTTTTCTTTTAAGACAAAAGATGTTAATGTATGAGTTGTTTTTTTTCTAAATGAAAACCTCAGTATTAGGTTAAATAGCTGTGTTGACACTTTGCAATAAATAAGTAGGTTTTGGGTTTTCTCTTGTGAGCCAATAGCCATTTGTTGTCCTTTTTGAGATTTGGGAATTGCTTTGCCTTGAAAGAAATACCAGTGGCTTTTTTAGAGGTGGAAAATCAGGAAAAGCTTTTTATTCAGAGAAAAATCTGAAAGTCCAAAAATTTGTAGCGAACTACTCCAGCAGCCACAGCATTATGGAACAGGATGTGGTTTGGTACAATGCCAATCCTGTCATTACTCTACACATACCTGTCAACTTTTGGCTTTGAAAATAAGGGAAATTTTGCGTGCGTGGCCAAATAGGTGGGCATGGCCAAATTAGCTCCACCCCCTTCTCCCGACTCGAGTCCTTAAAGCATGGAGGTATTACAAACAGGAGATGACAGGAGATGACATGACGTCACAAACTTGAAGCCGACTATTCTGACAGTCCGCCATGTTAGTTGGCCTAAAACATTGCCTTATGGTGATTTGATTGTGTGGAGTCGTGGGTCCATGAGGGTTTGGGGGACAAAAGGACTCCCCAAACCCTTCTGGCCCCAGGGGACCCAGCAGAGAGGGGGATCACAACCCCCACCCACCGATATTAAAGGGGAAACCCTGATCTACTTTCACGACTCCACATAATCAAAGCCCCGGATGGGGCTGAACCTCGGTGCCGCCTACCCACCCACCACCCTGGCTTCCGAGGTACCCTACCCGGCCACTTGCTTCCCGCCGCAGCCCAGCTGGTCCTCCTCCTCCTCCTCACCCCCGGCTGGGGGTGTGGTCTCCAGGTCTGGGCAGCCCCCGCCCAGCTCCAGATGGAGGCCACGTGGCCACGGCAGTAGTTGGCCTTCCCACCGTGGCCCAGCTGGTGCTCCTCCTCCTCCTCACCCTCGGCTGGGGGTGTGGTTTCCGGGTCTGGGCGGCCTCCTCCCGGCTCTGGACAGAGGCCATGCGGCCGCGGTGGTAGCTGGCCTTCCCGCCATGGCCCAGCTGGTGCTCCTCCTCCTCCTCTTCCTCACCCCCAGCAGGGTGTGTGGTCTCCGGGTCCGGGCGGCCCCCGCCCAGCTCCAGACAGAGGCCACGCAGCCATGGCAGTAGCTGGCCTTCCCGCCGTGGCCCAGCTGGTGCTCCTCCTCCTCATCATCATCCCCGGCTGGGGGTGTGGTCTCCGGGCGGCCCCCCGCCCAGCTCCAGACCAAGGCCACGCGGCCACTGCAGTAGCTGGCCTTTCCACCGCGGCCCAGCTGGTTCTCTTCCTCCTCACCCCCGGCTGGGAAAATAAGGGGAAATATGGGGGAAATAATAAAATGGGAGGGGGTGGGAAGAGGGGCAAAAATAAGGGGTTTTCCTGGGTAAAACGAGATGGTTGACAGGTATGACTCCACAGTTTACCACAGAAGCACTGGATGGACTGTGTGATGGAAGGGCCTACATTGTCTCTGTGTGAGAGGTACGCGGAGGTCATATTTTTCTTAGTCTCTATTCAGTCCTTGTCAAACTACATCCTGGTAGGGTCTATGGTTGTCAAGATCTTGTGATTTAGAAGTTGCTGGCATTCCCAGATCAAGGTTGCATGGGATCCTGGATGGTGTCCACAGACAATACGTCTTGGTGAAGCTTCTACATAAATTGCTCCATTAGCAGCATTTTCATCTTCTCATCAAGGCTTGTCTTGAAGGTAAGATGGGTAGAGGAAATCGTTTCTCTAGTTGGAGCTGTCAAATGGGGAGCATAATTTATCAGCAGATAGGGAAGTGTTCACTTTTGAGATGGGAACTGACTTCAAAATTCTCTGGAAGTGGGAATAGGTTCCTGGAGAAGAAGAAGTAGTCCATTGTGCCAGTTTTAAAGCCTGAAAGGAAGGTGAATTCTCCTGGATAATCTGTGGGGAGTGTGCCATTTAAGACCTGAAAGCGAAGTCTCATGGCCATTGTTTACTAGACAGAAACTTGTATAGTTTGCTTTCTAATCTTTAGAGAGGTCTGAAAGTTTAGCCTCCAGGTTGGGCAGGGGTAGGTTATAGCATGCAAACAGTGTACTGTCATTTCTCCCCTATTCTGGCATTGATGTCACCCCCCCTCACCCCACTCCCAGTATCCTAAATGCTTTTGGGTGGGTCAGCACAAGCTCATGGATATAGTGTTCAAGTTTGGTCCAGATGCTATTACTTTTGGTTTTTTTTTATATTGTGGAGGTAAGTATACATTTATTACCAGTAGTGTAATTGCTTCTAGCTGGATCTCACTATCTTGCATAATTTACAGTCCAATCAAGAGGACTAGCATAGTTGTTTGGATCCTCTTGTGTGGATAGCCCAGGTGATTGATTTGTTGGCTCGCACACGAGCTGGAAACCAACTGAGCTTTACAAGAGAGGAAATTGGTACGGGCTAATAGTAGCAGAAGCAACTCCATCTTTCCTTAGTTTAGAGCACTGAGCTTTGTAGGACACATGTCAGTAGATGAGAGACGCAAGTCTCAAACATGGTATCTGGCTCACGTCCGCATACTGGACTGAGCAGGCTTTAACCGCAGCTAGATGCTACAAGCATGCATAAGGTACAGAGTCTCCAAGGACTCAAATAGCAGGAGAACACTAAGTCTCACTACTAACTGATTATTATACTATTGGCTAACCTGGGCACGCAGATTGGAAAATGTAACCCAGCCAGTCAAGTGCCATGTATTAAGCCAGCCTTCTAACACGAGGGGCGCATGCAGGTTATGCATGATCTTCTGATATTGTACTGAATAAATAGAGACCACCCGAGAAATCGGGACTTGGCTTTTGTACCATACTCTCGCCTCGCTCGCTTTCCTTGACTTCAACACCTTTACTCTCGAGAATCATTACAACATCTTGTTTCTTGCATTCCTTCCTTCTTTACTTACAGACAGATTGGACAAATTTTGTTTGACCAGATCTTTTCCCTTGAGCAAAGTTTAATATTGGATGGGGAAAGTCCAGCCTTTTGAATTCTTGTTTTGTCCAAATCATTTCAAAGAGAGTAAGTCCTCAGCTAAAGCCATGGGATGATAATTCCAGTCTTTTCAAGTTTTTACAGTCATCTGCCAGAGCGAATGGGACAGAGAAGATCTCACTCTTATACAAGTAATGCAAGATAATGTAAAATATAACACTCCAGCTCAACCCCCCCATTCCATTACAGTTGAGGCCAGCCACAATAACAGCCAATAGAAAGGCAGCAAATCTATTGATTTCTTTGCCACATGGCCTTGTGAATTCTTGCTGTAATTTCATTCTTTTCTTTCTTTTGGCAAGTAGCTTATCACTGTAAATAAATGGGAAGGGAGTATTGGTTTTAACATTCCTGTGAAAACAGCAGGGAGTTTTATCATGCATGTCTTTTCCACATGCCATTTTACCCCTATATAAATTAAAACTTTCTTCGCCTACTTTCTGAAGAAGACCATGTGCACAGCCTAGTCTTCATTTGAAGCAAGTTCCAAAAACCATCTAAGATAGTAGAGAAAAATCTTTTAAGTCACTGATGCCCGTCTGACAAAGCAAGTCTAAAAATAAAGATACTACTTTCAGGAAGGGCGAAAAGGAGCTGAAAATCAAGGGTGTGTGTAGGGGAAAGGAATTCATTAAATTCTTCTTCTGTGTCTAGTCCAGATGTGAAACTGCCAAAATGAAGGCACATTTTGGTGAATTCTTTCTGTGGTTCCCTTTGCCTGACCAGGTGTGAGAAAGATTACCTAGCACAAGGTAACCATTGCCTGGGGTATGCCGGATTATGGTTCAAAACTACCACAATCTTCAAAGAGGCTCTTTCTGTATACCCCAATACATTAACTAAGACAAAGGGATCATTCTGACCCTTGCTTTACATATTGGCCAGGAGAGAAAGGATGAAAATAAATTACTGTACAAAGAAACATTTTAAAGGAAGAAATAAATCCTTAACTTCATTGGTTGTTACAGCATCAATGAATTGGGTCAAGCACCAGATGTGGATCAGAAGTTTTGGGAGACACAAGCATTACCTTAATAAACAACAGGCATGAACCATAAATTGGATATAATCAAGGAATGACAGATTTTGTAGACTATATGGAGGCAAAGATGCAATTAAACATCTTTATTCTATTTGGGTGATTTTACTTGATTTTATTTTAATATTTATCATTTTTAGCTTTGGGGTTTTACTGATTGTCCTTGTTATATATTAAAATTACCTTAAGGACTTATTTTAAGCCTTTGCAAAAGGGACCATGATAGAAGCATAATTACAGGATGAAAAACACAGTAGCAGGTCACATTGTTACTTTAAATGCATTGCTTTTAAGGTGAGAAATATTTTATGGGCCTGGCCTACAACCAAGATTTGGCATTTACATATTCTGAACCAGACTTATGATATCATGGTTTTCTCCAGTATTAGTTGGCCCTGCATCTAATCTAGAACCTTCCTACTTCCTCAGAATACTGTTGAATAGATTTCTCTGCTGCTTGAAGACATTTTTCCAGTGGCACATAGACACCTATGTGAATGAAATCTTTACATTTCACAGCTTAAATTATTCCTGTCAGATATGTCTATTATATGTTTGCAGTATGGAGCATGAGAACAAAATGAACAACCTTTGTGGAGCTGAAGAAAAGAAAGAATAAGTTAGGACCTAATGTCTTGATTTTCTCACATATATAACGGCAGACTGCTATTCATTCCTAATGTTTCTTTTGTCAGTGGTATGTTTCGCTAACCTTTAAAATTCAGCAGTCTCTGGGGTGTGTGTGTTAATGCACCTTTGTTCCCATTTCTTAATTTCTACTGACGAGGATTAGATTTTAAGTAAAGAACACAGGCGTTGCTCCTCTGCTGCTGAGAACAAAGTGGAGCCAACCCAAACATGCCCAGCTTTTCGGAAAGGGAATTTAAGGCAACTAAGCCTGGCTCTTCATAGATAAATATTTTTCACACTCCTGATTTTTCACATCATGTTATATAAAAAACATGCCCTACTTTGTCCCACATTTGCTCTGTTAAATCTGAGGGCCAAGTCATGTGCCATGGAAAAGGCATATCGCCCTGGACACAGGACACCCGTGTTCTTATACCTGAGCCGCACTGAAACCTCCTGGGTGGGCTGGAGGAAATCTTTATCTAGTCTTTTCTCTTTAATTGTGTTGTAATGGAGATAGGCAAAGCCATATTGTGGTTGTGAAGATGGTGTCCCATATGTGTGGCCCACAAGCTCACAAAGAGCTTCCCAGCATTCTTGGGCTCTCCAGTCTTCTCACGCTAGCCCAGAAAGTTTACCTTATAAGAACATAAGAACAGCCTTGCTGGAACAGGCCACAGCCCATCCAGTCCAGCATTCTGTCTCACACAGTGGCTCACCATTTTCTTCAGGGTATTCCCAAGGAGATGCCTTCACCTGCTTAGGATTCCCTGGAAATGGCATTGAGAGATATCCTGCCTATCTCTCCAATCCGGAGGTTGTCCTTAGGTAGCCATAATTATAGCCATTGATACCCTTGTCCTCCATGAACTTGTCTAATCCTTTCTTAAAGCTGTCAAGACTGACAGCTGTCACCACTTCTTCTGGCAGGGAGTTCCATAGACCAGTAATCCTCTGGGTGAAAAAGTACTTTCTCTTATTTGTTTGAGAACTAGTACCCAAAGGTTTCATCGAGTGTCCCCTAGTTCTAGTGTTGTGCGATAGGGAAAACAGTTTTTCCTTATCTACTTTGTCCACACCGTGCATGATTTTATAAACTTCAATCAGGTCACCTCTTACACGCCGTCGTTCAAGAGTGAAAAGGCCCAACCGTTGCAGCCTCAGATGGTAAGGAAGGTGTTCCAGTCCCCTAATCATTCTGGTTGCCCTCCTCTGCACTTTCTCCAACTCAATAATATCCTTCTGGAGGTATGGCGACCAGAACTGTACACAGTATTCCAGATGGGGCCTCACCATAGATTTATAAAGAGGCAAAATGACACTTGCTGACTTATTTTCTATACCCTTCCTAATGATCCCTAACATTGATCATTGTCTTTTACCTTGTCTTTTACCAAGCTCTGTACCAAGTTGGATTTTGTTGACAGAAGGAGACATCTTCTGCTCCTCTTCCTCCTTTACCCTTGGTAGTTAGGTGCCTCCTTCTCATGGCATGGACATCCTATCCCACTTTTCTGTTTCCACTCAGACAGCTGCACCGTGGCAAATTGATAGTTAATAATTAGTTTTTTGAGCTTTTGAGCTCTGTTTTTTATTTAAAAAATCATGTCAGAAGCACATAAAGGTGCTTTTTGGGTTGGAAGGATCTTTGCTGGAGGAACTCCACTCAGAGGATGCCTGAATGAGGTTCCTTTCATGTCCTCAAGATCTATCCCTGGTGACACAATTGTTAAACTGCTGTACTCATGGTTGACTCTGCTTTCCATCCTTCCGAGATTAGTAAAATGAGTATCCAACATGTTGGGGGTAAAATGCTAATTAACTTGTGAACTGCCCAGAGCAGGAGTTCTCAACCTTTTAAAGCCGGAGGCTTGGTCATGCTCCCTCGACAGCTTTGGGGGCCGGACAACCAATTTGCCCTTCCTCCACCACATGGCACTTCCTGGTGTGGTGTAGGCAGTTGGGGGGCACATGAAATGGTGCCATGGGCTGCATCCGGGCCACGGACTGCAGGTTGAGAATCCCTGGCCCAGAGAGTGCACTAAGCGCTATGTGATTGCTTTTGCTTTGCCTTGTCCTCATTTTGAACATTTTTCTCACCAAAAGAATAGAAAAGAAAGAATCAAATCAAATCCACGGAATAAAGTATTTCAAGAAATGTTAAACCAAGATTAGTTGCTCAAGTCACTAAGACGCTGACTGGGAAGCGGAAGGTCAGCAGTTCGATTCCCGAGTACTGCAGGACGGAAATGAGCTCCCGTCTTCGTCCCAGCTCCTGCCAACCTAGCAGTTCGAAAGCAAGAAATTGCAAGTAGATAAATAGGGACCACTTCGGTGGGAAGGTAACAGCGTTCCGTGCGCTCTGGTGTCTAGTCATGCCTGCCACATGACCACAGAAACGTCTGCAGAAGCAGACAGCGCTGGCTCTTCGGCTTAGAAACAGAGATGAGCACTGCACCCTAGAGTCGGATACGACTGGCTTTCGAGCAAGGGAAACCTTTACCTTTACCTTACTCTATTAGATGAAAATACTTTCCCTATCACTAATTCAATTATTTTGCATAGGCAGTGGCATGTAGCTAAATATATACATGGCTAATAATCTAGTTCATCCAATTAAATTTACTTCTATATTGTCCATACCATCTCTTGTTATTTTGGCAGGGTAAACTCCAGCTCATCTGTCATCTTATGTGGTTTATCCTTCTCAGAGACAGTAATTTGCTGAATCAGATGTATGGCAAACAAATTAGTGTAATTGATTTACTTCTTTTAAATCTTCCTTATTCCTTGGCTAACACATTTCTGTACCAGAAGAGGGGTTAAACAATCAGAAGGCAAGTGCAGAGAACTGATTCTGGATGTGGAACAAAGGAAACAGTCTCTCAGTTTACCAGAGGCCTCCATTAGCATCACTCTTCCTTGTTTCTCATGAAAAGAATTATGGGTGTCCCCTTGGCAGCCAGATAAAACACCATCTTATTTAAACATTCTAAGGATGTTGTATATTTGCCTGTAAACATACACACCTCAGAATGTCTTCTGACTCCCCCTCACTCTGCCTAATTGGCTCTGTAGCTAAAATATGCCAGTAAAATATCCCTTCCCAACAACTGTGTTAAGAGCCTAGCTCCTAACTTCTTAGACAGAAACTCTAACACAGGTTTGTAGATTAGCATGTTATGTTAATTTGTTGCTTAACAAGAACAAGAAGAACAAGAAGGAGGGCAAACAATGTTTCATTGTGCATTTAACATAATGAGAATGATAGTAATTGATGTTTTGGCATTACAAAATAGAGAGTTTGACATATTTCTTAATCTTTTGCCTTTAAAGTGCTTAGGTCTGAGAACATTTTTTTAGTCCTTGAAGAAGAACGGGGTAGCTGAACTGTCTACCTAAATGTGAAAAATAAGTTATTTCCATACATTTTCTAGTAATTGGATGATTCCAGCATCCTTTTGCCAAATCCAGTTTTGCCTTCTGTTGTGTATGCATGAATTGATCCGCCACCGCACACAACTCAGCTGCCAGCTATAGCGCAGCATCTGCCACTGCACGCAGCTCAGCTGCCAGCTATAGCGCAGCTGAAGGAGCTCAGCCCACGTGGCTCAAATCACCCAATCAGTAACAAGCGTGGGAAACCTTCCCGCCACAGGTGAACCTTAGGTATGCAGTATGTCCCAATGACATCACTGCTACCGCAACCAATGGGCACCCTTGGGGCGAAATTCAAATGCAATGTATGATATATAAGGAGCTGCGTCTCTGCCATTTGGGTATGTACAGATTGACCATGCTGCAATAAAGAAGTGTTTGGCCCTCCTGTTGGCTCCGTGTGCAATCAATCTGTCTACATCAAATTGGCGACGAGGATGGGATGATGGTGTCCCACAGAGTTACCCTTGCTCCGTTCGATACCTCCCAGCCCGAGTCATGGGACCTCTACGAGGAACAATTCCTGTATGCGATGGATGCAGAGAACATCGAGGGCGAAGCGCAAACACGAGCCTGCCTACTGGCTCAGTGCGGGTTGCCAACCCTGGAACTGGCGAGGAATCTCCTGATGCCGAGGGTACTCAAATCGGTGCCCCTCACCGAAATTCTCGTTGCGTTGTGGGCACACTTCTGCCCATGTTCCTGGCAAGACTGGCCTTCCACCAGTGCAACCAGCGACCCGTATAGTCCGTAGTGGAGTTTGTCGCCGTGTTGAGACTGGCGGCTGTCCCTTGCTGGTGGGGAGCCTTCCTGGCAGAGGCATTGCAAGACTGTCTCCTACTCGGCCTGTGGGATGAGGAGGCTCAGCAGAGACTGTTGGCCCGGGATGAGGACATCACCTTCGAGCAGGTCTTGTGGGCTGCACAGGCTGCCGAGGCGGTAAAGGATGGAGTACGGGCATGCCGAGCAAGAACCGCAGCCTCTGGAAACTCAATGTCCGTGGTGCAGGCCCACAGCTGTTCGTCTCGCAGGGAGCAAGAGCCGAGAGCCACGGCAGCCGCCACCACGTCCTCATCAGACGAAAGCGAGAGTAAAAGCGAACCAGAGGTCCATAAGGTGAGGAAAAGGAGAGACACTGCCAACGCAAGCCGATGCTGTGCGGGGTGCGGGGGCGCACACGCCCAGAAAAAGTGCCCCTTCAAGAAGGCAGAGTGCGACAACTGCGGGCATTTGGGCCACATTGCGAAGGTATGCAGACAACGCAGAAGCCAAGACCCTGACCGGACCAACCGCCATGGCCGAAAGGACAATGCCATCCGGAAGGTGCATGCGGGAGACGTGTGTCGGACCGGCGCACCCTTTTTTTTTAAAGGTACTGTTGTAGGGGGTCCAGGTGAAGATGGAGGTGGATTCAGGGACTGCCTTCTCCATAGTCTCACAGACCGAGTTTCTGTGAATACCCCCTAGGGACCACCCCAAGCTGAGAACCCTCAGAACGTACTTGCGGGACGTTCAGGGAAATTACATCCCAATCCTGGGGGTGGGGGACTTTACCGTCCGTTTCAAAAACTTCACAAGGAAGTTGCCCTTAGTAGTCCTTAAGGGGGGGCAGTTGTCTCCTGGGTACCCAGTGGTTTGAACCACTGGGTATTGCATTGACTGGCATTAACGCCGTCTGAGGCGACCCCATTCAAGATGTGTGCAACGCACACCCAGCGGTCTTCGAGAAAAGACTTGGGGAGTACAGGGGGCCTCCTGTGGACTTTGATAATGATCGTTCCATTCGGCCCGTACGCCTCAAGCTGAGAAGAGTGCCTTTTGCACTAAAGGACAAAATAGAAGCAGAACTGGACAAACTGGTGGGTCAGGGGATTCTGGTTCTGGTGGACTCCGTGGATTGAGAGACACCGATTGTAACTGCATTGAAATTAATGGGGATGTTAGGATTTGTGCTGATTACAAGTGTACGATCAACAAGGCTATTCGCCCCAATGCCTACCCGGTGCCGGTAGTTAGCCACTTGTTGGCCAAGTTACACGGGGGTAAATGCTTTGCAAAGCTGGACCTAGTGCAGGCTTACCAGCAGTTAACAGTCATACCTGCGGCCGCAGCTGCCCAGATGATAGTTACGCACAAGGGTGCATTTAAGGTGACACGCCTCCAGTTCAGCATGAACTCAGCTCCCAGGATTTTTCAGGCGCTTGTAGAACGCCTCCTTAAGGGTCTCCCTGGGGTGTTGCCACACTTCGATGATGTATTGATAACAGCTGGGGATGAGTCAGAGTTAGCCCAGAGGTTAGACCGGGTACTGTCTGTGTTTGAGAGGGCTGGGTTTCGCCTGAGAAGGGACAAGTGCGTATTCTACGCAAATGAGGTAGAATTCCTGGGGTTTCAGATCACCCCCGATGGGGTTAAGCCCTCAAAATCCAAGGTTGCAGCCATTCAGAATGCCCCCACACCAGCCTCTAAAACAGAACTGCAATCATTCCTGGGGCTTCTGAATTTCTACCACTCCTTCCTCCCATGGAAGGCTTCTGTGGCAGAGCCGTTACACTGCCTATTGAAAAAGGATGCAGTCTGGTGGTGGGGGGAGGCTCAAGAGTGAGCAGTAAATGAGTTGAAGCGGCTCCTGTCTTCAGAGGCGATATTAACTCATTTTGACCTCAAGAAGCCCATAGTGCTTGTGTGTGATGCCTCACCGGTGGGGGTCGGGGCTGTCCTCTGCCATGTGCTCGAGAATGGGAGGGAGGCACCGATTGCGTTCTACTTGAGATCCCTCTCGAAAGCGGAGCACAATTATGCCCAGACAGATAGGGAGGCCCTCGCGATCATCGCAGGGATAAAGAAATTCCATGATTTCTTGTACGGAAGGGAGTTCACCATTGTCACGGACCACAAGCCCCTCCTGGGGATCTTTGTCACGGCCAAGCCCACCCACAGATCTTGTCCCCTAGAATGTTACGGTGGGCAATCTTCCGAAACGCATACCAGTTTACGCTGGTGCATCGCCCAGGGAAAGACATCTCTTTTTTTCCACACACACACCCAACAGGGACAAGGATGCTCTGACTTTGTTACACAACTCTCTCTGTCTCTCTCTCTCATCTCTCATCTCATGCAGATGCGCTTTCCAGGTCTCCCCTGCCGGAGCTGGGAGAACCCGAGTGCGAGGTTGAGCAAGAGCACCAGGTGCTGCTCATCGATTCCCTTGAATCATCCCCAATCGTGCCTGCGGATATCGCCAAGGCAACCGCCAAGGACAAGGTCCTGTCCCAAGCACTGGCATGGGTAAGAAGGGCTGGCCCTTAACATCCCCATCCGAAGAACTCGCATTGTTCTTCAGGAAACGTTCCGAGCTTTCACTCGAGAGAGGATGCCTCCTCTGGGGCCAAAGAGTAGTAATTCCCGAAGTCTTGCGAGCCAAGGTACTCCGTCTACTCTATACGAGTCATCCGGGAATCGTGAAGTCAAAAGCTCTGGCAAGGAGCTACTTTTGGTGTCCCAACATAGATAAGGACATAGAGCAGTGGTGGGCGCATGCGAGAGTTACCAGCTCTCATGGACCGTGGAGCATAGGCTACCCCCTAGGGAGTGGGACACAGCCCGTGGACCATGGTCAAGAATCCACGTGGACTTCGTGGGGCCCTTCAGGGGCACAATGTTTCTACTTGTGGTTGATGCATTCTCGAAATGGCTTGAGGCGTTCCAAAGCGAAACACGTCCCCCACGGCCACAATCAAAAACCTGAGGGAGGTGTTCATATGCTTTGGCCTGCCCGACATGTTAATTTCGGATAACACATCCATTTTCATGTCCATATAATTCCAGGCGTTCCTCGAGCGGAACACGATCAGGCATGTCACCTCTGCCCCCTTTCACCCTGCCACAAACGGCCAGGTAGAGCACCTGGTCCACACTACAAAGGAGGCACTGAGGAGGATGGGTCCTGGGGACCTGGAGCTACAGCTCTGCCAATCCCTCACTTGCTATCGGGTCACTCCGCTGGCATCGGGGCAATCCCCCGCAGAACTCCTGATGCGGAGAAGAATTTCAACGTTGTTTGACTGCTTGGATCCTTCCAGGATGGAGGATAGAGGCACGAATGTCAGGATGGAGGATAGAGGCACGAATGTGGCAGTAGATCAGAGGAAAGTGTTTGGGGCAGGTGATCCAGTCTACTTGCAGGAATTATGTGAGCTCAGGGCCAGCGTGGGTACCCGGGAAAGTGGTGGAACAAACCGGGCCAGTATCGTACAGAGTTAAAACAGGGTCGGGGTTGCTGTGGCGGAGACACGCTGATCAGCTTAGGAGAAGAGTCACGGAAACCACAGGGAAAGTGATCTAGAAGTGTCAGCATTAGGGTTACCCCCCCATCCATTTAACCCAAGGGGGGAATACAGGACTCAGCCTGACAGGCTGCCCAGAACCACGGGAGTCAGTTCCCCAACCCGATATTGTTTCAGGATGGGGGGGGGGGTTCATGAGTGTTACCCCACTCGTCCCAGTGAGCAGCGGGGTTTTGAGTTCTCCCAAAGGTCCCCTCATCCTCACCGGTTCAGAGACACCACATCCCTGCCCTTGCCAGGATTCGATGGGACCCTGCAGTTCTCCCGGGGGGAAGGCTCAAGCGCAGCAGCTGAACCCGGCAGTGCCATTGAACCAGCCAGTCAACCGCAGCACGTCTGCCGGCTCCCACAATGGTTGAGGGACTTTGTCCCATCCTAGAGGGAGGGATGTTGTGTATGCATGAATTAATCCACCACTGCACGCAGCTCAGCTGCCAGCTATAGCGCAGCTGAAGGAGCTCAGTCCACCTGGCTCAAATCACCCAATCAGTAACAAGCGCGGGAAACCTTCCAGCCACAGGTGAACTGTAGACAGGTATGCAGTAAGTCCCAATGATGTCACTCCTACCGTAACCAATGGGCGCCCTTGGGGCGAAATTCAAATGCAATGTATGATATATAAGGAGCTGCGTCTCTGCCATTTGGGTATGTACAGATTGGCAAGGCTGCAATAAAGAAGTGTTTGGCCCTCCTGCTGGCTCCGTGTGCAATCAATCTGCCTACATCAAACCTTCCATAACAGGAGACAGTACCAGCAGGTGTAGAACCAGGGAGTATTATAGAAAAGAATCTGCCATAGGTGGCTAGTTCTTGGTGAATAAAAGATTGCTGAAGCAGAGCATCTTCGGAGGAAAATTACTTCTGCAGAATGATTTCATCTGGTAGCCAGCTGATTGGTGAAGATCAGCACAGCTGATCCACAGCATTTTCACTACCACCACAGATCCTCACTGACAAACAAGTGGGGCTGGTCACGGCCAATCAGCTGGAACCCATCTCTGCTGACTGGCTGACACCAGCCTCAGCTGATTGGCAGTGGGGATTGGCAGCAGGATCTGTGGTGGTAACAGAAAACCTGCAATTTAGCTGAGTTTGGTCTCTGACAATCAGCTGAAGCATGACTCCACTGCTGCCACAGATCACCATCAACAATCAACAGGTCAGCTGGAGCCCATCTCTGTTGCTGCAGCAGTTCATTTTTAAAATATTATTTGAATGAGCATGGTGTTATGTCACTTCAAGTAATATTTTTAAAAAGATCCATGGCTCTTGTGGAGACAGGCTCCAACTGATTGGTGGAGGCAGGCCACAAATTATCAGAGGTGTTGATCTGTGGCAGCAAAGATGCTGCCAATCAGATGGGGGCCATCTTTGCCAATCACCTGAAGTCCATTTCTGCTGAAGCGCAATTTATCTGAGAAACCCTAGATAAAGAACAACTTGTGCAGGCACACATCCCAAATTGATGTATTTTGCACTGATACAAGTACTGATGTAAAATAAATGACCCACAGCCAGTGGTTTAAAATTAACTGCTTGGTGGTCAAAATACAACAATAAAAGTTCTGGTATGCACACTGCATATTTTTCTTCTTCTGGTGTCATATCTCATTCTAAATATTGGGGATCATCATGGCGATCAGCCATGAAGATTGTCCTGGGAGCAAAAGCCGCCAACACTGCTGTTGCTCCTGAGACCCTTCCCCAGTCCGGCATTGGCCGCGGGCAAGGAGGCAACACCTGGGTGCCGCAGTATCGCCTTGCCCCATCTCTGCCGATGCTGCCTAGAATGTTGCCTGGGTTTCGTCTAAGTTTTGGTAAGGTCGTTGAGCCTTGGCTCCGACCGGATTCATTTGTTACTATGTAATATTGTTGTATTTGCACTTTATCTTCTGTATCTTCTGTAATGAAAAATTGTATAGTCTTTTTGGTACTTTTTTGATGTTTCTTTTTATTGGTAATTGTAATGTGTTATGGACTACATTGAACTTGTATAATTTATGCTGTATGTTGTACAATGCCTCCTCGAGTCACACGCTGTGTTGAGTGAGGTGGGATAAAAACCTAACAAATAAATAAAATAAATATAATGCAGTCATCTTCTATTTGCCTTCTGTATCACAGTGTGACACCTGTACCACTGATCCAGTTCTGTGAGACACTTTCTGGTCCTGAGCCCTTTTGGTACATTAAGTCCTCCTCAGCTCCAAGCCAGTATTGATGAAGCTGCTGCCCTTCTTCAAGATGGATTTAAGTGCAATTTAATCCACTTGGGGACCATCACCCTTCCCTGTGGATTTCAGCACCCAAAGCCTTTAGTCATCAGGGTTGTCAGGCTAGTTAACCGTTGCCTGACACTTGGTGTTGAGTCGCTGGCAGTATGGTCTACTCTATTACCATAGCAGGGTAACTTGGCCCCTGAAATTTCAACATGAATTGCAGTCTGCATCTATTTAGAGCAAGTAAAATGGAAGCCCACTTTAGAAATAATGGACCCTCACCCCTTCTGCTACAGAAGCAGAAACAGTACAGACCACATAGTAAGAGCCTTAGTGTTCTTCTTGTGCCATATCCAATTCCGAATATTGGCTATCATCATGGCAATCAGCCATGAAGATTTTCCTATAATTACAATGCAGTGGTCTTCCATTTGCCTTCCATGTTGCAGTATGACACCTGTACCACTGATCCAGTTCCATGAGTCACTTTCTGGTACTGAGCCCTTCTGACACACAAAGTCCTCCTCAGCCCGAGGCCAGTTGTTCTGAAGCTGCTGCCCTCCATTAAGATGGATTCAAGTGGGATTTAATCCACTTGGGGACCATCACCCCTCCATGTAGACTTTGCCACCCAAGGCCATTACTCCTTGGGGTTGTCAGGTTAGTTAACCACCATATGACGATCAGAGTTGTGTCACTGGCAGTATGGTCTCTCTATTACCATAGCAGGATAATCTTGGCCAGACTGGAACACTGCACATGGTTCCTTTAAATAACTTATTTATTTATTACATTTATATCCCACCCATCTGGGATATTTTCCCACTCTTTATAATAATAAATGAAATATTTATTTTTTCATTTACAGGTAACATGTACAAATACGAATCAGTAATGTTGACTAATTAAACGTATTAACCTAACTTTAAAACAGGTTGGCCAGCAGCAGTGGTATGGAATATGCTTATAAGCAAAAGTTCTCAGGTTCATGTAAAAGGCGATGGGTGGAAACCTTTCTTGGAGAACACTGAAGGTCTCAGCCATCTTTTTGGCATCTGAGTTTCCTGGAGAGCCCCCACCTCCGGCATCTTTATTTTAAAATTATGAATCAAGTTGTATCTTAGGCAAAAAATATGTCTGTGGGATTCTGGAAAAACTGCTATCAGTTGGAGTAAATAGTACTGTACTTGGCAACATGGGCTAATAATTTGTAATACAATTTCCTATGCGTTTCCTTGTTTGCTATTCACTTCATGGATGACATAATTTCTTTACAATCTGTGCAAGCCATGAGGAAGAGGTTGGATGCTTTAAGAAGGGAAAATGATAGGTAATGGGGCAAAGATAATATCTATGTATTCTCTGCCCAAATACCTAATTTTACAAGCCACTCTATGTGCCACGTAGCAATAAGAACAAGAACAATTTCCTCCTCTTTTTTTCTTCTCCATATTGCTTATGAATGATCACCCAACCAAAATCTCCCCTAGCTACTTTACATAACTTGTAATCTGTTTTCCATTCATGTAAATAAGGCAGCATGCTCATTTCAACATGTTCTACTAACTATTTCATGCTTGGTTAGCTCCTGTCAAGAACTATAGGGACATTTGTAAGAGTGAAAATGTCTTAAGAACAGCCTTGCTGGAACAGGCCACAGCCCATCCAGTCCAGCATTCTGTCTCACACAGTGACTCACCATTTCCTTCAGGGTATTCCCAAGGAGATGCCTTCACCTGCTTAGGATTCCCTGGAAATGGCATTGAGAGATATCCTACCTATCTTACTTGATATTTTCTTGTTCATGTTGAGAAGATGTCCTTTATAATGTCTTCTGCCTGCCTTTGACACAGCACATCAGCTGTCCCTGGCACTCACAGATATAACAGTACTAAGGTAAAGGTCATCCTTGCTTGAAAGCCAGGCGTATCAAACTCTAGTGTTCAGTGCTGTTCAGGTCCCCCAAGGTTCAGTACTGGGACCCCTGCTTTTCAACCTCTTCATAAATGATCTAGAAGTAGGAGTAAATAGCAAGGTAGCCAAATTTGCTGATGACACTAAATTATACAGAGTAGTGAAAACTGTGAGAGATTGTGAGGAGCTCCAGAGGGATCTCTTGACACTGGGGGAGTGGGCAAAACAGTGGCAAAAGAGCTTCAACATTAGTAAGTGCAGAGTGATGCACGTTGGGGCATAAAACCCCAATTACATTTATAAAGTGATGGGGTCTGAACTCTCTGCGAGAAACTAGGAAAGGGACCTTGGTGTCCTGGCAGCTCAGTGAAGGTGTCGGTGAGGAAGGAGGAGGAGAGCCGGGCGACCGGCTAAGGGGCCTGCCGCCGGCGCCGCCGGACAGCCACCCCAGCCGGGGGTGAGGAAGGAGGAGGAGAGCCGGGCGAGCGGCTAAGGGGCCTGCCACCACCGCCGCCGCCGGACAGCCACCCCAGCCGGGGGTGAGGAAGGAGGAGGAGAGCCGGGCGACTGGCTAAGGGGCCTGCCGCCGGCGCCGCCGGACAGCCACCCCAGCCGGGGGTGAGGAAGGAGGAGGAGAGCCGGGCGACCGGCTAAGGGGCCTGCCGCCGGCGCCGCCGGACAGCCACCCCAGCCGGGGGTGAGGAAGGAGGAGGAGAGCCGGGCGACCGGCTAAGGGGCCTGCCACCGCCGCCGCCGCTGGACAGCCACCCCAGCCGGGGGTGAGGAAGGAGGAGGAGAGCCGGGCGACCGGCTAAGGGGCCTGCCGCCGCCGCCGCCGGACAGCCACCCCAGCCGGGGGTGAGGAAGGAGGAGGAGAGCCGGGCGACCGGCTAAGGGGCCTGCCGCCGGCGCCGCCGGACAGCCACCCCAGCTGGGGGTGAGGAAGGAGGAGGAGAGCCGGGCGACCGGCTAAGGGGCCTGCCGCCGCCGCCGCCGGACAGCCACCCCAGCCGGGGGTGAGGAAGGAGGAGGAGAGCCGGGCGACCGGCTAAGGGGCCTGCTGCCGGCGCCGCCGGACAGCCACCCCAGCCGGGGGTGAGGAGGAGGAGGAGAGCAGGGCGAGCGGCAAAAGGGCCTGCCGCCGTCGCCGACGGGCAGCCACCCCCAGGGGGGGTGGGGGGTGAGGAGGAGGAGGAGAGCCAGAGTTCCAGGCAAAGGATAAGTAACAGATATGCAAATGTAGAAGAACTAATATAGCAACTGACATAGAGACTTTATACTGACTAAACATAGAAACTGACATAGAGACTGTATTTTAAAGTGTGATAATATGCATGATAATATGTTGTCTTAAATGTGTTAAATTTTAAAAACTGTGATAAAATGTATGAGGAGAGAAAAATGGCGCAGACACCGGCAACCACGCCAAAAATCTTGCCAAGAGAACCCTATTGACCAAAACAAAAGGCAAAACAAAAGGGCAGGCTAGGTGATACAGGATGCTTAACACCACAGAGGGGAGAAAGGGGAGGGACAGGAAGGGGGGAGGGGAAATGCAATGTTGCAAGGAACAATACTGCATAGGGACGTGGAATGTGAGATCAATGAACCAAGGAAAACTGGAAGTGGTAAAAAGTGAGATGGAAAGAATAAGCATTGACATCTTGGGCATCAGTGAGCTAAAATGGACAGGGATGGGTGAATTCAGCTCTGGAAACCATGATATCTACTACTGCGGGCAAGAAAACCTTAGAAGAAATGGAGTAGCCATAATTGTCAATAAAAGAGTGAGAAAAGCAGTAATGGGATACAACCTTAAAAATGACAGAATGATGTCAGTCAGATTTCAAGGCAAACCTTTCAATGTCACTGTGATCCAAATATACGCACCAACCACTGGTGCAGATGAAGCCACAATGGACCAGTTCTAGGAGGACTTACAACACCTCATAGAACAGACACCAAGAAATGATGTCCAAATTATATTAGGAGACTGGAATGCCAAAGTAGGAAATCAAAAAGTGGAGGGAATAACAGGCAAATTTGGTCTTGGAGTACAGAATGAAGCAGGGCAAAGATTGATAGAGTTCTGCCAAGAGAATGCACTGGTCATAGCAAACACTCTCTTCCAGCAACACAAGAGGCGACTTTACACATGGACATCACCAGATGGCCAACACCGAAACCAGATTGACTACATACTCTGCAGCCAAAGATGGAGAACCTCCATACAGTCAGCAAAAACAAGACCTGGAGCAGACTGTGGCTCAGATCACAACCTATTGATCGCAAAATTCAGGCTTAGACTAAAGAAAATAAGGAAAACACGGAGACCAGAAAGATATCACCTAGACAGCATCCCTAAAGAATACGCGGTGGAGGTGATGAACAGATTCAATGGCTTAGATTCAATAGATAGAGTGCCAGAAGAATTATGGACAGAGATGAGGGACATCATGCAGGAAGCAGCAAAGAAAACCATATCAAAAGAAAAGAAGAGTAAGAAAGCAAAGTGGTTGTCTGATGAGGCTCTGAAAATAGCAGAGGAAAGAAGGAACGCAAAAGTCAAAGGAGAAAGGAAAAACTACAATCATTTGAACACAGAATTTCAAAGAAAAGCAAGGAGAGATAAGGAAAACTACCTAAAAGAACAGTGCAGAGAAATGGAGGAAAACAACAAAAGAGGCAGAACCAGAGATCTTTTCAAAAAAATCGGGGAAATTAAGGGAACATTTAAAGCAAAAATGACCATGATAAGGGACAAAGAAGGAAAGGAGCTAGCTGATGCAGAAGAGATTAAGAAAAGATGGAAAGAGTACACAGAGGAACTCTACAAAAAGGACCTCAACACTCCTGACAATCACAATGATGAAGAAGTAGAACCTGAGCCAGACATCCTGGAGAGCGAAGTCATAAAGGCCCTAAAGAGCACTGCAAACAACAAAGCTAGTGGAGGTGATGGTATCCCAGTTGAATTTTTCAAAGCGCTAAAAGATGATGGCGTCAAATTACTGCATTCAATATGCCAACAGATTTGGAAAACAAAACAATGGCCACAGGATTGGAAAAGATCAGTATACGTCCCAATCCCAAAAAAGGGCAATGCCAAAGAATGTTCAAATTATCGAACAATCGCGCTCATCCCACACGCCAGTAAGGTGATGCTCAAGATAATACAGGATAGACTTCAGCAGCATGTGGAAAGAGAATTACCAGAGGTGCAGGCAGGTTTCAGAAGAGGCAGGGGGACTAGAGACCACATTGCCAACATACGCTGGATCATGGAGAAAACAAAGGAATACCAGAAACAAGTTTATTTCTGTTTTATTGACTACACTAAGGCATTTGACTGTGTGGACCACAACAAGATGTGGCAAGTAATTAAAGAGATGGGAATACCAGAGCACCTCATATGCCTCCTGAGAAATCTGTACATGAACCAAGAAGCAACAGTTAGGACAGAACATGGAATGACAGAATGGTTTGGAATAGGAAAAGGAGTAAGACAAGGCTGCATTTTGTCACCATGCCTATTCAACCTATACACAGAGCACATAATGCGCAGTGCAGGGATGGAGGAATCACAATATGGGATTAAAATCGCTGGGAGAAACATCAATAATTTGAGATATGCAGACGATACCACCCTAATGGCAGAAAGTGAGGAAGACCTAAAGAATCTCCTGATTGGGCTGAAGGAGGAGAGTGCAAAAGCTGGCTTGAGACTAAATATCAAGAAAACCAAGATAATGGCAACAGGCCCAATCAGTTCCTGGAAGATAGATGGGGAAGAAGTAGAAGCAGTGACAGATTTTACTTTTTTGGGATCAAAGATCACTGCAGATGGGGATTGTAGCCATGAAATAAAAAGGCGACTGATTCTTGGGAGACAAGCAATGAGAAACCTGGGGAACATAGTGAAAAGCAGAGACATCACACTGAAAACAAAAATTAGAATAGTCAAAGCAATGGTCTTCCCAGTAGTAATGTACGGATGTGAGAGCTGGACAATTAGGAAGGCTGAACGCAGAAGAATAGATGCCTTTGAAATGTGGTGTTGGAGGAGGGTTTTGAGAGTACCCTGGACAGCGAGGAGAACAAATAGGTCAATCTTAGAAGAAATTAACCCTGAATGCTCACTGGAAGGTCAAATAGTAAAGATGAAGCTGAAATACTTTGGACATCAAATGAGAAGGGAGGATTCACTTGAGAAGGCATTGATGTTGGGAAAGGTGGAGGGCAAAAGAAGAAGGGGGAGGCCAAGGATGAGATGGCTAGATGGCATTATAGACACAATGGGCACAGAGCTGGGAGGGCTGAGGGGGATGGTGGAGGACAGAGGCGCCTGGAGAGCAATGGTCCATAGGGTCGCAAAGGGTCGGAACCGACTGTGCGACTGAACAACAACAACAAAAACAAAAAATGCTAGGGATCATTAGGAAGGGTATAGAAAATAAGTCAGCAAGTGTCATTTTGCCTCTTTATAAATCTATGGTGAGGCCCCATCTGGAATACTGTGTACAGTTCTGGTTGCCATACCTCCAGAAGGATATTATGGAGCTGGAAAAAGTGCAGAAGAGGGCATCCAAAATGATTAGGGGACTGGAACACCTTCCTTACCATCTGAGGCTGCAACGGTTGGGCCTTTTCATTCTTGAACGATGGCGACTAAGAGGTGACCTGATTGAAGTTTATAAAATCATGCACAGTGTGGACAAAGTAGATAAGGAAAAACTGTTTTCCCTATCGCATAACACTAGAACTAGGGGACACTCAATGAAACTTTTGGGTACTAGTTCTCAAACAAATAAGAGAAAGTACTTTTTCACCCAGAGGATTACTGGTCTATGGAACTCCCTGCCAGAAGAAGTGGTGACAGCTGTCAGTCTTGACAGCTTTAAGAAAGGATTAGACAAATTCATGGAGGACAAGGATATCAATGGCTATAATTATGGATACTTAAGGACAACCTCGGGGTTGGAGAGATAGGCAGGATATCTCTCAGTGCCATTTCCAGGGAATCCTAAGCAGGTGAAGGCATCTCCTTGGGAATACCCTGAAGGAAATGGTGAGCCACTGTGTGAGACAGAATGCTGGATGGATGGGCTGTGGCCTGTTCCAGCAAGGCTGTTCTTATGTTCTTATATTGAACAGCGTTGACCAAATTGTCCACTTGTATCTCAGCACATGCCAATATCCAGCACAGTACCATGCTTCTTAAACATATCACAAATGCATGCATTTATTAGGTGTGTTGGAGGTTCTGTTGCATACTCATGCCTCCATTGTCATTGTACTTCCACAATGTTCTCAAATTTCAAATACCGCTTCAAAATATTGACAAAGGCCAAACAATAGGTTTTGATAAACTCTTTCCATCACCAAGATGTCTTCTCTGTTGATGGTTATTTTTAAAGCAAAGCAAAGCAATCACACGTATATACTGCCCCCTAGTGCTTAGTGCACTCCCTGAGTGGTTCACAAGTTAATTTGCATTTTGCCCTCAACATGGTGGGTACTCATTCTACCGACCTCGGAAGGATGGAATGCTGAGTCAACCTTGATCCCTAGTCAGGATTGAACTCACAACATTTTGTTTGCAGTACAGCTGTTTAACTACTGCACCACCAGGGCTCCTTAACTGGGGGGAGTATTATTTTTCTTTTGTTATTCATAACAAAAGAAGGGAGGGTGGATTTCTTTTTAATCTGGATGGTTTTTAAACAGTTTTAATGAATTTTTACGGCGTATTTGTATAACACCTATGTTGTTGTTGTTTGCCCCCCCCTGAAATTTTTCTGGCCCCCTCAACTAGAATTCTGGCTATGGCCAGTGGTGGGCTCCAATTTTTTTTACTACCACTCTGTGGGCATGGCCAACTCAGTGGCCATGGCCAACTTGGTGGGTGTGTCCAGGTGACTTGGTGGGCATGGCTAGGTGGCCATGTGACTGGGTGGGCTATCTAGTCATGCTTGCAACATGACCATTAAAATGTCTGCAAACACAGACAGCACTTGCTCTTTGGCTGTAAATCGAGATGAGCACTGCACCCTAGACTCAGATACTACTGGCTTTTGAACAAGGGCAACGTTTACCTTTACGAACCACTTGTAACTAAACAGGTCCAAACAGGGTCAGTTGGGAGTCTTACTCCTGTACCTGCCCCCTTGCAGGGTAAGGGACTCCCTGCCTGAGCTCCTCGAGGCCATCTCAGCGTTGCCGTTGGAGTTCCCTAGACTGATGGTTCTGGGGGACTTCAATTTGCCTTCGGTGGGGACTGGCTCTGAGGTGGCTCAGGAGTTCATGGCTTCCATGGCAGCTATGGACCTGATTCAGGTAATTCAGGGCCCGACCAGGGGCAGTGGCCACACACCAGATTTAATCTTTTTGTCGGAGCGGTGGCAAAGTAATCTGAGACTACAGAAATTAGACATAACACCTGTGCCATGGTCAGATCATTATTTGGTGGCTCTAGACTTCCTGGGTGCGACGCTTCATCGTAGGGAGGCAGGGCCTATTAGAATAGCCCGCCCCCGGCAACTGATGGATCCTGATGGATTCCAGAGGGAACTGGGGGATTTCCCTCTGGATCGGCAACACGATTCGCCCGAGGCGCTGGTTGACCTGTGGAACAGGATGACAACAGCGGCCTTGAATGAAATCGCATCACTACGGCCTCTCAGAGCTCATGGAGCTAGGTCATCTCCGTGGTTCACAGATGAACTGCGGGAGCTCAAACGGGCAAAGAGACGCCTAGAGCGCCGCTGGGTGAAGACCCAGAGAGACTCCGATTGGACATTAGCTAAAGCCACTATTAGGGCCTATCTAGTGGCGATGGAAGTGGTGAGGCGGCAATACTTCACCACACTTATTGCCTCCACTGATAATCGCCCAGCCACCCTGTTCCGGGTTACCAGGTCTCTCCTTGGTAGTGGGACCCCGGTGCCTGGTTGGCAGGGGTCGGCTGAGGACTTTGCTGACCATCTAGTGGAGAAAATCAACCGGATTCGCTCGGGGTTTAATCCTGGCGTGGATGGGGAGAGTCCGGAGGGAGCTGGAGCACAGTCTTGCCATACCATCTGGGACCAGTTTGATCCAGTTGCCCCTGATGAAGTGGACAGGCTACTTGCAGCTGTGCGCGCCACTACCTGCCCATTGGACCCCTGTCCCACCTGGTTGGTGAAAGCCTCCAAGGCGGTGACAGGTGGCTGGGTTGGGGCTATGATCAATGCATCATTGTGGGAGGGGGTGTTTCCTGCACCTTTAAAACATGCCTTGGTGTGCCCCCTCCTGAAGAAACCTTCCTTCGACCCAGCTGTCCTAACCAACTATAGGCCTGTCTCCAACCTCCCCCTTTTTAGGGAAGATGTTGGAGAAGGCAGTGGCGTGTCGGCTGCAGGGGGTACTGGATGAAGCGGATTACCTGGACCCCTTTCAGTCAGGATTCAGGCCTGGATATGGTACCGAGACGGCATTGGTCGCACTGATGGATGATCTCTGGCGGGAGCAGGACGGTGGTCACCCATCTATCCTTGCTCTTCTTGACCTCGCAGCGGCTTTCGATACCGTTGACCACGGTATCCTTCTGGAACGGCTCCGAGGATTGGGAATCCAGGGCACTGTGTGGTCCTGGTTTTCCTCATTTCTGCGGGGTCGGACCCAGTCGGTGTGGTAGGAGAGTGAGAGGTCCAGTCCTAGGCCCCTCAAATGGGGGGTGCCTCAGGGCTCGGTGCTCTCTCCTCTTCTATTTAACATCTACATGAAGCCGCTGGGTGAGATCATTCATTCCCATGGGGTGCGGTACCATCAGTACGCGGATGACATTCAGTTGTACATCTCGGCCCATGGGGACCCCAGTGATGCCGTCAAAGTCCTTTCCAGGTGCCTGGAAGCTGTTGGGGTCTGGATGGGGGCTAACGGGCTACAACTGAATCCCAGCAAGACTGAGTGGCTATGGATAAGGGGTCCTGCGTTAACCCGGGAGCTACCATCTTTGGTTCTGGATGGGGCTATTTTGCCCCAGACAGACCCGGTGCGCAACTTGGGGGTCCTCCTGGATTCACGGCTACTGCTAGAAGAACAGGTGGCGGCTGTGACCAGGAGGGCTTTCACCCAACTTCGGGTGATTCACCAGTTGCACCCACTCCTGGACCGGGACTCCTTGCTCATGGTTACTCACGCTCTGGTCACCTCCAGACTAGATTATTGCAATGCGCTCTGCATGGGGCTGCCCTTGACGACCATTCGGAGGCTACAGCTGGTCCAGAATGTGGCAGCCAGGGTTGTGATGGGGTGTGGGCGTTATGTCCGTGCTTTGCCACTGCTCTGGGAGCTGCACTGGTTGTCAGTTTGTCTCCGGGTGCAATTCAAGGTGCTGGTTTTGACCTTTAAAGCCCTACATGGTAGTGGGCCGGGTTACCTAAGAGACCGCATCGCCCTGAGGACGTCTGTCTGTCCAACCAGAGCGGACCGGAGGGGCTCTCTAATTGTTCCATCAGCCAGAGGGGCTCGCCTCTCTGGCACAAGGAGGAGACCCTTCTCCGTGTTTGCACCGGCCCTCTGGAACCTCCTGCCAACAGAGCTACGTCTCCGGACGGAATTGCTGCCTTTCAGAAAAGAACTTAAAACCTGGCTGGTGGGTCAAGTGTGGGGTGCAGGTGGAAGGGTAACCTCCATTGGGTGGTTGGTGTAGAAGAACTCCTCCCCATGGTGCCTTTGGATCCTGCACCCCTTGTTTTAGGGGGTGAGTAGTTTTAACTGTTTTTAACATGTTTTTTTTTTAATTTTTATTGTGAACCGCCCTGAGTCGGCTTTGGCCGAGTGGGCGGTATATAAATTTGACAATTAAATTAAATTTAATTTAAAATTAAACTTCACAGCAAATTTGAATACCAATCAGGGATTTTCTGTTATTAGGTAAAGGTTGCCCTTACTCGAAAGCCAGTCATATCTAACTCTAAGGTTCAGTGCTCATCTCCATTTACAGCCAAAGAGCCAGTGCTGTTTTCTGTACTCATGTGGCAGGCCTGACTAGACACCTGAGTGAACGGAATGCTGTTTACGTAGCAAAGTGGTCCCTATTGATCCCCCTCCATCACTCTCTCTCTCTCTCTCTTTCACACACACACACACACACACACACACACACACACACACACACACACACAAAATTTTTGTTTTTTTATTTTTATTTTTTTATTTTAATAACAATACAATTTAACAAATTTATAGTACAAATACAAGAAAACAAAAAAATATTAAAATCATTACAATAACATTAATAAAAGAAAAATTCACCACGTGCTATGTACAATGCTACGGAGACAGAATTTACCTTTTTGTCCATTATCGTCTCAATTTCGAAGTCCTCATGCTTGTGAAAGTATATCAGAGAGTAAACAAGACAAGATAAGACAAGACAAGACAAAATAAGACAAGACAAAAGACAAGAAGGCTGTGGCACCTTAAAGACTAACTACTGTATTTTAATGTTAGCTTTTGTGGACCAAGACTTGTTTTCTCTCTGATATGCTTGCACAGACTAACATGGCTACCACTTCAAAAATTTATGTGAAAGGAGGCCATGGTAGAGGGGTGCCCGGGGTGTGTGGCGGTGGTGGATCTTCCTCCTCTTCCTCAAGTGGCTGCTGTGGGTCCCACTAGGGTGGTGGCAGCGGTGTGTGGGCTGGTCCAGGCAGCGTGAACTCTTCCTCCCCTCCCCTGCTGATGCTGCTCCACCAAAGCCGCTGTTGTGTTCTAATGGTTTTACCTTCCACAATGTATCTGAACCAATGTAACCTTGCCTATAGCAACAATGTAACCTTCAGCTGCATCATATGAACCCTGTAAGAGGACGCGAGCTAATGACCACCAGCTGGCAGCAGCGAGCGTCCAAGCTCCCTTGGTCCAAACTCATCAAAGGCAACAGCGCGGGAAGTTTTCCCGCCATCACCTACACCTGGACAAGAAGGGCGTGACCCGCAATGACGTCACGCAGACAGTAGCCAATGGGCTACCGTGGAACCACGTTCAAATGTATTACTACTGTATATAAAGAGCTATCGATCCGCCATTACCTCATGTTCCCTCTGTCCACGATGCAATAAACCTGAGTTAACCCAGCCCGAGGCTGTGTCCTGTGTCTTGGTTTGCATACACCAAATTGGCGACGAAGGTGGGATGATGGATCCCCACGGAACAGCCAGGGCACAGAGCGGGTTCAACATCACCAAACCGCAAGACTGGGAGCTGCTTGAGATGGACTTCCAGGCGGCACTGGTGGAACTCAAAGTCAAAGGAGACGACGAGGAGAGGAAGAGGGCCATCCTCACCAGAATGCTCGGGATGGAAACCAAGCGGACGCTGGTGGGCATCATCGCTCCGAAGAAGGTGAGCGAATTTAAGGCGGACGACATCATGAAGCTGCTGCGAGAGCGTTTCCGTCCCTCGAGGGCAATGTTTCCCGCTCGGAGCGCGTTTTGGAGGCGAGTCCAAGCGCCGGACGAGTCGGTTGAGGCATTCGTGGCCGCCATGAGGATAGCCGCCGCCCCCTGTAAATGGGGCGACATCCTAGAGATGGCCCTCAGGGACGGAGTGCTGTGTGGCCTGAAAGACAAGGAGGTGCAGCGCAGCTTGATGAACAAGGAGCCGCCACCCACGCTGGCAGAGGTCGTAGAGGCCGCGGAAGCCGCAGAGTCCACGAATGCTGGAGTGGACGAGATGCACCAGTGGCGTGAGTGGCGTCCTAGAGCCGGCAAGGCGGAAAATTCGGTGCACGGGAAGTCCGGACAGTCGGTGCACGCAACTCGACGGGCCTCAAAGTCGTCTACAGAAGGCAGCGACGGCGAGGAGGTCCAGAAGGTCCGAAAGGGTGGTCGACGCTGCGAGGGTTGCGGAGCGGCCCATGAGCGCGCGAGATGCCCGTTCAGGAAGGCCGAGTGTTACACCTGCGGCCGTCGGGGGCACATCGCCAAGGCATGCAGAAAACGGAAGGAGGGCCGGAGGCAGTCACAAGACCGTTCGGCCAGACCGGACCGTCCAGCGAGGCCCAAAGATGGCGCCCAGACCACGAGGAAGCAGGATGGCGTGGGCCGCGTCTCGGACGACAGCGAGGACGACGCCCCAGTGTTCAGCGTGTCCGCGGGACAGTCCCATTACTTCGTTGAGGTATTAGTACAAGGGGCCCCTATTAGGATGGAAATTGACTCGGGGTCCTCCTATTCTATAATTCCCCAGAAAGAGTTCTTGAAAATCGACCCCCACGTGCGGCCCAAACTTAAAACGTTGAGGTCCACGCTACGAGACGTACAGGGAAACAGCATTCCGGTGTTGGGGGTCGGGAAATTTCGGGTCAATTTTAAGAGACATTCTGCGGAACTGCCCCTAGTTGTCCTTAAGGGGGGAAGTTGTAGCCTCCTAGGGACACAGTGGTTCCAGCCCTTAGGTTTGTTCATAGGGGGAGTGCATACAGTGGGGGTGGACCCAATACAAGCGGTTTGCGATGCGCATCCCGCCGTTTTTAAGAAAGGACTCGGAAAGTTCAAGGGACCCCCTGTAGCCTTCGACCTAGACCCGGAGGTCCGCCCGATAAGACTCAAACCGCGCAGGGTGCCGTTCGCACTCAAGGACAAGATAGAGGCGGAACTGGACAAACTGGTGGGCCAGGGGATTCTTATTCCTGTTGATTCCGCGGAGTGGGAAACTCCAATTGTAACGGCTCTAAAGGCTAACGGGGAGGTGCGCATTTGCGCTGATTATAAGTGTACAATTAACAAGGCGATCCGCCCTAATGCATACCCGGTGCCGGTGATCAGCCACCTTTTGGCCAGGCTGAATGGGGGAAAGTGTTTCGCTAAACTCGATTTGGCACAAGCCTATCAGCAACTTCCTGTGACCCCCGCCACGGCCGCGGCACAAACGATAGTTACACATAAAGGGGCGTTCCAGGTGTCGCGTTTACAGTTCGGCGTGAACTCGGCACCCGGCCTTTTTCAGTCGCTTGTGGAACGCCTCCTGAAGGGACTGGAGGGGGTGTTGCCTTATTTTGATGACGTGTTGATAACAGGGGGGAGTGAGGCTGAACTGGCAAAGAGATTGGACAAAGTACTAACCGTGTTCGAGAAAGCGGGGCTGAGACTGAGGAAGGACAAATGTGTTTTTTTCGAAACTGAGGTCGAGTTTTTAGGGTTCCGGATCACACCCGAGGGGATTAAGCCGTCTAAATCCAAAGTAGCAGCCATAAAAAAGGCCCCTCGCCCCACATCCAAAACCGAGCTACAGTCTTTCCTGGGGCTCCTCAATTTTTACCATACATTCCTCCCGCGGAAGGCGTCCGTGGCCGAACCGCTCCATCGGTTACTTAAAAAGGAGGAGACATGGATGTGGGGTGACGAGCACGAGAGGGCGTTCAAAGAGCTAAAGCAACTCCTAACATCTGAGGCAATCCTGACGCACTTCGACCCCAAACGGCCAGTGGTCCTAGTCTGTGATGCATCCCCGGTGGGGGTGGGGGCGGTGCTTTGCCACGTGTTGGATGACGGAAGGGAGGCCCCGGTAGCGTTTTATTCAAGGTCCCTGTCCCAAGCGGAGCGCAATTACGCACAAACCGACAGGGAGGCATTAGCAATAGTAGCGGGAACCAAAAAATTTCACGATTTTTTGTATGGCCGCCCGTTCAAAATCGTGACTGATCACAAGCCACTGTTAGGGATTTTCACGGCAAGCAAGCCCACGCCGCAGATCCTGTCCCCGAGAATGCTGCGATGGGCTATTTTTCTCAACGCATACCAACATGAGTTGGAGTACCGGCCCGGAAAGGAGATCAGCCATGCTGATGCACTTTCGAGATCTCCTTTGCCCTTGTCGGACGACCAAAAGGCGAGAGTAGAAAGAGACCGCCAGGTGTTGCTAATTGAGGTCTTAGACGCACCCCCAATAGTACCAGCCGACATTGCTAGGGCGACAGGCAAGGACAGAACGCTGGAGAAAGTTAGTTCATGGGTGCAGAAGGGGTGGCCGGCATCGTCCCCAAGTACAGAATTCGACCCATTTTTTCGGAAAAAGCTAGAGTTGTCCCTAGAGAGGGGGTGCCTTTTGTGGGGCCAACGGGTGGTGGTCCCTACGCCCCTGCGGCCGAGGGTGCTCGAACTGCTGCACGTCAGCCACCCGGGCATAGTTCGTTCAAAGGCGCTGGCCCGGAGTTACTTCTGGTGGCCACAGCTGGACGCGGACATTGAGCACATGGTCGGCACTTGTGAGGCATGCCAGGGATCCCGACCAGAGGCGGCCCGTCTCCCGCATAGGGAATGGGACACAGCAAGGGGGCCATGGTCCAGAGTGCACGTAGATTTCGCTGGCCCATTCCGAGGAACCATGTTTCTCCTGGTGGTGGATGCGTTCTCCAAGTGGCTGGAGGTTATCCCAGTAAAGAGCACGTCCTCCGCCACGACAATTAGCCAGCTAAGGAGAGTCTTTTCCACGTTCGGTTTACCCGACACTTTAGTCAGCGATAACGCTAGTTGTTTCACCTCCGCTGAGTTCGGGGCATTCATGGAGGCAAACGCCATTCGGCATGTCACATCCGCGCCGTTTCACCCGGCCACGAATGGCCAAGTGGAACGGCTGGTGCGTACAACAAAGGATGCGCTGCGGCGCATGGGCCCGGGGGACCTAAATCACCAAGTATGCCAGTTCCTCTTAGCGTATAGGGTGACCCCCTTAGCGTCAGGCTACTCGCCGGCAGAGCTCTTGATGCGGCGAAAACTGACCACGATCCTGTCCAGGCTAGACCCGACGAGAGTCGAGGATAAAGGGAAAAACATAGGGTTGGCAGTCTCGAAAGGTTTCGCCGCCGGCGACCCTGTTCACTGCAGGAACTATTCCAGCGCAGGGCCAGCCTGGGTACCAGGGACGGTTGTAGAACAGACGGGGCCAGTGTCGTACCGGGTCGAGACTAACACCGGCCTCCTCTGGAGGAGGCACGCAGACCAACTGAGGCACCGAGTGAGTAGGCCAGTCAGTGGGGCTCAGCAACAGGATTCAGCGTTAGGGTTCTCCCCCACCCGCTTAACCCAAGGGGGAGACAGCAGCGGACAACAGTCCCAAGCAAGGGGGGAAGGCAGAAGCAGCGGCCCCGACTCATACCCTCTTGATACACCAGTCCTATCAGAGGCCGGGGAAGGGGGAGAGGAGTTCGCGACCGCTGCCCCCGATTGTAATTTTGATTTTGATTTTGCGAGCCGGGGGGGGTTTCAGGAGTGTTCCCCCACCCATCCAAGCGAGAAGAGGGGTTTTTCGTTAGCCCCCAGTGCCCCCGGTTCCTCCCTAAGAAAGAGCACACCTCCCAACAACGCCGCAGAGCCGCGGCGAGTCACTAACGAGTCTCCCTCTCCAATTACAGGACAGGAAACCAGGGGACAAAGAGAAGGTAGCAAACCCGGGGAAAGGCAGCCCGCATCGAGACCCCAGCGTGTTCGAAAAAAGCCATCTTGGCTGAGAGACTTTGTCTCCTAGGGGGGGGAGTGTGTTTAAGTGTGGGCTCGAGACGTTGTCTCGTCCTAGGGGGGAGGGGTGTTGTGTTCTAATGGTTTTACCTTCCACAATGTATCTGAACCAATGTAACCTTGCCTATAGCAACAATGTAACCTTCAGCTGCATCATATGAACCCTGTAAGAGGACGCGAGCTAATGACCACCAGCTGGCAGCAGCGAGCGTCCAAGCTCCCTTGGTCCAAACTCATCAAAGGCAACAGCGCGGGAAGTTTTCCCGCCATCACCTACACCTGGACAAGAAGGGCGTGACCCGCAATGACGTCACGCAGACAGTAGCCAATGGGCTACCGTGGAACCACGTTCAAATGTATTACTACTGTATATAAAGAGCTATCGATCCGCCATTACCTCATGTTCCCTCTGTCCACGATGCAATAAACCTGAGTTAACCCAGCCCGAGGCTGTGTCCTGTGTCTTGGTTTGCATACACCAAAGCCGCCTCCTCCAGGCCTCAATGCTTCACTCTGCCTGTGTGAGCTCCTTCTTCCCTTCCCCCCTGCTGCCATCCCCCTGCTGGTTCTAGCAGCAGCAGCGCCTACCGGGCGAAGTTCGTGCTGGGCGGGCAAAAGGTTGGTCAAGGGCTGAGGTCAAGGCAGCATGTACAGCTGGGGGAAGGAGAGAGAGGAGCTCGCACCACCTGAGCCTCAGCCTTCAAACGACCTTCCGTCCGACCGGCACGAACTCTGCCCAGCAGGCACTGCTGCTGCTAGAACCAGCGGTGGGGGTGGCGGGGGATGGGGAGGAGGAGCTCACACTGTCCAGACTAGCCTGCACACCACTGCCACCACTGCCTGCTACTGCTCCAGGCAGCATGAGCTCCTCCTCCCCTTGCCACGCTGTCGCCTCTCCACCAAAGACGCCATCTCCAGGCCTCCATGCTCCACTCTGCCTGCTGCCTCACTCAGCTCCCAGGCAGGTGCAAAAAATGGATGCCTGGCCTGGCACCAAACACCCCCCAGCTTGGCTTGGGTTTTCGTGGTGCGTGTGGAGATCTGCCACAGCACATGCGAGTGGAGATCTGCAGCCTCGTATGTGTGAGAGCATGGGGAGAGGCCTCCCCGTGCTCTCGCGCATGCACTGAGGCAGATCTCTGCATGCATACACTGAGGCAGATCTCTGTGCGCACCGTGAAAACCAAGCTAAACCAAGCCAGGGGGGTTTCATTGGCGGGTGCCAGTGACCTGTGGGCAGATGGGTGTGGCCAGCCAGACATTTTACTACTGGTACACGTGTACCAAGGCATACCGGGAGGAGCCCAACATTGGCTACAGCTCTTCCCTAGACCAGTTATGCCACTGGAGGTGAGTGGTGGGTTATTCTGTGAGATGTAATCCAACTCTCCTAAACTCTTCTACTAATGTTTAAATATTAGGCAGGGCATTAGCTGGGCATCCCTGTCCTAAAAGAAATATGAATGTTTCCATCTGTTACACTTACTGTATGATAATGTTTTCCATCCTTATCTGCAAGAAAATGTCCAACCCAATAATTTTTGGAGCTTGGAAAATCCTGTGATCTGACTTTCAAGGTCTTGACATTCTCCCATTGGAATTTCACCTGCTGTTCATCATCATCCATGTGGGATGCAGATTCTCCCCAGGTGTTGGCCACCTGTGAGGATCAATATAAGCTGATAAATGCTACATTTTAATTCTTATATCCTGGAATAGTTGAATCCATCCTTCCAGTTCTTGATGTCCGCTGAGATAGCTGAAAAGCATTCAAGATGCAAACATTTTCAACTGCCACATAAGATCTGGATTAAAACCAGAGGCTGCTTGAACAGGAAATTAACAAAGTTTCTCCTTGCTGCATGAAATGGCTTCTGACTCTTTAATAACAGCTTAATGGGCAAGAAGCTTATTGAGGTTAGTAATTAAAAATACCCAAAATCAGCAGTATTTGATTAATTGGTACCTCCTGAAAGTCAGGGTTGTGATGGAAAAAAATTCTGATCTATGTGATGTTCGGTGTCTGCTTTTGTGTATGCCTGTGGAACTTGTCAGTGCGTTAGTCAGTTTGATACAATGGAAGCCTGCTGCCCTTGCTCCAGCCCCTGACACCACAACCCGGAATCGGCTGTGGACTCATTTACAACAGCCGTGGACTCATTTATGGCCATTGAAAATGTGTTTACAACAGCCGTAAATGAATCTGCTACCAATTCCAGTAGCAGTGGTGGCAGTGGTGGCTGGACCACCCGTCTGGCTCGCCAACTGTTTGAGGGAGCATGACCCAACCCCTGACTTGAAAAGGATGAGAACACCTGGCCTAGTGAACTTGAGAAGTAGATAAAATGTAGCATCCCTTCAAAATTCCTATCATATACAGTAAAACCTGAGTTACAGAAGCTTTGAGTGAAGGAAAACTCGACTTACAGAAGGAAATCTTGAGGAAATTATACCCCGAGACACAGAAAAAAATTGAGTTACAGAACAGGTTTCCCCAGACTGCATTGCATCTGGGTGGGTTTATAGCGCTAGCCCTGAACCATTTTAGAGTCTCTTGATGATTTGAGTGGGGTTTTTGCTGAGGTAGCGGCCGGTGGGCGAGGAGTTTGCTACTTCTTCCACCAGGTGAACTTTGCCACCAGGCTGGATGGAAGTTTGGCCGCAATGCTGCTGTCCATCTGTGTCGAAAGCTGCCAGAGGACTTACCCCTCCTTCCACCGGGTCATCATCACCGGATCAACATGGATAGGGTCAACAGCCCTGTGGCAATGATGACTTGGAAGAAAGAGGGGTGAGTCCTCAGCCAGCCTTCAGTGCAGACAGACAGCAGCATTGTGGCCGGACCTCCACCCAGCTCCGTGCCCCGATGTTGAGCCAGCGGAAGGAGGAGTGGCTCCCCTTGCCCACCAGTGGCTTCTTCAGCAAGAGAGCCCAGGACGTCGACACTGACGACACTACATTATACAGGGTAGTGAAAACTGTGAGAGATTGTGAGGAGCTCCAGAGGGATCTCTTGACACTGGGGGAGTGGGCAAAACAGTGGCAAATGAGTTTCAACATTAGTAAGTGCAGAGTGATGCATGTTGGGGCAAAGAACCCCAATTACATTTATAAACTGATGGGGTCTGAACTCTCTGCGACAAACCAGGAAAGGGACCTTGGTGTCTTGGTGGACAACTCAATGAAGGTGTCAACCCAGTGTGCCTCAGCAGTGAAAAAAGCAAACTCAATGCTAGGGATCATTAGGAAGGGTATAGAAAATAAGTCAGCAAGTGTCATTTTGCCTCTTTATAAATCTATGGTGAGGCCCCATCTGGAATACTGTGTACAGTTCTGGTCGCCATACCTCCAGAAGGATATTATGGAGCTGGAAAAAGTGCAGAGGAGGGCAACCAGAATGATTAGGGGACTGGAACACCTTCCTTACCATCTGAGGCTGCAACGGTTGGGCCTTTTCACTCTTGAACGATGACGTCTAAGAGGTGACCTGATTGAAGTTTATAAAATCATGCACGGTGTGGACAAAGTAGATAAGGAAAAACTGTTTTCCATATCGCATAACACTAGAACTAGGGGACACTCCATGAAACTTTTGGGTACTAGTTCTCAAACAAATAAGAGAAAGTACTTTTTCACCCAGAGGATTACTGGTCTATGGAACTCCCTGCCAGAAGAAGTGGTGACAGCTGTCAGTCTTGACAGCTTTAAGAAAGGATTAGACAGGTTCATGGAGGACAAGAGTATCAATGGCTATAATTATGGATACTTAAGAACAACCTCCGGGTTGGAGAGATAGGCAGGATATCTCTCAATATCATTTCCAGGGAATCCTAAGCAGGTGAAGGCATCTGCTTGGGAATACCCTGAAGGAAATGGTGAGCCACTGTGTGAGACAGAATGCTGGACTGGATGGGCTGTGGCCTGTTCCAGCAAGGCTGTTCTTATGTTCTTATGACGTGGGTAGTCCCACCCGGCAGACATCGGCAAGGAAGGTGCGCCCGACACCAACCCTTAGGTATAAGCGCTGGAGCCCAGGAAAGTGGTGCTGGTGGAAAATTTCTCAAGCAGTGGAAAAATTAGGGAGCTTAGCTGCATCTTTTCCATTCCCTTTTACTGTGTATTGGGAGGGCGAGAACATTTTCAAGTTATTTGCACAATAAATCCATTCACTATAGCAGGAAAAACTTAATGTACTCAAATACAACTGAAAAATGTTGATTCACAAAAAAAAAATTCTTTACTGATTTTAATTTCTTTAATCACTTTTTCAATTATATATTTATATATATATATAAATAAAAAAAATTATGTAAATCGAAGCAAACCCTTAGGGAAATGAATTTTTAAGTAACACTAAGCAAACCCTTAGGAAATCATGTTACGTAAATTTATGTAACTCGAGACATTTGTGCAAATTGGGACATGGTTTTTGCACAAAATAATTATGTAAGTCGAATTTTATGTAACTCAGGGCATTTGTAAGTCGGGGTTTTACTGTATTTACATCCTAGTGGTTGCAAATAAGGAGTTGTTTGTAGTTACTTCCTTTTCCCAGTAGTGAAGGTGTAACCATGTTACATTACAGTTGACATTAATGGCTGAAATGTCGTTGGTGTAAATTTATGTTGTGCGAGCTGAACAATATCATCACCCAGAGATGGTAATATTTATTTTAGTGAAATTAAAAAAATTCCTATCTCACTTTTACATTCCGAGTCCTGGGGCTCCCTCTTGTCCTTGGGAAGTCTTAGAAACACTCAGGATTGGGGGAGGGAAGTAGAGTTTCAATATCAGAAAAAGGCTGATGGCTATCCCATTGCTGTGATCTGGGGACAATTTCCCAATATTAATGCCTCTCCCCTGTCCCAAGTGCATCTAATCACTAACTATATTAGAGTCACTAAGAAGCAGTTCTATGAGCAGGAAGGAAATTCAAACTCTATATTGGCTGCGGTCTCTTCTGAATTTGCCCCCACTTTGGGGTTAGGCAGTCTCTGTATTTGCAGCATGGATTGCTGGCAAAACCAAGCAACTGATGTTGAAAACTCATGCATGTCAAGAGAACGAAAGAAATGGCTTTTCCCTGAAAAGCAGCACTGTGTCCCACAGTAGTTACCTAGTTACAATCTTGTGCAATAAGGTCAGGCGAAAGGAACTGCAGAATGCAAAGGTCCCTCCATTTTGGCAGTTTCACGTCTGGTCTGATACAGAAGAAGAACAAGAACAAAAACAGAAACAACAAGGTGATCAGTAGTGCATTCCCACTTAAATAACAATAATAATGTCAAATTGTGATGACATTTGCCTATTGTAGTTTAAATTAGCAAAACTTATTTTTTTTTTAAAAAAAAAGTCCTTCTATTTTGATTGATTTGATTTATTTGATTTGTATGCTGCCCACTCAGGGCTGCTCACAGAAATTCCGACATAAAATAGCAATATATAAAGCAGGTACACAGCAATACAATATACAAAATCAGCAGGAGCGGAGTTCTTATACCGGCCGACCCCGCCACACACAGCTGTCTCCCATCCTCTCGAGGCTGGGGGTGGCCAAGAGGAGAGTCCGGTAGTGGTGGCGGCAAGAGCAGAGTTCTTATACTGGCCGGCCCCGCCACACACAGCTGTCTCCCATCCTCTTGAGGCCAAGAGGAGAGTCCGGTAGTGAAGAATCAGGCATAGAAGGGGACAGAGTTGGAGCACATGAACCCAGCTCCTTTTATACACTTTTAAGATAGAATAGCTTGAAAAGGACAGATAGCTCAGTGGATTAGGTATCTGTCTGTGGAGCCAGAGGTTGAGAACTCAATTCCCCATTGTGCCTCCAAGGAGAAGAACCAGTGACACCTCATCCTCCCAAAAGAAAGAAATGGTAAACCATTTCTGAGTAATCTCTACTTAGAACACCCTGGAAAGGGTCACACCATAGGTCAGAATTGATTTGATGGAATACAATTATGATTATTATAATCTAGCAAGAAACCAACTACTGTACAGTATTTTGTATACTGAAGAAATTCATGAGCCTAGGAGCATTATATCAGCAGAGGATGGATAATTATTCTTAAAATGAAGGCAGATAATGACGCTCTGAAACCACCCATAATGGAATACTGATAAGATAATGATGATCAGGATCTAGGCTGATAAGACAATCTGGTCTCCACCAGAATATAGCCAGGGTCATGGGACAAATGAATTTTCACAAATAAAGCATTATAATATTCCAATGTTCCCTACCAGGCATATGAAAAACGTCTATGCCTGGCTGATTGCTTCAGCAAATAGGGCAAATTAGACCATTCAAGGCAAATTAGTTCCTTCTGTTAGCCATAGTCTCTCTATATGCCTTCCAAAGTGGCATTGCTCTTTGTTAAAGTATACATCAGTTTGGCAATTGAATCATGTGGTACCATAGCTGTGGTTATCACTATTTTAATGGCTGAGGGTCCACTCGCCAGACAGTAGACGCTGCCCGCACCTTTGTTCTTCTGGCTGCTGAATGAACCCCCACTCCTCATGAACCAATTTAGATTATTTCCAATCACCATTTACCACACTACTGCCCCAGTGACTGGTTCACAATACAAATCCTTGATCTCCCACATCTAAGTAGGGGGTGGGCGAAAAATGCTGCCGCCTGGGCCAATTAGTGGTAGTGAAAAAATTCACACCCAGTCCCAAAGCGACCAGTAAACTCATACTTAGATAAAAGGGAGAGAGGGTGGGATAATTGATCAAAGCAGTTGCAGAAGAAGAAAGAGTGTGAGGTGGGAATGAGCCACCCCTATATAAGGTACCTGGCTCCTCCCCACAACTCCAGTGGCCTGTATGACGGGACCATCTGTTCCAGGGGGCAGGCATGGCGAATCGTGTCCACATGGTATGCCCATGTGGTGCATCCAATATTTATGCAGGGAACTGAAGAAGACAGGATTGAGAGATATCGAGAAATAATTTATGTCACTTATAGCCAGTGGTGGGCTTCAGCAGGTTCACCTCAGTTTGCCAGAACCGTTAGCAGAAATTCCAACTCACCCCACCCATCCAAGTTTTGAAATAAAGTTGTCCTAATTCGGGTGCAACGCAGGGCTTTCCCACTGGCCATGCCCACCATACCACACCCACAGAGTAGGTAGCAATTTTTTAAAATCCCACCATTGCTTATAGCACTTAATCAAAAGCTTATGAGAAATTTCACAAAGTACATTTTCCACTGATGGATTAAAAACAAAAGACAAGTTGATATTAAGTGAAATGTGGCAACGAACAAAAGCTAATGGTGGAATTGGCAACTTTTAATAAATGCCAAAGAGAATCTCAAAAAGCTATTTTGGAAATCATTTGGCACTTGGGTTGCTCTTTTTATTGCTTTTGTTTCAGAAAACAAACAAACTATTATTTTATACAGTGTAATTCTATCCTCACTCTATGCCTCCTGGATAATACTGTTAGTGAATCTACTTGATCTTCTGCATCCCAAAGATATGTATGCCAGGGTCAGATGCTCTCTCAAGTATGACATGAATGGGACACTGCTTGGCCAAATGCAGGCATAGATTTTAGGAGTCCTAATGATGCAGAGGATGAGAATTTGGGATAGCTGGTTTGAGTTGATGCTTACAAATCTCATTTGGTGATCATAGGCCACACTCTTCCAGCTTAACCTACCTCACAGTTGGTTTGTGAAAATAAGTAAGTTGAGAAGGAGCCAGTGTTGCCAGCCTGTACGGCAATTTCAGCCATACGGCTGAAGCCAAATTTCCATATTTATCCGTACGGGTGGGGTGGGCAGAGTCTGGGCGGAGTTGTGGGCGGAGTTGTGGACAGAGGACCAAATTACCGTTCTGGGAGAAAGTTCGGTGCCTGATTTTTCTGTATTTTTTTCTGTATAGATTCTGTACTCTGTACGGAGGGCTAATTTTTCGTACAATACGGAAATTTCCATACCGGTTGGTAACCCTGGAAGGAGCACATATGGTGTTTTTGAGGTCCTTGGAGAAAGGGTAGGTTAGAGTAAAACTTTCCTTAATCAGCCTAATGACTGTTGATAATACTTTCTAAACTATTGCTCTCACTGTTCTTTTTCTTGTTCCTAAAAGAGGTATTTTCTCTCTGAGAATAAAGTTGTATCAAGAAGAAAAAAATTGGTGTGGGTTAAAGCAATCCAGTTAATGTCAACCAGAACAATGCCTTTCATTTCTTTCTTCTATATCCACTATGCTGTTATAGAAGAGATGGTGGAAATTGGAGCAACATACTCAGACTCTCAGGGCACTTAAAGTTTCAGTAACAAAAGCTGTAGCTACATCACTCTGTCATCATGTATTGATAACCTTAGAAACATACAAAAGGGATGTGGGTGAAAGGGCACTTTGCACAAACAGTCAGAGAGAATAGGAATTGTGGGTACAGGATGTTATTTTAGTCTTCCATTCATAGTCCCATTCCATGGATATGACCTCTGGAATCAAGTTGTAAACACACAGCAGGAACACCAGTGCCAGTGATAGCAAACACCCTGCACAGGTATGCAAAGAAAGGGAAATCCTCTTTTCAAAAGGTATGGCTGATGCCTATACTTCCTCATTTCCTCTCCAATTCTAGATACCCTTTCAGCTCTAAGTTATAATCAATCTTCATTTCTTCATTCAACAGCTATGGAGAGCATCTCCTGTTCAGAAACTTCAAAGCAGAGATGCAACATGTAGAAAGTGGCATGCAACCAGGTGATTTCTGCTATGTATTGTTGAAAGTGATAGAAAATATCTCACTTTTGGTTTGATTTTGTTTCTTTGAATCTGGACCACATTTTATTCTCATCTTTGCCTCTTGTCAGCTTGGAAAATTTTGTTTTTGTCACCAGCAGGGACAGAGCAAGCTAAGCAGAAGGGACAAGGATTGAGGTGGCGACAGTGGCAGCAGCTACAGCGAGGGCAAGGGTTGGATTTTTTGATGCCATGGGCTGGATGCAGCTCACAGGCCATACTACATAGGACCCCTGCTATAAATGTACGAGAGTTTTATCCCACCTCAACTGTCATAACACCATTGTATGGAATATAGGAACCTATAGTTTGGTGAGGTTTGCAGAGGTCTTTGCTAAAATTCAGGGAAGTTGATTAGGACTTTCTTTCACAGAATTTTAAGTTCCACCCTGCACATCCCATAATTTTATAAGTTTCAGGTAAAGTGATATCAAAGAGTCAAAATGTTCAGTGCAGATATCCTTCAGAAAGCTGTCACCTTTCCTCTCCAACTGATGCCTGTGATATGTAACTACAGATAAAAGACTTCTTTAGAAAGTTGTTCTAAGTTATACTTAGAACAACTTTCATGGAGTGCAATGGGAAGAAAGTTTGGGGTTTAAGTTTGGCCAATGAGAAAGCCGAAAAGGTGGCTTCATTTTAGTAGTTTAAAGTATGACCTGGACATAAAAGAGGAAGAATTGGATAGAAAACAATTTCGCAAAACCTGTTTGTATAAACATGTAAGCATTATTCAATGCAGGAGAGAGGCAATATCCTTACTGGATCATAAAAAAATTCAAACGTTACACAAGCTTTCATGATTCAAGATCACTTCTTCAGGAATGCATTTATCCAGCATAAGGATCACATGGCTCTCTTTGTTTGTTTTAAACATTATTATTGTTATTTCAGCTTTAATAAGTAATGCTCTGGTATTTGCATTCTTAAAATCTCCTTATTTCCCTGAGCAGATCACACCTACACACACACTGCTTAAAGGCGAACAGCTGAACATGTGATTTGTCTCCTGGGGAGGGGGGGGAGCAAAACAAAAAGTGTTTAAGACAGCATCTGCTGATAGAAAAATGCCATCACTGGTCATTGATTGATGGCATTTTCACACATGCAAACCATTAAGTGACAAAAATAAATCTATGGATTAGTCCCTAAGAGGAGAAAGGCAGAAGCAGCATTTAAAAAAAACATGTTTTCCTACACATTTAAAATAAAATATCAGAATGAAATGAATAAAATGCAGTAGAATGGGATAATGAGTAAATCAAAGAAGCTTGGGTCTTACTTCCCTCCCATCTGTTCTATCAGACCATGGTTGGGTAGCTTGGCAATTTGGGAGTTCGATTCCCCACTGTGCCTCTCAGGGAAAAACCCAACCTGTGAGCCTTTGGGAAGTGACACAATCCCAGGGCACCTTCCAGAAGAAGGGACTGGTAAATCACTTACAGGTATTTATGTCCTCTTCCTAGAAAACTCTGACAAGTCACACCATAAGTCAAAAGTAACTTGAAGGTACATTATTATTATTACCAGACCATATTTGCAATGAAATAACTGATCAAGAAAATGCACACACACAAAAGGAAGTCACTAATAGCATGCTGTAAATTTAGACATTTGGCATTTATATCATGTGAAGACAGAGGCGCCTGGAGGAAAATGGTCCATGGGGTCGCAAAGGGTCGGAGTCGACTGTGCGACTGAACAACAACTGCAAAAAAAAAAAAGGTCAAAGGTATTTTAAACTCTACAGTCTCCAAATCCCATGAAGCATTCTTTCCCCTTTATTTGGCATTGAGTAGGTGGGCCCTTGTCTTCCACTTTAAGAAAGATGCCAACAAATTGGAACAAGTTCATGGGAGGACAACAAAGATTATCAGGGAACATACCTGTCAAGTATCTGTTTTGGCCGGGAAATCCTGTATTTTACTCCTTTCCCCCCTTTCCCCGCCATCATCCCGAATTTGGAGCAGCGGATGTGCGCCCATCAGAGCCAGTGGTGTGCATGCACGAGGGGTTGCTGTGCATGCATGAAGGGGTTACCATGCATGTGCGCCCATCAAAGGTGGCAGTGCGCATGCATGAGGGGTGGCTGCACATGCACGAAGGGGTTACTGTGCATGCATGCCCATCTGAGGCAACAGTGCACATGTGTGAAAGGGTACTGCATATGCATGAAGGGGATACTATGCATGCGCACCTGTCAGAGGAGGCGGGCACAAGCATGAGCGCCCGCACCCGGAAAATTTCCCTTATTTTTGCGGCCGGGACTTGACAAGTATGTCAGGGAACTGGAAGCCAAGCCCTGTGAGGAAAGGCAGAAAGAACTTGCCATATTTAGGCTTGAGAAAAGAAGGCTGAGGGGTGAGGGATATGATAGCACTTTTTGAATACTTACATAAGAACAGCCTTGCTGGAACAGGCCACAGCCCATCCAGTCCAGCATTCTGTCTCACACAGTGGCTCACCATTTCCTTCAGGGTATTCCCAAGCAGATGCCTTCACCTGCTTAGGATTCCCTGGAAATGATATTGAGAGATATCCTGCCTATCTCTCCAACCCGGAGGTTGTCCTTAAGTATCCATAATTATAGCCATTGATACCCTTGTCCTCCATGAACTTGTCTAATCCTTTCTTAAAGCTGTCAAGACTGACAGCTGTCACCACTTCTTCTGGCAGGGAGTTCCATAGACCAGTAATCCTCTGGGTGAAAAAATACTTTCTCTTATTTGTTTGAGAACTAGTACCCAAAAGTTTCATCGAGTGTCCCCTAGTTCTAGTGTTATGCGATAGGGAAAACAGTTTTTCCTTATCTACTTTGTCCACACCGTGCATGATTTTATAAACTTCAATCAGGTCACCTCTTAGACGTCGTCGTTCAAGAGTGAAGAGGCCCAACCGTTGCAGCCTCAGATGGTAAGGAAGGTGTTCCAGTCCCCTAATCATTCTGGTTACCCTCCTCTGCACTTTTTCCAGCTCCATAATATCCTTCTGGAGGTATGGCGACCAGAACTGTACACAGTATTCCAGATGGGGCCTCACCATAGATTTATAAAGAGGCAAAATGACACTTGCTGACTTATTTTCTATACCCTTCCTAATGATCCCTAGCATTGAGTTTGCTTTTTTCACTGCTGAGGCACACTGGGTTGACACCTTCATTGAGTTGTCCACCAGGACACCAAGGTCCCTTTCCTGGTTTGTCGCAGAGAGTTCAGACCCCATCAGTTTATAAATGTAATTGGGGTTCTTTGCCCCAACATGCATCACTCTGCACTTACTAATGTTGAAACTCATTTGCCACTGTTTTGCCCACTCCCCCAGTGTCGAGAGATCCCTCTGAAGCTCCTCACAATCTCTCACAGTTTTCACTACCCTGTATAATTTAGTGTCGTCAGCAAATTTGGCTACCTTGCTTTTTACTCCTACCTCTAGATCATTTATGAAGAGGTTGAAAAGCAGGGGTCCCAGTACTGAACCTTGGGGGACCCCACTCTTTACTTCCCTCCACTTGGAGAAGTGTCCATTTAGTGCTACCCTCTGTTTCCTGTCCCTTAGCCAGTTGCTGATCCAGGACAAGACCTGTCCCTTTATTCCATGACTGGTAAGTTTATTCAAGAGCCTTTGGTGTGGGACCTTGTCAAAAGCCTTCTGAAAGTCCAGATAAACAATGTCAACTGGATCCCCCTTATCCACATGCTTGTTGACACTCTCAAAAAATTCCAACAGATTAGTGAGGCATGATTTGCCCTTGCAAAAACCATGTTGGCTCTCCTTTAGCAGCGCCTTCTCTTCTATGTGCCTATTAATTCTATCTTTTAGGATGGTTTCCATCACTTTACCTGGGACACATGTCAAACTGACAGGTCGGTAATTTCCTGGATCACCCCTGGATCCTTTTTTGAAAATTGGTGTTACATTCGCTACCTTCCAGTCATCAGGCACAAAGCCTGATTTGAGGGAAAGATTATATATTTTGGCTAGGAGATCAGCAATTTCATCTTTAAGTTCCCTGAGAACTCGTGGATGAATTCCATCTGGTCCTGGTGATTTGTTAGTGTTTAGCTTAACAAGACATGCAAGGACCTCCTCCCTGGTTATTTCTATCTGGCTTAATTCTTCGGCTTCCCTCCCTACGAAGATAGGCTCTGTTTTGGGCATGTGGCCTCTGTCTTCTTCAGTGAATACTGAAGCAAAGAATTCATTGAGTCTCTCTGCAATCTCTGTTTCCTCTTTAATAACCCCTTGCCTTCCATTGTCATCTAATGGTCCAATGGCCTTCCTAGTTGGGTTCTTACTTCTAATGTACTTAAAGAAGTCTTTGTTATTTCTCTGAGTATTTTTAGCTATACGCTCCTCAAAGTCTTGCTTTGCTTTCCTGATTGTTGCCTTGCATTTGTTCTGCCAGAATTTATGTTTCTGCCTGCTGTCCTCATTCGGACAAGCCTTCCATCTTCTAAATGAGCTTTTCTTGCTCTTGATCACTTCCCGAACAGCTCCTGTAAGCCACATTGGAGTCCTCTTGGACCTGGCAGTGGCCTTTTTCCTTTTGGGTATGCATTCCAATTGAGCCTCTGTTATTGTTTTTGTAAACAGCCTCCATGCCTCTTGGAGTGTTTGGACTCTCTCAATTTTCCCTTTCAGCTTGAAATATTGCCTTACTGATCTCGATCATCGCAGAGAGCAGGACATGTAATAGTAGCCTCAAGTTACAGGAAGCCAGTATGTTAGAGCAGTATGACAATGGAGTCAATTACCTCAGGAGATGATGCTTGAATGAATACCACTCTGTCTAAGAGTGGTGTAGGGTAGGAGGCTAGTGCTTACTTGTTCTGATTAAGGATTATTCTATCGAAACAAATTTCTTGATGTGCTATCACTGACATTGTACCAGAGTCAATTTGTCAATATTGGGAAGCAGCATAATAAATGAGCCACTTCTGAATATTGGAAAATTAATCACTATTCTTGCTCAGCAGAGGTTGGGGTGGGGTGGGTAGAAAAAGATATATTGTTTTCTGTCTACGGCTATTGAGGATGCAATATGGCCATTATAAATTGTTTTTTTTTTATAAAAAAAAATCTCTGCCTATCTGGCCAGGAAACTGCCCCTTGCTGAAACTGCCACCATCAATTCGATGGACCTTGCAGGAATTCTGGTGTCAATCTACAACACATGCTGGATGCCCATTTTTATGCACGAAGCCATCTGGTTATCCTTGGAGGAGAGGAAGCATGCCTTTCAGGATTGTTTTCATATGTTTTCCACTTGTTTTTGTTTAATTTAAGAAAAGAGCCTTCTTCTAATAAGAAGGAAAATAATTCAGAGGTTATTGCTCTTTTATCTTTTCATTAACCATTTGTGAAAGGAATGGTGCAGTTGTGCGTGCAAGCATGCATGCGTGCGTATGTATGTGCATGTGTGCCTATAAATGCAGTGGCTAAGAAATTATTGAGCAGTTTCCTGCTGAAATTTACTATTGAAATTACTAATGAACTTCGACCATTATTTATGAAGGACCACAAGATTCCATATTTTTAATTTAGCTCAGGTTGCCTTCTTTATTGCTTAGGTGCCAGTTAAATTTAGTCTTCATTTCTAATAACTGTGATTGTGATTATTTTTATTTATTTATTTATAGTCATATTTATATATGCCGCCCACTCAGGCAGAACCCGACTCAGGGATTATTCTTCTGTTCCTAACCAGATTTTTGTTTTTATGGATTAATAATTTAATAATAATAAATTTGTGTCACAAATTATTCTTCAGAAATTATTTTAGGTTGAAAGGATTTTTCTGGAGAAACTCCACTCAGGGGATGCCCGAATGAGGCTCCTTTCATGTCCCCAAGATCTTTTCCCACTGAAGCTGTTCCTATTTATCTACTGGCAATTTCTTGTTTTTGAACTGCTAGGTTGGCAGGAAATGGGACAGAGACGGGTGCTCATTCTGTCATGCAGTACCCAGGTCTCGAACTGCCAACTTGCCAGCCTACAAGCCTACAAGATGAGCTTCTTAACCACTGAGCCACTGCAGCCCCTCAATAATCTAATAAGGATATTATTATTTTATTTTGCATAAGGAACACACGACTCTTTTCTTTTGAGTTTTCTCTCTCTGTTTGTTTGAAAACATTTAGTTTGAGAAGAATATATTGTGAAATATAATAACTGAGTCGGGTTTACCTGAGTGGGCAGCATATAAGTGTGAATAATAATAATAATAATAATAATAATAATAATAATAATAATAATAATAATAATAATAATAATAATAATAATAATAATAATAATAATAATAATAATAATAATAATAATAATAAAGCATTTTGGTCATTTCCTCTTCAAAATAATGAAGCAATATTATGCATTTTGGTCATTGGTAATTAAATCTGTTAACAAGATAGTTCTGTCATAATGATTGCAGATTTTCCCTTTGGAAATGTTTAACGTTTCATCATTAGCACACATTGGCAGTTATCTAGGACACAGAAGTAGACACGTATTCACACAGATGGTTCTGCATGGCTCCTATACGCTGCTCTTACACTTCCATAATACACAGTGATCATAGAATAACTGAGTTGGAAGGGTCCTTTTAGGCCATTAAGTTCAGCCTCCTGCTCGATGTAGGAATCCAAAATAAAACAAGTTTAGGTCTCTTGAATGCTTCCAGTATTGGAGTGCTCACCATCTCTCAAGGAAGTTCATTCTACTGTTGTACTGCTCTAACTGTCAAGACATTCTTCCTGATATTCAGCCTATATATCTAGCTTTCTTTACTTTTAGCCCGTTATTACATGTCCTGCATTCTGGGATGGTTGAGAACAGATCTTGCCCTTCCTATTTATGATTATCTTCCAGGTATTTGAAGAGTGCTATGATATTCCCAATAAGGGACTGTGGTGGCTTAGTGGTTAAGATGCTGAACTTGATGACTGAAAGGTTGGCAGGTCAGTAGTTTGAGATCTGAGTGCTGCAGGACGGAGTGAGCTCCTGTTGTCTGTCCCAGCTTCTGTCAACCTAGCAGTTCAAAAGCAAGACATTGCAAGTAGATAAATAGGTACCACTTTGGTGGGAAGGAAAACAGTGTTCCATGCACTTTGATGTTTAGTCATGCCTGCCACGTGTCCATGGAAACATCTGCAGACACAGACAGTGCTAGTTCTTTGGCTATAGATGAGCACTGAACCCTAGAGTCAGATACGACTGACTTTGGAGCAAGGGTGGCTGTATCACACTGATATGGCATGAAAGACTGGATGCTGCTGGTGGGATAGTTCAGTGAATTGACCACCTGGCTAGGAAGTCTGTGGTCAGGAGTTTAATTCTCTACTGAGCCTTTGAGGGAGAAATGTAAGACGGTGTGGCTTTGTGAAAACTGCACAGTTCCAGAGTGTCCCCAGAAATGGAGAATAGCAATCAATTCTGAGCACTCTGTATCTAAAAAAGCCCTGGAAAGGGTTGCTCTAAATCAGAATCTACTTGATGGCATGCAATTATTAATACTGTTTATCAAGGTTTCTGCTTTTCTTGATATTTCCATCAATGCCTTTGATAATTTGGGAAGCTGCCACAAATACTCATCTCAATGACTAGTGCCTGGCAAAGTGAACTTGATCCATGAAAGCTAACATTAAAGAACAGCAATATTTTAAAGGTACTACATTTTTTTGCTCTGTTTTGTTTACTCACAATGAGAGTTCGATGTAGACCAGTGGTAGGATTCAAATCTTTTTACTACCTACTCTGTGGGTGTGGTATGTCGGGTGTGGCCAGGGGAAAAGCCCTGTGTTGCACCCAAATTAGGACTACTTTATTTCAAAACTTGGATGGGCAGGGCCAGCCAGAATTTCTGCTACCGGTTCTGGAGAACTTGGACGAACCTGCTGAATCCCACCACTGATGTAGACTTGGTTCATGGTTTGAAACATTATTTTTGCCCACATTTCTGTTCCAATATCCAAAGCTGTTAACAAACTTATAATAATTCAGCACAATTGAAAATAAAATACAGATAGCTCATTCTACCTTTTAATTTAATCATCACCTCCAGCCATCAATTTTTAGACATATTTTTAGCCATCAATAAAAGAAGCCCGTGGATGGCATTTGTTAAAGATATATGAGGGGCTGCCGTGAAGGAAATCAAATTTCAAGATTTGTGTTTCCCCACCTGTTGTGTCTTAATAGTGTAACCTTCTACATGTGATATCAATGTATCTGAACCAATGTAACCTTGCCAATGAGTAACAATGTAACCTTCAGCTGTATCACATAAACCCTGTAATAGGACGCGAGCTAATGACCACCAGCTGGCAGCAGCGAGCGTCCAAGCTCTCTTGGTTCAAACCCATCAAAGACCGCAGCGCGGGAAGTTTCCCGCCGCTACCTACACCTGGACAAGAAGGGCGTGACCAGCCATGACGTCACGCGGACCAGTAGCCAACGGGCTACCGTGGAGCCACATTCAAATACGTTACTGCCTTATATATAGAGCTGTTCGTCCGCCATTACCTCATGTTCCCTCTGTCCACCATGCAATAAACCTGAGTTAACCCAGCCTTTGGCTGTGCCTTGTGTCTTGACTCTCATACACTAAATTGGCGACGAGGATGGGATAATGGATCCCCACGGAGCCAGGACACAGAGCGGGTTCAACATCACCAAACCGCAAGACTGGGAGCTTTTTGAGATGGACTTCCAGGCGGCACTGGTGGAGCTCAAAGTCAAAGAAGACGACGAGGAAAGGAAGAGGGCCATCCTCACTCGCATGCTTGGGATGGAAACCAAGCGGACGCTGGTGGGCATCCTTGCACCGAAGAAGATGAGCGATTTCAAAGCCGGTGACATCATGAAAATGCTGCGTGAGCGTTTCCGACCCTCGAGGGCAATGTTTCCCGCTCGGAGTGCGTTTTGGAGGCGAGTTCAAGCGCCGGACGAGTCGGTAGAAGCCTTCGTAACGGCTATGAGGGTAGCCGCCGCCCCCTGCAAATGGGACCACATCCTAGAGATGGCCCTCAGGGACGGAGTGCTGTGTGGCCTGAAGGACAAGGAAGTACAGCGCAGCTTGATGAACAGGGAGCCACCACCCACACTGGAAGAGGTTGTAGAGGCCGCGGAAGCCGCGGAATCCACGAATGCTGGAGTAGACGAGATGCACAAGTGGCGTGAGTGGCGTCCGAGGGCCGGCAAGGCGGAAAACTCGTCGCACGGGAAGTCCGGTCAGTCGGTGCATGCAACCCGACCGACCTCGAAATCGTCGTCAGAAAGTAGCGATGGCGAGGAGGTCCAGAAGGTCCGGAGAGGCGGGCGCCGCTGCGATGGTTGCGGAGCGGCCCATGAGCGCGTGAAGTGCCCATTCAGGAAAGCCGAGTGCTTCAACTGCGGACGTCGGGGGCACATCGCCAAGGCGTGCAGGAAATGGAAAGAGGGCCGGAGACATTCGCAAGACCGTTCAGCCAGACCGGACCGTCCAGCGAGGCCCAAAGATGGCGCCCGGGCCACGAGGAAGCAGGACGGCGTGGGCCGCATCTCGGACGACAGCGAGGGCGACGCTCCTGTGTTCAACGTGGCTGCGGGACAGCCCCATTACTTTGTTGAGGTACTAGTACAAGGGACCCCTATTAGGATGGAAGTTGACTCGGGGTCCTCCTATTCTATAATTCCCCAGAGAGAGTTCTTGAAAATCGACCCCCACGTGCGGCCCAAACTTAAAGCGTTGAGGGCCACACTACGGGACGTTCAGGGGAACAGCATTCCAGTGTTGGGGGTCGGAACGTTCCGGGTTCGCTTTAAGAGACATTCTGCGGAACTTCCCCTAGTGGTGCTAAAAGGGGGGAGTTGTAGCCTCCTCGGAACACAGTGGTTTCAGCCCTTAGGCCTGTTCATAGGGGGGGTGCATGCCGTAGGCGAGGACCCAATACAAGCAGTGTGTGACGCACACCCCGCCGTTTTTAAAAGTGGACTGGGAAAGTTCAAGGGACCCCCTGTAGCCTTCGACTTAGACCCGGAGGTCCGCCCGATAAGACTTAAACCGCGCAGGGTACCGTTCGCGCTTAAGGACAAAATAGAGGCGGAACTGGACAAACTGGTGGGTCAAGGAATTCTCGTTCCTGTGGATTCCGCGGAGTGGGAGACTCCAATTGTAACAGCACTGAAGGCTAACGGGGAGGTGCGCATTTGCGCTGATTATAAGTGTACCATTAATAAGGCAATCCGCCCTAATGCATACCCGGTGCCAGTGGTCAGCCACCTTCTGGCCAGGCTGAATGGGGGAAAGTGTTTCGCTAAACTCGATTTAGCACAGGCCTACCAGCAACTCCCGGTAACCCCCGCCACAGCGGCGGCACAAACAATAGTCACACATAAGGGGGCGTTCCAGGTGTCGAGGTTACAGTTCGGCGTGAACTCGGCACCTGGCATTTTTCAGTCGATAGTGGAACGCCTCCTGAAGGGGCTGGAGGGGGTGTTGCCATATTTTGATGACGTGTTGATAACGGGGGGGAGTAAGGCCGAGCTGGCTCACAGATTGGATAAGGTCCTGGCCGTGTTCGAGAAAGCGGGGCTGCGACTGAGAAAAGACAAATGTGTATTTTTCGAAACAGAGGTTGAGTTTTTAGGGTTCCGTGTCACACCCGAGGGAATTAGGCCGTCCAAATCTAAGGTAGCCGCCATTAAGAAAGCCCCTCGCCCCACTTCCAAAACCGAGCTTCAGTCATTTCTGGGACTTCTCAATTTCTACCATACCTTCCTTCCACGGAAGGCGTCTGTTGCCGAGCCGCTTCATCGGCTGCTTAAAAAAGAGGAAAAATGGCTGTGGGGTGACGAGCAAGAAAGAGCGTTCTCAGAGTTAAAGCAACTCCTCACATCCGAGGCAATCCTGACTCATTTCGACCCCAAACGGCCCATAGTTCTGGTCTGCGATGCATCCCCGGTGGGGGTGGGGGCGGTGCTTTGCCACGTGTTAGACGACGGAAGGGAGGCCCCGATAGCGTTTTATTCAAGGTCCCTGTCCCAAGCAGAGCGGAATTACGCACAGACCGATAGGGAGGCACTAGCGATAGTAGCGGGAACCAAGAAATTTCACGATTTTCTGTATGGTCGGCCGTTCAAGATCGTTACTGATCACAAGCCCCTGTTAGGGATCTTCACTGCAAATAAGCCCACGCCACAGATCCTGTCCCCGAGGATGCTGCGGTGGGCTATTTTTCTTAACGCATATCAACATGAGTTAGAATACCGGCCAGGGAAGGAAATCAGCCATGCAGACGCGCTCTCACGGTCGCCGTTACCATTGTCGGACGACCAGAAGGCAGGGGTAAGAAGAGACCGCCAGGTATTGCTAATAGAGGTCTTAGAGTCACCCCCGATAGTACCGGCCGACATTGCCAGGGCGACCGGAAAGGATAGAACACTAGAGAAGGTATGCTCGTGGGTGCAGAAGGGGTGGCCGGCGTCATCCCCAGGCACGGAATTCGACCCATTCTTCCGAAAGCGAGTGGAGTTGTCTTTAGAGAGGGGGTGCCTTTTGTGGGGCCAACGGGTGGTGGTTCCTACGTCCCTGCGGCCGAAGGTGCTAAAGCTGTTGCACGTCAGCCACCCGGGGATCGTCCGTTCCAAGGCGTTGGCCCGGAGTTACTTCTGGTGGCCCCAGCTGGACGCCGACATAGAGCAGATGGTTGGCACTTGTGAGGCATGTCAATGCTCTCGACCGGAGGTGGCCCGCCTACCACATAGGGAATGGGACGCAGCGAGGGGACCGTGGTCCAGGGTGCACGTAGATTTTGCTGGCCCATTCCGGGGAACCATGTTTCTCCTGGTGGTGGATGCATACTCAAAGTGGCTGGAGGTCATTCCGGTAAAGAGCACATCCTCCGCCACTACCATTCGCCAGCTAAGGAGGGTCTTTTCCACGTTCGGTTTACCCGACACTTTGGTCAGCGATAACGCCAGTTGTTTCACGTCCGCTGAGTTCGCGGCATTCATGGAGGCAAATGCAATTCGGCATGTCACATCCGCGCCGTTTCACCCGGCCACGAATGGCCAAGTGGAACGGTTGGTGCGCACCACAAAAGATGCGCTGCGGCGCATGGGCTCGGGAGATCTACATCACCAAGTTTGTCAATTTCTATTAGCGTACAGAGTGACCCCCTTAGCGTCTGGTTACTCGCCGGCCGAGCTGCTGATGCGGAGGAAACTGACCACGCTTTTGTCCAGGCTAGACCCGTCAAGGGTCGAGGACAAAGGGAAGAACATAGGGTTAGCGGTCTCGAAAGGTTTCGGCATATGCGATCCTGTACATTGCAGGAACTATGCCAACGCAGGCCCAGCCTGGGTGCCAGGGACGATAATAGAACAGACGGGGCCAGTGTCCTATCGGGTGGAAACTAGCACCGGCCTCCTCTGGAGGAGGCACGCTGACCAACTGAGGCACCGAGTGAGCGAGGGGCCGACCAGTGGAGCACAGCGACATGATTCAGCGATAGGGTTCTCCCCCACCCGTTTAGCCCAAGGGGGAGACAGGGGGGAAAGCAGCGAGCCCGACTCATATCCTTTTGATGCCCCAGTTCTATCCGAGCCCGGGGGGAGGGAAAAGGAGTGTGCGGCCGCCGCTGCCGCTTCCCCCGAATCCGATTTTGATTTTGATTTTGCGAGCCGGGGGGGTTTTTCGGATTGTTCCCCCACCCATCCAAGCGAGAAGAGGGGTTTTTCGTTAGTCCCCAGTGCCCCCGGTTCTTCCCAAACAAAGCACACGCCTCCCAACAAAGCCGCAGAGCCGCGGCAAACCACTAACAAGTCATCCTCTCCGATTGCAGGGCAGGAAGCCAGGGAGCAAGGAGGAGGGAGCGAAGCCGGGGCAGGGCAGCCCGCGCCGAGACCCCAGCGTGTTCGAAATAAGCCATCTTGGCTGAGAGACTTCGTCTCATCCTAGGGGGGAGGAGTGTTGTGTCTTAATAGTGTAACCTTCTACATGTGATATCAATGTATCTGAACCAATGTAACCTTGCCAATGAGTAACAATGTAACCTTCAGCTGTATCACATAAACCCTGTAATAGGACGCGAGCTAATGACCACCAGCTGGCAGCAGCGAGCGTCCAAGCTCTCTTGGTTCAAACCCATCAAAGACCGCAGCGCGGGAAGTTTCCCGCCGCTACCTACCACTGGCTGATCAGTGTTTTGGATAATTGACTTCTGGGAATTGAAGTCCAAAAACCAAAGGTTGGAAAACACTGGTCTAAAGAAATTGTTGTTGTTGTTGTTGTTGTTATTATTATTATTATTATTATTATTATTATTATTATTATTATTATTATTATTATTATTATTATTATTATTATTATTATATCCCACCCTATGTAACCCATGAAATCTTACACTGGAATAAATTTGTTCAATTTTAAAAAAAATTAACACTTGTATTTTTTATATTTGTTTCTTTTCTTTTTCTACTTTGCTAAAATATTAATTACTTCTATGAAATGGCAAGCTACAGAAAGCTCACATTGAAATTAAGCCATAATATTTATTTATTTTTTAAAAAAACAACGCCATTGTTATGTAAGGCTGAAAAAGACTAGCCATGCTACCTCATTTAAAACTGTAGCAAAGTAGAGTGTTACATAAAAAAATGGGGCAGAATGGCAGTTTGAAATTAAAAGAAAAGAAAAGAAAGGCTTTACATTGAAATCTTTCCAAGTTGTAACCACAGGATAGAGTTGGCTTTCAGGAAAAACACAGCTTAAAGGGGGGGGGGGGGATCTGTCAAGTATATAAATGATTTATTCACCTGGAACATTTCCTGGAATTTCCACATTTAATTAAACTTTCACAGCCAATTTTTGTTTCATACAATGCCAATTAACCAGAGTGTGTTTTGCATGGTATCAGGAAAAACCTCTTACTTACCTGCACAGATCTTACATGAGATCTTAAGATCCTAAAAAACATGAAAAAACATTTCCCAAGCCTAGCAACATGTGTCATTGCTCAATAATTGGGTCTAATTGAAATGCACATCTTGATAGCTGCTTCACCCAGATGTTGCTGTTCTTGGAGTTTTTATAGATGGCATTTATTATCAGGAAAATCTTTTCTGACATCTGTGGTAGACAACCTATTCACTCCTGAGAAAGCAAGATCTTTTGTTAAAGAACAGGCTATAAAATAGAACCTTCAAAGTGGAAGACTTTTATATCTTACGGATGATTAAAGCAGGTGCTTATGGGACTCTCTTTGAAATCAAAGCAACTTAAGGGACATCGCTGACTTGTTCTGAGATTTGTTACAGCACTCTGAAGTAAACATAACTTCTGCTTTCTTTCAGTAATGTGGCAGTATTTTTCCAGTCAAATTCTAACAGGCTATCAGAAATGACTTCTGTCCCTAACAGAAATTGGCAGTTGGATTGATAAGTTTGATTTCAGTAGAATTGTAGTTAGGGACGGAAGGGTTAAAATTTCATAAAGTATATGTTGCAGTCAAAGTGATAATCTCCTTTTCTTGCTATGTACAGGTATGCACAGCCCCACCCTTTGAGTTCCTGCAACTTTTTATCCTTCCCAACCATACTGGTTTGTTTTCTGCTGCTTCCTTTTGCAGTCTTCATCTTTCATGTCCTGATCAAACCCTGGACTGCCAAAATGAAGCCACCTTCTTGCCTTTGTCATTCATTGCCCAAACTTAAATTCTCATCTGCATATATTACTGGTAGTAATTGGCAGACTAGCAAATGAAATGGATTCTGTACTTCTCCACATTCACGCAGTGTATTATTGTCTGCCAGCAACCACCACTTGAGCATGTTGGTTTTACATTTAAGGACTCCAACCCTCACCCTATTCAGGGTCCTCCAAGTGACTTAGGGGAGGTTGAATTCCTTAGCTATATCCTCCTTTAATGGTGTTCCTTGTCCAGTGAGCTACTTTCTTCATTTTCTAATTTGATTTTGCTCTGAAGAGTGTTTGTTTTTGCCATAAAGCTCCTCCTGAATTTGAGCTGTCATACGTGAGGCACGTATCCATTCAGGGGATGTTGAGGGTCATTCTCTTGCTTAGTTCTCTCAGGGCCGGCATCAGAAATTTCTGGGCCCGGTACACCCCCCATATACATACATTTTGGCCACGCCTCTGGGGTTTCCTGTGCATGCATCATTTGTTTCGCATGCGTAGATCAGTCGTTTCCCGGTACCACCGGGATCCCGTCATCTCTGGGCCCAGGATGGGTGTCCTGATGGTCCCCCCCCCCCCATGGTGGCCTGAGTTCTCTCAACATCTGCTGCTAATTCTCTCCTGATCTTAGGTGGAGTAATACCAACAAGAGTACAGTATATATATGTTTTCAAGTGATGTAAGTTTGAGGCATCCTGTCACTATGTGCATTGTTTCATTAACAGCAATGTCAACTTATTCACAGTCTCAAGTGTGCTTTTTGTTTTTGTCTTCTCCCCTTTTTTGTTTTCACAAAAATCCTCAGGCCTACATCTAAAAGGAGGATGCAGTTTAGCGCTACAGTGTTTCCATCATATACAAATGTACTAAGCAAAAGCAAAGCAATCACATTTAAATACCATCCCATAGCACTTAGTGCACTCTCTGGGTGGTTCACAATTTACAGTAATTAGCATTCCCCCCCCCAACAAGTTGGATACTCATTTTACTGACCTCAGAAAGATGGAAGGCTAGAAAAGGGGAGGGTAGTCACCCAGTATCAGATCAAAGGAAGTTTTGGATTCAATAAAATAAGGATGAGATTCGTCGTATCCCCCTAGGGCTTTGTATATAACACAGGGTGTAATTAATTTTGATGTTTTGTTTTGATATATAAGGTGGATATCTTAAGTATTTTAGATATATTGTTATAAGTTTTAGAACATATTATTTGAAAAGGGAGGAAGTAAATACGATGAGGAAGTTTGGTACTATAATAATTTTTTCCCCTCTCTCTTTCTTAAATAAGTAGATATATAACAATATTATAAGATGGTAACAATTGTTTAGTTGTTATATGCTTTTTATATGTTTTTTCCCTTTTTTGTACTTTTGAATTTATGTATTTGTAATGTTTTTCTATGTTTGCTTGGGGAAAAAATTAAATAATAAAAAAAGAAAGATGGAAGGCTGAGGCAACTTTGATTCCTGGTCAGGATTGAACTCATAACCTTTTGGCTGCATTTTAATAAAATGTTTTATGGGTGCAACAGCTCCTCAAACCATGGTAAAAATGCCCCCATGTCCAATGCAGAACATGAGGGGAATTTCTAGGGGTACATGAGGCTAGGGCCTCTGAGTTCCAAGGGCACTGTATTGGGGAGCGGGGGGTGCATTTGGGATTCTGGGGGCTGGGTGTGGCTCCAATGCCCACAACATATTCTGAGACATCTTGAAGGAACCTGTTGCTCTAAATGTGGGCTATACCAAAGCTATCTGATTGCATCATGTTAATTTGTCTTGGAAAAAGTGAGACCAGTTCATTCCAGGAGAATTTATTACTTTAATCTTCTGGCAGAGGTTATGTTACATTCCTCTGCATCACACTTAATAAAAGCGGTCTTCATTGAACAAAGTGAGACTTCTAAGACAACATGCATAGGGCTATTCTATAAAATTATTCTGTTAGACTGTATAGCCTTAAAACAACACCACCTTCTTCACTGCTGGCAGCTAATATTGGCAAGGATATCGCACCAAAGTCTCACCACTGCTCTTTGCCAGCATTAAGGATTCTTCTTCTTTCGTGTCCAGATCAAACCCTGGGCTGTCAAACTTAAGCCACCATCTTGGCTTTGTCATTGGCCAAACTAAAATCCTCATCAATACATGTTTCCAGTAGTAACCAGCAGACCAGCATATTCTATATCTCTCTACAACCACACATCATGTTGTTATCCGCCAGCAGCCCTCTCTTGAGCATGTTGGTCTTACATTTGGGGACTCTAACACTCAGCCCTATTCAGGATCCTCCAAGTGACATCGAAGAGGTCGAGTTCCTTAACCATATCCTCCTTTAATGTTCCTTGTTCAGTGAGCTTCTCCCTGCATCTTCTAATTTTGATTTTGCTGTTGCATACCCTCAAAAATGTTTGTTCTTACCATGAAGCTCTTCCTGGATCTGAACCGGCAGACTTGAGGCACATATCCTTTAGCATTAAAGATAAATGCAGGTGATGGGAATTATCCCATGATAGAGGCTCCCACTGTGTCTTGGAAGATGGAACACCCTAAAATAGGGCCAGAGGTGGAATAGTGTCATTCTTCACTGCAGTGGCTCAAGTTCCTTGCCTGTGCTCCCTTCCCCCCAATATCATTGAGAACAACAGTAAGCAGGCATCCTCCTTTTGTTACCAAGCCAGGGAAATAGATGGGAAAATATATTTCTGCCCATTTGTCACCTTGGTTGGTATAGACCAACATGACTATGAATATGTCAGGAAATTGGTGTCCCCGTACCTGAGGATTGTCATCCTTTAAAACAATATCTTTATTCCTGAACTCTTTATGAACCTGACTCACTCTGTTCCATTTTCCATGGATATTGTGAGCATGTTGTTCCTTAGAAATGGATGCTGCTTTGGGCAATATATCATTCTGAAAGAATGCAGCACAATTATGAGGACATCTGAGGATCTTGAATGTTATCCTGAATCACATTTAATTATATCTGAGGGCCGACAAGGAAAGGAGGCAGGGAAGTCATCAACACCAGGTAAGACACTCACAAACACAGGTTTTTAAAGATTAAGGTGTAATTATCTTTTAATATATACAGAGAGTGCCAAAAAGTATACACATTTAAAGAGATGTTATCTATGTATTATTTTCTGAAGTTGAATTGAATCACAGTAGCAATGTGTAGTATGATGTTTGCTCAAATCTGACTACACTGACAGTACTTCAGGAAGAAATTGAATCAGCATGAGCATGCAATACAAGTGGACATTTTGATCAATGTGTATACATTTTTGGCACACTTTATATTAGAGCCCAAAAGCAACAGCAAGCAGTATGCAACATGTTCCATGTGTGGAAAGTGGATATTGAAAACTCTATTAAATTCTTGAAAGCAGATTTTTTCCCCCCTGGTCACCTGTCATTTGTTTGGTCAACTGTAAACAGAACATTAATATCATGTTGGAATTGTCCCAAGATCAGGTCAGAGCATCTTTGTCCCATTTCATGCTGGGCCTCCAAACAAAAATATATGAAAAAACATTGGATGTATTTCAGAATGATGCATATATTGTTTTCCAGAGACTTGTTTTATTATAAATTGGTAACAGATGGCCATCAATTTTCATTAAGTTCCACTGTCAAGTATTGATAATACTAAACTAAAAGAACTGGGGGGAAATGGCACCTTCCTATATTCTTTGTTTGCACCTGAGGCCATGCTTTCACGAGTGATATATTTTTTAAAAAATATATATGTGTGTCTGTACTTATCTTTGCCATTATCTCTTATTAGATAAGCAACCTTTGTAACTTTACACATCTTTTGGGGTGGTGCTACATTCCTTCAAACGGGAAAACAACTTTTCCCAGGAGAGTATACACCTTCATCAGATGAAACCTTGATCTTGGTTATGCAATGATTGGCTTATGGTCAATAAATCCAATGTTCTTCATCAGGTTGGGGCAATTAATTTCCTTTGGACACACATAGCCCATGGGAAATATGACTGCCTGATAGGTTTCTCATACCTTTTTGGATCAGCTGCTTGGCAGGCTTTGCTCTAACGCAAGTGTTTGTGTGTTGGATAGTCTGTAAATTAGCCACAAATCTATATTTGGAAACCAAATGTAAAGCAGTAACATAACAACCAAATAAGTACAAAAACAGCCAAGTACATAGTGATACTCATGTTAAAAAGCCAACTCCCAAAATCTCTTATGTAGTTATGCCAAATTTTTGATACAGTAAATCTACCTGTCTTCACTTTCTTTGCCTCGTTGGTGTTCTGGAAGGCCAGTCTATTTTTTCATTTACAGATTTCAGATGGAAAATAATGTCTGTTTGGTTTTTCCTCCCACATTCTAATTTTTAAAAACCTCAAGTGCCATTCAAAATCCAACCCCACATTCATGTCGTGAGAGGTGGTAACAGGTCAATGTAAGAGATTGTTAGGGTTGGGTGAAGTATGATGTTCCACAGGACCACTACAGCAGTCATGAAGGCTATCCTGGGTACCCCTAAAATAGGGGTTCTCAACCTAAGGCCCATGGGCCAGATCTGGCCCATGGTGCCATTTCATGTGGCCCACCACCACCTCCAAGAGCATTCAAGAAACAAAATGGCCTCCCCTTGAAGCTGTTGGGACAAAATGGCCACCCCATCATGCAGGCAGGGCAAAATGGCCATCTGGCCCTTGAAATTGACTGAGAGAGTATGACCCTCCCAACAGCTTGAAAAGGTTGGGAACCCCTGCCCTAAATGATCTGGCAAAAGGGACTTTGGTGAAGTTGTGATTGGCCCTGCAAGCCAGCAATGAATAATCTATCACTATAGAAATCCAAGCGAGATACAAATGGACTGACTACAACAATGGTAGAGGATTATGAGATATAACAACAAAGTACGAACTAGAAATCCTAAATATAACCGGTTTGGGAAATAAAACTGAAGACGTTTTAGAAATAATGGAAAGAAGAAGGATTAAGATAATGGGCTTAGCCAATATAAAAGGCCAAGTACATGGCAGTAAGAAAGTCCACAAAGAACACTTACTTATTTGCTCAGGGGAGGATCACAGTGAAGAACAGAGTGTTTTTCTTGGCACATCCAGACGTAGCAATGCATACTAGACATTAACAACTATTTGGACTTAGTAATAATACAGTACTGAAAAACAAGACTGGAGAGCAAATTGAAACATATGTACAAATATATGATCAATGTAATTACATCTATACAGAAGAACAAAAGGATCTATTTAACTATCTGAGGTGATAGAAGAATTGGAAGCTAATAGCATATTGTATATAATGGGAGATTTTAACAGTGGGGTGGGTACAAACAGAAGAGCATATGAACAGTACATTGGGCACTGGGCATGGATGGATTATTTTATCTGTTTCACCCTCCCCTCCCCTGCATACTGCATTCTGAGAATGGAAAAAGTGAATTTTGTTTCCTCTATTTTTCAACAGAAGAGAGTCAAAGTTCACTGACTTTTTGACAGATAAAAGGGAAAGATAAGCAAAATGGAAAATTTAGATGAAGGTTTGAGAATAAAACAGACTGATTTTTCAACTTTTCAACCCAGACAGATGGTTCTGAATACTTTGATCTTTAAAAGTTTAAGTTTCAACTTCTGTGCTAGTGATGAATGATGACTAACATCTTCCCCCTTAAAGATCTACTATCTTAAACAATTGTGCAGCAAGTAGGTGAAATACAATCCTCTTAATATAGGTAACAACTGTAACTAATAAAATCAACAGAGCAGATGATCAAGAATTTTGATATATTCATTTTAAGAAAGAGCTTAGTAAATTACGTTTTCTTCATTCATTCAAAGGAAAGACAAAATGTCTTGAATGTGGGAGAAAGCAAAAGTGCTAGATTGGTCCACCCAATTTTGCAAATGGGCAGACAGACAAAATCAACCCAGGGTTATATAGCCAATAAAGATCTAGTAGCACTGTCAAGACCAAATAATTTTATTTGGTATAAGCATTTGTGAAATGTATTATTATTATTATTATTATTATTATTATTATTATTATTATTATTATTATTATTATTATTATTATTATTATTATTATTATTATTATTATTATTATTATTATTATTATTATTACATTTGTGCCCCACCTTACTTGCACAAGTGCGACTCAAGGCGGCTTCCAACAAAAATAAATATAATATACAAACATGATATACAATAAACAATAATACATAAATTATACAATATACTTTACAAAAAATATCAGAATCACAATAAGGTATAACAATAATACAATGCAAAATATAATCCGAAAAAACAAGAGTACCTCACAAAAGTAATAGATACAATGTAGTTATATTCACAGATCAAAAAAACATACAAAAGCACAATATAAAATACAATACAAAAACAATAATATACAATAATTGCCCCACCAACACACAAAAAACATGACACCCAGCCATACCTGTCAACCACGGCTCCGGATAATACGGGACCTGCGCAGAATGGTTCTGCGCAAGTTGCCTTCTATGCAAGTGTAGAAGGGTTCTACACAAGCGTAGAAGGTTTCTACGCAAGCGTAGAAGGGTTCTACGCAAGCATAAAAGCCTTCTACGCAAGCATAAAAGCCTTCTACGCAAGCATAGAAGGTGTCTTGCGCAGAAGGGATGCACAGTACCTCTTTCCCCCGCTGCCAAATTCCGGGATTTTGGCAGCTCCGGGCGGGAAATGGTGCAAATCGGTGCCAAAAAATGGGAAATCCCAGCCAACCCAGCATTCACTCCAATCGTCCCCAAAAAAACTGAAGATAGAGAGTAAAGGAAGCAATTGACCTCTGCCACCAAGGTCCAAGTCCTAACCAACAGCATGAGGAAGGGGGAGTCCCAAGTGCCAGCAAAGATGGTCTGTGGTGGCTCCCACCTGCCTCCACTCCCCGGGACCGATGCCATGCGTCCCGGGGCAAGGCAGAGAGCATTGGCAGCTGCGGTGGCGGCAGCACCCTTTTCAGCCCTCCGAGTGGGCTGGGCTTGGAGGGCAGGGATGTCAGCAGCGGCGGCGGCTCCCACCTGCCTCCACTCCCCGGGACCGATGCCGTGGGTCCCGGGACAGGCAAGATGAAATGTAGTTCATCTTTAAGACACTTCTAAACTCTGTGGCCTACATCTACTTATTATTCCCATCTACAGTAAATAAAATCGCTGGGAGAAATGCCAACAATTTGAGATATGCAGATGACACTACCCTATTGGCAGAAAGTGAAGAAGACCTAAAGAAGCTCTTGCTTAGGTTAAAGGAGGAGAGTGCAAAAGCTGGCTTGAGACTTAATATCAAGAAAACCAAGATAATGGCAACAGGTCCGATCAGTCCCTGGAAAATAGATGGGGAAGAAGTAGAAGCAGTGACAGACTTTAATTTCTTAGGATCCAAAATCACTGCAGATGGGGATTGCAGCCATGAAATAAAAAGGTGACTGATTCTCGGGAGGCAAGCTATGAGAAACCTGGGGAACATAGTTGAAAATAGAGTCATCACCTTGCAAACAAAAATTCACATAATCAAGGCAATGGTATTCTTGGTGGCAATGTACGGTTGTGAGAGCTGGACCATAAGAAAAGCTGAGTGCAGAAGAATAGATGCTTTTGAAATGTGGTGTTAGAGGAGAGTTTTGAGATTACCCTGGACAGTGAGGAAAACAAATAGGTCGATCCTAGAAAAAATCAACCCTGACTGCTCCTTAGAAGGTTAAATAGTAAAGATGAAGCTAACGTACTTTAGACATCAAATGAGAAGAGAGGATTCACTTGAGAAAGCCTTGATGCTGTTTAGTGTCTTGCATGGAAGACAAAGAAGGAGCCGCAGTGAGGGCTAAACGCAAGTTTATTGGGTGATGATCAGGATGAACATGTGGTAATGGCGGAGGTACAGCTCATTATATACTGCAGTACATACATTTGAATCTTGTTGCACGGTAGCTTATTGGCGAAAGGAGAGAAAACACTCCCAGAAGAAAGATAAACGTGTAATGAGTTCCGTTTATTTCTTGAAATTCCTGTGTCTCTTATTTGATTCATAAGCAGAACATGGTTCAAATAAACTGTAATAATGGTGGAATTTCAATATATATATAGTCTGGAAAAGTCTCTTGCGTCTTCAAATAATATAAGACTAATAAACTGCGTCTTTAAACCAATGTAGACTATTGGCTGCTACCGGCGTGACGTCATTCTGAGTCACGCCCATCTTCTCCAGGTGATCCTCACGCGGGAAAGGTTCCCGCGGCTGCCGGTGATTTGGGGAATGTGAACCATGTGAGCTGAACGCTCGCAGCTGCCCTCTATAGGCAGCTTACTCGCGTTCCTTAACAGCAGAGCTACATTGTAATTGTGGTCAGGTTACATTCATACATTTCTTAAAGTAACATTGTACATACACAACACTCCTCCCCCCTAGGATGGGACGAAGTCCCTCAACCATTGTGGCTTGCCGCACGTGCGTCTGGGGCGCGCGGCCGCTTGACTTAACATAGGGGAGCCGGGGGCTCCTGGTTCCGCGGAGTCCTGTCCTGCAACGGAAAAGGGGGACTCATTAGTGGTTCGGTGGGGACTCTGCGACAACCTTGCATTGGGGGACGGGAATGGAATGAACAGTTGGGACGTGAACTCCTGCCTGCCGCTTGAGGAGCTTGGGGTACCTCCCAGCACGAATCTCGGGACTGACGATGAGGCTCTCGTTGTCTCGCCACCCCCTGTTGCCTGTCCGGGCGTTCTAGAGGCTGAGGCGGGTGAATTCCCCCCTGCTGCCTGTCTCGGGGGTGTCTGTCTCGGGGGTGACTGTCTCCGGGGGGCTGGAGTTATGGTATATTCTAAAACAAAAGGGCTGGGGGGACTGGAGGTACCAGGGGCTGAACTGAAACCCCTCTTTTCGCTAGCACGGGTGGGGGACCACTCTGCTACACCCCCCTGGTACTGCAAATCATAATCAAACTCATCCCTCTCTTTCAAAGTATCCTCCTCTGTGGCTGAGAATCCAGGGTATTCATTTGTACCCGCGGATTCCGCCGTGTCTCCCCCTTGGGTAATGCGGGTGGGGGAGGACCCTAACGCTGATTCCCTGTCACTGGTGACCCGCCATCTGAGTTGTTCGGCGTGCCTCCTCCAGAGTAGACCCGAGCTAGTCTCAACTCTATAGGATACTGGCCCCATCTGCTCAATTATCGTCCCTGGTACCCACGCTGGCCCGGAGGCCGCGTAGTTCCTGCAGTGAACCGGGTCCCCTACCGAGAAACTCTTGGAGCAACCTACCCCGATATCTATATTTCTCCCTTCATCCTCCACCCTGGACGGGTCCATTCGGTCAAAAAGTGTTGCCGGACGCCTCCTCATGAGGAGTTCGGCTGGTGAAAGCCCTGATGCTAGGGGGGGTTGTCCTGTAGCAGATGAGGAACTGACACAGATGGAGGTTTAACTCGCCGGGACCCATGCGCCGCAGTGCATCTTTCATAGTGCGCACTTGGCGCTCTACCTGACCGTTTGTGGTGGGGTGAAACGGGGCAGCGGTAATATGCCTGATGGCGTTTCTTTCAATAAAGGTCTTGAACTCTGCAGACGTGAAGGTGCTAGCGTTATTGCTAACAAGGACGTCCGGCAGGCCGAAACAGGCAAAGACCTTGTGCAACTGTTTAATGGTTGCCGCAGAGGAGGTGCTGTTCATGGGGATTATTTCCAACCACTTGGAATAGGAGTCGACTATTAGCAAAAACATGGCCCCACGGAAAGGGCCAGCGAAGTCGACATGAATCCGGGACCATGGCCCGCGGGCCGTGTCCCATTCCCTATGGGGTAGCCGGGATTCCTCGGGCCGGGAGCTCTGGCAACTCTCACACGTGCCCACTAATCGCTCTATGTCCGCGTCTATCTGGGGCCACCAGAAGAAACTCCTGGCCAGCGCCTTGGAGCGCACTATTCCCGGGTGACTGGTATGCAGTAGCTTCAGTACCTTGGCCCTCAGCTTTTCTGGGATGACTACCCGCTGGCCCCAGAGTAAGCAGCCCCTTTCCAGGGACAGCTCTACTCTACGCCTGAAGAATGGCTTGAAATGTTCCTCGGGGGGAGTAGTGGGCCAGCCTTTCCTAACCCAGGAGCTAACTTGGGCCAGCATCTTGTCGGCCGCTGTGGCCTTGGCGAGGTCGGCCGGGACGATGGGGGGTGAGTCGAGGGACTCGATCAGCAGGACTTGGTGGTCCTGCTCTACCTCGCATGCGGGATCTCCTAAGCTAGGGAGGGGAGACCGGGACAGCGCGTCCGCATGGGAGATCTCCTTCCCTGGGCGATAGACCAGCTCATACTGGTAGGCGTTAAGGAAAATCACCCAACGTAGCATTCGGGGGGACAGGATTTGAGGGGTGGGCTTGCCCGTGGTGAAGATTCCCAGGAGCGGTTTGTGATCAGTCACCACCGTAAACTTGCAGCCGTATAAGAAATCGTGGAACTTCTTGGTTCCAGCGATTATGGCCAGGGCCTCCCTATCTGTTTGCGCGTAGTTGCGCTCGGCCTTGGAAAGGGACCTGGAGTAGTATGCAACTGGGGCTTCCCGCCCGCTCTCCAACACGTGGCACAGCACCGCCCCCACCCCCACTGGGGACGCATCACAGACTAGAACTACTGGTCTCCTCGGGTCAAAATGGGTCAGGACAGCATCTGAGGATAAAAGCGCCTTTAGCTCCCTGAATGCTTTCTCAAAGGATACTGGGGGCCCCTTGTATGTCCCGAGCCCCTTCTTGAAAACGTCCGGGTGTGCATTGCACACGTCCCGCATTGGGTCAGTCTCGATGGTGTTAATGCCGGACTGTTCAATTCCCAGGGGAGCAAACCACTGCGTTCCCAGGAGGCAGCATCTTCCCCCCTTGAGCACCACTAGGGGCAGTTTCTCGGAGTAACTCTTGAACTTCACCTTGAAGTTCCCCACCCCCAATACTGGGATCCAATTTCCCTGCACGTCCCGTAAGTGTGACCTCATGGCCCGCAGTTTGGGCCGCGCATCTGGGGGAATGCGCATAAACTCTTTTTGGGGCAGGATGGAGTATGACGACCCCGAGTCTATCTCCATCCTCACCAGGACCCCCTGTAACAGTACCTCTACGAAAAAACGCCGGTGCTCCAGGCCCACGCGGTTCACGCCTTCCTCGCTGTAGCTGGTCAAGACCTTCCTGGTGCCGGCCGCCTTCTGTTGGTGTGCCTGGGGGTGGCTCGAGGTGCCCTTGTCCTCCGGTCACCCGCGCCTGCATACTCTGGCGATGTGCCCTTTTCGGCCGCAGTTGTGACACTCGGCCTTCCGAAACGGGCACCTCATCCGGTCATGGGATGCCCCACACCCGTCACAGCGGCGGTCTTGCCGTTCGCGGGTCTGTCGCTTCTCCCCACGTTTCTTTATTCTCTGGACGTCGTCGTCCTCGCTGGAGCAGGAGTCTGCCATCGTGGACGACTCCTCAGACGTCGCTGGTGTGCCGGCGGGTGACTTGGGGGCCCGCCAGGCCGTCTTCGCCAGTGTCCGCCGGGCCGCCTGCACTGGTGACTTGGCCCTTTCGGATGTGGCCCCTCGGGACTTGAACACCCTGATCCCGCTCCTGGCCGCCTCGGCTGCTTGGGCCTCCCGCAGTACCCGTTGAACGTGAGGCGATAGTCGCGGGTCATCAATTTTCTCTGGACCTCCTCGTCCCTCAGGCCACACAGCATGCGGTCTCGGAGTGCCGTGTCCAGGTCTTCCCACTGGCAGTGCACCACTGCCAGCCTGAGGGCCGCCGCATAGGCAGACACTGACTCTCCCGGGCGTTGATCTCGCCTGTGGAACGCGACCCTGGCCGGGAAGATCGACACGGGGGGCTGGAAATGGTCGCACAGTAACTCTAGGATGCGGTCGAGGGGCACCACGTCCACCTTCCGTGGGGCCACCAGGTTCATCAGGATGCGCAGTGCGGCCGGCCCCACCTGGGCCAGAAAGTGTGAGCGCATCTTCGCGTCGTCGTCGACGCCCGCAGCTTCCATCGCGTGCCGAAACTGGCACTCGTACAGCTCCCATTGCTCCGGGTTGCTGATATCGAAGTGGTATGGCTTGACCTTGGGATTCGCCATTGATCCCACCTTCGTCGCCAATTTAGTGTCTTGCATGGAAGACAAAGAAGGAGCCGCAGTGAGGGCTAAACGCAGGTTTATTGGGTGATGATCAGGATGAACATGTGGTAATGGTGGAGGTACAGCTCATTATATACTGCAGTACATACATTTGAATCTCGTTGCACGGTAGCTTATTGGCTGCTACCGGCGTGACGTCATTCTGAGTCACGCCCATCTTCTCCAGGTGATCCTCGCGCGGGAAAGGTTCCCGCTTCTGCCGGTGATTTGGGGAATGTGAACCATGTGAGCTGAACGCTCGCAGCTGCCCTCTATAGGCAGCTTACTCGCGTTCCTTAACAGCTGAGCTACATTGTAATTGTGGTCAGGTTACATTCATACATTTCTTAAAGTAACATTGTACATACACAACATGCTGGGAAAGGTGGAGGGCAAAAGAAGAAGGGGGTGGCCAAAAATGAGATGGCTAGATGGTATTGTAGATGTAATGGGCACAGAGCTGGGCGGGTTGAGGAGGATGGTGGAGAACAGAGGTGCCTGGCGGGCAATGGTCTATAGGGTCGCAAAGGGTCGGAGTCGACTGTGCAACTGAACAACAACAACAAAAAGAGTAGACTTACCAAATAAATAGGAAGTTGGTAAAGGTACATTCCATTGATTCATTGGCCAAAACCAAACTGAGAAGTGTGTACATAAGAACAATCATGTGGCTGCTTTACTCCTCAAGTCAGCAGTCCTTCACGAGAACAGTTGTATGACTGGTTCCACATCTGATTCTGCAACCAGTGCATTACTAAAGGTAAAGGTTGCCCTTGCTTGAAAGCCAGTCATATCCAATTCTAGGGTACAGTGCTCATCTCTGTTTACAGCCAAAGAGCCAGCGCTGCCTGCATCTGCAGACATTTCCGTGGTCATGTGGCAGGCATGACTAGACAACGGAGTGCATGGAATGCTATTTATCTTCCCACTGAAGCAGTACCTATTTATCTACTTGTAATTTCTTGCTTTCAAACTGTGAGGTTGGCAGGAGCTGGTACCTTCCAGTCATCAAGTTCAGCATATTAACCACTAAGCCACTGTAGTCCTTCCAGTGCATTACTAATACACAAAGGAAATCCTTCTGGAGGGTGCGAGGAAGCACATTTGTGATTTATTTTACATAATCCCTTAAACAAATAGGATTCTGGCCATTGAGTCTATTCTAATTGTGATTAACAACTGGATTAAAAGTGTTGTTTTTAGTTGAAAAAGCCATGGTACACTATTTTGGATGTTTTTTAAAAAAGTTTAAGAGCTATAATGACTGAAATTACAAAGAGTTATGAAATTACATTGGATTTAAGGAGACAGGACATTTCAGTGAGTTATGGGCTATTGCTAGTTGATTAAGAAAAACATTAGTATAACTAACATTAGGTTGAAGATATTTTATTTTCTTCTATTTTATTTTATTTAAAATCCATAAAAGGTCCCAAGCCATCTTACATTGTTAAAAGGATAGATAAAAACACTATATTATTTAACTATTTCAAAAGAATTAAATATATATATTAGAATGTTAAATAAAAACATTATGAATATTTGATAATGTATTTATAATGCTTTAAAAGCTCATAAATTATTCTAATGCTTTTTAAATTTTGAAAGACTGCCTGTCTTCCTGAGATTTGAAAACTTTTGTTCCCAAATAGTATTATGGTATTCTGGCATGATTAAAGGCTATGTTCTGGCCCTCTGAACACAAAGTCTGGAGATATTTTTATGTCTATGGGAAAACATAGTGACAAGACAGATAAGACACGAGACACAGCTAAGGTGGGCCCTGTTTTTCTTTGGCTGGATTTTATGAAGATGTTTTGAAGATAAGATGATATCATCATTACCCTGTATTAGAAAGTCCCAATTAACATACTAAAATGAGGACATATTTTTGAATTGCCTGAGATTGTAACACTATACAATGTGGATAATCAACAGTTCAAATTCTATTCCTGGCACAGAGTAAATGGCATAATTTTGGCAGCAAGTTGCTGCATGTTATGAAGTTGATATAAACATGATTCTTTTGCACGACTCAGGACACTGCAGATATTCTGTGCTGACTTTATAACATGCAGTAGAAGTTGCAACAAAAGTTATGCAATTTACGCTATGATGGCAATAAGATTTTGGTCAATGATGCTAATCTATAAATATTTTAGTGGTTCATATCTCTGCCTGTAGAGCCAAAGTTAGGAGTTTGATTCCCCACTCTTCCTCTTGGGAGAAAAGCTAGTTTGTGTGGCTTCGGGCAAGTTGTACAGAGTCAGAGCCACCTCAGAAGATGGAGATGGTAAACCACTTCTCACTATGTTTTATGTCAAAAACCCTGCAAAAGGTTGGCATCATTACTACTACTACCACCACCACTTTGGTGTATGCAAACCAAGACACGGGACACAGCCTCGGGCTGGGTTAACTCAGGTTTATTGCATCGTGGACAGAGGGAACATGAGGTAATGGCGGATCAATAGCTCTTTATATACAGCAGTAATACATTTGAACGTGGTGCCATGGTAGCCCATTGGCTACTGTCTGCGTGACGTCATTACAGGTCACGCCCTTCTTGTCCAGGTGTAGGTAGTGGCGGGAAAACTTCCCGCGCTGTTGCCTTTGATGAGTTCGGACCAAGAGAGCTTGGACGCTCGCTGCTGCCAGCTGGTGGTCATTAGCTCGCGTCCTATTACAGGGCTTATATGATACAGCTGAAGGTTACATTGTTGCTATAGGCAAGGTTACATTGACTCAGATACATTTCAATCCATGTGTATAGTAAAACCATCAGAACACAACATCCCTCCCCCCTAGGACGAGACAAAGTCTCGAGCCCACCTTAACACACTCCCCCCCCCTTAGGAGACAAAGTCTCTCAGCCAAGATGGCTTATTTCGAACACGCTGGGGTCTCGGTGTGGGCTGCCTCTCCCCGGGTTTGCTACCTTCTCTTTGTCCCCTGGTCTCCTGTCCTGCAATATGAGAGGGAGACTCGTTAGTGACTTTCCGCGGCTCCGCGGCGCTGTTGGGAGGTGTGCTCTCTCTTAGGGAGGAACCGGGGGCACTGGGGGCTAACGAAAAACCCCTCTTCTCGCTTGGATGGGTGGGGGAACACTCCTGAAAACCCCCCCGGCTCGCCAAATCAAAATCAAAATCACTATCGGGGGCAGCGGTCGCGAACTCCTCTCCCCCTTCCCCGGCCCCTGCTAGAGCTGGCGTATCAAAAGGATATGAGTCGGGGCCGCTGCTTCTGCTTCCTTCCCCCCATGCTTGGGACTGTTGTCCACTGCTGTCTCCCCCTTGGGTTAAGCGGGTGGGGGAGAACCCTAACGCTGAATCCTGTTGCTGAGCTTCACTGACTGGCCCAATCACTCGGCGCCTCAGTTGATCTGCGTGCCTCCTCCAGAGGAGGCCGGTGTTCGTCTCGACCCGGTACGACACTGGTCCCGTCTGTTCTACAACCGTCCCTGGTACCCAGGCTGGCCCTGCGCTGGAATAGTTCCTGCAGTGAACAGGGTCACCGGCAGCGAAACCTTTCGAGACTGCCAACCCCACGTTTTTCCCTTTATCCTCGACTCTCGTTGGGTCTAGCCTGGACAGGAGCGTGGTCAGTTTTCGCCGCATCAAGAGCTCTGCCGGCGAGTAGCCGGACGCCAAAGGGGTCACCCTATACGCTAAGAGGAATTGGCACACTTGGTGATTCAGGTCCCCCGGGCCCATGCGCCGCAGCGCCTCCTTCGTAGTACGCACCAACCGTTCCACTTGGCCATTCGTGGCCGGGTGAAACGGTGCGGACGTGATATGCCGAATGGCGTTTGTCTCCATGAATGCCCCGAACTCAGCGGAGGTGAAACAACTAGCGTTATCGCTGACCAAAGTGTCGGGTAAACCGAACGTGGAAAAGACTCTCCGCAGCCGGCTAATTGTCGTGGCGGAGGACGTGCTTTTTACCGGGATAACCTCCAGCCACTTGGAGAACGCATCCACGACTAGGAGAAACATGGTTCCTCGGAATGGGCCAGCGAAATCTACGTGCACCCTGGACCATGGTCCCCGTGCTGTGTCCCATTCCCTATGTGGAAGACGGGCCGCCTCAGGGCGGGACCCCTGGCAAGCCTCGCAAGTGCCAACCATGTGCTCAATATCCGTGTCCAGCTGCGGCCACCAGAAGTAACTCCGGGCCAGCGCCTTTGAACGAACTATGCCCGGGTGGCTGACGTGCAGCAGTTCGAGCACCCTCGTCCGCAGGGGCGCAGGGACCACCACCCGTTGGCCCCACAGAAGGCACCCCCTCTCTAGGGACAACTCTAGCTTTTTCCTAAAGAATGGGTCGAACTCCGTACTCGGGGACGAACCCGGCCACCCCTTCTGCACCCATGAGCAAACCTTCGCCAGTGTCCTGTCCTTGCCCGTCGCCCTAGCAATGTCGGCTGGTACTATTGGGGGAGCGTCTAAAACCTCAATTAGCAACACCTGGCGGTCCTTTTCTGCTCTCGCCTTTTGGGCGTCCGACAATGGCAAAGGGGACCTCGAAAGCGCATCAGCATGGCTGATCTCCTTTCCGGGCCTGTACTCCAACTCATGTTGGTACGCGTTGAGGAAAATAGCCCATCGCAGCATTCTCGGGGACAGGATCTGCGGCGTGGGCTTGTGCGCCGTGAAAATCCCTAACAGCGGTTTGTGATCGGTCACGATTTTGAACGGGCGGCCATACAAAAAATCGTGAAATTTTTTGGTCCCCGATACGATTGCTAATGCTTCCCTGTCGGTTTGCGCGTAATTCCGCTCCGCTTGGGACAGGGACCTTGAGTAAAATGCTACCGGGGCCTCCCTTCCGTCCTCCAACACGTGGCAAAGCACCGCCCCCACCCCCACCGGGGATGCATCACAAACTAGGACCACAGGCCGTTTGGGGTCGAAATGCGTCAGGATTGCCTCAGATGTTAGGAGTTGCTTTAGCTCTTTGAACGCCCTCTCGTGCTCATCACCCCACATCCACGGCTCCTCCTTTTTCAGCAACCGATGGAGCGGTTCGGCCACGGACGCCTTCCGCGGGAGGAATGTATGGTAAAAATTTAGGAGCCCCAGGAAAGATTGCAGCTCGGTCTTGGATGTGGGGCGAGGGGCCTTTTTAATGGCTGCTACCTTGGATTTAGACGGCTTAATCCCCTCGGGTGTGATTCGGAACCCTAAAAACTCGACCTCTGTTTCGAAAAAAACACATTTATCCTTCCTCAATCTCAGCCCCGCTTTCTCGAACACGGTCAGTACCTTGTCCAACCTTTTCGCTAGTTCAGCCTCACTCCCCCCTGTTATCAACACGTCATCAAAATAAGGCAACACCCCCTCCAGGCCCTTTAGGAGGCGTTCCACGAGCGATTGAAAAAGACCGGGTGCCGAGTTCACGCCGAACTGTAACCGCGACACCTGGAACGCTCCCTTATGTGTAACTATCGTTTGTGCCGCGGCCGTGGCGGGGGTCACAGGAAGTTGCTGATAGGCTTGTGCCAAATCGAGCTTGGCGAAACACTTTCCCCCATTTAGCCTGGCCAAAAGGTGGCTTATCACTGGCACCGGGTATGCATTAGGGCAGATCGCCTTGTTAATCGTACACTTATAATCTGCGCAAATGCGCACCTCCCCGTTAGCCTTTAGAGCCGTTACAATTGGAGTTTCCCACTCCGCGGAATCAACAGGAATAAGAATCCCCTGGCCCACCAGTTTGTCCAATTCCGCCTCTATCTTGTCCTTGAGTGCAAACGGCACCCTGCGTGGTTTGAGTCTTATCGGGCGGACCTCCGGGTCTATGTCGAAAGCTACAGGGGGTCCCTTGAACTTTCCGAGTCCTTTCTCAAAAACGGCGGGATGCGCATCGCAAACCGCTTGTATTGGGTCCCCCCCCACGGTATGCACCCCCCCTATGAACAACCCTAAGGGCTGAAACCACTGTGTTCCCAGGAGGCTACAGCTTCCCCCTTTCAGGACAACTAGGGGCAGTTCCGCAGAGTGTCTCTTAAAATTGACCCGAAACTTCCCAACCCCCAATACCGGAATGTTGTTTCCCTGTACGTCCCGTAGTGTGGACCTCAACGCTTTAAGCTTTGGCCGCACGTGGGGGTCGATTTTCAGGAACTCTTTCTGGGGAATTATGGAAAAGGAGGACCCCGAGTCAATTTCCATCTTAATAGGGGCCCCTTGTACTAATACCTCAACGAAGTAATGGGACTGTCCCGCGGACACGCTGAACACTGAGGCGTCGTCCTCGCTGCTGTCCGAGACGCGGCCCACGCCGTCCTGCTTCCTCGTGGTCTGGGCGCCATCTTTGGGCCTTGCTGGACGGTCCGGCCTGGCCGCGCGGTCTTGTGATTGCCTCCGGCCCTCTTTCCGCTTTCTGCACGCCTTGGCGATGTGCCCCCGACGGCCGCAGGTGTAACACTCGGCCTTCCTGAACGGGCATCTCGCGCGCTCGTGGGCCGCTCCGCAACCCTCGCAGCGTCGACCGCCCTTCCGGACCTTCTGGACCTCCTCGCCGTCGCTGCCTTCCGTAGACGACTTTGAGGCCCGCCGAGTCGCGTGCACCGAATTTTCCGCCTTGCCGGCTTTAGGACGCCACTCACGCCACTGATGCATCTCGTCCACTCCGGCATTCGTGGACTCTGCGGCTTCCGCGGCCTCTATGACTTCGGCCAGCGTGGGTGGCGGCTCCTTATTCATCAAGCTGCGCTGCACCTCCTTGTCTTTCAGGCCACATAACACGCCGTCCCTGAGGACCATCTCCAGGATGTCGCCCCATTTACAGGGGGCGGCGGCTATCCTCATGGCGGCCACGAATGCCTCAACCGACTCGTCTGGCGCTTGGACTCGCCTCCAAAACGCGCTCCGAGCGGGAAACATTGCCCTCGAGGGGCAGAACCGCTCTCGCAGCAGCTTCATGATGTCGCTCGCCTTAAAGTCGCTCACCTTCTTCGGAGCGATTATGCCCACCAGCGTCCGCTTGGTTTCCATCCCGAGCATTCTGGTGAGGATGGCCCTCTTCCTCTCCTCGTCGTCTTGTTTGACTCTGAGTTCCACCAGTGCCGCCTGGAAGTCCATCTCAAGCAGTTCCCAGTCTTGCGGTTTGGTGATGTTGAACCCGCTCTGTGCCCTGGCTGTTCCGTGGGGATCCATCATCCCATCCTCGTCGCCAATTTGGTGTATGCAAACCAAGACACGGGACACAGCCTCGGGCTGGGTTAACTCAGGTTTATTGCATCGTGGACAGAGGGAACATGAGGTAATGGCGGATCAATAGCTCTTTATATACAGCAGTAATACATTTGAACGTGGTGCCATGGTAGCCCATTGGCTACTGTCTGCGTGACGTCATTACAGGTCACGCCCTTCTTGTCCAGGTGTAGGTAGTGGCGGGAAAACTTCCCGCGCTGTTGCCTTTGATGAGTTCGGACCAAGAGAGCTTGGACGCTCGCTGCTGCCAGCTGGTGGTCATTAGCTCGCGTCCTATTACAGGGCTTATATGATACAGCTGAAGGTTACATTGTTGCTATAGGCAAGGTTACATTGACTCAGATACATTTCAATCCATGTGTATAGTAAAACCATCAGAACACAACAACCACCACCACCTAGGCCTAGGAAGTCCTTTAGGTATTGCTCCAAGGGCTCCAATTACTACATATACAACAACAGTTGAGTGTTCATGGAGGAAGAAATCTGTTGTTGTACCCATAGTGATCAGAGCCCATTGAGCAATACTTTAAGAACTACCTAGATATTTGGAAATTTTGGATTTATTGAACTTGAACATCCTAACTCTACAAAAAAATTTTTTTTATAGGAACTGCCTATATACTTAGACATTACCTTAACAACTCTTAGGTTCTTGGTTAGGTTTTGAACTGTTAACTTTATATCAGTCTTTGACTGTGAATCTATTGGTAGATTTTTATAAATACAGTAGAACCCCGTATGATTGTCCCATACAGTGATGAAATCACATAGCAATTAGGCTTGGAGGGGGGGGGGAGCCATTCCTCATAGTGATTGTTCCTATGGGAAAATCTGTACAATGATTTTCCAATGGGAAAAACTGCTTAGCGCCAAACATTGTTGTATGGTTTTCCCCATAGGGAAAATTATTGTACGGTTTTCCCCATAGGGAAGATCATACAACAACAAAAACGCATAGCAATCAGCTCCATGGAATAGATTAAAATCGCTATATGGGGTTCTACTGTAAGAATAATAATGATAAATGTAAGAAGGATGATGATGATGATGATGATGATGATGATGATGATGATGATGATGATGATGATGATGATGATGATGATAAGCATAACTGTCAAGTTTTGGATTTGAAAATAAGGGAAATTTTGGTCACACCCCTCTGTGGGTGTGGCCAAATCTGTGGGCATGGCCAAATATAGCCATGTGACTTGCTGGGCTCTAGTCATGCCTGCCACATGGCCATAAAATGTCTGCAAACACAGACAGCACTGGCTCTTTGGCTGTAAATGGAGATGAGCACTGCACCCTAGAGTTGAATATGAGTGGCAGATTTTACTTTCTTAGGAGCAAAGATCTCTGCAGATCGTGATTGCAGCCATGAAATAAAAAGGTGACTGATGCTTAGGAAACAAGCTATGAGAAACCTGGGGAACATAGTTAAAAGTAGAGGCATCACCTTGCAAACAAAAAATTGCATAGTCAAAGCAATGGTATTCCCGGTGGTAATGTATGGGTGTGAGAGCTGGACCATTGGGAAAGCTGAGCACAGAAAAATAGATGCCTTTGAAATGTGGTGTTAGAAATAGGTCAATCCTAGAAGAAATCAACCACGACTGCTCACTAAAGGTCAAATAGTAAAGATGACACTAAAGTACTTTGGACATCAAATGAGAAGAGAGGATTCACTTGAGAAAGCCTTGATGCTGGGAAAGGTGGAGGACAAAAGAAGGCGGTGGCCAAAAATAAGATGGCTAGATGGTATTGTAGATGCAATGGGCACAAAGCTGTGTGGGCCAAAGAACCCTTTCCCCATCTTCTTGGGGGACTTTTGTTTTGTTTTCTTTCTTGTTTACTCAGTGGCCTAAGTGACTAAGATGCTGACTGGGAGGCAGAAGGTCAGCAGTTCGATTCCCGAGTACTGCAGGACGGAATGAGCTTCCGTCTTTGTCCCAGCTCCTGCCATCCTATCAGTTCGAAAGCAAGAAATTGCAAGTAGATAAATTGGGACCACTTTTGTAACAGCATTCCCTGCGCTCTGTTGTCTAGTCATGCCTGCCACATGACCACGGAAATGTCTGCAGACGCTCTTCGGCTTTGAAACAGAAATGAGCACTGAACCCTAGAGTCGGATACGACTGGCTTTCGAGCAAGGGGTTAATTCCCCCCCTCTCTCTCATATAGTGATCAGGCAACACCCCCCCCCCCCCAATTAGGATGGAGGAGCAAGGGATTCATTCCCCCCCTCTCTCTCTCATATAGTGATTAAGCAAACCCCCCTCCTAAGTTAACTCTAGAACTCTAGAAACGAAATCCTCCAGCCAGGAGGCAGGGCAGAAACAGCTTAATAAAGCATGAGGTTGCCCCTGCATATGAAATATATCGCTCACCTAGAGTAGACTCCTGCTCCCAGCAGCCAAAACGAAGCCTCCAGGACCATGTGGCTGCCAGGAAAGGGAAAGAGAAAGGGAAAGGGAAAAACTACAGAATGCCCCCCCCCCACCTTCTCTCTCTCTCCTTCCACAAGTGAAAAGCCTGCCACACAGCGACCTCTGATGGCTGGAAAAAATACTTCGCCTGGATATTTTTTAAAAAAATAAGGGGAAATACAGGGAAATTAATAAAACGGGAGGTGGGCGGGAAGAGGGGTAAAAATAAGGGGTTTCCCCGGGGGAAATGGGATAGTTGACAGGTATGATGATAAGGAGGAGGAAGAAGAGGTGGTGGAGGAATGAGAAGAATCTCAATGTTTCCCATAAATTTTTAAATAAAATTCTACTCTAATTATATCTAACGTAACATTTCCTTGGATATTTATGTTTTCAACACAGATGTCTCTTCTGGGCTTTAGTTTGTCTTATTTTTCAGTTCCTGCCAAATGACATAAATTTTACTTATACTCTGTCTGCAAAGTCTAGAACTTTTCATCAATATCATTCCTATCAAATTGGAGAAGACAGATGTATGAGGGCTGGTGCAGTCAGTCATTCCAGTCAGTTTTGTGTCAAGAATAAGCAAATTTTCAATTTTGGTAAGGAACATTTGTGACAGATGCCTAAATTAGGGGAGTTGATAGTTTTTTGCATTCATTCATTCAGTCATTGATTTTATTCATGCTCCATCCTCCCTCCCCCCATAAAGAGACTTGAGAGTTTTCATTTATTGGTTTTATAATTTTCTCTTTTGCTTAACAGATATCCACTGTAGTCTACCCAGTGTTAACAGGATAACAGAAATGCAATATGCTGATGATACTGCATCGTCTGCTCTCACACCCGAAGAGCTGCAACAGTCAGTCAACTGTTTCAAGAATGTTTTGGCCTCAGAAAACTAAAGTATTGTACTTGCACAACCTGCCCCATCTCAGATTCAACACCGGAACAGGTAGACCATTTTTCTTACCTTGGTAGCATCCTGTCTAAAAACTGCACCTGTGAACAGGATGTGATGAAGAGAATTGGTGCTGCCCATTCTGCCTTTGGGCATTTATCATATCAGGTCTTCATGAACAAAGATCTAACAGTTCCTACAAAGCTCATGGTATACCAAGCTGTTGTTATATCAATGTTATTGTATGGCTGTGAAACATGGACCCTCTATCACCAAGACATCAAAAAGCTTGAGCGCTTTCACCAACAGAAGCTAAGGTCCATCTTGAATATCAAGTGAGATGACTATGTCACCAACATAAAAGTCCTCGAGAAGGCACATGTAAATAACATTGAAGCTTCCATCATAGGCCATTGTCTTAGATAGATATGACATTGCCATGTGGACGGTTCCAGGTTTCCTCATCAAATTCTATATGGGGAACTTAGTTCCAGCACAAGAACTCATGGAGCTCCTTTGAAGCATTATAAGGACCAGCTGAAACAAACCATGACGGTGTCAAGTATAAACCCACAAACCTGGGAGGCAGCAGCTGTAGATCGCCCACTCTGGTGCCAAACTATCTCTGCTTCTATCAATCACTTCGAAGGAGAACACCGCAGACATGAAGAGGCTCAGCAACAAGCACGGGAACTTCATCAAACTCAACCACACTCTCCACCATCTATTCAATGTAATGTGTGTGGTCACATATTTCATGCCAGGATTGGCTTATTGAGTCACCAGAGACACACCCATCAACCGAGAAAAAGACATCCAGGAAAAATGTATGTTCGGATATGAGTAGAAGCCAATGACGATGAATGTAGTCTGCAATCAATTTTATATTTTAGCATTTTTCATTGCTTTCATTATACTCTTCCTTAGTTACTATGATTTAATCATTATTTATATATTGTCTTTAGGGCAATATATCTTAGTTTTTAATTTTTAGAATATTTATGATTTTTTACCCTTGTGTTTCTTGTTTCAGAAAAATTTTATTGTTGCTCTTTTATGGGTTTTTCATTTATTTCATTTATTTATTTTACTTGTACCCGACCCATCTATGAGGTTTTTCTACTCTGGGCTGCTAACAACATAAAACTCACATATTAAAAACATATTAAAAACACATTTTAAAAAAATACAAAAACCCTATTGGCAAAGGAGACAGAAAAAAAACCTAATGCTCAGCTGTTGGCAAAACATTCTCAAAAGCATCTTTAAAAATAAATGATTTCACCTGCTTTTTAAACATAGGCAGGGATGGGACCTAGCACAGTTCAACTGGAAGGGAGTTCCACAAAGTTGGTGCCACCAACAAGAAGGCTCATCTCCGAGTCATGGCCTTCCTTGCTAGTCTCGAGGTATGCACTTAGAGCTGGTCCTGGCTTAACCAGCACTCTCCAGCAAAATATTAGATATAAAAGAATCCCTTTTTCACATGATGGGAATATATATTGGATGGTGGGGTATAAATACTTGGAATAGAGAAAAGTATAAATCTTCTGTTTTTGAAATAACACATTATTTGTTTACTTTTAAATTTTATTTATGAACTATATATGTTGGACTTACCACCATAGTTGTGTATTGTATTTTTTTAATGTGGGTGCTTATATAAATCTAGAAGTATTACAAAAGAGCAGTTAATATTTCTGTCAGTTCTATTCCATCACAGCAACAATATATCTCAGTCAGCTCTGAATTTATGATCTACCAACTTGAACCAAGGTGAATAAATTGAAATATTAAATTAAATTAAATTAATGTAAATTAAATTAAAACCAGTTGCACAAGTTATACACTTACAAAAGAAGAATTTTGGAACCCAGGAATCTGTTCTGAGTATCCGAAAAGAAGGGTAACCATAGTCTCTAGCCACAAACAATCCTAATCTGGTTATCCAAATAATCTGCCATTTCTGTAGGATAGTTTCTATAGTATAGTTTACCCATGGATCTGTCATTTCCAAATTATAATTTAAGGGAAGTGGGAAATCATTTTTAAAAATGTCTAAATGGCAGAAATCACAAATACTTTCCAAATGTTCTATATTTTCCTCCAAAATTTAGAATTAGCTTTAGGTTGACCTTCTGCCCAGCCTTATTTTGTTGCAAACTGGGAAAGAAGCAGCAGCTGGAAGCTGTGCTGTTATCATTACCATCATTATCACAAGAATCCTGGCCTCTAGCATTTAATATTGTGTGGAATACCTTTCACACATTTTGTCTGATTATTGGTCTGATACAACACCTTCTTTAATAGCAACACTCTAGGATCACAGGTGGGTAGCCTTACAAGTAGTTTAGGTTCAATCCTGCTTTTCAGGCAAATAGTGCACTTGATGAAGGAAATATATATATATATATTGAAAACTTAGATTTTTTCCCCTCATGACTCCCAGAGTCATTCTTAAAGTTTTGATTTTTTAAAAGGTAGCTTTTCCAGATGTTCTGATTCTTCAGCCCCAGGGGCAATGTAATGTGGAAAGAATTAATTGCTCACAAAGCACGTTGATTTATGTAACGCTTGCATTCCTCTAAGACTGAGTCTTCACTTATAAAATAACTCCTTATCTACTTGTCATGAATGGCATTTAGAGGAGAGAATGCTTCCTTGATTGAAAATCCACCTGGGACAAATTTTATGAAACATTCTTGCTCAATTTCCAGGCTTACTGTGGCTGTTCCCATATTTTTTTGTGGGGAGTGCAAGTATATCGCGCCATCTTCTGTTCTCCAGTGGTATAAAGCCTCTCTTTGACCAAAATTTCTCTTCCCACTAGAAGAAACAGAGCGAAGGGAGAGGCTTTGCACAATGGAAGTTTTCTCAATATTCCAGGTGGTCAAAGGGGCACATTTCTAAATAACCACAGCATTAATAGCAAAATATTAAATAACCAAAATGAAATGACTTGCATTATAAACAAGTGGCTTAAATTATGTTGCCAGAAGGTCTGCCATGCAAAGCTGATGGTAATATTACCAGTGGTGATTTTTTTTTTGGAAATTAGACATTTCTAAATCTCTTCTATTCGAAAGGTCCAGTGGCTTTCCTGGGATCCCTTTGGTTATGAAGAAGCTGTTTGAGGCCACAGGATGGGAGAGAAATCCTTGATATTATTATTTTAAAAAATAATCCCTGGTTGATGATGTAAATTGAACAACAGGATTTCAGCCAATACATGTTATAAAAGAACTACCGTATTTTCCGGCGTATAAGACGACTGGGCATATAAGACGACCCCCAACTTTTCCAGTTAAAATATAGAGTTTGGAATATACTTGCCGTATAAGACTACCTCTCTTCCAATGTACACCAAATAAAAATTAACCCACACTCAACCCGAAGACGCGCAGCCCTCCGAGTCGAATGGGCAGGTTCTGGTGGAGAGCCAATCCATGCTCACATTCTCCTCCTCGAGGTACAGGAAGATGTGTGCAGCTTGCTTCCCCTTGCTTCATACTCCCTGCACAGAGCAGGGACTCGGCCGCAGCACCCCCCACCATATGCGCTGGACATATGAAGCAAGGGGAAACAAGCTGCAGTTAAGTACCTGTCCTAAGTACCCCCGACTTTGGCACAGATTTTTTGGGGTTAAAAAGTAGTCTTATACACCAGAAAATACAGTACTTAAGGCTCCAGTGTAGAATTGGACATGTGTTGTGTTGGATCGGGGCCGTGGAGCGGCCGGTGGGTCCCGGAGGAGACTGGTCAAGTAACGACATGAGACAAGATGGAGCGAAGACCAGTGGTTTATTGAGGGAAAATCATCATCATATATAGGAATTCAAGGCAGCATGTGATAGAATCATCATCTGACAGAAAATCACATCACGTGTTTACCCGGGTTAATTGGGAATCTCTCTCGGGGAAGTTAATTAACTAAGTTAAACACTGGCAGGGGAAGTCCATTGTTCCTAGCTTACACAAGAGTAAATATGGCCACTATTGACGCTAGGGCTTGGGGTAATCCGCAGGTGCGGTATTACCTATTTCCTAACCGCTTAGTTAGACATTCAATTTCCTCCTGCTTGGACTGCCTGTCAGGTCAGATATGGGTAAATCAATCTTATGACTATTAATCCGCTCCCCAATTTCTGTCCCCTCGGAGCCCAGAGGCCCGGAGTGTGCTCACATGACATGGCCTCTGTCAGGGACAGTATGCCAATTGTGCTCGCGGATACCGCAGTGTTGTGTCTGAACCCTGGAAGGATTACTTGAACAGAGCTGGCTCAAACAACAACACTGGTTTATTACAAGAAGCAAAGAACAGATAACAGGTGCAAAGCAACGGCTTTTATACAGACATAGTTGTTACATTTACCCAAGACTTCCGGGGAAGCGGGAAAGTATTGATGAATCAACTGCTACCAAATTGGCGCCCTTTCTGCAAGGCACGATATAGTCTTAGAACCCTTAATACACAACAACATGACAAGCATAAATTAAGCCTCCACCAACTCTGTATGAGAAAGAAGCCAAATGGTTTGGCAAAGAACATTCAAGATGCCCACACCAAATAATTATGCATCAGTAGGGAGGCCCTGCCGTTTGTTATCTGCCAAACAATGAATGGAGGAAGATGCATTGTACATAAAATTTGCATAGGTTAATCCATCTGATTGGAATCAATCATTGAGCCAAATCTGGCTGGTTAACCAGCCCTGTTACCTTCTGGGTCCTTTGATGAAGGCTGCTTCATCCAACTGGATTCTTCTCTCTATAGCAAGATGGGTGTTGTATTCCAACACATCAAGCTGAGAAGTAGTGATACCACTGTTTAAAGGTGAAAGGCTAGATTCCAGTTGTTGTGTACGTAACTTTAATAGTGCTTAAAACAGTTTGTAATTATTATTGCAGGATCGGGGTGATCCTCCATTTTGTCTTCTTCATAGTACTAAGTTATTGTGGGACAAGCTTTCCCGCCCTTTCTAACGAGACGCGCGAAGTCTCCCCAGTCTCCAGTCACCCCACGATCACCCCATTTCTCTCCCAACCAATCCTGTTGCTTCCCGCCCAAAGGTATCCATTGTATATTGTATATAAGGTGCAGCTGCGCCATTACTATTCATGTTCGGTTTGGCTTACAATAAAAGTTGTGTTTGGCCCTGTTATGCTGGCTGCTTCTCTTCAATTTCCAAACATCAAACCAGTACATGAAACAATATATTTTGGAGAGATATCAGGTTTGGTAACTAAAAAGAAGACATGAAAGGAAAGGAAAAGAATTATTATTCTAAAGGATCCCAATGGTGCTGTATTATAATTAGTAATTGTGTTTGTATTTTTGTGTATATCGATTTATGTTTTATATCTTTTAAATATTATATTTATTTATTTTTTATTAATTTTCAAACAAAATTACAAAACTTAAACATTCATAACATTACAGTACAATACAATACAATGCAATAAAAAAGAAAAAACAAATAAGCGAGTATACATTGAATACATTCCCCTAGAAGAGAAAAACAACCTTACATTCATAAAAAAGAAAAAGTACAGACTATATATTACATACAATTACATACTTTATCACCCGGTGCTATATACATTGTCCTAGGAGGTTGTGGGATCTCCCATTCGTTTCTATTGTTCCCAAAATTTCATTTGGTCTGGTGTCAATTTATATGTTCCATCTCTCGTCAATGAATATTCAACAAATTTTCGCCATATATTCCAGAATCTATTTTCTTTTACTATACCTTTCTTAAAGTTTAACTCCCATGTTAATTTTTCATTCAATGCGAGATCCCACATCTGCCCATACCAATCTTCCACCTTTAACGTTACTTCACTTTTCCAGTTTTTTGCAATACACAATCTTCCCATTACAAGCATCATAGACAACAGCTCTTTCTTATCATTGTCTATATTAACATTATCAACATCGGTCAATAGAGTGGTGCCTGGCCCCAACTTAAAACACAATCCCAAGATTTTTCCTATCTCAGTCTCAATTTTTATCCAAAATTTTTCTACCACTTTACATTCATACCACATATGAACATATGTACCCAAGGTATTTTTACACCTCCAACACATTTTATTGTTTTTCTTATCTATCTGATGTAATTTCATAGGGGTCAGATACCACCTCCATAACATTTTAAAGTTATGTTCCTTTATTCTAACCGACAGGGATCTCATAATTCTTTTTCTCCATTTATTTTGCCACTCCTTTTCCGTTATCTTCAAATTCAGATCCTGTTCCCATGTATTTCTTAATATTTCTTGTGGTTTACCTTCTGTGTTTATTATTTTATAAATTTTACTAACCAACCCTTTAATTCCAATTTCCTCCTTCCTTATTTTCCATACTAATTCCTCAAATTCCGTCCTATCTCTTTCCAAACTCCGTTCCCTCCAATATTTATTATTCCACTTATTCAACATTGCTATCTGAAACCAATTCAACTTCATCCGGGTATATAGCTCTCTTTTCATCCCATTATCTTTGCAGACTCGTATCCAATCTTTCAACAGGAGGACCTTATTTGTCGACAATATTTCTTTCATCTCATTATCCATTCTTATTGGGAACTTTTTCAAATCTTCTATTTCAATTATCGGTGAGATATTTGGGGCCAATTTCATTTTAATTTTCTTCCATACTCCCAACATTGATTTCATCATTCTATTTTTAACCAATATTTTCCCTGATTCCTTGTCTAAAAAAAGGCTCTTACCCACTTCCTTTACTTCCTTCATTTCAATTTCTTCCCAAATAACCGACTCCTTCGTCAAAATCTTAACTACGTTCTTTATCTGGAATGCTTTGTAATAATTCTTTAAGGTTAGGTATTCCTAAGCCCCCTTCTTTTTGAGATAAATACCACATTTTCTTTAAGATTCTAGCTCTACGTCCTCCGTTACAATAATTATCAAATAATTTTTGAAATTCCTCAATATCTTTATCCGTCAGTTGAATTGGTAAGGCATCAAATAAAAAGTTTAGTTTTGGTAGTAACATCATTTTAGTCAATGCTATTCTGCCAAACCAAGACAACTTCAGTTTTTGATACTGTAGAATTTTAGCCTTGAGTTCCTTCTTTTGTTTATCGTAATTTAATCTTTTCAGATCCTCTAATTTATCGGAAATAATTATCCCTAAATATTTCAAGTTCGCTTTGATCTGCAATTTAAATTCATCTCTAATTTTCTTTTGTTCTTCTTTTTCAATATTACTTAAAATCAGTTCAGATTTTTCCCAATTTACCTTCAGGCCTGTGATTTGTTCAAAATCCTTTAAATGTTTTTGAATCCTTTCCATAGTTCTTCTAGGCTGTTTCATGATTAGTAAAGTATCATCTGCATATAAACTAATTTTATTTTCCATTATTCCTTCTATATTTTTGTCTTCCCTTATTATATTAGCTAATATTTCCATTGCCATGATGAATAGTATTGGAGATAGAGGACACCCTTGGGCTGCGGAGCATCATGGCGGACTGACCGGTATCGTTTTCCGTTTGTTCTGAAGGGAGAGCCGCTTAAAAGCGGGAAAGGAGGTATTTTGGAGTTGCGTTTTGGGCTCAAAAGTATATTAAACGGAGTGTGAGATCAATATCTTCGGCCAGGTTAATTTGGAGGGTAAAATATAGAGAGGTTGCCGAGAAATCAAAGATCTTTTGGCTGGGGACAAGTTGTTATTCTTTCTCTGCAAGAGCTTGGGGCGTGCTTCCTCTCAGGCTCGAAAGGTTTCGAGAATGAAAAGACTGACTGACTGAGTTTACCGGTCTTTGCAGTTTTGGGATACAAAACTATTTGAAAAAGAAAGGAAGAAAGGAGAATTAAGAACTTTCTCTTTAAGCCTTAAGTTTTGGAATATTGAATACTGAATACTGAAACTTTGGAGATTAAAAGTCGGACAGTGGGATTTAACAAGAGGACTTAAACAAACACTCAACTTCGCAGATTCTCATGCTCAAGGAGAGACTGAGGTAACTCGGGGCTGTCTCTGCAGGGGAGCGAGGTATGAGTGTGGAACTAAGAAGACTTGCTAATCACTTAGTCTTTGTTATTTAATTGCGGAACTAAGAAGCTGATGTTGAAACAATCCCACGCCCAGGTTGTTTGAGCAGCCTGTTTGAAATGTGCCAGCAATCTAAGAGATACTTCGAGACCGAAAGGCTGGAAGACCTCTATCTTCAGGGAATATAAACAATTAAACATACAGCGAAACCTGGGGTTTAAGAGGTTTAAAGAGGAATGAAAGAAATATAAGAAACTGAGAGGAACGGAAAGTACAGTAGATAAAAGCGGGGCACAGACACTGAGTGGAGCAAGGTGAGGGATCCCGGAGCTCCAAAAGAGACTGAGGCTAACAGAACCAACAGAATTAAAATATTACAGTAAAAGACTCTCTTTTTGCTGGATTACAAGGACGGGACTGTGGCTATGAGAAGGCAGTAAAGAAACAGTGAATATTGGATTATCGGACTATTGGATTCCCAGCGGTTTATGGACACTAATTAGCTAATAAAAAGGTTTTTCATTGTGTGTCCAGTTAAAATTCGGACTGTTACAGGATTGTGTACTCTGCAAGCAGAAGCAGAAGCAGAAAGCAGAAGGATAGAGGACTACAGAGGGATACAGCATTGCTAAAAGGAGCATAGGGTTGCAACGCTCCAAGGACTCAGAGACTCACCAGCTGGGAATTTAATTTGCATATCTCCCCTTATCTTGGTTTTGGAACACCTGGGGTTTTTTCTTTCTTTCTTTGGAAAGAGGGGATTTAAGAAAGAGGAATTGAACGGCTCTCTTAAAGCAGTATTTGATTGTTCTCCATTTAAACTTTGAATTTATTATTCTCTATTGGTATATAATCAGATATATTCTACTTTTTTTCTACACTTATTATATTATAAGTATATTAATGCACTAATGAACTGTTAATTTAGGATCCTGTGGTTAAAAGGCAGCAGTTTAATGAGCAAAAAAATTGATAATTTTGAACAGGATTTAAAGTGGGTGAGAACAGATAGATTGGAGAGAAGAGAACAGGAGGGTAGGAGAAGAAAATCGTTGCAGGAAGAACTTATCGAGATCCAAGAACTAGAAGAGCTGAGGAAGAAAGTAGCTGAAAGGAGGTTAAAGATTAAACAACAAGAAGCCTTAGATCAGGAAGAGAAAGAAAAACAAATAGAAGTGGGGGGTCAAGAGATTCTGATAGGAGAGGAGTCAAGAAGACAGATGGCTACCAAAAAAAAGGGGTTTGACAAGGGGAGGGTTAAAGAGGTAGAAGAGGAGCAGGTTGGTGATAGAGGCCCAAGTCCAGATTTAAATGATTTAAGAGGAGACCTGGAGCTTAGGTTTGATAAATTAGAGGAAGAACTTCAAGCTAAACTACAAACATTAGAAGATCAGCGAGCAAAAGATAATCAGAAATTTCAAAAAGAAATAAAAGAAAGTATCACACAAGCATTTAAGAACACCAAGAAAGAGTGTACCAATTTATTGAAAGAAATAGATGAATTGAAGGAGGGGATGAATGCTATTGGGAAAGAAGTTTGGGAAATGAAACATGAGTTAAGAGAGGTCAAGGAGCAGGCACAGTTAAAAGAGGAGAAACAGAAAAAATATGATAAAAGGTTGGAAAGAATGGAAGATCAGGAGAGAAGGTGCAACGTGGTTATTAGGAATATACCAGAACGGAACCCGGATAACTTGAGACAAAGATTGGTAGAATGGATTAACGCAATGGGAATGGGGGAGGAAATGGAATTGGAGGATATAGACAGTGTGTACAGACTAGGAAAAAAAAGGAGCCAAGAAAGACCTAGAAATGTTTTTTTAAGATTTGGAAATCTAGGACAAAAGTTAAGGATAATGAAATATGTTAACTCCTCGGGGGATGATGCTTTAAAAATGGAGGGGGCACAGCTAGAAATATATAAAGATATTTCGTTAGAAGAACGCATTTGGAGACTACAAATTAAGCCAATCACAAAAAAATTGCGTGAGAAAAACATACAATATAAATGGAGACCACATAAACAATTAATTTTTACAGTGAAGGGGAAGAATTATTGGATTAGGGAAGAATCTGATGTCTTAGAAATTTTGATGGAAGCTAAGATTATAGAAAAAGGGTCTACAGAATGGAAGCAACTTAAAGATGGCTTAATAAATGTGGGAGTAACGCCCATGTTAGAACGGGAAGAGGAGGAAGTTGAAGGAGCAGAAGGAGGGAAAGACTAGGTCATTAAAGGATAAAAAGAGAGAATCTACTGCATGGAATAAATTATGACAAATTAAGATAACCATTTGTAATAAGAAATAAATAATGAACAAGAAACGGATGTTAAGTATTAAGGTCCACTCGCCAACCGCAACCCCCCCTCCCCTCTTTGGTTTTCAAAGGTTACTTTAGTAGAAAGTGGGGAGGGCAGAGTTTTTTTCCCCCTGTTTTTCCCTCTTTCTTATTTGTTTGATTGTTGGTTTGTTTAAGTTTTGTTATTTTTGTATATTTTCTTCTTCTTAAGATAATTGTATATTATTTAATTTAAGATGCGCTGGAGGAGGGAGAGTATAACTTGTTGTGGGTTGAGGTATTGGTTCACATATTATGGGGAATTCTGCAGTAACAGTAGAGAAAGCACTAAATATGTATACTTAAAAAGTTAAAAATTATCTCATGGAATGTCAGGGGCCTAGGGAACCAAATTAAGAGGAAACGTGTGGAAGGAGTTCTGAGAAGGGAAAAAGCGGATATCATTTTTCTCCAGGAGACACATCAGAAAAGCGAAAATAAGAATAATATTTATGTAAAAGGGATGGAAATATATGAGAAAAGCCTAGGCTCAAGTAATTCAAGAGGGGTTGCTATATTAATATCGAATAAACTAGATTTTTCAATGAGCAAGAACATTAAAGATAAGGAGGGAAGGTTTCAGCTAATAAAAGGTAAAATAGAGGAGGAAGAGTATACATTTGTCAACGTATACTCACCAAACAAGAATCAAGGGGTCTTTCTAGATAAAATTCTACCCATTATAAAAAAAGAAAGATCAGTAAATTTAATTATAGGGGGAGATTTTAACTTAATCAGGTCAGGATTAGATACAACAAATAATTTTAGAAAGACTCAAGATAAATTGATTGACAAATGGATAGGGAAATTAGGATTACAGGATGCGATGAGAATGTTGGCAGGTAAAAAAAATATATTTACCTTTTGCTCCTTAAAACATAGATCTTATTCTCGCCTGGATTATTTCTTTGTGTCAGAAAATATGCTTACGAATTTAGAAAACTTTAATTATGGCAATTTTAATATCTCAGATCACACATTTATTTCGATAGAGATGCGGCTGAATATCAGTACCTATCAAAATAAGGTATGGAGGATGGATACTAAACTATTAAAAAATGAAGAGATAAAAAAAAGATTAATAAATAAATGGATAAAGAACTGGGAAGATAATGATACGGGTGAGGTGGAATTACATATCCTTTGGGACGCAATGAAAGCGGTTATTAGAGGTGACTATATACAAGAGAAAGCAATATTTGAAAAAAAAATGAAAAGTCAAGTAATTAAAAGAGATAAAGACATAAAAGAACTAGAAAGGAGGCACGCAGCTACAGGAAGTATCTCAATTTGGAATAAATTACAGGCATTAAAAAAGGAAACAATTGCAGCAGAAGTTGAAAAGGTTAGGGTAGATTTGGCATATTTAAAAAGAAATGATTTTGAATTCAATAATAAAGATATGAAAAATTTAGCAAAAAAAGTAAGACAAAAAAAAGTAAGGGATATATAGAGGCTCTAATTAATAAAGAAGGTATAAGGCAGTATAAATTGGAAAATAAATTATCAGTAGCAGAAGAATTCTATACAAAATTATATACAGAACATAGAATTGATGATAATGTACTTCAAGCATATTTGAATAGAAATTTGACATACCAATTAAAGGAAGAACATGTAAATATAATGGAACAAGATATTAAAGACAAGGAGATTGAAGAGGTAATTAACAACTTAAAAAAGGATAAAACGCCAGGAGAGGATGGTATCCCTTCGGAATTTTATGAATGCCGAGAGGTATTAATTCCCAAGTTAAAAAATTTATATAATTATATATTGGAAGGGGGGGAGATCCCCAAGTCTTGGAGTAATTCGATAATGGCTCTAATTCCTAAACCTGGAAAGGATAAAGAGAATATAGAAGCATATAGACCAATATCATTATTAAATCAGGATGCAAAAATTTTTACTTCAATAATTAACAATCGGCTTAATAAATTCATAGACACTTATATTGGAGAAGACCAAGTAGGATTTGTTAAAGGAAGACAAATGGATAAATTAATAAACCGGTTAATTAATATTATTGATAAATTAAAAAATAATAAACAAAAAGTATGTATAGTGGCATTAGACATATATAAAGCATTTGACTCAATTCAATGGAAAACAATAAAAGGAATATGTGAGAAATTGCAATTCGGCCCTAAATTTAATCATGTGATAGGACAATTGTATAAAGAAAGCAAATCTAAAATTAAAATGAATAATTGTCTGGGGAAAGAAATTGATATAAACGCGGGGACAAGACAAGGATGTCCACTGTCCCCATGTTTATTTATATTGGCAATGGAACTGCTAGCAAATGATATAAGGCAAAATGAGAAATTAGTAGGAATAGAAAATAAAAAAATAAGTCTATTTGCGGATGATACTTTATTAGTTGTAAAAGATCCTTTAAATAATTTAAATAAAATACAAGAACATTTAAGAGCCTTTGAAGAAGTAACAGGATTAAAAATTAATTGGACGAAAACTGAGGCTATCACATGCAATTTAACCCAGGAGGAAAAGAAAAAAATTGGAGATAGATTTAGTATTACAATAAGAGATGAATTGAAATATTTGGGAATATTTGTGACGAACGATCCAAAAGATCTATATAATATTAACTTCAATAAGTTAAGAAATAAATTGAAACCATTACTAGAACAGATAAAACGAGCAAAGACTTCATGGTTTGGAAGGATTAATATTTGTAAAATGAAAGTTATACCCAAATTGAATTTTCTGTTTGAAAATTTACCGATTAAAATTAAAGAGTCAGAAATAAATAAATGGCAAAAATTGATAAACGGAATTTGCAATAATAATAAAAGAGCAAGAATTAGTAAAGGATTATGGTACATGAAAAATAAACAGGGAGGATTAAACATTCCAAACATTAAGCGTATTTTCAAGCCTTTCATATAAAGAAATTAATTAAATTATTAATTCAGCAAAATGAGGTAATAGGTGAAGGGGATCAAGAAGAATTTAAAAAATTAAAAGGTGAAACATTTCTTGCACAAGTAAATAATAAAACAGAGATTAACTGCTTTTCTATAAAGAATATTTATAACGTATGGAAAGGGGTTAAGAGGAAATTGGCACCAGACATTTCCCCAATTTTAGAAATTTTAGATTTCCAGAGTTGCCCATTATTATCCTCACAAAAAATAAGACCTATTCTATTGCAAGAAAAAGTGTTGTTAATAACAGAATGGATTAAAAATTGCAATACATATCAGAAAAGGAAGGAGGTATATAATAAATTAAAATTAAATTGGCTACAAGAATTGGGGATGGAGAAATGGGACAAATCGATAAGGGGGATTATAGGAGTACCTAGGGCAAAGACGCCATTTGAAGAATTGGTCTTGGAAATAAGGAAAGGGAAGATAAGATTTCAGGGGTTAGTAGGTAAACTGTACCAAATGCTTATCCCAGGGGAAGGATCACACTATACACTTAAACGAATTTGGGAGGAAGATTTAAATATTAAAATTGAAGAAGAAGAGTGGAGGAAAAAGTGGGGAAACAGAATAACAAAAACTATGTCAATCAAGGAAAAGGAGCATGTTTGCAAGGTACTTTGGAGGTGGTACCTTACCCCAATCAGACTCAAGCAAATTGATATTAATAAATCTGAATTGTGTTGGAGATGCAATGAACAAAAGGGGACATATTTGCATCTGTGGTGGTTTTGTAAGAAAACAAATACATTTTGGAAAGTGATAGAGAAGGAGATAAACGAGATTCTTGGCATAACAATGATTCTAGAACCCAAACTAGCTATATTAGGAGAAATAGGAAAAATGAGATTAAGTGAGGGTAATAAAGAATTAATTTTGACATTGTTGCTGGTTGCTAGACAGCTGATAGCCCAAGAATGGAAGGGTAACGAAAATCTAAATAAGAATAGGTGGTATAAAGAGGTTTGGCAACTAGCACTAAATGAAAAATTAACTAGCCAAATTAGGTTAAAACAGGGTTTTAAAATCAAAATACAATTTTGGGAAATATGGAAACCTTTCATACAGCACGCATTAACAAGTGAAGAAGGAAGTAAGCCTGGCCCTGACATGATTCAATTTTGGAAGATTTAAGTATATTGTGCCAATTGAAATTGCTGCAGAATAGGGTTTTGCACGGATTAAAAGTTGAAAGAATGAAAGAGTGAACAAGATATTGATATATTGTTGTTATTCCTTTCTCTTTTCTTGGTGTTTTTCCCCCTTTATTGTTAGTTTTAAGTATTTATATGTTTATGTTTGTTTGTATTTTATGATTATTAATTAAAAAATTTAAAAAAAAAAAAAAGAGGACACCCTTGCCTTGTTCCTGCCTCTAGTCTCAATTCCTCTGTGAGGCCATCATTGACTCTAATTTTGGCATATCCTTGTTGGTATAATTGTTCTATTGTTTTTACAAACCTGTTACCAAATCCGTAACTCTTAATTATCTCGCTAATTGTTACCCATTGTAAAGAATCAAATGCTTTAAAAATATCTAACGATAATAAACCTACTTTCTCTTTGTTCTGTCTTGCCACGTCTATTAAATCTAATACTCGCCTTACTAAGTCTGCCATATGTCTCCCTTTCACGAATCCGGCCTGGTCCTTATTTATATATTTGTCCATAAAACTATTTAATCTATTTGCCAATATTGCCGTAAAAATCTTAGCATCTTGGTTTATCAGGGAGATAGGTCTGTATGATTCTACTTTTTCTAGGTCCTTTCCCGGTTTTGGTAATAAGACAATTATTGTTCTATACCATGATACAGGTAACTGTTCCCCATTAAGAATACCATTATACAATTTTAACAGTTTCGGGATTACTATATCCTTAAACTCTTTATAAAATTCAGTGGGTAGTCCATCTTCTCCGGGTGATTTATCTGATTTCAGTTTATTTATTGCCTTTTTTATCTCTTTTTCAGTTATTAATTCTTCCATTCTTTGTTTATGCTCCTGACTTATTTTATTTTTAATTTGCATTTCCAATCTATCCTTTAATTTATCTATATTTATCTTCTTTTTAGAATATAAATCTTGATAAAATTCTCTAATCACTTTACATTTGTCTTTAGTCTTATTATATCTTATACCTTCCTTATCTACCATAATCCCTATTTCCCTTCTACTTCTTTTTTCTTTAGCCGCTCTTGACAACAATTTTGAGTTTTTATTACTATATTCAAAATATTCTCTTTTTAAGTATACTAAATCTCTTTTCACCTTTTCCATATCATTTCCTATTAATTCCTTCCTTAATCCCTGCATCCTTTCGTAAGCCTTTCTATCCTTAGTTCTTGCATGTTTCTCCTGTAACTTTTTAATCTCTTTTTCAGTTTCTTCTTGTTTAGTTTTTAACTGTTTATTTCTAATACTTGCCATCTTGATACTTTCACCCCTAAATATTGCTTTCATTGTATCCCATACTATACCTATTCCTACTTCCCCTGTGTCATTCCATTTCCAATTTTCTTCCCATTTTTCTACCATTTGATCTTTGTATTTTTTATCTCTAAACAATCTGACATTATATCTCCAATTTTTCGTACTCTTTATAGCATCTATTTTCATTTCCAACAAAACTTTTGCATGGTCCGATTCTTTGAAAATTCCTATTTCTATGCCATCTAAGTTACTTATCAAGTTATCCGTGACAAATATGTAATCTATTCTGGAATATGTATTATACACTTGTGAAAAATATGTATAGGCTCTTTCCAATCCTTTAAGCACCCTCCATGTATCTTTCAGCCCCAAGGATTTCAACCAATTATTTAACACATGCATTTTATTTCCGCCCACACATCTCGTTGTATTTGTACTATCTATATTTTATCCTATTAAATTAAAATCTCCCGCTACAATCATTTTTATTGTTTTTTCCTTCTCTAATATTCGATATACCTTATTTAGGAAACTATTTTGACGTTCATTTGGTACATACAAGTTCACCAACGTTATTTCTTCTTCTTCTATTTTTCCCTTTATTATCAAATATCTACCTTCTGGGTCTGATATACTTTTTATCATCTCAAATCCCAATCTGTTTGATATCAAAGTTGCGACCCCCCTGGCCTTTGAAGAACCATATGCTTTTTCATAGACTTGAGTCCATCCTAAAAATAACTTATTAGTTTTTTCCGAATTCTGATGGGTCTCCTGAAGAAAGATTATATCCGGTCTGTCTTTCCTAAGCGCCGCTTCCAACCTCCTTCTCTTCACTTGACAACCAGTACCTTTCACATTCCATGTCATTACTTTTACATTCCTCATTAATTGTATTTCTCCCACCTTTTTTTTACACTTCCCACTTCCTCCTACGGACCTGTGATTAACATATAACATTTCCTTCACCTTATACAAATGAATAAAAAAGAAAAAAAAGAAAACATCTAAAAAAATTACATTAAACAATCCACTACTATCCCTCCCCATTTTCTTTTAACAAATGGCCTCTGAGTTTCAGAGAGGGGAGGGGGGGTGCGGTCAGTCATAGGAGCTTGGGAGAGATCAAAAACTACTCCCCACCCGGATCAATTCCTCCTTCCGCCCCTTTAGGCATATTCTCATTTCCATTGCTATCCCGTCTTCTATAACCACCAGATATAATCAGTTCTTCCTTCAAATCAAACCACTCTTTTGTTCCTGCTTCCAACAACTTAGCATCTGTCATTACATCCAAGACATTAGGACCCTCACTGATTAAATAACGTCTTCCCAAGTAAAAAAAACTTAATTGTCGTGGAAATTTCCAATTATACCTTATTCCCTTTTCCTGAAATCGTTTTGTAATTGGCTTCATCGATTGTCTCCAGAAACGATCCTCTATTGGAATGTCATTATACACTTCAATATCATGGCCTTCCACTTTTAGAACCTCTGTTCCTTTTTCCCGTATAAGCGCCATTAAACGTAATTTATCTGATACATTAGCAAATTTTAACATGACATTCCTTGACCCAGTTTTACCTCTTCTTGACCCCAATCTAAATACATTTACAACCTCCTGCGGCGTGAAGCCATCTTCCATAATTTCATCAAGCCATTTCACTATTCTTTCTTTTAATTTGTCTGGGGAGTTCTCTGGGAATTTTCGAATTATGACGTTTGCTCTTCTTAATTGTTCTTCCACATTTTCTAATCTCTTTTCATGATCTCCAACCTTATTTTCTCTCTCCTTTTCTCTCTTTCTCAAGTCCATAACCTCTGCTTTAGTCGTTGCCTGTTCTTTTTTGATGACTTCTTGTTCTTTTTTGAGGTTGTTTATGTCCTCCTTCACGCCGTCAATTCCCTTCATAATATTTGCTAACATATCTTGCATGTCTTGTTTCCAATCTAATTTAATTTGAGCAATCATATTTCCGATATTATTCCCCAGATTATCAAATTTCTCATTTAGACTTTCAAATTCAGATTTGGATCCTTGCCCCTCCCCCATTGCCGATGTTGTTGGTGTTGTTGCCGTGGCTGTGGTTACGATCGTTGTTGGTGCTGTCCCTGCTATTGCCGCTGTGGTTGTTACGGTTGTTGTGGCAGTTGTTGTTGTTGTAACTTTTGCTGTTGTTATCACAATTGATTTTACCGAAGATGGAGCAACGGTAGTTGGCGATATTATTGTCTTCTGTTGCTGTTGTTGTTGTTGTAATTGTTGTGCCATCTTCTTCACTGTCTCCTGTTCCTCCAAGTCCTTTATTTCCTGTTGCATTGTTTTCTTCATCTCCTCTTCCTCCTCGTCCAGCCTTGTAAGCCTTCTGAAACTCCTATCTGAGGACGTTGTCCAAGCCAATTTCTTCTCCTTCTCTTTCCCTCTCCCCTGCCGTTTCATCCAAATGTATTTCTAGCTGCTTCCCTTTTATCAATTTACATAAACAATTTATCATTCAAGATTCACCCTGTATTTTAAATCTAACCAATTTCAATATATTTATTTCAAAATACAATGCTTAGCCCTTATCCTCTCCTCCCCTCCCTCTCTGTCATATATATGTGTGTGTATTTACACACACATATACACACACATGTATCCAGTTCCACTCTATGTGAGGGTGATGAAGAGAAAAAAGTCAGTATCCCAATTCAAGCCTAATTAATTTCCCTCTTAAATTTTAAGTATTTTGAACAAAAAAAGGGATAAAAAAGGGAAGGTAAAACAAAACAAAAAAGACCAAAAAGACCATGGCTGCAGTCACCATCTGCAGTGATCCTAGATCCCAAGAAAGTAAAATCTGTCACTGCTTCTACTTCTTCCCCATCTACTTTCCAGGTGCTGATAGGGCCTGTTGCCATTATCTTGGTTTTCTTAATGTTAAGTCTCAGGCTAGCATTTGCACTCTCTTCTTTCAACCTAATCAGGAGCTTCTTTAAATCTTCCTCATTTTCTGCCATTAGGGTGGTATCGTCTGCATATCTCAAATTGTTGATGTTTCTCCCAGCAATTTTTATCCCATATTGTGATTCCTCCATCCCTGCATTGCGCATTATGTGCTCTGTGTATAGGTTTAAAAGGTAGGGTGACAAAATGCAGCCTTGTCTTACTCCTTTTCCTGTTCCAAACCACTCTGTCATTCCGTATTCTGTCCTAACTGTTGCTTCTTGACTCTTGTACAGATTTCTCATGAAGCAAATGAGGTGTTCTGGAATTCCCATTTCTTTAAGTACTTGCCACATTTTATTGTGGACCACACAGTCAAAGGCCTTGGTGTAGTCAATAAAGCAGAGGTATACTTGTTTCTGATATTCCTTTGTTTTCTCCATGATGCACTGTATATTAGCAACATGGTCTCTAGTCCCCCTGCCTCTTCTGAAACCTGCCTGCATCTCTGGCAATTCTCTCTCCACGTGCTGCTGAAGTCTATCCTGGATTATCTTTTGCATTACCTTGCTAGCGTGTGGGATGAGCATAATTGTTTGATAATTTGAACACTCTTGGGCACTACCCTTCTTTGGGATTGGAACGTATACTGATGTTTTCCAATCCTTTGGCCACTGTTTTGATTTCCAGATCTGCTGGCATATCGAATGCAGTAATTTGATTCCATCATCTTTTAGAGCTTTGAAAAATTCAACTGGGATACCGTCATCTCCACCAGCTTTGTTGTTTGCAGTGCTTTTTAGGGCCTTTCTGACTTCAATCTCTAGGATGTCTGGCTCAAACTCAATGTTCTCATCATTGTGATTATCAGTGGTGTTGAGGTCCTATTTGTAAAGTTCCTCTGTGTATTCTTTCCATCTTTTCTTAATCTCTTCTGCATCAGCTAACTCCTTGCCGTCTTTATCCCTTATCATGGTCATTTTTGCTTTGAATGGTCCCTTGATTTCCCCATTTTTTGGAAAGATCTCTAGTCCGGCCTCTTGTGTTGTTTTCCTCTATTTCTTTGCACTGTTCATTTAAATAGATTTCCTTGTCTCTCCTTGCTTTTCTTTGAAATTCTGTATTCGATTGTATTTTTTCTTTTTCCCTTTGCCTTTTGCATTCCTTCTTTCCTCTGCTATTTTAAGAGTCTCATCAGACAACCACTTTGCTTTCTTACGCTTTTCTTTTGGTATGGTTTTCCTTGCTGCCTCCTGCATGATGTCCCGCACATCTGTCCATAATTCTTCTGGTACTCTGTCTATCAATTCCAAACCATTAAATCTGTCCCTCACCTCCACCGTGTATTCCTTAGGGATGTTGTCTAGGCCATATCTGTCTGGCCTGATTGTTTTCCCTATTTTCTTTAGCCTAAGTCTGAATTTTGCTATTAGTAGGTTGTGATCTGAGCCACAGTCTGCTCCAGGTCTTGTTTTTGCTGACTGTATGGAGGTTCTCCATTTTTGTCTGCAGAGTATGTAATCAATCTGGTTTCGATGTTGGCCATCTGCTGATGTCCATGTGTAAAGTCGCCTCTTGTGTTGCTGGAAGAGGGTGTTTGCTATTACCAGTGTGTTATCTTGTCAGAACTCTATCAATTTTTGCCCTGCTTCATTCTGCATTCCGAGACCAACTTGCCTGTTATTCCATCTACTTCTTGATTTCCTACTTTGGCATTCCAATCTCCCAAAATAATGTGGACATCATTTTTGGTGTTTGTTCTATGAGGTCTTATAGATCGTCATAGAACTGGTCCACTGTGGCTTCATCTGCGCCCGTGGTTGGTGCATATATTTGGATTACAGTGATATTAAAAGGTTTGCCTTGTATTCTGACTGACATCATTCTATCATTTTTGAGATTGTATCCCATTACTGCTTTTCATCACTCTTTTGTTGACAATTATGGCTACTTCTTTTTTTCTGAAGTTTTTTTGACCACAGTAGTAGATGTGATGGTTTCCCGAGTTGAATTCACCCATCCCTGTCCATTTTAGCTTGCTGATTCCCAAGATGTCAATGTTTATTCTTTCCATCTCATTTTTCACCACTTCCAGTTTTCCTTGGTTCATCGACCTCACATTCCATGTTCCTATGCAGTATTGTTCTTTGCAACACTGTATTTCTCCTACCCTCTCCCGTCTCTCCCCTTCTTTTGATCTGTGTTAAGCATCCTGTTTCATCTAACTTGCCTCTTTTGTTTTGCCTTTTGTTCTAGTCCATAGGGTTCTCTTGGCAAAATTTCTGGCATGGTTTGCCGTTTTCTATACCAGTATCCTCATATCATACATGTTATTACAGTTCAAAACAAAGTATTATCATGCATATTATCAGTTTAAAATAAAAAGCACAGTTAAGGAAAGTTCAATATATCAAGTCTCTACTTGTAGGTTCACTATCTACATCAGTTGCTATGTGAGTTACTATATTAGTTCAAATTGTCACAGTTTGGAAACACATTGTCAGAAGTCTCTACTGTAAAAAAAAAGTCAGTTGCTGTACCTGCAATGTCTTCTATATTAATTCTACTTCATTTGTTGTGAAAATAAAAGTAAAATCTTAGTATGAAAGAAATGAAAGCGTGGCGCCAAAATGGCCGCCGCACTCTTTGCGCCCCCCCCCAGACTCAGACATCTAGGTAGTTAGGGGGCGTGGCCACTCCTCTATAAAAGGGGTGGCCGCGAGGCAGCCGAGCTGCCATTTTAGAATGCGACGGAGCGGAGAAGTTTGCTCCGTCGCTTCCTCCCCTTTTCGCCTCTTTGCAAGAGGCTTGATTTTGCTAGCCTCTGTTCAAGGCTTCTTTTTAGCTTTCTCGCCTCTTTGCAAGAGGCTCGCTTTGCTTTTAAAAGCAACGGAGCGGAGCAGTTTGCCCCGTCGCTTCCTCCCCTCCTAGCCTCTGTTCGAGGCTTCCTTTTAGCTTTGCCTCTTTGTAAGAGGCTTGATTTTGTTCCAGACTGCAGTGGCTCAGGTGGCTAAGAGGCTGCCTGGGAGGCTGCCTGGGTGGCTGAAAGTCAGCGGTGCAATTCCGGAGTGCTGCAGAACGGAATGCTTCACTGTTCTCCCTTGGCCTCAGCCCACCCCTTATTTTTCGGGCGTTCCATCGGGCCAGAGGGCTCGGATGGCAACCCCACAGTTTCAATGAGACCAGGCTGAGGGCTCAGGTGGGGGGTGGCACAGGCCTGCCTCGCTGGGGTTCTTACCCCGCTCCTTATTTGCCCGGCTTGGGCATAGCGGCTCACTTGGGCACGGTGTGGGTTTCCGCCCCACCATCATTCCAGCCCCTCATGGGTCGTATTATTAGGCATACCCTATTATGGCCAGGAATTACCATTGGTTATCCCATATCAATTACCCGGTGGGGCCATCCGGCCCATCTGGCCCACCTTGGCCTGGTGGGTTAGATGTTGTGGATGCTCCCTTGCCTGCAATTCGGCAATGGAGGCATCAATGGTCATTGCTCCACCACCTCGGATGGTGGGCACGACAACTCAGCGGTTCCGGCCCACATGCTGGCCATGGCTGCGCAGTGGGCCCCAACAGGGTTGAGCTGCAGGAGGCCATCAGGTCAGCGTAGGCTGGTGCCTCATGGCTCCCCATCTGGCCAGGACGCACGTGAACACAGGGCGAAATGGACATCGCGAACTCCGACGCCCACCACGGGCCGGAACCCCCAGTGGGGGCGGCTCGTGGGGGTGCACCGAGTGAGTATCCTGGTCAAGTGAGCACACCTCTGACACTAGCTTGTCACGCTGGGGGGGGTATAGTGGCCATGGTCTCAGCAGGCCAATTACACTTTGGTTCTTACTGGGGTGACCGCCCCTATGCTTTTAGTTAATTTCTCTGGGCCCGTAGGGCCGGTTATGCGTTTATCCACTACAATCAGTGCCAACGGTGGTTCTGCTGTCGGCCGGTTGCTCTATGCTCCTGGGTGACCACTTGTACTGGGCTATTAGCTAGGCTCTGTGGTTTGGTGAATATATTCACGTTTCCCCCTCCTGCATTGTGAACACACCCATTAGGCCATTAGGGGCAGGACAACAGGGTCAAGGAGTTCCCTCGCCGCTGCACCCTACCCCCCCCTTATGTTGCCTTAGGTTGCCGGCCTATTGGGCATCCATGCCAGGATGTATGAGGGCCCGTCCTGATTTGGCCATTCCAGTGGTACAGTGCTTGGACAATGATGGCAGGGCCACGGTTGTTTTCCCCGGCCCGTCATGGTTAGCCTAGGTCAGGACCTTAGGCTTAGGGCGGCCCCTCACCCTGAGATGCCAGCGACGACTCCTGTTAGCAAGTGTGGTTGCTGTATGTGACTCTTACGTGGCAATGCTTATGCTGCGTGCAGAGAGTCCACTTTTGGGCAACCACCTGTACCCTGATCTAGAGCTCTCAGATTGAGTTAGCTGCTACCACCTTCAACGGGGGACATGTTTTGCAGGGCACTGGTGCTATATTATGGGTTGCTCGCTCAGGAGTGGGCTCTGGTGAGGTTTCGCTCCTCAAGGGTCGATCAGCCGGGAGAGGGTACTAGCCTGGCACTGCCATCTGTATGGTTAATCCCCCACAGGTGTTTGTGGCAGCACGTGGTGTCTGCTACCAGGCCGGGTCTACCCTGACCGAACTAGGATTGGTACCCATTCCTCCTGGTTGGGCGCCACATCAGCTGCGGCTACGTTTGGGTGCCCGGAGCCTGACATATGTTGCATGGGCAGGTGTGGATTTGCCCAATTTTCTCTGTCTATTCGTCCCGTCACTGAATGAGTGCCTTGTCTGCCCTCTATTCTCCTTCCTTATTTTACAGACCCTGTGTGTTCCCGCGCACGGGTTGTGGTGTGGCTTGTGGGTCACAACTCTGTGCACTGGGGCGGCGCAGTATGCCACTTCATTAGAATGGGGACACCATCTCGGACGACGCGTAACCGCGCATATGCAATGGTGTGGTATGATGTGCACACGCACTGCGCATCAGCATCCAATCCTTCACTTTAGAGCCTTTTGTTGGACAAAGCAATTGCCCGAAATGTGGCCGACATTGGTCGACTGGGTTTTTAGAATGTATAATCTGCCCTTATGATCTGGTTTGGCTACATGCACCATAGCCACCAGGCTTTAAGCATTGATACTCCTGGCCAAGGCACGGGGCTTTCCTGACTATGCAAGTGTCTTCTGAATATGCCATGTATTAGGGGGTGGACACGTGTACATGGCTGGCACCTGACACACGTCGCCCTATTCTCACAGATATTCTGACCCACCTTGCACGAGGTTGGCATAGACTATATTGCAGTAGGTAGGAGGAGTCTCTGTTCATGCAGCTACCGCTGTAGCTTTTTTCTGGAGCTCGACGACTCAGCGAGCTGGTCCCATGGTCGAAGGGGGACATGTTTTATAGGGCACTGGAACTCGAAGATGTCTATATCAAAAAAGAGTGGGCTCAGTTGGGGATTCGTCCCTCAAAGGCCGATCAGCATGGAGTGGGCAGTGGTGTATACTGCTATGACGTACATTTGCTGACATCATTCTGGTTGGTGCCCTACATGCAATTGGCAGTGCCTGCTGCGCGCCCTAGCCTGTTTTTCTGCCACCAGGATGGGTCTACCCTTACCAAATTTAAGTTCTGGAGGGTGACCGGTACCGCGCTTCAGAGTGTGGGGCCCATTATGTACACTGGGCAGCAGTATATGCTGCGGCGACAGAGTGTGGACCCCAGCTCGGGCTGCGTGCATCCGCACATATGCAGTGGTATGGTATGCGCGGCACGAGAGGGCTGGAACTGTTGCCATTCCTGATGTCCATCAGGGATGCTGGACCGCCTGATGTTCTTATGCTGCACCTTGGTGGCGATGATCTCACACAGATCACTGACCTTTCCTTAAGATGTCGAGGTGCAGTGACCTGGCGTTTTACATCATTTATGGCCGTACACGCAGTCGCTATGGTCTAACATTGTGCCGAGACACCAATTTAGAGGAGACATAGATCTCCATGGTTTGGACCATCTCGGCGGTCAGTGGGCAGGGCTTTTGCCCGGTGCCTTGCTGAGAATGGCTTGGGCACAGCCAGTAGATATCTGAGGATAGGCTTACAGAAATTTTGACCTGTAGGCAGGATATGGGGTCCACCTGTCGGCTAGAGGTATGTACCTCTTTCTGGATGAGGTGCAAGCAGGCCTGGTGACCGAGCTGACGGTCTGGGGGGGGGCGGTGAGTCATCATGGACGCCTCCCCGTGTGGTGGGTAGCACTGGTAAGGTAAAGATTTATGACCCATAGGTATCCGGCAGGTTCGCAATTGACTGGCCAACACGTAGACAGGTACAGGGGAAATAGGTTTGGCCGGTCAAGGGCGAACCAGGCAAGGGGTGATGGCAGGAGCCTCATAGCCTGCATCACCTTGATATTTAAAGGATACATGTCATAGGGTGGGGTCAGTAGATAGTTTATTGACTCCGGTCAACAATTTGTTTGTGTCAACAAACAAATTGATACAAATAGTTACATGTAGCCAATTGCCATTGGCATTTTGGGAGGAACCTTACCAGTGTTACTGCGGCCTGCTTGCCTTAAAGAATTACAATTGGATGATTACACCAATTGAAAGTTATAATTCGGACTAGGGCATTATTCAATCAAAGTGGCCCAATGCCTTTATCCATATACCGGTGTCTGAGTCTTTCTTTGGGGGGTGCGCCTGCAAAGTCCACTATATCAAGTTTCTACATTGCTATAGTTGCAGACTACATTGTTTTAGTTAAGTTACTTGCATGCTTCTTTGATTGTGGCTGGTGGTGGGCGGCCTGCAATCCTAGAGCAGACTAAATTGTTCTTAGGTCATCCCAACCCACAGCTTTCTGAGCCCTTCAGGGGCTTCTAATTTTGGACGGGGTGGGTAGGCTCACACTAATTTGGTCAATTTCAAAACCAAAAGTAAACATTGTAGTCAATACTCCTTCAGTTTTGAATTTCCAATAATAACAAAATGGCTTAATGAATGCGTCAATTCTGAATATTGGCAAATTGATGTTTCCTCTGCTCCTCAGCAGAGGGGTAGTCAAAATGACATTTTGAAAAGGCACTGGTAGTCCATAGCTGATGTGCTACATCACGGTTTCTGAACCTTGGGTCTCCAGGTGTTCTTGGACTTCAATTACCAGAAGCCCAAGCCACCACACCCACTGATCAGGGTGTCTGGGAATTGAAGTCCAAGGACATCTAGGGGCCCAGGGTTAAGAAACCCTGATGTAGCACATCTGTTATGGACTACCAGACTTTTTTTTTAGAAAGTTGTTTAAGTAAGTTGTTAAAGTTGTTTAAATAAGATGAATTTAAAGGCTCACAGGAGGACCCTTGTGGTTTACTTTGAGAATTAAGCCATCTCCTAATACTATGTTCACCAAACATCATAGCTTGAATAAGAAATTACAACAGGGCTTCAGTTGAGCCTACATACATTTTTACCTATTTAAGCTGTTTGCAAGCAGTAAAAACTAAACCTTGCTTCTGATTTTCTCAAAAACTGAGTAAGGGCTCTATCTGCTTTTGATCCACCTGCACGATATTGGCTTAAACAAGTTGATGCTGTGCAGGGATGCTTCAAAATTACGCTGCTAGGTTTTTAAGTAGCCCTATGTGTAAGGTTTGTATTGGATCCAATTAGCATTATGACATACCTCTTTCTAGAAAAGAAACCAGGAAGGATTATGTGTCATTGAATAAGACAGTTTGGCTTTCAACAAAAGCATGATGAGTCATTTCCACTTGATATATATGACACTTTCTGTTTGGCCCTTCCCTTGTGCATAGCCTGTTCCATCTCTAAGGCTATTCTTTTTTATATACTTTGCCAAGTCTTTTGAAAAGATCGCATTGTAGATTTTCCCTTACATCTCCTTAAAATACATCCAGATCTTTCAAGGCATTTCTACATTTTTCTTTAAGAAAGAAAGAAATATTAAAGCTTTGCTTGGTGAATGGATATTCTCTACACATATGTTATTTTCATCTCATTTGGCAAACTTTGCTGCAAAAAATAATTATTATAAACTTATTTTCCTTTCCTTTCCAAAAGAGAATAAACAGACAAGTTGCAAGACAGTTGTTTGAAAGCCGATCTCTTCCAAAGATCATGCACAAATGAATGATATAAATAGACTATGCACATCAAAACTGCTATATACAGCATTTCAAATGCCAAAGATGTGAGAAGAAAGGTAACAATATACATGCAATAACTATTTCTAGGTTTACTGAAAAGTTCATGGATGAAAATAGAAAATGTGTTGCATATGTAGAACTTGAACGAGTTACCTTTGGGGGCTGCAACTCAACAAATGCAGCCAGCTTGGCCAGGGGTTCTCAATGTTTTCCCACCGCAGGCCTGACCACACCCCTCAGACAGCTGAGCAGGCTGGACACATGGTTCTCCCCACCATAAACACTGCAGTAAAATGCATCCACGGCTGTTATATGCCAAGTGCAGATGCATTAACAGCCCATTTTCAGCTGTCTTCACTGCTTCTGGCAGCGGCAGGTGCATTTACAGTGTGTTTTTGGCTGTTCTTCCTGATTCTACCACTTCCGACAGCGGCGGTGGTGGGAGCAAGTGTGGTGGGCCACATGAAATGGTGCCATGGGGCAGGTTTGGCCCATGGACAGTAGGTTGCAAATCCCTGCTTTAAACTGCCAAAATGAAGCCACCTCTGGGTGAATTCATTCTGCAGTTCCTTTTGCCTGATCTAGTGTGAGGTTGTATGCCTGATTGTGGTTCAAAAATACCACATTCTTTGAAGAGGCTCTTTCTGTGATGCCTCAGTGGCTCAAGTGGTTAAGAGACTGACTGGGAGATGGAAAGTAAGCAGTTCAAACCCTGAATACTGCAGGGTGAAATGAGTGCCTGTCTCTGTCCCAGTTTCTGCCAACCAAGCAATTTGAAAGCAAGAAATTGCAAGTAGATAAATCGGGAACACGTTGGTGGGAAGGTAAACAGTATTCTGTGTACTTCGGTGACTAGGCATGCCTGCCACATGTCCACGGAGGCTCTTCAGTTATAAACAGAGATGAGCACTGAACCTTAGAGTGGAATATGACTAGTTTTTGAGCAAGGGTGACCTTTTCTGTGTGCCCAATGCTTGTGGTTTATAATATAGTACAGTATTAGGATATCTGAAAGATCGTCTTCTCCTTTATAAATAACTCAAGAATATCTTTCCATTATTGTTTGTCTTGGTTGCTGTACTCAAGACTAATAAGTTTTATTTGGTTGTGATGTGAATGAGGGCCTCTCTCTAGAAGCATCATGAAGAGACAGGTCTCATTGGACAAGAGAATTAGATTAGATTTATTCGATTTATATGCAGCCCACTCAGTTTACGCCGACTCAGGGCAGCTAATGCCAGGAAAAGTTAAAGGAAACAGGAAAAGAGGAAAACCAAAGAAGAGGGAGATAAACTCAATAAAGGAAATATCTAATAGCAATTGAAATAAACTCCTTCCTTTTTAGGTGAAGAATCTGAATATTTTTTCAAAAACATAGCCTTAATTTTTTTTTTGAGCAGAGGGGGCTTTCCCGATTACATATCAAGTCATTTGCTCCTCTGTAATAAAGAATATAAGCACTGATTTCTTAGCTAGTAGCAATTTGCCACTGTAGTTTATGCTATTCAACAGTAATAGGATTCTTGCTTCAATTTAACAATGTTTGAGAAAAGCAAACAAATTCAGATTTGAATTTGATAGCCAACATTCTGTGATGTTACATTTGAGAGATATTTCTCATATCTGTTCACCTAATCAAGTGTATTTAAAACTTACTACTATTTACTGAGGTTTTTAGATGATCTCATCCTGGACATCAAATCTGATACAAACATATATAGCAATGGGGAATGTATGAGGAATTCAGAGAGCATAATACTGAATAATATGCACAGGTAAAATTATGATTCCCACATCTTAGAAGGAAGAGCAAAAGCATTCCACATGTTCCTCTGGAGTAGTACAATTCACAATATACATTGCAGGCGCATCCCCCAAAGAAAGACTCAGACACCGGTATATGGATAAAGGCATCGGGCCACTTTTATTGAATAATGACCTACATGTGGCTACATGTAACTATTTGTATCAATTTGTTTGTTGACACAAACAAATTGTTGACCGGAGTCAATAAACTATCTACTGACCCCACCCTATGACGTGTATCCATTAAATATCAAGGTGATGCAGTCAATTGCGAACCTGCCGGATACCTATGGGTCATAAATCTTTACCTTACCAGTGCTACCCGCCAAAAGTGACCAAAGTCAACTTACCCCTTTTCTCAAACACTAGCAACAGTGTGGGATGGGCAAAAAAGCGAGAACCAAGGAGCCAATTGTAGGTTCAAGCCAAAAATTCCCACCCGGCCCCAAAGCGACCAAAAATTCACACTGTTCACTAGGGAGGGGGTGGAGGGAAAAACTTCTCCGCTCTGTCGCATTCTAAAATGGCAGCTCGGCTGCCTCGTGGCCACCCTTTTTATAGAGGAGTGGCCCCTAACTACCCGGATGTCTGAGTCCGGGTGGGGGCCCCCCGCAAAGAGCGCGGTGGCCATTTTGGCGTCGCGCTTTCATTGCAGGCGCACCCCCCAAAGAAAGACTCAGACACCGGTATATGGATAAAGGCATCGGGCCACTTTTATTGAATAATGCCCTAGTCCGAATTATAACTTTCAATTGGTGTAATCATCCAATTGTAATTCTTTAAGGCAAGCAAGCCGCAGTAACACTGGTAAGGTTCCTCCCAAAATGCCAATGGCAATTGGTTACATGTAACTATTTGTATCAATTTGTTTGTTGACACAAACAAATTGTTGACCGGAGTCAATAAACTATCTACTGACCCCACCCTATGACGTGTATCCATTAAATATCAAGGTGATGCAGTCAATTGCGAACCTGCCGGATACCTATGGGTCATAAATCTTTACCTTACCAGTGCTACCCGCCACACGGGGAGGCGTCCATGATGACTCACCGCCCCCCCCCAGACCGTCAGCTCAGTCACCAGGCCTGCTTGCATATCCTCAAGAAAGAGGTTCATACCTCTGGCCGACAAGTGGACCCCATCTCCTGCATAGAGATCGTAATCCTGCAAGCCTATCCTAGGATGCCGAATGGCTGTCCCCAAGCCCTTGTCTGCAAGGAACCGGGCAACAGCCCTGTTCACTGACCGGCGAGCGCGGTCAAGGGCATGGAGGTCAATGCCTCCCCTGTAAGTCTGTCGCGGCACAATGTCCGACCATAGCAGCCGCGTGGATGGCCATACATAATGTAGATAGGCTAGGTCACTGCAAATCGTGAATTTTAAAGAGAGGCCAGTGACCTGTGCGAGATCATTGCCACCGAGGTGCAGGACAAGGACATCAGGCGGTCCACCATCCCTGATGGAAAACAGGAATGGCAATAGTTCCCGCCATCTCATGCCACGCTTACCGTACCATCGCATACGTGCGGCTGCACATAGCCTGAGATGGGGTCCCCACTCTGTCTCCGCAGCATACTGCGCTGCCCAGTGCACGTAACTGTGGCCCACCAGCCATACTGCCACTGGTATGCGGGGACACACAGGGTCTGTAAAAGAAGAAAAAGGAACAATGACATAACTGGTACTCATGCATGGAGGGGGCGTACATTTAATGCAAAGCGCATGGATCCCCATCTGCCCATCCGGCGTATATCAGCCTCAGAGTACCCAAACACAGCCGCAGTGGACGCAGCGCCTATCCTAAATGAATGGGTGCCGTAACGAGCCCTAGGGAGGCCAACACTGTGAAGTGCCGTACCGGTCACCTTCCAAAACTGGAATTTAGTAAGGGGAGACCCATCCTGGTGGCAGAAAAACGGGCCAGGGTGCGTACCACGCACTGCCAAAAACTCATGTAGGGCACCAACCGGACAGATGTCTGCAATGGAACATCGTAGCAGTCTATCACCACTGCCTACACCGTGCTGATCAACCTTTGAGGACCGTATCCTCAACTGAGCCCACTCATGTGTAATATAGACATCATCGAGTTCCAGTGCCCTAACGAGACGCATCCACCTTAGACAGTGGTACCAACTCACTGATGCGGAGTGCTCCAAAGAATGCTACGGTGGTAGCTGCATGAAAAAGAGCCACCTCGTACCTATCATAACATAAGTTATGCCAGCCTCGTGCAAGGTGGGTAAGAACATCTGGTGAAATCGGGTGATGTGTGTCCAGGCGGCGGCCACGTTCACGTGTCTACCCTTCCAAAACATGACGTATGCAGAAGTCATTCACACAGTCAGCGAAGCCCCGTGCCTTGGCCATAAATGCCAGTGCCGAAAGCCTAGAGGCTATAGTACGGGGAGCCAACCCCTGATCATGGAGATAAACCATGTATTGTAAAATCTAGTCAACTGGTATTGGCCACGCTTCAGGCAACTGTAGTCACCCACAAAAGGCTCTAAATTGTATGAAAGCATGTTGGTGTGCCTTACGCGTGCGAGGTGCCAAGGACATGCCGATCGCCCGGTTCACCTCTCCTCGCCAAATGTCCAAATCTCGGCTGGGAGTGGAGAGAGAAATTCCTCTGCTTCTGGAGCCAAGGCGCGGAACCGGGAGATCTGCAGGCAGGATAAAGCATCGGCAATATCATTATTAATGCCTGGCACATGTCTGGCTCTGAACAGCACATTGAGGCGTAGGGGTCTCAAAACAAATTGACGAACCAATGCCATGACCCAAGGGGATTTGGACGTCTGAGCGTTAACTATGTGCACCACTGCCGCATTGTCACACCAAAAATGGACCACTGAATTGGCCCACTTATCACCCCATAGCATTAGTGCCCCCAAAATGGGAAAATATTCCAGGAAAGTAAGATCGCGGAGGCGATCCGTGCCCTGCCATGCGTGAGGCCATCGGCCATATGCCCACTGCCCCTCAAAATAAATCCCATAACCCAGAGAGCCGGAGGCATCCGACTGTACTTGAAATTTAGGGCAGACCATAAGGTCTGATCTCCAAAAAGAGACCCCATTGAAATCCTGGAGGAATGTGAGCCAAACTGAAAGGTCTGCCTGTATACCCCTGGTCAGCCGCACCCTGCGGTGGCGTTTTAATAGGCCAGCCATGGTGTCACACAGACGCCTGGCAAAAGCTCTGCCCGGGGTCACCACCCTGCAGGCAAAATTGAGGTGGCCGTGAAGAACCTGTAGCTCACGAAGAGACACTTTACGCTTGGCAATCAGTGCCAAAATCGCCACGGAGATCCGAGTCACCTTATCCATGGGTAACCTGGATGCCTGTGTGACAGTGTCAACTTCGATACCTAAAAAGGTGAGCGTGGTGGCTGTGCCCTCAGTCTTTTCAGGCGCTAAGGGGACACCCAGTTCCCGCATAAGCACCTGAAATGTATTGAGGAGACGCGTACACGTGTCCGAGCCCTGTTCACCCCCGACCAAAAAGTCATCGGGGTAGTGGGCTACAGACCGGGACCCTGACCTACGAACAAAGGCCCATTGAAGGAAAGTACTAAAGCGTTCGAATGCCGAACATGAAATAGAACAGCCAAAAGGCATGGCCTTATTTACGTAGAACCTCCCTCGGAAATGAAAACCCAACAGCTCGAAATCAGCGGGGTGCACTGGCAGTAATCGGAATGCCGATTTGATATCGCACTTAGCCAGTAGCGCTCCGGGACCACAGGAGCGTACCATCCGTAGGGGCTGATCAAATGATGTATACCTGACCGAGCAAAGGTCATCAGGTATCACATCATTGACCGAGGAACCCGCAGGGTAAGATAGATGGTGAATTAAATGAAATTCACCTGGGGTCTTTTTCGGGACTAGCCCCAGAGGAGAGACCTTCAAGTTAGGGAATGGTGGTTCAGTAAAGGGCCCAGCAACTCTCATAGCATTCACTTCCTTAGCAATGCTTTGTGCAGCGACCTCCTCATTACCCTTCAAAGAAAGTAAGTTTGGGGCATCCTGCGGCCCCCGAACACCCCTAAAGGGTATATGAAAACCAAACTGGAAACCTTCTAGTAGGTACCTCGCATCATCCCGTCTAGGATAAGCGGAAAGCCATTGATCTAGCATAGGGATATTAATTGGGGAGGGGGCCTTTTGCTTGGCCAGCACTATCAGAGGGAGCTCTGACTGCCCCCTGCCCACCCCTACCTCTGCCTCGTGACCCACCAGCCCGCGGGCACGCGGAGGCGGCGTGAGGGCCAGAGCAAGAGGGACACTCGTGTCGGAAATGACACTGACGCTTGTTGCACACGCCGCTAGCTGAGAAGCTCCAACACAGCAGGCGGGCTGGAACCCCCTGCCCCGCCGGCTGGCAGGGAACCTGCATTGCAGCAGCCCGCTGCATGGCCTGGCCACAATGGTACCTATCACCGGCCGCCGGCCGCGTGGGAGTCATATACTAGAGCCACAATTGCTGGCAGGGCTCATCCCACCTCATCTCAGGATGTAGGGCCACTCTCATCCTGAATTCCTCGTCGTAAGCCAACCACGATGGGCCAGGAAAATCAACCATCGCCGTATAAATATTGTCGAGGTATTGCACCATCGGAATGGCCAAATCAGGCCGGGCCCTCAGGTATGCTGCCATATAAATGAGGTATGCCGGCAACCATTTGGCCCAGGTGCGCGGTGGCTTACGACGACGGGACAATTCCTTGTCCCTGTCATCCTGTCCTTCCCTCTCTTCCTTGGTGGGCTCATGATTCAAGAGGGAGAAAATATCAACATACTCTCCTTGCCAAATCTTTTCCCTCGTGGCCTGTGATAGATGATCACCCAGGGGCAAGGAATAACCCGCCATCGGCAGAGCCGCCGTCGGCACGTTCTGGATGGAGGGTATGCACAGCGGGCCCTGAATAGCCCCTGCAACACCTGGCATACCCACAAGGGCGGACACCCCTGCCCTAACCGGGGGGCCATTTGGCAACCATGAGTTAACAGGACAGTGCGGATACAACTTCCCACCCACATTAACCTGCCTCGGCCATGGCCACTGCACCCCCCCCCCCAATGTGACTGGACAGTGTCGCTGGTGCACTCAATTGAACCGGATACTCACTAGTCGCACCCCCGTGAGCCGCCCCCACTGGGGATTCCGGCCCACTGTGGGTGTCGGAGCTCGTGACATGCCTCGAGCTCTGGGGCCACACCTGACCGGTCCCCACTGGCAAATCTGACCGTGTGGGGAGCTGCGAGGTACCAGCTTGGGCTGGCCTGATGGCCTCGAGCAGCTCGACCCTGTTAACGGCCCGCTGGAGAGGCACGGCCGACGTGTTGGCCGGGATCAACGAAAGGGCCGTGATTGAAGCTGTGGCTAATCCCCCATCAGAAGGTGGTGGGGCAATGCCCATTGATGCCTCTAACACAGAAATGCGTGCGAGAAGCGCATCAACGGTGTCCGAGCCCCCTTTATAAGGTGGGCCGGACGGCCCGGATGGCCCACTGGGCAGTTGCTGAAGGAGAAACCCAAATGGGGATCCCGGGCCCGAATAGGGCCATGCCCAAAATTCCGACCCATGGGGGGCCGGAGGAATGGTGGGGTGGAAACCCATACCAGGCCCACATGGGCCACCCTGTCCCGGGCCATGAAAAGGCCCTCCAGGGGCAGGGGTCCTGAGGAGCCAGCCTGTGCCAGCCCCGCCTGGAAGCTTGTGCCAGGCTGACAGGTGGAAGCCTGGTCAGCGAGATTGGTGGCAGTGGGCAAAGCCGTCCCACTGCCCTGCTGCGGGGGTGCCGCTGAGCCCTGCGACCCGATGGCTGCCCCCCGGAGGAAGAGGGGGTAGGCAAAGCCCTCACCCGCAGGCGCGGCTTGGGAGCCGGAGCCTTGCGCTTGGGAGCCATGTCTCCCAAGCCGTGGAGATAAGCTGCTCCCTAATCAATCCCTGGCCAGGGATCCAACTCACTATCCTCTGCCGTGAGTACCACAGTATCAAGGAGCAAAGGAAATCCGTCTAAAGCTAAAGGTACAAAGGCGAAAGAGAGAAAAACGCGGCGGAGCAAACTTCTCCGCTCCGTCGTGTTCTAAAATGGCAGTTCGGCTGCCTCGTGGACACCCCTTTTATAGAGGAGTGGCCACGCCCCCTAACTACCTGGATGTCTGAGTCCGGGTGGGGGCCCCCCGCAAAGAGCACGGTGGCCATTTTGGCGCCGCGCTTTCATTCTGTTATTTTAAGAATAAATATAATAATCCAGGTGCCATTTGATTGCTCCTTTCTCCTCAAAGCTTTATAGACTTGCAGGCTTCATGTGGCATTTGCTTCTAATATGTCACATATTGAAGTAATTTTGCATAACCAGTGTCTGAGTATGCTAGTATCTATTAATCATACTGAAGGTTGTATACATATATTAAAATAACAGCTTTTGAAGGTGTGGCAGAGAAATTAATTCTTTCATGTAGGCTTACTTTGCCTTTGTAATGGACTCCTAGCTCCTTTCTTTCTCATTTACTCACTACTGGATATGTCATCATGTCCTTTGAAACAAGTACTTAGGAAAGGTGGTGCTGGATACAAGTCACAGTAAACTGACTTTGAATATTAACCTGTTTGTTTGTGTGGTTTTTTTTTTTTTTGTAGCTCCTCTGCTGATCAAAAAATGGAGTAATGAGCTTTGTGCCATAATGTCAATGGAGATAATGGGGAACACTGTGGTGCTGTTACTTGAAAAGTCAGTCAGATAATGCAATCTCATTTATACCAATAGTTATGGTTGGGTCTGTTGTGTGGCTTTTGGAACTTAGCATGAGACCTGGTAGAGAAATTATCTGAGGTGATTTAACAATAAGAAGTGGTATAATAGAAGCATAGAAAGTATCTCCCTCTGGTGCAGGTCTTTGAGATCTTCTGGGGAAAACCTTCTCTTAGTCCCATCACCACCCAGGGCATGTTTGTTGAGGATCTAGACAAGTCATTTTGGGTGGCTGCTCCCAGGCTTAAGCATTCATTCCATCACAATGTGAGGTTGTCCCTTCCTTATAATCTTTCCATGGACATATATACAATTAATGAAGGCGATAAAATATTATTAAATCAATGGTTGTTGTATTCCATCTTGTGCCCCCTTACAGGGAAAAAGGTGGAATGTTAAGTAATTAATGTATAAAATTATACATGTTGCACAAAAGGTGAAACTGGGAGTTTTCTCCTTCTTGCAAAATTTTAGAATTGAAGTCATCCATCACAGCCAAGTGATGGGAGATTAATAATAATAATAATAATAATAATAATAATAATAATAATAATAATAATAATAATAATAATAATAATAATAATAATAATAATAATAATAAGAATAAGAATAAGAATAAGAATAAGAATAAGAATAAGAATAAGAATAAGAATAAGAATAAGAATAAGAATAAGAATAAGAATAAGAATAAGAATAAGAATAAGAATAAGAATAAGAATAAAGTTTGCTTGGGCTTCTGGGAATTGATGTCCAAAAGAAACCAAAAAGAAAACTTTATTCAGCTACTTTGCACTCTAGAAACGTCCGAGGAAGGCGGCAATAGCCCGAAAAAGGTCCTACAAACCTTACAGAGGCTGCACGAAGGTAGGAGAAAACTTCATCCTTTTTTAAATGGGTGAAAAACCTCTATTGTGGTGGAGTCCCCCCCCCCCATTTTGGGCTCTGCTGCCTGTGCTTCCTCTCTGAGGCTCCGGGTGGGTGGGTGGGTGGCTTATCCATGCTGTTTGTGATGCCCGACGCCCAACCACCAGCCCAGGCAGTGGGGCAAGGCAAAACACCGGGGGGGGGCCTCCTTCTCCAGCTGGATCTGGCCCCCAGCACCCCAATACAGTACCTCATACAACATCCAGCGATGGTGTATGAGGCAACTTTTTTCACAGAATTGGATGACATTGTATGGAATCAACGTCGCATGAAGCAGACGTTGTATAGGTATCTATACCTATAAATATGTGCATTAACAGTTGGAATGTGACAAAGGATGTTGCACCAGGCCCCACTAGCCCCAACCGAGCCTCCCTGCACTCACCCGAAACGGGTTCGCAGGTAACTGTCAGGTTGAGAAATGTGGCAGTGGGGCAGGAGCCCCCCGAACGTGAACAAAGAAAAAGGACTTCAATTCCCAGCGTCCTTTGCACTGTGCAACCCCTCAGCCAATCAGGCTGAGGGATACGAGCACAGAGGAGGCTGGGAATGCGCACTGACTTAAAAAAAAACTAAAATGGTGGGAGCCAGAGGGACTTTGAAAGACACAGCTGGAGGGAGCCAGGAAAAGATAAGGGTTAGGTAAGGGTTAGGGGGTGGGTGAGGGAGGCAATGAAAGGTGCTGGGTCCAGAAGGGTTGGGGGGACAGACCCCTTTGGCCCCCCAACCCTACCAAACCCAGGGGACCAGGGAGAGGAGATCGAATACACCCCCCCACACACAGACACACACACAGACACACACACACACACACACACACACACACACACACACACACACACACACTCCATTTTAAAAGAGAAGAAACCACTTGGTTTCTTCTCTTTAAAAATGGAGTGGGTTTTTTTTGGGGGGGCAATGATCCCCTCTCTGCTGGGTCCCCTGGCTCTGGAAGGGTTGGGGGGGACAGACCCCTTTTGTCCCCCCAACCCTACCAAACCAAGGGGACCAGGGAGAGGAGATCGAATACACCCCCCTCCCAAACACTCCTTTTTAAAAGAGAAGAAACCACTTGGTTTCTTCTCTTTAAAAATGGAGTGTTGTTGTTGTTGTTATTGTTGTTTTGGGGGGAAACGATCCCTTCTCTGCTGGGTCCCCTGGCTCTGGAAGGGTTGGGGGGACAGACCCCTTTTGTTCCCCCAACCCTACCAAACCCAGTGGACCAGGAAGAGGAGATCGAATACACCCCCCTCCCAAACACTCTGTTTTAAAAGAGAAGAAAGAGCTTGGTTTCTTCTCTTTAATAACGGGGTGTCCTGTGGGGGGAGGGAATCCCCTCTCTGCAGGGTCCCCTGGCTCTGGAAGGGTTGGGGGGACAACACACACACACACACACACACACACACTCTGCTTCTCTCTCTCTCTCTCTCACACACACACACACACCACTCCTGCCTTGCCAGGAATTTTTAATGTGTGTGTTGGTGGTTGGAGTGGTATTGTATGGGTAGTGGTGGTTGTGCACACCCAAAACCACCCTTAACCACCAACACACCTCTTTTTTTACATAAATTACCAAAAAGAATTATCCCTTACAATACAATTTAAAACAGCCCGGCTCTTTACCAACATTAAGAAAAAAAACCTTCCAAAACCATTTAAAACAGCCCGGCACCGCCGGGCAAAATCTGCTAGTTAATGTATAAATTTAACAGTTCAAGAATTGTTATACAAATCTACAATTCAATTCACAATCAAAGACTGAGATAAAATTAACAGTTTAAAACCTAAGCAAGACCCTAAGAACTGTTAAGATAACATCTAAGCATATAGTCAGTTCCTAGTAAAGCTTTTTTTTATAGTAAGGATGTTCAAGTCCAATAAGTCCAAAATTTCCAAATATCTAGGGAGTCCTTTAGGTATTGCTCCAAGGGCTCTGATCACTATGGGCACGGCAACAGATTTCTTCCTCTATAGATGCTCAACTTCAGTTTGCAAATCACAATATTTTGTGATTTCTCAAGTTGTTTGCTCTCAATTAGTACATCTCCTGGTATAACAATGTCAACAAACCAGGTCTTCTTTTCTGTAACAGTTATATCAGGTGTGTTATGAGTCAGATGTCTATCCATTTGAATTTTAAAGTCCTGCAGGATCCTGGCTGTCTCATTTTCTAACACTTTCTTTATCAGATGTTCCCATGATTTTTACTGCATTCAAATCAAAACTTCTTGAAAAGTTTCCAATGAATAATCTTTGCAACCCTGTCACGGCATTGCAAATAATCAGTCTGTGAAATTTTGCTGCGTCCACTTATCAGATGATCTACTCACTGTTTTATCCTTTTCATTACAGAGCCAGCATTTGCTATTATTGGATATGTTTTGTCTTTATGCAATATGTTGGCAAAACTTGTTTCTGAGCTGCTAAGATCAATCCTTCCATTTCCTTCTCCAAAACTTCTGCTCTTAATCATCCCTATGTCAGCTTTTGGTCAGCCTTTTCTTCTATGATTTTGAAGTATTGACAATGCATAGCCTTATTTTTCCAGTTAGCAGCTTGACTTTCAATCCTTTCCTTTCTATATGCAGCTTTCTTCTTTACTGTTTTCAAAAGTCCTACTTTATTAACTCCCTGAAGCATAGGGTCTTTACTTTTCTTAATGCAGTCATTCAGGTGATACTTTTCTTCCTCTACTGTCTGTTTCACCTGTAAGAGTCCTCTGCCACCCTCAGCTCTTGGTAAGTACAAATGATCAACACCACTTTTTGGGTGCAGCACATGATACTTAGTCATTAGCTTCCTTGTTTTTCGGTCTAGGTTGTCTAATTCCATTCAGGTCTATTTCTTTATGCCTATGTTTATGTATTGTGTTTGCATGTCTTTTGGAGTAGTTTGATAAATTCAAAGTATTTTTAAAGACAAAGATTACCTTGAGATCTTTCCCACTTGAACATGATGAATAAACAATCACCAGTTTCAGAATTTAAATGGATGTAGTGGATTATTATTATTCCTTAAGATGTAAAACAAATATTTTGTGGATATGGTTGTCATGGAGTTGCAATCTGATGACTCCTAACATTTCCAGCTGATAGCCTTCTCATTCTCTTCGACTTGTCTCTTCCTAACAGATTTTTCTGTAATAAGTATAGTAGAAGTGATGGAAAAGCAAAGAACTCTACAAATGGAAAATGTTTTGGAGGTCTGCTCCCTGAAAAATCTGTGAGCAAGGAAGAGTGATTGCATATGATCTTGTACCACTCCAGTTATTAACAGGAATTCAAATTGTTTAATTTTCTATCATAGAGTGACCTCTTGTGGCTGTATGAACATTTTTATTTTCAAATAATAGCTACATCCAATTTGAGTCCTGATTTGAGTAGGCTCATTATAATAATTTCATGTCAGAAATTATTCTGGATTGAAAGGATTTTTGTGGAAGAAAGTCCGCTCAGAGAACGCCCAAATGAGGCTTCTTTCATGTCCTCAAGAGGTGGGACAGAGACAGGTGCTCAAACAGTCATGCAGTACCCAGGTCTCAAACTGCCGACTTGCCAGCCTTCCAGCTAACAAGGTGAGCTTCTTAACCACTGAGCCACTGCAGGCTCACTCAAACGAATGGAATTTGTAAGTTAACATTGGTTACCCTGAGTCTAATTTAGTTGTTATTATCATTATAGTGTTTCCCTTTATATTCTTCTTCTTCTTCTTCAGGCATACTTGTCAAGTTTTGGATTTGAAAATAAGGGAAATTTGGCCACATCCCTCTGTGGGTGTGGCCAAATCTGTGGGCATGGCCAAATATAGCCATGTGACTTGCTGGGCTCTAGTCATGCCTGCCACATGGCCATGAAAATGTCTGCAAACACAGACAGCACTGGCTCTTTGGCTGTAAATGGAGATGAGCACTGCACCCTAGAGTTGGATACGACTAGCAGGTTTTACTTTCTTAGGATCAAAGATCGCTGCAGATGGTGATTGCAGCCATGAAATAAAAAGGCGACTGATGCTTGGGAAACAAGCTATGAGAAACCTAGGGAACATAGTTAAAAGTAGAGACATCACCTTGCAAACAAAAAATTGCATAGTCAAAGGAGCAAGGGATTAATTCCCCCCTCACTCTGTCTCTCATATAGTGATCAGGCAAATCCCCCCCCCAATTAGTGTGGAGGAGCAAGGGATTAATTCCCCCCTCTCTCATATAGTGATCAGGCACCCCCCCAATTAGTGTGGAGGAGCAAGGGATTAATTCCCCCCCCTCTCATATAGTGATCAGGCAACACCGCCCCCCAATTAGTGTGGAGGAGCAAGGGATTAATTTCCCCCCTCTCTCTCATATAGTGATCAGGCAACACCCCCCAATTAGTGTGAAGGAGCAAGGGATTAATCCCCCCCTCTCAGGCAACCCCCACTCCCACTGATTTGCCCCTGCATATATGAAATATATTGCTCACCTAGAGTAGACTCCTGCTCCCAGCAGCAAAAATGAAGCAGCCTTATGGCAGGAAAGGGAAAGAGAAACTACAGAACACCCATTCCCTACCTTCTCTCTCTCTCCTTCCACAAGCAAAAAGCCTGCCACACAGCGACCTCTGGTGGCCGGGGAAAAATACTGCAGCTTCGCCTGTGAGGGCTCCGGTCAGGATATTTCTTTTTTAAAAATGAGGGAAAATACAGGGAAATTAATAAAACAGGAGGGGGCGGGAAGAGGGGTAAAAATAAGGGGTTTCCCAGGAAAAACGGGATAGTTGGCAGGTATGTCTTCAGGTGCCGTATCCATTTCGGATATTGGCTATCATTTTGGCAATAGTCTTCCTGCTCTTAACTTTTTGGAACAGTTTTTCCAAGGACATGCCATACCAGTCTCTCAGGTTCTTGAGCCATGAAGTCCATCTATGTCCAGGGCTTCTTTATATACAGCCCCATAATGTTAAGCTCTCTCTGTGCAGTTCATAAAATAATTACGCAAACTACAGTTTGCCCCCAAGAAGTTTGGTATTCAATTTACTGACTTTAGAAGGCTGGAAGGCTGAGCCAAACTAGATCCCATTAAGATTGAACTCATATTGTAGGCAGAGATTTGACTTACCACTGGTGCACAACAGAATTTGGATTTAGTTTGGCTAAAATTTGGACCAACTAACATACCCAGTGTGGTATAGTGGACAGAGCAATGTACTAAGATTCAGGAGGCCCTCTCAGCATGGAAAAGCCATGCTGTGGAACTTGTAAAACAAATATTTCCTTAAATATTTCATTTACTTGGAGAGTTTCTTCCAACTTTACAGTACTTTAGGCTACAGTCAGAATTGCTGCCTTTTAGGAAAGGGTTGAAAACCTGGCTGGCAGGGCAAGTCTGGGGGGCCGACGGGGTGTTGACTCTCATTGGCTCTGTTAGAGTTATATGTCCCTCTTACTGAGTGAGGGGAGGGGAGAGTCTTTTTAGATATGGGATGGTTTTTAAAGAGTCTTTTATTGCTCTTTTTATGAGGTTTTTAAAATATTTTTATGTGATTGTGTGCTGCCCTGAGTTGCCCTAGGGCAAGAGGGCGGGATATAAGTTCAAATAAATAAATAAATAAATACAGTAATTAAGCTGGATTGGCAATATGTATGTATGTATGTATGTATGTATGTATGTATGTATGTATGTATGTATGTATGTATGTATGGATGGATGGATGGATGGATGGATGGATGGATGGATGGATGGATGGATGGATGGATGGAAGGAAGGAAGGAAGGAAGGAAGGAAGGAAAATTGTTATGATGGAGTATGGAAGATAGGTTTTTGGGAAACACACAGTTAATGTTACATTTGATCTGGGCCACAATACGAGTCCATTCCAGGGGAAGGAGAGAGGGAGGGATGCTAATCCTTGATTATGAAGTGCAGTATGGCAGGTAACTGTGGCTCATCTGTGATTCTGATTATCCACAAAGTCAAAACATATCATTGTTCTAGAATATCATGGGAATATATTCTGGCAATTCCCCATCTGCAACTACAAGACCCAGGAGACAAGTAGGAATGCTAGGTTTCAGGATCAATCAGTCCTTCTGGGCATTTAGATATTGACATCTGAACCTGTAAGCTCCATCATTGGAAGAACACTGTCCAGAAGGAGAGAGAGAGATGCTGAGGATGTTGATGATGATGACTAAAATGAAAGCAAACAAGCAAGCAAACAAGTGAATGAATGAATGAACTAATAAATAAATAAATGCAGAAGCAAAGATATGTGAAAAGAATCTTTAAGAGATACTCGTAATGAGATGGAAGAAGAAAAGGGTAAACTGCAATCAAACCTTAGGATAAAGTTGTTCATATTAAGGTCTGTTTGCCAGTGGAAACCAGTTACCTAGAGGGGTGGCAGTCTTTGTGATAAAATGGGTCACAAGTTATTCAACATGGAGTCTCTTTGGTTTTTAAACTGTCTTAGAATGTAGCTTTGCTTCTTTGCAAAGGCCTCATAATTCTTTCTGCTGTGCTTATCAAGCAGGTGGGTTTAGCCTTAGTAGAAGCTTCTCAAAGCTTCAGGCCTATGTTTTGTCTTCTTCCCCAGGTCTGGAATGTCCGTTTACATCAACATCCAGAGCCTAGGAACACCGGATGATTGTTATGGGAATCAGTGGTTGTTTATACAAACCCTGGGCTCTAATTGGCCGTATGCTAATTAGGAGGACCAAGCTCATGTCTTTCATATAGGCACATGGGTTTGAGAGTTAGTGAGAGTTTGGGGTTTCTTAGAGCTACACCTCAGAAGGGGAGAGGGGGACTCTAACACCAAGTCCTGACTCCAACTCAAGCTTAGTCATAATTACCTAGATTAATCAGGTTTTCCTTTTGTTTCTGGGGGAAGGCTTGTGCAGATTTCTCTAACTATTCTTTTTGATTAGTATTTTTGTATGCTGTAATTCTGTATCCTGAACCAACAGAAGAACTGTTATTTCTACAATATATTTCGAGAACAATAAACATTTTTACTTCATCAACAACACCTGTTCTTTGGAAGAGGGGGGGAAGACAAGAGTTAAGCCATAATACACTACCACATTTAATACAATGCTCTCTATAATACTTGTTGGGCTCTGTTAATGCAGGTAAGCCCCAGGGTGCTGCAGGATCTACAGGACAGCATTTAGGCCTCCTGGGCCCGGGAGTCTTTGGGGAAGTTCCATAGGGTTGGCTGGTAATAGTTGCTCACCAGGAACGGGAGATCCCCAAAGGCAAGGGCCAGGTCAAAGCCTATCTGTCACAATTTTCAGGCAGAGGCATCTCCTGTCAAAGATCCAACAATTCTTGATTTCCTGCCCTGAGCAGGATGATGGACTGAAAGGATGATGGGTGATTCGGGATAGATATGAGGATGTAATTTTCCACAGAGGCTATAGTTAAACTGGGCAATTTACTGCCACAAATTGTAGTGACGGCTGCCAACTTTGAAAGAGGCTTAGATAACATTACAGAGGTTAAGGCTATCAGTTGCTACTAGTCAGGATAGGCTAAGCATCACCTCCACCATGAAAGGCAAGTTAGAAAGTTGAGTTGCATTCATATCCTGCTGATGATCTTTTCATCAGCAACTGGGAGGCCACTATGTGTGCAGATTGGATATTGGGATAGCCCAGCTTTTGTTCTGATTCAATATGGATCTTATGTTCTGAGGTCCATGGCCTACACACTAACCTTTAGTGGTTAGATTATTGGTATACAGTTTGAGTAATGTAGGTTCACTCCATGCTGAGCCATGGACCCAGCTGGGCATTCTCTGGCCTGTTTCGCTTCCACCTCATCCTACGTAGGGCTGTGGAGCAGGAGGAAAACAAGGTCACTTTACTGGAGGAAAAGAGGGATATAAGTGTAACTAACAAAGACAACAAAACGAACCTAATAAAAATGTTCTTGTTATGAAGGGGGGAAAGGAAGACGATTTCTTAGGCACATCTAAACAAAACTATGGTTGCTGTTATTGATTCATTATTCTCCCTGCACTAAATAGCATGCAAAATTATAGCATAGGACAGAGTTCAAATATAGCTTACTGAGTAATACAAATTAGGTTGTTCAAAATTCTGCTGTCTCACACAAACCAACAGATCTGCTGACTCACTGGAGAAAGTCGTTCCAGTATGACTCATTGCTGTATTTTATTTTAAGGGAAACATTCTTGGACTGAAACTATGGTATTCTCCCTGGGAATGTAAAATAAAATGGAACGGTCATTGCTCCCCATTAAATTTATTTTAAAAAGCAAAGCTGAGTGCATATTGCCGTTGATTTGTTTCAATGTTCATATGCTGTGTTTTTATTTTACATCATCAAGTTTGCTGGGAAAGGTACAGAGAGGGTTCCCCCACCCCCATCGCCAGTTATCTTTAATTGTGAATGTATAGAGCTAAATTATAGGCTGATCTGGAACACAAGTTCAGGAAAAATACTTAGTTTTGACTTTGATTTCAGAGCCAGGCAATGTGAGAAGGATGACCTTGGAGATCAATATAACTCAGTTGATCTCCAGGAGAATGTCACTTCTAAAAGAAAGACATCTGAGGACCACTCAAGGCAAGGCCTTGGTACTTGTGGCCTACTCTGGGGAGTCATGCACCAGCTATTTCTCTGCTGCAGCCATTTCTCTATTAGCATGGAAGCCACTGACACATTTTCCCCCCAGAGCCCTTCAAAGCCCTCCTCTAGAAAACCAGGATGAGCACTTCTTGCCTGTGACACTTGCCAAACACAAAGCTGTGGGGCTGAGGGTTCAGCCTGTTGAACAGCTCCTGTAAAGATCAGGTGAGAAATCTAGAATGGATTCCACATGAAACTGGAGTGGTTGGCCTCTGCTAGGGAGGAGGACATGTATCTCACCACCTCTCCTGCTCTGCTGCTTAAATAAGTGTGGTCCTCTGCTTAATGTACCTAATTTGTACTAAGCATGTCTAATAGCCACAGAAAGTGGAATGTCTGGGAAGAGGGATGATGGAAGAGCAAACACTAGCCCAATCATTGCCACTTGTTTTGCTCAACCCAAGGGTGCCCAAACTACAGCCTCTGGGCTGGATCCGGCCCCCAATGCCCTTGCTGCTCTTGGAAGCAGAAGTAAAATGCACCCACACATATGTAGAATGGCTGCCACAAATGCACCCATGGCTGTCATAAATTGTTTAGGTCAGCTGCGAGTGCACTTATGGCAGCATTCTGCGTATGTGCATGCACGTTTTATTTCTGCTTCCGGTCGGAGGAACCATATGAACAGACTAATCAGCTGTCTGGGGGCATGGTCAGGGCCACGGGTCAAAAGGTTTGGGCACCCGTGGCTCAACCCATGTGGCTTCCTTAAGGCCTGCTGAGATATGGATGTGGCTGATGAGTAAGAAAACATGTGGGGGCATTTCCATCTGACCACATGTCAGGATGCAGCCTTGGTAAGCTACTTAAATCTGTTCCAGGCTAAATTCAACCTCTTTAGTCACTGACTTAGCACTTCAGTTTACAACCCATAGTATGGCTAGTCGGCTTCGTACCGCAGATGGGAAGGAACCTTTGGTGGTTATCCAGATTGACAAAAGTTGTCTTTCCCCCTGATCTAAACCATACTCTTTGTATCAGAAGTAGACAACATTCGGAGGCTTCAGCTGGTCCAGAATGCGGCTGCCTGGGTAGTGATGGGGTGCGGGCATTATGCTCATGCCTCACCACTGCTCCGGGAGCTGAACTGGTTGCCACTGTGCCTCTGGGTGCAATTCAAGGTGCTGGTTTTGACATTTAAAGCCCTTCATGGCATTGGACCAGGCTACCTTAGAGACTGCATCGTCACAAGAAATTCAGCCCGTCCTACCAGGGCAGACAGGAGGGGCTCAGTGGTGGTCCCATCAGTGAGAGAGGTACATCTGATTGTGGCCAGGAAGAGATCCTTCTCCGTGTCTGCCCCAGCCCTGTGGAACCTCCGTCCACCCGAGGTGCATCTCCATACGGAACTACTCCCCTTTAGGAAGATGCTGAAGACATGGTTGTGTCAGCAGGTGTGGGGCATGAGTGCCCCACCTCTCAGGCCCGCTGGCTTGTCTAGCCTGGGAGACAGACTTGCCCTGTCTGGGATTTCTGTTTTAATGTGGGTGGTGGGTGGAGAAGGCTGTTTCTTTAATGACTATTTGGGGTTTCTGTGTTTTAATGTGGATTTTAACTGGGGTTCTTTGGGGTAATCTTTTTAACTGTTGATGTTTTAATTTTTTATTTTGTATTTTTATTTCTGTTTTTCCCCTTTCCCTTTTCCTCTTATGTTGTTAGCTGCCCTGAGTGGTGTCCCCACCAGAAGGACAGGATATAAATAAAAAAATTAAAAATTAAAAATTAAAAATTAAAAATTAAATAATAATAATATTAATAATATTAATAATAATAATAATAATAATAATAATAATAATAATAATAATAATAATAATAATAATAATAATAATAATAATAATAATAATAATAATAATAATAATAATAATAATAATAATAATAATAATAATAATAATAATAATAAGTTGTCTAAATATTTCTTTGAACTATTCAACCTAAGTGCAGGACCACACAGGAAATTAACATACGCAGGTAAGATTATCCTTAAGAGTCTTAGAGATTTCTGAAACTCACCACTCAGAATTGTGGGTCTTCAATAGGTGGGATACCTATATAGCATGAGCTCTCTGTAATCTCAGTGAATGGGGTAAATAAGGTAATGTTACCCTTGCTCGAAAGCCAGTCGTATCCAACTCTAGGGTTCGGTGCTCATCTCTGTTTATAGCCAAAGAGCCAGCGCTGTGTGTGGTCTGCAGACATTTCCATGGGCATGTGGCAGGCATGCCTAGCCACCAGAGTGCATGGAACACTGTTTACCTCCCCCCTGCCCCAAAGTGGTACATATTAATCTACTTGCAATTTCTTGCTTTTGAGCTGCTAGGTTGTTAGGAGCTGGGACAGAGATGGGAACTCAATCTGTCGTGCAGCGCTTGGGTCTCAAACTGCTGACCTGCCAACCTTCCAGTCATCAAGTTCAGCATCTAAACCACTAATGAATGGGGTACTTAACTAGAATTGGCAAAGAATTACCTAGAATTCTCTTGGCATCTAAAAAGGTACAACCATTGAGAAGGGAGGCAGCTATTGGTTTGTTACCCTAGTTCAAGGAAAGAAACACAGACCCTTTATGTTATGTATGTACAATGTTGCTTTAAGAAATGTATGAATGTAACCTGACCACAATTACAATGTAGCTCTGTTGTTAAGGAATGCGAGTAAGCTGCCTATAGAGGGCAGCTGCGAGCATTCAGCTCACATGGTTCACATTCCCCAAATCACCGGCAGCCGCGGGAATCCTTCCCGCACGAGGATCACCTGGAGAAGATGGGCTTGACGCAGAATGATGTCACGCCGGTAGCAGCCAATAAGCTACCGTGCAACGAGATTCAAATGTACGTCCCACAGTATATAATGAGCTGTACCTCATTGGCGACGAAGGTGGGATAATGGTGAATCCCAAGGTCAAGCCTTACCAGTTCGATGTCAGCGAGCCCGAACAATGGGAGCTCTATGAGTGCCAGTTTCGGCACGCGATGGAAGCCGCGGGCATCGACGATGACGCGAAAATGCGCTCCTACTTCCTGGCCCAGGTGGGGCCGGCCACGCTGCGTATCCTGATGAACCTGGTGGCCCCCCGGAAGGTGGACGTGGTGCCCATCGACCACATCCTGGAGCTGTTGGGCGAGCATTTCCAGCCTCCCGTGTCAATCTTCCCAGCCCAGGTCGCGTTCCACAGGCGAGACCAGCGACCGGGCGAATCCGTGTCCGCCTACGCGGCGGCCCTCAGGCTTGCAGCGGTGCACTGCCAGTGGGACGACCTGGACCAGGCCCTCCGAGACCGCATGCTGTGTGGTCTGAGGGATGAGGAGCTTCAGCAGAAGCTCATGACCCGCGACTACCGCCTCACGTTCAACAAGGTACTGCGGGAGGCCCAAGCGGCCGAGGTGGCCAGGAGCGGGGTCAGGGTGTTCAAGTCCCGAGGGGCCACATCCGAAAGGGCCAAGTCACCAGTATAGGCGGCCCGGCGGACACCGTGAAAACGGCCTGGCGGGCCCCCAAGATGCCCGCCGGCACACCAACGGCGTCCGAGGAGTCGTCCACTACGGCAGACCCCTGCTCCAGTGAGGACGACGTCGTCCAGCGGGTCAAGAAATGAGGAGAGAAGCGGCAGACCCACGAACGGCAAGACCGCCGCTGTGACGGTTGTGGGGCGTCCCATGACCGCACGAGGTGTCCATTCCAAAAGGCCGAGTGTCATAACTGCGGCCGAAAGGGACACATCGCCCGAGTGTGCAGGCGCGGGTGAGTCGAGGACAAGGGCAATTCGAACCATTCCCAGATGCACCAACGGAAGGCGGCCGGCACCAGGAAGGTCTCAGACGACCACAGCGAGGCAGGCATGAACCGCGTGGGCCTGGAGCACCGGCGTTTTTTCGTAGAGGTACAGTTACAGGGGCTCCCAGTGAGGATGGAGATAGACTCGGGGTCGTCCTATTCCATCCTGTCCCAAAAAGAGTTTATGCGCATTCCCCTAGATGCGCGGCCCAAGCTGCGGGCCATGAAGTCACACCTACGGGACGTGCAGGGAAATGGGATCCCAGTGTTGGGGGTGGGGAACTTCAAAATGAAGGTCAAGAATTACTCCGAGAAACTGCCCCTAGTGGTCCTCAAGGGGGGGAGATGCTGCCTTTTGGGAACGCAGTGGTTCGCTCCCCTGGGAATCGAACTGTCCGGCATTAACGCCATAGAGACTGACCCAATGCGGGACGTGTGCAACACACACCCGGACGTTTTCAAGAAGGGGCTCGGGACTTACAAGGGGCCCCCGGTTTCCTTTGACTTGGATCCAGAAATCCGGCCCATCCGCCTCAAGCCAAGGAGAGTGCCCTTTGCCCTCAAGGACAAGATCGAGGCGGAACTGGACAAATTGTTGGGGCAGGGGATTTTGGTTCCAGTTGATTCGGCGGAGTGGGAAACGCCGATTGTTACGGCCCTTAAATCAAACGGGGAGGTCAGGATTTGTGCGGACTATAAATGTACGATCAATAAGGCCATTCGGCCAAATGCATATCCGGTACCCGTGGTCAGCCATTTACTGGCCACGCTACATGGGGGGAGGTGTTTTGCCAAGCTAGACCTGGCGCAGGCATATCAGCAGCTCTCTGTAACCCCGGCTGCTGCCGCTGCGCAAACGATCGTAACACACAAGGGGGCATTTAAGGTAACGCACCTTCAGTTCGGCGTGAATTCGGCCCTCGGAATTTTCCAGTCCCTCGTGGAACGCCTTTTAAAGGGGCTTCCAGGCGTCCTCCCATATTTCGACGATGTGTTAATAACAGCGGGGGGCGAATCAGAACTAGCGCAAAGGCTAGACAGGGTCCTTTCAATATTCGAGAAGGCGGGTCTCCGACTGAGACGGGACAAATGTGTTTTCTTTGCGAGGGAGGTTGAGTTCCTCGGGTTCAAGGTAACCCCGGAAGGCATCAAGCCCTCCGAGTCCAAGGTTGCGGCTGTGCAAAACCGGAGCTGTAGTCATTTCTGGGGCTCTTAAATTTTTACCATTCCTTCCTGCCGAGGAAGGCATCCGTTGCAGAGCCACTGCATGCGCTATTGAAGAAAGAGGCGGTTTGGAGGTGGGGAGATAGGCAAGAGAAAGCTTTCAGGGAGCTAAAAGGGAGGAAAGACGGCAAGGGTGTCAAAAGTCAGGGGGAGGAAGGAAAAACACCCAAAGGATGTAATTCCCGCGATATTGTATATATTTTAACCTGCCCCTGTGGATTAGCTTATGTTGGACAGTCTTCCAGACCTCTCAAAACAAGACTTGGAGAACATATTTCACGTATTCGCAACAAGGTACTTACAGCACCTCTTGTTTCCCACTACTTGGAAAAACACCATGCTCCAACAGATATTAAGGCTGCTGTATTGGAATTATTCACACCTCGCAAATTTTATTCTATTAACAAAGAACGTTATCTTTTGCAACGGGAAACTTTTTACATTCATCGTTTTTCTACACTGCACCCTCATGGCCTCAATACAGAACAGGATTATTCTGCGTTTCTCTAAGTCAGACATTTACATTTACCTTGGCCGTCTTAGCGCTTTAAGAGTTCTTCTCCCCCTTTTTTTGTTAACCTTCCATTAATCTCTGATATCCGTTCCACATGTCCCCTCATAAGAACTATATATAGCTGTTGTTCGTTTAGCTCTCTCAACGCTCCCACCCGCTATTAGTTATTACGTAGAGGTGTGTCTGCGCGTGATTACAGGTACCATTTTTATCAAGATTTTATGATTAGATATATTTGTGCTATTTTCAGTACTGCTCATGTATTTTACTACATATTGTTTGTATTTTTACACTCATATGTTTTTGCACTGGTGTTTATGGTTGCTACGGGTTTTGATGTTTTACAGATCTTGATAAAGACTCTCGAAATATTCTCTACCGGAGGAATATTGACCTGTACTACTCGACCTGTAGGACTCTCCTTCGTACCCGTTTAGTGACTTCTTCTCAGTCCTGCTTACAGCCCCTGTTTCATGCTGTTTTGAATCGGACTTACGGACATCTTTTGGATTTCGGATCTGGCTCCCTTGAGCAACCGTTTATATTATAGCCTATCGGCTGATACTACCAACTCTTTCGAATACGAACTTTCCTGAAATCCTACTGTTGACCTTGTTTTGACTATTACCACGCGCACCCACGAGCCACAGTGTATTTATTATTGGCTTATTTATTTAGTTAAGCTCCGTGGGTTACCTGTGTGTTTTATTGTATGATATCACATGTTATTGTTCGTCCGTTTCTTTAGTACCCTTAGTATTTTCATTTACATTTCCAATTGCTCTTACTCCTATTAAATATACTTCATTTGTTATATTTTGTCATATATAATTTTGTTCCTTTGGGTGTTTTTCCTTCCTCCTTCAGGGAGCTAAAGGCACTTCTATCCTCGAGTGCTGTCCTGACCCACTTTGACCCTAGGAGACCAGTAGTTCTAGTCTGTGATGCGTCCCCAGTGGGGGTGGGGGCGGTTCTATGCCACGTGTTGGAGAGCGGGCGGGAAGCCCCGATAGCGTACTACTCAAGGTCCCTCTCGAAGGCCGAGCGCAATTACGCGCAAACTGATAGGGAGGCCCTGGCCATCATCGCGGGAACAAAAAAGTTCCACGACTTTTTATACGGCCGCGAGTTTACGGTAGTGACGGATCACAAGCCACTTCTGGGGATCTTCACTACCGGCAAACCCACACCGCAAATTCTATCCCCCAGGATGCTGCGTTGGGCCATCTTCCACAACGCCTACCAGTACGAGCTGGTCTATCGCCCAGGGAAGGAGATCTCCCATGCGGACGCACTGTCCCGATCTCCCCTCCCAAGTGTAGGGGACCCCACATGCGAGGTAGAGCAGGACCACCAAGTCCTGCTGATCGAGTCCCTCGACTCACCCCCCATTCTTCCGGCCGACCTCGCCAAGGCCACGGCGGCCGACAAGATGCTGGCCCAAATTAGCTCCTGGGTGAGGAAAGGGTGGCCCACTACTCCCCCCGAGGAACAGTTCAAGCCATTTGTCAGGCATAGAGTAGAGCTTTCTCTGGAAAGGGGCTGCTTACTCTGGGGCCAGCGGGTAGTTATCCCAGAGAAGCTGAGGGCCAAGGTACTGAAGCTACTGCATACCAGTCACCCCGGGATCGTGCGCTCCAAGGCTCTGGCCAGGAGTTTCTTTTGGTGGCCCCAGATAGACGCGGATATAGAACGTTTAGTGGGCACATGTGATAATTTAAACTGCCGAGAGCCACCTCTGTTCAAACAGAGGAAGCAGTTTGAAGCTTCCAGAAGCAGGGGGGCAGGGCCACACCAGGCCCTTCCCTGAACTGTGACTCATAGGGGCGGAGCCACACTAGCCTTTAAAAGCTCTGAGCTCTTTCAGAGTCAGCCATTTTGACTCTGCATGTGCTCTTAAGCAGAGCTGCTGCTGAGGAGAGCCAAACAAAGGAAGTGAGCACTGGTAAGTTTTGCAGTTGGAGTAGAGCTGCTTTAGAGGCCTCTACTAACTAGGAACATAAGAAGAATATAGTCTTACTAGGTAGAAAGGTAGTAAACGTGTACATTTTTGAGGCCCAGAATACTGCACTTGTTAAAATGGATTCTGAGGGAACAGCTGTAGGTACCTGCAATTCTTGTGCCATGTTTGTGTTCTTGCCAAAGCACATGGAGAACTACACTTGCAGCAAGTGCAAGCTGGTTGCACTACTAGAAGAGAAGGTCCAGCAGCTAGAGGCCCGCATATCTAACCACCAACAAATTAAGGAGCTTGAGCTGTTCTTGGACAGAGCGGAGCAGACTATGCTGGACAAAGAAGAGACAGGGCACAGTTCTGAGGGAGAAGGCCCTTCACTAACTCAGGAGGGAGATGGTTGGAGGAATGTGACTCAAAGGAGGAGAAGAGTAGGGGATCACTCTGAGAGCCTGAAATTACAGAATAAATTTGAGGCTCTTTCCCTTATCACACCTGACGAGGAACACACAGAGGAACAGCTGGTTCCACCTGATGATCTCTCCTTCATCACACTTGATGAGATCCAGGAAGATGAACATCAGGAACAAACTGAGGTTCTCTCCCTTAATATGGTTGATGAGGTGCATGTAGATGAACAGATTTCAGGAGAGAGGCTCCTTGTACTAGGCGATTCAATAATTAGAAATACAGAGAAATGGATTTGTGATGCACATGATAACCGTATGGTGACTTGCCTGCCAGGTGCAAAAGTTGCAGACATCACAAGAAATCTAGATAGATTGTTAGAGAGAACTGGGAACGAGCCAGTTGTCATGGTACACGTTGGTACTAATGATGTTGGGAAGGCCAAGCGGTCTGTCCTGGAAGCCAAATTTAGGTTGTTAGGAAGAAGATTGAAGTCCCGGACTTCCAAGGTAGCATTTTCAGAAGTGCTGCCTGTCCCTCGCGCAGGACCTACCAGGCAGGCAGAGCTCAGAAGCCTCAATGCGTGGATGAGGCGGTGGTGTCGAGAGGAGGGTTTCAGATTTGTCAGGAACTGGAGAACATTTTGGGACAAGCCAAATCTGTTCAGGAGGGATGGGTTGCATTTAAACCATGATGGGACCAGATTACTGGCACTCAACATCAAAAAGGCTGCAGAGCAGCTTTTGAACTGATAACTGGGGGAAAGCCGACAGGAGCTGGGCAGCATCCGGTTCGGGAAAGTGTGTACTTGAGTAGTGAGGAGGATGCAAAAATTACTGAGCAGAGCAAGGAGCTAGTCACTAGCATTCTAGCAGAAGGATGCAAGAGGCAGTCTAACAATGCAACTGGACACAAAAGACTGTGTCAGAAATGCATATATAAATGCTTGTATACAAATGCCAGAAGCCTCCGGAACAAAATAGGGGAGCTGGAATACTTAGCAATAGATAAGAATATTGATATTATTGGTATCACTGAAACCTGGTGGACGGATGATAACCAATGGGATACAGTTATCCCAGGCTACAAACTGTACAGGAAGGATAGGAAGGGGCAAACAGGAGGTGGTGTAGCCTTGTATGTCAAAGAAGTGATAAAATCTTATGAATTGGAATATCTAGGTGATTTAGAGTCACCATTAGAAGCTCTGTGGGTAAGAGTACCAGGCCACAAGGATGGTCTAACAGTAGGCATATACTATCGGCCTCTGACCCAAACTCTTGAGGGAGACTGGCAGTTGGAGAATGTTGTAAAGGAGGCATCCAGGAAGGGAAGCCTGGTTATAATGGGGGACTTCAATTACCCTCACATAGACTGGGTGAACTGTTGTTCAGCACATGATAAAGAGATAAAGTTCCTAGATATGCTCAATGATTGTTCCCTGGGACAGATGGTTGAAGACCCAACTAGAGGTACAAGAATCCTTGACTTGATCCTGAGTAATACTCAGGATCTGGTGCAAGATGTTAATGTGACTGATCCAATAGGGAACAGTGACCACAACTCAATTATGTTTAACTTGAACATAGACCGCAAGTCACTGATAAAATCTAACACAGAGACCTTAAATTTTCAAAAAGGAAATTTCCCAAAGTTGAGGAAACTAGTAAAAAAGAAGCTGAAAGGGAAAATTGAGAGAGTCCAAACACTCCAAGAGGCATGGAGGCTGTTTACAAAAACAATAACAGAGGCCCAATTGGAATGCATACCCAAAAGGAAAAAGGGCACTGCCAGGTCCAAGAGGACTCCAATGTGGCTTACAGGAGCTGTTCGGGAAGTGATCAAGAGCAAGAAAAGCTCATTTAGAAGATGGAAGGCTTGTCCAAATGAGGACAGCAGGCAGAAACATAAATTCTGGCAGAACAAATGCAAGGCAACAATCAGGAAAGCAAAGCAAGACTTTGAGGAGCGTATAGCTAAAAATACTCAGAGGAATAACAAAGACTTCTTTAAGTACATTAGAAGTAAGAACCCAACTAGGAAGGCCATTGGACCATTAGATGACAATGGAAGGCAAGGGGTTATTAAAGAGGAAACAGAGATTGCAGAGAGACTCAATGAATTCTTTGCTTCAGTATTCACTGAAGAAGATAGAGACCACATGCCCAAAACAGAACCTATCTTCGTAGGGAGGGAAACCGAAGAATTAACCAAGATAGAAATAACCAGGGAGGAGGTCCTTGCATGTCTTGTTAAACTAAACACTAACAAATCACCAGGACCAGATGGCATCCATCCACGAGTTCTCAGGGAACTTAAAGATGAAATTGCTGATCTCCTAGCCAAAATATATAATATTTCCCTCAAATCAGGGTTTGTGCCTGATGACTGGAAGGTAGCGAATGTAACACCAATTTTCAAAAAAGGATCCAGGGGTGATCCAGGAAATTACCGACCTGTCAGTTTGACATGTGTCCCAGGTAAAGTGATGGAAACCATCCTAAACGATAGAATTAATAGGTACATAGAAGAGGAGGCGCTGCTAAAGGAGAGCCAACATGGCTTTTGCAAGGGCAAATCATGCCTCACTAATCTGTTGGAATTTTTTGAGAGTGTCAACAAGCATGTGGATAAGGGGGATCCAGTTGACATTGTTTATCTGGACTTTCAGAAGGCTTTTGACAAGGTCCCACACCAAAGGCTCTTGAATAAACTTACCAGTCATGGAATAAAGGGACAGGTCTTGTCCTGGATCAGCAACTGGCTAAGGGACAGGAAACAGAGGGTAGCACTAAATGGACACTTCTCCAAGTGGAGGGAAGTAAAGAGTGGGGTCCCCCAAGGTTCAGTACTGGGACCCCTGCTTTTCAACCTCTTCATAAATGATCTAGAGGTAGGAGTAAAAAGCAAGGTAGCCAAATTTGCTGACGATACTAAATTATACAGGGTAGTGAAAACTGTGAGAGATTGTGAAGAGCTCCAGAGGGATCTCTTGACACTGGGGGAGTGGGCAAAACAGTGGCAAATGAGCTTCAACATCAGTAAGTGCAGAGTGATGCATGTTGGGGAAAAAAACCCCAATTACATTTATAAACTGATGGGGTCTGAACTCTCTGCGACAAACCAGGAAAGGGACCTTGGTGTCCTGGTGGACAGCTCAATGAAGGTGTCAGCCCAGTGTGCCTCAGCAGTGAAAAAAGCAAACTCAATGTTAGGGATCATTAGGAAGGGTATAGAAAATAAGTCAGCAAGTGTCATTTTGCCTCTTTATAAATCTATGGTGAGGCCCCATCTGGAATACTGTGTACAGTTCTGGTCGCCATACCTCCAGAAGGATATTATGGAGTTGGAGAAAGTACAGAGGAGGGCAACCAGAATGATTAGGGGACTGGAACACCTTCCTTACCATCTGAGGCTGCAACGGTTGGGCCTTTTCACTCTTGAACGACGGCGTCTAAGAGGTGACCTGATTGAAGTTTATAAAATCATGCACGGTGTGGACAAAGTGGATAAGGAAAAACTGTTTTCCCTATCGCACAACACTAGAACTAGGGGACACTCCATGAAACTTTTGGGTACTAGTTCTCAAACAAATAAGAGAAAGTACTTTTTCACCCAGAGGATTACTGGTCTATGGAACTCCCTGCCAGAAGAAGTGGTGACAGCTGTCAGTCTTGACAGCTTTAAGAAAGGATTAGACAAGTTCATGGAGGACAAGGCTATCAATGGCTATAATTATGGCTACCTAAGGACAACCTCCGGGTTGGAGAGATAGGCAGGATATCTCTCAATGCCATTTCCAGGGAATCCTAAGCAGGTGAAGGCATCTCCTTGGGAATACCCTGAAGGAAATGGTGAGCCACTGTGTGAGACAGAATGCTGGACTGGATGGGCTGTGGCCTGTTCCAGCAAGGCTGTTCTTATGTTCTTATGTTCTTATGAGAGCTGCCAGAGCTCTCGGCCTGAGGAGTCCCAGTTACCCCATAGGGAATGGGACATGGCCCACGGGCCATGGTCCCGGATTCATGTCGACTTCGCTGGCCCTTTCCGCGGGGCCATGTTTCTGCTGGTAGTCGACTCCTACTCCAAGTGGTTGGAGGTAATCCCCATGAACAGCACCTCCTCTGCGGCAACCATTAAACAGTTGCACAAGCTTTTTGCCTGTTTCGGCCTGCCAGACGTCCTTGTTAGCGATAACGCTAGTACCTTCACGTCTGCAGAGTTCAAGACGTTTATTGAGCGGAACACCATCAGGCACATTACCGCTGCCCCGTTTCACCCCGCCACAAACGGTCAGGTAGAGCGCCAAGTGCGCACTACGAAAGACGCACTGCGGTGCATGGGTCCCGGTGAGTTGAACCTTCATCTGTGTCAGTTCCTCATCTGCTACAGGACAACCCCCCTAGCCTCAGGATTTTCCCCAGCCGAACTCCTCATGAGGAGGCGTCCGGTAACTCTTTTTGACCGGATGGATCCGTCCAGGGTGGAGGATGAAGGAAGAAATATAAACATAGGGGGAGAGAGCTCCAAAAGTTTTTCGGTAGGGGACCTGGTTCATTGCAGGAACTACGCGGCCTCAGGACCAGCGTGGGTACCAGGGACAATCATTGAGCAGACGGGGCCAGTATCCTACAGGGTCGAGACTAGCTCGGGTCTACTCTGGAGAAGGCACGCCGATCAACTCAGAAGGTGAGTCACCAGTGAAGGGGAATCAGCATTAGGGTCCTCCCCCACCTGCATTACCCAAGGGGGAGGCACGGCGGAACCCGCGGATACGAATGCATATCCTGGGTTCCCAACCACAGAGGAGGATACTTTGAAAGAGAGGGATCAGTTTGATTATGATTATGAGTTGCAGTACCAGGGGGTGTAGCGGAGTGGTCCCCCACCCATCCTAGCGAAAAGAGGGGTTTCAGTTCAGCCCCTGGTACCTCCAGTCCCCCCAGTCCCTTTGTTTTAGAATACATCATAGCTCCAGCTCCCCAGAGACCAACACCCCCAAGACAGGCAACGGGGGGGAGTCCACCCACCACAGTCTCTAGAACTCCCGGGCAGGTAACGGGGGGTGGCGAGGCCACGAGGGCCTCTTCGTCAGTCCCGAGGTTCGTACTGGGGGGAACCCCAAGCTCCTCAAGCGGTAGGCAGGGGTTCACGTCCCAACTGTTAATTCCATTCCCGTCCCCCAATGCAAGGTTGTCGCAGAGTCCCCACCGAACCACTAATGAGTCCCCACTTTCTGTTGCAGGACAGGACTCTGCGGAACCAGGAGCCCCCGGCTCCCCTGTGTTAAGTCAAGCGGCCGCGCCCCAGACGCACGTGCGGCAAGCCACAATGGTTGAGGGACTTCGTCCCATCCTAGGGGGGAGGGGTGTTATGTATGTACAATGTTGCTTTAAGAAATGTATGAATGTAACCTGACCACAATTACAATGTAGCTTTGTTGTTAAGGAACGCGAGTAAGCTGCCTATAGAGGGCAGCTGTGAGCGTTCAGCTCACATGGTTCACATTCCCCAAATCACCGGCAGCCGCGGGAATCCTTCCCGCGCGAGGATCACCTGGAGAAGATGGGCGTGACGCAGAATGACATCACGCCGGTAGCAGCCAATAAGCTACCGTGCAACAAGATTCAAATGTACGTCCCACAGTATATAATGAGCTGTACCTCCGCCATTACCACATGTTCACCCTGATCATCAACCAATAAACCTGTGTTAGTCCTCACTGCGACTTCTTCATTGTCTTCCGTGCAAGACACTAAACTTTATTTATTTGCATCAGAGCATTGCACAGTTAAAAAGTATGTATTATATGAAATACATGTAAAATTCCCCCCAAATTTATAATGTTTTAATGATTAGATAAATTGAATGCACATCTATGCTGCATTGATTGATTTTTCTCCACATCCACAGAACATTTGTCCTGTATCCAAATAGCCCTATTTTATTTGATTCTTTTTTGATCTTCCTACTTCACTTTGAGTGACTTCCAGATTGTCCAGCCAGAATCTTGTATTGCTGGAAGACCATGCTGACCTGCACCATCAGCTAATGCAGACTCTGTAATATTAAAGTAAACAAACTTGTGGCCCATGCTAATTCCCTATTCATGACCTCATCTTGTTCTTCCCATTTGTTCCAGCCGTTTCTTTAACCCAGTGTTTTTATGCTGGCTAGTAGCACTGGAAGTTACTTAATAGTCATTATGATATAACCTAGGTTGCAATCCTGAAAAATAACTTTAAAGAGGGTATGTGAATAAAAATAGCACAGAAATGTGACTTGTTCTATTGCTCATTGGTGTTGTCACTTAAGGACCATCTAGAACAGGGGTGGCCAAACTATGGCCTGGGGGCCGGATCCAGCCTATGGCACCAGTTAATCTGGCCAATGCTGCCCTCACTGCTCCCGGAAGCAGAAGTAAAATGTGCATGTTTTATTTGTGGTGGATACACTATTAAAAGTCAACAAAGAAACATAAGTGATTTTGTGAAGAAAGTTTATTTTGCTTACTTCAAGTTGAAACTTGGGGATTAAGACAAAGCATGGGCTTCTCATTAGGTGTGTAGAAGGTGCAAAGAAGATCTTCATTTTTGGTTTACCATTTTGGCATTCCTATGATGTGGCATGAACAGCAATACCACACTACCAACTGCAATTTCTGTTCGGTAGATTTTGATATAAAAAATAAAAAGAAGATATCTTACCCAAACCTTAATTCAGCTATTCGTCCAGTGCTTCATAGCTCTGAAATACCAGTTCCACACCCACCTTCCAGTTTGGATAATATCCTAAGTAATCTGGAGAATGAAGACATATTGCCTTCCCAGGACAAATCTAGCTCAGATTTTTCTGTTGATGAGGTCCCTCAACTTTTTTCTCAGAGCGAGCTCAATGGCCTAGTTAGAGATTTAGACCTTTCCAAAGATTCAGCCGAATTGCTTGGGTCATGACTAACAAATAAAAACCTGTTGTCACCTGAAACATCATTTTCATGGTATAGGTACCGAGAGAAAGAATTCACTCAGTTTTTCTCCAAATATGGAAATCTCGTTTATTGTAGTGATGTTCAAGGGCTAATGAAGTGCTTTGAAACAGAATATGAGTCATCTGATTGGTGCCTATTCATTGATTCGTTTAAAACTAGCCTCAAAGCAGTCTTGCTGCATAATGGAATACATTTGCATCACTTCCTATAGGACACTCAGTGCATTTGGATGAAAACTATAATGATTTAACTGTGATTCTTGACAAAATCAAATAGCAAGAACATTGCTGGATGGTTTATGGAGACTTTAAAATACTGACCACATTGTTAGGCCAGCAAGCAGGTTATACAAAATATCCCTGATTCCTTTGTTTGTGGGACAGTCGTGCCAGAGACCTCCATTGGACAAAAACTGACTAGCCACTTCGAGATCCCTTAATTTCCAGTGGGGAAAAAGTCATTAATATGACCTTGGTTCCAACAGAAAAGGTTTTATTGCCACCTCTTCATATTAAATTAGGGCTTATGAAGCAGTTTGTTAAATCACTGCCAAAAGATAGGGAATGTTTCAAATATCTGTGGTTCAAGTTCCCAAAATTGTCTGAAGCCAAGTTGAAAGAGGGGTTTTTTATTGGCCCCGACGTAAGAAAACTGTTATCCGATCCCCTCTTTTTAGAAACAATGGGAGAAAAAGAAAAGCAAGTGTGGGACTCTTTCAAAGACGTAGTTCACAAGTTTTTAGGGAATACTAAAGACCCTCACTATAAAACCATTGTACAACACATGTTGAATGCATATAAAGCTCAAGCATACAAGATGAGCTTAAAAGTTCATTTCTTACACTCCCATGTCAACTATCTTCCTGAAAACATGGGACCCTACAGTGAAGAGCAGGGTGAAAGATTTCACCAGGATGTCCATGATATCGAGATATGCTACCAAGGAAGATGGAATGTCAATATGCTAGCTGACTACTGTTGGATGCTCAAAGAAAATGGAAAGTGAAAGCATGTTCGGAGGAGCATAAAAGAGAAGAAAAGGTTTCACAGACAAAAAGAGTGAACACGGAATATTAAGTATATATTATGAAAAAATGTTTGTTTAATTATAAGAAATAATATGTTTAGTTCATTGTAATAAAATAGTGATTTTCTTATCACTTATGCTTTTTTAATGCAAAACCCTCATATTTTGCGACAAAACTGTACGTGATGGGGGGAAATCTAGGTCATTTTTGGATTCAGCACACTAGAATACATAAAATTTACCAAAAATATCCTATGCAGCTGATTTTTTAATTTTAATTTTTTGCAGACCTGTGTTATATCCTCTCAAACTACCAATTTCTGGGCAATCTTTTGCAAGTAGGTTTCATTTAAATGTTGCATAGCATGAGGGACAAAAGGCATTATCCAAGGCATTGAACATCTTTTCAACACCCTTCCAGAGAGGGCCAAATCTATAGCAGAACACTCTTCCCAAGTCTCGTTCAAAATGCCAGCCCAGAAGAAAGCCATGACCATGTCAACTACTAAGAGGTCCAATAGAATTTACACATACCCTCTATTCACTTCCCACAAATGTGACCCTGACACCATCTGTATTCCATAACTAGTCCTGAAGCCAGACTGAAATGGATCTAGATGGATTTTCATCTGTATCAAATAGGTCAGTTGCATCCCTACTTGGACAGACTGTCCCTTTCAACACTGGTTATCTCACTGGTAATATCTCGTATATATTACTGCAATGCTCTCTACGTGGATCTTCCCCTGATCCTGGTATGGAAGCTTCAATAGGTGCAAAATGCAGCAGCTAGGCTAATTACCAGGGTGAGGAAATTCAACCATATCACATCAGCACTGGCAGGGCTGTACTGGTTGCCCATCTCTTTCCGTATCAGGTTCAAGGTGTTAGTTTTAACTTTAAAGCCCTAAACGGTATGGGACCTTCCTACATGGTGGAGCGTCTCCCTCTTAGAACATCATCCCGCATCACTCAATCTTTCCAGATGGGTCAGCTCTTGGTGCTGATGCCAAAATTGGCAGGGAAGGCTATGACCTGGAGAAGAGCCTTTTCAGTGGCAGTGCCAACGCTATGGAACTCCTTTCCAGTGGAGTTGCATCACACTATTTCCTTGTTGGCATTTAGAAAGCAACTTAAATTGCTTTTGTTTACGGAGGTTTTTGAGAAGGGATAGTCATCTGTCTAGTGTTAGGTTTCTTGTTGGGCCTCCCCCGCTATTAATTAGGTTTGGTATTTGTATTTTTATTGTGTGATTTTAAGATGTCTTTAATATGTTGTTAGCCGCCCATAGTGGGGAAGACCCCCCAGATGGGTGGGGTACAAGTGGAATAATAATAATAAAAAAACCATTTTTCCCAGAAATCTTGGAGCGCCAAGACTTTCACATATTCCAACATCTTTCCCAGGAATGGAATATTGGAGACTAGTTAGTAATTATCTAATACAGTTGGGTTTTCCCCAAAGTCTTGTTTGCTGTCTGTTTTAGACATGCTGGAACCCTACTTTGCTGTAGCCAGGCATTCACCACTCCTTCTACCCACATGCTAATTCCCCAACCCCTTGCTGCTTTTACAAGCTGGGGCAAAGACCCACCATACTTGTGGGTGCTACTAATCCATCCAAAGCTTCCACCTGCCTGCTCACTGGCACCAGGGTTTTACTGAATATGCTGAACATTTTGCTTATTTTAATTCTGACACTTTTAAACTCTTCATGGCATTTTAATATTCTAACACGTTTATTAGTGTTTTATGACAATATATTATGGTCTTATTTCTACTTCTTTCCTTTTTTTAAAAAAAGTTGTGAGTCATGTTGAGTTCTAATTTTGGTGAAAACCTATGCTAAAAATCCAGTTGGCTAAAAAGCAAGGTGGGATCTAAAACCAGCATGGTATCATGCCCTTGGTGGCACAGTGGTTAAACTGCTGTGCTGCAACCAAAAGGTTGTGAGTTTGATCCTGATGGAGATCCAGGTTGACTGAGCCTTCCATCCTCCTGAGGTCAGTAAAATCAGTACCCAGCATGTTGGTGGTGGTGGGGGGGGAATGCTAATTACTCTGTGAACTGCCAAGAGAGTGCACTAAGCACTATGGGGATGTATATGTGTCATGGCTATTGCCCCACCTGGCAGAGTCATTTTCAGAGGAAGTCTCAATCTCCCTCTGAACCTGGTGGAGACTGAGGATCAAGTGGGGTGGTTGACATTCCATCTGCTAGTTAAATTCGCAATAAATTCCAGGCCACCAGTGACTACTACATACTAATTCTGGTATCAGAAGGAGCATACTCTTTATGGACCAGCTGTTGGGGAATGTGAAACAGAGAATGCAATTTTGATTCATCTTCTGGTACTGGGCATAAGCAGCAGAATGGCCACTATATGGGTAGAATCCTGGACAACATACATTTTTGGTATAATCCAAAAGTAATACGTTCTTTACTCTCATTTCTGCCACACTGTCTGCAAAGCCAGCCCTACCATTGGACAGAAAGAGGGAGGTTCTGAATGCCACCCAAAGGCAGCAAATTGTTAAATCATTGCTTTACTTCTTCCGTCAGGGTTTGGGAAAGAGGCATTAGTGGGTGCCAAAATTAACTTGGTTGGTTTTTGTGCTCTGATACCCAAGTGTTGCATGATGGAATGAGCTCCCATCATCTGTCTCAGCTCCTGCCATCCCAGCAGTTCAAAAGCAAGAAATTGCAAGCAAATAGGTACTGTTTCGGAGGGAAACTAACAGTGTTCCATGTGCACTGGTGTCTGGTCATGCCTGCCACATGACCATGTGAACGTCTGCAAACACAAACACTGGCTTTTTGGCTGAAAATGGAGATAAGCATAGCAACCTAGGAAAAGGAGTAAGACAAGGCTGCATTTTATCACCCTGTTTATTCAATCTATACACAGAACACATAATGCGCAATGCAGGGATGGAGGAATCACAAAATAGGATTAAAATTGCTGGGAGAAACATCAACAATCTGAGATATGCAGACGACACCACCCTAATGGCAGAAAGTGAGGAAGACCTAAAGAATCTCTTGATTGGATTGAAGGAAGAGAGTGCAAAAGCTGGCTTGAGACTCAATATCAAGAAAACCAATATAATGGCAACAGGTCCGATCAGTTCCTGGAAAATAGATGGGGAAGAAGTAGAAGCAGTGACAGATTTTACATTCTTAGGATCAAAGATCACTGCAGATGGAGATTGCAGCCATGAAATAAAAAGGCAACTGACTCTTGGGAGACAAGCCATGAGAAACCTGGGGAACATAGTGAAAAGCAGAGACATCACATTGCAAACAAAAATTAGAATAGTCAAAGCAATGGTATTCCCAGTGGTAATGTACGGATCTGAGAGCTGGACAATAAGGAAAGCTGAACGCAGAAGAATAGATGCCTTTGAAATGTGGTGTTGGAGGAGAGTTTTGAGAGTACCCTGGACAGCAAGGAGAACAAATAGGTCAATCTTAGAAGAAATCAACCCTGACTGCTCATTGGAAGGTCTAATAGTAAAGACGAAGCTAAAGTACTTTGGACATCAAATGAGAAGGGAGGATTCACTTGAGAAGGCCTTGATGTTGGGAAAGGTGGAGGGCAAAAGAAGAAGGGGGAGGCCAAAGATGAGATGGCTAGATGGTATTGTAGACACAATGGGCACAGAACTAGGAGTGCTGAGGGGGATGGTGGAGGACAGAGGCGCCTGGAGAACAATGGTCCATAGGGTCGCAAAGGGTCGGAATCGACTGTGCGACTGAACAACAACAACAACATAGCAACCTAGAGTCAGCTACAACTGGCTTTCGGGCAAGGGGGACCTTTTTTCCTATGTGTGTGAGAGATTTATTCATTTAGCATATGGCATTTGTACATATTGAGTCAACATATAACTAGAAAGAAAAACTATATGAACTATTTAAAACTAAACATTAATTTATAAACCAACATCAAAACAATTTATATATTTGATTGCACCAGGAGTCACCCTTAAAAAAATCTTCTCTATTGCCCATATATGCTCTAAGGCTACATTGTTGTATAACATGTTGCACAGTCTGTTGCGGTGATGGTTGTTTCCCCCATTTATGCAAAAAGTCTGCACATCTCCCATGCCCTGTACATATTCTATTAAAGCTAGTCAATCTCTTGTGAGGTTGACCAAAGCCGAGTTGTGTTTTTGGTTGCACAATGAAAATTCCGGTACTGGTATGGTGCTTTCCCCAACAATTCTCTTCTCCATGCGTCCTGTAGGCGGAACTCTTTATTGCCTTCAACGATGGCGCTAAGATAAAGGTGGAGGTCCTGAACAGTCTATTAACATTCAGGTCTAATATGTTAAAATTTGCAGGTAGTTCTGGATCCTGAGCTACGCGGGAGATTTTCTACTTGCACCAAAATGCCTTGAGCTGGTACAGCATTCCTTCTAACATCATCTCCTGTGGGTGGCTGAAGAAAATGGCACTCCAGGTGCTAGACAGTTCTTCTATCCCAAATCTCTCTCTCTCTCTCTCTCTCTCTCTCTCTCTCTCACACACACACACACACACACACACAGTGCAGTTAATCCCAGACCTCTTTCTTATGTATCCGTGCAGCACATCCTTTTTTCCTGGGGTGTCAATTCTTGCCACCAGGATCTCCGTCATCTCACAGTGGTCAAGTGAGTGAGTGTGTGTGTGTGTGTGTGTGTGTGTGTGTGTGTGTGTGTGTGTGTGTGTGTGTGTGTGTGTGTGTGTGTGTGTGTGTGTGTGTGTGTGTGAGGGCTTCCCTCAGATGTACCACCTGCGATTTCTCTCTGTAACCTCCCCCCACCTCCTCCCTTTTGTGCAACGCAGGTAAGCTCTCTCCCCCCCCCACACCCACACCCACTCCCCGTCCTCTCTCTCCTTCGGTCCCCCCTCCCCCGTGATGTCACACCTACTTTCGCACGGCATGATGGGAGAATCCCACTGCTCCCCAACAGATGCGCCCTGACGAGGCGCAGAATAAAGCCATTCCGTCCTCCGCCCCCCATCTTTCTTCTCTCTCTCTCTCTGTGGCAGAGCGAAGAAAAGAGGGGGAAAGGAGGAGGGAGAGAGAGAGAGAGAGAGAGAGAGAGCGCCCCACACCTTCGGCTAGGCTGGTCCTCCCTCCCCTCGACAGCCGCGTCTCCCTGGATTTCCCTTCCTCGGTGGTGCACACTCCCCCCCCCCCACAAGAGCCCAGGAAAATGCCCAGGAAGAAAGTTCGCCCGTTTTGGGCTTAGCTCGGAGAGCCCCGGCGCTGGGCGCGGGATCTAGCCTCGCCCTCTCCCTTCCCCTGCGCTCTTTTGCTGGATGGTGCAAAGGGATCGCTTGGTAGGACGCGCGCAGGAGGAGGAGGAGGAGGAGGAGGAGGAAGAAGAGGTTGGCGACCAAGATGTTGCCAGCCCAGCCGGGATTCCCCGGCTGAAGGCGACCCCCCCAGCCTCAGATTCCCCCCCCCCAATTCCTAGTGGTGACCTTGGACTGGCTTCGCCTCCCCCCCCCTTCTCCATGATCGCCTCTCCCTTCGCCGGCTGCTGAACCCAGCCCTCCCCTCCCCTCCTGCCTCTCCTTCATGGCTGCATCGGAAGAAGGGACTGACTGTTTTCTCCCCCGAGGCCGGTCCCAAAGCGACCCCAGCAGCATCCCCAGGGACGCCGACGCCGCGGGCACGGAAGGCGCGCCGCCCTTAGGATACCAAGGTAGAGGGTGTGGGTGTGGGTGTGCGCAGTGCAGTGGGAAGCAGAGGAAATGGGATGGGGGGTGGGGGGTGAGATCGAGATGGGGGGGTCGAGACTGAGATGGGGGTAGCGAGAAAGATTGAGTAGGGGTGTGTGTGTGTGTGTGAACGCGTGGCGTGCGTGTCCGAGTCTTGCCAGCATCTGCCAACCTGGCAGCCTGAAGCCCGTCGGGGAAGGCAGAAGGAAATTAGGACCATCTTCTCCTCCGCAGTCACTCCTGAAAATGATGCAGTGTGTGGCTAAGCTGTAAATAGGATTACATGGAACACAGCCTCTCGCCCCCCCCCTCCCACCCACTCTCCTGGCAGCCAAGGTTGCCTATATGCTGAGGGAGGAAGAATGGGCAGGGAGCCCCCAGTCCATATTTTAGCAATTCCCCCCCCCAATGCCCCCATCTTAATCATCTGGTATTTCAACACCACCATCACCACCACAAAACAGTCTTTGATTCTTTTCACAACAACCCTCTAAGTAGGCCATTTTGGGCCCGGTTCTGACAAATGTAACTGCACCAGGGGAGGAAGAGATGCGACTGGGCAGCTCAAAAAGTCTGTGGCAGAGATCATCCCCCTCCCCTTCTTATCAAAGGCCACCTGTCTCTGAAATATTCTCTTTGGCCTATTCTGCCTTGTATAGTAGAATAGGTGAAAATCTTCAGGTTCTGAGCAGCTTTTAAAGAGCCATATCCAGTCCTGTATGTAAGCTCTGATTTGGTCTGCAGTTGTCTGGGATCAACCTTGAGTACTGCTATGCCAAGTTTTTCACTGGGCTGTCAGGTGGAGGAGAGACAAGAGTTTATTTAATCTGAAGACTTGCCTGAATAATCCCATGTCACTAGACCACCCCTCCCCCAAAGCCAGAAGAATACAAATAAACATTTTTAAAAGTCTAAATTGGAGGAGTTCTTGCATCCTTTGAAGATGCCTAGTTAAGGGCTAGGTGAGCAATCAATGTAGTCTGAGTTGTCAAGTCTCTTTGTTAGGTACCACCTCTCTCAGAACTCATCAGGGTAAATGATGCCCTAGAGTAGACCTCAGTTTAAGACCAGGCACGAAGGCAAGGTCTTCTAAACCTGTTGGCATGAGATTGCCATGGAGACTAAGGAAGCAGAGTAATAATTAAGCCACCATCCCCCATCCTTTTGCCCACCCCCAACAAGAAAGCAATGTTCGGCTACATTCTGAGAAGTCTAATCTTCATAGGCTGCACAGTGAGTGCTGCAGAGGCTTGAGTTTGCAGTCTGTTTATAAATAGAAGAAAGTGATCATGAAGGTGATCATTCATGATCCCCCACCCCAATCCTCTCCACCAGAAACATGAGCCCTTTGGCTACTGAAATGTAAAATCTCTTGAATGTGTACATTTCTAAAAGCAGAGGCAAGTGAGGCATGGGTGTGTGTGGATGGTGGATGGTGCAGTAAGTGTTGGTCCTGGTAAGGGTACAGTTTCCTCCAGCTAACATGAATTAAAGACCTCGCTTTGCAAGGCTGGAATCCACGGTTGATGGCAAGAAAGGATGTAATAACAAATCAGCTGGAGACAAAGCCTGTCATCCAACAGCGTGAATGTTTTAGGGCCGACAGTGAACCATAGAAGAGAGACATGGTCTGTTTCTAAGGAATTATTGACTCAGGGTCTTGGTTAAACAAAACAAGGGAACACAATGGTCACTGGGCCATTTTAGAACCAGTATCTGGTGTGTGTGTGTGTGTGTGTGTGTGTGTGTGTGTGTGTGTGTGTGTGTGTGTGTGTGTGTGTGTGTGTGTGTGTAATGAAATCTTCAATGGAAATCTGTAACTAAAGGAAGCGCTGAAACAAAACTATGTTTTCGTTTGACCTATTACTATCCATGGGGTTGCAAAGGGTCGGAATCGACTGTGCGACTGAACAACAAATTACTATCATAGTCTGGCTGTGTTTTGGTTTCCCTTTCTTTTCAACTTCCTCCTGTCTCCTCAGCTGTTGCTTTCTTTTTCTTAACGAGTCAGTATGTTGGCTTTTGAGTTTGACTTGAGAAACAGCCAGGTCTTGTGGCATTCTTTAAGATTGTTACATTGTGTTTGGCATAAGCTTTCATGGATTGAAATCTACCTTATCCAATGCAATTGTAAGTGGCACTCTGCAGAATTTTGCACCAAGCTAAACTGCCATGTCTTTGAGTTGGCATAAGACTCTTGGTTGTTTTTGTTGACATGACTACTCCCTTCTCCATCTTAATGTTAGTAGTTTATTTGAGGATGCAACACACACTTAAAGAAAGAAAGACTTAAAAGGTGGTTTTAAAAATTAAGCTTCTCCCAGAATACAGCGAAGTTCTTTTCCTCCCATGCAGTGTATATGATCACAATGCCACCTGTCCTGAGACTTACCTTGCCAGTGTTTGATCACCAGACTTGTCCAGATGTACTGAAGCTAGAGCTCATAACCTCTTTAAGGTCTGAACTCAATCAGTAGAACACCTACCCCCTATGCACTATAATCTTCATGGCAGACATTTCTGGTACCCCCCCCCCCTACATCCTTTCAATAGTTTTGCTTGTCGGAATATATAAGCATGGCATTAATAGTGACTGCTTTTAAGCTTTACTTGCCACACAGTCTAACAACAGAGGGTCCTGGTTGCTTTGGGAATCAGATAGTTTTGTTTTTATTACTGTTTGTCTGGAAAAAATGGGAATTTTACAAACTGCTGACAAATCTGTGTGGTTCAACCAGGCTGGTTCTCCCAGTCCCGGAACAAAAGGTGTCTCTAACTGGAAGTCTTAGACCAGTTCTCAACCTTTTAAAGCCAGGGGCCGGGCCATGCTCCCTCAGACAGCTTTGGGGGGCTGGATGGCCATTTTGCCCTTCCTTCACCACAAGGCACTTCCAGGTGTGGCGGAGGCACTGTGGGGGCACATAAAATGGAACTGTGGGTCCCTTCCAGCCCACAGGCCGCAGGTTGAGAATCCTTGTCTTAGACTATCTCCCGGAAGGACAATAGTGTCTACTGAAGAGGAATGTTATTTGCGCACACTCACCTCTGAAAGCAGCAAGCACCCTACATTCACTTAAGTTCAGTTTTTCATGCTTCATCCCAGTTCCTAGGTGATGAAATCTCAGTGATGGCAAGCTCTTAAATAGGTAGATGGTATCTGTTTTATTTTAAAGATTCATGCAGTGGAGAAGAGGAAGAATGGCACTGCTAATTTCGCTAAATCAATTTTTTTATATACAAAACCAAACACAAAGCAATAATAACAACCCATATATAAATGGAATAAGACACATGCAATGTCCTTTATGATTTTTTATGATTTCAGCTCTATATGCATCACAAATATCAAATGATTGTAAACTGTTTAAACCTATACTATTGTATCATCATCTTTCATGTCCTTTGTAACTTGTGTATATGCTTATTGTGCAAAGGACTGAGAGCACAGTCATGCATACATTTATTTAAGAGTTAATCCCATTCAGTTCAATGAGACTTACCCTAAAGCGGTTTTAGAACATTATGAAGCTTAAAGAGATTTTGTATACCCAGCCCAAGATTTCTAAATTGATTTCAGCAGAATCTCATTGAAGCAGAGTGCAGTCAACCAAACCCTGGTGCTGTGAATACTACTTTCATTTCACTGGGGCTTCTGTGAGATTGCCTTTTAGGAAGACTATTTCAATGTATGGATTACATGAACAGGAACTTGTAAGAGAATGTGAGAACTTCCTCTTCTTGTGGTGTTCTCATAACATCATTTGATTCACTGTGTTGCATCATGTCTAACTTGCCCTTCGATCCAATACCACTCATGTTGTCTGAGGAATAGTTGTAATACTAAGAGTTGGTCACTGCATCAAAAGTATCTTTGAGCTGGAGGTACCAAAGGGTTATTCTTCTCTACAGTATGTTTGACATGGAAACAGAAAGAACTGACAGAGAAAAAAAGGTTTATAAAACAAATTGTAATGAGTAGGAAATGGAAGGGAGGGATCTTTCTTTCCTATCACTATGAATCAAAGACAAGTTTTTGCTGACCCGTTCATCAAATGGAGGAATATGGCTTACTGAGTTGTATGTTTATGAAGTGCATACATGGATACACTTTACTGTATGTGGGTGACAACCTATTGCTTGCAAGTCCTCTTGAGAATCGTAAGGCTGAAATACAAGTACAAGTTCTACAAAATGAGGAGAACTTTGGGTAGTTCTAGCAAAATGATAGACAGTAGGTTTTGGATGGAGAGAAGAAAATATTGATATTAGGCTGCACTATACTAGTATATCTGAGCCAATGTTCTGGACTAAATCCTATACATAGGTTTTAATAGAAAGAAAGCTAGTTGAACGCTAACAAGAGCTAGACTAGTTGTACTTTTTTAAAAAGGGAGAGGCTTTAAAAGTACCCCCTAACATAATTGTTAGGGGATGTGGTGTTGGAAGAGAGTGTTGAGAGTCCCCTGGACAGTGAGGAGAACGAATAGGTCAATCTTAGAAGAAATCAACCCTGACTGCTCATTAGAAGGTCAAATAGTAAAGATGAAGTTGAAGTATTTTGGACATCAAATGAGAAGGGAGGACTCACTTGAGAAGGCCTTGATGCTGGGAAAGGTGGAGGGTAAAAGAAGAAGGGGATGGCCAAGGATGAGATGGCTGGATGGTATTGTGGACACAATGGGCACAGGGCTGGGCGGGGTGAGGAGGATGGTGAAGGATAGAGTTGCCTGGAGGGCAGTGGACCATGGGGTCGCAAAGAGTCGGAGTCAACTGTGCGACTGAACAACAACAAAACATAATTGTAGCAATAACTAGACTAGACCAACACTAACTAGGAGAATTGAAGGAAATGTCTGTCTGTCTGTCTGTCTGTCTGTCTACTGTATTCTCGTGTTACTTCCATGCTTGTATTTTAGGATGAACTGAGTAGCTATAATATGATAAATTTGTTCAAGTATTAGCAGATTATTTATACCGAATCACATTTTAAAATTGTGTTTTCAGTGACAGAAGAGCTCTTTAGAAATTACACCCTCACCCCACCTAGTCTTCTGTGTAACACTGTCACATGGTTGGAGGGACTGCAGTGAGAAGGGAAGGTGTGTCAAATTCTGTTTCTACTTCTTTATTTAGCTAGTTTCACTTTTAAATTGTTGTCTCCTTTCAATGGATTGACTGATGTATAGCTATTTTTATGGATTTTACATCTTGTTCTTGAGTTTCCTTTTCTCTTCAATATATTTCTTGGTGTGCAATTTCTTTTTAAAAAGGCAGGAAGAAAAACTGAGTCTGCATATACTTAATTAACTTGTAAAATTCATTGATACAAGAATGTGGCTCTAACCAGGTACAGAGAATGACATGTAACTGTGGCAGAGAAAGTGGACAGTAATCTATAAAAGTTTGCAGGGAAATAAATGTGTCAATCGTTAAAATGCCTCCATACTTTGGATTTTAGTTTATTTTTATTGCATTATTTTGATTAATTGCTTTCCTCAAAAACAAAGGTATAGCTATGTTGTTGTTGTTGCACAGTCGATTCCGACTCTTTGCGACCCCATGGACCATCGCTCTCCAGGCACCCCTGTCCTCCACCATCCTCCTTAGTCCACACAGCCCCATGCCCATTGTGTCTACAACACCATCTAGCCATCTCATCTTCTTCTTTTGCCCTCCACCTTCCCCAGCATCAAGGCCTTCTCAAGTGAATCCTCTCTTCTCATTTGATGTCCAAAAAACTTCATCTTCATCTTTGTTATTTGTCCTTTTAAGGAGCACTCAGGGCTAATCTCTTCTAATATTGACCTATTTGTTCTCCTCGCTGTCCAGGGGACTCTCCAGCACCACATCTCAAAGGCATCTAATTTTCTTCGCTCAGCCTTTCTAATAGTCCAGCTCTCACAGCCATACATTACCACTGGAAATACCATTGCTTTGACTATGCGGACCTTTGTTTGCAGTGAGATGTCTCTACTTTTCACTATGTTCCCCAGATTTTTCATAGCTTGTCTCCCAAGAATCAGTCGCCTTTTCATTTAGTTATATTACATTGTAAAACCCATTTAGTGACTGCTAGCTTCTTCCACAGAGTAACTCTTTACCTACTTTTAAAGTTAAGCAGATAAGACAGCATAACTAAATGGTGAAGGAAGAATATCACAGAATTCAAATGTTGGCACACTGTACTTGTGTTGCTTCCTCATGCCTTCTTGTAGTTGTAGTTGTTGATCTGCTACTTGTATCCCAGTATACACTTTTTCCTGGAATACAGGGAAAATGCCATTGGTGTGAATTTGTTTAAAGTGGGCCCCAGCTTGCCATGAAGTGACCCACATACTGTGATCATGGAGCCATCTCCTGCAGCACGTATGAAATGAGGCACTTCTACACGCGATCTGTATACAAAGAAATCTAGATTACTGTTTTACCTAACTAACCTATGCCATGGCCAATATGCATTGTTCTTGGGTTACCGTTATTGATTTTTGTTGTTCAACAGCAATGTTGTTGTTGAATATTCTAAAGCAATATATTCATAAATCAAAACCTGGTCCAGTAAACGCAGGTGGTTCACATTTATTTTTCAATAATATAATGAGTGTATTTTGACTAATTTACTTGACCATACCTGTCAAGTATCCCGGATTGGCTGGGATTTCCCATATTTTTGCACCGATTTTCTTCCTTTCCCGCCCGGAGCTGCCGCTACCCCGTAATTTGGCAGTGGGGGGAAAGGAGTTACTGCACATCCCTTCTGCGCAGGTCCTTTCTACGCATGTGTAGAACCCTTATACACATGTGTAGAACCCTTCTATGCATGCGTAGAACCCTTCTACGCATGTGCAGAAGACTTCTGTGCAGAAGGGGATGCGTAGAAGCCTTCTACGCATGTGTAAAAGCCTTCTACGCATGCGTAGAAACGACCCGTTTCTGCGCTGGTCGCTTTTGCACATGCGTAGAAGGCTTTTACGCATGCATAGAACGGACCTGCGCAAAAAACGTTCTGCGCAGGTCTTGTAATCTCCGGAGCTGTGCTTGACAGGTATGTACTTGACGTCTTGAGGCATCAAAAGAGAAAGCAAGTGAGGCCCTATAGACGCAGTATAGAAGTTATGTGGTGAGTTTCTAGCTTTGTTTAACACCAATTAATATTAATATTGTTATTTGAATTGTTACCTAAGATTTTTTATTGTGTTTTAGATAAAAATAATACTTTCCTGAAGAAGAAAATAATTTGAAAAACAGTTTACCGGACCAGGTTTTGATTTATGAATATATTGCTTTAGAATATTCAACAGCAACATTGTAGTTTCATTTTGATGGACTTTAAATACTTTTATATCACCTGGATCCCATCGTTTGGATAGACCTTGATATTGATATATTCTGAAAATATGAACACTTGAAAGTTTACTTGAATTTGAAATCTAAAGGATTATTCCAGTGAAAATAAAGACATTGTTCCTTTGTTTACCTAGCAACAGTGGCTCTTTAGAACAGGTATTCTCAACCTGCGGTCCGTGGGCCGGATGCGACTCACAGCACCATTTCATCTGCCCCCACCTGACTCCACTACAACAGGAAGTGCCATGTGGTGCAGGAAGGGCAAAATGGCTGACCGTCCCCCAAAGCTGTCTGAGGGAACGTGACCTGGCCCCTGGCTTTAAAACTTTGAGAACTCCTGCTTTAGAATATTAGGCAAGATTCTTTCCTATCACTAGTTAGAGGTTTCTGGTGTTCCCTTATGTGGTGTCCCATCCATTTCCTAATTAGGGCTAGACTTGCTTAGCTTCTGAAATCAGATTAGATCAATGTATTCAGAACAGTATTGCTGTAGTTAAATATATAGTTTTTAAAAAAATGGTAATTAAACAGATGGCTGGATATGCTCCATGAATCAGCTCTCTGGTTGGATATACTCTGTGAATCAAATATCTGGCTGGATAAGCTCAGTGAATCAGATATTTGGCTGTGGAGCCAAAGGTTGGGTGTTCCATTTCCCTCCGGCATCCCAGAATAGCCATGCTCTGAAGCCATAGGCAACTCGTACAGTCCCAGGGCTCCTCAGTAGGAGGGAATGGTTATACTTGTAAGTCAGAATTGACTTGATGGTGCACAATTATTACTAAACACATATATTTTAGAAAGACTGTGTCAGTCTGTTTCAGTATCAGCAAAACAAAAACAAAATATTGTGGCAGCTTTAAGACAAACACTTGTGAGCATTCATAGATTGCATCCCACTTTTTCGAGAATTTTTATTTATTTATTTATTACATAATTTCTATCCCGCCTTCCTTGTCCTTGGATGACCCAAGGTGGACTTAGCCTACCCTGAGTTAGCAGTTTGCTCACCCTGAAAAAATATTCACCCACCCACATCTAGAATCCTGGCTACCACCCTGCATTGCTGTGAATACAGAAGAATACAGAAGAATACAGAAGAATACAGAAGAATACAGGGGATATTTACTAATTTTGATTCAAGGCCAATGATGCTATTACACCTTGGAAATATTCATCAAAAAAACAAACATTAAAGAATACTTCCCTTATCATTTAGGATGGAAAATTCCCTGTCATGATGTCTGGAAATGGAAAATAAAATAAAGGTAAAGGTAAAGATCTCACTTGCTCAAAATGCAGTTGTATCTGACTCTAGTCTAGTGTGTGGTGCTCACCTCTTTTTACAGCCAAAGAGCCAGAACTGTCTGCATCTGTTTCTGTGGTCATGCGGCAGGCATGACTAGACACCAGACCTTCTGGCTATCAAGTTAAGTGACTTAACCACTCAGCCACTGTGACCCCTTTAGATACAACTAGTTACACCTAATTATCTCTAAAAAGGAACATTCTAATTACAGTGGAACCTCGCTTAACAAATGTCTCGGTTAACACAAAAATCTCACAACAAAATTAAATCCATAAAAAATAGTGGCTCAGTTAACAAATTTTTTGGAATGGATTAATTGGTTTTCAATGCATTCCTATAGAAAACCACATTTTGATTAAACAAAATTTGGTTTTTAATGCATTCCTATGGGAAATTGCATTCAATGCGTTCCTATGGGAAATCCGCTTTACAAATTTTTTGTAGTACAAAAGGTCCCGCAGAACACATTAAATTTGTTAACCAAGGTGCCACTGTACTTGTGTAGCTTATTATGAGAAAGTAATTTGTTAAAAATAACTAAAAGTAAAGGTAACCCTTGTACTTTGCTTATAATTAGAAACTTTCAAGCACTGCTAACCAGACAGTTTGGCCAGTCAGTCAGTGGAGACAATCCTGAGCTGAGTGGACAAAGTGTCTGACTCCAACTCTGACTATTTGTCATGTTCCTATCCTGCTGTATGGCAGATTAGAGGCCAACTGGGCGTGCGTGAATCGAGGGCGAGGTCTGAACTAACTATTGTGCCCCTACCTTACTCAAAAGAAGCTTTTCCCCTTCTGTGATAGATGTGGCATCTTGAGGAACAGTTGTCCTTCCTCATCAGGGACAGCCCTATTATTAGAACCATCAAAAATACTTTGGGTGGAAGATAAGGGAAAGGGGGTGACTTTTTGGACCCTTCTGTAGAGAAGATTGCTCTCTGTACTTCACAGCCTGCTAATGCCATCTAAACTAGGGTGTTGTCCTTTGAGGGAATGTGTGGGTAAGATAAAGGTTGTCCTTGCTCGAAAGCCTGTCGTATCCGACTCAAGGGTTCAGTGATCATCTCTGTTTATAGCCTAAGAGCCAATGCTGTCTGTTTACATTCCTACCGAAGTGGTACCTATTTATCTACTTGCAATTTCTTGCTTTCGAACTGCTAGGTTGGCAGGAGCTGGGACAGAAATGGAGGCTCACTCCGTAATGCAGCACTCCGGTCTCGAACTGCTGACCTGCCGACTTTCCAGTCATCAAGTATAGCATCTTAACCACTAAGCCATGGCAGTTCCTAATGTATGTGAGGGAGGGAGGGTTAAATTTTACTTCAGTTCTGCTCAAACAACAGTATCTTTCCTTGCTCCTGAAGACAGAACAGTAATTTAGTGGGCAGTTACAGGACTATTGTTTAATAGAGGAGGAGGGCAGAAAAAGGTTAATCAAAAGGAATCCTGGGTGGAGGCAAAATTGCCTCTTTTTATTTTCTGGCAGGGAAACTATAACAAGGACAAATAAAATGGTTGTTTGCTGTCCTTTCATGACTCCCTAAACCTCCTGCCTAACAGAGGGATGTTGTATGGAAATTCTCCAGATCCAGAGGCCTAATTTGCATATTATGCAAATGTGTGCTCTAATTGCCTAATTTGCCTATCGGGCAAATTAGATTGTCCAATTTGCATAATATATAAATTTACCTCCTATCCCAGCGATTGTTGCTTTCTCCTATTATTTCAAATTAAGCACATTAATTATTCCATCCCCCCTCCCTCCCGCAAGTACATTTTAGCCTTGGCAGCATTCATATAGGTGGCACTGAGGTGAGTGAGGCAGTACAGGTTAGATTGCTGGACTTGAAATAGAGATAGAAATAGCAATTAACAATTACACTTATATACCACTGGGAGGTGGAAGGTCAGCAGTTCGATTCCCGAGTACTGCAGGACGGAATGAGCTTCAGTCTTTGTCTCAGCTCCTGCCAACCTAGCAGTTCGAAAGCAAGACATTGCAAGTAGATAAATAGGGACCACTTCAGTGAGAAGGTAACAGCTTTCCGTGCGCTCCGGTGTCTAGTCATGCCTGATACATGACCACGGAAACATCTGCAGCAGCAGATAGCGCTGGCTCTTCGGCTTTGAAACAGAGATGAGCACTGCACCCTAGAGTTGGATACGACTGGCTTTCAAGCAAGGGAAACCTTATCACCCAATAGCCCATAGTGCACTCTCTGGGCAGTTCACAATCAACAGTTTGCCCCCAACATGCTGACTACTCATTTTAATGTCCTTGGAAGGATGGAAGACTGAGTCAATCTTGAGCCCTCTCATGACTGAACTCACAAAGTCAGCAGTTTTGGCTGCAGTTTAACTACTGTGCCACCAGGTTTATTAGTTTTGGGGTAGTCAGTACTGTACTTCTCAGGCAAACCTACCTTTCAATGTCATTTTAAGATGAAATGGTGGAAGAAGAGAATTATGCAAAGTAGCCACATACAATGCTGGTGCAAATAAATAAATAATGGCATTAATCTATGAATCCTGGACTTTTTTTTGATGTTCTCATGAGATGGCTGGGTGGCCTTGTTTTAAGTTTTTGTCTATTTCTAAAGGTTTTAAAATGTTTTAATCCTGTTTTAATTATTTAATGCATTTTAATTGTCACTCAGGTTTAATTCTTCTTTAAATTTCATGTGACCTTTTTTAAATTTTGTGAGCCACCTTGAGTCTCTGCATGGTGAGAAAGGTGACCCATAAAACAAGCAAACAAAACATAAATAATAATAAAAAGAGACCTATGGATCCATGGGAATATCACAGAAATCCTTCACAAGTCCCACACCATCTCCTGATTTACAGAGAGGGGAAATTGGGGATGAGAGAGAGAAAGCTGCAGAAATTGAGTGGGGAAGATCCAGGTGTCATTTGCTTCAGAAATGCAGAGGAGTATTTTATTATAATTAGAAAGATAACTTAGGTAAGCTTCTTTGCCAGATTTCATTTTTCATACATGCACATGGGCCACCCACATGCACCATTAGTTGTGGCTTTGTTTCACTACAGTGCTGTAGTGGGAGTGCGGTCTCCAATGCAACTCTGCAATTTGAGGTGGGAAACCTGAAATGAGGGTCTGGCTAGTTGTTTTTAGATTCCAGCTGAAGTTACTTTTCTACCCAGTCAGCTTAATCCCTTCAATTTTACGTGACAATTATCAGTGAGTTTGGAAGAAGGCGCTATTGTCCAAACTGCGCGGATACAGCTTCTCTGTGAGAAAGATACATATGCAGCTAGATGAACCCTCAGACATATTACAGATGCCGAAATGCAACATGATCTCAGTGCAATCTTGCTGCCTTTTAAACCAGCTAATTATTTTTTTCTTTTGAATTGAAAACATTGTAGAAGTTTTACTCTTTGCCTGACTTAATGCTCTTGCATCAGTAGTCCAGGAGGGGAAGTTTAAAAATATTCCATACTACCAACACAAATTCTGGGGCCGCGGTGCCTTAGTGGTTAAAATGCTGAGCTTGTTGACTAGAAGGTTGGCAGGCCAGCAGTTTGAGACCCAAGTGCTGTGTGATGGAGTTTTAGCAAGTTTTTAGTTGGTTTTTAGTGTAAGAGCTATTTTAAAGTAGTAAACACAGTTGATACTAGGTACATCCCTACAAATGTTTTAGATATTTTATTTTTATGATTTTTGTGTGATAGTAACATATGTTCTTAGAACAGTATATTTATGATTATTTGTTTTGTAGATAGTGGTTATTGACCACAATAAAGCTATCTAGCTTCATACCACTGTGAAAAATTGCTTTTTGTGCTCCACCACCCAGAATTGCGGAGGCAAGAATAGTCACTGATTGGCATCGCTAAGAGATCCTAAGAGCTATAGACCAAGAAAGCAACTGTAACAATTTCTGCTTGCTTCCATGAATATGGATGTATCAAGTTTCCTATTTACTGAGGTGAAAGAACCATTTAATTTAATATGGTGTATAGTCAAGCTAGCAGTTCAAAACACCATACCAACTCAAACAAAATGTAAAACTAGTTCTTCTAACTATTTGTTTCACAATGACAACAAAAATAGCTAAAAGCAGAAGCTTTATAATAAAACTGTTCACCCCAAATGCATTTGAGCGGTTACCATCTAGCTTGGGACTGCGGTGGCAGATCAGCAATTTGAGACCCGAGTACTGCATGACAGAATGAGTCCCCATCTCTGTCCCAGCTCCTGCCACCCTAGCAGTTCAAAAGCAAGAAATTGCAAGTAGATAAATAGGTACCACTTGGTAGGAAGGTAAACAGTGTGCTGTGCACTCCGATGTTGAGGCATGCCTGCCCCATGTTCATTGAAATGTCTGTAGATGCAGACAACACTGGCTCTTTGGCTGCAAACAGAGAAGAACACTGAACTATTGGAATATCCTCAGCCGCCAAAACACATAATAATTCTACGTTAGAGTCCTCCCCCACTCACTTATTCCAAGGGGAAGACAAAGAAGGCTCAGCCCTGTTTTCAAACTCTGAACAAGCATCTTTGCCCTATGCACAGGGCTCACAGCAGTCTGATATTTCTTCCAGTCAGTTAAAGGATCAGGGGAGTTTTTCGAATTTCCCCCTGGGACCCTTCGTCCTCCTGTGTTAGAGTCTACCTCCACTCGGAACCAAAGGAGGGACTTTTGTGTTGAGTCGCCCCCTACTGAAATGGGCAATGGTGCTGAACATGAAACGGGCAATTGTCCGCACTATTCTATGAGTTCTAGAGGTGCCCCCACTGCAGGGACTTTACCATCTACCTCAACTAGCCCCAGGGCTTCACTAACTGACCAGGCACCATTGCACCACAAAAGATGTTGTGGTCCTCCTAAATGGTTGCTAGATTTTGTTCGATCCTTGTGGGGAGGGACGTTGTGTATTTAAGGAAACGTGTTTGCCATTTTGTCTTTGTTGTGATAGAGCTTAATATGTATTTGATTTACTATGGTCCGAAGTCTCACGAGACTTCGGGAAGGTTCTGAACAAGAAGTGCACGAGACAGAGCTGTCAACGGTTCTAACGGTTTTTCCCAACTGTCAGTTCTGATCGGAGATAACTAAGGAATATGAGGGTGTGTTGTTAGCTCTGGTCACCTATTATTATTCCGAATAAAGTTGTGTGTTGGCCAGTATTGCTGGCTGCTGCCTAATATTTCCAGAACACTAAAACTCTAGAGTTGGATATGACTGGCTTTCCAGCAAGGATAGCCTTTACCTTGCCATCTAGCTAAGCTTGTGCCTAAACTTCCAAAAGCCAGTGAGAATTAAAGTGGAACTTAATATTTCTGGAAGTCCATAGAATCTCAGACTCATAGGTTCACAGAAGTGTAGAGATATAAGAAAATGCAAGGATTATTGAGCCCCAATTGTCTGAGAAAGCAAGAAATGAAGTAAGAGGTATAAAATCAGATCTTTTAAGAGTTTCATTTTGGACTAAAGTTCCCGTAACTCACCAGCCGACATTTGTTGCTCTGAGTGGATTGCTTTCTTGAGCAGCAGGCAGTTCTGAAAACTGATTTCTGTAACCAGGTTTCTACTGGACTGTGTGGTTCAGCGCAATGCATAGGGAAATCCTGTGAAGTGTCTGTGACTCAGGATTTGAGTTAGAAAGTCCAGGAGTGCTGGAGAGGCAGGAACTATTATTTCCATGCAGGATGATAAAATAAAGCCCTTAACAGGAGTGACACTGGAAGAATAAAAATATATAGTGATCTTATGTGTTTTCATTTTATTTTAGGTCTTTAAAGACTCTATACTTGGACCTGTTTCCTTTATGCTGTGGATGTCCTACCTCAGTTGATACATATATCTTACACTTTGTTCTTATTTGGTTTCAAAGACTCATTTGAATTCTTTATTTCTTCAAGCAATTCTTGCTCAGGTGCATATGGGGTATAACTTGTAGCATCCAGTTTTATTATATCCCTATTGTTGTTTATTATATTAGTACATGTAAGACCTAAAAAGCACTGCAAACAATAAAGCTAGTGGAAATGATGGTATCCCAGTTGAATTTTTCAAAGCCCTAAAAGATGATGGAATCAAACTACTGCATTCAATATGCCAGCAAATTTGGAAAACAAAACAGTGGCCACAGAATTGGAAAAGATCAGTGTGCGTTCCAAACCCAAAAAAAGGCAATGCCAAAGAATGCTCAAATTACCGAACAATTGCGCTCATCCTACATGCCAGCAAGGTGATGCTCAAGATAATAAAGGATAGACTTCAGCAACATGTGGAGAGAGAATTGCCAGAGGTACAGGCCGGTTTCAGAAGAGGCAGGGGGACTAGAGACCACATTGCCAACATAAGTTGGATCATGGAGAAAGCAAAGGAATACCAGAAACAAGTCTACTTTTGTTTTATTGACTACACCAAGGCTTTTGACTGTGTTGACCACAACAAAATGTGACAAGTAATTAAAGAGATGGGACTACCAGAACACCTCATATGCCTCATGAGAAATCTGTACACGGACCAAGAAGCAACAGTTAGGACAGAACACGGAATGACAGAGTGGTTTGGAATAGGAAAAGGAGTAAGACAAGGCTGCATTTTATCACCCTGCTTATTCAATCTATACACAGAGCACATAATGCGCAATGCAGGGATGGAGGAATCACAATATGGGATCAAAATTGCTGGGAGAAACATCAACAATTTGAGATATGCAGACGATACTACCCTAATGGCAGAAAGTGAGGAAGACCTAAAGAACCTCTTGATTGGATTGAAGGAGGAGAGTGCAAAAGCTGGCTTGAGACTTAATATCAAGACAACCAAGATAATGGCAATAGGTCTGATCAGTCCCTGGAAAATAGATGGGGAAGAAGTAGAAGCAGTGACAGATTTTACTTTCCTGGGATCTAAGATCACTGCAGATGGCGACTGTAGCCATGAAATAAAAAGATGACTGGTTATGGGGAGACAAGCTATGAGAAACCTGGGGAATATAGTGAAAAGCAGAGACATCACCTTGAAAACAAAAATTCACATAGTCAAAGCAATGGTAGTCCCAGTGGTAATATATGGGTGTGAGAGCTGGACCATTAGGAAGGCTGAGCGCAGAAGAATAGATTCCTTTGAGATGTGGTGTTGGAAGAGAGTCCTGAAAATCCCTTGGACAGCAAAGAGAACAAATAGGTCAATGCTGGAAGAAATCAACCTTGACTGTTCATTGGAGGGACAAATAGTGAAGATGAAGCTAAAGTACTTTGGACATCAAATGAGAAGGGAGGACTCACTTGAGAGGGTCTTGATGCTGGGAAAGGTGGAGGGCAAGAGAAGAAGGGGGCGTCCAAAGATGAGATGGATAGATGGTATTGTGGACGCAATGGGCATAGAGCTTGGCGGGCTGAGGAAAATGGTGGAAGACAGAGGTGCCTAGAGGAAAATGGTCCATTGGGTCGCAAAGGGTCAGAATCGACTGTGCGACTGAACAGCAACAAGAGAAGAAAGACATAGAGAGAGAGAGAGAGAGAGAGAGAATGCTTTCTCATAGCTGTAATATCTATCATTTTCATTGACTTACATATCTGTGAAGAGGTAGCTTCACCCACTGGCTAATTGCATGGAAAAACTGGTCAAAGCTTTGAGTGCACATTTTGCTTTCTGTCTTCATTTCTATAAAGTCTGGAGACTTAATTTTTTTTGAATGAAAGCCTTGGTCTGTCTAGGGAAAATCCAGGTATGGGAATATATCAGCCCTAGTTTCAATTAGTCACTAATCTCTCCTTAATTGTAAAGATAGCTGTGGCCAAGCTTGCTATTCTAGAGTAGATTTCTATTGTTCTTGACAGTCTCAACCCTTGCCATTGTTTATTTTGAAATCAAGAATGAATTATCTTCTTTACTGCCTTCAGTTATTACTAATTATAGCCTTATCTCCTTCTCCGTCTAGGGAGGTTCGGTGCAATCCAGTTGTTGCTTTGAGAATCCACATTGGATGGAGCAAAGTTATCGTGATGTGACCTTTCTCTTTTAGGTTGTTGTTCGTACTTAGCAATGAGTGTGGATAAGGCCTTGAAGGCAGTTATTATGGGTCTGAGATTTCCCACATGAAGTTGGCAATAGACAGACGGATGGACAGACAGTCAGACAGATAAAACCAGATACGTTCATCTTGTTCTTGGATCTGGCCTTTTGTTTGGTTAATGAAGTCCTGTTGTCCTCAGCTTGAATGTTGGTAGTGGCTCTTGGTAAATAATTTGGCATGGGCAAATGAGCTTCCTAAGTTTTGCTTAAAGTCTCTTGGATTCCACTGAAATCATATTTACTTGGAGTTGTTTTCTTTCTATTGAGGTGGGGCTTTGCTAGGAAATGGATTGAGCTATGAGTTCTAAGGTAGCATACCTGCAAAAGAGCTAATAAGTGACTGCCTCGTGAATTCTAACATCCTGGATGGCTATTTGCATTACTTGAGTGATGGAGCTGGCTCTGTTCACATTCAAGGCAATGGAGTTGATGAAGATGATGTTGACTTTAAGGGCTGGTGCATGGGGGACCTTTGGATAGGGGATAACTCATGCAGGGGATAACCCATGCAGTTCCTTACCTTTGGGCATGTTGGCTGGTAGCTTTGAGTGCCAAAATCAAAAATATGTGGAATACAAAAAGTTCCTGTCTCTTTGTGTTAGGGATTTTAATGCTGCCTGGCATCAAAGGGGGAAGAAGCTATCCTAGTGCTGGAGAATATTGCTTATTGGTTGTCTTGCTAAGGGAAAAGGCTAGGGCTGTGAAGATCTCTTTGGTGCAAGTTCCAAGCCTAGACTGTTAACAACATTCAGAACATCCTGATAATGTCACTGGCCTGCACCTTTTCTGGATACTCTTAGCTACTTTCTGGGTATAGCATGTGTACAAGGCAGTAGCCCTTACCCATCTCTTCCATATGCAAACACCAGGCAGCTAAAATATATTGGCAATGAGACATTACCTTTGTTTGTTTCTTCTGCCTCAATACACACACTGCCACTGTTTTCAGCAGGGATCATGGCATACTGCGCCAACAAATGCATTTTCATTTATCCTCTCTTGTTCCATAAAGCAAGTGTTTTTTGTGCAAAGGGACAGACTGCATTTATTAATTGTTACACTACCTTGGTTAATAAAACTGGACATGGTCAGCTGGTTCAGACAAAAGCATCTTTTCTCTGCAACAAGTACTTAATTTACAGAATCAATTGCCAGAAAATGCTTAGCTGGCCTTGAAAAAGGGATTAGTCAAATTCATTGAGGCTAAGGTAGTTAAATCAGTGTTTCTCAAATGTTCTCAGGCTACAGTTCCCAGTTGCCTTAGACAGCAGAGAAAATGGTTAAGGCTTCATGCAACTGCAGACGAAGAACGTCTGAGACTCCAGGATAAAGAGAGAACATTTTGAGGACCACTGAGATATATACAGTCCCTCTCTTATGAAGCATTATACCTTTTTATTTATATATATATATTATAGCTCTGTGTCTTGGGGGCTACAGCAAACAACAGAGGAAGGGATACTGACCTGTAGTATACCTGCTGTCTGATCTTGAACCAGCATGAAATAGCAGAGTATTTAATAATGACTTGATAGCCTGCAGGAAGAAAAGAAACACCCATGCCCTTTACTTGCTTCCATTTTTATCCCATTGCAAGAAATCATGGAAGTATCTGTGTGGTCACCAGTTTGTAGCCATCCAAGTTGGAGAGCTCCCCATTTAAAACATTGGGATTTCTGAAGTAAGGCTATCGCAGGGATTCTCAACCTGTGGCCCATGGGCCGGATGCAGCCCATGGCACCATTTCATGTGGCCCCCACCGCCTCCACCACACCAGGAAATGTCATGTGGTGGAGGAAGGGCAAAATGGCCATCCAGCCCCAGAAGCTATCTGAGGGAGCGTAACCCGGCCCCCAGCTTTAAAAGGTTGAGAACTCCTGTTCTACCCTTTTGTATATCAGAATGAAACAAAAACACTTTAGCACTTTGAAGACTAACTGTCAGACAAAGTGGAGTTGATCTTTAAAAGCTAACATTAAAATATAACAGTCTTCAAAGTGCTACAGTGTTTTTGTTCTTGTTTTGTTTTGTTTGTTCTCTGATATGCTTGAAGCAGAGACTAAAATGGCTACTGTTCCAAAAAATAACCCTTTGTAAACATGCTGAGAAAAACAACTTGGTTGCATAATGGGTGTAATGTATGTGGTTGAAATAAAGATGATTTTGCCTCAATTTATAATGTTGAAGTTGTTGAAGTATAGCTGAGTGTAACATGTAGTTGGGCATTACTGTGACATTAAAACAGATGCAGTCTTTAATTTTTAAGACTATATTAAATGACTATTGACCAATTTTGCAGGGATGGTTCTATCCACTCTGAGATTTAGTTTGAATGTTATAGAATTGATCTGAGGGGCTGAGCTCTATCTCCCCAAATATGTTCAGCATATTCTTTGGATAGCTTCATTCATTTTATTTATTTATTGAACTTATACCCCACCCATCTGGGATGGACTCCCACTCTGGGAGCTTACACTATAAAAAAAAATAGCTTACACTAATAGCTTACACTATAAAAAAAAGTGAAACAAACACCATTAAGACAATAAGTTCATAGTAAAACACAGAGTGGAATCACCACCCACACAATATTTATGTTACCAGCCTATATTGTTCAGTAGTGTATTAGAGTAGGTATCTATAGGCTGAAAGGGTCAGGATTTTATATATAGACTTAAATAGGCAACAAAAACATCATTAGTTCTTCCTATAGAAATGAAAAGTGCTGCAACTAGTTTGTTAACATGTTTCTTCCTGATGCAGTGGAAAGTAATTGCTTGAAAAACCTTTTTAATTTTAATTAAACTTCTATTATTAAACCAAGCAACAATTAGATGAACCATAGATGTTGCAGTCAGGCTCACTATTACAATAAATATTCTTGAATTCAAAATGACAAATTTTCCAGTACCTTACTTTGTCTGGGACTGCAGTGGCTCAAGTGGCTAAGAGGCTGACTGGAAGGCGGGAGATCAGCAGTTCGATTCCCGAATACTACAGGATGGAATGAGCTCCTGTCTCTGTTCCAGCTCCTGCCAACCTAGCAGTTTGAAAGCAAGACATTGCAAGTAGATAAATAGGGGCCACTTTAGTGGGACGGTAACAGCTTTCCGTGCACTCTGGTGTCTAGTCGTGCCTGCCACATGACCACGGAAACATCTGCAGAAGCAGACAGTGCTGGCTCTTTGGCTTTGAAACAGAGATGAGCACTGAACCCTAGAGTCGGATATGACTGGCTTTCGAGCAAGGGAAACCTTTACCTTTACCATGTTTGTCTGAAATGGCTCCATTTCAACAAATGGAGTATAATTTCTCAGTTCTCAGAAAGATTCTTTCAAAACCAAGCATGTGTACCAAGTGTACAAAAAGATTATTCATATTTGTTTATGTGAAATATAAGTTGGATCATATCAGTAAACTTATATTTATTTTCAATTCTTTCTGCAACATGGAGTTTTTATGCCAATTTCTCAACCATCATGAGATGGTGGCCCTATGCTGTTTGGAGACGTGTTGTGTCATCTTTCCTCTTCTCATGCATACATGCTACTATGCCTTTGACAGCTTGCTATTCCAAGACTATCAGATGATCTAACTAAATTTGCTATGCACTGCTGCTCTTTTTGTGTGTGTTTACTTGGGACATCTATGCATATATACATACACACATGCATACACACCAAATACACATATACACAACACACACAATATAGATGAATCAACACAGCTTTCCAATTTTTGTACCCAAAAAAGAGGTAATGCACATGGGGCTGTCGTGCTATGGTAATTCCCTACAATTTAAAATTTGTCACCACCTCTCTACATCAGTTGTTTTCAGAAAGGTTCCATTTCAATGCAGCTTTTTGCATTTCTGAAGGCATTTCTTCCAGCTTCATGGCTGAGTTGACCTTGACACTCACAGAGAAATGTTGCAAATTGCCCAAAGTCACATACCATGAGTCATCAGGATCAGTTGGGATAAGAGCCCAGAAACCTTCCGATTCAATCACCGAACTGCATGAAATGGGTTGGAAAAGAAGAGAAATTAGGAATGGCAGCATGGACAGATGAAAAACAAACAGTCCTTTGATCAGGCAAAGAACTCAAAAATTCTAATTAAGGATGATTGGATAGCGATAGTAATGGAATAATGACTTGACAGATCCCATGGCCAAGATAACGAAATACATCTTTAATACCTTTGGTAGCATCACCTTCCTTCACACTTTTGCACTACTTGCACCATGGCTAATATTCAACATCTGTATTCCATTTTGATTTAAGACTGGCATAGAAGGAGAGATCCACTGGAAACTGCATGGTGCAATTAAGTCAAAGTTATCTGGAGCCATCAGAAGACCCATATTATCGATTCTTTGCTTTTAGAAGTTGCTGAAAAGACATTTGTAACTGTTTTCTAATACTTTGGTGATTCTGTAGCTTTTGAAGACTTTGAAGATTCTTTATTGGTATCAGAGGCACCACCAGCATATAATAACATACAAAGCTAAAATTAACATATCTAAAACAAAAAGGAATTGAAATGCTTTAACCCACTCTTTCCAAGCAGCACTTTCTCGGTTAAATTTCGGTGGAGTGATGCCAACTAGGTAATGCACTTTTTGTATTGGGGTTGGTTTTAGGCATCCTGTGACCAATCTCGCTGTTTCATTTAAGGCCACATCCACCTGCTTTACATACTTTGATCTGTACCACAATGGACTAGCATACTCTCCTGCAGAGTAACATAAAGCTAGGGCAGAAGTTCTTAATGTGTGTGGTTGGGCACACCAACTTGTACTTGTTATTTTCCTCAAAATATTATTCCTGTCAAAAACCTTCTGATTGGTATTTAGGCAGTGGGTCTTGAAGGTGAGAGTTCAATCCAGGGTAACTCGCAGGGATTTGGGGGGTGTTGCGGTGTTTGAGCCTGGTGCCATTCCAGTTCACCTGCAACCTTCTTGATTCCTCGTGGTTTTTCAGATGAAAAGCACAGAGTTGAGTTTTTAGACAGGTGAATGAAAGGAGCCTCCCCAAAGAGTGCTATTTCAGTGATTGGGATCAGGTGTCCCCTGGGCAATGGTGGCAATGGTGATTGTCAACGGCTAATCATTTCAACCCAGATGCACCTCTTTTGACATTGAAGATAAACCTCAATAGTGAGGAATATCATGCAACTAAATTGTTGTTTCGTTGTTTGCAAAAGAATAGTGTAGTGGGGAATTTCTTAAATCTAAATGAAGAGGTTTATGCTAGACACAGAGGAGAATTACAATAATATAGACTTGGGCTAAGACTTATTACCCACATATGACAATGACAGATGACTTTCTAGGTTCATCTGTTCAGGAATAGTCCATGTAAGGAAGTTAACCATGGTTATAACTTCATCTATATTTTTCAAATTTATACATTTGCAGATCATAAAATGCAGGGCATGCATGGGAAGCATTAAAATGCAAAACAGAAGAAATGATCTTTGGTGCATATTTGAATCAAATGAACATTCTTGCTTGGTTTGCCTATTGGATTCTAGACATGGGATTTTTTGACTACTCATAATTCTCCATTCTGAATGTTCCATCTGACAGATCCACACCTAGAGACATCTAGATGTGGTTCACACCAGGAGAAAGTCCTAGCTGGAACAGCTTTGACCTAAGAACATTTCAGTGCTGTCTAATATCCTCCAAGTGCAATCTTCAGTCTTAAGGCCAAGGAACAGTTCTACAAGTTCTATCATTTTTGTGTGTGAATTAATACCAGGAAGTAGCTGGGAAGTCTACACATGGCCGGATTCTAGGAGTCCAAGAAAGTAATATTTCTAAGTTCTAGTAGCCCCTCCACTATTAAATGTGGGGGTGGGGGAAAGAGGGTATATACTATTTGCAGAAGCTAATGTATATGTATGGACGCAAATGTACAAATCTTTGCTTCAGTTTAAAAAATGATGCATGACACCTGGAACTTGGGGTGTGTGTGTGTTTACTGATCGTTTTTTAGCTGATGCTGTTTTAATTTGTTGTTGTATTATTGTAGTTGCTTGTTCGCTGTTTTTATTGTATGCTGTTCACCGCCCTGAGTGGTGTCCCCCATCAGAAGGGCAGGATATAAACCCATAAATTAATAAACAAAAAAAACTTGAAAAACAAGAGAATGATCAGATCCAGAATGTCCTGAACGGTGTGGCCAGTTGGCTTCAGGATGCTGGGAGATATAGCTGAAGAAAGCTCCATTCTCTACATCTTAGGAAATGAATCAGGAAGACTGTGACCAGATACCCACCGGTGTGTTTGCTGCTCAGTCTGCCATCAGGGTCCTAGTTTTTGACTTCTGCTCTTCTTTCTTAAGTTTCATCAGTAGGCTTAAATTCAACAAATCTCTAAAGGCAAACATAGGGATGCCATACATCCCACTTTCCCATGATTTTCATGGATTCATGCTGTCCCATCCGGTTCAAGGAAAAATAAAATAAAAATCCTGGTTCAAGAAAAAAGATGTAAAAAGCTACGGAGGATTCCTTCAGACTGCAAAGGGCTAAATGCATAGAGTCATCATTCCAAGAGAGGAAGGGAACACTATAGATAGGAAGTGTCAAGTGAGAAAGACAACTCTTCACTTCCCTTCCGCTCTAGGAATGCTGACTCTATGCATTTAACCCTTTGCAGTCTGAAGGAATCCTCCATAGCTTTTAACATATTTTTCCGTTCCAGACTTTTTAGAGCTTTCTTCCAAGGGATCCTTGTGTGGGGTTTGAACATGAGTCCAACTCAATGGGAGGTGGGTGAAGGGAAGGGTAGGGGTGACCTCAGGGAGAGGAAGGGTCTTAGAGTTTGTGGTGTGTAGTCATGCCACATGACCACGGAAACATCTGCAGAAGGAGAGTGTTCTAGGCAGAGGTATGAATATGAGCAGAGCTGTCTGTTGTTAAAATGAGTTTTGATGTTGACTCAGCAGGCTCTGTAATACTCTGCTGTACATTAAGCTTGTTGTCATGTGCAGTCTGACTTGTGGTGAATGATAGATCTCCATAATGTCTGCAGTGCCAAAAAGGAACCCTGGAACATTATATAGCCAAAATCAATATAGACTCTTATGGTACCTGAAGGATTACTGTCACTTATGGATTTATTATGGTATCAGTTTTTGTGTATTATAGTTACTTCATTAGATACACAAACTTAAGTTTTATAGTGAGGAAGGGATTGTAAATAGTGAACTCAGAGTAGCCCTTCACAGAACAGGTGTGGGCTTCTGGTTTTGTTAGTAGGGTTAACCTTAAAATGCCTATGAAAATTGGCAAGTAAAATTGTTTTTATTTCATATGCCTGTTTAGTATAGAAGCTGTGAAAATTATGTATAAATTAGACTTCTCTAAGCAAGTTTGTGTGTGTGTGTGTGTGTGTGTGTGTGTGTGTGTGTGTGTGTGTGTGAGAGAGAGAGAGAGAGAGAGAGAGAGAAAGAGAGAGGGGGGGAGTTTACTCTGGGTTGAAAGAATTTTTGCAGGGGAAGCCCAAATGATGCTTCTTTCATGTCCCCCATTGTGCAGTTCTCAGGGAATCAAACCCCGTACTTTCTGTCTCCAAGCGCAGTGCTTTTACCCATTGAGCCTCCAGGGAGATAAGTAAACTGGGGGTAAAATTGAGTAAATGCTTACATAGAATTGGAAATCAAGCTGACAAAATGATTGCTAAAAAAAGAATTCTTATGCTTTTTTCTAAGAGTAGTAAACAGTGTACATGAGTAATTAGTTAAGCAAATATAATTTTTATTTGCCCCAACCTTGAGCTCTGAAAGCATATATGCACAATGGCCAATTTGTGCAGTTGCAGCTTAACAGATTTCCAAGTGTATTTACCTGCAACATTTACTCCATTGTTTCTCATCAAATTGGCAGTTTTGCATTGAGCAATTAATGTTTCAAGTTAATAACTCCAGGCCCTTGAAAAATATCTGTCTTGTAAACATCAGAAACTAAAAAGGGCTTAAATGGTGAGCTTCAAATTACATCTTGCCTCGCTCAAGCTTAAATAATAGCAAGACAAATCTGCAGTGCCATTAAGTTTACCACTGGCTGGTTTTATGTTGTTTGCTTGCCTGTTTGCCTGAAATCCTCAGTGATTTATTGCACATAATACATATCCAATTTATATGTTCCCTTGGGATCACATCGTTTAACTACATGAAATAAGTCAATAATTCAAGCATTTGAATCTACATAAATATTTCAGAGGGATGATCTTGATCAAGATGCATCTGATCTTATCCACTGAGTACAACTATCCCTTTCAATGGGTGAGCTATAATCAGAATAGATATTCAGGCAGGATTAATATATAAGATATATAAGATAGGGATGAGCCACTGTCAGAAAACAAGAAAATAGAAAGTACAGTATCCCAAAAACAAGTGCATAGCCATTTTAGTCTGTGAGATAGGCACCTTATATCACAGATCAGTGGTTTAATATCTGGCTGCAGAGCTGGAGGTTGGGAGGTCAGTACCCTACTGTGCCTCCAGGAAGAAGAGCCAGCCTGTGTAGCCATGAGCAAGTTGCATAGCTCCGGGATACCCCCAAAAGAAAGGGATGGTAAGTATTTCTGTGTATTATCTACTAAGGAAACCCTAGGAAGTGTTGCCCTAAGTCAGAATCAACTTGATTGCACACAATTATTATTAAGATCCTCTAATAAAAGGGAAGGGACTACAGTGGCTCAAGTGGTTAAGATGCTGAATTTGACAACTGGAAGGTCAGCAGGCCAGTAGTTTGAGACCCGATACTGCACGACTGAATGAGCTCCCATCTCTGACCCAGCTCCTGCCAACCTAGCAGTTCAAAAGCAAGAAATTGCAAGTAGATAAATAGGTACCACTTCAGTGGGAAGGTACACAGCGTTCCGTACACTCCGGTGTCGAGGCATGCCTGCCACATTTCCATGGAAATGTCTGCAGATGCAGGCAGTGCTGGGTCTTTGGCTATAAACAGAGATGAGCACTGAACCCTAGAGTCGGATATGAGTGGCTTTCGAGCAGGAGCAATCTTTACCTTTACCTAATTAAGTAGACTGCAGTCAATGAAGCTTCCTAGTCTCTTAGGTATTGCAATTACAATGCAGGGTATGTGTAATTGATGACAGTGACAACATGCATACATAATATACAGGCAAAGCAGTATGAAGTTGAAGGACTTGTAGGATTTGATGGCTTTAGGAATCTAACATTATGAGCTCCAAAATTCTAATCTACCTCAGATTTTAATCTGGGAGAAAAATGCATGTCCTCCGGAAGCTTCATTAACCTTTGCAGGCGCACCCCCCAATAACGGACTCAGACACCATTGAAAGTGGATAACGGCATTGGGCCACATTTATTGATTCATGCCCTAGTCCGAATTATAAATTTGTATTGGTAAAACGACCAATCATAATTCTTAAGGCAAGCAGGCCAAAGTAACACTGGTAAGGTACCACCCAAAATTGCCAACGGCAATTGGTTACAATGTATCAATTTGTATCAATTTGTTTGTTGACAACAAACAAATTGTTGACCGTAGTCAATATCTAACTCATGACCCCACCCTCTGACTCGTATCCGTGAAATCACGGGGTGATGCATGCTGGCTAGCTATCGCCATCACCCCATCGCCTGGTTCGTCGTTGACCGGACAACGTTTAACTAATTTATTCCTATCTAGTGTTGTCCAGTCAATTGCGAACCTGCTGGATACCTGTGGGTCATAACTGTTTACCTTACCAGTGCTACCCGCCACACGGAGGGGCTTCAAAGAAGGCCTGACGCCCCCCCCCCCAGACCGTCAGCTCGGTCAACAGGCCTGCTCGCCAATCACCCAACAGGAGATCCATACCTCCTCGCGACAGATGGACCCCATCCCCTGCATACAAATCATAATTTTCTAGTCCAATAGCGGGGTGACGACTGACCCGTCCCCAAGCCTTGTCGGCAAGGGACCGCGCCACCGCCTTATTGACCGCGCGCCTAGCGCGGTCAATGGCCATGAGGTCAACTCCTCCTCTGTAAGAATGGCGCGGGACAATGTCCGACCAAACCAGGGTTGCGGGAGGCCAGACGTAGTGCAAGTAGGCGAGGTCCTCGCAAATCGCATGCTTGAGCGACAAGCCGGTGACCTGACCCAAATCGTTGCCCCCCAGGTGCATGATGAGAATGTCAGGTGGGGCAGCACTTCTGCCTGAAAACAGAAAAGGCAGCAGCTCCCGCCACAACATCCCAGGCTTACCATGCCATGTGAGACTGGCGTGTTCACCCAGTCCCAGTCGGGGTCCCCACTCTGTCGCCGCAGCGTAACGCGCTGCCCTTTGCACGTAGCTGTGGCCCACCAGCCATACTGTCACCGGTGTAATACGACACCCAGGGTCTGTAAGGAAAAATGAGGGAAATGATGTAAGGTGACTGGGTTGGTACTCACGGCGGGAGCGGGCGCACATAAAACTGAAAACATTGTGAACCCCACCTTCCCATGCTGCGTATGTCAGCCCCGGAGTACCCAAAAGCAGCTGCTGTAGAGGCTGCCCCAATACGGAATGAATGTGTGCCATAACGGGCACCTGGTAGGCCCACCCTGGCGAGGGCTCTGCCTGTCACCTTCCAAAACTGAAATTTAGTGAGGGGAGACCCATCCTGGTGACAGAAAAACGGGCCATGGTGCGTGCCACGCAGTGCAAGAAACTCCTGTAGGGCACCAACCGGACAGATGTCTGCCAAAGAACACCGTAGCAGTCTTACACCACTGCCTACGCCCTGCTGATCAGTCTTAGAGGAGCGTATCCTCAACTGGGCCCAGTCTTTGGCAACATAGACATCTTCGAGTTCCAGTGCCCTACAACTTGCATCCACCTTAGACAGCATCACAAGTTCGCTGATGCGGAGCGCTCCAAAAAATGCCACCGTTGTGGCTGCATGAAAAAGGGCTGCCTCATAATGATCAAAACAGAGGCCTGGCCAGCCCCGGGCCAACTGGGTAAGAACCCCTGGGGAAATAGGGTGCCGGTCATCCGGGCAACGCCCGCGCTCGCGCACCCACCCCTCCAAAACATGTCTCACACGGAAGTCAGAGGTGCTGTCCACATGACCCCCCACCTTGGCCATAAAAGCCAACGCTGACAGCTTAGATGCTATGGTGCGAGGTGCGAGGCCCTGGGAATGCAGGTGAACCATGAACCGCAGCACATGATCCACCGGGATAGGCCAGGTCTCTGGCAGGTGAGACTGGGCAGAAAATGCCCTATAAGAATTAAAAGCTTGTTGATACGCCTTACGCGTGCGGGGCGCCAGTGACAGGCCGATCGCCCGGTTCACCTCTCCCTGCCAATGGTCCATATCTCGTCCGGGAGTGGCGAGGGAAATTCCTCCGCATCCGGGGCCAAGGCACGGAACCGGGAGATCTGCAGGCGGGACAAAGCGTCGGCAATATCATTATTAACCCCTGGGACGTGCCTAGCCCTGAACAAAACGTTGAGGCGCAGGCAGCGCAGCACAAACTGGCGCACTAGGTCCATAACCCTGGGTGATTTGGAAGTCTGTGCATTGACAATGTGGACAACCGCCGCGTTGTCACACCAGAAATGCACGACCGAGTTGGCCCATTCCTCGCCCCAAAGCATCAAAGCCCCAGGATAGGAAAAAATTCAAGGTATGTGAGATCACGCAGGCGACCAGTGCCTGCCCATGCCTGTGGCCACCCACCATAGGCCCACTTCCCATTGAAGTACATCCCATAACCCAGGGATCCTGAGGCATCAGACTGGACCTGAAAATTTGGGGAAGCCAGGAGGTCAGACCTCCAAAATGAGACCCCATTGAACTCCCTCAGGAACTGTAACCAGACGAACATGTCTGCCCTGATACCCCGGGTAATCCTGACTCTATGGTGGGGCCTGGATAACCCTGCCATGGCGTCGCATAAGCGCCGAGCAAAAGCCCTGCCCGGTGCGACCACCCTGCAGGCAAAATTGAGGTGACCATGTAACACTTGGAGTTTCCTCAGCGATGCCTTGCGCTTGGCCAGCAAATCCGAGATGAGGGCCACTAACCGGGACACCTTATCCCCCGGTAACCTAGAAGCCTGCGCTACTGTGTCGATCTCCACCCCCAGGAATACTAGCTTGTTAGATGGGCCCTCGGTCTTTTCGGGCGCTAAAGGGACACCGAGTTCCTCCATTAGCGTCTGAAATGTGTTGAGGAGACGTGTGCACGTGTCCCAGCCCCGTTCACCCCCGAATAAAAAGTCATCCAGGTAATGGGCTACAGACCGGGACCCTGACCTGCGGACGAAAGCCCACTCCAGGAAGGTACTGAAACGCTCGAATGCAGAGCATGATATGGAACAGCCAAAAGGCATGGCCTTATCAAAATAATATTCACCCCGGAATTTGAAACCCAGCAATTCAAAGTCGCCCGGGTGCACCGGCAAGAGGCGAAAAGCCGACTTAATGTCGCACTTAGCCAGCAGCGCACCCGGGCCACATGAGCGCACCATGCGCAGCGCATGGTCAAAAGATGTATACCTGACTGAGCAAAGGTCATCAGGGATAGCATCATTGACCGATCGGCCGGCTGGGTAGGACAAGTGATGGATAAGGCGAAACTCGCCTGGAGATTTCTTGGGAACCAAGCCCAGGGGCGATACCTTAAGGTTAGTGAACGGGGGAACAGGGAAAGGGCCAGCGACCCTACCCGCAGTGACCTCCTTATCAATGCTGGCGGCCGCCACTTCCTCCCTCCCCCTAAGGGACAAAAGATTGGGGGCATCCTGAGGGGACCTACTACCCATGAAAGGAATACGGAACCCCTGTCTAAAGCCCCGAAGTAGATAATCTGCATCCTCCCCCTTCGGGTACAATGCGAGCCAACGCTCCAACATGTCCACATTAATTGGGGAGGGAGCCTTTCGGTGAACCAGCTCCATCTGCGGCAGGCTTGCCAGTCCACTGTCCGCCCTTCCCTCTGCCCCGCGTCCCTCCAGGCCTGGGACAGGCAGAGGCTGCGTGGGGGCCCGCACAGGTGGGACACTCATGCCTGTACTTGCAATTTTTCCTATTGCAGGAACCATTGGACGAGAAAGTCCAGCACAACAGGCGGGCTGGAACCCCCTGCCCCGCCACCTGGCGGGGAACCTGAGCTGGAGCCGCTCGCTGGACCGCATGTCCACAATGGTACCTCTCCCCTGGCGCTGGGCGCGTGGGCGTCATGTACAGAAGCCAAAGCCTCTGGCACGGCTCGTCCCACCTCATCTCGGGGTGCAGGGGAATCCGCATGCGAAATTCCTCGTCATAAGCCAACCACGAGGGGCCCGGAAAGTCGACCATCGCCCTATAGATGTTGTCCAAATATTGGACCATCGGAATAGCCAAATCTGGCTGCGCTCTCAAGTACACTGCCATGTAGATCAAATAAGCCGGCAGCCAGTTGGCCCAGGTACGTGGTGGCTTGCGACGACGTGCCTGCTCCTTATCCTTCTCATCCTGCCCCTCCCTCTCCTCCTTGGTGGGCTCTCTGTTTAAGAGTGAGAAGATATCTACATACTCCCCCCGCCATATCTTTTCTCTGGTGGCTTGCGCTAGGTGGTCACCCAGTGGCAAAGAATATCCCGCCGTTGGCAAGGCCGAAACCGGGACCGCAGCCAACGCGGGCATCTGAAAAGGGGCCTGTGCTGGCCCCGCCACCCCCAATACATTCCCGGCAGGGTAGGGAACACCTGCAACCCCAGCGAGCTGGGTAGCAGTCGTCATCGCCGAGTGGGGCGCCGGCGGCTGGGCCACCGCACCACCTGCGCGAGGCCAAGGCCATTGAAAGGCCCCCCCTGTAGTGGCAATGTGTGTAGGTGTATTGGCTTGTACCGCATACTCACATGTCGCACCCCCGCAGGCCGCCCCCACCGGGGGTTCCGGCCCACCGGGGGCGTCGGAGCTCACGACCGCCGTAGAGCTCATCATCGGGGCCTGACCCACACCTGCTTGCTGGCCGGGGAGCTGCGAGGCAGTGGCTGAAGTTGCGCCACGCGCCTGCAGCAGCTCGACCCGTCCCGTCGCCTGCTGCTGCCCGACCGACGGCGCCTCAAAACTAACCCCACAAGTAGCCCCAGCATGGCTGGCCCAAGCCAAGGAGGCCTCGAGGGCCGCCACACGGGCCAGTAAGGCCTCCACGCTAACCTGGGGCCAAGGGCCGGCCGGCCCGCCTGTGAGAGGCGCGGGTACAGGGCCCTGTACCCCAGGACCCGAGTAGGGCCATTGTCCCGCACCGAAGCCCGGAAGGGTCGGTGCCGGCACCTGCCAAGGCAGGGGGCCACACCACCCCCCAAGGCTAGAAGGCCCTGGGGGGAGCTGCGCCACCGCTGGTGCAGGCCCAGCAGAATGAGCAGATCCAGGAGCGGTGTCCACCGCATGTGGGGCGCGGGCCGCAGCCCTCACCGAGCCCATGCTTAGGTCTCCCGCTTCCGGCCAAGGGGTGATCGACCCCATCCCGCCGGTCCCGGCGGGTGCCGGCAAAGGCGGCTGCTGGGGAGGCGCCACCGTGGTCCTCCGACCCAGATTGCGCCTCCTGCTCGTGCGAGCCGCACTCGAAAGCGCCTTCTTCTTCGAAGGCATCTCACTCAAGGCAAAAGGAAGCCGAAAGAGAAGATTCGCCGCCAAAAAGGCTTCCAAACTAGGTAAGGAGCGACGGAGACACAGGGAGAAAAAACTTCTCCGCTCCGTCGCTTAGCTAAAATGGCAGCTCGGCTGCCTCGTGGCCACCCCTTTTATGAGGGAGCTGGCCACGCCCTAAACTACCCGGATCATTCGTCCTGTGGGGGGGGGGCCGCAAAGAGTGCGGCGGCCATTTTGGCGCCGCGCTTGCATTCTTGTTGGTGTAATAGTCCCACATGGAGGTGAAAGAGAGTTTCTCTCCTCTCTGTTAGTTGATAACTGGGACATGCCTGTATCTCTGTATCATGTGCTGGGATTCTAAGAAATATTGTTCCACTGGTATCAGTAGCACTGGGAAGTATTTATATGAATTTGTATGTATTTTCCAATGCTACCTGTATTTGGCATGATGCAGCCATAACAGCATGTGAGACATAGAATGAGAGACTCTTCCCTTCCTTCATTCTTTTCCTGCTGCTCCAGTGACCAGGAAAGTAATCAGAACTGGGGCAGGCTGTGTTGGCTAGTAAATTCTGGGAGTTGTAGTTTAAAAGAGCAACTTCTCTCATCTTCTGGGCATTCTATTCATGGGGGGCAGAGGAGGAGGTAAGATTGAGATGTTTCCTCCTTTTCTTTCAAATGGAAGTTGAGAATATACATTTTCACCACAAATGGTAATGCAGGAAGCCCTGTCAAAAAACAAGCCCACTTAACCTACGGCTGGAGGCTAGTTTGCTTAACCCTCAGATTGGTTGTTAATGTAACAGATGTCTTTGTGAAACACTCCTTGTTTGTTTGCTTTCTCTTCTGTTTCCAAAGGCAATGCAGGGTATGTGAACCACAGCTGTTGGAGAGGATAACAATGCAGCCTTTCTTCTGTGGTGCTAGGCTCTCAAACAGCCCTCACCATAATCACCCACCAAGGAGCAGTCTGACTGTCTTGCTGTCTATAGATAGATACTGTATTACAGTAATGCCCTGGTTAATGTGTGCACCTTACATTAGAAGTAAGAACCCAACTAGGAAGGCCATTGGACCATTAGATGACAATGGAAGGAAAGGGGTTATTAAAGAGGAAACAGAGATTGCAGAGAGACTCAATGAATTCTTTGCTTCAGTATTCACTGAAGAAGACAGAGACTACATGCCCAAAACAGAGCCTATCTTCGTAGGGAGGGAAACCGAAGAATTAAGCCAAATAGAAATAACCAGGGAGGAGGTCCTTGCATGTCTTGTTAAACTAAATGCTAACAAATCACCAGGACCAGATGGCATCCATCCACGAGTTCTCAGGGAGCTTAAAGATGAAATTGCAGATCTCCTAGGTAAATATATATAATCTTTCCCTCAAATCAGGGTTTGTGCCTGATGACTGGAAGGTAGCGAATGTAACACCAATTTTCAAAAAAGGATCCAGGGGTGATCCAGGAAATTACCAACCTGTCAGTTTGACATGTGTCCCAGGTAAAGTGATGGAAACCATCCTAAAAGATAGGATTAATAGGCACATAGAAGAGAAGGCACTGCTAAAGGAGAGCCAACATGGCTTTTGCAAGGGCAAATCATACCTCACTAATCTGTTGGAATTTTTTGAGAGTGTCAACAAGCATGTGGATACAAGCAAGGGGGATCCAGTTGACATTGTTTATCTGGACTTTCAGAAGGCTTTTGACAAGGTCCCACACCAAAGGCTCTTGAATAAATTTACCAGTCATGGAATAAAGGGACAGGTCTTGTCCTGGATCAGCAACTGGCTAAGGGATAGGAAACAGAGGGTAGCACTAAATGGACACTTCTCTCCAAATGGAGGGAAGTAAAGAGTGGGGTCCCCCAAGGTTCAGTACTGGGACCACTGCTTTTCAACCTCTTCATAAATGATCTAGAAGTAGGAGTAAATAGCAAGGTAACCAAATTTGCTGATGACACTAAATTATACAACGTAGTGAAAACTGTGAGAGATTGTGAGGAGCTCCAGAGGGATCAAAACAGTGGCAAATGAGCTTCAACATTAGTAAGTGCATGCATGTTGGGGCAAAAAAAACACCAATTACATTTATAAACTGATGGGTTCTGAACTCTCTGCGACAAACCAGGAAAGGGACCTTGGTGTCCTGGTGGACAGCTCAATGAAGGTGTCCAACCAGTGTGCCTCAGCAGTGAAAAAAGCAAACTCAATGCTAGGGATCATTAGGAAGGGTCCTGAGAGCTGATCCAGGGTGACCCCACCCTTAGGCTGCTGCTGATGACTGCCAGGTCGGTCTGCAACAAGGCCCCCCTGATTCAAGATTCTATTCAGGAGGGGCGGGCTGACCTGGCATGCATCACCGAGACCTGGCTGAGACCAGAGGATGGTGTACCTCTGTCAGAAATGTGTCCAGCCGGTTTTGGTATCTGGCACCAGCCAAGGAATGAGGGAAGGGGTGGTGGCGTTGCCATTGTAGCCAGGGAGTCCTTGGGAGTCGCCAGGGCCGCTGCTCCACAAGTCCCGGGTTGTGAGGCCCTGCTCCTGCGGTTGGGCCCTAAGGGTCAGCTGGGAGTCTTACTCCTGTACCTGCCTCCTTGCAGGGTAAGAGACTCCCTGCTTGAGCTTCTCAAGGCCATCTCAGCGTTGGCGTTGGAGTTCCCTAGGCTGATGGTTCTGGGGAACTTCAATTTGCTTTCGCTGGGGACTGGTTCAGAGGTTGCACAGGAGTTCATGGCTTCCATGGCAGCCATGGACCTGACTCAGGTAACTCATGGCCCGACCAGAGGCAGTGGTCACGCACCGGACCTAGTTTTTTTGTCGGAGCAGTGGCAGAGTGATCTGAGACTACAGAAATTAGACACTATACCTGTGCCATGGTCACATCACTATCTGGTGACTCTGGACTTCCTGGGGGTGATGATTCACCATAGGGAGGCAGGGCCTATTAAATTGGCCCACCCCCGGCGATTGATGGATTCGGATGAATTCCAGAGAGAACTGGGGGATTTTCCTCTGGATCGGCTACACGATTCATCCGAGGCACTCGTTGACCTGTGGTACAAGACGACTACTGCTGCCTTGGATGAAATCGCACCACTACGGCCTCTCCGAGCCTGCAGCGATAGATCTTCCCCGTGGTTTACAGAAGAACTGCGGGAGCTTAAATGGGCAAAGAACGCCGAGAGCGCCGCTGGGTGAAGACCCAGAGTGATTCCGACTGGACACTGGCTAGTGCTGCTTTTAAGAAATACCTGGTGGCGATGGGGGTGGTGAAGCAACAATACTTCACTGTTCTCATTGCCTCCGTGGATAATCACCCAGCCACTCTGTTCTGGGTTACCAGGTCTCTCCTTGGCAGGGGGGGGCGCGGTGCCCGGTTGGCAGGGTTCGGCTGAGGTTTTTGCAGACTATCTGGTGGAGAAAATCGCTCGGATTTGCTCAGCGTTTAATCCTGGCGTGGATGGGGAGGGTCCGGAGGGGATGGGGGCCCTGCGTTATCCAGGGAGCTGCCAACTTTGGTCTTGGATGGGCCTGTTTTGCCCCAGACAGACCCGGTACGCAACTTCGGAGTCCTCCTGGATTCAGGGCTGCTACTAGCAAGTCAGATGGTGGCCTTGGCCAGGAGGGCTTTTTCACCACTTCGCGTCATCCATCAGTTGTGTTCGCTCCTGGACCGGGACTCCCTGCTCAGGGTCACACACGATCTGATCACCTCCAGGCTAGATTATTGCAATGCGCTCTACATGGGGCTGCCCTTGTCAACCATTCGGAGGCAGCTGTTGGTCCAGAATGCGGCAGCCCGGGTGGTGATGGGGCGCGGGCGTTATGCTCGTGCCTCACCATTACTTCGGGAGCTGCACTGGCTACCAGTTTGCCTCTGGGTACAGTTCAAGGTGCTGGTTTTGACCTCTAAGGCCCTTCATGATAGTGGGCCAGGATACCTTAGAGACCGCATTGTCCCAAGAGTGTCCACCCGTCCAACCAGAGCGGATCGGAGGGGCTCTCTAATTGTTCCATCTGCCAGGGCCCCCCGTCTCTCTGGTACATGAAGGAGGGCCTTTTCTGTGTCCGCACAGGCCTTGAGGAACCTCCTGCCTGTAGAGTTGCGGGAGCAGATGGAGCTGCTACCTTTCAGAAAAGATCTAAAAACCTGGTTGGCGGGGCAGGTGTGGGGCCCAGATGGAAGAGTGGCTTCCGCCTGTTGGCTTATAAATTAAGCCCCCATTTCTTTTAATTGTCAATGAAGGCAGTTTTTAATGTGGGTTTTTAAGAGGAATGGGGTAGGTAGGTGGGTATGTTGGGTTTTAATTGGTTGTATTGTTTTATGTGTGTTTTAACTTGTTGTGAGCCGCCCAGAGTCAGGTTTACCTGACTGGGCGGCATATAAATTTGAATATAATAAATAAATAAATAAATAAATAAATAAATAAATGAATGAATGAATGAATGAATGAATGAATGAATGAATGAATAAATAAATAAATAAATAAATAAATAGAAAATAAGTCAGCAAGTGTCATTTTGCCTCTTTATAAATCTATGGTGAGGCCCCATCTGGAATACTGTGTACAGTTCTGGTCGCCATACCTCCAGAAGGATATTATGGAGCTGGAAAAAGTGCAGAGGAGGGCAACCAAAATGATGAGGGGACTGGAACACCTTCCTTACCATCTGAGGCTGCAACGGTTGGGCCTCTTCAATCTTGAACGACGGCGTCTAAGAAGTGACCTGATTGAAGTTTATAAAATAATGCACGGTGTGGACAAAGTAGATAAGGAAAAACTGTTTTCCCTATCGCATAACACTAGAACTAGGGGACGCTCCATGAAACTTTTGGGTACTAGTTCTCAAACAAATAAGAGAAAGTACTTTTTCACCCAGAGGATCACTGGTCTATGGAACTCCCTGCCAGAAGAAGTGGTGACAGCTGTCAGTCTTGACAGCTTTAAGAAAGGATTAGATAAGTTCATGGAGGACAAGGGTATCAATGGCTATAATTATGGATACCTAAGGACAACCTCCGGGTTGGAGAGATAGGCAGGATCTCTCTCAATGCCATTTCCAGGGAATCCTAAACAGGTGAAGGCATCTGCTTGGGAATACCCTGAAGCAAATGGTGAGCCACTGTGTGTGACAGAATGCTGGACTGGATGGGCTGTGGCCTGTTCCCGCAAGACTGTTCTTACGTTCTTACAAAGTTAAAACCGGATAGCATCGGGGAATTTGAGGAAAACCTTTGCACCTCACAACGTTAACTTGCTTTTGAACTGCTAGGTTGCCAGTTGCAAATGTTTCCCTCAAATTTCCCGATGGTGATCTCTGCCCCAAAGCCCGCAGGGCTGGCCCCCTTCTCTTCTCTGGAGGTCCTCCTTGGGCCTCTGTAGACCCAAGCATCTGATCCCCAGTTAAGGGAACTGGGCATCGAACGCTCACCTCCCTCCCCCGAAACGAAGCTGGTATTCTTATCAAAGGAAACCAGGGATCTTATGCTCCGATTGCCTGTTTCCTTTGGGGGAAGCAGACAAGCATGTGTGCGCCGCTTCCCCCAAAGGAAACCAGGGATCGTACACTCTGATTACGGGGTTTTGGCATCGTGGGGCGGGTTATGACATCAATCGACGTCAAATTACGGAGTTTTCCCGGCCAAATCGGGATGGTTGACAGGTATGAGGAGGATACAGAAAATAATTATCAATTACAGTGGTAACTTAATAATAATTATAACAATTCTTAATACTGCAACATAGGGTTCAAATCCCTTAAGATACATAAACATAGCAGGTACAAAACTCACAATTTACCATTTTGTAAATAAACAAAGCTTATTAATACCTTGTGATACGCGTTGAAACAGCCTCTAAAGTGAGATGGCTAGATAGTATTGTGAACACAATGGGCACAGAGCTGGGCAGGCTGAGGAGGATGGTGTAGGACAGAAGTGCCTGGAGGAAAATGGTCCATGGGGTCGCAAAGGGTCGGAATCGACTGTGCGGTTGAACAACAACAACAAAATTCAAAGAAAAGGACCCAATATTGAACCCTATTCTTTTGTAAGAAGGGGTTTGGTGAAGTTGGTTGTGGGAGAAGATTTGGCCTTCCAAGTACCAGGGATGGGCATTAGGGGAGGGTCCCTTGCCACCAAAGGATACTCATCCTCCAGATCAGGTAAAGCCAAAGATGGTGCAGAACTCTTCAATGCAGAGTAATTTCTAAACCCATTGCCTCATCCACTGATGTCATCAAGTAATCCCTCTGCTGCAGCTCTATTGCCAATCACAAAGAGTAAAGTAAAGGTCTCCCTTGCTCGAAAGCCAGTTGTATCCAACTCTAGGGTGTAAACGGTCATCTCCGTTTACAGCCAAAGAGCCAGCACTGTCTGTCATGTGTCTGCAGATGTTTCTATGATCATGTGACAGACATGACTAGACACAAGAGCTCCACCTATTTCACTACTACTATGTTGTTTCTCTAGGCTTCAGATCCTAGAGCAGCCTGGCCAGGCTTGGGTTTTTCTGAGAGTTGTCATCCAAAAAAGTAATAGTTCCCATCTCTGCTATCTCTAAAGCAGTCATTTAGGATTGGCTGACTGTGGTGACTCAAGTGGTTAAGATGCTGAACTCCCTGACTGGAAGTTCAGAGTTCAATTCCCGGGTACTGCATGACAGAGTGAGCTCCCATCTCCTGCCAACCTAGCAGTTCGAAAGCAAGAAATTGCAAGTAGATAAATAGGGACCACATCGGTGGGATGGTAAACAGCGTTCCTTGCACTCTGGTGTTGAGGCATGCCTGCCACATGTCCACAGAAACATCTGCAGATGCAGACACAGTGGCTCTTTGGCTATAAACAGATGAGCACTGAATCCTAGAGTCGGATAAGACTGGTTTTCAAGCAAGGCGACCTTTACCTTTACCCAGGATTGACAGCAACTGATGATACAATAAAGTACTCTTGGAACACACTTTTGTCCCTCTGATATGAAAACAATAGCTTTTATGCCCAGGAAGACAGTGAAGCACAATTCTTAAGGTTGTATTGATTTGCATGTTCTGTATCGATCAGTTCCCCCTCTCTCTCTCTGCAGTTTTCAGACAGCTCAGGCTTTAGGGAAACAAAGGTATGATACATTGCAGGAATAAAAGGTTCATACAGTGCTATGAGGGCTCCAATTACCTGGTGGCACACAAGCTACCAATCTATTATAGTCCACATTCTTGCTATTAATTAGTCTTCTCTGACCCAGTGACTACAATCAATTATGCAACTTTGCCAAAGTTTTCATTGTATTTCCATTCTCTTAGCTAATGGTAAGCTTTCTTGTTCTACTCAATCAGACTTGGCTAGCTTTGCCATGCATAAGAACCTTGGAAAAACATGTTCAGCATCTAGGGTTGCCATACGTCACGGAAACCCAGGAATTTCCCAGGTTGTAACTGTCCCACCTGGTTCCATAAAAAACATTGAAAATTCCCGGTTTTCAAACCAAGGGGCGTGCTTGGTTTGAAGAAAAAAAATCAAACCTTTTTCTTTCCACCTTAGAGTGTGCCTCTATTTAAGCACCAGCAGCCAGCGTCTGTAGCAGCAGCCATGCAGTCGCAGCAACAGCAGCTTGGTGGCCAAAGAGGAAAGAGATCGGGTAAACTTTTATGCAAATGCAAATGTCAAAACAGGAGTTAGGCTTTAAGGTGCCACAACACTTTGGTGTCTTGGAATGTCTGTTTCCACATGTCCATACAAATGTCTGCAGACACAGAAACGTCTGCAGACCTTTACCCATACCCCTTTCTAGAATTCCCATTCCCATTGGGCTGAACCCAAAAATCCATAGGGGCTAGATATGTAATGAATATGGAGGAGAAAATTTTTGTGGATTCTGTGGAACTAAGGCTGCAGACGGAATTGCTGCCCTTCAGGAAAGATCTGAAAACATGGCTGGCGGGGCAGGTGTGGGGTCCTGAAGATGTTGTGACCCCCACCTGCTGGTTGGTTTAATATCAAAGTAATTTTCCTCTTTTTAATGTGTGGGAGTTTTTGCGGGGTAATTTGTTTTAATGGGGTTGTTCTTGTTTTAAAGGTTTTTAAGATTGTATGCCGCCCAGAGTCTTTGTGAGTTGGGAAGCTATATAAATATAAAATAAAATAAATAAAAATAAATTCCATATTCCATGTTAACTAATTTAATTTTTAATCTTCCAAGGGCTATTCCACACAGTATAGTATGCCTGAATAAATGGGTCACTGTTGTAGTCTGCTGTGGCACTCACAGAGAAAAAGTAACAATAGTAGTTTTATTAAATGACATTAATAAAAATTGATATCAATTTAAATGGTAGACTATAATAAGACTGAATATTTAAAAATATATTTAAAATAGAAAATATGTAATGAAAATATGTCAAAGTACCTAAACAAAGTACAGTCTTCTGTGAAATATGATTGGTGTAAGAAGTAACTGTTATAAATAAATTCATTTATGTATTGATATATTTAATGTGAAAGAGTTTTATAGCTGTCATTATATTATGTTTGTTTTTAAAAGGCTATTTTGTAGATAACCCACCCATTTTGTCAAGTATACTTGAGCTCCTGTCTCTGTCCCAGCTCCTGCCAGCCTAGCAGTTCCAAAGCAAGCAATTGCAAGTAGTTAAATACGTACCACTTCACTGGGAAGTTAAACAGCATACCATGTGTCTATAAAGAGTTTTGAACAGATAAAAGACTTTCACCCACTTTTTTCTGACCTCTGAAATGGTTTTCAATGCATATTTGGCACATTTTTGACAGCAGCATCTAGTGGTCAGCTCTGGTAATTGCAGGACCAGTCCCCGACAATCAGCTGTTGAGGGGAAGGGGGAATTTTCAGCACTTCCTGGTGGCCGGGGGAGCTGGTGGTGCCAAAATGCAATGAAAAATTCCAAAAACAGAGTGGAAATGCTCCGAACACCCTCTCACCACTGCGGAAAGCATCAGAAGACCAAAGAAAACCTTTTCATATCTCAAAAAACTAGTATCTCGAAGCATTATTTTTCCTGGATTTCCTATCATATCTCGAGTTTTTCGTTAGTCGAATAATTCGTAACTCAAGATTTTACTGTATGGGCATTTCAAGATCTCCATTGGCTCCTTGTTATGTTCTGGGTGTGATTCAAAGTACTTGTTCTTACTCCTAATATAATCTCCAAAGTTTATCTATGGCACCTATCTTAATTATCCATTGCATAAAGAGCTTTCCCAACATAAGCATGCACTTTGAGGCTTTCTTTTAATTTTAAAAATGTATAAATAAGCCACAAGCTCAGAAATGTTTATCTGTCGCTAGATCATAGGCAGACTAGGTAGTTAGTTTCACATAGCAGCTCTTAAATATCTGTAGCAATTAGATCATTTGAGTCCCTTCTTTTCTCTGAATCATGGTGTAGGGAATGGGGGAGGAGTAGACCAAAATGAGGGGAACAAAGCATAAAAGGCGGTTGCTTGTACACATGCCAAGGTTAGCGCTTGTGCTTTTGAATAGATTAACAAGTGACATAGAGCCTGTATTCAAAAGCACAGGGCAGAGCGTGCCAGGCCAAACGTAGGCAGCTGTTGTTTCATCTCAGCAGTAGGTTGGCATAGGGGCGTCCCAGTTCCCAGTGATTTGCACTGCCATTCAAAACCACGCTTACTTCCATGAATCACAATTGCTCAAGAGCTGCATGTATAAATGACAGAGAATAATCTGCCATTGTGAAGTTGAACGCATTACATTATATAGAGGTTTCTTTGGAAGATAGGGTTGGCAAAGAAGATTTCCTGAATCTGTCATTGCCAGCTGGCATGGTTTTGAGAAGGAAATCACCATTCTTGGATATATTGCTTTACAGAGTAAAATGGGTTAAGGGCCATAGGTAGTTGGTAGAACACTTGTTTTGTATGTAAAAGTTCCAGCTTCAATTCCTGTCATTTTCAGGGTAAAAAAAAATCTATGGCAGGGTAAAAAACAACTCATGGCAAGCTAATGGCAGGAACACAAGAAATCGAAAGAGTGGATAAAATTGTCTATTTGGGGAGTATGTTAAATGAAAATTGAGATCCAGAGGTAGAGATTAAAATACAAATAGAAAAAGCAAGCTCCATCGTCATTAAAATGTGACATTTGTTATACAGTAGAGATCTAGTGCTTGCTACAAAGATCCATATAGTGAGATATTATGTCAGTGTTTCCCAACGTTTGGTTTTTGGACTTCAAATCCCAGAAGCCTAAGTCAATTCCTCAAAGCACTGATCACCCAATGAAACTTAGGTTTCTGGGAATTGAAGTCCCCCTGTGGGGATGGGACCCATGTTGAGAACCACTATGTTACATATTTCCAGTGTTGCTATATGGAGTAGAAGCTTCAATACTTTGAGCATATCATGAGGAATGACATAAAGTATTGAATACTCCAAATTGTTATGCAAAGGAAGATCACTGGGAAGAGTGGCCCTGGATGTAGATGGACTTTGTGGCTAATGAACCTGAGAGGCTGGTGTGGAATTTCCTTGGAAGAACTTGTTCCGATGAGTTAAGGACAGGAAGACTATTGCCATGACAATAGGCAATATCCAGAATGGATACAACACAAGAAGAAAAAGAAGAAGAAAGGTGATGGGGAAGTTCCTTCTTTTTGACCCTGGAAAGTATCTTCAATGGAGAGTAGACAATAGACAACCATCTGTCATATTTGCTTTGATTCTGAATCCTGACTTTTGCAGGGGGTTGGTCTCAATGGCTTAAGAGGCCCCTTCCAACTCAGTTATTCTATGATCCTGTTATTGTATGAGTACTGGAAGATTAACCAGCCATCTACATACATGACACCTGGGGATAGTCAGATATGTTCATAAGGAGAGATAGTACTGAAAATAATGTCATTTTCTTTTCTTTGCCTGATCAACAGAGCAGCATGTCTCATTTTACTTAAGTGCCAAGAAGCCACTGCTTTTGAACTGCAGACCCAGTTTTTGAGACTAGAGTATTATACAGCTGTTCCTTCCAAGGTATGTTACCCTACATAACCTAACAGCTTTCATCTAGATGAAAGAAGGAACAGAATCATATTCCTTTCTTTAGTAATATCACCGGCAACTTTACATCTATCCCTATTACCCAATTCAGTCTTCTTTGCATGTCCAGCAACCCACACACCTAAAAGCCAAAATAGATGAAATGTAGACAAAGAATCCAAGATGGTGCATTGGGGCAGCAGGAAGGGTAGAAATGCTTCACCCTTTTCTTATTGGTTAATTTTTTTAAAAAAACACCAAAATAAACATATGCTTCTCTTCCTTTTCCATATAGGGCAGCAGATAGAAAAGGGAAATATCTTTTCAATTTTTAAAATCCCACCTGAGACTTTTCATGTCTTCCCAATTTGTGTCTACTGTGATCTTTAGGAAAGAAGGTAATGGGCCCTTGTATAGTCCTTCTAGAAAGATATTGTTAATGCCTCACGATCCACAGAAGTTCTACTATGACAAACTAGAGATGTGTAGGATTGTTGGAAGGAAGGGAAGGAGGCAGGTGGTGAGCAGACAAAATGGGTCTGTGGTGGAAGAAGAGAGAAGAAGCAAGGTAAAAGGAAAGAAGCCTGTTGAGCAGAAAATCACCTAGCGTTGTCATTGCAGTCCATTTTTCAGTCCATTTTTGTAGCCTTTTATCGGGGGGACTGTCTTGCATGTTTGTGGGTGTTTGCCTCTTCAAGCAGCATCAGCAGCGTTTCCTGCTGAGTTGCAAGATGAAAATGACAGTCTGCTGCTTACCGATGCGTGTTAGTACATGCTTTTGGGCAGCAGGGAGGGCCCATGTCAGTTGTCTGCCCGTGTTTCCATCACTGCTAGTCCTGGAGGGGAACATCTGCCTAATGAGCAAGAAGCTTTGGGAATAGCAAAGGGAAACAACTGAACTTTGCCTATCTATTCTCTTTCACAAGGTAGACTTCCCAGAGTTGCAGAATGTCCTGTCAAAGATGAATGGTGCAGTGCTTACCATTAATTTCATCTCCTCTTAAAAAGTTGTCATCAGAAAAGAATATCTGTTATTTTGTGTTCCCAAGAGAACATCCCCTTAGGCTCTAGTGCTGCAGACCAGGAGGTCTCTTCCTTCCTGACATCTCTTTTTCTACTCCCCATTCACATCAAATCTCATCTCTAAAATGAATCATAGGTATCCCAAGGCAAGAAACTATCCTTCAGCTTCCTGCCATCCTTAGTACAGAGATCATGATATGATTGATCATATGGGATTATTGTGAGAACTTCTGAGTTAATGCATGTAACAAATTAAAATAAGGGCTTTTGCTTTTAATGGGTAAAGTAGTTTCTTTGAATTCTTAATTCCCTGGGCCTGGGGAAACAACCTTCAAGGCAAGTGCTAGGGAGTTTACTTTGAATGTAGTCATAACAGGCTGAAAACTGTGAGAATGGAACTGAGACAATGGACATTATATACTGGGCTTTAATTGATTAAAACCCTGGAAGAGGAGGGGTGGTGGGGCAGATGGGGTTTTGTTATACTGGAATGTGCAGTGGGGGTGGGGGGACAACAACACACCATGATTATGCCATTCCTTAGTTTTTGCTTTGCCATGATGTGTGCTGGTGAGTAAACCATAGCAAAATGTAGTCAGATGTGTTAGCAGCCTGAGCTAGGCCAGAGAAATATAGCTAGATATGCTTTTTTTGTTTTATTCTGGGAATGGGGCCCAGCAGAAGTGTCCCTTCTTCCTATTTTGTGCAGATCCTGAACCTTTAAATATGTTCTTCTAAATAAACCAGATTGTAACTCGAAGAAGTTGTGATTTTTCCTTATAGAGCTTAAGCTGTTGGGCGGAAATTTAGTTCCTTTATTTCATTATTGGTCACACTAGCATTAAGTTAATTCAGACTGCATGTCCTACCTGATCTGGCTGGTTTGTAAGCACAAGCAGTCAGTGATTGAAACCTATCATAGATTTCTCTAGCCTGCAGCAAGACCACAGGTACTTTGAAGCAGCACAAAGGTTGGTGTGGGCTTCTAGAAGGGGTACAGGTCTCTGGAAGGTGAAATGAGTCTTATGATATGGGTGAGTCTTATTCTTACAATGCATGTACAATAAAAAACCAAATTCTAGAATGGTAGCTTCGACAACGTGGCAACTTCAGTTTTTTTGGATTCTATGAGTGTATTCAAGTAAGAACTGTCAAACTTAGACACTAGAGCTGCCACACTACCAATGGCAGCCATGGAGCTCCCTAGTAATGGCGGAGCTAAAGTTGCTAAGAATACTTGCTAATGTCTTCATTTATGTCTGCTTAGTCTATCTTCACTTACAAAGATGCCTCATCAAAGAATTTCAAGGCCAATGCTATTTCTCACCTACAGGTGAGAGCAAGACAAAGCATCGTATTCTTTTTCATCAAGGTACCTGTAATTTGCACAAACTGTATGCATTCTTTCCCTTTGAGAAGCCAAACACACAACTTACTCACACACAGACACACAGAGCAGAAGCACAGAAGCACTGGCTGAGCATTAAAACCTATGGCTTTGCATATGTTACATAAAAAGATTTTGGCTAATATATGCAAAAAGTGTTACTGTTCTTTTTCTCCTCTCTTGTCAAGCATGGAACAAAATAAGTCACCTTTATTAAAGAATGAAGAGACAAACTTTGCTCTTCCTAGTCTTTGTCTGCAAAGATGAGAAGAAAGAGGGTTGACATTCTTAACTACAGCATAGAATACTTTATTAGGAACAGAATAATATGTTCATAATAATATGATATGTTCAATTAGGGCAAGGCCCTTACCACTGTAATTTCCTGGCATTATGCAGCTTGAGTGATCATGGGAAATCCCTAATCCATTTTGTTAGCCTACAAGATTATTTCTTAGTTTAACTTACTTTCACTTACAGCATCTTCAGATACAATAGTCTGCTTATACTCTTCCACCATGACAAACAATATTTTTCACATCTTAATTTCTTTGCATGGACACACACACACACACACACACACACACACACACACACACACACACACACACACACACACACACACACACACACACACACACACACACACACAAAGACTTTAGGGAGCAAATAGTTTCCTCTGAGTTGGTGGATTGAATCAGAGTCTTACCAACCACCACCACCCCTCAAATATTGTAGAACCAATTCCTCTTCACCAGCAAAAGAGATTTAAAATTTTGATGTGTCTGTGGTAGAAGTGGAAAGGGGCCATTCAACAATTATGTGATCCATTTTTGGGGGAAATTGAGTCTTCCCCCCATGTAATATGACCATAATTTTAGCTTCGACACCCCCCTTTTAAAATTACGTAATCCAAAGCCTTTGTATCAAAACTCTAATTTTTAGAGCTTTTCACTATTGGTGTCTAATGCACAACAGCTCCAAATGGATTACGTAATCTTTGATCTAAACCCCCCCCCAGGCAATTTTTCTGTAATTCAGATGTCAGACCCCCTTCCCCCTTTAAGGTTCACATAATTGTTGAATGGCCCCAAAGGCAATTAAGTTCAATTTTCTTACAACACTTTACTCAGTAAAGGAAACTACATTAAAATGTGTAGATTAGGAAAAATATATTTTATACATGGAATTCAGGGGGGGAAATCATACAAATATACACATGAATTAATGTACAGGATATGGGAGGAGCTCTTGCAATCCATCACAGAACTGAGGTTGGCAGTGGGATTCTAAGCTTTTCACATTCCCACTGTAAGCATGGCGCTAAACAAATTTCCCTTATTGCTAAATCACTGTAGCCATAATTCAAAGAGCCATCCTATGAAGCCATGGGCAAACTGCACAGTCCCAAAGGGCCCTCAGAAAAAAGAAATGGTGAATTACCTCTGAGTACTTTGTACCCAGAAAGGTTTGGAAAAAATCACCATAAATCTGAATCAACATGACAGGAGGAAGAAGGAGGAGGAGGAATAACCCTAATTCAAGGGCAGGCTAAAATCAAGGACATGCTAAATTGGTTTACTGTATATACTTGAGTATAAACTGGGTTTTTCAGTCCCAAAAATGAGGTCCAAAAAGGGGATTCGGCTTATATATGGGTCAACAACCACGAGGGTCTAAGATATGAGGGGTTTTTTTTAGTTATTCAGCACTTTAAAAGTAAGTTTTGGGACGTCTACCATAAAAGAATCTGGTTACACAACTGGCCACAAGAGGGCGCAAATAGTGATTTTCCATTAGAATGCATTGAAAATCAAGTTCTCCTATTCTTTTATATATATAAATATATATATATATTTATTAAATTTTGCAAAAAATAAACATATAAAGCAATGCATACACACAAATATAAAATGAAAAATACATAGATAGAAAAAAGAAGAAAAACGTATAAAAGACATATAACCTCATCCAACAATTATTATCCACGTTATAATGATACAATGTTATTTTTCATTGGGAAAGAAAAATAAAGATAGAAAAAGAGATATTTTTAATAAGCTCGACCTTGTTATATTAACTTCCCCATTTTTAAAATAATATATTCTAAAGTTCATACAATATATCTATAATACTTGAAGCATACATCTTTTATAACAAAAAATATCGCAATTAACTCCACCCTGTGATATATACAAAGCCCTGGGGGGATGCGGCACATCGCAGACCTAATTTATTTCATCCAAAAGATCTCCTATTCTGAAGTTTGTTTTCAATTAATTCCTATGGAAAACCGCAGATGAAGAAAGAAGCTCTGCATTACAATCGTGTCTCCCTTCCAAAGTGGTGTGGAAAAAGAAAGGATTTCACTTACTGGTACCTTCTGCCTTTGACTGCTCTGCCGAAGATGGAGGAGAAAGCCATGCTTCTTCCTTGCAGGGGGAGCAAGAGACTAGGCTATAGCAACACTTCCTGCCTCAGTGCAATTGACCTGCCAACCCACTTCACCTGCAGTGCCACAACTGGTGGGTGGTGCAAATACAATTTTAAAAATCACTAAAAAACTTTATTTTACTATATTTTCATGTATTTTAATTATGGAAACTCACTAGCAGCTGCTGCATTTCCCATTCTTGCCTTATACTCAGGTCAATCTATTTTCCTGGGTTTCCAGGTCAAAATTAGGTACCTTGGCTTATATTCAGGTCAGCCTTTATTCGAGTATATATGGTATATGAGAGTCTCAGTACCAGACAGGTTCACATGGAATGAGGTGGTTCTTGAGCAATGTTGATCTTAAACCATTTAGACGTTTAAAAGTTAAAACCACCACTTTGAGTTGTTCCTTGAATTTGACCAGGAGCCAGAGATTCTGTTTCAGAACAGGCAAAAGGTGTAATCTACATCCAGTAGGATTTGTAATTTAGCTTCCACTTTCTGTATTTACTGTAGATTTTGGTCAATCCTTCCACAAATGGCAGTCCTAGTATGTCACAACTGTGTAAATAACTGTGGCTAACTGCTTTTTGTCTAGAAGAGGCTTTTGCTGTACATCAGATTAAGCTGTGGTGAAAGATGTTCCATGCTATTAGGCACTTGAGTCTCCAGATATATGAACAGATTGAATAAATCCCCCAATTTACAAAACTGATCTCTCCGGAGTTTGAAATGCATACAGAACAGGCTGTACTGTTTCCCACTCCAAAGACAGATCACCTATAAACAACAGCTCTGCCGTATGGAGGGTGAGCATGAATTTATATTTCTCATCTGATCCACTAGCATTTTAAGATATTTATCAACAATATATCTTATGTGATACTGTGATTTTGTACCACTTGCAGTTTTATACAGGAATTCTGAGAAACACAATGTACTAGCAAGCAATTAATGCAAACAATTTCGAAACATGCAAAGCCTTTTGAGCTGACCTTGGTGCTGAACGTTGATTAAAAGGTTAGAATAAATCACTGTCAAAGTCTTGTCAAATAGTGATTGGAAATATGATGTATATGTTGAATGACCATACATTATGATGCTAACACTTCTGTTTTACTATTTGAAGTATCTGACACTCTGTGCTAAACCTCCATGAAAATAATTTAGGGATAGCTGCAGACAGATAGGGTGGTGGTGATGGTGGAGAGACAGAGGAATCCAGGATTCAACATACACACTACAAAGAACCATAAGACCATTAAGAAGAGTCCTGATGAATTAGACCAAAGGCCCAACTAGTCCAGCATTCTAGCCACATGGTGGCCAACCAGAAGCCTATAAGAAAACCAGAAAGAGAACAGGAAGATCATATAGCACCCTTCTGATTCTGTTCTCCAATAAAATGCTGCCAATGGTAGTGGAGGGAATCCCATTTTAGACAAAAAGGGTTCCTGCCCCACTTCAATATGGCCAGAATGAGAGACTCCTGGTGTAATGATGGTACCCTGTCAATGGGATGGTGATCATCACAACCCTTAAGAGGATTAACTCTCTCAAAGTTTTCATTGGTCTAGCATGGTGCCTCAACCACCCATTCAACACATGGATGAGGCTAGTCAATTACTCATGGTGAGAAATGGTTAAAAATGTTGGGAAGTGTTAATTCATTGCTTTGGCGTTCATCTTTTTTTAACCTACTCTAGATTGATTATTGAACACATGTATGGTACTGATTTGGCTAATTGCAGTCTGTTTTTTTGTGGGGAGAGTCTTGGGTAAAAAAGCGAGATGACTGGACATGATAAAAAATAAATCCTGAGGTATCTGGGTTGTGAAGGGCAGTTCCCAACCTAACTCATTTCCAGCCAACTCAAGAGTAATGTTTGAAGATTACTTTTGGCATTGAAAGGACTCTCCCCCTAACCCCATGGTTCCCAACATGGGGCACATGCCCCATGGGGGGGGGGCAATTTGATTTTTAAGGAGGGAAATTAGAGAATGAGCTCTTAACAATTAATGGCCATTTAGGCTTCCTCCACATGAATAGGAATTAACTTTTTGAATAATAAGAATTATATGTTATGGGTGGAGAGAATCAGGATTTTAGAGATGCTTAGGTGGGGCATGGCCAAAAAAAGGTTGGTAACCACTGCCCTTTCTTTCTTTCTTTCTTTCTTTCTTTCTTTCTTTCTTTCTTTCTTTCTTTCTTTCTTTCTTTCTTTCTTTCTTCTGTTTAACTCTAGATAAGGAACTCAAGTTGATTTGCAGCATTAAAAACAGGCATATAAGATTCTTTAAAAGAAATTAAATAAACCAGAATTAAAGCAGGTTAAAACACCCTAAAACATATCTGAAGTAATTTAACTACTATGTGCCATTCCATATAGTATCTGAATTTACATGCCAAATCCCTGCTTTCAAAGGAATCTTACTTTGTCTGCCATGAAAAGGATAGCAAGGAGGAGGCCAACCTGAATCTCAGGAGGAAGGGCATTTCATAGTCATGGAACATCCTGACCAGAAGATTTATGAAGGTGGTGGGACTGAGATAAGGGCCTCTCCTGATTATCTTAATACTTTGGGGGGCTCATATGGGGAGATACGATATGCCAGATTGGCTGGACTCAATCCATATAGGGCTCCATATATCTACAGTAAAATAACACTTTGCATTGGGCCCAGAAATGAACTGGAAGGTGGTGCAGTTTTTACAACAAGGAAGTTGCATGCTTGAAACTCTTCTTGTATGTAGCAATTTAGTATAACAGGAATAAATGTTTAGCAGAATCTTCTTAATGACATTCCCATTGATGAAATGATGGGAGTTTGGGGAATTCCTAAAAAACAAAACAAAAAACACCAGCAGTTTGAAATGGTACTTTAAAGACTTCTACTCTTTTGAGCAACTATATGGTAGCTATACTGAGATGTGTCTATTTTGTATTATTTTAGATCATAGTCTTACTGATTTTAGATCATATTCTTACTGATTTCTTACAAAAATAAGTCTGACAAAATGACTGAATTAAAAGCTGGATACAATGATGCATCTGTTACATAAATTGTTAAATATTCCAGATGGTCTGTTACAAAACTGATGAACATCCGAAGTCATTTGGGATGTAAATAATTGTGAAGAACCATTAAAATGATATACATAATGGTTTATGTATATTATCATGAAATAACAGAAAATTGCAGTTTAAATTTTAAATCCTGACTGATGCTCTAAAATAAATTAATAATTATGACCATATTGCATGAAGAAAATACTATTAAAATGACTGCTCTTATAGAACATAACAAATACGTACCTGTCAAGCACGGCTCCGAAAAATACAGGACCTGCACAGAACCCTTCTACGCAGAAGGTTTCTGTGCATGCACAGAAGGGTTCTGCGCATATGCACATGCGCAGTAACTACTTTCCCCACCAGTCACATTACGGGATGGCGGCGGGAAAGTGGAGGAAGCAGCATGGAAATATGGGAAATGCCAGACAGGTATGACTAGATGCTGTGTTTTAGATCCATATGAAAAATCATACACATTTTATCTTCTTTTTTCATTCATTTATTGATATATCTGCACTGCATAATACATAAGAACCTGTAAGAAAGTATATGGGAAAGCTTTAGATGTATGTTGTTGCTGTTGTGTGCCATCAAATCGTTCCTAATCTGTGATGACCCTAATAGGGGGTTACAACATATGAGATGTTGTAGGAGTCGTTTATGATTGCAACCTTCCATTGAATGTCCATGGCTAAATGGGGATTTGAATCCTGGGCTATAGGACGATCCATTACACCCATACTGGTTGTATAAAACATAGACAAATGCAAACAACTCATAAAAATACTAAGAACACAGACAGCAAAGCCATTGTCACAGCAAACAGGTTGAACTATTGTCGTCATTGACTGCAACTCGCATCCAAGAATGCATTTTTCCCCTGAAGCAGGAAAAATGTCAGGGGCGTGAATTTGTTTAAGGTGGATCTCAGCTTGCCATGAAGTGACCCGCACACTATCATCTCGGAGTCAGCTCCTGCGGCACACATGAAATGAGACATGCAGGATTTATAGGTTGAACTATAGCATCACAAAAACTATAGGTCTCTCACAATTTAAAGTCCCCAGAGTTTAGAGTATTGAAGTCTCTATTCTTGGAGCATGAACCATCATGAATAAATAGTTTAACCTCCAATTTGTGCCTTCCCATGCTCATGTTTATCACATCAGACTGTACTAAATATTTGCACAGGCACACACATACAAGCAAAGTTATCAACAACTCTATGTATTACTGACTGACTAACTAATCAACCAACTAACCAACCAAGCAATCAACCAAGCCACCAAGCAAAACAATCCACAGGGAGGCATTAGGTGATTGGAGAGCCCCCAAGACCCATAATCACTCGTTGGCATGAAACATTGCATGGAATATTGATGGGCAATTGAACAGAAGGGGAATATATAATGAGTGTCTGGGAATAGAACAGAAAGGATGAGACTGAGAAGTATCTACACTATACAATTATTATATTTATTTATTTATTTATTTATTTATTTATTTATTTATTTATTTATTTATAGTCATATTTATATATGTCGCCCACTCAGGCAGAACCCGACTCAGGGCGGCATTACAACAAGTTCTAAAAACACATAAAAACACTTTAAAAGCCCCATATCCCACCCACTTTAAAAAAAACCATATCCCACCCACCCATCCCACCCACTATAAAAAGAAGAAGGGAGAGTTCTTAATTCTTTACGTAAGCCAGCAGGCGGGGACCTTGTTCCCATTCGGGCCCCACACCTGCCCTGCCAGCCAGGTCTTCAATCCTTTCCTGAAGGGCAGCAATTCTCTTTGAAGTCATTATAGCCATTTCATATCATTAACTTTCATATTTCTTTCCCATGGAATCTTGGGGTTCACAGTCTGTTGCGGTGGTTGGTTTCTGCTGCATTTCAGGAGACTACCATAAAGCTGTCTGCAAAAAGGAACCAGACTACAAATTCCAGGATTCCATATGTCAAAACCACGGCAGGTAATGTGCTATCTAAATGCTTTAATTCAGTCGTCTAGACACAGAGAAACTCTGCTGAGTCATTCTTAAGTATATCTTCTACCCATGAGAGGAGCATGCTAGGCTTAGACCCTCTTCATAGCTTTTATCACACATAATGACAGTTGGAAGAGTGGAAGGATGGTCTGTCAGTACTGGTTTACTGCAAAAGTCTAAACACACACGAAAAACGCAATGGGGGAGTAGCTGCGGGGAGCATGCTTTTTCTCTTCCTCTGCAGAGAACACATGCTTTAAGAATAACCAAGGAGGGTTTGAAGATAAAACAGACACTGTTAGAATCAGCTGTTTGTATGGATCAATTATTTCATGATCCAAGCCCAGAATCTAGTTTTAGATACCTCTAGCGTTCCATGTGCTCCGGTGTCTAGTCATGCCTGCTACATGACCACGGAAATGTCTGCAGCAGCAGACAGCGCTGGCTCTTTGGCTTTGAAACAGAGATGAGCACTGCACCCTAGAGTCAGATACGACTGTCTTTCAAGTAAGGGAAACCTTTACTTTTAGGGAAATATTTGAGACCTGCCAATTGAAATTAATTGACCTAGGAGGAGGTTAATTTATTTAATGTGTCCTTCCAAATCTCCTCCCAGGTCAAATGAGGCACAAATTGCATTTTAAATTTGAGCTCTGTTTGACTTCAACAGTCTGTAAAAATTTCACTTCAACTGCTCAAAACTGAACTAAGTAATTAACTAATTAGCTACCTCCTTGCATATGAAGAGAGACCCAATTTTCTTTTGTTTGCCTTGAATCTCCCACCATGCAACATTATTGGGTGACTCCAGGTTATAATATTATTAGATATATATATATATTTAAGTACCATTCCCCCACAATGTGTGACTCTAAGTCTTAATTAAACACCCCTCCTGTCACTCGCCTTTTTGATAAAACTGGAAAGCCTACAAAGTTCCCCCCTCTTTATTATTCTCTGTTTCCAGTAGTTCAACCTACCCCATATTCTTCATGACTCTTTCACTCACTGTCTTGAGAAGTGGTGTTGGTATTGACAACCCTTTGAGACATAATAACAGAGTAATGCATGGCACAAAAAGAAAACTCACAAGCAAACTCAGAAGGAAGAGGAGAGAAAGAGAGTGATTGCCATTTACTATTTTCTACACACAACCTTTCTACATTCTTGTTCTTTGGAAAACTTAGCAAAACAATCTTTAAGACATTTGTTGGAACACAGCAGTGAATATTACAGGTTCACCCTCTCTTGGTTTCTTCATACAAACTAATCTCTCTCTATATAAAGCAGAGATGTCTGTTTGTAACCGGTGGAAAGGCTCCTGCACCGTTGGGCCGATCCCGCTGAAATTTGGCACATGCCTACCTTGCCATTGCAAGATCAGCATAGGGGGTCCCAGATCCAAATTTGGGGTGCAAGCACACCAAAATTGGGAAAAATGAACTGTGCATGCATCCAGTTCTGGGGGGTGGTCATGCGCAGAACTGTTGAGCAGTGTCTTGAGACCAGTGCCATTACCATGCGTGCACGCGCACACCTGCCTCACGTCTGCCACCACCAACTCTCCCTTGCTCTGTCTCTCACACAGACTACCCCTCCCGGCCTTGTCCCATTTACCCTTTGAATTATCCGCCGGTAGAGGAGGCGTCTGTGGGGGCCAGGGCAGTGGAAGGAGGGAGGGCCAGCTGGCTGGCCAGCCATCCTGCCCTCCAGGCCAGTGGATGAGAAAGTGGCGTGCGGGCAGGCAGCGCTGGCCTCCAGACCCCCTTCGGGCCAAGGGGACGGCTGGAGGGGTGACCGTCCTCTTCCTTGCCCCTAAAGCACTGCCCCAGCCTGCGCTGCCACCCCTGCCCGCCGGCCATGGTGAAGCTGCTGCCAACGTCCCAGCCACGGGAGCAACGGATGACAAGCACTGAGTGAGGCCTCTTTTGACCGCGGCCGGCTACCCACTGCGACGGCAGCACAGGACACCAACACTGGCACAGCTGCCTAGGCTCCCCCAAGTACCAGGAGGAGGAGGAGGCAGCGTTGGAGCCCCAGTGGCTCCCAACACTGTCCGACTGAGTCCGCAGCTGTGGAAGAGAAATTGCTAGATGGCCGTCAATGGGCCCACTGGGCAGTCCTCCGCCTCATCAAAGCCCCCAGCAAGGGAGGCCTCAAGCCGGTCGAGCTGCAGCAGAAGGGGGCCGAGTGGCGGAATCCCCTGGACACCGACCGGGAAGAGCGGCCCGGGGTGCGACCCCTGGGCAGGCTGCCAGCAGGCAGCATGGGCCCCAAGCCAGCAGCCCACTCCAGGGCCTCAATATGGGCCAAGAGTCCAGGCTCCAGCCAGTCATCATGGGCCGTGGGCCGGGCTGGCGACGAGGCCGGCACGGGCTGAGCCGGCTCCACAGGCGAGACCTCCGGTGCGGGGCAGGCCTGGTAAGGGCGGGAAAACCCTGCCTACGAAGGGCAGGGCCCCCCTGCACAGAAGCGCCGAGAGGTGAGAGGCCGCAAGGCACAGCCGGCAAAGGAACCGGCGGTGCAGGCCCCCGGCGGGCCCTGCCCCGGCACACTCCCACACCCGGGGAGGGCAGGGAACCCGGAGGCAGGCCCGGGGGAGAAGCCATGGCTGAAGCACCACGGTGGGCACCGCCCCGGCGAGCAGAGGTGTGCGATGGGGAGGCCGAGCAAGCCGCAAGCCCCAGCAGGCTGCAAGGCCACGGCACACGGGGGATACCCCCGGAGGGGCGGGAGAAGCCCTGCGGCAGAGGGGAGCCCAGGCCACCCCGAGAGAGCCATGGCCAACCGCCATGGCCGAGAGGGAAACCATGCGGAGAGGCGGAAGCCCAGGCCGCGTGGAGGTTCCACCAGTGGGAGGGCAGCAAACACTGCCTGGCCTAGTTGGCGGAAAAAGAGGAAGGGTGGTCCAAGCCTCTCCCTTAAGGGAAGGCCCGGCCCCACCCCTTCCGGCCTCGTCCCGTCTCTCATGGGGCGGGGGCGGCAAAGTGCGTGGCAGCGGATCAGCGCCGCCGCACGTCCCTAATACTGGTTTACATCAAATGAAAATCAAGCATTTTAATTCTTTAAATAAAAATGCACAAGAAATGACTAATATTTTGTTTGTCACCGGGTTGCTAGTTATGTAGATTTGCACAGTAACCCAGTATCTTTCATCCCATACACAAATTCATGCTGGACCCAAAATGATTAAACTGGGCAATATCTTTCTCTGGGGTTACAATGGATGGTGTTTATAAAGCAGTCTGAAAGATCAATGGCACTGAGGAAAAACAGACAAGAAGCCGGTCAATAAATCCGGCAACAAGATTATTTTATCATAATAATAATAATACAGAAAATAATGGATGAATAAGTCTCAATAACAGTGGTGGCCAAACTTTTTGTGTCACGGGCTGGATCATGCTCCCCCTGGACACCTGAGTGGGCCGGTCATGCTGTAAAACACTGCTGTAAAACACGTACACGGCTGTAGTAAACACATTTGCACATTTGCAACAGCTGAGGGTGCATTTACAATAACGTTTATGGCAGTCGTGGGTGTGTTTACCAATGTGTGGGCACATTTTATGGCTGTCATAAATGCACTCACTTCAGCTAGTGGCGAGAGTGGTGGCAGGCCACGTGAAGTGGTGCTGTGGGTCAGGTCCAGCCCACGAGCTGTAGTTCAACCACCTGTTTAATAACAACCAACTGAACAACAAATCCTTTTCTTCACCTGTCACTACATTATTTTTGTTCATACATGATTATCCATCCTTCAGAGAATAAGTTACAACTTTCCATTAAACTGATCTCACAGGAAGCTAAACAAAATTACTCATGCTGACAATGTTTGCCGAAATCCTGTTCTTGCTCTGCTGTCTTCATATCTGGCCGTCCCATGCTTTCTTGCTTTTCGTCAAAATGAAAATCCTTAGTCTGTCAACAAATACAGTGAGAGAATATGCATTTTTGGAATACAGGTGAAGAGGGTCTTTGAGAATTTTGGATGCACTTGTTCTGGGCGCTGGTCTCACGTATTACATAGCATCTGTGCAAATATTTATCATCTGTCTGTGTGACCAGAAACTGTGGGTGCCATATAGAGCAGAACATCCTATTCATACAAGGTTGGGGAGCAAGGAGGTGACCAATGGAAAAACTCTTCTCTTAGGTTCTTGTTTCACAATGAGCATGGCCACTGGCACACTGGCTATGGGATTCCAAGAGCTGTAGCACAAAATCAACATTTTTCCAAACTTTGATTTTGTGTTAGTTGGGTACTAGGTGCTGCATTGGGATTGGAAGGATCCATGCTCTAGTACCCCCGGGCCACATAGTTCACTAGGTGATGTTGACCCAGCCACTCTCTCTTAATTTACTTCATAGGGTTGATTTCATAATAAGGGGTGGGGAAGGTGAACCTTATACATTGCCCATTGGTGGAAAATGGGGCATAAATGTAGATAATGAAATAAATGAAATGCTTAGCTTGTTTGGCACTGAACAGAGGTGGTTGTTAAGTATTTAATAAAATATTTTAGACCCATGACTATGGCAGTCACTCCTGAAACTAAGGTAGAATCTCTTCAAAAATATCGCCCAAAGTTTGGTAACAATGCTATTAAAAATGGCCTTGTAAGAAGATACAGTCTGAAATCGTGAACTTTACTTTTTGGGGGGCTACAACTTCCAGAATACCTCAGCCAACATTTCCAATCCCTCTGTGTCATGAAAAATAAAGCAAAGTACTGTACTGTAATTTCTGGCCTGGGACTGGTTTCTAAATAGTGTACTGCATTGCTGTTTCCATGGGTCTTTCTATCGCCTCTTAGACTTATTCCCACACTTCTAGTTAAAAAGGCATATGGATCCAAAGCGTCTGTTACAGGAGGTAAAGGAATTTGTAGGAAGAAGTGAATGCAGGGAGAGAATGTCACTTGACAGATTGTTGTTAGGGCCCCAGGGAAACTGTCAAAAAAGGAGCTCGATTCTGAAGCCTGCATGAAATAATCACAGTGCATGCGCTGGAGCAGATGAATTCTAGGCAGCCTTCACTATAGGATGCATGTGTCCTGTTTCTCCCCTGCTGTGGTCTAAAATGGAAAGCACATCTAGCCATTGTCCACAATGTAAACAGAAACTGTCTAGACTCCAGAGACATCTCTGCCTACATGGATTTTGAAGGGGGAGGGAGTGAAGGAATTTCAAGATATTACACCAGAGAAATCCACAAGAGAATGAATGATACACACACACACACACACACCACCCTATTGTGTAGCAGACAGCATGTTCTGAACAAGAAGTAGAGTTCTTGAGGTGATTAGCAGCCTTAACAGAGGAAAGTCTGTGCATGTTTATTCTGTCTAACTAGTGGCATTTCAGCAGCACCATGGGATCTTTGGCAAACAAAATCAAACAAGGTAGCATCTATTTCTGGAAGCAGAGAGACAGTTGCTGTCGAAACAGCTCAGATGTATGCATATTTTTGGCTCCCCTTGCCAAGGATTTACATGTTTCCTTAATGTGACAACCATCCACTTCGGTATTCTGTACATTAATTCTAGGGCTGGGGCTGGCGTTCCGCTCCCCTTATAGGGAATTTCTATTTTGAAAGAGAAATTGCTACTTTATAACCATCTCTTTTATGTTTTCAGCATCCAGAAATATTATGCACAGAACACAATTAAAATAAGACATCTTTTTAAAAAAAAACACAGTGGATTACAAATATGGCAGACGCTTCTAAAAATATACTGCTGTTTAAGTCCAAATGCTTTTGCCTTCCCCCAGGTCCCTTGCAAATTGCCCAAGGACCTTTCAAACAGACCTAGTTACACAGATCTAGTATTGTAGAGCCAGAAGGGACCCCAACTGTTTTTTTAAAAAACCCAATACTCAGTCAGTCTAGGGGTAAAGACATAGTCATCCAACTCTGTTTATAAACCTCAAAGCAACCTACAACTTATTTTACAGACATTATATATTTTGTATTTTAATTTTGTACATTATGTGTGTGTGTTGCACATGTGAACAAGTTTTATTTGGCATGAGTTTTTATTTGACTGCAGCCTTATTTGAAGCAAAGTCAATATCCAAAAAACATTTCTCTTAATATACAGCCCCCCTGGTGACTTAGTGGTTAAGACAATGAGCTGAAGACTGGAAGGTCGGGTTTTGATACCCGAGTGCTACACTTGGGCACATGAAAGGAGCGTCATTCGGGCGTCCCCTGAGCGGAGTTTCTCCAGAAAAAATCCTTTCAACCCAGAGTAATCTCTGACACAAAATTATTATTATTAATATACATAACACGGTGTTGATTTTGCTAAACTAAAACAGGTACTCTATATCAATCAACTATATGTTTTACTTTGTTATACAACACTTTACAATTCTAAGATCTAAATAGTATATAAATATTAGTCCATTAATTAGGCTTAAATCCTGTTGGTGGGCCTACTAGAGTATATTCATTGAATATTTGACTCAGTGGTGAGTCAAAACCTGTGTAACGCCTACATACTGTATTTATTGGGCCTATTCTATTTGAGATTACTAATTGCATCCATGCAAATAAATAGATACATTTCATGTGTACATTTGGAATATTGCTGCAAAAAGGATCTTGGATGTCAGAAAGGTAAATGTCACTCTTGCTTGAAAGCCAGTCGTAACTGACTCTAGAGTTCAGTGTTCATCTCTGTTTCATAGCCGAAGAGCCAGTGCTGTCTGCTTTTGCAGACGTTTTCGTGGTCATGTGGCATGCATGAAATGCTGTTTACCTTCCCACTGAAGTGGTCCCTATCTATCTACTTGCAATTTCTTGCTTTCGAACTGCTAGGTTGGCAGGAGGTGGGACAGATGATGGGAGCTCATTCCATCCTGCAGTATTCGGGCAGGCAGGGTTTGAATTCAGCTGGCCTAGAGTGAGCTCAGCTTTGTGCTGAAAAAGCTAGAATGCATGCACAAAAGTTCATACTGCAGCAATCATAAAATACACCAGCAGCAGACAATAATGTGTGCCACTTGTTCACAATCCCTATTATCAAGAGTTTCTATAAGATTCCTAAGAGATTACTGTGTCTGAATGTGCTGGACCTAAAAGGGAGACAGCATGACATCACTTGAATGTGCTCAATGGTGGACTGGACAGCATATTCACCTGACAGTGCAAAGTCTTTCTAAAGTTCCTGTATAAGAAGTCCCTATTTTATGTTATCTCCATCCTAATCTATGAGGAAGAAAATAAAAGAAGCAATTACTTTGCAGTACTCTTCAGAGACTGTGGTGGCTCAAGTGGTTAAGACCCTGAATTCGGCAACTGGAAGGTCAGAGTACTGCACGATGGCCTGAGCTCCTGTCTCTGCCCCAGCTCCTGCCAACCTAGCAGTTCAAAAGCAAGACATTGCAAGTAGATAAATAGGGACCACTTCAGTGGGAAGGTAAACAGTGTTTTGTGTACTCCAGTGTATGCCTGCCACATGTCCACGGAAACATCTGCAAATGCAGTCAGCGCTAGAGTCAGATATGACTGGCTTTCAAGCAAAGGTGACCTTTACCTTACTCTTCAGCAGTAAAGGTGTTTGCAGATAGAAATGTGCTGAGCTGATCTAGACCAAGGAAACTTTGGCTATTTCCTCTGAGGTCCTTAAGGTGGAAGGACATTTGAGTGGTCTGTAGTCTTCCACCACAAATAGGTTTGTCCATCCAGACAGGTGTTTTACGTGCTTAACTCTTTAAAAGCCTGGTCTTGAATCCTTATGTTCAAACACTTTAGTGCTAGACTTGGGCTGCCACCTTGTTTGCTGACAGTCTTTATCACATACATAGCAGGCAGATTTGAATTTGGCCTGTTTGGAGGGGTCAATTTGCTTTTAAAGAATTTTGCACAAATTTGGTAGCCATACTTAAGGGACAAAAGTAAACAGAGATTATAAAGTAATCAAAAAGTAAAACTGACAGATTTTTCATTCCTAGGCAAATTTCCCATGCTGGGAAAGGCAATAAATTGTCTTAAAGCTTCCCTGATTACCCACAGCCTTCTTAATTTGCTGACATATGTAAATTGCCTTCTCCTGCCTTCACCTGTAGCATGGTGGGTGACAGATGACATTTGCAATAATTGCTCCATAAACAGCTTTCTGCATTGCATGTGCTCTCTGCTTGTGGCAGTCTACAAGATCGATGATGTATTTTTATGAGTGAAGGTTGGGTGGCTTCTAGCTTATGGGTGATAAAAGAAAAGAAAAAAAGAAGGAGCCAGTTATGTTCAACTTGCAAGAAGAGGTAGGGTCTCAAGATCTAAAACAATTAATTAGTTAATTAAATAATAAATTAATTAAGTAGCAGCCAACAGTTTTCTGGGATAATTTTTAGAAGTTGTAAAAGAAAAAAGGGGCAATATAACCAATGCGCTCATACTATATCAGTTGTCGTCGTCATAGGTGTAGGCTTCTTCTTCTTCTTCTTGTCTAGGCCAAAAGTGAAACTACCACAATGAAGCCAACTTTTGGTGAATTCATTCTGTAGTTCCTTTCGCCTGATCTAGTGTGAAAAAAATTAGCTGGCAAAAGGTTGCTGTACGCCCAATTGTGGTTCAAAAATACCACAATCCTTGAGGAGGCTCTTTCTGTGTACCTCATTCTTATTATAAAACATCTTGAGGGCATACCTGTCAACCGCAGCTCTGGACAATCCGGGACCTGCGCAGAACGGTTCTGTGCAAGTTGCCTTCTATGCATGCAGGTTCTACACAAGCGTAGAAGGGTTCTACGCAAGTGTAAAAGCCTTCTACACAAGCATAAAATCCTTCTACGCATGCATAGAAGGTGACTTGCGCAGAAGGGAAGTGCAGTACTTCTTTCCCTCCGCTGCCAAATTCCGGGGTTTTGGCAGCTCTGGGCGGGAAATGGTGCAAATCGGTGCCAAAAAATGGGAAATCCCGGCCAATCCAGGAAGGTTGACAGGTATGCTTGAGGGTGACTTCTATGGAAACTGTTTTATTTTGTTATTTTTTGAATATAATATGATTATAATAGCTGTGTTGTCCCTTTCTTCTCTGATTGCACTTGAGGAAGAACGCAGAATAATTTATTGACTTAAGTACTATGGACTGATATAAAGACTCTCCCCTTGGAGTCTCTCCTTGGATGTTGGATTTAGGAGTGGTGCTAAGCATAACTAGCCTCTGGATGTTTCCAAAATGTCTGGATCTGCCTTCAGGACTCTTAGGGATTTTACTTTGTGGATTCTTTATTTTGTGGTGATGGTAAATGTATGTGTGCATTATTTTTTAAATGTTAAGTGTATATCTCAACATGTCTGGCTGTTTTATGTGTGCATTTTATTTTTAAAAAAATGGTAAATATTTGGCATCTGAGCACCAGGTGCAGTTTTAGAAATCAGAGTAAATAAAATTAAACAATCATTGAACCTGTCCTTGTGGACTCATTGCTTTCATACCAGATGGATGAGTGCCTTATACTTGTTAATACATCAAGAATCACCCTCCTAATTTGGCTCCAAGAGTGACACAAACAAAACCAGTTTGTACTGGAACAACTATTAAATATTCTCCTTAACCACTTTGAACTTGAGCTTCTAATACCTTGGTTAGAATGCCAATAGATAGACAATTATCTGCCAAAGACCCATCCGTCCAACCTCCCTGAGACATAGAAAGAACAAGAAGCTGGGTGTGTGAAAATGTGGGAGAATGTATTGTTTTTACCATATATATTTTGGATTATGGATGTGACAGACCTCTGCAGCTCCTTACATCTACTTGTCTTTTGACCTGAGTGCTTCAGCAATCTTATCTACAAGCACATATGTCAATTAACTCCAGGAAACAGCTGCTTAATACATGTGACAAAATGAATGAATTTAGGCTACAATAAATATGCTAGACTAGCTAGCAGGCTAATTCAGCAATGCTTTCGGATTCCATATTTCAAGCGTGGATTTCTTCATTACATGGTTTTTCAGACAGATACTTGCAAAGATATGCCTGCTGTGCAGACAATGAAGAAAGAAGCAGTCCTTGGTTGAAGGAAAACCAGTCTCTGGAAGCATGAAATGCCTCCATTAATGAATGGTTTCCTCTGAAAAGTATACTAACACACATCAAAGCAATGCAGGAATCCTCCTGGCAGATGATTTGGTGTGTTGTCCAAGAATCTGGCTACATTTTATTTCAATTAAGATATGTCTTTGTCTTTGAGCTTCGGTGGGTTTTGGGATGACTGAATGAAGAAATATGTTTTTTTGGATTCTTGCAGAAGCTACAAACCTATGGAGGCAGCTCACCAATTCAAGGAGAAAAAATGGGGGTGAGCTCCTGGGAGAAAGGTAGGATATAAGTGAAGCAAATAAATAATGAAATACATATAAATATTTAATCAGCAACTATCATTTTAGAAGGAGGAGAGGAAAATAATAATTATTAGGTTCTCATTAGAGCTTTTGGTTTGTTTTTGCAAGTATTCCAACTAAGAACACAAGACTCCTGTTGAATGAGACCAAAAAATGCAAATGACATTTTTTTACTATGACCAGACCTTTCTGAGAAGCTTAGATATAAGACTTGAAAGAAATAGCCCTGTCAGGGTATGATTCTTCTGAACATGGAGGCTCAATTTAGCTGCTTTAATTAAAAGTGTTGATAAGGCTGTCCCTTCACTTTATCTGAGCAATTCTTAATCCTGTTATGGAGAAAAGACCAGTGCAATGAGCATAGTTTGGAAGCATTTTTTTTTAAAATGACAATTTTTTTGGAGTACAACTCCACATTATTTTTTTCAATAGAACTGATTACATTGGCTGGATGATTGAAGGAGTTGTAGTAAAAAAAGTAACTTTTTTGAGTCTTATGAAAGGAGAATGGCTTTTCTCAGGCCATGTTGGGAGATTGAGTTTTGTTGACATAGTGTCATGAGAACTTATTCCCTGCAACAATTTCTCATGTCATCCAGTAAGTTTTACTTGGAGAAACTAGAAAAATAGGGATAATGACATAATTTTTCCTATGGGAATATTACCAAGTCCCTTGTAAACACATCTAATCTACCCTTTTGGAGATACTGGTAGACCAGCATTAGAAGGAGTCTTGTGAAGGCATCTATTGTGCTGGCTTTCCTTTAGTCAACTAGTTCCACTAATGTACAACATGTATGTATTTGCAATAGATACTTCAGGAAAATAATATGTTTCGTATATGGATATTTATAGTAAATTACTTATCATAGTGCTTAATCCACCAGCTCTTTGGGAATCAGCTAGTAAATCCTGCCTAGCCTGAGAGCCAAATGAAAAGTTACACTGAAAAAGTTGGCTCAATTTTGATTATCTGTTTGGGGAAGCAAGTATGGGACTAGGGGAGGGATTCTCAACTTGGCCCGTGGGCCGAATGCAGCCTGCAGTGCCATTTCATTTGCCCCCCTCCCCTCCACTGCACCAGGAAATGCCATGTGGTGGAGGAAGGGCAAAATGGCCGTCCGGCCCTCAAAGCTGCCTGAGGAAGTGTGACCCAGCTCCTGGCTTTAAAAGGTTGAGAACTCCTGGACTAGAGGAACCAGAAAGATGATCCGGGAGTTTGCTCACAGCAAATGATACATCCACAGGAGACGATTGGTGCCTGGAAAATATTTCCACATAATTGGGCCATAAATGTGGGAAGGAAGGGCAGATGGTGGCCATTGCTGTCTGTCTGCCTTTGCTTGCGGGAAGGCAATATGGTGTGTTGTAAACCTGCAAAATAAACAAAGCAAACATCCAGCACATTCCGCTTCCTGAGACTGCATATGGTGGCTTCATGGCTTCCAAAACAAGACTCGATGTTCCAAATGAAGGCATCAGAAGCGATTGATAGGGTGTGTAAATTTGATTGACTATCTGACACATCTTTAAGTGGCTTATTCCCATTGATGCTCATTAGTTAAAAAAAGGTTCATGTGGAAAAGAGCAGCAGGAATTAGTCTTGGGTGCACAAAGCAAGAGTGATGAGTGGGTTTATCATCCTTTTATGTGGTTGCCCTTTGTCTCTCTTCGTAAATGCATTATGAATAGTTTCCTGACAGTCTCAAGTGATCCATAGAGACATCTTAGCATTCTTGCAAAAAATCTTTAATGGATATTTACCAAGAAAAATTAACCCTTTAGAGTGGTATTGAACTACAGACCTGAAAATTGCCGAGGAACCTATTCAAAAAACAACATCATTTTCCTTTTGTGACCAACATTTTCCTTTCATTACATAATTTTTGGGGCAATTTCTTTGGTCAGTAGTAATATTCTTGATAAACAATAGGGAAAGTAAGTAATAAAGAATCTTGTAGCAGCTTAAGCACTAACAAGCTTTTATTCTGTGGCAGTGGCCTAACACTTGTGAAACCTTAAATCTTTTTTATAACTAGCTGATTACCCAGCCTTGCTCAGTTTTATTCCCCTGTAAGTGTAGGGGCCTGAGACGCCGTCGCTGACTTGTCTGAGCACTGCCCAGAGTGGGAAATATCCTAAATGGGCAGTATAAATATCCTAGATGTGCAATGCGCGCATACCCACACGCACACACACACACACACACACACACACACACACACACACAAACAAAATTAGTCTGTGCAAGCATATCAGAGAATAAACAAAACAACAAAAACAAAAAAGACAAAATGTTGTGGCACCTTGAAGACTAACTCCTATATTTAAATGTGAACTTTCATGGATTAAGTCCACGAAAGCTCTCATTTAAATACAGGAGTTAATCTGTAAGGTGCCACAATGTTTTTGTCTTTTGTTGTGTGGTGTTTTTTCTTTGTTTACTCTCTGATGAAGTACTGAGGGGCACCCAGCCTCTTTTCTCCCTGCAACTTCTGCTATGGCCTACAACGGACGCCCAGCACATTTTCAGAAAAACTACATTTCCCAACGTCCTTTGGCCCTCTGGTAGCTGCATTGGGAATGAGTAGGGAAAAAGGAGGCTTTTTTCCTTTAAAGTGATTGCCCTCCACAGATACACACCGACCCCGACTCTCTCCCCTCTCTCTCACACACACACAGCGAAACATGTGTGGATGTACCATGGCCAAGGCGAGGCTGTTATCGGCCAGCACCAGGTATTGGGGCTCCCACCTGTGCAGGAACTTGGCGGTGAGGATCTTGCTGAGGAAGGTGCACGGGTGGCGCATGACGCACACCTGGATGTCAACCTCCTGGAGCAGCTTGTACCTCATGCCACTGCAGTGGACGCCCCACCAGCAGAGTGCCGACCCCAGTTTGGCGTCATCCAAGGCTGCCGGTAACCTGTCGCCCAGCAAGGGCTTGCTCTCCATGGGCTGCTGTCATGGCCGCCACTGCCAAAATCCATGTCAGCAGGGTGGGTGGGGATCGTGTCCCCACACCTTACTTTTTGGGGGGAGGTGGGGTTGTTGTTGTTTGGGGTGGGGTGGGAATAAAAAATATCTCCCCTTCCAACACCCTTCCCCTGAACCCCCCCCCCTCCTCCAAAAATAACACACACATTGCCCCCAACAATTTCCTGCTTTTACACAATGAAACATCTACAGATTGTGTTTGGAATGATTAGGGAAAGAGGAGGCTGTGGAATAAGGATGGGAGGGGGTGGTGTGTGAGAGAGACACAGGGAGAGGGAGAGTTGGTGATGGTAAAAGTGAGTAAAAGTGAGGCAGGCGCGGGCGCACGCATGATGATGACGCTGGGCTTGAGCCGCAGCTCAATGGCTCACTGAGTCAGAATCTGTGCACAACCACTCCCCCCTAGAACTGTGCATATGCGCAGTACATTTTCCTGATTTTGGTGGCTTACACCCCACAATGGGTTTTGGGACAGACACACACCCCCAGTGCTGATCTCGCAAGGCCAAGGCAGGTGTGTGCCAAATTTCAGCCAGATTGCTCCAGGGGTGTGAGAGCCTTTTCAGCACATACAAACCTAGACTTCTGTTTTATAGATATAGACTAGCATATTTGTGCCCGGCCAGCCAGGCATTTTTAAAGTGTGTGTTGGTGGTTAGGGGTGGTTTTTGGTGTGCACAACCACCACCACCCATACAATATCACTCCAACCACCAACACACACATTAAAAATTCCTGGCAAGGCAGGAGTGTCGTGTGTGTGTGTGTGTGTGTATTGTATGTGTGTGTGTGTATTGTATGTGTGTGTGTATTGTATGTGTGTATGTGTGTGAAAGAGAGAGAGAAGCTGTGTGTGTGTGGGGGGGTGTTGGTGTGTGTGGGTGTGTGTATTGTCCCCCCAACCCCCCCCAAACCCAGGGGACCAGGCAGAGAGGGGATTCCTCCCACAGGAACCCCATTATTAAAGAGAAGAAACCAAGCGGTTTCTTCTCTTTAAAAATGGAGTGTGTGTGTGTGTGTGAGGGGGGAATTGATCCCCTCTCCTGGGTCTCCTGTTTCTGGGAGGGTTGGGGGGGGGACAAAAGGGGTCTGTCCTCCCAACCATTCCAGAGCCAGGGAACCTGGCAGAGAGGGGATCCCCCTGCATGACACCCCATTATTAAAGAGAAGAAACCAAGCGGTTTCTTCTCTTTAAAAACGGAGTGTTTGGGAGGGGGGTGGATTCGATCCCCTCTCCCGGGTCTCCTGTTTCTGTGAGGTTTGGGGGGACAAAAGGGGTCTGTCCTCCCAACCATTCCAGAGCCAGGGGACCTGGCAGAGAGGGGATCCCCCTGCAGGACACACCGTTATTAAAGAGAAGAAATCAAGCATTTTCTTCTCTTTAAAAACAGAGTGTTTGGGAGGGGGTGGATTTGATCCCCTCTCCCTGGGTCCCTGCGTTTGGTGGAGGGGACAAAAGGGGTCTGTCCTCCCCCAACCCTTCCAGAGCCAGGGGACCAGGCAGAGAGGGGATCAAATCTACCCTTTCCCAAACACTCCATTTTTAAAGAGAAGAAACTGCTTGGTTTCCTCTCTTTAATATGGGGGGTGTCCTGTGGGGGGGGGGAATCCCCTCTCTGCAGCACCTTTGCCTCCCGGAGAGAAGGAATCTCCATAACGGAGGGGCTTTGCTTGTCTCTGGGTTGGCTGGGAACAGAACATTCATTAACAGCCAACCCAGAGAGAAGCGAGTTTTTCTCTCCGGTAGGCCAGGATGTGCTCTGGCCTCTCCTTTGTCCATGCAAGCATCGAGGCCACGTGGCCCGCAGGGACAGAAGGAAAGGTTGGTACTTCTCCCGATGCAGAAGGCTGCGCTGAGAGGGAAAGAGTTTCAGAGATCCAGCCGGAGCTGGCAAAAGGTAAGTGCGGTCGGTGGGGGTAAGGGAGGGGGGGCTAGGTGGTGGGGAGGGGGGCATGGTTACTGGGGCCATGCCTCACCCACCCACCCCCTAACCCCCACCAACCACACTTACCTTTTCCTGGGCACTTACCTTTTCCTGGCCCCGGCTGGGTCTTTCAAAGTCTTTTCCTCCAGCTCCCGACATTTTTTTTAAAGTCAGCGCACACGTTCCTGGCCTCCCCTGTGCTCGCATCTCTCAGCCTGATTGGCTGAGGGGTTGCGCAGCGCAGAGGACTCTGGGAATCGTAGTTCCACCAAAACCCCGCAGCATTGGGTAGGCAGGGGTTACGGTGAGTATGGAGGGCTACGTCGGGGATGGTTAGGCCTGGCGTGGGAGCCTTTGAATGAACCCAACGGTTAAGGGCTCTTTTTATAGGTATAGATTAAGGTTCTTTCTGCAACATTATGGTTTTTTTTATTTCCACAAGTTTTTCTCTGCCCCATTACTAAAATCTCAGTTAATAGGAAAGGTCTATAGTTTATGTCCAATAACCAAGCATTTTGATGTACTTCCCTTTCTCCTACCTCATCCCCTTCAATTTGCAAATATAGTAGCTTGCATAAACATCCTCTGGCATTTCAGTTTCAGATGTTTCCAAAAATAATTTTGGAAACCATATGAACGTGAGCAGCTAGTGTAAAATTATCGCAACAGAGTTCAGGAAAAAAATGCTGGTATAAATCTCTAGTTCCCAGAATCCTCCATCTGGCATGGCCACTAAAGGATTTTGGGATTTGTAGTCCTCCAAAGTAACATTTCTAAGCTCAGCATCTACTATTGTGCAGTAAAGGAGCATAATTGTACCACCATATGTTGATGGAAAACATGCCCTATATGTCCTGATGCGTATAGGCTGCGGTATTTGGCTATGGTAGTTGTACTTAATTGGTCAAACCAAACCAGTGCAACAGTTACGAATTGGGCAGTCTAAGGGTCAGTGAGGCAGGAGTTGTGGCAGAACGGAAATGTTAGTGAGAACGGAAATGGGCAGAGGAATGTGAGTGTTGAAGGGTCAATTAAAACTAGGACTGTAAACCAGAGGGGTTCAACCCTGGGATCAGGATAACCCAGTTGCTCCAATTCTGCCTGTCTGTTGAGCAGAGGGAGGAGGTCTTTCTGTGTCTTTGTGAATGTTGAACTGCCTCTGTATTCATTTGTCTGAGAATATTCCTACGGTTATCCGTGCATTTCTCTGTGTACAGATACCTCTACCGCAATGGGCAACAGCTACTGTAAATGGAAATCCTTTCTTTCCTTATCTTCATAGGCAGAAGAGGAAATATTGCATCCCTACCCCCACCCCCACCCCGGGACATGAAAGTGGGTTAGCTAATTTCTGATGCTACAGACATAAAAATTTTACGCCAGTTGTATGCCATGCACAGAACTGTGACAGCTGCTGCTTTGTTTCATGGACTTTTAAAAATCCAAAGATTTATGTCGGACATTTTTATCTTTCTGAACCATGAGCCAGCTCTTCTGTACTTACTTTCTCTGTGTTATTTACTTTTTATTGGAAAAGGACACTATAGTTATGTAGACTGCTGAAGAGGTATTTTATATGAACTGCAGAAACCTTTATAGGAAAATAAAGCACTCCTTATCTCACTAGAGGCAAGGAATCTTATCCACCTTATAAATTACTTGTTTAGATGATCTGTCAAGATAGTCTAAATCAATTGGAATAGTGAATGTAGTGAGTGTTCTTGACATCTCTAATGAGAAGAAATTATTATGGTATGGGGTCACAGGAGAGCAACTAGCAAATATAAAATCAGTAATGAAAGGAGACTGTATTTGCATGCCTGCCTATGCTTTAGATTTAACTAAGATATTAAATAGTCTGTTACTACTACTAAAGAGTTGTAGCCCCAAAGGGTAGTGGGATCCTACAGATGTAGAGGGTACGAGGTGGTCAAAAAACATCAACACACTTGAAAATGGGGTCAAATCTGTATTTGATAGAAAGCACCAACTGCGACCTTACTTTATGGCTATTTTTAAATGGATGGTTATATCTACAGTAGAATCATGTCAGCTTCAACACAGTGATGCATCTTATATTAAACCCTTTAAAGTATTTAGCAGTTATGATGGTGCCAAATGGTGTTTTAAATAAATGATGTCCCCTGTCAAGGGAACAAGGAGAATGGGAAGTGTGAGCACTGTGTAGGATTTGTAAAATCTTTTTATCCTTGCCTAGAATGTGGTTTTTTTCCTTGTGGACTGAGATTCAGGTCAAGAAATGGTCTGCAGATTTATCTACCACCACTAATATCCTGCTCAGGGAGCTTAGAGTGTCTTGTAGGGGGCCATTACCACAGGTTGCCATCTGTCATTCACTTTCTTTGAGGGAAAGAGATTGCCTGTTTGCCATTGGGTCATTGACTAGACCAGAATTTCCCAACCTTTGGTTTTTGGACTTCAATTCCCAAAAGCTTAAGTCATTCTTGAAAGCACTGATCAGCCAATGTTCTGACTTATGCTTCTGGGAATTGAAGTCCCCCTGTGGAAGCTCATGCAATAGTAATAATAATTTTGAGTCAGAAATTATTCTGAGTTGAAAGGATTTTTGCGGAAGAAACTCCACTCAGGAAATGCCCGAATGAAGCTCCTTTCATGTCCCCAAGAGCTGGGACAGAGACGGGCGCTCAATCCATCATGCATTACCCAGGTCTCAAACTGCTGGCTTGCCAGCCTTCCAGCTAACAAGGTGAGCTTCTGGACCTCTGAACCCTAGTAGACACAGCTTACTGAAATTGTAATAAAACTCAAACTTTGTATCTCATGGTTTTCATCTTTCCATTTAAGGATAATAGCTGGTAACCACACTACACTTTGGTTGACCAAGTCCTTTTACATCTATTTTATATATAGCAAATGCTATGATGGCATTAGATTTGTATCTTCCACCCTTCCACACCCCACCTTAGGAAATCCACCAGCAAGATCATCCTCTGCAACCCTACTTCTCCCCACTTCCACTGCTAGACATCAGCAGGGGGTAGTTGATGCTGGCAGACCAACTTGGTGATGATTAAAAAGCACCCAAAGTGTAGTAAGGTGGTTGCAGCTGCCATCTACCCAGATGTTTCCAGGAGATATGTGAAGTGCTGTAGTAGCTTTACTTGTGGTACCTCTTCCATATGCTGAACCCCAGTATGATAAAACAATGCTTTCAATTTATTCCCCACCCCCTTTACCCCAAAATTAATTCTTCCCAAGGGAGGATAGCCTCAGCCATGATTGGCCTTCTGGAGCCAAGAGTTCTGGTATTCACCCCTTACCATGCTTCGAGACCATGTCTGATTAAGGATTTTAAAAATAGCAGAAATTAAGCCCTCAAGTTCAGAAATTGTAAAGACATCATTTCTTATTTGCAAGTGAATACATGGCTGTTGAATATAGCATTTACTTAGTAGAGGGGTGCCCAAACTACACCAAATTACATAGTTTGGGGACCCCTGGTTTGAGCAGAGAAAATGGCAGCCTAAAAATCGATCTCATCTTGTTGCAAAACAGATTGCAAGGTGCGTTTTACTTCTGCTTCTGGTGAGAGGAACCATGTGACTGACCTGCTAAGCCATGTCACTGGCCTGAGGCCTGAAAAATTTGGGCACCCCTGGCTTAGTAGAATAGAAAAGACAAAGAGGTGAGGGAGGGAAAACTTTCTTGTATTTTAATATTACTTACATGTCTGAAAAGAATCACAGCGTCCCCTTGACAATAGAGCAGAACATGAGCAAGTGAGGCAAAAATAGTTATTTTCCCTTCTTTACGTGTGCTGAAATCGCCTTCTAGTTCTATTAATAGTGTGTCCTGTCTCACATTTTCTTCTGATGATATACACTTTTGTTTCAAGCTCTAGATCAAGAGAATGAGAGATTGAGAATTATCTGTACCTGGATTTAAAAGAGTAAATCAGGTAGGGGGAAACAGGAAGCCATTGATGACAGAACGTTAATCCTGCATTTAGCTCCAAGATTTAGGGATGGTAGGTAGATCAGTAGACTGCAAATAGAGATATTGCTAACAAAAACAGGTATGTTCCTGGACCAAATTATGTCTTCACATCAGAACTTGGATACTGTATTGAATGACTTCAGTTATATTTCAAATAATTTCTGAAACCTGACCAATATTGAGCCTGACTTCTGAGATTGGAATTGTGTGGGTCGGGTCAATTCTGACCTATGACAATCCTTCCTAAGGCTTTCTTGTTATAAAGTACTCATAAATAGTTTACTCACCCATCTTTCTGGCAATGTTTTGGGACTGAGCAGTTTCCCAGGGACTATACAGGTGGCAGGTTCTTTAAAGCCATCAGCTGTGCATGTTCCAGGTGACCTGATCTGGCCTGTCTCCTGAGAGGCACAGTGGGGATTCAAACACCTTATCCCATCTTTGCAGCCAGGTGTCCCAACCCACCAAATTCGGCCAGCATTACATTGCTGAGAAAAGAAAAAAGATAAAATTTGCAATGGATACAAAACTAAAGAACTCCCTTGCTTGAAAGCCAGTCATGTCTGACTCTAGGGTGCAGTGCTCATCTCTGATTACAGCCAAATAGCCAGAGCTGTCTGTGCCTACCAATGTTTTCGTGGTCATGTGGCAGGCATGATGGCACCTGAGTGCATGGAACACTGTTACCTTTCCTGCCAAAGCAGAACCTATTTATCTACTTGCAATCTCTTGCTTTTGAACTGCTACCAGTAGGTTGGCAGGAGCTGGGACAGATGATGGGGGCTCAGCATCTTAACCAGTTAGCCACCACAGCTCACAATGGCTACAAAATAATAAACTTAATAATTCATTTATTTATGGTTGCTCTGTAATAATGCAAGACAGATTTTACAAGGACTTCCAAGAAGCGGTGCATGACACACCATTATGATCCAGATGAGAATTAGGAATTGAAGAAGCACTATTCTGTGTGTGTTTTTTTTTTGGAAGAGGTGTTAAGATAAGAATGTGGATACATACTGTATTTATTTCTTTATTGATTATATAAGAAGGCATTTCTCATAGTCTAACGCAGCAAGCTGATGAGGTTGTTGGTAAACAAAAGCCTTAATTCAAGAGATATGTGTATAATTGGCATCCTTTACTGGCAAGAAGAAGCTGTGGTGAAATTACATTAACAGATGATAAAGGATGATAAAGATAACACTGATTTTCATTTTGCAGTCTTCAGAACCTCTTTAGAGAAGCGTCTCTTGATTCAAATGATGATATCATTGTCAACAGAATGATTGTAAACAAAGTCCAATATGCAGATGGTGCAGACTTACTGGCTCACAATTTAGGTCAACTGCAAAATTAGCTAGAGCCAGTGAAATAAGTAAATCTCAGTCTGAACAGTGCTTGGCCTTGAAATTCAAACAATGAGAAACAGCTGAACTGATAGCTCCACAAGTACTTGTAGGAAAACAAATGCAGGAAGAAGGCGATACCTTTATTGGATCACTCAAAAATAAATCATTGTGCAAGCATTCAGAGCTTCAAGGTCTCTTCATCAGGCAGGCATAAAATTATCAATGAAAGTTCATGGCAAGATGTTACTGCCAGCTGCTCTTCTTAGGAAAAAAAAAGCAGTAACAGGCTTGTATGGTATCACTACACCTCTCCCACAGGAAGCTAGGTTTCTGCTATTACTCTCACATGGCCTTGGGAAGCACTAGTTTCCTTTTGTGGCCAGACAAAGGTAAAAGGAAGCTGCATTTGTTGTGTATTTTGTATATGGATCACACAGCTGTCTTTGTTTGCCTAAAGTATTTGCAGGTGGCTCTCACCTCCATGATCAGCTTCCCCACCCCAAGTAGAAAATGCAATTTCTCTACAGAAAGTGGTGCTTTTTATGTTCTTATGAAGATACAGTAGTTACTAGCAGAGGTGCCCGTCCTTCGTCTGACGCTGGGCTGGGGAGAAAGTTGTGCCCCCCCCTCTCCTGCACCGAGCTTACCTCACTGTGCCCCAGTGGCATGGAACGGCCTGCGCAGAGGCCACTTTGGGGGAACGCTCCTTGAGCCGTGGGCTCTGCAGGCAGAGAAATTTAGGGGGGTGGATAAATGATAGGGTTTGATTCACCCAATTTCCTGACCTGACCAGCGGATCTGCTGAGAGAGCGAATAGCTAACCCAGTTACCCATTAGAATAATCACTCATCTCCAAGCTCAACTTTACCCCGGGTGTAAACAGATGCCATGTTTACCCCTGCCTAATCCCTAAACAATGGTGTTTTCCCCAGTCTGTGTTTGGCCAAGTTAACTAACTTCCCTCCGAGAGATTCCCAATTAACCCGAGTAAACAGGTGATGTGATTTCTGTCAGATGACTGTTTTTGCCACCGTTGCGCTTTTACTCCTATATATGATGATGCCTTTTTCCCAATAAACCACTGATCTTATCCTCCTCCATGCTGCCTCGTATCGTTTCTTGATCAGTCTCCTCCGGGACCTCCGGCCCTCTGCGGCCCCGATTCCTACACCTCACGTGTGTGTGTGTGTGTGTGTGGGGGGGGTGTTTTACCCATTGCAGCATAGCATGCCCCCTGGTTGCCTTGGAAGGAAAGGGTGGAAAGTTGCACCCCCCCTTCCCTTCCATGTTTGGAGGCAGCGATCTCCTTTTGCACTCCAGGTGCTCTTGGAGTTGTACATGCAGTAAACCTATTCATGTGGATTCACAGAGACTTGGGCTTCTGGGAATTGAAATTCAAGAATAGCTGGAGTGCCAAGGTTTACCATAACTGACCTATATGGTGCCTGACCTAGCAGGGTAAATGGACAAAATCTCTACCATGTACATACTGCACATGTGGGATAGCATTCTGGGAATTCAACTGAGAGAAAACGTGTGAAGTTCTTTTTGTTCGAACTTGTAACAAGGAAATAAATTAGGATGTGGGATGGAGTCAAAGCTTGTGCGCTTAAGGTTATCTAGAAACCTTGATGTGTAACTCAGTTGCTTAGCCACTATTCAACACTAACAAGATTAAACCCATTTTTTTGGAGTTCGGACTTACAGAGAGTATGCAGTCCATATCAGAAAACATTGCATTCTATTTCCAGACTTTCTGTTGGCAATATATACAGTATTTCTCTGTTTATGTCCCTCTGTTCCTCTATTTATTAGTATCTATGGCATTGAAGTTTGGAGAAGTTGTTTCTGTGCCTATCAGATCTGAAGGATTCTAAGAACTGTAGTCCAAACTCCCATTCTCCCCAAATCTAATAGCTATAGACTTATATAGCTATATTCTGGTAAGGTCTCCCTTGCTCGAGAGCCAGTCATGCCCAACTCTGGGTGTGTGTATGTGTGTGTGTGCTGTTCATCTTCATTTACAGCCAAAGATCCAGTGCTGTCTGCATCTGCAGACATTTCTTCATTTACAGCCAAAGATCCAGTGCTGTCTGCATCTGCAGACATTTCTGTGTTTGCGTGACAGACATGACTAGATGCTAAAGTGCATGGAACACTGATACCTTTCCCACCAAAGCAGTACCTATTTATCTACTTGTAATTTCTTGCTCTTGGCAGGATCTGGGACAGAAGACAGCCACTCACTCCATCGCGCAGCACTTGTGTCTCAACTTGCTGGCCTTCCAGTCAGGCTAAATCCTGTTGCTAGTTCCAGATGGAGTAGACACACTGAATCAACTGTTGAACAGTGTAGAGCAGGGGTTCCCAACATTTTTAAGCTGGGTGCCAGGTCACACTCTCTCAGTCAGCTTTGAGGTCCGTACGGCCATTTTGCCCTGTCTGCACAATGGGGGTGGCCATTTTGTCCCAACAGCTTCAGATGGGTGGCCATTTTGTTTCTCAAATGCCCTTGGAGGGGTGGGGGGTCACATGAAATGGCACCATGGGCCAGATTTAGCCAGCAGGCCCTAGGTTGGGAATCCCTGGTGTAGAGTCTCATTACTACAGTAGGATTACTCTGCTTGACATTATCAGTAAGACTTCGGCTAATGTGATTTTGTTGTGTTCTGATTTTTAAGTATTTTTCAAACCCTTATACCCAAATGAGTTTGAATGCAGAAGATTTAGATTCTGCACACTTATACCCAATTATGCCTAGAGAAATATTTTAGTTTCTAAGGACCTATGCCCAATATCCTTAGAAGAGAGTTTAGGTCTTTGGTGAGTTCTGTTTTAACTCATCAGCTGCTTGCTCGTGTGCCAATTGCAAGCAGCACCTCCACTTTTTCAAACCCTCATGATCTAATTGAGTTAGAAAACAATCCAGGAGAAAAGCTATTTCAAAACTGAATTCTTTATTAATGATCAATATTAAGGAAGCCCTTGCTACTCACTCTACAAACTGGAGTTTTTGTCAGAATGGTGTGCCATACAAAGAAAAGTTACAGGTTTCATACATTTTCCCCTTCCTTTCCCCCCTCCCAAACCTCCCTCCCAAACTCAAAAAGTGTTGGCTAATAAGCAATTAATGTTCATTTTGACCTAAAGGTTACAAAAGTTCTGATAACTTTTCTATCCTCTGATTGGCTCTTTTAGGTTTCTAGCCTGTCACTAAGCGTGGAATCGAAACTAGGAGGCTAGGAGGTTTAAGATTTTAAAACCATTTGGGTGATGGAGATGGGAGATAGTGTCGCAGTCTCGGATGTCCCTGGAACCATTACATCTGGAGTTTTATTCCTTTTTCTTTTCCTGTCATAAATCTGTAACAAAAACTGATGGATAGTTTGTAGGTTTGGGTGAAGGGATGGGTAACACTCTTTAGAAAAATATTCTACAAGCTTCCTTATCTCTTAACCCAAAGATGCTTGCAAAGGGCTTTTTGGTTCCTACTCTCAAAGATGCTTACAAAGGGCTTTTTTGGTTCCTACTTCTTTTTATTAAATGTTACATTTTGCTATCCTATCTTTCTGATACTGAATATATAGAATATAAACTATCCTTTATATAATGTCTCTAAAGTTAAAGATACTTGTGTAAAATTCTTCGTAAATAGCAAGTGAGTGAATAAATGAACATAGTAACCATTATGTGAGTGAGCTAAGAGAGACATAAGAATAAAGAAATAAAGAAGTAAGGAAGTAAAGGTTAATGTTAATGGAATAACACATAAGAACAATATAACCTCTTTGTGCTTAAGTATATAAGCTAACATGTGTAAACTAACATGTGTATAAACTGGCTATTATAAGGATTTTATGTTATATAGTATACTAGCTGATTATCCGGCGTTGCTTGGGTTTGTTCTTTTCTTTAAAGTACGTATAGTTCTGCCAGCCTCCCCTTCCCCCAAATCAGGATAAACACTAAGGCATGGCCCACCGACCCACCTGCCTGTTGCCCTTCTCTGGAGAAGCCATGGAGGGGCATGAAGGTAAAATATGGCAGCGGGGGTGGGGAGGCAAGCAAGGCGGAGAACCAAAGAAGGGCGACAGGCAGGCGGGTCGGTGGGCCATGCCTTTGTGTTTATCCTGGTTCAGGGGAAGGGAAGGCTTGCAGAACTTGCTTGGGTTTTCTTCTTTTACGGGCTGAGACTGCACCACTGAAGGAAGCTGTGGCCCTGCCGGTGGGAGTGCCCCCTTTGTGACCCACTTTTGGGGTGCAAACCCCAAAATGGGGTTCGAGACCCCCAGGGGTCATCTCACCAGTTCAAGGTAGGTGTGTGGCAAGTTTGAGTGGGATCCGTCCAGGGGTGTGGGAGCCCATCGATAACATACAAGACCACACCTCTGTTTTATAGATATAGATTTGAGAATATTGTAAGCTATATCTCTAAGACTATTAGTATAGTGTTTCAAAAAGGGTAGATATAATAAGGATAAATGCAATCTCTGTGTTAGATGTAGTATATTTCTATGTAACTATAATAGATTTATATCTAATAAAAATCAGTCCTCATCAATTTAGCTGGGAAGGTTCTGAATGAAAGTATCCTTAAACCATTTTTTGTAGTTGTCTCTTTGTTGTCTTTTGTGTCATTTCTTCAAAATATACAGTACTGTGTTTTCTGTATGAGGATGAGCAGATTTCCATGCCAAGAGAGCTTTTTCACCATGGAAACAGTCCAGTATTTCAATTATGGAAAGGAACCAAGGGAATATCCTTAAAAATGTCCTTGTGGAATTAGGTGCCATTGCATTAGTGCTGCGAAACTCTGAGATGAGAATTTGGATTCTGGCAACTGGGAAGGTACAAAAGCACCCTAGAGAGAGTAATTTAAGATTCATAAGAACTTAAGAACAGCCTTGCTGGAACAGGCCACAGCCCATCCAGTCCAGCATTCTGTCTCACACAGTGGCTCACCATTTGCTTCAGGGTATTCCCATGCAGATGCCTTCACCTGCTTAGGATTCCCTGGAAATGGCATTGAGAAATATCAAAAGTTGATGATCTGGAAAGTTTGCCACAGAGGAACAGAATAAAATTTGGGAAGCCCAATCAAGAAGTCTTTCAGGAGAACAAAAGTGGCAGCTAATATTTAGGACAAGGTGGGAGACAAGAAAGAACATAAGAACAGCCTTGCTGGAACAGACCACAGCCCATCCAGTCCATCATTCTGTCTCACACAGTGGCTCACCATTTCCTTCAGGGTATTCCCAAGCTGATGCCTTCACCTGCTTAGGATTCCCTGGAAATGGCATTGAGAGATATCCTGCCTATCTCTCCAACCCGGAGGTTGTCCTTAAGTATCCATCATTATAGCCATTGATACCCTTGTCCTCCATGAACTTGTCTAATCCTTTTTTTAAAGCTGTCAAGACTGACAGCTGTCACCACTTCTTCTGACAGGGAGTTCCATAGACCAGTAATCCTCTGGGTGAAAAAGTACTTTCTATTATTTGTTTGAGAACTAGTACCCTAAGGTTTCATGGAGTGTCCCCTAGTTCTAGTGTTATGCAATAGGGAAAACAGTTTTTCCTTATCTACTTTGTCCACACTGTGCATGATTTTATAAACTTCAATCAGGTCACCTCTTAGTCGCAGTCGTTCAAGAGTGAAGAGGCCCAACCGTTGCAGCCTCAGATGGTAAGGAAGGTGTTCCAGTCCCCTAATCATTCTGGTTGCCCTCCTCTGCACTTTTTCCAGCTCCATAATATCCTTCTGGAGGTATGGCGACCAGAACTATACACAGTATTCCAGATGGGGCCTCACCATAGATTTATAAAGAGGCAAAATGACACTTGCTGACTTATTTTCTATACCCTTCCTAATGATCCCTAGCATTGAGTTTGCTTTTTTCACTGCTGATGCACACTGGGTTGACACCTTCATTGAGTTGTCCATGAGGACACCAAGGTCCCTTTCCTGGTTTGTCGCAGAGAGTTCAGTTTATAAATGTAATTGGGGTTCTTTGCCCCAACATGCATCACTCTGCACTTACTAATGTTGAAGCTCATTTGCCGCTGTTTTGCCCACTCCCCCAGTGTCAAGAGATCCCTCTGGAGCTCCTCACAATCTCTCACAGTTTTCACTACCCTGTATAATTTAGTGTCGTCAGCAAATTTGGCTACCTTGCTTTTTACTCCTACCTCTAGATCATTTATGAAGAGGTTGAAAAGCAGGGGTCCCAGTACTGAACCTTGGGGGACCCCACTCTTAACTTCCCTCCACTTGGAGAAGTGTCCATTTAGTGCTACCCTCTGTTTCCTGTCCCTTAGCCAGTTGCTGATCCAGGACAAAACCTGTCCCTTTATTCCATGACTGGTAAGTTTATTCAAGAGCCTTTGGTGTGGGACCTTGTAATGCAGAAGTTGCTACCTTATGTATTCATATGCTTTAGCAGTATAAGGTCTGTAGGACTTCAGACTGGGACATTTGCAGGTTTGACCACATAATATCTACTTCTGCATATATTGATAGTGCTCCAAGCAAAGCACTAGGGCTCTTCTAATGCTGGGACATTATGCAACTACAGTACTTACAAATGCGAAATGCTGGGAAATGATGTTTCTAAATACAGTGGAACATCAGTTAACAAACAGTTTGGTTAACATAAAAATTGCATAACAAACGGAAATCCATAGAAAATAGTGGCTCGTCTTATAGAATTTTTCCCGGAACAGATTAATTGGTTTTCAATGCATTACTATGGGAAACCGTGCTTTGGCTAATGTATTTTGGTTTTCAATGCATTGCTATGAGAAACTGCATTCAACGCATTCCTATGGGAAATTCGGTTAAAGTAATTTTTGCCATAAGATACATCCCGGAGAATGCATTAATTACGTTAACTGAGGTACCACTGTATGGCCAAACAGGATGAGAAATCATTTTCAGTTAATAGGAGAAATGAACTGCTAGAAATAGCAATATAAGTTGTCTTGTGTTGCAATCACTATTTTAATATGTTATGTACAAATTGTTCGCCAACTCATGCTCAGAATCTTAACCATCTTATGCAAACAAATGCCACCATTAGATTCTGAAAAAATTACTAAAGGATTCATTGAAGTGGCAAATTGTTTACGTGCCATTTGTTATATAATAAAAATAAAAGTACAGTCCCTCTTCAGTGGTTATTAATGTTAAGGACTGTAATAGCAAAATGCAACAGAGTGAAAACAACAGAATGAAATTTAACAGGATTTAGTATAAAGTTCTGCATGGGAGGGGGTGGTGTTAATACCCAGTTACAAGATGGGGGATATTTATTTTAGTTATACTACAAGTAAGAAAGATCTTGGAGTTATAGTATATCAGAAGCTGAATATGACCCAACTGTACAATGCAAAAAATACCAAAGCTATTTCAACCTGCACTCTTCAAATACCTGAGGCATAGTCTCCAAATCCCATGGAGTACTAGTTCCCATCTATTCAGCACTGGCTAGGCTTCATCTTGAGTACTGTGTCCAGTTCTGGACACCACAGGTTGATGGTGGCAAACTGGAACAAATTCAGAGAAAAGCAGCAAGGATGATCAAGCAACTAGAAACCAAGCTCTATGAGGAAAAACTGAAAGAATGGGACAGTGATGCACTGCAAAAAAAATACTGCCTACTCTGTGGGCATGGCCAAACATCCTGCATTATAGGCTATGGAGGTGGGTGTGGCCAACCAAGTGGGCGTGGCCTGGGGGAATTTCTGCTACCGGTTCTGCAGAACCTGACAGAACCTGTTGCAGTGCATCACTGGAATGGGACATATTAACCTTGAAGGGGCGGGATGAGGGAAGATATGTTAGCACTCTTCAAATACCTGAGGAAAGGCTAAGGTCTGTTCTCAGTCATCCTAGAGTGCAGGGTACGTAATGATGGGCTAATGTTACAGGAAGCCCATTTTCATTAGATTATCATAAAAAAAACTCCTAACTGTTAAAACAGTACAACAATGGAACTAAAGCCCTCGGGAGGTACTTAGTGCTCCAATGCTGGAGTCATTCAAGAGAAATTGGACAACCATCTGTTAGATATGCTTTGAGCAAGGAATTGGTCTTGATGGCTTTATAGGCCCCTTCTAACTCCATTATTCTATTATAATTCCCAGATGCTGGAGATGAATTCTCACATACAAACTTAATTGGCTATTGTGCTTTGTTGGAGATCCCTTTTTCTGTCCTGCCACTTTTAGAAACATGTTTACTGATGCTATTAAAAAGAAGGCTTTTCAATAGGTCCTCTCAGACTCATGAATTCCTTGTTTGGAGAGGTTTGGTTGCCCCCGTCCTTGACACTTATTCTGCTACAAAGACCTTCCTTTTTAGACAGGTCACCAGGAATAGACTTGATGGATATGCTGTTTTTTCATATTGCTTTACTGTAATAATTATATTTAACAGATGTTTTAAAATAGTTTTAACTATATTCCATTTCAATAGGATAATTTAGTAGTGTTTTCATGTGTATAATACATTTTAAAATTCAAAAATTGCCTGTGAATGATAGGGTAAAGCACCTTGCATGCTATGTTGAGAGAAAGGCAAGATATAGATTAAATAAATCAGTGAACCCAATGGGATGGCCATCATCTTTACAAGCTGATTACGAACTTCCCAGGGGATTCCGCTGGCCAGCCACTGCAGGAACTAGAATGCTTGTTTACACGGACTTTTGCTCTAATCTAATGCTATTCTTCTGCTCTTATGTTCTTAACGATGTAAATGACGGCCGTGTGCCATAGTCACAGTGATTCCCATCACAATGTCACGGCAGCATATGGCACGGTTAATACCTCTTTGTTAAAACTGGCGTGGTAAACCAATTGTGAACACTTGTAAGCTCCAGATGCTTTCTTTCAGAAAGGGTGTTCTTCATAGTCTTCATTTGATTGATTCAAGTGTTGCTATTGCCCAGATTATCCTGGATCACTGTGGCACAAAGAAAGTCAGAACTGCCTCTTAACAACCTTGTTGTTTCCTAGACCTATGTAGTATCAGCTTGGGCATGCATTCAATTCCTCTAGCAGCAGCAGCAGTTGTGTACAAGCTTTGCAACATTTTATAGGTGAAAACAGGCTGAAGTAATGTCTATTACATTGGCAGGACTTTCCTATTGAAAGTAAGACAGATTAGGGTGTTAAATCTGTGGCTGTTTATGCACACACATCCACTGACAAGGGTCTAGTACAGTGATGGCAAACCTTTTAGAGACTGAGTTCCCAAACAGAGGGGTGGGGCAAACTCTGTGCTGAGGGAGAGGGAGGTAACACTCCCATTGGGCTGCCGGGCAGAGGGGTGGGGCGAACTCTGTGCTGGGGGGAGGGAGAAAGCTCTCCCATTGGGCTGCTGGACAGAGAGGCAGGGTGAACTCTGTGCTGGTGTGATGGTGCATGTGCCAACAGAGAGGTGTAGGTGTGCCCCATCTGGCACACGTGGCATAGGTTCACCACCATTGATCTAAGATTTATACAGTACTAGCATGGGTAGCCCGGCGATGCGGGGCTTTTTTTGGGGTTTTTTTTAAAAAATAAAACAATGCCTTTTTTGGGGTTTTTTTTTAATAAACACTCCTGCACCACACGTGGAAGTGCCATGTGGTGGAGGAAGGGCAAAATGTCCATCCGGCCCCCAAAGCTGTCTGAGGGAGTGTGTCCTATCGTGTTGGATACTAAAGGCTTTCGTTTATTTGTTGAAGCAATGGTGATGTGCTGTTTTAAATGGTGGTGTATTTTTTTTGAATAATATTATTTATTTTTAAATTTAATTTTGTTTTTTAAAATGTTCCTTATTTTTTGTTTTGGTTTTTCATAGTGAAAAGTGGCTTTATTTTGGTAATTTTTGAGATTAGTGTGGTTTTTTTTTTTGAATGTTTGTATAAATTATGTTATTAAATGTAGAATTATTATGTTTTAAATATTGTAGAATTTTGTTTCTGTTTTGGCCACTGGGTGGTGGTGTTGAGCTTTTGAGCTGTAAGTTTCCTCTTTCTCATTTGTGTTCTGGTTCTCGTAGTAGGAAGACGTCTTTTTGTCAGGTATGTGGGGGTTTTTTTGGGGGGAGGGGTTGGGGGTTGATTCTTTTTGGGGGGTGTATGTGTGTGTTTATCTTCTTCATATTTGGCTGTTTGTGTGTTTATTGTTTTGGTTTTGGTGTGTTTTTGAATGGTTTTGTTTTGAGATTGTTTGTGTTTTTTCAAGTGTGTGTGTGGGGGGGGGTGGCTTTCTTTCTCGCAGGCCATGCTGGATGGCCCGTGGGAAGGAAGGCCAATTGCGGGGATGTTTTTTTTCCCCATGGGCCATGCTGGATGGCCCGTGGGAAGGATAGGCATTTGCGGGGAGGCTTTCTTTCCCACGGGCCATACTTGCTGGCCCATGGGAAGGAAGGGCAGAGGCAGTGGGGTGTTCATTCTTTTTTCCCGCGGGCCATACTGGCTGGCCCGGTGGGAAAGAAGGGCACTTGCGGGGGCTGGGTGGGTGGGTTTTTTGCTTTAAGTTTTGGTGCTGTGGCTGGCCCTTCGAAGGGAAGGGCAGCGGCGGCCGGGGGTGCATTATTTTTTTGTTTGTTTCTCGTTTTTTTGGCCCGCCGGCTGGCCCTTCAATCGGAAGGGCCATGGTGGCGGTGGGGGGGGGGTTTCCCCCATGGGCCATGCTGGCTCGGCGGTGGGCTTTTTTTGTAACTGTTATTTTTCGTGCGCCGGCCCTTCGAACGGAAGAGTAGCGGCGGCGGGTTCTCCCCCCCCCCACGGGCCATGCTGGCTCGCCCGTGGGGTTGAATGGTTGCGGAGGCGGGTTTTTTTAGTTTTGTTTTTGCGCGCCGGCTGCCTCCTCGTTCTGCTCGGACATTGCGCGCAGGACGCTGGGGCTTGTAGTAATGTGTTGGTGCTTTGTGTTTGTGCTGCGTTTTTTTAAAATCCTTTTCTTTTGATTGGCTGCGGCGCGTGTTCGAACGCTGCTCCGTGCGAGAGCCTCTCAGCCTGATTGGCTCTGGCGCGGCGCGGCGCAAGGACTTTCGGGACGTGAAGTTCTTTACGTTTCTTGCCGTTAGTGGGGCTGATGCCCCAATCGCGATTTTTTAAATCCTTCGTTGACCTGCGTAGGCACTTAGCCCGTGCTCTCGAAGGGAGGGAACGGGTAAGTAAGGCGACGTACAGCAGCCCATAGCCCATTCCAACGGTGAACACTTGGTTTTATAGGTTAAGATATTGGATTGTACTCTTCAGTTATACAAATGTATCCATATTTACCGGGAAGGAAGACCCAATAATTTTCTTTCTTTCTTTCTTTCTTTTTTTTCTCCTCATAGGGAGAAAAATAAAACTAGAACCATCAAGAATAGTCTTTTGCAAGAAGAATCACACGGGGAAAAACCTCTTGATTACAGTTTATTTTAAACTGACAAAAGTTGTCCAACGTGGACAGGAATTCTTCTAGCACCGCGGTCTCCCTGACAGCCCTGTGTGACACATGCACAGTTTGAAGAATGCAATGATGTCACGTGGCTGTCCCGGTTTGGCAGGAGAGAATTATGGCAACCCTAAACATGGAAGGTGCCATCTTGTCTTTTGCCTCTGGCAGGAAAGTTCCTTGGGTCAGCCCTGCCTCTGATTCTTTGTCTAGTCAGGTAGCCATTGCAACTCTATTTTGTAAGACAGCTCAGAATTGAGTAGCATGGCATTTGAAAGGGCTTGAATATCAGATAGATTATTTTCTCAGCTATGTGGGTAAGATGAACACTGTTTATTTTATTTCATCTCTTCTCTGCAGTGTCATCTGCTGCATTTTAATATGGTGATATCAAGGTGGTAATGGTTGTGTTATACAGTAGGATTCCTGGTTTTTGCCTGAAAGAAGCCCTCAATTAGCTGCAATGCCTTCTAAGTATGCATGAGCTACAATGTTTGCCAAAATTCACAATTCTTGCATTAAAACAAGAAAGAAGAAGCTACAGCACCCAGATGAAGCTCATGAGGGCTCCTCAGCCAAATAATGGAACTCTTCAATGTCCCAGAAGGGGCTCTGCTCACTCCTCATTTTGCTGAGCAGGAAACTGGGTAATGTTTACATACCGGGATGTGTCGAAGGGATGGTTCCCAGAGAAGCAGCTTCTAGACTGCCAGGTTACAGCAACCCATTTTGTAAGATTTCAGGGCCAAAACTGGAGACTAGGAGGCGGGCCTGAATGGTGACACAGGGGTGGGTCCTTGCTATGTCATGAGACAGGGCTGACAGGGGTTAGGACAGGGGTGGCCAAACTATGGGCTATGGGCCAGACCCGGCCCATGGCACCATTTCTTGTGGCCCACTGCTGCCCTCACCGCCACCGGAAGTGGACGTGTTTACGACAGCCATAAAACATGCCTGTCCATGCGTAAACGCACCTGCATCTGCTGTAAACACTGCCATAAATGCACCCACAGCTGTGGGCACGTTTTACGTCATCATTTATGGCAGGAGGAACCAGGGGGCATAGCCAGGATGGGGGTGTGTGGTCAGGCCCATGGCACAAAAGGTTTGGGAACCCCCAGGTTATTAGGAGAGCTAGAACTGTTTCTGATATAGCTGGTTGTAAAAACTAGCGAAAGCATTTCACTCCTTGCTTTGCTCCAAAGGTCATGATAGGCCAAATATGTGCACCATCTGGCTTTTGCCCTAACTCCCTCCTTTTGCTCCTGGGTTTGTTTGGTTTTTTTTACAAACACAGGAAAAGTTTAAATACATCTTCACATAATGCCACTAAGACCTGGTGTTATTGGGCATGGCATGGCTGAAGGTGAGTGTCCCAGCTTTAAAGCCACCTGCCCCCTGCCCGCCCCCCCAATTCAAACTCACTGCTCCTCCTGTGGTACTTTCTCTCCCATTTGTCTCCCTACCTGGGTAATAGGAGATGATGGCAGTTCCCTGAGACTCCATCCAATCCTTATTAACCTAGGCAGCAGCTCCTTCATTATCAGCAACTTTGAGGACCCTATCTTGGCAATGGGATGGCCCACACACTTTGAGCAGAGGTCCTCCTCCTCCCTCCCTCAGGGCAAAAAAATAAAATGAAAGTGTCCTTACCCTCTGGCTTTAAATTGATTTGCCCTTTACCTCAGGTTTTAGAATATTTTTCCTGTGCTTTGGGGAAAATATGTTCTGCTCATCTTTCTGCTTCTTAATCATGCTTTGTACAAAGGAAAATGGTAACAAAGGAAGCTTGGCTGGGGAATACAAGAACAATGAGATTTTCTTAAACTAGCAAGCTTTGCATCAAGTGTTCTTGGGCAGCTGTGATAGGATTCTGAAATATTTCTTTTGTCTGTTTGCTCTCATTGCCACAATAGGGGCTGCAGTGACTCCGTGGTTAAGAAGCTCACCCTGTTAGTTGGAAGGCTGGCAAATCGGCAGTTTGAGACCCGGGTAATACATGATGGATTGAGCACCCGTCTCTGTCCCAGTTCTTGGGGACAAGAAAGGATCCTCATTCGGGCTTCATATATATCCAGTTGCCCTGTGTACAAACCTCTTCTCGTTCGTTCATTTTTGTGTCAGAGATTACTCTGGGTTGAAAGGAGTTTTGCAGGGGATGCCCGAATGAGGGTCCTTTCTTGTCCCCCCATAGTGCAGCTCTCGGGAATCGAATCCATCTTTCCCGTCTCCAAGCCTAACGCCTTAACCACTAAGCCACCCAGAGAAGCTGCAATAATTTCTTCTTATCTTGCAAGCTTGACTAATATGACCTTGATTTTACTCCTGCCTTTGTCCTGATGAAACCTTTGACCTGCTTTGGTAGTTTGCTCTTGTCTAAAGAAAAGGTGAAGTATAAGGAACGAATTTCTGCAGAACAAGGCACAGAAGCTAAATCGTGCCTGTGTGACTTTGCCTTGAAAGACTGCAATCTGGAACAGAACAGGGGGAAAGGAAGAGATATCAAAATGTCATTTGAAATTCTAAAACCATCAGACAGGCTGGTTTTCAATAGTCCTTGCATAGCCAGTTGTCAAATGTTAGCGATGAATATGCACAGAGAGGAAAGGTTTAAATATGCTCCAGGGCCTCAGCTTTGAATTGGGGCATGGGGTGAGAAACCCCCTGTTTTGGGTGGGACCTGGGCAAATATAACTCTTGGTGGGGATTTTTGTTGTTGTTCAGTCGCACAGTCGATTCCGACCCCATGGACCATTTTCCTCCAGGCACCTCTATCCTCCACCATTCTCCTCAGCCCACCAAGCTCTGTGCCCATTGTGTCCACAACACTATCTATCCATCTCATCTTTGGACGCCCCCTTCTTCTCTTTCCCTCCACCTTTCCCAGCATCAAGGCCTTCTCAAGTGAGTCCTCCCTTCTCATTTGATGTCCAAAGTACTTTAGCTTCATCTTCACTATTTGTCCCTCCAATGAACAGTCAAGGTTGATTTCTTCCAGCATTGACCTATTTGTTCTCTTTGCTGTCCAAGGGACTCTCAGGACTCTCTTCCAACACCACATCTCAAAGGCATCTATTCGTCTGCGCTCAGCCTTCCTAATGGTCCAGGTCTCACACCCATACATTACCACTGGGAATACCATTGCTTTGACTATGCGAATTTTTGTTTTCAAGGTGATGTCTCTGCTTTTCACTATATTCCCCAGGTTTCTCATTGCTTGTCTCCCCATAATCAGTCGTCTTTTTATTTCATGGCTACAGTTGCCATCTGCAGTGATCTTAGATCCCAGGAAAGTAAAATCTGTCACTGCTTCTACTTCTTCCCCATCTATTTTCCAGGAACTGATCGGGCCTGTTGCCATTATCTTGGTTTTCTTGATATTGAGTCTCAAGCCAGCTTTTGCACTCTCCTCCTTCAATCCAATCAAGAGGTTCTTTAGGTCTTCCTCACTTTCTGCCATTAGGGTGGTATCGTCTGCATATCTCAAATTGTTGATGTTTCTCCCAGCAATTTTGATCCCATATTGTGCTTCCTCCATCCCTGCATTGCGCATTATGTGCTCTGTGTTTAGATTGAATAAGCAGGGTGATAAAATGCAGCCTTGTCTTACTCCTTTTCCTATTCCAAACCACTCTGTCATTCCGTGTTCTGTCCTAACTGTTGCTTCTTGGTTCGTGTACAGATTTCTCATGAGGCATATGAGGTGTTCTGGTATTCCCATCTCTTTAATTACTTGCCACATTTTGTTGTGGTCCACACAGTCAAAAGCCTTGGTGTAGTCAATAAAACAAAAGTAGACTTGTTTCTGGTATTCTTTTGTTTTCTCCATGATCCAACGTATGTTGGCAATGTGGTTTCTGGTCCCCCTGCCTCTTCTGAAACCGGCCTGCACCTCTGGTAGTTCTCTCTCCACATGTTGTTGAAGTCTATCCTGTATTATCTTGAGCATCACCTTGCTAGCATGTGGGATGAGCGTAATTGTTCGGTAATTTGAGCATTCTTTGGCATTGCCTTTTTTGGGGATTGGTACGTACACTGATCTTTTCCAATCCTGTGGCCACTGTTTTGTTTTCCAAATTTGCTGGCATATTGAATGCAGTAGTTTAATTCCATCATCTTTTAGGGCTTTGAAAAATTCAACTGGGATACCTTCATTTCCACTAGCTTTATTGTTTGCAGTGCTTTTTAGGGCCTTTCTGACTTCACTCTCCAGAATGTCTGGTTCAAGTTCAAATTTCTCATTCTTGTTATTATCAGGAGTGTTGAGGTCCTTTTTGTAGAGTTTCTCTGTGTACTCTTGCCATCTTTTTTGATCTCTTCTGCTTCAGCTAACTCTTTTCCAACTTTGTCCCTTATCGTGTTCATTTTTGCTATAAATGTTCCCTTGATTTCCCCAATTTTTTTGAAAAGATCTCTAGTCCTGCCTCTTTTGTTGTTTTCCTCCATTTCTTTGCACTGTTCGTTCAGGTATTTTTCCTTATCTCTCCTTGCTTTTCTTTGAAATTCTGTATTCAGGTGGTTGTATTTTTTCCTTTCTCCTTGGACTTTTGCATTCCTTCTTTCCTCTGCTATTTTAAGGGCCTCATCAGACAACCACTTTGCTTTCTTATGCTTCTTTTCTTTTGGTATGGTTTCTCTTGCTGCCTCCTGCATGATGTCCCACGTCTCTGTCCATAATTCTTCTGGTACTCTGTCTATCAGGTAAAGGTAAAGGTAAAGGTTTCCCTTGCTCAAAAGCCAGTCGTATCCGACTCTAGGGTGCAGTGCTCATCTCTGTTTCTAAGCCGAAGAGCCAGCGTTGTCTGCTTCTGCAGACGTTTCCGTGGTCATGTGGCAGGCATGACTAGACACCGGAGCGCACGGAACGCTGTTACCTTCCCACCGAAGTGGTCCCTATTTATCTACTTGCAATTTCTTGCTTTCGAACTGGTAGGTTGGCAGGAGCTGGGACGAAGACGGGAGCTCATTTCCGTCCTGCAGTACTCGGGAATCGAACTGCTGACCTTCCGCTTCCCAGTCAGTGTCTTAGCAACTTGAGCCACTGCAGTACAGGACATTAAATCTGTTCATGACCTCCACCGTGTATTCTTTAGGGATGTTGTTAGGTCATATCTGTCTGGTCTAATTTTCTTTAGTCTAAGCCTGGATTTTGCGATCAGTAGGTTGTGATCTGAGCCACAATCTGCTCCAGGTCTTGTTTTTGCTGACTGAATGGAGGTTCTCCATCTTTGGCTGCAGAGTATGTAATCAATCTGATTTCGATGCTGGCCATCTGGTGATGTCCATGTGTAAAGTCGCCTCTTGTGTTGCTGGAAGAGGGTGTTTGCTATGACTAGTGCATTCTCTTGGCAGAACTCTATCAATCTTTGCCCTGCTTCATTCTGTGTTCCAAGACCGAACTTGCCTGTTATTCCATTTACTTTTTGGTTTCCTACTTTGGCATTCCAATCTCCTAAGATAATGTGGACATCATTTCTTGGTGTCTGTTCTATGAGGTGTTGTAGGTCCTCATAGAACTGGTCAACTGTGGCTTCATCTGCACTAGTGGCTGGTGCATAGACTTGGATTACAGTGATATTGAAAGGTTTGCCTTGGATTCTGACTGACATCATTCTATCATTTTTGATGTTGTATCCCATTACTGCTTTCCTCACTCTTTTGTGGACAATTATGGCTACTCCGTTTTTTCTGAGGTTTTCTTGCCCATAGTAGTAGATATGATGGTTTCCTGAGCTGAATTCACCCATCCCTGCCCATTTTAATTCACTGATGCCCAGGATGTCAATCCTTATTCTTTCCATCTCGTTTTTAACCACTTCCAGTTTTCCTTGATTCATAGACCTCATATTCCATGTCCCTATGCAGTATTGTTCCCTGCAACACTGTATTTCTCATCCCCCTTTCGTATCCTTCCCCCTTTTCAGATCTGCTGTGCTGAGCATCCCCTTGTTTTGCCTTTTGTTTTGGTCCATAGGGTTCTCTTGGCAAACTTTGTGGCATACCTTGCCGGTCTCTGCACCAGTCTAGGGTGAGGATATCAGTGGGCAAAGATAACACCGCCTGGAAATGGAGAGATTGGTCCACTAAAACAAATATGTACAGCCTCACCTTGAAGTATAGCTACTACCATTCAATCCTCTTGACACAGACATAAGGTCAAGCCCACCCCCCTGCCCCTGGGTTTTTCCTTTCCTGCTGAACTCCCATCCTTCTCACACTCTGTGAAAATGCTTATGTGAAAGAGGACAGGATGGACTAGAGGGAAAGAGCAGCAGGTAGGTCTTATTTCTGGTTTGGGGGCAAAGTATATTTTGCTCCTCCTTTGTGGAACTGTGGAGTAAATGAAGCTAGTGTCAGTGAGGGCTGTGTCTGAATGAACACATGCTTCTGTGTATGTGTGAATGCCCCCCTTTGTCACTGGCTCTATCTCTTACCTCTGGCTCCACCATTGGCTAAAGTGCCTTCTACCCAGTGATGCACTGCGGCAGGTTCTGTCAGGTTCTCTACAGGGGACCCGTAGAGGCCAAGGGCTTCATTACTTCATAAACAACATTCTACGGATGTATGGCTGCCCTTAACAAATGTAGGGCCATCCTGAAGTTTCTCCATACTTACCTCTAGTCTACCCCACTCATTGACTTGTATTCACAGTGAAATAATAACATACTGTTATTATTTCAATTAAACCCTGAATTACAAAATTTGAATATGCCTGTCGTGTGAATTTTGACAATTGCCTCATGGTGTCAGTAGATGGATACAGTACAAGAAATTTTATGGGGATGTAATTCCTTATGGATATTGATCAGAATTGTTGTTGGTGTTCTGTCTCTTTCCTTGAACAGGAAAGAGACCTGTCTCCAACCTTCCTTTTTTGGGGAAGGTTCTGGAGAAGGCAGTGGCACGTCAGCTGCAGGGGGTACTGGATGAAGCGGAATATCTGGACCCATTCCAGTCAGGATTCAGACCTGGATATGGTACTGAGACTGCATTGGTCACGCTGATGGATGATCTCTGGCGAGAGTGGGATGGCGGTCATCCATCCGTCCTTGCTCTTCTTGACCTCTCAGCTGCCTTCAATACTGTTGACCACGGTATCCTTCTGGAACGGCTCCGAGGATTGGGGATCCAGGGCACGGTGTGGTCCTGGTTTTCCTCATTTCTGAGGGGCCGGACCCAGTCGGTGTGGTTGGAGAGTGAGAGGTCGAGTCCTAGGCCCCTAAAATATGGGGTGCCTCAGGGCTTGGTACTCTCTCCTCTCCTATTTAACATCTACATGAAGCCACTGGGTGAGATCATCCGTTCCCATGGGGTGTGGTACCACCAGTACGCGGATGACACACAGTTGTACATCTCGGCCCGTGGGGACCCAGTGATGCAGTCAAAGTCCTTTACAGCTGTCTGGAGGCTGTTGGGGTTTGGATGGTGGAATATGGGCTACAGCTGAATCCTAGCAAGACTGAGTGGCTATGGATAGGGGGTCCTGTGGTATCCCGGGAGCTACCATCTTTGGTTTTATGTGACTGTTTTGCCCCAGACCAACCCGGTGCGCAACTTGGGGGTCCTCCTGGATTCGTGGCTGTGGCCAGGAAGGCCTTCGCCCAACTTCGGGTGATTCGCCAGTTGTGCCCGCTTCTGGACCGGGACTCTTTGCTCATGGTCACTCACGCTCTGGTGACCTCCAGACTAGACTACTGTAATGCGCTCTACATGGGCCTGCCCTTGATGACCATTCAGGGGCTGCAGCTGGTCCAGAATGCCGCGGCCCGGGTGGTGATGGGGTGTGGACGTTATGCCCATGCCTCACCACTGCTTTGGGGCCTGCACTGGTTACCAGTTTGTCTCCGGGTGCAATTCAAGGTGCTGGTTTTGACCTTTAAAGCCCTACATGGTAGTGGGGCCAGGGTATCTTAGAGACCGCATCGCCCTAAGGACGTCTGTCTGTCCAACCAGAGCGGACCGGAGGGGCTCTCTAATTGTGCCATCAGCCGAGGGGCTCGCCTCTCTGGCACAAGGAGGAGGGCCTTCTCCGTGTCTGCACCAGCCCTTTGGAACCTCCTGCCTGTGGAACTGCATCTCCAGACGGAGTTGTTGCCCTTTAGGAAGGAACTAAAGACCTGGCTGGTGGGCCAAGTTTGGGGTGCGGGTGGGGATGGGGTACCATTGGGTGGTTGGTATAGAGAAGTGTGCCTTCCCCCAAGGTCCCTTCGATTCTTGCACACCTTTTTGGGGTGGGTTTTTTAACTTTTAACTTTGTTTTATTATGTGTCTTTTATGTATTTGCTGTCCGCTGTGTAAGCCGCCCTGAGTTGGGTTGTACCTGAGTGGGCAGTATACAAGCGTGAAAAATAAATAAATAAATAAATAAACAGAGGTTGGAAAAGTTTGTTTTAAAGTACAACTTCCTGACCAACATGATCAGTTCTAGAAACTGCCATCCAAATATTAGCCTTTCTAGAGTTAGGTTGTTTAAGTTGTAGAGCTTTTTTATTTTACCAAGCTTTTAGTATGGTGTGCCTTTCTCATTCTCTCCCCCACTTTTTCGATGCATTTTTATTGACTGCTTCTATGATATTTACTTGTCCTGGTATTACTTTTCTGTAAGTTTTTAAAACTGCCTTGTGTCATTTTCACATTATTGTTAATTGTCTTCTTCTAATGCTGGTAAGCAACTTAGGGTGTCTGGAACAAAGTCATAAGATATAAATGAATAATATGAGTCAAATTATGTGAATCCATGAATTCTCAGATACACAAATTATTGTTGTTCTATTTTCTTGTGCATTCAGAAAGTGTGTGTGTGTGTGTGTGTGTGTGTGTGTGTGTGTGTGTGTGTGTGTGTGTGTGTGTGTGTGTGTGTGTGTGTGTGTGTGTGTGTGTAGGGGTTGTTTCTGTATTTTGACGTTTTTAAAAGGAATGAGGAATTTTCAGCAGGCCTGTGTAAATGTTAGCATTCAGGGAAGTTTGCACATGTGCTGTAAACATATCTATAACCCTCTTTTCTGCAAAAGGTTATTCTGAGCAACGACGGCAGAAGAATGGGATAGTTAAACATTATCGCAGATGGTGAGACAGGCTGGTGTTGCAGCACACATAAAGACATTTACAGAAGAATAACATTGTGTGTTTGCTCAGTGGAGAGACCCTCATTTGAGTGTTTTAATGTGTGAGCTTGTGTTATATATTCACTGGAGGCCTCTGTAGGTGATGGCCGTGGTTCCATTCATTGCCTGCCTCTGGGGCAGAAGGAAAGGTCATTGTTTTCTTCTCGCTGCTTCCCTACTAGATTCAACCACTTCTTCTGACAAAATAGACAGAACGCTTGTTATACTGGGTGATGGGTTTATAATATATTTATGTACATGCTCAGGAGATAATTGTAAAGGTGTATTTATGGAAACAAAACTTTCAGGATGTGCTTGACAGCAAGGCTAATTGTTTGCTTCTCCCTGGGTATACATATTTGAGAGTCTAGCTGGCCCTGCTGTGAGGCAAAGTGAGCCATCTGTCTCAGGCAGTATAGCTAAGGGGCATGGATTGGATGGAGATTGTATCTGTTGTATGCTCTCCTTCATCCTCCATCCTAAACTATTCTGACCTCCTGGGTCTCAATGGAATACTTGTCACCAGTGGTAAAATAAGACTGATATCTCTGTGTGTGTGTGTGTGCATGCGTGCATGTGTGTGTGTGTGTGTGTGAGAGAGAGAGAGAGAGAGAGAGAGATGTAGCCAGGGGGTAGCCAGAGTGGGTTTTGCCCACCCCGAGCTAGCAGTCTGCCCATTCTCGAACTCCTGGCTTCTTATCTTTATGACATATATAATATGTGACATTGTTGACCCTCCTAAAAAAAATATTTGGCCACCCTCATCAAGAATCCTGGCTACAACCCTGTAGAGAGAGAGAGGTGGGGGTGGGGGGTGGGGAATGCAGATTTCCTACATTAATCTCTGTATGCAGTAGGAATGTAAACACCTTTTCACTCAACTGGGAATGAGGACAAAATGGGTGTCCATGCATTAATGCAACCACACATGATAAAAGCAAACCTTTTCATCTTCTAGCACCACTAGCTTGCCCTCAGGTTGTCTCTCTGCCTTGAGACAGAAGAGCACAGAAGTGCCCTGAGTGTTTAGCTGGTGCCGTAAGGCCCGGCAGTTCAGAGAAATATTGTGTGCCAGCCCAGTGGATAGCAAGTGCTAAAAAAGTGTTGGAAAGGAAATCTCAGCAAAACAAAAGCCTTCAAAATTAGGAAACCAAAACTGTATCTTTCAGATGCACTTCAGATGCTGAAAATGGTATCTCCTCCATTAAATATGACTCTGTCCAACATTTAAAAATCAGAATATGCTAATAAAACTGTTCAGTCAAATTAAAAGCGGTCAGTCCATATTTGGTGGCTTCACTATGTTCATCCTCTCATTGCTAGGCTTGCAAGAACTATGGGTTTCCCATTAACACCGCTTTTGCCATTTCCATGTTCACAACTATCATTTGTGGTACCCCTTTGATATCTGCACAGGACAAACAGGACACACACACACACACACACACACACATATGCGCACTCTCTCTCTCTCTCTCTCTCTCTCTCTCACACACACACACACACACACGACTGGACACAGATCTGACATCAAGAATGGTGATATTGGCAAGCAGATATCTTTTTTGTTGTTCAGTCACACAGTTGATTCCGACCCTTTACGACTCTATGGACCATACTCCTCAACCCGCCCAGCTCTGTGCCCATTGTATCCACAATACCATCCAGCCATCTCATCTTTGGTTACCCCCTTCTTCTTTTGCCCTCCACCTTCCCCAGCATCAAGGCTTTCCCAAGTGAATCCTCTCTTCTCATTTGATGACCAAAGTATTTTAGCTTCATCAATACTATTTGGCCTTCCAAGGAGCAGTCAGGTCTAATTTCTTCTAAGATCAACTTGTTTGTTCTCCTCGCTGTCCATGGCACTCTCAAAACTCTCCTCCAACACCACCTCTCAAAGGCATCTATTCTTCTGCGCTCAGCTTTCCTTATGGTGCCGGCTTTTCATGGCCATAAGGACTTCTCTCTGTTGCTGAGGCAAAAAAAACCATCTCTCTCTCTCTCTCTCTCTCTCTCTCTCTCTCTCTCTCTCTCTCTCTCTCTCTCTCTCTCTCTCTCTATATATATATATATATATATATATATATATATATATATATATATATATATATATATATATATATATATATATATATATATATATATATATATATATATATATATATATATATATATATATATATATATATATATATATATATATATATATATATATATAATTGCATTTTGTATTTGATGTTTCTTTCTTTGTGTAACTATATTATATGATATTATGTTTATTATGTATTGCATTGTATTTTTATTATGTTATGCATTGTAGATTGTTTATTATTTATTGTTGGAAGCCGCTCTGAGTGGTGCGTGCACTAGAAGAGTGGGGTACAAATAAACAATTCAGTTCAATTCAATTGTCCAGCTCTCACAGCCATACATTGCCACCGGGAATGCTCTCTTACAGAACTCAATGTGGTTACAGTAGAGGAAGACTTGAGAGGGAGACAGCAGAAATTGGCTACCTAAAGAAATTCCATTGCTTCTCCAGGAGAGATCCATAGACACTATTCAAAGCTGTTTGGAGGAAAGGCAGAATATATCAATTAAGCGTTTGGATTTGCCAATAAATATTCAATCAATAGAGTGATGCAGACACTGTCTTATGAAGGAACCTATGTCATAAATACAGGGTGTCCCAAAAGTTGCCATACATAGGAAAAATTGGAAATGGTAGATATATGTACCTTTATTGACAAAAGATTCATTACAAAATCTTACAAAATATTTACAAAATATCCTCTATGTGTTGGCAAGGTAAAAGTAAACGCTGCCCTGGCTTGAAAGCCAGTCACATCCGACTGTAAGGTTCAGTGCTCTTCTCTGTTTATAGCCAAAAAGCCTGCACTGTCTGCATCTGCAGACATTTCCATGGACATGTAACAGGCATGACTCAACACCGGAGTGCACAGAATGCTGTTTACCTTCCCACTGAAGTGGTCCCTATTTGTCAACTTGCAATTTCTTGCTTTCAAACTGCTAGGTTGGCAGGAGCTGGGGCGGAGATGGGAGCTCACTCCATTGTGCAGCACTCAGGTCTCAAACTGCTGACCTGCTGACCTTCCAGTCATCAAGTTCAGCATCTTAACCACCACTGCAGTAGCTATCTACACACAAACACGCACAAACTCTTCTGCCCCACTCATGGTGGTCACGTGTTCCAAGATATTTTTTGTTATGCAATTTTGACTATGTATGGCAAGTTTTGTGACATGATGTGGGCTCAAAAATTAGGCCAACAACAATAAAACCCCAATAGGGGGATCTGGGCTCAGAGTGAACCCACTCCCACAACTAATTAGTAGCACCCAAACAGCTCCACATCTCCTGTAAATATGATTCCAGTAACACCCCTCCCCCCAAATAATAATTATTTCGTGTCAGAGATTACTCTGGGTTGAAAGGATTTTTTTGCTGGAGAAACTCTGGGGGCACCTGAATGAGGCTCCTTTCATGTGCCCAAGTACAGCTCTTGGATATCGAAACCCAACCTTCCAGTCTCCAGCTCAGTGTCTTAATCACTAAGCTACCAGGGGAGCTAACCCTCCAATAATACCCTTCAAAGTTCAGTGAGCAAAGTTATCCACCGCTTTTGATTCTTGACACCATCCCGTTGCTAATTTTAACCACAAAATCACTCTGCTGTCTGCTCCAACTTCTCTTATTGTTTCCCCCCAGCAGTCTTTGTTTTAACGAATATTTTCCCTCTGTAGCCAGCAATGAACAGCTATTTGAATTCAAAAGAAATATAGTTCTCTGTGCTCATCAGTTTTAAAATTTCATTTCTGTGTCAGTAGGCATTTTGAATACTCAGAATAATAGTTCCCTTCTGCATTCCCTCTCCATTAGCTACGTTCCCTTTAACGTTAAACCCCATTACCAAAGCAACAGATGCATATTTGTCGGCAGCAACCACACAGAATACAGAATTTGTGTTTGCTCTTGCCAAATGAGCTAAATAAATCCTGATCCAACCATAAATGTTTGATCTCTTTCTATAGATAACTGGCACGTTACATCCTGCTTAACACTTACTCAAAGACAACCTTTTTGTCTGAGGAGGCTGAAACATCCATTTTGTTGATAAATGACACAAAACAAAGTGAGGGGAGAAACCTCTTAATTTTGCAGGTTTTTTATCCTCTTTCTTTCTAGACTATTGTTAAAATGAGATCTGAAATCACCATCGAGTTTGCAAAAATATAGAGTTTTAAATCAGATTACAAAACCAACAACAGTACAAATATAATCCAAAAAAGATATTACCAGAACAAACAAAACAAAAGCAAGAAATGTTTTTCTTTAAAAAAGAAACATAAGCCAGTGAGTTTTGTACACAAAAGAACTTGCAAGATCATGAATCCCTAGCAGTCTCTTTAATCCAAATATGTCAGGAACCAAATTTCAGGACAGTTCTATCAATAAAAATCTTCCAAGACTGAACGAAAATAGTTCCAGACACAAAATGTTCAAGACTATAAAACGAAATGCAAGGCCAGGGACCAATCCAGACCATTCCTGTCAAGATGTGGTTGAGAAAATACAGGAAGCACCGCTGCCTCTAACGGGCACACATGCGCAGAAACCCCTCACACATGCGCACCTCTGCCTCTGATGGGCGCGCATGCACAGTAACCCCCCTCTGGTTGCTCCAAATTCAGGATGACGGCAGGACAGAGGGGGAAAGAGGGGTAAAATATGGGATTTCCTGGCCACTATGGGACACTTGACAGGTATGATCCAGACCAGCACAAGAGTCCATCCTTTCATTGCTCTCACAGCCTAGATCTGTTGAGGTATAACTCTGTTGAGGTATAACTCTGGCATGCCCATCTTCCAGATGGCAACAGGGCTCATGGGCTCCTTATAAAGATGGTTGCACTTGTGCAATGTTGACTTGCCAGAAAACCAGGAAGGAGGAGAAAGGACTGGAGAGAGAGCCAATGTGTCCATGCCATTGGTTCGAAGCAAGGCAAAAAGTGGAGCGCCAGCTTTATAACTCATTAAACTTCTTGTTTCAGAAGGCCAGCCATTAGTAACACATTTTAAAACAAAAAGTCTTTGTGGGCTGTTAGTGAATCTTACACAAGTCCTAGCACAAGTTCAGGGCTGGAATAAGACCTCACTTGTAGGTGGCAAGAAAAGCCTTGGAGTTATGAAGGGATATGTAATATTTGTTATACATAAAATTGACTAGATCAGGGGTTCCCAATCTAGGCCCTGTAGGCTGGATCCAGCTTGCAGTGCCATTTCATGTACCCCCCCCCCCAAAGGAATGCGAGAAACAAAATGGCCACCATTTTTGAAGATGTTGGGACAAAATGGCCATCCCCATAGTGCAGGCAAGGCAAAATGGCTGTCCAGCCCTTGAAGCTGACTGAGGGAGTGTGACCCGGCCCCCAGCTTGAAAAGGTTGGGAACCCCTGGTCTAGATTGTGAAAACTGCCACTGCTTTGGGTATTGAGCACATGATGTCACTAACAGGCTATAAAAAATGGACTTTGTTTCACCATATTACTTGGCTACATGGGTTTTATCTGACTCTGAGTTTGTTTGCCTTAATTGCCTTTATGGTGCTTTGTACGATCAGCCAAGGAGAAAAATGAAGGAGGACAAGGGCTTTAAAGAAAGGAGGGAATAAAAGGGTGATTCAAATCGTACACACAGTTCATAATGGGTGCTTGTTATAGCCAAATGCAACATACAGAGGCAAAACAGACAGGACTACCATTTTAGAGTCCAGCAGAGGAAGATCATTACCACCCCCTATTTGGGGAGCCTCGTAAAGATATCTGCTCGGGGGCAAAGCAATATACTAGGTTGATAAATAACAGAAGATTCCATCTACAATCCTTTGTAACCCTCAACTACATCCAATTTCAGGTACCATCCTCACTAAGAGTGAAGGAAATTTGTCCAAATGCTTGGAACTGAAACAGGGCCATCCAAAAATAAGGGAGTGGCTTCTACATAGTGGGGCAGTCCTTCGGTAAGCAAAAGTACATACATTTGTAAATAAAGAGAACATTCACTTTTGAAAAGTCAGAAAAACCTCCTGAGAATGACCTGTGAGAAGCCAGAGTTTACAGAGTATTTGAGTGTCAGTTGGAGGGTGTGGAGAAAGATCTGTCTGGTGTTCTGAAGCTCAAGATTTAGGAGAAAAACTACTCCCTACACAATGTAGGGAAGAGAGGTGGTAGAATCCTGCAATATTTTGCTGAATGTCCCTGTGATCACTCAGTGTACCTAGGTAAAAGGTAAAGGTTGTCCTTGCTCGAAAGCCAGGCATATCTAACTCTAGGGTTCAGTGTTCATCTCTCTTTATAGCCAGAGAGCTAGCGCTACCTGCATCTGCAGACGTTTCCATGGACATATGGCAGGCTTGACTAAACACAGAACACCGTCTACCTTCCCACCAAAGTGGTCCCCATTTATCTACTTGCAATTTCTTGCTTTTGAATTGCTAAGTTGGCAGAAACTGGGACAGAGACAGGAACTCACTCCATCGTGCATCACTCGGGTCTCGAACTACTGACCTGCCAACTTTCCAGTCATCAAGTTCAGCATCTTGCCCACTAAGCCACCACAGTCCCTACACTGTGTCCCTACCCTGATGTATATACAGCATTCCTGTTCCCTACCTCCAACCAAGCTTCCTTCATGGAAAAAGGCATCTGAGTAAAAAATAAAGAATGTGTGTCAGCAGAAGATTCTGGAACTTGGAGCAATCAAGTCCCATGCAATTTTCATGAGTATATGCACAGCTGAATGAAAAGGGTTTTAAAAATTGAATTAGGATGCAATGCTTTCCAGAACCAGACTAATAAAATAATAAAAGCCTGTCCCCTCAGCAGTCTGTCTTCTTGGCGTAGCGCACACTTTGCAAAAAAATTATATTTCCACCTCACTTAATCATTATCCCTGGATGATGGTCCCTGCATTGGCTTTTTATCGTCTGGTTCTTTGTTTCTGGCTAATTAACAAGTAGGTTGGCTGGGTTAGAGAGAGAGAGAGAGAGAGAGAGAGCATTCACTGTATAGCATTTATCAGAGCGGGAGCCAAATAATTCATTGCTGAGTTCAGATTTAATGTGCAAAATTCTCTCCCAGGCCTCACCACCCTGTCAGTGTAGTCAATTTTTGATGCAGCCTTTGGTGCTTGAAGGTGAAGCTCAGATTGGCAGAATTGTCTTCTTATGGGCACAAGACTGTCCAATTAAGTTTTGCTTCTCATCCATATTTTTTGTGTATGTGTGTGGAGGTGGTGTAAACGATTTGGAAATAGGATTTGAAATCATAATCAGTGAAAATATCCAGAGCTACCATTAAGACCTGCAATAAAATTTCAATTCTATGCAGTTCCTAAAGACTCAGTACATTAATTCTTGTTTAACTACTTTTAGCCACTGTGGGTTATACTACAGTATGCTCATCATGTTTCTAGAAGAGTTGCTCCCTCATTTGTTAGAAGACATCTGAGTGTCGTGCAACATGTTTTTCTTTGACTCAGTTTATTGCATTTAGTATGCCTTGTTGGGGAACACAGAAAGAGTCTCCTTGAAGATTGTGTTATTTTTGAACCACAATCGGCTGTAGCCTGGTAGCAGCAACCTTGTGTTGCCGGCTAATCTATCTCACACTAGGTCAGGCAAGAGAAACTGCAGAATGAACTCACCAAATGGTGCCTTCATTTGGTCAGTTTTATGTCTGACCTAGACAGGGAAGAAGGATTTGCATAATATGGGAGGTGAGAAAAGCTCACCTATTTTGGCAGTTTCATGTCTGGCCTAGACATGGTGGAGGAGGAGGAGGAGAAGAAGAAAAAGAAGAAGAAGAAGAGCATCTTGTTTTGTGTCTGGTCACTAAATCTAAATGTGAAACTAAATGGCCATACCTGATTGCTGAGACTTTTCTGGGGAAATAATATTGTCGGTGGGGAAACAAGTTACAGTAATTGGAACAAATCTCTTCTTTAATTATTAGTTTGATCTTCTATCTTCCATCAGTTCACTTCCTTTACAGCATGGCATCTAGTAAGCAGGTAGTCCTGTTGCAAGCAACCCTTATCAATTAGGCACTTCTTCCTTCGGATGCATATCTCATGGAATTATAAAAGAGGAAAAGTCCAGGCATGGAAGATTAGTTCAGGGCATACCTGTCAACCATCCCGATTTGGCCAGGATTACCCCGTAATTTGACGTCGATTGACGTCATAACCCGCTCCACGCTGCCAAAACCCCGTAATTTGGCAGCGGAGGAAACGCTTTCCACGCATGCATGGAAGCGCTATGCCACTTGCGCAGCTCCTACACAAGCGGCGGAGCGCTTCCACGCATGCGCAGAAGCGCTACACCGCTTGCATAGGGGCTGCACATGCGGTGTAGTGCTTCTACACATGCGTGGAAAGCGACCTGCGCACAAGCGATCTGCGCAGGTCCCATTTTTTCCGGAGCCGCGGGTTGACAGGTATGGTTCAGGGTGATGAATCAGTTCATTCCTATCTACAATGAACTTCCCATAGCTGTCCACAGGCCATGGTACATTAACCTGCTCAGCAGTGCCATAAACATTATTGACTCCTCTCCTCGGTAGAAGCAGCGGTGTAAGATTCTCCAGTAAGTGCTTCACCTAAGGATTCTGATTTGTCCTCCACTTCTCATCATAGATAAAGCTGCCTGGAGCAAAACTGGTTCTTTCATCATAGAGGTCTTTTTGGTGTAGTAAAGCCAAGCTTAGGATAACTTCAACAGACACTGCTTGAAAGACAAGAGGTCCCGTTGCCGTCTGCCATTACCTCAAAGACATTTGTTCAATAATCCCTCTGTTTCTTTACCTTCAGGAAATTCCAAATTGTTTTTCAGAATTTTCTCCAAGGATTTATTTCTCCTGGCCTTGGAGAAAATCCTTCCTACTAGTCCTAAATAAGGTGATCGGTCAAATCTGTCAAACTATTATGACATAATTATCTTGCTCAGATAATTGTTTTGAAATTACTGTAGTCAACTATTTCAAGCACTTTTGTTTCCAGGACTAGTTTGGCTATAATAATAAAATAACAATTGCATGCCAGAAAGTCAATTCTGAGTTATGGCAACCCATTCCAGGCTTTCTAGGTAGGGAGTATTCAGAAGTGGTTTACCATTCTTCTGGGGTGTGTGTGTGTGTGTGTGTGTGTGTGTGTGTGTGTGTGTGTGTGTGTGTGTGTGTGTGTGTGTGTGTGTGTGTGTGTGTGTGTGTGTGTGTGTGTGTGTGTGTGTGTGCTTTCTCTTCTCTAGGGATGTTCACTGGGAAATTGAATTCCCAACTTCTGGCTCCATGGCCAGATACCTAAACAACTGAGCTATGTAGCCATCTACATTGTCTATACCTCCCCTTACCTATATACATTTAATTAATTAAATCTATGATTTGTGGTAAAAAAAGGAGTAACATTTCAAAGTTCATCCTTAGTCACTTCCCCTTAAACTAAACCATGAAATAACATGGTCCCGGTAACAATAGTTAAAGAACAATAACCTTTCTATGAGGGGAGCAAAGGAGACTGGTTAGGAAATTGTATCTTCTGGTGATGGCCCTTCATTTCAGTGTGGATATTAGATAGGCCTGTTTATTCCCTGTGCTTCTCTTGTGTGTTTCTGATGAAAGCTGATTATGATTTATTGCCCTGCTTATCTTTGGCTTACTTTCAGCACATTTGTCACTGTGGATTATGTTTGGTTTCTCTCTCTCTCAATCTTGTCCTCTCCACATCTAGTGGAGAGTAGAATGAGGGACGTTTATTACATCAAAGAGGAGGGTGGAGTGGGGTGGGTGATGGTTCTATTTTATTTCTTTGAGATGATATGGATGATTAAACATCCCAATATACACACTTTCAGTTCTATTGATGTTTCAGTTTCCTTGCACAAATGTAAATTATTGTAACAGCATAACCCATAGTGATATAATCAGCAGCGTGTTTTATCTGCTGTTGACTTTGGTTTTATTATTATGTTGAATTAAGCCTTCTAAAGTTTGCCCGGAATCCAGTTGTGCATTTACTTCATCACAACTACATCTGTGTGAATTTCAGCAGTAAGTTTGTTGCAAGTTAAGAAGTCAAGCACAGGCACGTGGTATCATACGCTGAGTCACACAAATGGTATGTGTGAGCAAATGTGACAATTGGCCACAGATATTTACATGGATGGAATTAATACCTGTCAACCGCAGCTCCGGACAATCCGGGACCTGCGCACAATGGTTCTGTGCAAGTCGTGTTCTACGCATGCGTAGAAGGCTTTTACGCATGCATAGATTGCGACTTGCGCAGAAGGGATGTGCAGTACCTCTTTCTCCCTGCTGCCAATTTCGGGGTTTTGGCAGCTGTGGGCAGGAAATGGCACAGATTGGCGCCGAAAATTGGGAAATCCCGGCCAATCCGGGAAGGTTGACAGGTATGATGGAATTACTCCAGTCGGCATAGTCCAATGGGATTTTGCCATTTATATTTAATGGGTTTATATTGTATCGAATGGTAGTGTATTTTGCTTGGTATTTTAGACTACAGCTCTCAGAATATTTTAGATAGCAAGATAACTGGGAGTTGGCATCCAAAGGTGCTTTCCAAGTTCTGATTTCCTACACTGGTATAGACTGAAAATTTACTTTGGGATCCACCCAAAATGCTTTTTAGCTGTGTTGGACATTATATAGAAATCATTCATTCACTCACTCACTCACTCACTCAAACAAGCACACACACATAATGGTTAAGTTAACTCCAAAAGGGCCTATCATTAACAGATCTCGGCATTTGCAAACTCAAAGCCATGGCTTCCTTTATTGGTTCAATCCATCTGATATGTAATCTTCCTCTTTTTCCTGCTGCCTTGAACCTTTCCTGGCATGATCTCTTTTTCTAGTGAGTCTTATTTTTTTCTCATGCTGTGCTCAAAGTTCAGTAATCTAGTTTTTCCATTTTGTCTTTTGGAGACATACATATCTCAAGGACTCCATCCACACATATGCTAGGATCTCTCACACATACTGTATAATTTAAGTCACACTAGTTTTGCTTCACTGTGTTACTGTATCTGTAGGTGGTTTACTTGCTGCTGGATTAGTTACCTACTGCTTTTCTCTGTTGTTTTTATATAACAGCTTATTTTTATTTCTGTTTGCTGCTTTGCTTGTCGCTGGTGATTTTGCAGACTCTTGTTGTTTTTGAATGCATTTTGACAGAAAGGCATCATGCAAATCTAACAAATAACCAAAGGCAGAGGTGAGCAAATACAGGACTTCAGGTATTAGACTGGTGTGCTCAAACTTTTTGGGCCACGGGCCGGTCATGTGGTTAAGTGGGCTTGTCACGTGGCTCATCCCACCAGACATAGAAGTAAAACACATCTTGCAATCTGTTTTGCAACAGGATAAGATAGATTTTTAGGCTGCCATTTTCTCTTCTTAAACCAGGGGTACCCAAACCATGGCCCGTGGGCCAGATACGTCCCCAACACCAATTTATTCAGCCCACGCTGCTCTTGCTGCTCCTGGAAGCAGAAGTAAAATGTGCCCATAAGGGCATGTTTTACTTCTGCTTCCAGGAGCGGCAAGGCCAGTGCAGGCCAGATGAATTTGTGTTGGGGGCCAGATCTGGCCCTTGGGCTGTAGTTTGGGTACCCATGCATTAGACTGAGCATATCCAACAGTGAGGGCTTATGCCCACCTATATAGGCTATAGCCCATTTTCTTTTTACGTTTATCAAATAGATATTTATTTTTATAGTGGCTAAACAGCAGATGGTGCCCACCACCAACCTATGCAAACATGCCAAGGGCCAAAACTGTGCCTGGTGCCTGCTCAGACATATAAATGCAACCTTTACACAGTACTAAAAGCCAGCCCTGTACTGAGTATTGAAACAAGAGGCATCAGTCCCAGGCTTGGTTTGATGTTTACTCATCATAAACTCAATACTTGATGCACATATGGATAGATGAAATGGGAAGGAACAAAACACAATTAAAACAAGAGTTGTACGTCTTTCTTATTCTCAAGGTATCAACAAAGGAAGAGCTGGTATCCATTTGTTTGACTGCTCTCTCTACTTGGCCAACAACTGGCTGAGATTGAAGCTAATGGGTACAGAAGGTTGCCGCTCTCTTTGCTAACCCATCACTCTACTATTCACACAGCTTTCAGCACAGAGAAAACAATTGTTTTCTTTTGGGGTCAGGAGGGGACTCTGCTCTGAATTTTAGTGTGATGGTTACAGAACCTATCCGAAGTCTTGCACTGTGTCTTTAAAACAGCTTTAACACCTTGGATCATTCAGTTCAGACTAAACCCCAGACAGTATTTACTGAAGATATTTAAATGCAACCACCACCCTCTACTTTTCCAGTGCCGTGTAGGCCACAGAGTCTCAACCTGTGGCCCATGGGCAGGATGCAGCCCATGGCACCATTTCATGTGACCATAGGTGTCAAGTATCCCGTATTGCCCAGGAAAACCAATTTACTCATTGTCTTCCCTTTAACACCCTATTTCCCAGGAGAGAGAGGGCTTCAAGTATATTTGCATACAACATAAACAGGATACTTCCGGTTTTCTCTTAAACACAGAGTTTTAAAAAATGAAATTGAGGCACACAAGGCTAAGACAGTAGACAAGTGATTAAAGTGTAAAAGACAGTTCCATGAAAGAAAACCATAATATGAAATGCAGTTGGCAGAAAATAGGGGGAAATTTAAAATAGAATTATTACAGTAAGCCTGGCTTGCTGGCTGCCTTCTTTTCTGTGAGGGGAAGCAGTTGTGCTAAGGGGAGTGCCTAGGGGGCGGTTCTTCCTCCACCAGGAGGAGCCCAACACTCTTCCCTGGCTCTGGTGGCTCCTCTTCTTCTATGCTTTTGGGTGTTCCTGGATTTTGGGGAGGAGGGGGTGTAGCCTGGGGGAGAGGGGCATGGCCCAAAATTTCGCTTATTTTCATGTCCAAAACATGACAGGTATGCATGTGACCCCCCCACTGCCTCCACCACAACAGGAAGTGACATGTTGTGGAGGAAGGGCAAAATGACCGTCTGGCCCCCGAAGCTGTCTGAGGAAGCGTGACCCGGGCCCCAGCTTAAAAAGATTGAGATCTCCTATTGTAGGCCATGTGGGGTTAGAGCAGAGTATAGTATGAAGACAACAGCTTTCTGTAGGCTCCGGCTTTCCTGCCCCATCAATATGGAAATGGGAACAGAAGGGTAAGAATTTTCTTATGAAAGTATTAAGGGTGATCTGTAAGTGATGTTTATTGTTTATTGTTTACTTGGACAGTGACAGCGACACATGACCTTAGAAATGTCTGCAGACACAGACAGCACTTGCTCTTTGGCTGTAAATGGAGATGAATGCTGCCACCTAGACATGGATTGACAGGGAGACCTTTACCTTTACCAGCAGTGTGACAGTAGTGTCAGGTCTTGCAGAGTGTGGGGACTTTGAGATTAATTGTGGTAATAAGCCCAAGTGCCACCTTGCTCAAGCTTCCCTGTGTAGCTCGAGCTTGGTACTAGGTCAGATACTTTGGGTGCAGATCAGGGGGTGGCCGGTTCAAGGTTACAGAGTCCAGTCTGCATCCTCTGGAATGGATAATCAGCCACCTCCCAAGCACAAATGGTCCTAAAATCTAAATCTGGTTTAAAGGTAAAAGTTTCCCTTGCTCAAAAGCCAGTCGTGTCCGACTCTAAGGTTCAGTGCTCATCTCTGTTTCAAAGCCGAAGAGCCAGCACTGTCTGCTTCTGCAGACGTTTCCGTGGTCATGTGGCAGGCATGATAGACACTGGAGTGCACGGAATGCTCTTTCCTTCCCACTTGCAATTTATCTACTTGCAATTTCTTGCTTTTGAACTGCTATGTTGGCAGGATCTGGGACAAAGATGGGAGCTCACTCCATCGTGCAGTACTTGGGAATCGAACTGCTGACCTTCCATCTCCCAGTCAGTGTTTTAACTATAGCAAACCATTTTTTTTCTTGAGTAGATTGTAGGAATTTGATTCATGTAAAGATAATCATTCAGCCTCATTAGCAGCAGTTTATACTCCCAGATCTTTTAAGATAGGGAGTTAAAAGGTCTAACGGAGTCCAGCTTCATTAGACGGAGTAAGAAGGAAACAGAGGTAGAGAGAAAAGCAAACACACACACTGGTCTTTTGGCTGAACAAAGGAATAATCATGGCTTCTCTTTATTCAAGCAGAGTATCTCAGAAACGAAACTTAACAGAAACAATACTTAAGGCACAGACAACCAATCAGAAAGTCAGAACCCAAATAAGGAGAGATAAGGAGCGTTGTCTCTCATGCAAGCAAAGAGGCTTTTGTTTACACAATGTGTCAGAGACAGCCAGACAGAAAACAGATGCATTCCTACATGTCCTCCTTTTTCATTTAAATTTGAGAGAGGGACGGCTAATCATATCCCTGCATGTCATCATACTCCATAACTACTCCTCCATATACATCATCACTGTCCTCCTGGACATCGTACCCCTCCTGACTCATGGTACCTTGTTCCGGAGGATGATACCTCATTGAGTACAATTGCTGTCGTGCAAAACCCGATGTCTCCCTTCTACGCAGTGGACATGCATTACACATAGAAATAAGGTTAGGAATACAATTAATGCAAAAACACAAAGATATAAGGCAGATAATAATAATGAACCCATAAAAGAAAACTAGTCTAAGGACAGATAAATCAGGCAACCAAGAAGTCACCCAATCAAAGAGATTAACATCAGTGCGTACATTGTTAGTAATGCTCTCCTGTAAATTCTGAAGTTCTGTCTCAATAGTATTATTCAGATCCTGGAATTTTACCCGACATCCCTGGTTCCCGACCAGTTTACAAAATCCTCCGGATTTTGCTAACAGGTAATCTATGACCCATCGGGCCGGCAGCAGCTCTCCGGCGCCGTGCATCTGCCCGAAGCAGCATTTGCACTTGTACGGGTAAGGTAAAATAACCCAATGCTGCACATTGATATTGTCCTGGATGGAAATTCGTGGCAACTCCATTAAAAAAGAACCACATGTTAGGATCCTTGATTTGCCATCCATTGCAAATTGAACCACTATCTATAGCAGAATAATCAGGAGTAAAAATAGGAAACACGTCATATATATCTTCAATAGTAGTGTTAAACAAGGTATAATTAAGCTTATAAGAACTGTTATAACTACCCCATAACCAAAAATAATCATCACAACCCGTATAATTGCCTACATTCCTCAAAACCCTTTGTGCTTGAGTCCAGTACTTCCATTTACTATTCCAGACTCCAGAACTATGACAACAGAAACAAAGTCCTTTAGTGTATTTCTTGAATGTCATGCTTCGCCAGCGGGTGTTGTTAAATTGTTCTGGAGGATTAGAGAAGAGCGTAGACCTATCAACATGTTGCAAATGTCCAATAACCAACTCTGGAGTGTTGAACAATGCCGGAAGAAAGGCCATTTGAGACACTGCCAGTGGATGCTCATAGTATAACGTTGCATTCTTACCATGAACCTCAAACATATAGTTAGCATGACGAATCCAAAAGTTGGGGTTGCCCCCATGAGGTATTGTTCTTACAGCTGGAAGCACAGTAAGAAAGAAAAGAACAAATGTCAGCAAATTTAGTCTACTGGTGAACCACCATCCTGGAGCTGAGTAACCTTCTTCTCTCTCCATGGGCGGATCGCTCGAGCAGGAATCCACACAGGTCCTGAGGTTGTAGAAACCGCTGCGTATCCTCGTCCCCAGGTGATTAGAGGTACAGGACCCTTCCACTCAGGATCCGGTTGCTGCCGATAAACGACCAATGGCTTAGGAAGACACTCCTCGGTCCTGAAATGCAATTCGACTGGAGAGTGTGACCTGTTATGGGGAGCAAGAAGAAAATTAAGAGTATACAGTACTTTAGCAACAGCTGTAGGTATTTCAGCCACAGGAACCCCTCTATCTCCCACTTGCTTGTGTAACAAATTTTTGAATGTCAGGTGGGCTCTTTCAACAATCGCCTGTCCAGTCGAGTTATAGGGTATTCCATGGGTTAGCTTAATGTCCCACTGACGGCAAAAGTCCTGAAAGGAAGAAGAAACATATGATGACCCATTGTCTGTCTTAAGGCTTTTAGGTTTACCCATTACCGCAAACGAACGAATGCAATGCTGTATAACATATCTGGATGTTTCACCCCGTAAGGGTGTAGCCCATATAAATCCAGAGAAGGTATCAACAGTCACATGTAACTTAGAAAGCGGAGCCAAAGCAGGTACTTGCGTGACATCCATCTGCCATAGCTGATTGGCTTCTGTTCCTCGAGGATTAACAGCATCAAATGGCAGGAATATAGGAGACTTCGTACAGGAAGCACAGGATGACACAATGTCTCTAGCCTGTGACATAGGAATGGAAAATCGTTTATGCAAAACCTTAGCAGATTGATGAAACATTGCATGACTGTCAATGGGGTTGTCAAAGAGAGAAAAAACCTCAGCAGAGTCCCGGAGAGCAGAATCTGCTCGTGCATTGCCCTCCGTCAAATAACCTGGGATCCTTGTGTGAGAGCGTATGTGGGCAATGAAGAATGGGACCGTACGGTTGGAAAGAAAACCTTGAAGCTGTTGGAATAAAGCAAAAAGATCCCTATCCATCGATGGAGACAAATAAGCTTGAGCTAAAGTAAAAACAAGGCGGTAAACATATTGAGTATCCACAATCAGGTTAAAAGGCACATCAGAAAACGTAGAGAAAGCAAGTATGACCGCTGCCAGTTCCGACCGCTGGGCCGATGCTTGAGGTCCTGTAAAAACAACCTCCCATTCCCCAGTAGGACCCTGCCATGTAATGACTCCATGGGAGGGGGAGCCATCTGAGAAAAGAGTAACGGCATGTAAGATAGGTTGCATGCAAAGCGGGGATGACAGGGAGTAAGAAGTGAGATTCAGCAAGGTAAACCGCTTATCTTTGGGGGGGGGTTAAATTTAACTTGTCCCACAAAGTCCACCATGGCCACCTGAAATGCCTCAGAATGCTGTAGCAAGGCGGTTAGCTGATCCTGCGAAAAAGGAAAACAAACAAAGTCAACGTCATAGCCAGTCAAATGCTTTGCCCTAGTACGGCATTTAAGGAAAAGATCAGCAATTGCATCAGGCAGGCGATAACAGTTTTTCGAGGGAGTGTGCGCCAAGTGTAGCCATTCCACGATGGCCACCTTCTGAGCGTTGACAGGTGCAAACAAAACCGCAGTGGGCAGCCTCGGTGTGGGAAGAAGAGCGCATGCCAGTGCAATGGTGCCTGAGGGCACCCGATCCACAGCGATGGTATGCAGCTTTTCGTTGAGGCGTTGAAGAGCTGTACGCATCTCCGTTGTGCAGGGAATGATGTCCGCTGGAGAAGTGTGTCCAGAAAGAGCAGCAAAGAGTGGTGACAGTTCCTCCGTGCTCAGGGCCAAGAAAGGACGAGCCCAATTTATGTTCCCTAGCAATTGTTGCAATTGTACAAGAGTGAATTGCTCTGGAATAGCTATCGTTGGCAATAGCGGAATTGAAGCGGTAGCTGAGAGCCTATGTCCCAGATATTGGAATGGATACATCCGCTGCACTTTTTCAGGAGCTATGATCAAGCCCGCTTGTTGCAAAATGTCTGCTAGGTCCTGCAGGTGTTTCTCCGTGACTTGTGGACCATGCAATAAAATGTCATCTGTGTAATGATAGACTTTAACCTCTGGATGACGTTGCCTGAAAGGTTCCAAAGCCATGTTCACAAAATGTTGGCATAGAGTCGGTGAGTTGGCCATACCCATAGGCAAGACACACCATTCAAACCGTTGAGTAGGATGTTCATTATTGTATACTGGCAATGTATATGCAAATTTTTCTCTGTCTTGTGGCGCTAGCAAGATTGTATAAAAACAGTCCTTCAAATCTATGACCATGAGTTGATGATCTTCAGGAATCATGTTCGGATTAGGAAGTCCAGATTGTAGAGGTCCCATTGGCAAGATGTGCTCATTAACTTTTCTCAAATCATGCAACAATCGCCATTTTCCAGACTTCTTTTTCACCACAAAAATTGGAGAGTTCCAAGGACTAGTGGTTGTTTGAATATGTCCCAGATTTAATTGCTCCTGTACAAGGGCCTCCGCCGCCTGGAGCTTTTCTCTTGAGAGCGGCCATTGATCCGTCCACACTGGCGGGGTGTTTTTCCATTGTAGTGGAAGTGCATGCAACGGCGCTGCAGGGGAGGCCCGTATCAAAAATTTGTCTGCAAGGTACACCCTGTTTTAGCCATGAGATCCCGGCCCCACAGAGTAATAGGAATATCCATAATCAGGGGGTGAAGAGAAACTTTTGTTCCCCCTGAGGTCTCAAAGACGATTGGATGAACACTTTGCTGTGCTGGCTCGTACCCGCCCACCCCATAAACTTCCCTACAGGGGCGGACGGCCCATCCAGTTGGCCAATCTTTTTTTGCCACCACTGAAATATCGGCTCCTGTATCGACCAATCCAGACACTGAACGTCCACCCATAATCAGTGAGCGGGTCAGTCTATCCTCGGTGATTTGTATCACCGCCATAGCTGCTGTTACAGTCCCCTCCTGGGATGGAGTTACAGTGGTCCCTAGTGGGAGCAGATGAAGGCGTCCTACAGGTTGTCCCTTAGGCAGGGTGAGATGTTGCGTGGCTGATGCAGGGATGACAATTTCTTGGTGACCCAATGTAACTGACCCTGCTGCAATGTGTACAGAAGCGGGTAAGGCATCTGGGCAAGGAAGAACAATGCCCATCATGCCCTGGAGAATAACATCATCAACCATTGTGGGAAGAGCCTCCACACACCCTGGCATAGTAAAAGTACAGTCCTTGGATAACCTCAATAAAAGCCCTTCTTTTAGAGGATGGTTTTTTCTATATCGTGAAATCATTTCTTGGGCAAATTCCATATCTTCTTTCAAAACCTCCGCTATTGCTTCCTCACTGACCTCTGGTAGCCCTATTATTTTGCCTGGGCCCGAGCCTGGCCCGCACTCCCATTACCCTGCTGCTGTGGAGAAAAGTCAGAGTCTTTGTGCTGAGCAGCTGAGGGGTTGTCATTAGGATTTGAGCGGCACTGATTGGCCCAATGGTACCCTTTCTGGCAAATGGGACACTTCCTTGAAGGGCGTGCTGCCTGCTTTTGACATTGTGCTTTAAAATGCCCTTCTTTTCCACAACCAAAACAACGTTTGTTTTGAGCCTGAGTTGTGGGCAATTGAACAGCAGCTGCCAGAAGTTGAGCCTTGTAACTGTGAGTCCCCACATTTTGACAAACCTTCATCATGTCTGCTATAGATGTTCCTGGCCTAGCATAAACAGCTGTCAGAGCCCCTTTACAATCCTCATTGGCATTTTCAAAAGCCAGTTGTTTCATGAGCATTTCCCGTGCCGGGACATTTTCCACCTGGCGGCTGAGGGCAGTCATGAGTCTGTTAATAAACTCAGTGTAATCCTCTTTAGGGCCCTGCCTTATTGCTGCAAATCCAGCAACGGAGCTATCCCCTTTGGAAGGAATCTTACTCCAGGCACGCATGCCTATCTGTGCAATATCTCCCAACTGGGCGTCAGTGAGTGCCAACTGCTGTGTGGGGTTGGCAAAATTTCCCTCCCCACATAACATATCCATCGTGAGTGCAGGGCGTGTATGATGTACCTCCCAAGCCACATCCCTCCACTCTTGCAAGCAGAGCATGGCTTCTGCAGGAGGCAGGAGTGCTTTAATCATCTGTTTCCAATCAACTGGTAGCAATTTTTGAGAAGCAATGGCTTCCAACAAAGCTTTTGTAAAAGGTGCATTAAACCCATAGTCACGTATGCTGACTCTTAGTTCCTTCAGATATTTGTAATGGAGGGCTTCATATCTACCTGGGACTGCCAGTGCATTGCCCACAGCCGGAGCCCCCCTTATCACTGGGTATATCTCAGTAGATTGCACGTCCAGCACAGCTGCAGTTAAAGCAGCAGAGAACTGTGTTTTGGTAGGGCTAAAAGTGCTTGATTGCTGCAAGGCAGGATATAATGTCCCATCTCCATTTCCACCTCCACCCCCATCAGGGGGCTGTTGTTTCTCATATGATGGAGGGGCAGTTGCCATAGCCCCTCCCTTGTCTGGTGGCAAAAGCTTTGGGAGGGGGCCAGCAAGCCCCTGAGACAACAGAATATTCTTTGGAGTGAGTCATTGAAGGCAGTCTCTGACTTCCTCCCATGTAAATAGCACTGATACAGAAATACCATTATGCTTCTGCATTTCTCTCCCAATCTGTTTCCACTGTTTTAAGTCCAAGCATTCATCAATTTTAACCCAATGACAGTTTTTTTCTATAGCTTTGACCAGCTGTTGTATTTGCTTCTCATCAGCCTTTCGTCCATTCATATGCAAAAGATCTGAGATATCTTTACAAAGTTCATGCATTTGCGAAGTTAGCACGCACCCCATGATAAAAAATAATAATAATATTTTTCTTTTTCTTTCGTCATTCACCTAATGTGGGACCCAAAGTTGACTTTGGATGAATCTCGAGCGCTCGATTTATGACCTTCCCGGTCGTAGGTGAATGAAGACCTTGTCCCGGTCGATGAGGTGATAATTAGATGCTAATTGCTGAAGCAGATCTCTTCAAAGCATTCCTTTGACTTTCATTCAATGGCCTCGCGATGGGGCACCAGTTGTAGGAATTTGATTCATGTAAAGATAATCATTCAGCCTCATTAGCAGCAGTTTATAGTCCCAGATCTTTTAAGATAGGGAGTTAAAAGGTCTAACGGAGTCCAGCTTCATTAGACGGAGTAAGAAGGAAACAGAGGTAGAGAGAAAAGCAAACACACACACTGGTCTTTTGGCTGAACAAAGGAATAATCATGGCTTCTCTTTATTCAAGCAGAGTATCTCAGAAACGAAACTTAACAGAAACAAAACTTAAGGCACAGACAACCAATCAGAAAGTCAGAACCCAAATAAGGAGAGATAAGGAGCGTTGTCTCTCATGCAAGCAAAGAGGCTTTTGTTTACACAATGTGTCAGAGACAGCCAGACAGAAAACAGATGCATTCCTACAGTAGATATAAAGAAAGGCTGCATCATGGCTTAGAATAGAATCACCACTTTTGAAGGCCTCCAGGAGATATATTTTGCCCCCCTTTTTTTACAAATTTATTTTTATTATTTTATTCATCACATACACAAAAGAAAAAGCAAACAACTGACATTCACCCAACCCATACTCCCCACCCCACCCCACCCTTGTGCTGTACATGGTGAAATTTGCTTATTCTAACTTATTATTATACATTCTACTCATTTTACTTTCCCCAAAATTTGCACGCTTCCTGGCTCGGCTTAACTTTGCCTGCCTCTCTGTGTGAGATATGGACATATATGAATGTCCATTCCCCCCTCCCTGAGGTGACATCAACCCACTGTTGATGTTGGGCCTTAAGCATGATCACCAACCACCATTCAAATGGAAAGCATGGTTACCATCAAACTATATTACAGTGACATGACAGACTGCCAATTGCTATTGGAATATGTACCAATGAGGAATTAAGGTTGGCCAATGACAAAGCCTAGAAGGTGGCCTCATTTTGGCAGTTTAAAGTTTGACCTGGACAAAAAAAGGAGAAAAATGACATACTGCACAGAGTGGGATTTTCCTCTTTGTGTACACAACTCTCAGAAATAAAAAATTGGCAATAACAGAGAAATCCCTTCCTCCCCCGTGCTGTCCTAACCATTTGTGAGGATGAGGATGGGGATGAGGACACACTATTTTGTCTCCAGTCAGATCAAAGAGATTAGAGACAACATGGGAATTTCTTCTTTGGATGATTCACTTTTCCAATTGAGAGGGGCAGACTATCCACCAGCCAGGTTCACGGGCATGTGTGAGCAGGTTTAGGCACATAAACCAAATGTTACTCTCCCCTACCGTACAAGGGGATATAAGAGATCTTATATCTAGTTCTGACACACACATGTACCCCTTAGGTGTCTGTTCCTCTGACTTAACAGTTTACAGAAATGTATTGTTATATTTATAGAATATTCAGTGTTTTCCCATTGATATTTCCCTCTCAAATATACTTGGTGGCTTTTTCATAGATGGATCTGAGTTCCTTCAAAAGAAATCCAGTGTTCTATGAGCTACTAGCATATTTTGCCCGGTGGTGCCGGGCTTTTTAAAATTGTGTTGGATAGTAAAGGGTTTCGTTTTTTTTCTTGAACCAATGGTGCTGGGCTGTTTTAAATGGTGTTGCAAGGTTTTGTGATTTTGTGGCTTTGAGGCGCTGTGTCCGCCTGTGGCGGACTTGCGCTCCCAGTGTTTTTGTTGTTGTTGTTGTTGTTTTTGCGTACCGGCTTCCTCAGTGCCGGGCACTTTAAATTGGTTTTTGAAGGTTTTTGTTTTATGTTTATGCAAATTTTATTTTAATTTAATTAATTTAATTTAATATTATTTAGTTTAAAATTTAATTTTGGTATTTTAAATCTTTATTTTTACGCATTTTTATTTTTTGCTTTGGTTTTTTGAGTGGAAAGTGATTTTTGTTTTTTTGGTATTTTTTGAGATTAGTGTGATTATTTTTGAATGTTTTTATAACTTATTTGATTAATTTTGGAATTAATCTTATTAGTTTCAATATTTTTGAATGTTTTTTCTCTTTTGGCCTCTGGGTGGGGGGGTGAGCTTTTCTGCCTCTCTACAATTTTTCTCTTCTGTCCTCGGGGTGTCGCTTCCAGTAAGTTTTTTCTTTATTTTCTCATTTGAGTTCTGGTCCTCGTGGATAGAAGACGTCTTTTGGTAAGCTCTCTGGTTTTTTTTTTTTTTTTTGGTGGTGGTGGTGGTGTTTGGGATTTTTGGGGGGGGAGGGGTTCTGTGTGTTTTTTCTTGTTTGTTTTTGGCTGTTTTTGTGTTTCCTTTTTGAATTTTTGAGTGTTTTTGATTGTTTTTGGTTTGTGTTTTTGTGTTCACTTTTTCAGGGGGGTGGCTTTCTTTCCCATGGGCCATGCTGGCTGGTCTGTGGGAAGAAGGGCAATGGTGGGGGGGGGGACTTTCTTTCCCATGGGCCATGCTGGCCGGCCCGTGGGAAGGAAGGGCAATGGGGGGTGCTTTCTTTTTCACGGGCCATGCTGGCTGGCCTGTGGGAAGGAAGGGCAGCGGCGGTGGGGGTTTCTTTTTTTCCCCCACGGGCCATGCTGGCTGGCCCGTGGGAAAGAAGGGCAGCAGTGGCGGGGTTTTTTTACTTTTATTTTTCGCGCGCTGGCTGGCCCATCGAACGGAAGTGCAGCGGCGGTGGGGGGGGTTTCTTTTTTCCCCCCAAGGGCCATGCTGGCTGGCCTGTGGGGAAGAAGGGCAGGGGTGGCAGTTTGTTTTACTTTTATTTTTCGTACGCCAGCTGGCCCATCGAATGGAAGGGCAGCGGCGGTGGGGGGCTTTCTTTTTTTCCCCACGGGCCATGCTGGCTGGCCAGTGGGGAAGAAGGGCAGCGGCGGCGGGCCTTTTTTGTTTACTTTTATTTTTTGCGCGCCGGCTGCCTCAGCGTTCTGCGCGCTAATGGCGTGCAGGATGCTGGGGCTTGTAGTTTTGGCTGCACGTGTTTGCTTACTGCAGCGGTTTTTCCCCTGCGGCTTTTTTTGATTGGCCGCGGCATGTTTCCGAACGTTCCTTTTGCTGCGCCGCTCAGCCTGATTGGCTCTGGCGCGGCGCAAGGAACGTTGGGAATTGAAGTTCCCTTTTTTTTGTTTACGACTGGGGGGCTCCTGCCCCCGGGTCAAAAATTTCAACCCGACAGTTACCTGCGAACCGGGTTCAGGTGAGTGAACGGAGGCCCATTACGGGCTAGTGGGGCCTGGTGCAACATCCTTTGTCACATTCCAACAGTTAACGCACCATTTTATAGGTATAGATTGCTTCTTGGCATGTAGTCAAGACTAATAGATGAATGGCTGTGAGTAGGAAAACTTTCTTATGGGTTGGAGAAATATCTGAGGGCTCCACCCCCCCAGCAGTATAAAGTGTTTTTCAGGTGTTAGAGCAGAGGTTCCCAACCTAAGGCCCATGGTCTTTATCTGGCCTGTGGCACCATTTAAATGTGACCCCACCCCTCCAAGGGCATTCAAAAAACAAAATGGCTGTCCTTTTTGAGGCTGTTGGGACAAAATGGCTATCCCCATCGTGCAGGCAGGGCAAAATGGCCATCCAGGCCTCGAAGTTGACAGAGATTGCATGACCCAGCCCCCATCTCGAAATGGTTGGGAACCCCTGAGTTAGAGAAATGTGCTATGGAGTAATGATCAAGATCAGGCTTATGATTTGATCCACATGAAGAAATTATCAAATGGCTGAATCCAGACAAAAAGCTACATATGGAGAGAGAAGAGAGAATGTTGCTTCCTTTTTAATGAAATATAAAAATAAAAATTAGCCACATGTCTGGCACATGAGGGCTGTTGCTGGAAAGAATGAAAGGGACAATACAAAGCAGATGGGCATCAGGGAGATTAATTTGTTTCCTTTTCCTGAAAATATGTATGCCAAAGGGATTTTGGCCATAAGCGCCTTCCTGGCTGGTGCTTTTTTGTTACGGTCCATCTTTGACAAACAGCTTCCCCAATACTTTATCTGTTTCTAATTTGTGGTCTCCTCTTCCAGGGGACTTTGGCGTTATGGATCATTTCCATAGTTTGATGGAGAACAATGCCTGTGGGCTAGAGTTCCCAGAATAACCCTAGGCAGCATCGCCAGTGGGGGAACTCTGGGAGTTATAGGCCAAAACAGTTATAAACGGTGACCCAAAGCGGCCCATACAAAATTGAAGGTACAGCCTTCAAAGACAAAAGGTTTAGAACGACAATAATAAAAGGTAAAAACACCAAGAGCACTAAAGAACATTACAGAGTACAATAAGATCAAAGCACTACCAAGAGGCAACACCCCACGCTGCTCACCCAACCCCAGGGTAGTCCACAAAAGAGGCAGAAATGCTAGCAGCCCAGCAACTTCCAAAGTTCTGAGAGGGAGACAAAACCCGGAGGGGGGAGGGCAGAAGCAGAACTCCACCGCCCGACTGCCACAGCTGCTGCCGTTTTGTTCCCTCTGGCAATGTCGGGCCAGAGGATGGCAGCAAGGTGTCCCGGTGTCGTTGGGGCCACGGTCAGTCTTTTATCCCTCCCCGGGCAAAGCAGAACCCGGAAGGGGCAGGCAGGAGCAGAACTCCACTACCCGACCGTCGCAGCTGCTGCTGTTTCATTCCCTCTGGCGATGTCGAGCCAGAGGATGGTGGCAAGGCATCCCAGTGTCTTCGGGGCCACGGTCGGTCTTTTATCCCTCCCTGGGTGAAGCAGGACCCAGAGAGGGAGGGTGGGAGCAGAACTCCACCACCTGACCGCCGCAGCTGCTGCCATTTCGTTATAGCTGCAGTGTACCACTTTTCTCTCTTTCTGCCCTCATACTCCATCTAAGGTCAACTCCACCCTTTCTGTAATAGCCCTTTTGATTTAACCAGGACTCTTCCAAGATAATATTGCCCTCCCAAAGCAAAGAAGTTCCAAAATCCATCTCCATTCAAAGTCAAGTTGTGCAAATACTCTGGAATAAGAAGGGATTGAATGACAATTTCCCAGTTCTCAGATTCTGCAGATGTTACTTTTGGGTCTTCTCAGAATATCACCTCATACTCTTCTCTTCTTTGATCACAAATAACATCTTTTTATTTTGTATTGGAGAAAGATTGGCCCTTGAAAGAAAAACCTTGCATGCCAAGAGATGACAAAAGCTGCATACATGTGCAAATTCTTGTCATGGGCAACCACAAAATTTGTTTTAGGCCTGAACAAATGCTTTGATTCAGGGACTCAGGAAGAAGAATAATCAACTAGCTTTTACTGTTTCCCCTCTTTCTAGTGCTTAAGTAAAAAAATAATAATTATATTGAAAAGTGGAAATTGGTACTATTCAAGGGCCAAATAGGTCTTATTTGGAATTAGGAACAATAAACTATTTGTCCTGCAGTTTTTAGTGTTACACTAAATCTATTTCACACATATGACAAGTGCATTAATTTTATTATAATGAGACAGAAGTTCTCAAAAGGTTGGGAGATAAGTTCTGACCCTCTCCTGCTGTGACAATCTCACAATATTAATGTTTAAGGAATTCCTGCTTCTAATTACAGATAATTGATAATTCAGCCCCGAGTTAGGTAATGGAGATTAAACCCAGGACGTCCTGTTTACCTATTGAGTACAATTGGCAACCACCTAAGCTCACTGAAGTGTCCTCCTCAGGCAGAATATATTGCATGCCATGAAGGGACAACAGAAGTGTTGGGTATCTTATTCATTGTTTATCTGTTACATTCACATAATGGTTCTGCTCCATTTTATCTTTGCAATACATTTACTGGAAGTTAATTCAGGTTTTCTGTTAACTGTATATGGCCCTGTGAACCTGCACATTTATGAGTCTGAGGTATAATTCATGTGAACAAAAACAACAACAGAATTCGTTTGAAAATGTGTGGGCCTTTTTTAGTACGTAAAACTCTCTCTCTCTCACACACACACACACACACACACACACACACACACACACACACACACACACATAATGCAAAAAATGAACCCCAAACGACTTTAGTAAAGTGTCAGGAAAATGCAGCTATTTCATATGTGAGCTGAAATGTGTTTATTTTGAAAAATGTACACAGAAGGAAATATACATACAAAAGTGACTTCGAAGCAGCTTTTAGAGGGGGACGGGCACAGAGCATTGATCAGCTTGAGCTTTACATTTCTATATTGCTGAGCTAATAAAGGGGAAAAGCACTGGAAGCAACTGCAAGATGGTTGAACATGAGAGACAGAATTTGGCTGACATTACTTTGGTTGGATGTATTCATGGCTTTGACGATACAGTGATTGATCAAGCCACCTATTACTGCACCAGAATTTGGGGAGAAAATGGATCACTGCAGGTGGTAAAGGATTGACCTGCTCCTGATGTTGTTTTTCAGCGTCAGTCCAAGTTGTCATCATGCAGTATGTCATAGGAGGCTGTCTGACAAACATACCAATGTGATGACTAAGGTGGCTTGAGGAAGAAAGATGTCCTCCATCATGGATCAATGAGCATTAGGCTCAACAACCTGCCAAGATGTCCTCTAAAACTAGCAGGCTTGTCTAATATTCACTTACATGCATGAGGAACTCTTTGGACAGGAAGGGTTTCTGGAGGAGTTATACTTGGAGGTGACGGCTGAGGAGACATCTGGAGAAACACGTGACTAATTCCTAGCATGAAGGTGCTGACAAGGAAACACTTTGCATTTGGGAAAAGATTAATCCATTTTTTAAAAAATCTTATCAGAAGCACACAAAGGTGATTTCTGGGTTGAAGGGATTTTTGCTGGAGGAACTCCACTCAGAGGATGGCTAGATGAGGCTTCTTTCATCTCCCCAAGATCTTTTCTCACTTAAGTGGTCCCTATTTATCTACTTGCAACTTCTTGCTTTCAAACTGCTAGGTTGGCAGGAGCTGGGGCAGAGGTGGGTGCTCATTCCGTCATGCAGTACTCGGGTCTTGAACTGCCGACTTGCAATCCATGTGGTTGGTCCACTGTAGAGAATGGTAGTACATGCACTGCAGTGCAATGACTGTAGATGGACACAGAGAGAAAGGATTAAAGTAACAAACATATTAAGATATTAGTAACCTGACCAATGTAAAGGTCAAATAAACCATATTGTCTATTGGGAGAAATCAAATATTAAGGTAATTGCGATGAGAAAGACATATTTTACTTGGTCACATAAATTGACTTATGTATCATGTGTTCAGTGATTTATATTTTGGTTATCTAATTGTTGAATTGATTTTATCTGGTCTTCCTCCTGAATTTTATTTGATTGAATCTGGTCTTCCTCCTGGAAACTGGAACTCAGGGGAGCATACAATATAATTAACTAGGTGCTGTAGAATACAAAAAGAAATATGGGAGACTGTATCAGCTAAGCTTGCTATGGTGCATGGAACTGGATCGGTGATTGGAAATGCTACTAAAGAATAGTGCAGTCCCCTAAATTTCTATACGAAAAAGTAATTTCTGTCATTACATGTCACATGCAGGTGAAAAAGTACAGTAACATACCATGTTATGAGTTAGTGTGGAGAATCCATTTCTGAAACTTGAGACAAAGGTGTTGGAAAAGAGACCTCTGAACCATCTTTCCTTTCTTATAGCAAAGAAACTTAGATTAAATAATAACATTTCAAGGAAAATCAATGAAAAATTGCTGGGATATGCTGTTACCATATAGTTTTACTCCTGCCTGCATTTAGGAAAGATCCACTGAGTTTAATGTGACTTGCTGTAAAGTAAATGTACATAGGCTTAGACCCTTAGTTTCTAGGGCCAAACTATACATTGCAAGAGCGTAAATCAATTATTGTTCCCTAGGCACAATTCAGAATCGAACTGTGCTTATGAAAAAACCTTATTCTTGTCTCCAAAGACCAATCACAAGACAAGGGAAGCTAATTTGCAAATTACATGAGATATGAATTGCTCCTTGTCTGACTAGTTGTTTCTGTCTTCTAATAATGTAATGTCTACTTTGGCCTTTACTTAAAAGTTAGGTGACTTATATCTCTTTATTAATCTTATTTCAGAATCCTTCTGCTCTCCACAGTTTCCCCTTGTATTTATAAAATGGCAGTAATTTAAATTGCTTCCACAAATGAGATAATGGGTTGGATCTAAATGCAGTAAGGCTTATAGCAAGTACTGTATATTGAAATCAACGCCACATAAATTAGTCATTACTAACTTGATCCTTTGATTTTTGTGGGTGTATTCCAAGCACGACTAAATCTTGAAACCCATGTGCTTAATCCGACTTTCCTGAAAATTCCACGAAAAGCTCTAAAAGCATTGTTTAGTGACCTCTGTTTTCTTATAAAATGAAAATGATGATATAAGGTTGGTTGTTTCAAATGCAGTGTTCTCAGTGCAAATCATTATGAAGTTATTATTTCTGAAACAAATGGCTTGGAAAAATGTCCCACTTAAATTTTATGGGTTGTTGAAATAAGTATGCAAATTGCTCTATAAGTCTCAGCCCATGACGCTGTGGGTGACAGATGCCAGCACTGCACTTGAGAATTAATGCATACATGCCCATATATATAGCCCAACAATACTACCCACACCCATTATTCATGGCCTTCCCGGTTCTATTGCAAGACACTAGCTGGAAGATGCCTGTCACTATGCTGTCTTTATTACTTCCCCTCCAATGCCTCTTTGCTATTAATGAAATTGATGGTCGCATGAAGGCACATTATTAAGAGGTGTAAAAATGAGAACTGTCTAAAAACAAATGTAGTAAGGAGTGGCTTTGGCAGAAATAGGCAACTATTATTTTGTGGTGCTCTTCATTCCTTTCTCAGCAATTGTATCCAACGTTTTACTTGTTCCAGGGCTACCCCAATCTTAAATAGATTCTCACCCTTTCAAATATGTTTCCCAAAGCCTTTGTTCTCTTCCTTCCTTCCTTCCTTCTAGGGCTGGCAGTCTGGGTGGTGTATATGTGTGTTTGCTTCAGGACCAGTGCTTAGATCAGGGCATACCTGTCAAGCGCAGCTCCAGAGATTACGGGACCTGCACAGAACGTTTCTGCGCAGGTCCGTTCTACCCATGCGTAAAAGCCTTCTACGCATGTGTAGAAGGCTTTTACGCATGTATAGAAAGCTTTTACGCATGCGTAGAAAGGACCTGCGCAGAAGGGATGTGCAGTAACTCCTTTCCCCCCGCTGCCAAATTACGGGGTAGCGGCAGCTCCGGGCGGGAAATGGAGAAAATCAGCATGGAAATACGGGAAATCCCGGCCAATCCGGGACACTTGGCAGGTATGGATCAGGGGTGCCCAAACTATAGCTTGTGGGCTGGATTCAGCCCATGGTGCCAAATTATCTGGCCTGCACCATCCTCAGGACTCCTGGAAGTGGAAGTAAAATGAACATGTGTGTGTGCATAATGTGCTCACACACGTGCATGATGCTGCCATAAATGACCAGCAGCTGTCATAATACATTTACGCCATCTGTGGGTCATTTACAGCATCATTATGTGCATGCGTGGGTACGTTATGGGCATGTTAGTAGATTTTATATTTGATTTTAGATAGTAAATGGCACAGCCAGTTATTGTTTTTAAGGGTTTTTAATTGTTTTATATTGGTTTTAACTTGTGTACACCGCCCAGAGTCCATTAGATAGGGCGGTATATAAATCTATTAAATTAAAATTACATTAAATATTATGTGCATGCATGTTTTACTTCTGCTTACGGTGGGAGGAACCACGTGACCAGCCCATGGCTTGAAATGTTTGGGCACCCCTAGCTTAAATTGCCATTTTAGGATTGGAGAGAGCCAGGATGAAATTCTGAGACAGCCCAAAAACCTACTGGGTACTCTTGAACATCTCATGTTTTTTTCTGTGAGATTGCAAAGATCTAACTCAGAGTTTGGAAAAGTTAGTTCTTTGGAACTACAATTCCCAGAATCTCCCAGTCAACATGGCAATGAGTCTCTACCCCTTTTTAGACCACATAGTTTACACCATAACTGCCCAGTGCCCACCACCATTGGCTGCTTTGTCTTTTGCCCCATCTAATACGATGGGCACCAGCCACCACTGCAGTCAGACTAGGTCATGGTCTGACTCAGGGTAGGACAGCCTCTTATATTCTGTGTTACTGAGCCTGTGCCATTTGGGACCCCCCCCCCCCAGATGTTGAGAGTAAGGAAGCTTTAAACCATGGTCCTGATCTGGATTTGAGAAGTGTAAATACTATTCCCATGGAAATCATTCTCCTGAAGTTCAAGAAAAACCTAAAATTTTATCTGAAGTGGAATTTGGTGGGAACTCTTTTAAAAAATAAAAATAAAAAATCTTCCATTCTTGTTTGCTGCAGCTTGGAGAAACAATTTTAAGACAAGAAAGCCTGAATGCTCCCTCTTCACGTAGCATCTTGCTGACTTGCTGTACTCCCCTGCATTTCCCCTTGTTGCTTCGTTAACCACCAACATTACTTTGCTCTCCTCCTCTCCCTTCCTCAGAAGAAATGGATCAATCCCCTGCAGTGCGTTCTGAATATCTGGTCTCAGGGATTCGAAGTCCTCCCGTCCGAAGGAACAGCAAGCTAGCCACGCTGGGCAGGATATTCAAACCGTGGAAATGGAGGAAAAAGAAAAACGAGAAGCTAAAGCAGACATCGGCAGGTAAGTGTGTGGGAGACAAGTGATTATGCAAAGAAATTGTTCTGTGGCAAAAAATAAGGTGGGGTTGCATGCCAATAGGGTTGATTTTTGACTGCAGTTAGTAGAACAAGAGATATATGCAGGTTTGTATGCATGCTTCCCTTTGAATGGGGGGAAGAAAGAGTAGAGAATGTTTGATAGGATGAAAAATCCAGTTTCGAGAATCTCAGCTTTTCTTCTTTTTTCTTATAGCAAGTTTCAAACTCTGGCAGTTGCATAAATGTGTTTGAAAGAGCACCTGATGAAATTCCAAAAAAAAAAAGTGACTTAATAAGACTTCTGGTAATCAGGAAAAGGGACCTTAACAAGTCATGAGTTGTCTCTAATCCAAGGGTTCCCAACGTAAGGCCCATGGGCTTGATCATCTGCCCTTCACCCTCCAAGGGCATTCAAGAAACAAAATGGCTGCCCCCTTTAAAGCTGTTGGGACAAAATGGCTGCCCCTATCATACAGGCAGGGCAAAATGGCTGTCTACCCCTCAAAGCTGACTAGGAGAGTGTGACCCGGCCTCTGGTTTGAAAAGGTTGGGAACCCCTGTTCTAATCTAATCCCTCTGAATAGCAATAGAAACTGAACCAAATAAGCAAATAGAGGAGGTGTGGGATACAGACCTATACTAGATTCAGATTCCTTATTCCTTTTGTGTTGAATGTTGTTGTCACAGATTTTTTTAGTGCAAAACCACGAAGGCCATGATTGTGAGTAAGCTTATGTGCTAATTTTGGGCAAGCAAACCTCACCATATGGTGGCTTTTCCCTGTTAACATTCTCTGGTCAAGGACTAATTTGTACCTCTTCCATCATATTTTTCTTCCTTTGTATAGGTTTGAACTCTCAAAGGCTACCCAGTTATGAGTATGCATTGGCTGTAACAACCAGATTCTGGCACACGTGCCAACATCTGTGGGCAAACTGGTGACACTGGAAATTCCTTTGTCTCTTGTACTACAAGCCCATTCACACAGCCAGTCTATTTCTGGTTATTCAAATGGAACTGACAATGCAATTGGAAACTAACCTCCCCATATGGCAGAGAGCATTCTTCTCCAGCCCCATATTGCCAATAAAATATTATCATCAGGATAGTACCAGAGTTACTTCAGTGGATCTCTTTATAACAGGGGTGGAGAAATTCTGGGAGCTTGGAAGACATACAGTATTTCTCACTCCAAGATGTTCTGGACCAGTGATGGTGAACCTTGGCACTCCAACTGTTCTTGAACTTCAAATCCCAGATGCCCTGACCAGCAGGAGTTCTAACTTGGGCTTCTGGTAATTGAAGTCCAAGAACACCTGGAGTGCCAAGGTTCACTATCACAGTATCTGGGCAGTACATCAGCCTCTCCAAATGAAGCTGGAGATGATTGGAAAGCCCCCTCTGTTTTTTTAAAACTGGTCCAGTTTTTAAGAAATTACTGGGAGTTTGGGGGAGTTGTTTGCTAAAGCAAGGTGTAGGTGATGGTGCAACCTGTTGGAGTGGAGAATCCCCCTCTTAGGAGACCCAAATCTTTAATGGTAGTGTGGATCTTTAGGGGTTCCCCCCCAATGTGGGAAATTGTCTTCCTTGCAAGAAGTGTGTGTCCACCACGCACCACAAAAATAGTCTTTATTCCTGTACCTTCAGTCTGAAAATTCTGCTTGATTGGAGGAAGAGCCCTGGGGTCCCAGTGGTTAAACTGCTAGTAATGCAGCCAAAATGTTGTTAGTTCAGTCCTGACAGGATTCAAGGTTGGTTCAGCCTTCCATCCTTCTGAAGTAAAATGGGTACTCAGCATGTTGGGGGCAAATGCTAATTAACTTGTGAACTGCCCAGAGAGTGCACTAAGCATCATGGGGTGGTAGATAAGTGTAATTGCTCATTGCTAACAGGACAGAAGTGTTGAGGGGTAGGAAGGAGAACCCAAAGCCCTGACAATCCCAAACTGTCTCTCCAACACAAAGGGACATTTAGCCTAGATATGTCAGTGGAAGTATATTTTAAAAGTCTAAACAACATTCTGCCAAGAACCAGGCCTGGCTTTAGAGAGGTTCAGGCACTCAGGCCCTGCAAGGTCCTGTTTATTTAGGCTCCTTCTTTATGGGATTGCATTGCAGAATAGCTGGGGTATACTTGGAGTCCCAAAAATAATACTGTACTTCGTTTTCTACCTCTGGTAGCCAATGAGTTAGATAGGGGTCTAAAATATGGAGAGAGGATGATGCCATCATCTGTCCCTATACAGTTCCCATACTCCTCCTGAATATCCACACACCACATTTAATCAACAAAGCTGAAAATGTAGGCATCTGTAAGCATTGCCACCACTTGCCTAGGTCAAAACAACAACAACACACAAATCTGAGACATTTTTACAGCCAGCTTTGGAGTAATCATGATTTTATGAGCTACTCCACAGTAAGGCAAGCCCTGAGCTCAAATGAAATTTTCTGATTATAGCTTGTTTCCTATCAAACTTCCCTCAGCAAAAGATTCTGCTTTTCACCCCAGCTTTTGGTTTTCTTTAGGAGAAGCTGAGGTCACCCTGACATTTTGGGGGATGAAGCTGCATTGATTTTGCTCCCCCATCTCCCAGAAGATAAACAGTGCAGAATGATGTTTCTCTCTCAAATCTTTCTTAGAAGGGGGAGAAGAGAAAAATGCTTCTGCTAAGGGGATGCTTTATGCCCAACATTGCAAAAATAATGTTTAACATAAGAATTGTAATGCTGGATAAGTGTCCTCAGCCCCTTACCCTGGTCACCAACCTTCAGGTTAGGTGCTTCTGGAGATTTACAAATTGGGCAGGATGGTGAGATTTTTTTTTAAAAAAAAATCCTGTTTCTGAATATTGAAGATTTATGTAAGCCCATTTTTGGTTTTGATCCCCTCTTGCATCCAATAAAGTTATATCTGCTGCACAACAGATCTTAGAAAAATTACTTTTTTAGACCATGGTTTCCAGAATCTTCCAGACAGCATCATCAGAGATCAAGTTGGCAGGAGCTGCCTGGAATTTACAAGTACCGAAACTATCTCCCACCAGCACCAGCCCAGAAATGAGCTTACCTATAGCACTGGTGGTACACCTTAGAGGTTCCTGTCATGTTAGATATCCTACAATATTCCATTATAATGTGAAATGTGGGCTTCCATGGGAATTTTTTAAAGGATATGAACTTTACAGGTGGGAAAGATGAAAACTGACTAGAGATGGACAGGTGAGCAAAACCAAGGATGGCCATCAGTAAACCATTTTCCAATTTTTAACTATATTGGGATTAGGGTTTTTGATGAAGGAGGTATCAGCTTCATTAATAAACAGTAGCTACCAAGTGAAGCTGCTACAGATTTCAAGCCTAGTTCCATAGCCAGTATTTGTGATTCAAGGGTGCTAATGTCCAAGTCCTGAATTAATGTAACACTTGAAAAGAAATGTTATCTGCAGACTGATTCAGGAATTATGGCCAGAGTCCATGTAAGACTAAATGAGTGTTGAAAACATAGGAATGTACTTAAGTTCCCCATACCCAGGTAATTTGTCAGACCTTTGAATGTTGAAAATGCATAGAGGTTCCTTCACAAGTCTTCATGTTGAATACACAAAGGTCTGAGAGACTTCCTGATGGGGTGCAGATCCAGGGTTAATGTTCCCCATGTACTGTATGTTCTAGTTCACAAGGAAAATCTACATGTAATGAAGAGCTTCTCCCTCTTCTGACCGTTGCTCTGATGTGCTGAAAACAACAGTGTGCTGAAAACAACAGGTCTGAGCTAAGAAGAAGAACAAACACTTTGAGAATGACTGAGTAGAATTTATGCCTTTTGTCCAGCTATTATATTAGATAGTTGGACGACTTGCTAAATTCTCATAAATTGTTGGGTAGACAATTGATGAGGAGGAGTTGATTTGGGAATGAAAGCCAAATATTATAGTGTGGCACCAAGTGAAGGCTTGTGACAAAGAGAGGAAAAGTGGCTCCCCTCAAATTTTGAGGTAAGGTGTCCTGCCATCCCATTCTACAAGTTACCCAAGTGTAATGTGTTCCAGCAATTTGTGCAATATAATGAAAAAGGCATCAGACAATGACTGGGAAGAGCTGATTTCTGATTTCTGTTGTTTCCTGAGAAATCTCTAGAGGCAGCAACCCTGTTCTAATTACCAGCTGTGGAAAAGCAGTCCTGAAAGATGATGTAGGTAGTTGGAGAAGTGCTAATTGTGTACCTGTACATGCGACAGCATGGGGCCAGTGGTCTAGTAATAAATTGGAAGTGTCCACCTTCCCTGGTGGTCAGCATATAATTTAAACAAAGAAACAAACAAACAAACTCCTCATGCTCAGCTGTCTTACCAATAAGGAAAGTCTAAAAATGTAATCAATAGAATTGATCTGCCTCTACAACTGAAGAGCACATTATTCGTAAAATCAATTACTCTTAACTGCCCATTTGAGACCAGATCACAGTCAAATATTTCTCATTTCAAAATTGGACAGCTTGCAGAAATATACTGTACTGTACTGTTCTTGGGAAGATCCATTTCTTTCCCCATTTCTAGGAGGACTGAAGCTAAGCTCAGAGAGAACAGGGAAGGTAGAGGGAGATGGTGTATGTTGTCGTAACCTTCACTACTCAGTAGGCCTCAAGGCTTTGACCTTCCAAGACGTGAATCCACTATATTACTGCACATGTCCAACACTTCGCCAGTTTTCCACATCCTTTTCCATGTTTGCTCTTTTGTACATGGGAATTTGAATAAGATATTGGCCTTTGCCTGAACAGCCATATATGTTGAGCTGAGCATCTTAGGATAACAGTGAGACATCAGTGTTAGGGAAAAGTAATGCAATCCCTGGTAAGTGCAGAGGATAAACAATTTGCCTAATCTCTCACCTGCTATGCTATATTTCATGCTGGGCATTGTTCACCCATTCCCGTGAGCTTCTTGTGATGTTCATTTCCATGTGCTGTCCAATTTGATGTTTCCATATTGACCATGCTCACATCCCACCCCACACCCCTTTTTACAGCGTTAGAGAAGAAGACAACTGCAAGGCAAAGTCGGGACGAGCTAATTAAGAAAGGCCTTCTGGAAATTGTGGAGCAAGGCAAGTGGAAGCGACCTTCATGTTTTAAATGCCTCTGTCCTTTCCATAAATACCTGGAAGGGGTTTTTCCTAATAAAGCAGCAATGAGAATGAGCTGCTTCAACTTGGCAGTGTAGCATTCAGAGTAGGGTTGACCCAAGACATTTTGCTGCCTAATGTAAAGTAGCCAGTTGCCTCCCAGCCCCCACAAAGTCAAGGTGCTGAGTACCCTAGCCCAGCCATGTTGCAGGAAAAACTCACAAGCACATCTCTCCTTACCCAACAGTATGCAATAGTTACGTGATATTGGTTCTTATCTTGAAATCTCCTAGAATACCTCAGACAGCATGGAGCCTTCTAGAAGATGTAGTCCAAAGAATGAAAGTTCCTCCTCTGAGCTGTGATTTGGGCTTCACTCTATAGCTTATATTGCACTGATGCCATGTGTGGTAGAAATTCTTCCCATTCTTCCTAATTTTGTGTTGAGCAGCCATATGTGCTATCAAGAGGTAAATCTCCAGAGCAGATTTAGGGTGCATGGAGGGCTACATTGAGAAAAAGGGATTCTCTCCCCCTGCCCAAAAAATGAAAGCCCATGACCAGATCTTACACATGTTTTGTCTGATGGTACTTCTGATTCTTTACTTAACATAAAAAACAATAGGAAGCTGCCTGCCTCTGAGCGAGGTACATTCAGCCCTGTTTTGTCAACTCTGACTGGCAGAGGTGTCTTTCTAGGGTTTCAAGGCTGATTGTTTCTTATGCCACTCAGATATTTCCTCATATTCTCTCATTCAAAAGGTAACCCAGTCTGACCCTCCTTAAATCTGAAATCTTATGAGAGCTTTGCATTGATGGTAGTGTAGTGGACAAGAAGTGACACATCCAACATTTCATGCGCATGGAGATATTTTATCTTGTTGTTTGACCCTGTTACATGTTATCTCCTTGCTGTCATTGTTGGTATGGCTTCTGTGGGCTTATCATTATTCCCATCTGCTATATGCTAACAGCAAAACTCTGCATGTATTAGTTTATGAAGTTTGTTTTTTCCTTGGTAGATGGTGGGAAGATTATAGATGTAATATATCTTGACTTCAGTGAAGCCTTTGAGAAAATGCCCCATGATATCCGATTAAGCAAGTTAACTAGATGTGGGCTGGTTGCACAAGTCAGTTACAGAATCATACTCAGAGATTGCTTATTAATGCCTCTTTCTCAAAGAGGAAGGAAGCATCATGTGAGATATCACAAAGCCCAGTTCTGGGTCTGGTGCTCTTTAATATTTTCACTAATGACTTGGAGGAGTGAGTGGAGGGAATACTAATTTGAAGATGTCACAAAATTGGGTGGAATAGCTAATACCTTGGAAGACAGGAATAAAACTCAAAAATATCTTGATATGCTTGAGCACAGGGCTGAAAACATTTGCTCTTCCTTTTCTTGAAATCTTTGTTATTGCAGTCATAAGACTTTGATGATGATGATGAAGAAGAAGAAGAAGAAGAAGAAGTAGTTTGTGTCAGAAATTATAAGACTTTGATGATTTAATCAAATAGCTAGACCTGGTTCAGGAGAGTGTGATTAATTCCATAAATAGTGCTGTGTCCAAAAGATTTTAATGGCTTATCCAGTCGGTATTGATGACAATGCAAGCGCGGCGCCAAAATGGCCGCCGCGCCCTTTGCGGGCCCCCCCCCACAGGACAGAGAATCCGGGTAGTTAGGGGCGTGGCCAGCTCCCTTATAAAAGGGGTGGCCACGAGGCAGCCGCGCTGCCATTTTGCCTCAGCGACAGAGCGGAGAAGTTTTTTCCCCTGCGCCTCCGTCGCTCGTTGGTATTGCCGGGAAGCCTTTTGGGTCGATTTTGCTTAGCTAGCTTCCCTTTTTTGCTCGAGATGCCTTCCAAAAAGAAGGCTGCTGCGAATTCAGCCCGGGCTGTTAGGAGGCGCAACCCAGGTCGGAGGACCGTGGTGCCGCCTCCTCAACAGCCACCTTTGCCATCCCCGGCCGGGGCTAGTGGCTTGGGGTCTATCGCCCCTTGGCCCGTTCAGAGTGCGGGCGCGGAGGGCGCTCTGGCCCGCGGCCCGCGAGCGGTGGACACCGCTCCTCCTTCCGCCCAACCCGTTGGGCCGACTACTTTTGGGCCGCAGCCTCTCCCGGGGCCCTCTAGCCTTGGGGGGTGGCCCGGTGCCCCGCCTTGGCAGGTTTCCTCACCAGCCCTACCGGGCTTCGGCCCTGGCCAATGGCCATATATGGGCCATGGGGTGCAGGGAACTGTCCCCATGCAAGGGTCAGGTGGGCCGGCCGGCTCTTTACCCATGGTTAATGTAGACACCTTACTGGCCCGTATTGCGGCCTTAGAGGAGTCTTTGGCCCGGGCCAGTCAGGCAGGTGCCCCTTTCGGGGTACCTTTTGAGGCGCTATCGGCAGCAGGACAACGGCCGGCGGGGAGGGTTGAGCTGCTGCAGGCGGGTGGCGCGGCTCCGGCCACTGCCTCGCAGCTCCCCAGCCAGCAACCTGGCGCGGGTCAAGCCCCGGTGACGAGCTCTACATCGGTCGTGAGCTCCGACGCCCCCAGTGGGCCGGAACCCCCGTTGGGGGCGGCCCGCGGGGGTGCAGCATGTGAGTATATGGTGCAAACGAGTACATCCACACACATTCCCAATATAGGGGGGACCTTTCAGTGGCCTTGGCCTCGCGCGGGTGGTGCAGGGGCTACGCCGCTGGCGACCCACCCGGCGACAACTACTGCCACCATGCCCGCTGGGGTGGGCCTTGGTTCTTACACTGCTGGGAACGTACTTGGGGTGGCAGGGTTAACTCAGGCCCCTTTGGGTAGGCCAGCTATCCCCTTTTCGGCTTTGCCGACGGCAGGGTATTCCTTGCCATTGGGTGATCACTTGGCTCAGGCTACCAGAGAAAAGATATGGCGAGGGGAGTACGTGGATATCTTCTCACTCCTGAACAGAGAGCCCACTAAGGAAGAAAGGGAGGGTCAGGATGAGAAGGACAAGGAGCAGGCACGCCGCCGTAAGCCGCCGCGTACCTGGGCTAACTGGCTCCCCGCTTATTTGATATACATGGCGGTGTATTTGAGGGCGCGGCCGGATCTAGCTATTCCCATGGTCCAATATTTGGACAACATATACAGGGCGATGGTAGATTTCCCGGGCCCCTCATGGCTAGCATATGATGAGGAATTCCGTATGAGGATTCCCCTGCACCCCGAGATGAGATGGGATGAGCCGTGCCAGAGACTGTGGCTCTTGTATATGACACCCACACGTCCTGCCCCGGGGGATAGATACCATTGTGGACATGCGGTCCAGCGAGCAGCTCCAGCGCAGGTTACCCGCCAAATGGCGGGGCAGGGGGTTCCAGCCCGCCTGCTGTGCTGGACTTTCTCGTCCAATGGTTCCTGCAGTCGGAAGAACTGCAGGTATAAGCACGAGTGTCCCACATGTTCTGGTCCCCATGCAGCCTCTGCTTGTCCCAAGCCTGGGGGGGGTGCGAGGCAGAGGGAGGGGTGGACAGTGGGCTGGCAAGCCTGCCACGGATGGAACTAGTTCTCCGAAAGGCCCCCTCCCCAATTAAGGTGGACATGCTGGAGCGCTGGCTCGCATCGTACCCAAGGGGAGAGGACTGGGAGTATCTCATCCAAGGTTTTAAGCAGGGATTTCGTATCCCTTTTATGGGTGATAGATCTCCTCAGGATGCTCCCAACCTTTTATCCCTCAGAGGAAGGGAGGAGGTAGCCGAGGCCAGCATTAAAAAGGAGTTAGACGCGGGCAGGGTCGCCGGACCTTTTCCCGCACCCCCTTTTCCCAACCTTAAGGTTTCACCATTGGGTTTGGTTCCTAAAAAGTCCCTAGGTGAGTTTCGCCTTATTCATCATTTGTCCTACCCAGCCGGCCGATCGGTCAACGATGCGATACCTGATGACCTTTGTTCGGTCAGGTATACATCGTTCGACCATGCGCTGCGCATGGTGCGCTCGTGTGGCCCGGGTGCCTTGCTGGCCAAGTGCGACATTAAGTCAGCTTTTCGCCTCTTGCCGGTGCACCCGGGCGACTTTGAATTGCTGGGTTTTAAGTTTAGAGGGGAGTATTATTTTGATAAGGCCATGCCTTTTGGCTGCTCCATATCATGCTCGGCTTTCGAGCGTTTTAGTACCTTCCTAGAGTGGGCTTTCGTCCGCAGGTCAGGGTCCCGGTCTGTAGCCCATTACCTGGATGACTTTTTATTCGGGGGTGAACGGGGCTGGGACACGTGTGCACGTCTCCTCAATACATTTCAGACGCTAATGCAGGAACTGGGTGTCCCTTTAGCGCCCGAAAAGACCGAGGGCCCGTCGACCAAACTAGTATTCCTGGGGGTTGAGATTGATACAGTAGTACAGGCTTCTAGGTTACCGGGTGATAAGGTGTCCAGGATAGTGACCCTTATCTCGGAATTGCTGGCTAAGCGTAAGGCATCCCTGAGGGAACTGCAGGTGCTACATGGGCACCTCAATTTTGCCTGCAGGGTGGTCGCACCGGGCAGGGCTTTCGCCCGGCGCTTATGCGACGCCATGGCAGGGTTATCCAGGCCCCACCACAGAGTCAGGCTTACCCGGGGTATCAGGGCAGACATGTTTGTCTGGTTGCAATTCCTGAGGGAGTTTAATGGGGTCTCATTTTGGAGGTCTGACCTCCTGGCATCCCCCAATTTCCAGATCCAGTCTGATGCCTCAGGATCCCTGGGTTATGGGATGTACTTCAATGGGAAGTGGGCCTATGGTGGGTGGCCACCGGCATGGGCAGGCACAGGTCGCCTGCGGGATCTCACATACCTGGAATTTTTTCCCATTCTGGGGGCTTTGATGCTATGGGGCGAACAGTGGGCTAATTCGGTGGTGCATTTCTGGTGCGACAATGCTGCCGTTGTGCACATTGTCAATGCACAGACTTCTAAATCGCCCAGGGTCATGGATCTAGTGCGCCATTTTGTGCTGCGCTGCCTGCGCCTCAACGTCTTGTTCAGGGCCAGGCATGTCCCAGGGGTTAATAACGATATTGCTGACGCTTTGTCCCGCCTGCAGATCTCCCGGTTCCGCGCCTTGGCCCCGGATGCGGAGGAATTTCCCTCGCCACTCCCGGACGAGATGTGGACTATTGGCAAGGAGAGGTGAACCGGGCGATTGGCCTGTCACTAGCGCCACGCACGCGTAAGGCGTATCAATAAGCATTCAATTTGTATAGGGCTTTTGCTACTCGATTTCAATGGCCAGAGACCTGGCCCATCCCGGTGGACCATGTTCTGCGGTTCATGGTTCACCTGCATGCACAGGGCCTTGCACCTCGCACCATAGCATCCAAGCTCTCGGCGTTGGCTTTTATGGCCAAAGTAGGGGGTCATGTGGATACCACCTCTGACTTCCGTGTGAGACACGTTTTGGAGGGGTGGGTGCGCGAGCGCGGGCGTTGCCCGGATGACCGGCACCCTATTTCCCCAGGGGTTCTTACCCAGTTGGCCCGGGGCTGGCCAGGCCTCTGTTTTGATCATTATGAGGCAGCCCTTTTTCATGCAGCCACAACGGTGGCATTTTTTGGAGTGCTCCGCATCAGCGAACTCGTGATGCTGTCTAAGGCGGATGCAAGTGGTAGGGCACTGGAACTCGGAGATGTATATGTTGCCAAAGACTGGGCCCAGTTGAGGATTCGCTCCTCCAAAACAGATCAGCATGGCGTAGGCAGTGGAGTAAGACTGCTACAGTGTTCTTTGGCAGACATCTGTCCGGTTGGTGCCCTACAGGAATACCTGGCACTGCGTGGCTGGCACCACGGCCCGTTTTTCTGTCACCAAGATGGGTCTCCCCTTACTAAATTTCAGTTTTGGAAGGTGACAGCCAGAGCCCTCACCAGGGTGGGACTACCAGGTGCCCGTTATGGCACACATTCGTTCCGTATTGGCGCAGCCTCTACAGCAGCTGCTTTTGGGTACTCTGGGGCTGACATACGTAGCATGGGGAGGTGGGGCTCACAATGTTTTCAGTTTTATGTGCGCCCACTCCCGCCATGAGTACCAATCCAGTCACCTTACCTTCCTTTTTCTCAATTTTCTTACAGACCCTGGGTGTCGTATTACACCGGTGACAGTATGGCTGGTGGGCCACAGCTATGTGCTCAGGGCAGCGCGTTACGCTGCGGCGACAGAGTGGGGACCCCGACTGGGACTGGGTGACCACGCCAGTCTCTCATGGCACGGTAAGCCTGGGATGTTATGGCGGGAGCTGCGGCCTTTCCTTTTTTCTGGCCTGGGGGCTGACCCGCCTGACATTCTAATCATCCACTTGGGGGGCAATGATTTGGGCCAGGTCACCGGCTTATCGCTCAAGCATGCGATTTGCGAGGACCTCGCCTACTTGCATTATGTCTGGCCTGCCACAGCCCTGGTTTGGTCGGACATTGTTCCGCGCCACTCTTACAGAGGGGGCGTTAACCTCCTGGCCCTTGACCGAGCTAGGCGCGCGGTCAATAAGGCAGTGGCGCGGTTTCTCACCACCAGGGCTTGGGGACGGGTTAGTCATCACCCCGATATTAGTCTACAAAATTGTGACTTGTATGCAGGGGATGGGGTCCATCTGTCGCGAGGAGGTATGGACCTCCTGTTGGGTGACTGGCGAGCAGGCCTGTTGACCGAGCTGACGGTCTGGGGGGGGGCGTCAGGTCTTCTGTGAAGCCCCTCCGTGTGGCGGGTAGCACTGGTAAGGTAAACAGTATGACCCACAAGTATCCGGCAGGTTCGCAATTGACTGGACAACACTAGACAGGAATAAAGTAGTTAAACGTTGTCCGGTCAACGACGAATCAGGCGATGGGGTGATGATGATTGCTAACCAGCATGCATCACCCCTGTGATTTCACGGATACGCGTCAGAGGGTGGGGTCATGAGTTAGTTATTGACTACGGTCAACAATTTGTTTGTTGTTAACAAACAAATTGATACAATTTGATACATTGTAACCAATTGCCGTTGGCAATTTTGGGGTGGTACCTTACCAGTGTTACTTCGGCCTGCTTGCCTTAGGAATTATGATTGGTCGTTTTACCAATACAAATTTATAATTCGGACTAGGGCATTGAATCAATAAATGTGGCCCTTTGCTGTTATCCACTTTCAATGTTGTCTGTGTCCGTTATTGGGGGGGTGCGCCTGCAATGCAAGCGCGGCGCCAAAATGGCCGCCGCGCCCTTTGCGGGCCCCCCCCCCACAGGACAGAGAATCCGGGTAGTTAGGGGCGTGGCCAGCTCCCTTATAAAAGGGGTGGCCACGAGGCAGCCGCGCTGCCATTTTGCCTCAGCGACGGAGCGGAGAAGTTTTTCCCCTCCACCCCCTCCCTAGTTAACAGTGTGATTATGGTCGCTTCGGGGCCGGGTGGGAATTTTTGGTTGGGACCCATATTGGCTTCGGGTCCTGGCTTTTTTGCCCATCCCACACTGTTGCTATGGTTTGATATAGGGGTCTTTCTTCGTTCCTACTGTTGACTTTGGTCACATGGGCGGGTAGCACTGGTAAGGTAAACAGTATGACCCACAAGTATCCGGCAGGTTCGCAATTGACTGGACAACACTAGACAGGAATAAAGTAGTTAAACGTTGTCCGGTCAACGACGAATCAGGCGATGGGGTGATGATGATTGCTAACCAGCATGCATCACCCCTGTGATTTCACGGATACGCGTCAGAGGGTGGGGTCATGAGTTAGTTATTGACTACGGTCAACAATTTGTTTGTTGTTAACAAACAAATTGATACAATTTGATACATTGTAACCAATTGCCGTTGGCAATTTTGGGGTGGTACCTTACCAGTGTTACTTCGGCCTGCTTGCCTTAGGAATTATGATTGGTCGTTTTACCAATACAAATTTATAATTCGGACTAGGGCATTGAATCAATAAATGTGGCCCTTTGCTGTTATCCACTTTCAATGTTGTCTGTGTCCGTTATTGGGGGGGTGCGCCTGCAATGGCCGTACCTCGGTTGTTGATATGGATCAGAAGAACTGGCTCTATTTTGGTCTCCCTTTGGAAATGTGGCTCTAAAAAAAACCATGATGCAGATCAGTAGAAAGAGGGGCTTTCTAGGCGAGTACTTTCTGAAAGAAGGAAATGGAAACAAGATGGGAAGATTGATTTTTTCTGGCTATGGTCCAGGAATAGAAGAAGGAAGCCAGGTTAAAAAAACTGGAGAATAAAGGAATGGAAATAAGAAGGGGTTAGACATGATAGATTGGGGAAAACTTCAGATGTTGATAATCTGCAACTTTATCAACCCTAGCTACAACAACTGGTGATAAGGGACAATGGGACTTGCAATGCTGGTACATGTGGGACTTCCTCCCTCTCCACCATGGCAACTCCATGATGCCAGAAATCAGCTTCACAGGGTTTCCATTATTCTGGAACAAGTTACAGTAGAAAGAGGAGGGGCTGCTGATTCTGATGGCAGGAGTTAGGTCAAACAGACCATTGGATTCTCACCATCATCTGGAAGGCAATACATTCCCAGTCCAATGTTGTCATTTTCACTGAACCTCAAGAACCTAGTGAGAAAAGAAGAAATTACTATTTGCAGCTGGATATATCTGTGAGATGGAGAGATGGCTGTAAATACTGTTGCATTATATTTATGCATGTTTTTATTATGTCCTTTTAAGAATTATTTGCAGTATTTTAAATTTCTCCAAACAACACTTTCAGTACTTTAGGCATACCAGATATAATTGAATGTAAACTCTGCTATGCCCTGTTGATTTCAAAGCCATGCCTGCTTCACTTTCATGAGGCCTTTGCATGAACGATAAATCACAGCAACATAGGAAGTTGTCTCACATTCAGTCTATCTATCCCAATGACATCAACTTTAGTCAGGGCTTTAGGCAGAATCCTTTCCTAGTCCTTCATGGAGCTCCTTGGTATTTTCTGGTGATCATCCATCCAACCAGTAACTGTGCCTAATCCTGCTTAGCTTGAAATCAGTTTATACAGGGTTATGTATGCCTCCCATCCATTACTGAGCCAAGGTCATGTGAACCTTGTGATACTTGAAAAGCCACTTTAACATTGGTGAAGTGATGGATTCATAGAGACCCATTCATGAAAAAACCCAGTGACTCAATGAACAGAGCCTTTGGCATATATTTAACAGTCACACAGAAATAAAGAGAAGTGGAAGGGATTTAATCTGAACCCAGGTTTTGTAATAAAACTATAGGAACAAACTCTGCCCAAAGATAAGTGCTGTCTATCACTCAAAAATAGGAATAAAATAACTTTGTACTTTTAAAAAATGATAGTAGTACTAGAATTCTCGGTGGTGGTGGCTGTTACTCATATCTGAATATACATTTTTTTCTTGAAGATCATTTTCAAACAGGAAAAATGCCATTGGCGTGAATTTGTTTAAGGTGAAGTGACCCACACACTACGATCATGGAGCCATATCCTGTGGCATGTATTAAATAAGACATGCAGGATTTGACACCTGGACTGCAATGGACTGCCACAGCCTTGAAGATATTGACAAGGTGCACATTCACAGTCAGTCCATCTGGCATAGCCTCTTCTGCCTCCATGACATTTGGGAATCAGAATAGTGAAGTGGTTCCTCATCCGCTCATTTTGCTGTTGAGCCCAAATGATGGTTTTCAGTGGCATTTCCTCCACTAAGGGGGACCATCCCCCCACCTAAAGGAGTCATGCGCCCATAGCTGTTGGCCCCTTTAGGGTCAGTTTATTTCCCGCTGTCCAACACTCGCCATTGAGTCATTGGTTGTGCGGTCTGCTCCATTACTGTAGTGGGATGTTTCTGCCAGGCAAGACTAGACCTCTATAGCTGTGTTAGCTGTGGGATAATAGACACTGTAATCCAGAATTGGACTGCCAGAAAAATCAATAAATGGGTCCGAGAGCCAAAGAAGCCTAAACTATCTCTTGAGGCAAAAATGGTGAAATTGAGGCTGTCCGACTTTAGGCTCATCATCAGAAGGCAGGATTCTTTGGAAAAGATAATAATGCTGTAAAAAGCAGGACGCAGGAAAACAGGAAGACCATATGTGAGATGGATTAATTTAAAGGAAACCACATGCTTGAGTTTACATGAGTTGAACAGGGTTGTTGATAACAGGACACTTTAGAGATTACTCATTCATTGGGTTGCCATAACTTGGAGGTGACTTGATTACACATAATGACAACAGCAAGTCCATGAAAGTAATTCTCCCCATTTCTTCTTCTGTCATGAATTTCATGGGTTTCACTTTCCCACACATCAAGATTGGGGCAGACCTTTTGTTTGCTGATCCATGTATGAAGACTGATGTGGCTTCTGTCTCAACACAAGTAGCAGTGTGATTTCAAGGGAGCCTATCCCAAGGTAGAAGACGTTAGTGAAAGTGACACATTTGAAATTGTGCTTTCCAGTTTATAAATAAGCGCTGTAATGCTTTGTTGAAGTAGGCATAGAGCATTGAAGTAGGCATAGAGGACACCGGGCGCTCTCTTTCCCTCCCGGCCAGACCGGCGGGAGATGAACAGGCACAGCTGGAGGGAGTTTCGGCAGGCAGCCTCAAAAGTGGGGCCGACGCTGCCAACGCCAAGGACACCGGGCGCTCTCTTTCCCTCCCGGCCAGACCGGCGGGAGATGAACAGGCACAGCTGGAGGGAGTTTCGGCAGGCAGCCTCAAAAGTGGGGCCGACGCTGCCGACGCCAAGGACACCGGGCGCTCTCTTTCCCTCCCGGCCAGACCGGCGGGAGATGAACAGGCACAGCTGGAGGGAGTTTCGGCAGGCAGCCTCAAATGCGGGGCTGACGCTGCCAACACCAAGGACACCGGGCGCTCTCTTTCCCTCCCGGCCAGACCGGCGGGAGATGAACAGGCACAGCTGGAGGGAGTTTCGGCAGGCAGCCTCAAAAGTGGGGCCGACGCTGCCAACGCCAAGGACACCGGGCGCTCTCTTTCCCTCCCGGCCAGACCGGCGGGAGATGAACAGGCACAGCTGGAGGGAGTTTCGGCAGGCAGCCTCAAAAGTGGGGCCGACGCTGCCGACGCCAAGGACACCGGGCGCTCTCTTTCCCTCCCGGCCAGACCGGCGGGAGATGAACAGGTACAGCTGGAGGGAGTTTCGGCAGGCAGCCTCAAATGCGGGGCCAACGCCAAGGACCGCCGCTGTGTTCGGCCCCGGCGGGGGCGAAGAGGCTCGCTGGCCTCACCATCGGCCGGCGTTTCGGGCCCCGCCCCCCGCCCCTCGCCAGGACTCAAAAGGCGAGGGGGCCTGCCGGACGAAACATCACCGCCGCTGTGTTCGGCCCCGGCGGGGGCGAAGAGGCTCGCTGGCCTCTCCATCAGCCGGCGTTTCGGGCCCTGCCCGGCAGTTGAGGGTTCAACACAGCTGTGGAAGAATGCCCCACCACTTCCATCACCACCGGAGCCGTGCGGAGGGTGGTGGGGGGAGTGAATGGGGCAGTTTTATATTGGGGTGGAAGGGAGGGAGGGAGAGATTGCCAGGCCAGCCAGGAAGGAGAGGCAGCATTCTGTCCAGGGCAAGCAGGGAGGCTCCGGAGACCAATATAGAGGTTGTGATGGGCATGGGGCGATATAGCGGGTACCGAGGGGCGGGCCGCACCCGGGGAACGCGGGGCAGATGCTTAGTATCTGTCCCTCGTTCCAGCCCCACGGTTACACCTCTAGGTCCTGAGCAGCTGACCCAGGGTGACCCTGTCCTTAGGCTGCGGTATGTAATAAGGCCCCCCTGATACAAGACTCTATTATGGGGGAGCGGGCCGACTTGGCATGTATTACTGAGACCTGGCTGAGACCAGAGGATGGGGTTCCTCTGTCAGAAATGTGTCCAGCTGGGTTCAGTATTTGGCACCAGCCTAGGGATAAGGGTAAGGGCGGTGGCGTCGCCATCATAGCCAGGGAGTCACTGGGAGTCACCAGGGCTACCGCTCCACAAATTCTGGGTTGTGAGGCCCTGCTTCTGCGTCTGGGCTCTAAGGGTCAGTTGGGAGTCTTACTCCTGTACCTGCCCCCTTGCAGGGTAAGGGACTCCCTGCCTGAGCTCCTCGAGGCCGTCTCAGCATTGGCGTTGGAGTTCCCTAGACTGATGGTTCTGGGGGACTTCAATTTACCCTCGCTGGGGACTGGCTCCGAGGTGGCTCAGGAGTTCATGGCTTCCATGGCAGCTATGGACCTGATTCAGGTAATTCAGGGCCCGACCAGGGGCAGTGGCCACACACCAGATTTAATCTTTTTGTCGGAGCGGTGGCAGAGTGATCTGAGATTACGGAAATTAAACATAACACCTGTGCCATGGTCAGATCACTATTTGGTGGCTCTAGACTTCCTGGGTACGTCGCTTCACCGTAGGGAGGCAGGGCCTATTAGAATGGCCCGCCCCAGGCAACTGATGGATCCTGATGGATTCCAGAGGGAACTGGGGGATTTTCCTCTGGATCGGCAACACGATTCGCCCGAGGCACTGGTCGACCTGTGGAACAGGATGACAACAGCGGCCTTGGATGAAATCGCACCACTACGGCCTCTCAGAGCTCATCGAGCTAGGTCATCTCCATGGTTCACAGATGAACTGCGGGAGCTCAAACGGGCAAAGAGACGCCAAGAGCGCCGCTGGGTGAAGACCCAGAGAGACTCCGATTGGACACTAGCTAGGGCCGCTATTAGGGCCTATCTAGTGGCGATGGAGGTGGTGAGGCGACAATACTTCACCACCCTTATCACCTCCGCTGATAATCGCCCAGCCACCCTGTTCCGGGTTACCGGGTCTCTCCTTGGTAGGGGGACCCTGGTGCCCGGTTGGCAGGGGTCGGCTGAGGACTTTGCTGACCATCTAGTGGAGAAAATCGATCGGATTCGCTCTGGGTTTAATCCTGGCGTGGATGGGGAGAGTCCGGAGGGAGCCGGAGCACAGTCTTGCCATGCCATCTGGGACCGGTTTGATCCAGTTGCCCCTGATGAAGTGGACAGGCTCCTTGCAGCTGTGCGCGCCACTACCTGCCCTTTGGACCCCTGTCCCACCTGGTTGGTGAAAACCTCCAAGGCAGTGACAGGTGGCTGGGTTGGGGCTGTGATCAATGCATCATTGCGGGAGGGGGTGTTTCCTGCACCTTTAAAACATGCTTTGGTGCGCCCCCTCCTGAAGAAATCTTCCCTCGACCCAGCTGTCCTAACTAACTATAGGCCTGTCTCAAACCTCCCCTTTTTAGGGAAGGTGTTGGAGAAGGCAGTGGCGTGTCGGCTGCAGGGGGTACTGGATGAAGCGGATTATCTGGACCCTTTTCAGTCAGGATTCAGGCCTGGATATGGTACCGAGACGGCATTGGTCGCACTGATGGATGATCTCTGGCGGGAGCGGGACGGTGGTCACCCATCCGTCCTTGCTCTTCTTGACCTCTCAGCGGCTTTCGATACCGTTGACCATGGTATCCTTCTGGAACGGCTCCGAGGTTTGGGAATCCAGGGTACTGTGTGGTCCTGGTTTTCCTCATTTCTGAAGGGTCGGTCCCAGTCGGTGTGGTTGGAGAGTGAGAGGTCCAGTCCTAGGCCCCTCAAATGGGGGGTTCCTCAGGGCTCGGTGCTCTCTCCTCTCCTATTTAACATCTACATGAAACCACTGGGTGAGATCATTCGTTCCCATGGGGTGCGGTACCATCAGTACGCGGATGACACTCAGTTGTACATCTCGGCCCATGGGGACCCCAGTGATGCTGTCAAAGTCCTTTCCAGATGCCTGGAAGCTGTGGGGGTCTGGATGGGGGCTAACGGGCTACAATTGAATCCCAGCAAGACTGAGTGGCTATGGATAGGGGGTCCTGCGTTAATCCGGGAGCTTCCATCGTTGGTTCTGGATGGGGCTATTTTGCCCCAGACAGACCCGGTGCGCAACTTGGGGGTCCTCCTGGATTCATGGCTACTGCTAGAAGAACAGGTGGCGGCTGTGACCAGGAGGGCTTTCGCCCAACTTCGGGTGATTCGCCAGTTGCGCCCACTCCTGGACCGGGACTCCTTGCTCATGGTCACCCATGCTCTGGTTACCTCCAGACTAGACTATTGCAATGCGCTCTACATGGGGCTGCCCTTGACGACCATTCGGAGGCTACAGCTGGTCCAAAATGCGGCTGCCCGGATGGTGATGGGGTGTGGCCGTTATGCTCATGCTTCGCCACTGCTCCGGGAGCTGCACTGGTTGCCAGTATGTCTCCGGGTGCAATTCAAGGTGCTGGTTTTGACCTTTAAAGCTGTATATGGTAGTGGGCCAGGTTACCTAAGAGACCGCATCGCCCTGAGGACGTCTGTCCGTCCAACCAGAGCGGACCGGAGGGGCTCTCTAATTGTTCCATCAGCCAGAGGGGCTCGCCTCTCTGGCACAAGGAGGAGAGCCTTCTCCGTGTCTGCACCGGCCCTCTGGAACCTCCTGCCAACAGAATTACGTCTTCGGACGGAGTTGCTGCCTTTCAGAAGGGATCTTAAAACCTGGCTGGCAGGTCAAGTGTGGGGTGCGGGTGGAAGGGTAACCACCATGGGGTGGTTGGTGTAGAGGAACTCTTCCCCATGGTGCCTTTTTGATCCTGCAGCCCTTGCTTTTTAGGGGGTGGGTAGTCTTAACTTTTTTTTTACTGTTTTAACTGTTTTTAGGATTATTGTTGTATTTGTGAATATTGTCTGTAAACTCCTTGGGTTGCCCTGGGGTTACTTTTTATGTTGTTAGCCGCCCAGAGTCGGCCTTGTGTTGAGTGGGCGGGATATAAATTGAATAAATAAATAAATAAATAAATAAATAAACCATTGGAAGTCCTACAATTAAATTTAATCTCTATCAACTCCAAGGATTGAGGTTCTCGCAGAAGGAAAGGCTCTGGCCCCATTGCGTTCGCAATGTGGTGTAGTGGACTTTTGTTCCTCAACTGGGAGTGAAATTTCAGTGAGTGGGCAAAAACCATCAGGTTCATTTTCTGTAGAGCTTGAAAGACAAGTAATTTTAGTTGAACCCAAATGGTGAGGCTTGTCTATCCACATTGTACATAGAATTTCAATGTTAAACCTTAATTCCTTCTTTTTCTTCAGTTCCACTTCTGTTTCACCTTCCAAACATCCTTGAAGACAAGTGAATAGAGACAAGCATGAATAGAGATTTTCTTTTCTGTCTTTGTTATGATCACATGTTACCAATGGATCACATTTGCAAAGCTACACAATTATCTAGGCAGGAACATGTGGATTATGGGGCGCCAAGAGCAATCTAGCATGATCTGTATTGCTCCTTTTCAACACAATAGATGTCTTGGTTCTCGAGGGGTTTGCTTTACACTCTTTGTAATGCACACCATTTATTAACCTCTGTTTAAAATTCAACCACAATGTCCTTTTAATAAATGTTCATAAGCTTGTTCTGATTAAGATGGCATATGCAGCAGTAACATCCTAATCTTTTCCAATTAAATGCTGTTGAATGCAATAATTTGCCATTGTCAGATCTGCTATACTATGCTAAGCTAAGCAGAGGGCATTAAATTGTGGAGATCCCTTGAGTTTCTGTTGTGCTGGAGTAAAGGTACCATTGTTTAAAATTGAGTAGTGTGTCTCCTTCCAATTCTCCATTCTGCTTCTCAGTGTTCTTACCAGGGGAAAGTAAAATAACAGTCATACATGGCACAGCTTCGCTCTGTTGTAATACACAATTACAGAAGAAATTACATCCCCACTTTCCTGTTCTGATATCTTAAAATTATGCCTTAACACTGAGAGAGTGTTGCTCCCTCTCTCTGCATATGCACACACATACATTCACAGATAGATCGATTACATGCACACAAAAACACACAAATACCATTCAATAACTATCTTTTAAACATTTTAAAAGCAAAGTCCACATTGTGTTGGCCATGTGTCATGGCACCAAAATCATGTGACAATCTGTGAAGCAAGACCAACCTGGTTTCATTGTTAATGTGGTACACTGAGATATCTCTTTTCCAAATAACTCTCTTTAGCCGTAATGGTTACAGTATACAGTTATCTGAGAGCCAGCCATCCACTGCTCCTATTTGCAAAGCCCCTTCACTGCCCACATCTCACCTTACTCTGACACAACAGGGCTTTTTGCTTGCTGACCCCCTTGGAAAGCAGAAGCTAATGAAAGGATCTTGTACTGTCAGAATAATGACACAGCCACGTTAGTACTCTTCTTGCCAAGAGTAAGGAATCTCTTTCAGCCCAAGGGCCAAATTTATTCAGTAAAGTTGAGTGGGGCCTATTCCAGTTATGACAAAAGTCAGGGCTGAAATGAACACATATCTAGTTGAAAGTTCTTCCTGCACCTCCTGGACAAGCATTTCAAATTTTTAGAAAAGGAGGAAATCCATGCAAAAACTGGGGAACAGTTGTGTCCTGGGGAGGGGGTGTTGCCATATGAGGAACAGAGGAGAGCCAGATTAGGACTCAAGGAGAGACAGACTGGGTTTGAGGGCCTGAAAGTTCTGACAAGGCATGGGAATTTTAGGACTTATGCACTACAGCCTGCAGACGTTTATCTGGGGCAGGAGTGTCCTCCAGACCTCTAGAGGCTATAGTTTATGAATTTCAAAAATCCCATGCCTAGTAGTCTGTGTCCATAGTCTTTCCTAGCTATGCCTTGATATTCCAGGAGGTGAAGCTGAGATCTTCCATAAACAGACAGTGTGCTCTACCACTGAGTTATGGCTATTCTTTTCTCTTGTACTGCTTCCATGGCTTCCCTCCAAAATCTATGCTTGAAGTGTTTGACAGATCTCTCAGGAGCACTTTTGATGCAGCTCTCCCTTGGAAAGTCTTGTCAACATTGGCAGAACACTCCTCTTGTTAGCAGCCCCTCTCCAAGATTCCACCCACCTACCCAAAATGTACAGATGGCTTAGTGCAACAAAGAAAAGATGTGATGTAGGGAGCAACGCAGACAGCTATTAATATGCCAGTGATTATGTATGGGTTGGCTTCACAATGAGTGCAATTGTGGGCAAGAAACTCCCCTTCCTCCCTCACTCCCTCCTTCCACCGTATCATAGCAACTTGCCTGCTGCAAAGGCTATTTTAAGAACAGTAGTGATTACAAGGCAAGAGTGGGCGAGCTGAGCCTATAAAAATCTTGCATGGGGAGCTCTGCGGCATGAAGGCCAGGTTTCCCTCATGGCCTTAGATGTCTACCAATGTGGGATGCTGGATCTGAATGCCCTTGGTGAAAAAGAAGTAAAAAAAAAAGAGAGAGAGACGTTGGGTTCTGAAGCATGTCTTCTTTAAACCATCACTCCAGATACTTGTAATGAAAAAATAACGTAAGTAAGCTGGTCTTGTCATAAGCATGTGATGAAGGGTGTCTGAGGCAGAAATATATGAGCTCCCTGGCCAAAGAGGGTTCAAAGTGTTCAACTACCTTTTGTTCCCAGTAATTGGTTTGGTTTGGTTGTCATGCTGAGGCTATCATTTCTGAGAGAGGAAAGACGACTACTAATGCCAGTGAGAAAAAGATGACAGTGCTCTGACTGGACAGGAGAATAATTTGATTCTTTTTTTTAAAAAACCCTCCAGTTTATGAATTGATATTGTATTTCAGTATCTACAATTCAAAATGGCTTGATATTGCTTGCACATCAAGATGAACGAAGAAGCAAATATTGTCCATTATGTTCCCAGCCTCCTCCATAATACCAAAATGTATGAACCATCACTTTGTTTTTGAAATAGCAAAGAAATGGAAGATTTCTGATGTAGATGAGAAAAAATTGAAAAAACGTTCACCCTCTAATCTGCAAAATGTAAGATCTGAAACATGAAGCTAAAGTCATCTCTCTCTGTATGCATCTGCAATCAGTTCAAGGGCCACTTCAATCATGAATGTGACTGATCATCTGGATATAACACAGACACACACACACACACGCACACACACACACACACCATTGCCCTCTCCTCAAAAGATCATAAGAAGAGTTAATGATCACCCATTGTTGAAACTTGTTGAAAAACAGCCATGAAAATTGCATTGTGTTTTGGGTTAGAAGTGGTTAACTGGTGAGAAAAAAGAAGATTCGGGAATTTTCTCCTGCTTAGAGTCACTTTGTGAATGGTAGTGAGCACAAAAGGGCATCCTGTATACCATCTTGACTGTTAACATTGGCATCATCAATATTCAAGTTGTCCTTTGCTATGTAAAGTTTGGATTCCTTTTGTCCGTTGGCAACACAGGCATGATATTGTGCAGCAATATTAGGCTATTTATTGCCTGGCATTTTGAATCATGGATACGGAAGCACAATATCTAATATTCATAAATGGGAGGTTTTTTGAAGATCAAATGTATTTATTTATTTATTTAAAATATTTCTATCTCGCTTCCCTCACTCAAGAGTGACCCAAAGCGCCTAACAACATGATTAAAACAAGAAATAAAAACAGATTAACAGATCCCATTAAAAACCCCATATTAAAACCATCTAAAAGTAGTATGTAGTAGTAAGCTTCCTTTCCTCACAACCAATGCTTAGTAAAACTAAGCATCTCCTTACCCTCCTCCTTTTGTCTGTTTAAAATGGAAAGAGAGGAGAGTTTGGAGATTGTTAAACAGTGCCAAGCTTTTCAAGATAAAAAGCCCAGGTCTCTATTGCTTAGCTCATTCAAATTGTAAGGGACTGTATGGAAAGTAAGGGCAAGCAAATGATTGTCTTTCTGGCAAGGTTCCCCTAAGCATTCTGAACAGTTATGAAATGGTTTCTTTTCCTGCTTGAAAAGCCATTTTAAGTTATCAGTTTTTCTGCAACTACAAGATGGTTTTGATGGAAATAAAAAAGCCTAAGATAATTACTGTTCTTTTAAGATAAAAAGATAGGTGATGGAGAATATATTTTAGCAGTTTCCTATCTGCTGACAAAAATTGGTTGCCTGTTAAACCAAATACATCACCAACATAACTCTCAGAGTCTTTATTCAAATATTACCAAATTTGGCACACAGCAACAACAGACGATTCCTGCTGGGCCAGATTCGGTGTTGATCCAAAGCCCAGCTTGATGTTTTTATGGTTGTTTGGGCTGCCCCCATTTTCAGAATTGCTTTTTAGCTGTACTGTTGTACAGCTGTAACAATAAAGGAGACTCAACAATTATCTGCTCATTCATTGTGGGCCAAAAGGTATTTTATTTTTTGCTCTGTTTAGAATCTTATCTCTGAAGTTAACTTGGAACAATCTATAACACTGACAACTCTCATGGAATGATTGTAAAGGATTATACACAAAACTGGTGTAACACACAGCAAACTTTCTTTTGTTGAACACATTTTGCCACATTAAAAAAATTAAACAAATAGATACAAGAAGCCTCAGATAACTGCATACTGTAACCATTATGGCTAAAGAGAGTTACAGTATTTGGAAAAGATACCCCAGTAGCTGCCTTTTGCAAAATATATGATATAAGATTATATGATGAGGGGGGGGGTGTTGTAACAGAATGAAGTCTACCCTGTGCTTTAGCCTCTTTCAAAATTGAGATTTCAAATCAGGAGGAGAGAGAAAATACGTAAACATCCTTGCCTCATGAGTTGCCTCATGGCTTTAGTGAAATGAAACCTAATGCATGATTGACATGTCTTGCTATAAGATCATTGGTTGGAATCCCTAAGGGGGAGGGCCAAAGGTGGACCCTGTGGGAGGAGATATAACTCAGAGACTCATGCACACACACATGCAGACACAGAGACACTATCTGGAATGCTGTGCTTTTATGCTGCAAAAATGTAGAAGCTTGAGAGAAAGGGGGCCTATGGGCTATCCCTTAGAGAATCAGTTTGCTTCATTTCCTTGCTTTGAAATGCTTCCTGATCTTTTTATGGACTGTATCCTGTATCTTGCTATGCTTTCAATATACTTCTAAAATACCTGAAGAGACTTGGAGTGATTACTTGGCTCAACACTACCTTATCTTCACGTATCTAGATGCCTGGGTTGTCCAGCCAGAGAGCTGCAACTCAGAAGAACAATAGGGCCTACTCGAGGGTAAGGCGCCGTATTGTTACATGTGTCATGTATGTGTGTAAATATTTATTAAACAAGCTGGATATCAAAATATTTTCATATATATGTGAAGAAACATTTGTCTCTGTAGAAATTAATATGCAACCTGTTCGTTTTCTATATTGGAATGATATGACCAACATCCAATAACCATTTTCAATCAGGTGTACTAAGGAGGCTAATCCAGCACAGTCATATGCTACATGTTATTTTCTATGAAGAAGGGCTCAGTTTTTGGCATGCTATAGCACTGTTATAGTCTGATAGTCAGTCTTAAGGAGCTGTCCCAGGTTCTGAATTATACTGTGCTATTTGCAAATGAAATCATCTGTATTGTTCCATATAGCATGATCATATGAATAATATCAGCCTCAAACTAAAAAAAAGGCACAACATTTTTCATGATAATAAGACTAAAGCAAAGAGAATCCTATGGTTGAAATCTAGTTGCTTAGTGTCATAGGTTGTACTAGAGTTGGCTCGTTGTATCAATGCGTAATCTACGCCTGCATGAGACCCATATGATTCAACTGTGACTTACTCAAGAGTAGTAATTTGCAACTAGAGTATACCCATATGAATCAATGGAGCTTAAAGAGGAGTTGATTTACCACATGTCAGTAGACCAACTTTAGTTGCGATTTCCTACTCACAAAGTAATGAGATTTCAGTTGATGTATATAAAAATGCACCTATATAGTGCTATAGAACTGTGCTGGTTTGGTTGGGCTTTCACTTCCCTGCCATGTTTAAAAATAACCATTTAAGAAAGAGGTCTGTTATAGCAAGCTGCAATGAAGAGAGAGGAATTCTGCTCTTATTGCCACAAAAAGGACAAAGGCAATAAGAACCTCATTTACTAGCTCTTTAAAATTTACAGTACAGATATTCAGCAAGGGAGTTGCTTCATCTAAAATAAGGCAAAATCTAATAATCTCAATTATTTACAAGTTAACACAATGGCCATCTAATGTCATTATATCCGTAGGTGTGTGTGCGTGGATGGCTTGCAGCCAGCAAGGACTGCTAATGAGACACTGCTGTTTTGTGTGCTCTGCACACATAGGTAAAATTGCATCTTCCTACCGGAACCCTGCCAAGCCACACAATGGCAGGAACAGAAGGCTAATTTATTGTATGCAACTGCACTGATCCCTGCAATGGGATCTCCTACTGTAGATGTAAAAGAAACACACATTTACTCATAGGAAAGAAAGTAAATGGAAATGTTTGGATAAGGGCAAGTTGTGCAGTACCACTGGGTGAGGAGGTAAAGCAGCATTGATCACATTTAGCCCTTGAGATGTTGGTGTACTGCTGTTTTAGCCTTTGCTAGGTTGGCTGGGGCTGGTTGGGATTACAGTCCAACAATATGTGGAAGGCTTCACTTTGCCCATCTCTAGGAAAGAAGACAACAAATGGTGTCTGCATGGTGCCAAGGCCACTTGTCTGAAATGGTGAACTGAGAATATGTGGATACAAAATGAGTGGCCAGCTAGTTAAATGAAAAAATAGGGAGGGTACAATGTAATAAAACAAAAGCTAAGTATGCTCCACACCCAGCAGCAGGAAATAATTATATAGGCAAAAAAAGGAAAGGTGTCCCAGTAAGATCAGTGGCCAGACTGCCCTTGCTCTTAGATGAGAGACACAAGAAATGCTTAGGCAGGCTAGATCTCCATACTGCCCTATAACTATGGCTTGTAGACTCATTAAGGCTGTTTAGAGAATGGTTAGAGAATGTCGCTCTTCAGGCAGAAACATGTGTTGGGCTAGCATGTATTTAGGGCTCATTGTTGAGCAAAATGCCAAACCTATTTCTTGCCCCTGTGATGTGAGATGTTGATTATTGATTAAGGATCCCTGGCGGTGCAGTGGTTAAACTGCTGTACTGCAGCCAAAATATTATGAGTCCAATTCTAACCAGGGATCAAGGTTGACTCAGCCTTCCAAGGTTGGTAAAATGATACTCAGCATGTTGGGGGCAAAATGCTAATTGACTTGTGAACCGTCCAGAGAGTACACTAAGCATTATGGGGCAGTATATAGGTATAATTGCTATTGCTATTATTAATCTTGCTGAGACATGGGGAAAATGTGTGTGTGTGAGAGAGGGGAGGGTTATGCTGTAGATCCCAGTACTTCAGTCAGTAACACCAGTGACCACACTGTCTGGAATATTCTAGGAACTGTGATAAAAATGTAGCTATCCTTGATCTTGCTTAGCCCAGTTCCCACCCTATGCAATATGATCATAGATTTTGCTTTCTGGGCATGCTATCATTTGACAAAACATAGGGAAATGAATAGTCTTGAGCCCTAAAGGTAAAGGTAAAGGTTTCCCTTGCTCGAAAGCCAGTCGTATCCAACTCTAGGGTGCAGTGCTCATCTCTGTTTCTAAGCCGAAGAGCCAGCGCTGTCTGCTTCTGCAGACGTTTCCGTGGTCATGTGGCAGGCATGACTAGACACCGGAGCGCACGGAACGCTGTTACCTTCCCACTGAAGTGGTCCCTATTTATCTACTTGCAATTTCTTGCTTTCGAACTGCTAGGTTGGCAGGAGCTGGGATGAAGACGGGAGCTCATTTCCGTCCTGCAGTACTCGGGAATCGAACTGCTGACCTTCCGCTTCCCAGTCAGTGTCTAGCGACTTGAGCCATTTCTTTCTGTTTCTCTCTGTCCATCCAACTCCCATACTCCCTCCCTCCCTTTCCTCTCAATCTTTGTACTTCTGCCATGCATGGGCAAGTGATTCTCTCCTTTAATAAATTCTCAAATACATATTTAAATCTGTGTTATCACTTATGCATGTTGCATTATCACTTATACATGCAATAGTCATTCCAAACAGCACTACTGTAGAGATAGAGTAGTATATCACTTATTAATTTATGTCAGGCATATCTAAACAGCCCTCAGAGGGATTTCCAAAGGTGTTTCCTTTTCAAGGCTACGTCAAGTGAATCCTTTCTTTGATTCAAAACAGTAACTCGGGAAATGGGCTTTAGTTAATTATTGATGGTTGAACTAATGATAGCATGTCATGGTGTCCTAGATTCTGAAGGCAAAGCATGTGCTGCTGACGCTGCCACCAGAGCAATGCTGAGTGACCCTTCATCCCCCTCATGCCAGGCACTTACCTCAGAAGAGACGCAGCAGGAACATATATCAGCCACAACCAATGGCACCTCACTTGGCGAGGAGCTGCATTCAGAAGAGCTGAGAGAAGATTCAGGTATTGGTGATAAAACCCATGTTGGCCTTTCCATTCCCTTGAGCTGAAGATTTATTTGGATGTCTTGGAAGATTGTGATGTTGTTTCAGCCCCACACCTTCCAACTGCAGGGCTTCCTAAGCATCTAAGTTTATTAATTTGAGGTTGACTAAGGCTCAGGGTACCAACCATTCTATTGATCAGAATTGTGAGAGAATCATATTCTGAATAAAGCTACATGCAATGGAAGCAAAAGTGGCCCATCTACCAGTCAAGTGTAGCTGTATGAGAACCTGCTGTGGATTGGATTAAACATCACATGGTTTCTAACTCAATGATATTCTGATTTATTTTATTATTATTATTGTCTTGGGGACATCCCTTGGAGACTATTTTAAATACCGTGGTACCTCATACAATGATTTTAATCCATTGCATAGGGCTCGTTGTTGTATGAAACAATTGTTATATGATGCATGCACCATATAGCAATTTTCCCTATGGGATGCATTGTACAATGATTTTTTTTGCTAAGTCGATTTTCCCATTGAAAAATTGTTGTACAATTTCATAGGGAAAATTGTTATGTGGGATGCCATTTCCCCCCAAAAAAACTATTTTTATGTGATTTCATTGTTATCCAGGGCGATTGTTGTATGAGGTTCCACTGTACTTCCATTCCATTGGTGATGGTCACATGGAAGTGTACTGGGGTGGGTAGCAACCTTTGAATAATGATAGAACTCAGGAACATTGCACTTCTTGTGCTGTGCAAGTGGCCACAGGATGTGGAAACTGATCGTTAGGAAGGTTATTTGGGTGGCGAAGGTGTCTTTCTCATGTAGACCAATGAAAAATCATTTGCCACAATTTTTTGTAAGACTTGAATGAACCCTTTTTGTTTTGTTTTGAGATATAGAGTTCAAGCCCAGATAAAAATGGGGGGAAATAAAGAGATCATAATAGCCTCCCCACGAATTTTAAGAGGACCTGCTCTCCTTGTGACTTACAATGCTAAAGTAAGTCACGGTTAGAGCATTCTCATTTGAATTGAATAGAACTTACAGAATTGATTCATAAAATCCCCATTGTACAAAGAGTCTACTTTATGCTAAGCAACAGGATTTCAGTTTATGTGTTATAGATAATTCACAATTAAAGGCAGAAATATGTTAGTGCTACAGAGATAAGGTTCCTGTAGACTTTCGTTTGAAAGAAATCAGACTTGTAAAGTCAGCATATCTTTACTTTCCAATAATTAATCAGAAAACAAAAAACAAAACAAGGCATGATGGGTTGCACGCAATAATCACACACTTTTAGCACTTAAGGAATCTCTTCTACAGAGCACCAGATAGCACATCATTCCTCTAATTATGTGCTATCATTCATAGTTTGATGCCCTCATATAAGATAGACACTGAAGAGCCAAAACGGCTGTCTTCCAGGTTAATCCAATTGATTCTAGCATATCCAGAGCTTCGTCTGAATTCAGATAGCCAGACAGAATACAAGAATTTCCAGGACCCCTTGAGGACCGGTCTAAAACTATGAACATGATTTAGTTCTCCAAACAGGATAAGCCTTCACCAATGAGACAGTGACTAGGTACCCAAGTGGAGTGCAGGAAGTAAAGCAGAGGAGAGTTTCCAGAACATAAAGAATGATATAGAGCAGAATTGGGAAAGAAATAACTACCCAAATGTCCATAGTTTACTTTGTTGACAGAATGAGTGGCAGAAGTGAAGCACAGAGAAGAGTCTGCTGTGTATAATGTAGTCAGTGTCCCATCAAATATATGGAAAATGAAATTGAGGCAAGGATTTTGAGAAGAGAACCACTGATCTACAAGACTAGTTGTGTAGGAGAACAACCTGCCATATCATTTTTTCTTCAGAACAAATGGATGAATCTGAACCACTCAGAGTGGTGTGTGCACTCAAGAGGCAGTATACACACAAACAAACAAAGTTTCTTTTCTAGAATCCACTAGCCAGTGTAGATGCTGGCCATGGTGACTGGAGAATGCACAGAGCTGTAGTCCAGAACGTTTCCAATTTGTGCTCTAAATCTGATAATAAACAAGAGAAGGCAGAGGCTAAAATTGCTTTTCCAAGACAGTAACCAGAAAAAAGCACGGGGCCCAATTTCAGAATTGATTTATTCTCTAAAGCTGAAACCCAAATATGGATTTTGTAGGGTTTATCTATTATAAACTCATTTAAGAGCCAGTGGGAAACTGTGATAAGGTCGTGCAAATCTTGCAGTGTTTGAGAAAGAGCCAGTCAAGAACCAGCATGTGATTATAGGCTGTATCTCTGATCTTGATGAAGGCTAGCAAGATTAGGAAAGTTTATGCAAAAAGTCTTTACATTTACACATGCACGCGCGCGCACACACACACACACGCATACAGAGAGAGAGAGAGAGAGAGAGAGAGAGAGAGAAACCAGAGGCAAGGTAACAGAGAATCTATTCCAAAAGTAGTCAACAGTATACAGTAATACCTCAGCTAACGTTTGCACCAGATAACACTAAAACCGCATAACGTTAAGTAATCTGGGGGGGAAATTGTATCACATAACTTTGAAATACTATAGGATGTATCGCATAATGTTATCTGAAGCCTGTGCCGGTTACAATGTATCTCTATGGAGTTTAAACTTTATGCAATTCATCCCATAGGATTTTAACATTATGCGATGCATGCATTGCATAACGTTAAAAATCAGATAACGCTAAGACTCGTGGAACCAACCGTGAGAAAAAATAGCAAACTAATATGTGTACCTGTATATAGCCCCATTGCCCCAATAGTGAGAAATGCATTCTGCCTTTTCTTCTGTGTCATAAATCCAATACAGAGTGAGACATATTTCTTGACCTCACTCTGCATTGGCCTTGTAATTATATTATACCAGAAAGCTAATCTGAGAGAGAATGAGGACATTAAACTTTGTCCTTCCTTTATCCTTTTTCCTGGGGGGGGGCAGTTTTCACTGTAAAACCTTTCACGAATATACTCCTATTTTCTCATTTAAAAAATGAAGAAAGAAAGAGGGACGACCATGTAGATGATGTGAGAAAACAATTTAGGAGAGTGAGCAATAAGAAATGATTGGCAGTATTAACAAAAAGTTCAACTTTAAATAGAGAAACGACAAGAGTAAAGGTCACAGTTGGAGATGATATTGTTGAGGGATGGAAACAGACACTAATTGTAGACGGTCATAAGCAGCTTTGGAGCAAAGCTCAGAATGAGTATTTGGGGGGAACAAATTCAGGAACCTCTCAGGATTCTGAAAGTTGCTGTCCTTAAAAAGTAACTTTTCCCATGTTTTGCTTTAAAGCAGTGTTTCCCCAACCTTTGTTTTTTGGACTTCAATTCCCAGAATCCTAAGTCAATTCCCCAAAGCACTGGTCAGCCAATGTACTGACTTAGGCTTCTGGGAATTGAAGTCCCACTGTGGGTTCCGGGGCCCACATTGGGAACCACTGCTTTAAAGGTAAGGTAAAGGTACTTGTGATAAATTTGGCATTAGATTGGTAATGACTGTAGAGATTTAAGGATGAACTGATTGACGAGATTGTGGAATATGATTAGAAGCAGGATTCTGGAGAGATGTGAGATCAAAAATGCCGAAGAACAACCAACTATCATCTTAGCAGGGGTACTAATTAATATTTTTACTGGCACAAGTGATAGTATAGGATACTTTTGTCTATAGCAGGAGTCTATAAAGTATGTGCACAGGGAGTCTTGCTTTGTCACATAAAGCCACGGCATATTCCCTTCAGAAATAATGCATTCATTTCACAGCATGTTGCTCTACATGTAGATACATTATGATTAAGGATCAAATTTTTATGTTGGAATGTTTCTGGCTGCACTTGAGGCATATTGTCATAAAAATGACTGATGATAAAAAAATACTTATTTTGCTTTCTTAAAGAACAGAAGAATGTTGAAGTATTTTGAGGGTTCGCAAGAATAGCTCTTTTGAAAGGATTTTAGAAAAAACAGTGGGTAGAAAGCAGCTTTAAAAACATCTCAACATTATTTTTACTTTGAAGGATACAAAGAAAATTTCTTCCATTGACTTTCCTACCTCCTTTTGCTGCCCTCTACAGTCTGAGACTGTATTCTTTGGTTTAGCAGCACTGGTTGGGTGAAATTCATTTTATTCTCATTTTAACAATTTAATGTGCGTTTTCCCCCAATGGAAATGGAAATGGAAATGGGGGAAAAACAGAGCACAGTTATTCTGTGGGTATTGCACTTTACTAACCTTTGCAAAGCAATCCCTTGTGAAAATGCATGTATCATTAGAGAAATAAACAAAATCTAGCTGTGTGACCCAAAAAATTCAAACAAATGCATGAATTTGATAATGCCTGTTTCAGGTCACTTTAAATTTTCAAAACGTAAGATATAGAAAACTGGCTGTACAGTTGTTATTTCATGTAAAGTTGGAACTGACTTACAGTGACCCCAATAGGGCTTTTAAGGTAAGTGAAATATTTAAAATGTGGTTTTTACTAGTCTCACACCTTATGTGAGTTTCCATGGCCAACAAAGGACTTGAACCCAGGTCTCCAGTTTCCTTGTTCATCATTCTATACATTACTCCAAACTGACTTCTTCAAAAAAAATAAGGTATCAAAAGGCAAATGTTAGGGGAAAGAGCTTGCAAAAATGCGTATATAATAATAGTCTTATAAGAATGCATGTTAAACTTTATGCCAGGGGTGCCAAAACTTTTCATGCCGTGGGCCTGACCACGCCTTCCAGAAGCAGTCACATTTACAACAGCCATAAATGCACCCACTTCCACATTTACGACAGGCGTGGGCGCCTTTACACATGTGTGGGTGTGTTTTATGTCTGATGTAAACACGTCTGCTTCCACTTCTGAGTGCGGCAAGGACAGTGGTGGGCCACTTGGAATGGTGCTGTGGGCCAGGTCTGGCCTGTGGACCGTAATTTGGGCACCCCTGCTTTATGCTGAGATGAAGTTTTACACAAGCAGAAGTAAGCAGATATCCTTTGTGTGTAATGAAAATAATATAAAACATCCCAGGTTTTTCTAATAATAATAATTTTTGTCAAATTTTTTGGGGGTTGAAAGGGTTATTGCTGGAGAAACTCCACTCAGATGCCCAAATGAGGCTCCTTTCATGTCTCCAAGATCTTTTCCCATTGAAATGATCCCTATTTATCTACTTGCAATTTCTTGCTTTCGATCTGCTAGGTTGGCAGGAGCTGGGACAGTGATGGGTGCTCAATCCATCATGCAGTACCCAGGTCTCGAATTGCTGACTTGCCCAGCCTTCCAGCTAACAAGGTGAGCTTCTTAACCACTGAGCCACTGCAGTCCCAGGTTTTTCTAATAAAATGTTTTAATCCAGTCTTGTATACATTTCAACAAGTCCACTGCAGCTTTCTCACTCTTACAATCAGTGAGCATTCTTAGTTAAGTGTGAAGATTGCAAATCACTTTGTTTCCTTCATTGGGAACAAAGCTGTATTGCAGTCTGGATATTTGCTTTGTGTTTGCATGACGAGTGGTTAATTCTTTTTGAATGGTGGGTAGCACAAAAGGCTATCCTGTAGTCCATCTTGATCATTGACATTAGGGTCATCATCATTCATACTATGTAATATTTTTTTCCTGCTGGCAACGTGGGCATGATATTATGCAGCAATTTTCTTGCATTTTGAATCATGGGTAGAGAAGCATATCCTACATTCATAAACTGGGAGGTCTTCTGAAGAACTGACTCATCAGTAATGGCCTGTGAAATAGGGCTGTTCCGTTTTATTGAAGCCTGAGACTGAGAGATTAATTCAGATTGAGAAAGTGCATTCAGACTCCAAGGACCATGATTCTCATTATAGTGTTGAACCTAGTTCTAAATTTTCCATACCTAATATACTGTCTCCTGGATCATGCTGGCACATTTCATTCTTTGAAGCTATTGTTCATTCTTCACTGGAAGTATTATATCCTAAGCCTTTGTATCTCTACTAATCCCATTGAGTTAAATGAGATTTTCCAACCAAATCTATGAACATAGGCTTAGACTCCTAGTTGCTGATTTTTGAATTTCTACTCTCCCTCTCCTTGTTCCCAAATACAAAACGGAAAATAAAACAGAGCCAAACAGTGCATCTTGGTATGCAATGCAAATGCATTTCCAAGGAGACACCTCTTGGAGAAATTGCATTAATTAATAGTAATAGCAATTATACTTATGTATCACCCCATAGCACTTAGTGCACTCTTTGGGCAGCTCACAAGTTAATTAGCATTTTGCCCCCAAATGCTGGGTACTCATTTTTATCAACTTCCGAAGGATGGAAGGCTGAGTCAACCTGGAACCCTGGTCAGGATTGACGTTTTGGCAACAGTACAGCATTTTAACCACTGCTCCAGCAGGACTCTAATCCACTACTTGGGTTGTTTGCAATTCTGTGAATGTTTTGGCTTCTTTCTATTTTATTCTATTTACATTTTTATGCCACCTTTCCAACAATTAAGTGATTTAACCAGTATTATGGCTGAAACTGGAAGAGCTTAATAAGTACTGTACAGATAACTGCATGCCAGAGTTGTTTCAAAGCTGGAATTTCAGGTCTTGGGCCTGGTGAAACACTTGTGTTATAACAGATAGGATTTGACTTGTCTTACCTATCAGAGCTTAGAAAAGTTAATACAACTCCCAGGAGCCATTAAGGCATTCTGGGAGCTACGGCTATCAAATCAATTTTTCCAAATTCTACTCCTATCATACCTGTCAACCGCGGCTCCGGACAATCGGGGACCTGCACAATGGTTCTGCGCGTTGCGTTCTACACATGCGTAGAAGGCTTTTACGCTTGTGTAGAACCCTTTTACGCTTGCGTAGCCTTCTACGCAAGCGTAGAAGGATTCTACGCAAGCGTAAAAGGGTTCTACGCAAGCGTAAAAGCCTTCTACGCATGCATAGAATGCGACTTGCGCAGAAGGGATGTGCAGTACCTCTTTTCCCCCACTGCCAATTCCGGGGTTTTGGCAGCTGCGGGTGGGAAATGGCGCGAATTGGTGCCGAAAATCGGGAAATCCCGGCCAATCCAGGAAGGTTGACAGGTATGACTCCTATCCTTATGAAATTTTTCTAACCAGACTGAACCAAAGGTAGGAATTTCACTGATACAACACCTGAGCTTATACATTATTTGCTCAGATTCTGACATAAGTCTTGTTGATTTCAAGAGGACTTAAGTTCAGAAATGTGTGCAGTGTTGCAATCCAAAATCTCTAATTCTTCACTGCTCAATTTTTAGTTTTCATTGTATTAATTCATTCTGTGCAAGTATGATGCCAAAGTTCATTGCAGGCGCACCCCCCAATAAAGGACTCCGACACTGGTAAAAGTGGATAACGGCATTGGGCCACATTTATTGATTCATGCCCTACTCCGAATTATAAATTTCTATTGGTAAAACGACCAATCATAATTCTTAAGGCAAGCAGGCCGAAGTAACACTGGTAAGGTACCACCCCAAAATTGCCAACGGCAATTGGTTACAATGTATCAATTTGTATCAATTTGTTTGTTGACAACAAACAAATTGTTGACCGTAGTCAATATCTAACTAATGACCCCACCCTCTGACGCGTATCCGTGGAATCACGGGGTGATGCATGCTGGCTAGCTATCGCCATCACCCCGTCGCCTAGTTCGTCGTTGACCGGACAACGTTTAATCAACTTATGCCTGTCTATTGTTGTCCAGTCAATTGCGAACCTGCCGGATACCTGTGGGTCATAATGTTTACCTTACCAGTGATACCCGCCCATGTGACCAAAGTCAACAGCATCACAGAAACCCCTATATCAAACCATAGCAACAGTGTGGGATGGGCGAAAAAACCAGGACCCGAAAGCCAATAGTGGGTCCCAGCCAAAAATTCCCACCCGGCCCCAAAGCGACCAAAATATCACACTGTTAACTAGGGAGGGGGTGGAGGGGAAAAACTTCTCCGCTCCGTCGCTTCGCAAAATGGCAGCTCGGCTGCCTCATGGCCACCCCTTTTATAAGGGAGCTGGCCACGCCCCTAACTACCCGGATGCCTTCGTCCTATGGGGGGGCCCGCAAAGGGCACGGCGGCCATTTTGGCGCCGCGCTTGCATTGCAGGCGCACCCCCCAATAAAGGACTCCGACACTGGTAAAAGTGGATAACGGCATTGGGCCACATTTATTGATTCATGCCCTAGTCCGAATTATAAATTTCTATTGGTAAAACGACCAATCATAATTCTTAAGGCAAGCAGGCCGAAGTAACACTGGTAAGGTACCACCCCAAAATTGCCAACGGCAATTGGTTACAATGTATCAATTTGTATCAATTTGTTTGTTGTCAACAAACAAATTGTTGACCGTAGTCAATATCTAACTAATGACCCCACCCTCTGACGCGTATCCGTGGAATCACGGGGTGATGCATGCTGGCTAGCTATCGCCATCACCCCGTCGCCTAGTTCGTCGTTGACCGGACAACGTTTAATCAACTTATGCCTGTCTATTGTTGTCCAGTCAATTGCGAACCTGCTGGATACTTGTGGGTCATAATGTTTACCTTACCAGTGATACCCGCCACACGGGGAGGCTTCCAAAAAGGCTCACCGCCCCCCCCCAAGACCGTCAGCTCGGTCGACAGGCCTGCTCGCCAGTCCACTAATCCAGAGGTCCATACCTCCCTGCGACAGATGGGCCCCATCCCCTGAGTAAAGCTCGTAAATTTGCAGACTGATGGCGGGGAGGCTAATGGCGCATCCCCCGCCCTTGTCAAAAGGAACCGGGCAATAGCCCCGTTCACGGAGCGTCGGCTCAGTCAGAGCCCTGAGGCCAAACGCCCCCCTGTAAGCATACCGCGGTATCGTGTCCGACCAATTGAGGGATGTGGCAAGCCACACATAATGTGAGTAGGGCAGGTAACTGCGAACCGCAAGTTTCCGCGATAGGCCAGTGACTCGCCCCCAAGGTACGTAACCAGGACATCTGGCGAGCCAGCATCCCTGATGTAGAAAAGGGATGGCAACAGTTCCCGCCATAACATGCCGCGCTTACCATAGCACCTGGGACGTGCGGATGCACCCTGTCCCCGTCGGGTACCCACTCTGTCGCCGCAGCGTAACGCGCTGCCCCATGCAGCGTAACGCGCTGCCCTGTGCATGCGGCTACGGCCCACCAGGCATACTGTCACCGGTGTAAAACAACACCCAGGGTCTGTCAAGTAAAAAAAAGGGAGGGGGGGAGAAACAGTGCAGTGACTAAAACTGGTACTCGCAGTGGAGGAGGGCGAAGACAAAACTGAAAACATTGTGACCCCCACCCTCCCATACGGCGTATTTCAGCCCTGGAGTACCCAAAACAACTGCAGCAGAAGCCGCTCCTATCCGGAACGAATGGGTGTCGCAACGAGCCCTTGAGAGGCCAACACTGCCTAGTGCCTTCCCGGCACCCCCCAAATTGAAATTTAGTAATAGAAGATCCACCTTGGTGACAGAAAAAATGTGCCATGGTGCGTGCCACACAGTGCACGGAAATCCTGTAGGGCACCAACCGGACAGATGTCTGTCGAGGAACATCGTAGCAGTCTACTCCACTGCCTACGCCGTGCTGATTCACTTTAGAGGAGCGTATCCCCAACTGAGCCCAATAGTGTCCCCACAGACATCTTCGAGTTCCAGTGCCCTACGACTTGCATCCGCCTTATACAGCATCTCAAGCTCGCTGATGCGGAGCGCTCCAAAAAGGCCACCTTTGTAGCCGCATGAAGTGGGCTGCCTCATGCATCAAAACAGAGGCCAGGCCAGCCCCGGGCCAATTGGGTAAAAACCCCTGGAAAATTCTTGCATCCGCCTTATTCAGCATCTCAAGCTCGCTGATGCGGAGCGCTCCAAATAGGCGACCATTGTAGCCGCATGAAGTGGGCTGCCTCATTTATCAAAACAGAGGCCAGGCCAGCCCCGGGCCAATTGGTAAAATCCTTGGGAAAATCTTGCATCCGCCTTATTCAGCATCTCAAGCTCGCCGATGCGGAGCGCCCCCAAAAAGGCCACCGTAGTAGCCGCATGAAATGGGCTGCCTCATCTATCAAAACAGAGGCCAGGCCAGCCCCGGGCCAATCGGGCAAAAAACCCCTGGGAAAATCGGGTGGCGGTCGCCCGGGAAACACCCGCGCACGCGCACCCACCCCTCCAAAACATGTCTCACACGGAAGTCATTGGTGCCGTCCACACGACCTCCCACTTTGGCCATAAAAGCCAACCCTGACAGCTGAGATGCTATGGTGCGTGGTGCAAGGCCCTGGGCATACAGGTAAACCATGAACCGCAGAACATGGGCCACTGGGATCGGCCAGGTTCCTGGCAGTCGAAATTGGGTACAGAATGCTCTGAAAGAACTAAATGCGTGGTGATACGCCTTACTCATGCATGGCGCTAGTGACAGGCCAATCGCCCGGGTCACCTCTCCTTGCCAACGTTCCATCTCTCGTCCGGGAGTGGCGAGGGAAATTCCTCCGCATCCGGGGCCGAGGCACGGAACCGGGAGATCTGCAGACGGGACAAAGCAGCAGCAATATCATTATCAACCCTTGGGACATGCCTGGCCCTGAAGAGAATGTTGAGGCACAGGCTGCACGACACAAACTAGCGCACTAGGTCAATAACCCCGGGCGATTTGGAATTCTGTGCATTGACGATGCGGACAACAGCCGCCTTGTCACGCCAAAAATGCACAACCGAGTTGGCCCACCCCTTGCCCCATAGCATCAAAGCACCCAGGATAGGGAAACATTCCAGATACGTGAGACCACGCAGGCGACCCGTGCCTGCCCAGGATGGTGGCCACCCACCATGGGCCCACTTCCAATTGAAGTACATCCCATAACCCAGGGATCCCGAGGCATCAGACTGAATCTGAAATTGAGGGGAAGCCAGGAGGTCATGCCTCCAAAATGAGACCCCATTGAACTCCCTCAGGAACTGCAACCAGACAAGCATGTCTGCCCTGATACCCCGGGTAAGCCTAACCCTATGGTGGGGCCTGGATAATCCTGCCATGGCGTCGCACAAGCGCCGAGCAAATGCCCTGCCCGGAGCGACGACCCTGCCAGCAAAATTGGGGTGACCATGTAGCACCAGCAGTTCCCTCAGTGATGCCATGCGCTCGGCCCGCGAGTCCGAGATAAGGGCCACTAGCCTTGACACCTTATCTCACTGCAACCTAGAAGCCTGCGCTACCGTGTCACTCTCCACCCCAGGAATACTAGTTGTGGAGATGGGCCCTCGGTCTTTTCGGGTGCTAAAGGGACACCGAGTTCCTCCATTAGCGTCTGAAATGCGTTGAGGAGACGTGTGCACGTGTCCCAGCCCCGTTCAGCCCCGAATAAAAACCATCCAGGGAATGGGCTACAGACCGGGACCCTGACCTGCGGACAAAAGCCCACTCTAGGAAAGTGGTGAAACGCTCGAATACCGAGCCCGAATGTAACAGCCACAAGGCATGGGATCATTGAAATAATATGCTCCCCGGGACGGGGTGCAGGGACAGGGCCAACGACCCTGCCCGCATAGACCCTCTTGTCAAAGCTGGCAGCAGCCACCTCCTCCCTCCCCCTAAGGGATCAAAGATTGGGGGCATCCTGAGGGGACCTATTACCCAGAAAGGGATCCGGAACCCCTGCCTAGAACCCTGAAGGAGATAACCTGCGTCCTCTCCCTTCGGGTACAATGTGAGCCAACGCTCCAACATGCCCACCTTAATCGGGGAGGGAGCCCTTCGGTGGACTAGATCCATCTGCGGCAGTCTTGCCAGCCCCCTGTCCGCCCCTCCCTCTGCCCCGCATCCCTCCGAGCCCGGGACAGGCAGGGGCCGCATGGGGGCCACACATGTGGGACACTCCTGTCTGTATTTGCAATTCTCCCCATTGTAGGAACCATTGGACAAGAAAGTCCAGGACAGCAGGCGGGCTGGAACCCCCTGAGCAAGGCGCGTGGGGGTCACGTACAAAAGCCACCGCCTCTGGCATGGCTCATCCCACCTAATCACGGGGTGCGGGGAAATCCGCCTACGGCATTCCTCGTCATAAGCCAACCACGATGGGCCCGAAAAATCAACCATCGCCCGGTATACGTTGTCCAAATAGTGGACCATCGGAATTGCCAAATCCGGCCGGGCCCAGGGGCACACCGCCATGCCTATGAGGTAGGCCGGCAACCAGTTGGCCCACGTACTTGTTGGCTTGCGACGACGTGCCTGCTACTATCCTACCCCTTCTGCCCCGCGCTCTCCTCCTTGGTGGGCTCTCTGTTTATGAGTGAGAATAAATCCACGTACTCCCCCCGCCAAATTTACTCTCCGGTGGCCTGTGGCAAGTGGTCACCCAGCAGTAAGGAATACTCGGCTGCCGGCAAGGCCGATACAGGCACCGCAGAGACTGCGGGCATCTGAAAAGGGGCTTGGACCAACCCAGCCACCCAACACGTTCCCCTCAGGGTAGGAAACACCCCCCACCACGGGGCCCTGGGTGGTAGTTGTCGTCGCCGGGTGGGGCGTCAGCGGCTGTACCGCCGCACCACCCACGCGAGGTCAAGGCCCTTGGAAAGCCCCCCCAACATGGCCACGTGTGTAGGTGCACTAGTTTGAACCGCATACTCACACGCTGCACCCCCACGGGCCGCCCCCACCGGGGGTTCCGGCCCGCTGGGGGCGTCGGAGCTCACGACCGCCGTAGAGCTAGTCACTGGGGGCTGACCCGCACCGGCCGTAGGTTGGGGAACTGCGAGGCAGTGGCCGAGGCCGCGCCATGCGCCTCAAGCAGCTCGACCCATCCCGTCGCCTGCCGCTGCCCAGCAGACGACGCGTCGAAATGAACCCCAAAGGGAGCACCAGAGTGGCTAGCCCGGGCCAGGGATGCCTCGAGGGCCGCAACACGGGCCAATAAGGCTTCAATGCTGACCAGGGAGAAAAACTACTGCAGGCATGGGTACAGGTCCCTGTACCCCGGGGCCCGAATAGGGCCATAACCCCACACCCGGGCCCGTTAAGGCCGATGTAGCAACCTGCCAGGGGAAGGGGACCGGACCACCCCCCAAGGTTGGAAGGCCCCGGGGCGAGCTGCGCCCCTATAGAGGAAGGGCCAGCGGAATGGGCAACATCAGGAACGGTGTCCACCGTTCGCGGGCCGAGGGCCAGCAGTCTCCGGCCAGGGAAAAAAGACCCCCATTCCACCGGTCCCGGTGGGTGCAGGCAAAGGCGGCCGCTTGGAGGCGCGGCCGCGGCCCTCCGGGAACCTCACGAGCGGCGCTTGCAGCCGCCTTCCCCTTCAAGGGCATCTCAGCCAATCGATGGGAAGCCGAAACGAGACAGTTCAGCAAACAAAAGGCTTCCCGGGAAAGGTAGAAGCGACGGAGGTAAGAGGGAAAAACTTCTCCGCTCCGTCGCTTCGCAAAATGGCAGCTCGGCTGCCTCATGGCCACCCCTTTTATAAGGGAGCTGGCCACGCCCCTAACTACCCGGATGCCTTCGTCCTATGGGGGGGGCCGCAAAGGGCGCGGCGGCCATTTTGGCGCCGCGCTTGCACGATCACTGTTGTAGGTCATCCAGAATTATGATGTGTGAACAGAGCAATTATTCATCTTCCCTCTCCTTTTTTTCTTGTATAATTAACAAGTAACAAAGAGCTACATGGAATCATTTGTTTCCCTCCCCCCCCATAACAAAGATAACAAATAGATGGATATGAGGAAAGTGTGTTTTATATCACAAGTTGTGGCTTGTAGCATTCCAATTTTTTTGCAAAGTAACACAAATATCTACTTTATTTACTTTTAGAACAGTAGGAACTGGTTTTGCTACTTTTAACAAATTCTTATTTTCTTGCTTAATGAATTTTAAATAATTACTTTTCAGAATTGTAACTATAATGATAATTACTTATATTTTTCCAAAATAACTTGCTGAACTCTAATTCTGAAACTGACTTCACTAGGGCCATTTTTAAGCTCTTTTCAATAAAGCCTCCCCACCCCAAGAAATTGTGGATTTTAAAATATCGTGTGTGATCCTTTTGAGATATTGATGTTTTATTAGACACAATTGTTTAGATTTATTTTGCCATCATGCACTTTCTTTGTTCTCAAATTTTGAGAGAACTTAGAGAGCTACCCTTCTTTTACATTGTTTGTGGACTGCTCAGTTATTACATGTTACAAAGGTGTGGGATAATAATTTTCCTAATATTACGCAGAGGTTTGAAGCAGAGCTTTGGCATTTCATTAAAGAAAACTAGAGCAGGATAGAGTGTTATAATAATTTTGTGTCAGAAATTATTCTGGGTTGAAAGGATTTTTGCTGGAGAAACCACAGCTCAGGGGATGCCCGAATGAAGCTCCTTTCATGTCCCCAGGAGTTTGGACAGAGATGGGCGCTCAATCCGTCATGCAGGATCAAGTGTTGTGCTGGGGTCATGGGAGCCAGGTATGCCACCTTGAGTTCATTTCAGGAATGGGAGGATATAAATGTAACTAATAGGAAATAACAAATTAAGCAACAAATTACTTCTGTGACACTCCAAATCTGCCGCACTTTGGATAACAGTAGGGCTGGCCCTGGATGTGATGTATTATTGTCCTACTTTGTGTTCTAGGAGAGGCAGGAAAGCAGTTCATTAAAACTGATCATCCAAACTGTCTTTGTGATGGATGGATGGATGGATGGATGGATGGATGGATGGATGGATGGATGGATGGATGGAAGGAAGGAAGGAAATGAGGAAAACTGAGGCATTGTACATGAGCCTTAGTGGCACAGTAGTTAAACTGATGTACTGCAGCCAAAACTTTGTGAGTTCGATCCTGATGGGGATTAAAGGACTCAGCCTTCCATCCTTCTGAGGTCAGTAAAATAAGTACCTAGCACGTTGGGGACAAAATGCTAATTACTCTGTGAACCACTCACAGAGTGCACTAAGCATAACGGGGCAGTATATAAGTATGATTGCTATTGCTAAGAGTATGTATATGTGTGTTATGAATAAAAAGCTTTTTCTGCCTCATGACAGTATGCAGTTGTTCCAGCCTATAGCCCAGATGCTTATATTTTCCCCAGCCACCTTGGCTGTGAGCCTGCCCATTGTTTACCAGGGGTACCCAAACCTTTCCTGCCAGGCGCCTGACCACACCTCTTCAAACAGCTGAGCAAGCCGGTCACGTGGTTCCTGTCACTGGCAGCGGTGGCACGTTAATTCAGCGTGTTTTGGGGCTTTTTTGCCACCCCCGCCGCTTCCAATGGAGGAGGGAGTGAGGTAGGAGCATTTCCGTGCTGTTTTTTGAAATTTTCGGCACGTTTTCAGCTCTTCGGGCGGTGGCGAGTCACTTCTGGTGTTGACAGCAATCCGGCTCATGGGCCGTAGTTTGGGCACCCCTGTTTTACACCATGAACATCACCATTGCCTTTATTCTTCCTTTTCTCACTTTCCCACCCCTCCCCTCGAGCTATCTCTATTCCTCATTTTGTGTCTCACAAATCTCGCTGCATCTGATCCTGTCTCTGTAGCCAAGAAGACGTCAGCTTCCACCGACGAACGGGAAAATGCCAGCTTGCCAGCCCCCAACGAGCATCCACAAGCCTTACTCCTTTTGGAACTCACAGATTCAACCCAGAAACAGATGGAAAGGAATTCAGCACAGCTTCCAAACCCTCCTCCGTCGCTGCCCATTCCACCCCCTAAGACGGCACCCAAAGTCTCAAAGATTGTACCAGGTACGTCTCATCGTGCCTCCCCTCTCTCCGGTGACTCTTATTGGTGGCTGAAATCAGAACAAATAGATGTGGACATTTTCCATATACAAAGTTGGGCCATTAGTCTTTCTCAATCAGTAGCATCAGTCAGCATTGTTAGTGAAAAGATTGCATAACAGAAATGTATTTATTTATCCTGCCCATTTGCGATATTCCCCACTCTTTGCACATAGAAATAACAAAATAACATAATAACAAAATAACAAAATAAAAATAAAACAATTGAGTAAGTACATTCTAAAATAAAATAACTGGCATCTGAGGGCACAGAGGGTCAACTGACTTGCTAGTTTATTGTTAAGGGAGTAACGTTGTGAAAGGCTTCCTTGAATAGGAGAATTTTAAGGTTGGTTTAAAAAAAAAGATATCCAGGGATGGGGCCTGGCACAGCTTCACTGGTAGTGTGTTCCACAGTGTTGGTGTTGCCACTGAGAAGGCTCTATTTCTAGATATAGACTTTCTAGCCATCCTCAGAGTCAGCACTTGGAGCTGCGTAGACTGTGACAAATGGGTGATGTGAGGAGTTGTTCTCAGAGAGAGACATTCTGACAGATAGCAAGGTCCCAAACTGTATAGGGCCATGATGGTGAACCTTGGCACTCCAGTTGTTCTTGGACTTCAATTCCCAGAAGCCCAAGTCTCTGAATACACATGAATGGGTTTACTGCACATACACCTTTCACATTTGAATGGCAGAATGACATTTCAAATTCAGCATTCCATACTGTGCATGTTGATTGTAAACATGTGCTGGATGGGATGGCCTTTTTATGCACTGTCAGAAGATGCACAGGTGTCCACAAATACAAACATAAACATAAACACCTTGCACATATCTGCATGCACTTGCATTTTGGATTTAAAAAAGGACTTTGCTGGTATAACCACTGCTGCTTGCTACCAGATGTGACAATATACATCTGTTTAGGTTATCTGGCTGCAGAGCCAGATGAGGGGAGTTCAATTTTTCACTGTGTCTCTTTGGAGAAGAGCCAGCCTGTATAGCCATGAGCAAGTTACAAAGTCCCAGGGAACCCATGAAGAAGGGAAATGGTAAACCACTTCTGAGTACTGTCTATCTAGAAAACTCTGGTAAGGATTGCCATAGTTTTGACTTGACGGCATGCAGTTATTATTATAGAACTGTTAGAAGCACAGTCTTCACTTAGATGCTTCAGTTTAATTTCATTTTTTAAATTTCTCTCCAAGATCAAGCATGTAATAGAGCACTGGGAGATCTACTATTAATGTACATCATCATCATCTCCTCCTCCTCCTACTGAAGGGCAGTACCATTGCGTGATGGTAGGGATTGTATGCTCTGATGAGGCTGAAGGCTTTACTGGAAAGGCTTACACTGAGGATTCAGATTAAAAGTGCCCATACCCATAGAATATGGTGAGAAAGTCTAAAAAGAAATCCATACCAGATCGGTTGTTGCCCAAGTCAACATGGACCATGGGGTTTTCTGGCCATTTGACAATACATGGCCTACAGGACCCAGAGACTTATGTTGAACAACCAGGACAAACCGCTGAACAGCTCCTGAAAGAACAACCACAAAAGAAAGCCTGGAAGTCTTGAGTACCAAGCTATCGTTGAATGTTACTGTTAAGCAGATCCAACCATTCAAGGTTATCAGAAATGGATGTTTGCTCTCCGGAGAGAGAAGTTCCCTGATTCCAATGTATCTGAAAATTGATTTTTGAACTGTATAAAAAAAAGAATATTCTACAATGTCCAACCAGAAACAGTTAAACTACAGATAACTGCACTGTTAAAAAATACAAATGGATACAACGTGTGTAACAAACAATTTAATGAAACTAAGTTATTCCAGTGAGACAAGTGTCACTTTTACAGTGAAAACAATGGCAAACTGGCACCCAAACAAGGAAGAAATTGTAATGTTTTGGAAGTATATTAGGAAAAATCCAAAGAAACATATCTTAATGTTAATGCAGCTTGGATTGCAAATCAAAAAGCAATCACATTTATATACCACCCCACAGCATTTAGTGCACTTTCTGGACGGTTCACAAGTTAATTAGCTTTGGCGATGCACGGAGGCATATACATGCAATGAACATGCAGGTGTTGTTAATCATCAAGGAAATAAAAAATTGGATAGTAAAGATGAAATTCACCGGTTTTGGCTCAAAAAACTAACCGCACTACACTCTATATTAGCAAAACAATACAATATCATACTGAAGAAAGGTGGTGTGGATGATTGATAACAGCTGGTCAAGCCTTTTTGATGAGGAAAAATTAAAAAAATATAGACCCATAACATGCTTACTGACCATGTTCAAACTGTTCATGAGTGTATTAGCAGATTCTGTTTATCAACATCTAGTTATGCAGAATTTTATATTTGAAGAACAAAAACAGAAATGGCTTCCCTTCTACTTTCTATAGGTTTCCTTTTTTAAAGCTCCTCTCTAAGCTTTTTGTGAAGCCACATTGGTCTTATTTTCTGTCTTCCACCTTTCTTTCTTCTTGGAACTGTCTGGAGTTGTGCCTTTAGAATGTCCTTTTTAAGATACTCCCACTCATCTTGGACTCCTTTTCCTAATAGTAACACTACAGGACTGCGGTGGCTCAGTGGTTAAGAAGCTCGCCTTGTTGTCTGGAAGGCCGGCATATCTGCCACAGAGACATTTCCACAAATCCAGAAATCTTGGTGGCAGTAAGCAGCCCTCTTTGTTTGGCTCTCATGCTGAAGACAGGGAATTTCATGAGGCTTGGAAATTCATATTGAGACAGTCTCTATTGATGAAATTAGAGAATTTAGTGATTGTTCTTCACACCTGTGAAAGGTAAAGGTCACCCTTGCTTGAAAGCCAGTCGTATCCGATTCTAGAGTTCAGTGCTCATCTCTCTTTCAAATCCGAAGAGCCAGCGCTGTCTGCTTCTGCAGACGTTTCTGTGGTCATGTGGCAAGCATGACTAGACACCGGAGTGCACGGAACGTTATTTACCTTCCCACCAACGTGGTCCCTATTTATCTACTTGCAATTTCTTACTTTCGAACTGCTAGGTTGGCAGGAACTGGGACAAAGTTGGGAGCTCATTCCGTCCTGCAGTACTCGGGAATCGAACTGCTGACCTCCCACCTTCCAGTCAGCATCTTAGCCTCTTGAGCAACTGCAAAATCTATGCTAAAATAAGAATCTGTCTTCCCTGTCAGACCTCTCCCCCACCCACCCCCACTTTGAGAATCATCAGGTTCAAAATTAATATTTTCAATACTTGGTGGCAGTAACCCATTAGCAATTGCCACATAGTTAGCAAAAGGCCAAATAGAATTTATGAATTGCCTTGGTGCTCTTTTAAAAAACTATTGCTCTTAACCAGGGATTCTCAACCTGCGGCCCACAGGCCAGATGCGGTCTGTGGCATCATTTCATTTTTCCTCCCACCACCCTCCAACACAACAGGAAGTGCCATGTGGTGGAGGACGGGCAAAATGGCCATCTGGCCCCCAAAGCTGTCTGAGGGAGCATGACCTGGCCCCCAGCTTTAAAAGGTTGAGAACTCCTGCTCTTAAACATGTGTGCTTTATTATTGACCAGCTGAGGTGAGCCCTGCCCCTCCTCCCTTTTGCCAGGAGAGGTAAAGGGCCGTCGGCCGGCAGAAGACCAAAGCCTCTGACCAGCTGAGGTGAGCCCCGCCCCTCCTCCCTTTTGCCAGGAGAGGTAAAGGGCCGTCAGAAGACAAGAAGCCTCTGACCAGCTGAGGTGAGCCCCGCCCCTCCTCCCTTTTGCCAGGAGAGGTAAAGGGCCATCGGGGCCGGCAGAAACAACAGCCTCTGCCCCTCCTCCCTTTGCCAGGAGGTTGTTGGGACCACCCTCACCATCGGCGTCCCGGGCTTCCGCCTCCCTGCGGGGGGCTCAAACAGCTGGCGGCTGTGGATGAATTTCCACCGCCACCCTGGAGACACCTGCGGCCAGTCTGGAGCTCGCTGGGACCACCATGCCATCGGCGTCCCGGGCTCCTGCCTCCCTGCGGGGGGCTCAAAAGGCTGGCAACTGCGGAAGAACTTCCACCACTGCCCTGGAGACACCTGCGGCCAATTTGGAGCTCACCGGGACCATCCCACCATCGGCGTCCCAGGCTCCCGCCTCCCTGCGGGGTCTCAAAAGGCCAGCAGCCATGGCGGGATTTCCACCCTGCCCTGGAGACACATATGGCCAGTTGGAGCTCGCTGGGACCACCTCACCATCGGCATCTCAGGCTCCTGCCTCCCTGCAGGGGGCTCAAAAGGCGGGCGGCCACGGAGGAACTCCCACCGCCGCCCTGGAGACACCTGCGGCCAGTTGGATATTGCTGGGACCACCCCCATCATTGGCATCCCAAGCTCCCGCCCCCCTGTGGGGGGCTCGGTAGGCCAGCGGCCGCGGCGGAGCTTCCGCCACCACCACCCTGGAGACACCTGCGGCCAGTCAGAGATTGCTGGGACCACCCCACCATTGGCGTCCCAGGCTCTTGCCTCCCTGCAGGGGGCCCAAAGGGCCGGTGGCCGCGGCAGAATTTCCCCTGCCGCTCTGGAGACACCTGCAGCCAATCAGAGCTTGTTGGGATCACTTCCTCCATTGGTGTCCTGTGTTCCCACCCCCCTGTGGGGGGCTTAAATGGCCGGCGGTTGCACCGGAATTTCCACTGCCGCCCTGGAGACTCTTGCGGCCAGTCGGAACTCGCCGGGACCATCAATATGGGAAGAGAGACTGAGAGGGTATGTTTTAAGTGGGTTAGGGAGGGAGGGAGGGAGAGATGGCCCTGCCAGCCAGGAAGATGGGGCGACACTCCGTCTGGGTTAATGGTGGAGGTTCCAGGGGCCCATTTAGAGGTTGTGACGGGCATGGGGCGTTATAGCGGGAACCGTGGGGCGGGCCGCACTCGGGGAAGGCGGGACCGATGCTTAGTATCTGTCCCACGTTCTGGCCCCCCGGTTTCACCTCTAGGTCCTGAGCAGCTGATCCAGGGTGACCCCACCCTTAGGCTGCTGCTGATGAATGCCAGGTCGGTCTGTAGTAAGGCGCCCCTAATACAAGATTCTATTCTGGGAGAGAGGGCCGACCTGGCATGCATCACTGAGACCTGGCTGAGACCAGAGGATGGGGTGCCTCTATCAGAGATGTGTCCAGCCGGGTTCGGTGTTTGGCACCAGCCTAGGGATGAGGGCAAGGGCGGTGGTCTTGCCATTATAGCCAGGGAGTCACTAGGAGTTACCAGGGCCACTGCTCCACAATTCCTGGGTTGTGAGTCCCTGCTCCTGCGGCTGGGCCCAAAGGGTCAGTTGGGGGTCCTACTCCTGTACCTGCCCCCTTGCAGGGTAAGGGACTCCCTGCCTGGGCTCCTCGAGGCTGTCTCAGCATTGGCGTTGGAGTTCCCTAGGCTGATGGTTCTGGGGGACTTCAATTTGCCTTCGCTGGGGTCCGGTTCCGGGGTGGCTCAGGAGTTCATGGCTTCCATGGCAACTATGGACCTGGCTCAGGTAATTCGGGGTCCTACCAGGGGCAGTGGCCACACACCAGATTTAGTCTTTTTGTCGGGGCGGTGGCAGAGTGATCTGAATTTACAGAAGCTAGACATAACACCTGTGCCATGGTCAGATCACTATCTGGTGGCTCTAGACTTCCTGGGGGCAACACATCATCGTAGGGAGGCAGGGTCTATTAAAGTGGCCCGCCCCCGGCAACTGATGGATCCGGATGGATTCCAGAGGGAACTGGGGGCTTTTCCCCTGGATCGGCAACACGATTCGCCCGAGGCACTTGTTGACCTATGGTGTGGGTCAACGATAGCTGCCTTGGATGTAATCGCTCCACTACGGCCTCTCAGAGCCCGTGGAGCTAGGTCATCCCTGTGGTTCACAGAAGAACTACGGGAGCTCAAACGGGCAAAGAGACGCCTTGAGCGCCGCTGGGTGAAGACCAGGAACGATTCCGATTGGACACTAGCTAGAGCCGCTATTAGGGCCTACCTAGTGGCGATGGGGGTGGTGAGGAGGCAATACTTCACCTCCCTTATTGCCTCCGCTGATAATCGCCCAGCCACCCTGTTTCGGGTGACCAGGTCCCTCCTTGGTAGGGGGGGGGGCTGTGCCTGGTTGGCAGGGATCGGCTGAGGACTTTGCTGACCATCTGGTGGAGAAAATCGATCGGATTCGCTCAGGGTTTAATCTTGGCGTGGATGGGGAGGGTCAGGGGGGAGCCAGTGCACAGTCGTGCTGTGTTATCTGGGATCAGTTTGATCCTGTTGCCCCAGATGAAGTGGACAGGCTCCTTGCGGCGGTCCGCGCCACTAATTGTCCATTGGATCCCTGTCCCGCCTGGCTGGTAAAAGCCTCAAAGATGGTGACAGGTGGCTGGGTCGGGGCTATAATTAATGCGTCTTTTCGGGAAGGGATATTTCCTGCACCATTGAAACATGCTTTGGTGCGCCCCCTCCTGAAGAAGCCATCCCTCGATCCAGCAGTCATAACCAACTACAGACCTGTTTCCAACCTCCCCTTTTTGGGGAAAGTATTGGAAAAGGCAGTGGCGCGTCAGTTGCAGGGGGTACTGGATGAAGCGGAATATCTGGACCCCTTCCAGTCAGGATTCAGACCTGGATATGGTACTGAGACTGCATTGGTCGCGCTGATGGATGATCTCTGGCGAGAGCGGGATGGCGGTCATCCGTCCGTCCTTGCTCTTCTTGACCTCTCAGCGGCCTTCGATACCGTCGACCACGGTATCCTTCTGGAACGGCTCCGAGGATTGGGAATCCAGGGCACTGTGTGGTCCTGGTTTTCCTCATTTCTGAGGGGCCGGACCCAGTCGGTGTGGTTGGAGAGCGAGAAGTCCAGTCCTAGGTCCCTAAAATATGGGGTGCCTCAGGGCTCGGTACTCTCTCCTCTCCTTTTTAACATCTACATGAAGCCGCTGGGTGAGATCATCCGTTCCCACGGGGTGCGGTACCATCAGTACGCGGATGATACACAGTTGTACATCTCGGCCCGTGGGGACCCCAGTGATGCAGTCAAAGTCCTTTCCAGCTGTCTGGAGGCTGTTGGGGTCTGGATGGGGGCAAATGGGCTACAGCTGAATCCTAGCAAGACTGAGTGGCTATGGATAGGGGGTCCCGCCTTATCCCGGGAGCTACCATCTTTGGTTTTGGATGGGGCTATTCTGCCCCAGACCGACCCGGTGCACAACTTGGGGGTCCTCCTGGATTCGCGGCTGCTGCTAGAAGAACAGGTGGCGGCTGTGGCCAGGAGGGCCTTTGCCCAACTTCGGGTGATTCGCCAGTTGCGCCCGCTCCTGGACCGGGACTCTTTGCTCATGGTCACTCATGCTCTGGTTACCTCCAGACTAGACTACTGTAATGCGCTCTACATGGGGCTGCCCTTGATGACCATTCGGAGGCTGCAGCTGGTCCAGAATGCGGCGGCCCGGGTGGTGATGGGGTGTGGACGTTATGCCCATGCCTCACCACTGCTGCGGGAGCTGCACTGGTTACCAGTTTGTCTCCGGGTGCAATTCAAGGTGCTGGTTTTGACCTTTAAAGCCCTATATGGTAGTGGGTCAGGTTACCTTAGAGACCGCATCGCCCTAAGGACGTCTGTCCGTCCAACCAGAGCGGACCGGAGGGGCTCTCTAATTGTGCCATCGGCCAGGGGGGCTCGCCTCTCTGGCACAAGGAGGAGAGCCTTCTCTGTGTCTGCACCGGCCCTTTGGAACCTCCTGCCTGTGGAACTGCGTCTCCAGACGGAGTTGTTGCCCTTTAGAAAAGAACTAAAAACCTGGCTGGCGGGCCAAGTTTGGGGTGCAGGTGGAGGGGTGGCTTCCGTTGGGTGGTTAATATAGGGGAGGATGCCTGCCCCACGGTTTCTTCAGTTCCTGCACCCCTCTCTTTTTAGGGGTGGGTTCTTATTGCTGGTTTTATCTGTTTTATTTGTTTTTATATGTTTTTACCCATTGTTGTGAACCGCCCGGAGTCGGCTTTGGCTGAGTGGGCGGTATAGAAATTTGACAATAAAAAATAAAAATAAAATAAATTACTACTCCAGACTTGTGGGTGAAACCTCAATGAATAAGCTAGTGTTCCTTAGCAATGAGATAGACTGCTGCCAGAAAGACAGATTTACTTGGTGTATTACTTGTTTCTCTTGGGTACATTTTGTGAGTACTTTCACTACATTGCAATTACAATAGTTTGATACTGTTTTTAGTAGGATTTATCCTATGGAATCCTGAGAATCATAGTTTTAGTGAGCTTTTTAGGAGCCAGTGTGGTGTAGCTGATGCCATGATGGACCTGGCCTTAGGAAGTCTGGGTTCAAATCCCCAGTGCACTACAGAAACTGACTGGGGGATGGTAATAGTAAAGTCTCCCTTGCTTGAAAGCCAGTTGTATCTTTGTATCTGACTCTAGGGTGTGGTGCTTATCTTCGTTTACAGCTCAAAAGCCAGCTCTGTCTGCATCTGCAGACATTTCCATAGTCATGTGGCAGGCATGACTAGGCACCAGAGCTCACTGAATGTTTTTACCTTTCCTGCCGAAGCGGTATCTATTTACCTACTTGCAATTTCTTGCTTTTGAACTGCTAGGTTGGCAGGAACGTAAAAAGAGATTGGAGCTCACTCGGTTGCACAGCATTCAGGTCTTGAACTGCTGAACTGCCAACCTTCAAGTTCAGTGTCTTAACCACTAAGCCACTGCAGTCCCCCAGTAATGGTAAAACTACTCCTTAAACAACCTTGAAAACCCGATTAAGGTCACCAAGAGTTAGATGGGACTTGACAATACATCACACACACACACACATACACACACACACACATACACACGGCACTTGGGATTCACTGTTGCATCATTCTTTGGGATTCATTTTCTAGCAAAAATTCAAATGTAAGTTCCATCTTCACCTTGAGACCAGATTTTGACTGCAAAGCTTTTGGAGCAGCTGATGAAGCAGCACCACAGATGCTATATCTCAGTGTGAATTTAGTGGGGAATGGATCTCTGGCATGCAGAAATAATGCCCTTTTGTGTAACCTTTATTTCCAGCAGCAGGAAACGAAGTAGATGAGCCAGCCTTGAAATCCCCTCCATCCACTATCTTGAAGAATTATGTACTTGTTGGTTCCTCCCAACTCTCAGGGCAACCTGCTCCCTTCCAACCCTCAGGACCGAAGGCCTCCGATCCCCACCTCAGAGGGCAACACTCAACCCCAACCAGCTCCCCTCACCTGACCGCCGTCCACCTGCCTTTACCTCCCAGCCGAGTCATTGAAGAACTTCACAGAGCTCTGGCCACCAAGCATCGGCAGGACAGGTAAGGTGTTTGATGTGTTGTGAGCACAGTGTGGGTACTGAGAAAACACCAGGGGGGGAACTGAGTGTTTTCTGCTACCCTTCCCTGTCTTCTGCATAAGACTGTATCTTTAATATGGCCTGATTTAGGAGGCAAACACATTGATTACAAATGTGAGAAATACAGCGGATTTTGGGGCAGGTTGTTTCACTACCCCACTCCCAGTTGATCACACAACATGAGGAGAAATGCAAATCAGCTCAGAGTTCCCCATAGTTTTCCTCCTTTGCCATTGGGACTTCAGATGTTTTCAAAAACAGATCCTTTCGCATCATTTCTGATGTGTGGTTACTTGAACTGACACAGAAATGGGAGGATGTGTTGCGTGCAAACACACAAAGTAGGGTTTTGCTAAAGCACCTTCCCCTTGCCCCTCACCTCGTGAAGGAAGAACACACACACACACACACACACACACACACACACACAAACACCCCTAGTACACACTCCCTCTGATAAAGCCTGTATCCCCAATTTTTTTAAACAACTTCTCCTCTATGGGAGAAGATGGCACATTGCATTTAGCATACCATAGAAAGTACACCCACTTTTTTACAGCTTAAGAATGGTACTTCTGTTAACGCAAACGGTTAGCAGAGTGGTATGCAGTGGCCAGCAAGAGGTTGGCGCCTGGCAAGGCGGTCCCTTGTGAAAAAACAGGCAGACAGATCTTGGTGCAGAAGAAAAAACTCAACGTAGGTTTACTCAGGAAGTAAAAAGGCGCAAGTATGCACAGTGCAACAACTGTAACACAAAACAGATATATTCTCTTGGGCTGCTCAGCTGACCTCCCTGAGACAGTTCAGTTGTACTATCTGCAAGTCCATACAGTTCAGTAGCATGTCCAGTCCAGCAGGGTAAATGCAAGCTGTAATTACAGACAAAGCCAACGAGCTCTACAGCTTCTGTCCTCCTGGTGGAGGCTTACCCCAAGTAGTCCTTCTCTGTCCAGCAAGCACAAATGGCATATCAGGCAAAAGCCATCATTAGGATCAGTGCAAAGATTCAGTCCTCGTAGCAGATTCTGGAAGATGCAGGAATCTTCATCCAGACTGTCAGTAGAGGAAGGTGAGCATTAAAGCTCTGGCAAATTGAGCATTGTAGCTGGAAGTCTGCAATCCTGCTCTAACTTAAATACACTGGCCCATGGAGCACATCAGGGAAAAGTCCCAGCACCCGTGTGCCCCTGCAGTAGGGTCTTAAAGGCATCACAGACACAATATGCCTTGCGACCAGTTAGGGTATGAGGTGAAGACATCCCCTAACAGCTTCCCCTCTCCATTTGCAAGAGGGTGTTTTTAGAGATAACAGAATAATGAGATGAGAAAACAGAGAGAGGGAAGCCTTATAATCACCTGTTAATACAATTCTGTGTAAGAGCACCAGCTAAAGGTAAAGGGCAAATGTTGATCTTGCTCGAAAGCCAGTCATATCTGACTCGAGGGTTCAGTGCTCATCTTTGTTTATAGCCAAAGAGCCAGTGCTGTCTGTGTCTTCAGATGTTTCCATGGACATGTGGCAGGCATGCCTCAACACTGGAGTGCATGGAATGGTGTTTACCTTTCTACCCAAATGGTCCCTATTTATCTACTTGCAATTTCTTGCTTTCGAACTGCTAGGTTGACAGGAGCTGGGACAGAGACGGTAGCTCACTCCATCATGCAGTACCCAGGAATTGAACTCCGACCTTCCAGTCAGTGAGTTCAGCATCTTAACCACTTGAGCTACCTACAAGGCTATAAACAGAGCTGAAAACAAGGCTTTTGTCCTGTTTTGCTCTGTGGCCACTTAAATTGAACAGACCTGATTTCCCCGGTGTGTCTTAACAGCAAGTGAATGGGAATGAATTCCCATTTCCTTCACTGTGTAGTCACACCCTTAAATGATTACCAAATTGATATCTATTTCCTTTGGTAGAGGGGGTGCACTTTCCATAGTATACTAACTGCAATGTGTCATCTAAAAGGAACCCTGTATGCCCAAAGACAAGGAACACAGAATTCTCCATTATCGAACAATGAGGAGGAGATACGTCGCAAACTTAGAGCATTACTCTTGTGTCTCATACCTACCACATAGCATATCTACCTATGTTGGATGAGAACTTGGGTACAGCTTGGAATAACTGTTTCCCCAAACTACACCTGATGACTAGGTCATTCGGAGTAACGTAGTTTTTTTTTTTTTAAAAAAAAGGTAATGCTTATAATCTCTGGGACTGGGCAGGACCTCGTCACTCAGTTTGTAAATGTCTATCCTATCCCATAGCTTGCCATGGAAAATGGACAACTGCCATGCCTTCCTTTTCACCGTTTGTAAGTGTTCACATAGTGCCTAATGGTCAGTTTTGTGGTCTTCTATTTGATGTTTAGTTTGTATTCAAGCCACACACTGTGTTCGTTGAAAAGATCGATCTGGGTGTACCTCATTAACATTCTTTACAAGAAAGCATTGGTCATCTTCCTCTGGTGTCTTTATCATGTGAAAGAAACTAAGGTCTTTGCTTTCTTCTCTTCAAGAAATCCCACAGGGATTCTTTCATAGCCCTCTGCGGGGAACAAAGTACAGCACTTGGGAGAATTGTGTTTATGACGCTGACTCTCTTCCTGTGGCATGGAATTACTGGTTCTTGGTCTGGACCTCTGTGTTTTATTTTCCTTTCAACCTCAGCTTTCATGGACGAGAAAACAAAGGCTCTCCCAAAAAGCGAGTGGACGTCCGCCCATCCCGAACATCCAGCATTGAACATAGCAAAGAGAAAGATAATTCTATGAATTATAACAGTGATCCAGAGAACAAGCGGAATTCTGCTAAAGAGTTGGATGAGAACAAAGAGAACCTGATCATGAACTCTGAAATTAAGGAAGACTCTGTGTTCTTTCATGATGAAGAGCTGTTGAATGATTCCATAATTTCTGGTAAGATCACCCATTTTACAAACTTGATAATAATACTTTACTCTCTGAAGGACTGTATTGGTGTAAGGATGCCCCGCAATATCCATAGGAAATATGTTCTAAAACCTAACATGGGTACCTGAAATTGCAAATACCTGTTACAGCAAATCCTATATTTTATGTTGCAGACAGCGGCTTCTAGTGGTCTGATCTGGTAATGCACCATGGAAATACATGTATCTCATATATTTCAGGATTTATTACTGAATATTATTGAAGATCTGTAGATAACTAAAACAGTTACTTAATAGCTGAATCCATGGATATAGAGGGCAACCTATAATATCTGAAAATAGATGTGCTTATTTTAAAATTCTGCCACCAATAACTTCCACCCACCTATTCTGTCCCTCTACTTTTCTCCCTTTGAAGTTCATCCTGTTAGATCCAGTCCCTTTTGTAACTTCAAATTGCTCTTCTATATCTCTCATCTACCTCCCATTGAACCTTAGGTCCTAATTCCTGACTTACCTTCCTCTTCGTGGACAATATCTACACATTGATCTTGGGTGATTTCAACTTCCAAATTGATAAGCCTTCTGTGAACTAGACACCAACACTTTACTCAGCCATTGCTTATTAGCAGCAGATCTAGTTAGATCATTTCACTGACCATTCTCCTGCTAATTCTTTCTATGTTTCATGACCACCATTTGAAGTCTTCTTTGAGCCATGCTTGGTAGTAAACTCCTCTTTTTTCCAGTGCAGTGTAGTACTTAGAAAATTGGGCTGGGACTTGTGGGATCAAGTCTCAAGTCCCCACTGACCATCTCTGTATGGTCCTAGTCCAATCATTCTCCTTCAGTCTGGCCAACTCAAAGAGTCGTGAGAAGGAAGAAACAGAATTCTGTATGTCTCTTTGAGCTGGTTGCAGGTAAAGTAGGATAGGCAGTTGCAGTTGATGATGATTTCAATATTAATACACTTGATAAGAAAACATTAAGGAACTTTCAAATGTAGACCCCTATTTAAAAGGTGAATAAACATATTTTCTTTCTTTCATGTCCAGATTAAACTTTGGCCTGCAAAAATAAAGCCACTTTCTTGGGTTTGTCACTGGACAAACTTAAATATTCATTGGTATATATTTCTGGTAGTAATTGGCAGCCCAGTAAAAATGAGCTGGATTCTGTATCTTTTCAAATTCACACAGTATGTTGGTGTCTACCAGCAGTCACCACTTGAGCATGTTGGTGTTGCATTTAGGGACTCCAACCCTCAAACTGTTCAAGGTCTTCCAAGTGACGTAGGGGAGGTTGAGTTCCTTAGCTATATCTTCCTTGAATATTATTCCTTGTCAAGTGAGTTCCTTCCTCCATCTTCTAATTTGGTTTTGCTGTTGCATACCCTTAAGAATGTTTGTTCTTGCCATAAAACTCTTTCTGGATCTGAGTCAGCAGACTTGAGGTACATATCCATTCAGAGGATGTTGAGGGTCATTCTCTTGCTTAGTTCTCTTGGTGTCCTCTGCTACTTCTCCCCTTATCTTACGTGGAATGATACCAACAAGAGGATATATTTTCTCAACTGGTGTAGATTTGAGACATCCTGTCACTATACGCATTGTTTCATTAACAGTGATATCAATTTGTTTCATGTGTGTGGATGCACGCCATACTGGAGCAGCATACTCTGCCATGGAGATGCTCAGGGCCAAAGCTGATGTATGCAGTGTGGGTGGTTGAGTTCCCCATTTATAGTTTTTGAGTTTCCTGATGATAGTATTGTTAAGTTATATTTCACAATAGCACAGTAAAGCAGGGCAGGCCTTAAGCAAATCTTAGTTTGAATGCAAGTTTTCCCTGTTTAGCCCAGCCAATGAATACACATGTGCTAAATGCTTAGAGAAAGAACAAAAAAGTTAACTCAATATTAGGTGTGGTGAGCACCAGATTTTTTATCATGATAGCCCATATATCTAGCTATAATCCATAAGGACTGAACCCTAGAGTCAGATATGGCTGGCTTTCGAGCAAGGGAAACACTTACTTACTTACTTACTTACTTACTTACTTACTTACTTACTTACTTACTTACTTACTTACTTACTTACTTACTTACTTAATTACTTACTAAATTACTTACTTAATTACTTACTTACTTAATTACTTACATTGCCATCTCCCTCGCCAAAGCGACTCCGGGCGGCTCACAGCTAATATCAAAAAATTCAAAATATAAAACATCCCCATCAAACAAAGATAAACTCTTAAAACTTTAAAAACTATTAAAACCAAATTAAAACACCCTCCCTATAAAATTAAAAAACCTTTACCTTTAATCCATAAGGAGAGTCTAAACATACAGGCAGTTGGACTGGTCCATATCAATAAATAAGGAGCAAATGCTTTGTAAAGTTAATGACTTTGAGTTACACAGTGAAGACCAGACCACACAACTATTTTGCATTACAGCAGGGATAGCTAGCAATATGATACTTTCCTTGAGTAATCTTATGTCTCTGTCAGTTACTGTGAGGATGGCAATTGGGCTCGGAGAAAGAGAACAACTTGAGGGAGGGGGTATTAGATGACGTTGTTCTTAGGTTCAAGCCCTAAAAGCTCCAGAAATAGGGTCCTGTTGACCTGGGAATTTCTTTCCTGTGTTGTGATAAATTCCCAACAATGGCTGTGGTGCCTTACCAATACCTATTAAGTGACTCTCTGCCCAAAATTTCACAAATAGTTGCTCAACTCCTAGATAAAGTACCTAATAGATATGAGAACTGTATTTCCTAACAATCTGTTGTGAATGGTATGGTCAGCTCTGATTGGAATGACTGTGTACATTTTGTTAATTATTTTTTGTCTCTTTTTATGCCAATAAAGGATTAATAATAATGTTACTTGTGTGTGTGTGTGTGTGTGTGTGTGTGTGTGTGTATGCACACACACATCCTGATATATGAATATTTATAAACTGGGGCAGTTCAATATTTATAAAATGGTTGGCAATTCATGAGTATGGCGTGAACACCTGTAAAACTTATTTGTTTGTGTATGTGTGTAGGGGGGATGTATGTGTATGAAAATTTTAACACAATGGAGAGTGGAAAAAATGATCTCCCTTTTTTATAGTGCACACAGGATTTTTGTGATTACAGTATCGAAGAGGCTATGGATTAATTAGTTAAATTTAATTAAACAACAGGCTTGAGAAAGGAGATTAGAAGATCTCTACAATCTCTCTACTGGATTGCTGCCACTGTGATTTCCCCTTCATGTTTTACTTGCGTTCATTCAAAAAAAGGAGAAATGTTTCTTATCCTGGCCACTAGATGGTGATCAAATTCTGGATTAGAAAAAATGGCTTTGCTAAAGGATGGTTTGACCTGGAAGGAGTCCTCTAGCATGCTTTCATTTGATTTAATTAAAGAAATAATCAGAGTTTATAAATGGATGCCACAATCACATTGTGTTGATTATAATAATAGTGATAACATTAGCAAAAGCAACCAGGAAAATAAAAAGGGTTGGTATGAAAATGTACACCACAGTTCAATAATTTTCCAGATTTATTTATTTGAAATAACTAGGTAAAGGTAAAGGTTTCCCTTGCTCGAAAGCCAGTCGTATCCGACTCTAGGGTGCAGTGCTCATCTCTGTTTCTAAGCCGAAGAGCCAGCGCTGTCTGCTTCTGCAGACGTTTCCGCGGTCATGTGGCAGGCATGACTAGACACCGGAGCGCACGGAACGCTGTTACCTTCCCACCGAAGTGGTTCCTATTTATCTACTTGCAATTTCTTGCTTTCGAACTGCTAGGTTGGCAGGAGCTGGGATGAAGACGGGAGCTCATTTCCATCCTGGAGTACTCGGGAATCGAACTGCTGACCTTCCGCTTCCCAGTCAGCGTCTTAGCGACTTGAGCCACTGCAGTACCCTTGAAATAACTAAAATAGCCATAATTTCTTCTTTTACCTCCCCAAGAGCTCTTTCTTTGGCTCCTCCTTATTTTACAGTAAAGTAGGAGCAAGTGGAGGGCAGATGATGGTCATGCGACAAATATCCAAGATATACAAGTGATAACTATCATAGCTATCTATTTCTAGAGACAAACCTTTCCACAAAACAAGGAGAATGGGTGGAAGACATCCATGTAGCAGATGCCTTTGAGGATTTCAGGAGAACTTTTTAAATCCCAGTCGGGGCCAGTCGGGAACTCTTCTCTGCAATGTTGCTGGCCATTCCAGATGAGATAGCCAGCAGTGCTATTTATCCATGCTCAGGAGTGCCTGGAGAATAATACATTGACCATGGTGGTCATTGGTGGCAGCCCTTCTTGATGGGCCACAAACTGTCCCCCTCCCCCACACTGATCCTTGCTTGTGGACCCAGGTGAGATAACCCTGGAAGCCTCCTCAGCCCCACTCCACAAACTGATACACAAACATTACTAAATGTTAGCAGTTTTATTGGATTTGAAAGGGCCCACTGCTTGGATTGGTACAACAGCATAGTCTTGGCACAGCACAGGGAGCAGAAACATAGATCAGTTGGCCTGTCTGTCATCTAATATCCAGTATCCTGGTATGTTACTGTGTAGCTACTTGAGTTAATAACTGACACGAAATATAAAAATGCATCCCATTTGTGAATGCACAGGTTGGGGCTGGGGGAGGGGGGGAGAGATCCATTGGTTTTCCATTGCGATGAACTTTAGTTGCTTTCCCTTGGAGCTCAGCAGGCCCCTACCATCAGTTCCCCACCACCACCATCCCAAAGGAAGTTCGCTTGCCTTGGAAAGGGCTGAATGCCCATATCCCTCACCACAGATCTTCTCCCATGTGTAAAATTGCTACTAAAAGCAGCTGAAGCCCCATCACCCTACCAGCCTTCTACCAAACTAATGCCACTGCAGCCCCTCCAACAGACACACCATAACATTCCACAGACAGACTTCTTGACCAATGACCAAAAGATGAACACCTATGTAGAGCCCCGGGTTGAGTAAACGATGCCCCAATATAATTCCATAAACCAACAGGCCACTTAACCTCCTTGTCCAGAATTGGACAAACACAGTCATAGTCAGGCTAAATCCTCTTCCATTATCACCCACCAGTCGCTTCTCCAAGTTGGAACAACAATGCATCCAGTAATACTGTAGATCAGGGTTTCTCAAATTTGGGCTCCCAGATATTCTTGGATTTCATTTCCCAGAAGCTCTGATCAGCAGGTATGCTGACTTGGGCTTCTGGTAATTGAAGACCAAGAACACCCAGAGGCCCAAGGTTGAGAAACCCTGCTGTAGATATACCTCCACAATGAGTGTGAATGACTCTCAGTGCGTCTCCCTATTGGCAAGCCATCTAACATGTATCCAACCTCCCAGGCCAAGTTGAGGACCCTAGTCTATTCTTGACACAAACTTTTGCCCAGTACAGAATTCTGTCTCCAAACAACAATCTGTAAGTGAAGAAGAAAGGAGGGGGGAGAGAGAAAGGAGTGTTCCTAATGTTCACAACTTGCCAAATGTGGACTTGCATACAGGTACTTTGTATGCTGGTGAATGCCACTCCCACAATGCTTTCCCCCTGTCACATGGGAAACCCAACTGTGCTGACAATGTCAGCCCCAATTCTTAAAGAATGAGTTCAAACTCCTTCTCCTGAAGCTCCCACTGAATAATGTTGCCCCCATGCTAAACACAACTGAGCAGTGATGCTAGCTGTTTTCCCATTGTACGTTAGTTGATAACCAAACTACACCATTTTTCTAAAACAGAGCAGAGACAAAATGCTATTTTTGAAGCAGATTCTTGATTCTGGGAAGCTTTCCTGGAGCATAACTGGTCTTGAAAACAATGTGTATATTGATTACATATGTTGCTTTAATAGAAAGATATGGTTGGTTTTTATGGTCAGTGTCTGGCCAGGTTATCCTGCTATGGTAATAGAATAGACCATATGGCAAGTTACTCAATGCCGAGTGTCAGGGAGCAGTTAACTATCCTGACAACCCTGAGGACTAACAGCCTTGGGTGTCAAAGTCCACAGGAAAGGGTGATGGTCCCCAAGTGGATTAAATCCCACTTGAATCCATCTTGATGGAGGGCCACAGCTTCATCAGGACCAGAAAGTTACTTGCAGAACTGGATCAGTGGTACGGGTGTCACGCTGCAATGTGGAAGACAGATGCATTACTGCATTATATTCTCAGGTCAGTCTTCATGGCTAATTGCCATGATGATCACCAATATTCAAATTTGGATACAGCAGCAGCAGCAGAAGAAGTGTTGTGTCACCAAAATCTGGTAGGCAAAGCAGCAAAATTGGTGCTGGTAAAAACTGTTTCTCAGGCAGCTGTGATGTTCATTGTTAGACCAAGGCGAATGAGAACAGCTGTTGCTGCAAAATCATGAGGATGCCCATGGCTAAGGGGAAGCAGTAAATTAGGAAGTATAGCTCTCATCATAATAGTTCCCATAGAGAGTCTAAAGATGTGTGCACCTATGTTGATCCATATCAGCACCCTGATGTAGCTGGTTTTTCTTTTACCAGGAGCGTTAGTTGTTATTTTGGGACCAAGACACTCTAAATTTCTTTGCTTTGAAAGAGGACTAGTTTACACCTATATACTATTGTGGTGAAAATCCCTCACCCTGCCCTGTCAGTCCTTATTGGGAGGACTTTAGAGGGAAAAGGGGATCCTGATACTCAAGAAACCTCAGCATTTCAACCCCATAGGCCCTGGTTCTTTTACACCCCTGGTGTCCTCCCTATGGTCCACCTTGAGTCCTTTTCATCCATTCATTTCCTGACTTCAGATGAAGTTCTTTCTATCCTGCCCATGGAATACCCCATTAGAATCCACATCATATATTTCTAACTTACAAAAGAACTTGATTGGATAAGTGATGTCCCTTTGCCTATTTTAGGAACAGCCTCTCTCACGTTCACGTTGTTTTCAATATGCGCTCCAGGTACATTGCCAAGAAAATGTAAGAAGGAGCTGCTGGCAGTGAAATTGCGGAACAGGCCAAGCAAACAGGAGCTGGAAGATAGGAACATATTCCCAAGAAGGACCGATGAAGAGAGACAGGAAATCCGGCAGCAAATTGAGATGAAATTATCCAAGTAAGTATGGGTTAGAGGAAGGCTACAGATAGCAGAACATCCTGCTTTTTGCTTTGCCTTGGAGAATCCATGTATGTTGTCTAAACCTACTGTGTATTCTCAGCAGTCATTAATCTGGTCTTGCTTCCATTGGGTTTACAGTAGTTTCCAAGACTTCAAGGGAAATCTCCTTTGTTAGGCTTTAAGAAATCCAATCTTTCCTACTTTTTCCTTTCTAGGAATATGCCGAAATAGCCAGGCTGCTCCAGACCCCAGACCCTAGGCAATTGTAAGCTCATACACCCTTACCAGAATCAACTGGATGAGCAGGTTCTTATTAACTGGCCAGTTTGGATTCCCCTCTCTAGAAATCATCCTGCTCTTCAGAAGTATACCATTGATTGTAAATTGGTTGCATTGGTTTTGTTTTAACAGCCAAGAGGCAATGTTAGCCAGGATGATCTAAGGGTGTTACTCGTATGAGTTTTTCCAAGAGTCTTTGAAAGTTTAAGGCATGATTTGATTTATTTTCCATTTTGTTTGAAACCAACCATCTATTTCCAAACTTCTTTCTGCTTGATTTTTAAACAGCTTTATTTAATTGAAAACAAAAATAATATACAATCTTGGTCTTTGTCTGAGAATTGCCATCAAACCATGCTATGTTGCAGTCTGTCTCTGTGAGATGTTAGAAGGCCATATGGGCTGGCTGTCACATAGACATTCAGTCATTTTAGACTGAAGAGTTGCCAGACTCCCAAAACGAACAGCTTAAAAATTACGCCTCTCTTCCCGCTATTTTCACTTCATCCTGTCAAGAATGGAAATTTCTAGTTGATTTGAAATGTGATATAAGATCTGAAAGTTCAACATATGAGCATTTTCTTCTGAATAATTGACATACTATGGACTCACAAATGAGAGACCTCAACACTGGGGAAATTGGAGGAAATTGGAGGGGAAGAGGCATAAAGCTTGGATTAATTTGTGCCAATGGGAGTGAGAGACAGCAAAGCTAGGAGAAAGACTGAAACTTTGCTTAAACAATCCAGAGTTAGGAATTAATGGACAACAGAGAACAAGAACCAAAATGTGTAGATCTCCGAGACAGGCCTAAGATATTTTATACAACTACAAAAGTCAGTTTCATTGCTTCAGAGTACCCAGCATGTTGGGGGCAAAATGCTAATTAACTTGTGAGAATGCACTAAGCACTATGGGGTGGTATATAAATGTGATCGCTTTGTATTTTTGCTTTGCTTTAAAGTTAACTTTGATTTCATCCCTCTAGTGAAGTCTTGTGTCACCTCAAAGGGGCATAACATTGCATCCCCATACTTCAATGATCTTCATAAGCTTTTTCTTGCTTTTTTTCCTATAGTAGTAGATCTTACTCTTTGGGGGTTATGACTAATTAGTTAGCTACCATCAAGAGGGTTCTCCTTGTTGGCATTCGAATTACTAAACCCTATTTTGTGATTCTAAGTGGTATTACTGGGTTCTCAGATACTTTTATATCTCTAATATAAGTGATTAAAGTGAGAACATCTGTGGTGATGTATACAGGTATGTGTGCACATTTGCATATTTAGGATAAAATGTTCAGAGGTAAAAACAATTCAATAAAGTGGTCAGCTGAAGAAGCAGAACATTACAAAGTTCAACTGTGGGCAAAAGGGTTGAATCTGGGAAACAGAAACTTGCTTGGAGCAATTTATGAGAAGGTATACGTCAGAAAAAGATTTTTTTTCAAAAGAATATAGAAGTCGGAGACAAAGAGAAAATAAAAAAGAAGAAAAGATAGAGATGCTCCAGTTGGAGAAGTGATTGAAAGGACAGGGACATGAAATAGTGACACAGTCTATTTAGGTTATCTGAATTTGCTTGTTATTATCTCATATGGTGAAATGTAGTTGATTTTTGAACCTGCTCCCATTGGAAAGCATTTTGCCTGAGATAATGTCCAGTGTCCTGAATACCTATTTTGTGTGTGGTTGTTCCACACATGGGCAACATTGCTTTGGCTAAGAAAAGTGTGTGTGTTTGATGTGACCTTGAAGAACACTGTGGGTGTTCCTGAGATGAGCTTGTTCCAGAATCCCGATTTTACACAGAAAAGTGCTTGAAAGCAGATCCTGCAAAGATGATGTGAGAACTTAACTCTCCATCTGTTTCAAGCTGTTTTGAAGTGGGTGAGGGGAGGGGAGTTGGTTGCTTTTTAGGAAGTTATTAATATTTATGACATTTGGACTCTTGGGAAGAAGATAATGTTGGTCAGAACTGAGAGAATCTGTGATTGAGGTAACAAAAGGTAATGACATTGAAGCAAGGGTAGATTAAATTCTCAAAAAGAATGACATGAGTTAGTTTTTTAGTCTTTGCTTCAGATGATTTAATCAGATGATTTGAAAACAAATATGAGCTGAACCCTGTAATGACTTTTTTCTCAGTGAACCTACAACTTGACTTGAGCTGTGTATCTGTTAGGACGTGTTTATATATAATTAAATCATCTTAGAAAAGAACAATCCAATCCAGACTGCAATACCTTGACCTCTCCCAACCTCTCATACAGGCCATGAGTCATGACCAGCCAAAACAGGCCACTTAACATGGAAAGGCAAGAAGACCTAGCCAGGGCTCCTACCTTCCTGGCCCCAAAGTCTTGGAGACAAATTGTTGCCCCAGCACCATACTTGCTCCAAATTGAGACACCAAGTCACCGGAGAGTATTTATGCTAAGCCCGCTGCTAGGCCCTCCCTTCTGCAGTTCACAAGGGAAAGTTCCAAAGGACACCAGTGACAGAGAGAAAATGCTCCTGTGACACTGGAGAAATTGAAACCAGAGGACATGTTCTCTGCAGCTGCCCTTTTTATAGAGACGTCCGGATCAAGTACATATCTCCGCTGCTCTACAAGTATCCTGGCTGGACAAACAACACATACACCCGCTGGCTGCTACTTGATAAAAGACACACCTTCACCCACAATACTGCCAGGTTCTGTGCTGCAGCATGTAAGATCAGAAGAACAATCCTGGCAGGACCTTCAACCAAATAAACTATTAGCACCACAGCATATAGGCTTAGTAATAGCTATAACACCATTGATCTATGCACTGTATTAATTTTACTACTCCTTAATTCTGAGCAGAAATACTCCTCTTTAAGCACCTTCATTTTAACTTTTGTCTTTTGATATATTTTAAGTACCCCCATTTTAACTTCTGTTCCCTTTGCTGTTCTATGCTGGTCTTGGACTGTAATAAAGATTTGATTGATATATAATTAAGAATAGTTCACTAAGCATGAACAAAATTGTGTGTTCTCATTGAATGGCTGTTAACCTGGTTCCAGCAAAGCAAAGTAACACATTGTGTCTAAACTTGTCTTCAAACCATCTGTAATGCCGCTTGCGGCACTAATCTAATTTTAACCCACTTCTCCTTTCTTTAGTATGTTCATATTTGTTTAAAAATAAATGGACAGAAGTTTTTTTCCCCTCATGTGTATTATTATGGAGTTAGTGAAGGGTGAGATCTCCACTGGTTCAGTTTGGGCTTCTTCAGAAGAGTTAATTGGCGCTTGATTATGTTTTAGTCTGGATGAGCTAATTGAACCATGGTTCCATTTCGAGGTAATGCTACATACAGTATTCATAATATCACTGGGAACAAGATGGGGTTTGAATGTCTAGCTGCTCCCAAAGTTTTTACGCATTTCAGTTCTTTCTCAGTGTAATTGCTTCTGTTCTTGTCATACTGTGGCAAGATCTGTTACCAGCAGAGACTACAAGCCTAGAACAGGGGTCAGCAAACCTGGCTCTCCAGATGTTCTTGGACTTCAGTTCCCGGAAGCCCTGATTAGCAGATGTACTGGCTTGGGCTTTTGGTAATTGAAGTCCAAGAACACATGGAGAGCCAAGTTTGCTGACCCCTGGCCTAGAACAATGCTACTAGGAGCCATTTCCTGCATCCATGACTGGTAGAAAAAATTTAGTACATAGCATTTCTAAACAAATGGATTTTGTACCATTCTTCATGAGGTCTCATGTGTGGGCAGAATAGGAAAGGTGCAACTTTTAACCACAGCTTGAAAGGGTTTCTTAGAAAATGACTACACTATGTAGTGTCAGGAAAACCTGATGGGGGGGAGGAGGGGAGGGGGAGGAAGAATCAGGCCAGGAAGAGGGGCCTCACTGTGAGAAGAAAGCCCCAGAATGAAATGAGTGAAATGAATGAAATGGCATGGGGAGGTAGGCTAAGGAGTACAAGAGGCAGACCAATTGCTGGCTGAGCTACTTGCCATTCAGCCACAGTCAGTAACTGTTTGACCCTCAACATCCTCCGAACAGATATGTGCCTTAAGTCCATCGACTCAGATCCAGGAAGTGCTTTATGGCAAGAACGAACACTCTTGATGGTACTTTGATGTAGGCAGATTGATTGCACATGGAGCCAGCAGACGGGCCAAACACTTCTTTATTGCAGCATGGTCAATCTGTACATAACCAAATGGTGGAGACACAGCTCCTTATATACCAGACATTGCATTTGAATTTTCCCCCAAAGGCACTCATTGGTTGCAGTAGCAGTGACATCATTAGGGATGTACCATGTTCACCTAACCTAACTAAGGTTAATTGCATACCTTCCTAAGGATCACCTATAGCGGGGAGGTTTCCCTTGCTGGTTGCTGATTGGGTGATTGGGGTTGCATGGGCTGAGCTTCCTCAGCTGCACTATGGCTGGCAGCTGAGTTGCGTGCGGTGACTGATGATTAACTTGCATACACAACAGGTACGCAAGAGAAAAGTCAAATTAGAAGATTGAGGAAGGAGCTCACTGGACAAAGAATAACATTACAGGAGGATATGGCTGGGGAACTCGACCTCCTCTATGCCACTTGGAGGACCCTGAATAGAATGAGGGTCAGAGTCCCTAAATGTAAGACCCACATGCTCAGGTAGGGGCTGCTGGCAGGCAACACACTGTGTGGATGTGGAGAGATACGGAATCTGCCTTATTTGCTGGTCTACCGGTTACTACCAGCAACGTTTACCAATGAAGATTTAAGTTTGGCCAATGACACAACCAAGAAAGTGGCTTCACTTTCGCAGTTTAAAGTCAGACCTGGACATGAAAGAAGAAGGTAACTGTCATGTGTCATATGGTGGTGGGCAGAAAGTAAGAAAAGCAAGGAGAAATACATCTTAGCCACAGGGCTTCTTGCAGAGCAGGACAGAGGGGAATTAAGAGCTGATCTTGCTATCTTCTCTATTTGTTTTAACTCTGTTTGTATGCCAGTATTGCATCCAGACACAGTTCAGTAATGAAGATGCCATATTAAGACAGTTATAGTTTAATTTTCATTAAGATCATTTATTGATTGGATAAGTAGGCTACTTTTAGTTTCTGTCATTTGGTTTGAGACAACTAAAATAATGGCTTGGCATGTGCTGAGCCAGTCAGTTTTTAGCCACTATTTTGAAAGTAAGCAGACAATATTTTTATTTCTTGGCTAATCTGCCTGATGAGGAGAGGAATTCCTCCGCCAGTCCTTCTGTGTGTGGCACGTAGTTCTCGAGATTTGAAGTCTAGAGTATTTTTTTTATTTTACACAACATTTGTTTCTTTTTCTGCTTAATTAATAATTTCAGTATTTTTTAAAAAATATTTTATTCACGACAACAGGTGTTCCCAACCTTTTCAAGATGGGGCCGGGTCACACTCTCTCAGTCAGCTTCAAGAGAGGGCCAGGAAGTCATTTTGCCTAGCCTGCATGATGGGGGGTGGCCATTTTGTTTCTCGAATGCCCTTGGAGGGGTGGGGGCCCACATGAAATGGCACCATGGGCCAGATCCGGCCCACGAGTCTTAGGTTGGGAACCCCTGCACTACAATATTAACAGTAAACATAACTCAAAAAAGAGAAAATTATTATTACTTACACTATAAATCCTAACCATTCTCAAACATATAAATAAAGTAAAGAAACAATACTACCCTAAATTTCAAAGCCTCATGTCCCTTCCCAAAATCCATGTTTCTTGTGCTGCCAAATGTTCCTTCTCTTTAATTAATACAAATTCTATAAAATCTCATATATCAATAAAACATTCTTTTAACAATCTCTTTCTTATTTTAATATCACATACCAGCTTATCATTAATAGCTATATTCAAAACCTCATTATACCAATCAGATAATTAAAAATCATATTTTTACATTTCCAATTTTTGATATCATTAATCTTGCTGCTGTTAGTAAATTTGAACTTGATTTTTTTAAAACCATCACTGTTGATCATTGTGAAAAATAGATAAAAGTTCTATCTGGGGGCAAAGTTCTATATTTATATTTAATATTTCCTTTAAAATCATCTTCCAAAAGTTCAAAATTGATACTTATTCCCGGTACGTATGAAAATAGGTACCTATACCATGATCACAACACCAACATAGCATAGAGCACAGATGGCTAATTTTGGCTCTCCATGTGTTCTTGAATTTCAATTCCCAGAAGCCCAGATCACATGAGTGCTGATTTGGGTTTCTACTAATTGAAGTTCAAGAACACTTGGAGTGCCAAGATTAACCATCACTGGTATCACTGCGTGTCCCGGGATCAGGCGCAGGTGGGAGCCTCCGCTGCTGCCTCCGCCCTCTGGGCTGGCCTGCCTGGGGGGCAGAAAAGGAGACTCCACTCCATTCTAGCATTCCCTGCATGTCCCAGGGACCCACACCATCGGCTCCTGGGATCAGGCGCAGGTGGGAGCCGTCACCGCTGCCTTTGTCCTCCGGGCCGGCCCACCCAGAGGGCAGAAAAGGAGATGCCACTGCCGCTGCCCGCAGCGCTCCCTGCATGTCCCGGGGCCCCACACCATCGTCTTCCGGGACTTGGCGCAGGCGGGAGCTGCCGTGATTTTTTTCCATCAGCTCCTGGGATCCACCACCACCACACCGCTAGTCAGGACTCTGGGTTTACAGCAGCAGTAGATTCCTTGACTTATGACTCTGGGACTTTTTGGGGGGGTTGGGGTGACTTGAATTGTTTTGTTGTTTTTTCCGCTGTCAGGTTGACTGTTGTACCCTGAAATGCTTTTGTTTTTTTTATTGAACTGTATTTATTGTATTTGCTGTATTTATTTTGTTCATTGTACTTTGTTTACTGTATGATTTTTTATGCTTTTGATTTTGTATATTATTATTGCTGTTTCTTGCACTTTCTTTGATGTAAACCGCTTAGAGTCACCTCTGGTTGAATTAAGCGGTATACAAAAATAAAGTGAAATGAAAATAAAATACAATTCAGTTTCTTAATGTTAATTTATAAAAAAAATTCCCTTTATTCTTACAGATATACAGAACTTTTGAAAATTATTTTATCCCAAATATTCTTCCATGCCTACCAAATCTACTTCTGAAATAATTTCAATATTTGTGTGGGTATGTGTGTTTTCTTCTGACAAGTCGAGAATAGCACTGTTCCTCCATCAGTCTAGAACTCTTTATAATCACACAGTTCTGAAACATGAGCTCATCCATGCACCTGGAATAATATTTTGAAATACTTTTTCCCATGTGGGTTTTCTGCTATATGTTTTTGGGCAGATCTGCTGCTGTCTCTGTTTTTAAAATACATGATAAATCCTATTCAGATGTTCTTAAAGTGTGGTGAGTAGATACAAGGATGGGGAGGTGAGCAGTATTGCTGTTCCCCCAACATTGTCAGTGCTGAGTGCAAATGAAGAGTCATAGTTTGAAGCTGAGAACTTCAGTTTTCATGGAAGTTCTGTAGTCTATCTAGAACCTTGATGTTTCAGGGTTCCAGATCACATGGATGGCCTCCATGAACACAAGAGGCTTTCTGTTGCTTTGAGAGTGACATCAAATGGTGAACTTGAGTGCAGAAAATAATTCATATCATTCTGAGGTTGTAGCACTTAGTGGCACTCTGTGCAGGCTGCTTTATTTGGTAGACCAACACATTGGCTGCCTGAGACAAAGGATAAAAGGATATGACCTTTTTGATCCTGTGTACAGAAGCCAGCTCAACTGCCAGGTGAATGTTTACTGGAGGTCTGATAATATCCTCTGCTGAGCCCTGGCTAACTGAAGGAGGACAGAGCAGGTTATTTGGCACACAGTTCTCTATTCCAACCCCATAGCACCCTTCCTGCTTTTTTGGCTGCCTGAAGAAACCACTTCACTATGCCTAATGGAAGGGATGTGCTTAGTTTTGGTAGTATTTAGTACTGAACTTGCACTCACACTTGAGTGTGCATTCCACCCAGGCAGCTTATCTTTAGTATGACATTTTAAAAGCTCTGTTTCCTCATTTTTTATTTGTCAAATCCAGAAGGAATAGCTAATGGTTAGATAAAAAGAACTCATCTAGTGAGCTACATGCTTAAATAAAGCAGCAATTACTTAGTCTGGGAGAGGGGAGGTTTCACATAATTTGTGGGAAAATGGGCAGTTTTTGCACAAAGCTCTGCTATTTTTGCTCCTGAGTTGTTATCCATTGTCTCTCAGTCCTTTTGTACCTGCAGGTATTCAGAACTTGGTCTAGTTACTTTTTTAGGATGAAAGTTCCCAGTGGCCATGATGTTTGGGGAGGGGATCTGGCTGTTGTAGTTTAAATGGGCACTTTCCCAACCCAAACAGATGATTATCTTTCTCCGTGGACTTCATTCCCCTGTCAAACACTGGCTGCTATGACAAAGCACATGTGACAGTAAGGCAGTTTGGCCTTCTGTCTTGAGACTGCATATGGAAACCAACTGCTGGAGGAGAATCACATTTTTGGCATTTCCAATTCAGAATTATCTTTGCAGACACACACACAACATACTCTAGAACAGTGATAGCAAATCTTATCTTTTAGAGACTGAGGACCCAAACTGCAACCCATACCCCACTCTGTGCTGGTGGGAGGGAAGAAGCACTCCCATTGGGCTGTGGGGTAGAGGGGTGGGGTGAACTCTGTGCTGGGGGAGGGAGGCAATGCTCCCATTGGGCTGCTGGACAGAGGGGCAGGGCAAACTCTGCTGGAGGAGGGAGGACGTGCTCCCATTGGGCTGCTGGGCAGAGGGACAGGGTGAACTTTGTGCTGGGGGAGGGAGGAAGTGCTCCCATTGGGCTACTGGGCAGAAGGGCGGGGCGAACTCTGCTGGGGCAATGGTGTGTGTGTCCATTGAAAGGGCTCAGAGTGCCCCTTCTGGCACGTGTACCATAGGTTTGCCAGCACTGCCCTAGAACATCACAGGTAGTTATATTTTAAAATACCTGCTGTTGTATATTTCATTTTCTGTCACTTGATGTGTTTCCTGGACTATATTTGGTGTTTAGAAAAGTCCTGTGGATCGTTTAAGTGAATACATGCCAAGGATAGGGGACCCATCTGTGTAGCTCACTCTATATTATATGAAAGGAAAAGTCACAGTGAAAAACTAAATCAATCTGCTCATTAAATCACAAGGCTAAACTTGGATAAATCTGCAAAAAATGAATATTTTAGTATTGACTTGGGAGGTGGGGGAGGACCACGTCTCCTGTACACAGATTGTCTGCTATAATATTGAAGATTAACGGAATAATTTATTTTATTTTTTTATTTATTATTTATTAGTCATATTTATATATGCCGCCAACTCAGGCCGAACCCGACTCAGGGCGGCATTACAACAAGTTTTATAAAACACATAAAAACACTTTAAAAGACCCATATCCCACCCACTTTAAAAGACCCATATCCCACCCACCCATCCCACCCACTATAAAAACAAGAAGAGAGAGTTCTTAATTCTTTACATAAGCCAGCAGGCGGGGACCGTGTTCCCATTTGGGCCCCACACCTGCCCTGCCAGCCAGGTCTTCAATCCTTTCCTGAAGGGCAGCAATTCTCTTTGAAGTCTTAGATCTGTTGGCAGGAGGTTCCAGAGAGTTGGTGCAGACACGGAGAAGGCCCTCCTTCGGGTGCTGGACAGATGTGCACCCCTAACTGATGGCACCATTAGAGAGCCCCTCCGGTCCGCTCTGGTTGAACGGGCAGACACTCTTGGGACGATGCGGTCTCTAAGGTATCCTGGCCCACTGCCATATAGGGCTTTAAAGGTCAAAACCAGCACCTTGAATTGCACCCGGAGACAACCTGGTAACCAGTGCAGCTCCCGAAGTAGCGGTGAGGCATGGGCATATCGCCCACATCCCATCACCACGCGGGCTGCCGCATTCTGGACCAGCTGCAGCCTCCGAATGGTCGTCAAGGGCAGCCCCATGTAGAGCGCATTACAATAATCTAGTCGGGAAGTGACCAGAGCATGGGTGACCATAAGCAAGGACCCCCGGTCCAGGAGCGTGCGCAACTGGTGAATCACTCGAAGTTGGGCAAAAGCCCTCCTGACCACAGCCGCTACCTGTTCTTCTAGCAGCAGCCGCGAGTCCAGAAGGACCCCCAAGTTGCGCACTGGGTCTGTCTGGGGCAAAACAGCCCCATCCAGTACCAAAGATGGTAACTCCCGGGATAACACGGGGCCCCTTATCCACAGCCACTCTGTCTTGCTGGGATTCAGCCGAAGCCCATTGGCCCCCATCCAGACCCCAATGGCCTACAGGCATCCGGATAGGATTTCAACAGCATCACTGGGGTCCCCACGCGCCGAGATGTACAACTGAGTGTCATCCGCGTACTGATGGTACCGCACCCCGTGGGAACGAATGATCTCACCCAGTGGCTTCATGTAGATGTTAAATAGGAGAGGAGAGAGCACCGAACCCTGAGGCACCCCATACTTGAGAAGCCTAGGGCTGGACTTCTCACTCTCTAACCACACCGACTGGGTACGGCCCTCCAGAAAAGAGGAAAACCAGGACAACACGGTGCCCTGGATCCCCAGTCCTTTGAGCCGTTCCAGAAGGATACCCGTTTGAGTTCCCGCAGTTCATCCGTGAACCACGGGGATGAATTAACCCCATGGGCGTGGAGAGGCCACAGTGGCGCGATTTCATCCAAGGCTGCTGTTGCCGTCCTGTTCCACAGGTCGACAAGTGCCTCGGGTGAATCGTGTAGCCGATCCAGAGGAACATCCCCCAGTTCCCTCTGGAATCCATCTGGATCCATTAGTCGCCGAGGGCGGGCCATTTTAATAGGCCCTGCCTCCCTACGATGAAGCGTCACCCCCAGAAAGTCAAGAGTCACCAGATAGTGATCTGAGCATGGCACAGGTGATATGACTAAGTCCTGTAATCTCAGATCACTCTGCCACTGCTCCGACAAGAAAACTAAGTCTGGCATGTGACCACTGCTCCTGGTTGGACCCCGAACTACCGGAGTCAGGCCCATGGCTGCCATGGAAGCCATGAACTCCCTTGCCACCTCAGAAGCCATCCCCAATGATGGCAAATTGAAGTCCCCCAGAACCATAAGCCTCGGGAACTCCAACGCCAGCATCGAGGCAGCTTCGAGGAGACACTTGTGGAGCAGTGGCCCTAGCAATTCCCAAAGACTCCCTGGCAACAATGGCGACACCACCGCCCCTCCCCTCACCTCTAGGCTGGTGCCAAATACCAAACCCGGCTGGACACCGAAAGAGGTACTCCATCTTCAGGTGTCAGCCAGGTTTCGGTGATGCATGCCAGGTCGGCCCACCCCTCCTGGATAGAATCTTGGATTAGGGGGGCCTTATTATAGACCGATCTGGCATTCACCAGCAGCAGCCTAAGGGCGGGGTCATTCTGGATCTGCTGCTCAGGGCCCAGGGATGTACCTGCAGGGCTGGAATGAGGGACCGCACTTAAACATCGGACCCGCATTCCCCGAGTGCGGCCCGCCCCACAGTACCCGCCATACCACCCCATGCCCGTCACAACATCTATATGGATCCCTGGAACCCCCCTAGATGGAATGCTGCCCCTCCTTCCTGGCTGGCAGGACCAACTCTCTCTCTTCCCACCCCATCCACAATCCCCCCCCCCCGGTTCCAGCAACAAGCATGGGCTCCCGGAACAAGCAGGGAGTGCTGGCGAGCCCCGGCGTCGGCGTCTCCTTTTTCTTCCCCCCAGGTGAGGAGGGCGGAGGCAGAAGCGATGGCTCCCACCTGCCTCAAATCCCAGGAGCCGGTGGCATGGGCTCCTGGAACTAGCAGGGAGCGTTGACAAGCCGTGGCGTAGGCGTCTCCTTTTTCTTCCCCCCAGGTGGGGAGGGCGGAGGCAGAAGCGATGGCTCCCACCTGCCTCAAATCCCAGGAGCCGGTGGCATGGGCTCCTGGAACGAGCAGGGAGCATTGGCGAGCCGCGGCGTCGGCATCTCCTTTTTCTTCCCCCCAGGTGGGGAGGGTGGAGGCAGAAGCGATGGCTCCCACCTGCCTCAAATCCCGGGAGCCGGTGGCATGGGCTCCTGGAACAAGCAGGGAGCGTTGGCGAGCCGCGGCGTCGGCGTCTCCTTTTTCTTCCCCCCAGGTGGGGAGGGCGGAGGCAGAAGCGATGGCTCCCACCTACCCCAAATCCCGGGAGCCGATGGCATGGGTTCCCGGAACGAGCAGGGAGCGTTGGCGAGCCGCGGCGTCGGCGTCTCCTTTTCTTCCCCCCAGGTGGGGAGGGCGGAGGCAGAAGCGATGGCTCCCACCTGCCCCAAATCCCGGGAGCCGGTGGCATGGGCTCCTGGAACGAGCAGGGAGCATTGGCGAGCCACGGCGTCGGCATCGGGGCAGCTGGGAGGAAAGGCAGTGTCTGTTCTCCATGGCTGGAGTTGGGCTGCAATTTTTTGCAGGAGCCCAACTAATGAATGCAAAACTCCACCTTCAGGTTATCAAATATTGAAGACATGAGTCGTCTATCACATACTTCTTTGTCTTCAGAGTTCTAAATTACCTACTGAGTAACTCTCTTTCCTTTTCTTTTGGAGCAGGGATATGCAGTGCATGTCCTCAGAACTGCTTGCAGTCCCAGTGATTTAAATGTGTTCTCTATCACCTCCAATTCCCTCTAGCACAGGAATGGCCAAACTACGGCCTGTGGGCCATTTTATGTTACCCGCCACTGCCCTCCCTGGTACCGGAAGCGGAAGCAGATGTGTTTACGACAGCCATAAAACACACCCACACCTGCTGTAAATACACCCACCCCTGCCATAAACACATTTACAAGGGGATGAAGGCGCAAACGGTATAGAACTCAACTGATAAGAAGAACCGTTTGAAATAGTGACTGTGGCTTAAAGAAGAATGAAGCCATAATGTATAAGCAAAAGTCTTTATAAAAAATATATTTCCAAAAGCGTAATAACAAAAATAATTCCTCTGTGTGTAAGTTAATTAATGAGAGTTACAATAATGATGTATTCTTGGATAAACAAAATTAATTCCTCTGTGGGTAAATGTAAAAAGTTCACTGTTTCTTTCACAGGTAGATATGAATGATTCACTGATATAGCAATATTTTCTTTCAAAGTCGATACCAGTTATTTCGACTTTTCGAATTACTATATTCTTCTTCAGGAAGATCTGCACATAAAAATTATATACAAACATGATAATTAGCATGACTAAAAATGGTAACTACTGTTGCACATGAGTTCTCAAAGATATATAACATTACTATGGATGTAAGAAAGTCAAAAGGCACAAGCTTACCAATATGTAAAAGAGTCTCTTGGAACCGCGTCCTTGCCTCTGCTCAAGCTATTAGGTGCATATGGACGTTAATGATGTGTGTGGGGCAGCTGCCTTTATGCTGGATGAAAACTGACTCACGTGTACCCAATTGCTATACACACCCGAAGCCAGCTGCTAGAGTCGTATAAACTTACTCCCTGGAAAATTCTATAGAAACGCCGCCAAATCATGCTCCTGATTTAATCCTTTTGGATACATATTATCAAAGAAGTGAATAAAAAATGCTTCCCATTGTCTTAATCTTTTGTTGATATCACATCTTTCAAATAACTTTGGTCGAACCATCTCTAACACTACAAAGCGGAAATCCCTATCTGAGTGGCACTTTTCCATATAGTGAGAGACCAATGGTGCTTCTGTCACCTGGTGTCTAATTTTTGACCTGTGTTCCGAAATCCGCTGCCTGAGTGGCCGGCTGGTGAGTCCCACATAACGCATCTGGCAGGGGCATTCCCACATATAAATCACACATTTGCTGGCACAACTGGAAAGGGATTTTAAAGAAAAGGTTAACCGCTTATTTGGAACATAAATATCTTTGGTTTCCCAGCAGAATTGACAAACTGTACATGAATGACACTTATAATGTCCTGTTGGAAATGGTTTATCATCAATAATAGTCCTGGCAGTATGGTCGGAATGTACAAGAATGTTACTAATAGATTTCGACCTTCTAAAGCCAATCATCGGTTTTTCATTACACCCGGGAAGGTCCTTAACCAAATGCCAGTGTTTGTAAATAATGTTCTTAATTTGGTTGGCTGCTGGTGAAAACTCGAAAGAACACCTGATCAAATTACCCCATCCACATTGTTTCCTATCAAGCAAATGTTTTCTGTGTGTGTCCCTTACTCTCTGAAGAGCTGAATTAACTACGTGCGTGGGATAACCTCTATTTTTAAGTTTTCTCTGGATGACTAAGGCAGATTTATTGAAGTCTGCGGATTCCGTGGAGTTTCTCTTGGCACGGGCAAAAAGGCCAAAAGGGATGTTATTTCTGACAAAGGCTGGGTGATAAGAAGAGTACTCTAAATACGGGTTCCTATCCGTTGGTTTCCTATACAACTTAACCGCTACTCTTCTAGACTCTGAAATGTAGACCTCTACATCCAAAAATGGGATGGAAGAGGTGTCAAAGTGAGGAGTAAATCGTAAATTATTGTCAATGGAATTAATCCATTGTACAAAATCACTGACAATGTCCTGAGAATCAAGAATAAAAAATAAATCATCTATGAATCTGCCATAGTATATTACGTGAGGCAGAAAAGGATTGGAGGAATGATGCATGTGTTGGCTTTCAAAGTTGTTCAAATACATGTTGGCAACTGAGAGGGCCAGGGGGCTCCCCATGGCCATGCCCTTTACCTGAACGTAAAAAGATTTTTCGAATCTAAAGTAATTATGTTCGAATATTATGTCCAATAGATCCATTAAGAAATGTGTTGGTGGAAGTTGAGAGGCTCTGGTGTCTAACTTGTCCTGAACTAGTTCTTGCCTCCTCAAGGGGAATGTTAGTATACAGCGCTTCCACATAAAGTGTGAGGAGCACCCCTGCCTTAGTAACCTCCAAACCCTCAACCTGAGAAATAAAGTGTGTTGTGTCTTTAATAAATGAGGGGGTTTGCCTCGCATATACATTAATGAAGGAGTCTAAATATTTAGCAATGGGTTCGAGGGCGGAATTTACCCTGGAGACAATTGGTCTTGCGGGGGTGGGGGCACCCTGAACTCTAGGCTTGTGAATTTTGGGAATGAGATGGAATATAGGGGTTCTGGGATATTCATTGTACAAGAACCTGGTGGTGTTTTGCGTAATGTATCCCAAAGCAATGCCCTCAAATATTACAGTTTTAATAATGTTCATTACATGATGAGTGGGATCATGACTGATATTTAAATAAGATGTCTCATCTCCCAATTGCCTGGCAGCCTCCGCTGTGTAGTCTAAGGTGTCTAATACAACTATTTCTCCACCCTTATCGGCCTGTTTTATAACAATACAGGAATCTTGAGCTAAGTTTTCTAGAGTAGCGTGATCTTGTTTGGATAAATTGTACCAACCTTTGATCTGATTGTTTTCCATATTACCTATATCCCGCAATACCTGTTTATGAAAAACTTCAATAGCAGGGTCGTCAACTGCTGGGTTGAACTGAGACTTGGGCTTGAACATGTCCCTAGACTGTACATCCACACCCCTGAAAAAAACTTTCAATTTAAGCAACCTAATAAGTTTAAACACATCCACCCGGGTGTTAAAGGAATGATAACAAGGAGTGGGAACAAACGTGAGACCCAGTGAAAGAAGATGTACCTCGTTAGTGGATAAAGATCTAGATGATAAATTAAAAATTAGGATTTCCTGCCCCCCCCCTCAAAGTCCTTCTTTTCCCTAAAAAAGAATTAGAACATTGCTGCAAGCCTTGTCGGTTCCTTGTTCTGAAGTCGTAAGTCTTTTGTTGATGAGACTCATCGCAGGAGGTGGATGGGGCATCATTAACGTCCATATGCACCTAATAGCTTGAGCGGAGGCAAGGACGCGGTTCCAAGAGACTCTTTTACATATTGGTAAGCTTGTGCCTTTTGACTTTCTTACATCCATAGTAATCCATAGTAATGTTATATATCTTTGAGAACTCATGTGCAACAGTAGTTACCACTTTTAGTCATGCTAATTATCATGTTTGTATATAATTTTTATGTGCAGATCTTCCTGAAGAAGAATATAGTAATTCGAAAAGTCGAGATAACTGGTATTGACTTTGAAAGAAAATATTGCTATATCAGTGAATCATTCATATCTACCTGTGAAAGAAACAGTGAACTTTTTACATTTACCCACAGAGGAATTAATTTTGTTTATCCAAGAATACATCATTACTGTAACTCTCATTAATTAACTTACCCACAGAGGAATTATTTTTGTTGTTACGCTTTTGGAAATATATATTTTTATAAAGACTTTTGCTTATACATTATGGCTTCATTCTTCTTTAAGCCACAGTCACTATTTCAAACGGTTCTTCTTATAAACACATTTACGACAGCCACAGATGTGTTTTATGGTGAGAGGAACCACGTGACCAGCCCACTCAGCTGTCTGAGGGTGTGGTCCCGCCCATGGTGCAAAAGGTTTGGCCACCTCTGCTCTAGCATTTCTCCCTAGCCCCATTAAAAACTTTTTGTAAAGAAGCCCAAACAGTCCTGTTGTGAAGATTTGATAACAGATTTATCAAGTTGGTTGCTACCCACAAAGTCCTGGGGGTCTTTACAGCACCTATTTTTAACAATATTTTTTGCCACTGGAGGGTATGAGTTGAACATTAAGAGGACAAATAATCAGGACAACAGAAAAATGAATGTAACTTTATTATGGACAAAGAAGAAGTGGAAACTGTTAAGATTTTCTAGATCGTACTTCAGTCATCAGTATGAATAGAGACTGTTGCCAAGAAATCAGAAACGTCTGGAACCTAAAAGGGCAGGTATGAAGGAACTAGAAAAAATATTAAAATGCAAAGATATGTCACCAGAGACCAAGATACTCCCTACTTGGCATTCCAGTTACTCTATCTGAATGTGAACAGGTGTACTGTAAAGAGAACTTACAAGAAAGAGAATGGATTCAGTTGAAATGTGGTATTGGATGACCAATTTATGTGTATCAGAAAGACAAAAATTAGGCTTCTATATCAAACTAAGTCTGAACTCTCTGAACTAGATGGCAATGTGACCAAATGGAGACAATAATAATTTGGACATATTATGAGAAGACAAGGTAGACTGAATTAAAACCAATTATGTTATGCAAAGTTTAAAGCAATAGGAAAAGAGGAAGGCCAAATGTGAAATGGATTGGTTCAGTAAAAGAACTACAACTGTTTATTTGCATTGTAGGGCTGTTCATTATAAGAATTTTTTGAAGGTCATTGATAGATAAGGCCAACAGAAGTTTTACTTCTTTTTTTAAAATAAATAAATTGAATTTTAAAATATAACTTAGAAATAAGGAGAAGGAAAAGAAAAAAGAAACATTACATCTTATATACCTAAAAGCAGAGGTGTGGGTGCGGTATCTGGAATGGGCTGCCGCACCCCTTGACCAAACCCTGTGAAATTCAGCACACACGTACCTTCCACACATGAGCAGGTCACTGTCGGGGTCCCGAAGCTCATGGGGGGTTATGCCCTCCAAATTGATCCTTTAGCCCAACCAATCACAAGGGCTAACCAGGTCTGGGCCTTTGTGATGTCATGCCCTTTGTGATGTCTTGCCCAGACCTGCTCAGCCCTTGGGAGTGGTCAGCCAATGTGACATCACAATGCCCCATCCCTTGGCCAGGCAGGCCAGGTGGCAGGGTGGGGCAGGAGTCCAGTAGGCAGAGGTCAGCCCAGGAGAGCCACCAGAAAGAACTCACGGAATCTCGGGCCACAGGAATCCCCAGGAATCTCGTGGACCCACAGCATCCACATTTGAAAAAACTCAGTTTTAGATATATTTTCTCATTTATCCACCTTTAATTTGGCAAGAGCAAAATGGAGTTCATGTTACTCCATTGCCATCTTGGACACGCCCCCATCAGACGTTTTAAGTAGCTTTACAGCTCTAATATCACTGACAGAGGGTATGAGGAGGGCTTTTAAAGTTAAAAATATTTTTAAATTATATTACTCATGTTAAAATGTTACTTTGCACAATTTTGCTTAATTTGTGCAAAATTGCTTCTTCTTGTTCTCGCTTCTGGTTAAGAGTGACACAAAATACCTCTTCTCACAGGGAAGAAAGGATGATTTTGGAATTCTGTGTCTTCACCTGCATATTTTAAAATAACCAACCCATGTTTTATTGCTATGTCTGATCCCAGGTAGCTTCACCAATTTATACAGGCATTCAGTTCGAAAAGCACCATTTTGTTCTGTTTGACTTCTTTCTGGGGCACATTCTGAATCTCTCTCTGTGTGTTTGTGTGTCTCTCTGTTTGTGGTTAGTCTGACCTTTTCTGATTGGTTACTGAAGGTTAGAGTTTTCATTTTGCCCATAATTGTTGCTTGTTGGTAAGCAGGGTTCCGAGCAAAACCAATTTATACCTTATGTTCCTCACTGCCGTTTGCTCCACAACCCTCATGGGGAGAGTGGTGCTTCTGTTTCAGTTTCTGGGCCCTCCTCAACATCCAATAAATAAATAATAAGATCCTCAGCCATCTCTTAGATTGAAGCATTAATCTCAAATATGGCTGAGGAGAAGTTAGGACATGAAGCTGGGAGGACATCACAGTAGTTCTCCTTCTACCATCCCTCACCACCATGAGTGATGCAAGGTCACAGAACAACTTCGCCTCCTCCTTCACATTTTCCTGTGGGTGAATGTTGTGAAGCCAGAGGGGCATTCTCGCTGTGGCTATGCACAACAATGGGTTGTCTCAGGCAGCAGGCATGAGTATCAGATCTGCTGTCCACTCCATTGCTATGTCACCACCTCAGGCAATTGCCTCAGATTACCTAACAGCTGTGTTGAAGAGACTCATAAAAATTGGGAGGGCGTTGTGGTGAAATCTGAAACTAGCCAAGCCTCAGATAACTGCATCCAACAAATGGTCAGTTAACCCTCACAAAACAACATATTCGGATAGCATCATTTTTGCTTAACTGCATCGTTATGCACCACGTGTTCCCCCGTATAATGACGTGTCATCCAGACAACGATGCTAAAATAACCGTCATTATCCGGACAAAAAATCGTTATGTGGGAAACTCCATAGAAAACCACATAACAACAAAAATCACATAGCAACGCTACTTGGGGAACCAAGTAACATTGTTATGCGAGGGTCTATTGTATTAAGTTTTGTAGTCACTATGAATTACTTCCCAAACCCAAAAGGGCAGTAATTAGTAGGGAGTTGTTGATATCAATCATTTTTCATTAAACAGTAAAATTGGATGCCATCTGGTAATTCCGTATCTGTGCACCGAGTCATGGTGGCATATGCGGAGATGGTCTAGTGAAGGTTTATATAGGCCCCTGTCCAACTTCAATCCTACACTTCTGTTTGTATTCTGTCAGCTGTTGTGCAAGAGATGTGGTACAATATGTGTGGGTTTAACGGGAAGAGGAAGTGGAGAGTAGGTGGATGGAAGGCTGCCGTATTCCTAGATAAGAAAGGCTTCCCAGTGAGGTGGTTTGTAAAACTGCTAGGGATTTCTACAGATGGCTGATCAGACGTCTCAATTAATAGGCTTTTTCGGGAGACATGCTGTTTTTGTTAGCACCTTGTGTGAGAATAAATGAGAGGAAAGATGGCAGTCATGATGGGAGATGCTTGGAATGATGCAAATGTTGATGGGAAGCTAAGCTCTATTCCAGGTTTTTCTGAACATATTGTCTTTGGGAAGTGTCAACTGTTGGAAGAGGAAGGAAGGATTCTTTATTGGACTGTACTTACCTCAGTAACATCATCTAATCTTATGCAAAGGGAAAAGGCTTCTCTCCCCCCTCCCCCATACACAAACTTGGTACAGTAAAACCCCAGATAACACTAAAACTTGGTTCCTCAAGTCTTAGTGTTATCCTATTTTAACGTTATGCGATGCATGCATCACATAATGTTTAATCCTATGGGATGAATCGCATAACGTTAAAACTCCATAGAGATACATTGTAACTGGCACAGGCTTCAGTGAACGTTATGTGATGCATCCCATAGGATTTTACTGTTATGCAATGCAATTTTTTTTAGATTGCTTAACGTTATGCGGTTTTAGCATTATCTGGTGCAAACATTATCTGAGGTATTACTGTATATATAACACCCAAGCACAGAAAAAAGCACCAAGAAACACAATGTATTATCTGCTTACCTAAGTTATATTACATAATTTCCACACTATGAGAAGGTTAAGTTTTCTTTGATTTCAGCTTCTGTGTTTCCAAGGATTAGGCAGCTAACAGTGTTGATGGCAAATTTTAGGTAACTCAAATGAGAGCCATCAAAAGCTTAAATATGGTGTAGACATTCCAGCCAGTCAATGTATTTGTGACCTTTTAAATTACATGGTTCTTTATCAGTGCTATTTACCCCTGATAAGCAAATAAATGTTATAAAGCTTCTCCAACTGATATATATTTCATAATTCACATATACTATGTCTATCTCTCTACCTAATTGTACATCATGTACTCCTACAATCATATTACTACAGTCCAATCATTGAAAATTATGTTTTGAAAACAGATCTTCAACCCACACAATATCTGAATAGAAAAAAGAGCCTCTAGTTTTCAAAAATATCATAAACGTCTTACATGAGATAGCATCTGAAATAATGCAAACAGGTTTGTGGGTGTTGAAAATCGTTTTTTTAAAAACCCACTTTTCTATATTCATGGAATCAAATGCAAAACCTAGGTAACCCACTCAGCTCAGACTTAGCATCAGTGATGTGCAGAAAAATGTTTTGAGACATATCTCCAGTTTCCCAGTCTAGGTAAAGGTAAAGGCTTCCCTTGCTCAAAAGCCAGTTGTATCCAACTATAGGGTTCAGTGCTCATCTCTGTTTCAAAGCCGAAGAGCCAGCGCTCTGCTTCTGCAGACGTTTCCATGGTCATGTGGCAGGTATGACTAGACACTGGAGCACACGGAATGCTGTTACCTTCCCACCTAAGTGGTCCCTATTTATCTACTTGCAATTCCTTGCTTTCAAACTGCTAGGTTGGCAGGAGCTGGGACAAAGACTGGAGCTCATTCCGTCCTGCAGTACTCGGGAATCGAACTGCTGACCTTCTGCCTCCCAGTCAGTGTCTTAGCCACTTGAGCCACTGTAGTCCCAATCTAATTGACTATATGTCATCAAACTGAACTGCTGATATCCCCTTCTAAGTTATGCAGCCTGTATTGATGGAGCCACTGTGTTTTTCAAAGCAAGACACTTTTAATGCTTATTCAAGAACTATGCTTAAGCAAAATGGATTTGGTGATTGAAGCTTTAGATTAACACTTGCTTCTGTGCATGACTCTTTCACCATGCTCATTTGTACACTCTGATATGAATAAAGAAAAATGGGTTTATAAAGTTATTATATACACCCATGAAGTTTGAATGCATGCTGCTTAACAGACAGTGATGCTGTCAAAGTCCTATCCAGGTGTTCGGAGGCTGCGGGAGTATGGATGGGGGGCAATGGGCTACAGCTGAATCCCGGCAAGACTGAGTGACTATAGATTAGGGGCCCTGAGTTATCCCGGGAACTGCCATCTTTGGTCCTGGATGGCGCTATTTTGCCCCAGACAGACCTGGTGCGCAACTTGGGGGTCCTCCTGGACTCATGACTACTGCTCGAAGAGCAGGTGGCAGTCGTGGCCAGGAGGGCTTTTGCACAACTCTGTGTAATTCGCCAGTTGCGCCCACTCCTGGACTGGGACTCCTTGCTCATGGTCACACATGCTCTGATCACCTCCAGACTAGATTACTGTAATGCGCTTTACATGGGGCTGCCCTTGACGACCATTTAGAGGCTGCAGCTGGTCCAGAACGTGGCTGCCCAGGTGGTGACAGGGTGCAGGCGTTATGCCCGTGCCTCACCACTGTTCCGGGAGTTACACTAGTGACCAATTTGCCTCCGGGTGCAATTCAAGGTGCTGATGATGACCTTTAAAGCACTACATGGTAGTGGGCCAGGATACCTAAGAAACTGCATCTCCCCAAGAACTACTGTCCATCCAACCAGAGCGGATCGGAGGGGCTTTCTAACTGTACCATCGGCTACAGGGGCTTGTCTCTCTAGCACAAGGAAGAAGGCCTTCTCTGTGTCCACCCCAGCCCTATGGAACCTCCTGCCAATAGAATTACGGCTGCAGACAGAATTGCTGCTCTTTAGGAAAGAACTTAAAACCTGGCTGGCAGGACAGGTGTGGGGCACTGATGGGAGATGGCCCCCACCCATTGGCTGGTATAAATTATCCCTATTTTACAGATGGGGTGGGTGGGTTTTTTAATGGGTTTGTTTTTTAAATGATTTTTTATTATGAATGTCTTTATGCTTTTATGTCTTGTTGTGAGCTGTCCGGAGTCGCTCCGGCGAGGGGGCGGCAATACAAATTTAATAAATAAGTTTATCTATCATCAGAGACTTGCTCACCCTGACCCTTACCTCAACATTTTTATTTGAAAAGCCTCTTTATGCCTTCTTTATGCCCATTTAAACAATACATACAGTACAGCTGGGAGCCACATGGGGTCAAACTATGGAACAGGGAAGATAGATGCCAGTCTCCTGGTTTGTATTTGGAGCAGAGAGGGCTCGTATTTCTGTGGTCACATGTAGTCTTCTGCCCGATGATCTGTTCAGGCAGCTGTGAGAGTAATCTATCCATCCCACCAGCACCTTAATAATTGGGAAAGAAAAGAGTGAGATCATTGTGTTATTCCTGTCACACACATAGCTACCAATTGGACCCAACCAATTATATTCTATAGCACAGATGGGCAAAGTTTAAAGTATGAGCAAGTCTCTGAGCAGGTGCATCTCTCCAAGATCCAGGAGAGGTATTTATGCCCCTCAGACTTCAAATACCCCCCCCTTCCAGGGATGGAAGACCTTAACATAGGTTGTCCATGCCAAGTTGAATGTTTTTTGTTTCTGCCATATAATCTGGTGAGTACTGGTAAGCCTTTAGATAACATCCACAAAGGTTTGTAAGGCAGCCTTTTAACATCACTGAAACCCAGATTGACACAGTTGTTAGCAGTTTTCTTCAGGTCCTTTTCCCCCTTTTTTGAAAGCTTTCATTTAACTTCATCTCTATAGTCTCAGCATTTTTGATTTTCTCTCCAGTCTTCAACTCTTCCTACTGGGGTACATGGAAAGAACCTCTTTGAAGATTGTGGTATTTTTGAACCACAGTCACACGTACCCTGGTATTGGCAACAGTGTGTGGCCGGCTAATCTTTCTCACACTAGGTCAGGGGAAAGGAACTGCAGAATGAGCTCATCAAAAGGTGCCTTCATTTTGTCAGTTTCATGTCAGGCCTAGACATAGAAGAAAGAAAACTCTTCCCACTCTCTCCAGTCTCCTCAGACCAAAAAACAGCAGGAACCACAAACTTCACACCTCCACACCAATCTCCTCACCTGAAAGGTTTGTACCCTAGGCATCCCTAATAGATTTAACTGCCAGGTGTTAGAATTGATTCAGTTCTATGTTTCATAGGCATCCTTGTGTTGTTAATTCCAAAACAATTAATGCACTACTAGTAGGTGAACATATTTTTTTTCTTTGTGTGGGTGTTTACATGTGTGCTTTTGTGTCTAAGCACAGACAGTCTCTTTATTTGAATATTGCAATGAAATAGAAAAAGCAAAAATCATTAGCTCAGTCAATATTTGAGGTTAGCACCATAGATTTCATTCTCAAATGACTTGCAATTCACATGTGACTTCACAGTTAAATCTCCTGCCTCTCAACGTCAAATATTATAGTAACAATGACAGAAACATCTCTTCCTTTATCTCTTTAACACTTAAATCAGCTGTGATACTTGTTCCATACATAGATAGGTCATATCAAACATACTACATTGGATCATACCCTTTCAGTCCAATGTGGGGTACACTTACAGGTATATTTTGTTTTCTTTGTATAAGAGAGCAGCTGTATTTGTAGAAAACGGTGTGTATCAGGGAGAAAGTTTGACTTGAATTGTATCTCTGATAAGCCAATATTCTTTAGCATTTGAGGCGATGGTACAGACATTTTTTGAGATTGTTTTGGTCCTGTGAAATGACAAGTTCTTTTTAGTTACTACTCATTTTACCTGATAACTGAAATGGATCTGGTTAGATCCATGTCTGACCGGACATCCCGCTATGGTAATGAAGTAGACCATACAGCCAGAGACTCAACACCGAGTGTTGGGTGGTGGTAAGTAATCTGGCTCCCTAAAGGGGCCAGTGGCTATATGCAGATGAGATCCTTTAGGTGGGGTGATGGTCACCCTCAGTGGAGGAAATGCCACTGGAAACCATCATATTGGGCCTAATGGCAAAATGAGTGGAAGAGGAACTCTGATTCCCAATGGTCATGGAGGTGGAAGAGGCCATGCCAGATGGACTGGCTATGAAGGCGCACCTTGATAACATCCTCAATGTAGTGGCAGTCCATTGCAGTCCTGGTGTTAAATCCTGCATGTCTCATTTCATATGTGCTGCAGGAGATGGCTCTGAGATCATAGTGTGTGGGTCACTTCATTGCAAGCTGGGATCCACCTTAAACAAATACATGCCAATGGCATTTTTCCTGCTTCAGGAAAAAATGCATTCTTGGATACAAGTTGCAGCTGATGACAAGATTCAGAAAGGGATAAAACCGGGCTCCAGTAAATCAGTATCAATAAAAATCCTGAAGCTTCTTGTCTTCATATTTCCTCTGTTTTTTGTTAAAATAAACCAGGAAACTGTTGCCATAGCAATGACTCATTCCCCATTCCAGGTATACCTGAAATTGTCATTTTGTGCACCCATCTATTTCCCCTTTTCTATAACCTTTCTCTAAAATTAATTCATCTGCCTCTAATGCCTGAGGCCACTGCACATTTTGGTAATATACCATTGTCTGCTCATTGAGCATTGTTCTGCTACTAAAGACTCCCAGCTAAATCCTTCATTATCCTCTCTGACTAAGGATAATGAACCTTCAATGGTATTAAATGATGAATATTCACTGTAAGTGCTTCTTAATATGGGGGAGGGAACAACATGTTATGCTGCGATGGACCCTGTTTATTAACTCAAAGAACTCAGCTCAACTATCAGTGGAGTAAAAATTGGGTTTAATTTTTTGTGTGAGAATTGAGGTGGAAAGGTTGTAAGGCTACCTGGTTAGATTTAAAGCATTCTGAACAAAAGAAGACTATCAGAAAAGTGTTGTTTTCTGCAGAACACCTTGTTCAGCCACAGCCAGATATATTCCATTATCATTTGATGTCAAGATGAAAATGTGGATTCCTAGAAAAAAAAATATATGTCTGTATTTTTCCACTTCATGTTCTCTTGAGCTTGTTGTTCGTGTATTTGCATAAAGAAGCATGATGACTCTTCCATCCTTCCAAGGTCGGTAAAATGAGTACTCAGCTTGTTGGGGGCAAACTGTAGTTTGCATTATTGCCCTGTGATCAACCCAGAAAATGCATAGTGATATGGGGCAATGTATCAGGGGAAACAATAACAATGTCAACAATGAAGAGAAGAAGGAAGAGGAGGAGGTTCGACCAATTTTCACAGAAAACGAACCAGCAGCAGGAGAGCTGGTCTCTGGTGTTTACCAATAGAGAAATGCTGGTTAGTGAAATAGAAATAGTCACATCTTGCAAAATGGTCACATCATCTTGGAATTCATTGTACTGAAGAAGGGTCATGCGGAGTGTGGTACAATATAAACTCTGGATTTTAAGGAAATTTATTTCAGTAAATTTAAGGAAATATTCATTAGGCTCCTTTGGTCAGAAATATACAAAGAGATTATCCTCCCCCAAAATAATAATAATAATAATAATAATAATAATAATAATAATAATAATAATAATAATAATAATAATAATAATAATAATAATAATAATAATAATAATAATAATAATAATAATAATAATAATAATAATAATAATAATAATAATAATAATAATAGGAGTGGCTGAAAGGTGAGAACTGAAGACACAATTGCAAACATTTCCTATGAGAACGTGGTAGGCCCTTAAAGAAGTTGCAGTGACAATTTGAGGATGTAGAAAAAACATGTATAGGGCATGAGGGTCATAAACTACCAAAGAAAAGTAAGGAGATATGAAGACAATTGTTTTGTAGGGAGAAGGTCAGGAGGGTGAAAGGTCAGAATGACCAGAGGACTTTCAAGAGAATTTAAACATAACAAAAAGTAAGGGTGAGGTTAGGTGCAGAAAACAGAAATAAGGCCAACCTATGGCCCTTGGGCAGGACTCAGCCCAGGGCACCATATCATGTGGCCCGCCGCCGCCCTTGCCACTACCGGGAGCGGAAACGGATGTATTTACGACAGCCATAAAACATGCCCATGCATTTGTAAACATGTCCGTGTCTGCTGTAAGTGCACCCATGGCTGTCATAAATACGTTTATGACAGCTGTGGATGCGTTTTACAGCGGTGTTTACAGTGGGAGGAACCTTGTTTTCTGTGGCTCAGAAAGGTAGGACAAGAATGAAATTTCAGTGAAAAATTATAAAAACACCCTGAGAGTAAACTGTTTTGAATGATCTGTCATAGAGCATGGTAGACTCGCTTTCATGGAAGACTTTTATGAAAAGGCTGGATGGAGGATTTAGCTGGATGAGAAGCAGGGTGTCCCAAGGGTTACTCTGATGTTCAGTATGTTTCTGTCAAGCTATGACAGATCTAACCTTCCTTGTCTGACCTTTTCAGGAATGTCTTTTAACAAAAGGATATGCTCAGACATCTAGAGGTAACAAAAATCCTCCATAACTCAGTCTTACGTTAGATAGGTACCCATGGATGGAAAGAGGAACTCACCATGGCTAAGTTCCCCAAAGTGATTGATTGCTTATCTTAGGAGCTGTCCAATGTCTCAGAAATACGCCTTTGGTTGCAAAAGAGGTTTCCTTTCTCTTCATCTGGATCAACAAGAGGCAACATTAGGCCAAGAAAGACTATGTGAGGAGGGCTTGGGGGCTGTCCTTTACATGAAAATTGCTTCACTGAATTACTCATAGAATCTTGGTAAGGGAAACATAATTTCTATACCTTATTTCAAAGGCATTTGGATGTTGTTGTTGTTTTGCCTACTGGAAGTTCATTGTATCACTCTTTTGCCTAACTGGGAGGTTAGTTTAGTTCAAGGGTGACCAAACTACAGCCCACAGGCCGGCCCTGGCCCATGGCACCAAATCATCTAGGCTGCACCGCCCTTGCCACTACTAGAAGCGGAAGTAAAATGTGCCCGCTCATGTGCAAATTCTACCAGAAGCGGAAATAAAATGCACCCACTCATGTGCAAATTCTACCAGAAGCGGAAGTAAAATGCGCACACGCAAACACTGCCATAAATGCACTCAAGGCTGTTATAAACATGTTTATGACAGCTGCGGACATGTTTTACAGTGGGAGGAACCATGTGCCCGGCCTGTTAAATCACGTGACTGGCCTGCGGTTCGAAAAGTTTGGGAACCCCAAACTTTTGGAGTTCCCCAAAAGTTTGGGAACCCCTGGTTTAGTTCATGCTAAGCCAAGTTTCACACTTATCCAAGCAGTGTAACTTTGAGAAATGTAGATGAGTACCTGGCGGTCCATCCTATCTGGCAGAGCTGGAAATAGAAATGCACCAAACTGACAGTGGGACAACTCTCTCTTTCTCTTATTTGAGAGGCTTTTGGAGGACACTATGTACAGCCATTTGTACATTATCACTTAGGATGAAATTCTCAGAACAAATTATGTACCTACATTTCCCAGTCTATGTTCTTTCAAGCTTGTTTGAATAATTGCATGATGAGCTATAACACGTTAAGTGCTATCCAGCTGTGTTGTCTAAAATAGGATCGGGGGCCCAGATCCTATTCAACTTTGATGGAGGGCGAAACTTTCTCTCTGCATCTATGCTGGATTCCTTTCCCACTTATGTGCATACTAGGAGTGCACACACTTTTCAGGCTGCCATCTGACAGTCTAAAGAGAAGAATCTTCTTCTTTTGCCATATCTAAATATGAATATAGGTGATCCTCATGGCAATCAGCCATGAAGACTGTCCTGAGAATATAATGCAGTGGCCTTTCATCTGCCTTTCTCATCACAGCATGACACTTGTACCACTGATCCAGGGTCGCGAGTCACTTTCTGGTCCTGAGCCTTTTTGGTACGCAAAGTCCTCCTCAGCTCCAGGCCAGTATTGATGAAACTGCTGCCCTCCATCAAGAAAAGGGAAGATTATATTAAGAAACTAGCAGGAGGGAACAAATAAGGAGCTACATGGTAGCTCCCGCATTGAAAGTATGTAGCACTCAACTGGAAAGGAAACAGCTCATTATAAGTCTTCTTCACCACTGCTTCCATCATCATGGAGTGGCAAAAGATGGCACTCTGGCCCATCCAACCCAAGTAGCAAATGGCACCTTGACCCAAAGCCAGCCAAATTACGTGAGACTCTAAGATAGAAAATCACACGAGTACCTTTCCGTTTGCATGACATTATAAATACAGCAAGAACGTAAAATAACTAGCAATGCCTAATGGTAGGGTTGGGCCTGCGATCTGATCTAAGCATGTAGCAAAATAGTACACATCTCAGTGTTTTATGTTTAACTCACAAGTCAATGTGCATAAGTTTGCAATTAGCAGAAAAGCTCTGTTTAAGATTAAGGTGGTCCCACTGAGTTCCACAGGACTCGGTATCTAATAAATATGCTTAATAAATATCCCTAATTCCAGAACTTTTCCACATCAAATATGCCCGGTCTGATCAGAGAGAGGGCAAGAGGATGTTGCATCTGCTTGGAAAGAGGGCAGAAAATGAGTCTGCATCTGCCAGAGAAAGATAAAAATGGGGATTTGGCAAAGGATGTGTTTTGGCTACCAGCAACTGGCTTTATAGATCAAAATGGAAGATCCGTTATGAAATAAATGTCCAAAAACTTTTGCTTTGAGAAGCCTTTGGTCAGCTGGTGACCCAGTTACCAGCTGGTTCTCTGTGAGAAATAAGGATTTGAGATCTCTCTCTCTCTCTCTCTCTCTCTCAGCTAGATGAGATGTTTTTATTAGTTGGCGAGAGAAGCATAGTAGGAAGACATTTCCCAGTAGCAGAACAGTGAGCGGTGAGCGGTTCTTCCTTGAATTCTGGAAGATTTCATTTGGCTCACATTGTTCTAGAACAATAATGTTATTCCTGGAAGAACGTCCTGTAGGTAATAAGAAAGAAGGTAACCATTCTTGCACTGTGTGTCGTTCACAGTATATGAAAACGTCCAGCTGGGCTACGATGTTGGTTCATTATTGCTTGCCTTATGAAGACTGTTGCTGATAGACCAGATGGTGCCCAGATGTAACAGCCGAGTAACCTTCAAAATTCACCACATGCTGGGATCACCACCATTGTTTATTGTGATAAATCTTTAGAATTTTCAGATGAGATGTACATAAAGCTGGCCTCTTCCCTCCTACATTTCTGCCTCAAATCCACAGAAAATAAAAGCGGGTGCTATAGATGAGTGAATTACTCATGTGACTTGATATCTTATACAAGCAACACCTGGAATGCAGTCAAACAGTACATTCTGGGCATACAGGGAAGTGGATGGGTAAGTTGCAGGTAGCCAGGCATCCAGATTTATGGGAGATGAGCTTTCCATTATGCTTAACTACTATTGAACGGTTTTACGATTCCCCAGAGGAAGAATTCAGTTATCTGAAATGCATCAGTACTTGTAGTAGAGGTAAAGGTCTCCCTTGCTCAAAAGCCAGTCATATCTGACTCTAGGGGGTGGTGCTCATCTGTTTCCAGCCAAAGAGCCAGCACTGTCTGAAGACATGTGGCATGTGGAAGGCATGACTAGACACCAGAGCATATGTAACACTGTTACATTTTCTGCTGAAGTGGTGTCTATTTATCTACTTGCAATTCCTTGCTTTCAAACTGCTAGACTGGCAGGAGCTGGGACAGATGACGGGTGCTGACTCTGTCATGCAGCACTTCTGACCTTTTGGTTCTCAAGCTCAGCATCTTAACCACTAAGCCATCACAGTCCTAATGAAAAACGAAAAACAAATTTCAAAAAAATATTTCCTCAGTTAGAGTGTCTTCACACCTCATTGTTTTACGGAATCCAGCATGCTATAATAATAACAATTGTGTGCCGTCAAGTTGATTCTGCTTTATGACAACTCTTTCCAGCATTTACTGGGCAGATAATTTAAAGAAGCAATTTACCATTCCTTTCTTCTGGGGAGAACCCTAGGACTGTGCAGCTTGTCTAAGGCTACATAGGCTGACTCTTCTTCTTGGAGGCATTAAAGTGTTTCCAGTAAACAGTGGACACAAGACCCTTCTTTTGCATTTCACCTTTCTTCCAGTTTTGGAAGGCTTACCAATTGGAGAAGGGAGGAAAACATAGATACATAAATTTTAATTCAATGCAATTAAGACTTTGCTAATATTAAAATATACAATAATGGCTGAAATCCTATTGCTTAGTAGTGTAAGTAGCACGAGTGTAGGCCCATTGAATCATCGGGAACATGGTCAATCAGCTTCTCTGTAAGCTCCATTGGTTCTAGTTGTGATTAGCTTTAGTATGTTAAGCTGCAACTAGAGTAATCAATGGAACTTACAATGAAGAGAAGAAGGAAGAGGAGGAGGTTCGACCAATTTTCACAGAAAATGAACCAGCAGCAGGAGAGCTGGTCTCTGGTGTTTACCAATAGAGAAATGCTGGTTAGTGAAATAGAAATAGTCACATCTTGCAAAATGGTCACATCATCTTGGAATTCATTGTACTGAAGAAGGGGCATGCTGAGTGTGGTACAATATAAACTCTGGATTTTAAGGAAATTTATTTCCGTAAATTTAAGGAAATATTCATTAGGCTCCTTTGGTCAGAAATATACAAAGAGATTATCCTCCCCCAAAATAATAATAATAATAATAATAATAATAATAATAATAATAATAATAATAATAATAATAATAATAATAATAATAATAATAATAATAATAATAATAATAATAATAGGAGTGGCTGAAAGGTGAGAACTGAAGACACAATTGCAAACATTTCCTATGAGAATGTGTGGTAGGCCCTTAAAGAAGTTGCAGTGACAATTTGACTCACCAAATCACAACCAATTCAATGGGCTTACTTTAATATGACACATTATGCTAAACAACAGGATTTTAGCCAATGCATCATAAATTTTAATGAAATATAAAACAGAAAACAAAACCAGAAGTTAAAAAAGTTATTTTTTTAAAAAAAAATTGAAGTGGTAGCCATGTTAGTCTGTGCAAGCATATCAGAGAGTAAACAAACAAACAAAAAAGACAAAAAAACCACTGTGGCACCTGAAAGACTTAACTCCTGTATTTTAATTAGTTTTCATGGATCAAGTCCACTCCATCAGACATAACAGTGGATTTTCACAGCATACATTTATACATCTTCCCTGAGTAGCTGGGCAGAGTTGGTTGGTTCAAGAGATTGATATGCAAATCAATGAGTTATTTACAACCAGTAATAAAATACAATCAGTTTGGCTTTTTACAGTGGTGAATCTCTAATGGAAGTCAGTTTGAGGAGTTAGATTTGCAAAATAAATATTCTGACATTACGCATCTGACTGATGAGTTAATTGAGGAAGCTTTATGGGATAGGCACAGCCAGAGGTCAACTGTCCTGGGAAACATCTCCCTCCCCGTCCCCACATTTTAAAGTCTGTTCAGCAAGATGAATGCAACCTCTTAGTTGTGGCATTTTAAAATTTGATAATGTCCCAAAAAACCTTGGCTAATATTCAAACCTTTGTGATGGGTGTCCAACATGTGTATATATTTTACCTCCGCCTTCTCTCTCTGAATTCTTGTTTTGTAATTTCCCTGTTCCAGTGTACAATGCTCAGGTAAATTAAAATGTTTTGAAACAGGTTTCAATGGATTGGTATTTATGAGTTCTGATTTGTGTCCATTAATTCTTTTGTGAAGAGATTTTCTTGTTTGACCTATGTAGAGGTCAGAAGGGCATTTTTAGCAGAAGATTAGCAGAGACACACGTAAAACTACCCATAATGCTGTGTTTGACATGGTTGGGTCCACTAATTGTATTTCCAGAGTAAATGTGAGGACATATTTTTAAAAGTATAGCACCACCTCCCATGAAAATCACCTTTATAGCACTTTCTTTTCTTTTCTTCATTCTCTTCCTGCTTTATTGCATTTTCTCTTCCTAGAGACAGGCAAACTAGTCTTTCCTCGATTTGGAAAGATTTGCCATTATTAAAAATTGAAAATAACTGTAGTTGACAATTGCAGGTCAACTGGAGGTTTTCAACAGCTGTCCAATCTCATGTTTCACTGGAGTGAACCTGTTTTTAGAGCTATCCATGGATGAGTTCATGCTTTTGACCATTTCTCCAAAAATGGCTCTTCTTATAAGGGTTTCATTATAGACAATTAAGAGGTCAAGAATGTTTTTATCTAGATTTTCCTAATGTTGCATCTTCTCTTGGGAAGGGATAAGAATGGTATTTTAGGAGTAGTCCAAGAATCACTTAGTCTAGAATCTTTCCCCCCCAAAATAATGTCCAGCCAGATCTTTATGGGAAAGTCACAAAGAGAAAATCAAGGCAAAACAAACACATCTAGAATCCAGGAGTATAGAAGAAGAGAATCAGGGGTGAGATTAAAAGAATCAAGATCTTCCCTGTGGGAAAAGTTCACAACTCATAGGGCTCCTTGACTTAGAAAAAAAGGCAAATTTGCACAGAATATACAAACATATATGCAATTTATAAGCTGCAAAACTTGTTTCAAGCTCTAATACCTACCAACTCAGTGTCTGGATTTTTAGGTATCAAAAGCATTAAATGGGTTGTTTCCAGTAGTGGGCATCAGCAGGTTCACACCAGTTCTCCAGAACCGGTAGCAGAAATTCTGGCTTGCCCCGCCCACCCATGTTTTGAAGTAAAGTGCAGTGGACCCCCGTCTAACGATGTGTTCGACTAATGACATTTTCGATTAGCAATGTGTTGTTAGCAGCAAAGTCACCATTCGCACAACGATGTTTTTAGCGTCGTTATGCGAAAACGTCTTTAATCGAGGTTTTCTCACAAGAAGTCGCTTTTTTAGCATCGTTGTGCGGAAACGTCGTTAATCGATGTATTCCCATAGGAAGCCACTTTTTTAGCATCGTTGTGTGGGAACTCACGATTATTGATGATTCGCGATTAATGATGCTACTCATGGAACCAAGCTTTGTCGTTAATCGAGGGTCTACTGTAGTCCTAATTTGGATGCAATGCAGGGCTTTCCCCTGGCCACACCCACCATACCACGCCCACAGTGTGGTAGTACATTTTTTTTGAGCCCACCACTGGTTATTTCAATCTTTTTGGTCCATCACACAGTCTTTCTGTGCATGTTGTATATCACCCCATTTATTTCATTGGCTTGATACAAAGGTATTCTATACAAATTGCAGAAACCTCAGCACAAAAGAGCTTCTTGTTTTATTCCGAAGGCTAAGGAAGAGAAATCTTATGGAGAGCCAGGCTATCCCATTGTGTTGGGACTGTGTTGTCTCACTGAGAATGACCAATTCTATAAGAATTCTTCACATGTCTAGAAATATGATACATAATTAGATTGTGTTTGTTTAGTCTACAATTGTTCTTATTGCTTTTATATTACAATATTATATCAACTGTCCCCAGTTCAGTTTTGCTCTTAATCACATGTTTCTATTGATAGGCCACACTTTGGAAGAGGGTGTGAGTGCCCTTTGTTTTCTTACACCCTTTAGCAGACAGATGTAAGCAGGCAGCTGAGCTTGAGAACATGTAGGAGCCTTGGGGCTTACAGCAAATAATTGAGTATTTGCCAAACATATGTATCACATTCTTCTAATTAATTTGTACAGCTCCAGTAAGTAGAAATGAAGAAATAATGATTTGAGAACAACAATGACTCAAGAAAGACTTTTCTGACTGGGAACTACAAAACTAAGAATCCAAGTGAGACCAGTGATGCAGTGCAGCAGGTTCTGTCAGGTTCTGCAGAACCGGTAGAGGAAATTCCCCCAGGCCATGCCCACTTGGTTGGCCACGGCCACCTCCATAGCCCATAATGCAGGATGTTTGGCCACGCCCACAAATTGGGCCAGCCCACAGAGTACACAGTAAATTTTTTTGCAGTGCATCACTGAGTGAGACCACTTCAGTTCCCTGAATTGATATCTGATGGGAGCTGATGAGCTGATGGGACATAATAATCCTTTTTGAAAGATACGCTTAATATTATCCAAACAATTTGACTGAACTAAAGCAAATTTGGATGACAGCTGACCGGCGTTGCTGCGGCGGGTCTTTCAAAAGCTGCACCACCAACACCACCAGAGCCAGACTACCACCTCGGCTCCCTCCTCCACCCTGCCGAGCGGGGGAGGTGGGAGCGCAGCTGACTGGCATTGCTGCGGTGGGACCTTTAAAAGCTGTGCCGCCAGAGTTGACGGTCCATTTCCTGGCCTCAGCTGTGTTGGGGCCAGGTCATCTTCTTCTTTGGCTCCGTTCATGACATGCGAGCCATGGGCCTCTGTTTTGGGGACGTTAGAAGCCACGGGATTTTGAAATTAATTTTGTTGTATTAGAATGTATATGTCTATTGTATAATTCATTTTGTAATTTATTGTACTGTATTATTATATTGTCATATTGTATTTCTGTATTTTGCATCTTATTATTGTTTCTTTAAATGTCTTGTAAGCCGCTTCGAGTTGTCCATTGGATTGAGGGATGCGGGATATAAATAAAACATTATTATTATTATTATTATTATTATCATCATCATCATCATCATCATCATCATCATCATCATCATCATCATCATCATCATCAAATTTCATCTAGCTCAGTGTTTCCCAACCTTTGGTTTTTGGACTTCAATTCCCTGAAGCCTAAGTCAATTCCCCAAAGCACTGATCAGCCAATATACTGACTTAGGCTTCTGGGAATTGAGGTCCCCCTGTGGGGCCTGGGGCTTATATTGGGAACCACTGATCTAACATAATATTTGGATGCCAGAAATGCAAAAGCCTTTTTCTTTCAGAGAAAAAGCCTAGTATGAAAATGATGGTCATTTATTTATTATTTCAATTTTCATCCCACTCATCTATGTAATAAGTTTCTCTGGGCAGTATCAAATACAAAATAAGATTCATAACAGAAACAAAACACCCCAAATAAAATATAGAATAACATAACTAATATGGTCATTTCCTCTCATTTGCTCAGAGCACCATCTTATCACATGTTTACATGAAAGATACAACCAGCTATCCTGATTGATACTTACTGATACCTTCACCGTGGAACATAGGTTGGGAAACACATTTGCTTATCCAGAATCAGAGGTTAGGAAGATTAGTTTAACTGACAACAACTCCCAGAGGCTTCCAGCCTGGATATATTGGCTGGGGGATTTGGGGAGGTGTCCAAAAATAGTAACTTTTCCAAGTTCTGCTCAGAATTTAGCTTTCCACATTCCCTGCTTTGTCTTTGTCGTCAAACACCCTGTGAAGGGCCTATTTAAGGATGGGTGGCTTCTACCTGTGCTCAGATTTTCGCTCCTGATTTTCACTCGCCTCAGCAAGCGTTTCCACTGATAATAGCAATAGCAATTATACTTATTTACTGCCCCATAGCATCTAGTGCACTCTCTGGGTAGTTCACAAGGTAATTTAGCATTTTGCCCCCAACATGCTGGGTACTCGTTTTACTGACATCAGAAGGAAGGATGGCTGAGTCCACCTTGATCCCCGTCAAGATCGAACGCACAACATCAGTAGTTTTGGCTGCCATACAGCAGTTTAAACACTGTGCCACCGGGACTCAGCAATGTGAATCAACTCTGACAACCTATGGCAGTGATGGTGAACCTTGGCACCCCAGATGTTCTTGAATTTCAGTTCCCAGAAGCCCTGATCAGCAGAAGGGCTGACTTGGGCTTCTGGTAATTGAAGTCCAAAAACACCTAGAGTGCCAAGGTTCAGCATCATGGACCAATGCCATGTGTTGACCTCTCTCTGTTTCCCTAGTAGTGCATAGGGCCAGCTAACCTCTATGAATGGAGGGGATGCAGGCTAGTCTGCAGCTTCAGCCCCGGTGGGCTCAGTCACTTTGATGCCCAAGGTTCCTTCTTTCCCCGCGAGGGTCTGAAGCATCAACCTCAGTCTAAGCGACATGCTCACTGTGAGAGGACATGGTCTCAGTGGCCTCTCTCTGACATTGCCTGCTGGCCTGATCTTCTCTCTCGTTTAGACTGACTGCTCACTTAGGAGCCTGAGTTGCTGTTTTAGATTTCATCTACTGCTTGTTTACAGACCGTGCACCTGATCCCTGTCCAAGATCCCCCTTGGGTCTCTGACTATTTCAAGCAAGGCCTGATATCTTCAGTGTTTTATTTTTAGGGTTATTTTATTTATTTCCTGCCTTGTAATTAAAAAACAGTAAAGCCCTGGTAGTGCAGTGGTTAAACTGCTGTACTGGAGCCAGAGCATTGTGAGTTTGATCCTGACAGGAATCAAAGTTGACTCAGCCTTCCAAGGCTGGGAAAATGAGTACCCACGTGTTGGGGACAAAATGCTAATTAACTTGTGAACTGCCCAGAGAATGCACTAAGCGCTATGGGGTGGTATATACAGTAAGTGTAATTGCTATTGCTAATTAAAGGTGGCCATCAGAAGTGAAGGGACTGCAGTGGCTTAATGATTAAGACACTGAACTTGATGACCAGAAGACTGGAAGAAACACAGAAATTGTAAGTAGATAAGTAGAAAAGAAAACAGTTCCATTCATCTCTAGTCAAGCCTGCCACATGACCACAGAAATGTCTGCACACACAGACACGCTGGCTCATTGGCTGTAAACAGAGATGAATATTGCACCTAGAGTTGGATACGACTGGCTTGCGAGCAAGGGAAACCTTTACCTTTATCTTTACTATAGGTATTGAAATTTATATGCAAATGACAAGTACAGTGTAGACAGAAATATCTGCTTTCTCAGCAAGGAAAGGCTAAAGCAAACTTTCTCAAACTAATGCCTTCTAGATGTGTTAGACTACACCTCCCATGCTGATGTGTGAGTGTGTGTGTGCGCACACAATAACAATTGCAGTCAAACATTTGAGTGGGGTTGATCTGAAGCATCTCAATATTTGATCTTAAGTGGCCAATTAAGGTGTAGGAGGTGTAAATTGAAGCCAGTGTTATTTTATTACATAACACAGATTTGAGAAGGCAATTCAGTTGTCCTTGGTTTTCAAAATTGGAGGCATTTCTGCTTTCAGACATGTCATTTGCTTCAGAGAAGCACTTGTTAGTAAAGAAACATATTTCAACCATACAATAAAACAACTTTCTATATTTTTTTTAAAAAAAGAACAACAACAGCATCTAAACACTTAGAAGGCTCCATATAAACCATTGAGAGATGATATTGGTATTCAAAATCCATCATACAAGTCTGTAATAAATTAGGCCTAGGCCCACAAATTGGATTCAGGTTGTAACTTTCTTGGTACTGCTATATAGCCATCTATATGCCTCCTTCCATTTCCAGTCCTACTCTAAAAGGTCATGTTTGCTACATTAAAAAAAATCAGGTCTACGTAATGATAGCCCTGCCCCTACACCCACTGTGTTGATTTAGATCCAAGATCACTGCAGATGGAGATTGCAGCAATGAAATAAAAAGGCGACTGATTCTTGGGAGACAAGCTATGAAAAACCTGGGGAATCTCACTGCAAACAAAAGTCTCACTGCAAACAAAAGTCCGCATAGTCAAAGCAATAGTATTTCCGGTGGTAATGTATGGTTGTGAGAGCTGGACCATTAGAAAGGCTGAGTGAAGAAAAATAGATGCCTTTGAGATGTGGTGCTGGAGGAGAGTTTTGAGAGTCCCATGGACAGCGAGGAGAACAAATAGGTCAATATTAGAAGATATTAGCCCTGAGTGCTCATTAGAAGGTCAAATAGTAAAGATGAAGATGAAGTATTTTGGACATCAAATGAGAAGAGAGGATTCACTTGAGAATGCCTTGATGCTGGGGAAGGTGGAGGGCAAAAGAAGAAGGGGATGGCCAAAGATGAGATGGCTAGATGGTATTGTAGATACAATGGGCACGGGGCTGTGTGGACTAAGGAGGATGGTGGAGGACAGGGGTGCCTGGAGAGTGATGGTCCATGAGTCGGAATCGACTGTGTGACTGAACAACAACAACAAAAACACCCACTGGATGTAAAATGGAATTCTGTTTGGGTGGGCTCCCTAGAGTGAAAGGTGGCAGGGAAAACAACAGTTTCCTTGTCACAGTTGTTCGATAAATCTCATATAACAAGCAAGCACCCTTAGCTGTTCTAAGTCATCTTTGGGCTAAAAGCTGTCAGACCATGAGCTAAAAATACCCAAAGGAAGAAGCACAGGCACTCATGCAATCCTGCAGCTGCATTCAGCTGTATTTCTAAGGAACAAGTCACCCTTAAGTAACATTGCCGTCGTCTTCTAAAAATACTGCTACCTGATTGACATCTTGGGATTGCCTTTGCGATGTTATTTATAGCAAGAAGACAGTTTTTACATGGTACAAAATAAATACTTTTTTTTTCTCATGCCAGTTGTTACCTGTTCTCACCCTAATTCTTCCAGCTGTTAAAAGTCCAGGTGGGAATAGAGCTTATTCAGCCTCAGAATTTGCTTGTGATCTTAATAAACCTCTGAAATTGGAAGCAATATCTCTTAAATTAGGGTTTCTCAACCTTGGACACCCAGATGTTCTTGGACTACAATTACCAGAAGCCCAAGTCAACACATCTGCTGATCGAGGCTTCTGGTAATTAAAATCCAAGAATATTTTGGGGGCCAAGGTAGAGAAACCCTGTCTTAGATGACAACTCCCAGAAGCCCCCATAAAGCATAGCCTTGTGGGTTTTTTTGGGAGTTGTGGTTCAAAAATCCACCTCCCCAGTTCCACTCAGGGAGGATTTTGATTTCCCTGTTAAAGGTGCCATTGGAGGCTTGTGATATTTCACAGTTTTTACGTTTACTATAGTTTATATGTAAGTTGAGCATATTTCTAAGGGGGAACTTGCTTCCAGAGTTCTTTTTATCTTGCTTAACTGCAGCCTATACATTGCCTCCCCTTAAACTACAGAACTACTTGTGTTGATTTAGACCAGGAGTGGCCAAACTATGGCCCATGGACTGGATCTGGCCCATGGTGACAAATCATCCAATCTGCACCAACCTTGTGCTACTGGAAGTGGAAGTAAAACATGCCCCGCATGCACAAAACACTGCCACAAATGCGTCCACAGCTGTCATAAATGCTGCAGACACATTTTATGGTGGGATGAACCACATGACTGACCCGCTCAACCATGTGACCGGTACCTGGCTTACAAAGTTTGGCCACCCCGATTTAGACCTTTGCTGTCACCTATTCTTCAGAACAGAAGGAAAGATGGATGTCTGGTTGTAGAAGCGATTGCAGAATTTCCTTTAAAATGAGCAGGAGGAATATTACTGATATTTTATTTCACTTTATCTTGTTACTATTGTATTATTTTAATTGCTGTGAGCCAACCAGGGTCCCTTATGGAGAGAAAGGTGGCATATCAATAATAAAAATAAAAATAAAGCAATAATTTTTCATGGATCACTTTGAATATGTGGAAATCTCTGCAAAACTTAACAAAGCCTAGAGCCGTGGTGGTGAACCTTGGCACTCCAGATGTTTTTGGACTTCAATTCCCAGAAGCCCAAGCCCCCATGAATCCACATGAATGGGTTTATTGCAATTCATCCGGCCTGCGCCACCCTCATCGTTCCTGGAAGCAGAAGTAAAACGCACCCATACAGGCGCATTTTACTTCTGTTTCCAGGAACAATGAGGGCGACGTGGGCTGGATGAATCGCAGTAAACCCATTCATGTGGATCCATTGGGCCTTGGGCTTCTGGGAATTGAAGTCCAAGAACATCTGGAGTGCCAAGTTTCACCATCATGGGCCTAGAGTTTGGGAATGATATATACAGGTGAAATTTGGAAAATTAGAATATCGTGCAAATGTTCATTCATTTCACTTAAAAGGTGAAACAAATATATGAGATAGACTCACTACATGCAAAGCGAGAGATGTCATGCCTTAATTTGTTATAACTGTGATGATCATGGCACAGCGTACATGAGATTATGTGATGATTATGGGGTACATGAGATTGGGGGTTGGGGGTTTTCATAAGATGTAAGCCATAAGCATCAATATTATAACAAAGTAAGCCTTGAACTATCTCGTTTTGCATGTAATGACTCTATCTCATATATTTGCTTCACCTTGTAAGTTGCATTACTGAACTGAATGAACATTTGCACAATATTCTAATTTTCCGAGTTTCACCTGTATGTGTGTGTGTGTGTGTGTGTGTGTGTGTGTACACAAGGATCATTCCTTCACTTCCACTCAAATCTCCTTCTGACCTTTTTCCATAGCTACAGACCTTTCCCCACAGCTACAGAATATGTTGAAATTTTACACTTCTAGCCGTACCAAGGGAGTCTGTCCCATGATGGGAGTAGAGCATGCTCATGGTGAACTTGGTAGGCGGGCTGTTGCATCCTTGCTATCTTCTGAGCTCTAAGGTTTTTGTGGAGGCCGGGTGCTAAAGCCTTGCAGTAACTCTGCAGCTGATGCTTCCAGATTTGATGTTGCTATATTTATTTTATGAGGTATCAGTTGTTTTGCTATGTTTTATTAACATTTCATGCCATGCCTCAAGGGCCTTGAATGCTTCTCCCATTATAAAGTGCCTTTACAATACATTGGCTGACTTGAAAGAACTCCATTCTCTTCGATTTCCTACAACAGCTTCTACCCATCACCAACTTCTTCTTAACCTATTCTCTATACTTAAGGCAACCAAGGAAAGTTTCTTATAAAAGTTGCAGGGAAATTAGGGGTGCCCCCAATCTCGGGTTTTCTGGTGGAGTAGAAATATGCAAAGTATTTTGAGGAGACCAAAGCATGTTCATTAAAATTAGCAGAATTGCTTAGTGGACTCCGGCCTACCTGACAAACGCGGCTCCGGACAATACGGGACCTGCACAGAAGGCTTCTGTGCAGAACCCTTCTATGCATGCGCAGAAGACCTCTGCACAGAAGGCTTCTGCGCAGAACCATTCTGCGCATGCATAGAACCCTTCTACGCATGCATAGAAGACTTTTGCGCAGAACCCTTCTGTGCAGAACGGTTCTACGCATGCGTAGAAGGGTTCTGTGCAGAAGGAGATGTGCAGTAACTACTTTTTTCCCACTGTCAAATTACAGGGTGGCGGTGGCTCTGGGCGGGAAAGTAGAAAAAGTGGCGCTGAATTACGGGAAATCCCGGCCAATAAGGGATACTTGACAGGTATGGACTCCGGGCGGCTTACAATCAACCATAAAAACACTCAAGTATAAAAACATCCCTACAGGAATTAAAATCATTAAAAAAATTAACATTTAAAAGCCATTAAAATGCCCTCCCAACAGATGGGAAACTGTTTCCATAATTGTCAAATTAAGAGGAGAATCTGCCCACCACTAAATTCCAAATGATTTCAACCCTTGATGCTAACCGAACATCCTGTATGTATGAAGGCAAAAGGTGATCTAGCCTAAGCAATAAATTCTTTGTCATGAGATGATGGCCTCACCTGCCATGAATTATTTATTTTATTTATTTAAAATATTTCTATCCCGCTTCCCTCACTCGAGTGTGACCCGAAGCAGCTCAACAACATAATTAAAACAACAATAAAACAATTTAACTAACTCCCCATTAAAAAGCCCATTTTAAAACCATCTAAAAATATCCCTTCCCTCCCAGCACAGTTAAAAGCAGTCAAGACAAAAACCCATTTGGGCTAAATGAGCCAGGGACTGGGAAGTTGATGCATCCATGCCCCATGCCCGCTGGCATAGCCATGTTTTCAGTTGTTTTCTAAAGGGGAGCAGCTCCATCTGGAGGCGTAGTTTGTGTGGCAAGAGGTACCAGAGGGCCGGGGCTGACACGGAGAAGGCCCTCCTCCTGATCCCTGCAAGATGGGCTTCTTTCGCTGAAGGGACCATAACCGAGCTCTCCAGTCTGCCCTCGTAGGATGGGTATGACACCTTGGGGTGATGCGGTCTCTTAGGTAACCTGGACCACTGCCATGAAAGGCTTTAAAGGTCAAAACCAGCACCGAATTGCATCCGGAGGCACACTGGCAGCCAGTGCAGCTCCCAGAGCAGCGGTGAGGCACAAGCATAACACCCCCACCCCATCACCACCCGGGCAGCTGCGTTCTGGACCAGCTGAAGACTCAAAATGTTAGAGCACAAATTATGTCAAATCTAGGCAACTAGATCATAATCTGGAGAGAGGGGAGCTTAAAAAACTGGAGAGAGGAGAGCTTAATAAACTCTTGTACACTCAATACTCTTTCCAGCGTGGGTTGTAAAAGACTGGAAAGTAGTACGATTGATTAAAAAAACAAAAATAAAATAAAAGCCAGCCTTTGTAGTGAGTGCAGTGGTCAAACTGTTGTATTACAGCTAAAACAGCTGACACCGTGAGTTCAATCCTGACAGAACTCAAGGAAAGCTCAGCCTTCCATTCTTCTGAGGTTGGTAAAATGAATACCCAGCATGTTTGGGGCAAAATGCTAATTACCTTGTGAACCACCAAGAGAATGCACTAGGCACTATGGGACGGTATATAAGTATAATTGCTATGGCTGTTGCTACCAGCAAATCCCACACATTTCCAAACTGTGGAGTGAAGAAAAGTAGTTTTGCTCATACATGATCACAATAGAACTGCTTCTCATGCTCTTCGATGTGATTAAAGTGCTCCTATGGTGAAAAGGTTCTTTATCAGCACGGTTGCCCTAATTCAATAACCATACATTTTATTTAGTACTAATAAGTTCTGAGGGCAGTCCACTGTGACAAAAAGATGTCACCAGAGGCTTTTACAGGCCTCCTTAACAGACAAATGTGTACACATCATTAATTCATTTATAAGGATGCTTGTTGACAGGCTGAGGAATTTTGTAGACCAATAATTATACCACTAAGTTTAGCTAATTGTTTTCTGGCTAGGCGGGCTGAGGAGAATGGCGGAGAACGGGTGCCTGGAGGTCAATGGTCCATAGGGTCGCAAAAGGTTGGAATCGACTGTGTAACTGAACAACAAAATGTCTTTCAAGAGAGTCCCTACAGCCAACATTTGGCAAATTCAAGCAGCTGTGAAGGTGTCACAAGGGTTTGAGGAGCCCATAAACAAGATGCCAGGTGTAGCACCATCTAAATATACTCAATTACTCAATATACTGTAATTTCCCATACCTCCTTTATAATGTAACTAGCATGGGTTGCCCGGCGTTGCCGGGCTTTTTTTGGGGTTTTTTTAATAAAAAAATGCCGTGCATTTTTTAAATGTTTTGGACAGGTAAGGTGTTTTTTTTGTTTTCCTGTACAAATGGTGCTGGGCTGTGTTTAATGGTTTTTAAAGTTTTTTTTGAATTTGTGGCTTATTTGCGCTGGGTCCGGCTGTGGCGGAGTTTTTATTTTATTTTTGTTCATACAAATTTAATTTAAAAAAATTTTTTTTAAAAATTTTTATATTTAATTTGGTGTTAAAGTGATTTATGTAATTTTTTATTTTTTGAGAGTAGTGTGTATATTTTGGAATGTTTTGCAAACTTATTTTCTGCATTTTGGAATTATGAATTTATCTTTATCTATCATGTGCTCCACACTCCTGCACCACACCTGGAAGGGCCATGTGGTGGAGGAAGGGCAAAATGGCCATCCGGCCCCCAAAGCTGTCTGAGGGAGTGTGTCCTGGCTCTCAACTTGAAAAGGTTGAGAACTCCTCATTTAGCACATCATGAATGCATCCTCTACTCGTTTTTCTTTTGGCCTCTGGGTGGCGGTGGTGAACTTTGTTTCCTCTCTTCCATTCTCCTCTTGTCCTCTGGGTTTCAGTTCCAGTAAGTGTTACTTCCTTTATTTTGGTCATTCGAGTTCCTGTCGCCATGAAGTGAAGACGTCTTCATGGTAAGCACTCTGATTTATTTATTTATTTATTTGGGGGGGAGTTGAGTTTTTGTTGGGGGGGGCTGTTGTTTTTTGTTGTATGTTTTCCTGTCTTTGTTTGTGTTTATTTTTTAAAGGTTAGATTTCTGTTTTTGAATGGTTTTGATTTGTTTTTTGGTGCGTCCTTTTTTTAGGGGGGGGGTGCCTTTTGTTCTCACGGGCCATGCTTGGTTGCCCGTGGTTAGGAAGGGAACTTGCGGCCGGGGGTGCCTTTTGATCCCATGGGCCATGCTGGATGGCCCTTGGAAAGGGTGCGTTGTTGCGGGGAGGGTGCCTTTCGTTCCCACGGGCCATGCTTGTTTGTCCGTTGGGAAGAAGGGCAGTTGCGGGGGAGGGGTGGTGGGTGGTTTGTTTTTATTTTTGGCGCGGTGGCTGGCCCTTCGACAGGAAGGGCAGCGGCGGCCGAGGTTTATTTTTCCTCCGTGGGCCATACTTGCTGGCCCGTGGTGAAGAAGGGGAGTTGTGGGTTTTTTTGTTTGTATTTTTTTCCACGCGCCGCTGGCTCTTCGAACGGAAGAGCATGGGCGGCGGGTTTGTTTCATTTTCTTCCCCCACGGGCCATGCTGGCTCGTCCGTGGGGATGAATGGTGGCGGAGCCGGCTTTCTTTAAGTTTTGTTTTCGCGCGCCGGCTGCCTCCTCGTTCTGCGCGCTCATGGCGCGCAGGACGTTGGGGCTTGTAGTAATAGGTTGGTGCTTTGTGTTTGTGATGCGTTTTTTTAAAATGCTTTTCTTTTGATTGGCTGCGGCACGTGTCCGAACGCTGCGCCGTGCCAGAGCCTCTCAGCCTGATTGGCTCTGGCGCGCCACGGCGCAGTGACTGTTGGGACGTGAAGTTCTTTCCCTTTCTTGCCGTTTGTGGGGCTGAGGCCCCCGTGCCGGATTTTTAAATCCTTCATTGACCTGCGTAGGCAATTCGGCCGTGCGCACGAAGGAAGGGTGCGGGTCAGTAGGGCGACGCATAGCAACGTATAGCCAATTCCAACGGTGAACACTTGGTTTTATAGGTTAAGATTTCCCATTCCACCATTTCAGAACAAATTTTGGAAGGATGGTTAGTGATGGTTAGTGATTCTCATCCATAGCCTCAAGGCACCCCACAGAACAAAGGAATTACTTGCTGCTCTGCCAAGGTCACTCACACCATTGTCAATTTTCACACAACATTGTCAATAGATGCTAGGTCTGAAAGAGAAACTAATTAGCAGATGTGTAATGCCACAATGTTTATTTTGCATCCATCTACTAATCATTTACAATTTAGCAGAACCAAACTTCACAGTTATAAATTTAAATCCCAGTCCAGGGATCTTCTGTTATTAAAGATCGCCCTAGCTCGGAAGCCAGTCGAATCCAACCCTAGGGTTCCGTGCTTATCTCCATCACCCTCTGCATTTATTCCCCTACAACAGGGGTTCTCCACCTATGGCCCATGGGCCGGATCGCCACTGATGCTGAAGTGTCCTGACATCACTGGAAGTTCCAAAATGCATTTTTGAACCAAAACATTGCAAAAATGTGACAAAAAAATCAAAAATTGCACGGAAATATTACTCCCTTGCTCCCTCCTCCAAGGGAATTGGGGGAAATGGGGGAAATGGCCAGAAATGCACTGCAAATGCATGCACTGCTACTGGGAAGAACCATGTGACTGAAGGGGCGTGGTTAGGCCCCTGGTAGGAAAAGATTGGGAACCCCTGCCCTACAATGTATCTGCTGTTTTGGTACAACATTTCACAGTGATGTTGTTTTGGGGGCAGAGCACAAAATCATTTGTGGGAAAGAAGAAGCTGCCAATATCAACTACTTAGGCCAACATGTTTCATAGAGTCATAGAATAACTGAGTTGGAAGGGGCCTTTTAGGCTATTGAGCTCAACCCCCTGCTCAATGCATGGATTCCCCTCTATCCTTGGTCTTTAATTTAATTTAATTTAATTTAATTTAATTTAATTTAATTTAATTTAATTTAATTTAATTTAATTTAATTTAATTTAATTTAATTTAATTTAATTTAATTTAATTTAATTTAATTTAATTTAATTTAATTTAATTTAATTTAATTTAATTTAATTTAAGGATGCTGGTGCCAGCCATGGTGGGCCCTTCTGGACATAATCAGCCATACTACCTGCTGATACCAGGCCTGGACTTTGTAATATGGTATGTGATGTTTGCACCATGCACATATCTGGATTATTTTTCACAACACGTTGAGCTCTCACATAGTGAAGACTTTAGGGGCATGCCATAAATTCCGTTATGCGAGTGGTGGTCACTTAGCACCCCAAGACCACACAAGCAACTTGAAAACATGAGCTAGTGAAGAGAGTGTGGGATTTGTGCTGGGAGGAACTGAGTCTAGCTATGTGTGTGGCCATGAAAGTCATTCCATAATGCTAAACATGTCACTTTTTCTTGATCTACAAAACTAAGACTGCTATCAGATGGTGACGTAGCTTGCCTTTTGGATCACCAGTGCAGAGTCCAGTTCAAGCTATTTCCCTGCAACTACATGGTTTACAAGACATTGGAAACCAGCCCAACATATATGCTGTGCCCAATCCAGACTATTTTGGTCTAGCAGCAAAGTTGCTATCATTTTTGGAACTGGGCTGGGGTGGTCAGGACCAGATCACATTTATGTGGAAGGGTTGCTTTGTAGAAGGTTATGCTCAGAAAATCCATACGTTCCAGTACGACCCAGCACTATCATATACAGTATTGCCAAGATCTAACAGCTACCTTCTACTCAACTAACAATGTTTGTAGTGGATAAAATTCTGTCCTTTGCACATATTTGTCCTTAGGCTGCTAAATCCTTGGTCTGAATCATTGCTCAGTCAAAAAACACATAATCACCACTTTTCACAAGGTGATTATAACCAGGGTTTGGAATAATGCATTAGGTTTAACATACTAATGTTTAAAATGCTGATTTTATACTAACAGGAAGACAAGTTTTTGAAAATAATTTTTTTAAAATAATGTTAAAACTTTAGAAAGGTTATGTCAGGGATTCCCAACCTGCAGCTTGCGGGCTGGATGTGGCTGCCAAACCATTTCATGTGGCCCCCCACCGCCTCCATCATACACAGAAGTGGAATGTGGTGGAGGAAGGGCAAAATGGCCATGTAGCTCCCGAAGCTGTCTGAGGAGACGTGACCTGGCCCCCAGCTTTAAAAGGTTGAGAACTTCTAGGTTATGTAAATCATTATCCTTTACAGGCATGAGCTGGCATCAGTTGATGCAAAAATAATGATTTTAACATTAGCATATTAATGCTAACAAGTTGTTTCCAACCTCTAATTGTAAGAAAAATGGGGGTAACTAGCCCTTTTCATAAGATGAACATAAAAGCAATATACATATGGGCAAGATTTTTTTTTAAAGCAGCTATTGTCAATACATGGTTTTTCCACAGAGACTTGTCTACTGTTTCAAAGGATAAACATGACATTTTCTCTATTCTGTGAATAGGGATGTGTATTTTATTCAGGGGGTGATTATTATTTTGCAGAACATCCTGGATTTTTTTTTAAAATGTGGATGACTCACTGTGGAGAGCAAAAAAAAACCTGCATGAAACAATGATATTCTTGTAATGCTATAGCCTATCTTATTTCCAATTTCCAAGCTTTCATTTTGTATTTTTTTTTTCTGACTGGCGAGTTATCATTTTGGAAGAACAGAGAAGACAACAACAAAAAACCCTCTCTGTACACTAATGTTCTATAATGCACAGAAGGATTGCTTTTGGTCCTTTGTATTTCATGCCCTTAAATGAGAGTTGAGGCCACAAATGCAGCATTGGTAATTATAGCAGGAGATATATTAATTTAACTTGTGGATGCACTTAATTTATACAGGAGGGAATTCAGTGCCCCAGTTATCCATTTAGACCAGGAGTACTCAACCTTTTTAAGCCAAGGGCCAGGTCATGCTCTCTCAGACAGCTTCAGGGGCCAGACAGCAATTTTGCCCCTCCTCCACCACATGGCACTTCTGGGTGTGGTGGAGGCAGTGGGGGGCCAAATGAAATGGTGCCACTGGCTACATCCGGCCTATGGGCCACAGGTTGAGATTCCCTGATTTAGACCACAATTGACAAAGTTTACACAATCTACTGTGATGAATCAGAGTTATACAAGAGCTACAACCACATCTAGAAGTGCTAAACCCTTTTCTTGGTGATGTTTCACACTTATTACACAAAGATTTTCTGCTCCTTCTTGCAAAAATAAGTGGCCTAGGTTTGAAAGTTTGGACAGAGCCTTACATTGGAACATGTAGGGACATGGAATGTGAGATCTATGAATCAAGGAAAACTGGAAGAGGTAAACAAGGAAATAGAAAGAATAAGCATTGACATCTTGGGAATCAGTGAGTTAAAAAGTACAGGGATGGGCGAATTCAGTTCTGGAAACTTTCATATCTACTACTGTGGAAAATAAAACCTCAGAAGAAATGGAGTAGCCATAATTGTCAATAAAAGAGTGAGAAAAGCAGTAATGGGATATAATCTTTAAAATGACAGAATGATTTCAGTCAGAATCCAAGGCAAACCTTTCAACATCACTGTAATCCAAATTTACGCACCAACCACTGGTGCAGATAAAGCCACAGTTGACCAGTTCTATGAGGACCAACAACACCTCATAGATCAGACACCAAGAAATGATGTCCACATTATCATAGGAGATTGGAATACCAAAGTAGGAAATCAAAAAGTCAATGGCATAACAGGCAAGTTTGGTCTTGGAACACAGAATGAAGCAGGGCAAAGGCTAATAGAGTTCTGCCAAGAGAATGCACTGGTCATAGCAAACACCCTCTTCCAGCAACACAAGAGGAGACTTTACACCTGAACATCACCAGATGGCCAACATTGAAACCAGATTGATTACATACTCTGCAGCTAAAGATGGAGAACCTCCATACAATCAGCAAAAATGAGACCTGGAACAGACTATGGCTCAGATCATAATCTACTGATTGCAAAATTCAGGCTTAGACTAAAGAAAACACGGAAAACAATTAGGCCAGACAGGTATGACCTAGACAACATTGCCTGGCGGGCAATGGTCCATAGGGTCTCAAAGGGTCGGAATCGACTGTGTGACTGAACAACAACAAAAGCAGAATCTTTGAGAGAGACATTTTTGCCTCTGTCTCAGGTTGGAGAATTCGTGTGCTTCCATAAAGCTTAATTTTTAAGATCTCTGGGGCTGAGTAATTTTCTTTCCCTCAAGCTTGGGAGGATATCTGAGTTTGCCCACTGGTTCCTTAAAGCATTTAAACTTCCTCTTGGGTTGTATGTGTGTTTTGCTTCAAATAAGCAACGATTAGTGTCCATGACATAGTCTAAAAATAGATGACATTTCAAGCCAATTTAATATAGTGCAACCAGTGTGATGAGTTAGTTCAAAAATCTTGGAGGGAACTATATTCAATCCAACTGATGGCAATTCACTCACTTTTACTTGGCGTGAAAACTGTGCAGCCAAACACAGTGAAGAGGTAGAGAAGTCCCTGTAAGCAATCCCGTTGCTCCCAAGTAGAACCTTGATCTACACGTAAGTGGGAACATGCCTGAATTGACGCCCAGTGGCTAAGCAATCCAGGATTTTAGCTAGTCTTCTCACACATCCTGACCATAGTCCCAGCTGTCAGTAAGGTAGCAGATAGTAAAATAACCAACTCCAGTCATGTTCATGGTTTTTAAAAGTATATTGTAGCAAAGGTAGGTTACATAAACAAAGTTTCAGGAAGCAAAATAATTCTAGGCAAATTGAAAATCTTTAGTTCCGAAAGCACATTAAAAACAATGAAACCTGACTATGCTTTGAAACCCTAAAGGGCTCCACCTTCTAGTTTAGAAAACTACATGATTGCATAGTTCTCAGCAACCCCCACAGACTTACACAATGTGGAGCACCAGACCAAGAGACCATCCTTCCGCCTCCCTTCGTTTTTATCTTGTCCAACAAGTTCCACCTTCTGACCCATCCTTTGAAGGATTTCAGCCAATGACTACTCAGTTCTCTCTGTCTATCAACTTTAGGTTTCATTTCTCCAAGAACACGAGGTTAAGATTGTTTTGACTAGTAAGCAGTTTCTGCTCAGTGACAACCCATAATGCAACACTGCCACCTCCCTCGATTGAACAATACACAGAAATCCACGTCACTATTCTAAATAGTTTGCTCAATTTCTCATTGATCTCTATGTACACTGCCTCAATGTGATCAGATACATCTACAAGAAATTTCTAAGTCCATTGCCTCCAGTACAAAAATGGATCAAGGAACACTCTTTTCCCTTTAGGATTTGTGCACAAAACTACTAGCTGATTTTCCCTTTGAGAAGTCAAACACACATGTGCACAACAAGCCCGAACTGTGTTCACCATCAGTGCCCTGAGCCCCGTCGCTCACTCAGGACTTGAAGGGCTTGGACATTGGTGGATGGGCGGATGGTAGGCTTTATTGATTGATGTTGTTTTTACTGATGCTGCTATTGAATTCAATATTTTGTATTCATGATGATTAATGCTTTATTGTTGCTTTTGATTGTATGAATTATGTTGTAATTTTTTTGTATGAATTATGCTGTGTATATTTACTGTTATTTTGCTCGTGTACACTGTTTTGAGTCACCCATGGGGGTCGAAAAAAGCAGTATATAAATTAAATTTCAAATTGAATCGAAGCACACAAAAGCACCCTGATTGTTTTAAAAGATGCCTTCCTATCTGATGATCCTGCTTTTTTTAAAAAAAAAGTTCATGCAACAAGGCATCAGCTACTGTAGTTTGGTGCAATTTATACAGATTGTGGGAGAAAATAACTCTGGGAGAAATCTCTTACAGCATCTGAAAATATCTCATCCTCTCCCGGTGATGGTAAAGAAAGAAAAAAAAATCCAATTTCATGTCTTCACATACAGACACAAGGTAAAAAGCTTTCAGGCAAGCCTTGAGGCCAAAACAGATGTTGACTTGAAAATTTAGGGTTGAAAATTTGTCTCGCTACCCCCATTCCATGAAGAAAACGTCATCTGATTGATTTGGGCAGCTTCCTCCTGCTTTCTGCCTCTTGAAGCGCTCTCTGTGCATCACAAAGATCTTGAGGTTCCCCCATCACGGGAGCCTCTTGGTTGAACCTCTACAGAACTGAAGAAGCCTCCACTTGGTAGGGGATTTCTGCTAGGTGAACCACCTTCCAGCTGTAGCGATTCCCCTCCATTCTCTCATAGCGCTCAGTCAGATTGGGATCTCTTTGAGGCTGCAAGGAGTGAATCCTAATCCCCCCCCCCCAATTCCAGGAATACTCAGGCTACTGCTAATACTTGATTGCTTCCATCCTGTAAAAGTGGGTCAATCTCAAAAGCACTGGGCTTGGTTTTTTTCTTGTTTTTTTAATATCAAAATTACCTTAGTGAAATGGCTGGGATGAAAGATTATGAGAGTGCATGTTATGACAGGCTTGAGACAAATTAGAAGCTCTGTTCTCAGAAAGAAAGGATAAGAGGGGAACTAAGAGTTCGAGGTGCCGCGTTTTACAGAGAGCGGTCCTTTGTTTGAAGAGCTGTCGTGAGGACAGTCTTCTTTCTGAAGGCTCTTTGAATGGCTCTCTGACTCTAGCTTGGGAAAAGAACCATTAAAAAGGGAGAGCAGTGGTATTGAAATTGTCAGTCCCCCAACAACAAATGGAGGAGGCAGGCACATTGCTGTTTAAATTTTCACTTAAAATGTTGCTTTTATTTCTAAATGTGCATCTATACACAAAATTAGCATTAATAAACATAAGGCAAAGCTCTTTGCTGATCATGCATATTCCCTCTTTTTTGATAAACCTAGATAAACCTACTGTGCTTGCCATGGAATACTGGGAGTTGTAATTTTAAAAGTCCCCATCTAGGGATTGAATACTCTTCTGTAAAATGAGAATAATGTCCTTGCATTCCAATTGAAGAAGGAGATGGGTGGGAGGGGGAGAGAGAAAGAGTGCATTAATTAATGTGCACTCTCAGGTGAACTTGAACAGATAAATTTATGATGATTTACCACCTTATCTTCTAATTATAATTAAAATTAAATTAAGTCCAAAGAAAAGGAGAAATAATAAGAAGATTGCTATTTTTGATCAAGTTTTGTTGCATAAATAATTTACAAGTACTGTACAGTACACTGAGTACTTAGGCACAGAGATTGGGTGAAATTTGTTTACTTTGATTTTGTCTTAAGTTCACTTCATCATAGTTCCCAAACAGATATGCAAATTGAAAAGCAGTTATAGTTTGATAGGTGAACTGTCAAAATTTGACAGCATAATTTTCTAAATAAAAATAAATATAGGAATATCTGTAACATTTATTTTATTTAGAAGACAAAACTCTTATTGAACAGCAAGGGATACATGGAAAGAGCTGCCTCAACGATTGTGGTATTTTTGAACCACAATTTGGCATACTTCGAGCAATGGCAACCTTGTGCCAGCTAATCTTTCTAACACTAGGTCAGGTGAAATGAATGGATTTACCAAAAGTGGCTTCATTTTGGCAGTTTAGCGTCTGACCTAGACAGAGAAGAAGAAATTGAGCAGCACAGAATGCTGCAGTAGTTTCTTTGAAACTATGTATATTAGCCAGAACTGCATACTGAAAATTGTATACTGTATTAGATTTGCACATTGAAAAGCACATGAGTTTTCATGCAGACATCATAGAGGCTCATGGTGCCTTGGAGTAAAAGAAGCTTAAGGCTGGAAAAATGGGAACCCATGGGAATTGACAAATTAATCCATTTTTATACATCACCATAAACACAGAAGATTCGGATTTACATAAATTGTGCCTAAAATAGATTACATGCATAAATGCATATTAGAAAATGAACATAGCTTAAACCAAGATATAAGTCATTGTATGATGGTTAGGAAGACTGCAACCAGGTAACCTGTTGTGTCTTGTTGGTTTGTTATCTATTTGTAGCTCTTTATAGGCAATTTAAAGGCCCTTGGTCTCCTGTCTTGTATTTTGTTTTAAATCTATAACTCAGATTATGTTGGGTAACCCTTCAAATTAGAGCATCTGACTGTCCTAGTCACAGTGAGCTTTTAAACATTATCTCCCCATCCTGGGCTTTTCTTTTGTGCTTCATGTCAACCAGTGTAATCTGGGTGCAAAGTATGTTTGATTTAGCTCTGTCTCATTACTTTATTTAATTAAAGGAGGCTAGATCATTTTTGGCTCTGGACATTTTCTGTTGATTGCTCGTATTTTATCATTGTGCAACTGTCTGCCCTTTAAGAAGTCTCCCAGGTGACCTTCATATGCTGAGCAGGACTTATTTTCCGTGGGGATTGAATATTTATTTTTCCAAGGCACTTTTTGTACAGAGAGGTCGAAAAGACCCCTGGTCTTATCAATATTCTGTAATGGATTATGATAGTGAGACAAGAAAATAATGCAATGAGCCAAAATTTGGAAATCTAGGGCTTGACTCAACTGTGTTCAGTTTTAACTTTCAGGTTGGAAAAAACCTACTTCAGTGGGTCGAGATGACTATGTCAAAATAGCCAGACTGTGCAAAAATGTGCTCACACACCTGTTTGGTTTAGTCCGTTAGTTTGTTGTGGTTGATTCTATTCTTTTTCTGGATGCTTTGTTCCTTGTTGCTGGCATATTCTTAAATGGCTGATGACATATATTAGGTGGCTTTACATAGGCGAGTCCCATACAAAATCTGTTGGGTTGTGATTTCCATATGTCACAAGAGCCTGGCATGACATCTTAGCCAGGCTGAGGCCTTGTGATAATTGAGATTTCAAGCTCTTGCTTTTTGACAATTTTGACAAGATCTCAGTCCCTAAGTGGGAGTGTCAGGCTTTCCACTCACTTCTGGAGGAGTCAGATTGGAGAAGGAGCCTCACAGTCAGGAAGGAAATTCCAGACACTAAAGAAGGGCTCCATTCACTGCCGGAAGAAGAGGAGGACTGGCCCCAGCTGCAGCCGTTTGGGCAGTGGAAGTCGCTCCTGCCTTTTTAACTCCGGGCTTCAGCTGCCCTGGAGAAGGACTTTGCTGCTTCGCGCCCACAACCCATGCGGGATGACCAGCTGTGGCTGCTTGGGTGGTTGAGATCTCTCCCGCCCACCCTCCTTGAGCTCCTCCTGCGCATCGCGTCTCTCCTGAGCCCATGCCATCAGCCTAGGATGGGAGACCCAGGACAGCTGGAGCTGCTGGCATCACCCCTCCGCCAAGATGGCTTGAAAAAACACTGGAGCTGCCACTGCTGAGGGACCCCATCGCATCTCCCGGGCCCACACCATCAGCCTGGGATGGGAGAAGACTGGCCCCAGCTGTGGGGAAGGCCAGCATAGCTATAAAGACCTTCCCATCACTGGGGCCGCCATCATGGCCAAAGGAGCCTTGGCTGGAGCAGATGGACCTCCGCAGTGCTGGATGCTGGGACTCACCACCTTCGGGCCAGCCGAAGGCAACGAGTGCTGCGTCTTTTCCTCCCTTTGGCCTTTTTCCCTTTGGCTTTTCTAAGTTGGGCCCTGGGCTCCGTCTGAGACGTTGAGTCCTGGCTCCGTATGCGACGTTGAACCCGGGCTCCATCTGAAATGTATTGTATTTATTGTATATTGTGCATTATATATTGTGATATTGTGTATTATATATTTTGATATTGTGTTAAGTTCTCTCTTTATATTGTAAGCCACCCTGAGTGGTGCTTGCACCAGGAAGGTGGGGTATAAATAAAGTTTCTATTCTATTCTATTCTATAGGGAGGATAATACATGTACCATTGTTTGAATAACTTGCCTTTGGCCCATCCTTATGGAACTGCCAAACCCAGCTGAGATCTTCTCACAGTTTCATGGATGATTTGATTCAATCAGGCATCACACAGGGAGAACTATGAACTTGCAACCTTGTGATGGCAATCAGATTTGCCTGCTTGGAAACATCAGTGATGGCTAGTAATAGTAACTGAGTATGACAGCAATTTAACTGAACAATCAAACAGTGCTGGAAACAAGAAGAACTAGGAGACTTCTAGGAGAATGGTTGGTTTGAAGCAGACCCCCAAAGCTGAATATTTGTTAGCTGATTGTAAAATTCAGCCAAAATCTAGTGGGGTGTGTACCACAGGAGAACTGGACGTGCCTTCCTGGACGTTCTACTGTGGAAGGGTTTTAATGCTGAAGAGATTAGCCATTTTAAGAATGGCTTTTTTGTCTTCTGTAGTGATAACAGAAACAAGAAGTGAAGTTTTAGCAGCATATGAAGTTTTCTTACTAATCTGCAGGTCCTTTCTTTGGATGTTCTTTGTAATTTTGACAAGAGTGACATGTTCTAAAAGGCTAGTTTCCGAAGTACATTCATTTTTGTCCTAGCAAAAATGTTCATTGCTGTCCGTCCAAACTGCTGAACCACTCATCAGCTGCTGGTACCACTCTTGAGGTACTCTTCATCCAACTGCTGACAGGTATTCAGTTCTTCCTAGTATCAAGATTTTTCTCTGTTCATTTTTCTCCAAGGCACTTTTTATGAAGACGAAGGGCAGGAAAATATCATACTTTCTTTAATGGGTGGGGGAAGTGACTGAGTCTCAGGTCAACAGTTGTTTTCTGAATCTCATTGAAAGAAATCTGATCTGATTGGGAACATGTGCCCTTCATAACAAAGATCAGTATTTTAGAACATCTTATTTTAAGCTGCTTCCCCACCAAGAGGCTGTGAGGTGTTGCACTGGAGTAACACTGAACGTGATGTTCTGGTAAGGAAGTTAAAATGGGACGAGAAATGTAGTTTTCTGATTGACAGCTCTGGTTTCTAATCACAGAGAATGGTTTCTGTGCAACTGAGCTGGGAGACCAAATCTAAATTTTGATCCACAATCTACAGAGCCCTATCTAAATTGTATAGGGCTCTGTACATTGTGGATCAAAATTTAGATTTGGTCTCCCAGCTCAGTTGCACAGCCTCCCAAACAGTCCAAGAGGAATCATGTTGTGTTCCATATCACTGAATCAGCATCAGATCTTGCAGCTAAAGCACAACCCTACTACTTACTTTTTTATACAGATTGCTTAAGTGCTTTAACTACTTCACACCTGTTATATTTCTGTGACCCTTATGAAAGACTGTGGTTGCCAGACAGGACAGAGCCAGGATCTTGGCCTCAACACACACAAAACACTTCCTCTACTCCACAGTCGTCTGTGTCAAAAGCAATCAGTTTGGTGCAAGGCAAGTTCTCCATTCATTTGTTTCTCAACCCTAGTTGGAGGCTTTATTCCTGGAATGTGTTTCAAGAGACGTAGGTAGCCATCTTTCCAGGGGCCCTCACCTTGTATTTGATGAAAAGAGTTGCAGTCCATAACCCTTCTGTTAGCCTTTAAGGCAGGGGTGGCCAAACTATGACACGTGGGCCAGATCCAGCCCACACCACCAAATCATCCGGCCCACAGCACCCTCACCACTCCTGGAAGCAGAAGCAAAATGTGCCCATGCATGCACAAAATGCTGCCATAAATGCATCTGTGGCTGTCATAAACACATTTACGACAGCCGTGGGTGCATGTACGACAGCATTTTGCACATGCACAGGCGTGTTTTATTTCCACGTTCAGTGGGAGGAACCACGTGACCGGCCCCTGAATAACGTGACTGGCTCGTGGTCTGAAAAGTTTGGCGACACCTGCTTTAAGGCTAGTACAGCCATGATGATGTCAGGCATTTGGTAGGAGAGGAAAGGGACAGAGGAGGAAAAGGAGGCTTTAAGTGTTGCAGAAGTCTGTTGCTTTTAGTATTTTCCTGTTAATTCTAAACTCTCATGGTAACTCTCCAGTACAGTTCTCCATTCTCCCCAGGTGAGTTGCAGCAGCTTGCACTACAGAGAGGTGAAGATGCAGAGGAGCAGGGAGTGCAACTCACTTGCTGTGCCTTGTGCCTTTTTCAGTACCAACACGTTCAAAATTTCTCTAAGACAAAAGACCTGTCAGTGCTCCAACTGGCCTTGGCTTAGACCTGGTTGACGTTGCAGCAGTGGCTGTGCCATCTTGGCGTGCAACTCTGTGTTCTTAAACATGTTGCCAAATTCAGAAGAAGCATCTCACTCACATACTAGCAGTACCTTCTTTTCTGCAAGGACGTTTGTTTTGTGGGGCCTTGTCAGCACAAGTTCTCTATTTTTTTTTACTACCAGGTTGCAAGTGGTACCTCAGGGCACTTATGGACAGTCCCCAGACCTCACAACACATATTACTACTACTACTACTACTACTACTACTACTACATACATACATACATACATACATACATACATACATACATACATACATACCTTAATAGTTCTTAGGTCCTTGGTAAAGTCTTGAACTGTTAATTTTATACCAGTCATTGACTGTTAATGTAATGATAGATTTTTATTTTATAATAATAATTGAAAAAAATGGTTAAGCTGATTAATGTGGCAATCCCAGGTGATAACCAGGTGGAAGAAAAAAGAGATTGAAATGTGATATCATGCGATATCAGGATTTGAGAATTGAAGTGCAGTATCTCTGGGAGAAAAGGGCAACAGTGGGAAAGGGTCAAAAAAACATCGCCGATACAAACGCCGATTCCGCCATGCAATGGCCTCGCAGAAGATCACCGATGACCAGAAGCACTCCTGTTTCCTCGCTCAGTGCGGTTCTGAGACACTTGAGCTGGCAACCCACCTCATTCTCCCAAGGGATGTGGATGTGGTGCCGTTCACAGAAATCATGTCCGCACTGAGGAAACACCTGCAGCCAAAGGTCTCAATCTTCCCGGCCAGGGTGGCCTTCCACAGAAGGGAGCAGCAACCTGGGGAGTCCATTGCAGACTACGCCGCCACTCTGTGCATTGCTGCCACCCCGTGTAAGTGGGACAACATCGAAGAAGCACTCTGGGACCGTCTGCTGGCCGGCATGAGGGACGAAGATGCTCAATGTCACCTCATGATCAGGAAGATGCTAACTTTCAAGGCTGTCATAGAAGAGGCAGTAGCGTCTGAGGCTGCACGGTCCAGCATCAAGCTTTTCCGGCATCGCCACTCTACCACCAGCACCACCGACTCAGCTGTGCAAGCTCAGCAAAATTCATCTTCATCCTCCTCAGCTTCGCCTGGTTCCACCTCTTTATCGGAGTCCAGCGACGCAGAGGGAGAAGTCTAAGCGGTCCGATGAAAGCACCAAGAGCACCATGACGATCGGGAGAAGAAATTCCTTTGCAAGTGTGATTGCTGCGGAGCCCAGCATGACCGCAGGAAGTGCCCCTTCTGCACCATGGAATGCCACAACTGCAGGCGACGAGGGCACATTGCTAAAGTATGCCAACAGCGAAAGCAAAGAACTCCAGCACCTGAGTCCAAGAAGAGTCATCACCACAAAACGTCCACCACCAAAGTGTCACCAGAGCCTGAGCCATGCCAAGTGGGCATCGTCAGCAAGCATTTCTTCGCAGACCTGAGCCTGCAGGACATCCCCTTCAAGATGGAGGTGGATTCAGGTACTACATTTTCCATAATCCCACAGTGGGAGTTTTTGAGAATTCCCCCTGCCTCTCGGCCCAAGCTCAAATCTTTTAAAACTTCCCTCCGGGATGTGCAAGGTTGCCAGATTCCGGTCCTGGGGGTGGGAAATTTCTTGGTCAAATTCAAAAACATTTGCACCTCCTTTCCATTGGTTGTAGTTAAGCAGGGCACTAACTGTCTTATTGGGACCCAGTGGTTTAGGCCCCTGGGAGTCCAGCTTTCTGGCATTCACGAAATAGACGCTGACCCAATCTGGGACGTTTGTGCTGCACATCCTGAGGTGTTCAAAAAGGGTTTAGGGTTATACAAATGACCCCCTGTGGACTTTGAGCTTGACCCAACCATCCAGCCTATCCAGATGAAGCCATGCCGGGTACCCTTTACTTTAAAGGAGAAGATAGAAGCCGAGCTGGACAAACTGGTGGGGCAAGGGCATCCTAGTGCCAGTGGACTCTGCAGAGTGGGAGACACCAATAGTGACTGCTTTGAAAAGTAATGGGGAGGTCAGGATATGTGCTGACTACAAGTGTACCATCAATAAAGCTATTCGCCCAAATGCATATCTTGTGCCCGTGGTAAGCCACCTTCTTGCCTCCTTGCATGGAGGAAATTGCTTTGCAAAAATTGACCTTGCCCAGGCTTACCAACAATTGACTATGTCTCCTGCTGCTGCCATAGCCCAGACCATAGTAAGGCAGGGGGGGGGCATTTAAGGTAACTCGACTACAATTCGGGGTGAATGCGGCCCCTGGAATATTTCAATCTCTTGAACAATGTATTTTTAAAAGTTTACCCGGTGTCCTGCCATATTTTGACGATGTCCTGGTCAAGGACACCGTCGAACTAGCAGCCAGGCTCGATCGAGTCCTCTCACGTTTTGAGAGGGCCAGTCTACATCTCAGAAGAGACAAATGTGTGTTTTTGGCACAGGAAGTGGAGTTCCTGGGGTACCGAATTATACCCCAAGGTATCATGCCCTCTGACTCCAAGGTGGCGGCCGTGCGAAATACACCCAAGCCAAAATGTAAAGCCGAATTGCAATCATTTCTAGGATTGTTAAACTTCTATCATGCTTTTCTCCATCGCAAAGCCTCAATTGCCGAACCATTACATCGGCTTCTTAAGAAAGGTACTGTTTGGCACTGGGGCCATTGCCAGGATAAAGCGTTGCTAGAATTTAAAAGACTGATATCTTCGGATGCTGTATTAACTCATTTTGATCCTAACAAGGAAGTTGTACTTGTGTGTGATGCATCCCCTGTGGGGGTGGGACCTGTGTTATGCTATGTACTATATGATGGGAGGGAAGCCCCCGTAGCATTCTATTCCCGTTCACTCTCAAAGCCTGAGAAAAATTACGCTCAGACAGACAGGGAGGTGTTGGCAATCGTGGCTGGCACTAAGAAATTCCATGATTACCTTTACAGAAGACCTTTCACCATCATAAGTGACCACAAGCCCCTCCTTGGAATCTTTGTGAACAGGAAGCCGACGCCTCAAATTCTGTCCCCAAGGATGTTGCATTGGGCAATTTTCCTAAATTCATACAAGTTTACTTTGGCGCACAGGCCCGGCAAGAACATCAGCCACGCTGATGCCCTGTCACGTTCTCCACTGCCAGGGGTCGGGGAAGCCGATTTCGAGATCGAAAGTGACCACCAGGTCCTTATGATTGAGGCTTTCGACTCGCCCCAGTCGTCCCCTCAGATATAGCCAAGGCTATGGCCAAGGATGTAACATTGACTAAAGTAATGTCTTGAGTACAAAAAGGCTGGCCTGACTCTCCTCTAGCCGAGGAATTCAGAACATTCCACCGCAAGCGTTTGGAGCTGTCAGTGGAATGAGGTTGCCTTCTATGGGGCCAGCGGGTGGTCATTCCTGTCACTCTCAGGAAAAAGGTTTTACTTCTACTTCACAGAATTCACCTGGGAATTGTCCATTCCTAAGCCTTTGCCCATAGCTACTTCTGGTGGCCTCAACTGGACCAAGACATAGAACAAATGGTCGGCACTTGTGCCAGTTGTCAATCGTCTCGCCCAGAGCAATCTCACCTTCCCACTCGGGAATGGGATTCTGCTCGGGGCCTGTGGTCCAGGTTGCACATAGATTTTGCAGGTCCATTTAGGGGTGCCCTATTTTTGTTGGTTGTGGATTCATTCTCTAAGTGGCTGGAAGTGATTAGGGTGCCTAATACCACTTCAGCCACCACGATAATGCACCTAAGAAGGCTGTTTGCAGCATTTGGACTTCCAGATGTGCTGGTATCCGACAACGCATCCACATCCACATCTGCAGAATTCCAATCCTTCCTGGAAAGGAATGCAATTAGGCACATCACTGCCGCCCCATTCCACCCAGCCACCAATGGCCAGGCAGAGCAGCATGTGCACACAACTAAAGACACGCTTTGGCGTATGGGTGAAGGGGATTTGGAGCTCCAGTTATGCCAGTTTCTTTTCACATATAGGCTCACCCCCCTTGCCTCAGGGCTGTCCCCTGCTGAATTGCTCCAGCGAAGGAAACTGTCATCCTTGCTGGACAGATTGGATCCCTCTAGAGTAGAGGAAAAAGGCACAAATATAGCAATCCAACACCAGAAGGGTTTCTCATCCGGAGACCCTGTACATTGCCGCAATTATGCAGCTGGTGGTCCTACGTGGGTGCCCGGGTATGTGATCGATCAGACTGGTCCTGTTTCTTACAGAATTGAAACAGCCACTGGTCTGATCTGGAGGAGGCACGCGGATCAATTGAGACCCAGAGTACTGGACCCACAAGACGAATACAGACACTCAACGCTAGGGTTGGCCCCCACCCGTTTAAACCGAGGGGGCAGAGGTAATAGTTATCAGCCAGCTAACATTGTCCCAGAAGTGTCTTCTACGAACCGATTTCAAGGGGAATTTGTGGAATACTCCCCTATTCCGGCCAGGTGTACCCCTACACTGTCCCAGCCTAGCACTCTGGATTCCTTTATTGAAGATGACCAATTTTATTTGGAGTCACCCTCCACTCTTAGTACACACAGGAGGGACCCTGAGTTGTCTTATTCATCCACAGAATTAGATTTTGGTTTTGAGCGATCTCTGCTCCTCTATCTGACAAACAGGGCTTTAATTCAGGTTTACAATCCTCCCCCTCTAGTCAATCCCTCACTCCAATCGGGTCGCCCATCCTACGAGCCCCTGAGCCAGCTCAGCCAAGCGTCCGACTCAGAAGGGAAACTAGACCGCCATCCTGGTTAAAGGATTTTGTTTTTACCTGGGGGGGGGGGGGAGAATGTTAAGTATGTTAACTGTGTTTTCTGACAGGAGCAGAATGTATCTTTTCTCATGTATCTATTCTTATGCAAATAAGTGGATTGAAAATGTGCACACTCTGTTAGCCAATGGGCTTGTTGTATTATTGTTACTGTTACTGTTTATAGTGTGTATAAGTCTGAGTTTTACCCCATCCAAAGTGTGTTCAAACCCCACTGTTAAAGAGCTGAATGTCACTACTTCACTCGTCTGCTTCTTCATTCCCTGAACACGAAACAGTTATTATTAGCTCTAGCTATATTAGCTAGGGAATTCTGGGTAATATAACACAAAAACTTAGACCAGAACATACTATTCTTGGGGTAGCCCTGGCAACAGGTATAGAAGGAAGACGAGAAAGAACCAGAAAACAGTGTGACACTCAAGCAGATGCATACAAGCGGGGATATCCCTTCTTATGGAAAAACCTACCCAAAAAGGCAGCATGGGTGGAGAAAACACTTCAGAGTTATTGATGTTGCCATGGAGACGGTCTCAGGAAGATGTCTTGTGCTCTTGATAGGAATATGGGGGTGGTTTTGGTCTGTGTCTGATGCTGTGCATCCCTTGGGGTCTTTTTGTAGTTAAATTCACATCACTGGGGCTCTGGCTTAAGTTGAGCAAGTAAAGTAAGCAGTAGCTCTTGCAATGGGTCATCCATAAACGGTGGGGGTTGTGGGGGAAGTGGGGTGGGCAGGGGGAATGAATATCGGGGAGAGAATCCCACAGCTGCTGTTCCAGGCAGTGTTTTAAGAATGGGAACCACGTAGAGACAGAAGCAGAAGCCGCTGTCTTGCACGGCAGGAACAACATGTGACTGTAGCTCTCTTTTGGGGAGACCCGCCGTGCCATTGGCACGGAAGCTTCTGCCTACCTGGTTGACGTCACAGCTGTTTTTTTTTAAAAAATCTTTCCAAATCATTTGCAAGCTGACAAAAAGGGTCTCTATAAATAGTTCAGCTTGTGTCCCAGAGGGGAGAATGTGTCACACAAGGCTACATGCAGGATTCTAGGAGAGTGGGAAATTATAGATGTTTTCTCAAAACAATATCCCAGATCTACAGATAGGATGACACCTTTCTTATGGTCAATGAAAAATGCACAAACTATGCAAGCTTGATCAGTTCTGTAGAGCTCTTAATTAAAAGGACTGTGATGGCTTCGTGGTTAAGATGCTGAACGTGATGACTGGAAGGTTGGCAGTTTGAGACCTGAGTGCTGCACAACGGAGTGAGCTTCCGACTCTGTCCCAGGTCCTGCCAACCTAGCAGTTTGAAAGCAAGAAATTGCAAGTAGATAAATAGGTACTGTTCGGTATTGGGATCTGGGTGCGAATGCAGCAGAGTGAGGCGGTTAGCCTTTTGCAACAGCAGAGGTGCCCAATTTGTATTTTCAGTTCCACCCAGACAGTTCCACACAGTTGGAAAGTAAGACAGCTTTTACTTCAGCATAATAGTTCATAAGGTAAACACAAAACAGTAGATTCTTCTCTCTTAAAGCAAAACAACATAAACAGTAATAAGTCTTTGTAAGCAGTGATCCCAAGGTCAGTGTCCCAGGCAGAACCAGAGCTGGGCTCCTGGTTATCACAGAGTCAAAGTACTCACTGCAGTCTTAAGACACAGAAGACGACTCCAGCCTCCTCCCTGGCTGGCATTAGGCAGTCCTTCAGTTCAAAGACTGGCTTGTGGAAATCCATGCAGTTGATTCCAGTCTTCCGGAGAGTAACAGACTCTCCTTCTCCAACAGTAGAAGCAGCAAAAGCAGTAGCAGGCCCCAGAAGCAGAAACATCCTATGTGGCTCCTGAGATGCTCACATTTATAATTCATATTTGCATAGTCACCCACTCAGTGCTTGCAGCTGGGTGCTGTGCTCAGGGAGCTCTTAAAGTTACATGCATCTTATACAATACATACCTGCAGCTTCACAATCCTATCAGGTACTACTTCAGTGGGAAGGTAAACAGGATTTTGTTCACTCTGGTGTCTACTCACGCCTGCCACCTGTCCACAGAAATGTCTGCAGATGCACACAATGCTGGCTCTTTGGCTATAAAGAGAGATCAGCACTGAACCCTACAGTTGGATACAACTGGCTTTCGAGCAAGGGCATCCTTTATCTTTACTAAAGCTCTTAATCAAGTTAATTGTATATTTTTAAAAAATGGGTGGGGAGAGCACCATGTAGGAATGGAAGAAACACAGAAATCCAAAATGTACTGTAGGCTAACTTGTTTAGCTATGAAGATCTGCACTTAAATATGGTCCCAAGAAAGAAAGCAAAGACTGGGTTCAGTTGCCGACCACCATGGCTTAAAAAATGAAACCAAGTTTTTCAACATCCATGCTTAATTCCTTTCCTCAGTTTTAAAAAAAAACACCACATCTGCTCTAATCAATTGTTCTGGAAAACTGGAAAGCTTGCATATTTTATGAATGTATGGTCAATGCTAATAAAATCATTGCCTGTTTGTGGTTTTTGGATATTTCTGTGGCTCAACTAAGCTGTTCTCCATTTTGGAATTCCTTTTCCATAACAAGCTATGAACATTTAACAAAAACCGCTTGGGGTGGGTGGGTGTTAAATTTATGCATGGTGTTCTTCTCCCCTCTTACCTTTCAACCCTCCTTTCGTTGGCCATGCATTTATAGCCAGCAGGCTGAGGATCATTGAAATAAGACTGAGCAATGAAACAGAATTTTTCTTGGTGCGGTTGGGGGGGACTAGGACTGAGGACTCTGAGATTTAAAGCCATATTCAGACAAAAAAATAACTGCTGTTTATTGACTCAGGCCCACTACAATATCTCAGTCTTTGCCAGAGCTTGCAAATAGTTAATTTCTGTTACTAATTACATTGTCTGGAGAATAATCTATTGTCATTATCCATTGCAATGTTGAAAAAGTCACCTGTTATGTTATTACATTGTTTTTCTGTTACTTTTCATTGCAATTAAAAAAAACATAAGAAAATAGCAGATGTAATGTAATAAGTACCTACACATTACTTTTGAAATTAACTTCAAAAGGGTTGGGAAAGGTTACTTGTAATTCATTCCTCCCATGTTCTGGTTTCAACTACCTTATGCTTGTTTCTGAGAATAAAAATTGGAGGGAAAACATATCCCTTGTGGAAAACCTGGGTTGTCAGTGTAAAAAAAGAAATCGGCTACCAGCCTTGTACCCAAAAGAAATAGCACCCACATTTGTTTGTTATTAGTTTGGGGGAAATTTATTATGAAAGTGCACATGTTCAAGAAACAGTGCCGATATAAGTGATCAGGTCGTTGCCTGAAAATTCACTGTAGGGAAAGGCATGAAACAGGCTATAAATGTGGTTTTTAAAACTGCTAAAAAATTTAAAAAATGGAAGAACTGTTCCAAAAACCTTCCTCTGATAATTGGTTTGTCTAGTGTAGGAGTTCCCAAACTTTTCACACCGCAGGCCAGTCACGTGGTTGAGCAGGCCAGTCATGTGGTTCCTCCCACCATAAAATGTGTCCGTGGCTGTATTTTGGTCAACCCTGGCCTAGTGCCAGGCTGGGATAGGAACAAAAAAAATGGAATCCATCAAGAGGGAAGAGGCTCCTTTCCTGAATAAAAATAGAGGAACTCATTTCTAAATGATCAAGCAATGTACTGGTGTTCAGGAGACTAATAATCTCTATGGGTGATGTGTATTCAAGTAAAAAGGCAAGTTGCACCAGCAACGCTTTGCAAAGACAAAATGGCGATTTCCCACCATCAGAATTAAGGGTAAGATTTGGCACGTATTCTCCCCCTCCAGGGCACACCCAGTATGTTAATTAGAGTTCTATGATTGGGTGCAACTTTGGATCCTGTTCCTGATTGGTTAAAACTGTTGGTTTCATGACATGATTGGTTAGTTAAGGATGTCCGGCAGGTTGTATACGGAATAACCTTCACCGAGACAGTATATAAGTGATACGGGTAAACAAGGGTGTGGCCGGACCGGACATACATTCCTTACTCTCTGTGGGCCAAGGCCTTCTCAGCAGCCTTTGGGTCTTCTCCAAACGCACACTCACGGGGTGTAGCCTAGTTAGTTCAATACGGTATACTTTGGAGAGTCCAATTACTGGGGAATTGTATAGCCATCTGATTGTCCGGAAACCTAGTAAGATTGCCTGCAAGACTTTACAATAAACCGCTGTTCGTTGTTCTGTTCATCGTTTGCTGGACTTTTCTTTGTACAAGGGCTGGACGCAACAAGAGGGCAAATGGATGAAATCAAGGGTAGATGAATTAGGTTTGCAGGAACTACATCCCAGATTGGCTCTGGCCTTTGCTATACCAAGGGGAATAGGGAAACAGATGGTGTTTCTTTCCTTCCACTCTCATAATGCTCTTATGTTTAGGAGTAGAAGCAAGCTACGTCACCTTCCTACTTATCCATTTATTAAGTGCATTCACTGGCTATCTCTCAGTGGCTTATATATCTGGCTGTGGAGCCAAAGGTTGAGCAGAGGATGGGCTCAGTGATCCATAGGTTCTTTTCCAGTTCAAAGAATGATCTTGCACTGTAGTTTCAGCAATCAGTTTAAGATCACTATCTCCTCCACAGTGATGCATTAAGGACTATTTTCTTTAACCCTTGATGATGGTGGTAGATTTGCTTCCATTCCCATGTCAGAAATACCAAGTGCTTCTTGGCAGCTTGTGGTTCAGATGTTGTAGTGCAAAGTTGCTTTGCCTGCAGGTTCTTTTGTTTTGGGGTGGCAGATGTTGAGCTGTTGAGCAAATTTGGTCACATCTCTCTTTCCAGGATGTATTGTGGAGCCCTGCCTCCCAGTTTTAAGCCCCCATCTGTAGTTTGACTGCAAGTTCCAGGATCCCTGACCACTGTTCATACTGGCTGATAATATGACATACAAGACTCATATCTGAAAAATACTCCACAAGAGAGCTTCCTCCATCACAACCATCACCCCCTCCTCCTCCTTCTTTTGGTGTCAAGGGAGATACAAAGTTCTTGCTCTGATACTTCTAGTAGCCTCCACTGGCATTATTTGGTGTTCTTGCAATATTTCTTTGATGTTGTCTCTCCACATTCCTCTGCCTTGTGCTCTTTGTCCTTCTCATCTTTTCACAGAAGCCTTGAGTGGTATGGAGTTCCAAAGCATTCTCTCCAAAAAGGGCAAACCGCTTTATTTGTTGTCTGTGTAAGTCTAAATGGTTCACCTTATCTTGAAAAATGTGGTAGGATATTTCGAACCTTGTGATGAAATTTAGACCCAGGTTCAAATCTAGTGTATATAACATAGGTAAATAACTTATTGAACAAACAGCATATCTTGAAAAACCTGTTAAAGTGGCTGTAAGTCAGAAATGGCATAATGGCTCATGACAAATACTAACCTTTTCTTTTGGCATTTTCTCTACCACACTTGAGAAATTAGGTTCTTTGTATTTTAATCACATTCTTGTGAGATCCAAGCTGGCACCAAAGTTGCTGTATTACTGATGTATTTTTAGTATTATAGACATTCTTTACTGGACATCCCACTACGGTAATGGAGTAGACCGTACAGCCAGCAACTCAATGCTTCAGGAACAAATGCATTCTCAGATAGGAGTTGCAGTCGACAATAACTTTCTTTATTAAGCATATAAAATGCCCAATCAACAAAAAAAGGCTTTCTGAAATAATAATTTCACAGTATGCTTTGTGGAAGGGTGTGTGTGTTTAGCACCTAAGAACATGCTCTAGTCTAGAGTAGTTGTGGCAAACATACAACCAAATTAAGTAAAAAAAAAACTTATCAAACTTCAGGCTAGCTGCCATTTTAATTCCCCATCACACATTTGCTACTCTATATGCTTATGAATCATTGTCAGTCCCTCAAGCTGTGCCTCAGTCAAGAGTCTTTGCAGACTCCAGAATTTCCTGAAACACTTTTGGGTTACTTTGTTTATTAAATAAATATTTATACACAGAAAATATTTCCTTTGGCTGGACTAACTGCTAAGTCTTCAGGGTGCCACAATGTTTTTGTCTTCTTATTTTGGTTTTGGTTTTGTTTCTTGTCTGATAAGACTGGCGGGTGGAGGCTCTTCCAAATAATGCTTCTGTTGTATTGTACTCTCATCCTGCTTTATTCAATGATTTGCTCAGAGCCCTATGCTTAAACTGTTCCTGTTCTGAAAACAGACTGACAAATGTCTGCTGTCATTGTGTGGCCGAAAAAGAACTTTTTAAAAGTTGATGGGGAGGATAAAAGACGGGGGGGGCGGGGGCGACAGTGGAGCATTTTGTTCCACCCTGACCACAGGAAAGGTGAGGCTTTCTCTCTCATCTTTGTGCCTTTTGAAACTCCTGGGATATAGCTATAGCTGGTTTTGTTTTTGTTTTTGTTTTTTGCCTAGAGTAGGACAAGCACCACTTCAGATTGCAATCCAAGCCACAAGAGATTTCTAGGAGAAAGGGAAAACACTTGTCTTGCCATTCTGGTGAACATTACAAACCAGAGAGATTTGTGATCTGGTGCAAGTCCTTCAAACATTAGAGGCATCCCCATTTAAGCAAGTGGCTTGCAGAATTGTGCATGCATAGGAGGGTGCGTGCATGTACATCAGTTCAGAGATGCAGACTTTGCTATGGAAAACTTTAGCAGTGTGGGAAAGCAAATGGTTTGCATCACAAAGGCACTCTCCTTGCTTTCAGCAGATAGGTCTGAGACAGAAGCAGGGTCTGATATTCTTTAGAGATTGTTTGGTCAATTTAGGTGAACTTGAACTATAGGAATGATTGATATGGCATGTAATAAGGGAGCTTCTTAACAGGTTGAGCACTTTAGACTTTTCCTGCAGTTGTTCAGTCACACAGTCAGATCTGACCCTTGGAAACCCCATGGACCACAGCATGCCTCCTGGAACCTCCTGCCTGTGGAACTGCGTCTCCAGACGGAGTTGTTGCCCTTTAGAAAATAACTAAAAACCTGGCTGGCGGGCCAAGTTTGGGGCGCAGGTGGAGGGGTGGCTTCCGTGGGGTGGTTAATATAGGGGAGGATGCCTGCCCCACGGTTTCTTCAGTTCCTGCACCCCTCTCTTTTTAGGGGTGGGTTCTTATTGCTGGTTTTTATCTGTTTTATTTGTTTTTATCTGTTTTTACCCACTGTTGTGAACCGCCCGGAGTCGGCTTTGGCTGAGTGGGCGGTATAAAAATTTAACAATAAATATAAATAAAATGCCAGGCTCCTCTGTCATCAGCCATTCTCCAGAGTATGCCCAGATCTATGTCCACTGCATCAACAATGCTGTCTAACCATCTAATCCTCTGCCACCACCTTCTCCTTTTTCCTTCTATCTTTCCCAGCATCAGGACCTTCTCCAATGAGTCCTCTCTTCACATTTGGTGGCCAGAGTATTTGAGCTTCAGCTTCAATATCTGTCCTTTCACGGAGCAGTCAGGGTTGATTTTTTAAAAGATTAACTGATTTGATCTCCTTGCAGTCCAGAGGACTCTCAAAAGTCTCCTCCAGCACCACAGGTCAAAGGCATCTATTCTTCTTCACTCCACCTTTCTTATGGTCCAGCTCTCACAGCCATACATTACTACAGGGAGGATCGTTACTTTAACTATATGGACCTTTGTTGGCATGGCAATGTCTCTATTTTTTATTATGTTACTGCAGTAGCTCAAGTGGCTAAGACGCTGACTGGAAGGCGAGAGGTCAGCAGTTCGATCCCCGAGTACTACAAGACGGAATGTCCCAGCTCCTGCCAACCTAGCAGTTCAAAAGCAAGAAATTGCAAGTAGATAAATAGGGACCACTTCGGTGGGAAGGTAAACAGCATTCCATGCGCTCCGGTGGCTAGTCATGCCTTCCACATGACCACGGAAACGTCTGCAGAAGCAGACAGCTCTGGCTCTTCAGCTTTGAAACAGAGATGAGCACTGAACCCTAGAGTCAGATACGACTGGCTTTCGAGCAAGGGAAAATTTACCTTGCAGCTGGAAAACAGCTGCTAAGAAAATCCTCTGTGTTATCCCAGCCAAATATCCTCTGAGGTGACAGGGCCAAGGGCTAATATTCAAGGCCCCTGGTTCTTCTTCTTTCATGTCCCAATCAAAACCTGAACTGCCAAAATGAAGCCACTTTGATGGCTTTGTCATTTCCCAAACCTAAGTCCTCGTCAGTACATGTCTCTGGCAGCAAACAGCAGACCAGTAAATGAGCCGGATTCTGTATCCTCACGTTCACACCATGTGTTGTTGTCCGCCAGCCGCTCCCACTTGAGCATGTTGGTCTTGCATTTAGGGACTCCAACCCTCAGCCTATTCAGGGTCCTCTAAGTGACATAGGGAAGGCAGAGGTCTTCAGCTATATCCTCCTTTAATGATGTCCCTTGTCTAGTGAGCTCCTTCCTCCATCTTCTAATTTGGTTCTGCTCTTGTGTACCCTCAATAATGTTTCTTCCTACCATAAAGCTCTTCCTGGATCTGAGCCAGCAGACTTGAGGCTCATATCCATTCAGAGAGTGTTGAGGGTCGTTCTCTTGCTTAGTTCCCTCAGCTTCCATTGCTACTTCTTTCCTTACCTTAGGTGGAGCAATACCAACAAGAGGGTATATTTTCTCAAGTCGTGTAGGTTTGAGGCATCCTGTCACTGTAGGCAAGGCCCCCAGTGTGCATACACAATTACACCAATCAGGCTCCAATTTTGCATGTGGACCAGACATATTGTGGTATCAACAAACTATATGGACAGTGGCAAAGTATGTTGACGGAAATTCTGAAAGTGCATGCCTAAGCTATGTGTTGATGCTGCTTAAAGTGCTGACAGCTGGTGAGCATTATAATTTACTATCCACAATTGCCCATTGAAAACACCAAAGCTGAGCCCACCTCAATGATTCAAAGCCTGGCATACTTCCATTTTGCAGCTACTAATAGGAAGCATAAAAATAGCTCCTCGTCAAATTGTACATGACATTGCTGTAATAGAGATGCCAATTTAAGATACGGTGAATTTTTCCTCTTCATGAACAGTGTTGGCACGTGGCTTGAGTGAAACATAACTTGTCGCTTTCAGTTTGCTTCCTTCTATCCAGTCTCATGATGCCAACATGAGTGTCTGTTTCGTCTGGGGTCAAAGAACAAGGTTCCCGCAGAGAGATGAACTAATCCACTTTGTAATCCTATTTGAAAGGCAATTCCACAACACAAGTCAGAAGAATGGAAACTATTTGCTACATAATAGGTGCATTTTAAGGCCCACCTGATTCACCTCTTCACATGTTGCTTCTGTTATAGGCCATTCAAGTTGCTTCCAATTTATGGCAACCCTATGCAGTATTGACCTCCAAAAGTCCTACAATTGATAACTCTGGTTGGGCTTTAAAATTTCCAGACCCTAGTATCTTTTATTGAGTCTATCAATCTTATATTTGCTCTTCCTCTTTCCCTGCTGCCTTTAACTTTTTACAGCATTGTTTTCTGTATGTTTAGGAGTCATATTTGTCCAAATTATTCAGGATCAAAAATTGGATCTGAAAATGTGAATGAATATACTTGTATTTATTCCAGCTATAGGGTATTAGGTAAAAATTGCCTTTGAGCCACAATCTTGTTAGAAATATTAGAAACATATATGTAATAATGTTCAGAAGATATGGAAATTTTTTAATATAATATATTCTATAAAATTGTAGAAGTGTCATGAAATCACATTGTTAATGGATTTTGGAGATAAACAAATAGAATGGAATAAGAAAAAAATATTGTTATATTGGTAACAGCTTTGAGATTGATTATTGTTTAAAACTGGAATGTAAATTGTGAATTTGAATTAAACAATTGATATAAAGCAGTGTTTCCCAACCTTTGGCTTTTGGACTTCAATTTCCAGAAGCCTAAGTCAATTCCCCAAAGCACTGATCAGCCAATGTACTGACTTAGGCTTCTGGGAATTGAAGTCCCTATGTGGGGTGTTTGTCCCACATTGGGATCCACTAGTATAAAGAGATATGAAATATAGTAATAAATGATAAATTAACATGTGAATTAAAACTAAAAAAGGATTAGTAAAAATAACGGACTTTAGAGAAATATGGCTATAATTTATAGACTATGTATTAGTGAAAGAGAAAGAGTACAGCCAAGACAATATCTTTTATCTTTTTCAGATGAGAGGATACATTTATAAATAAAATGTGAAGATCTATAATGTCCCACTGGTGGTTGCACAGAGTAGTTCTATATAGGTTTGATAAAATATGTGTGTACAGTAGAACCTCGGATAAAGTCCAAACTCTGTTTCACAAGTTTGGACTTTATCCGATTTTGGACTTTATCCGAATCCAATGGGTGATGCATCAGATAACATCCAAAAATGGACTTTATCTGAGGTTCCTATACCAAATACCTTGGATAACGTCCATTTTTAGCGGTTTTGGACTTAATGTGTGCATGAAAACCACGATTTTATCTGAATCGGACTTTATCTGAATCAGACTTTATCTGAGGTACCACTGTATTTTTATATATTTGTATGATGTTTTTCTTTGTTTATTTTGAAAATAAAAAATTCAAAAAATTATTCTGAACATCTAGATATGAATAGAATCTGATGTCATCTGGCATAGAATTTAGCTTCCTCAATATTTTTTTTAACCTACTTACAACAAGGAAAGTCAAGAGCCCATCAGGTGGAAGTACGAGATTCAGAAGCAAAAGACTGACAGTCTAACTGTGAGATAAGGTTGAAACTGTGCTTGAAAAGCAAGGAAGCCAGAGAGAAGTGTTATTGTAAAGAAGCCATTGAAGCCTTGAATATTAGAGAAGCCCATAAAAGATTGGGTGTGGCTAGTATCATACCTGTCAACCTTCCCGGATTGGCCGGGAATTCCTGATTTTCGGCGCCGATTTGCGCCATTTCCCGCCTGCAGCTGCCAAAACCCCGGAATTGGCAGTGGGGGAAAAAGAGGTACTGTGCGTCCCTTCTGCACAGATCGCCTTCTACGCATGCGTAGAATGCTTTTACGCTTGTGTAGGACTCTTCTACGCTTGCATAGAACCCTTCTATGCATGCGTATAAGGCGATCTGTGCAGAAGGGGATCATAGAAGCCTTCTACGTATGCGTAGAAGTGTTCTACGCAAGCGTAAAAGCCTTCTATGCATGCATAGAAGGCGATCTGTGCAGAACGTTTCTGCGCAGGTTGCTTAGAAGGCAACCTGTTATAATTTACACAGTTTGTCTTCAATAGAGCAATTGTCTAAACTAGGTTGTTCAGTGATGGCCAACCTTGGCACTCCAGGTGTTCTTGGACTTTAATTATCAGAAGCCAAAATCCTGCTGATCAGGTCTTCTGGGAATTAAAGTCCAAGAACATCTGGAGTGTCAAGGTTGGCCATCACTAGCCTAGACTCTGCCATATTAGCTGTTTCTCATCTTCAGTGAGGGAGTTTCACAAGGATGGCAGAGAGGGACAAAAAATATTGGGATTCAGGGCGAATTAATAGCATAGTTTGAAAGTGGTTACATGACTAAAATCTGGGCAATATTTGATCATAAAGGTAATGTGGATTACATCTGGAGAAACCTGAAATATAGATACATATTCTTCCCTTTGAAAGGAAGAACAGCGTGAAATTCAGTGTTTGATGTTGTTCCACACCCACAACATTTATTATCATCTCTGGGGAGTCTGGTTGTGAAAATGATTTTCCAAGAAGAGTAAACACACAACTCAAATGGAGCACGACTGTAGTTGTAATGATCCATCTAAATGGTGCTGTTCAAATTGCCAAGCTGAGCAGGCCTACTCACAGGTGATGATCTCTGTAGTTTCAAACAAATTCTAGGCTCATTTCTGCCAAGAAAATGTGATGCTATCATCCACTTGTGAGTTTAATCTAAGCTTGACTATGAGGCACCAATTATTCTCAGAGACAACTGAATGATTCAAAAATGTTGTTTGTTTCATAAGAGAAAAGAAGATATAATTAATTACAATGAATCTGATCTTATCCAAGTAGGTTCTCTGAAGTCTTCCTAGCATTTAATTTCTCCTCTATGCCCAAGAGTGATGCTATAGGTCAGGAGATTGTAATGGCAGCTTGATATTGGTCATGCTAGTTGGGAGATCTGAAGGGTGGTAGTCCAAAAAAGGAACTTTCCTGAGCCTAGTCTATTTCTTATTGTGCAGATGCTTAGGAAATCCCAGTGTTAAAGCATTTCACTACATGGTTGGCTTTGTTATGCGGGAAGCAAGGAGTAATTGGTTTTACATCAGAATACAGATGTTTATTTTCAGATATTTAGGTGGGCCTTGAGAAGACCTTCTAATCCACATGTCAAGCCAGGAAACACAAGGGCTGAAGGCCATGTGCTAGCCATGGCCACATGGAGTGACTCAAAACACTTTCCACGTTTCATTGATTGCTATACATAACCTAGCCTTTAAATCTCATTGATTTCAAAGGTATTGATTCCCTAGTGAGTATGTAGAAAATGGCAGACACAGTGTGATTATATCCTGAAAGTAGTCTGTGTACTGTACTGTATTTATTAACTTAAAACCATTAGGGGACATTTAGGATCCAATGGAAAAGGAGCAAAGATGAATCTCATCTATTTCCTTGCTTTTCTGACACATGTTGCATCCACTGGTTTGTCTCAATAATGGCTGACACTATTAAGGAATTGTGTAATGGGCTTCTTAATAACTCGTACATCTATACAGGCATAGTCCAATTATCCCATACCCAGAACTACTACTGAGGTTTTGCTAATTCCAGTAAATTAACAGAAGAAATTTCAATCTCTCTCACTAGGCTCACTAGGCAGTATCGACGTTCTGATTGATGACCCTACAATGTGCATCTGTTCATGCTGCTCAAGTTTACCAAAATTATTGCTGGTTTCCAGAAAAAAGCATGACAATTAGTAGGCTCTTCCTGGGAAAGTGATCCATTATTTGAGATTTTTGTTTTCAAGAAGCCCAGTCTTCTTCCCCCGTGGTAAAACAGTAAACAGCTCTGGCAGCGGAACTGGGAGGTAATAGTTGGACTGCTGGGTTCTTCTGTGAGTCATGGTTGCCCAATGTCTGTGGATCATGGACGTCTATGAGAAAGAACAGGAAAGAGGGAATATTGAGCCCAGTAGCTGATGTGAGTTCAGAGCCTTATCCTTCCCAAGAATTCAGAGCTAAATCTACCTGCACACTGGAGGACATGAAAGGAACCTCATTCAGTCGTCCCCTGCAAAAAACTTTTCAACCCAAAGTAATCTCTGACATGAAAATGAACGAGTGTTCATAAATGACATAGCACCCTTCATTGTATCTAAGGTTGAAGAGGGCAACATACAGTTATTTTGTGGGTCCTCAGCTCTCCCCTCCCCCGGCCCTTTCTTCAGCAAACAAAAATGAATTGCATCTTTTTATGTATTCTCCAGGAATGGTAATTTACTTTTAGGGTTAGGGAGCCATTTGGGGAGAGCAATTAGCAGAGGCCTGTTTCCTGTGTTTGAAAAATGGAGGTGGAGCATCAACTCAACTGCTGCTTTTAAAGACAGACCCTGGCAGACCACCATGCCACGAACATTTGAACGCCTTGCCTGAAGAAATGATCATGAATCACAAAAGCTTGCAAGGATTTTTTTAATAAAAATTACTGACCCAGAAAAGGTATCACCTACTACTTCTGCACATGTTTTAACTCTTGAAAGAATTACAAGAAGCTAAGTTCTACCATGGTGGGCAGAAAGAGTTGTTTCTTTGCATGTGCAGATATATTATTCACTCTTAGAGATTAGTGTAATAGCCATTAATATAAAAGCCATTTTAAAAGGCTATGATATGTGGTGGGACCATTTGTTTGTTTTAAGTCCCTGGATTGCCATGCCAAAACCTCCTGGAGAGTGGGAACAAATGACACCAGTGGGCATGGCTACAACTCAAAATTGTTCTAACCACCCTACATTCTGACACAATGGCCAAAATCCTCTTGGGTAGCTGTGCCTGCATAACTCTTAAGTGGCACAAGTGGTTGTGACATTTGTGCAAAGGTGGAGGTCATATCCAGCAAGCAGTTCCAGAGATGCAGTTGTTCAAGTAGTTGTCAATCAGGCATACTGTGTGGCCCACCTGAGTGTAACTTTTTGCAAATGTTCACAGGCTTAACTTTATACTATGCTAAGTGCATCAGGATTTCAGCCACTGTTCAAAAAGACATGTGGACGACATCCAAGCACACACACATATAAACAACCAAACACTTCATTTGCATAGATACGCCATTCTTAGTGCTAGCAGGTAATGGTAAAGGTAAAGGTTTCCCTTGCTCAAAAGCCAGTCGTATCCAACTCTAGAGTTCAGTGCTCATCTCTGTTTCAAAGAGCCAGCATTGTCTGCTTCTGCAGACGTTTACGTGGTCGTGTGGCAGGCATGACTAGACACCGGAGTGCATGGAACGCTGTTACCTTGCCACCAAAGTGGTCCCTATTTATCTACTTGCAATTTCTTGCTTTCGAACTGCTAGGTTGGCAGGAGCTGGGACAAAGACGGGAGCTCATTCCGTCCTGTAGTACTCAGGAATCAAACTGCTGACCTTCTGCCTCCCAGTCAGTGTCTTAGCCACTTGAGCCACTGCTCGCAGAGAAACATTCTAATCTCCAACAAATGAGAATTAGAAATCATGTGGTCCTAATATGTAATCTACATGATATTACACTACATGATATTAAGATCCCTGGTGGTGCAGTGGTTAAACTGCTGTACTTCAGCCAAAAAGTTGTGAGTTCAATTCTGACATGGATCAAGGTGGACTCCCTTCCATCTTTCTGAGGTTGGTAAAATGAGTACTCAGCACGTTGGGGGCAAAATGGCAATTACATTTTGAACCACCCAGAGAGTGCACTAAGCGCTAGGGGGCAGTATAAATGAATACTTGCTATTGCTACAGACAAGGGAGGGCTATACCTTTATTAGACAGCTAAATAACTGCAGACCTAGTCAAGCCTTTAACTTCATTCAGGTTTTTACTAAGCTAGACATTACAGATCTGGAGATGATGTAGATGAGGAAGTATTAGACGTTCTAATATTCATGGGCAGATGTACTGACAAACCTGTGTCTAAAAGGCAGGGGAGTAACATTTGGATGCCCATTGCTAGGGGTGAAATCTGAAACTTACCTTCTCTAAGCTAGTTTTACAGCTTCCATTTGTGAAATTGCTTTTAAAAAAGGTGCCTGATCCACACATCTGTTGAAGGTTCAGAAACAGATGAAAGCAAACTTATTTGTGTGATTTTTTTTGTGGTCTAATAAGATCACCCACCCTTGTCTTTGGATTCTAATTTCCAACACTAGTCAGTTGCTGGTAGAATGCAAGCGCGGCGCCAAAATGGCCGCCGCGCTCTTTGCGGGGCCCCCCCATCGGACGAAGGCATCCGGGTAGTTAGGGGGCGTGGCCAGCTCCTCTATAAAAGGGGTGGCCACGAGGCAGCCGAGCTGCCATTTTGCGAAGCGACGGAGCGGAGAAGTTTTTCCCTCTTACCTCCGTCGCTTTTACCTTCACCTGGAAGCCTCTTGGCTACTGAATTTTCTCCTTTTCGGCTTCCCATCGGTTAGCTGCGATACCCTCTAAGAAGAAGGCGGCTGCGAACGCGGCTCGTTCTGCGCGGAGGCGCCAGCCGGGTCGGAGGACCTCGGCCGCGCCTACCCAGCAGCCTCCTTTGCCCGAGCTCACCGGGACCGGTGGTATGGGGTTGATTCCCCCCTTAGCCTGGGGCTGGAGGTCTGCGTACCGGCCCTGTAGGGGCCGCGGCCCTCGGCCCGCAAGCAGTGGCCACTGCCTCTGGCGTGGCCCATTCTGCGGGGCCTTCCCCGTTGGTGCGCAGCTGCCTGCGGGGGGTTTCAGCTCTCTCCCCTGGCAGGGTTCTCCCCGGCCCTGGGGCCGGGCCTGGGATCATGGCCCTATATGGGCCCAGGGGTCCAGGGATCTGGACCCGCGCTTGCAGTTAGTGGGCCGGCCGGCCCTTTGCCCCCTCTTGGGGGGCTGCGGTGGCTCACATGGTTAAGACACTGAACTTGCCGACTGGAAGGTCGGAGTTTGATTCCCGGGCACTGCATGACGGACTGACAGGGCCGCCATCAGAAATTTCTGGGCCCCATACTGAGCAATCTTATTCTTGGGGGGCTACGTCAGTGTGGAGGCCCTTCTGGCCCGCGTTGCGGCCCTCGAGGCTTCACTGGCCAGGGTAACCACCCAGGGGACCCCTTTTGGGGTGCAGATTCATCCATCGTCTGCTGGGCAGCGGCAGGCAGCGGGACGGGTCGAGCTGACTGAGGCGCGTGGCCCGGCATCGGCCACTGCCTCGCAGCTCCCCGATCGACAGGCCGGTGCTGGTCAGGCCCCGTCGGCGAGCTCAGGTGCGGTCGTGAGCTCCGGCGCCCCCAGTGGGTCGGAACCCCCGGTGGGGGCGGCCCATGGGGGTGCAGCATGTGAGTATGTGGTTCAATCTAGCGCACCCACACACATGGCAATGTTGAGGGGGGGTTTCAAAGGCCTTGGCCTCGCACGGGTGGTGCAGCGGTTCGGCTGCCGACGGCCCACCCGGTGACTCCAGCTCTCACCCAGGGCCCCGGTGTGGGGGGTACTACTTGCGCAGTTGGGAATGTTTTAGGGGTGACCGGGTTGGTCCAGGCTCCTTTTCAGATGCCCGCAGTTCCCGCCGTTCCTGTGTCGGCATTGCCGACTGCGGGGTATTCGTTGCCCCTGGGGGACCATTTGGCCCAAGCCACCAAGGAAAAGGTCTGGCGTGGGAAGTATGTGGACATCTTCTCCCTCCTTACCAGAGAACCCACCATAGAGGAGAGGGAGGGGCAAGATGAGAAGGATAAGGAGCAGGCACGTCGTCGCAAACAGCCACGTACGTGGGCCAACCGGTTGCCGGCCTACCTCATACGTGGCGGTCTACCTCAGGGCCCGGCCGGATTTGGGGATTCCGATGGTCCAGTAGTTGGAACACGTTTACCGGGCGATGGTCGACTTCCCGGGCCTGTCGTGGTTGGCTTATGATGTGGAATTCCGTATGCGGATTCCCCTGCACCCCGAGATGAGGTGGGATGAGCCCTGCCAGATGCTGTGGCTTCTGTACATGACTCCCACGCGCCCTGCGCCTGGAGAGAGATACCATTGTGGACATGCGGTCCAGCGAGCGGCCCCAGCGCAGGCACCCCGCCAGGTGGCGGGGCAGGGGGTTCTAGCCCGCCTGCTGTGCTGGACTTTCTTGTCCAATGGTTCCTGCAATGGGAAGAATTGCCGGTACAGGCATGAGTGGCCCTCTTGTGCCGGCCCCTATGCTGCCTCCGCCTGTCCCAGGCCTGGAGGGATGCGGGGCGGAGGGAGGGGCGGACAAGGGGTTGGCAAGACTGCCGCAGGGGGAGCTGGTTCACCGAATGGCCCCCTCCCCAATTAACATGGACATGTTGGAGCGTTGGCTCGCATTATACCCGAAGGAGGAGGAGGCGGTTTACCTGCTTCAGAGTTTTCGACTGGGGTTCCGTATTCCTTTTGTGGGTGATAGGTCCCTTCAGGATGCTCCCAACCTTTTGTCCCTTAAGGGGAGGGAGGAGGTGGCTGCTGCCAGCATTAACAAGGAGGTTTATGCGGGCAGGGTCGCCGGCCCTTTCACTGCACCCCCCTTCCCTGACCTTAAGGTGTCACCCTTGGGCTTGGTGCCCAAGGAGTTACCAGGCGAGTTTCACCTGATCCATCACTTGTCCTACCTCATATCATGCTTGGCCTTTGAGTGTTTCAGCACATTCCTGCAGTGGGCTTTCGTCCGCAGGTCAGGGTCCCGGTCTGTAGCCCATTACCTGGATGAATTTTGTTCGGGGTGAACGGGGCTGGGACACGTACACACATCTCCTCAACACATTTCAGACGCTAATGGAGGAACTCGGTGTCCCTTTAGCGCCCGAAAAGACCGAGGGCCCATCTACTAAGCTAGTATTCCTGGGGGTGGAGATTGACTCGGTAGCGTAGGCTTCTAGGTTACCGGGGGATAAGGGGTCAAGGATAGTGGCCCTTATCTCGGAGTTGCTTGCTAAACGCAAGGCATCCCTGAGGGAACTGCAGGTGCTACATGGTCACCTCAATTTTGCTTGCAGGGTGGTCGCGCCGGGCAGGGCATTTGCTCGGCGATTGTCTGACGCCATGACTGGCTTATCTAGGCCCCACCATAGGGTTAGACTCACCCGGGGTATCAGGGCAGATATGCTTATCTGGCTCCAGTTCCTGAGGGAGTTCGATGGAGTATCATTTTGGAGGTCTGACCTCCTGGCTTCCCCTCGCTTTCAGATCCAGTCTGCTGCCTCGGGGTCCCTGGGTTATGGGATGTACTTCAATGGGAAGTGGGCCTATGGTGGGTGGCCACCAGCCTGGGCAGGCACGGGTCGCCTGCGTGATCTCACGTATTTGGAATTTTTCCCTATCCTGGGGGCTTTGATGCTATGGGGCGAGGAGTGGGCCGACTCGGTCGTCCATTTCGGGTGTGACAATGCGGCCGTTGTCCACATTGTCAACTCACAGACTTCCAAATCGCCCAGGGTCATGGACCTAATGCGCCAGTTTGTGTTGTGCAGCCTGCGCCCCTACGTCCTCTTCGGGGCCAGGCATGTCCCGGGGGTCAATAATGATATCGCTGACGCTTTGTCCCGCCTGCAGATCTCCCGGTTCCGTGCCTTGGCCCCGGATGCGGAGGGATTTCCCTCACCACCCCCGGACGAGATATGGACCATTGGCAAGGAGAGGTGAACCGGGCGATTGGCTTGTCACTGGCGCCACGCACGCGTAAGGCTATCACCATGCATTCAATTCTTTCAGAGCCTTCTGTACCCAATTCCGGCTGCCAGAATCCTGGCCGATCCCTGTGACCCATGTACTTCGGTTCATGGTTTACCTGCATGCCCAGGGCCTTGCACCTCGCACCATGGCATCTAGGCTGTCAGCGTTGGCTTTTATGGCCAAGGTGGGAGGTCATGTGGATAGTACCGCTGACTTCCGTGTGAGACATGTTTTGGAGGGGTGGGTGCGGTAGCGTGGGCGTTGTCCAGACGACCGCCACCCGATTTCCCCAGGGGTTCTTACCCGATTGGCCCGGGGCTGGCCTGGCCTCTGTTTGATAGATATGAGGCAGCCCATTTCATGCAGCCACAACGGTGGCCTTTTTTGGAGCGCTCCGCATCAGCGAGCTTGTGATGCTGTCTAAGGCGGATGCAAGTCGTAGGGCACTGGAACTCGAGGATGTCTATGTTGCCAGAGACTGGGCTCAGTCGAGGATACGCTCCTCTAAGACAGATCAGCATGGCGTAGGCAGTGATGTAAGACTGCTACGGTGTTCTTTGGCAGACATCTGTCCGGTTGGTGCCCTACAGGATTTCCTTGCACTGCGTGGCACGCACCATGGCCCGTTTTTCTGTCACCAAGGTGGGTCTTCCCTTACTAAATTTCAATTTTGGAGGGTGCCGCGAAGGCACTAGACAGTGTTGGCCTCTCAGGGGCTCGTTGCGGCACCCATTCGTTCAGACGGGGGGCGGCTTCTACTGCAGCTGTTTTGGGTGCTCCGGGGCTGAAATGCGCCGCATGGGAGGGTGGGGTTCACAATGTTTTCAATTTGTGTTCGCCCTCTTCAACCTGAGTACCAGTTTAGTCACTGCACTGTTTCTCCCCCCCTTTTTTTTCCTTGACAGACCCTGGGTGTCGTATTACACCGGTGACAGTATGGCTGGTGGGCCATAGCCGCGTGCACAGGGCAGCGCGTTACGCTGCACAGGGCAGCGCGTTACGCTGCATAGGGCAGCACGTTACGCTGCACAGGGCAGCGCGTTACGCTGCGGCGACAGAGTGGGACCCCGACTGGGACTGGGTGCACCCGCACGTCTCAGGTGGTGTGGTAAGCGCGGCACGTTATGGCGGGAACTGTTGCCATCCCTTTTCTACATCAGGGATGCTGACTCGCCTGATGTCCTGGTTATGTACCTTGGGGGCGATGGCTTGGGGCGGGTCACTGGCCTATCGCGGAAGCTTGCGATTTGCAGTGACCTGCCCTACTCACATTATGTGTGGCCGGCCACAACCCTCAAGTGGTCGGACGTGATGTCGCGGCACGCTTACTGGGGAGCGTTCGGCCTCGAGGCTCTTGACTGAGCCGACGCTCCGTGAACGGGGCTATTGCCCGGTTCCTTTTTGAATAGGGTGGGGGACGCGTCATTCGCCTCCCCACCATCAGTCTGCAAAATTAAGAGCTTTACTAAGGGGATGGGGCCCATCTGTCGCAGGGAGGTATGGACCTCTGGTTAGCAGACTGGCGAGCAGGCCTGTCGACCGAGCTGACGGTCTTGGGGGGGGGCGGTGAGCCTTTTTGGGAAGCCTCCCCGTGTGGCGGGTAGCACTGGTAAGGTAAACATTTATGACCCACAGGTATCCGGCAGGTTCGCAATTGACTGGACAACACTAGACAGGTATAAGTTGGTTAAACGTTGTCCGGTCAACGACGAACCAGGCGACGGGGTGATGGCTACAGCTAGACAGCATGCATCACCCCGTGATTTCACGGATACGCGTCAGAGGGTGGGGTCATTAGTTAGATATTGACTACGGTCAACAATTTGTTTGTTGTCAACAAACAAATGGATACAAATAGATACATTGTAACAATTGCCGTCGGCAATTTTGGGTGGTACCTTACCAGTGTTACTTCGGCCTGCTTGCCTTAAGAATTATAATTGGTCAATTACCAATAGAAATTTATAATTCGGACTAGGGCATGAATCAATAAATGTGGCCCAATGCCGTTATCCACTTTTACCAGTGTCTGAGTCCTTTATTGGGGGGTGCGCCTGCAATGCAAGCGTGGCACCAAAATGGCCGCCGCGCTCTTTGCGGGGCCCCCCATCGGACGAAGGCATCCGGGTAGTTAGGGGGCGTGGCCAGCTCCTCTATAAAAGGGGTGGCCACGAGGCAGCCGAGCTGCCATTTTGCGAAGCGACGGAGCGGAGAAGTTTTTCCCCTCCACCCCCTCCCTAGTTAACAGTGTGATATTTTGGTCGCTTCGGGGCCGGGTGGGAATTTTTGGCTGGGACCCACAATTGGCTCTCGGGTCCTGGTTTTTTCGCCCATCCCACACTGTTGCTATGGTTTGATATAGGGGTTTATGTTGCTGCTGTTGACTTTGGTCACATGGGCGGGTAGCACTGGTAAGGTAAACATTTATGACCCACAGGTATCCGGCAGGTTCGCAATTGACTGGACAACACTAGACAGGTATAAGTTGGTTAAACGTTGTCCGGTCAACGACGAACCAGGCGACGGGGTGATGGCTACAGCTAGACAGCATGCATCACCCCGTGATTTCACGGATACGCGTCAGAGGGTGGGGTCATTAGTTAGATATTGACTACGGTCAACAATTTGTTTGTTGTCAACAAACAAATGGATACAAATAGATACATTGTAACAATTGCCGCCGGCAATTTTGGGTGGTACCTTACCAGTGTTACTTCGGCCTGCTTGCCTTAAGAATTATAATTGGTCAATTACCAATAGAAATTTATAATTCGGACTAGGGCATGAATCAATAAATGTGGCCCAATGCCGTTATCCACTTTTACCAGTGTCTGAGTCCTTTATTGGGGGGTGCGCCTGCAAAGCAAAACACTCTCCATGGTTGGGGTGGTGGGGTGGGAGAGGGGGCTGAGCCTAAAGAACAAGGTACTGTAGTAGGTTAAGGAGCCAGGCCATGAGGCCAGACATCCCTTATGTGTGGCTTTGATAAATATTTTTGGCTGTAGCAGGGACTGTTTGAGGAGAGATGTGATAGAATATCATACTCACAAATTCTCTTTATGACATCTGGTTGATCCATGTGGGGGGAAAGAGTTGGCTGCATCATTCCAGGGCTGGAGTATTGATGATGATAATAACAGTGATGAATTTCTCTTACCTTTTTCTTGTGGAAAAGTTGTTTAGTATACTCTCACAAACTTTATATGAGATGAGTAAACTGACACCTGAGTGAGCTTTTGTGACTTAGAAGAAACTCCAGCCTGAGGTTGTCCAGGTCTCAAACTTTGGTCTCAAATTACGACACCACACTAACATTAATGCTCTGAATTTTTTAAATGAAAAAATATATGTGTTTGGAAAATAGTTTGAGAAAGAATGAAGTATGTATCTTTAGAAAAGGGTGAAATCCTTAACGTTAGTTGGGAGCCCTTGGGATTAATTTCCTCAAGGTAAGAATGTAAATAATGTATACTTACTTTAGTGTTTTATATTAATTTACAGGGCAACTCAAAAGTCACCATGCATATGGATATTGTAGATAAATGTATTATTTTGTACAAAATATTCATCCCATTATTTTTACAAAATATTTACACAATATTCTCTAAGTTTTGGCCAACTTTTTCTATACACACACATGGAGTCTTGTCCGCTACTCATAGTGAACATGTTTCACAATATCTGTTGTTGTGCAATTTTGCCCATATATGGTGACTTTTGGGACACCCTGTATGTAAACTGCTCAATGTGGGAATAAGAAGCAAAGCTTGTGCACGTGAACAAAAGCCCTGACTAATCTTTTTTTTTTTTAAATGCCAGTAATCAATCCAATGATTTTACTTATATAAAAAAAAACTGTTGATTGTTTTAGAAGAGTTTATCAACCAAAACAATATGTTTATTTTTCAACATTATGCTATAAAGCAACACTTTTTGTAGTTTTTGCATAATCTGCCAAAAAAGTGTTCAAATTCATAACAATCTTCTTTCATGTCCCAATCAAAACCTGGACTGCCAAAACGAAGCCACTTTCATGGCTTTGTCATTGGCCAAACTTAAGTCCTCGTTGGTGCATGTTTCTGGAAGTAATTGGCAGACCAGTAAATGAGCTGGATTCTGTATCTCTTTGCATCCACACCATGTGTTGTTGTCCGCCAGCAGCCCCCACTTGATCATGTTAGTCTTGCATTTAGGGACTCCAACCCTCATGGAAAATACAAAATGAAAGATCTTGTAATCCCTCTTTCTTGCCTCAGGACATGTGAGAAATGAGGATTTATTTATTGTATTTTTATACTATTCATCTGAGACATTTTAAAGGGAAAGAAGTTCAGTTTTGCGCAGCTGCATTAACCAGGAAGGAAGTGCTCATCTTGTGTTGGAGCTGAGAAAACCCTGTGGGTCTTGAAATCCCTCTCTGACTAAATTGTGCAAGAGAGACAACATAAATTAGGGGGATGGAATGGCATTTTCAGGATGTGAGTGTGGCTGGCTGGCACATCAAAGTGTAATTATGCCCATCAAGGTACAGTGGAACCCCACTTTAAGGGTGCCTCGCATAAAGGAAAACTCACTATAGGGAAGGAAATCCCAAGAAAATGATGCCTCAGTTTACGGAATTTCCCCAGAAAGGATTAATTGGTTTTCAATGCATTTCTATGGGAAAATGTGCTTTGCAATAAGGAATTTTTGTTTTCAATGCATTCCTATGGGAAACCACACAACACATTCCTTTGGGCGCTTCTCTACAAGGAAAAATCACAACAAGGAAGCCCCCACAGAATGGTTTAATTCCTTAAAGCAGGGTTTCACTGTATTTTATTTGCTGATCCCATGTGCCTGTTGCTCCTCATTGCCGAGAGAAGAATAGGACATTGCTCAGTGCCCTGCTGAATCCCACCTTGACAAAGACTGAGCATTTTTCCCTGTGTGTGTATGTGTGCCACCCACCCACCGTGCAACAGCAAAGCTTGCTTAATGCTCCTTTCCCCTTTAAACCTGAAGAAGAATGCTTTTTAATGCCATGGGTACACTACTCTACCTGACACCTCCCGGGAGAGTATCACCCCACCCCTACTTTATTTTTCTTTTCTGACCATGATCCTTTCCTTGTGGGTAGCAAGCTGATCTAAGAGGATAGGCATGCTATGCTCACAGACAATAAGAATATTCCTTCTCTTTTTCTATTCAGTCTGTTTTTTCTTCCCCCCCCCTTTTTTTTATGATGTCTTGGGGGGAGAAGAATCAGAAGTGAGTACAGCATGTTCTATAGTGAATGTTAAGTAGTTCAGGGACAGTGCCTTGTTTTCTGAGCTTAGAGAATATTTTTTACAGAATAAGAAAGAGAATTAGGAACGTCAACAGAATGTTTTTATGCTGGCCAAGGTGTGCTGTGATACTGATTATAATTCAGCAAGCAAATCAAATGGATTTCCCCACTCAAAACCGCATGGAGTCGCTTGTACTAGAGCAGTGATGGTGAACCTTTATGAAACTGAATGCCCCAACTCAACAGGCTGCCATCTGCGCCACAGAGGGGTGAGGAGAACTTTGTGCTGGGGGAGGGAGGAAGCACTCCCATTGGGCTGCTGGACAGAGGGGTGGGATGTACTCTGTACTGGGGCAATAGCATGCATGCCCACAGAGAGGGCTCTGAGTGCCTCCTCTGGCATGTGTGCCATAAGTTCCCCACCACTGTACTAGAGATACATTGATGGGTGGACCAGGTGGATCTGTCTTTATTGTGTCTTTGAGAAAGAGACATTGACAGTTTTTTTAAAAAATGTAGATAGCATCCTCCTGTGAGGTAAGAGCTTATCATTATCAGGATCAAAGTTTTGAACTTTTAATGGCCATGCTAGCTCAGGGATTCTAAGAGATGAAAATCCACAACTCTTATCTGGATGTTAGCAGTGATACTCTGTACATGAGGATTCTTCTTCTTCCAACGGTTCTGTTTGTACTGGGTAGAGATTTCCCCATTGGTGCCAATGGCGGTAAGGGTCACAGAACCATAGAATTATAAGATTCAGCCCATGAGAAAGGACAAATCCAGTTAGAAGGGTTTTCACATAGAAGTTGGAGTGAGCTTTTCTTTACATCCAGAGTGTAGGAGTCAAGGAAATGGATTCAAAAATAAGGATTTAGCCTAAACATTAGGAAGAACCTCTGTCAGAGCTGTTCAATGGTGGAATAGACTGTTTTGGAAGATGGTGAACTCTCTTTCATTGGAAGTCTTTAAACAGATGATTGATGGGCTACCTGTCAGGGTTCCTTTAGCTGTGGATTTCCTAATTCAGGGATTCTCAACCTGTGGCCTGTAGGCCAGATGTGGCCCACAGCACCATTTCACATGTCCCCTCACTGCTCCCATCACACCAGGAAGTGTCATGTGGTGGGAAAAGGGCAAAATGGCCATCCGGCTTCGAAAGCTGTCTGAGGGAGTGTGACCCGGCCCCTGGTTTAAAAGGGTTGAGAACTCCTGTCCTAATTTGACAGAAGGTTGGATTTAATAACCCTTGGGATCCCTTCCAGATCTACATGACTCTATGGAGCATAGGAATTTATCTTCTGCTGACTCAGTCCATTGGTCAGTTAGTCACCTCCAATATCAGAAGCAATATGGGTCTGTATATCTCTTCTTCTTCAAGTGCCGTATCTGATTCCGAATATTGGCTATCATCATAGTGGTCAACCATTAACAATATAATGCACTGGCCTTCCATTAGCGTTCCTCATCACAGCATGACACCTGTACCATTAATCCAGTCAGTTTCTGGTCCGAACCCTTTGGGCACACAAAGTCCTCATTAGCCCCAGGCCAGTATTGATGAAGCTGCTGCCTTCCATCAAGATGGATTCTAGTAGGATTTAATCAACTTCGGGTCCATCATCCTTTCCTGAGGACTTCACCACCCAAGTCCTCAGGGTTGCCAGGTTAGTTAACCGCTGCGTGACGATTGGCATTGAGTTGCAGGCAGTATGATCAACTCTGTTGCCATACTAGGATAACCCGGTTGGACATTGTATATTGGGGTGGCCAAACTACACCCCAGCCCTGGCCCATGGCACCATTTCATGTGGTCTGCTGCCACCCTCACCACTACTGGAAGCAGAAGTGGACAGTCATAAAACATGCCAGCGCATGCATAATCATGCCTGCACCTGCTGCAAATGCTGCCATAAATTGTATTGTATTGAATTGTTTATTGATACCCCACTTTTCTAGTGTAAAACACTACTCAAAGCAGCTTCCAATAGTAAGCAAAATACAATAATAAGCAGAATACAATATACAATAATAAGCAGAATACGATATACAAAAATAAGATACAATGCAAAACATAAGCAATACACAGCGAAACATAATAAACATAAATACAGTACTAATGCTATGGATATACAGCTCATACAGCATAATACAAAAAAGTAATACAGACAACATCATAGTCTCACCGCCTTACAAGAAAGACTGGAGGCAGCAGCAAAGGTCTGTCAACCTCTACAGCCTTTTAAGTCTTGGCAGACAACCGGTTCCCTCCCCACGCCGGTGGTAAGGGTGACGGGGAGGTGCAGCAGAGTCCAGAATGCGGCAAGAGTCCTTCGTTGCTGTGGGCGTCCCTCCTTTATCCCCTGGCGAGGCAGGGCCAGGGGTGAAGGGACAGTGTCCGCAGGCACTTCCCTCCCTGCGCTGGTGGTAAGGGTGGTGGGGTGGTGCAGCGATGTCCGGAACGTTGTGCACCCACAACTGTCGTAAATGTGTTTATGACAACCACAGATGCATTTTACGGCAGCATTTAGAGTGGGAGGAACCACATGATTGGCCCGCTCAGCTGTCTGGGGGGAGCATGGTCAGACCCGCGGCGCAAAAAGTTTGGGGACCCTTGTTGTATATCTATTGTTAGTAAATAACAGTTGAACTCGGTTCCTGTTGATGGGCTTCCAAACAGTGAGAACAGAACACTGTTTGGGCTTCCACACAGTGAGAACAGAACAGTAAAATGCGCCGGATGGGTGCATTTTACTTCTGCTTCCCGGAGCGACGAGGGCAGCACGGCGTGGGTCGGATGAATTGCAGCTAACCCATTCATGTGGAGTCACAGGGGCTTGGGCTTCTGGGAATTGAAGTCCAAGAACATCTGGAGTGCCAAGGTTCACCATCACGGTCCTACCATGTGTGTTATGCCACAGCTATTCCGATAAACTACGTCTGTAGATTTCACATGCACAGACAAGATAATAAACTTTAAATCCCATGCCTGAATAGCAGCTTTGCCAATGGGGGATTTGCTTGCAGTGGTGGGGGTGGGGGTGGGGGGGGTGGGGTTGAATTGTTTTCATTCCAATAAATGACCCATTTTGCATCTTTGGAGGGAGTGATACTGATAAGGAATGGAGTGTACTCCAAGACAGTTTATGAATCTGTTGTATAAATGTTGCATTTACTGTGTGGGGAAAAAAAGAATGATTCGGACTGTCTGACGTTTCAACATGAAAAATGTGAGGCTTACCAAAGACTGTTTACAAACAAAGCCTTCATGTTAGTAAACACTCCAGAGTGCTGCTTTTATCTCTTCTATACTTCTAGGCAGGCATTTAATCCCTCCTCCCCTCCTCCCCTAACTATCCTGTTTATATGTCCTTTGTAATCTAACGTAAAGCTTTTGCAAAAATCTATATAGTCTAGAAGTGATCGTTTTAAATAGGCTGAGTATGGTAAATGTGAATGGCATGTCCTGTGGCCCTTTGATTTGGAGATAAGCTTGCAACGTATGCCACTATTTGCTTTCAGAGATTGTGCAAAGTGTGTTAATCTCTGCAGTGTAGCAGCTCTGGGAATTGATTTCTGAAAGATCTTCCGAGAGGAGCAGCTGGGGGAAGAGGAGGAGGAGTTTGCTGGAAAGAACATGAAACAAATTCCAGTTCTTTGGGATGGAACCAAATATTGTAAGAAACACACTGGGATGCCGTGAAAAATAATTGATCTGTGTTAAGGTTCTTGCCTTCTCCTTTCCTATTATCATGTATTAGACCAGTGATGGTGAACCTTGTCACTCCAGGTATTCTTGGACTTCAATTACCAGAAGCCCAAGTTAGCACTCCTGCTGATCAGGGCTTCTGGGAACTGAAGTCCAAGAACACCTGGAGTACCAAGTTTCGCCATCACAGTATTAGACTTTAATGCAGCTGGCTCCTATGTTAAGGCTGACTGTACTTTTAGGCAGTAAGAAGCAGCCAAATCCATGGACAATATCAGAGGCCACGGAACAGAGAGAAGTCTTCTGCTGCTGCTTTTGTGTCCAGATGAAACTTTGGACTGCCAAAATGAAGCCACTTTCTTGGCTTTGTTGTTGGATTAAATTTTCATTGTTACATGGTTCAAGGTGGAAAGCATGGAAGGAGCTAATGTAGGACCAAGAGGAAAGGAAGAATCTAGTTAGGGTTCCTCAAACTTTGCTCTCTAGATGTTCTTCGGCTTCAATTCCCAGAAGCACTGATCAGCAGGTGTACTAACATGGGCTTTTGATCTAGGTCAGCCTTCTGCAACATTAATGCCTTCCCGATGTTTTCGCGTGTACCTCTGAGCATTCTTTACCATTGGCTATTTTCACTGGGGCTGATGAGAGCTCACATCCAAAACAACAGGAGGCAATCAAGCTGGTGGATTTACAACAGATTGTTGGAGGAAACCATATTTTTGCTTTGTAGTGTCCCTCAAAAATCTCTTAATAGAAACATCTATCTGTATTTATTTATACATGTCTGTTCTTTGCCTTCCCACCTCCACAAAACATACTCAGTGAGGTTTTATTAAATTTGGTGTTGTCACTGGTGAAGGCAATGGTAAAACCATTCCTTAAATGACTTGCATATCTTGAATACCTTATTAGGGTTACCATAAATTGGATACAACTGAATAACAATTCAACAAATCACAACAATTCATTTCTTTATGTATTTGTTGCACTCCCTGCCTCCAAAATCCACTTGTGGTGGTATTAATGAATTAAGTGCAGGTACACTGGGTTGTCACTGTCATAATAGACCTTTCTTGGGCTCATACACACTGCCCAAATTTAGAGCTTCCCCCTTCCTTCTGTTGCTTTGTAACCCAGGCTGAGGTGTTCGGCAATCCATACGTTTTACTGCCGGCTCGGATCTCGAGCCCAGTTAATGATCACAGGATGACTCAGATGTGTTGGGATGCCTGGCTGGCACTCACAAATAAAGCTTGATGAAAGCTGTTTAAAGAGCCATCCCTGGGGGGGGCGGGGAAGAGGGATACCCAAAACAAGAATCATAAACTGTTGGACAGCCCACTTCAGGTAGAACTAGACTTGATAGTCCACCAGCTTGATTTGTCTGGTACAGACACTTTGTGTTTTCATAGGAGAACATTACCTCAGTGGTAGAGTACATGCTTTGCATGGAGAAGTTCAGAGGTTCAGTCCCATATCAAATGTTGTAGTGATGGGAACGATGAATCCTGAGGGCCACTGACAGCACAACATACGAAGCTGTTCCAGAGTTTGCAGAATCTTCTTCTGTGGACCACCATTCCCTGAATCCCAGAGCCAGTGTGGCCAGTGGCCATACAGGCTGGGGAATTTTGGAAGGTGTAGTCCAAAGGAGTCACCTGACACACATCCATCAATGGAGAAAATAATGACTTTCAGGGAAAATGTATGCTCGGACATGAGTAGCTGACGATGATGACAAAAGCCTGGGGACTTATCTCTTGTCCACTTTCAGTTTGGGTCAGGGCTGAGCACAAAGGTGTTTGAATGTATGCCATGTATATAATGTTTGCTTTGAGATAGGCAGGAAATTCATGTTGTATCAATAGTTTCTCATACATGTCCAAATCTACTATTTTGCAATTGTTAGGCAAGACCCCGTCCCCTGTGAAACCACAGGGGCCACCCTCACATCACAAGATTGGTCTGAGATGTTGGGAAACAACATATGATATGAGACAGGGTTTTGTCCTGAAAATAGAACTGCAGTATATTAGCAAGAAGGGGCCATCTGGGGGCTTGAGGGTGTGACACAAGATAGTTGTGGCAGTGGTACCAAAGTGGTTTCTCTTCATAAGCCCATTTTTCTCCTTCTCCAGTGTATTTTTCAGAGATGAAGGTGATCTTATGGCCAGCTTTCATGCAAAGCCCATTGTGGCTAGGGCCAGTTCAGTTTATGCTGATTTTTTTTTTGTGGTGCATTGGGCATTGGTCACTATCATGGCTGCAGGGGAGGAGGGAAGAGATGAAGGAGGGAAGCAGACTTGTAAAAGGATGGATGGAAAGTTGAGCCAGACTGACTGAGATAAAAGAGGTTAGGTGTGGGGGGGATACAATAGAAATCCAGCCTTTTAAACTGCATTTCAGGATGGCAGAGAAACAAACTAGGCAGTCATATCTGAAGGAAAATGTTTCTCTAAGGGAAATTGATTTTTACACATTCCTCTGAGAAATATCCATATTAACATACAATTTGCAGCTGCCATAGTGATTCCGTTTTTAAACAGGACAAACACGGCTTGTGCACCTTGTTTTAAATTGAAATGGTTGGTTTTCCCCTCCCCATGATGCTGATTAAATTCTGTGTAAATCATCAAGATAATTAATCATATTATTTCTCTGCCCCCTCTTTCCACCCATATTTTGCCCTTAGCCTAGGACATCTGTGGCTTTGACAGGGACCTTTGTATGGCACCATTTAATTAACTTTCCTCTTTATCATCATTTATGATCATTTATTGCTTCCAAGGGTGATCATTTGTTTGCTTTCAAGTGATAAGGAAATGAAATGACAAAATCATCTCCCTCTTGACATGTTTTTGCAAATCCGAAGCCTTGTTTGCACTAGACATTTGATAATTGAAGGCTTTCTCTCATGCACACACACCCTTTTTGTATATTACAAGATATCAACCTTCTCTCTCTGCTTTGTTCTACCTTTCCCCTTCCCCACTCAACTTTTATAGAATTATATGTTCATTTATTTACTTAGCAGCTAAGTCCACAGCCTGTGCTTCAAAAGCTAGCCAATAAAGTCTCCATAAATGTGTGGGGGTGGACCATTGCCCTGTGAGATTTGCCAGGCAGATATTAGTGTGTGCCTCTTTTGGGGGAAGTCTCAGCTAGGAGACAGGATCCAATGGCTGTAGCCATGATCATCTGATCTGCCAGAGGTAATCCCAACACTGCTGTATGAAAGGGGGAGGCATTCGCCTCAGAGCAGATGCTCCGTGATGCTCTAAGCAGCTACACACAGGAAAGAAAGCTATTCTATGCAGCGTGTTCGCGCACTGAGCCTTTACGATCTCAGTCAAGGAGGCACCTGCATTCACAAGCCGTATTCTTTTCTGACAAGGCTAAATGCTGTCAGAATGTATCACTGCTAATCCTAGATGAGTTTTCTTTTTCTTTTAAGGGAGGGCTTCCAAGCATTCAGGAAACCCCCCCAGCAGCAACGACAGATAAGACTTGCAAGACAAGCATTCTACTAAAAATTGGAGGAGTGGCACTCCCTAAAATCAAAGCACTGCTTTTCCTAGGCTGGGCTGCAAAGAGCGGGAGAAGACAAATCTGTGTTAGTGGGACAAACTGTAGTAGAGAAAGGGGAATCTCCTAGCAAAAGAAGTTTTCTCTCTCTGAGCAAACAGAAGGCGGACCTTTTGGGATGGAAAAGAGAAAGGTCTAAAAAGGCAGTGCTTTGTCTGCCTTTGGTTCCCGCTTGTGGGCTGACCCCACAAAAGCCATCTCATCTGCTCTTAGGACAAAGTGGACTTTGTTTAAGGAGGGGGGAAAGTTTCCCCAAATCCTGCAACCAACCAACCAACTCAAAAACAAAGAGACAATGGTACAAAACGTCATCTTGGTTTTCTTTCGCAGGCGACTGAGCCAAAGACCTGCTGTTGAGGAGTTGGAAAGAAGAAATATTTTGAAACGTAAGTACAAATGCTGTTGTTCTAAATGGCAAGTTGTAATTTCTAACAGCTTCTTGTATTTCAATGAAGAGAACAGTTTTTGTTTCCTGTCTGGAAGTACGTTTATGATCCAATTGCTTTATTTTGTGTGTTCTGGAATTCTAGGAGTCTGCTATACTCCGATGTTAATGATAATTTTGTGTCAAATATTGTTCTTGGGTGAAAGGATTTTTGCTGGATGCCCAGATGCGGTTCCTTTCATGTGTCCAAGATCTTTTCCCACCGAAGTGGTCCCTATTTATCTACTTGCAATTTTTTGCTTTCGAACTGCTAGGTTGGCAGGAGCTGGGACAGAGACAGACGCTCAATTTGTCATGCAGTACCCAGGTCTCAAACTGCCAACTTGCATCCTTCCAGCTAACAAGGTGAACTTCTTAACCACTGAGCCACCACAGACCCCTTGCTCCTATGTTATACCAACATAAGAGGGATGTTGGTGACCACATGCAACCATTTTCAGCATCAAAATAAGCATCCAGTGTTCAAAATATAATTATTTGTGTAGTTTGCTCTCAAAGCCCTGGGTAGTGTTTCAAAATTATGCCCATTTTATAGGCTGAAAACTGAGGCTGCAAAATAAGTCACTTGTCAAAAGATAACTCCTGAATCTGATGCAGAATTTTTTAGCCTTATCTTCCAGTTCTATAGTTAAATGCTTAGTGGCTTTCTAAAGGTTTATTAGAAAATAACTATTTTCCCCATTTTGACAAAGTGTAACAATTATGTCAATTTCTGTTTGTTGTTGTTGCAACAATGAAAATTGCCAAAGTGCAATTTGTAATATTTAAAAGTAAAAAGCACAAGCATCTAAGTGAGAGTTTCCTAATCTGGGGCCTGCAGGTGTTCTTGAACTTCAATTACCAGAAGCCCAGGTCAGCACACCTGTTGATTAGGGCTACTGGAAATTGAAGTCCAAGAACAACTGGGGGCCCAAGGTTGGGAAACCCTGATCTAAGTTAAAAAGAGTTTTTCCCAATGAGCTAATAATTTGCAATGCAACCCAACTGCAATGGCATATTACAGTATTATAGGTTTGTTCTGTATTATACGAGCCATATCTGTGGAGGAGAAGCTGTTTGAGTCAATTGTAAATGAAATCTGTGTCAAAAGTGTAAAGAAATCATATTTATAACGTTAGTGAAGTTTCACAGGGCTACACAAGTCAACAGTCTGGTTATAATTAATGTTCTGCTGTGGAATTGCTGAGCATCTTATAGAGATAAGACATCTCTGTAGAAAATGTTTAGTGAGCCAACAATTTGATATGCATTCTGAGATTTCATCAACCGTCAAAAGGTCAATGCAGGTGTTTCTTGCTTTTTTACTCACTCCAAGAACAATGAGGGCAAGTCACCAAGATTTTGAAGCCAGGAAGGATCCTGCACACACTCCTTGAGGAACAAATGCTGTTAATGCAGTGGTGCTTCCTTCTGAGTAAAGTTGCATGAAATCAAGTTGTTCACAAATAGTCCAAAGCCCACCACATGGTGGATTTCCTGTCATCTTTACTCCCTTCTCCCTAACTTGCATAATGAGGATTGAAGTAATGATCTATCTCACAGGATTGTCAAATGGATTGTATAGTAAACAAGACTAAACACAATTTAAATGCAAAGTATTATTCTAATTGTCCCTGGGTGTGTTGTGTGCATTTTGGACAGGGGTGAACATCTCATGGTGCTCTACGTAACTGTTGGACTACTTGTCCATCAGCCCTAGTCAACATAGCCACTGGCAGGTGCAGTCCAACAATATCTAGGGATCCAAAGTAGTTCACCCTAACTATATGTTTGTGCATGTGTGTGTCAGTGTGTAAAACACATTCTAGTTTTATCATCCTCATCTGATCCATAAGAGGCTGCGGTGGCTCAGTGGTTAAGAAGCTCACCTTGTTATCTGGAAGGCCGGCAAGTTGGCAGTTCAAGACCTGGGTACCGCATGACGGAGTGAGCGCCCATCTCTGTCCCGGCTCCTGCCAACCTAGCAGATCAAAAGCAAGAAATTGCAAGTAGATAAATAGGGACCACTTTGGTGGGTAAAGATCATGGGGACATAGAATGAGCCTCATTCTGGCATCCCCTGAGTGGAGTTTCTCTAGCAAAAATCCTTTCAACCCAGAATAATTTCGGACATGAAATTATTATTATTATCTCATCAATGGATCCTCATGAAACACATGAGTTGACCAAGCTCAACAGCACCATTTATCAACTTGCATAGAACCATCCTTTCTTTGTGTCCCCATTCATGCAGATAGTCACACCAGTGCCTGGGGCAGAGGAGATCAGTAGCATAAATGTGGGCTTGAATTCAATCTCTAAAATTGGCAATGGGCACCACCAGAGTGAGTGGCACCAACTTATCTGTTAGGCACTTTGTGTAATCCTGCATGGATTTCCAGGACTGTGGACCCTTGTGCATTTTATTGTGTGTGCAGTTTCAGCCAGCAAAGAAAAACATACATCAGATCTCTTTTCACATGTGAATTGCCCATACCAGATGCAAAGTGAGATAATGCAGAATGAGAAATGAAAGACCCAGCCAGAGACATATCAATACAGCATGTCGTTTGCAAATCAATCAGTTGTCCACTTTTCTGTTTTTGCTCTAATGGGAAATCCTGCCTACTAGACTTAATTTACTTTCTCCCTTCCAAACACAGTTTCAATTCCTGTGTCCTGATGAGGGGACACAGGATGCCTCGGATGTGTTGGGATGCCTGGCTGGGACTAGCAAATAAGGCTTGATGAAATCTGTTAAAAGAGCCATATCCGGGGGGTGGGGAATACCCAAAACAGGAATCGTAAACTGTTGGACAGCCCACTTCAGGTAGAACTAGACTTGATAGTCCACCAGCTTGATTTGACAGACACTTTGTGTTTTCATAGGAGAACATTACCTCAGTGGTAGAGCACATGCTTTGCATGGAGAAGTTCAGAGGTTCAGTCCCATATCAAATGTTGTAGTGATGGGAACGATGAATCCTGAGAGCCACTGACAGCACAAAATACGAAGCTGTTCCAGAGTTTGCAGAATCTTCTTCTGTGGACCACCATTCCCTGAATCCCAGAGCCAGTGTGACCAGTGGCCATACAGGCTGGGGAATTTTGGGAGGTGTACTCCAAAGGAGGAAACCTATACAAGTTCTGGTCTCCACTCTTGTGGTTACAGCTGCTGCCATACAGGAATTTCCCCCAAGCTTTCCCTTTTTGCACGCAGTCATTTCCTCAATACAACCACATTACTGCAGGGTGTTGTTTGATCTTATGGGTGAGAATGAACATTTTCGAAATGTTCTCCCCAGTGAGTGAGACTAAGGGTTTGAATTTGGCCTTTGCTTTTTCACTTTTCTGTAGAAATTTTATATCAGTGTTCTTTGCATGCAAACTGTTTTTCGTGCAAAACCCTTTATATTTTGTGTGCAGTACAACTTTTTAAAAATGCTAGACGGTTGTGCAAAAATACAAATTCTGTGTACCCAAAACAAAAGGTCCCGCCCATCTCAATGATTGATCAATTCAATACTATACAGGAGTGGGGGTGGGATCACAGTTGTTGACAATCCCCCCCCCAGCTTTTTTCATACAGTACATGAAAATCTGCAGGTGTTCAAGTGTCTTTAAGCCACTTGGTTTCAGTGGTAGGAGTGTGGATTTCTTAAACCAGAAGCCCTGTTAATTCCTATAATTAATAATGCAAATGGTCCATTGCCTTGAAAACTTTTGTAGGATGGGTGACAGTATTGTAGCTGTGGGTGTGTTTTGTCCTTAAAGTTTTTGCTGAACTTCTGTGAGCAACTGAACTGGCTAAATTAGGTTTTTAGTGATATTCGGAATGGACTAGCTCTGTGATGGCGAACCTTGGCACTCCAGCTGCTCTTGAACTTAAATTCCCAGAAGCCTTGATCAGCAGGAGTGCTGCTTGGGCTTCTGGTAATTGCAGTCCAAGAACACCTGGAGTGCCGAGGTTAGCCATCACAGGACTAGCTAATGAAGTTCTGAGATATTTTGCCATCCTTGGCCAGTATATATTTCTTTGGGATGTTTGGTACACATAGAGATGGACATATGGGTATTTGTGTGCAGATGCATCATACAGATGCAGTTCATGTGTATGGACACCCATCTTAGGTACCAGAGTAGACAACCACCATCTTTACTGAAGGAGTATCATTCATGTTCAAGAGCCAGTCTATGCTGCTTGTTGTTATGCCTGCAAGGATTTCAGGCTCCTCAATTGCAATGTTTCTGATAGCAGCTAGTGTATTTCCACAAATGACGCCATGTGGCTGCCTCCTTTTAGACTGAAAGAGAGAGAAAGAGATGAATTCTAAAAATACTACCACTGCTCCCCCCACCCCCTCCAAGTTCCCTCGGCCCCCAGCAATATCTTTAAGGCTTGTTTGCCTACTGAAGGAGATAAAAATCATGCTCTCATGTGATGCAAGAAAATACCCCCTAGCCAGTTGGAATTAACATGTGGAAAACGAGTTGTTCCTCATACCCTTTCCTTATCTTGTCTCCCCACTCCACTCCCCCCTCACCCCCAAGATGCTCCTCGTTGATTCCGTGCTCCTTTCAGGTTGAAGGCACACAGCTAAATTTAGCAACAGACAGCCTCAGAAATAGAAAAATCCATTCGGTTGTATCCTGGGTGAAGGATGTATTTCACACATTGTTACAGCAGCCGTATCTATTTTTAGCAGCAGTGTGTATGAGTTGTCACAGCTTGAATACTAATAGTTATGGTGTGCAAAAGCAAACAGGCTTAGGTTGGAAAGCATCTCATTAAGAAAATGAAACGGGAAACCCTTCTTCCATTCTCCCCCTTCTCCTCCCCTCTCTGAATATATTAAGGAGCTATAATAAGATTGGCACCATCAAAATACTAGAAGGTAAAGGAATGCGTGGGAGTAGACTGCTGGCTATTGTTATAAATTAATCAACAAAATTACAAAAAGCCTGGCAGAGTAAGAGTACAAGGAACGTGTGTTCCCTGAAGCATCTGCTCTACAATGTTCCAGCTCGTAAGGGCAGCACGGATGACTCAGACAGAGATGTGGCATCGCAAAGTGATCATTTAGACTTCTAAAAGTCTATCGACCTTCCTTCTGAAAATGTTCCTCATTGTCCTAACAGGGGGACGGGATTGGCTGCTTTGTGTTGGTTGAAGCCCATTTTAATTGGGCCGCCACGCAAGAAGGCTTGACGTTGGCATCGCGGAGCCCCTGCTGCTAAGGAGCGTGTGATGCTTTTGGCAGAATACCAGGGAAGGTCGACTGTGTAGTGAACCTGTAGTGTAAAGAGACAGGGACAGACAGAGGGAGAGAAAAAGGCAAGGAAAAGAGAGAGGAAGAGGGAGAGAGACCAAGGAAGAGCAAAAAAAAAAAAAAAGTTGGTCTTGATGAGGAAAGTCATCTCTCTCTTCATATTCCCTGCAGAAAGAAATGACCAAACAGAACAGGAGGAAAGGAGAGAAATCAAGCAGAGGTTGACGAGAAAGGTAAGGTCTCTGAACATGTCCCCTGTTTTGAATTAACATTTTGCACATGGCTAATAATAAACATCCTTTCGCAACTTGTGTGGTTATAAAGCATGGCAAGATGTACCCATTTGTTTCATCTAAATGACTGAAGCTTAGACAGGAGTGATGAGACACCTGTGGGTGAAGCCCCCCTGTCCCTTCCCTCTCCTGCAAGACATTTCCACTGAAAACCCTGGACACTGTCCAGCAAACGGTGGTCATAACCAAGTCCCCTCTGTTGCTAGGCTGAAACCAAATGATCTTTTGCTCGGGGATGCCCTGTTATTTTTGTGTAGACGTTTAACAAAGATTGGACGAAATCCGAGGCATCATGCATGCTCAACCTACAGTCAGAACACTTGTCGAGCATTTCACAAATCCATGATCTTTGTGGCTCTTTCCTATAAGGTGAAAGTAAAGAGAGCACCTTATAGCTGGGAGCCACTAGAAATACTGGAAATAAATTAAATGCTAGGGTGTAATGTTAGAGTAGGCACAGTTGAGCAGAGTTGCTTCCACATGTTCATGCTCAAATGTAAAGAGGTTTGCATGAGAGCAACCCTTGGCCAATAGTGCTTGTAACAATTGGAGTAATCAAGATGAGGCACCTAAGATCTGTATTCTTCTAATTGGCAATCATTTATTTTCATGGGGTATTTCGGTACAGCAGTAGTTCCTTGCCATTGCTCCTTATGCTCAGAAGTCAACAGCAAGCCAGCTGTCTGCAGAGCAGGATCTGTGTTCATGCATAATATTGTTCCAGGCAAATTGTATCCTGCTTATATCTGTACAGTGTTCGACTCAAAACTATGTCTTGCTTTGTTTGCTGAGCTCTAAGTGTTCTATGCAGACTACCAAGAAACCTGGATCTCGTACTTCCTCATAAAGCACTGTATGTGTCCCTCACCCCAAATTGCAAATAAACTGGGGGAGCAAGAAAAAATGCTGTAAAGTTGAGAAAATATTACAAGTTCAGCATCGTGCTGAGTCATAGGGTTTTGCTAATCTGGTATATAAAATGTTTCCATGCCAATAACCAGAATTACTATTAAGTGGGAGGGGGAGGCGAATCTGAGAAAGAGCTTCATTCATTCCTTAAAGGAATGCACAAATCCTTTGTAGAGGTTCTGAATATAGCCTGGTATTAAAAATGACTTGTGCATTCCCCAAAAGCCTCTCTCTGAATGCATGGCAGTATTCATTCATAAGAGATTGTAGAGCAGAAATGATGCTTGTGAATGGGATTCCACACCAGACCTAACTCCCTTCATGTGTTCAGTGAATGCACAAGGAGGAAATGGGATTGAACCTGCTGACTTTGCACTATCAGCATATATTGATTATATAGAGAGGAACCCCATACCAGAGATGTAAATCCTGCAGTTTTTTCATCTTTGGAAAAATAGAGAAAGCAACCCTTCTTTCTCCTCACAACAAGAGTTCTCTGGGTGAGCCTCTCCCTTTCCATGAGTTGCTCCAGCCCTCATTCTGAAAGTCAGAAGCAATTGGTTGTGATTTACATCTCTTCATGAGAAAAATTTACTTTCTATAGACCAAAATTCATAATTTGCAGCTCAAAACTGGAAGTATTTGATTATGGAAGGTTTTACTCTTTCAGTGTGTAAATATTCACAACTGGAATAATATCTTTAAGATATAAAGTCCAAATAGGTATATCCACTGCAGGGATCTCAGTTTTAGTAGGAGAGGGATTTTCTGGCAAAATGTGTGAAGAATAGCACTCCAGGAACTGGGAAACTTCCAGGGCACTAAATACAGCATTCATTAGCAGAGGTATGCTCTTGGTAGAATCGCCCACTCATAAACATTGCAGACAATGAGAGCTGAGCATTTTACACCTACCCAAATGTTCCCAAACTTTGGATTCCTAGCATGGCCACTCCTGGGCCCCGCCCCCTCTAGGATTGGAAGGGCCATTATGGCGGCAGGCGGCTGGACCTCGCCACTGCTGCCCTTGGAATTTGCCTGTGGCCAGGGTGGAGAGGCTGTTATAGGATTGTGTTGTGGTATATTATGTTGTGGTATATTATTATATGCTGTTTTGGTAGATTGCATTTTGTATATTGTATTACTGTGTATATTGTGTATTGTATATTGTGTATATTGTTTCTTTACCATGTGAGCCGCCCTGATTGGGCGCCATACAAGTGCGAAAATTAAATTAAATTAAATGGGAGTCAAGATGATTCATGAAGTTGAAATAGAAATGCATTTTATAAAAATTAAAAAAAACCATTTTTGCTTCTATTCCTAAATACAGTGGTACCACGGGTTACAAATGCCTCATGTTACATAATTTTCAGGTTACAAATGAAAATACATTGAAAATAATGCCTCGGGTTACGAATTTTTCCTGCAATACAAAGCAAGTTTTTCCATTTTCTATGGTACATTACTAGAACTGGACACTAGAGGCCACTGTCTGTAATGTAAAATAAGTGGTACCTCAGGTTACGACTTTCCGCAATGTGAAATGCCCCAGGGAATGCATTACATTCGTAACCCGAGGTACCACTGTACATAGAAACAGGTTGTGTAGGCTTTCCTCTGTGTTCCACCCGTCTCTCTGCTCCGACACGAATCTAGGATGGAATACTGACATTTAGACTTTTTTCCTCTCCCTAGCTTAATCAAAGGCCTACAGTTGATGAATTAAGAGACAGAAAAATCCTCATTCGATTCAGTGATTATGTGGAAGTGGCAAAAGCACAGGACTACGACAGACGAGCAGACAAGCCATGGACAAGACTGTCAGCAGCAGACAAGGTATACCTCTACCTGTGATCTACATTTGTTCATATGTAATAACACAGTAGAAAAATAAGACACTCTACACTCCTACAGTGAAATGAGGTACTCTGTCACAAAGCAGCTCCGCATGCAAATAATGCTACAAATTACTGTACTTGAAACTATTGCTGCACAGAACCAAAGGAAAAGGGATTTCTTTGGTTTGTAGTTTCACACGGCAATCTATGCCACTATTACAGCTCTTTTTTACACAAGGCAGCTGCTCCATGCAGATGGCATGATTTCTTGCATTTGTAACAAGGCTGGTTAATAGGTAGCTAAGGGTGGTTTTACTGTATCTGCTTAGGCGAGAAGGAGAAGAGCATTGTCCAGATCTGCGAGGAAATAAAATACAAAAATAAACCAGGTCGCTGCAGTGAGCTTGAGGCAATTTCAGAATGAGAGGCTCAGGCTTTTGTTTAAAATATTATCCATATCTCTGGTAAATCGGTTCATGAGTTGATTGGCACCTGATCTCAGGAGCATGGAAGATGTTTCCCTTTCATTTCCATAAGGAGGCATTTCATTGTCCCACATGTGGGACTCTTGGGTGACCCTGGTGTTGTTAGAAATGCCACTCTGGGTGTAAGGGAGCCCTGTTTGGCATACCAAGATGTGACCTGAGAAGACTGGGCTTGCTTCCTCCAGGCTTGAGGAGCTATAAATCCTGCATCCCATGATACACCTGTGTGTAGTTCCATACCAATTTTGAAAACTTCACAAACAAGAATTGTGGGTTGTTCATTTATTTATTTATTTTTCATACTTCTATTGCCTCCCAACTCGAGGACAACTCTGGGCGGCTTACAGAAATAGACAATGTTAAAACCCACTAAAACACATAAAACCCCATTAAAAACACTTAAAACCCTATTAAAAACCCCACCCACTGACATAAAAAGAAAGAGAGAGAGTCTCACTGTTTAAACAAGCCAGCAGGCGGGGTCACCCCTCCATCGGCGCCCCACACCTGCCCCGCCAGCCTGTTTTTCAGATCTTTCCTAAAGGGCAGCAATTCCATCTGCAGCCGCAATTCCACTGATAGGAATTCCATAGGGCCGGTGCGGACACAAAAAAGGCCCTCCTTCTTGTGCTAGAGAGACGAGCCCCTCTAGCCAATGGTACAATTAGAGAGCCCCTTCGGTCTGCTCTGGTTGGATGGACAGATGTTCTTGGGGCCACACGGTCTCTTAGGTATTGTTGGGGAAGAAGCATATCAGAAAGTTTCTCTCTTGCTCTTCTTGTGAGCATTTTTTATTTGCAAGGATTTCTTTTAAAAAATACAGGCTGCAGTCAAGAATAGCTGAATAGCCCACCTTCCATTGGAAGAGGGTCAATCTGTTCTATCATTATTGCCATTACACGGTTTGATTCCCCTTCATGCTGGTCAGGTATAAAGCTCTGTGGGTGAGCACACACATGCACACTTGTGTCATTTCTATCCAGCTTTTGATGTATGCATGAATTTAAATCTTAGGATGCTTTTTGTTAAGCTATTGGAAACTTCTGCAGGGTTTACCTACCTTTGTGCAGGGCAGAGAATGAAAACCTGAGTGCACAGCAAACTAGTGATATCAGTTGAGAAAGCCACTGCTTAGTTTGGCTACATGCAAAACATAACTCAGTAGATATGACTCCATGTTGTGAAACAGCAATACAGTGGAACGTCATACAACAATCGCCCCATATAACAACGAAATCGCATAACAATTAGGTTTATTGGGGGAAATGGTGTCCCACATAACAATTTTCCCTATGGAAAAAAATCGTACAAAATTTTTCAATGGGAAAAACCACGTAGCAAAAAAAAATCGCTCTACGATGCATCCCATAGGGAAAATCGCTATACAGTACGATGCATGTATCGTATAGCAATTGTTTCGTATAACAATGAGCCATGTGGAACGGATTAAAATTGTTGTATGAGGTACCACTGTATGTTGCCTCTGTTAGACTTCTTTTTTAAAAGATGCCTTTTCTTGCTGTCTTTAAAGCTCAATTTAACCTTGCTTTCTTTTAAACATCATAGGCAGCCATTCGCAAAGAGTTAAATGAATACAAAAGTAACGAAATGGAGGTGCATGCATCAAGCAAGCATTTGACAAGGTTAGTGGCCTAGATATTTATTTTTCTGTTATCTGCAACAATTCTTTTTGATCTTGCCTTTAGAAACAATAAAAGTGGTTCTTCCATTACTACTGCTGCTATCATCTGTTGCTATTGTGCTGCCTGGGACTCATGTGAGGTGTCATTTAAAACATTTAAAGAGCACCACATGGAGGAAAGAAATGGTTGGCTTTATATAGGAAAGAGAGGAGGAAAATCATACAGCTGATTAATCTGTGAATAGATTCTTTCATGTGACCATGATTGAAATCCTGTTACTTAGCATGAAAAATCCTACCAGAATAGGCTAACTGAAAGACTGGGAAGTTGGTGAGTCAACTCCTCAATAGGTCCCATCGATTCAAATAGATTAACTCTAGTTGCAATGTAGGGCTTCACTACATGGGGGGAAATGTGGGAAATACTTTGTGTAGGCTGTTTTGTAGGCTGGGGTACTGCAGTGGCTCAAGTCGCTAAGACGCTGACTGGGAAGCAGAAGGTCAGCAGTTCGATTCCCGAGTACTGCAGGACGGAAATGAGCTCCCGTCTTCATCCCAGCTCCTGCCAACCTAGCAGTTCGAAAGCAAGAAATGGCAAGTAGATAAATAGGGACCACTTCGGTGGGAAGGTAAACAGCGTTCCGTGCGCTCCGGTGTCTAGTCATGCCTGCCACATGACCACGGAAACGTCTGCAGAAGCAGACAGCGCTGGCTCTTCGGCTTAGAAACAGAGATGAGCACTGCACCCTAGAGTCGGATACAACTGGCTTTCGAGCAAGGGAAACCTTTACCTTTACCTAGGCTGTTTTGCATTTTTTTTACATTGACTACACCAAACAATAGGAAATGTGAATCAGCCCAAAGTCCCACAGCCCCAATCTATAGTTTCTCCTACCCATCATAGACCTTTCTAATTTAAAAAAAATCCTTTTGCTTTAGTTCAAAGCATGTAATTATTTTTGAACTAATTTAGAAAGGGGGGAAAAGCAAGAGGGCATGAACACACACAAAGCAGTGCTTTGACAAAGCACCTTCCCCTTCCCCTCTGGCTCTCCCTTCCTCCTCTCTTATGTGTGCACACATATACACAAACGTGCATATGTATGTGCTTACACACACATGCAGTGCAAGTACTCACCTCTCTCTGCAAAGCCTCTCCTCATACAATATATTTCTTTTTCCCCTAACAGCTGCCTCTGGGTTGGGCAGACTTGGTTTTTAAATTTAAAAAAAGTCTTCCTAAGGAAGTTCCTGTGAACTTTGCCAGCTACATGAACTTCAAGTGGAACTGCAAATAGAAAGCATTCCCTTCCCTTTTGCTTATATAAAAAAGAACTGAGTGTCTCGTTGAAACTTTATAGTGAGAGGACTTGAGTTATTTTGCATTTCCCTCACTATACAGAAGCATTCTTAAGAACATAAGAACATAAGAACAGCCTTGCTGGAACAGGCCACAGCCCATCCAGTCCAGCATTCTGTCTCACACAGTGGCTCACCATTTCCTTCAGGGTATTCCCAAGGAGATGCCTTCACCTGCTTAGGATTCCATGGAAATGGCTTTGAGAGATATCCTGCCTATCTCTCCAACCCGGAGGTTGTCCTTAGGTAGCCATAATTATAGCCATTGATAGCCTTGTCCTCCATGAACTTGTCTAATCCTTTCTTAAAGCTGTCAAGACTGACAGCTGTCACCACTTCTTCTGGCAGGGAGTTCCATAGACCAGTAATTCTCTGGGTGAAAAAGTACTTTCTCTTATTTGTTTGAGAACTAGTACCCAAAAGTTTCATGGAGTGTCCCCTAGTTCTAGTGTTGTGCGATAGGGAAAACAGTTTTTCCTTATCCACTTTGTCCACACCGTGCATGATTTTATAAACTTCAATCAGGTCACCTCTTAGACGCCGTCGTTCAAGAGTGAAAAGGCCCAAACGTTGCAGCCTCAGATGGTAAGGAAGGTGTTCCAGTCCCCTAATCATTCTGGTTGCCCTCCTCTGTACTTTCTCCAACTCCATAATATCCTTCTGGAGGTATGGCGACCAGAACTGTACACAGTATTCCAGATGGGGCCTCACCATAGATTTATAAAGAGGCAAAATGACACTTGCTGACTTATTTTCTATACCCTTCCTAATGATCCCTAACATTGAGTTTGCTTTTTTCACTGCTGAGGCACACTGGGTTGACACCTTCATTGAGCTGTCCACCAGGACACCAAGGTCCCTTTCCTGGTTTGTCGCAGAGAGTTCAGACCTCATCAGTTTATAAATGTAATTGGGGTTTTTTGCCCCAACATGCATCACTCTGCACTTACTGATGTTGAAGCTCATTTGCCACTGTTTTGCCCACTCCCCCAGTGTCAAGAGATCCCTCTGGAGCTCTTCACAATCTCTCACAGTTTTCACTACCCTGTATAATTTAGTGTCGTCAGCAAATTTGGCTACCTTGCTTTTTACTCCTACCTCTAGATCATTTATGAAGAGGTTGAAAAGCAGGGGTCCCAGTACTGAACCTTGGGGGACCCCACTCTTTACTTCCCTCCACTTGGAGAAGTGTCCATTTAGTGCTACCCTCTGTTTCCTGTCCCTTAGCCAGTTGCTGATCCAGGACAAGACCTGTCCCTTTATTCCATGACTGGTAAATTTATTCAAGAGCCTTTGGTGTGGGACCTTGTCAAAAGCCTTCTGAAAGTCCAGATAAACAATGTCAACTGGATCCCCCTTATCCACATGCTTGTTGACACTCTCAAAAAATTCCAACAGATTAGTGAGGCATGATTTGCCCTTGCAAAAGCCATGTTGGCTCTCCTTTAGCAGCGCCTCCTCTTCTATGTACCTATTAATTCTATCTTTTAGGATGGTTTCCATCACTTTACCTGGGACACATGTCAAACTGACAGGCCGGTAATTTCCTGGATCACCCCTGGATCCTTTTTTGAAAATTGGTGTTACATTCGCTACCTTCCAGTCATCAGGCACAAAGCCTGATTTGAGGGAAAGATTATATATTTTGGCTAGGATATCAGCAATTTCATCTTTAAGTTCCCTGAGAACTCGTGGATGGATGCCATCTGGTCCTGGGGATTTGTTAGTGTTTAGCTTAACAAGACATGCAAGGACCTCCTCCCTGGTTATTTCTATCTTGCTTAATTCTTCGGTTTCCCTCCCTACGAAGATAGGTTCTGTTTTGGGCATGTGGTCTCTATCTTCTTCAGTGAATACTGAAGCAAAGAATTCATTGAGTCTCTCTGCAATCTCTGTTTCCTCTTTAATAACCCCTTGCCTTCCATTGTCATCTAATGGTCCAATGGCCTTCCTAGTTGGGTTCTTACTTCTAATGTACTTAAAGAAGTCTTTGTTATTCCTCTGAGTATTTTTAGCTATACGCTCCTCAAAGTCTTGCTTTGCTTTCCTGATTGTTGCCTTGCATTTGTTCTGCCAGAATTTATGTTTCTGCCTGCTGTCCTCATTTGGACAAGCCTTCCATCTTCTAAATGAGCTTTTCTTGCTCTTGATCACTTCCCGAACAGCTCCTGTAAGCCACATTGGAGTCCTCTTGGACCTGGCAGTGCCCTTTTTCCTTTTGGGTATGCATTCCAATTGGGCCTCTGTTATTGTTTTTGTAAACAGCCTCCATGCCACTTGGAGTGTTTGGACTCTCTCAATTTTCCCTTTCAGTTTCTTTTTTACTAGTTTCCTCATCTTTGGGAAATTTCCTTTTTGAAAATTTAAGGTCTCTGTGTTAGATTCTTACCTTAGCATGGTATGTTACAACTAGAATAGGCCCATTTCAATCAATTTAACCTATTGAGACTCCAAATTCCCATTGATTCAATAATTCTGTACTAGCTAGACCAGGGGTTTCCAACTTTTTCACACTGAAGGCTGGACCACAGCCCCTGGACAGCTGAGCGGGCCAGTCATGTGGTTCCTCCCACCATAAACACTGCCATAAAACATGTCCGCGGCTGTCATAAACACATTTGCAACAGCTATGGGTGCATTTACAGCACTGTTTCTGGCAGGTGCGGGTGAGTTTATGCAGGCATGGGCACATTTTATGGCTGTCGTAAACATGTCCATTTCCACGTCCGGTAGCGGTGAGGGTAGCGGTGGGCCACATGAATTGGTGCTGCGTCTGGCCTGTGGGCTGTAGTTTGGCCACCCCAGAGCTAGACGTACTATGAGAAGCATCAGGATTTCAAGCAATATTGCCAATTAATGAGTTTGAAGAAAAGATTTTGAGTGGATTTTAGCAAAAGTGCATTTAGAAGTAAATTTAGAAGCTTTTCCTCAGTGATATAGTTCTGACAGAAACCAAAAGTTTGTCTATGGCTTGAAAGAAAGAAATTAAAAAGGAAACTTTTCTTCAGCAAGATTACTTGTGATACAAATTTTGAAGAAATGTCAGTGCCACTAATTTGTCTTCCTTCTGGCCCCTAGATTCCACAGGCCATAGAGATTTTCTTCTGAGAAGAATTTGTCTACTTTTTTTGATACCACTACTGATCAAACATCAGGGAAAGCATGGAGGCCTTTCCTTGAGGTTCAGTCAACGACAAGCCAAGGTTTCTAGTTCAAGAAGGACTCTGCAGGTTAACTCTCTGCAGCATGCACTAACGAACGGGGATCTACTGCGAAGATGGCCTTTGCCTTGGAACAGCATCACCTGTGGAGTGGGAGAATTAGCGGGAAACAATTGAAGCCCTGCTCATCAAAACGGACACTACTGCTCTTCTTTTACCACTTGTTTAAACTGTATTGCAGCCTATCTTGGGAAGGAAGATGTTGTGCATGTACAGGCTTTACCATTCCAAGGCCTCTTGACATAACGGACATGACGCACACCGTCATTCAGTATTATCATGGTGACAAGACATTTGGAACTTATCACTATTAGTTTGTATAAAACATTTAAGTTCATGTTATACGAAATGATTTACTATATTATTTCTTTCCTTTTTATATATATAATGTCTAACAAAAAACCAGAGCTGTGGCTTTTTTTGTTGGTGTTTTTTTTTTGACTCCTGTTACTCCCCACCCCCACCCCACCCTGCTGCCTCCCCCCACCCCAGTTAATTAAATGACTTACTGCAGAAAACAGACTAACAGCCTTCCACTTTGGGTGGTGTTTTGGAAGTGTGGGAATGTTGATTACAAGAAAATGGGGAATCTAGTTTCATCAGCTTTGAAGGGTTCCCTCCATATGTTTTAGACTGGGACCTATAAAGATGATTCACTGGAACAGAACGTCAGACTACATAATGAATTATGGATTACTAAAGTAATCCGGCATATAAGACACACTTTTTTATACACATTTTAAAGGGAAAAATAATTTCCTCCCTGGGAGAAGCATCACCACCCCCACGACGGCTCCTTTTACTCAGTGCCAGCTGGCTTGCAAAACCAGCTCTGGCACAATCATAAATGTGCTACTCATCCTAGTTGAATAGGCAGGCTTCTCTGAGTTAGGGAACAGTTCCCCTGCCCCCTGAATCTTTCTGCCCCCTGAATCTCCCTGCCCACCCAGAGAAGCAATCCATGGAAGGGAGGCTTTAAAAAGACCCCTCCGGCTCCAGCTGCCGCTGATGGCCATGATCCAGGGAGAGGGTGGCTTTAAAGGCACTCTGGCAAGCCCCTGCTTATGCCAAATAAACCCTTTCTTGATAATCCATCCCCCGTCCCGTTGAAGAACTCACCCAATTGCTCCAGAATTCCTGCTTTGAGGCTAAAAAGCTTCTTAAAGGTGCACCCAAAATGCCCCTTCCCCCTCCCTTTCTCTTGAGCCCTCAGAACTACATAATATTACCAAAATTTCCCATTGGAAGCCACTATATACAGTGAATACCATATTTGCCGGCACACAAGACACACTCCATTTTTCTGGGGTATTTTATGGGGGAAAGTGTGTCTTACACACTGGCAAATATGTTAAATAGCATTGGGCTAGCTTATAATAGTTGATATACTGAGCTTTGCTACACTGGACAGTCAGAAATTTCTGACTGGCATCCTATGGTGCAGCTGCCTATGGCATCTGCAGATATGGTAAGGTTCTATGACTGATGATGGGACACTAGTGTAGCAATTCATATGAAACATTTTAAGGTCTTATGGTCTGACAAAGCATATCCTACGGCCACTTGGTATGTTGACCTGTGAAAAGAACCAAACTGATTGTCCTGTGCATTTGGCAGCTCACTCTAGTAGCCCACTCATATAATAATACTCAAGGATGGACTCAATGACATTCACAAATGAAAAGCTTCCTTCTGTGATTAAATGTTTCTCCCACCAAAACTAACCTGTGACCCTTAGACATTATATTGAGACTGGAGACGGGTTCACAACATGCAAGCTATTTATAGAAGAAAGAGAGTAGTCATGTGATGCATGCATAGTAAGTCTTGACTTGGGTAATGCCTATATTACCCAAGCCAGACACTATTTATGGTGTCAGAAGTTTACTGAACCTACTGATCTGGTTCCACAAGGGCAGCTAACATGCCCATGGTACAATTCTCAAGACAAAACTGGAATGCCCTTGTTGGATTCAATCATAAATGAATGGAGATTTTATAAAATGCAAAGATCAGTACCTGAAGCCGTGTCACACAGCATCACTCACGTACTCGTGTCAGACAGGAAACAAAACAAAAGTAATAATAATAAAGACAAAAATGTTGTAGCACTTTAAAGAATAACTGCTATATTTTAATGTGAACTTTTATGGGTCAAGTCCAGTTACTCATGGACTTCAGAAACACAGACTGAGATCACACAAACAGGACACCTATGCGTGCAGCTCTAGAAAGCTGATGGGATAATTAACCCATTAAGTACACAATTAATTTCCATGTATGGGATGTTCCAGCAACAGAGGCTATTACTCTGTTTTGACTCTGCATGTGCTCTTAAGCAGAGCTGCTGCTGAGGAGAGCCAAACAAAGGAAGTGAGCACTGGTAAGTTTTGCAGTTGGAGTAGAGCTGCTTTAGAGGCCTCTACTAATTTAAATTGATAATTGAAACTGCTGAGAGCCACCTCTGTTCAAACAGAGGAAGCAGTTTGAAGCTTCCAGAAGCAGGGGGGCAGGGCCACACCAGGCCCTTCCCTGAACTGTGACTCATAGGGGCGGAGCCACACTAGCCTTTAAAAGCTCTGAGCTCTTTCAGGGTCAGCCATTTTGACTCTGCATGTGCTCTTAAGCAGAGCTGCTGCTGAGGAGAGCCAAACAAAGGAAGTGAGCACTGGTAAGTTTTGCAGTTGGAGTAGAGCTGCTTTAGAGGCCTCTACTAATTTAAATTGATAATTGAAACTGCTGAGAGCCACCTCTGTTCAAACAGAGGAAGCAGTTTGAAGCTTCCAGAAGCAGGGGGGCAGGGCCACACCAGGCCCTTCCCTGAACTGTGACTCATAGGGGCGGAGCCACACTAGCCTTTAAAAGCTCTGAGCTCTTTCAGGGTCAGCCATTTTGACTCTGCATGTGCTCTTAAGCAGAGCTGCTGCTGAGGAGAGCCAAACAAAGGAAGTGAGCACTGGTAAGTTTTGCAGTTGGAGTAGAGCTGCTTTAGAGGCCTCTACTAATTTAAATTGATAATTGAAACTGCTGAGAGCCACCTCTGTTCAAACAGAGGAAGCAGTTTGAAGCTTCCAGAAGCAGGGGGGCAGGGCCACACCAGGCCCTTCCCTGAACTGTGACTCATAGGGGCGGAGCCACACTAGCCTTTAAAAGCTCTGAGCTCTTTCAGGGTCAGCCATTTTGACTCTGCATGTGCTCTTAAGCAGAGCTGCTGCTGAGGAGAGCCAAACAAAGGAAGTGAGCACTGGTAAGTTTTGCAGTTGGAGTAGAGCTGCTTTAGAGGCCTCTACTAATTTAAATTGATAATTGAAACTGCTGAGAGCCACCTCTGTTCAAACAGAGGAAGCAGTTTGAAGCTTCCAGAAGCAGGGGGCGGGGCCACACCAGGCCCTTCCCTGAACTGTGACTCATAGGGGCGGAGCCACACTAGCCTTTAAAAGCTCTGAGCTCTTTCAGGGTCAGCCATTTTGACTCTGCATGTGCTCTTAAGCAGAGCTGCTGCTGAGGAGAGCCAAACAAAGGAAGTGAGCACTGGTAAGTTTTGCAGTTGGAGTAGAGCTGCTTTAGAGGCCTCTACTAATTTAAATTGATAATTGAAACTGCTGAGAGCCACCTCTGTTCAAACAGAGGAAGCAGTTTGAAGCTTCCAGAAGCAGGGGGGCAGGGCCACACCAGGCCCTTCCCTGAACTGTGACTCATAGGGGCGGAGCCACACTAGCCTTTAAAAGCTCTGAGCTCTTTCAGGGTCAGCCATTTTGACTCTGCATGTGCTCTTAAGCAGAGCTGCTGCTGAGGAGAGCCAAACAAAGGAAGTGAGCACTGGTAAGTTTTGCAGTTGGAGTAGAGCTGCTTTAGAGGCCTCTACTAATTTAAATTGATAATTGAAACTGCTGAGAGCCACCTCTGTTCAAACAGAGGAAGCAGTTTGAAGCTTCCAGAAGCAGGGGGGCAGGGCCACACCAGGCCCTTCCCTGAACTGTGACTCATAGGGGCGGAGCCACACTAGCCTTTAAAAGCTCTGAGCTCTTTCAGGGTCAGCCATTTTGACTCTGCATGTGCTCTTAAGCAGAGCTGCTGCTGAGGAGAGCCAAACAAAGGAAGTGAGCACTGGTAAGTTTTGCAGTTGGAGTAGAGCTGCTTTAGAGGCCTCTACTAATTTAAATTGATAATTGAAACTGCTGAGAGCCACCTCTGTTCAAACAGAGGAAGCAGTTTGAAGCTTCCAGAAGCAGGGGGCGGGGCCACACCAGGCCCTTCCCTGAACTGTGACTCATAGGGGCGGAGCCACACTAGCCTTTAAAAGCTCTGAGCTCTTTCAGGGTCAGCCATTTTGACTCTGCATGTGCTCTTAAGCAGAGCTGCTGCTGAGGAGAGCCAAACAAAGGAAGTGAGCACTGGTAAGTTTTGCAGTTGGAGTAGAGCTGCTTTAGAGGCCTCTACTAATTTAAATTGATAATTGAAACTGCTGAGAGCCACCTCTGTTCAAACAGAGGAAGCAGTTTGAAGCTTCCAGAAGCAGGGGGGCAGGGCCACACCAGGCCCTTCCCTGAACTGTGACTCATAGGGGCGGAGCCACACTAGCCTTTAAAAGCTCTGAGCTCTTTCAGGGTCAGCCATTTTGACTCTGCATGTGCTCTTAAGCAGAGCTGCTGCTGAGGAGAGCCAAACAAAGGAAGTGAGCACTGGTAAGTTTTGCAGTTGGAGTAGAGCTGCTTTAGAGGCCTCTACTAATTTAAATTGATAATTGAAACTGCTGAGAGCCACCTCTGTTCAAACAGAGGAAGCAGTTTGAAGCTTCCAGAAGCAGGGGGGCAGGGCCACACCAGGCCCTTCCCTGAACTGTGACTCATAGGGGCGGAGCCACACTAGCCTTTAAAAGCTCTGAGCTCTTTCAGGGTCAGCCATTTTGACTCTGCATGTGCTCTTAAGCAGAGCTGCTGCTGAGGAGAGCCAAACAAAGGAAGTGAGCACTGGTAAGTTTTGCAGTTGGAGTAGAGCTGCTTTAGAGGCCCGCGCGCCGTTAGGCGCGCGAGATTACAAACTAGGAACATAAGAAGAATATAGTCTTACTAGGTAGAAAGGTAGTAAACGTGTACATTTTTGAGGCCCAGAATACTGCACTTGTTAAAATGGATTCTGAGGGAACAGCTGTAGTTACCTGCAATTCTTGTGCCATGTTTGTGTTCTTGCCAAAGCACATGGAGAACTACACTTGCAGCAAGTGCAAGCTGGTTGCACTACTAGAAGAGAAGGTCCAGCAGCTAGAGGCCCGCATATCTAACCACCAACAAATTAAGGAGCTTGAGCTGTTCTTGGACAGAGCGGAGCAGACTATGCTGGACAAAGAAGAGACAGGGCACAGTTCTGAGGGAGAAGGCCCTTCACTAACTCAGGAGGGAGATGGTTGGAGGAATGTGACTCAAAGGAGGAGAAGAGTAGGGGATCACTCTGAGAGTCTGAAATTACAGAATAAATTTGACGCTCTTTCCCTTATCACACCTGACGAGGAACACACAGAGGAACAACTGGTTCCACCTGATGATCTCTCCTTCATCACACTTGATGAGATCCAGGAAGATGAACATCAGGAACAAACTGAGGTTCTCTCCCTTAATATGGTTGATGAGGTGCATGTAGATGAACAGATTGCAGGAGAGAGGCTCCTTGTACTAGGCGATTCAATAATTAGAAATACAGAGAAATGGATTTGTGATGCACATGATAACCGTATGGTGACTTGCCTGCCAGGTGCAAAAGTTGCAGACATCACAAGAAATCTAGATAGATTGTTAGAGAGAACTGGGAACGAGCCAGTTGTCATGGTACACGTTGGTACTAATGATGTTGGGAAGGCCAAGCGGTCTGTCCTGGAAGCCAAATTTAGGTTGTTAGGAAGAAGATTGAAGTCCCGGACTTCCAAGGTAGCATTTTCAGAAGCGCTGCCTGTCCCTCGCGCAGGACCTACCAGGCAGGCAGAGCTCAGAAGCCTCAATGCGTGGATGAGGCGGTGGTGTCGAGAGGAGGGCTTCAGATTTGTCAGGAACTGGAGAACATTTTGGGACAAGCCAAATCTGTTCAGGAGGGATGGGTTGCATTTAAACCATGATGGGACCAGATTGCTGGCACTCAACATCAAAAAGGCTGCAGAGCAGCTTTTAAACTGATAACTGGGGGAAAGCCGACAGGAGCTGGGCAGCATCCGGTTCGGGAAAGTGTGTACTTGAGTAGTGAGGAGGATGCAAAAATTACTGAGCAGAGCGAGGAGCTAGTCACTAGCATTCTAGCAGAAGGATGCAAGAGGCAGTCTAACAATGCAACTGGACACAAAAGACTGTGTCAGAAATGCATATATAAATGCTTGTATACAAATGCCAGAAGCCTCCGGAACAAAATAGGGGAGCTGGAATACTTAGCAATAGATAAAAATATTGATATTATTGGTATCACTGAAACCTGGTGGACGGATGATAACCAATGGGATACAGTTATCCCAGGCTACAAATTGTACAGGAAGGATAGGAAGGGGCAAACAGGAGGTGGTGTAGCCTTGTATGTCAAAGAAGTGATAAAATCGTATGAATTGGAATATCTAGGTGATTTAGAGTCACCATTAGAAGCTCTGTGGGTAAGAGTACCAGGCCACAAGGATGGTCTAACAGTAGGCATATACTATCGGCCTCCGACCCAAACTCTTGAGGGAGACTGGCAGTTGGAGAATGTTGTAAAGGAGGCATCCAGGAAGGGAAGCCTGGTTATAATGGGGGACTTCAATTACCCTCACATAGACTGGGTGAACTGTTGTTCAGCACATGATAAAGAGATAAAGTTCCTAGATATGCTCAATGATTGTTCCCTGGGACAGATGGTTGAAGACCCAACTAGAGGTACAAGAATCCTTGACTTGATCCTGAGTAATACTCAGGATCTGGTGCAAGATGTTAATGTGACTGATCCAATAGGGAACAGTGACCACAACTCAATTATGTTTAACTTGATCATAGACCGCAAGTCACTGATAAAATCTAACACAGAGACCTTAAATTTTCAAAAAGGAAATTTCCCAAAAATGAGGAAACTAGTAAAAAAGAAACTGAAAGGGAAAATTGAGAGAGTCCAAACACTCCAAGTGGCATGGAGGCTGTTTACAAAAACAATAACAGAGGCCCAATTGGAATGCATACCCAAAAGGAAAAAGGGCACTGCCAGGTCCAAGAGGACTCCAATGTGGCTTACAGGAGCTGTTCGGGAAGTGATCAAGAGCAAGAAAAGCTCCATCCACGAGTTCTCAGGGAAAGGAGAGCCAACATGGCTTTTGCAAGGGCAAATCATGCCTCACTAACCTGTTGGAATTTTTTGAGAGTGTCAACAAGCATGTGGATAAGGGGGATCCAGTTGACATTGTTTATCTGGACTTTCAGAAGGCTTTTGACAAGGTCCCACACCAAAGGCTCTTGAATAAACTTACCAGTCATGGAATAAAGGGACAGGTCTTGTCCTGGATCAGCAACTGGCTAAGGGACAGGAAACAGAGGGTAGCACTAAATGGACACTTCTCCAAGTGGAGGGAAGTAAAGAGTGGGGTCCCCCAAGGTTCAGTACTGGGACCCCTGCTTTTCAACCTCTTCATAAATGATCTAGAGGTAGGAGTAAAAAGCAAGGTAGCCAAATTTGCTGACGACACTAAATTATACAGGGTAGTGAAAACTGTGAGAGATTGTGAAGAGCTCCAGAGGGATCTCTTGACACTGGGGGAGTGGGCAAAACAGTGGCAAATGAGCTTCAACATCAATAAGTGCAGAGTGATGCATGTTGGGGCAAAAAACCCCAATTACATTTATAAACTGATGGGGTCTGAACTCTCTGCGACAAACCAGGAAAGGGACCTTGGTGTCCTGGTGGACAGCTCAATGAAGGTGTCAACCCAGTGTGCCTCAGCAGTGAAAAAAGCAAACTCAATGTTAGGGATTATTAGGAAGGGTATAGAAAATAAGTCAGCAAGTGTCATTTTGCCTCTTTATAAATCTATGGTGAGGCCCCATCTGGAATACTGTGTACAGTTCTGGTCGCCATACCTCCAAAAGGATATTATGGAGTTGGAGAAAGTACAGAGGAGGGCAACCAGAATGATTTGGGGACTGGAACACCTTCCTTACCATCTGAGGCTGCAACGGTTGGGCCTTTTCACTCTTGAACGACGGCGTCTAAGAGGTGACCTGATTGAAGTTTATAAAATCATGCACGGTGTGGACAAAGTGCATAAGGAAAAACTGTTTTCCCTATCGCACAACACTAGAACTAGGGGACACTCCATGAAACTTTTGGGTACTAGTTCTCAAACAAATAAGAGAAAGTACTTTTTCACCCAGAGGATTACTGGTCTATGGAACTCCCTGCCAGAAGAAGTGGTGACAGCTGTCAGTCTTGACAGCTTTAAGAAAGGATTAGACAAGTTCATGGAGGACAAGGCTATCAATGGCTATAATTATGGCTACCTAAGGACAACCTCCGGGTTGGAGAGATAGGCAGGATATCTCTCAAAGCCATTTCCATGGAATCCTAAGCAGGTGAAGGCATCTCCTTGGGAATACCCTGAAGGAAATGGTGAGCCACTGTGTGAGACAGAATGCTGGACTGGATGGGCTGTGGCCTGTTCCAGCAAGGCTGTTCTTATGTTCTTATGTTCTTATGTACAATTTAATAATGCAAATGAGCTTGAATTTCTCACCCCTGGCAGAAAGAACACTGTACATTCCTTTCCACACCCTGTTAAAGTACTTTCCAGTAATTTAATTAAAAGGTGTTATAAATGAGAACGCAATGAGACCCACCTAATGGGGAAGAGATGTAACTGCATAGAGAAGGGTATTACTGGAGAATTACTTCAAACTCAACAGGATGTAAGCATAAAAATCCATCTCACAGGTTACAAATTAGGGCTCTCAACTGATTATTATTTTTTATCAAGGCCTTATTTTTAAAACATCAATTGAGCAAGTCAAATATATAGTTTAATAATTAAACCCAGTGTCAACTGTTTGGGATGGGGAACCCCATCTTTTAATATGTTCTTTCTCCTTCTCCAAGTTATTGTTCCTTAATATAGTCACGAACAATATTGGCCAAGAAAAAAGAGTTAAGTGACCTCAACTATCAATTTTGAAAATATAGCCATGGACAATATTTGTCTCCTCCTGATTAATAGAATCTCCAGTTAAGATGATGGATCATCTGCCCCAATCAAAACAAGGACATACTGATATTTTCTTCTTAAACCTTAACTTCTGCTCCACGTTAATCCAAGTTTGATTTCTTAAAACAAATAAACAAATCTAAAGCATTGCTTAGCTAGCCTAGGACAAAGCCCATTACATGAAATTTCCTTCCCTGTAGATGAAACAACTGGAACAGCTATGAACAGAATTGTATTTAAAATCTGTATGCAGATGTTAGCACTATCAATGTCTGTGCTTCATTTCTGCTTCTCCAGAGACTGCTATATAGGGAGTGGGGTTCTAATGAGAATATGTTGTAGCCTGTTTCCTTGGGGTGGACACTAAGGTAAGGTACAAGAAGGGTACATTACTATGACCATATTTTCCAGGGAGGGATGATCTGTGGACTGTGGTCTAAATTTCTTACTTTGCAGGCTACCACTTCAACCATAACATTTTGCTCTGAACAGAATTCTCTCCCCAGCTTTGGTGAAAACTTGTTTTATTAAACACAGATATAACTTTTGGGAAAAGAAACCTGTCGTTACTGGATGACTTAAACTGTTTACTTATTTTGATATCTCTATACCACCCATTTAGGCTACTCTCGGTGGTTAACATGGGTTAAAAACATAAAACATCAAATAAAAATCAAACAATCCAATCAGGAGAAAATGAATTGAGATAACTGTCTTTTAAAACAATTTCAGATGAATAAACAAGACAAAGAGTGAGCAGTAACAAAGCACCTTGGACACACAAACTTCTGAACTTTTGGATTTCTTGGGAAAAGAGCCCCCAAACTGTACTCACTATTTAATCTTTCTCTTAAACTAGTAAGTCTTCCAAACTATGTGGTGTTGCTTACAGGTCTCCCAACCACGAGCAGTTAGTGTGCCACTCAATGGTTCTCTTCAGATAATGCATTTATAGCTCAGAAAGGTTCCAACAAAAGCTAGTCGTGCCCAATGGAGTAGAAAATCACTTTGCCACTGTAAATGATGCATTTCAGTAAAAATAAAAAAGGCACATGTAGACACCTCGAGTTTTCAAAGTGATCGTATTGAGTGACAGACTCTGGTGTCAACAAATAATATTTGCAATAAAATGTGAGCAGAAACCCTCCATTATTTCCAAACATACAGTTCATCCATCAACTGGGAGACAGACGACTCCAAGGGACTAAGATGTTTGTCTTAAAGCAGTGGTTCCCAACCTTTGTTTTGGCCATGCCCCACCAAACACCTCTAAAATCCTGATGTCCCCACCCCGTGACATATAATTCTTATTATTCAAATAGTGAACTTCTATTCATGTGGAGGAAGCCTAAAAGGTAATTAACTGTTAGTTATTTATTCCTGAATTGCCCTCCCCCCCAAAAAAATCAAATCCCCCCCCCCATTGGGAATCACGGCCTTAAAGAAAGAGGACTTGGTGGGGAAGAAGATAACAGGGATAAGAGAGAATGTTCCTGAAGGGGTGGAGTTAAAGGGTGAGATACAACATTGGAAGAGTTGTTGGAGGAACTGGTAGAAGAGAGAGAAACTGGAGAAGAAGGGCAGAGGGGGAAGACCCCGGAGGAGAACCCACTGAGAGTGAAGATAAAGTGTCCAGAGAAAGTGGTAAAACCATACTGTGAAAATGTACTGAATCGTGGGTGTGGAGTGAATGAGAAAGCTAGGAACGTTGATGGAAGAGGGTGAGAACACATCTGGAAATCTCAGAGGGAAGACCTGCCTGGCCAGGTGGTCCTCAAGGTCTGCTTGCCCTACCACTTGTCCTCATTGCCAGAGGAATCTAAAATGGTTTTAAAGGACTTTCATTAGACTGGTTTGAAGGACAAGATTTAGGAAGAAGCCACTGGACTAAAGAAATAAACAGTCTACCTCCTTGGAGTTGTTGAATGTTTAAAGTTGTTTCACCACAATTTCATTCTTAAAAAAAGTTTGTGTTGCACTGCAGTGGTATGCCTGAGACTTTGAGATCAAAATACAGTGGAACCTCGAGATACGAACGGCTCAACTTACAAAAACTCACGATACGAATGGAAATCTCAGGAGGTAAATTCGAGATACGAATTTTTAATAGGATTTTTTGAGATACGAAAAAGTATACATTGACCTCTAGTGGCCACCTCTGGTATTGCAATGTGTTTTCATTGTGCTTTGAGATATGAATTTTTCAAGATATGACCAACCTTGAGGAACGAATTAAATTCATATCTTGAGGTTTGACTGTAGAGGAAAACAGACAGGCCACATATAAACATAACCCCTTCCCTCTTAAAGATGCTGCACTTTCCACCATTAGTTTCATACATGGTGTTAACCTTATGATAACCACATGGCAAGATGAGCCATAGCATCGTATATGTAATCATTCAATAATAGTTATCAGAACCTTGGCTTCTTGCTACAAGAAGTTTCTGCATTAACAATTTAGGAAAATTCTCTGTTGGCTAAACCAGGAGTTTTCAACCTTTTTAAGCCAAGGGCTGGGTCACGTTCCTTCAGACAGCTTTGAGGGCCAAATGGCCATTTTGCCCTACCTCCACCATATGACACTTCCTGGTGTGGTGGAGACAGTGGGGGGCCACATGAAATGGCACTGTGGGTTGCATCCAGCTCACAGGCTGCAGGTTGAGAATCCCTGGGCTAAACCCTTGGTCTTATAAAATGTACAAAGAATGCTGAGAAAAAGAATCCAGGAAATTTTCAGCCATTTTCAACGTACAGTAATACCTCATACAACGTCCGCTTCATAGAATGTTGGATCCATACAACGTCGCCCAATTCTGGGGAAAAAGATGCCTCATGCACCGTCGCCGGACGTTGTATGAGGCATTAGGAGCCGGGTGGGAGCGAAACTGGCCCCAGCTGTGAGGCGGCCAGAGAAGTGACCGTGAGGGAATCCCCCAAAATATCCAAGCGGCCACGAGCACCCTCGCCCGAGGACAGGAGGAATGGGGCGAGGAGGAGAAATGGCGCTTCCGGGGCGGTGGCGGGAGACCCGACGAGTCTCCTCCTCTTTGGGCACTGGTTGCTTCTCTTGCTTCCGCCGGCAAGTCTCGCTCCCACCTACCCGCTCTCAACCAAGGGTCGCTTTCCTGGCGAGAGCGGGGAAGGGAAGTGAGGTGGGCAGCGTGGCGCATAAGAAGACCAGCCACGCCGGAGTCTCAATCGCTTCCCCGCTCTCGCCAGGGAAGCGTCCCTTGGTTGAGAGCGGGGAAGGGAAGCGAGACTCTGGCGTGGCTGGTCTTCTTATGCGCCACGCTGCCTCTCGCTTCCCTTCCCCACTCTCGCCAGGGAAGCGACCCTTGGTTGAGAGCAGGGAAGGGAAGCGAGACTCCGGCGTGGCTGGTCTTCTTATGCGCCACGCTGCCTCTCGCTTCCCTTCCCCGCTCTCGCCAGGGAAGTGACCCTTGGTTGAGAGCGGGTAGGTGGGAGCGAGACTCGCTGGCGGGAGCAAGAGAAACAACCAGTGCCCAAAGAGGAGGAGACTCGTCAGGTCTCCCACCGCCGTCCCAAAAGCGCCATTCCTCCTCCTTGCCCCATTCCTCCTGTCCTCGGGCGAGGGTGCTTGGGGCCGTTTGGATATTTTGGGGGATTCCCCCATGGTTGCTTCTCTGGCAGCCTCACAGCGGGTCTCCCGCCGCTGCCCCGGAAGCGCCATTCCTCCTCCTCGCCCCATTCCTCCTGTCCTCGGGCGAGGGTGCTCGGGGCCGCTTGGATATTTTGGGGGATTCCCCCACGGTTGCTTCTCTGGCCGCCTCACAGCTGGGGCCAGACTTTAGCCCCCCCCCGCTCTCACAAGGGGAACGACGTTATACAAAGCATCAGTGGCAATAATTTGGACGTTGTATGAGGCATTGCGGATAGGATTTTGCATGCCTCATACAAAGTCGGAATTCATAAAACGTCCAAACTTGTGGAACCAAGTTTGGATGTTGTATGAGGTATTAGTGTACAAGATATTTAAAACAATATTAAACTAGAGAAATAGGGCTGCATCCAACTTCATTTAGGACAGCTTTAGAAGGGTGTGAATTAAAATCATAGAGGGTGCGCTATCAGTGATTAATTGTTAAGAGAGACATGTGCTTGTTCCAGCACCAGAAAGAAGCACTGTAAAATGCTTACTGGTGAGTATAAGCTGCAGGGCACTGCTGGACTCATGTCCAAAAGGAAAAAATCAAATGGAAAAGGGGGAGCAGCAAAATGGCAAAATATGATGCCACTTTACAGACTAACAGATTTCAGTGTGAGCTTTTGAAGATCAAAACCTACTTCAGGCATAAGAAGAAACATGTCCCGCCTGTGGCCATTCTGTTCACAACTGGCTGGCTACTGTGGGAACAAGATGCTGAACTAGATAGACTTTTGGACTGGTGCACCATGGCTTTTCCTCTGTTAGTTGAACTCAGCCTCCATTGAGATCAGTGTGAATTATGTTAGTCATGAGGGCATGAGTCAGTCATGAGTGGCTTTTAATATCAATTTTGTTGGCATGTTAGGGAAATTTGGATTCAACCCACACGACATATGACAATGTGAAAACATGAAAACATAGTTTAATCTACCAAAAAAATGCCATAGAAGCATGAGAATGCTTCTCCCACAGGTCTTCCTTGCCCCATCTCTCTCATCTGCCAGCACTTCTCTCTCTATCCAAAAGCAGTTCCTGAGGGTCAGGGACTCTGGATTCATATGGTACACAGCACAGAAGGCTGTAAAATGCAAATCCAAGGAGACAACTGTATCATAACACACAAACCCATTGTAGTTCCAACACACATGGCACATAAAGTATATTTCCTCCAAAAATAGACATGTGGGTTAAGTGTTTTTGAATCTGGCTGCATTGGCCTGTGTTCTGAATGTTTACACCATTTTTTATTATGATAGCTCAGACTTTAAAGTAATTGTCTGAGCAATTCAACCAACCTGTTTTAAAAGAAAACACTACAGATAGTGTGGGCAAAATAAGCAGAAATGTTGTACTATTTGATTTTAACAGCTAAAAGATTCCTAATTGATATCTGAATTTCACAATCCATATACTGTACTTATTAAGATTTGTTATTTTCAGATGTGAACTTAAGAATTTATTCAAAGGTATAATGGGTTGACTATAGACTTAGTATGACAGTGGCTTAGTATGACAGGAACTGCAGTGGCTCAAGTAGGTAAGACGCTGACTGGGAAGCGGAAGGTCAGCAGTTCAATTCCCGAGTACTGCAGGATGGAATGAGCTCCCGTCTTCGTCCCAGCTCCTGTCAACCTAGCAGTTTGAAAGCAAGAAATTGCAAGTAGATAAATAGGGACCACTTCGGTGGGAAGGTAACAGCGTTCCGTGCGCTCCGGTGTCTAGTCATGCCTGCCACATGACCACGGAAACGTCTGCAGAAGCAGACAGCGCTGGGCTCTTCGGCTTGGAAACAGAGATGAGCACTGCACCCTAGAGTCGGATACGACTAGCTTTCGAGCAATTTACCTTTACCTTTTCCTTTATAGACTTAGTCATGGGGTAGTGTCACTGAAAACAAGGAAATAAATTAGTGATGGCTAACTGAAGTTTCTTTGATTCCAGTGTCTTTTCTAAGCATGTTGGAGTCTGGATCCAGCCAGTGAGGCTACTATATACCTCAAGGCAGTGATCTATGCAATCAACTCACTCTCACTAGGACCTGTGTTCTCCATGCTAGTGACCACAAGCCTGATCACTGATTGACTGCCTCACTGTTCTCACACTCGTGGCAATGTACACTGTTCTTCCAAGATGAGTGAGAAGCAGCGGGTTGGATTAGGGCAGTGCCGGTAAACCTATGGCACGCATGCCAGAGGTGGCACTTGGAGCCCTCTCTGTGGGCACCCATGCGGTTACCCCAGCACAGAGTTTGCCCTGCCCCTGCCCAGAAGCCCAATGGGAGCACTTACTCTCTCCCCCAGCACAGAATTTTCCCCATCCCTTTGCCCAGCAGACTATGGGAGAGTTTCCTCCCTCCCATGTTGTCATGTTGGTGCTTTGCGATAGATAAATGGGTTTAGAGTTGCAGTTTGGGCACTCAGTCTCTAAAAAGTTCATCATCACTGGTTTAGGGTATTCCAATGGGTGGTAGATTCTCAACTGCAAGGTTTTCTGCATGGAACAGATTTTCTAGATCTATTTCAACCTGGCTTCAGCCCTGGTTATGTGACAAAGGAGGCTTTGGTCTTTCCACCTACACTGGAATTAGACAAGAAATTGCGTCCTTGATTGTTCTGATGGACTTTTCACTGGCTTTTTATACCATCGTCCATAGTATCCTTCTGAACTGTCTCTCTGGGATGAGATTTGAGGCAGCATCTTGGAGGAGGAGTGAACTCAGAAGGTGATGTTGGAGAAAAGTTCCATCGTGTCTACTTGATAAAGGCTGAATTTAACTCAAAAACTAGACATAATATTTCAAATCAATCAAATGTAGGAGGGAAGGTGGCACCTTTTATAGCAGGAGTGGCCATCCTTTCTATGTCGCAGGCCTGACCACACCCCTGGACTGATGAGTGGGCCAGACCATACACCCTGGAAGCGGAAGTATTTACGGCTGTCATAAATGCACCCAGCTCTGCGTTGATGACAGCTGCGGGTGTGTTTGTGCAACCGCAGGTGCATTTTACGGTGGATGAAAATATGCCTGCTTCCACTTCTGGGTACAGTGGAGGTGGCAACAGGGCAGATGGGATGTTGTTGTGGGCTGAAGCCAGCCCATAGTTTGGGAACCCCTGTTTTATAGGATCACTTTAAAAATATCAAAAATTGCAAGCTTTCATGATTCAAAGATCACTTCATCAGGCAGGTGAAGTTAATTTGTTGCCCATTTCAAGGAGGGCCATTTGGGGAAGGTAATATGCAAATACCTGGCTTCCTGTTTTTGGATATACTATATTCTGCTCCCCCCCCATGGAACATGTAAGCATACCAGCCTGACTTAAACAACATGCCAAGAACCCTGCCTGAAGAAGTGATCTTTGAATCACGAAAGCTTGAAATGTTTGATATTTTTAAAGTGATCCTATAAAAGGTATTGCCTTCCTCCTAGATTTGTTTGATTTTATGTATGGATCACACAGCTTATCTTTGCTTATTGAACAATACTTCAAAAACACCCTTAATTACTCAATTGTTTCTTCAGAACATGATTTTTTTAAAAAAAGTTTACCTTTATGTTTTAACATATTTATTAAAATGTAATTGCCTTTAACATATAACATAAAATGCTTTATCTACACACATTACAGTAACAATAGACTTTTCATGAAAATAATTTGTTCCTTTTAATTAGATCCAATCAATCATTAGATGTCCCATTACTGGAATTATGGGTCACTCATATTACAAAAACATAGCCCATTCTTCCATTTCCTTGCATCTTTCAACACTATGTTAAAACTTTGTACTTCCTGCCATGAACAGTGACTGAAGTCCTTTGCGAACATTATGTAATTCTTCTTCATGCTGTAATTAAAAAAAATCATATCAGCATTTTTAATAAAAAGTTAATAAAAACGTTGCTTCTAATATTATTGAAAACACTATTTACCATTTCCTTAAGTAATCTTTCTTGGATTCCTTTCATGTCTTCTTTCATTTGGTGCATCTAAAATGGGAGAAAACCCAGCATTTATTTCACTTATGTCTAGCTGATGATTTCATTTTACAGTGTCTCCAAAGAACAATCAGACTCTACCATGTTTCGGCAAAAGGAAACAGGAAGGGTTTATAGTGGGGATCATGCAGGAACCCTGCTGTCATGGCCAACAAGCTACCTGTGGCAGAGTATGGCAACCAAACAGCAAGTTTGTGGGATGGAGTCAAAAGTCCCAAACATTCCCTTTCATTCTCTGAAAAGACCCTATCAATTTCTAGAGAAAGATAGCTGCTGTTGGCTGTAGCTCCCAGATTCTCACAGCCTGGCTGTCCGAATCAGGGAGCTATAATCCAGACAAGCAACTTTGCTTTAAAAAAAAAATTTGCACAGCCCCTCAAATTCATCACTTCTATAGTCTACAAACATCTGATAACTGAAGCATTCTATTAATTTGTTGAAGATTTGTTTTCAAAAGTACAGAAAAGAAAACATACTTTATGCTTTTGTATAATTTACTGTTCTGGTTTGCCTGCATGGTCAGTCTGTTAGTATTTTGCAAGATAAGAAGAATGAATCATGCAAAGGTATAACATGTGACTTCCTTGTGGGTAGGTAATGCTGTGGCATCTTTGATCTGGGAGCAATTCCATACTTTAAATATGTCACGACAGAGTTAGAACAGAATCACTTGCCAGCTGAACCTGACTGCAAAGATACAATGCTATGATATGAAGTCATGCTGCTTCCACTGAGTGTTGTAGCTAGGCAATTCTACTTTTAGATGAAAAAATAAACAAGGACAAGCTTCCAGTCTAGAAGCAGTGAAGGAGCACACATGGCTGAAATTATGTTCCTTACTGTAGCAATTAATGGAATTTATGGCATTTACAGAGCAATAGACTCACCAAATCCCCACTGATTCATGGGCCTACCCTAGTAGCAACTTACTATATTAAGAAAGAGGATTTCAGCCACCATATTTTAGAGTGTAAAATAAAAAAACAATGTATAATAATAGCAAGGAGGTTGGATTTGTCCTTAATTTACTACTATATGTGCATGTGAAATGCATCCACTCTGGATATACTGACAATTTCCCAGATGATGTTTAGCACTCATATGATTGTTGTTGTTGTTCAGTTGCATAGCTGAGTCTGACTGTATGGACTGCAGCACACCATGCTCCTCTGTCATATGCCATCGTCAGGAGTCTGCCCAGATCTACGCCCATTGCATCAACACTCATATGCTTGTTGTTTTTGTTCAGTCACACAGTCGATTCCAACCATTTGTGACCCGATGGACCATTGCCCTCCAGGCTCCTCTGTCCTCTATCATCCTCCTCAACCTGCCCATGTGCCCATTGTGTCTACAATACCATCTAGCCATCTTATTTTTGGCCACCCCCTTCTTCTTTTGCCCTCCACCTTTCCCAGCATCAAGGCTTTCTCAAGTGAATCCTCTCTTCTCATTTGATGTCAAAAGTACTTTAGCTTCATCTTTACTATTTAACCTTCTAAGGAGCAGTCAGTGTTGATTTCTTTTAAGATCGACCTATTTGTTCTCTTTGCTGTCTCGGGTATTCTCAAAACTCTCCTCCAACACCACATTTCAAAGGCATCTACTCTTCTGCACTCAGCTTTCCATATCATTGCCTTGACTATGCAAATTTTTGTTTGTAAGGTGAAGTCTCTACTTTTAACTACGGTATGTTCCCCAGGTTTCTCATAGCTTGTCTTCCAAGAATCTGTCGCCTTTTTATTTCATGGCTGCAATCCCCATCTGCGGTGATTTTGGATCCTAAGAAAGTAAAGTCTGTCACTGCTTCTACTTCTTCCCCATCTATTTTCCAGGGACTGATAGGGCTTGTTGCCATTATCTTGGTTCTCTTGATATTGAGTCTCAAGCCCGCTTTTGCACTCTCCTCCTTCAACCTAATCAAGAGCTTCTTTAGGTCTTCCTCACTTTTTGCCATTAAGGTGGTATCGTCTGCGTATCTCAAATTGTTGATCTTTCTCCCAGCAATTTTAATCCTAACTTGTAATTTGCCCATCCCTGCATTGCACATTATGTGCTCTGTATATAAGTTGAATAAGCAGGGTGATAAAATGCAGCCTTGTCTTACTCCTTTTCCTATTCCAAACCACTCCGTCATTCCATATTCTGTCCTAACTGTTGCTTCTTGACTCATGTACAGATTTCTCATGAGGCATATAAAGTGTTCTGGTATTCCCATCTCTTTAATTACTTGCCACATTTTGTTGTGGTCCACACAGTCAAAAGCCTTAGTGTAGTCAATAAAACAAAAGTAAACTTCTTTCTGGTATTCCTTTGTTTTCTCCATGATCCAACGTTTGTTGGCAATGTGGTCTCTGGTGCCCCTGCATCTTCAGAACCCAGCCTGCACTTCTGGTAGTTCTCTCTCCACGTGCTGCTGAAGTCTATCATGTATTATCTTGAGCATAACCTTGCTAGCGTGTGGGATGAGCACAATTGTTCGATAATTTGAACATTCTGTGGCGTTGCCCTTTTTTGGGATTGGAACGTATACTGATCTTTTACAATTCTGTGGCCATTGTTGTGTTTTACAAATATGCTGGCATAGAGAATGCAATAATTTGAGTCCATCATCTTTTAGGGTTTTGAAAAATCCAACTAGGAAACCATCATCTCCATTGGCTTTGTTGTTTGCAGTGCTTTTTAGGGCCTTTCTGACTTCACTTTCTAGGATGTCTGGCTCAAGTTCAATATTCTCATCATTGTGACTATCCGGGGTGTTGAGGTCCTTTTTGTAAAGTTCCTCTGTGTACTCTTGCCATCTTTTCTTAATCTCTTCTGCATCAACTAACTCCATGCAGTTTTTGTCCCTTATCATGATCATTTTCGCTTTTAACGTTCCCTTGATTTCCCCAATTTTTTTAAAAAAAGATCTCTAGTCCTACCCCTTATGTTGTTTTCCTCTATTTCTTTGCACTGCTCATATGCTATACAGGTATCTTTGCAAATTAACTATAATCAAGAGTGGCTTCCTAAAAACCCAGTAGAGGTACAAGGGACTGTTCCTGGAAGGAGAATCCAAGCACATGAGTAATTTGGCATTTTGCATGTGCCTTGGTAAGTATTTATTAATTTATTTATTTATTTATTGACTTCTATGCTGCCCCACTCACGAAGTGCGACTCTGGGTGGCTCACAGACATATCAATACATATCAACACAATAAAGCACAGTTTTAACACTAAGATATCAATTAAAAAATAAATCACAAAGTCCTTGCAGCTCAATGTCCTCAACAGAGCCCGGGGCTCAATGTCCTCAATGGAGCTGTGGGCTCAACGTCCTCAACGGAGCCCGGGGCTCAACGTCCTCAATGGAGCCCAGGGCTCAATGACCTCAATGGATCCTGGGGCTCAACATCCTCTGCAGCTTTGGCAGCCCTTCAAAAAAAACCATCTCCGGTCGGTGGCGAGGGTTCAGAGGGGACGTCCGACGTCCTCAGCCACTCAGGCCCTGGTGGCTTGGAGGAGGGCACCCCGGTAGCCCCAGCATCTCTTCAACCCTCCCAGAAGTATATATTCTGGGAAACTGAAACTGATGTCTCAAACTCTTCTACCCTGTTCCCTTCTATTGTGTAGAAATAGAAAAGACATACCTCAGATATAAAAATATCTTCTTCGCTGTCAATAGTATGGTAAATGTTCTTTTCAAACGAAGTTTTAAGATTCTGAAGTCTAAGAGAATATAGATTGAAACACTATTAAGTGTCTTTGCTCCAGCATCAGGTTGAGGTACTTAGGATAATAATAATAGGCTTGATTATGTCTGACTATATTTCCTACATTATACTATAAACACAGTGACAAGAATATAAGAGGAGACATGTAGGATCAGACCAGAAGTCTATCTAGTCCAGCATCATGACTGAGAGACAATCAAATGCTTCTCTGAACTTAAGAATGATGCATGAAGGCAACAAAACTCCCCTGCTGTTCACCACATGTGAATGTTATCCGGTAGCGTTAACCAAAAGATATAGTTAAGATATCATTGGAAGAACTCTCTAAAAAAAGAAAAGACTATGCATGGCAAAACATAGGTGGCATTCCTTGTTTTTGGTTTCCTGTTGACACTGGCATTGCTGCTGCCCAAGGTGAAGTGGAGTTTAGAGGCAATTTAGTTTATCAAAAATCCACATGCCTCTTGGTTAAGCTTCTCTGTCTAAAGCCAGTGGCTACATAAAATGTCAGGTTACCTGCCACACAGTATTAGGTATATAATGATGCTAGTCACGAAATTCAGCATAGCCACTGACTTTCCTGTCTCTGCTTATGGCAGTCCTAAAATTTAGGGAGAGAAAAGATGAGGTGTGTTCTGCCATAAAGACATAGATCACATCATTTATTTCCCTTTTATATTTGTCCTATTATGACAAAGACTCAAACAATAACAAAAAGTCATTTAGAGGCTTTGAAATATCAGTACCCTTGTAAAAGCATTGAATTGTCTGGTTCCTGCATGTGGATAGGTAAAGGTAGAAGTCTCCCTTGCTCAAAAGCCAGTCATGTCTGACTCTGCAAACATTTCTGTGGTAATATGGCAAGCATGACTAGACACCAGAGTGCACCACTGTTACCTTTCCCTTCAAAGCAGTACCTGTTTATCTACTTGTAATTTCTTGCTTTCAAACAGCTAGGTTGGCAGGAGCTGTGACATATGACGGGAACTCATTCCATCATGCAGCACTCATGTCTTGAAATGCTACCTGCCAACCTTTAATTGTTCATTTGAAAATAAGTGACATTCCAGAAAGGAATCTTCTTAAATCATGGGTTCCCAACCAATGGCCCTCAGGCCTAATCCAGCCTCTTCAGCTCATTAATATGGCCCACGGTGGCCACCCTAGCACCTCCAGAAGTTACCACCACCACCAGAAGTCCCAATATGTCACTTATTGCAATGGCAGAAGTGGCAATTGGCAATTTTTGCTGCTTTTTCCACAGCCTCCACTGCTTCCCAGGGTGGCAGGAGGCTTTTCGGAGCATTTTCACTCCATTTTGGGATTTTTTTCACCATGGCGGGTGGGGACTTCCGGTGCCAGATGGAGCTTACTTCAGTGCCTGGATTCACACCATTGAACCAAGAAGTGACGAGATGCTGCGGTTTTGCTGCCAAAATGCAACAGAGAAGCAGCAAAATAAGAATCCCAAAATGGAGCAAAAATGCTCCAAAAAGCTTCCTGCCACCCTGGGAGGCTGTGCAAGAAGCCACAAAAATAGCGTGACTGCCACCGCCACTGCTGAAAACATAAGCAGTGGGAGCAACCACGCCTCCAGCCCCCACTGCTGAATTTTTACTGAAGTAAAGCAAACAACGGTATGGCAATTCAAGCACTTTGTAATCTGCAGCTCCATGTCACTCCTGTTTGGGTTCGGACAGCACAGTTTATATAACAAATCCTAGCGTTCATAATTCCTGGCGTAGAGCAGCAGCTCATCTGTCAAACACATGTTCTGATCAATCAGCAGGTATCCGGCCAACTGGACACCTGTCCAAGGACCCAGGCCTCGTTTCTCTGCCCAACAGTTCTTTGGTTTTGCCAGGAGATGGCAGCATTGTATTACAAATAACACTTTACAGTTTGAAAATGATTGCATTAAATGATTTTATCCAGATAGAAAGGATGACACTTAGATATCTTAATCACCATCATCTGCAACTTGATCCAAGTATACGTTTACCTTATCTTAATATATCTTATCTTAATATAAGTAAGTCTAAAGAATGTAGCTGAAAAAGCTACATATAACTTCCCTATCTATTTCTTCTGCATTTCCTTCCCTTTCCTCTGCTCTCTTGTATCTATTACCACCACCCTTCCTCTCAAACACCATGTACATCATAATGCTATATACTAAAAGAAAATAACAAGGATAACAACGATTATGTTGATAATATGGTGCTGCTTTTGTGTTCCAATAATGAGAAAGCACACTGACCTTTGTTGTTCGCTTTTGTTGTATGTGCTGAACATCTCACACTGTTTCTTTGAAAAGTTCTGCAGGTAAACAATAAGTACGCAAATTTGAATTTCATTACTCTTCATAAAACAGCTTACCTTATTGTGCATTGTACAATATTGCTAAACTATACTTAGAAGAAAATGTGCTTCCATGCAAAACATTGAAACCTGGCAAGTATACCAATTGAACCCTAAAGTAAGCACTTTGTGTATTTTACTTCATTTTTAATATGAATCAATTAATTTTAGTAAATTAAAATACACCTGTAGCCCTCTGTAACATCTCTAATCACTAGGTAGAAGATGTCCTGAGCCTCCCCTAGAGATGGAGATATAAACAGACCTGGGATATTCTATTCCCCAGAATGTCTGTAGGAAGCTCCATGTGGTGCCTCCCTCTGTAGCAATTTCAATCTTTTCAAATAATGGGAAAACAGAGAGAGAGAGAGAGAGAGAGAGAGAGAGAGAGAGGAAGAAAGAGGGAAAATGCAGAGTTGCTGTTTAGTAAATCTAAGTGGGGAGAGGGAAAGGCTGAATGAGCACTAAAGATGAATGGAAAGGAAGAGCAATGCAAAACAGTAAGCATGAACAAAAGAAAGGAGTAGAGAAACATCAGAGGTGGAATCACAGAGGGCCTTGTAACCCTTTGCAAAAACAGCTTCGTTAATTAATTATCATTAGCATCTACTACTCAGTGTTCTGTTTTGGTAGTTTGTTTTCATTTATAGGAACTAGTCCTTTTTCCAGGACTAACTGAAAATTATAGCTGATGTGCATAGGACCTTTATTGTTGCATGTCAAAACCAATATTTTACTCTTGGTGTGACAGTAATAGGTAAAGGTAAAGGTTTCCCTTTATTGAAAGCCAGTCGTATCCGACTCTAGGGTTCAGTGCTCATCTCTGTTTCAAAGCCGAAGAGCCAGCTTCTGCAGATATTTCCGTGGTCATGTGGCAGGCATGACTAGACACCGGAGCGCACGGAACGCTGTTACCTTCCCACTGAAGTGGTCCCTATTTATCTACTTGCAATTTCTTGTTTTCGAACTGCTAGGTTGGCAGGAGGTGACAATAATATCATAAGATTATCACATCTTGAAAGGCCTGTGGGGTGAATTAGGAATGTGATGAGCTATTGTTTAGGAAGACCTAAAGAAGCTGTTGCTTTGGTTGAAAGAAGAGAGTGCAAAAGCTGGCTTGAGACTCAACATCAAGAAAAACAAAATAATGACAACAGGCCCTATCAGTCCCTGGAAAATAGATGGGGAAGAAGTAGAAGCAGTGACAGATTTTACTTTCTTAGGATCAAAGATCATTGCAGATAGTGATTGCAGTCATGAAATAAAAAGGCGACTGTTTCTGGGGAGGCAAGCTATGAAAAACCTGGGGAACATAGTCAAAAGTAGAGACGTCATCTTGCAAACAAACATTTACATAGTCAAAGCAATGGTATTCCCGGTGGTAATGTATGGTTGTGAGAGCTGGACCATTAGGAAAGCTGAGCGCAAAAGAATAGATGCCTTTGAAATATGGTGTTGGAGGAGAGGTTTGAGAGTCCCCTGGACAGCGAGGAGAACAAATAAGACGATCCTAAAAGAAATCAACCCTGACTGCTCATTAGAAGGTCAAATAGAAAGGATGAAGCTAAAGTACTTTGGACATCAAATGAGAAGAGAGGACTCGCTTGAGGAAGCCTTGATGCTGGGAAAGGTAGAGGGCAAAAGAAGGGGGCGTCCAAAAATGAAATGGTCAGATGGTATTGTAGATGCAATGTGTACAGAGCTGGGTGGGCTGAGGAAGATGGTGAAGGACAGAGGTACCTGGCGGGCAATGGTCCATAGGGTCACAAAGGGTCGAAATCGACTGTGCGACTGAACAACAACAAATATTGTTTTTTTCAGAATGCCCTATCCTTCCTAATCTCTTCAATAGTAATGATCTTAGGTCTTTGTATCTAAATCAATACAGTAAAACCTCAGATAATGCTAAAACTTGGTTACACAAGTCTTAGTGTTATCCGATTTTTAACGTTATCTGATGCATGCATCGGATAACTTTAAAATCCTATGGGATGAATTGCATAACGTTAAAACTCCATAGAGATACATTGTGACTGACACAGACTTTAGCAAACATTATCCGATGCATCCCATAGGATTTTAATGTTATGTGATGCATTTTTTCCCCAGATTGCTTAATGTTATGCGGTTTTAGCATTATCTGATGCAAACGTTATCCGAGGTATTATTGTAGTAGGTAAGGCCAGGTGGCTTAACAGCCAAATTTGCTCCCTAGCCCTCTCTGTGGGCTGCAAGTAGTCGCACAATGGCTGTTTTTGTCCATTAGAAAGTAACTTTCATAGTGGATAGTGGTGTCTCAGGAAATTCTTCAAGGCCGAAGGAAGTGAAATCAACTATTCTCTAGGTTTCCAAGAAAAGAAATACTATAATTTTTGATAGAAACAAGACTGTGGGTTTTCCTATTTTCTTCAGTGGAGAAGAACTTTGGTGGATATTAAAATGCCATTGAGGGCTGAATCAAGCTGAGGAGCCACATTTTGCCAACCCTTACCTAAATACTGTACACAGAAATGTAACAGTTAAAACTTTGTTAAAAGTTTTTTTTAATGGAGAGCTCTTAAAGGATGAGGTTAATATTGTTATTGTTGTTGTTATTGTTGCTGCTGCTGTTATTGTTATGTTTACACTTGTATGCTACCTACTTGCAACGCGACTCAGAGCGGCTAAAAAGTACCACATAAACATCCCAATATGATAAAGTCCACTACAAACAACAACAACAAAAGAGAGTTCACAAAACGACCAGCAGGAGAGTCCAAGGCCCAGGCTGGCAAGTGGGGGCGATGTCCAGCCCCCCAGCCCCAACGGCCAAATCCTAACACCAATAGCATAACCCCCGGCCGTTGTTGGGGCCCGGGGTTGGCGGAGGAACGTCCACAGCCGCTTGCGGCCAGCATGGCTCTTCAACCCTGGCCATGGGTGGGGTCCGGGGTCAGGGCTGTGGGCATCCTCACCCAAGGCACTAGAGCATCCTCTGCTGCTTGCGGCCAGTGCAACTCTTCAACCACGGCCATGGGTTGGGCCTGGGGTCGGAGCGGCAGGGTGTCCTCAGCTGAGTCGGCAGGCCACAGGCATCCTCTGCCACTCACGGCCAGTGAGGCTCTTCAACCCCAGCTATGGGTGGGGCCCGGGGCCGGGGCGGCAGGGCATCCTCAGCCGAGGCGGTGGGCGTCCTCTTCTGCTCGCAGCCAGCGCGGCTCTTCAACCCCGGCCATGGGTGAAGTGATGATGATGATGATAAGTTTGAATCAGCCATGTTTTTCCTCTGGAGTTTAAGAAGAGCTAGTATGGTGCAACAATTGAACTATCAGACTGAGACTGATTCTTTCAAAGATAAAATGTGGAGAACTTTGAGTTCATTGGCAGACATAAAAGTAACTAATAAATAAAATAAATATTAAAATTTGGAAGTTGCAAGTGATCATAAATTAGGTGGACAGCAGTTCACATCTTTTCAAGTTTGTCATTTTAAAAAATGAATGAAGGGCATTTCCACAGTACAGTAAACGTGAGCTCTACAAAAAAAAAACTGATTACTAAACATTTGTAAAGTTTTTTTAAATTTAATGGAATTGATGTCACCTTTCTAATTAATCTTTTTTATTAATAACAGTTCAAACAATATACTTCATAGTAGCCTAAAATGTCTTGCAATTAGAATATAATAAATATTTAATTTAGTTCAGTGTTTCTGAGAATAAATACATACTGAAATGTCTTTTTCCATATTTCTCAAAGCCTGAGAATCTTTTTCAAAACTTTCAAGCTCTTTGATGAGACAGGAATGAAGATTTTCCACTTGTTTGGCCCTGTGAAAATAAAAATAAAACCAAAAATATCAGAAGATAAGAAAATTAAAAACGAAATAGGCATGATAATGAATAACCAAGGGAAAAGATATAACCTAATGACGGAAAAAATAAAAACAGTGCAGGAGTTCTATGAAAATCTATATTCAGCAAATATATATATACAACAAATTAATCTAAGACAATATTTGAATAGATACAACAACATCAAACTACAAGAAAACCATATACAAAGAATGGAAGAAGTAATCACAGAATTAGAAAATGAATTAGTTTTTAAGAAATTAAAATTAAATAAAACTGCAGGAGTACATAAGAACATAAGAACATAAGAACAGCCTTGCTGGAACAGGCCACAGCCCATCCAGTCCAGCATTCTGTCTCACACAGTGGCTCACCATTTCCTTCAGGGTATTCCCAAGCAGATGCCTTCACCTGCTTAGGATTCCCTGGAAATGATATTGAGAGATATCCTGCCTATCTCTCCAACCCGGAGGTTGTCCTTAAGTATCCATAATTATAGCCATTGATACTCTTCTCCTCCATGAACTTGTCTAATCCTTTCTTAAAGCTGTCAAGACTGACAGCTGTCACCACTTCTTCTGGCAGGGAGTTCCATAGACCAGTAATCCTCTGGGTGAAAAAGTACTTTCTCTTATTTGTTTGAGAACTAGTACCCAAAAGTTTCATGGAGTGACCCCTAGTTCTAGTATTATGCGATAGGGAAAACAGTTTTTCTTTATCTGCTTTGTCCACACCGTGCATGATTTTATAAACTTCAATCAGGTCACCTCTTAGACGTCGTCGTTCAAGAGTGAAGAGGCCCAACCGTTGCAGCCTCAGATGGTAAGGAAGGTGTTCCAGTCCCCTAATCATTCTGGTTGCCCTCCTCTGCACTTTTTCCAGCTCCATAATATCCTTCTGGAGGTATGGCGACCAGAACTGTACACAGTATTCCAGATGGGGCCTCACCATAGATTTATAAAGAGGCAAAATGACACTTGCTGACTTATTTTCTATACCCTTCCTAATGATCCCTAGCATTGAGTTTGCTTTTTTCACTGCTGAGGCACACTGGGTTGACACCTTCATTGAGTTGTCCACCAGGACACCAAGGTCTCTTTCCTGGTTTGTCTCAGAGAGTTCAGACCCCATCAGTTTATAAATGTAATTGGGGTTCTTTGCCCCAACATGCATCACTCTGCACTTACTAATGTTGAAACTCATTTGCCACTGTTTTGCCCACTCCCCCAGTGTCGAGAGATCCCTCTGGAGCTCCTCACAATCTCTCACAGTTTTCACTACCCTGTATAATTTAGTGTCGTCAGCAAATTTGGCTACCTTGCTTTTTACTCCTACCTCTAGATCATTTATGAAGAGGTTGAAAAGCAGGGGTCCCAGTACTGAACCTTGGGGAACCCCACTCTTTAGAGATGGATTAGATGGATTAGATTCATTATTCTATAAAAAATAAAAAGTATTACCAAAATTAAAGAAGCAATTTAATTATATATTGGAAGGAGGCCAGATACCATCATCATGGAAAGAATCATTAATTGTGTTAATTCCTAAACCTGGAAAGGATAAAAGTCGAATTGATTCCTACCGCCCCATTTCTTTAATAAACCAGGACGTGAGGATCTTTACTGCAGTTATGGCCAATTTTTGAATGAATTTTTTCGGAGAGTACAGTATATAGGAAAAGACCAGATGGGTTTCATTAAAGTAGGCAAATGTTTGATCTGATTAGGAGAGTCCTGAACATAATACCGTAGAACCCTCCAATCAAAATAAAATAAAATTGGGATTAATATCAGTTGACATTTTTTAAAGCATCAATTCAGTCCAGTGGGAGACATTGACAGAAATGGTAAAATACATGAGATTTGGTGCAAAATTTTTGAACACTGTACAACAACTATATAATAACAATCAAGCTAAAGTATTAGTGAACTCAGGGATAACTGATCAAATAGCAATGAAATGCAATACTAGACAAGGATGTCCATTGTCACCTATTCTGTTCGTAATGATAATGGAATTATTAGCAAATGTGATGAGACAAGACAAAGATATAGAAGGGATAAAGGGGACAAAAATTAGTCTTTTTGCTGATGGTTTTAAGGAGGCAACAGGGTTAAAAATAAATTGCGACAAAACGGAGATGATTACCTGTAAAATAACAAACTAAAAATATGGAATAAAACTAAAGGCAAGTTTAAAATATTTAGGTATATTAATAACAGACAACATCCAAGAAACAAGAAAGACAAATTATCAATATATATATATAGGGATATTAAAGACAAAATAGATAAATATTTAAAAAAATATCCTGGTTTGGGTGAATCGCAATGTGCAAAATGAAAGTACTGCCCCTAATAAATTTCTTATTTGAAATGATTCCAGTAAAATATACTGATCAAGAATTAAAGAAATGGCAAAGAATGATTAACAATTTTTTAATTATAAAAAGAAAAGATTGAATTAAAAATTATGGTATATGCCCAAAAGAAAGGTGGGATTAGGTATAGCTGAATTCAAAAAATACTATAGAGCTTTTCAAATCAGAACAATCGTAAGATTACTCGTAGATGAAAAACTAATCTGGGAAGAAATTGAGATGGGAGATAAGAGTAATAAGAAATTACAATTCAAGGGGAAATCTTAACCTATAAAACCAAGTGTTCACCGTTGGAATTGGCTATGGGCTGCTGTGCGTCGCCCTACTTACCCGTTCCCTCCCTTCGAGAGCACGGGCGAAGTGGCTACGCAGGTCAACGAATGGTTTAAAAAATCGCGATTGGGGCATCAGCCCCACCATTGGCAAGAAAGGGAAACAACTTCATTTCCCAAAAAGCATTGCGTTTCGCCGTGTTTCTCCCAGTGTCAGCCAATCAAGATGATAAAAACAACGGACTCAGTCTTTGTTTTACGAGCCGCAACCAATCAAAAGTAGCGTTTCAAAACCTTGCCGAGCGACGGACGTCAGAAACTACAAGTCCCAGCGTCCTCCGTGCTGTGACCCCTCAGCCAATCAGGCTAAGGGACATGAGCATGGAGGAGGCTGGGAAAGCCAATGCGCCAACAACTTCCCTCCAGGAGGCACTTCGTCTCCCGGAGGGAAGCCATCCCCAGCTCATCGCGGTGGGCGGCTGGCCATGTCGGATCCTGGACTGCCTGCTTTTGGCGGCCCCCACCCAACCGGCGAGGACCTCGGCACCAGCGGAGAGGGAGAAAAGGCTGCGCCACAGAGGCATGGAAGGTGAGGCCCGGCACAGAAGGCTGCACTGGGGAAACGTAGAGTACGAAAGGCCCAACTGGCAACGGGTAAGTGGGGCGGGGGAGAGGAATTGAGGAGGGGAACGGGCCTGGGGAGCACGCCACCCACACAGGTCATAGAGAAGAAAGGGGGAGAACGAACCAACCTCCTTCCCCCCAGTCTCAGTCCCCTGCCCCACTTACCTGTTGGCAGCTGGCCAATTCGTACTCTGCGCCTCCCCAGAGCGGCCTTCTGTGCTGGACCACTCACCTTCCATGCCTCCATGGTGTGGCCTTTCCTCCCTCAATGCCGGCACCAAGGCCTTCATCGGTGGGGTGTGGGCCACCAAAATCAAGCAGCCCAGCCGGCAAACGATGCTCCCGCCCGCCCAGCAAAGGCCTCCTGGGTGTCCTCACCAAGGCTTGGGGGGAGGAGGAAGAGCTCCTCCTCCCCCTGCAAAGCTTCAGCATGTGTGTGTGTGTGTGTGTCCTCACCGAGGCTTCAGGGGGGAGGAGGAAGAGGCCTTCCTCTTCCTGCAAAGCTTTGGCATGTGTGTGTGTGACCTCACTGAGGCGTCAGGGGGGGAGGAGGAAGAGTCCCTCCTCCCCCTGCAAGGCTTCGGCGTGTGTGTGTGTGTGTGTGTGTCTGTGTGTGTGTGTGTGTGTGTGTGTGTGTGTGCTCACCAAGGCTTCGGGGGGGAGGAAGAGCCCATCCTCTCCCCATGGAGCTATGGCATGTGTGTGTGTATTGTGTGTGGGTGTGTTTGTGTTGTGTGTGTGGGTGTGTTGTGTGGGTGGTTGTGTTGTTTGTGTGGATGTGTTGTGTGTAGTTCTGTTGTTTGTGTTGTTTGTGTGGTTGTGTTGTGTGTGTGTATTATGTGTGAGTGTGTGGTTATGTTGTGTGTGCTGTGTGTATTGTGTGTGTATTGAGTGAGTGTGTGGTTGTGTTGTGTGTGTGTTGTGTGTGTGTGGGGTTGTGTGTGTGATTGTTTTGTATTTGTGTATTGAATGAGTGTGTGGTGATATTGTGTGTGCTGTATGTGTGTATTGAATGAGTGTGGTTGTGTTGTGTGTGCTGTGTGTGTATTTTGTGTGTGTGTGTATGTGTTGTGTGTGTGTGTATTGTGTGCGCGTGTGTGGTTGTGTTGCATGTATGCTTATATTGTGTGTATGTCTACCCCTCAAAACCACCCCAACCACAAGCACACATGTTATACCTGCCCGGCAGGGCAAAAAATGCTGATCTTAACCTATAAAACCAACCTATAAAACTTTACAAACTTAAAAAAATAAAAAATTTACAAAAAACAACAAAGAATTCATTGTTTTATATAAAGCACAGGGGGGAAACACCCCGGCAACGCCGGGCAAACTATGCTAGTGACAAAAATAAAATAATAAATCCATTTTTAAAAGCATGTTAGAAACATGGAAAACCGTAAGAAATGGATTATGTTTAGATGTATCCCATCTGTTGGAGTTAAAATATATAAACAATAATTATATAAAAGATAAGAAAGCATTAGAAGCTTTGGAAAAGAAAGGACTGAAGACCATCAATGACTGGATGGAAAAATGTAACGATAGAAATGTAAGAGAAAGATTATACTGTATCAATCCATGGAACTAAATTGGTTTGAGAAAATCCAAATGGAAAGATGGGATAGGGATTGGAGAAAAAATTACATTCAGGGAAGATAATTGACGAGATTTGAAGAAATAGTTGGGCAATTAAGGCAGGAAAATACTAAACAGAAAGGATTCGTAAATAGATTCTATAATCTACTAGCAGAGGTTGCCCAGCATTGCCGGGCTGTTTTAAATGGTGTTGGAAGGTTTTTGTTTTATGTTTATGCAAATGAGGTTAGTATGTAATTGTTTTTTTAAAAAAATGTTTATTTATATGCACAGACTGTTTTAAACTGTGATCATTTTTTTGGATTTGAAAAAGAGGAAAGGTTGATATATTTTTTTTCAATTATTGTATTTAAAAAAATAATGTGTTACTATGTGAATTTTTGTTAACAGGTGTACCTTGGATAACAATTTTAAAAATGTGTAAGTGTATGTGTTTTTTTAAAATATATTTTTATTATTTTAAAATAAACTCACATATATACAAACAAACATACATAGGGGAAAAAAGAGACATTAAAAAAACCATACAATTACAACATAATAGAAACAAAGAATCTCCCAGATTCAACTTGCAACATCCTGGTAATACAATATTTAAATTTCTTATTTTTGAATATGAGATAATGCACCGGTGCTATACAGTTGGATCTACAGATGGTAAAAGCTTTACCTCTCCTCCCTTCTATCTTTCCCAAAATTTACGAATTTCCGGGCCTGGGCCGACATTATTTTCTTTGGGTAAAGCATATGAGATGAAAGGCTGCCACGTTTCCCAAAAGCTACTTTTACTCTTCTCACCTCTTTTTGCTTTCATTTCTATAGTTCACTTTTCGTTCAATGCTAGCTGCCATATATCAGAATACCATTTCTCTTTAAAGGTAAAGGTAAAGGTTTCCCTTGCTCGAAAGCCAGTCGTATCCGACTCTAGGGTGCAGTGCTCATCTCTGTTTCTAAGCCGAAGAGCCAGCGCTGTCTGCTTCTGCAGACGTTTCCGTGGTCATGTGGCAGGCATGACTAGACGGAACGCTGTTACCTTCCCACCGAAGTGGTCCCTATTTATCTACTTGCAATTTCTTGCTTTCGAACTGCTAGGTTGGCAGGAGCTGGGATGAAGACGGGAGCTCATTTCCGTCCTGCAGTACTCGGGAATCGAACTGCTGACCTTCCGCTTCCCAGTCAGCGTCTTAGCGACTTGAGCCACTGCAGTACATTTCTCTTTATTAAATGTTAATTTCTCTTTCCATTGTTTAGCAATAATTTGCCTTGATACTGAGAGAAGTGTTATCAATAGTTCTTCCTCATGACGATTTAAGTTTACATCATCGGTCTCACCTATTATAACCAATTTTGGACTTAAATTAATTTTTCTTCTTAATATCCTGCTTACTTCTATTTCTATTGATCTCCAAAAAGATTGAGTGTACTGGCATTCCAACCACATATGTATAAAAGTACCTCGCGGTTGTTGACACCTCCAGCATTGATCTGTTTTATGCTTTTTCATTTGTTGTAGTCTTATTGGCGTCATGTACCATCTCCACAGTATCTTGCTATTGTGCTCTTTCTCCCTTATGGATAGCGAACACATGATTCTTTGAGACCACTTTCCTTTCCATTTGTTTTCATCTATAACTATACCCAGGTCATCCTCCCAAGTTTGTCTCAATACATTCTGTATGTTTTTATTAAAATGTAGGTATTGGTAAATTTTACCAAGTATTCCTTGCATATTTCTTTTCCCTTTCCTCACATCTTGAACTAATTCTTCAAATGTTGTTAAATCCCTCTCTTCTACTGGATTACCTTTATTTCTCATTTTCCTGTCCCAATATTCCACCTGCAGTTTTTGATACCAGTTTAGTTTCAGATTATAATAAATTTCACTTCTTATGTGTTCACTACCACACTTATCAAACCACTCCACCAACAATAGTACTTTATTTTGCTTCAAGATATCTCTTATTTGGATTGTTATTGGTATCGGACAATCACTGATATCTAATAACTCAATAATTGGGGACCACTTCGGGGCCATTTTTTTCTTTAAAGTTTTCCAAATGTTGTATGTCATTTTCAACATATAATTATCAATTTTTTGCTGAGGCGAATCATTTCCTAAAAAAAATTTCCCCTTTAACTTACTATATTCAAGCCAATCTAGCTCTGTGCTTTCTATTTTTACCTGACTTAGTCTTTTCACTATTCTTTTCAAGTGAAAAGCATAGTAATAATTCTTTACATTTAACCCTACTTCTTTTTGTTTCATATACCACAGGGACTTGGTTAACGTGGGACTTTTCCCATTGCCACAATATTAATTTATCATATTCTGCCACTCTTTTAAATCTCGTTGATATATTTTAATAGGGAGATTCTCAAACAAAAAATTAAGTTTCGGTGTTATTTTCATTTTACAAGTGGTTATTCTTCCAAACCATGACATTTTTACTTTCTTTAAACGCACTATTAATTTTTTTACTTCTTGCTTTAATTTCATGAAATTTAATTTGTATAAATCTTTGACTACCGCTGAGATGTATATTCCTAAGTACTTCATTTGTTTCTTAACTTTAAATTTATAAGTATCCATTAATTTTGTTTCTGTCTCTGTTAAGTTACATACTAACGCCTCAGTTTTGTCCCAGTTTATACTTAGGCCAGTTGTTCTTTCAAATAGGTTCAGATGATCTTGCATGCTCTTAATTTTAAGCTGAGGATCTTTTATTATTAAAAGCATATTGTCCGCAAACATCCCTATCTTTTTTTCCTATTCCTTCTATCGACTCATCTTGTCTAATTGCCGTTGCCAGTATTTCCATCGCCAGGATGAACAAAATAGGTGAGAGGGGACATCCCTGTCTTGTACCCGCATTTAACATTATTGGTTTACTATAACCCTCATTTATCTTAATTTTTGTTTGACTTCACTTATATAATTGTGCAATCACGTGTTTAAAATTATTTCCGAAGTCAAATTGATTAATTATTTCTTTAATCGTCCTCCATTGCAGAGAGTCAAATGCCTTATATATATCGAGGGCCAAGATGCATGTTTTTTCTTTTGTTTTCTTTAAATGTTCTATAATGTTAAGTAATCTAGCTATCAGCCCCTCCATTTGTCTACCTTTTACAAAACCAGTTTGATCCTCCTCTATATAAAGACTAACAAATTTATTCAATCTTTGAGCCATTATGACTGAAAATTTTTTAGCGTCCTGATTCAGGAGTGAAATTGGTCTGTAAGATTCCATCCTTTCCCTATCCTTTTCAGGTTTAGGGATTAACACAGTAATCGATTTACTCCATGATTCAGGCATAACTCCCCCTTCCAGAATATAATTGAATAGATTCTTGAATCTAGGGACTACTAGATCACTGAACACTTTATAAAACTCAGAGGGGAAGCCATCCTCCCCTGGAGCTTTATCTAATTTGAGTTTTTGTATCACTCCCTCTATCTCTTTATCATTGATCTTTTCTTCCATTATTTTATGATTATCATCTAGTCTTCTTTTTAAATTGCTGGCTATATAAGATTTTAAGAGTTCCTGATCCACTTCTTTTTCCTTGTAAAGTTCTGAATAGAAATCTTCTACTATTTGAATTTTTTCTGATAATTTATTATGACGAATCCCATTTTTATCTACCAAGACTTCTATCTCACTTTTACTCTTCTTCTGTCTAACCGCCTTCGCTAGCCTTCGCATACTCTTATTGCTAAATTTGAAACTATCTCTTTTTAAAAAGACTAGATCCCTTCTTGCCTTTCTCCATTTCTTGTCCCAACATTACCTTTCTTGCTGATTGAAGTTTCACCCAGGTTCCTTCTGCCCCTCACTTAGCATGACTTAATTCTAATTCTTTTATTTCTTTTTCCAGCTTTTTTTGTACGTCATTATTTCTTTTATTTTCTATTGATTTTTCCATAATGCAATCTCCCCTAAATATTGCTTTGATTGCATCCCAAAGAACATTAGGCGAGACGTCACCTGTATCGTTCATTTCCCAATTAAATTGCCACTTGGCTCTCAATTTTTCTTTAATTTTTTCATTTTTTAACAATGCTGTATCTAATCTCCAGCTCCTCTCAAATTTGTTGTTTGCAATCCTCATGTCCAAAAGAATCATTGCATGATCCGATACTTTAATAATTCCTGTTTTAATTTCCTCCAGATTCCCCAGCCAATTTGTGGATACCATTATGTAATCTATTCTTGTGTAAATTTTATGTACTGGGGAATAAAAGGTATAAGCCCTTTCTGAACCTTTCAAAGTTCTCCATGTATCTTTAACATCAAGTTGTTTCATCCATCTATCTATAAATCCATTACAGTGTTTACTCTTTTTGTTTACCTTTGAAACATCTATTGGAGCTCTTGTCATATTGAAATCGCCTGCAATTATCAAGTTTTTGGCTTTTTCCTTATTTATTATTGGAAGCAATTTTTCTAGAAACTTTTCCTGGTTTTGGTTTGGCACATATAAGTTCACTAATGTCACCTCTTCATTTTGTATTTTTCCTGTTATTATCTGATACCTACCCTCCTCATCACTCATACATTTGTTCAATGTAAAACCTAATCTTTTCGAGATTAGAGTGGCAACACCTCTTGATTTCGACGTGCCTAAGGCTTTTTCATATATTTGTATCCACCCAAGATATAGATTATTTTTCTGCTGAAATTTTTGATGGGTCTCCTGGAGAAATATAATATCTGGTTTTTCTAATCTTAAAGCCGCTTCTAGCCTCTTCCTCTTCATTTGACAGCCCATGCCCTTAACATTCCAGGTTGCTACACTAAACTTCTTTATACCTGACTTTCTTCATATTTACCGCTAAAGTAGTTGTAGATCCCTGTGACAAACCCTTATCCCGACTATACAAACCCACTATCCTCCCCCCTACCCCACCCTCTTCTTCTCTTGTACCCCCGGTTCCCTCCATTTGCGGAACCACCTCCAATTACTGGAGAATGGGGGGGTTGACTATTCCGTGTGGTGGTTTCTTCTTCTGTTCCTGATGTAACTTGAACAATCCTGTGAGGTGGAAAACAAGCTCTACTTGGTGTAACTATACATAAACCATTTATTAATTTCTTGATCCTGTCATATAACGTAATACTTAAAAACCCTTCAAAAAATAATTAAAAAATGTGCAGGGGCTGCCTAATCATCCCTACTAGTACCAATTTGCTCAATCTAATCTATTTCTGTTTCGGGCTCTGACAACCAGTTTTTGCAAGTTCTTCCATCATATTTTTCCATTCCTGGGTGCCATCCTTAATTAAATTATTGGATTCAAGAATATCCATACAATCAGTCTGTGTATTTATTACCGAGGTCTTCCCCATCCAGAAAATTTTTAATTTCTGAGGGTGTTGCCAGTTGTATTTAACACCCTTTTGTCTTAATAAATTTGTTACTGGTTTTAATTTTTGCCTCCATAGCTATTCTTCTTTCGATATATCATGATAAACCTCCAAAAGTTGTCCTTCATATTGTAGACTTTCACTACCCTTATGTTTTATTCTTAATTTTGACTCTAAATTTGTAAATTTTACTAGTACCGGTCTCGTTGACTGACCTGTATTCTTCTGGCCTATCCTGTATACTCCTTGTATCTCTTCTGGGTCTATACCTCTATCTAATTCTAACTGAGCTATCCATTTTAATATCCTTAATTTTAAAGAGTCGGGATTACTTATTGGAAGATTTCTTATCACTATGTTCCTTTGTCTTATTTGAGATTCTAATCTAGATAATCTCTCCTCCTGATCCTCTAATTTAATACTTCTCTCCCTTTCCTTTTCCTGTATATCTTTAAGGTCTACTTCTACCATATTCAATTTTGTTTCTACTTGGGAAACTTTTGCATTAATTATTTTTGTAAAGTTGTCTAACACCTCTTTTAAATCCTGTTGCCCTTTAATTATGTTCGATTTATCCTGTCTTCTAATACTGTCACTTTGTTGCAGAAATGTTTCAAATTTATCCATTCTAGACTCAATTTTCTTAAAGACTGCACTAATCTCTGACTGTAGACTTTCCTCTTTCTCATCTTGTAATTTTCCCACACCACTAGAGTCAGTCTTGTCTTTATTTGCCCCTTTCATCTCAAATTCTAATCTAGTCAATCTTCTATAACTACGATCCGAGGATTTCTCCCTTGGTTCTTGTGTCCACACCAATTTAGGATTTTTAGGTTTACACCGGCTCATTCACTTCACTGATCACTCCTTCTTCTACCTTGGTTACCACTCACTGATTAACCAATCCAGCTGCTCTCCCTGTTCTAATTGCCCCCTCCTTCTATAGGTATAATTTACACAATATGTTCCAATTTATCAGGATTATTTGACCTCGGTTTACCAATTCAAAATTAGCCCTGTTTCTCGAAGTATATTGTATCTTCCATATAGTTGTAAATACAAAATAGTCTATCAATCCAACCCCGTTGGGCAAGGGAGCCTTAAAAATAAACCTAAGTTTTCAATTAGTCTCAGAGCAAATACATTATTCCACACAGATTTAAACTAGAGTTACTAAACCAAGTTATAATATTGTCCCGGGGTCTTCTCAAATTTGTTACAAGTCTTTTCTCCAATTTTCTTCAGTTTCTGTCCCGTCCTGCGTTCTTTCAAGCACGCTCCTCTGCTCTCCACTACTTTCCACAAGTACGTCCGTATTTTTTCAGTCTTTTTCAATTCTCCTCATTTCAACCAGAGAAGTAGGGGAGACATTCAATAGCTATTCAACTTGCACAGCATTTAAAGTTAAAATGTTACTCTCCTTGTAGCAATTGTGGCCTTTATCTTGCAACAGTTCAATAGTTCAATTCACTCAAATCGTAATCGCTCTATAAATAAACTTCCACCAACTCTTCAGGCGCTCGGCGTTGAGTCCCCCCTTCGTCTCAGCCCCGTCTCCAATCGTCCGTGCACTGAATTACTTTGGGATTCTTATTTCGAGTGCCACTAATTGTTTTGAGCAAGTTGAGCATCAACCGTTTCTCCCAGCCACGGCGTTCTCAGCGTCTAGACCTTCCGCGTTTCCCCGCTGCCTCGACGCTCACTCCCAACCTTCAATGAGACTAAATTCTCCTCTACGATACTCACACCCCTGCCATTTTCATTTCTTGTGCCTCGGCCCAGGGGAACGCTGGCACAGAACTCTAGTCTCGTAACAACCCAAACCGAGCAATCTGTCGGTTTTTCTATTTGTTGTCCCAGCGCGACTTTCCTTCTTCTGGTTCCTTTAATTCACCATCAAGTTAACTCTTTCGCCACCAAAGCAATCAGTTATTACATGTACTGCCTCTTCTCCAACTTGCTCCACACCGGATCAATCTCCCCAGCAGACCAACTCACAGAGAACAGAGAACTAATAAATCACTTCTTCCAGGCTCTCTGCCTTTCACCTCTCTCCCACCAACTCTCTGTAATCTCAGTAAAACTTCTGTGAGTCTTAATAAACTCTGGCAGCCACCGTCATTCCTCTGTACCTTCTCTAAACAGGAATCTTTTACTCCACCTTTATTTCATCCTCGAGAGCACTCACTCCACACTCCTCCTCAGCTCGCCATCTTACTGGAAGTCAGTGTATGTTTTCTTTAAGTCAATGTTTTTTACAGTGTTTAGATGTTTTTTTAGTGAGAACTTATTTTTTTGAATTATTTTTTATTATTGTGGATATTTTTGAATGTTTTTCAAACTTATTTCCTTCTTTTTTTAATCTTTGAGAATAATTTGAATATTTTGACTGTTATTTCTCCTGTGGCCACTGGGTGGTGCTGTTGCGTAGCTTTTTAAAATTTTGACTGATTTTTCTCTACTGGCCTGTGTTTGTCATGTCTTCTTCCAGTAAGTAGTCTCCTCCTTTTCTCATTTCAGTTCCGGTCATCGATGCGGGAGGACGTCTCCTGGTAAGGTCTCTGGTTTATTTTTGTTAGGGGGTTTTTTGGGTGTTTTTTTTTGGGGGGGGGTTCTGTGTGTTTCTCCTTGTTCATTTTTGGTTGTTTTTGGATGTTTTTGTGTTTCCTTTTCATGTTTATTTTTGTTTTTGATTATTTTTGAATGTTCTTGTTTATGTTGGGGGTGGGGGTATTTCCGTGGGCCGGGCTCGGTGGCTGGCCCGTGAAAATACCATGTGGCGGTGGGGTGTGGGTATTTTCGCAGGCCATTCTCGATGGCTGGCCCGTGGAAATACCATCGCCGCTTCATGCGGGGGTGGGGTTGGGGTATTTTTGCGGGCCGGCTGCGTTGGAATATCCACGCCGCCGGACCGTGGAAATCCCCATGTTGTGTTTGTTGGCTTGGGGTGGTGGTGGTTCGTGGCTCGGCCTTGGTGGCCGGACTGCAAAAATCTCCATGCTGTTTTTGTTTCTTTTTTTGAGGGGGGGGGGTTGCGTGCCGGCCTCGCTGGCCGGAACGTGGAAATTCCCATGGCGATTTAGGCAGTGTTGGGGGGTTGGCTTTTTTCCGGTGGCTTGGTTTCGCCGGCCTCGCCGTGTCTTCAGTGGGTTAGCGTGGAGGAGAGGGAGTCCCTCTCTTCCCCCTTGCTCCATGCAAGAAGGCCGACAGGTCTTTTCGTGGCTTTGAGGCGCTGCGTCCGGCTGCGCTGGAGTTGTGTTTTTAATTTTAATTTTTCGCACGCCGGCTTCCTCAGCATTCTCCGCGCTCATGGCGCTCAGGACTCTGGGGCTTGTAGTTATGGGTTTGTGGTTGTGGTACGTTTTTTTTCTGCGGCTCAATGTTGATTGGCCGCGGGGTGTTTCTCAACGTTCTTTGTGGTTGCACCTCTCTGCCTGATTGGCTGTGGCATGGCACGGCGCAAAGAACATTGGGAAATGAAGTTGTTTCCTTTTTTTGCATTTGTGGGGCTCTTGCCCCACTGGTGCATTTCTCAATCTTGTGTTTACCTGCTTACCCAGTTCAGGCGTGTGCCTGAATGGTGAGTGCGGGCTAGTAGGGCCTGGCTAAGGAGCCTATGCAAAGTTCCAACGGTTAACCCTCGATTTTATAGGTAAAGATTTATTAATAAAGAAGGAACAACCCAGAAAACATCAAGAGAAATATGGGAATCAGATATTGGAGTTAAAATAGATGGATTAATGTGGAATAATATATTGACAGGGAGAATTATGAAAAAATTATCAATTAGAATGTAAGTATATTGTCACAAATTACTATGGAGATGGTATATGACCAATTCGGATGCATCAAATTGATAATACTTATTCAAAAAATGTTGGAGATGTAAAGTTGAAGATGGGACCTATTTGCATTTATGGTGGCATTATAGAGAGATAAACACTATTTGGGGGAAAATATTTGATGAAATCAATAAGATATTATCAAGAAAAATTTGCATGAATCCGAAAATAGCGTTATTAATGGATCTAAATGATATTAAAATAAATGATATTAAAATAAATAGAAATAAAAAATTAGTAATAATAATGGCAATAGCAACGAGACTGTTAATTGCAAAGAACTGGAAAATAATATATCTCCATAGATATAAAAGAATGGTACAAAGAAATGTGGGAAATAGCCTTAATTGATAAATTGACCTGCGATCTGAGTTAAAAAGGACTGAAAAAATGATTTTTTAAAATATATGGGAATACTTTATCCGATATGTTCTACAAGATTCTAAGGGAATTAGGCCAAACAAAGAAACTATGGGTTTTTGGAAATAGGGAGGGGGGAGGAAGGGGAAGGAAATGTATGGTTCCAAGGTGGTGGGTGCACATTAATGTTATAGAGATAGATAATATGGAAATTATGTATGCAAAGGGGTTTTCTCTATTTTATTATATATATATGGTTGTATGTACAGTATTGTTAACAATAATAACAATAATAACAATAATAACAATAATAATAATAATAATAATAATAATAATAATAATAATAATAATAATAATAATAATAATAATAATAATAATAATAATAATAATAATAATAATAATAATAATAATAATAATAAAAATCAAAAGTACACAGTGGGCTTGATCCAGGATAAGTCTTCCTTGATTTGAAAGTTTCTCTAGCCAATTTGTAGGGATTCCTACCACAACAAAGTGTTGCTACAGCGGAGGAGGTGTAACAACTAGAAAGAGATTATAGAAAATTTCACTTCAGCCACGCTAGTTGCACATGTGTTTATTCTGGACACAGCTAATAAGTACAAGTATTGTATCCAAACCTGTGCTTGTGTAATTCATTACTGACTATATCAACGTATTCATGAGCTGTTTTTAGTGATTGCTTTGTAAAATTTTCAATTCTTTTTGATCGGCTCTGAAAACACAAAAGTTACAAAGTTATTTCCTTTTAAATTCAGACTGATTTTATTTTAATTCAGATAAAAGAAACAATTTCATATAATTTCTGTTAATTCTTCCCTCTTTAGGAAGACCAACTTCTTGGTCATTTGACAGGTTTTTTAATTGTTAAAAAACAGGGTGGTGGTGGGTGGTGGTTTGTTTTTTTAAAAAGGATAGCAAGCTTTCCAAAAAGATAGCAGGAAAGGAGAATAGTTACAAAAACCTAGAGGTAGCTCCTGGAAACATTTGACAAATACATATAAAACAAATGTAAGATCAGAATATGTCTGCATCAGGATCTCAGAGGCAAAGATCAGAATCTTTTTAATTATACCCAATCACACAGGTCAAAGAGCATAAATCAAAACAATGAATTGCTACTAGTTAAGACATCAGCAGAAAATTAATATTATAATAAGTAAAAATTCCAATATACTCCAGCTCATACTGGAAATTCAATTGAAGGACCATCTTCTGCCTTCACATGGGGTTTCAGGTATCCTTATTAAACTTTTCTACTGATACCCTGATTTTGCCCACATCATCAAATATAGCTTTAGAACCATCTGGAATGTATGCATATTCTTTTACAAGAATACAATCATGGTCTACTGGTTGGTAATACCATTCATTTTCCCATAAAGGACGAACACTTTATTTTGGTCATATTAGGCTGACTCAGTATGTTTCAGGGATTAGTGAGGGGTAGAATCCCAGAGACAACCATGTCAATGTAGCAAGTGCCACCTCTCCCTGGTGGCACTTCCTGTCAGCCTTGGTACTACAATAAAGTAGAACCGATCTCTAGCTATTTGTCCATTATGACAATAAAAAATGTAAGACAAGATATTCCACAAGTGGTCATTATATGGCTGAGTCCTAATATAAGGAGTGGTGTTGTAAAAGCTGAAACTCCCAATCCACTTACAGTTTTGCCAGGTCAATTTTGGGTTCTGGGGAGAAGAACAATTTGCATCTGTGACCAAGACTCCACTTTCTTTCAAGGAGGTAAAGGTAAAGGTTTCCCTTGCTCAAAAGCCAGTCGTATCCGACTCTAGGGTGCAGTGCTCATCTTTGTTTCTAAGCCAAAGAGCCAGCGCTGTCTGCTTCTGCAGACATTTCCATGGTCATGTGGCAGGCACGGAATGCTGTTACCTCTGTTACCTTCCCACCGAAGTGGTCCCTATTTATCTACTTGCAATTTCTTGCTTTCGAACTGCTAGGTTGGCAGGAGCTGGGACGAAGACGGGAGCTCATTTCCGTCCTGCAGTACTCGGGAATCGAACTGCTGACCTTCCGCTTCCCAGTCAGCATCTTAGCCACTTGAGCCACTGCAGTCTTTCAAGGAAGGCAGCACTTTTTCAACCTGGGTACCATTAAAATGTCACATGTGTCTGGCATTATAACAAGGATAAAATGGTAAGTACCCAAACCCTAGGTAGTCACCCCATTGTCTCATTTCTGATAACCATCTGTGGCCACTAATAGCTTTATAACTTGGATTTGGACATTCAACAGTACTAGGGCTAGCATATTGTTTATTTTAGGGGATTTATCCCATCTGGTTGTTACTTGCATCACATGAGTACACCTGCTCTCACCCACTTGGACAAGCTGCCAGAAGGGTGCAGATACTGCTTTGTTACAAATACAAAAGGTGCCTGGAGATGGTTCGACCAGGGTGACATGGCTAATGAGCTGAGTTACATCTTGAGCAGTAAATTTTAATAAATTCTAGCACTGTGAAACAGAGGGCTTGGTGTGCTATTCATTAAATTCTGTGACTACCGAACAGTCAACTCAAGACAGTTGACTCTGCTAGTTTAAGTATGTAAAATTGTAAAATCAAATTCAGGATCTACAAAAGTATAGTGAAAAGGTGAAGCCATTTCATCTTGTCCAGAAAAAAAGGTGAGAAAGCACATGCTTACCTTTATTCTAGACAAGATGAAATGACTTCACCTTTTTCACTATACTTTTGGAGCTCCAGAATTTGATTTTACAACTTTACATTTTAAGGTCATTTCCTCTTAAACTTTCTGTAAATAAAAATCCATTAAAAATTTATACCTGTTTGCTTTATTGTTGTTTAATTCTTCTTCTTTTGGGTCCTGATCAAACCCTGGACTGCCAAAATGAAGCCACTTTCTTTGCTTTGTCATTGCCCAAACAACAATTTTCAATGAAGTTATAAGATATTTTTGGAGTAGGACATGCAAATTCGTATAGATATGAAGTGCAAACAGGCTGGACTTTCCCAAATATAATGCTTTGTTTTTTGACACCCTGTTTCTAGGTCCCACTATAGTAAAACCTTGATGGATACTGTACTGCTGCCTGAAGCATTCCTATCCAAAGCAGGAGAAATACTATGTGCAGCCATCTAAGGGGGTAATCCCCCCATGCAAAACAATTTTTCCAAATAGCAATGGAGAATATAATAGAAATATTGTGTTGCTTCTTTATTCCCACAATAATAGGGAAATGTAATATAGAAGTCAAAAGTAACAAAGAGCATGCAGGGAAATCACAGTAAAAATGTCCTGGGAAATTCCTTTCGATGCTGCTCGCACACTCTAACAAAAGGATGTATCAAGTATAAAAAGTGTACACTAGGTAGAATAAGAAGTCTTACCTGATTTTTTCTAGCAAACTCCTTACGAAACTTCTGACAAATAGCTTCTACACTTGAAGTGTCAGCATCCCAGCCTTCACCATCAAAAACTGAGGTGTCATTTATAGACAAAGTAGATAGGCTTTCAGAAACTGGAGCTAAAATAAGATTATGTATCATAAAATAGATTTTATCTTTTAAGTATGCATGTATGATAAAACAGATTTTATCTTTTAAGTATGCATTCTTCTTACAATGGGCATTCTGCTCAAGACATATGGCATTAATCCAAAGCAAGGACCTGAAGGAATAGCCTTCAAAAAGCAATAAACAATATTCTATTGGTTCATTTATTTATTTATTTTATGGATTTGTATCCCACCCTCCTGATGGGGACACAACTCAGGGCGGCTAACAGCATGCAATACAGAAATAGCATACAAAGCAACAACAATCCAACTACAGTTAAAAACAACATTAGCTAAAAATGATCAATACCCCCCCACTCTAAAACAGAATTAAAAACACAAAAACCTAATCGGATAAACATTAAAAACTACTGTTATGTACTGAATAGAATGTGACAAGTACTCTTTAACTGATTGTATCCGGTAATTGTATCCATTGTAGCTAATCAGAGACACATTGTAGCAAGCTGTTAAGAATGCTACTGCCAGGCAGTAGCAGCATCCAGCTCAGATGATACAGATTCCCCTGAATACCTGAAGGACGGGAAACCTTCCCGCCACACCGCACCTGGAGAAGATGGGTGTGATGATCCATGACGTCACGTGGACAGTAACCAATGAACTATCACCCGGGTTATTCAAAATGTACAGTGTGCTATAAATAGAGCTGTTTGGTCCACCATTACCTCATGTTCACTCTGACTACCATGCAATAAAGTTGTGTTTTAGCCCTTACTGCGGCTCCTTCTTTGTCTTCCGTGCAAGACACCAAATTGGCGACGAAGGTGGGATGGCGTCCCGAAAAGTGAACATCACGCCCTTCGACACCACGAAGCCAGAAAAATGGGAACTCTACGAGCAGCAGTTCCTCTACGCTATGGACCTTGAAGGCATCGAGGAGGAAGTCCAGCGCCGGGCATCCCTACTGGCCCAGTGTGGCCTAGAGACTTTGGAACTGGCCAGCAACCTCCTGACGCCGAGATCGCTAAGGGAGGTACCCCTAGATGAGATCCTCGCCGAGCTGAGGAAACACTTTCGCCCGAAAGTGTCGGTGTCCCGGCAAGGTTGGCGTTTCAGCAGCGGTGCCAGCGGGCCGGTGAGTCTGTGGCAGACTTCGTGGCAGCCCTGTGGGTGGCTGCCTTGCCTTGCCGGTGGGGAGCGTCCCTGAGCGAAGTGCTGAGAGACAGGCTCCTGCTGGGCCTGCGAGATGAGGGGCCAGGAAAAAACTACTGGCCAAAGATGAGAGCATCTCGTTTGAGCATGTCCTGTGCATCGCCCAAGCCGCCGAGTCAGTGCAACAAGGTGAACGGGTGTGCCGGGCCAGTACCGCCGCGGTTGGGGGCCCCCCACCGGTGGTCCCAGTTCACAGCTGTTCCTCCCACGGAGAGCAGGGGCCCTCCAAGTCCACCATGTCCACCTCCAACTTCAGCGAGGACAAGGACGTGCAGCAGGTGCAGAGGAGGTCTGAGATTCAAGACCGCGCCAGAGAGGATCCCTGCTGCGACGGATGCAGGGCATCCCATGACCGGAGCCGATGCCCATTCCGGAAGGCGGAGTGCCACAACTGCGGGTGGCGCGGGCACATCGCAAAGGTCTGCAGGCGCCGTCGAGACGACGGCAAGGGCCAGGTGGAACGGCCCCAATGAAAGGCATCTTCGACGACGATGAGCCCCAGGAGCACTGCGTTCTCAACGGGTTCCCGATGACTGCGACCAGGCGGTCCACAGCGTGCCGTTGCGGCACCCCCAGTTCTTTGTTGAGGTACTGGTACAGGGGGTCCCAGTAAGGATGGAGATCGATTCGGGGTTGCCGTACTCCATCATCTCCCACAGGGAATTTCTGCGCATTCCCCCAAAGTCACGCCCCAAGCTGAAGGCCCTTAAAACTAATTTGCGGGACGTTCAGGGCAAGAGTATACCAGTGTTGGGGGTGGGAGAGTTCAAGGTTCAGTTTAAAAGGTGCTCCGTGCAGTTGCCCCTAGTAGTCCTAAAGGAAGGGTCCTGCTGCCTCCTGGGTACACAGTGGTTCGGGCCCCTGGGGGTTTTCATTGGAGGCATATACACCGTACAGGCTGACCCAATCACGGAGGTGTGTAACGCACACCCTGCCGTCTTTGAGAAGGGGCTAGGGAAGTTCAAAGGGCCCCCAGTTTCCTACGAATTGGACCCCGACATCCGACCCATCGGGATGAAGCCAAGAAGAGTGCCTTTTGCACTAAAGGACAAAATAGAGACTGAACTGGACAAACTGGTGGGTCAGGGGATTTTGGTGCCGATGGACTCCACCGAGTGGGAAACCCCCATTGTTACGGCACTTAAGGCTAACGGGGAGGTCAGAATCTGTGCTGACTACAAGTGCACGATTAACAAGGCAATTCGCTCAAATGCGTATCCGGTGCCGGTAGTAAGCCACCTGCTAGCAACCTTGCATGGGGGGAGGTGTTTCGCCAAGCTAGACTTGGCCCAGGCATACCAGCAATTGTCGGTAACCCCAGCTACAGCTGCCGCTCAGACAATTGTTACCCACAAGGGAGCCTTTAAAGTGATGCGCCTCCCATTTGGCATAAATTCGGCTCCGGGGATCTTTCAGTCCCTCGTAGAAAGATTGTTGAAAGGGCTCCCAGGTGTTTTCCCCTACTTTGACGACATTCTTATAACAGCGGGAGGGGAACAGGAATTGGCCAAGAGGTTAGACCAGGTACTAACAGTTTTCGAGAAGGCAGGGCTCAGGTTGAGAAAGGATAAGTGTGTGTTTTTTGCTGAGGAGGTAGAGTTTCTGGGTTTCTGAATAACCCCTGAGGGCATAAAACCAAGGTAGCGGCAGTGAAAGATGCTCCTCGCCCCACCACCAAGGCCGAGCTACAGTCCTTCCTAGGAACATAAGAACATAAGAACATAAGAACAGCCTTGCTGGAACAGGCCACAGCCCATCCAGTCCAGCATTCTGTCTCACACAGTGGCTCACCATTTCCTTCAGGGTATTCCCAAGGAGATGCCTTCACCTGCTTAGGATTCCCTGGAAATGGCATTGAGAGATATCCTGCCTATCTCTCCAACCCGGAGGTTGTCCTTAGGTAGCCATAATTATAGCCATTGATAGCCTTGTCCTCCATGAACTTGTCTAATCCTTTCTTAAAGTTGTCAAGACTGACAGCTGTCACCACTTCTTCTGGCAGGGAGTTCCATAGACCAGTAATCCTCTGGGTGAAAAAGTACTTTCTCTTATTTGTTTGAGAACTAGTACCCAAAAGTTTCATGGAGTGTCCCCTAGTTCTAGTGTTGTGCGATAGGGAAAACAGTTTTTCCTTATCCACTTTGTCCACACCGTGCATGATTTTATAAACTTCAATCAGGTCACCTCTTAGACGCCGTCGTTCAAGAGTGAAAAGGCCCAACCGTTGCAGCCTCAGATGGTAAGGAAGGTGTTCCAGTCCCCTAATCATTCTGGTTGCCCTCCTCTGTACTTTCTCCAACTCCATAATATCCTTCTGGAGGTATGGCGACCAGAACTGTACACAGTATTCCAGATGGGGCCTCACCATAGATTTATAAAGAGGCAAAATGACACTTGCTGACTTATTTTCTATACCCTTCCTAATGATCCCTAACATTGAGTTTGCTTTTTTCACTGCTGAGGCACACTGGGTTGACACCTTCATTGAGCTGTCCACCAGGACACCAAGGTCCCTTTCCTGGTTTGTCGCAGAGAGTTCAGACCCCATCAGTTTATAAATGTAATTGGGGTTTTTTGCCCCAACATGCATCACTCTGCACTTACTGATGTTGAAGCTCATTTGCCACTGTTTTGCCCACTCCCCCAGTGTCAAGAGATCCCTCTGGAGCTCTTCACAATCTCTCACAGTTTTCACTACCCTGTATAATTTAGTATCGTCAGCAAATTTGGCTACCTTGCTTTTTACTCCTACCTCTAGATCATTTATGAAGAGGTTGAAAAGCAGGGGTCCCAGTACTGAACCTTGGGGGACCCCACTCTTTACTTCCCTCCACTTGGAGAAGTGTCCATTTAGTGCTACCCTCTGTTTCCTGTCCCTTAGCCAGTTGCTGATCCAGGACAAGACCTGTCCCTTTATTCCATGACTGGTAAGTTTATTCAAGAGCCTTTGGTGTGGGACCTTGTCAAAAGCCTTCTGAAAGTCCAGATAAACAATGTCAACTGGATCCCCCTTATCCACATGCTTGTTGACACTCTCAAAAAATTCCAACAGATTAGTGAGGCATGATTTGCCCTTGCAAAAGCCATGTTGGCTCTCCTTTAGCAGCGCCTCCTCTTCTATGTACCTATTAATTCTATCTTTTAGGATGGTTTCCATCACTTTACCTGGGACACATGTCAAACTGACAGGCCGGTAATTTCCTGGATCACCCCTGGATCCTTTTTTGAAAATTGGTGTTACATTCGCTACCTTCCAGTCATCAGGCACAAACCCTGATTTGAGGGAAATATTATATATTTTGGCTAGGAGATCAGCAATTTCATCTTTAAGTTCCCTGAGAACTCGTGGATGGATGCCATCTGGTCCTGGTGATTTGTTAGTGTTTAGTTTAACAAGACATGCAAGGACCTCCTCCCTGGTTATTTCTATCTTGCTTAATTCTTCGGTTTCCCTCCCTACGAAGATAGGTTCTGTTTTGGGCATGTGGTCTCTATCTTCTTCAGTGAATACTGAAGCAAAGAATTCATTGAGTCTCTCTGCAATCTCTGTTTCCTCTTTAATAACCCCTTGCCTTCCATTGTCATCTAATGGTCCAATGGCCTTCCTAGTTGGGTTCTTACTTCTAATGTACTTAAAGAAGTCTTTGTTATTCCTCTGAGTATTTTTAGCTATACGCTCCTCAAAGTCTTGCTTTGCTTTCCTGATTGTTGCCTTGCATTTGTTCTGCCAGAATTTATGTTTCTGCCTGCTGTCCTCATTTGGACAAGCCTTCCATCTTCTAAATGAGCTTTTCTTGCTCTTGATCACTTCCCGAACAGCTCCTGTAAGCCACATTGGAGTCCTCTTGGACCTGGCAGTGCCCTTTTTCCTTTTGGGTATGCATTCCAATTGGGCCTCTGTTATTGTTTTTGTAAACAGCCTCCATGCCTCTTGGAGTGTTTGGACTCTCTCAATTTTCCCTTTCAGCTTCTTTTTTACTAGTTTCCTCAACTTTGGGAAATTTCCTTTTTGAAAATTTAAGGTCTCTGTGTTAGATTTTATCAGTGACTTGCGGTCTATGTTCAAGTTAAATTTCTACCACTCTTTCCTCCCAGGAAAGGCATCGGTAGCAGAACCACTGCATAGTTTACTCAAAAAGGATGCGGCTTGGCGGTGGGGGGACAGCCAGGAACGGGCATTCCGGGGGCTCAAACAGCTTCTATCTTCTGAGGCTGTGTTGACCCACTTTGACCCAAAGAAACCCGTTGTGTTGGTCTGCAATGCTCACCAGTGGGGGTTGGGGGCAGTCCTCTGCCACGTGCTAGAGAGCGGGCGAGAAGCCCCAGTGGCATACTCTTCAAGATCCCTGTCCAAGGCAGAGCGCAACTATGCGCAAACAGACAGGGAAGCCCTAGCGATTGTAGCAGGAACCAATAAGTTCCACGATTTTCTCTATGGCAGGCCATTCAAAGTCGTGACCGACCATAAGCCCCTCTTAGGAATCTTCACCACAGATAAGCCAACCCCGCAGACCTTGTCCCCAAGGATGCTGCGATGGGCGATTTTCCTCAACGCGTACCAGTATGCGTTGACCTACCGCCCCGGCAAGCCATGCCGATGTCCTTTCCAGGTCACCCCTCCCACAGGCAGGTGACCCTGAGTGCGAGGTAGAACAGGACCACCAGGTGCTCCTGATCGAGACCCTAGAGTCGCCTCCAATTCTGCCAGCTGAGATCGCCAAGGCTATGGCAAAAGACAAGTCATTGGCCCTAGTCAGTTCATGGGTACAGAAAGGCTGGCCGGCAACCTCCCCTACGGAGGAATTCAGGGTTTATGGTAGGCGGAGAGACGAGCTCTCCCTAGAAAGGGGCTGCCTACTCTGGGGGCAGCGGGTAGTAATCCCCGAAGTTCTGTGGTCCCAGGTGATCAAGATGTTGCATATCAGTCACCCGGGGATTGTGCGCTCCAAGGCACAAGCTAGGAGTTACGTCTGGTGGCCCAAACTGGACACAGATCTAGAGCACATGGTAGGCTCTTGCGAGAGCTGCCAGAGCACCCGGCCCAAGGAGTCCCGACTTCCGCACAGAGAATGGGACATGGCCCGGGGTCCGTGGTCACGTCTACACGTGGACTTCGCGGGTCCATTCAGGGGTACCCTTTTCCTTATAATAGTGGACTCCTACTCCAAGTGGTTGGAGGTAATCCCGATGGCCAGTACATCGTCAGCTGCAACGATTAAGCAATTACGCAAGGTATTCAGCTGCTTCGGTTTACCTAATGTACTTGTGAGCGACAACACCACAACTTTCACGTCAGCGGAGTTCCAGGGTTTCATAGAGATTAACAAAATTCGCCACATAACTGCGGCCCCCTTTCACCCCGCTACAAATGGTCAAGCGGAACGCCTGGTGCGAACAACAAAAGACGCACTGCGTAGGATGGGCCCCAGGGAATTGAACTTGCAACTCTGCCAATTCCTACTAAGGTACCGCGTAACCCCCTTAGCGTCAGGGCTCTCACCCGCCGAGCTCCTCATGCGAAGGAAACCTGCCACGATCCTCTCGAGATTACACCCAACCAGGGTGGAGGACACAGGTAGGAACATAGAAACGGGGGGCACCAAGAGTTTCGAGATCGGCCAGGCAGTGCATTGCTGAAGCTACGTGTCCGGCGGCCCTACTTGGGTATCTGGGATAGTGGTCGGACAGACGGGGCCAGTCTCCTACAATGTCGAGACAGGCACAGGACTCCTCTGGAGGAGGCACGCTGACCAGCTCAGGGGTAGAGTAGTGGGAAGGCAAGACATGAGTGCCCAAGTAGAGCAGTCAGTGTTAGGGTTCTCCCCCACCCGATTATCCCAAGGGGGAGTCACAGACCACAGGGGGGAGGGAAATGAGACAAACCCATATCCTTTTGACCCCCCGAGTAACAGGGAGAACTTGGAAGAGAGAGATTCCGAGGAGTTGTTAGATTTTGAGTTAGGAGACCAGGGGGATTTTTCGGAGTGGTCCCCCACCCATCCAAGCAAAGAGCGGGGTTTTTCTTTAGTCCCTGGAGCCCCCGGTCTCACATCCCTGGAGTTTACTCCCACACCTAGACCTCCCCAATCCCCGGCTCACGACTCGCAGCCAATCGCTAACGAGTCACCCTCTTCCAATGCAGGGACTCTGGCCCGAAGTGCGGCCACCACTCACCCAAAGCGAACATGCGGAAAGCCTCAATGGCTAAAGAACTTCGTCCTGACCTAGGGGGGAGGAATGTTATGTACTGAATAGAATGTGACAAGTACTCTTTAACTGATTGTATCCAGTAATTGTATCCATTGTAACTATTCAGAGACACATTGTAGCAAGCTGTTAAGAATGCTACTGCCGGGCAGTAGCAGTATCCAGCTCAGATGATACAGATTCCCCTGAATACCTGAAGGGCGGGAAACCTTCCCGCCACACCGCACCTGGAGAAGATGGGCGTGATGATCCATGACGTCACACAGACAGTAACCAATGAAATATCACCCGGGTTATTCAAAATGTACAGTGTGCTATAAATAGAGCTGTTTGGTCCACCATTACCTCATGTTCACTCTGACTACCATGCAATAAAGTTGTGTTTTAGCCCTTACTGCGGCTCCTTCTTTGTCTTCCGTGCAAGACACCAAAACTACCCTCACCCTCCCTCCTACATGTTACCCTACATGAATGCATGTAAAATGTTTCCAGAATAGGCTTTTAGGGAACAAATACATTGCCTTATTCATGGAATTGCCACGTTGCCTCTATTTTCTTCTCATAGAAATTAAGAGAAGAAATGGTGAACAACTACACAATCTATTTGACTGTTAGAATGAAAAGCCCATCAAGTGAAAGCACATTTCTATACACAGAAAAGTATATGAACATGGAATCTTAAGACATGGAGGTTTTTTAGTCCCACACTACATTCATGAAAAGAAATCTTCAAGTATAAAGCAGTGCTTCTAGTTAGTTTATTATTTCAAAGCAACAAAGAAAAAAAATAGTACTGTATCACTCTGCTCTTTAAGCATACTTCTATTTGACCACAGAATACAAAATAAATAAATAATCTATTGAATTGTTTTTTATTTGGTGCGTAAGAGAGGACAGAAGATCACAAATTGATATTTGTGCTATAGAATTTTGCATGGAAAATAAAACGACAGCAACTGTTGTTTCAACTTTCTACCACAAGATGACAATATTAGCCAGAAATATTTGACAGTCATTAGAAAATAATTGAATTTTAATGTAATAATAATTTTGTGTCAGAAATTATTCAGGGTTGAAAAGATTTTAGTGGAATAAACTCCACTCAAGGAATGCCTAAATGAGGCTCCTTTCATGTCCCCAAGAGCTGGGACAGAGATGGGTACTCAATCTATCATGCAGTACCTGGGTCTCGAACTGCTGTCTTGCTGGCCTTCCAGCTAACAAGGCAAGCGTCTTAACCAACATAAATAGTCAAACTTCTTGCCAATGTAATTGCAACCTTTTTTTAAAAAATCATGTACATCCTGTAAGAACCAGGTCAGAAGATGAAATGAATTTTAGCAACAATATACTGTAGATCCTTGCAGCAAACTACTGTACCGTTCATTATGTATTATGGTAACAAGGGAAGATCATTCATTAAAACAAAAGTAATTTCCTTTCTCTGTTGATCTTAACCCTTGAAACAATGCAAATCTTTGTGTTCATATCTGAGGCGTGCAACAAACCCATAACATCTTCTAACTGAACAATCACAAAACAATACAAGATAATTTATCCTATGCAGATAGAAGCAAACTAGTGGTAGAATAAATGGAAATTCTTTTTTGCTTAAGTGTGCAGAGGTTGTAGATATGGAATAAATGTATTGCCTAGTGAAGAGCTCAGAAGAACTTAATCCCAAAATTTCTTCTCCATGAATTCAGCTTTCTGACTAAAAACTAAACAACTACTGAAAATGTAGGCAACAGTGCAGTTTTTAAATTCAGTTTCCTTTGCACTAAGGATATTCACGCCATATCATAAACATCTTTGAAAAGTTTCTTAAGTTTCATAGGTAGTTGAAATGTCAGTTTTTGTGAAACACAAAGTCAGAATCACTTGAAATTATATAAATATTCTGTAGGCTTCAGCCCTTAACTTAAAAGTCTTTTATCTAGAGGTGGGTTTATTGAGAATATAGAAGTGTATGTTCCACATAAATGCACTGGGGCTTCCTGAAGCATTCCCAACTCCAGTCTTTTTGACAAGAACTTTAGCTCCAGCCTACCTTTGTATGTGCTGTCATCTGCTTTAAACAACTTTCTAGGAAGAAGCTTTGGTTTTATTTCCTCTCTTCTGATTTCTTCATCAGGATCACTTTCTGTGTTTCCCTGGTACAATCTTTTGAAATCTGTCTTTATTGTAGGTCCTTTAATAAGATAATATTTAAAGAGAAGTTTTAAATTACAGCAACAAGACACAGACTTGCAAAATGATGGACAAATAAATCCCCAGAAGTCATGCAAAAGTGTATATATCACTGCAAGGGACATGCCATTAGTATCATGCCATTAGTTAGTGTGGAAAATTCCACAGGAGGGTAAACTTATGGCTTGCTTCAGGTGGCAAAAAGATAAGAGATAAGTGAAAACCCCCAAATGAGACATTTTGACAAGAGCAACCATCCACAGGTAGTGTAATGGTTTGCAATCATGGTCTGAAAAGGTTAATGCCCAAAATGTCAAGTAACATAAAACAGAAGACAGAACATTTAAGAGCATTTTTGTTATGTACATAGTTAATTGAAGGTCTATTGCAATGATCAAGAGAAATTTACATACCAGATTGATGTATGTCAGGTGATAATTCTTTATGACACAATTCTTCCCTGTTCCTGCTAGGCAACTGAGATGGAGATACAAATGCCTAAAAATAGTTTTCTAGAATTAACCAGTCTTAAAGTTTATAAAATTACCAATTATGTTAATCAAATATGGTAAACTCTACTGAAGCTTTAAATGGCCTTTCAAAGAAAGCTAGTCTAGCCCATTCCCTTTTCTTCTTCTGCAGGTAGGTCCTTTTTATTCAAAAGGGCTTTTGGGAACTGACTCACTCAAGAAAAAGCTTCTGATGAGAGGTGCTATGCTTGTTTTTTCTCTGTGCAAATGTGTATGCATATGAGAACAATAATTTGTGTGGAAACACCTATTCTCATGTTTCCAACAGTAAGTTCGGATTTGGTTGATCAGAAAAATGGAAATGGCATTGTGTTTAGGATGTCAGCCAATGTTTGGCATGGAATGTATAAATTTATGCATGCTGTACTTATACATTTGAAAGTATTTGGACTTCTAACAACAAACAACTTAACACAATTAAAAATAAACTGCAGTGCTTTGTTACAGTAGTCTCTACTCCGTAGTAGTCAGAATCTGCTTTGGCCTGTTTGGGTTAGCTACTTCTAGAATGAAATAAGAAATCTGGAAAACAGTGATGCACAACATTTACAATGTGAATATTCTCAATAAGCATGGTAGCATAACATTAACAACAATAGATTTTCCTTCAAAATCCAATAACTGCAAATCCAATATGGAACTATTCTTTCAAAAAGACTAAAATGGTCTCAGATAACAAGTACCTCACTTGTTTTTACCAGATCTTCTGAAAAATCTTTCATTTTTATATCAGATGATCTGCTTGAAGAGCTGTTTTGTATGCTCTCTGCTTCATCAGCATAATATATATTCTCCTGAAGAATGGGAATCTTTTCCTTTTGGACACTGGAAACTTTTTTTCTCATCGCGAAAGAACTACGATTGCTCTATAAAAGGGGGGGACATCAGTAATGATTGAAAGGATAAATATGCATGCATTTTCTGCCAGTTAAAGTGACTGTAGATTTCTGAGGCTGAAGTTCTATATATATTTACCTGAGATACATCCATTCAGCTTATTGTTAGTAAAAAATATAGATAATTGTACTGAGTGGCCACATTCCTAAACTAAAGTTAAGTAAGCTTTAACCTGACTGAAATCAGTGGGAGTTACTTCTAAGTAAACATGCATATGTGTGTGTTCCACATCTCAAATGAATTGAGATACATACTTTCAATAAACAGTTTAAATAGTTACACACATACCCAAGAGAGAGGACTTAAAACAGGTGGCAGTTCTTTGGTTTCAAATATCAGCTTTTTGCCCTTTTCAGGAAACTGCTTTGAATGTGTGCTCTCTGCATGAACTGTCCCTAAACCAGAAATATTTTTAATGTCTCCCAAGTATCCCATATTTTTAGGTGTTAACTCCTGAAGAGAAGGCAATAAAGATGATACTCTCACTGATGTACATTCTTCTGAACATTCTTCCTCTGTATCATTCTCAGAACCTAAATAAGAAAGAATTAATTTAATATGCTGGCTATAATTTGGAGCAACACTCAAGCACAACTGTGAGGCTAAGTAAGAGTCAGGTTTTTGTGTGTCCCACTCAAATAACATAACAGAGAGCAGAAGCTTCCGTTTAATATCAGGGGTCATCCAGGTGGACATTGAGTCCACTCTTCAAGCAATTTTTGTCCACTCCCTCCCTCCCTCCCTCCCTCCCAGCATCCATACATGTTGGAATCTGTAGCATGTCTGCCTGTCCCCAACATGTGCCGTTTAAGCCCATCTGGTATGTGTGTGTGTGTACTCTTTTGGCATGCTTGCTTTTAGTCAATTCCCAGAGAGTTTGGATGCTGGGAACAGGCTAAAAGCAAGCCTTGCAGCTGTCAGAGCTGCTTCCAATGTAAACTGTCAGGATATTGGATATTCCAACTCTTCCCCTGATCATTTGTGGATGGTGTGTGTGTGTCTGTGCGTGCGGTGGGGGGGATAAAATTATTTCATTGGGGACTTTCAACTCCTGTTCCACAGTTCCCATGAGCATCTGACATCATCTGACATATGTAGCATCTGACATATGTAGCATATGTAGCATAAATTATGCCAACAAAATTTCAGATGGAATCTCACCATCACCATGCATCTCATCCTCTTCTAAACTGTACTTTAGCAAGGCACTGTAACTGCTTAGTGCTCTGCTGGGATTTTATTCTGGTTATCTCAAAACTGCTAAGAAGTTTTCAGTTAAAGTTACTGATGTAAAATCCTATTTAGGCGTTTATTTTATTTACTAAATATTAGATAAAATAAGACATTTGGATGAAAAATAATACTTACACCTCATTTTCTCAAGAGAAACTGGACTCTCAAATGAAGGTAGAGGTGATACCTCTGTTTGTGGCTTTGGTTCACAACCTCTCAGTTTAGTTGGCCTTTTTGGTTGCTTTACCGCTTCTTTTCCCTTTATCTCAGTAGAATCAATATACTGTTGTACCTTTGGTTGATTAAAGGGTTTGTTTTTTACAAGTTTATGTTCTCTCTGGAAGAATAAAAACCTATTAGACATTTTCATTGGATATTAAGCACACTGGACATTTTATATGAGACACAAAATACAGATTTAAAATAGTAATTAAATTTTGCTATTGGTGTTGCAGTCAAAGATGACTAGAGTTGCAATTGTAGTTTGTATTATAATTGGGGTAAATTTATGCTGATATTCCTCCTGGAACATTCCACTCTGTCCTTCACTTTCCTGGTGCTAATCTGCACACATTTCTTTCTTTTAATCACACCTTTCTTTTCTGAAGGTCTTGTGTATTTTATTGGTCATAAAGTAATACTAAACTTCTACACCTTCACATATATAAGCAATGTCCCTTCAGATGCTGGGTTGCATCTATCATCAGCCCTTGCTCAGTTGAAATGCTGACCAACATCATTTGGAGGATCACACATTCCCCACCCCAATATACATGGAAAACTCAATATACATGAGGCCCAATGTAGGTACCAAATGTTGCTGACCCTCCAAAAATTTTGCTCCTTCTTTAGTAGGGATGAGGATGCACAGGAATGCCTCTCCCTCGGTTCCTGAAAGCCCGAATAAGTTAGTCAGATTGTCATCAGAAAGTGAGGGAAACATCCCTGTGCAACTCTTTTCTCCTTATAATTAGGCTCTGAAAGCCTAATTATCTATCAGCTGATTAGCAAGCTGCTGGGAAGTATCAAAGTTACCAGGGCCGTAGCCAGGATTTTAGATGTGGGTGGGTGAATATTTTTTCAGGGTGGGCAATAAAGCCTGTTTTCAATGCATTCCTATGGGAAACCACATCTTGTCAGGGTGGGCAGACTGCTAACAGGGTGGGCCAATCCCACCCTGGCATACCTGTCAAGTTTTGGGAAATTTCTGTCTAATAAAGGAAATTTCCCGGCCAAAACAGGAAACTGGACAGCTATGCTTATCCAGTGCTGGCCTCCAGTCTAACTCCAGTCTAATTGCAGTCTAACTAATACGGGATGATGGCGGGAAAGCGTGTAAAATATGGGGGTTTGACAAAAATTTCCCAAAACTTGACAGGTATGTACCCTGGCCCCCTTCTGGCTACGGCCCTGAAAGTCACCAGACTGAGTGGAGTTCTTGACCTCAGACTCATGCACTGAAGTCTTGGGTAGAAATTCTCAAGGGTAGAACAGATCTCAACATCCCTTCCAAGTTAGTTGACTCATAGATTATAGGGAGTGTGCCTTTATCTTTATTTCTATTCACCTCTTTTCCTTCATTAACCCCTGAGGTGATTTACTATGCCAGCTCCAAAACTAATGTAGTTCTGGATCCATTTTGGAAAAACAGAACTGGGGTAGCTTTTTAACTCAATGATTCATAGCTTTCCCAACAAGATCACAGAGGACCCCTTTTCTGATTCTCCCACTGACAGGTGGCACTGTCATACAAGAAAGGTTTCTGGCAGCAAATATTCCTCTCTATCTATGGTCCTCTCATTGCTAGCATCCTATGGTTCATTACTTGTATGAGTCACAGGTTAAAATCCCATTGGGATTTTATGTTTGTGTAATGCACATAGCATAATCTTTGGAAACAAACTGTCTCGAACTAAGAAAGTAGCATAGATAATATATGTTGCCTGCTGAGCTATTCCATAGTGTGCTAAAATGGTAATAATGACAGTGATTCCTCAACTTCATGCAAATTTTCTCCCAAATATACACTGCATTATACTTGCAGACACTATTGATAGGATTTTGGCCACAGACAAATGAAGAACAGAGATTTAACAGTTTGAAGACCCTTCTCATCTTCAACTCTGAATTTAGGTATAGATTTTATGTTTCAGTGTAATACTAAAATATCATAGCTAACATTAAGATTTTTTTAATAGTAGCCGTGTTAGTCTGTGTTTCAAGCATATCAGAGAGTAAAAAAAACAAAAAAATTGTAGCACATTAAAGACTAACTGCTGTATTTTAATGTTAGCTTTCGTGGATCAATTCCTCTTCCTCAGACTTACTAAGACTTTCAGAGGCTCCCCTGCATTCCTTTTGCCCTGAGAAAGCCATGGGGAGACTCAGGATGTGGCTGGAGACCCTTTAATAACCAAAAGGTTGCTGCTAGTGGTCCCAACCTGGCAGCAAATTTTGACAATTCAAGTGCCCCCCCCTCCTGAAGGCAGAAGCATAACCTAGATTAGAGAGAGATGAGAAGGGACAGGAAGATTTTTATTCACTTAAGTAGACTATTTCCAGCAGATCCAGGTCCAGCTGCTGGAAATTATTTCCAGCAGCTGGATCTGGTTTATGCTGGTGTAACTACGAAACAGAATCTTGCCCATTATTAGTCCAGTTTTGGAAATCTTTTACCTCAGTTCAGAAAACCAGGCTTAAATTGAAAATCTTAATAGAATGTATATTTCAAACCTCAATAAAATTTATGTTTTTAATTCTTAGAGAAAGCACTGCTTACATGCTCTTTTAAAGTATCTTTGTCAATGAAGTGCTTGAAAGATTCTTCTTCCTCTTCACTCTCAGTCTCTGAACTAGAAAGTTCTTTATAACATTTTTTGGCTTGTGCTGCTCTTCTGGGTCGTTTTGATCTGTTTGGTTGTATCTTTTTTCCAGCAGCAGCATCACTTTGATTTTTAGATACAAGAGTCTTTTGGGGGTAGAGGGGGGGGAGGAAATATGTGCAAACATAATATATTAAGTATTTGTAATATATTAATGAGAACATTTAATATTATTACATGTATCCTCAACTTCTGATCATCTCTACAGGATACTCAAAACAACTTACAAAATAAAACACAGGAAAAAATTAAATGTATATAATCCATTGTGCTTGTATAAATTAAACATAAGATTTGACTTCAGGGAATCTACAGGGTGGCCTGTAAGCTCCTACCGGCCCGTAATTCCCTACTCGCCCTTCTGCCCAGCAGTCCAATGGGAATGCTTTCTCCCTCCTCCTAGCACAGAGTTTGCCCTGCCCCTCTGCCTGGCAGCCCAATGGGAATGCTCCCCTCTCCCCAGCAGAGCCCTACTTTCTTTGTGGCCAGGTAGGGATTTATGGGCCACCCTGTATGTGTACTAGATTCTCATCATATGCTGGGAGTTTTAACAAAACCAAAGGTGGCCTTGGTAATCTACAAAAGAGAGCTTTCAAATTGTAAACTATATTTGCCCTTTTATACTTACAGACTTGCTAACCCCAAAGGAACAATAAATAGCAGTACCAATTACACTTGTCTTCTGACCCATAGCATTTACAGTGTACAATAGTCTCTGAGCAGTTCACAAGGTAATTAGCACTTTGCTGCCAAAAAACTGGCTACTCGTTTTACTGACCTTTGAAGGATGAAAGCTTAAATTGTAAACAGTTTTGACTGAAGTATTGAAGCTTAACCACTGTGCCATGGGACTCTTCAAAATAATCATCCGGTTAACAAATTCAGAACTCTACAGGTAGGTTTACATAAATCCAAAGATTTGGGCTCATATTCCTTAAATAATAACCCCTAAATCTAAACCGTCGGTTAAATGAAGGTAGTCTAAATAATAACTTTATTGTGATCATGTTTTGTGTGACAGCCTCAGCTTTAATTTTTTTAAACAGCCAACCTACCATACCTTATTTGTTACAGATTCCGTTTTTTGAACTCTTTCAGTTGATGACACTGAGTCTTTATCTAAACAAACAAAGAAATGCTTTAACATTACAAATATTTTACTCTTTTTAAAGAAATACTTCAGTAATATGCCCCAGATCACATTAATACACATTAATACATATGTGTTCATAAGAAATCAGAATATGACTGACTTGAGGTGAGACCATTCTTCCTGCTCATCCCTTGAGTGTTACTTTGTTCTGGTTCAGGTTCACTCATTTCAAACATGAAAGAACTGAATTTGCAAGCTGGATGATCTGGCTACATTTTTGTGATACAGTATTTATATTTCTTAAAACATTTCATCAATGTAAATTCCAAACTCAGTAAGGCATATGCAGACCTGCTGTCTTTCTTTCACACTTCTGGTATCATAACCACATTGGGAACCTAAACCTTATGGACGTTTTTAGATATTTTTATAGTATTTGGTTTTAATTAGCATTAGGTATGGGTTTTAACTGATGTTGTGAGCCGCCTTGGGTCGCTTAGGCAAAAAGGGCAGTTATATAAATCCAACAAATAAATAAATACATAAATAAAAATAAACCTAACAAATCCAGCTGAAATTTCTCAATCCACATGTGTGAAAAGTCTTTTGTAAAACCTGGAGCATCCAATCCAGTGGCCCTATAGGTTACTGAAAATGTTAATATCTCCTTTCCTTCAGACTGTAATATATACTGAATGCTTCCAATGTGTGATTCACTGTTTTGTTTTTCATGTTAGCTGGTATGTTCTTGTAAGGATTTTGATAGATTCAATCTCCATAGTTTGAAATAGCTCTATTGGTACTGAATCTAACACTTGTGATCTATTTAATATCTTGAGGATATTAAGACAGTTAATATTACACAACCTTAATTTTTCTTTGGATGTGCTACACAAAGTAAATAAGGGCAAAATAACATTTTTGAATTTTGTAATCCTATAAATACCTTTCCCGCTTGCTTCCAGTCTCTTAGGTTTCTTCTGTTTTCTGGTTCTGCTGTAGTCTACTAGCTGAGGTTTAGGCTTCCTGTTGGATTCTCTTAACCAGCTGATATCAGTCTTAGTGTCATCGCCTCTACATTCTGTGTCTGTGTCACTAAAAAGGTGTTTCTTTCTTTTATTCCTTCTATTCTATAAGAAAACATGAACAGTTTGCCATTAAGTCTGAAGGAAACAGTCAAGTTCAATAAGGTATAAGGTTTTTTTTAAGTAGTAGCTGTTAGTCTGTGCAGGTATATCAGATAAGAACCAACAATAAAAACAAAGACAAAAATGTTTTGCCACACTAAAGATTAACTGCTACACTATATTTTAATGTAAGCTTTTGTGAATCAAGTCACTTCCTCATATATAAGACTCTCTTTAAAATATAGATTAAAAATAGCAGTTAGTCTTTAAGATGCCACATTTTTGTCTTCTTCATTTTTTGTTTTACTTTTGTTTTGTTTCTTGCATATCAGAAAACAAAAACAAAATAAAAACAAAAATGCTGCAGCACTTTAAAGACTATCTGCTATATTTTAATTGAGCTTTTGTGGAACAAGTCCACTTCATCAGACATATCTGTCATGCTGATTAATCACGCTATGCCTTGATGTCTCACTCCTATGTCTGATGAAGTGGATTTGATCCACGAAAGCTCACATTAAAAATATAGCAGTTAGTCTTTAAAGTGCTGCAGCGTTTTTGTTTTCTGATATGCCTGAAATACAGACGAACACGGTTTTGTTTCTTGTTAGTTATGAGTGAGGTCCTAAACAAAGCCTACTAAAGGCAGCCAAGAACAATCAACTCATCACATTTTTGCTTTATGATTAGAGCTAGAAATAGATGTGTGAAGTATGTTGTCAGAAAGAAAAACAGAAGGCAGTAGGTTTCTCACATTTCAAGAGCCCAAACATGTTCATGAAAACAATGTATTATACATTTGCAACAGTAATATGAATTGAGAGTGCATCCAGATGAGGCTTTAATTCTGTAGCTGCCCTTCCTCATTCAACAAACATTAGGTGATAGTCCCTAATAAAAGGAAGGCATCACCTCCTTCCTGCATTTGCCTAACATTTGTTTTCTTACTAGTCCATCGATCTTCTTTCTTAAAAGAATGGGAAAGGAAGGTGTAAAATTGACTATTGGTGCTAGGAACCTACCATGTGGAAGCATCCTTGGTGAAGCTTCCTGAATGTGGATTAAATGGTTACATTCTTGATGGGTTTTCTAGCTTTTATATAATAAGAGTTTCAAATACTTACTTAGTACTTTTTAAAACAAAATTTCCTTTCTTTTAAAGTACCTTACTACTTTGTTTCTTTTGGTTCATATTTCTTTCTTCACTTTCATGATTTCTGAAATGAATTAGAAATAACTTAGGGTAACAATTCTGTTATGTTACACGCCATCAAGTCAGTTCTGTCCTGTCCTCCCTTGTGAATTTCCTTAGCTGTATGAAGATTTGGATCCAGGTCTATTCAGGCACTCTACTACACCACACTGAGTACACATGCTTCTTAAGAAAATTCTCTGTTTGGTTATATTTGTTTTTTGCCTATGTTTTTACCAGTCTAACTAGTGAATGAATCCCCGCAAGTGATAAAAGTTCATTTTTTAACATGCCAGGTTAAATATCACATTTAAAGCAATCACACTTATATACTACTCCATAGCATTTAGTGCTCTCTCTGGACGGTTCACAAGTTAATTAGCATTTTGTCTCCATCATGCTGGGTCCTCATTTTACTGACCTCAGAAGGATGGAAGGCTAAGTCAACCTTGAGCCCTACTTATCTTATTCTAATCATGTAACAGTATTTTCACTTTTGTTCTAACGGTTTTCCAATTTATAGAAAATAAATACACTTACATTTTCACTGAAAAATCTGTTGTAGTAGCTTTCAATTTAGTGACATGGAATCCTTGTACCTAAAATGCAAATATGAAAAGTCACCACCATTACAATTCTCTTTCTGGTGGTTTTTCTGCCTTTCCCTTTTAAAAATATCATAGCCTACTTGGCTGCTGCATATTTAATTCCTGGAAAGATGCTTAGAGAGCACTCTTAATACATCCCCTCTCCATTACTGCTTCCTCCATATGGAGAGCAACATGACAGAAGATAAGGGTCCTGCTTGCATATGGGCTGTATGTGTGAAAATGCACACCCTTGAAAATTGGGAGACTGTCAAGAGGACACTCATGATGGCAATCATATCATCGACTGCAACTCGTATCTGAGAATGCATTTTCCTGAAGCAGGAAAAATGTCATTGGTGTGAATTTGTTTAAGGTAGATCCCAGCTTGCCATGAAGTGACCCACACATTATGATCATGGAACCATCTCCAGTGGCACACATGAAATGAGACATGCAGGATTTAACACTGGGACTGCAATAGGCTGCTGCAGCCTTGAGGATATTATCAAGGCACAAATTCATAGCCAGTCCATCTGGCATGGCCTCTTCTGCCTCCATGACCATTGGGAATCAAAGTTCCTCCTCCATTCATTTTGCCATTGGGCCGAATATGATGCTTTCCAGTAGTATTTCCTCCACTGAGGGGGACCATCAACCCACTTAAAGGGGCTCATCCGCCCATAGCCATTGGCTTCTTTAGGGAGTAAGGTTAGTTAACCGCCGTCTGATACTCGGCGTTGGCAAAAATAAAATAATGAATTAAATGAACATTATCTGCTCTTCACTCTGCAATGGTACCCACAAACCAGTTGCCTGAGACTAGTTGTCACACACCATGATGGTGTTGACCATGAAAGTTATCATGCTGTTAAAAGTATACATTATTATTCTAAATTATTTGCTTCAGTGATAAACTTACTCCAAGCTTTATTGTAGGTTCATCAAATCCACTGAGATTAAAGTTGTAGACATCATCCCTATCAAAAGAAAGAAATTTGATTTAACATTCTCTAAATACATGGGAAATGATTCAGCTTGGATGAAATTAATGTTTACTTACATAAGATGCTTAGCAGTTATATTAAGGAGAGCAGAAGTTTCCAAATTTCCATAACTTCTATTTGGCCATTTTTTCTAGATACAGTATTAGAAAATGGGAAGAAACACAGATCTGTAACTCTGACACTTCCACAAATAAAACAATAATCCTCTTTCCAGTCAACGTAAGGTATTTATTTATACGAACATTCTTTTAAAAACACCATTTCAAGAGGTTTGCAATATTTAAATACCACAGTTTTGTAACAATGACAATATGAAAATGAATGGAATGAGTGAAGTAAACTAAGCCATAATGTTGTCGCTGAAAAGGCCCTCTCTCATCCATAAAGTCTGAGTCTGTGCTGTATTTTTCTGCCTTCTGCATGACAAAATATGTCTCCTGCCCTGTCTTTTCACATCTTGTAAATTCATCTTGGTATTGTTCTTAATACACTTCAAGCAAATAATTCATTAACTTTGTTCTGTAATTATTATAAACTCTGGCCCCGCCCATCCTAATTCAAGTGCAACACAGGGCTTTCCCCCTGGCCATGGCCACCATACGACACCTACAGAGTAGGTAGCAAAAAAATTTTTTGAATCCCACCACTGAATATGACCATTTTTTAATTTCTGTATTTCTGGTTCTGCACCAACAACCCACACAATAAATTTTGCTCATTGTTACCTACAAACGTGTTTTTAACGTGCTCATTCCACACAGATTTTAACAGGAATAAACACTTTCATTTTTCTGAATATTCCTGCTTCCTCCTTGATATTTTTTTTACACATTGTTTGGACTTTCATTTGTGAGTGTGTGTGTATATGTCATTCTGCTTCAGGTTTTTTTGTGCATTTCTCTATATTCTACATTATTTTCCCATTTTCATCTCTCTTCCATATGTTTTTCCCCCTTCACTTTTTTCCATTCACATTTCTAATTTTGAGGTGATTGGTGGTCACACTTAGTAACACCTCTGTCAGATTAAAGCAAGAAGCACTTCATTTTATCTGTATGCATACATTTTCTTACTGACACTTTCATGATTCCTCCATTCATGCGCATTTGAATGCCTTATGCCACTATCCTAATAGTTGTTTACATGCATGTAAAAGAAAATGCATAAATTATCACAAATAACTGCAGTTTACTGACGAGGGATTGTATATGTGCCACATCAACGTACATATACCCAACATGAGATTAAATACCTGCCAGTAATCCACTGGAATTTCTGCATTTTCTCTTACACATGTGTTAGGAATCAATAAGATTTTGGCTTTAGCTGTTTCATTTCTATTCTTTTCTTTTGTTTAACTTGCAGTGCTGTATCTTGAAACAGTAATGAAATGATTATAATTTAAATCTCCATGATAAATTTTCACCAATTTAACATTTTTTTTGGTATCTCTGATTAACTAAGATTTTAAAGTCTCTAAACATTAATCAGTGGTTGTATTAGATATGAGTTACCCTATTTGCTGGTGTATAAGACCCACTTCCCCCCCTTAAAATACACTGGAAAAATGGAGTGTGTCTTGTACTTTATATAGTAGCCTATGGTGGGCTATTTTGGTAATATACGGTAATTTATAGGAATTTATATTTTGTTCATACAGTACTGTATATAAATAAGATTTTAAAACACAACTTTTTGCATTAAAACATACCTTACTAACACTGAAACCAGATTTCTTTAAAGGTGTGCTACAAGAAAAATAAAATATGTATTTGACTTACTTTGATTATCTTCATTTGCAAAGAAATTATTTTGGGCTAATATATTTCTTAAAAAATTAAACAATATAGTTGATATTTCTGTATTATCAACAAAATACTACCATTTACATTTTAAAACATATTAATTGCAAAGTAAGTCCTACAGTGATGACAATAATTCTACAAAAGTCACAGAATAAGTCACAACTCACATTTTCAGGGCAGGAAAATTGGCTTATCCTCAAAGGAAAAGCTCTGATCTCCTAAATATTCTGTTTTGTACAATAGCATAATTACCAGAGCTCCAAATGTGGGAAAGGTTTTTAAAAATGGGCATAATGCTAGTAAAGGATATAATGCTAGGAAAAGCTGAAAGCAACAGGAGATGACCAAGCCTAAATGTGAGATTGACTCATAAAGGAAGACATAGCCTTGAGTTTGCAACAGGTCATCAGCATTAATATTTTTAGCTTATGGGCAGGAAAAAGTAGTCAGAATCACACATTCTCTATCCAAACTCTAGCAGTACAAAATAGCCACTGCATATGTTACACTTCTGATTCCTAATATCATGGATAAGTATAAAAGATTTCATTACAAGGGAAGTAATAATACTATAAAAATAAAATAAGCAAATAATACCTCTTCTCAGAAAATGTCTGAGACAGTTTTCTTGTATTTTTTACACCACTATTTTGTTTGTATCTGCTGCTGATGTTATTTATTAGCATTTCTTCTGCTTCAACTATTTCTTTTGATTTTGTTTTCTGTAAGATTTTGGAAACAAATATTCTTAGGTGACCTTGGTTGTTAGGCTACTCTTCTGATGAAAACACATGAAATTCCTGTGAAGAAGTTTTCCCTTAGTCTAAGTTTATAACTCCTATCTGAGTAATTTCCTCATTCTACATTTATTTTATCTACACAGATAAGTTTCTAACCTTGATGAAATGTACAGTACAGTGGTACCTCATACAATGATTTTAATCTGTTCCATGGGGCTCGTTGTTGTACGAAACAATTGCTATACAATGCATGCATCGTATAGCGATTTTCCCCATGGGATGCATCGCACAACGATTTTTTTTGCTAAGTTGTTTTTCCCATTGAAAAATTCTTGTACAATTTTTTCCATAGGGAAAATTGTTATGCAGGATGCCATTTCCCCCAAAACCTAATTGTTATGTGATTTTGTTGTATGAGGTTCCACTGTACTTTCTTTTTCTTGGGGGAAGGTGGGGGCACCAAGACATCACATATTGAGTGTCTCTCTCACTGGTATGCCTTTAGCTTAACACAGCCATGAAGGTTTCTAAATTTGATTTGAGTGACAATATAGGGAGGAGAGGTACTTTACACTTTCTTTGTAGCTACCTTGCTAATTTACATTGTTCTCAAAACTGCTTCTCCTGACCACACAAGAAAAGATAGGTACTGTAGATCTCTTTATTTTCTTCCTATAGCAAGAAAAGCAACTGAAGCATATGCAATTTTAATCATGAACTGCGTGGGATATCCACTCAATTTAGGACAGCAGGCTAAATTGCATTTTTGACTAGAGGTATTATGCTATTTATATTAATTTTAATGAAACAATGATGAAACATAGCTATAACATATGCTAGAGAGGCTACTTGATAAAGTCACAATATACTAATACACAATATTTGTGCTTGTCTAGCAGTAAAACTCACACATACATAAACACACATGAATATATACATACACACATACAGTGGTACCTCGCTTAAAGTGCATAATGCATTCTACGGGATTGCTCTTTAAGCGAGTTTGCTCTTTAAGCGAAACGCCAATGTAAGTGACCAATTGTGACTTCTGGCGGGGGGGATTGCGAACCCCAATTTAGTTGTTAAGCGATTCTTTGGTTGGTTTTAGTTGTTAAGCGAGGTGACCATTCAGAGAAAATTCTGCTCTTTAAGCGAGTTAGTCTCTAAGCGAGGCGCTCTTTATGCAAGGTTTTACTGTATATATTTATATCTTATATTTCACTAGGCTTTGCAAGTGAAAACTAACTTTTAGGTCTGCTTTACCTTTTCGGTTTTCATGTGATTACTCCTTTTAGTATTTTTTGTTCGAGAATAAGATACATCACAGTCAGCAGCAGCATCTTCAAAACTATTATCATCTTTTCTTCCGGTAGCTAATTCTGAGAATTTCCGATTTACTTGTGAAGTCTCATTTGTGCTGATTCTATCAAGAAGCATTTCAGATTGGTTAGAAACAATTGTTCTTTTGCTGCTTCTTGATATTTTCTCATCCACATCTTTAAGCCTGTTTTGTGACTCTGCCCTGTCTTTCATGCGATTTTTTACTGGTATTTTGTTAGTGTCACTGTGCTTCTGTTCCATGACTTCTCCACTGCATTGCTGTTTGTTCCTTAACTCTGAAGTCATTTCAAATATTGAAGAGAATGCCCTTTGCTTGGCAGCTCTATCACTTAGGCTAGAAGCTAAAAGCAATAAAGACATTTTAAGTTAAAATGGGATTTAACAATGTATAATTCTTCTTACAGATAAAATAAACATTTCTAACCTTGATATAATGTGCTTTCTGGTGCATCAATAGTCATCTTACTACATTTCGATATTATCATTTTAGGCACTGAACATGTCTGTCTTTTCTGGGCCTTATTTCCAGCAGTACTCTTGCCAGACATTCTAAAAAAAGAAAAAGCAATCTAATTTCATCAACAACTATTTTTACCAATAGACTTAACACAAAATATAATATGCTTTCACTCTATTTAATTAAACATACAGTAGAACCATTACTTGCATTATGCTAACACATTTGCCAAATCTGTTCACCATTGAAAGATAGGGTCTAAAATTGATTATATTTTAAAGAAAAAAATTTTTTACCTAAATATTGTAATACTTTATTTTAAAATTAGTTGTTATTGTGCTTGATATTGGGCTAGTGTTTATCCTTTTCATACAGAGAGCTGATAAATCAGCTTGCTACTGTACACATGCTGTGACATTCTGCAACACTGCTTTACTAAACATTGTTGAGATAATGCTTGAGTAGAAAACCATGAATAAGATACATGATAGTAATTTTTATTGACTTTGTTAAATGTATAGGTAGAAAATCCCTCATCTGAAATCAGGACAATGTACCAAAGCCTACTACAATCAAAAGTTGTAAGCACTGGTAGGTATAATTTATAATTAATTTCACATACTTACAACTGTTTATCATTTTTGCCTTCTTGCTGAGAATCAATAACTTCATCTAAATAAAATATAGCAATTAAGGTAGAAATTAATTACTAAGCTTAATCAAAATCTTATACAGCATGGAAACAATTTAAAATTGAAATTTATGAACTGTATTAAGCTACTTACCTAACTTTTCATTTTCAACAGTGTTGATATTTTCTTCCATATGGACAATATTAATGCCTTTTTCAATTTGCTATATACAAACAAAATCAGAAATTATCAATATTAACATATAGTTTGGTTTACTTACATCCCACGTTCCCAAACAAAATTCAAACAATTAATAATGTTCAACTGCAAAATATATAATATTAAATTTGAAAATGAATATAGTATAACCCAGTAAATTTTTTGATACTTAATGGCTGAAATCCTGTTGCTTTGTATACAAAGTCACAGTAGATAAGGGTAATTGAATCAGTGGGGATTTGGCAAGTCAACTATTCTGAAAATTCCATTATTCAAAGTCTAGTAGTGACTTATTTTACTGCAGTAAACTACAACTAGAGTATATCAAATCAAAACAAAAATACAGTAGCACTTTTAGGACTGTTATGTTTTAATGTGAAATTTTGTGAATCAAGTCCACTTCTTTAGACCTAGAGTAGAAACTAGAGTAGAGCAGAGCAGACAACTAGAGTAGAAACATTTGAATCAATGGAACAGATGGAAGAACTGACTCACTAAATTGCTATTGATTCAATGGATCTACTGTAGCATGGGTTACTATCCCAGGCAACAAATTTCAGCCATTCTCTGTAAAAAAAAAGAGATATGGGAGAATGGTTAGAGTGCACACACTATCCTTTGATATTTATTATTCCTTAATTAATAATTGTGTGCCATTAAGCCAAGTTTGACTTATGGTGACCTTTTCCAGAGTTTTCTAGGTAGAGAATGTTTTAACATTCCTTTCTTCTGGAGACACCTGAGACTGAGCAGCTTGCCTATGACTGTACAGTAGTGGTTCCCAATGTGGGGCCCATACCCCACAGTGGGACTTCAATTCCCAGAAGCCTAAGACAATACATTGACTGATCAGTGCTTTGGGAAATTGACTTTGGTTTCTAGGAATTGAAGTCCAAAAACCAAAGGTTGAGAAACACTGCTGTATGGGCTGGCTCTTCTCCCAGAAGGTGAACCCAATTCCACAGCCAGAAATCTACTGTATTTTTGGTCCATAAGATGCACCTGACCATAAGACGCACCCAGTTTTCAGAGCAGGAAAAACAAAACAAAAATTAATACTGTATTTTGTACCAGCAACCAGTGGTGATGCTGCAGGGGAAATGGGCAGGCCAGGCCAATTGCACTGAGGAAGGAAGTGATACTCTAGCCTAGCCTCTTGCTCTCCTTTCAACCAGGAAGGATGTTTCCCCCCTCCATTTTGTCCACATGAAGTAGAGACAAAGGCATCAAGGTAAGTGAAACCCTTTCTTTTTAAGCACAGGTTTGGTTTCCCACTTAAATGCATTGGGAACATACGAACAGAAAACTTTTGAATACAAGAAATTTATTTCCAATGCATTTAAATGGGAAATTGCAATTTTTGCCCTCTAGTGGCCACTTTTTTCCATATGTTTTTCCCCCCTGCCCCGAAAAGCTGGGAGGCAGCAGTAGTAGTCTTTTGGCCAGCTGCAGCTCTTGTAAAATATACTTTTACAACAGCCACAGCTGGCCGAAGACCAGCATTTGAACTATAAGATGCACCCTCATTTTCTCCCTACTTTTGGGGGAGAAAAAGTGTGTCTTATGGTCCAAAAATACGGTAAACTACTGAGCTATCTAGCCAGCTTTATTATTTCATAGCTACTTTAAAAAGAAAATGAAGCTCCAGTGTAAATGTTTATAGCAGAAAGGTCCAGACTAACTGAGAGAAAACAGAAATGCTTGGGAAGGAAAAATCCAGTGACACAAAACTTTTTCCCTACATCCTCCTCTATTTGATCTTTGCTGCAGAACTACAAGGATATTTGCCTAAATTAAAATGTGGATAAAGAGTGATATAAACATTTATTTATTCCATTTCATTTTTATACTACCCATCTAGTGACAAACACTACTCTGAGCAATTCACATTGTTAAAATAAACATCCCACCTACTCCGCCAAAGTAAAATGAAGCATTTAAGAGCTCAACACAAAAATATAAGCACCCAAGACTGGATACAAAACCAAAAAGGTGACAAAATTAGACTAAAATAAGAGTTGTTCATGGGGAGCACTACCTTAGGGTAAGATATTACTAAGGACCTCTCTGTATAATTCTGATTTGATCAATTTATGGAAAATGTGGAGGGCCATCACTGAGAAGGCCTGGTTTCTAGCTGAGTCTTCCTAAGCCTCCTTCAGGGTGGGAAGCCATAGCTTCAAGGCATGGGAGGATCAAGTGGCTCTGGTAGCATTCCAGCAGGAGATATATTTGGGCACTTCATCCTGCGAGATGGTGCTCATTCCTACTCTCCTTGAATGATCCCATCTATGGGTTGGGCAATTGCCTTCCTATTCAATTCACATACAATTACCTCAAAAGAAATGATCTTATAGGAATAAAATATATATACAGAAGGGAAGGAAGGAAGGAGGTGTATTTGATGGATTATCCTTAGAATGCCAATTGTAGGTGAACAATTTGATTTTCTTCTTTTATTTCTTTATGATTGGTTAATTAATGTGCCAGAAGAAGCATTCAGGTACACTGTAAGCTCTTGAATTCATGCCTACCGCTTAATGATGGTGAAGACAAATGCATGACAAGTCAGAGGCTTGATGGCAATAGGCTGAAGCAGCAGACTAAAAGAGCTAAATTTGTTGGAACTGACATAATCACAGCTCACAGGATTCAGGTGATTAAACTCATAGGCACTGTATTAGAATCATTAATTATTTCTGTGGAGGTTAGAAGTCTTTCTTAGATATATATCCCAAGAAGCAGACAATGCATATGGGTAAGGTAAAGAATATACATTCCTCCTTGATTGTACTTGCAGATTATGAACTGATAATAGCTAGCAAGTGCAACATATTTTCCATAATTTGATTACTTTCCAGTAGCAAAAGTGACAGTTTATCTCTTTAAATTAAACTACTGTAGTGGAACTCTACCAGCATAATGGGACTTTCTCTCCTTCCTCAACTTTCCATGCTACCCAATCCTCCAAGACAGAGGAATATGGATGGGAAGACAAGAGAAAGAATACTCTCCTTTTCCTACTTTATAGACATATGTCCCTTCAACTGAGTGACAGAAATGGATAAAACAGAAGTGGATTAAAACCACTAACTTCAGGGATTAAGACTTTTTCAGAGAATTTGCCCATCTAGTTCAACACTGAACTGCCATCAAATATCTCATGCTCCTTAGTAAAAATAAAAAATAAAATCCCTGCCAGGCCTGCTCCAGCATCATGAACCATTCTCATAGAAACCATGTGGTATTGGCCAGGTCTTTGTTAGCTTTAGTCAGGGTCATGGGTACTTTTTAAGCTCCCAGATATTTGAATTGTGTAAGAATAGCTACCTTTTTTGTAGAACTATTTTTTCCAAGAGATTTGGTTGCAGAATGAACAGATTCTAGATTAAAATTCATTGTACTTTCCTCGGGTATTGAATAAGTACTGTTTTTCCCCACAGAGCTCATGATCTGAAGAGGCATTTTAACCCGGCATTTTCTTGGGGTTGCTGGAAATAAAACAAAACATTTGATTTACTTTTGTTATTGTTGTTCAGTCGCACAGTCGATTCCGACCCTATAATATAGTTTTAATACAGTTTTATTCCTTTGCATAATTTCCACCAAATTATATTAAATGGCCTTACTACTGAAGTGGCCAGTTGCTTGATATTTTTGGAGATGAAGACAGATTTGGTTAATATCTTTTATTAGGATTGCTCCATGTTACTCCATGTAAGGGTAATTACGTAATCAACCGTGTTGATTTTTCAGAAATAAAGTCTCCATGGACCTCCTTTCATTATTGGGAAGATATTGGCGTTTGTAGGATGGAGGGAATAGTCTTTGGTTTCTGAAAATCGTCACTGCCAGGATAACTTTATCAATTCTCAGAGGCTCAAGTGGCTACTGACTGGGAGGCGGAAGGTCAGCAGTACTGCAGGACGGAATGAGCTTCCGTCTTTGTCCCAGCTCCTGCCAACCTAGCAGTTCGAAAGCAAGAAATTTCAAGTAGATAAATAGGGACCACATTGGTGGGAAGGTAACAGCATTCTGTGTACTCCAGTGTCTAGTCATGCCTGCCACATGACCATGGAAACATCTGCAGAAGCAGACAGCGCCTGCTCTTCGGCTTTGAAACAGAGATGAGCACTGAACTCTACAGTTGGATGCAACTGGCTTTCGAGCAAAGGCAACCTTTGCCTTTACCTAAAATATGAGAGTAGTACTATGTGCTGAAATATTAAATCTGCAACTCTCTCTTATGCTGCATGTTTACTTTCTGCATATGCTCAGCCTAATTGCATATACATACCACAAACCACCAGCTAAGTCTACAGTCACCTTATTCAAAGAGAACCACTACTAATAAAATTGGGTGCTGTAAGTTCAATTCAGACTGAAATATTGTACACAGAGTATTCCAAATACTATTGCAACATTGATCCCACTGAGTTTTGATGATGTTATATTAACAGAGCTGTAGCAATACCCTATCCAAAGTTCTTATAAGCCAGCTGTAAGCTCCTTGTGGCTTTTTTAAAATGTTCATATTTAAGATGAGATTACTTTCCTAAAGTGTGTGAAATAGCTAGCAACTTTACAAATATTTGTCATCACAAAAGCAAACTTAACTTTGCAATTATGTAAACAAGAAATGAGCCTGCAATGTGCATAAAATAATCTGAGGTCTGACATATTTCCATCTCTCCATTCTACTAACATACTCTCCCATCAATCTCAAAGAAGCTTCATGAAAAGTAACAGTTAAAATCTGGCAAAACTACATCAAATAGGACTAAAAATTAGGATTAAATTGTGTCTTCAGATAAGTATCATGCCTTCTGAAGTATTTTTCCAAATCTTTAACATTTTGTTTCAATGAGTCGATTATTAAAGAAGGAATAATGATGCACTTGACCAGTTTTCTAGACTGGTCTGTTGAGTCTAGAGTTGGGAGCCATTGTGATATGCTGGACAGCGTGCTGGATTTTGACTGAGAACTTTATTCTAAGATGAGGTTAAGGGGCCTTAGTTTGGTGGCAGAGCACATGATTTGCACACAGAAGTTCCGTGTTCATCTCTGGCATCTCTGGTAAAAGGATCAGATACCAAGTAGTAGAGAAGACTCTGTCTAACACTGACTGCTAGCAATTGATACTGAGCAAGATGAACAACTGTCTCACTTGGGACAAGGCAATTTCCTGTCTTCCTAAGCACCTCTTAGAGAAACTCCTCCTTTAATATTTTGCATTTGCCACTGCCACCCTTACAAGGTTGGTTGTGGAGGTATGAATGGAAGACAGAAATAGGTAATTGGAGGATAAACAAGGGTAGATATAATAAAACTCCATGTATTGTAACATATAATTATCATTCAGGGTCAAATGTGCATTGGAAAAACACCCATGCTGAAAGCAATCACATAGTGTTTTTCTTGGACAGCAGCAGTCACCAAGTGGTATCCCAGAGGATACCACTTGGCAGCCCCCCTCCCTTGGCAGTGCCCCCCCCCCAATATTTTGGTCAAACATGAAGAAGAAGCATGGCAATGAAAGGAATGGGAAGCAAGTTGCAACGAGCAGGAACCCAGATAGCCTAGTCAATCATAGGGGAACTAACTGTGGAAATACCATCACATGATTGAGGATGTGATAAAAAAGGAGACAAAGATGACACCGAATTGTACAAGAAAGGGTACCTTTCACGGTACTACCATAAAAGGCATTGTTGAAAGCAATCTTTTCATCTGGTCCCAATCATAACAGCATGTGCAACAAAAACAGCAGCTCTACTGTTTGACTAAAACTGCTCTGATAGTGGACAAAGTAGGGTCACAATCCACAGTATATCTGTGGATTGTGTATCATCAGTACATATGATGATCAGCAAATACAGCAAACCAAACTGTTCTGCCAGCACTCCAAACTATGATCTAAACCCCTGTCTGATTGCACTCTTTGTATGCTAGTGATTACACAACTGCTTCTCTAACCTGGGGAAGCTAAGGAGCACAATAGTCAGCCAGTAGTACAGGCAGATTCAGTCATTCCCTACTTATGCTACATGAAACCAACAGGATTTGTGGCAATGCCTTAAACTTTGAAGCACTACAGTTGTAGTTTGGTACTACCCAGGAAGACTATCCAGTCTACTTGAGGCTACCCTAATAACAACTGAAGCAATGTTCTATTGCTCTTGCCACAATTAAGATAAAAGTGCAATTTAAACCATTTATGTGTCATTCACAAACTGGAAATGCATACAGATTACTATTCCACCTGGCTTCACACAATTACAGTATTTGTTTCCTGGTGTTTGCCACAGTCCAGTTTATAGCCTAGATCTGTAATCTCTCTAACAAAAATGAAGTTATTTCCCAACCTATCTTATTTATCTCTCACAATAAGATGCTATATAACATGAAACATGGTCTAAAAACCTAGTGGTATATAAGTGCAATTCCTATTGCTGTTATTGCTAAAGGCAACACAACCATCTTTATAATACTGAGATACTGGAAAGACTTTGTCATGTAACCTACAACACGTAACCTAAACCTGGCTTTCCAACACCTTCCCACCTGTTCATGTCCCTTTAATCTGAGACAGAATAAATTATCACAGAACACACTGAAGGCTAAGACTATTGACCAGCCAAGAGTGGCTTCTTTTTGTAATAATTTGTTGCCACCATCTCCTTTAACTTATCAAAAGCAAAATGTTTTATAACCAATGTTTATTTTGGTAATTTGTAATCCAAATGGTCAAGGGTTACTAGAATCATACAAGACTTCCCTTAACCAAATCTAATTCCAAAAGCAAGAATGTATTTTATAAATTTTATTAAAACGAAAGAAAACCAAAACCAAAAAGAGATAACATGGGGAAAAGTTGTGAAACTTCAACAAAAAGATATACGGATGGAAAATACACACCAAGCACAGATGGAACATAATGAAATTTTTATTTCCTTATCTACATTTACACTCATGTAAGCACCTTAGATGTTTCTAGCGTTAGGAGACTTCCCTGTCCTATTTTTTATTTATTTATCCAAGTCCAAAGAACAATAACAAGGCACAGCTACCATTCTTCCATTTCAAGGAATGTGTATTTTATGTTTTCCCCACTTCCTGTTCTGAATGACTATACAAAATGACAGCTGTCTCACTTATACAATAGAAGTATTTGGCCTCCTGTTCTGCCCAGTATGGTTGAAATATAAAACTGATCTTCCTGAAGTCACATCAAAGACATCTTACCTTTTTGTTTTCAAGTACACAGATTAATGATAGGTATTGCATATTTGTGATATTACAGAACATTTCGTATGACTGATCATCACATTCTGATAAAAGAAATACCTAATAGAACACAAAAGCATTGCATCATACTTACAGGTATTAGCCAATGGCAATGTACTATGCAAAGACAAATTGGCAGAAGATAGCACAATCATTGATGCTTCTGACATTTTTCTTTTGCCTGGGGTAATCTTTAAATAAAACAGACAAGTGTAAGTTAACATGTTTTTCTCTATCCATACAGTATGTAACACCGCCCCCTTCTTTTATAATTTAAAAACAGACAACCTACTGTTGATCTAACTGTTTGGAAGTCTACCTTATCAGTTTTTTGATTCAGAGTCATCTGTGTCTTAGAATGCTGGTGTAAGGCATAACTTTTTTCATCCAGTTTACTTTTTTCATTTAAAGGTGACATCTGACTCTCAGGTACAAGAACCTATTCAGTAATTTTGAAATAAGCAAAATCCATTATTTATTTAAGATATGATTTATGATATTTCAAATAAAACCCACAGTCTCTATCCAGCAAAAAAATGAAACCAGAAAGCATAAGAAACTCTAACCAGTTTATGGTGCTTTAAAACTCCATGAATGTAGTACATTACAACACACAAAATATTCTGCTGTTCTGAGTCATAAATTGATTAAAACAAAACCACTGCATATTTTTAGTTCTGTACTGTATTTAAAACATCAACTGCTACCAAATATGGAATGCTATTTTCACAATAGCTGAAGATTGGGTCAATATTTTAATTCACCTACAGATCTGAAATACACGATGCTTCTTCTGGTTAGTCATACCAAAAGATGAGATACTACTTTCCAACACCTCCCCGCCCCCTGCCATCGGGCGGGGAGTTTGGGAGGGCTCCCCGTGGCTCTGAAGAGCCGGAGCCGCCGCCGCCGCGCACAGACGTCCCTCCCCGCCCCCTGCCATCGGGCGGGGAGTTTAAGAGGGCTCCCCGTGGCTCTGAAGAGCCGAAGACGCCACCGCGGTGCACGGACGTCCCTCCCCGCCCCCTGCCATCGGGCGGGGAGTTTAAGAGGGCTCCCCGTGGCTCTGAAGAGCCGAAGACGCCGCCGCCGCGCACGGACGTCCCTCCCTACCCCCTGCCATCAGGCGGGGAGTTTAAAAGGGCTCCCCGTGGCTCTGAAGAGCCGAAGACTCCGCCGCCGCGCACGGACGTCCCTCCCCGCCCCCTGCCATCGGGCGGGGAGTTTAAGAGGGCTCCCCGTGGCTCTGAAGAGCCGGAGACGCCGCCGCCGCGCACGGACATCCCTCCCCGCCCCCTGCCATTGGGCGGGGAGTTTAAGAGGGCTCCCCGTGGCTCTGAAGAGCCGAAGACGCCGCCGCCGCGCACGGACGTCCCTCCCCGCCCCCTGCCATCGGGCGGGGAGTTTAAGAGGGCTCCCCGTGGCTCTGAAGAGCCGAAGACGCGCCGCCGCGCACGGACGTCCCTCCCCGCCCCCTGCCATCGGGCGGGGAGTTTAAAGGGGCTCCCCGTGGCTCTAGGGAGCCAAAGACGCTGCCGCCACGCACGGACGTCCCCCCCGCCCCCTGCCTCCGCCCTTCCCACCTGGGGGGAAGAAGAAGGAGATGTCGACGCCGGGACTTGCTAGCGCTCCCTGCTCGTTCCGGGAGCCCATGCGTGTTGCTGGAACCAGGGGGGGATTGTGGATGGGGTGGGAAGAGAGAGAGTTGGTTCTGCCAGCCAGGAAGGAGGGGCAGCATTTCATCTAGGGAGGTTCCAGGGATCCATATAGGTGTTGTGACGGGCATGGGGCGGTATGGCGGGTACCGTGGGGCGGGCCGCACTCGGGGAATGCGGGCCCGATGTTTAAGTGCGGTCCCTCATTCCAGCCCTGCAGGTACATCTCTGGGCCCTGAGCAGCAGATCTACAGTGACCCCACCCTTAGGCTGCTGCTGGTGAATGCCAGATCGGTATGTAATAAGGCCCCCCTGATTCAAGATGCTATCCAGGAGGGGCTGGCCGACCTGGCATGCATCACCGAAACCTGGCTGACACCTGAAGATGGAGTACCTCTTTCGGATATGTGTCCAGCTGGGTTCGGTATCTGGCACCAGCCTAGAGGTGAGGGGAAGGGCGGTGGTGTCGCCATTGTTGCCAGGGAGTCCTTGGGAGTTGCTAGGGCCACTGCTCCACAAGTGTCTGGTTGTGAGGCCCTGCTTCTACGGTTGGGCCCCAAGGGTCAGTTGGGGATCTTACTCCTGTACCTGCCCCCTTGCAGGGTAAGGGATGCCCTGCCTGAGCTCCTCGAAGCCGCCTTGATGCTGGCGTTGGAGTTCCCGAGGCTCATGGTTCTGGGGGACTTCAACTTGCCATCGTTGGGGATGGCTTCTGAGGTGGCAAGGGAGTTCATGGCTTCCATGGCAGCCATGGGCCTGACTCAGGTAGTGCGGGGTCCGACCAGGGGCAGTGGTCACATGCCAGACTTAGTTTTCTTGTCGGAGCAGTGGCAGAGTGACCTGAGATTACAGGATTTAGCCATCTCACCTGTGCCATGGTCAAATCACTATCTGGTGACTCTTGACTTCCTGGGGGCGACGCTTCATCGTAGGGAGGCAGGGCCTATTAAAATGGCCCGCCCTCGGCGACTAATGGATCCAGATGGATTCCAGAGGGAACTAGGGGATGTTCCTCTGGATCGGCTCCACGATTCACCGAGGCACTTGTCGACCTGTGGAACAGGACGGCAACAGCAGCCTTGGATGAAATCGCGCCACTGCGGCCTCTCCGCGCCCGTGGGGTTAGGTCATCCCCGTGGTTCACAGAATAACTGCGGGATCTCAAACGGGCAAAGAGACGCCTAGAGCGCCGCTGGGTGAAGACCCGGGATGACTCCGATTGGACACTGGCTAGAGCTGCTATTAGGGCCTACCTAGTGGCGATGGGGGTGGTGAGGCGGCAATACTTCACCACCCTTATTGCCTCCGCTGATAATCGCCCAGCCGCTCTGTTCCGGGTAACCAGGTCCCTCCTCGGTAGGGGGAGATCGGTGCCCGGTTGGCAGGGTTCGGCTGAGGACTTTGCTGACCATCTGGTGGAGAAAATCGATCGGATTCATTCAGGACTGAGTCCCGGCGTGGATGGGGAGGGTCGGGGGGGGTGCCGGAGCACAGTCTTGCTGTACGATCTGGGATCAGTTTGATCCTGTTGTCCCTGATGAAGTGGACAGGCTCCTTGCAGCTGTGCGTGCCACTACATGTCCTTTGGACCCCTGTCCCACCTGGTTGGTGAAAGCCTCCAGGGTGGGGACAGGTGGCTGGGTTGGGGCGATAATAAATGCATCCTTACGGGAGGGGGTATTTCCTGCTCCATTAAAACATGCTTTGGTGCGCCCCCTCCTGAAGAAAATTTCCCTTGACCCAGCTGTCCTTAACAATTACAGGCCGGTTTCCAACCTGCCCTTTTTGGGTAAGGTTTTGGAGAAGGCGGTGGCGCGCCAGCTGCAGAGTGTCCTGGAGGAAGCGGATTATCTAGACCCCTTTCAATCAGGATTCAGGCCCGGGTATGGTACAGAGACGGCATTGGTCGCACTAATGGATGATCTCTGGCGGGAGCGGGACGGGGGTTATCCATCCGTCCTTGCTCTTCTTGACCTCTTAGCGGCCTTCGATACCGTCGACCACGGTATCCTTCTGGAACGGCTCAAAGGATTGGGGATCCAGGGCACTGTGTTGTCCTGGTTTTCCTCTTTTCTGGAGGGCCGTACCCAGTCGGTGTGGTTAGAGAGTGAGAGGTCCAGCCCTAGGTCCCTCAAGTATGGGGTTCCTCAGGGCTCGGTGGCTGTGGATAAGGGGCCCCGTGTTATCCAGGGAGTTACCACCTTTGGTACTGGATGGGGGTCCTTCTGGATTTACGGCTGCTGCTGGAAGAACAAGTGGCGGCTGTGGCCAGGAGGGCTTTTGCCCAACTTCGGGTGATTCGCCAATTGCGCACGCTCCTGGACCGGGGCTCCTTGCTTATGGTCACCCATGCTCTGGTTACTTCCCGACTAGATTATTGTAATGCGCTCTACATGGGGCTGGCCTTGACGACCATTCGGAGGCTGCTGCTGGTCCAGAATGCGGCAGCCCAGGTGGTGATGGGATGTGGGCGATATGCCCATGCCTCACCGCTACTTTGGGAGCTGCACTGGTTACCAGTTTGTCTCCGGGTGCAATTCAAGGTGCTGGTTTTGACCTTTAAAGCCCTATATGGCAGTGGGCCAGAATACCTTAGAGACCGCAACGTCCCAAGAGTGTCTGCCCGTCCAACTAGAGTGGACCGGAGGGGCTCTCTAATGGTGCCATCAGTTAGGGGTGCACATCTGTCTAGCACCCGAAGGAGGGCCTTCTCCGTGGCCGCACCAACTCTCTGGAACCTCCTGCCAACAGATCTAAGACTTCAAAGAGAATTGCTGCCCTTCAGGAAAGGATTGAAGACCTGGCTGGCAGGGCAGGTGTGGGGGGGCCCGAATGGGATCACGGTCCCCGCCTGCTGGCTTACGTAAAGAATTAAGAACTCTCTCTTCCTTTTTTAGAGTGGGTGGGATGGATGGGTGGGATAAGGGTTTTTTAAAGTGGTTTTATATGTTTTTAGAATTTGTTGTAATGCCGCCCTGAGTTGGGTTCTGCCTGAGTGGGCGGCATATATAAATACGACTAAATAAATAAATAAAATAAATAAATACTTGTAACTCCACATAAACTCTTAATTCCCTCTAGATCAGCCAACTTGGCTTTAAGGACTCAAATTCATATCTTGGTAGTGAGAAACTGATACTCCCACAATGTCCTTCCAGAAAACACCATTCTCATAATAAGGTGCCATGGTTTTTCATTACATCTATCTACCCAACTATAAATTTTAGATAAACTAGCATTAGAACAGGGAAATCATTCAGTGCTGAAAGGATTTGATTGCCACAAATAAAAAAAAATTCTCCCTTCATGTAGTCTGCAGATTGGCTTGCTCTGCTTTGTGATTTGTCTTTCAGATGCAAACACATTTTATTTGCAAAAACAAACTACTTAAGACTAAGTCAGATTTCTGGGACAGGTTATATGTAATGTATCATTTGGTCCTGAATCAGCCCCAATCATGCGAGAGAATGGTATTAGCTCATATAGCAGTTATTAATGTTTGGCTAAAAATTTTAATCAGTGCTCCTTCTAGCTTTTTGATGTTATCATATAGGAAGATGAAACCTAAGTCACAGAAAACGTTTCTTTAGAATCTTGTAATTAAACTGGGCTTTTCAGAAGTTTGTGAGACGCCATGGTTTTTCTGTGGCGAAACTCATTAAAACAAAGACTGCTAGATCTCTGTGTCCAAATACAGTAGATATAGGTTCTTTCAACTCCTAAAGTACTGCAACCTTTTACAAAATTATCTCTTGACCCTTCCATCTTATTTTGCTGATCTTACAAATTTTAATAAAAAAGCTTTTACTAAGGCACATTTAGATATGTTGCCATGCAGAAAGTGAGGAAGACCTAACGAAGCTCCTGCTTAGGTTAAAAGAAGAGAGTGCAAAAGCTGGCTTGAGACTCGACACCAAGAAAACCAAGATAATGGCAATAGGCCCTATCAGTCCCTGGAAAATAGATGGGGAAGAAGTAGAAGCAGTGACAGATTTTACTTTCTTAGGATCAAAGATCACTGCAGATAGTGATTGCAGCCATATAATAAATAGGCGACTGATTCTGGGGAGGCGAGCTATGAGAAACCTGGGGAACATAGTCAAAAGTAGAGACATTACCTTGCAAACAAAAATTCACATAGTCAAGGCAATGGTATTCCTTGTGGTTATTTATGGTTGTGAGAGCTGGACCATAAGGAAAGCTGAGTGCAGAAGAATAGATGCCTTTGAAATGTGGGGTTGGAGGAGAGTTTTGAGAGTCCTCTGGACAGCGAGAAGAACAAATAGGTCAATCTTAGAAGAAATCAACCCTGACTGCTCCTTAGATGGTCAAATAGTAAAGATGAAGTTAAAGTACTTTGGACATCAAATGAGAAGAGAGGATTCAATTGAGAAGGCCTTGGGAAAGGGAAAGGTGGAGGGCAAAAGAAGAAGAGGCTGGCCAAAAATGAGATAGCTAGATGGTATTGTAGATGCAATGGGCACAGAGCTGGGCGGGTTGAGGAGGATGGTGGAGGACAGAGGTGCCTGGAGGACAATGGTTGATGGGATTGCAAAGGGTTGGAATCGACTGTGTGACTGAACAACAAAAAACCTGTTTTAGAAGGTCGATAGAAAAGAACACCATATAATGAGTTTGTGCCTGCAATCAAAAATCGATTGAGGATTTGGCACTCATTATTCTTTATTGTTCCTTGATTTAAGCAGAGCATAAAGGGGGCCATTCAGCAATTATGTGATCCATTTTTTGGAAGAAATTGACCCCGTCCCCCCAACCGTAATTTTAGCTTCGACCCCCTCCCTTTAAAATTACATAATCCAGAGCTTTTGTATCAAAACTCTAATTTTTAGAGCTTTCCACTTTGGTGCCTAATGCACAACAGCTCCAAATGGAGTACATAATCGTTGGCCTGACCCCCCTGCCCCCCCACAAGTTTTCGATAATTCAGATGGCAGACCCTCTCCCCCCTTCAAGGATCACGTAATTGTTGAATGGCCCACAAGACTACTGAGGATTGTTTTAGAACAATTCTTGGGACCACTGGATCAAACAAACTTAGATTGTTACTTTCTGATAAAGATACTGTACATTTGTCACATTACAAAATAAAGTCCACATCTTCTGCTGATAGCCAAGCTGACAATTATATTATTGTTATTTAGGGTCATTTTTCATTGATACATTGTTTTATAGTTAAATGTACTAACTGTGTGCATGCGCGCGCTAAAGCAGTAAACTTGTGTTGAATTGAGTTAGCAGTTTATGAGTAATATTTTTAAAATAACAAGGATATTTTCATTATGCCTGTAAAAATAAACAAATAACAGAACATATACCATTCTGCTGTTATTATACTGAAACCTGTTATTATATAAGTTGCATATAACCCTAACATACATACTTGCGATCCACTTTCATCAAAAATGACATGCACTGTTGTTTTGGCAACTGACATCGTATTCTTTCTTGGAAATCCCTAAAAAATCAGTAAGAAATATTTCAAGCACAATTCGGGGGAGGGGTAGATTTGCATTCAATTGAACAACCCTTATCTTTCATTAAGATTTCATTTACTTGTGGAAAAAATAGCTTTCCAATCATTGTTTGTTTGTTAGGTGCTCTGTGTGTTCTGGTCTGCTTTGTTTCTCTTGGAAAATTAAACAACTACAGTATTTCATAAAACAATGTTGGCTTAAAACCTACAAATGATTCATAAATCTCTTCTAATTATTTATTATGACATTTTTACCTTGCTGAAAAATACAAAGTCAGGCCACTTTATACCTTTTTTTAAAAGGTATGTTAAGGGTATGTTGATTGATATTCTCAATCAATATTGGGGAGTTGATTTTAAAGCCTAGCATTATTGTAGACAATTTCCCATTAAATACTTTTTTATATTTTGTATGCTGCCCAGAGTGAGAATATATCCCAGAAGGATGGGCTATAAATGCGATAAATAAATAAAGATGCACAGTACTTTACATATGGCCTTCATTCTTACTTTGTGCAACTGGCTCAATTTTACATATTATGCAAAACAAACAAACAAACCCCACGTCTTATTCTGTAGCATTTTCACAATAATAGTTGGGGACTAGTTTATACTTGGTTTATATTTGGAACACTCACTTCTAACTTATTATACACATTTTTTGTTTTGGTAATAATCAAACAAATCTGAAAAGTTCTACAAAAGACATAGAAAAGGAACTTTCATCTTACTTTGCATTTAGCTGATCCATAAACTTTGCTTACTGCATCTACAATTTCCAATGCAGAATCAAAATTCAATATTACTTTCTCTCCTTCTTGGGTACCCACAGATATTGGATTCCTTAGATGGATAATTAGTACCTTTTGGGGGTCTTTTTCTATATGAAAATGAAACATATTAATTACTTTGTTAACTGCCCAGACAGTGCTACCATTGAATACTGGCTTGTAAATAAGTTGATGAGTGAGTGAATTAACAATATCAAATTATTTTATTATTAATATTACAATGTATATCCTTTGTAAAAACAGAAAAAGCAAACAGCAATGGATAAGAGAGGCCTTAAAACAAAATTCAAAAATAATAAGCGTGAATCTTATAAATGCTAATTATTAATATCACCTTCCTTAAAAAGTAGCAATTTGACAATAAGAAACTATTCATGTGTTCCAGTAACCAGCTTTATCATAAGCTCACATGAAATAGTTCTAGGGAGGGAAGGCTAACTTTAAATCAAATAGTTAATAGGGATTGTCTATCTTAGTTCAAGCACTCTGTGGAGTGTAACACTATCACATGTGCAGTAGCTGCTATATAGGTGCTTGCAAATACCTCCGCTAGGTTTACCCAAAGAAAAACCACACAAAAACATTTTTTTTAATATCAGTACCTTCAATAATGTATGTTTCCACTTCTTCTTCAGGTATACACACAGTTTCCCACTGGTCACACTAAAACAACATTATTTAAAAAGGATGAGAGTTCTACACTTTTATTAATCCAACATCCTCTTAGAAGGCATAAATTGCTATTTAGGAAATACATTTCCTGGAAGGCTATATTCTGACAATATAAAAAAAGATGTGAGGACAATTCTGACACTTGTCTGAATATCATTGTATATTTCTAGCAGTGTCATCTTGGAAAGGTCACTTATTTTCTTGGGGAAACACTCCTTGGCATTCTCTTTTTTAGAGATTGGGATGTATGTTGTATGCTTCTAGTCTGTGGGCCATGATTTTGTTTTCTACATTTGTTGGCATATTGTTGTTTGGATTTTGACAGAAGTAGTCTTTGTGGCTTGATATAATTCTCTCAGTATATCATCTACCCTGGTGATTTGTTTCTTCCTAATGCTTTCAGAGCACTTTTTGCTTCACTTTCTAGAATTAAAGTTTCTTCATCATAGGATTCTTCTTCAAAGGACTCTGTCATCCTTTTAGCTTTTCATTATACTATTTCATCCTTCTCTCTCTTCCCCCCCCCCCTTCTTGGTATGCTTTCCTATCATCATTCCTAATCTAGTCTTACATTTCCCCTCGATTTCTCGCATCTTCTGGAAGAAGTCTCTTGCCCCCCTCCCCCGCCCCCAACCTGTCAGACAGGCTGGGGATATAAAGAACTTCTAGTGACCAAGAATCCAAAAATCTCCCCCTGCTGGTGACATAATCATCCTTCTTTAGATGTAACTGACAGAATAGGATTTTGGCAAGTAAAACTTTGCATTATAGCAGGAATTCTCAACCTACATCCTGTAGGACCATTTCATGTGACCCACGGCCCTCGCTCCTACCCTCACTCGTGCTGCTCCCACCGCCACTGTTAGAAGTGGTGGAAGCAGCGGAAACAGCCGCCTTGGCATTTGTGGCTGGAAAGGCAGTTGTAAACACGTTTACGACAGCCATGGTCACATTTTATGACAGCGTTTATTTATTTATTTATTTATTTATTTATAAGTCACATTTGTATATGCCGCCCACTCAGGCAGAACCCGACTCAGGGCGGCATCACAACACTTCTAAAAATACATAAAACATTATAAAAACCTGTAAAAACCCACTCCCCCCCCCACTTAAAAACCCATATCCCACCCACCCATCCCACCCACCATACAAGAAGAGAGAGTTCTTATAAAAGCCAGCCGGCGGGAACCATAGTCCCATTCGGGCCCCACACCTGCCCTGCCAGCCAGGTCTTTACTCCTTTCCTGAAGGGCAGCAGTTCACTTTGAAGTCTTAGATCTGTTGGTAGGAGGTTCCAGAGGGTTGGTGCGGACACGGAGAAGGCCCTCCTTCGGGTGCTAGACAAATGTGCACCCCTCGTTGACGGCACCATTAGAGAGCCCCTCCGGTCCGCTCTGGTTGGACGGGCAGTCACTCTTGGGACGATGCGGTCTCTAAGGTATCCTGGCCCCCTGCCATATAGGGCTTTAAAGGTCAAAACCAGCACCTTAAATTGCACCCGGAGACAAACTGGTAACCAGTGCAGCTCCCGAAGCAGCGGGGAGGCATGGGCATATCGCCCACACCCCATCACCACCCGGGCCGCCGCATTCTGGACCAGCTGCAGCCTCCGAATGGTCGTCAAGGGCAGCCCCATGTAGAGCGCATTACAATAATCTAGTCGGGAAGTAACCAGAGCATGAGTGACCATAAGTAAGGAGCCCCGGTCCAGGAGTGTGCGCAATTGGCAAATCACCCGAAGTTGGGCAAAAGCCCTCCTGGCCACAGCCGCCACTTGTTCTTCCAGCAGCAGCCGTGAGTCCAGAAGGACCCCCAAGTTGCGCACTGGGTCTGTCTGGGGCAAAACAGCCCCATCCAGTACCAAAGATGGTAACTCCTTGGATAACCTGGGGCCCCTTATCCACAGCCACTCTGTCTTGCTGGGATTCAGTCGAAGCCCATTGGCCCCCATCCAGACCCCAATGGCCTCCAGGCATCCGGATAGGATTTCAACAGCATCACTGGGGTCCCCACGGGCCGAGATGTACAGCTGGGTGTCATCCGCGTACTGATGGTACCGCACCCCGTGGGAACGAATGATCTCACCCAGTGGCTTCATGTAGATGTTAAATAAGAGAGGAGAGAGCACAGAGCCCTGAGGCACCCCATACTTGAGGGGCCTAGGGCTGGACCTCTCACTCTCTAACCACACCGACTGGGTACGGCCCTCCAGAAAAGAGGAAAACCAGGACAACACAGAGCCCTTGATCCCCAATCCTTCGAGCCGTTCCAGAAGGATACCGTGGTCGACGGTATCGAAGGCCGCTGAGAGATCAAGAAGAGCAAGGACGGATGGACAACCCCCGTCCCGCTCCCGTCAGAGATCATCCAACAGTGCGACCAATGCCGTCTCCGTTCCATATCCGGGCCTGAATCCTGATTGAAAGGGGTCTAGATAATCCGCTTCCTCCAGGACACTCTGCAGCTGGCGCGCCACCGCCTTCTCCAAAACCTTACCCAGAAAGGGCAGGTTGGAAACCGGCCTGTAGTTGTTAAGGACAGCTGGGTCGAGGGACGTTTTCTTCAGGAGGGGGCGCACCAAAGCATGTTTTAGCTGTGCAGGAAATACCCCCTCCCGTAATGAAGCATTTATTATCCCCCCAACCCAGCCCCCTGTTACCTCCTTGGAGGCTTTCACCAACCAGGTGGGACAGGGGTCCAGAGGACATGTAGTGGCACGAACATCTGCAAGGAGCCTGTCCACTTCATCAGGGACAACAGGATCAAACTGATCCCAGATCGTACAGCAAGACTGCGCCCCGGCACCCCCCCGACCCTCCCCATCCACGCCAGGATTCAATCCTGAACGAATCCGATCGATTTTCTCCACCAGATGGTCAGCAAAGTCCTCAGCCGAACCCTGCCAACCGGGCACCGATCTCCCTCTACCGAGGAGGGACCTGGTTACCCGGAACAGGGCGGCTGGGCGATTATCAGCGGAGGCAATAAGGGCGGTGAAGTATTGCCGCCTCACCACCCCCATCGCCACTAGGTAGGCCCTAATAGCGGCTCTAGCTAGTGTCCAATCGGAGTCATCCTGGGTCTTCCCCCAGCGGCGCTCTAGGCGTCTCTTTGCCCGTTTGAGTTCACGCAGTTCCTCTGTGAACCACGGAGATGACCTAGTTCCATGGGCGCGGAGAGGCCGCAGTGGCGCGATTTCATCCAAGGCAGTTATTGTCGTCCTATTCCACAGGTCGACAAGTGCCTCAGGTGAATCGTGTAGTCGATCCAGAGGAACATCCCCCAGTTCCCTCTGGAATCCGTCTGGATCCATTAGTCGCCGAGGGCGGACCATTTTAATAGGCCCTGCCTCCCTACGATGAAGTGTCGCCCCCAGGAAGTCAAGAGTCACCAGGTAGTGATCCGACCATGGCATAGGTGAGATGGCTAAATCCTGTAGTCTCAGATCACTCTGCCACTGCTCCGACAAGAAAACTAAGTCTGGCATGTGACCACTGCCCCTGTGGGGGAACCAGTCCGTCCCCCTTAGCTGTCTAAGGGAGTATGACCCGGCCTGCGGCTGGAAAAGGTTGAGAACCCCTGCATCATAGCCACTGTTTGTACTGCATGTTTCTTTGCTATTAAGAGCTACACTGTTTCTTCTGAGTTTGTTTCCAAAGCAAAACTCTGTTGTAATGTATTCAGAAGTGGCTCATCTTTGCCTTCCTGTGCAAAGTACAGTACTGCACTAAAGTTAGATTCAGTGTCGCTGCTACAATCTATATAAATTCTTCAGCCTCTGATACCTGTCACTACAATTATTACTTAATAGGGGCTCTTTAAGAATTCCTCCATACCCTTCATAACAGAAGCTATCAGTTCTTTTCTGCCATTAATCAAACTCTAGGTGTTCTTGGACTTCAGTTACCAGAAGCCCGAGTCAGCAGGGCTTCTGGGAAATGAAGTTCAAAAACATCTGGAGTGCCAAAGTTCGCTATCACTGGCCTAGACTATTAGTTTGTAGCAGAGATGGATGCATTTTAGTCTCATCTTTGGCCACTCCTCATTGAGTGGTCAAAGCTCCTAGGAATGGAGCTGCCTTTGATGACTATCCGGAGACTGCAGTTGGTCCAGAATGTGGCAGCCCGTGCGGTGGTGGGGTGTAGTAGTTTTGCCCGTGCCTCGCCACTGCTGCGGGAGCTGCACTGTCTGCTTATATGTCTCCGGGTGCAATTCAAGGTGCTAGTTGTCACCTTTAAAGCCCTTCATGATAACGGACCAGGATACCTCAGGGACCGTATCATCCTTAGGACACCGACCTGTCCCACAAGAGCAAACCAAGAGGGCACCCTTCAGGTGCCATCTGTTGGGGAGGCTCGCCTCTCCAGCACAAGGAAAAGGGCCTTCTCGGTCGTAGCCCCCACACTATGGAACCTCCTCCCAATAGAACTACGCCTCCAAACCCAGTTGCTACCATTTAGGAAAGAATTGAAGATGTGGTTGGCAAAATGGATCTGGGGGCCGGGATTGTCAACAAGCTTCCCTTTTGGCTCATCTGAGGTTTTCCCCCTTCTGTAATTAATTTTTTTAAGGTTTTTAAGATTTTACATTTGTTTTTAGATAATAGATGTCACGGTGGGGGTGGGTAGGTAATATTGTCATGTTTTTATGGTGTTTTTAATGGTTTTTTTATGGGTTTTTTATGGTTTTTTATGGTTTTTTTATGGTTACTGCAGGACGGAAATGAGCTCCCGTCTTCATCCCAGCTCCTGCCAACCTAGCAGTTCGAAAGCAAGAAATTGCAAGTAGATAAATAGGGACCACTTCGGTGGGAAGGTAACAGCATTCCGTGCGCTCCGGTGTCTAGTCATGCCTGCCACATGACCACGGAAACGTCTGCAGAAGCAGACAGCGCTGGCTCTTCGGCTTAGAAACAGAGATGAGCACTGCACCCTAGAGTCGGATACGACTAGCTTTCGAGCAAGGGAAACCTTTACCTTTACTTATGGTTTTTTAAATTGTTTTACCTGTATATTGGTCTTAATGTACACCGCCCAGAGTCCTTTGGATAGGGCAGTACATAAATCTATAAAATTTAATTAATTAATTCTAGACTTAGCATGAAATCTAACCTCCTGATATTACTGCTCTCAGCTTCCCTGGTTTATTCAAAATTCTTCACCACAAGTACTTATGTCTTGAAAATACAAGCTTCTCTCTGATAAACTATGAAGTCATTTAATAATATTTTCTGGTTATAATTCATTTTATTTGTATTCTAGATCATCACCACTAAACATCAATAACATTAAATAGAAACCTACTTCTCCATCTGCAGCGACATAGAAGGATACACTTCTGCTACCAGTATTAAAATCAATCCAGAATTCTTCAAGATTGTCATCTGCTGGTATCTGTAACTAAAAGAAATTGATTCCCCCCAAAAGAAAAGAATATCAACTGTAAACATATGAACATTATTGGAGCATGCTTTGGATTATTAAACTTGCTAAATTTAACAAGGTAAAAATATTGTGTCTGAACTATATGTATCATTCTGATGTCAGGGTAAAAACAATAAATTCAGAATGTTTAAAGACATTCTGCTCTTCCCTTTTCTTCATTGAACAGTTTTCATGTCAGTATCTGTAAAAGGCATTTATTAGTCCTGTATAAATCCAAATGAAACATATAATATGAAAATATGAAACATAGATGAATAAAAGGAAAAACTTACTTCATGGTTATCCAGCATGACTGATAAGCAAGGATAGGTAAAAACTCTGTAAGACAGCATTTTTATAATGAAAATATTATCATTTCCCCCTTTCATCTGCAGTAATTTTCCCTTTCCTGTAATTTTTTTATGAGTGAAAGCTAGAGTTTTGTGAATGGCTGACATTAATACAATTATTCTTCTCAAGAATGCATTTAATTTTTCATAATCTCCATACCTAGAGCTTCCACCCCATCTGTACTGTATGTATACCTAAAATTCTGGGCAAAGGAGCCCTGGTGGCGCAATGGTTAAACATCTGTCCTGCAACCAAAAGGTCGAGAGTTTGATCCTGACCAGGAATCAAGGTTGACTCAGCCTTCTATCCTTCTGAGGTCAGTAAAATGAGTACCCAGCATGCTGGGGGCAAAATGCTAATTAAACTGTGAACCACCAAGAGAGTGTACTAAGCACCATGGGGCAGTATATAAGTGTGATTACTTTGCTTTTTGCTTTAATATCTTATGCATCTAACAAATTGAGCTGTACCATGATTTTCCTTGGTTTGCTGCAATGGGCCCTGGAACATCATCATCATCATCATCATCATCATCATCATCATCATCATCATCATCATCATCATTATTATTATTATTATTATTATTATTATTATTATTATTATTATTATTATTATTATTATTATTATTATTATTATTATTATTATTATTATTATTATTATTATTATTATTATTATCTACCGCCACCGCCGCAGAGAGGCTGCCCAGGGCCAGAGGCAGCTGCGAGACCACCCCAGCCGGGGGTGAGGAGGACCAGGCGGGTGGCGGGAAAAACCTCCATCTACTGCCGCCGCCGCAGAGAGGCTGCCCGGGGCCAGAGGCAGCCGCGAAACCACCCCAGCCGGGGGTGAGGAGGACCATGCGGGAGGCGGGAAAAGCCTCCATCTACCACCACCGCCACAGAGAGGCTGCCCGGGGCCAGAGGCAGCCGCGAGACCACCCCAGCCGGGGATGAGGAGGACCAGGTGGGCAGCGGGAAAAGCAGCCATCTACCACCACCTCCTGCTGCCAGCCGAGCGCTGGAGAAGAAGACCACGTGGCAGAAGGGAAGAAAACAGAGGAGGAAAGCCAAGGGGCGGGAGGCCCATGCAAAGGATAAGTAACTGATAGACAATAATGTAGCTGACCTAATATAGCAACTGACATAGAGACTGACTTAATATAGCAACTGACATAGAGATTTTACACTGACTTAATTATAGAAACTGACATAGTGTGTTGTAAAGGTAAAGGTAAAGGTTTCCCTTGCTCGAAAGCCAGTCGTATCCGACTCTAGGGTGCAGTGCTCATCTCTGTTTCTAAGCCAAAGAGCCAGCGCTGTCTGCTTCTGCAGACATTTCCGTGGTCATGTGGCAGGCATGACTAGACACCGGAGCGCACGGAACGCTGTTACCTTCCCACCGAAGTGGTCCCTCTTTATCTACTTGCAATTTCTTGCTTTCAAACTGCTAGGTTGGCAGGAGCTGGGATGAAGACAGGAGCTCATTTCCGTCCTGCAGTAAATGTGTGTAAATGCAGTAAAGTAGTGTGTTGTAAATGGTGATAATATGCATGATAATATGTTGTTTAAAATGTTTTAAACTTTGTTGTTAAATATGCATGATGGGAGAAAAATGGCACGCCACAAAGCTTGCCAAGAGAACCCTATTGACCAAAACAAAAGGCAAAACAAAGGAGCAGGCTAGATGATACAGGATGCTTAGCACAACAGAGTGGAGGAAGGGGAGGGACAGGAAAGGGGGAGGGGAAATGCAATGTTGAAAGGAACAATACTGCATAGGGACATGGAATGTGAGATCAATGAATCAAGGTAAACTGGAAGTGGTAAAAAAATGAGATGGAAAGAATAAGCATTGCCATTCTGGGAATCAGTGAGCTAAAATGGACAGGGACGGGCAAATTCAGCTCTAGAAACCATCATATCTACTACTGTGGACAAGAAAACCTTAGAAGAAATGGAGTAGCCATAACTGTCAATAAAAGAGTGAGAAAAGCAGTAATGGGATTTTGGTGTACTGGAACCAAGACAATAGAAGCAGCCGAAGTTTGGCTTAACACATCTTTATTGGCACACCGGTAGACTGAACATGTGGTAATGGCAGAGGTACAGCTCCTTTTATATTGCAACAATACATTTGAACATGGTTACATGGTAGCGTATTGGCTGCTACCTACGTGACGTCATTCTGAGTCACGCCCTTCTCCAGATGTTCCTTGCGCGGGAAGGTTCCCGCGGCTGACGATAATTGGGGAATTTGTACCATGTGAGCTGAATGCTCGCAGCTGCCCTCTATGGGTAGCTAGCTCGCGTTCCATTAACAGCTGCGATACATTGTGATCATTGTTAGGTTACATTCGGACATTGCAGTGGCTACATTCATTCTTAAAGCGATACAGTTTCATACACAACACTCCTCCCCCCTAGGATGGGATGAAGTCCCTCAACCATTGTGGCTTCCTGCATGTGCGCTTGGGGCGTACGACTGCTTGGCTGAGCCCAGGGGAACTAGGGGCTCCGAGTTCCACAGACTCTCGTCCTGCAACGGAAAGGGGGGACTCATTAGTCGTCTGGCGGGTACTCTGTGGCGACCTTGCATTTGGAGAGGGAAACGGGAGATATAACTGGGATGTGAATCCCTGCCTGTCGCTCGTGGCACCTGGCGACCCCCCCAGCACAAATCTAGGAACCGATGAGGAGACCCTTGCTGTCTCGCCCTGGTTTCTTGCGCCTGCAACTGGCGTACCTTTACTTCCCCCTTCTGCCTGAGTCGGGGGTCTTGGTGATGGGGTGAACTCTAGAACAAAAGGACTGGGAGGACTAGAAATACCAGGGGCTGAACTAAAACCCCTCTTCTCGCTCGGACGGGTGGGGGACCACTCCGCAACACCCCCCTGGTATGGCAACCTAAAATCAAACTCATCAGATGGCTCCTCATTCCTCTCTTCCAAAGTATCCTCCTCCCCGTGTGAGAATCTAGGATATGCATTTGTATTTGGGAGGATCCCTGTGTCTCCCCCTTGGGCTAAATGGGTGGGGGAGAACCCTAATGTTGACTCTTCTTCACTGGTAACTCTCCATCTGAGTTGGTCAGCATGCCTTCTCCACAGCAGACCTGTACTGGTTTCAACCCTGTATGACACTGGCCCCGTTTGTTCAATAACCACCCCTGGAACCCACGTTGGACCCGAGGTTGCGTAATTCCTACAATGCACCGGGTCCCCTACCGCAAAACTTTTGGAGCTCTCTATCTCTATATTTCTTCCCTCATCCTCCACCCTGGTTGGATCCGACCGATCAAAAAGCGTTACCGGCTTCCTCCGCATGAGGAGCTCAGCCGGCGAAAATCCTGAAGCCAGGGGAGTTGCCCTATAGCAAATGAGAAATTGGCATAGCTGGAGGTTCAATTCTCCGGGACCCATGCGCCACAGTGCGTCTTTCGTAGTTTGCACTTGGCGCTCTACCTGACCATTTGTGGCGGGGTGGAACGGGGCAGAAGTAATGTGCCGAATGGCATTCCTCTCGATGAACGCCTTGAATTCCGCAGACGTGAAAGTACTGACGTTATCGCTCACGAGCACGTCTGGCAGGCCGAAACAGCTGAACACCTTACACAATTGTTTAATGGTTGCGGCAGATGAGGTGTTGGACATGGGGATAACCTCTAGCCATTTGGAATACGAGTCTACTATCAGCAGGAAAAGGGAACCCCGGAAAGGGCCAGCGAAATTGAGGTGCACCCGGGACCATGGCCCGCAGGCCGTGTCCCATGCCCTGTGGAGTAGCTGGGACTCTTTGGGCTGAGAGCTCTGGCAACTCTCACACGTGCCCACCAAATGCTCTATATCCGCATCTATCTGGGGCCACCAGAAATAGCTCCTGGCCAAGGCTTTGGAGCGCACTATTCCCGGGTAGCTCGTGTGCAGTAGCCTGAGCACCTTTGCCCGTAACCTCTCTGGGATGACCACCCATTGGCCCCAGAGGAGGCAGTTCCTTTCAATGGAAAGCTCTACCCTGCGTCTAAAAAACGGTTTGAATTCCTCCTCGGGGGGAGTTGTGGGCCACCCTTTTCTAACCCAGGAACTGACTTGGGACAGGGCTTTGTTGGCTGCTGTGGCTTTGGCGAGGTCTGCGGGAATGATGGGGGGTGAGTCAAGAGACTTGATCAGCAGGACCTCGTGATCCTGCTCCACCTCGCATTTGGGGTCTCCTAATTGAGGGAGGGGAGATCGAGACAGCACATCTGCATGGAAGATCACCTTCCCTGGGCGGTGAACCAGTTCATACTGGTAAGCGTTGAGGAAAATCGCCCAACGCAGCATTCTGGGGGACAGGATTTGTGAAGTGGGCTTGCCTGTGGTAAAAATCCCCAAAAGGGGTTTGTGATCGGTCACAATTGTGAACTGGTGGCTGTACAGGAAATCGTGGAACTTCTTTGTTCCCGCGATTATGGCAAGAGCCTCTCTATCTGTTTGCGCGTAATTGCGCTCCGCCTTTGAGAGTGACCTGGAATAAAAGGCAACTGGGGCTTCCCGCCCGTTCTCTAACAGCCCTCACCCCCACTGGTAATGCATCACAGACCAAGGTTACAGGTTTCCTTGGATCAAAATGGGTCAGAACGGCGTCTGAGGACAAGAGCCCCTTGAGCTCCTTGAACACTTTCTCCTGTCTATCTCACCACCGCCAAACCGCATCTTTCTTTAGTAATCCGTGCAGTGGCTCCGCAACAGATGCCTTCCTTGGCAAGAATGGTAAAAGTTCAGGAGCCCTAAAAATGACTGCAGCTCCGGTTTCGCGGTGGGGCGAGGTGCGTTTTGCACAGCTTCAACCTTGGACTTGGATGGCTTGATACTCTCTGGGGTTATTCTCTCTGCACGTCGTCGTCCTCGCTGGAACAGGAGCCCGCAGCCACGGATGACTCCTCGGATGTTGATGGGGTGCTGGTGGGCAACGGGGGGGCCCACCAGGCCACTTGTTCTGAGGTCTGCCGAGCTGCTTGTACTGGTGACTTGGCCTCCTCAGGGGCGGCCCCTCAAAACTTGAAAACTTTGACCCCGCTCCTCGCCGCCTCGGTCGCCTAGGCCTCTCGCAGTACTTCATTGAACGTGAGGTGATGGTCGCGGGTCATCAATTTCCTCTGGACCTCTTCATCCCTTAGGCCGCACAGCATGCAGTCTCGCAGGGAAATGTCCAGGTCCTCCTATTGACAGTGGATGGCTGCCAGCCTGAGGGCCGCCGCGTAGGCAGACACAGATTCTCCCGGGCACAGGTCTCGCCTGTGGAATGCGACCCGGGACGGAAAAATGGAGACGGGCGGCTGGAAGTGTTCCCTCAGCATTGTGAGGATGTGGTCAATGGGCACCACGTCGACCCTTCTGGGAGCTAGCAGATTCATCAGGATGCGCAGCGTTGCCGGCCCGACCTGGGCTAGGAAATGCGACCGCATCTTCCCTTCATCATCGATGCCTGCAGCATCCATCACGTGCCAGAACTGGCACTCGTACAGCTCCCATTGCTCAGGGTTGCTGATGTCGAATTGGTGTGGCTTGATCTTGGGATACGCCATATCCCACCTTCGTCCCCAATTTGGTGTACTGGAACCAAGACAATAGAAGCAGCCGAAGTCTGGCTTAACACATCTTTATTGGCACACCGGTAGACTGAACATGTGGTAATGGCGGAGGTACAGCTCCTTTTATATTGCAACAATACATTTGAACATGGTTACACGGTAACGTATTGGCTGCTACCTGCATGACGTCATTCTGAGTCACGTCCTTCTTCTCCAGATGTTCCTTGTGCGGGAAGGTTCCCGCGCCTGGCGGTAATTGGGGAATTTGTACCATGTGAGCTGAACGCTCGCAGCTGCCCTCTATGGGTAGCTAGCTCGCGTTCCATTAACAGCTGAGATACATTGTGATCATTGTTAGGTTACATTCGGACATTGCAGTGGCTACATTCATTCTTAAAGCGATACAGTTTCATACACAACAGGGATACAACCTCAAAAATGACAGAATTATGTCAGTCAGAATTCAAGGCAAACCTTTCAATGTCACTGTGATCCAAATATATGCACCAACCACTAGTGCAGATGAAGCCACAGTGGACCAGTTCTATGAGGACCTAGAACACCTCATATAACAGACACCAATAAATGATGTCCAAATTATATTAGGAGATTGGAATGCCAAAGTAGGAAATCAAAAAGTGGAGGGAATAACAGGCAAGTTTGGTCTTGGAACGCAGAATGAAGCAGGGCAAAGATTGATAGAGTTCTGCCAAGAGAACGCACTGGTAATAGCAAACACTCTCTTCCAGCAACACAAGAGGCGCTTGTACACATGGACATCACCACATGGCCAGCATCGAAACCAGATTGACTACATACTCTGTAGCCAAAGATGGAGAACCTCCATACAGTCAGCAAAAACAAGACCTGGAGCAGACTGTGGCTCAGATCACAACCTACTGATTGCAAAATTCAGGCTTAGACTAAAGAAAATAGGAAAAACAAGGAGACCAGACAGATTTCACCTAGACAGCATCCCTAAGAATACACGGTGGAGGTGATGAACAGATTTAATGGCTTAGACTCGATAGACAGAGTGCCAGAAGAATTATGGACAGAGATGAGGGACATCATGCAAGAAGCAGCAAAGAAAACCATACCAAAAGAAAAGAAGTGCAAGAAAGCAAAGTGGTTGTCTGATGAGGCTCTTAAAATAGCAGAGGAAAGAAGGAACGCAAAAGTCAAAGGAGAAAGGAAAAAATACAATCATTTGAACACAGAATTTCAAAGAAAAACAAGGAGAGATAAGGAAAACTACCTAAAAGAACAGTGCAAAGAAATGGAGGAAAACAACAAAAGAGGCAGGACTAGAGATCTTTTCAGAAAAATTGGGGAAATCAAGGGAACATTTAAAGCAAAAATGACCATGATAAGGGACAAAGACAGAAAGGAGCTAGCTGATTGCGAAGAGATTAAGAAAAGATGGAAAGAGTACACAGAGGAACTCTACAAAAAGGACCTCAACACCACTGACAATCACAATGATGAAAAAATTGAACTTGAGCCAGACATTCTGGAGAGCGAAGTCATAAAGGCCCTAAAGAGCACTGCAAACAACAATGCTAGTGGAGATGATGGTATCCCAGTTGAATTTTTCAAAGCTCTAAAAGATGATGGCGTCAAATTACTGCATTCAATATGCCAGCAGATTTGGAAAACAAAACAGTGGCCTCAGGATTGGAAAAGATCAGTATACATTCCAATCCCCCAAAAAGGGCAATGCCAAAGAATGCTCAAATTATCGAACAATTGCACTCATCCCACACGCCAGCAAGGTAATGCTCAAGATAATACAGGATAGACTTCAGCAGCATATGGAGAGAGAATTACCAGAGGTGCAGGCTGGTTTCAGAAGAGGCAGGGGGACCAGAGACCACATTGCCAACATACATTGGATCATGGAGAAAACAAAGGAATACCAGAAACAAGTTTATTTTTGTTTTATTGACTACACTAAGGCATTTGATTGTGTAGACCACAACAAGATATGGCAAGGAATTAAAGAGATGGGAATACCAGAGCACCTCATATGCCTCCTGAGAAATCTGTACATGAGTCAAGAAGCAACAGTTAGGACAGAACACGGAATGACAGAGTGGTTTGGAATAGGAAAAGGAGTAAGACAGCCTGCTTATTCACCCTGCTTATTCAACTTATACACAGAGCACATAATGTGCAATGCAGGAATGGAGGAATCACAATATGGGATTAAAATTGCTGGGAGAAACATCAACTATCTGAGATATGCAGACGATACCACCCTAATGGCGGAAAGTGAGGAAGACCTAAAGAACCTCTTGATTGGGCTGAAGGAAGAGAGTGCAAAAGCTGGCTTGAGACTCAACATCAAGAAAACCAAGATAATGGCGACAGGCCCTATCAGTTCCTGGAAGATAGATGGGGAAGAAGTAGAAGCAGTAACAGATTTTACATTCTTAGGAGCAAAGATCACTGCAGATGGGGACTGCAGCCATGAAATAAAAAGGCAACTGATTCTTGGGAGACAAGCTATGAGAAACCTGGGAAACATAGTGAAAAGCAGAGACATCACATTGCAAACAAAAATAGTTAAAGCAATGGTATTCCCGGTGGTAATGTATGGATGCGAGAGCTGGACAATTAGAAAAGCTGAACACAGAAGAATAGACGCCTTTGAAATGTGGTGTTGGAGGAGAGTTTTAATAGTCCCCTGGACAGCGAGGAGAACAAATAGGTCAATCTTAGGAGAAATCAACCCTGACTGCTCATTGGAAGGTCAAATAGTAAAAATGAAGCTAAATTACTTTGGACATCAAATGAGAAGGGAGGACTCACTTGAGAAGGCCTTAATGCTGGGAAAGGTGGAGGGCAAAAGAAGAACGGGGAGGCCAAAGATGAGATGGCTAGATGGTATTGTAGACACAATGGGCACAGAACTGGGAAGGCTGAGAGGGATAGTGGAGGACAGAGGCGCCTGGAGGACAATGGTCTATAGGGTCGCAAAGGGTCGGGATCGACTGTGCGACTGAACAACAAAATTATTATTATTATTATTATTATTATTATTATTATTATTATTATTATTATTATTATTATTATTATTATTATTATTATTATTATTATTATTATTATTATTATTATTATTATTATTATTATTATTATTGGGTACACAGAAAAAGCTTCCTCAAAGATTATGGTATTTTTGAATCACAATTGGGTGTGCTCTGGTAACGGCAATCTTGTGTTGCAGGCTAATCTTCCTCACACTGGGTCAGGCAAAAGGAACCGTAGAAAGAACTCACCAAAAGGTGGCTTCATTTTGGAATTTTCACATCTGGCCTAGACATGGAAAAGGAATAAGAATGAATTTTAAGAACTGCATTGATAGCTGCATACCTTCTTTTGTTTCCAAGCATTCCATTTACTTGGTTAAGGAACTTCCTGCAGTCCTATTGATGAGAAAGGCAATATAAATATTCTAATATTTTTTCAATGTTACAAAAAACATTATTTGAATGTGACTTACTGTTTCAAACTCAGATTCTTTGATTCCTTTAAATGCATTTGAAACAAACTCCATCGAAAACCACTGACTTGCTAGTTCTCGTCTTTGTTTTTCTGATGACATTCTATATAAAGCTTCAGTAATGGCAACTTGGAGGTCATAGTCTATAATGCATATACATAAATATTATCATTAATCCTCTTTACAGATTACAGACAAAGGAATAAATAATTCACCAAATATAAAATAAGAGAGGGAGGTATCGGATCGATGGGAGGTGGCAGACTTCAAGGAAAAAAAATCAAAAGGAGGATCAGTCATGTCAACGAGGATGGATCTTGCTGGGATGGATAGACAGAAAAGAACAGAATATCCTAATGAACAGCTTTCTATCTTTCAACAAATTTACTATAGTCCTCACTTGCATTTTTTGAGCAGAAACTAAAGCTCTGATCTAGTGCCTGGGCCCTTGAAAACAAATCAGACATTTACTCCAAAAGCAAATGAAATAGCAATTTCAAAGAGGCAATCTTCATCATGAATGAAGGACAATTTCAAAGAGGCAATCTTCATCTGCAGGGGAGTAAGGACTGAAATACCCTTAAGCATTTGCTACAGACATAGAAATTATTGCACTACAATCATCATGCTATAACTGTAATTTCATGTTTACAATACACATGTGAAATTAAAAGGCAGAATTAACATCAGATCTAATCTGGATGGGAAATTTCTGCTTGAAAAATTATTCTAAAGCAATCACTATAATATTTATAATTTAGTTCACAGAAATCCTGTTCATCAGAGATGGGCATTGATCCCATAGAAAGCTGCATGTAAATGTTTACTAATCCTAAATAATATAATCAGATTGATATTCATGTTCATATACTATTATCAGTTTTTTTTTAAAAAATACGGTAACACTCTCAAAATGACACACAAGTGTAACTGTCTGACCGTTGTAAGAACAAGTGAAGAGTTTAAAGATATCATTTGTCCTTACCCCCAGCTTCCAAAATTCTCTTTCCCATATCATTCCTGTAAAATAAACATGATTCCATTTCATCAACTTGTAAAAGCTAATTTACTTTTGTTTAATTATTTATGTATGTACACGTTCTATTGATTATATACCTCTGCTGATCATATCAACAGATGAAAGAGCATTGTACCCAAATATATTTATTGTTTTTAGGTTTTTAGTATTTTTCATGTATGAAATGACAATCTCCCTCAAAGGCTAACTGATATCTATGTATCAGGGAAGAATGTTCAATTCTATGATAATGTTCTAGAATCACAGGATTTCATTTCTAACTTAATGAACATAAAATTGGTTGACGTCTTCTTAAAAAGCCTAAGTCTGTACAAAATGACTTCCCCATAATTTTGCAAACTGATTTTATATTCTCATCTCAAGTGTCTAGTTTTCTTAAAAGAAGCAGTTTGAAAGTCAAGGTTTATGTAATTACATTAAGGATAAATTATTACATCACATGAAGCATTTCCTTTGTAGAAATAATTTTCTTCCTAATATCTCGAGGCATAGTAGCAAACATTGTGTTTAATTTTCTCACTGCCTAAAAGTAATAAAAAGAAATAACAGAATATTAAGAGTAGTACAAGGTAAAAACAGCTTCTAATCACTTATTTACCAATGGTTTATTATGGAACAGTTACATCTTTCTAACATGTTCCAGGTGCATTTAGATTGTTTATACACCCAACTAATATTAGAAGAGGGACTGCAGTGGCTCAAGTGGCTAAGACACTGACTGGAAAGCAGGAGATCAGCAGTTCGATTCCCAAGTACTGCAGGATGGATGAGCTCCCGTCTTTGTCCCAGCTCCTGCCAACCTAGCAGTTTGAAAGCAAGAAATTGCAAGTAGATAAATAGGAACCACTTGGGTGGGAAGGTAAACAACGTTCCGAGCGCTCCAGTGTCTAGTCATGCCTGCCACATGACCGTGGAAACGTTTGCAGAAGCAGACAGCGCTGGCTCTTTGGCTATGAAACAGAGATGAGCACTGGACCCTAGAGTCGGACACGACTAGTTTTCGAGCAAGGGTGACCTTAATATTGGAAGAAAATGTCTTACCTCCTGCTGAATATAAATATTAATGGTCTTATCAGCAGCAAGAGCACATGTGCGCAATATAAAGTTTTCCAGTACTTGTACTTTACCTAAATAAAATAAATTACAACATACTAGCTACCTTAATAACAACAAAGTCACATGATTAAACTTCACAGTATCTACATTTACATAGGCACAGAAACAGTGAATATAGAATACAGTACAGTATTCTCACTCAAAATGCCATGCCAAACTACTGTCTATCTAAAGACAAAATAAACAGGTTAACATACAAGCATTTGAAACTTCTCCTACATTAAAAATGTATGCAATCCAAAATGGATAAAGATCAGGAAACCAAATTACTAGACCTTTTAATGGCAAATCTTTGGATAGCTACTTGTTTAAATCTAGCTACCTGTTTAAACACTAGATCAATTAGATTTAAACAAGATAATGTGTATAGGATAGCAGCCTTTTTCTCGGAGACAGTTTATCAAAGTTATTCTGTACAGAAGAGCTGGCCACAAATTTGTAACCTATCAAAATTGGCAAAATAGCTTCAAGTTCATAATTCAAGCCATTTGATTATAATGTAAAGCTATTAAGCTCAACCCAAAGAGAAATATGAGGTCAAAAGTAAAATAAATTATTTTCTAACATACCTTTGCTGCTGGCATCATGTACTACCTACAATTTAATTAAACAATAAATTAAAACCATTCTCCGGAAAAATAGTAACTTTTATATGAATGTTAGCTATATCACAGGGTGGCTTTGTGCTAGTGGAAGACACTTCTATTTATACCAGGTTGAGCTGTCAATTTTCAACAAATCTTTAATTTGCTGCAGTTTTCTGTACAAAATTAAATACTTTTCCAGAGAGTTAGCCATCTCTCAGCAGCAACTATACAAACAACACAGGACATTGTGGTGGAAAAAGAAGATTAACAATAATTATTTTTGCCACCTCTTGTTCAGACAAAAATGTTTTTTCTCTCTAATGAGTGTTAAACCACCTTAGGACATAACCCATGTGCATTGTTCCAGTTTAAAATATATCCCAAACCAATCCCACTGTTGTAATTATTTCACTGTTGGGCATATCTCTTAAATAAACGCAATGTTAAAATCCTTTTGCCCAATTAAATGAATGGCAAACTTTTAGAAGTAAATCACCATAAGTCAAGAAATCTCCACAGACATTATTGAGTAGTGAATCATGAAACTCGGCATGCAATAGATAAGGCCTGTGGAGTTTTCTTAATTTACAGCTACAGTGAAACCTTGTTTTACGGAAAAAAATCATTCTGTAGCTTTTTCTGTAACTTAATTTTTTTCGTAAAACAAGGCATTCCCATAGGGATGCATTGAAAACTAAAAAATAGTCCCGACCGGACCAAAAATAATCCAATTAACATCAAAAAATAATCAGCACAAAGGAAATGACGAAATGATCGCCCTACCTTTTCCATGCTGCTGCTGCTTCCTCCTGAGTGGTTTGTCTGGCTGTCGAGGGAGCGGGAACCACCACCATCACCAGCACTGCCACTGCTGCCACTATCCCTGCTGCTTCTACTGTCACTGGGAGAGTGCGGGGGCCATATCCGCTCAGTTGAGCTCTTTGTCCGAGGTTTCTCTGTGGCGCACTTTAGCCAGGAATGTGCTTCAGACAAAGACTGCTCCATTCCAGTCTTTGTCCAAAGTGCATTCCCGGATAAAGCACGCCATGGAGAAACCTCAGACGAAGAGTACAACCAAGCAGCTATGCCCCCCACACTCTCCCAGTGCTGGTAGAAGCAGTGAGGACTGTGGGAGATGCGGCAAAACTGCTGCAATCGTCATTACCGCTGCCACCGCTCCCTCCCCTGCCTACATGGTAAGTGATGTCTTGCGACTTCCAGCAGTGGGGTCAGTTGGCATGGGGTGGAATTTTTAAGTCTAATATGGTGGGGTCAACATTTTAGAGTTACAAGACTCAAGGAAATTCTGGGGGAACCCGTTCTGTAAAACGATTTTTTCCTGTAAAATTGGATATGATTTCCCCAGAATTTCCTTTCATAAAATGGGGTTTCTGTAAAATGGGGCTTCCGTAAAACAGAGTTTTACTGTATTTGCATCTAAAAGTTATGCTATTTGTATAGTCATAAAACAAGATTCCAGCCAGAAATTATATAATTGTACATTATGAAATGAAAGCATTTCCATGACATTATGCTGAAGAAAAAGAAGGAGGGGCAGCTGAAAAAGAAAAGTGTACACTAATATGTCTACTTAGATGTAACCCAGGATATTTCACTGATACATGCTATTGACTGATATTCATATGTACATGGAATGAAGTGAAAATAGACAGTAAAACATATATTTTTAAAACTGAACTTTTCCTAACTTAAGTACAGTATATTCATATAGAAAAATTTTAAAACCAGGAAAACCATCTTATTTCAAAGATAATATAAAAAAGGAAATCTCAACCTGCAGACTGTGGGTCGGATGCGGCCTACAGCACCATTTAATGTGACCTCCACCACACCAGGAAGTGCAAAGTGGTGGAGGAAAGGCAAAATGGTCATCCGGCCTCCAAAGCTGTCTGAGGGAGCGTGACCCGGCCCCTGGCTTTAAAAGGTTGAGAAAGTTCGGTTTCACTTACCAGTGATTACTTTCGTTCTTCGAGTATATAGTTTGTGAATACACACTATTGGGGTTATGCGCCTGCGCAGAACACTGATCGGAGGCTTAAAAGCTCATTGGTCAAAAGTTTTGGCAGTAAGACCGTGCACCGTACCGCCCACCCTGAGGCGCTAGTCCGCCATTTTACCTCAGTTCCATACTTAAGCCAAGCACAGGATAAACTAAATTATCTCATCCGTGCAGCTCAAGAGGGGAGGCAGGGTGGGTAGTGTGTATTCACAAACTATATACTCGAAGAACGAAAGTTATCACTGGTAAGTGAAACTGAAATTTCTCCTTCGTATAGTTTGTGAATCCCCACTATTGGGAGATTAGCAAACTCACACTTACTTGGTCGGTGGGCAGTCGGATGAGATGAGTCCGTGAAGATGTCTGTCAGGCAGGATGGATCCTCAAGGATGAGGCGCCTGGAGCCCTATGGAAAGGATGACACGACCAGGACTGGCGTCTGCAGTGGCTCTGGTGTCCATCTTGTAGTGTTGGACAAATGTAGAAGGTCTGAACCATGTGGAAGCCTTACAAATGTTCTCAAGCGGGGTGCCCTCCAAAAAGGCAGTGGAGGTAGCAGCCGCTCTTGTAGAATGTGCCCTGACATGTGGTGGAGGTGGCAACGAGGCAGACTCATAGGACAGGTAGATGGTTGATATAATCCATTTGGAGAACCTCTGGGAAGAGATGGGTTCACCTTTAGACTTTCCCCCATAGGCAACAAACAGACGCTGTGATTTCCGGAACTCACGTGTCCTGCTGGTGTAAAACAATAAAGCTCGCTTCACATCCAGCGAGTACCAAGTCCTTTCTTGGGTGTTGCTGGGGTTTTGGAAGAAGGTTGGCAATGAAATAGTCTGAGCCATATGAAATTGCGAGACTACCTTTGGTAGGAAGGTGATGTCGGCATGGAGCACCACGCGGTCATTGTAAAATTTGAGAAATGGGGCATGCGCCCGCAGAGCAATCAGTTCACCAGCTTGTCTAGCAGACGTGATGGCCACCAGAAACGCAGTCTTCCAAGTGAGGAGACCAACGTCTGCGGTAGCCATTGGCTCGAAAGGAGTCCTAGTGAGGGCATTCAGAACAGGAGACAATGACCATTGTGTGGTCAGAGTCTTAACCGGAGGGAAAGCGTTTCGTAGGCCCTTGAGGAAACGCTTTACCGTTTGGTCCCGGAAGGCACCAGCTGCAGGCGAACCAGCTGGAGAGTGGGATACAACTGCTGCTAGATGGACCCATATGGAGGTAATGCTGAGGCCTGACTCTGCCAAATGGAGGAGATAGGCCATGATGTCTTGCAGTCCCACCTGTGGAGAAGACCCTTGCTGAGAATCCAGGAAGGCACAAAACCATCTGCACTTGGAGGCATAGGACTTCCTCGTAGAGGGGCGCCTTGCTAGTTCCAAGATCCTGGACAGTCTGGGGTTATCCTCCACGCGGTAAGGTGGAAGCTGGGCAAGTCCGAGCGGTGGAGTTGACCATGCTCCATTTGCAGGAGAGTTGGCGAGTCCGGTAGTGTGCGAGACTGCGATGATATGTGCAACAGAAGTGGATAGCAGGGTTGACGCGGCCACACCGGAGCGATGAGGATCACGTTCACCCGCTGTTGGTACATCCTGGTCAGGATCTTCTGAACTAGAGGAAACGGAGGAAAGGTGTAGAGGTAGTCCTGATCCCACCGTTTCATGAAGGCGTCGCTCTCGGAGTTTAGGCCGATGCCCGCTCTGGAGCAGTATCTGTGACACTTCCTGTTGGACTCCAACACAAAGAGATCGATGCTCGGGGTCCCCCATGCCCTGCAAAGGGACTGAAAAACCACACTGTCCAGTTCCCACTCGTGGGTTGTCGATGTGAGGCGGCTGAGGTGGTCAGCCAGCACATTCAGCTTGCCCTGGATGTGGACTCCAATTGGGAACATGTGTCTCTCTAGGCACCATTCCCAGAGTTGCACTGCCAGATAAAGCAACGTCTTGCTTGTTGAGATACGCAACACCGTACCGCCCACCCTGAGGCCCTAGTCCGCCATTTTACCTCAGTTCCATACTTAAGCCAAGCACAGGATAAACTAAATTATCTCATCCGTGCAGCTCAAGAGGGGAGGCAGGGTGGGTAGTGTGTATTCACAAACTATATACTCGAAGAACGAAAGTTATCACTGGTAAGTGAAACTGAAATTTCTCCTTCGTATAGTTTGTGAATCCCCACTATTGGGAGATTAGCAAACTCACACTTACTTGGTCGGTGGGCAGTCGGATGAGATGAGTCCGTGAAGATGTCTGTCAGGCAGGATGGATCCTCAAGGATGAGGCGCCTGGAGCCCTATGGAAAGGATGACACGACCAGGACTGGCGTCTGCAATGGCTCTGGTGTCCAACCGCTGTGGTGTTGTCAGATGCAATCTGAACCTCGTTGCCGCAGAGCAGAGTCTTGAAGGAGCATAGGGCCTTCCATATGGCCAGCAACTCCAGGTAGTTGATATGGTGCACCATCTCGTGAGGAGACCAAGTGTTGTTGACTGTCAGAGTCTCGCAAGCAGCTCCCCAGCCGAGGTTGCTTGCGTCGGTCAGAACTTGAAGAGATGGCTGTGGAGGGTAAAAGTTCTGCCCCGTAGCAATGTTGAGTGGTATTGTCCACCAGCTGCTCCACCAGTTCCAGAGACAGAAACAACCGTTTGAACTGGCTCTCCGTGAGCGGATCGAATTCGTGGAGAAGCCACGATTGTAGGGACCGGAACTTCAACTTGGTGTGAGGAATCACTGTCGTGGTTGAGGCCATCAAGCCCAGCAGTCTCTGAGCCTTCTTTGCTCTGATGAAGGGCTTGCTCCTGAAGTCGCTTACCACCTGTGCAATGTCCAGTAAGCGTTTCTCAGGGGCAAAGGCCCTGGTCGCTAGCGAGTCCAGTACCGCTCCAATGTACTCTACTCGCTGTGAAGGTTCCAACTTTGATTTGGTAAAGTTGATCCTGAGGCCAAGACTCTCCATGAGGTGTACGGTGAATTCCGTGTCCCGAACTGTGGACGATTTGGTGGGAGAGACTATCAACCAGTCGTCGATGTACGGGAAGACCCTGATCCCCTTCTGGCGGAGGAAGGCAGCCACCGGAGCCATGCATTTGGTGAAGACCCTCGGTGCTGTGGCCAGACCGAACGGTAGGCAACGGTATTGATACACAGAGCTCCCTATCCTGAAACGAAGGAACTGTCTGTGGTCCTCGAGGATGCTGATGTGAAAGTAAGCATCCTTGAGGTCTATCACCGTAAACCAGTCCCGGTTGTTGATGAGGGGAAGGACGGTCTGGAAGGTCACCATCCGGAACATCCTGGTGTGGATGCACTTGTTGAGGCGACGCAAGTCCAGAATTGGGTGGAGTCCTCCGTCTTTCTTCTGAACCAAAAAGTACCTCAAGTAGAAACCGTTGTCCCAATCGGTTGGTGGTACTCGCTCGATGGCTCCCTTGGAGAGAAGGGTTGACACTTCTTCCAAATGGGGGGACGAGGTGGTGAAACGGTATTTTCCTACCCGAGGCATCCAGTCAAACTCGATGGCGTAACCAGCGGACAAGATCTTCAAGACCCACCGGGCGTTCATTACATCGGACCACACCTGGAGGAAGTTCCGGAGGGGGGTATGGAAGATGGAGCGAGAGAGCCTTGGCCGGGGAGACTTCAAACCCATGATTTGGACTTGCTGTCCGTGCATTTGCCTTGGGTATAGGGCTGAAAACACTGCTTGGTGTGCTGCCGCCTCTGCCGGTAAAAGCCAGCCCTAGATTGCTTGTTGGATCCGCCCTGCTGTTGAGGGTTGCCACGATAACGGTGGGTGAACAGTTGGAACCTGGGTTTCGCCGGCTGCGAAGGTGTAGCAAGACCCAGGAACTTTGCAATCGAGTTGGTTTGGCGCAACTCGTTCAACACCTTATCCGTATCCTGGCCAAACAGGCCCTGTCCATCAAAAGGGAACTCTTCGATTAACTTCTTCATCGAGTCATCGAGAGTAGTCCCTCTGAGCCAAGCATGGCGCCTCAAAAGAATGGCGGAGGACATGTCTTTGGCCGCATAGTCATTAATGTGCCTCACCATCCTCATTTGTTGTCCCGCCAGAGAGTCCCCTTCCTCGGCCAGCGAGTCAAGTTCTTTCTGGAGGTCTGAAGGTAATCTTACGCCGAGGGTCTTGGTTTGCTCCCAAAGATGGGACTGGTAAAGACCCATGGTGGCGGAGTAGTTGGCAGCCCTAAGGAAGAGCGACCCGGTGGCGTAAAACTTACACCCCACCACATCTAGCTTCTCCCCTCTGGAGTCGAAGGTACCGGAAACCCACTAACCGCAGTCTTGTGTTGGAAGGCCTTCACAACTAAGGAGTTGCGTAGTGGGTGAGCCTGGAGAAATTCAACGTTTTCGTCCAGAACTCAGTACAACCCGTCGAGCCTGGACGAAACGGAGTGGGCAGAAACAGGTTTCTTCCACGTTGCCTTCGCTGATGTCAACATGGAGGGGAGCATGGTGATATGTACCAGACGGATGGCCTTTTTGTCCAGCTTGGCTGTCATCTGGTCATCCCCTTCCAGTGGCAGCTGGTCCACCCATAAATTCAGTGTGGTGCCCAAACGGGTGAGCATCGCGGTGAGAGACTTCTGGTCTTTTCCATGCGGTGGATCGATGGCACCAATCGCCTGATCAGGCATCATTTCCGTGTCGATGTCCCCCTCATCCTCCTCCGAAGACGAACTGGAGTCATCGGAGGATGAGGGGGAAACCCTCGAAGCCACATCGGGACCGCGCCAGTACGGACTGGACGGGTCGACGGGCTGAGCGGTCATCACATCAACGTCTGGACCGGGCCAGCGGAGCGACTGCTCGACCCTCGAGAGGGCGGTGGAGCGGCAGCAGGGCCAGAATCCGTGGGGCTTGTGGAGGTCTGTCACGGAGCCACAGAGGGTGCAGGAATGGTGGCCTTAAACTGTTCGGTGAACAATTTTGCCATGGCCTCAAACATGCCTTTGAAGAGGTCCATTTGGGCAGTATCCACACCAGCTGGTTGAGATGAAACGGTGGGAGGCAAAACGGTGGGAGGGATGATTGGTGAAGAAACGGTGGCCGAAATGGTGGTTACCGGCTCGTCTATGGTGGGAGTCCGAGGTCTCGGAGAGACGGAAGCTTGCCTGGTAGAGGCAGCCCCTCTCACGAGGTGGTGATGGAAGTTGCAAGGGGCGAGCCGGTGCCCCAGCCCTGCAGCCCTTGTTTGGTGAGTCGGAGGATGACCTGCCACCCCACGCGGAAGACCCCGGTGAGGGACATCTCACGATAGAGAAGGGTGGTGACGGCCTAGGAGAGACAGGAGGGTGAGGTGTAGGCGGTAGAGAACAACGCTCGTCCGACCTGTGCTTTTTTTTCCCTCTCCATTCTTATCCTTCTTTTTCTTTCGAATAAAAAGCGAGGACGAGGACTGGAGAACATTTCCAGATGAAGTACTCATCGCGGCAGAAGTGGAGGGCGCAGCGGTAGGAATGAGGGCGAGTTCCATGAGGTGCGCCTTCAGCCTGTTGCTATGGTTCTGAACTGCCAGACGAGTGAAATTTCTGCAGTACACACATGTCTGACTCTGGTGCGACTCCCCAAGGCAGAAGAGGCACAGACTGTGCCCGTCCGATGCAGGGAATTTCTTCAGACAAGAAGAGCACTGCTTAAAGGCCGCAGCCATGAAAAATTCTTCTGATGGAAGTGGAATGTTCAAGAAGACGAACAACCCCAAAGGGCCGGCCAGCCGCTACCACCTTGAGAGGGGAAACGGTGACCAAAGCGAAGAGCGGTGATTGATTCCCCAGTGAAGAAATAGCACCGGGGTGGCAATCCTGCCCGGAGGGCAAGATTGCCGGGGGGAAAAATCAGTGAAAACGATGTCTTTTCCAGAGGAATCGACAAAAAAATTGAGCAAGCTCTCAACAATCATCCTGCTGCTGAGGCGGAAAGAAGAGAACTGAGGTAAAATGGCGAACTGGCACCTAAGGGTGGGCGGTCTTACCGCCAAAACTTTTAGCCAATCAGCTTTAAAGCCTCCGATCGATGTTCTGCGCAGGCGCGTAACCCAATAGTGGGGATTCACAAACTATACGTAGGAGAACTCCTGATATAAAATATAAAATAAGTACAAGTTACACAAATTACAAATAATGTAAGAACTTTATATTTACCATGAGGATATCAAAGAAGTCTTCAAAAATAGCAGTAAATTTGCAATTTTTTTCATTATTATTTTCAAGGATTTCTTTGGCTTTTTCAAACCAAGTAACCATGTACAAAGAAAGAAAACAAAAATGAGTATAGCCTTTTAATAAAAAAAAAAATTACAAGTTGCTTTCCAATGGAAAAAAAACTGACCAGTGCATCTTTGAACAAAATTGAATTACACTTTTGCATCTAACACTAAAGCACACCTCTCATCTCCTACTCTTACATCAAGTGTGGATATAAGAAATCATAATTCCCATTATATGTTTACCAGGAATTGGGGTGGGGGAGAAGTGTTAGCAACAGTTTATTGAAATCAGTCTGGATCTTTCACCAAGTTAGTACCATTTGCTTGTTTTAATAGAACACTGTTAACATTAACCAATTTATTCACACTGAGCATATCTAATCTCCTTCTAGGACAGGGATGGTGAACCTTGGCACTCCAGCTGTTCTTGGACTTCAATTCCCAGAAGCCCTGATCAGCAGGTGTACTGACTTGGCCTTCTGTTAACTGAAGTCCAAGAACTGCTGGAGTGCCAAGGCTGGCCACCATGGTTCTAGGACTACGCCGCAGAAGAGGAAATAATATTTAGATTCACACATAACACTAATGGACATAATACCTATGAATACTAGAGCTAAACCCAACCCAGTTATCATATCACTTGCAGACCTAGATGCTGTTATAATTTCAACTACAGTTAGTCTCAGGAATTGCTATACTTATCTTTTGAACAAGACCATATTCTACCATAGCTGGAAAACCAACTTCACCTAATAAGCTGATATTTCTGCCGTGTTTCTGAAGCATGTTCAACAAAGTGGAAACATTCTTGAGTTCTCCATTATCAAGTTTCTGAAATTGACAAACCAAGATAGAGTTCAATATTTTAAAAAAAATATGTGAAGTGAAAAGAGAGAATGGATTTTCAATAGAAATGTAAGCACAAAGATTGCATCTTCTATTGAAAAAGTTTATTTTAGCCCCCTTGTTACACGACCTTTCCCCCCAAAGGCCATTAATTTATAAACTGTATTAACAAGCTTATTTCTGAACAACTGCTTATTGTTTATTAAAACATATTTCAGTAATTATTAAAAATTTACAGGTCTATGAAATTATAATAAAGAGGAACCTACAATTTACCTTTAACAGAAAATTAATACCTGAACTTTAGCTCAAAGTCTAGCTTCATCCAGTGTTACTTCAGGCCTATGTTACATGACTCATAAAACTGAATGCAAGTACAGTAAAACCCTGCTTTATGATTTTGGTCTGTTCCAGCACCACGCACGTTACCGGTTGTGGTACTTTTAGTGTATGGGACCAAAGACACCAGGACAGCCGAAGAGCTGGCTTAACACAACTTTATTACATGCTGGTCAGAGGGAACATGAGGTAATGGCGGACGAACAGCTCAATATATACAGTGGCTATACATTTGAATGTGGCTCCTTGATAGCCTATTGGCTACAGGCTGCGTGACGTCATTGCAGGTCACGCCCTTCTTGTCCAGGTGAAGGTAGTGGCGGGAATCTTCCCGCGCTGTTGTTCTAGGTGAGTCTTGGACCAATGAGCTTGGACGCTCGCTATTGCCACCTAGTGGTCACTAGCTCGCGTCCTATTAAGGTTACAGTGATGCAGCTGGAGGTTACAATGTTACACATAGAAAAGGTTACATTGGATACACATGGATAGGTACATCGTTTAAAGGCATAGGCTTTAGAACACAACAGTACTGTGCAGGGAACTTGGACAAAGACCTGAACTGAGTGGATATGGTCCCCACACTCTCCTCCTGCTGGTCGAAGCGGCGGACACTGTGGAAACAGTGGCAAAAATGCTGCTAACGCCGCTGACGCCTCTGCAGCAGTAAGTGGAGAATATGAAACTTCTAGTGGTGGGGGACGGGTGCCATTTTAGAGTCTAAAATGGCACTGGTGATCTAATTCACATTCATAAACTTTTTAAAAAAGTAAATCGGGACATTATTTTCATAGGATTTGCAGGTGTAAACCATGGCAAATGTTAACCGAGGTTTTACTGTACATATTTATGTGTTAAGTTGAAACCATTGTTCTCCTCAAATGAGCTCAAGAAAGACAATATAGTTCTTTTACCCTTCATTTTATCCTCACAACATTCCCATGAGGTAGGGAAGACTTAGAATATCTTGCCCAAGGCTGCCAATAATTGTGTGATTCAATGAAGATTAAAACCTGGACTCCCAAGTCGAGTCCACATCAACCACTAAGTTTCAGTGGTATTACTATTTTAGAAGTACCTCTGTTTTGGAAGTCAGTAGGCAACTAAACCAAGATGTTCACTATGTTATTTATAGTTTCCTGTTAGGCTGATTGAGGAGATACTAGATTTGCACATAAGTATGCCTTGCTGTAGAGCTGAACATGTAAACTTCAAGATGTTGCACTAATTCAATAAATAAGCAAAATAATAAATGAATTAAATAGACACATGACTAGAATCAGGTTGATATATCACAATACAGAGCTAAAGATGTATTTTCTGTAGTTCATATCGACTTACTGCATGGTTATTTGGTACAATTTGAGACAGATTTAAAACGTGAATGAAAATCTAGCAAAGGATTTTTTTTCCATTTCTGTGTGTTGTCAACTGCAACTCGTATCTGAGAATGCATCTTTTCCCTAAAGCAGGAAAAATATCACTGGCATGAATTTGTTTAAGGTGGATCCCATCTTGCCATGAAGTGATCTACACACTGATCTCGGAGCCATCTCCTACGGCACACTTGAAGCGTGACATGCAGGATTTAACACCGGGACTGCAATGGACTGCTGCAGCCTTGAGGATATGGACAAGGTATGCCTTCACAGCCAGTCCATCTGTGCACTTAGAGTTATAAAAATTCTAAATATAGAGCAAAACCTTTCACCCCCACAAGTCCATGGAATTCACATAATTAAAACTTTCTAAACAATATTTTATGCAATATTCCTGAACTTAATACCTGAAATTAAATTGTCCATTACCTGGCATATAAGTTTGTCTATTTTGTTGAGAAACTGTTTGCTGCACTTATGAGAAATACCATTATAAATGTCATTGACCAGAAACTGTTCCAATCCTTGGAAATCTTGCTTACTTGTAGCATTGTCTATGCATTTTTCCAACTGTCAGGGGGAAATAACACAATACATGTTATCTACATTTAGTACGTCATTTCTAGGAAACTGAACACCCAAATAACTAATATGTAAAATAAATGATTTATCTGAAATTTAGGCAATTTGGATGCAACAATGTGACAGAAAGAGTTTAACTAATTGACTTTGAGAGTAGCAAGCAGGTTTAACAAGGGCTTAATCAACGAACAATTATGTTGGGAGATTTGTTTATTAAATAAAAAAACTCAAGAACATTTGATGCTACAATGGTTTAGAAAATATAAACATTATTTTAAAATATATTATTATTATTATTATTATTATTATTATTATTATTATTATTATTATTATTATTATTATTATTATTATTATTATTATTATTATTATTATTATTATTATTATTATTATTATTATTTACTTTCTCTAGTATTTAATAGTTCAGTATGAGGAGTAATAAATTATACTGTCTAGGACAAAAACATACTCCCATGGCAAACAGCAATATTGGGCACTTGGATTAAATATCTTAAATTACCTGAAACTACTGCAACATTATATACAAAATGCTCTGCATGTAAACTGGATTGTTATTTATTTATTTATTTATTTATTTCTGCGCATTTATATCCCACCCTCCTGGTGGGTACACCACTCAGGATAAAATGTATCCTTGTCTGACCTTTGCCTATGAAAAACCATTATTTCACCCCATATTGTCCTAACATTAGCTTCACGTCTAAAATAGGTTATGCATCAAGACAGTCAAGCACCCTAGTTTTTTTAGAAGAGTCCCTTAGGGCAGTGATGGCGAATTCTGGCACTCCATGTGTTCTTGGACTTCAATTACCAGAAGCCCAAGTTAGCACTTCGGCTTTTGGTAATTTTAAGTCCAAGAACACCTGGAGTGCCAGGGTTCCCATCACTGCTTTAGGACTAGAGACAGTAATTTAGTAACAGGAACACTATTAAAGGTAAACCATTTGATAACTACTATAGTTCAAAAGAAATAAAGATGAATGCTCACCTGTCCTTCACACCTAACAGGCATTTGGGCAGTTTCATGCACTCAACCTGTATGTTAAAAAAAAACACAGACATTTAGGTCAACATAAAATACAGTATTTTTAAAAACACAGAAATGTAAAGGACAACAGTTTACTGAAATCATCTGCTCATTTCAGATCCTGTCTGCTAAAGAATCAAGCTCTATCCTTGCATCAAATCTTGCATCTATATCCACCACAAAATACTATTTTGCAATTTTATGTAGCATCCGTTGTGCCAGGCTGTTGTGCAAGCAGAAAAAGAAAGCAGCAACACCAAAAACCTTCCTGAGAAATCAGTTTTATTAGGCCTTACTTCTTCCTGAATTTTTATCCAGGCTGGAGAAGAGGGATAGATTTGAAGCAGCTCAACTGAGAGACCAAGAAATTTGTACCTCTCTCTCTGTACTGTTTCCACATTGTCCCAAATGTCTAGCTATGATACATAGTTTTTACAGCTGGTCATTATAACTACCGTATGTGTTATGTGGAATCAACATCGCTCCGATTTATGGAGACTCTACGACTGAATGTCTTCAAAAAGGTCCTATTCTCAATTTACTCTGGTCATCTCTTATAAACTTTATGGAAACACTATGGAAAAACTATACAAAATTTCAGTTGCACACCTTCCCTACTCAGATGGCTTTTATTGCCCCAGTCCTGTTTTCTCATTTTTGCAAGCTAGTGAAACATAATGCCTGAAATTCTGTTGTACAATTATGCAAATAGCATATTTTTTGTAATCTCTGCCCTTTCTGAATCTAACTCAGGCCCAATGAACCAGGCTGCATCTAGGAAAGGTAAAGGTTTCCCTTGCTCAAAAGCCAGTCGTATCCGACTCTAGGGTGCAGTGCTCATTTCTGTTTCCAAGCCAAAGAGCCAGCGCTGTCTGCTTCTGCAGACGTTTCCATGGTCATGTGGCAGGCATGACTAGACACCGGAACACACAGAACGTTGTTACCTTCCCACCGAAGTGGTCCCTATTTATATACTTGCAATTTCTTGCTTTCGAACTGCTAGGTTGGCAGGAGCTGGAACAAAGGCTCATTCCGTCCTGCAGTACTCGGGAATCGAACTGCTGACCTTCCGCTTCCCAGTCAGCGTCTTACCTACTTGAGCCACTGCATCTACCAGAGGACTAATTTTGTATTTCAACTCTCCAGTTGCTAAATTCTACTACAAATGCATGCTATTTTTTAAAAAAAATTGCGTCAGTAAATGTCAGTGATGTCCAGAAATGACACATCCCATACAACATGTGAAAATAAAAGATGTCTAACATTACGGAAGTCGACTATGATTGGATAAGTCTTTGGAACAGAGGAAAATAGGGGACACAAAAAGGACACCAAGAATTGGATCCTGTGTAGGGACCAGGGAGATTTGGGATCCCAATGAATAGGTGAAGGGGATTAATTTCAAGATTTTAAACTTCCCTCAGCTCCCTCTCCTCGTTTTCTGGTCCCAAACCCTTATTTATCGGCCTTGCGCCTCAAACAGGCGCGAGGCGTTGTGGCAAATAGAAAAAAACAAATTTTGACAGCTTTCCCAAATCGCCTCACGTTTTAAGGCTCGTCGCTTCGCCTCAAGATGGGCGCCAGAAGGCACCACCTTGAGCCAATCGTTGAGCTCTCCGGCCTCTTGCTAGCCAATCACTTTAAGACAATCCGAGAGGAGGCGGGGATTGAGCGACGTTAGAGAGGAGACCGCTCGACGCCTCTTCTCCTCATAATATTGTGCTCTTCGTGCGGGCCTTTTCCCTCACGCGCGCCTCTTTTTTGGCATTGCCCGGCGAGCGGCTCCCCCTCCCCACCTCTTTCGGCAACGGTTGTCAACCGAGTCAACGGCAATTTGGGAGGCTTTCTCGCCCCCCTCCCCAGTTATCGAAAGATGCCTCCCGACCCTAAGCAAGCGATCACTGTCAAAACCAATCCATATTTATGTTACGTGAAAAAATGCACAATGTTCCCTCACACCACAAGCGCTGATCTGAGCTTTCCCACGGCAGGGAAAAAATATTATTTTATAATAATAATAAAGGGATAGATTATTTGGCTGATTGGTTTTAAATTACTTTAAAACAAAACAGCCGAATGACCTTTGATTATTTATTTATTATTATAGCTTTATGTATTTATCAGCAAGGGACTGCAGTGACTCAAGTGGCTAAGACGCTGACTGGGTGGCGGAAGGTCAGCAGTTCGATTCCCGAGTACTGCAGGACAGAATGAGCTCCCGTCTTTGTCCCAGCTTCTGCCAACCTAGCAGTTCAAAAGCAAGAAATTGCAAGTAGATAATATAGGGACCACTTCGGTGGGAAGGTAACAGCGTTCCATGCGCTCTGGTGTCTGGTCATGCCTGCCACATGACCATGGAAACGTCTGCAGACGCAGACAGCGTTGGCTCTTTGGCTTTGTAACAGAGATGAGCACTGCAACCTAGAGTCGGATACGACTGGCTTTCGAGCAAGGGAAACCTTTATTTATTTATCACAGAGATTAACATACGCCTGAGTGGGCGACAAACAAATTGAAATATTAAATTAAATTACAGTGCAGTAAGGCAAACCAAAGGACTGCAGTGGCTCAAGTGGCTAAGATGCTGACTGGTAGGTGGAAGGTTAGCAGTTCGATTCCCGAGTACTGCAGGATGGAATGAGCTCCCGTCTTTGTCCCTGCTCCTGCCAACCTAGCAGTTCAAAAGCAAGAAATTGCAAGTAGATAAATAGGGACCACTTCGGTGGGAAGGTAAGTGTTCTATGCGCTCGTGTTTAGTTATGCTTGCCACATGACCACAGAAACGTCTGCAGATAGCGGTGGCCCTTCGGCTTTGAAACAGAGATGAGTACTGAACCCTAGAGTCAGATACAACTGGTTTTCGAGCAAGGGAAACCTTTACCTTTACTTAAAACAAACTAAATACAGTACTGTACAGTATTGGGATAGTTAGCTCCGCTCTTACAACACAAAGCAATACCAATCAACACAAAAACACTGAAGTGATGATGTATTGATTTGTGTAGTAATGATCTTAGTTAGACTCCATGATCACACTAAATTTATAATCATAGTTATTTAGCACTAACAAGTTCCCAAAGGTGGGGGCAGTGATGCCATCTGGCATTGCTGGAAGCTCCTAGTAAACTGGGAGTAAAGTAACAATACGCAAGGACACTGCCTGGCTGAACTTGATTCATTACAATGGGTCTTTTGACCATTGTAAGAAAGAATTCGGTCCCCGATATGGAGCCTTACTAATGCTTTCTCTTCAGAGCGCATACCTTGAACTTATGTATCTCTTTTTGTACCTTCTGTACTAACTCCCTGGCTATCCAACGCCAGGCCATTCTTATCTGAAATACGTCAGTGTAATATGACAGAGATTGGTCATGTAACTGCAGTTCTCCTTCGTATAGTTTGTGAATCCCCACTATTGGGTTATGCGCCTGCGCAGAACGCTGATCGGAGGCTTAAAAAGCTATTGGTTAAAAGTTTTGGCGGCAAGACTGCCCACCGTACCGCCCACCCTGAGGCACCAGTCCGCCATTTTACCTCCGTTCTCTTCTTTCCGCCTTAGCAGCAGGACGATCGTTGAGAGCTTCCTCAATTTTTTCGTCTTTTCTGAGGGAAAATCTTTGACGAACTTTAACAATTTTTTCGGCGATCTTGTCCTTTGGGCTGGATTGCCACCCCGGTGCTGTTTCTTCCTTCTGGTGGACTCAGCTACCTACTCGCTTTTGTCACCGTTTCCCCCCTCAAGGGGGTGGCGGCTGGCCTGCCCTTCGGGGTGCTCGCCTTCTCGAACCTTCCGTCGGAAGAATTTTTTGATGGCTGCAGCCTTCAAGCAGTGTTCTGCTTGCCTCAAGAAGTTCCCTGCCTCCGACGGGCATAGCCTCTGTCTGTTTTGCCTGGGAGAATCTCACCAGAGCCAATCCTGCACTCACTGTAAGAACTTTACACGACTTGCAGTTCAGAACCGGGGCAACCGGTTGAAAGCGCACCTTATGGAGCTCGCTTTGGCTCCCGCCGCGGCTGCCTCTACCTCCACTGGTGTCTCTCAGCCCTCTCGGTCTCTGCCGCTTCCTCCTTCTTCTTCCACTCTCGCCATCAGGAAGAAGAAGAAGGATAAAAATGGGGAGAAGAAGAAGAAACATGGGTCGGAGAAACGACGATCTCTCCCACCTACGCCTCATCCTCCTGTCTCTCCGGGGCCCTCGCCTCCTTTTTCGGTTGCGAGATGTCCTTCACCCGGATCTTCGATGTGGGGCGGACGGTCCTCTTCGGGATCTCCTGCAAAAGGTCGCAGGGCTGGGGCTCCAGCTCGCCCATTGCAGGTACTCTCTTCTCCGCCTCGTGAGAGGGGCCGTCCACCCACGAGGCAGGCTTCTGTCTCCCCGAGGCCTAGGACTCCAACAATAGACGAACCGGCAACCACCATTCCGGCCACCGTTTCGTCTCCGATCATTCCGACCACCGTTTCGCCGGCCACCATTTCGTCCCAACCATCGGCGGTGGATGCATCCCAGGTGGACTTCTTTAAGGGGATGTTCGAGGCTATGGCAAAATCGTTTGCCGAACAGTTCAAGGCCTCCATGCCTGCGGCCTCTGCAGCTCCGGTGCCGACCACCGCAAGCCCCAGGGATGTTGGTCCTGCTGTGGCTCCGCCGACCTCTCGAGGGTCGAGCGTTCGCTCCGCTGGCCCACCCATATCGTCTTGGTGTGGTCCAGACGTCGATGCGGTGAGCTCCCAACCCGTCGACCCGCCCAGGCCGTACTGGCGCGGTCCCGACGTGGATACCAGGATTCCTCCCTCGTCCTCCGATGATTCCAGCGTGTCTTCGGAGGAGGAGGAGGGGGATGTTGACGCCGACAAGACGCGGAACCAGGCTATCGGCGCGATTGACCCACCGCGTGGTGAGGATCAACGCTCCCTCACGGCAATGCTGACTCGTTTGGGGACCGCTCTTAACCTGAAGGTGGACCAGCCGCCACTGGAGGGCGAGGACCAAATGACCGCCAAGTTGGACAAAAAGGCGATTCGACCGGTCCACATCACCATGCTTCCATCCATGTTGACGTCAGCGAAGGCAACATGGAAGAAGCCGGTGTCGTCGCACTCCATTTCGTCCAGGCTCGACAGAATGTATAGAGTCTTGGACGACAACGTTGAGTTTCTCCAGGCGCACCCTTTGCCGAACTCGCTGGTGGTCAAGGCCTTCCAGCATAAAACGGCCGTCAGCGGTTTTCCGGTACCTTCGACTCCGGAAGGGAAGAAGCTGGACGCGGTGGGCCGTAAGTTTTACGCCACCAGTTCCCTCTTCCTACGGGCCGCTAATTACTCGGCTGCCATGGGCCTCTATCAGTCCCACCTCTGGGAGCAAGTGAAGGTCCTTGCTGCTAAACTGCCTGCCGATGCACAGAAAGGATTCGACGCGCTGGCGGCAGAAGGAGACTTTCTGGCAGAGCAGCAGATGAGGACGGCCAGGCACATTAATGATTACGCGGCCAAGGACATGTCTTCTGCCATTTTACTGCGTCGTCATGCCTGGCTCAGGGGCACCTCTCTCGATGATGCCATGAAAAAGCTCATTGAGGATGGGCAGGGCCTGTTCGGACAGGATACCGATAAGGTACTGAACGAACTGCGACAGACGAATTCGACGGCGAAGTTCTTGGGGCTCACCACGCCGACTCAGCCTGCCAAGCCACGGTTCCAACCCTTTACGCACCGGTATCGGGGGAACCCACAGCAACAGGGTGGCTCGACTGACCAGCCCAGGCCCGGGTTCTACAATCAGCGGCGCCAACACAAGCCTCGCTACCAGCCTTACGGACAGGGAAAGCGTTCCGACGCGAAATCCAAGTCCCGGGTTTTGAAACTGCGATGGCCAAGTCTCTCTCGCTCCACATCCCATACCTTCCCCTCCGGAACTTCCTCCAGGTGTGGTCAGGCATCACGGACGACCGGTGGGTCTTAAATATCTTGTCCGCTGGTTACGCCATCGAGTTCGTACGAGTGCCTCGGGTAGGAAGACATCGTTTCACCACTTCGTCCCCCCATTTGGAGGAAGAAATATCAACTCTTCTATCCAAGGGAGCCATCGAGCGGGTAACACCGTCCGACTGGGACAACGGCTTCTACTCGAGGTACTTCGTGGTTCAGAAGAAGGACGGAGGACTTCGCCCAATTCTGGACCTGCGCCGCCTGAACAAGTGCATCCACACCAGGAAGTTCCGGATGGTGACCCTGCAGACCGTCCTCCCCCTCATCAACAAAGGGGACTGGTTCACAGTCATAGACCTCAAGGACGCTTACTTCCATGTCTCCATCCTCAAGGATCACAGGCGGTTCCTCCGCTTCCGCATCGGCAATTCTGTGTACCAGTACCGGTGTCTACCGTTCGGTCTGGCCACGGCACCGAGGGTCTTCACCAAGTGCATGGCTCCGGTGGCTGCCTTCCTCCGTCAGTGGGGGATCAGGGTCTTCCCGTACATCAACGACTGGCTGATTGTCTCCCCCACCAGTTTGTCATCCATTCGGGACACACAATTCACGGTCCACCTCATGGAGAGTCTTGGCCTCAGGATCAACTTCGCCAAATCGAAGTTGATTCCCTCTCAGCGCGTCGAGTACATTGGAGCGGTACTCGACTCGCTTGTTACCAGAGCCTTCGCCCCCCAGAAACGCTTGCAGGACATTGCACATGGGGTGAGCGACTTCCGGACCAAACCGTTCATCCGGGCGAAAAAGGCACAGAGACTTCTAGGCCTCATGGCCTCAACAACGGCGGTAATTCCTCACGCCAAGTTGAAGTTCCGGTCCCTGCAGTCGTGGCTCCTCCACGAATTCGACTCGCTCAGGGAGAGCCAGTCCAAACGGCTGACTCCGTCTCCAGACCTGATGGACCAGTTACTGTGGTGGACCATGCCACCCAATGTGGCCATGGGGAAGAGTTTTTACCCCCCGCAACCTTCGTTGCAGGTGTTGACCGAAGCAAGCAACCTCGGCTGGGGGGCTGCCTGCGGGACTCTAACGGTCAACAATGTTTGGTCGCCTCACGAGATGGTGCACCATATCAACTATTTGGAGCTGTTGGCCGTTTGGAAGGCCCTACGTTCCTTCGAGGCCCTACTCACCGGCAATGTGGTCCAAGTGGCCTCGGACAATACCACGGCAGTGGCGTACCTGAACAAACAGGGAGGAACGCGGTCCACCATCCTACTTTACCTTGCAGTGCAACTCTGGGAGTGGTGCCTGGAAAGACACATCTTTCCGATTGGAGTGCACATTCAGGGCAAGCTGAATGTCTTGGCCGACCACCTCAGCCGTCTCACCTCGACGACCCATGAATGGGAACTGGACGACGAGGTATTTCGGTCCCTTTGCAGGGCCTGGGGGACTCCGAGCATCGACCTCTTTGCGTCGGAGTCCAACAGGAAATGCCACAGGTACTGTTCCAGGGCAGGCATCGGACTGAACTCCGAGGGCGATGCCTTCATGAAACGGTGGGATCAGGACTACCTCTATGCCTTTCCCCCATTTTCTCTGGTCCAGAAGGTCCTCATCAGGATGCATCAACATCGGGCCAACGCGATCCTCGTGGCTCCAGCATGGCCTCGCCAGCCCTGGTTTCCGCTACTGTTACGCATGTCATCGCAGTATCGCACACTGCTGAAATCGCCAACACCTCTCCAGATGGAACACGGCCGGCTCCACCATTCGGACCTACCCAGCCTCCACCTCACCGCGTGGAGGATAACCCCAGACTGTCCAGAATCCTGGAGTTAGCACGGCGCCCTTCCACAAGGAGGTCTTATGCTTCCAAATACAGACGCTTTTGTGCTTTCCTGGCATCCCGGCAGACGTCCTCCCCACAGGTGGGACTACAGGACGTCATGGCCTACCTCCTCCATTTGGCGGAGTCAGGCCTTAGTATCACTTCCATCCGGGTCCATCTCGCAGCAGTGGTGGCTCACTCCCCGGCTGGTTCACCTGCCTCTGGTGCCTTTCGCGACCATACGGTGAAGCGTTTCCTCAAAGGACTGCGGAACGCCTTCCCGCCGGTCAGGACTCCAACAGCACAATGGTCCTTGTCTGCCGTTCTCAACGCGCTCGCCAGGACTCCTTTCGAGCCTATGGCTACTGCGGACGTCCGTCTCCTCACGTGGAAGACGGCTTTTCTGGTGGCTATCACGTCTGCTCGACGGGCTGGTGAACTGGTTGCTCTGCGGGCAGATGCACCGTTTCTCCAGTTTTTCAATGACCGCGTGGTGCTTCACACGGATATCACCTTCCTTCCTAAGGTGGTCTCCGAGTTTCATATGGCGCAGACTATCTCGTTACCAACCTTCTTCCAGAACCCCACCAATGCCCAAGAAAGGACTTGGCACACGCTGGATGTGAAAAGAGCTTTATTGTTCTACACCAGCAGGACAAGGGAGTTCAGGAAGTCACAGCGTCTCTTTGTGGCCTATGGGGGAAAGTCCAAGGGTGAACCCATCTCTGCCCAGAGGTTCTCCAAATGGATCACGTCTACCATCTACCTGGCCTACGAGTCGGCCTCACTGCCACCTCCGCCGCATGTCAGGGCGCATTCTACGAGGGCGGTTGCCACGTCTACTGCCTTTTTGGAGGGCACACCCCTTGAGGACATCTGTAAGGCTGCCACCTGGTCCAGACCTTCTACATTTGTCCAGCATTACAGGGTGGACACCAGAGCCACTGCGGACGCCAGACTTGGCCGTGTCGTCCTCACTAGGGGGCTCCGGGCTCATCGCCCTTGACAGTTCACCCTACCTGACCATCATCTTCATCGTGGGATCATCTCATCCGACTGCCCACCGACCAAGTGAGTGTGAGCTTGCTAATCTCCCAATAGTGGGGATTCACAAACTATACGAAGGAGAAAGTTCGGTTTCACTTACCAGTGATAACTTTCGTTCTTCGAGTATATAGTTTGTGAATACACACTACCCACCCTGCCTCCCCTCTTGAGCTGCACGGATGAGATCAATTGGTTTATCCTGTGCTTGGCTTAAGTATGGAACTGAGGTAAAATGGCGGACTGGCGCCTCAGGGTGGGCGGTACGGTGGGCGGTCTTACCGCCAAAACTTTTAACCAATAGCTTTTTAAGCCTCCGATCAGCGTTCTGTGCAGGCGCATAACCCAATAGTGTGTATTCACAAACTATATACTCGAAGAACGAAAGTTATCACTGGTAAGTGAAACCGAACTTTCCTTTGTTAGACACTAGAATTGCTGATTCAAGATATAGCTGGGTTTTATGATGAGCTGTAAAAATAAAGAACAGAACTGTCTCATCCTGGCTCGAGCCTCTGCGTCTTGTCACTTTTACCGCTGCGGCAGGCAGGTCATGACAAAACACCTCATACAAAGCATATTCGTTCCCAAAAGTTACCAGTGCCATACTTGGACACTTAAAACATAAGTGAAAGTTGGTCACCACGGAAATGAGGCGTCTTGAGAAAGGCTGCTGGAGTGACTAGAATGAATAAAATCAGGAATGAGGTTATAAGGGTTATAATTGGAAAAGAACCAATCTTGCACTACATAGACAACAAAGTGGTTTGCCCATTTGGAGAAAATGTCCTGGAATTCCATTATCTTACAAGGCATATGTGAAAAGAAGAGGACAAACACCATGAGGCGGACCGATGACATCAAAAAAACATATTACAAGAACACCAAATTAACACCGGTGGAGAATGCATCGATTCCTAATGAGTTCTGGGTTAGCCCAAATGCTTTATTCGATCACTTAAAAATCACAATGGGACTGTGGTGGCTTAGTGCTTAAGACACTGAACTTGACAACTGGAAGGTCAGCAGGTCAGCAGTCCGAGACATGAGTGAGTGCCAGTTGCGTGTCCCAGCTCCTGCCAACATAGCAGTTTGAAAGCAAGAAATTGCAAGAAGATAAACAGGTACTGCTTTGGTGGGAAGGGAACAGCTTTCAGTGCACTCCAGTGTCTAGTCATGCCTGCCACATGACCATAGAAACATCTGCAAACAGAGATGATCACTGACCCCTAGAGTTGGATACGACTGGCTTTCAAGCAAGGGAGACCTTTACCTAAAAATCACAAAGGAGGCAAAGTATTGAATTGTTCTGAAGTTTTCATGGGGCAAAGATGGTGTTAAGGCTGGGTGGGGTTCAGGCAAAGGTTTGCCTTGTTTTGGTGACCGAATAAAGGTACTACATAACACAGAACATTATATTTGGGCTGTTGCCTTCTGAGTGACTTCTTCACACCTGCTTCACCATCAGAATTTATTTATAGTATCTTTTTTATATTAGGGAAAGTATGTTTTTTGATCAAGAACTGCCAGAATGGCTCTCGAGGGTTTGTTGGATAGTCCACTCTAGCCCAGGGAATTCTGGAAGTTGTAGCCCAGAAAAATAACTTTTTCAGAGTTCTTCCTTTAATTCTTCTCTGTAATTTTCTCAAATGACATATTTATAGTAGCACAGGGAAAATTTAGGTGGCATTATTAACACAAATGACCATAAACATATTGTAAACCAGAAGTGTGTAAACTATGGCCTGTGGGCCAGATCCAGCCCCCAACACCAATTAATCTGGCCCATGCCACCCTCGGCACTCCTGGAAGCGGAAGTAAAACACACCCATCATGTTGGTGTGGGCCAGATTGGCATGGGGGCTGGATCTGGCTCATGGGCCATAGTTTGGGCACCTCTGGTTTAAACAGAGAAAATGGCAGCCTAAAATCTATTTCCTCCTGTTGCAAAGCATATCTGTTGCAAAACAGATTGCAAGGTGCGTTTTACTTCCACTTTCCTTGGGAGGAACTACGTGACCAGCCCACTGAACCACATGGTCAGCCCACCAAACCATGTGACCGGCCCACAACCCAAAAAGTTTGGGCACCCCTGTTGTAAGGAGATTTATCTTAGATATAAGTGGCCACAACGGCATAAGGGGGGGCGGGAGTCTTCTAATTGCAGTCCAGTTGAAATGCCTGTAGGTGGTGGAGTTATTTTTTTGTTGGGTGAAGGTCAAGATACGATGATAGTGGTGACTAGATTTGCTTGGTATGCAACTTGTAATCGTAAAGGCAAGATCAAACCACAGGCATAAGGACAATGCTCTCAGATTAGCACTTGACTGTCATCGAGTATGTTTGTAGGGCGTAGAAATAATAACCCTTGAATTTCTGGTTGCACATAATCTAGCAATTGTGATTTTGTGAGTTTTATTAGGTTGTCTCGTTTGTGTTATGCTGCTTAAATTTGGGCTGTAACAATAAAGAATTTGAATTTGGTGGAGTTCAAAGAAACTGCCTTAAGTAGGCTTTCCTTTTTAATTTCCCTCTTTTAACTTGTTTGCTGGTAGTGATTCAAAAAAGGAGTTGCCTGCATTTCCAAACTGATTTTTATGCATAGACATTTTCTGTTGCTCTTTTCAATATGCATGCCACAATACTCTTTTCTCTTTGCCAAAAATTGCTGGATCTATATTGTTTTTAGTCCAAACTGGGGAGGAACTAATTGACGCTATGGTTTCTGTGAATGTCTAAGAGCAAATGGGTCATACTGGAGCAACAAAAGCAGACCCAATAGGAAGACTGAAATGGGAGTGAGTTTCTAATCTAGAAGATTGTAAAATGAGGGAAATCCTGGAGCCTGTTCAATTACAGTCTATTTATAGCCTAGTTTTTGCAGCCACTTGATTCAACAAGCTTAGTATGTCAGGAATTTTCTTCAGAGTGTAGCTCTGAGTGGTGGCCTCAACTTGCATGTACAACATATTCAAATGCCCTTGTCAACATATATTGCCTTGATCATTAATGTGCACATTCAACAGCTTCAGTGGATAATTACTTATGTTATGTTTCACATGCAACTTTTCCTGTTTCAGAGTATATTCAATTCAATTCAATTATTCGACTTGTATGCCGCCCCACTCGCAATGCGAAGTTGACCTAAGATAATTATTTTTATCATTCCATTCTACTGATTCTTCTTCTTTCATGTCCCGATCGTGTCCTGATCAAACCATGGACTCCCAAAATAAAGCCATTTTCTTTGCCCAAACCCAAGTCCTCATCGGTGCATGCCTCAGAGTCTGTATCTCTCCACATTCACACCATGTGCGTCCTTTATCTCAGATGGACCAGTAGGGTTTCTTTCCAGTGAGAGCTATTACTATATATTGAGTCATAGATGTGAAACAGAACACTCTCAATACAAATGAGTTTTGCCTAATTTTATTAGGCACCCCAACCCAGGTACCTAAGGCAAACTGCTCTTTTTCAGCCTCATCTTCCATCTTCAATTAAGAAGACAGATGTGATGAAGCTGCAAGTCTCACCACTGCAGGCCAGGACTGCAATCTATCAATACCTCAAAGGCCACAATTTCCCCACATTCCTACTCCAATATGTGAAAAACAATGGCCTAAATCCTCTTTCTTTGTTATGATGATGAAGCACAAATGGCAAGTTTAAGAAATGAATTGCCCAAATGAATCTATAAATCTGGGCAATATCAGTTGCATAGTTATGTGACTCAATGTGCAATGGAGATGTCTATGTATGGAGATGTCTTAACTTGGGGCAATTTGCCTCCAGAAGTTGCACAAGGTTTTGGCCAATCTGTGTGTTTGTGCAGTTCACTGAGTTGGGTACCTGGCTGCAGAATAAGTGGTTGAAATATAAATGTGGTTCCTGAGAGAACTAGCTTGTGTGGTCTTAAGATAAACTGAATAGTCCAAGAATCGAATAGCGAACAACCTCTGAGTACACTATACATAGACAACTCTGGAAAGGCTTGCCATTAATTCAGAACCAACTTGATCATCACACAATTATTATTATGGAATACAGTACAAGTAAGGAAGCCTTGCCTAACCTGTTGCCCAACTACTCCCAGTACTGGATTATTTTACAGAAGCAACTAATGAAGCAACAACGTTCTGAGGCAGCAGTGTTGACCAAGTCACTTTAGAAGACAGGTAAGAAGGAACATTCTTGAGTTGCTTTGCACGGCATGAATCTTTTTAGTTTTTTAGAAAGAGTGTGCTGCCACCTGTAGTTTTCGATTTGTTGTTGTTCTTCTTTTTCCGTGTCTAGGCCAAAACTGCCAAAATGAAGCCACCTTTTGGTGAATTCATTCTGCAGTTCCTTTTGCCTGACCTAGTGTGAGAAAGATTAGACGGCAACACAAGGTTGCTGTTACCAGGGTACGCCCGGCGGTTGTTCAAAAATACCATAATCTTCAAGGAGGCTCTTTCTCTGTAAAAAATAAAAGAAGTCCAAATACAGTACAATGTTTGTATCAGTCAACAGTGAAAAATGCATTTTAATTAAAACAGAATTACAAGCAAAATTACACACTTTGCCCGTTTGTAACAGACAAAACATGACATATGATATCCTCATCATGAAACACTGGATTTCATAAAGTGTTCTTCAGTTGTTTTAGTGCCTGTAAGTATAAAACAAGTAGTTAATTTTACTTTCACACAGTATCATAGATCTTAAACAAGCCTCACATTTTCTTTTCAGTAATAGCTTTTATGTAATCTTTCTTAACTGAATGCCAAAGCCTCTTTTACAATGCATAATAAAAATTCAGTGGCTGAACAAATATTTCTAAATGTAACACTCTTCTTTCCTTTAAAGTGCATTTCAATATGGCAACCCGCCACTGAAAGACAACTCTCAGTATGGTTAGGGAAGACAGTGCATGGAATGATTGCCCTGAGAATATTCCTCAAATGACCCCAGAATTGACTTACTTCCCAGATGGAAGCAGGACGGAAATGAGCTCCCGTCTTCATCCCAGCTCCTGCCAACCTAGCAGTTTGAAAGCAAGAAATTGCAAGTAGATAAATAGGGACCACTTCGGTGGGAAGGTAACAGCGTTCCGTGCACTCCGGTGTCTAGTCATGCCTGCCACATGGCCATGGAAATGTCTGCAGAAGCAGACAGCGCTGGCTCTTCGGCTTAGAAACAGAGATGAGCACTGCACCCTAGAGTCGGATACGACTGGCTTTCGAGCAAGGGAAACCTACCAGATGGAAGTAAGAGCTACAAGGCAAAATGCATGCAGAATTTGATCTCATCACAGGGGAAGGGAAACATTTTAACAGATATACAAGTGTCTCTTTTAGCTCTCACACTCATCCAGGACAGAAATAGTTATTAATGTTGAAATATCACAGGAACACTTCAAAACAGAAAGGACGTTTTTTCTGAACATAAGAAATAAATTACTTGCTGACTCTACTCACACCATCTATAGTTATATATGGATGATTTAATAACCGTGATTTACAGATTGTCGTTCTCCTGCACTACTACTTATAGGAACTGACAGTATGATGTGCATATTAAAGGCTTTAATTATGTGGCTTTGCATAAGCAAATTCTTTTCACTGAAGATATAAGCCAGCCTTCTCCTATCACTCTCTCTAGCAGCCACTCCAACTTGAATGGCCAAACCTTTAATAATATCTTGGCTTAGCATACTCTGGCAGTGTTAATGCAGTCTGAACCCTCTATTAACCCTCTGGGCTTAACATATGCTCTCATTTGGCTTAAGTTCAACCTCTAAGAAAGAGAGTTATCACTGTATTGGCTACAATTTCCACCACTGCACTTAATGCTGAAGTAACTAACCCATAGGATTCTGGTCATCTGCATAGAAAGGAACAGATTGTGTTGAATGAGACTTAGTGTCCTGCAGCTGAGAGCAAGATAGCTATCATATCAAGTACTTCAGTACCTCGTTTGGTTTTATTACTTCTCCTTCCTGACAAAATAAGAAAAAAGTTATATATTCTGTCGCAAGGAAGCCTAGGGCTTTGCTACACATTAATTCTTTCCACACAAACAGGAAGGACTAATTATTCTTAACAAACGAAGTGCACAGAGAAAGTATATCCCACCAACTGGCAGCTGCGACTACTAACTCAAACCATAGCAGTTTTTAGGTTGCATAATAGAATCAACTTAAAAAGCGACATTTCCATTCATTTGTACGGCATTCATTTATTCTAAGTGCAAATTTCCATGACAAAATATGTTTGTCATCTCCTGTAGAGAATCCGCCCCCATGGTAAATTCTACAAGTACAATACACTGTAAACACATACATCATTGTGAGAATCTAGCCAGCATAGATAATACCACATATCATCAGTTTAGCACAGGGAAATAGAGACTTCTGGCCCTCTCATTCACTTCTTAATCTTTTGTAACCAGTTTTTCAAGCATGACACTATTTTTTTTTATTTTCTGGAGTACAGAAGAAGTATTCTGTCCACAAATATTAGATGAGATCTTGGTATTCAGAAACAATATATAGTAGCCCAAGTGTCAAATGCTGAGGGCTCAAATAACAAGGACAGCCATTACCTTCATGCCTTGCTCGTGAGGTTTGACTTCCAGAGGCAATTTGGCAGATAAAACCCAGTAGGACACCAAATACTGGACTTGATGAACTGGCCTCTGACCCAGGAAGACAGCCTATATAGTCTTAGTTGCAACACCACTCCTGGGTTATGGTCTCTGAACTTGTCTATACTTCTTTGTTCAGTAAAAGAGGAGGAAGTGCAAAGAATGGCCACAAAAAGCATTGTTCCTGCCACACACAGGCTGGAATAACTACAATAGAACCAAGAGATTATATTGTGGCCACATAAATTCAAGGCAAGACATTCAAACAGCAGCCCAAGTACGGTGTGCATCACCAGGGGCCAGTATGTGTGAGTACAAAAGAGTCAAGAGAAACGCACTTGCAAACATCTTTAAATAACTGTAATGATGATGAAGGACCTCACAATGCTATTTCCAGAAGACTGGTATTGGCCATACAGGAAGTATACTTTCCCAGATGCGTCTAATACTGAATCACTTATCACTGCAAGATCAAAGCAGAAAGACAGAAATTTAGACATCTACATTACTATTTTACTAGCATACGATCACTTCTGAAGAAACACATCTTCATTTATCTGCTTTCACCTAGCAAAGGATTCCTCAAGTGGTTTTTTAAAACTAGTTTTGTAAAAATATATTAGTGGGTTTGGCATTTCTGTAACATCGTGACTGGTAACACAATTAAGGTAACATGATTACATGTGAGATCCTTATCTGTCTAGGCTCCAATGCCTGTAACATGGCCACGTGGACAGTTTAAAATTAGACCATACAAGTGGAACCTGCTTTCCAGAGCTTCAGACACACCTTCTTCCAAAGGTAATACACTGCATCTCCTTTCCATATTTTATTTTCACCAGCAGACAGAGAACACTCTATTGCACATTTAATTCTCACTGGGCTATTTGGTGAGTTCTTCTATCTCTTAAGAAATGAATCTATACCTATAAGGAGAGATGTTAACCGTTGGAATGTAACAAAGGCTCCCGCACCTGTCCCTACTATCCTGTACCGAGACGCCTGCACTCGCCTTTACCCGGCCCGCACATCACCGCAAGGGTCCAGCAGTCACCAGTGGGGCAACAGCCCTACGAACGCAAACAAAGCAAAACAACTTCAAATCCCAACATCCTCTGCACCGCGCCGCGCCTCAGCCAATCAGGCTGACAGGCGCAAGCAGAGAACGTTGGGAACGGCGCCGTGCCCAATAGAAACCAAGCCATAGAAAAAAAAGCCGCCGCACGAACGCAAACAAAACAAACAAAACTCCAAGCCCCAGCATCCTACGTGCTGTGAGCACTTCAGCCAATCAGGCTGAAAGGCACAAGCACACAGAACGCTAAAAAAGCCGGCGTGCGAAAAATAAAATAAAAAACGATTCCCTCCAGAAATGGGAGTGCAAGGCCACCGCAGGCGGGCACAGCGTCTCACGGCCTCGCAAAAAAAAAATATCACAAAAAACACGGTGAGACCACCACCGGCCTTCTTTCCCGGAGCAACGGGGAGAAGGACTCCCTCTCCTCCACGCTACCCCGCCAAAGTCACAGCGAGACCACCGCCGGCCTCTAGGTAAGTTGAGCCGGGGTGGGGAAAAAAACCAGCAGCAGGCAGCAGTTCATCAGAGGAAGCACACTCCCTGGCGGATGACTGAATTCTGCCTTTCTACTACCTACACCGCTATTTTGAGAATGAGCACGAAACAGCAGTGGAGGTAATAGAAAAGCAGCAGCCAGCAATCCGCAAGGAAGAGCACCACCCCTTACGGATTGCTGCCTGCTGATCTCCTGTTAGGTAAGCCAGGAGAAAAAGGTGACAGAGAGAAGAGAACCATCGTGAGGCTCTTCTCTGCCTCCTTTTCACCCGTCCTACCTAAGGAACCTTACCGGACGAAGAGTGAGCTGACTGCCAGCTCTTCCTTTTCCCCATCACAGCATCGAAACCAAATTTCGAAGCAGCAATGGAGAAAAGAGGAACCGACAGACAGGCCTTTCTTCACACACACACACACACACACACACACACACACACACACACACACACACACACACACACACACACACACACACACAAAACACAAAATACACACACACACACACACACACACCAAAACCAAAGAGTTAACCAAAACGCCAATCACAAACATTAATGAAGCACAAATAAATAAATTATTTTTAAAAACCATTAAACAACAAAAAATAAGCAATAAAAACAGCAAAAGACACCCGAAATACCAAAATCTAACGAAAAAACCATGAAAGCACACTAGAAACACCTATCTAAAACACGAAAATACCTAAAGCAACAAACATAAATAACACATAATAAACAAAAAATACAGAAGAAATAAAAAAACCAGAAATAATTAAAGCAATTAAACACATCTAAACCCCAAAAACAAACAAAAAAAACCATCAAGAAATACTTTGGGGGATTTAAGTATAAACTCTCTATTTAACCCCCCCAACCCAACGCCACAAAAACAAAACAAAAAAAAATAAAAAGAACAAACAATCAAGAGAACTCACCAAGCACGTCCTCACTCCATGCGTTCCGGAACTAAAGTGAACTCAGAGAAAGAAAATCGCAGTAATCTAAATAACAGCCCCACCTAGAGGCCGGAAGAGAAAAAACAAGTCAAAAATATGCATTACAGCACTCTTACTAACAGCCCCACCTAGAGGCCAAAAGAGTAAAAACAAGTAAAAAAAAATAAGAAATAAATCAAAATAACAAATAAATCAAATAAAATAGATCAAAAAAAGTCACAATCCACAAATGCAAAACACCCCCACCCAAACCACCCCTAACAAAAAAAAAACCACAAATAAAAACTGCCCGGCTGGCCGGGCACAAATATGCTAGTCCTTCTATATTCAGATCCCCTGAATTTTCCCAATACTCTCAATGTTTCTCTTGTACACAGATAAGTCTTTTGACTACAGAAGTACCCACACTATAGAAATAAATTTGCTGTTAGTATAAAGCAGGGGTTCCCAACCTAAGGCCCATGGGCCGGATCCAGTCTATGGCACCATTTCATGTGGCCCCCATCCCTCCAAGGGCATTCAAGAAACAAAATGGCCACCCCTTTGAAGCTGTTGGGACAAAATGACCACCCCCATCATGCAGGCAGTGCAAAATGTCCATCCAGCGACCCGGCCCCCAGCTTTAAAAAGTTGGGAACCCCTGGTATAAAGGAACTCTGAGGTCCAGCATGTCAGACTAGACCTCAGGAGACCTGAATTCAAAATCCTGGCCAGACACAAGAACTAATTGGAGATTAATATTTAAAGATTTGATAACCATCTCACATAACTCAAAATCTTTATTGTGACATCAGTGTCGGGCATCACCCGGTCCGCCCCGGTCCCCCTCCTCTTCCCCCAGGGCCAGGGACGCACACTCATCTCCACCAGCAGCAGCCGCTCTGCAAGCAGCAGCACGGCTGGACTCGCTGGTCCTGGAGGACTAAAGGAGGAGGGAAACACCCCCCCCCCCCATGGGAGGAAGGAACACCCCGACATGTCGCTTTCTGGGTAAGTGTGTCTTTTGGTTTCCTCCCCCCCCCCCGGTGTGTGTGTGTGTGTGTGTGTGTGTGTGTGTGTGTGTGGAGATTGGAAACATTAATAAATACTCACATACATTTACTAAAACTTTAAGAAGAATGCTTGAAGGGATAGTCTTTTTTATTTCCTTGCTTCTTTATTTCTTAGACTTAAAAATACTACTATTAAAGAATACTAAGAGATGCTTGTTTGCACAGAGGAAATGGGTACTAGTTGAAGAATGGAAGTACTGGAGGTGTGTGTGTGTCACACCTTCAGCACTTCCATTCTTCAACTTCATCTATTACATGGCCCTCGAGTCAAAAGGTTTGCCCACCCCTGTCTTAGAGCAATGGATTTAATTATGAATTTATACAGGCTTACTTTTCTATTAGCATATTTAACTGCTGGAAGAAATAAAAGCCAAAATATGTATCATACACAGTATTGAAGATACAAGGTCATTGTATTGATTTAAATTATAGACATATTATTTTAATAAATGTTCCATCTTTTAAAAATATATTGTTCCTCCCCCCCTCGTGTGTGTGTGTGTGTGTGTGTCACACACACACACCTCCAGCACTTCTATTACATGGCCCTCAAGTCAAAAAGTTTCCCCACCCTTGTCTTAGAGCAATGGATTTAATTATGAATTTATACAGGCTTACTTTTCCATTAGCATATTTAACAACTGCTGGAAGAAATAAAAGCCGAAATATGTATTGTACACAGTATTGAAGATACAAGGTCATTGTATTGATTTAAATTATAGACATATTATTTTAATAAATGTTCCATCTTTTTAAAAAAACCTGTGTGTGTGTGTGTGTGTGTGTGTGTGTGTGTGTGTAGAAGGGAGCAGAGGCTAAAGGGATTTCCCAGGGCGGGGATGGGGGTGGGGTGGGAGTGAGTCTTTAAGGTGCCACATTTTTGTGTTTTTGTTTTGTTTACCTCCTGATCTGCTTGCACAGAATTAAACTTTAGAATTGGTGCCATTTTATTCTGTGCAAGCATATCAGAGAGTAAACAAAAAAATGTTGTGGCACCTTAAAGACCGATTAGGCCACGCCCACTGATTAGGCCACACCCACTGATTAGGCCATGCCCACCAGTTAGGTCACGCCCACCAGTTGGGCCACGCCCCACGGTGTGGTAGTAAATTTTTTTGGTGCCCATCACTGTGTGACATGTTATGTGTCACCAACTCATTCAACTTGCAGCAACCCAAATAGGTTAAAGTGAAATACTGAATGAGTATCCATAGTAAAGCAGATTCAAAACCAAATCTCCTGAAACCTAGTTTGTCACTCTATCTATGACACCAGACGGGGTATTCAAAAATCCTAGTACTGTAGTATCATATGTTGGAACCAACCTGATAGGCTAAAATAATAACAGCATAAAGAACTTCTACTGAAATACTATGCTTAAAGTTTCTAATCTGTTTATGATTTAATTAATAAACAAAAACTAGAACACATTTTTGGCAGAGACACTAAAGAGGAAAATAGACCATTCCATCACTCCATGTTCCTTTTATGCTGGCAAGACATGTAAAGGCTTATTTAAATCCTGAAGAATGTGATTCCCCTTGAGAAAATGTCTCACACAGCTCTCAAGCAAGCATACAGCTGAGAGGAGCTCCTAATCTCAATTTCTGGGATCACTTCCAGTCTCCAAGAGACACAGAGAATGCACGGTTGGAATGCATGGAAAAAACTGCCTTCAAGCCTTCTCAAGGTCCAGGGCAACCTCAAACTACCAAAAACCTGAAGCCAAGCGCTTTAAACTTCTCCACACAGTGTAGTACAAAGTAACAGGGAACTCTACTCAGTAGTAATGCACATGCTTTACATTAAAAAAAGTCCCAGTTTCTGTGCCAGAGGAGATAAAGCGGCATCTCCAGCTGTGCATTCATGTTATTATAACAGCATTCAGCCTATCACGCAGAATAATTCACATGCTCTATCCTCCCCCATGTATCATTAGCATACTGCCATACAATGATGTGTTTACCGAAGTAACTCACACAGTTACTAAACACATTCTAATAGTTAAGTGTAAGTCAGGACCACAAGTCACCTTGACATGCACATCTAATAACCACGAATGGGCACCATGCAATTTATGAGCAATCTGGTTCCAAGGGGCCCAAATGCAGTCCACTGTTACTCCTTCAGAAACGTCATATTCACATACCAAAACAACTTTTTAAAAAACCCACCCAAAAGTACTCTTTTTCCATCTAGGAGACAACAAGGGTAATTTTGCCATGTTTTGAGAGAACCTGGAAACTTAACAGTCATCATACTCCCATGTTTTAATTTTTTTAGCCGTTCAAGGCAAAACATATCGGGAAGGGGAGGGGGGGATGAAAAAATGAAAGTGAGGATCGAAGGTGAATGCAAGGTCCAGAAACAAGTGTATATAGCGCTTAGACCTCTGGAAAATGTTTTTATCAGGGGTGAGCAATGACAGTTACACAGCAAATGAACATGTAATCTATCCCAATTTCAGCATTACATTCATACAAAGGAAATATATGCTAAATGGTTTTGCACTTGTTCTCAGTGACTAAACTTCCAAATCATGAGGCAGACTCATGCTCTCAGAAATGACAAGCATCAAGCCCTCCTCTTTGCTGGTCATGGCTTGTTCATCCATCATTTGAAACTCAAGATCCGTGGCAGCCTAAGCATATCTCTTCCCCTGAATCAAACTGCCCTACCATTCTTCCACAAAACAAAAAGTGATGAGCCACCTTAATCCAAGGGACACGGTAAATCACCAAGAGCCACTTTTTGTGGTTTGGCACAATGAGGGTTAAAGACAAACAAGCTTTTATTTGGCATTCCCATCAGATTCAAAGGGATTGCAGTCCATTAAAGCTTTTGGAAAACAGCACATATACCATCAAGACTTTTTGTTGCTTTTGATACAACAGACTACCATGTCTATTTATTTACTTTGAAAAAGTAACATTCCACTGCATTCCACTCTTTAGGAGCAGTGGTGTCATGTCCTGCCTTTTGCCAAACCTTTTAGAATCTATCATATATCTTAAAGTTTAGCAGTTTCCCTTTATAGTTCCTGGCTGTCATATCCCTGAAGGTGATTCTTATTTCAGTAGCTTAATTTTTAGCCAACTAACTATCAAACAACTTCAGTGTTTTATTGGTGAGAGTGATTCACAGTAATTTGGATATTCTCAAATAGGACATATTACAAAAGTGCAAAACAATCTTTATTCTACCAAAAATCTAGGAAAGAAGCACTTCACATATTTTACATTTTTCTTTGCAGATTTGCTTTGATTCTAATTCTGCAGGGGAAAAGAAATTTCCCACAAAAGCAAACTGCATGGTTTTCAATCTTTCAGCAAGAAAAAAGCCTTCCTATAATTTTTTCACTATTTGGGGTCTTGAATGCCTAATAGATAAGGACACTGCCAGGTGTTGTTTTATAAAATGCAATGTAAACATAAAGATTTCCTTAACCATTTACAGTATATATTCTCCCTTTCTGCACCCAAGTTCTGACATATTTAGCTACTGCATAAAAAGTGGGCAACATTTTTCTCTCTACTATAAAGTAGGAAAAACAACCTGCTTGCTTTTCATCTGCCAAAGATGTACAAAAAGCAAAGTGCAGAAGTGCATTGACTGAAGTGCAAAAGGATACAAGAGGAGCAAGGAAACTGTAAAACGAAACCATCCATACATGATGTTGACAAAGGAAGCAGGCTCTTGTATAGGGTGCCCCAAGCATCCAGAGGCACTTGGGATGCCAGACTTTTGAACTAGTTAAAGAAGCACTTGGGGGAGGTTGGGGAGCACCAAAGTCTGCAAGATGTGGATGTATCACACCCAGACCAACCCCTGGAATCTTGAAAGAGCACGTTAAGCATGCATCCAGACATGCACCTAGTTAGATCAATAGGCTTTCTCGTCCACAGCAAGAGTGGATAAAAACAGTCAAAGAAATGAGCTTACTTCTCCTGACAGTGCCCTTCTGTGCATTAGTTACTTACTTCAACATACAAACATATACACACTCACACAATGGTTTTGGGTGCAAATCAATTCAGGTTGTGACCCTTTATCCTGTCTGCTAAAATAAAATAATGTAATAACACCTTCTTTTCCCAATTACTATTATTATTATTTTTGTAGACAAGTTGTTATTCTTTTATTATGAAGGCTCTTTTGTCATTTTGAAGGGCTTCTTTGGTGCCTCAAAAAGGGCAAGACCAAAGCAAGCTTGGGGGTAGCGGTGGAGGCAGCAACATCACCCAAGAGCTCAGTCTCCTTATTTTGCTTAGATGAAATGGATCCAGCTCTCCTCACATTCCCTGGGCATTTTCAGCGGATGCTCCCGGCATGTGAGGCTGTAGTTTTTCCCTTGATTGTTATCCCAATACTCTTGCCCGTTCACTCGATACAACACTGCAAACTCAACCACCGAGCTCAGCTGGAGGAGGAACGGGGGCATGGGAAGGAAGAAGGCAAAGATGTCCACTGAATCCTGCCCATCTGTGCCAGGGATATGACTGTGCCACCGGGCCATGACTTCATGCTGGCTCCTCCAGTAGTTGAAGGTGTAGCGCACAGCCACCAGCTTCTCAAAGGCCACATTCACCACTCCAATGGTGCCGTTCAGACCCAGATCCAAGCTGGCCACTCGTTCAAGGCATACGTGCTGCTGATGTAGGCGGCCCATGAAGTTCTCACAGTCAACAGGCTGCTGGAAATCTGGCACCAGACACTGCATGGTGAATTCGAGGTCCAGCCTGTTGCAGCAAAGGTCAGAATTGATGGAGAGCCGGGAGAGGACATGCAGAGGGATGGAGGGATCCTCCCCAGCTTGGAAGACTTTCACTTCAGCCAGCTCCAAGCCTAAAGCGTCTGCAAACCGGACCCGGTTCCTGCCGGTACTGCACCCTGGAACACGGCACGGCACCGCCATGCTCTTCCTCCTCTCCGGCGAGCTGGGCAAGGACCTGGCACGGCGGCGCATGATGGGCCGGAGATGTGGGTCGCAAGTCGCAACTGTGGTACTCTGGACATGTCCGTGCACCATCTTTTCACCAACTGAGACATTCAGAAAGCTGGAGCTACTGCTGCTGTGCAGCGGCTGACATCTTTTTGCTTCCACCTTTCTGGTTTCTCCATCCCGTAGCATGTTCTGATAGAGATTAGAGAGATAGCTGGTGTTCCTCTGTGGGGCCCTAAGCACCATTTGCTCTCGAGGGCCAGAGCCTTGAGTAGACATGGTCACTCCTGATGACAACTTCTGTCAAGACACAATGGACAAGGATCATATATGGCGGGAAGGGAGACAACAATTGGCATGAATGGAGATTTCCTTCTAGACCCTTTCCTAGAGCAACTGGAATCTTCACAATAGATGACACTTAGTGGAAGAGAATATGTGGCCAGCTTAAGTCAAGATGCTGCAGGCATCCAGCACAAGTTGGATGAAATGTTGCAGGATGCAGGAAGAGTTGAGTCAGAAGACAACAAGAACCAGGACAGCTGAGGTCTGATGCCGTAAGAGTCCAGGGCAACCTAGGTCACATGCTGTAGGATCCAGGACGATGACGCTGAGAAATGGAGGTCTCAAGGCTGTCACATAGACTGCAGGGAGAATCCAGGCTATCTGTCTGGATGCTGGAAGCCTGAGTGCTGGTCACGGACTGGAGGCTGTCCAGTTGGACGCTGGAGGTTTCAAGGCTATCCCCGAGGCTGAAGGCAGATCGGAGGTGATCTGTAGAGACAGGAACGGATTCCAGGCTGTCCCACTGATTCCTGATGTCCCAAAGGAGGCTGAAGGATGGCACCTCCTCCCAGTTCCGCCCAGCGAGGGAATCGAGGCTGTCGCTCTGGATACTGCTGGAGGGGTCCAGAACGCTCCCTGGGCTGGAAGGCGTTGGCAGGCTGTTGGGATGCGCACCCAGGGAATCGAGGCTGCTGGGTGAACTGGTGGGAGTTTGGAGGCCGTTGTCTTGGGGGGCGGGAACCCTAAGGCTGTCTGGTTCAACGGTGGTGGTGATGGAAGATGGAAGGCTCAAGCTATGGCAATGGTTGGAGGAGGTGGAATCCGGATTATTTGGAGACTCGGGAGGACCCCACATCCAGCTGCGCTCGGGCTCCTTCGTGCACCCTCCAGATGCGGGTCGCAAGAGCACTTTCGCTTTCTTTGCCAATTCTTGCCTTGGCAGCAAGGAACCTCGGGTGGACAGAGAGAGAGAGAGAGAGAGAGAGAGCACGACGTAAAAGAAACGGCAGCACACCAAGGCAGCACAACCGCACCGGCCAGACGTGCCTTTCTGCCGCAGCGCCGGGGTAGCTACCGACCCGCCGCGCCCGCCCCTGCCTCGCCCCGCATCTCGGACGCGACTCGCCTACGGCGGGCGGACACACGGCTTCGGTCTCGGCGCGTGCGCCGCAGCTGGGCCCGCGCCTGCGCACAAGTCTCCCTTCCTTCCGCCCGCCGCCCGGCAGCCCGGGGGCGGGGCGGCTCACCAGGAAAGTAATTCGAACGCTAGAGAGGAAAAGGAACGGCGCAACCGAGCGGGCGGGAGGAGGCAGGAGCGGCGGGTAGCCCGCTGGAGGAGAAAGCGGGGGGTCGGAAGCTAAGGTTGATCACGGCTCTGCAAAGGAGAGAATAGATGTGTTGCTGTTGCTAATAAATTTATTTTATTGTATGTTGCAAATGCCAATCCTTTTTGTTCTCCACCGCACCCGGAATCGGGAGATGGGTGCCTCCAAAAAAAAAAGGCTCAGATGACATTCGGCTTTGATGTGTCGAAACGATCAACAGTTTTAGAGCTAGAGACTAAAAGGATGTTGTTCTTGTTATTATTATTGTTTTGCATTACTGCGTTGCAGCTCGGGTGCAGGTTAATCGAAATAAAACCTGTAGCGCCACATGCATTTCTTCCATGTTTTGGCCAGATCTGAAACTGCCAAAATGAAGGCACCATTTGGTGAGTTCATCCTGCTGTTCCTTTCGCCTGACCTAGTGTGAGACAGATTGGCCAGCAACACAAAGTTGCCATCACCAGGGTACGCCCCATTGTGGTTCAGAAATACCACAATCTTTGAGGAGACTCTATGTACCCCGCCATATACGCTAAGACAGCATTTCTCAACCTTGGGCCTTCAGGTGTTCTTGGACTTCAATTCCCAGAAGCCCAAGTCAGCATACCTGCTGATCAGGGCTTCTGGGAATTGAAGTCCAAGAACACCTGGGGGCCCAAGGTGAAGAAACCCTGTAGATTAATGCACTTTTGACCACTTTGTTTCTTTCGTTTGCATGCCACCTTCTCCCTGATCAAGGGAACCTTTTGGATGAGCGAGTGAGCTAAAGTACGGGATAGCTTATCCTATCAAAATCAGACATTCAAATGCCACAAGATTCTTTGTTCTTTTCAGTTTTGATCAAAATCTGGACAATAAATCCTAGAATCCCACCCATTGCTCCCCTCCGCAGAGTTTAGGGGAGAGGGAGAAACCGAGAAAGACTGACTTGCAATTCTGGATCTCCGCTGCAGCTTAAATATTCAGAAATCAGTGAGATTTCACACCTGCCTTTAGGGTTTTTGGTACAATAGGCTCAAAATTGCAATTTTCTGCCCCTTCTGAGAGGATTGCATTCTTAGTTTATTAATCCCTCAAATGCCCTCACTTAAATGCTGTGCTGCCATTTTTCTCTTTCCCTAGTTGATTACGGGGTGGTTTAACTAATCTCAGCAATTAAATTTTCCCAACCTCAGGAGGTTTCTCAAGAGCATATTGCTTTCCACTATTCTAAAATTAACACAATGGCTCTCCAGGAATGTGTGATAGTACAAAAATACTTAAAGAGAGCTGTTACATATATCTGTATTTTGCTCTGCAGAAAATGTTTTGCAAACTCAACTTGCATCTGTCTCAGTGTGTGGGTGTGGGAGGGGGAAGCTACAAGGATTTGTTTGATTATTTTAAGCACTGTTATTGTGGACTATGTACTAATGTTGCCAAGCTATTTTTCAGACCTAAGGCTGCCAATATTTTAAAACCACTTGAAACTAAGCCATGAAACTTGCTATGCCTTTTAACAGCAGCTTCATGTGCAGGCACTAACAATAATGTAGGCCTGAATATAAGCAAAAGTTTCTTCAGTTTATTTCAATGCTGTAAAGAGCACAAAAGCAGGTAAAGCTGCACCACCACCCCTCATTTCACTACCTTACAGATCTCCAACACCATGGGCATGTTTAGTCTGAAGAAGAAGAAGATTGAGAGGTGATATGATAGCTATCTTAAAATACCTTACAGGCTGCCACATGAAAGATGGAGCAGCCTTGTTTTCTGTTGCTCTGGAAGGTAGAGCCCTGATCAATGGCTTCAAATTAAAAAAGAGATTTTGACAAAACAGGGAAGAACTGCCTGGTCACTACAGCTGTTCAACACTTGTAAGGTGGGTTCTCTCCTTAACTGGAGATTTATGAGCCAAAGTTTAGGAGGCCATCTGTCAGGGATGCTTCCGGGTAAATTGTTGGCAGGGGCTTTGATGGGCTAAGTCAGGTATTCTCAACCTGCAGCCTGTGGGCCTGGGGTGGCCCATAGTACCATTTCATGTGGCCCACCTGCACCACATCAGGAAGTGCCATGTAGTGGAAGAAGGGCAAAATGGCCAAAGCTCTGAGGGAACATGACCCAGCCCCTGGCTTAAAGAGATTGAGAACTCCTGGGCTATGTCTATGTCCTTTCAAACTATACTTTTATGATTTCCCTTGGCTGACTTCAGCCTCAACATTTCAAGCCTACTCCAAGACTGAATAGCCTGTCTTCTTCGAGTGTCTCCAATTTTAAATTCAGCATCAGCCTGAGACTCAGGCTGAAATAGGCGGAACAGTTAACTATTCCAACATAGAAAAGAGAGAGTAAGTTATACATGTGAATGATTTAGCTGATAGTAAATATTGACCTGACAAGGGGCAATGCGGTGTCTTACATGCTGCACTCGGCTGAAGTCCGGTTCCTCATCATTCAGTAGTCAATACACAAATGGCAGGAAAGGATACATACAAATATGTAACTCATCTGCATTTATGCCACCCTGATTAGAAAAGACCAGCTTCAGGACCTTTGCGTTGTCCACTCCTTGACTAATCCTTCATGTGGGGCAAAATGTCCACCTGTTACCTTTGAGGAAAAGCTTTTCCTGGACTTCATAAAGATTTATTGTTCACTGAGTAAGCATATAGGTCTGTTTTGACCTATGGCCACTGTCATTTGCACTGTGTCTTTTCCTGCCATTTGTGTATTGACTACTAAATGATGAGGGATAGGACTTCAGCCAAGTCCAACAAGTCAGAAACTGCATTGCCCCTTGCCAGGTCAATATTTACTATCAGCTAAATTGGCTGAACTCCAATAGTGAAGACTAGATTGTAATGCACTTCAGTTCTTCAGTCCTAAATTTTGTTTGTGGGGTGGTGTCCCTTTTTTGGTCTATATGTTCCAGCATCTCCCTTTTGAAGTTCTTTGTAGCCCTGTAAGAATAAACAAGAATGTACAACTTGGATGATCAAGTTAAGTAATGCATGAAACTGTCAAAATGAAGGCACCTTTTGGTGTGTTCATTCTGCAGTCCCTTTCATTTGACCTAGTATGAGAAAGATTAGCCAGCAACACAAGGTTGCCGTTACCAGGATACGCCTGATTGTGGTTCTGGCCTAAAGGGACTGCTGTGGCTCAGTGGTTAAGAAAGTCTCCTTGTTAGCTGGGAAGCCAGCAAGTCAGCAGTTCGAGACCCAGGTTCTGTGACGGAATGAGTGCCCGTCTCTTTCCCAGCTCCTGCCAACCTAGCAGATCGAAAGCAAATAAGAAATTAGGTAAAGGTAAAGGTTTCCCTTGCTCGAAAGCCAGTCGTATTTGATTCTAGGGTTTTATTTATTTATTTATTATTTCGATTTCTATACCGCCCACATGTCCAAGGCCAACTCAGGGTGGTTCACAATCATAATAAAAACATGATTAAAAAACTGCTTAAAAACTACCCTCCCCCTATAAAAGGGTGCAGGGACCGAGGGGGCCGGAATTCACTATACCAGCCACCCAACGGGAGTCACCCTTCTTCCACCTGCACCCCATGCTTGGCCTGCCAGCCAGGTTTTAAGTTCTTTTCTGAAAGGCAGCTATTCCGTCTGGAGACGAAGCTCTGTTGGTTCAGTGCTCATCTCTGTTTCAAAGCCCAAGAGCCAGCGCTGTCTGCTTCTGCAGACCGTTTCCGTGTGGTCATGTGGCAGGCAGGATGACTATAGACACCGGAGGGCACGGAACGTTGTTTACCTCCTGTTATGTATGTATGCATGTTCATTATACTGTAAGGCAAGATTGTAACCACTCCAGATACAAACGATATCAGCTGTAAAGGAACGCGAGCAGACAGCCTATAGAGGGCAGCTGCGAGCGTTCACTCTCACATGGTTCACATTGCTCAATCACGGACAGCCGCGGGAAAACCTTCCCCGCATTCAGCAGCTGAAGAAAGACCTGCATTCAGCAGCAGGAATGGAGGCGTGCCTGGGCGAGGCCACGCCGGTAGCAACCAATCAGCTACCGTGCTACAAGATTCAAATGTAGAGAGCTACTGTATATATTGAGATGTATCACCGCCATTACCTCACGCTTAACTGGAACCTCATGCAATAAACCTGTGTTAAACCAACCCTTCGGTTGTCCGGTCGTCTTTGGTCCCATACACTAAATTGGCGACGAAGGTGGGATATGGCTGCCCACGGGACCAAGACATGCGCCGGCTACGAGATCAGGAAGCCGGGAGACTTGGAGCTGTTTGAGATAGACTTCAACGCTGCGCTGGTGGAGCTCGAAGTCTCCGACGAGGCCAAAAAGAGGGCCATCTTCGTCCGCATGCTCGGACAAGAAACCAAGAGGACCTTGGTGGACCTGATCGCGCCGAGGAAGGTGGGCGACCTCAAGGCCACAGAGCTCCTGGCGGCGCTGCGCGCCCATCTCCGGCCGGCAATAGCGATGTTCCCCGCTCGGAGCGCGTTCTGGAGGCGAGTCCAGGCACCCGGAGAATCGGTCGATGAGTTCGCCGCGGCCCTGCGGTTGGCCGCCGGCCCATGCAAGTGGGAACTCCCCGACGTCACCCTCCGGGACTGCCTGCTCTGCGGTCTGAGGGACACAGAGACTCAGCGCGCGCTGATGAAAAGGGAGCCGCCTCCCACGTGGCAACAAGTCCTCGACGCGGCACAGGCCGCAGAGGCCACGTCGGCCGGGGTGCACGAACTTCAGGACTGGCGCCCGAAGACCGCCAAGGCAGAGAGTTCGGTGCGCGCGGCCCAGCGGACTTCGAACTCGTCTGCAGAGAGCAGCGACGACGAGGACGTCCGGAGGGTCCAGAGAGAGGGCCGGCGCTGCGATGGCTGCGGCGCCGCCCACGCCCGCACCAAATGCCCATTCCGCAAGGCCGAGTGCCACAACTGCGGCCGGCGCGGGCACATCGCCAAGGTCTGCCGGAAACGACGCGAGGCCACCCGGAGTTCTCCAGACCGCTCGGCGAGGCAGGACCGCACCACGAGGCAGGACCGCACCACGAGGCCGAAGGACGGCACCCGGACCACGAGGACGCGGGACGGAGTAGGGCGAGTCTCCGACGACAGCGAGGACGACGCGCCGGTTTGCAGCGTTTCCACGGAGCACCCCCGTTACTTCGTTGAGGTAGTAATACAAGGGGCCCCTGTTAGAATGGAGGTGGACTCGGGTTCTTCATACTCCATTATTTCCCAGGGGGAGTTCATGAAAATCGCCCCCCGCGTGCGGCCCAAGCTCAAGGCGTTGAGGGCCACGCTGAAGGACGTGCAAGGGAACCGCATCCCAGTGTTGGGGGTTGGGAAGTTTCAGGTCCAGTTCAAAAAGTACACCGCAACGCTTCCCTTAGTCGTCCTCAAGGGGGGAAAATGCAGCCTCCTCGGGACGCAATGGTTCCAGCCCCTGGGGTTGTTCATTGGGGGGGTGCACGCCGTGGGAGCACACGCCGCCGGGACTGATCCAATACAGAGCGTGTGCGACGCGCACCCCGAGGTTTTTAAAAAGGGGCTAGGAAAATTCAAGGGCCCCCCAGTGACTTTCGACCTGGACCCTGGAGTGCGTCCAATCAGACTTAAACCGCGCAGAGTGCCTTTCGCACTAAAGGACAAAATAGAGGCGGAATTGGACAAATTAGTGGGCCAGGGGATTCTTGTTCCTGTTGATTCTGCGGAGTGGGAAACTCCAATTGTAACAGCGCTCAAGGCCAACGGGGAAGTCCAAATATGCGCTGATTACAAGTGCACCATCAATAAGGCGATCCGCCCTAATGCGTATCCGGTGCCGGTAGTCAGCCACTTGTTGGCCAGGTTACACGGGGGGAGGTGTTTCGCCAAACTCGACCTGGCCCAAGCCTACCAGCAACTCCCGGTGACCCCCGCCGCAGCTGCTGCACAAACCATAGTCACCCACAAAGGGGCGTTCCAGGTTTCGCGCCTCCAATTCGGCGTGAATTCGGCGCCCGGGATTTTCCAGTCATTGGTGGAACGCCTCCTGAAGGGGTTGGAGGGGGTGTTACCCTATTTTGATGACGTATTAATTACAGGGGGGAGCCGGGCCGAATTAGCAACAAGGTTGGGAAAGGTCCTGACAATATTCGAAAAGGCGGGGTTGAGGTTGCGGAAAGACAAATGCGTCTTCTTCGCTACAGAGGTTGAGTTCCTAGGGTTCCGTGTTACTCCCGAGGGAATTAGGCCAGCCCAATCCAAGGTAGCCGCCATCAAAAAGGCCCCTCGCCCCACCTCCAAGCCCGAGTTGCAGTCGTTCCTCGGACTGCTCAACTTCTACCACTCCTTCCTCCCGCGGAAGGCAGCCGTGGCAGAACCGCTACACAAATTGTTAAAAAAGGACGAGGCATGGAAGTGGGGCGACGACCAGGAAAAGGCTTTCAATGACCTGAAGCGACTCCTGGCATCAGATGCTGTACTGACCCACTTCAATCCCAAACGCCCGGTGGTCCTGATATGCGATGCATCCCCGGTGGGGGTGGGGGCGGTGCTTTGCCACGTGCTGGAGAACGGTAGGGAGGCCCCGATAGCTTTCTACTCTAGATCCCTGTCCCAAGCGGAGAGAAATTATGCTCAGACAGACAGGGAGGCGCTAGCAATAATTGCGGGGACCAAGAAATTTCATGATTTCGTGTACGGCCGCCCCTTCACCATAGTGACTGACCACAAGCCGTTGCTGGGCATCTTCACCGCAGACAAGCCCACACCCCAGATCCTGTCCCCGAGAATGCTCAGATGGGCCATTTTTCTCAACGCGTATCAGCACGCGTTGGTATACCGGCCCGGGAGGGAAATAAGCCATGCCGACGCTCTGTCGAGGTCCCCCATTCCCCGGGATTGCTGCCACGTGGGCGGAGTAGAGAGGGACCACCAGGTCTTAATGATAGAGGTCCTAGACTCCCCTCCAGTAGTACCGGCCGAAATCGCCAAAGCGACAGGCAAGGACAAAGCGCTGGCCACAGTTTGCTCCTGGGTGCAGAAAGGGTGGCCCGTGTCTTCCCCAGCAGCGGAATTCGACACATTTTTCAAAAAGAGATTGGAGTTGTCCCTGGAGAGGGGTTGCCTCTTGTGGGGACAGCGGGTAGTGATCCCCACGGCTCTCAGGCCGAGGGTGCTTAAACTGCTGCACGTCAGCCACCCGGGGATCGTACGCTCTAAGGCACTAGCCCGCAGTTATTTTTGGTGGCCCCAGTTAGACGCCGACATCGAACACATGGTCGGCACTTGCGAGGCGTGCCAAAGCTCTAGGCCAGAAGAGGCTCGCTCGCCACCTAGGGAATGGGACGCTGCGAGGGGACCCTGGTCCCGAGTTCACGTAGACTTTGCTGGCCCATTCAGGGGAACGCTTTTCCTCCTCGTGGTGGACGCGTTCTCTAAGTGGTTGGAGGTCATTCCAGTCTCGAGTACCTCCTCGACCACAACCATTAAACAGTTAAGGAGGGTCTTTTCCACGTTCGGTTTACCCGACACCCTCGTCAGCGATAACGCTAGCTGTTTCACGTCCGCCGAGTTCAGGGCATTCATGGAACGCAACGCCATTCGGCACGTCACCTCCGCCCCCTTTCACCCGGCCACCAATGGCCAAGTAGAGCGCCTCGTGCGCACCACGAAAGACGCGCTACTGCGCATGGGTCCCGGAGACCTCGACCTGAAATTGTGCCAATTCCTGCTGAGATACAGGGTCACCCCCTTAGCGTCAGGGTACTCCCCCGCAGAGCTGTTGATGCGCAGGAAGCTGGCCACGGGGATATCCAAGCTAGACCCCACGAGAGTAGAGGACAAAGGGCGGAACATAGGGGTGGAACCCACAAAGAGTTTCAGCATAGGCGCCCCAGTACACTGCAGGAATTACGCCAGCGCGGGGCCAGCCTGGGTGCCGGGCACCGTAGTAGATCAAACCGGCCCCGTCTCATACCGCGTAGAGACCAGTACAGGTTTCCTGTGGAGGCGACACGTGGACCAACTCAGGCGTAGGGTCCCCGGAGAGCAAGACGCGGATGAGACCAGCATTGAATCAGCGTTAGGGTACTCCCCCACCCGTTTAGCCCAAGGGGGAGGAAAAGGGGAGCATGGGTCCCCACCAAGGGGGGAGGAAAGGGAATCGATCCACGGAAATCTTTTGCGGGAGTCCCCGCCAGAGAGGAGGAGCCCCGGGCTGCGGGAGTCCCCGTCAGAAAGGAGGAGCCCCAACCACACTCATACCCCGCGGAAGCCGCGGAAGTCCCCCCGAGGCTCAGAGGCCCATAGAGGTTTAGACGTTGATTTACAGTACCAGGGGCAGTTAGCGGAGTGGTCCCCCACCCGTCCTAGCGAAAAGAGGGGTTTCAGTTCAGCCCCTGGTACCTCCAGTCCCAGTAGCCCCTGTGAATTAGAATGCAACATAGCGCCCATGTTCCGGAGACCGACACCTCCAAGACCGGAGGCATCAGCGAGTCCGCCCACCACCACAGTCTTAAGGTCCCCCGAGCAGGGATCAGAAGGTAGCCATTCCCCAAGGGCGACCTCATCGGTGCCGCGGTTCACACTAGGAGGGTCCCCGGGGTCCGAGGGCAATAGGCAGGGATTTACCTCCCAACTGTTCATCCCATTCCCTTCCCCAAGCGCAAGGCAGGCACGGACGCCCCACAGAGCCACTAACGAATCCCCGTTTCCCGTTGCAGGACAAGCTCCCGCGGAGTCAGGGATCACAGGCTCTCCAGAATTAGGGCAGGCGCAAGCACGCCCCAAGCGAACGTGCGGCAAGCCACAATGGTTGCGGGACTTCGTCCCATCCTAGGGGGGAGGGATGTTATGTATGTATGCATGTTCATTATACTGTAAGGCAAGATTGTAACCACTCCAGATACAAACGATATCAGCTGTAAAGGAACGCGAGCAGACAGCCTATAGAGGGCAGCTGCGAGCGTTCACTCTCACATGGTTCACATTGCTCAATCACGGACAGCCGCGGGAAAACCTTCCCCGCATTCAGCAGCTGAAGAAAGACCTGCATTCAGCAGCAGGAAAGGAGGCGTGCCTGGGCGAGGCCACGCCGGTAGCAGCCAATCAGCTACCGTGCTACAAGATTCAAATGTAGAGAGCTACTGTATATATTGAGATGTATCACCGCCATTACCTCACGCTTAACTGGAACCTCATGCAATAAACCTGTGTTAAACCAACCCTTCGGTTGTCCGGTCGTCTTTGGTCCCATACACTAAACCTCCCCTATTTATCTACTTGCAATGTCTTACTTTTGAACTGCTAGGTTGGCAGGAGCTGGGACCAAGACGGGAGCTCATTCTGTCTCTGTAGTACTCGGGAATCGAACTGCTGACCTCCCGCCTTCCAGTCAGCGTCTTGAGCCACACACTGCAGTCTGCAAGTAGCTAAATAGGGACCACTTCGCTGAGCGGGGGAGAGATCTTGGGGACATGAAAGAAGCCTCATTCGGGCGAGTAGTTTCTCCAGCAAAAAAAAATTCCTTTCAATCCAGAATAATAATTTCTGGCACGACATTATTACCTCGACTCGACCTGAGCCTCCCCGTGGCCCACAATGCTTTGCGAGGCGAGTGGCCATCCTCCTCTCCCTGTCTCCAATATATCCAGCCAGGAGGGCTGATGAGGAAGAGGAGGAGGAGGAGGACGAAGAAGAAGCTCGGCGCTGCTTGCCCTCCCTCCTCCCATCATCGCCCGCCAGGGACCGTCCTCTGAGCCCACCGGGGGGCGAGTCACGCGGCGGCGGCGGCGGCGGCGGCGGCGGCGGCGGCGGCGGCGAGTGCATGATGCCCGGGGTAGGGGTTTGTTGACGGCCGCCGCCGCCGCCGCCGCCGCCGCCGCCGCTCTAAGGAGACCCGGCTTTTGGATCGGCTCCTTCGCTTGCTTTGCATTGGCGACCGGCGATGGAAACCAGCCGGGGCTGTGGGGGAGGGGAGGCGGGCAAGAGAACGGCGGGCGACACCCCCCTGCCTAGTAGGATGGGACCACCGGGCCTCCGGGACCCCCCTTCCCTGCAGCGCACAGCGAGCCCGGTTCACGAAGCCCGCCAAGGAAAAGGAATGGTAACGTAAGGGTCTCCTTTGCTCTTTCTCTCTCTCTCTCGCTCGCCCTCGCTCGGCTCGGGGCAGCCTCGAACCCGCGGCGGTCCTGGAACAGCTGGGCTCTGTAACACTAAGCCCCCCCCCAAAGCGAATCCCCCCCCCAAGGCGAAACAGGGTGTCTTGCATGTTCTTGTTGCATGTACGTATGCGCAATCCGTGTTGCTGCGGCCGAGCGGTGCTATAGCCATGTGAATTTATTCATTCATTCATTCATTCATTCATTCATTCATTTATTACTTACTTACTTACTTACTTATTTATTTATTTCAATTTTTATGTCGCCCACTCAGGTAAAAACCTGAGCACTACGGGGCCATATATAAGTGTGATTGTTTTTCTTTGCAGGCACAACTAGATGCTGGAGCGCATGGAACACTGTTACCTTCCCCGACGAAGCGGTACCCGTTAGCAGCACCTATTTAGCTACTTGCAATTTCTTGCTTTCAACCTGCTAGGTTGGCCAACTGCAGCCAAAAACGTTGAGTTTGGTCCTGATGGAGGCAAGGTTGACTCTTCCTTCCTAGGTCTGTCAATGTTGGGGGCAAAAATGCTAAGTACCTGTGAACCGCCCAGAGCTATGGGGCGGTATAGAGGTGTAATAGCTATTGCATCTGGGGGGGGGGGAGAATATTTTGTCCCATAGCTACAGAAAAACAACAGCTGGGCTGATGTGGCTATAGCCCCATGATGGCAAACCTTTGCACTCCAGATGTTCATGGACTTCAATTCCCAGAAGCCCAAGCCCCCTGTGAATCCACACGAATGGGTTTACTGCGATTCATCCGGCCCGTGCCGCCCTCGTCGCTCCTGGAAGCGGAAGTAAAATGCACCTGTACAGAGGAAGGGTTAACCAGGAAGAGCCTTAACCGTAGGGGCACATTTTACTTCCGCTTCTGGGAGCGACGAGGGCGGCGCGGGCCGGATGAATCACAGTAAACCAATTCATGTGGATTCACAAGGGGCTTGGGCTTCTGAGAATTGAAATCCAAGTCAACATCTGGAGTGCAAAGGTTTGACATCATGGGGCTATAGCCACATCAGCCCAGATGTTGTTTTTCTGTAGCTATGGGACAAAATATTCTCTTCCCCTCCCCCAAGCCCAGGATGCAATAGCTATTACACCTCTATACTGCCCCATAGCTCTGGGCGGTTCACAGGTACTTAGCATTTTTGCCCCCAACATTGACAGACCTAGGAAGGAAGGAGGGAAGGCTGAGTCAACCTTGGCTCCATCAGGATCAAACTCAACGTTTTTGGCTGCAGGACAGCAGTTGACCAACTTAACAGGTTGAAAGCAAGAAATTGCAAGTAGCTAATTAGGTGCTGCTAATAGGTACCGCTTCGTCTGGGAAGGTAACAGTGTTCCACGCGCTCCAGCATCTAGTTGTGCCTGCAAAGAAAAACAATCACACTTATATATCGCCCCACAGTGCTTAGTGCATTCTCTGGGCAATTCACAAGTTAATTAGCATTTTGCCCCCAACATGCTGGGTACTCATTTTACCAACTTTGAGAGGATGGAAGGCTGAGTCAACCTCGATCCTAGTCAGGATCGAACTTACAACATTTTGGTTGCAGTACATTAGTTTAATCACTGCACCGCCAGGGCGCCAGGCCTGCCACATGACCATGGGAACATCTGCAGACACAGAGAGCGTTGGTTCTTTAGCTGTAAATAGAGATGAGCATTGCCCCCTAGAGTCAGATACAGCTGGCTTTCGAGCAAGGGAGACCTTTACAGCGCTTTAACCACTGCACCACCAGGGGATGATAACAGGACAAACAAAGCTGCGTTGTATGCTCGGAGTGTGAAGAGAGCAGGATGTGCTGATATCTTCACATCGCTTTTGAAAATGCTGATATTAAAGTGCTGATTGTTTTTTGAACAGGAGAGGCAGTTTGTGACACCTTGGGAAGGGATGGATGGGAAAGGATTAGAGGGGCTCCTTGGCTCATCGTAGCAAGCTATCCTAAACGCTCGTTGTTATTGTTGTGCAATTGCATGGGTAGGCAATGCCTTACCCTCACTCTTGGTTGTTTATAACCAGTCAGTGAACTGTCGTGTGGCCAAGAATCATAACTTCCATTCTCAGTGCAACATATACTGACCTAATTTCTTTTAATGCTGGCATTCTCTATACAAGTAGCAGCTTTTAAATTCCGAAATACTACGAAAGCAATTGACTTAAGACATTTTGATGTTGATTCCATCTGTTCCAAAAAACAGAAACTGAGACGCCTCTGCCTACATTTCTCTCGGAGGCAGCACAGCAGGCCAGTTTTGGGTATGATGGATAATCTAAGTGGGTGTATAACTCTGTCCTCTAACAGAAGAGAAGGCCTGATAATTTCAGGAGGAATGGCTTCTTCCCTGCACCCCCATCGCTTGCAAACTGAGATGGTTGCCTCACTAAGTCTAGCGATAGAGCCAACATAAGAAAGACAAGCAATTACCCTCATATACCTGCTTAGTGCACTCTCTGGGCAGTTGACAAGATAATTAGCATTTTGCCCCAACATGCTGGGTACTCATTTTACTGGCCTTGGAAGGATGGAAGGCTGAGTCAACCTGAAGCCCCATCAGGATCAAACTGACAGTGTCAGCAGTTTTGGCTGCTGTACAGCAGTTTCACAAAATGTCATTTATGTTATTTTAAGTAATAGCTGTGCCTAGTTTATGATCTAAAATGGGCTGCTGAAATTTTTAGTAAGGTTTTCCTAGATCAGAACAGGGCTCATTCTAATAGTCTGTTACTATACTTGTAGTAGTGCCTTCTGGGAGAAAAGCTAACCTATATAACTTTTGGCAGGCTGCACTTACCCAGGGCATCCCGAGAAGAAGGGAACAGTAAAGTACTCTATGTAGAAAACTCTTGCTATTAGTCAGAAGTAACTTGATGGCAGATTATTATTAATAGACAGTAATTTCTTAGAAGATTATAAAGAGATGAGCAGGAAAGCTTTTCAGTGCTGGTTTGACCTCAGCATTTGATCTTTAGAGGTGGTAGTTGTTGTGTCATGCTGTCAGGTTGTCTAACTTATGGTGACCCTATGAATGAGCAATCTCCAAAATGTTCTGTCCTCAATAGCCTTGCTCAGCTCTTGTAAACTCAAGGCTGTGGTTTCTTTGGGAAATAAATCCATCTGGCATTTGGTCTTCCTCTTTTCCCGCTGCCTTCAGCATCTTCCAGCATTATTTTCTTTTCCCGAGAATCCCACCTTATGCCAAAAGTAGGAGAGCCTCAGCATTTTTGCTTCCAGAGAAAGGTCAGGCTTCCTAGGCCCATGATGGTGAACCTTGGCACTTCAGCTGTTCTTGGACTTCAATTCCCAGAAGTCCTTGTGAATCCACATGAATGGGTTTACTGCTATTCATCCGGCCCACGCCTCCCTCGTTGCTCCTGGAAGCGGAAGTAAAACGCGCCAGTACTAGCGCATTTTACTTCCGCTTCCAGGAGCGACGAGAGCGGCGTGGGCTGGATGAATCACAGTAAACCCATTCGTGTGGATTCACGGGGGCTTCTGGGAATTGAAGTCCAAGAACATCTGGAGTGCCAAGGTTCACCATCAATGGCCTAGTCTCTAGAATCCACTTCCAATTTAGCATTACACTACCAGTAAACATGGGAGTTCCACCACAGAGGTTCCACATAGTTATTATAACTAATAACTGTTGATAGCTGTATCCTTTCCTGAGTTAGTGATCATCATTGAGGTTTGTGGTAGGGAAATTTCCAAGTTAACATATGTTGTTAGTGCCATACCTCTCAAGCTGTACTAGCCAACAGTGTATGGCTCCTTGAGATGAAGAACACTTTTGTTCTATGTACAATAGAACTTGATAGTAAGACTGGCTGCAACTCAACAAATCCCTGCTCGATTACATTGAAAATCCTACTAGGGCCACTATAGATCGGAAGTGACTTGACAGCACACAACACAAAAAGCAAGAATGTTTTTCATAATTACTGTCAAATACTGCACAGGGACAGCTTGTAACAAATAAACAATGGTAGCAGGATTTCAGCAGGAAGCAAAATAGGTCCTTCCTAGTCTGTAGACATTTGACTGTCAGGCTTTGCAGAGCATGAACCAGAGACCGGTCAGACTTTGGATTTGATTTTCTGACCTAGAACTCTCAGAATTCTGCCTTGGGAGTCCTTGGAGAATTCTCGGAGTTAGAGCCCAAAAAACAAGAATAACACACACCTACTACTTATCCTGCTCCTTTAGCCTAGAGAAGGGCAGAAGGTGGTTTGGAGAGGGAAAGCAAAAGCAAAACAGCAATCACACTTACCATCAACAAATTAAAGAGCTTGAGCTATTCTTGGACAGACTATGCTGGACAAAGAAGAGACAGGGCACAGTTCTGAGGGAGAAGGCCCTTCACTAACTCAGGAGGGAGATGTCTGGAGGAATGTGACTCAAAGGAGGAGAAGAGTAGGGGATCACTCTGAGAGTCTGAAATTACAGAATAAATTTGAGGCTCTTTCCCTCATCACACCTGATGAGGAACACACAGAGGAACAACTGGTTCCACCTGATGATCTCTCCTTCATCACACTTGATGAGATCCAGGAAGATGAACAACAGGAACAAACTGAGGTTCTCTCCCTTAATATGGTTGATGAGGTGCATGTAGATGAACAGATTGCAGGAGAAAGGCTCCTTGTACTAGGCGATTCAATAATTAGAAATACAGAGAAATGGATTTGTGATGCACATGATAACCGTATGGTGACTTGCCTGCCAGGTGCAAAAGTTGCAGACATCACAAGAAATCTAGATAGATTGTTAGAGAGAACTGGGAACGAGCCAGTTGTCATGGTACACGTTGGTACCAATGATGTTGGGAAGGCCAAGCGGTCTGTCCTGGAAGCCAAATTCAGGTTGTTAGGAAGAAGATTGAAGTCCCGGACTTCCAAGGTAGCATTTTCAGAAGTGCTGCCTGTCCCTCGCGCAGGACCTACCAGGCAGGCAGAGCTCAGAAGCCTCAATGCGTGGATGAGGCGGTGGTGTCGAGAGGAGGGTTTCAGATTTGTCAGGAACTGGAGAACATTTTGGGACAAGCCAAATCTGTTCAGGAGGGATGGGTTGCATTTGAACCATGATGGGACCAGATTGCTGGCACTCAAAATCAAAAAGGCTGCAGAGCAGCTTTTAAACTGATAACTGGGGGAAAGCCGACAGGAGCTGGGCAGCATCCGGTTCAGGAAAGTGTGTACTTGAGTAGTGAGGAGGATGCAAAAATTACTGAGCAGAGCGAGGAGCTAGTCACTAGCATTCTAGCAGAAGGATGCAGGAGGCAGTCTAACAATGCAACTGGACTCAAAAGACTGTGTCAGAAAAGCATATATAAATGCTTGTATACAAATGCCAGAAGCCTCCGGAACAAAATAGGGGAGCTGGAATACTTAGCAATAGATAAGAATATTGATATTATTGGTATCACTGAAACCTGGTGGACGGATGATAACCAATGGGATACAGTTATCCCAGGCTACAAACTGTACAGGAAGGATAGGAAGGGGCAAACGGGAGGTGGTGTAGCCTTGTATGTCAAAGAAGTGATAAAATCGTATGAATTGGAATATCTAGGTGATTTGGAGTCACCATTAGAAGCTCTGTGGGTAAGAGTACCAGGCCACAAGGATGGTCTAACAGTAGGCATATACTATCGGCCTCCGACCCAAGCTCTTGAGGGAGACAGGCAGTTGGAGAATGTTGTAAAGGAGGCATCCAGGAAGGGAAGCCTGGTTATAATGGGGGACTTCAATTACCCTCACATAGACTGGGTGAACTGTTGTTCAGCACATGATAAAGAGATAAAGTTCCTAGATATGCTAAATGATTGTTCCCTGGGACAGATGGTTGAAGACCCAACTAGAGGTACAAGAATCCTTGACTTGATCCTGAGTAATACTCAGGATCTGGTGCAAGATGTTAATGTGACTGATCCAATAGGGAACAGTGACCACAACTCAATTATGTTTAACTTGATCATAGACCACAAGTCACTGATAAAATCTAACACAGAGACCTTAAATTTTCAAAAAGGAAATTTCCCAAAGTTGAGGAAACTAGTAAAAAAGAAGCTGAAAGGGAAAATTGAGTGAGTCCAAACACTCCAAGAGGCATGGAGGCTGTTTACAAAAACAATAACAGAGGCCCAATTGGAATGCATACCCAAAAGGAAAAAGGGCACTGCCAGGTCCAAGAGGACTCCGATGTGGCTTACAGGAGCTGTTCGGGAAGTGATCAAGAGCAAGAAAAGCTCATTTAGAAGATGGAAGGCTTGTCCGAATGAGGACAGCAGGCAGAAACATAAATTCTGGCAGAACAAATGCAAGGCAACAATCAGGAAAGCAAAGCAAGACTTTGAGGAGCGTATAGCTAAAAATACTCAGAGAAATAACAAAGACTTCTTTAAGTACATTAGAAGTAAGAACCCAACTAGGAAGGCCATTGGACCATTAGATGACAATGGAAGGCAAGGGGTTATTAAAGAGGAAACAGAGATTGCAGAGAGACTCAATGAATTCTTTGCTTCAGTATTCACTGAAGAAGACAGAGGCCACATGCCCAAAACAGAACCTATCTTCGTAGGGAGGGAAACCGAAGAATTAAGCCAGATAGAAATAACCAGGGAGGAGGTCCTTGCATGTCTTGTTAAACTAAACACTAACAAACCACCAGGACCAGATGGCATCCATCCACGAGTTCTCAGGGAACTTAAAGATGAAATTGCTGATCTCCTACCCAAAATATATAATCTTTCCCTCAAATCAGGCTTTGTGCCTGATGACTGGAAGGTAGCGAATGTAACACCAATTTTCAAAAAAGGATCCAGGGATGATCCAGGAAATTACCGACCTGTCAGTTTGACATGTGTCCCAGGTAAAGTGATGGAAACCATCCTAAAAGATAGAATTAATAGGCACATAGAAGAGAAGGCGCTGCTAAAGGAGAGCCAACATGGCTTTTGCAAGGGCAAATCATGCCTCACTAATCTGTTGGAATTTTTTGAGAGTGTCAACAAGCATGTGGATAAGGGGGATCCAGTTGACATTGTTTATCTGGACTTTCAGAAGGCTTTTGACAAGGTCCCACACCAAAGGCTCTTGAATAAACTTACCAGTCATGGAATAAAGGGACAGGTCTTGTCCTGGATCAGCAACTGGCTAAGGGACAGGAAACAGAGGGTAGCACTAAATGGACACTTCTCCAAGTGGAGGGAAGTAAAGAGTGGGGTTCCCCAAGGTTCAGTACTGGGACCCCTGCTTTTCAACCTCTTCATAAATGATCTAGAGGTAGGAGTAAAAAGCAAGGTAGCCAAATTTGCTGACGACACTAAATTATACAGGGTAGTGAAAACTGTGAGAGATTGTGAGGAGCTCCAGAGGGATCTCTCGACACTGGGGGAGTGGGCAAAACAGTGGCAAATGAGTTTCAACATTAGTAAGTGCAGAGTGATGCATGTTGGGGCAAAGAACCCCAATTACATTTATAAACTGATGGGGTCTGAACTCTCTGAGACAAACCAGGAAAGGGACCTTGGTGTCCTGGTGGACAATTCAATGAAGGTGTCAACCCAGTGTGCCTCAGCAGTGAAAAAAGCAAACTCAATGCTAGGGATCATTAAGAAGGGTATAGAAAATAAGTCAGCAAGTGTCATTTTGCCTCTTTATAAATCTATGGTGAGGCCCCATCTGGAATACTGTGTACAGTTCTGGTCGCCATACCTCCAGAAGGATGTTATGGAGCTGGAAAAAGTGCAGAGGAGGGCAACCAGAATGATTAGGGGACTGGAACACCTTCCTTACCATCTGAGGCTGCAACGGTTGGGCCTTTTCACTCTTGAACGACGACGTCTAAGAGGTGACCTGATTGAAGTTTATAAAATCATGCACGGTGTGGACAAAGTAGATAGGGAAAAACTGTTTTCCCTATCGCATAATACTAGAACTAGGGGACACTCCATGAAACTTTTGGGTACTAGTTCTCAAACAAATAAGAGAAAGTACTTTTTCACCCAGAGGATTACTGGTCTATGGAACTCCCTGCCAGAAGAAGTGGTGACAGCTGTCAGTCTTGACAGCTTTAAGAAAGGATTAGACAAGTTCATGGAGGAGAAGAGTATCAATGGCTATAATTATGGATACTTAAGGACAACCTCCGGGTTGGAGATATAGGCAGGATATCTCTCAATATCATTTCCAGGGAATCCTAAGCAGGTGAAGGCATCTGCTTGGGAATACCCTGAAGGAAATGGTGAGCCACTGTGTGAGACAGAATGCTGGACTGGATGGGCTGTGGCCTGTTCCAGCAAGGCTGTTCTTATGTTCTTATGTTCTTATGTACACTTATATACCACCCCATAGCACTTAGTGCGCTCACTATGTTGATTAGCATTTTGCCCCAACATGCTGGGTACTCATTTTACCGACCTCGAAGGACGGAAGGCTGAGTCAACCTTGGGTTCTGATCAGGATTGAACTCACAACCTTTTGGTTGCAGTACAGCAGCTTTTAACCACTGCACCACCAGGCGAGGGGAGTGAGTAGAGCATGAATGTCGGATTATGAGTTACGTTGGAATGCTTACATGATTTGAGCATCTAATGATGTATTTTCTGTAGTGTATACTTTGGTCCTGAGTAATAGCATCATTATATTTGGACTGCATCCCCTAGAATCCCAAGTCAGGATAGCTATCACCATCTTCCAAATTCTGAAAACCCAGCAACTTTGAATTGTGCCAGTTACCAGCAGATCTGCTTTGATTTGATATCAAAGTGCTTCTGCCTGCCAGGCTAAAAAAACGTGGGTTCTTGCTGTCTGGGTTTCAAAATATGAATCTCATAACCATCATTGTTCTTTTCCTTACCTGAAAGCAACTTTTTCTAAATATACATTATGAACTATGAGTTTAAGTCTCTGCAGTTGATCCATGGGTAGTGTCACTTAAACATCTGCATACCTGATACAGGAATAGATTACAACTCATTAAAGTTTTAGATGTCTCATTAATTTTATAAAAACTCATTTCTAAGAATGAGAACCATGGAAGAATTGCAAATATTTACCAGCTTAGATACAAACATCTGCAAACAGAGAATGTGTAAGGTCATCCTGCTGAGACATAGAATTAATTAGGTGAAAACCTTTCTTGAATAAATATGTGCTTCAAAATAGTTCTCTTTTTTCCTACCCTTGCTAGTTCCAGTGGCGAAAAGAGCCATCTAAGTGCCAGAAAACTATGCAATAATCTCGGTACCAAGGATATAAAGAAGTCCCCACCCTATGTAAAACCATCTCCTAGCAAAACATGCGACAATGTTTGTACTCCTACCAAAAAGGTACACTATTTTAAAACTGTATTGAGTATAAACAGTTCACCCACACAACTGTTTTCCTGTTCATTTATTGTAAATTATAATTGCACACAAATTAATGTCTTTTAGAATTCCTGTCAAGTTACGGAGAACAGACCAACTAATGCCCACCACAAAGAAAAAACTGAAGTTTATGAAGGACACCAGCCAAATAGGTAACATTCTCTTCCATATGTCTGTAGTTGTTGAAGGGTCTAGTGTATACAAATGTCTTGCTGGCAAGAATGGTGAGAGACACAAGGTAGAAGAAATTTAAATGCTCTTGTGATCAAGTTATGAGAAATTCCTTGGGGAGAGCTGCGGAATGGCTATTTTAAGTACTGTACTACCTATATAGAAATACGTGGGACTGAAGTGGCTTAGTGGTTAAGATACTAAACTTGATAACTAGAGGCTTAGCAGTTCGAGACTTGAGTACTGCATGATGAAGCTCATCAGTTCGATTCCTGAGTACTGCAGGACGGAATGAGCTCCCGTCTTCGTCCCAGCTCCTGCCAACCTAGCATTTCGAAAGCAAGAAATTGCAAGTAGATAAATAGGGACCACTTCGTTGGGAAGGAAACAGCGTTCTGTGCGCTCCGGTGTCTAGTCATGCCTGCCACATGACCACGGAAACGTCTGCAGAAGCAGACAGCGCTGGCTCTTCAACTTTGAAACAGATGAGCACTGAACCCTAGAGTCGGATACGACTGGCTTTTGAGCAAGGGAAACCTTTTCCTTTACCTTTTTTTACCTTTGAGCAAGGGCCTAAATAGAAATACATGTTTCTTGGGCAGTGTGCTCAGGTCAGGGCCCACTGGCTGACCTTCATGTTCACATGAGGCAAATTATTTTCATCAATTTCAATCTGAATGTCAGACTGGATGGTATAAGCCACCTCTGCATATTTTTGCAGAGGTGCTCCCTCAAGTGGTGAAATGTATCTTATCATAACCATGTGTTCGACAACTAGCCATGCTTTGCTCAATGTTTGATCAATGGAAGGTAAATACAACTAACTGGCAAGTCTGATTGTTAAGGCTTTCATCTCTGAGGAAGTTCCACTGTTGGAGGGAGGATAAACTGACTGTTTGGACTGAGGCTTGTGAGTGCCTGGGAATTTGCCAAAACTAGAAGAAGGAAAAAAGCTTGGGATGGGTTAAAAGGTTTTCTAGGTAATTAAAACACAGCTGACTTCAACTCTCTAACCCAAAAGAAGATTCAAATTCTTTTTGCCAGAAAATCCAAAAGTTCTCCAAGGAAATATATGACCCAGCACACCTGCATAGCTATTCATAGATTTACTCCTTACTTTACGTTGTTTTGATAGGCATGAATGACACAAGTTCCTTTTTAAGTAGCTTTACTAAACATAATTATTAGTATTTGTATGATACATAAATAACAAAGCATATACAGTAGAACCTCGGATAAATGCCAAACTCCGTTCCAGAAGTTTGGACTTTATCCGATTTCGGACTTAATCAGAATCAAATGGGCGATGCATCAGATAATGTCCAAAAATGGACATTATCCGAGGTTCCTATACCAAATACCTTGGATAACGTCCATTTTTAGCGGTTTTGGACTTTATGCGATGCATCACATGTGCATGAAAACCACGACTTTATCTGAATCGGACTTCATCCGAAGTACCACTGTATCTTTAAAAACATTAAAACATAATTAGAAACCATTTATAGCATAAATCAGTAGTTAACTGAAAAATTAAATGTAGCTAAGAAGTAATTATGTAGCTGAATTACTTCAGATCAAGATTATAACAAAGTAGGGAAATGCTTTCAAAAGAATCAAAGCAATGCATTCTAGCTTATATACTTTTATAGTATTTAACTATGTGGTTACATAAGATTAAATGCAGATAGCTAAACTGAGATTTCTTGTTTTGTTGTTGTTCAGTCTCACAGTCGATTCCGACCCTTTGCGACCCCATGGACCATTTTCCTCCAGGCACCTCTATCTTCCACCATCCTCCTCAGCCCGCCAAGCTCTGCCCATTGTGTCCACAATACCATCTATCCATCTCATCTTTGGACGCCCCCTTCTTCTCTTGCCCTCCACCCTTCCCAGCATCAAGGCCTTCTCAAGTGAGTCCTCCCTTCTCATTTGATGTCCAAAATACTTTAGCTTCATCTTCACTATTTGTCCCTCCAATGAACAGTCTGGGTTGATTTCTTCTAATATTGACCTATTTGTTCTCTTTGCTGTCCAAGGGACTCTCAGGACTCTCATCCAACACCACATCTCAAAGGCATTTATTCTTCTGCACTCAGCTTTCCTAATGGTCCAGCTCTCACACCCATACATTACCACCAGGAATACCATTGCTTTGACTATGCGGATTTTTGTTTTCAAGGTGATGTCTCTGCTTTTCACTATATTCCCCAGGTTTCTCATAGCTTGTCTCCCCATAATCAGTCATCTTTTTATTTCATGGCTACAGTCGCCATCTGCAGTGATCTTAGATCCCAGGAAAGTAAAATCTGTCACTGCTTCTACTTCTTCCCCATCTATTTTCCAGGGACTGATCGGACCTGTTGCCATTATCTTGGTTTTCTTGATATTAAGTCTCAAGCCAGCTTTTGCACTCTCCTTCTTCAATCCAATCAAGAGGTTCTTTAGGTCTTCCTCACTTTCTGCCATTAGGGTGGTATCGTCTGCATATCTTAAATTGTTGATGTTTCTCCCAGCAATTTTGATCCCATATTGTGATTCCTCCATCCCTGCATTGCGCATTATGTGCTCTGTGTATAGATTGAATAAGCAGGTTGACAAAATGCAGCCTTGTCAGTGATGCTGTTGAAATCCTATCCGGATGCCTGGAGGCCATTGGGGTCTGGATGGGGGCCAATGGGCTTCGGCTGAATCCCAGCAAGACAGAGTGGCTGTGGATAAGGGGCCCTGTGTTATCCAGGGAGTTACCATCTTTGGTACTGGATGGGGCTGTTTTGCCCCAGACAGACCCAGTGCGCAACTTGGGGGTCCTTCTGGACTCGCGGCTGCTGCTAGAAGAACAATTAGCGGCTGTGGCCAGGAGGGCTTTTGCCCAACTTCGGGTGATTCGCCAGTTGCGCACGCTCCTGGACCGGGGCTCCTTGCTTATGGTCACCCATGCTTTGGTCACTTCCCGACTAGATTATTGTAATGCGCTCTACATGGGGCTGCCCTTGACGACCATTCGGAGGCTGCAGCTGGTCCAGAATGCGGCAGCCCGGGTGGTGATGGGATGTGGGTGATGTGCCCATGCCTCACCGCTACTTCGGGATCTGCACTGGTTACCAGTTTTTCTCCGGGTGCAATTCAAGGTGCTGGTTTTGACCTTTAAAGCCCTATATGGCAGTGGGCCAGGATACCTTAGAGAACGCATCGTCCCAAGAGTGTCTGCCCATCCAACCAGAGCGGACCGGAGGGGCTCTCTAATGGTGCCATCAGTTAGGGGTGCACATCTGTCCAGCACCCGAAGGAGGGCCTTCTCCGTGTCCGCATCAACTCTCTGGAACCTCCTGCCAACAGATCTAAGACTTCAAAGAGAATTGCTGCCCTTCAGGAAAGGATTGAAGACCTGGCTGGCAGGGCAGGTGTGGGGCCCTAATGGGAACACGGTCGCCGCCTGCTGGCTTATGTAAAGAATTAAGAACTCTCTCTTCTTGTTTTTATAGTGGGTGGGATATGGGTTTTTTAAAGTGGGTGGGATATGGGTCTTTTAAAGTGTTTTATGTGTTTTTAGAACTTGTTGTAATGCCGCCCTGAGTCGGGTTCTGCCTGAGTGGGCGGCATATATAAATATGACTATTAAATTAAATTAAATTTAAAAATTTCCTATTCCAAACCACTCTGTCTTTCCGTGTTTTGTCCTAACTGTTGCTTCTTGGTTCGTGTACAGATTTCTCATGAGGCATATGAGGTGTTCTGGTATTCTCATCTCTTTAATTACTTGCCACATTTTGTCGTGGTCCACACAGTCAAAAGCCTTAGTGTAGTCAATAAAACAAAAGTAGACTTGTTTCTGGTATTCCTTTGTTTTCTCCATGATCCAACGTATGTTGGCAATGTGGTCTCTAGTCCCCCTGCCTCTTCTGAAACCGGCCTGCACCTCTGGTAATTCTCTCTCCACATGTTGTTGAAGTCTATCCTGTATTATCTTGAGCATCACCTTGCTGGCATGTGGGATGAGTGCAATTGTTCGGTAATTTGAGCATTCTTTGGCATTGCCTTTTTTTGGGATTGGAACGTACACTGATCTTTTCCAATCCTGTGGCCACTGTTTTGTTTTCCAAATTTGCTGGCATATTGAATGCAGTAGTTTGATTCCATCATCTTTTAGGGCTTTGAAAAATTCAACTGGGATACCATCATTTCCACTAGCTTTATTGTTTGCAGTGCTTTTTAGGGCCTTTCTGACTTCACTCTCCAGAATGTCTGGTTCAAGTTCAAATTTCTCATTATTGTTATTATCAGGAGTGTTGAGGTCCTTTCTGTAGAGTTCCTCTGTGTACTCTTGCCATCTTTTTTTTAATCTCTTCTGCTTCAGCTAACTCCTTTCCATCTTTGTCCCTTATCATGGTCATTTTTGCTTTAAATGTTCCCTTGATTTCCCCAATTTTTTTTGAAAAAGGTCTCCAGTCCTGCCTCTTTTGTTGTTTTCTCTATTTCTTTGCACGGTTCGTTCAGGTAGTTCAGGTATGCACATGGGAATATGTGCATATGCATGTGCATATGAGTAATTGCAGCTTTAAGTTTGAGTTGTTGTGCTTCTTGGGTATTGTAGTACAAAGAAGACAGCAGTGAGCTTAGGTCCTTCTTTGAAAAGACCATCATGGCTCTTTCATCTCTTATATGATAAATCTTTATTGTCATTGTCCTGGACAGAACAACGAGATTGACATGAAGCATGCATTTCATTTTATTATATGGTGAAAAGTTGCCAGATGCCTTCTAAAAATTGTTCTCCACGCAGGCTAATTAGAGAAGGGTTCTAAAAACAGAAATAATTTTGGAACACATCTTCAGAGAAGGAAAAGGAAGCTTTCACAGTTGGCAAAATATAACCCGATGAGAAGAACTGAGTGTCATGGATTTAAGCATGGCACTTATCCAAGACAAGGGGGCCTCTGCTTTCTTTCTCATCTTATTTTCATTTCAGAATAAACCCAACCCTTTAATTTTATTTCTGTCATGAAACTCATTCACCATACTGTTTATAGAATGACTTAAACCATTAGAAATATGATTAATATACTCTATTGTGTTTAAACTCCCTTGGCCACAAAACTGTTCAGCTTAGTATTCAAGGGACATAAGGCAGACTTCTTAAATAGCTTTAAAAATAGAGTGAGCAAAGAACAACCTCAGGGTTGATTGTGGTATCCTCCAGATTGTTTTCTTTGTGGGGAGGGAGGAGGGAGTGGCCCCTTAGATTCCCCTATGCGAAAATTATTCCCATATAATTAATTAAATAAAACAAAGTCACATTGCTGATCTAAGAGCTACTACTCACCATTTTCAATATGTTGTCTTCTGCACCCAAAATGCCTGTTTTGCAAAACTGAGAATGGAGGTTCTTGCCCACTTCTAATTTTGTTTGGAGTTAGGTTGGTTATTTTATGGCTTTTTTTTGGCAGTGTGGGGGCTCTGGATGATCAAGGGAGCACAGAACTGAAATCCATACCTGGCTATGTTCCCCATCCCTGTTTCTGACAGATGTGTTGTGCATTGGTAGCCATTGGAGCAAGATAAGCTGCCATTCTATATATTATCTATTTTAAAGATTTTGAAGATGTTCAATAAGTTGCTTAGACATGCTTGAGACCACACTGTTAGATTGTGGTGCTTTATTTTAGAAATTGGCAGTGGAAGTATCTGAACTTCCTAATAATCCACAGTTTATCCATCAGTCTCCTTGTACCCTGTTCAAATAATTGCACTAAATTCAGTATAGTCCTAAACGTGACTGTGTGAAACAACCAAATTGTCTTATTTGTGTCAGTTAACTAGTGTTACTGGGCAAAACTTGGATTATCATATCTCAGTTTATATGTTGAACATACTTGAGTTCAAGGTTGCCTAAAGGAAGAGAAACCTAATAAAGCAGAAATTCTAAACCCCTTAGCCCCATTGAATTCAGTGGAACATTGACTGGGTATGAGGTAGTGGTGTTATCATTAGACTTTTTCAAAATAAAGATGGCTTATCAGATATAGGAATAAATTGGTCTACTCAGTGCTTGTGTAATTGTTACTTTATTAAGGCAGGTGACTAATATCCGCCTGTGGAGAAAACATGAAATTCTTCGCCTAACAGTGCCCTGAGCTGCCTTAGACTGCAGAGATGCCAAAATGGCCAGAATGTAGTTGAAAATATCTTTAGCTGGATCTTACGCTGCTTGTTGTGTAGAGCTCCAAAATATAATTTCCTGTCGTGTTTTCATGCTACTGATGAAGCAGAGAGATGTTTGAGAAAGGTATTGCCTGTGGGATATCATTGTTTATACTGATAGCTAAAACACATAATAGTAGTTTTGTACTCACCAATAGAGACCATCTGATCTACAATATTGTGCTAAACTCTTAGAGCAGGGGTTCCCAACCTTTTCAAGCTGGTGCCCAGGTCACATACTCTCAGTCAGCTTCGAGGGCTGGACAGCCATTTTGCTCTGCCTGCATGATGGGGTGGTCATTTTGTCCCAACAGCTTCATAGGGGTGGCCATTTTGTTTCTCAAATGCCCTAGGAGGGGTGGAGGGCCACATGAAATGGTGCCAAAGGCCAGATCTGGCCCACGGGCCTTAGGTTGGGATCCCCTGTCTTACAGCATCAACAGCTGGTTTGGGGAAAATTCAATGAGTGATGGGGGGGGGGGGAGTTTGCAGGTCAGAACGCAGGCATCCTGACTCCAAACTTCACCAAACTTGCAAATGGTTGAGGGGAGAGTCAGCAGAAGACTCTCTCCAACTAGTAGATGGTTTGGGGGACAGCATTATGCCCCTCAATCACTCATTGAATTCCCCCCCCCCCAACCAGTTGGTAGTGGCCTAGGACTTTTGCAGAGAACCGTATGTTATCACAAAGGCACTGTATGAAATCTTTTCGGACTAAAATAAATTTCGTGTCAGAAATTACTCTAGGTTGAAAGGACTTTTGCTGGAGAAACTCCACTCAGGGGACGCCTGAATGCGGCTCCTTTCATGTCCCCACGATCCATCATGCAGCACTCAGGTATCAAAACCCGACCTTTCAGTATCCAAGCTCAGCATCGTAACCACTAAACCACCACTGTGCTGATTTATCACCATCACCATTTTTGCATTTATTGGTACATTTTTCTTATCGTTCTGCTTCCTAAACATTAAGAAGCATTTCCTGACAGTAAAAGCTGTTGGAGAGAGGATGGACTACCACAGATGGTCATAGATTTTTCCTTCTTTGGATGTTTTTAAATCAAAACTGGTCAGGGATGTTATAGCTCTGGATTTCTTGTGTCAGCAAGGCTTTGGACTCTGTTCTTTGGGGCTCTTTACAACTCCTTACAGCAATTAACTGACATGAATAAGATAATTTGGTTGTTTCACACAATCATGTTTAGGGCTGTACTGAAATTTGTGCAATTATTGTTATGTGTTTTGTTTACAGTTACCCAATTGTGATGGCCTATGGCTGAAATATAAAACTGGCTTGCCATTTTCCCCTTCTTCTTTGCTTTCTATTTTTCCCCATCGGGTGTCGAGGGAGATGCAAGGTTCTTGTTCTGGCAATTCTAGCGACTTCCACCAGTGTTATTTGGTGTTCTTGTAATATTTCTTTGATGTCATCTCTCCACCTTCCTCTGGGTCTGTCTCATGGTCTTTGTCCCTCTTCTCTTTCCACATATGCCATTTATTTTTTTATTATTCAAATTTATATATTGCTGCCCAATTCAAACTCTGGGTGGCATTACAACAGAATATAAAGCATTACAATCTTAAAACATTTTAAAAACGCTTAATAAACACTAAAATCCCCCCACCCCATTTAAAAAAGCCATGCCCAATTAAAATCCCACCCACTCCGCCTGTAGAAAAGAGGGAGAGTCATACTTACGTCTTAAATAAGCCAGCAGGCAGGGGTCACGGCTCCATCCGTGCCCCACACCTGCCCTGCCAGCCAGGTTTTAAGTTGTTTCCTAAAGGGCAGCAATTCTGTCTGCAGTCATAACTCTGTCGGCAGGAGGTTCCATAGGGCTAGAGTGGACACGGAGAAGGCCCTCCTCCTTGTGTTAGAGAGACGAGCCCCTCTAGCCGATGGTACAGTTAGAGAGCCCCTCCGGTCTGCTCTGGTTGGATGGACAGACATTCTTGGGGAGACTCCATGTAAAGCATGGAATTCCAAGACATTCTCTCCAAATGGGAAAGCCACTTTATTTGTTGTCTCTGTATGTAAAAAAAAGGCTGACAGTAAACAATCTTTCTTTCCCCATCTAGAACAAACAATGTTTGCAGTTCCTCACACAGAGCATCATCAAGGTTAAAAAAGGAGCTTGTGGTTAGAAAATCTGACGAGTCTGGAGATAGAAAAAATCCATCTTTATTTAAGGATTCTTCATGGAATGATTCTAGCAAAGTGGATGATGTCCTGACTCGGAGCTTTGGCTGCAAACGGAAAGAGCATTTAGGGAGAAGCTCTGAAGATCTCTTGGAGGAATCAGGAACCCACAGCTCTGTATGTGAAGGCGCCTCTGCTAATGCAATGTTTCTTGACTTTGCGTCTGTGCGAATTATGAAAGAGGACTCTGACGGAGATAGTGCTAGTGACCTTTCTGACTCAGAGAGAATTCCCATTCCCCCTTCTCCATGCACACCACCAGACCTGAACCTCAGAGCAGAAGAAATTGACCCCCTCTATTTCAAACATCTTTTTGACTCCCAATTTCAGCAGCCTGATTATTACTACCCTGACTTCCTCCCCCCTCCGTACAACACCTGGGACTTGAAAGGGCTTGCAGTGTTTGTGAACACAGAGTGTAAATCGGAGCCAGAATGTCAACCGGTGGGATTTCTTGAGAAGTACATTGATCGACTTTTGGAGATGGAATGGCTACAGATACAAACGATAGAAGCCGAGAAACGGAAAGCTGCCAGAGTTAGACCTCAGACCGCTCCTAATGTCCTCCGGACCTTAAAAAGTCCTGGCAAAAGCAAATTGTTGCACAGTCCTTTGCCAAACAAACCGCTGACTCCCCATGAAAGCTTTTCAAAACTCCCCACTGGCCATTCAGATCCCAGACGAGAGTTACATGGAGAAAGAACCAGCAAGGCTGTTCCCTGCAATGGTCAGCTGGAAGCAGCTGGAGCCAAGAGTGGTTCAACAGCCCACCAGAGGCGGTCTGGTGAAACAAGGAATGGGGCAAAACAGTGGCCTACCGGCAAGCAGCAACCTGTCAGCCACTCTCCTGACACCAGCTCTATGATCCAAGTAACTGGTAACATCAGGCCACTCAAGCAGACCTCCTCCTTCCACAATCCAACCGTTCCTCTCAAGGGACTTCCAGCCCACACAGGTGGAAATCCCAAGAAGAATGGAAATCCTAATGGTTACCTTCCATCCAAAAAAGCTTCAGGGGACAAGAAGCTAAAAGCAAATGGTGCAAAGCAAGCATCTTGTAAATTTAAGTAGCAGAGGTAGTTGCGTCCATTGCACTATTGCTTGGAAGGCCTTCCCATGTGGCACAGAAAGCTAGAATGGCGAGGTATATCCAGAGCTTAGAGAAGATGCTTCCGTGGATTACAGCTCTCGGAATCTCTCACCGGTTGCTTCTGGAAGTTGTTGGCTGAGAGAAGTGACATTTCCAAACACTGGTTTCTGAAGGCAGATGCATATTCCTCAAGGGCCATCCTTCCAAATTGTGATTGGTGTCAGAGTTCTGATTCACCCTTCCCAGTCAGCAGAGTGTGGAGAGTTACGAAACCTAGACCGTCGTGTTAACGGCCAGTCAAAGGCCCTGCCCAAGAAACATTTTTCTTTTCTAGGATTCCCTGCAGTAGAATGACAAAACATACTTAAAGTCCAAATGTTGTTGAGCTGTCTGTCTGTCTGAATATTTTGTTTATTTATTTATTTATTTATTTATTTATTGAACTTGCCTCTGGAATGACTAGGTACTGTAAATAATAACATCCCCCTTTCTCTTGTTTTCAAAATAGTTTTTATATCTTAGAAGTGTGAACCCATGTCTTGAAACAGACCTATCTGTACAGAAGACCAGCCCATCAGAGGCGATCTCCGATAGGCACTGCTTTATCATCATTCTCTCTTGATTTCAGCACATATTTATTACAATCGTATCCAGTATCCAATATCACCTACTAGTGATGTCTCCGCATGACAGTGTGGATGTGCTATGTATGTTTATTTATTAACATTTCTGGACTACTTGTCAACCCTAGGCAGGGTCCCCCAAACCTGTTTCTGGTACCTGAGTATTCACAAGTACTCAGTTTATATTAATTGGATAGACTCCAGGTGGAATGTTTCAGAACTCTGAATTTGGAAGAAATCATTGAAGGAGGACTTTTTTTAAAATTGATCTCAGTTTGATTGCACTATGGTGGGAACTACATGGCATAGGGATGTGTAGGTGCCTTTCAAGCTAGCTAATCAGTCAGAGGTATAAATGAAAGCATGGGGAATTGAAGAAGTGGACAAAAGCAAAAGAAATGCAGCAGCCACATACAGGTTGTGGCCTGCAGGAGGCCTGACTGAAGACACCACACATAATTGATAACAAGTTGTTAGGTAAGGGGTAAAACATGAGTCGGAACTGCGGTGGCTGAGTGGTTAAGACATTGAACACAACGACTAGAAGGTCAGCAGGTCAGCAGTTTGAGAACCGAGTGCTGCACAATGGAGTGAGCTCCTGTCTCAGCTCCTGCCAATCTAGCAGTTTGAAAATAAGAAATTGCAAGTAGATAAATAGGGACCACTTCAGTGGGAAGGTAAACAGCGTTCCGTGCACTCTGGTGTCTAGTCATGTTTGCCACATGTCCATGGAAACATCTGCAGGGCTGGCTCTTTAGCTATAAGCAGAGATGAGCACTGAACCCTAGAGTCGGATACAGCTGGCTTTCAAGCAACAGCGACCTTTACCTTTACAACATGAGTCTGGAAAATGCTAACAGAAAATATTTTTTGTACAGTGCAATGTCTTCCATTCATCTTCAGTTAAAGAGTTGTTTAAGAGCATCCAGATTCTTTATTTAGTTTGTATTTGAGAGATTCCTTTTTGTGTGGCATTGTAATGAGCACTGAAGAGAATTAGGGCAACTCTTTTGATCTGTTTAGCAACTAATTTATAATTTCTGTCGTGAAATTTGCAACTATTTTGTTTTCCTTTCAAAGTAGAAAATTGAGCCAGCAAGTTTTAACTATGCAAGTCAATGACTTCCATAGGTTCCCCCATAACCAGTGAGGGCTAACAACTTTTTTGCTTTACATGGAGTCGTGGCCATTTTAGGATTACAAGGGCATTTCTAGACAGTAATATCCTTAGGAAGGGTAAGTATAAACCTGAAAATGGTGTTTGCAATTGATTTGGCATGTCAATTGAACAAGAATCAACACAGTAGAGAGCTTGATATGATGACAACCTATTTACACAAAAACAGCCAGTATGGTGTATTGGTTAGAGCAGTGATAGCAAACCTTGGCACTCCAGGTGTTCTTGGAGTTCAATTACCAGAAGCCCAAGCCAGCACTCCTGCTGATCAGGGCTCCTGGGAATTGAAGTTCAAGAACATCTGGAGTGCCATGGTTCGCCATCACTTGGCTAGTGTTGGATTAGAATGCAGAAGACCTGGGTTCAAATCTCCATTCAGCTGTGGATATTTACTAGGGTAGTTGTAGCAGTGGTTTATTTATTTATTTATAATTTATTAGGTAAAGGTGGGAAGGTAACAGCGTTCCGTGCGCTCCGGTGTCTAGTCATGCCTGCCACATGACCACGGAAACGTCTGCAGAAGCAGACAGCGCTGGCTCTTCGGCTTAGAAACAGAGATGAGCACTGCACCCTAGAGTCGGATACGACTGGCTTTCGAGCAAGGGAAACCTTTACCTTTAGGTAAAGGTTTCCCTTGCTCAAAAGCCAGTCGTATCCGACTCTAGGGTTCAGTGCTCATCTCTCAAAGCTGAAGAGCCAGTGTTATCTGTTTCTGCAGATGTTTCAGTGGTCATGTGGCAGGCATGACTAGAAACCGGAGTGCACGGAACGCTGTTTGTTCTCTTCCTACCAAACTGGTCCCTATTTATCTACTTGCAATTTCTTGCTTTCGAACTGCTAGGTTGGCAGTTCAAATTTATATTGTGGATGTGGTGAACTACTCCACTAAGTTATTATAAATAATAATAGTTGAGTGCTGTCAAGTCATTTCTGACTTATACTGACCTTTTCAAGGTTTTCTAAGAGAGTACTCAGAAGTAGTTTACTATTACCATCTTCCTCGGACACCCTGAGACTCTGCAGCTTGCCCAAGGCTACATAGGCTGATCATACTCCTATGAGGTACATTTCCAGCCAGCTTCTTATATAACTCAAAATCCCTGTCAGGATTGCCAGATGCTGGAATCAAATTGCAAATTCACAGCAATGAAGAAGTGCTCTATCCAATGTGATGCCTTATAAAGAGAATTTCTCACCACTAAAGTAGAGCACTCTAGGCCAGCTCCCATTTATGTTTTTGGCACTCTCTTAAATGTGGAAGCAACAAGTCTGGAGAAGGAGAGCTTTACTGTTCACACGGTATGGATGACCCAGGAAAAGACAAAAATGTTGTCAATGTTCACTGTAGGAGGGCAATGCAATTTATGACAGAGGAGATACAGTTTGAACCCAACCCCAACCCCCCTCTACCCACAATCAATTTAACCTTGTAGGTCATGCCTGAAAAGGGCTAATGTTTGGAGACCTCTAGTTCCTGCCAACCTAGCAGTTCGGAAGCAAAAAAATTGCAAGTAGACAAGTACCACATTGGTGGGAAGGTAATAGCATTCTATGCACTCTGGTGTTTAGTCATACCTGCCACATGTCAGAAATGTCTGCAAATGCAGACAGCGCTGGCTCTTTGGCTATAAACGGAAATGAGCACTGAATCCTAGAGTAGGATATGACTGGCTTTCAAGCAAGGGAGACCTTTACCTTTGATTTGTGAGCAGGCATTTGGAGTAATCTTTGTGACCTGAAGTCCTTCTGGTGATATCCTTAGGGCTGAAGAAGACTTAATCACAGGTATGGACAAGATGAGGTGCTCCTGATGTTGGTAGACTGCAGCTCTCAGTATTCATCACCCACTGGCTTTGCATAATAGAGTTGATGGGGACGTTCAGTCCCAAATTGGAAAAATCAGAGAGCCTCTAGTCCTGGGGTTCCCAACCTTTTTATGCTATGACTTGACCTTGCCCCCTGGACAGCTGAGTGGGCCGAACCACACACACCCGGAAGTGTAAGCAAATGCGCCTGCTTTTGTGTTTATGATGGCCACAGGTGCATTTATAGCTGATGTAACTACGTTTACACATGCATGTGTGTGTTTTATGGCTGTCATAAATGCGTCTGCTTCTACTTCTGAGGGCAGCGACAGCCACATGAAATGGGGCTGGGGGCTGGGGGCGGCCCACTGGCCATAGGTTGGAAACCCCTGTTCTAGTCTAAGGAGAACTCATGAACAGTAAAGCCTTGCATAAAGAGCGCCTCACTTAGAGACTAACTTGCTTAAAGAGCAGAATTTTCTATGAATTGCCCTCGCTTAACAACTAAGAACAACCAAAAACTCGCTTAACAACTAAATCGGGGTTCCTAATCCCCCCACCAGAAGTTACAATGGCAGCAGCGGCACTTTTTCCAAGTGTTTCACTTAAAGAGCAACTCGCTTAAAGAGTAATCCCATGGAACGCATTATGCTCTTTAAGCAAGGTACCACTGTACGTGAAAATGTCCCCCGGCATGCTGTGATACTGAGTAAGGTTAAAGGTAAAGGTTTCCCTTGCTCGAAAGCTAGTCGTATCCGACTCTAGGGTGCAGTGCTCATCTCTGTTTCCAAGCCAAAGAGCCCAGCGCTGTCTGCTTCTGCAGACGTTTCCGTGGTCATGTGGCAGGCATGACTAGACACCGGAGCACACGGAACGCTGTTACCTTCCCACCAAAGTGGTCCCTATTTATCTACTTGCAATTTCTTGCTTTCGAACTGCTAGGTTGGCAGGAGCTGGGACGAAGACGGGAGCTCATTCCGTCCTGCAGTACTCGGGAATCGAACTGCTGACCTTCCGCTTCCCAGTCAGCGTCTTACCTACTTGAGCCACTGCAGTCCCTGTGAAACTGAGTACAGTATGTTAAAATGCTTGACACATTTCATCTTGTTAATATCTTAAAGGCCGCTTTCTGGGGATTACTCAAAACAGCCTGCAGAAATTTCTGACGAGCCTCCAATACAATTAACTGGCACCCAAAGACAAGAATGGTTTAAAAATTAACTGGTTGAAATTCAGGGAATGTCATTTGTAATCCAACAACCTTTAGAGTGTTGGTTCCCAATGTGGGGCCCCACGCCCCACAGGGGGACTTCAATTCCCAGAAGCCTAAGTCAGTACATTGACTGATCAGTGCTTTGGGGAATTGACTTAGGCTTCTGGTAATTGAAGTCCAAAAACCAAAGGTTGGGAAACGTTGCTCTAGAGAAACTTGTATTGTTGTCCGCTCCTGCTTTATGGTGAGCACATAGCTGCTGTTTTGTCACTGGTAGCTCATGATATGGGGCTGGAGTGAGGAAATGCAGAATGCTCTAATGCTGCAACATAGCCAGATTCCATTTGATATTACAGGTATGCAAGGGAAACAAGACACATGCGTGCCATCTTTGGTGATAGTTCTGCTGTATCCATTCTCATTAGCTTGGAAAAATGCATTCATGTGCTCATGTTTACATATTTTGAGATGTGCTTGGCATAAGTCAGAAGCATCCAAAACATTTAAATCAGCTTGAAACAGATAAGGAAAAGTATACAAATTGCACTACCTGACGCATCTCTCCAGCTGCTGAGAGAGGCCAAAGGTCTACAGAGTTTCAACAGATGGTCTGATTTTTACCTTAACAGAGAACATGGTTCTTGGGACAGAGACAAAATGCAATTCAGAGAACTATTAATTCAGAGCAATGGATTAATTGTATCAATGCATTTTGCATCTGGGTACAGCATATTCCAGGTGACTGCAGTCGTTTAGTAGTTAAGCTGCTGAAGGTCAGCAGTTCGAGACCTGAGTACAGCGCAACGGAGTGAGCTCCTGTCATCTGTCCCAGCTCCTATGTAAGTTTGAAAGCAAGAAATTGCAAGTAGATAAATAGGTACTGCTTTGGCGGGAAAGATAACGGTGTTCTGGTGTCTAGTCATGCCTGCCACGTAACCATGGAAACATCGGCACGTGCAGACAGTGATGGCTCTTTCACAGTAAACTGAGATGAGCACATTCCCCTAGAGTTGGACATGGCTGGCTTTCGATCAAGGGAGATCTTTACCTAACATAAAAACACAATAATTTCATTCAAATTCATTGTGCCAATTCCAGTTGATGGAACTTGTTCCGGTATTAGCAGCTGATTTTAACAAAAATAAAAATAAATTGAGCTATGTACCTACATAAATATATTTATATTATTGGTTCAATTTCTACTCAACAATTCTGTTCAGCTGTTATAAACTGACATACTTTCCCCATCTTCCCCAGTGCCTGAGTCCAACTCCATACAATTGAAAGGCATGAGATTTCATAACATTAAGCCATCCATAAAATATCAACAAAGCAGAGAATATTATTTTCCCTGCCTTTATGGATGCTATATTCTCAGGAATGACTGAAAACTATTCCTTTTTATTTTTGCTTTGCTCTGTTTTGTTTGCTGACATTGTGAATGTTCTCTTGCAAGTCATCTTAGATTTCACAGTTTATTTGGAAGAATAAAGACGCACATGCATCATTGTTTTGAAAGTTCATACTTCTTTGGAGTATGAGTCACATTGCTATGAATATAAAATATTCTGTATACTGAACCATGGCATAGGGCAGCTATAATATTTCAGCATTCTCTTTGAAAATAAATATATAACAAACCTACTATGTATAGAGGAGTTGCTTATGCTAGTTCAAAATCAGCTTTTAAAAAGTTGCTCAAAACCTACAAGCAACAATAATAGTCTAGCACTTGTGAGAAGATTAGCATAGCATAGCATGGGCCACTGCAGCCATTTTGCTGCCTGAGGCAAATCGAATCATTCTTCAGCGCACAGGTTGTGTGACATATTTTGTTGTTCAGTTGCACAGTCAAGTCCAATCCTTTGTTACCCCATTGACCAGAGCACGCCAGGCTCTTCTGTCATCTGCCATTCTACAGAGTATGCCCAGGTCCACATCCTTCTTCTGCTGTATCTGAATCCGAATATTGGCGATCCTCATGATCAGCCATGAAGACTGTACTGATACTGAGAATATAATGCAGTGGCCTTTCATCTGCCTTCCACATCGCAGCATGACACCCATACCACTGATTCAGTTCCATGAGTCACTTTCTTTTTTAGCACGCAAAGTCCTCAGCCCCAGGCCAGCACTGGTGAAGCTGCTGCCCTCCATGAAGATGGATTCAATCCACTTGGGGGCCATCACCCTTCCCTGTGGACTTTGGGACCCATGGTCATTAGTCCTCAGGGTTGTCAGGTTAGTTAATTGCTGCTCGTTGAGTCGCTGGCAGTATGGTCTACTCTATTACCATAGATGCACACCCACTGCGCCAATGATGCTGTCTAACCATCTCATCCTCTGCTGCTACCTCCTTTTACCTTTATTATTATTATTATTATTATTATTATTATTATTATTATTATTATTATTATTATTATTATTATTATTATTATTATTATTATTATTATTATTAATTTATACCCCGCCTTTCTCGGCCAAGGCCAACAGAAGGCGGCAAACAACATAATTAATACAATACAATAATCCCAAAATACAATATAGCAATACAATCTATATAGCCTTCAATCTTTCCTAACAACAGGGCCTTCTCAAGTGTGTCTTCTCTTCTCATTTGATGGCCAAAGTATTTGAGCTTCAGCTTCAGTATCTGTCCTTCCAAGAAGTAGTCAGGGTTGATCTCCTTTATGATTGACTGATTTAGATAGATAGATAGATAGATAGATAAATCTTTATTGTCATTGTCCTGCACAGAACAACGAGCCAGGGATTTGATCTCTTTGCAGTCCTGTGTGACATATACAGCTTCTGTTTTACAATAGAAAGAACCCACAAGCTCGTGACTGCTGCCCTCAGCATCTGCAGCTTGAGCGAACTGTCTCATCTTTCTAAAGGTAAGGCTGGACCGCAGGAGAGAATTTTCCTCTTTTGAAAAATAGGGCTTGTAAAACCAATGCTCAAAGCATTTCACATATATTACTTCGAGGGTCATTTCATCAGGACCTCTGCCTGAGAGGTGGTCTGCAATTTCTACATGACACGCATGGAATATACATCTTACACATGCAGCTTCGGCAGAGAGAACATGGCTTGTCTAAGGATGCTTACTGAAGCCACAACTGGACTCGGATTTTGATTTGCTGCCCATCAATTATGCCAGAAACCACCCATGTCCCTATGTGAGAAAAGGAAGTCGCACAGGGCTGCTGCATGTAACTCCCATGGCCTGCCAGAGCCCTAGTCACAATGAGAAGAAAGGCTTGGGGGAGGATTCACATGACATTTGGAAACTGAGCTTTACTGAAGAAGATCCTTGGCCGGATGTTCACTCTTTGTGTCCAGTTGGTCCATCACAGTTCCATCCTTCAACTGAAACAGCTTCCATTTCATTTCAAGCATGGAACATGAAAGGCAAGTGGGAAGAAGCCTAGCCAGGGAGGGGGTAGACCTAAAGAAGTTACAGAACCCGCTTTCTTCCACCCAGTTATACAATCCCATCACTGCAAGAGCCATGCCCTGGCTAAAAGCTTATCTCCCACCCTACCTCCCAGGACACAGACTTGAGAAGATCCCAATGGAGCTCAATAAGGAAAAGGCACACGAGGGCTAGTGAATTTAACTCAACCCTCGGAGAGAGAGAAACTTATTTGTTTGCTCATAACCCATAGTGTCCATAAAGCTCTGCTTTAGCACCACATTTTGAACAGGGCAAGTGATTTTACTGTCTGTTTTCTTCACTGTCCAGTTTTCACAATGGCATGTGATAGTCAGGAATAGCTGATGCTAGTGATGTTGGTTTTGGTCTGCTGCATTGTTTTTGCTCCTCTGTCTCAGGGTTGCCAACCTTTTAAAGTCAGGGGCTGGGTCACGCTCCCTCAGACAGTTGAGCTGGCTGGACTGGTGGTTATCCCCACTGTAAATGCTGCCGTAAAATGCATCCACGGCTGTCATAAATGCGCCAGGTGGTGGTGTGAGCTGGAAGATTTGGTGGCACACGCCAGGGCTGGCCCATGGGCTGTGGGTTGCTCACCCCTACTCTATCTCTTTCCTTCTGTCTCTTCTTGCTTTGCATACCAAACATCTTAAAACAAGCCACCTTAGCAAATGAGACTCTCTCTCCACTCTTATTGGAATCTTCCTCTTATGTCTTTAAACACAGCTTTCAGCACAATGTCTAAAATTGCCTCTGGATTTTCCTGTCCCCTTTCTGCACATTGTACCCACCACTTGTTGGCTGAGGCAGAAAAACAAACTAAACCCTGTGCTTCCCACACCCCACTTAAGAGACACAGCATCCAAAGTGACTCCTTGTATTATGACACACAGTGAACTTGACAGATGTTCATCCTTGATGATAAAAATAAATTTGTGCTGCCTGCCCAGCCTCCACTATATCTCCCTTTGTTTGCCCCTTTGCCTTCTTTCTGGAAAACTCTTTTCTGTTGCTCTTTCCCATGCTACTTTCCCTGATCATCCTGCCCAACTTGCCTGTTCATTGCACTAATCTCACTTCTTCAACAGCTCACCCACCTCTTTATGATCTCCAAGCCTTCTTATAGCCCTTTAATTCTTTGGATGACTCTGTCTGTCCTCTGGCTGCCTCTGCCCCAGACATCTAGCCAGGGCAGAGGCAACCAATTTGTGAGTAATCCCAGTGAGGTGTCCTGGCATGTTGGTATGTAACCACTGGGGGTCACCAATGACCCATTTCAGCACTAGGAAAGTTTCTTTTCACATTCATCCATCAGAAGCTGGTAGTACATGCTCTTGTGGTTTTGTGTTGTCCAATAACCCTGAAAATCAATTCAATTCATCAAAAAACAACCCACCACTATCTGGTTCATAAATGTGGGTTATTGTGCTTATGTATCTAAGATTTAAAACACTAGGAAATGGCTCAGTGTTATTGCATAATATTGTGCCTGTGTTGCCAGTGGGAAAATGGACGCCAAGCTTTATATGGTAAAGGGCAGCCTGAATATTGGCAGTACCAATGGCGACAACCAAGATGACCTACAGGATACCCTCTTGTGATCACTACCATTCACACTTATCAAAAAACAGCCATGACAATTGCTTTGTGTTTGGATGAGAACTGATTAACTAATGGAAAAAGAAGTCAGCTTTTGGGATTTGTCCTTGCTTGGTGTCTCTATGTGAATAGGACTATGTGAATGATACTACTGTATTCTCTATGTAAATGTAGACCATCTTGATGATTGCCACTGGTGCTGTCAACATTTAGGCTGGCCTTAATCACCACTATGTTAGTGACAAACACACAATCAACAATCTGAATCTATCAGAAATGGGAAAAATCTTTATATGGACTACATCTCCCAGTTTTACTGGTATTTTTCTAAACTTGTGAAATCTATTTACTAGGAAACCTGAGTTCAATTAGGCAAATGTACTTGCAGGTAAGTGATTTGAAAATTGCAGTTCTAAATAATCTCAGATTGCACACCAGACAGGACTTCTGGAGGGTTTGGTTTTTTGTTTTTTTAGTTTTCCCCCTATTTATTTGTTCTGCCCAATGGAAAGAAATACAAGGAAAAGAGCTACTTGCTGAAGAGGAAAGATCTGAGAGAAGCAACCCGAACATCATTTGAAGCAATGGCCAAAAGCATTGTCTTAATCACATGTTACCACTCCCACCAATAGTGAATTCAGGTTTTACGTGCTGACAGGAGTTTGGCCAAAATGGTGCCTCTGAAAGATAGAATAAATTATAGTGAAAGCACCTTAAACAAAAAAACCTCTCAAACCCTGAAGGAACAACCTTCCTGTCCCACTCTGAAAACACTCCTATGAGAGGGTTAAGTATATTCAGCAGTAAGAGAAAGTTGACTGGTGTTGGTTGGGGGGGGGGTGGTTGGGGGGGAGGGCGGGGGGGCGGAAGTACAAAATGGTTCCAGAGGTAAGAACACAGTGTCCTGCTGGACAAAGATGAAACTAGCTGACTGACACCCTGAACGGGAGCAATCCTACAATGAAGTAAGAGAAACATTGCGACATTTTGTTTGAGGCACCACTTGTTCTTCCCTATTTTTAATTTAGTATATCCTTTAATTCAGTATATTTCTCTCTGCCACATAAAGTTTACACAGTAGGATTCTCTTGCTGCCTGCATTTAACTCCCGGCTTCACTGTTCCCTAAGCTGTGCTCTGGCTGTAACATCCTGTTCCAGCACAACTGAGGAACAGCAGAACACTAGAAATCACGGGTCTATTCCCTGTCAAAATACTAAATATTTCATATCCTGCAACTGAGTTAAACTTGCAGCAGACAAGCAGAAGTAATCAAATGTATGAAGCAGTAGGCCATCAGCAGCAAGACATGACATAATCTTGTTTCAGTTGGCATGCATTAAATTTCCAAATAGTTACATATAGTCAGCTTTTCATAAGTCAACAGTCTGAAGAATTTGTTTACTGAAAGCAAGGATTGTAGGAATCGGGGCCGCTGAGGGCCGTAGGTCCCGGAGGAGACTGATCAAAGAACGATACGAGGCAGTATGGAGGAGGATATGATCAGTGGTTTATTGAGGAAAAGGCATAACCATTTATAGATCAGAAGGCAAGGTAGAAAAAACCGTCACCCAACAGTCAATCACATCACCTATTTACTCAGGTTAATTGGGAATCTCTCGGGGGGAAGTTAATTAGTGTGGACAAAGACTGGCTGGGACAACACCATTGTTTTGGGCTTAGACTAAGGCAATCACGGCTCCTGTTTGCTTCTGGGATGAGACTGAGATTCAGAGATGAGGGATTACTCTAATAGGTAACGTATTTGCTCTTTCAGCAGGTTTGTTGGTCAGGTCGGGTAATTGGGTGAATCAAACCCTATCATTTATCCACCCCCCTTAATTTCTCCCTGCTGGCAAGGGCCAGGGGCCAGGAGCGTGCTCGCTAGGTTTAACCTCTGCCAGAGGCCATGCGTGCCAACTGGGCACGCGGATCCACAAAGGATAAATTGTCCTTTTCCCTGACCTCTTGAAAAGTGCACTTTATGAACCATTTAATAAATCATTATTTTCATATTAAATAATTGCTGTTTTAATTTAAATAAGATTCATATTGAAAAATAATGAATATACTTACAATAATAGGATCCATTAATTAGTTGGATAATAATATATTTAGGAATTGGTGCAGATCAAATTTGAGTTGAGCTGAGCCCTGTTTACAATGGGGATTAGCATTAATGTAATGTAAATCAAGCAGTGTGACAATGTGCAAAGTATTTAAAAGAAAAAGACAATATCTTATTCTAGACCTCTGCCAGTGGAGTGGGCAAGACTTCACTGGTAGTAGCAGATTGCCAGTAATGAAAGAGTTATTTTTCTGATTTTGAGGTGTACACAAGTTCTATGCAATAAAATGAAACTGAAAAAGGAACTCTTCAATTGGTGGCATTATGCTGAAACCAGTGATATCACTCTTGCTCTGCTGGTGGAACTATACAAGAGGATTCTGGCCCACACCTGTCAACCTGCGGCTCCAGAAAAATGGGACCTGCGCAGATCGCTTGTGCGCAGGTCGCTTTCCACGCATGTGTGGAAGCGCTATGCCGCTTGCACAGCCCCTACGCAAGCGGCATAGCGCTTCCGCGCATGCGTGGAAGGGTTTTACCCCTTCCACGCATGTGTGGAAATGCTACGCCGCTTGCATAGGGGCTGTGCAAGCGGCATAGCGCTTCCGTGCATGCGTGGAAAGCGTTTCCCCCCACTGCCAAATTACGGGGTTTTGGCAGCGCGGGGCGGGTTATGATGTCAATCGACGTCAAATTACGGGGTTTTCCCAGCCAAATCGGGATGGTTGACAGGTATGTTTTGGCCAGTACTGTCTTTAAATGAACATCTTTTTACTGGTGAGTAATGTCTCAATTCTGTAAAATAATGCTGGGAAGGGTGGAAGCTAACAGGACATGAGGCAGGCCAAACAGTTCTTATCTGGAAATGGAGCCTTTGTCTAAAAGCTAATTCAATAATTGAAATTTTCTGTCCACAGATATGAACTTTAGTGGAAAGCACCTTAGCTCTAAACTCCACCTCCAGAACAAAATGAAACTAAAAATTAACCCATGCTGAAAGGAACAATGGGAAGGTGTGGAAACACATGTGGCAGTGAGAGCACTGAACTGAGCAAGAGAAGATTTGTGTCATTTGGATGGTGGGAAAATGTCAAACCCATCAATACACTCCCCAAGACTTTTACATGAGCACATATAGGATAAACCCTAAGGTATTCTTTACATGTACACACCTTTCCTACAAAGAGCTGGAGAAGAAAATACATGGCTGTCATATTTCTCAAGTAAGTCAAGAGAGTGAGTGACTAACTCAAGGTCACCAAATGGCTTTCATGGCTCACAGGAACTGCTCCTTTGCTGTCCCAAGACCTGGTTTATCATTTAAGAAGAACATGCCTTCTAATGTGTCGGAGCCAAATTCAGAAAAAGAAAAACCTCTATGCCTGCAACTGGATAGTACTAAATTAGTTGCATTTCCATCTTCTCCCAGGAGACAGATGTGTTCCTCATGTTTACACATTTTCCTCATTAATGTCATAACATTTTTGTTTAGAGCAGCATGCAGTGAAGTTTGAAATTGTTTATCATGTCATACTATATTACCTGCATGTTCTCATATTCAGTCTTAAGTTTATGTCTTCCCTTCCATTAAGATGACAATTGTAGAACCACCATTTGTCACACTATTGATTTTCTTAGCAAAGAGAGAAAGGACCATTAACCAACCCTGATCTCTGCAGAATCTGCTCTAACAAGTTGTTGTGTTCTGTAAAGCTGTGCCTTTAACAATGTACCTTTGCCATGTGTTAACAATGTAACCTTTCTGCGTGCAACATTATAACCATCAGCTGTATCAATGTAAACCTAATAAGGGGACGCGAGCTAGTGACCACCAGAGGGCAGTAGCGAGCGTCCAGCTCTCATGGATCATATTCACCTGGTTCAGCAGCGCGGGAAGATTCCGCCACCTCTTCACCTGGTCAAGAAGGGCGTGACCTCCTACGACGTCACGCAGGCAGCAACCAATAGTCTGTCGACGAGCCACATTCAAATGTATAGCCAGCTGTATATATTGAGCTACCCATCCGCCATTACCACATGTTCCTCCGGATCATCATGCAATAAACCTGTGTTAAGCCAACCCTTCGGCTGTTTCATTGTCTTTGGTCCCTTACACTAAATTGGCGACGAAGGTGGGATATGGCAGCCCACGGGACCAAGACATGCGCCGGTTTCGGAATCAGGAAACCGGGCGACTGGGAGATCTTCGAGATGGACTTCCAGGCCGCACTGATCGAGTCCGAAGTCACGGAAGAGGCGAAGAAAAGAGCCATCTTCACCAGGATGCTCGGACAAGAAACAAAAAGGACCTTGGTGGACCTGATTGCACCGAGGAGGGTGAGCGAATTCAAGGCCAAGGAACTCATGCAGATGCTGCGTGAGCACGTCCGGCCCGCCACGGCGATGTTTCCCGCTCGGAGTGTGTTTTGGAGGCAAGTCCAAGCGCCCGGGGAGACGGTCACCGCATTCGTGGCGGCCCTGCGGCTGGCGGCCGGCCCGTGCAAATGGGAGAATGCCGAAATCACCCTCCGGGACTGTGTGCTGTGCGGCCTGAACGACGCCGAAACCCAGCGCACATTAATGAACCAAGAGCCGCCTCCCACGTTGCAGGAGGTCGTCAGAGCGGCCCAGGCCGCAGAAGCTACGAAGGCTGGGGTCCAAGAACTTCAGGACTGGCGGCCAAAGTCGAGCAAAGCAGAGGCTCCGGTACAGGCGGCCCGGCGAACTTCGAGGTCGTCCACAGAGATCAGCGATGACGAGGACGTCCGGAGGGTCCGGAAGGAGAGCCGGCGATGCGACGGCTGTGGAGCGGCCCACGACCGCGTGAAATGCCCCTTCCGGAAGGCCGAGTGCCACAACTGCGGCCGCCGCGGGCACATCGCCAAGGTGTGCAGGAAGAAGCGCGAAACCCGGAGGAGCTCCGCAGACCGTTCCGCGGGACAAGACCGCCCAACGAGACCCAAGGACGGCGCCCAGGCCACGAGGAAGCAGGACGGCGTGGGCCGCATCTCCGACGGCAGCGAGGACAACGCCCCAGTGTTCAGCGTGTCCACAGGACACCCCCGCTACTTTGTTGAGGTACTAGTCCAAGGGGTTCCCATTAGGATGGAAATTGACTCGGGGTCCTCATATTCAATCATTTCCCAGAGGGAGTTCTTGGGAATTGCCCCCCACAAGCGACCCAAGCTCAAAGCATTGAGGTCCACACTACGGGATGTGCAAGGGAACAGTATTCCAATGTTGGGGGTTGGAGAATTTCAGGTCAAATTCAAGGAGCACGCCACGTCCCTTCCCCTAGTCGTGCTCAAGGGAGGAGATTGCAGCCTCCTCGGGACTCAATGGTTCCAGCCCCTGGGGTTGTTCATTGGGGGGGTGCACGCCGTTGGGATGCACGCCGTTGGGACTGATCCAATTCAGGAAGTGTGCGAGGCGCACCCCGAAGTCTTCAAAAAAGGACTGGGGAAATTCAAGGGGCCCCCAGTGACTTTCGACCTGGACCCGGAGGTCCGCCCAATTCGCCTTAAACCACGCAGGGTGCCGTTCGCACTTAAGGACAAGATAGAGGCGGAACTGGACAAGTTGGTGGGCCAGGGGATCCTTGTGCCTGTAGATTCTGCGGAGTGGGAAACTCCAATTGTAACCGCTCTAAAGGCCAATGGGGAGGTCCGCATATGCGCCGACTACAAGTGCACCATCAACAAGGCGATCCGCCCGAATGCATATCCGGTGCCGGTAGTCAGCCATCTGCTGGCCAGGTTACACGGGGGAAAGTGTTTCGCTAAGCTCGACTTAGCACAGGCCTACCAGCAGCTTACGGTGTCCCCTGCCGCAGCTGCTGCGCAGACCATAGTCACCCATAAGGGGGCATTCCAGGTGACGCGCCTCCAGTTTGGCGTGAATTCAGCGCCTGGAATTTTCCAGTCACTCGTGGAACGCCTCCTGAAGGGATTGGAGGGGGTGTTGCCTTATTTTGATGATGTGTTAATAACGGGGGGGAGTCGGGTTGAATTGGCCAAGAGGTTGGGGAAGGTCCTGACAATATTCGAAAAAGCGGGGCTGAGACTGCGGAAGGACAAATGCGTCTTCTTCGCAACCGAGGTTGAGTTCCTAGGGTTTTGTGTGACTCCTGAGGGAATAAAACCATCCAAGTCCAAGGTAGCGGCCATTAAGAAAGCCCCCCGCCCCACCTCCAAGCCCGAGCTGCAGTCGTTCCTAGGGCTGCTCAACTTCTACCACTCCTTCCTCCCCCGGAAGGCAGCGGTGGCTGAACCGCTACACAAACTGCTAAAGAAAGAGCAGGCATGGAAGTGGGGCGATGACCAAGAAAGGGCATTTAGTGAGCTAAAAAGCCTCCGGGCGTCCGACGCCATACTGACCCACTTCGACCCCAAACGCCCAGTAGTTCTGACCTGTGATGCATCTCCAGTGGGGGTGGGGGCGGTGCTGTGCCACGTGTTGGAAAACGGAAGGGAGGCCCCGATAGCATTTTACTCCAGGTCCCTGTCCCAAGCAGAGAGAAACTACGCACAGACGGACAGGGAGGCACTAGCGATAGTCGCGGGGACGAAAAAATTTCACGATTTTCTGTATGGCCGCCCCTTCACCATTGTGACAGACCACAAGCCCCTGCTAGGCATCTTTACCGCAGATAAGCCCACCCCTCAGATCCTGTCCCCGAGGATGCTCCGGTGGGCCATTTTTCTCAACGCGTATCAGCACGCGTTGGTCTACCGGCCCGGGAAAGAGATCAGCCATGCGGACGCTCTATCTAGGTCTCCCCTTCCCCTAACGGCCAGCCAGGTGAGCAAGGGGGAGCGGGACCATCAGGTTCTCATGATAGAGGTGCTGGATTCGCCCCCCGTAGTGCCCGCCGACATTGCCAAAGCGACAGAGAAGGACAAAACGTTAGCGGCAGTAAGCTCCTGGCTGCAGAAAGGGTGGCCCGCGTCCTCCCCAGCGGAGGAGTTCGCTCCATTTTTCAGAAAAAAGCTAGAACTGTCCCTAGAGAGGGGGTGTCTCTTGTGGGGGCAGCGGGTGGTGATTCCCACATCCCTTCGGCCGCAGGTGCTCAAACTGCTTCACGTCAGCCACCCCGGCATCGTGCGATCCAAGGCGCTGGCCCGGAGTTACTTCTGGTGGCCCCAGCTGGATGCCGACATCGAGCACATGGTCGGCACTTGTGCAAGTTGCCAATGCTCCAGACCAGAGGAGGCCCGCCTTCCCCACAGGGAATGGGACGCGGCTAAGGGGCCGTGGTCCCGGGTGCACGTTGATTTTGCGGGCCCGTTCAGAGGCACCCTGTTCCTTATTGTAGTGGACGCCTCCTCCAAATGGTTGGAGGTCATTCCAGTCACGAGCACCTCCTCGGCCCAGACCATTAGGCATTTGCGGAGGCTCTTTTCCACGTTCGGCATACCCGACACATTAATTAGCGACAACGCTAGTTGTTTCACGTCCTCCGAGTTTAGGGCATTCATGGAGATTAACGCCGTTCGGCATATCACCTCCGCCCCGTTTCACCCAGCCACCAATGGCCAAGTAGAGCACCTCGTCCGCACCACGAAGGACGCGTTGCGGCGCATGGGCCCCGGGGATCTGAACCTACAAGTCTGTCAGTTTCTGCTAGGGTACAGGGTGACCCCCTTGGCGTCAGGATATTCCCCCGCAGAGCTCTTAATGCGTAGGAAACTGACCACAATCCTTACTAGGCTAGACCCCACGAGGGTAGAGGACAAAGGAAGGAACATCGGGCTAGAGGCCACAAAGAGTTTCAGTATAGGCGCCCCCGTGCATTGCAGGAATTACGCCAGCACGGGCCCAGCCTGGGTGCCGGGCGTAGTCGTGGAACAAACCGGCCCCGTGTCGTACCGCGTGGAAACCAATACGGGACTCTTGTGGAGGCGGCACGCGGACCAACTCCGACGCAGGGTCCCCGACGAGCAGGGCGCAGACCGAGCAGGGACAAAGTCAGCGTTAGGGTTCTCCCCCACCCGTTTAGCCCAAGGGGGAGGGAAGGGGGACCGCGGGCCCCCACCAAGGGGGGAGGAGGATGTCCTCATAGATATCCTGGGGGATCTTTCCGAGGAGGAGGAACCCGACCCCATACATATCTCACGGAAGGTTCCCACAAATGCGGGTACCCCCACCAAGTTAGATTTTGATTTTCAGAACCGGGGGGGGGGGTTTCGGAGTGGTCCCCCACCCGTCCAAGCGAGAAGAGGGGTTTTTCGTTAGCCCCGACGGCCCCCGGTCTGCCCACAATGGAGTTTTTCCCTTCCCCTAAGGCCGCCAGACAGCGGCAAACCACTAACGAGTCTCCCTCTCCCATTTCAGGACAAGGGTCCAGGGAACAAAGAAGCAATAACGCCCCCGGGGGGGGCAGCCCTCGTCACGGCCCAAACGCACATGCAACAAGCCATCTTGGCTGAGAGACTTCGTCTCATCCTAGGGGGGAGGGATGTTGTGTTCTGTAAAGCTGTGCCTTTAACAATGTACCTTTGCCATGTGTTAACAATGTAACCTTTCTGCGTACAACATTATAACCATCAGCTGTATCAATGTAAACCTAATAAGGGGACGCGAGCTAGTGACCACCAGAGGGCAGTAGCGAGCGTCCAGCTCTCATGGATCATATTCACCTGGTTCAGCAGCGTGGGAAGATTCCCCGCCACCTCTTCACCTGGTCAAGAAGGGCGTGACCTCCTACGACGTCACGCAGGCAGCAACCAATAGTCTGTCGACGAGCCACATTCAAATGTATAGCCAGCTGTATATATTGAGCTACCCATCCGCCATTACCATATGTTCCTCCGGATCATCATGCAATAAACCTGTGTTAAGCCAACCCTTCGGCTGTTTCATTGTCTTTGGTCCCTTACACTAAACAAGTCATGGCAAACAGTACTGGCTGAAGTTGGGCAAGTGTGTTAACTTGCTTTTGTTTGAAAACCACTATCAACAAAGGGCGGGCAGGCTAAAGAAAATAGAAGTGGGTTCTTCAGAGTGGAACATCTGATGCCAGTCCCAAATGCCTGGGGCATAAATGAAAGTCCTCTGGCCCGCTCAGGGTTTGTAAATCAAAAAAATGTTGATTTTTAGGGCTTGTCCCACTTTCTTGTTCAAAACTGAGTAACACTGTAAGGAAAGGATCTAAGGGTAACCGTAGCCTGGAAGGATCAAGCTAAAACAAAGGAATTCATGCATGAACTCTTGTAAAGAAAACTACACCTGCTTTGTGACTATTATTCATGTCATTCGGACAACTAATAGGCTATTCACTGAGTACTTTTGAGATAACTAAGCAAGAAAATTATTCTGAACATTCTCTGAATGGATATGTACCTTAAGTCCACCAACTCAGATCCAGGAAGACCTTTATGCAAGAACAAACACTCTTGAGAGTACGCAAGAGCAAAATCAAATTAGAAGATGGAGGAAGGAGCTCACTGGACAAGGAATAACATTAAAGCAGGATATGACTGAGGAACTCAACCTCCTTTACGTCACTTGGAGGATCCTGAACAAGCTGAGGGCCAGAGTGCCTAAATGTAGGACCTACATCCTAAAGTGGGGGCTGCTGGCAGACAACAACATGCTGTGTGAATGTGGAGAGATACAGAATCCCGCTCACTTATTGGTCTGCTGGCTAGTACCAGAAACATGCATTGATGAGGACTCAAGTTTGGCCACCAACAAAGCCAAGAAGGTTTCATTTTGGCAGTTCAAAGTTTGATCTGGGCATGAAAGAATAACTGAGTACTTTGTTAAACCATTATAAACAATAGCCCTAATTGGATCTATTTTAAAGGGCAGGTAACCCATGAACTCTGTGGGGAGCTCCTCCCCTTCTGCTGTCAAATTAATCCTAAAAACAAAATAGCTGAAAAGAAGAGTCTTCTGCATCCAGCTAGCCTCTCTGTGTTAGGAAAACACCCCCTGCAAAATATTGAGGTTCTGGCTCATGCAGAATGGTCAGATTGTGAGTTTATTTTGGAATTCTTTTTTACCTTGGTAAAACCTTTGGCTCAGGTCAGGTAGGTGGCGTTTTTACTGTCTGAAAATCGCCATTGTCTTTTGGATTTTAAAGGTTCCTGCCTGCAAGGCTTTCAAAGACTTCCCCAAAGCAAAAGAGATTGTTAGAGAGCCTTGAAAACTAATAGAGGTGAGGAATAAGAGGCTTTAAATTATAGAGAAAAGAGTACAGCCAATGACATCATCAGCCTGCATAAGCATAAACCTATGCAACAGGATTTAAGCTACTAACTACTGCATTTCTGAATGTGTACTGTACTTGTATACATTTGTTGTCAGGTGGCTCAAGTGATTAAGATGTTGACTGGAAGGCGGCAGGTCAGCAGTTCGAGACCTGAGTACTGCACAACGGAGTGAGATCCCATTTCTGTCCCAGCTCCTGCCAACCTAGTAGTTCGAAAGCAAGAAATTGCAAGTAGATAAATAGGGACCACTTTGGTGGGAAGGTAAACAGCGTTCCATCCACTCCGGTGTCTAGGCATGCCTGCCACATGCTCACAGAAACATCTGCAAACGCAGACAGCGCTGGCTCTTCGGCTATAAACAGGGATGAGCATTGAAATAGAGTCAGATATGACTTGCTTTTGAGCAAGGGTGACCTTTACCTTTACTATCATCAAATTGCTTCCAAGTTATGGTAATCTCAGAAATTAGACAATGAAGCAGTTGAAATGGTAAATGCATTATATGTCTTGGTTCAAGCATCACTTCAATTACAACTGCAGCTAAGAAATCAGAAGGTTGAGACTTGGAAGGAATTAGAAAAGAGCATCAAGTGCAAGATGATCTTACCATCTGAGGCTGCAATGGTTGGGCCTCTTCACTCTTGAACGACGGCATCTAAGAGGTGACCTGATTGAAGTTTATAAAATCATGCACGGTGTGGACAAAGTAGATAAGGAAAAACTGTTTTCCCTATTTCACAACACTAGAACTAGGGGGCACTCCATGAAACTTTTGGGTACTAGTTCTCAAACAAATAAGAGAAAGTACTTTTTCACCCAGTGGATCACTGGTCTATTGAACTCCCTGCCAGAAGAAGTGGTGACAGCTGTCAGTCTTGACAGCTTTAAGAAAGGATTAGACAAGTTCATGGAGGACAAGGGTATCAATGGCTATAATTATGGATACCTAAGGACAACCTCCGGGTTGGAGAGATAGGCAGGATATCTCTCAATGCCATTTCCAGGGAATCTTAAGCAGCTGAAGGCATCTGCTTGGGAATACCCTGAAGCAAATGGTGAGCCACTGTGTGAGTCAGAATTCTGGACTGGATGGGCTAGGGCTTTTCCAGCAACACTGTTCTTATGTTCTTAAGAGTCTGTCATAAGAGTTCAAGACCATTCACACTCTTATATTCCCAATTACCACGTGTGAGTATGAAAGCTGACAGAGGGGGGGGGAGATAGATTTGAAATATTGCGCTGGAGGAGAATTTTGCAAATACCTTCTTGGAGTGCCAGCAGGATGAACAGTTGAGTCCTAGAACAAATTAAAGCTGAACTATCTTTGGAGGCAAACAATTTGAAACCGAGGCTGTCCTTCTTCAAGCACATCATAAGCATGCAAGATTATCTAGAAAAGAGAATATTGCTAAGAACAGCCAAAGACAGCAGAAAAAGAGAAAGACCAAATATAAGGTGGATTGACTCCCTAAAATAAGCCACTATCTTGAGTTTATAACAGTTGATTGTTTACGATAGGACATTTTGGAAATTAGTCATTCATGAGGTCACCATAAGTCAGAAGCAACTTGACAGCATGTAACAACACAAACATCCTGATATCAAGTGTGATGTAGTGGATAGAGTGATGGCCTAGGACCCAGGAGACTTGGGTTCGATTTCATGGAAACTCTTTGGGTAATGGTGGGACTGGTAAAACTACTCTTAAATGCCTCACTTACCTTGAAAACCCTAGGGTGATTTTTAATCATTTTTGACTTTACAGCACACAATGACAACAAAGGTTCCTGTCCTTAACACACTTGCTCAGATTTTTCAAACTCAAGGCCATGGTTTCCTTTATTAAATCACTTTACTCTAATTTAGTTACATTTATTTGCTGTCTTGAACTCTTCCCTGTATTATTATCTTTTCCAGTGAGTTCCATCTTCTTATGCAATGTCTAAAGTTTAGTCATTTTAGCTTCTAGTGATAGTTCAAACTTGATGTGATGTAGAATATGCTTCTCTTCCTGGTAGTCAATAGTATCAATAAAGATCTTCAGCAACACATTTTGAAAGAGGCATTCTCCCCCCCCCATCAGCTTCTTTGTTTACTCTCTGGAACCTCCTGCCAATAGACCTAAGACTCCAAAGTGAACTGCTGCCCTTCAGGAAAGGAGTGAAGACCTGGCTGGCAGGGCAGGTGTGGGGCCCGAATGGGACTATGGTGCCCGCCTGCTGGCTTGTATAAGAACTTTCTCCTCCTCCTTTGTATAGTGGGTGGGTGGGACATAGGGGTTTTTAAAGGGGGTGGGTTGGGGTTTTTTTTATAATTATTTTTTATAATTGTTTTTATGTCTTTTGTGAATTGTTGTGATGCCGCCCTGAGTCGGGTTCTGCCTGAGCGGGCATATACAAATTTGACTATAAATAAATAAATAAATAAATAAATAAATAAATAAATAAATAAATAAATAAATAAACTTTTCACATCTGCAACCAATGGACTGTGAGAGAAAGGAATGTCATAGTGTGGATGATCATAGTTGTGGTCTCCAGTGTTGATATTGTTTCTCCATCTGTTTACCTTCTTCTGCTTCCTCCTGTCCTAGATCTTAAAGATCTTCAGACAAATTCCACTTCTCCTTAGGAAGTAGGACACTCTCTCCTCTGTTCTTTCCCTTATGTGTTTATACACAACTACCTCATGGTTCCTCATACTGCAGGGTTCCTCAAACTTGGCTCTCCAGATGTTCTAGGACTTTAATTCCCAGAAGCTATGATTTGGGCTTCTGGTAATAGAAATCCAAGAACATCTGGAGAGGCAGGTTTGAGGAACCCTGCACTAGTGGGTTCTCCCATCCCTTTGTTAGCTGGATATGAATACAATGGTACTGCCTGAACACAAAAAATGACACCCTGCTGCTCACTCAAGGTACACAACACCCAAAGTGAGTCAACATAGTTTGACACCCAGAGGACCTCACAGATGCCAATCTATGACAGTTTAAAAAATGATCCGTCCAGAGTACTACAGTATCAATTTAGTCATTTTAGTTTCTAGATAGAATTCAGGCTTGATTTGATTTTATCTTTGTGGCAGTCCATGGTTTCCACAAAGCTCTCCTGCAACAATACAACAGTCAGGTAAAGGTCACCCTTGCTCAAAAGCCAGTCATATCTGCCTATATGGTATGGTGTTGATCTCCATTTACAGCCAAAGATCCAGTGCTATCTGTGTCTGCATATGTTCCCATGGTCATGTGGCAGGCATGACTAGACACCAGAGCATGTGGAACACTGTTACCTTTCCCACCGGAGCAGTATGTATTTATCTACTTGCAATTTCTTGCATTTGAATTGCCAGGTTGACATGAGCTGGGACAGAGTTGGGAGCTCACTCCATTGTGCAGCACTCGGATCTCAAACTCCTGACCTGCTGACATCATCAAGTTCAGCGTCTTAGCCACTAAGCCACCATAGTCCCTAATAAATCAATTTACATTCAGGTACAGTATATCAATTTTAAGGAAATCTCTGTTGTTTCCCCCCAGTCTTTCTTTTGAGTACAGTATGCATTTCATCTTTTCCAGCAATTCCTGTGGCTATTCTAGAAAACATAGTCACTATACTATAGGGGAAGTCCCTTATTTCATACAAGAAAGCTTCAAAGCATTCTTTAGCACAAAACCTTTCATGTGATAACTTCAAGGCCTTCCGTGACTAATACTTTGTTCTTTACAGTGACCTTATATGTTTCACCTGAATTCCAGATGTTCAGTAAGCTAGTTACTGTTTCCCCATTTTTACAAACCGTGCTTCTTAGAACTTCAACCTCTTGTCAACAGCTTAAACTGACAGATAAGAGTAATACAGTACAGTATACACATTTTTCATGTTGTAAAAGAATGCTGAACTAGCAGCATTGCTATCTGTGCTTCCCTGGTTCTGAAATAATAAACTAAAGCCATAATGAGGGGAATTACTAATTATTTTGTAAGGGGAAAGCGTATATTTATTGAGGAGGTTGCTACCAGCATCCTGCATGGGCTGTCTGAGGCCATAGATTTCAGGACAACAGGTGTCAGATGGCTGAGGAGGGCCATCTCTGAGGAGTTGATGGAAAGGCAGACGCTGGAATAAAGGAATGACTCTGTGGATTCCTTCAGAGAAAAAGAGGGAGAGACAACTTTGGAGGAGGTGGTGGTGTGGGGAGAGATTATCTAGACATGGAACCCTCAGTTCCGTGTTTCAGATGGGGTGGAGAACGCCTAGTAAGAGGTGCCTTGGGCTGAAGTTCACAAGCCCCTTGCACTTGTTAGAAGAAGGAGCCAAAGAGGAGAGATTTCAGGGCCAAGACTTCTGGAGCCTCCTGTATCTCTAGCACAAGGGGTGCCCAAACTATGGTAGTTTGGGCACCCCTGGTTTAAGCAGATAAAATGGCAGTCTAAAATCTATCTCATCCTGTTGCAAAACATATCTGTTGCAAAACATATTGCAAGGTGCATTTTACTTCTGCTTTCGGTGGGAGGAACCACTTGAGCGGCCCGCTGAACCATGTGACCGGACCGCTGAACCACGTGACCAACCTGCAGCCCAAAAGTTTGGGCACCCCTCCTCTAGCATGACCTTAGTGCCTGCATATTTTGACAGGAGTTGTGGCACCCATTCTGACCCAGCTGCAGTGCTGGAGATGAAATGGATAGTGCAAGAAGCAGTAGAAAGTCAAGGAGAAGCAGAAGTTTGGCTACTGATAGTTCCTTCCAGCTTAATTGGTTGTCTCTTGAAAGGAACTTAAGCAGTGCCTGGAATCATCCTCCCTTCCCTCTTACAGAGACCATGACTCAGGATCTGTTTTTGGTTATCCCAGAGTGCAGGGCACTTAATAATGGGTTCAAACTAAATAGTAAGGTAAAAATCTCCCTTGCCTGAAAGTGGTGTGTGTGTGTGTGTGTGTGTGTGTGTGTGTGTGTGTGTGTGTGTGTGTGTGTGTGTGTGTGTGTGTGTGTGTGTGTGTGTGTGTGTGTGAGTTCATCTCCTTTTACAACCAAAGAGCCAGCACTGTCTGCAGATGTTTCCATGTCATGTGGCAGGCATGACTAAATGCCAGAGAGCACAGAATACTGTTACCTTTCCCACCAGAGCAGTACATATTTATCTACTTACAATTTCTTGCTAGGTTGGCAGGAGCTGAGACAGAAGATGGGTGTTGACTCACAGCACTGCGGTCTCTCCCCCTCCCCCTCAATTTTTGCCGGTATACAAGAACCACATAACTTTTAGTTTTTTTCCCTATGATTGTAACAGGCATCAATGGCTATATCATATGCTATGTGCTTTGATAATGATCAAAGGCCTGTGATAAATAGCCCTGAATTTCAAGGAGTAATGGTCCATTCAAATCCCCAAACTAGCTTTCTAGTTTTCTAGGGATTTAGTGATAAATCTGAACACAATAAATGAGATTTTTAAAAATGACACACACCAAACCTCCCTTATTTACTGTCACAGTTTTATTTTCTGGCAAATAAGGATGTTCAACTTAAGCACAATTTGTTTCTAAATCTGATTTTACTTAGTAGTTTCCAACTAAAAGAGAAAACCAGGAAGATCTTGCAGCTAATGATGACTAAGTGCAATTAGAGTTGGTATTATATTTCTTTTTGATCACAGCCATGGAGTTGGAAAAAGAAATACTATCAACTTGTTGAGAAAGTAGTCTTTTGTAAGAAGTGTTGCGTAGGGAGTTCCTCTGATTCTAGGTACTGAACATGTAGAAAGGGAACAGGGGAAAAAAGATTACATGAAAAGCAATTACTGTCATATCTAAATAAATGGTAGCATTGCTTAATCTCCCTTTTTTGTAAACTGAGTATTGCAATGTTCTCCTGCAGTGAACTCATTTCACATCCACACGAAATCTGAATATGACATGAAAATGAGATTAGCCTTGACTGATTAAATTAATTCGCTCTTTTGTTCCTTATATGGCACTCCGAATTGCTAACATCACTTCAAACCATTTTAAAAATGACAGATTTTCAGAGAGCAAAAACTTATTAAAAACAGATGTTGCATATAATAAAACAAAGATTTGACATCATCAAAGCAAACTGTCCAGTGAAACAGGTAAGGTAGCTTAATGCTTCCTTTGTAAAGGGAACTTGCCTCATCTGTATTTTGCAAATTAGTCTGGTTTTGTTTTGTAATTGGGAGATAACACATTCATTTGCATGTCTGATATCTCAGGACCTTCTCTCTGATAGCTTTGTGCACTTGTAGGCATCATGAGGGAATCTTGCAGTAGAAATAAGGGATAAAATGTATGGAAAGAATACATAGAAGAGTTGTTTAGTGATGAAAGAGGTGAACAGCCTGTCATAAATGGCAATACTGGACCAACAATGCTGGAGAGTGAGGTTGTAAGAGCTTTGCAAAGATCCAAAGATGGGAAAGCAAAAGGGCCAGATGACATCCCAGTAGAAATTTTGAAATGTCTGTCCAAACTTAACATCAAAGAATTGATAGACCTTTTTAATGCCATTTATGCCACAGGGATCCTTCCAAATTGGTTGCTCGCAACTTGTTACATTGCCGAAAAAACCACACGCAAAGTGGTACATAATGATTAGCCTCATGATTAGCCTTCTTAAAATTCACCCATAGTAGAATTTGTAAGAAGTGTGAAGAAAGCACAGGTGAAACACAATTTGGATTCTGGAATTCTATGGGGACCAGAGACGCACTCTTTACAATGCAGGTCATCATACAAAGATGTAGAGACATGAGATGTGATGTAATGTATGTTTCATAGATTATGGAAAAGCCTTTGACAGATACCAGCATTAGAAAATGATCACAACACTGAAGAAAATAGGTGTAGATGATAAAGATATCAGAATCATCACCAACCTTTATTGGAATCAGACAGCTCAAGTCAGAGTTGAAGAGCAGCTGACAAAGCAGGTTCAAATTTACAGAGGTGTGCAACAAGGCTGTGTGTTGCCCCCAACATTGTTTAATATATATCCAGAGAGTATTTTTTTCAGAAGCGTTATCAGATTTAAACATGGGCATTAAAATGAATGGGGAATACCTGAATAACATCTGATATGCTGATGGCACAGTGTTGTTGGCTACAAACCTTGCCAAACTTTAGTTGATGCTGGATCAAGTTAGAGCTTTAAGTGCAGAATAGGATTTGGATCTTAACACCAAGAAGATGAAATATCTGGTTATAAGCAGAGCACCAACTTAAGGCAAGCTAATGGCAGGAACACAAGAAATCGAAAGTGGATAAAATTGTCTATTTGGGGAGCACGTTAAATGAAAATTGGGACCTGAGGTAGAGATTAAAATATGACTAGGAAAAGCAAGATCTACCTTTATAAAAATGTGACACTTGTTATGCAGTAGAGATCTAACTCTTGCTACAAAGATCTGAATAGTCAGATGTTACGTATTCCCAGTGTTACTATATGTAGTCAAAGCTTGGACATTGACTAAAGCATCTGAAAAGAGAATCAAAGCTTTTGAAATGTGGATCTACAGATGGCTGCTAAGGATATCATGGGTTGACCATGTGACTAATGTAGAAGTATTGCACCAAATGGATAAGGAAAAAGAACTCTTTAAGACCATTAAGCAAAGAAAACTCCAATATCTTGGGCATATCATGAAACAACATAAAGTATAGATTACTCCAACTGGCTCTTCAAGGAAAGATCCCTGGAAAGAGAGGTCCTGGACATAGATGGACTTCATTGCTGAAGAACCTGAGAGACTGGTGTGGCATGTCCTTGGAAGAACTGTTCCAAGGAGTTAAGAACAAGAAGACTATCGCCATGATGATAGCCAATATCCGGAACAGATACAGCACCTGAAGAATGAGAAAGTATCATGCTGTAATTGTAAATGAAGGAAATAACTTATTTGCCTTAAAGAGTGACAGCTGGGATTTGACATCTGTCCTAAGAAACTGCTAGGAGCTGCTCAGGATAGAACCTAGAGTAGTGATGGCCAACCTAGCACTTCAGGTGTTCTTGGACTTCAGTTCCCAGAAGCCCAAGTCCACACACCTATTGAACAGGGCTTCTGGGAATTGAAGTTCAAGAACACATGGAGTGCCAAGGTTGGCCATCACTGACCTAGAGCAACCTATCTATCGGTTTGCAGTTGAATTTTTATAAGCTTTCACAGCAAATGGCCTGAGATATCACAACAGTAAAATGGCACATGGGTCTTTCCCTGTGGCTGCCTAGAATCCAGTACAGTACTTACCATGTCTCCCAGTTATGGCGTTTTGGTTTTTCTCATCAACCAAGAACAATCGTAACGATTACAATTAACACTTGTACCAATGAAAGATATATGCCATCTGTAGGTGTGTGGTTTTTTTTTAGAGCAGCTGTGAAAGTCAGGGTTGAGAGAGTTGATAAAACATAGAACTATAAAGTGGGAAGGGGCCTCAAGAATCATCAAGTCCAACTGGCTGTCTTTAAATGGAATTTTGGGCTAAAGCATCTCTGACAAAATTAAATCATTTTTAAAAAGAAGACAAAAACATTGTGCCACTTTAAAGACTAACTGCTCTATTTTGATGTAACCTTCCATGCATCAAGCCCACTTTTTCAGACATAACACTTAGTTTTTTAAATTTTATTTCCTTTCTTTTTTGAGATGGCTGCACAGACTAATGTAGCTACCACTTTGAATACTGCAAGAAACGAGGCAGCTCAGTAAGCAACCAATATGGCTATTAGAAGATCTAACCCAAGTGATCCTCCTTATTTTTCTTCCTTCTCCTACATATGCCATTGTCATGTGACTGGAAGCTTAATTGCCACTAATTAGTGAGTTCCCACTCACATTACTGGTCAAGCACTTGTAGTGTGACTTGGAGTACAACCAATAATGTAATTTTACAATCATTGTAAAAGAATGGCAATTTACAGCTGCAGTTAATGCAGTTATACTTTCGCTGGAATATATCTTCATTAGATTCTGGCCATTACTTTGCTTCCTCCAAGCCAATCTCCCAGCAACCAATGGTAAGAGTATTCCCCCCACTTCCTTTTCATGCTTGCATGCATATATAAATGAATAAATAGAGATATTCTCAGTGTGCCACTGTGTTCTGAAATTCTGCTCATGTCTGCCACCCCATTGCCCAAAGACATTCTGGGGAGCGGGTGAAAGTGACTCTCTTTGGGGGGGGGGGGATTGGAGAAAAATTGGATACATGAAATAAATAATAAAAATAACCAACTACTGTAGTCTTATGCACTCAACAGAACATGGAATCTATTAACATTAGAATGTTAAATCTATACCTATAAGAAGGAGGTTGGGCCGTGCATGTCCGGTATGCAAGGCCACACCCATCCCGTCCTGACCATCTTTGTACCGAGCTGGCCACACTTACCTTATGTCCCTGTGAGCATCGCCACAAGGATCCGGACAACCGCCCCATGAACACAAACAAACTACAAGTCCCAGCATCTTCTGCGCCGCAGCATGCCTCAGCCAATCAGACATGAGGACACGAGCACAGAGGAGGCGGGACAGCCAGTGCACATGTTAAAAAAACAGCTGATGCGCGATCCACTTCCCTCCGGGAGACGAAGGCAGAATGGTGCTCCATTCCGCCTGCGCCTCATGGAGGGAAGCTATTGCCTTCCATGGGGCTGGGGGGGCGAAAGCTTTCGGCCCCTGCCAACCAAGGGAAGCGAACCACTTCCCTCCGGGAGACAAAGGCGGAACTGTGCTCCGTTCTCTGTCTTCACCTCCCACAGAAAAACAATCACCTTCCACATTCGGCCCTTGCCTGTTGGAAAAGGGGCTTGCTTTCTCTGACAGGCAAGGGCCGAATGCGGCAGGGTAGCGGGGAGGAGGGGGAGCCCTTCTTCTCCCTGTGGCCCAGGGGTCGAAGGCCGGCATTGGTCTCACCGTGGCTTTAGTGGGGTTGCGGGGAGGATGGGGAAGCCATCTTCTTCCTGCAGCCCTGGGGACGAAGGGCGACGACAGCCTCGCTGCGGCTTTGGCAGGGAGGAGGGGGAGCACCTCTTCTCCCCGTGCGGCTTTGGCAGGGTACTGCAGAGAGCCCATCTGCTCCCCATGGCCCCAGGGACGAAGGCCGGCGGCGGTCTCGCTACGGATTCGCCCATGCCTGTCGGAGAAATCCACCACCTTCTCTGACAGGCAATGGGCCGAATACAGAGCTCCTCCCCCCCTCTCTGTGTACACCCCCAAAACCACCCCAACCACCAACACACAAAAAATACCTGCCCGGCAAGGGCGGGGGAAAAAATGCTAGTACATAATATAATGAGTAAGCTCTGTTGGACACTGTGACTATTGTGTTTTATCCTTGGGCTCCAGCCTTGAATCTATGAATCCAGCCTGAGTGGCACCAGTGTTGAGAGATCTAAGTCTTAACCAAACAGTTTGAGAGTAATGGCAGTATTATGTAGATTAAGGGGAGACAGGTGTTCACAGGAGTAACCCTTGAGAAGCAGGAGGGTTTCACCAGCCCATCCTTCAAAATCATGTTTGATCTTGTCCACAGTTAGATATTGTTAAGAAGTCCTATTTCAGCCTTATGACCAAATATTTAATGGAGTTGTGTGAAGACCTAGATTGTTCTAGATTTCAGAATGAGCTTCAGTTGATCTGACTCTAAGCTCAAATCTGACTCTAAGATCATCCATCAAACAGCAAGGAGGAGCTGAAGACTGCAGCTTCTGCTGTACTTGTTAAGAAATGTGGACAGTAAAAGTTATAACAAACAACAGAGGTAAGAACGGATGATTTGCCAGTGAAATGGCTGTCTCTTGTTCTGATATCTCAGAACCAATACACTGCAAGCAAAGGTAAAGGTTTCCCTTGCCTGAAAGCTAGTCGTGTCCGACACTATGGGGGCAGTGCTCATAAGAACATAAGAACATAAGAACAGCCTTGCTGGAACAGGCCACAGACCATCCAGTCCAGCATTCTGTCTCACACAGTGGCTCACCATTTCCTTCAGAGTATTCCCAAGCAGATGCCTTCACCTGCTTAGGATTCCCTGGAAATGGCATTGAGAGATATCCTGCCTATCTCTCCAACCCGGAGGTTGTCCTTAAGTATCCATAATTATAGCCATTGATACTCTTGTCCTCCATGAACTTGTCTAATCCTTTCTTAAAGCTGTCAAGACTGACAGCTGTCACCACTTCTTCTGGCAGGGAGTTCCATAGACCAGTAATCCTCTGGGTGAAAAAGTACTTTCTCTTATTTGTTTGAGAACTAGTACCCAAAAGTTTCATGGAGTGTCCCCTAGTTCTAGTGTTATGCGATAGGGAAAACAGTTTTTCCTTATCTACTTTGTCCACACAGTACATGATTTTATAAACTTCAATCAGGTCACCTCTTAGACGTCGTCGTTCAAGAGTGAAGAGGCCCAACCGTTGCAGCCTCAGATGGTAAGGAAGGTGTTCCAGTCCCCTAATCATTTTGGTTGCCCTCCTCTGCACTTTTTCCAACTCCATAATATCCTTCTGGAAGTATGGCGACCAGAACTGTACACAGTATTCCAGATGGGGCCTCACCATAGATTTATAAAGAGGCAAAATGACACTTGCTGACTTATTTTCTATACCCTTCCTAATGATCCCTGGTATTGAGTTTGCTTTTTTCACTGCTGAGGCACACTGGGTTGACACCTTCATTGAGTTGTCCACCAGGACACCAAGGTCCCTTTCCTGGTTTGTCGCAGAGAGTTCAGACCTCATCAGTTTATAAATGTAATTGGGGTTCTTTGCCCCAACATGCATCACTCTGCACTTACTAATGTTGAAACTCATTTGCCAATGTTTTGCCCACTCCCCCAGTGTCAAGAGATCCCTCTGGAGCTCCTCACAATCTCTCACAGTTTTCACTACCCTGTATAATTTAGTGTCGTCAGCAAATTTGGCTACCTTGCTTTTTACTCCTACCTCTAGATCATTTATGAAGAGGTTGAAAAGCAGGGGTCCCAGTACTGAACCTTGGGGGACCCCACTCTTTACTTCCCTCCACTTGGAGAAGTGTCCATTTAGTGCTACCCTCTGTTTCCTGTCCCTTAGCCAGTTGCTGATCCAGGACAAGACCTGTCCCTTTATTCCATGATTGGTAAGTTTATTCAAGAGCCTTTGGTGTCAGACCTTGTCAAAAGCCTTCTGAAAGTCCAGATAAACAATGTCAACTGGATCCCCCTTATCCACATGCTTGTTGACACTCTCAAAAAATTCCAACAGATTAGTGAGGCATGATTTGCCCTTGTAAAAGCCATGTTGGCTCTCCTTTAGCAGCGCCTTTTCTTCTATGTGCCTATTAATTCTATCTTTTAGGATGGTTTCCATCACTTTACCTGGGACACATGTCAAACTGACAGGTCGGTAATTTCCTGGATCACCCCTGGATCCTTTTTGGAAAATTGGTGTTACATTCGCTACCTTCCAGTCATCAGGCACAAAGCCTGATTTGAGGGAAAGATTATATATTTTGGCTAGGAGATCAGCAATTTCATCTTTAAGTTCTCTGAGAACTCGTGGATGGATGCCATCTGGTCCTGGTGATTTGTTAGCATTTAGTTTAACAAGACATGCAAGGACCTCCTCCCTGGTTATTTCTATCTTGCTTAATTCTTCGCTTTCCCTCCCTACGAAGATAGGCTCTGTTTTGGGCATGTGGTCTCTATCTTCTTCAGTGAATACTGAAGCAAAGAATTCATTGAGTCTCTCTGCAATCTCTGTTTCCTCTTTAATAACCCCTTGCCTTCCATTGTCATCTAATGGTCCAATGGCCTTCCTAGTTGGGTTCTTACTTCTAATGTACTTAAAGAAGTCTTTGTTATTTCTCTGAGTATTTTTAGCTATACGCTCTTCAAAGTCTTGCTTTGCTTTCCTGATTGTTGCCTTGCATTTGTTCTGCCAGAATTTATGTTTCTGCCTGCTGTCCTCATTCGGACAAGCCTTCCATCTTCTAAATGAGCTTTTCTTGCTCTTGATCACTTCCCTAACAGCTCCTGTAAGCCACATCGGAGTCCTCTTGGACCTGGCAGTGCCCTTTTTCCTTTTGGGTATGCATTCCAATTGGGCCTCTGTTATTGTTTTTGTAAACAGCCTCCATGCCTCTTGGAGTGTTTGGACTCTCTCAATTTTCCCTTTCAGCTTCTTTTTTACTAGTTTCCTCATCTTTGGGAAATTTTCTTTTTGAAAATTTAAGGTCTCTGTGTTAGATTTTATCAGTGACTTGCGGTCTATGATCAAGTTAAACATAATTGAGTTGTGGTCACTGTTCCCTATTGGATCAGTCACATTAACATATTGCACCAGATCCTGAGTATTACTCAGGATCAAGTCATCAAGGATTCTTGTACCTCTAGTTGGGTCTAGAACCATCTGTCCCAGGGAACAATCATTTAGCATATCTAGGAACTTTATCTCTTTATCATGTGCTGAACAACCGTTCACCCAGTCTATGTGAGGGTAATTGAAGTCCCCCATTATAACCAGGCTTCCCTTCTTGGATGCCTCCTTTACAACATTCTCCAACTGCCAGTCTCCCTCAAGAGTTTGGGTCGGAGGCCGATAGTATATGCCTACTGTTAGACCATCCTTGTGGCCTGGTACTCTTACCCACAGAGCTTCTAATGGTGACTCCTAATCACCTGGATATTCCAATTCATACGATTTTATCACTTCTTTGACATACAAGGCTACACCACCTCCCGTTTGCCCCTTCCTATCCTTCCTGTACAGTTTGTAGCCTGGGATAACTGTATCCCATTGGTTATCATCCGTCCACCAGGTTTCAGTGATACCAATAATATCAATATTCTTATCTATTGCTAAATATTCCAGCTCCCCTAATTTGTTCCGGAGGCTTCTGGTATTTGTATACAAGCATTTATATATGCTTTCCTGATACAGTCTTTTGAGTCCGGTTGCATTGTTAGACTGCCTCCTGCATCCTTCTGCTAGAGTGCTAGTGACTAGCTCCTTGCTCTGCTCAGTAATTTTTGCATCCTCCTCACTACTCAAGTACAAACTTTCCCGAACCGGATGCTGCCCAGCTCCTGTCGGCTTTCCCCCAGTTATCAGTTTAAAAGCTGCTCTGCCGCCTTTTTGATGTTGAGTGCCAACAATCTGGTCCCATCATGGTTCAAATGCAACCCATCCCTCCTGAACAGATTTGGCTTGTCCCAAAATGTTCTCCAGTTCCTGACAAATCTGAAGCCCTCCTCTCGACACCACCGCCTCATCCATGCGTTGAGGCTTCTGAGCTCTGCCTGGCTGGTAGGTCCTGCGCGAGGGACAGGCAGCACTTCTGAAAATGCTACCTTGGAAGTCCGGGACTTCAATCTTCTTCCTAACAACCTGAATTTGGCTTCCAGGACAGACCGCTTGGCCTTCCCAACATCATTGGTACCAACGTGTACCATGACAACTGGCTTGTCCCCAGTTCTCTCTAACAATCTACCTAGATTTCTTGTGATGTCTGCAACTTTTGCACCTGGCAGGCAAGTCACCATACGGTTATCATGTGCATCACAAATCCATTTCTCTGTATTTCTAATTATTGAATCGCCTTGTACAAGGAGCCTCTCTCCTGCAATCTGTTCATCTACATGCACCTAATCAACCATATTAAGGGAGAGAACCTCAGTTTGTTCCTGTTGTTTATCTTCCTGGATCTCATCAAGTGTGATGAAGGAGAGATTATCACGTGGAACCAGTTGTTCCTCTGTGTGTTCCTCATCAGGTGTGATGAGGGAAAGAGCCTCAAATTTATTCTGTAATTTCAGACTCTCAGAGTGATCCCCTACTCTTCTCCTCCTTTGAGTCACATTCCTCCAGACATCTCCCTCCTGAGTTAGTGAAGGGCCTTCTCCCTCAGAACTGTGCCCTGTCTCTTCTTTGTCCAGCATAGTCTGCTCCGCTCTGTCCAAGAACAGCTCAAGCTCCTTAATTTGTTGATGGTTAGATATGCGGGCCTCTAGCTGCTGGACCTTCTCTTCTAGTAGTGCAACCAGCTTGCACTTGCTGCAAGTGTAGTTCTCCATATGCTTTGGCAAGAACACAAACATGGCACAAGTATTGCAGGTAACTACAACTGTTCCCTCACAATCCATTTTAACAAGTGCAGTCTTCTGGGCCTAAAAAATGTACACGTTTACTACCTTTCTACCTAGTAAGACTATAGTCTTCCTTTGTTACTAGTTTGCAATCTCGCGCGCCATCTCAAGCTCTACTCCAACTGCAAAACTTACTAGTGCTCACTTCCTTTGTTTGGTTCTCCTCAGCAGCAGCTCTGCTTAAGAGCACATGCAGAGTCATTTCCATTTACAGCACTGTCTATATCTGCAGACGTTTCTGTGGTCATGTGGCAGGCATGACTAGATGCCAGAGCTCATGGAACACTGTTACCTTTCCTACCGAAGCACTACCTAGTTATCTGTTTGCAATTTCTTGCTTTCCAACTGCTAGGTTAGTAGGAACTGGGATAGACAATGGGAGCTCATTCTGTCATGCAGCACTCAGGTCACAATTACTGCTAAGCTGCCGACCTTCCAGTCATCAAGCCCAACATCTTAATCACTAAGCCACCACTCGTACATTCATTTTAATCAAAATTCCAAATACTGCACCAACAATGCTGAATGCATCTAAGGGTCAAAGCAAACTTGACATTGGAAAGTACAATTAGTGTCATGGGGCACTTACGGAATCATCATGCCTCCCTGCAGGGAAGTTATGGGGCCAAAAATGGGAAAAGGAACACCTGTACATTGTTGAGCTGTTTGGATGAGGGGTGAAAATACATACAATGAGTACCAGATCATATTTGTGAATGGGTTATGAGGTTCCTAACGGACAGGAAGCAGCAGGTGAAACTGAGTACAACTAGATCGGAAATTAGGACAATCAGTACAGGAGCTCCTCAGGGCTTCGTGCTCTCTCCACTTCTCTTCTCCCTGTACACCAACGATTGCGTCTCAAAAGACTCTTCGGTTAAAATAGTTAAGTTTGCTGATGACACCACAGTGATTGGACTCATTCAAGACAACAATGAGTCCATATACAGAAAAGAGATTGAACAACCATTCCTGTGGTGTAGTTGGAATAATCTTGAACTGAATGCAGGCAAAACTGTAGAAATGATAGTGGACATTAGGAGGCTTCGGTCTCTACATCCACTGCTTATAATATTAAAAAATCCAGTATTAATAGTGGAGTCCTTCAAGTTTCTAGGTACTTAAAATAGTCATCTAACATTAGGAATATCATTAAGAAAATGCAACAGAGACTGTTTTTTCTGCATCAACTCAGGGAGCTTAAGTTGCCTAAAGAGCTGCTGATTCAATTTTACAGAGGGATTATAGAGTCTATCATCTGCACCTCTATAATTGTCTGGTTTGGTTCTGCATCTAAACAAGACATAAACAGACTCCAACGATTTAGTGATCAAGGAATGAAGAAGCAGACGAATGAAGTAGTTAAATTCAGCTCTTTATTAGTGAGGTTTGAACACAGTTTGGATGGGACAAAACTCGGACTTATATACACTATAAACAGTAACAATAATACAACAAGCCCATTGGCTAACAGTGTGCACATTTTTCCATCCACTTATTGGCATAAGAATAGATACATGAGAAAAGATACATTCCGCTCCTGTCAGAAAACATAGTTAACATACATAACAAACGAGTAATCAGAACTGCAGAAAAAATTATTGCTGTTAATCTACCTTCTATTGAAGATCTGTATATTACACGAGCTAAAAAGAGAGCAGAGAAATTATACAAAGAGACACATCCCGGTAATAATCTGCTCCAGCTTCTACCGTCCAAACAACGTTTCAGAGCACAACATACTAGAACAACCAGATACAAGAACAGTTTCTTTCCAAATGCTATCAACTTGCTGAATAACTAAATTGTGTGTTTTTATTGCATTTTATCATTAGGGGGAGCATATGTACCAAAGACAAATTCCTGGTGTGTTATAGCACACTTGGCCAATAAAGGATTCTAATTCTAATTCTAAAATGAAACTTCATATCTTATACATATTACTCACTATACACATTAAAAACATGTATAACACAATAACTATGTTGCACAATCACTTTAAAAAAAACCCTCCAAAAATACGCAATTTCACAAGACAAGGGTGCTTCAGATGAGAAAAAGGTATTTCAGTCCGTGTTCCATGCTTCTCATGCTGTGCAAAAATATCTTCATATTTTTTGCGCTTCTTTGCTACTCTGGCTGAGTATTTAATGTTTGGACTAGGAGTACATTTTTCCCTTTTTATTTTAAAGGTTGCAACCTGCCTGCAAAACTGAACAACTAGTCCTGTGGTGTAGCTGGAATAATCTTGAACTGAATGCAGGCAAAACCATAGAAATGACTATCACACACACACACACACACACACACACAGACACACACACACACACACACAGACACACACACAGACACACAGCTATATATCTATTTGTCTGTCTATCTGCAGTGGCTCAAGTCGCTAAGACGCTGACTGGGGAGCGGAAGGTCAGCAGTTCGATTCCCGAGTACTGCAGGACGGAAATGAGCTCCCGTCTTCATCCCAGCTCCTGCCAACCTAGCAGTTCGAAAGCGAGAAATTGCAAGTAGATAAATAGGGACCACTTCAGTGGGAAGGTAACAGCGTTCCGTGCACTCCGGTGTCTAGTCATGCCTGCCACATGACCACGGAAACGTCTGCAGAAGCAGACAGCGCTGGCTCTTCGGCTTAGAAACAGAGATGAGCACTGCACCCTAGAGTCGGATACGACTGGTTTTCGAGCAAGGGAAACCTTTACCCTTTACCTGTCTATCTGCCCTCCCAAGCATTTCTCCTCCCAAGCATTTCTCCAGCTGCAGAGCCAGAAGTTGGGGGTTCGATTTCCCCACTGAGCCTCCTTGACAGAGTGCTGGCGACCTTTACCTTTACACACACACACACACACACACACACACACACACACACACACACACACACACGCACACGCACACGCACACGCATGCACACGCACGCACACACACACAGACACACACACACATACACACACACACGCACACACACACACACATGCACGCACACACGCACACACACACACATGCACACACACATGCACGCACACACGCACACGCACGCACGCACACACACACACACGCACACACACATGCACACGCACGCACGCACGCACGCACACACGCACACGCACATGCACACACACACACACACGCACGCACACGCACGCACGCGCACACACACACGCACACAGACAGAGCTATATATCTATTTGTCTGTCTGTCTATCTGCCCTCCCACGCTTTTCGCCTCCCTTCCATAGGAAAGGTGGGCAGACGAAGGTGCCAGGCAAACAAAGGCTCACCCTCCTGGGCTGCTTTTAAAGTGGGCGGGGCGAGTGTCAAACGCGAGGGGCGGAGCCACCGCAAAAACCAACATCACCTGCAAGGACCAGTGTGCTCTCCCCTCCCTCCCTCCCGTCGCCGATCTTTTACGGAATCGCCCTTTTTTGGCCCACCCGCCGCCGCATTCCACTGTCGGAGAGCGCCGCCCCGCATCCTTGTGCCGGGCCCGGGTGGAGCATCTTTGCTCCCGCCAGAAGTCCCATGCTCCATAAAAGACGGGCAGGAAGAAAGTCCGCTCACCCCAGGCGAGAAAGGATGCTGCCTACTCGGATCGCTCTCTTCCCGGCGGCGGAGCTGATCCTGCTGGCGGTAAGATACATCGGGGTGGACGGCAGGCGGTGGTGGCTAGATCGGAAATGGGGAGGCTGGTGGGGAGTTTGAAGGAGACGTTTTCGAGGCTTAACCCCTTTCCTTGGGCTCCGGTTTCTGGAGGGATCGCCTTTGGCTCGCTTGCGCTACGAAGTTCCACCGCTACAGAAAAGTTCGGATCGGCACTGGAGAACAGAGTAGGAGTGCTGTTTGTTACTACTTGGTGCTATGGGTTCCTTGAGTCAGTCCCAGCATTTAGTCTTCCTCTTTCCTTAGCTGTTGATCTCTTAGGCCCGTGATGGCGAACCTTGGCACTACAGATGTTATTAAAAGATACCTCAGCTGGTTTAAGATGTATATATTTGGGAGTAGCTGTGCGGGGCGCTGTGGCTGCAAGATCTTCGCCGTGGCCGTCGTTGTCGTTGGGGGACGCTGAGCCGGGCTCCGCTGGGAACGTTGAGCCCCGGACTCCATTCCAGACGTTGGGTTCCATTGGGTGTTATTGCTATATTGCTTTATACTGTGATACGTGAGATGTTACTGTATTTTATTGTATTTTGTAATTGAGATGTTGTTGTGTTGCTGAGATTTCTACTGTATTTTGTAATTTATTTGTACCTCTGTATATTGTACCTTTGTTTGGATTTTGTACTGTATTTTTTGTAAACCACTTTGGGTCACCCTAGAGTGAGGAAGGTGGTATATAAATTGATGATGATGATGATGATGGACTTCAATTCTCAGAGGCCACATTTTACTTCTGCTTCCGGTGGGAGGAACCACATGATCAGCTGTCTTAGGTGTTTTGATCAGGCCCACTGCCCGAAAAGTTTGGGCTCCCCTGGTTTAGGCTGACAGAAAGTTTCCTATCAGATATCATTTTGTCATACGATACTTTTTAAATTCAAAAGTTATTCAATGAATGAATGAGGAGGGATGGATGTAAAAAATCTCCATGCATCTAAGATTGCCCTGTGTTCTGAAAGGATTCCCCCCCCCCCACTTTTAAAATATTCTCAGTTTGCTATAAAGATTGGGGGGAAGGAAGGGAAGAATACAAGAACACATTTTCAGAGTCTCTCTAGAACATCGCACCCCTACTGCCTGCATCAACAAATCATCACTTAAGAAGGAATCACAATTGCATGTATGGAAGAAAATGCTGTCTGAATCTTTCCAACATGTCAGGGGGGGAAATCAAATTCATCTGCTTTGTGGTATTTTTGAATCAGAATTGGGCATACCCTGGTAACCTCAACCTTGTGTTTCCAGCTAATCTTTCTCACACTGGGTCAGGTGAAAGGAACTGTGGAATGAACACACCAAAAAAGTGCCTTCATTTTGGCAGTTTCACATCTGGCCTAGATACGAAAGAAGAAGCAATTTTGTTCAACCTTTACTATATAAATGGGTTGCTTGTTGCCATCACTGGATCATGATTCAAGCAGGAAACAGCCTATCTACAACTTTGTGAGAAAAGATCCAGTTCCACAGAGTTTTGTTTTTGTTAAGAGATTAACTGCATGCTTGCAAAAGGGAGGAGTTAAAGAATTGGCTTAGAAATGAACCTCCCTGAAAGAGTCAACATAAAGTTATTTTAAGTCAAGTCTGATATGCTCCAGTTAATATGAATGGACTTCATAGTAGCCTCTTGGTAGGTGGAGCAATTCAGTGGGGCTTACTAGTTGCAGCATGTATAATGTTCCAGCCTGAACAACTGGTATAGCAGTGGTGGTTGCTAATATCTGGAGACCTTCTCCAGGCCTCTGTTCAGAAAATGGAAAGTCCAAATGGAAGCAAATGACTCAAGACTTGCAGTACCAAATTGTTGGTATGGACATTTTAGTAGATGAAGCATTTCAGCCATAATAACATTGCTGTTAACCATGGGAATACTGCAGAGGCTTAGTGTTTAAAATGTTGAATTTGATGACAGAAGATTGGCAGGTCAGCAGTTTGAGACCTGAGTGCTGCATGATGGAATGAGCTCCTGTCTCTGTCCTAGCTCATGCCAACCTAGCAGTTCGAAAGCAAGAAATTGCAAGCAGATAAATAGGTACCACTTCAGTAGGAAGGTAAGCAGCATTCCATGCACTCTGGTGTCTAGTCATGCTTGCAGGGCAAGAGCCAGAATTTTAGATTTGGGGAGGTGTGTGTGAATTTTTTTCCAGGAGTGGCAAAAATTTTCAGGAGGGGCAACAATGTCACACTCACATATATAACATTGGCACCATGGATTGGGTGTGTGGGGGTAGCTCAGGAGGGTGTTCACCCTCTTGGCTATGGCCCTGCATGCCTGTGACACAACCATGGAAACATCTGCAGACACAGAGAGCACTGGCTCTTTGGCTGTAAAAGGTGATGCACACCAAACCTTAGGATATGATTGGCTTTCGAGCAAGGACGACCTAACCATGACAATACTTCCATTCTCAATGCTGCAAAAAAATAAGGAAGGAAGGAAGGAAGAAATTGAGTAGAAAACATACTTGCCTTTAACATGCTGGACATTTGTTTTCCACTAGTTTACAACTAATGGTTGAGAAATTTCCAAACATTGCTGCATGCTTCAGTTGTGACTGAATATGCTGCTTTGGTAGACTAGCACAGCTATCTGTTTTCTAAATTGGAAAATGTGTGGGAAGTGATCTGGACGACTTCATCCTAGTCCAACCCCACTTTCCAAAACAGGTGTCATAGCATAGCATTTGCATGACTTTGCTCATGTACTGAACATATTTTTGGAACGTAATTTTATGCAGAAATAGAAAAGGACAATGGACCATCCCTTGACAACCAATCTTGTATTGACAGAACAGGTTAAGCAACTTTGCTATGCCCAGTTAGATATAATTGTTTGCAAATTACAGTTGTGTTACAGTTGATTATGATAATCTCAAGGGAAGCAAGTTGAAGTCCTAAGTAAATGTCTTTGTGTCAGCATGGACAGATGAATGACCAAGAAGGAACAGGAAAAGCTGGTAGCTTCAGTACAACAGACACTGCTTGTTAAAAAAATCTCCTGGAGTAGTGATGGTGAACCTTGGCACTCCAGATGTTCTTGAACTGTGGCAGAAGTGAAAAACAGCAATTGGACTTAAATCTGTATAGTAATTCACTAAACCAGTATTGTTTTGTGGATAGAATGACAGACAAGAATTGAGAGACCTTGGTTCAGTCATAGGAACCTATAATAGGGAAAACTTTGATAAAGCCCACTCCCTAAATATATCTCATACTTTGAAAACCCTAGTAGAGTTGCTATAAATCAGATGAGTTTTGGCAGCATGTAACGTACAGCTTGTTGAGAAGTTGATAGGTTTTCTATCTATCTATCTATCTATCTATCTATCTATCTATCTATCTATCTATCTATCTATCTATCTATCTATCTATCTATCTATCTATCTATCTATTGATCTATTGATCGATAGATTGATAGAGATATTAAAAAGTTAAGATGCTTTATCTGCGATAATATATTCGGTCCAGCTTGACAAAATAGCATCCTCTTGTACTGCAATTTGAATTCTTTATGACCATTTTCCTTCTGACATGTAGTGTGCTAAAAAAAAATGTTAGGAAGCAGCAGTATTGTTCTTATGTACATTTCCTGCCTCAAGGAGGGTTTTCCAGATAGATTAACCCTATATTTGTCCAGGCCACTGTATGGTGGAGGTAGAGATCCAAATAATAATAAAAAAGGAATGAAGACACCTGTAATCCAGACTTAAATATATGAGCATAAATGTTGCAGAGGATCTCATTGCTCAATTGTGGAAAGGTATTATTGGATAATACAACAGCACACTTGGTTCTGAAACGTGTTTAGCTGTTTCTGTAACAACCTCAGCGCACAGTCCAAAAATCCCATTTCTAATTTGTGGTCAAGACCTTGAGAGTGTAATAAGGTCTCACATGTTCTTAATCAGGGTTTTAAATTTGGGTTTGATAACTTTGTTCAGCATTATAAACAGATACAGCACCTGAAGAAGAACAGTCAGAACCTAGGCAGTATATTACAGAATCCTGTAATATACTCCCTAGGTTCTGACTACTCTTCTTCAGGTGCCGTATCCATTCCGGATATTGGCTATCATCATGGCGATAGTCTTCCTGTTCTTAACTCCTTGGAACAGTTCTTCTGAGAACATTCCACATCAGTCTCTCAGATTCTTCAGCCATGAAGTCCATCTACATCCAGGGCCTCTCTTTCTTTGCAGAGCAAGTTGGAGTATTTTCTATTTCATGTCGTTCCTCATGATATGCCTGAGCTTTCTTTGCTTAATGGTTTTGAACAGTTCTTGTTCTTTATCCATCTGGCACAACGCTTCTACATTAGTCACATGGCCAACCCTTGATATCCTTAAAAGCTGCCTGTAGATCCAAATTTTAAAGGATTCAATTTTCTTTTCAGATACTTCTTTCTTTTCAGGTCCTGACTATGATTAGTATGAATTCTAACCTACCCTGGACATATTTATCTGCTTTTTTATTAAAAAAGTGTTGGAGTTAGACACAACTTTCCTAAAATAATAACCTACTTACAACTACATTTCCCTCCTTTCCTTTAGGTTCTTGCCATTAACATCTTGAACCATGCATTGTGCAATGACATCAGCCCAAGAAAGATCATTCAGAAAAGAAACATCTGGGTGAGACTCTGACAAAAAATTTCAGTACAAACATTCAGTTAAAATCCAGACTGAAGTTTTTTTTGCCAGTCTATTTTTTAATTTTCATTTCACAATGGTCTGTGTGACCTGGGGTGGGCATGGATGTGATAATGATTCAGTGAGCAGATTTTAGATTATGAACCCTTTAGAGGGCATATATGTTAGTCCTCTGTATATGCCATCTGCATGAAATGGTGGCTACAGAGTAAAGTGTCTGATATTACTGATTTTTCAGCTGAGAATCTCAGTAATTTTTGGTATTTTTTCAGCTGTATTGGATATGCCTTGCAGAAGGCATTTACTGCTCTATTTCTGTGTCATAATAAAAAAAGGTTTGTTGTGCTTCTAGGATCCAGATCTGAAAGTGTTAGATGGCCTGCATCCCTTGCGCCGCACAAAGAGAAGATGGGTTATTACGACCCTGGAACTTGAAGAGGAAGACAAAGGGCCATTCCCGAAATTTATTGGACAGGTAATTGTAAAATAACAAAATGAAAAACCAACATTTAGCAATTTTTGTCCAGTTTGTCTCTAGTTATGATCTGCAGTGAAGAAGTGGATTCTAGCCTCACCGCCAGTAGATTTTAAGGTCACTGACTTTACTTCACTTTTACTAGCACCCTGGGATCCATCTGGCAGAGCCAGGTACAAAAAGATACACACAAAGGTCATGCAACACATTAAGAAGAATACTCAGATCACAGGATAAATTCAGCCTATTACCATACAACAAAATTTCCTCAGAGTTCTATAATTCGGCAGCCAAATTTGCAAATTAACCTTCCAAAGACAAACTCCAAGGAAACAATGCTAAATGTATCCATTCATTCAACTTATATCCCACCCATCTCGTGAGCACCACTACTCCGGGAAGTTTATATTTTAAAAATGCAGGTTATGTACTGGTTCCAACTAGCTTTGTTCAATCCAGTAGTTTAATTTAGGTAGAGAAAGTGTGCACACACACATGCACACACGCACGCACGCGCACACACACACGCTCTCTCTCTCTCTCTCTCACACACACACACACACTGTCAATAAGTTGAGTACCTAGCTGCAGAACTAAAGATCCATGTTTTGATTCCTTGCTATGCCTAAGAGAAGAGCCTGTGGAAGATGTAGTTACAATTGTCAAGTAGTATACATAACTTTGCATTGTACCCATTAATTGTTTCTTCCATGTCTATTCCTTGGACTGCAGATTTACTAGCGATGTTTGACCCAGGAAGAAACTAGAAAAGAGATTTCAAGTCCACACATGTCTACCGTTTTCCTCCTTAAATATGCGTGTCATTGGGCACAGACAATATTTACTTTAACTTCTGGGACTTAACACACCCTTGTTGTAACCTTTCAACTGTAACTACCTACAGTTGCAATGACAAGACAAAATTCTTTAGAGTTTTGGCTTATTGAGGATAATGCTCTGTGTGGGTGGATATAGCCGGACTGTCTAGTTTCTCCCCTGACAATTAAACCAGGAAATACCACAGAAACAAAATGCCAGGTCTGGGCATCACTCACCATGGGATCATTTGTGAGAATCCCAACATGCCCATTTAACAGCTCTCAAAAGTTTGAGTAAATATGAAATCATAATGGAAAGAGCCCTGGTGGTGCAATTGTTAAACTGCTGTACTGCAGCCAAAACTGCTGAGTTCCGTCACAATAGGTATCAAGGGTGACTCAGCCTTCCATCCTTCTGAGGTCAGTAAAATGAGTACCCAGCATGTTGGGGGCAAAATGTTATCCGACCCAATGGGTGACTCAAGGCAGTTCACAGGCATTTCAATATACAATATAACAAAAGATAAAAATGCAGTACAGTAATACCTCATACAAAGTCCGCTTCATACAACATCGGATTCATACAACATCGCCTAATTCCTTGAAAAAAGTTGCCTCATACAAAGTTGTGCGACTTTGTATGAGGCATTGGGGTTTTCCCAGGTTGCATTGTGCCTGGGCAGTATAAAAGGCAGGACACATGTGTGTATTGCTCTTGTGGGTTTTGCATGAGGCGAAGAGTATTTAGGAGTGGTTTTGAGCATGATTTTGGATTTTTTTGGATTTTTTTCGTCAGAATTTTTAGAAGCATTCCTGGGATTTTTGCAGCATTCTTCAGGTTCTTGGACAATCAGGGTTGTTTGACATGTTTTTGTAATGTTTTTAGCCTTTAGACAATGATTTCTTAAAGTTCTGTCAGTTTCCTGTCTGTCTCCTTGACTTTGTCCTGAAGTCTGTGCTGTTACACTACAATGTATCTCAATGGAAATGACGTTGTATGAGGCATCGCGGCAAGGATTTGGACGTTGTATGAGGCATTTCAGCTAGGATTTTGCATGCCTCATACAAAGTCTAAATCCATATAAAGTCCAAACTTGTGGAACCAAGTTTGGACATTGTATGAGGTATCACTGTATTACAAAACACAATAGAATACACAATATAGTATGGTACAAATTAGCAAAGTTACATAATTACATGTCAGAATACATATATAATAATACAGCGTAAATAACAGAGCGCTGGCTCGATGTGTCCAATGGATATCAGGAAATGTACCAGGAAAAACAACAATGTAAAGACACCCCAAGAAAACCCTGACCCAACCACCTCCTTCCACGCTAACGGCTGAAAGGGAATCCAACAAGTCCTCTTCTCCTTCGCAGCCCAGAAAAGTCCGAAAGAGAAAAATTCTGCCTCCAGCCAGGAAGGCAAGGAGCATCCTTTTGTGCCATTCGCCCAGCCTTAACCCAAATGTACTCTCTCTCCCCCCAGCCCAACTGACCGGGGGTGGGTGTCAGAGGCAGTCGGGGGGGGGGGGGCGGCGGCGGCGTCTCTGATGCTGCCGTTTTGTAGCCATGCCGGTAACCCCCAGGTGTGCCGTGCTCCCTCCAGCCCCGGCTGGGCAAGGGAGCAAAACTGGCAGGTGGAAGAGGCAGTGCAGGGGGCAGCTCCAGCGCTGGCATTTTGTAGCCACCCCAGTCACCCCCAGGTGTTCCGCACTCCCTCCAGCCCTGGCTGGGTGAGGGAGTGAAACCGGTGGGTGGAAGAGGCAGTCCAGGGGTAGCTCCCTAGATAACACAGTATGTATTTGATATGCATTTGATGGGGGGAAAAGTTTACAAATATTTTGATAAGTTAAATAAATATGTTTCCTGTTTCATATTGCATGTGATAATACTGATTGTTCTGCATTGTGTGCCCCTTTTTAAAAGAAGGTTTCATAAAAATAGCATCGATATTAATAAATGCCCAAGTTTCATTTAATGAGGGGAATAAAGTACTCTACCAAGGCAAATGGCTGTCTAAATGACCCAAATGTCGGGAAAACTATTCAGTTGATGCTTCATAATAAAACAGCACTTAAGATGAAATGGTGTTAATCATTATCCACAGATTTGGGAGGTTGAAGGTAGAAGGTGAAATATCATGAGTCTAACAGAGGGATTAACAATGGCAGAAAATTGCAAATGCTGGCTAGCTTTCCAATATATTAGTGTCACTGATAGTCCTCCATGTAATTTTGTATGTTTATGTTAACGTGAAATCTTTGACCTCAGTAAGACAAATGGCTATGGATCTTGCTTGTCTAAGCATCAGGGTTATGGAGGCAACATTGAACTTTCTATATAACCAAATAGGTACTCGGCATTATCAATTTTTACTGCTGTTCTATGATGTCTGTTTTATCTTCTGTTTGGTCTTTCTGTCAAGGAAGTATTTTGCACAGCCCTTATGTGCATCAAGTCCTGTCCAGGTGTATGGAGGCTGTCAGGGTCTGGGTTACAACTGAATCCCGGCAAGACTGAGTGGCTATTGATTAGGGGCCCTGTGTTATCTAGGGAGCTACCATTTTTGGTTCTGGATGGGGCTCTTTTGCCCCAAACAGACCCGTTGTGCAACTTGAGGGTCCTCCAGGACTCGCGACTGCTGCTAGAAGAGCAAGTGGCGGTTGTGGGCAGGAGGGCTTTTTGCACAACTTCGGGTAATTCACCAGTTGTGCCCACTCCTGGACAGGAACTCCTTACTCATGGTCACTCACACTCTGGTCACTTCCAGACTAGACTATTGTAATACACTCTACATGGGGCTGCCCTTGACGACCATTCGGAGGCTACAGCTGGTCCAGAATGCAGCTGCCTGGTTGGTGATGGGGTGTGGGCGTTATGCCCATGCCTCGCCACTGCTTTGGGAGTGCAATTCAAGGTGCTGGTTATGACCTTTAAAGCCCTACATGGTAGTGGGCCAGGATACCTAAGAGACCGCATCTTCCTAAGAACGTCTGTCCATCCAACCAGAGCGGACCGGAGGGGCTCTCTAATTGTTCCATCAGCTAGAGGGGCTCGCCTCTTTAGCACAAGAAAGAGGGCCTTCTCCGTGTCCACACCGGCCCTTTGGAACCTCCTGCCAATAGAGCTATGCCTCCAGATGGAATTGCTGTCCTTCATAAAAGAACTCAAAACCTGGCTGGCGGACCAAGTTTGGGGTGTTGGTGGAAGAGTGACCCCAGGTGGATGGTTGGTGTGAATCAGAATCCTTCCCCTCTCACTCTCCAGCACTCTTTTATGGAGTGGGTGGGTTGATTTTTAAGTGTTTTTATGATACCGATGATGTTTTAATGATTTAAAAATGACTGTGTATATTGTATCTGTTATTTAGTTTTATTTTATGTTGGTAAGCTGCCCTGAGTCGATCTTGATTGAGTTGGCGACATAGAAATTTAATAAATTGAATTGAATTGAATTGAATCATTTGTGTGGTCTTTGAATGACCTGTTGGCCAACTTCCTAGTTTGCCTGATACTACATGGCTCTAGTCTTTCTTGGGCTATATTCAAAGCTTTATCAACTTGACAGAGCCTGACACAGTTTGTACATACCTGTCAAGTTTCGGGAAATTCCTGTCAAATAAGGGAAATTTCCCATCCAAAATGGGAAACTGGACAGCTATGCTTATCCTGTGCTGGCCTCCAGTCTAATTGCAGTCTAACTAATATGGGATGATGGTGGGAAAGAGTGTAAAATACAGGGGTTTGACAGAAATTTCCCGAAACTTGACAGGTATCGGTTTGTAGTCCAGATTTGCTGGCATAGCCCTTAAGAGTCCTGACTTGCCAAGACATTGTTTAATTCCAATATCAGAGCAATAGTTTTTAATGAACTAAATTAAATTGAAACTGTTTTCTGTTGTTAGAGTGATAATTGTTACCAGCCTGTTTTGTTTTTAATAGCTCTTCAATGATGTAGCTCAGAATCTATCGGTAAAATATTTTATCAGTGGACCGGGCGTAGATGAATATCCAGAGGCTGGATTGTTTTCCATTGAGAATGATGCCAATGGACATGTATATGTGCACCGTACCATTGATCGAGAGAAAACTCCCTCCTTCACGGTATTTATGGTTGAGAAAAGCACATAAATGTTTTATATAGTTTCATCCTATATCAGTTGTAATACTTTTGGTCACAACAGTTTGGGGGTATATCCAGTGGAGACCATAGGTTCAGCTTACTTTCTTTAGGGATTGATACGTGTCTGATATTCACCTTCTGGCAAGCTTATAAATCTCCCCAATGTTTGCTGTTTCTTGGCCTATTACATCAACATGGTGCTCCTCCTTGTGGCTTTATCTACAACATTTTTCATCATTGTGTTTGATTTGGATTTGCTTTTTATCTCTCTTTGAAATAATAGCCCTATTGCAGTGATGCCAGCCTTAGCACTCCAGGTGTTCTCAGACTTCAATTCCCAGAAGCTCTGATCAGCAGGAGTGGTGACTTGGGCTTCTGGGAATTGAAGTCCAAGAACACCTGGATTGCCAAGGTTGACCATCATTGCCCTTTTGTGTGCATGTTACTGGCTTCTAAAGTTATGAGGGGGGGCAGGGAGCATATAAGGAACTTATATAGAAAGCTGGAACATTTCAGTAGTGGAATGTTAGTGAAGGTGAATTCTCTTAATTCCTGTTCATATACATTTTTAATGTGTAGTAGTACACAATTTGTTTGCTTTTAGTGCCTAATCATTTTTACTGTGGATAGCTTTTTATGCTAGCTCTCTCTCTTTTAAAAAAAGGCACGTGTTTGCAAAGATGGACATGAAATTTCCAAATCTGTTGCTTTTATGGTTCATGAGTCATAGGAAATAACATGAACTTGCTGGAGTTTATTATAAGTGTGTGCTAAATCTGAAATGTCTGAAATAAAGTCAATTCCTGCTTTAATTTTAAAATGCAAAGCAATTTGTTTATGTGATGTAATGATGATCAGGCTTCTTGTCTCTGCCATAATGCCAACTAAGCAGCAAGTTGTTTTAGAAATGATAGAATTACATTACCAGATTCTGACTTTGTTTTCTTAATTATTGTCCACTATTCAGATAATCTTTGATGTTGCAAATAGAAAGACTGGGGAAATAGTGGATAGATCTCTCTTCTTTAATGTTAAAATCAATGATATAAATGATAATGCACCTGAATTTCCCAAGAAGGAATTTAATATCACTATGCCAGAAAAACAAAGTAGAGGTAAGTTTTCTTATGATTATGTGTAACATAAAATGGGAAGTGTTAGGTCACCCCAATATTTTTTCTTGTGTGATTGATTTTCATTTTGTATTGATTGTACATATTGCTTTGGTTGATTGAAAGCTATTGTGGTGCCTTAGATCAGCACTCAGGAAATCTGGGTTCAAATCACAGCTCAGTCATGGAAATACAGTTGGTGGGATGACAATGGTAAACATTGTCATTTATTTTAATACAGTCATTGTAAGTCTGAACATGTCATGCACTTTAATACAGTTATCATAAGTCTGAAGCAACACAAAGGCATTTTTATTTATTTCATTTATTTATACTATGTTTTATATAACTCCTTCCTCACCCTAGGGCGACCCAAAGCAGTTTACAGTCACAAATAGTATAAAATATAGATAGTGTATAATACAAAATACAATGCAAAATATAAATATAAATACAAATACAGAGTGCGGGCTCAACGTTCCCAACAAAGCCCTAGGCTCAATGTCGAGGATGGGCCCCCAGGGCTCAACGTCATGAGTGGAGTGCAGATGGAGGCTGGGCTCCACATCTCCAAGCCAATGGCATGGGCTCTGGGGAGAGGCAGCAAGTCCTCGGTGGCAGCAGCGGCGATGGCTTTTCAAGCCCTCCTAGCGGGGATTGGAGGGCGACGGTGGCAGCCACACCTGCCTCCCATCCCCGGGCAAGAACAATAAATTTTATTTTATGTGGATATTATGTCCTTTATTATTGTTATATACTGCTTCAAAATGTTTAAACCCAAGTGATGTATAGCTACTTATAAACAGGGATGTGTAGGTTAAAATGTTCATATTTGTTTCATTTTTAATTCTTTTGGGATGCCTCTTTTGTTTTGTGTTTTTCATGTGCCAATCCTTACATTTAACATGAAAGAGAAGGCCTCTTTTGGGTTTTTTTGTTTCAGGATTCCCGTTTATATTTCTAGTACTCAAAAAGACCTAAAATAATTTAAAAGCTACTTGAAAAAACCAGACAAGGAAACAGAGAATCAATTTACTTTGATAAAAGGCCTCAGAAATTAAAATAACAATTAAAAAAACCAAACCACCAAGAAATGGAACTTTAACAGAATAAATACACAACCAAATAAAAAATTAAAAAATACATCAAGACAGGGAAAGCACCCCTCCACCACACCACCACACACAGAGAAACACATAGACAGGGGAGAAGTAACAATTATTTTTAAAAAGACAGTCCTCTCTCCCAAAAAGCAAGAAAAGAAATAAGCAAATAAGGGAAAAATATAATCAAAGTCTACATCTAAGCCAAAACTGCTAGAATATGAGAAAACGTCTCTCCACACTACCATGTGATCTCTTTTTTTATTTTATATGACTCCAGCAGCCAGGATAGGTAGGTGGCAACAAAAAAAATCTAAGAAAGAAAATGACCAAACTATCTACCTGCCAACACCAACCCCCCCCCCCCCAAAAAAAAAAACAACACCCAGCCAAAAGAGGAGAAAATCACTAAATAATTGGAAGGAGGGGAGGAGGATCTAAATACATAAACTCAGGAAAAGCCTACAAAGCAAAAGACTCATTACTGGGTTCTAGGTCGTTCTGTTGATTCAACCAACGTTCTCCCTCTCCCTGGATGCTCTGATTGGCTGCTGATAGCCTTCACTGGTGACATCATCTTTGCAGTAACTCTGGCAGTACTGTTGGATGAATTTATGAGGTCATTTGACATACAAAGGGTGAAAGAAAGGTTAAAGGGTAAAAGAAAGATTTTGGCATAAAAAGAGGGAAAGAAAGATGACTCTAAAGACGAAAATACAAAAGAATATAAAGTTTCATGTTTCTCTCATTTGTTAACATGAATCATTAATGCTTTAGAATACCACAGAACAAAAACACTGCAGCACTTTAAAGACTAACTGCTATATTTTTAATGTGAGCTTTTGTGGATCAAGTCCACTTCATCAGACATAGGAGTGGACTTGATCCACGAAACCTCATGTTAAAAATTTAGCAGTTAGTCTTTAAAGTGCTGTAGTGTTTTTGTGTTTGTTTGTTTTGTTTTCTGATATGCCTGAAACACAGACTAACATGGTTACTATTCAAAAAATTCGGCTTTAGAATATGTTCCCTTTTTGGTACTAATGAAAGAACACGAAAATTAAAATAAATATCCTCTTTTATGTCTTTTCTTTTCTGTTTACATGAACACACCATCCTTACTTTCAAATGAATAAGAATTTTCTATTTATGAACAGGGGCTTACCATTGTTTTGGGGGAATTAGTGTAAATGACTAACATGAATGCTCTGCTATCATTAAAGCCCTTTCTCATCCCATGTCTATGGTTCCATGAGTGATAAAAAGGTCAGATGGTCCAGCGAATCCATTACATGCAGAAAGTTCAGGGTTCAATCCCTAGTACTTCCAGTTGGGTCTGAGAAAGGATAAATTGGAATGGCACATGTTTAGGGTGTCATTTTGTGTGACAAAACGTATTCCTCAAAAAGTGGAATTATGAGGAAGCAGTCTATTCTAGACAACTGTGCTGAAATATGGAATAGAAAATCAAACCATAAATGCTCTACATCTTATTTTCATTTGCAGGGGATCTAGTTTTCAATGTCACAGCCTTTGACAAGGATGAAGAAGGCACCGAGAACTCCCATGTGACATATTATTTGGTTTCACAGACTCCTGGGTCAAAAAAACCTGCCTTCACAATTGACTCCTCCACTGGGCAGATACAAAGTACAGGATGCACCAGTTATGAGGTTCAACACTTGTAAATAAACTCTGGATTGATGTTTGTATCATTGATGTTTGTCAGTATAAGTTGCTTTGTCAGTAGGCTCCTGTATAGAGAAAGGGTTGAAAAAGTTATCTAGTCTAGTTGCTTGCCAGTAGATAATCCACAGTTTCTTGCCAGTAGAGAATCTACAGCTGAACTATCTTTGAGTTAGCTATCTATCATAACTATCTATCATGTTTTATCCAGCCCTTGTTTCAGAAACTCCAAAGTATAGAATCTACCACCTTCTGGTGTAGTCTGTTCTATGCAGTTTCAGGCTTCTGACTTTTTCCCTGTGACATCAGTGTGTTAAATGTAATCCCTTGTGTTGAGTACTTCCTCTAGTTGTCTGTCAATACCAACAATCTCAAGTTCTATTCTTCGAAAAGATAGGGTGAATGAATATGGGTCAAATGTTGCCCTTAGGCCAAGGAAAACTGGTTCAGCTTGGCCGTTTTAGTATAGCATTGTGGGATGATATTTCACTCTTACTTTTGGCCTACTTGACAGAAATGTAAGAATAAAGTGGAGGGAACAAGTAGGTTGTGGTTGTGTGTGATCTTGTTGTCTCCAACCAACAGAGACCCTATGAATGAGAGATCTCCAAAATCTCCTGAACTCAATGGGCATGTTCAACTCCTGCAAATTCAAGTTTTTGGTTTCCTTTAGAGAGTCAATCCATCTCATTTTTGGTCTTCCTCTTTTCCTGTGGCCTTCCACCTTTGCCAGTATTATTGTGGCTAGGCATAAATTTTTCAAAATGATGTACCTGTGGAAGTGAATAAAGTACAGCATACACACTTTATCTTACTGGTTTATTGATTAGTACAACCATATCCAGCTTTTTTCTTGAATGCATCCAATGAAGCATGCATAGCATTTTCTCCTCTCTTTATCTTATGTGGTAGGTCAGAATGAGACAACTGTAAATGGCTTAAAGTCATTCAGGAAATGTCATGGTGGCTGTAAACAGCTAAAGACTCTCATAGAAGTCAATAAAGCAAATGGCTACCTTGAAAGAAGTTAGCCACTGAAACTGCATTTTAAAAATCTGGATTCTGATGGATTCCGACTTATCATAATGAGAGATTTGACATTCTGCAAATTCATCTTTCCTGACTAAGGAACTTGCAGTAGAGTTCCAGAAATCAGATTGATACAATTCAACATATACAAAAGTAATGTTTTAATATTTTCATTTGTTTTATAGGCTGCTCGTGCTGTTATACTTTTGATCCAGGCTGCAGACCACGGGTCTCCACAACGCTCATCAACAGCAACAGTAAATATTGCTGTGGAAGATTCAAACAATAACAAGCCTACATTTCCTCAGGAAGAAGTAAGAATGGGGTGTGGGTGAGAAATGGAAAGGTTCACCCTGCATGAAGAGCCTATTAAGAAATTATATCCCCTGGAGTGTGATACCCCCACAGCTCAATTACTTTTATTAGAGATATGAGAGGTAGAGGTTTGGCTAGACCAGTGTTTCTCTTCCTTGGCTAAAACAGGAGTTCTCACCTTTTTAAAGCTGGGTCACGCTCCCTCAGACAGCTTCAGGGGTCGGACGGACATTTTGCCCTTCCTCCACCACATGACACTTCCTAGTGTGGTGGAGGTGGTGGTGGGCAAAATGAAATGGTGCCGAGGGCTGCATCTGGCCCATGGGCCACAGGTTGACAATCTCTGGGCTAGAAAAATGCATGGGAGCCATTTAAGTGCAGAAGTAAATATCAGCTACAATTGGAGTACTATCAGAATGGAGGGCTAAGTCTGCTCCACTCCCACCTATCCCCACCTCCATCTTGGCCTTTTGAATCCACTCCTCTTCTGCCTGCATGAGTTCTGTTTTTGCTGGCAATATGAGTTCAATCCTGACAAGCCCTAGGCTGTTTAACCTACCATTCTTCTGAGGTTGTAAAACGAGTACCTGGTTTGTTGGGGACAAAAGTGCCACTTACACTGAGAACCACCCAGAGAGCGCTCTAAGTGTCAAGGGGCAGTATATAAGTTTTATTGTTAAGGCCCTTGGTGGTTTAGTATTTAAGACTCTGAGCTTGACAACCAAAAGGTTGGCAGATCAGCAGTTCGACACCCGAGTGCTGCGCGATGGTGTGAGTTCCCGTCATCTGTTCCAGCTCCTGCCAACCTAGCAGTTTGAAAGCAAGAAATTGCAAGTAGTTAAGCAGGTATCACTTCAATGGGAAAGGTAATAGCATTCTCTGCACTTTGGCATCTAGTCATGACTGCCACATGACCATTGAAATGTCTTCAGATGCAGAAAGCGCTGGCTCTTTGTCTATAAAAGGAGATTAGCACTACCCCCTAGACTAGAGTCAGATACATACCTGTCAAGTATCCCAGATTGCCCAGGAAATCTCATATTTCTCTGCGCGTTCACCCCTTTCCTGCCGCCGTCCTGTATTTGAACGGTGGGGAAAAGGGTTACTGTGCATGCGTGCCCATCGCCCATGGACTCTGCGCATGCGCAAAGGGGTTCTTCACATGCACAAAGGAGTTGTTACTGTGTATGCGCAGTATGGTCAGATATGACTGACCAGGTATGGTCAGATATGACTGGCTTTCGAGCAAGGAAGACCTTTATCGTACTGTTACTATGCTTGATCATGTGATAGACTGGCTGGATACTGCTTCTGATTTATCTAGATGTCCCTTTTCTATTTTCCAAGTACCATATAGATGTTCCTGAAGGCAAAACAGAACGTGATATCCTACGCCTCCCTGTGGAAGACAAAGATTCTCCAAACACACCTGCCTGGAGAGCAAAGTATAAGATAGTGAAAGGAAATGAAAAAGGGAACTTCTTCATTGAGACAGATCCTAAGAGCAATGAAGGGATGTTAAGCATTGTGAAGGTAAAGTAGTTGAGCAGATGTTTTGAGAATTATTCAGTGGCATAGGTTGAGAATGGCCTGTTAGTTTAGATTTAGACAATTAATTTCTTTCCCACCTTTCTCCTTGAACTGAGATATAAGGTGGCATGTGTCAAATATAGGTAGAATGTAAAACGTGTTAATGTTAAACTGCAAATAAAGGCTACTTTAAACAACAGTATTCATTACAGAGGGATTGCAGTGGCTCAGTGATTAAGACACTGAACTTGACAACTGGAAGGTTGGTAGGTCAGCAGTTTGAGACCTGAGTGCTGCACGACCGAGTGAGTTTCTGTCTCTTAGACTGCCAACCTAGCAGTTCAAAAGCAAGAAATCGCAAGTAGATAAATAGGTATTACTTTGGTGGGAAGGTAAACAGTGTTCCATGCACCCTGGTTTCTAATCATGTCTGCCACATGTCCATGGAAATGTCTGCAGATGCAGATAGTGCTGGCTCTTTGGCTATAAACAGAGATGAGCACTGAACCCTACAGTTGGAAACGACCGGCTTTTGAGCAAGGGCGACCTTTACTATTCATTACAGGAAGAACATAAGGCTAAGGCTTGGACTTCATGTGAGCTCCATTGCACAAGCTGAAGATCACCTTGCTTGGATTCAGAGAGGCTTATCTTTGTGTAAGCTTTGGAAAAGCCCCACCATTTGTTGAGTGGAGGGTTGTGAGCCTACTACAGAACTCTTGAACTATGACCTCAGGCCAAAAACTAACTGCTAGCTCAAATAGGATTAGACTAATTGCATCAATGAGATTTAAAACAGTGTTGGCTTATTATTTAACAAGCAGATCAGAGAAATCTATTCTACTTGATGAGTAACAACTGGATTTAGACTGTTAAATTGAAAACTAATTCTAAAACCCTTTAATGAAAATATTAGGGTGGAACTTTCAGGATCCTTAGACAAGTCAGTAATGGGGAAGGATTAGATTAGAGCTACAATCTAATTGCAGCTGGGGAACCATCTTTTCCCCATCTCTGTTTTATAGTATAGCCTTCTGCAACTCAGTGTTCTGTAGGTGTGATGAACTACCAGTGCTATAATTTCTAATCACCACAATCTGTTAGCTCTTCTGGCAAGGGACTGTAAAAGTTACACTAAAAACAGATTTGGAGGGCATGGCTGCAGTTTGTCAGAATTTGATAGTTTAAGATTTGTTGCTGTTGTTGCAGAGTTTTGAATTTCAGATAAAATTTCCCTTAGCTGTACAGTAGAAGTATAGAGACCTGCAGAGGAGAATAACTATAAGTCTTCCAGAGTCCATCCCTTTCTCATTCTAGCACTTAAAATCTGATTAACTCACACTCAGCCATTTCTAGGAGAAAGAGAATTGGTTTTCTTTACTTACAGTTACTTGGAATTACACACGTTTGCATGCTGCTTTCTTGACTGCATGCGTGCTGGCAACCGAACAAATCAACATCAGCAAATAGATGACAGCAACTGCCAAAGGGAGAGAATGAACTCAGAGTAGAGAGAGGTGGGACTTTCTTTGAATTTAGAGCAGGGGAATTGATTAGTGTAGCCCAGAAATGTATGTCTCAGTTATTCTATCTATAGGCAGCATGGAAGATTGTTTTTTTTTAAACCAATAGGTATTGTCACTTTTTTCCAGCCTTTGGCCTATGATGGCAACTCTGGGGAGAAACTTGTGATTTCAGTAGAGAACGAAGAGGATTTCTTTGTCTGTGAACGAGGCTTGGCGAAGACTCCTTCTTCTCCAACATACTCCAAGGCACGTGTGAACGTTAATGTGATTGACCAAAATGATGCCCCCCAGTTTAGCCCATCAGTCCTTGTTCTTCAGAAAGAAGAAGGGATCACACCTGGGGTCAAGATTGGACAATATATAGCTAAAGACCCTGACGCAACTCACCACATTGTAAGGTAGGCAGCTGCATGTAATAAATCTCCTGCAAAGATCCCTGATTTGTATTGTTTCTTGTGAAAAATTTGCTTCCGATTCTACTTGATCAAGAGCTACACTCTTTGAATAATTAGATCATAAGAACATATAAGAACATAAGAACAGCCTTGCTGGAACAGGCCACAGCCCATCCAGTCCAGCATTCTGTCTCACACAGTGGCTCACCATTTCCTTCAGGGTATTCCCAAGCAGATGCCTTCACCTGCTTAGGATTCCCTGGAAATGATATTGAGAGATATCCTGCCTATCTCTCCAACCCGGAGGTTGTCCTTAAGTATCCATAATTATAGCCATTGATACTCTTGTCCTCCATGAACTTGTCTAATCCTTTCTTAAAGCTGTCAAGACTGACAGCTGTCACCACTTCTTCTGGCAGGGAGTTCCATAGACCAGTAATCCTCTGGGTGAAAAAGTACTTTCTCTTATTTGTTTGAGAACTAGTACCCAAAAGTTTCATGGAGTGTCCCCTAGTTCTAGTGTTATGCGATATGGAAAACAGTTTTTCCTTATCTACTTTGTCCACACCGTGCATGATTTTATAAACTTCAATCAGGTCACCTCTTAGACGTCGTCGTTCAAGAGTGAAGAGGCCCAACCGTTGCAGCCTCAGATGGTAAGGAAGGTGTTCCAGTCCCCTAATCATTCTGGTTGCCCTCCTCTGCACTTTTTCCAGCTCCATAATATCCTTCTGGAGGTATGGCGACCAGAACTGTACACAGTATTCCAGATGGGGCCTCACCATAGATTTATAAAGAGGCAAAATGACACTTGCTGACTTATTTTCTATACCCTTCCTAATGATCCCTAGCATTGAGTTTGCTTTTTTCACTGCTGAGGCACACTGGGTTGACACCTTCATTGAGTTGTCCACCAGGACACCAAGGTCCCTTTCCTGGTTTGTCGCAGAGAGTTCAGACCCCATCAGTTTATAAGTGTAATTGGGGTTCTTAATGTTCATAATGTTTACTGTTGTGATACCCCAAGAGAGAGAATCCATATTCCAGGCAATCTTGTCACACTATCTTTTACATCATGAGTACTAAAAGAACACACTCTTAGAGGCTTTCAGGTGCATCTTACAGAAATAAAATCCTGAGGAAGCTGCATGTGAAAGATTGATTATACCGGAACAGTCTTGATTTACTTTGGATTGAGTTTGTGAGTTTTGCCCCGAACCATTATACCTGTTTGGATTTATTCCTACATGTTGCAGAGACTTTTGAAGATTTATTTTGGACTGAACCTTAAGATCACTTTGATTGAATTACCTTTATTTGGACTGGTTTGCATATACAGTAGACCCTCCCATAATGACATCGCTTGGTTCCCCAAGTAGCGTTGTTAGGCAGAAAATGTCATTATGCGGTTTCCTATGGGAGATCTCCCACAGAATGTAAAAAACCCCCGTCATTATTCGCACAAAGATGGTAAAAACCCATCGTTATTCGAATAACGTTTTTGTCGTTGTGCGGGAGATCACGTGGGGGCATCGGTAGCGTCATTAATCAAAAATGATGCTATTCAAATGCGTCATTCAGTGTATTCTAAAAGACTTAAGAAGAATACTGTTTTCATTGAAGTTTTGTATGAAGTTAATATAGTATATTATTTTTGGATCATCTGAAGTTAAGATTTTTACATAGTTATTATTATTGAATTTTGAAGGACTTTATACCATTGAGTAAAAATTTTCACAATTTCAATAAGGCTCTTGGATTTTCTACAAACGTTTTTGCTTTTTCCTTGCTTCTTACACCGTTTGTATTTTATAAGCCAATTTGCCAGCAACCTATTTCTGCTTTCACTCTGTGGGACCAATCTGACAACGAGAAATCCCCCCCCCCCGGACATTTTAGGGGTTGGGAAGCAAACCTTATGCTTAGCTACTTACAATGTTTTAAAATCAATCATACGTAAAACTCCTAATTTCCTCTTCAAGATACAAAATAGCATCTGATCCAGCAGGCTGGGTCACTGTTGACGAAAACTCTGGGATTGTGAAGACGGCGAAAACACTTGATAGGGAATCTCCTCATACAAACAACAGTGTCTACACTATTGTGATTCATGCCATCGATGATGGTAGGTTTCTTCTCAAATGGCTGTGGCAAAGTGTCATAAATTTGCTTGTGTGTGTGTGGTTTTTTTTTTGTTGTTGTTGCAAACTCTGGATATGGCGGGAAGTTTTGTATCCTTCCATGCCTATCCAAATGAAATACAACTCCAGAATAGGCTTCCCCCCCATTTCCTAAACAATATATATTGTCCACTGTTTTCTGCTTTCTTCTACAATTCTTACTGCACATGTTCAACAATAGTGTACCCTCATTCTTCTTGATATGATGGGCTCCAGTTATACCAGTCCTTCACAAAGATGTCAAGCAGGGGGCAGCTCTCAGTGTGTAGGTAATGTGCCACATTCAACTCCATGGATCACATATTGTGAATACTATGGGTGCATTGCTATGGGTGCAATGATACACCCATGGTATGTCATTCTCCTGTGACTTGAATAAGGTGTGGCAGCATGGGGAAGGAAGAAGCATGTCAAAAATGTGTTGAAAAGCTGCCCGAAAACTGTGCCCCAGTCATCAACCCTGCCCTAACCCCAGATATGAACTTTGACTTATGGTCTCTGTCTCCCTTGAAAGCATGCAAAACATGTTGAGCTTAAATGATATGTTTGCATAAGATTTGACCCCCAGAGAAGAATGGTTTGAGTTTGCTGAGGAGGTCAAATAACTTAAGCTGATAGCTGAAATCCATTTCCTTCTTGCTGAAGCCATGCTTTGTTATTTAGCTTTAGTCTTATGGTTTTTTTAAAAAATCACATTGCTGTGTTTCCTCTACAGGTGTTCCACCACTAACTGGAACGGGCACCATTCAGCTTTACATAGCCGATCTTAATGACAATGCTCCAGTTCTGGTTACACCATTTTTGGTCACCTGCAATGGAAAAGACAAAGGCCCTTTTCTTCTAAAGGCAGAGGACAAAGATTCTGATCCTTATGCAGAGCCCTTTACATTCCATCTACCAGAGTCCTCAGGGAATAGTCAACATTTTTGGAGTCTGGGAAGGAGCTTTGGTAAGTTCCCTCTAAGTTGGCTGTCCTTTGATTTAATCACTGGACAACATGGCTTTCTTCAGCCATCCTCCCACCTTAAACTATAGCTGACGGGTATGGCACTTGTCTTCCATGCAGAAGGCCTTGGGTTCAATTCTGAAACATTTTTAAGGACTAAGACGGAATCCGGTGTGAACTCCAGGGAGCTGCAACAAGTCAAGGAGATAAACATTGATCTCAGTGCCGTCTGTGCAGTTCTTTGTGTGAGAGTCAAACCTCCTTCTTGTGCAGTTAAAATCTGCTGCGTAGCTCTGGGAAACCCTCAAGCACAGATTTGCGTGTGGTGTGAGCAAAACTTGTAACCCTGGGAGGCCTGTGACAGTGTGATGTTAGATTTGGCTTAGACATTAGTACAGCACAATAGTTAATTCCTTGATTAATTTGGGAAGGATAACTCATTGTCTTTGGATGCCAGCTTAATACCATAAAAGGATTCATGTAAGTTGATAGATAGAAATACAGTAGAACCTCGGATAAAGTCCAAACTCCGTTCCACAAGTTTGGACTTTATCCAATTTTGGACTTTATCCGAATCAAATGGATGATACATCAGATAACATCAAAAATGGACTTTATCCAAGGTTCCTATACCAAATACCTCAGATAATGTCCATTTTTAAGCGGTTTTGGACTTTATGCGATGCATCACGTGTGCATGAAAACCACAATTTTATCTGAATCGGACATTATCTGAGGTACCACTGCACCTCTTTTTGCATTCTCTGGTTGAGCATCAGATATTTTCCAAGCCCAGCTGCCCTGAGATTGGAAGAACATGGAAAGAAGCAAGGTCAATAAGATGAGGTCTTGTCTCCAGAGGTTAAACGTTGTCTCTGGAATGTTAAACACATGATGCGCAGCAAGGATGCAGTCCCGAAAAGGGCTCTAAAGGAAGGTGTGGGCAGAGGAAGCTGGTAGTGACTGGCAAGAGACGCTGATGCCAGAACTGCCTACAATATGCAGTAAATAGCTTGGGTACAACAAGATCAACTATTCCCAACCATGATTGGAGAGTTAGAGAGCAGAAAGAATTCAGCTACAATGCATTGGATCAGGAGAGCAAGGGAAGGAATGAGGTAGGAGTGACTATCTACCTTGAGTCCATGACTTCTTCTCTTTTGCCGTAATCCAAGAAAGCTGTGGCCTTCCAGATGGGTTGGTCAACATTTTCCTGGAATAACAGCCAGCAGAGCCAAGAGTGTGGGAGTTGCAGTAAAAAAAACATCTGCCTTAGAGGGACAGGAAGAATAAAGACAAGAAGGAGAGATGGGAGGAAGCCAGCCCACCATAGTACAGCAATTGTTGCAAGGTGTACACAAAGAATCTCACAAGTATATGCCTAAATAAAGAGTCACGATCAGTGGTATACTGCTCCAGGTTCCCACCGGATCCCGGGAACCGGTAGCGGAAATTTCCCCAGGCCATGCCCACTTGGCCGACCACACCCACCTCCCTACCCCAGGCCATGGTATGGCCGGCCAAGTGGATGTGGCCCACAGAGTTAGCCATGCCCACAGAGTTAGCCACACCCGTGGTGGGGGTAGTAATTTTTTTTTGAAGTGTGTCACTGGTCACGGTGCATTATCTGCAAGATGCCTCCATGTATTCCAGTCCAGGAGAAGCTTTCCAGGTAAGGCAGATATGAAATCTATGGGGCCCATTCAAGTGACGACTCTGTTTTCACTTTGGTCTTTATTTTTCTGGATTAGGAAACAAGCATGGTGGTGTTAGTGTTAGCAAGCACATAGAGGTAATAACCTAATGTATCTTTTCTCTCTCTCTCTTTAGGTGATTCAGTCGAGCTCTTCATGTTGGAAAGCCTGTCGCCCGGCAATTATTCCCTGCCTCTCCATATTTCAGACAAGCAGGGTTTTTCCAAGGAGCAGACCCTGCATGTCAAGGTGTGTTCCTGCCAAGATGGAATCACATGTGAAGAGAAGGTTGCGTTGGCTGTCCCGTCTGTAGGTCTTGGAGGAGGAGCAGTCGGAGCAATCGTGGCTGCATTTCTCTTATTGATACGTGAGTAGTGGCACTGGTTCTGTGTTTTGCTTAACTGCAGAAAATACCTATGAGTTCTGTATACATGGCCCAAACCTCCATTTTTTCTATTCTACAGCAACTGATTTTTAACCACTGCCTCATTTTAGCTCAGAATGTAGGTACAGTATATGCAGATCTGTGCTTTTAGACTACAGCTTCCACGGTTCCCTAAGCAGCATCTGTCATAGAAGTCATAGTCCAGGAAACACAGATATGCCCACCTCTCATTCAGAATGCTAGCTTTAACCTTTTGAAAGCTATTAAGGATTTGAGCTGCCTGCAAGACACCCGTCCGATGCATATCTATCATTTGTCATTGGAAACAACATTTGAGGACCTGTTCTGTATCTTCTAATATTTCTATCAACTTCAACAAGTGAGCACAGGTGACAAGGGCTTTTCAGTTGTGGGGTACCTTGGGTTTCTATCATGTCTGATCATTTATTTAGTTTTGATGTATTACTTTTTTTACTATTTGTAAGCTGCCTAGAGTAGTCTTCTTACCATATGGGTAGGATATAAACGTGACTGACTGAGTGACTGAATGAATGAACATACCCTTATTATGCCAACTGCTAGAGAGACTCACCTCTGTAGCACTAGAAGAAGAGCCTTTTCGGTATCCACTCCAGCCCTATGGAACCTCCTGCCTGTTGAACTGCATCTCCAGACGGAGCTGCTGCCCTTCAGGAAAGAGCTGAAAACTTGGCTGGCATGGCAGGTTGTGGGGAGGTGGAGAGGGAGCACCCCCCCCCGGCTCATTTAGAGCAGGATCACTCATGTTTTAAAAAGTTTTTAACTAGATTTTTAATTGGTGTGGGTGGCAGGTAGTTTTTCAGTGTTTTTAGGAATTTTAAGGGTTTCTATAGTTTAAACTTTGGGGATTTTATGTACGCTGCCTAGAGTTGCGTGTTGATTGGGGTGACTATATAAATTGAATAAATAAATAAATATTATGAAAATACCTCTTCATAAATACATAACTAGATTAAATGAAGGGGAACTAAACAAAAAAGTATGGTCTTGAAAACCTAACACATAAACATAACCATAAGCAAATGAAATGGTTTAGTTCAGTAGGATCATAGGAGAATGTTAGAACCAGATAGATTATATATTTAAACAATAAATGACGTGAAAAATATTTAAACAATAAATGACGTGAAAATGCTGCAAACAAGGCAGCACAGGTTCAAAGTAAGTACAGTAAATGGCTGAAGGAGCAATCTGGTTATCCAAGCGTACGATATGGTGTTTGAGAACAGAAAATCAATTAAGTCACCAAAATGTCCATGGAGAGAGTTACAATTTAGGAACATGATATCACTTAAGAATGATGAAGTCATGTAGATCAGTGATGGTGAACCTTGGCACTCCAGCTCTTCTTGGACTTCAATTCTCAGAAGCCCAAGTCAGCACTCCTGCTTACCAGGGCTTCTGGGAATGGAAGTTCATGAACACCTGGAGTGCCAAGGTTAGCCATCACTTATGTAGATTGTAGAAGAGGCTGATTTTCAAATAATTGACAAGGCAGATGAAGAGTGGAATGTGATTGTCCCAAAAAGAAACACACTGTTTTACTAAAGTTCTCAAAATCTATAAGAGAAAGGCGAATCCTAAAATCAAATACAAATCCTAAAATAAAATAAAATATCTGAGGAGTAAGTGGACATTTCCTTCTTGCCATGGGCTGGAGTCCCTGTAAAATTCTATGAATGAAGCAACATGATGATGCAACAGAAGCTGTACCTGAACACATTCTTTCTGTGCAGAGATTCTGCTAAAAATTTAGCTGATGTTGTAAAGAAAAAGATTATTAAAAGCTAAAGGTAACATCTTTTCATTTTTTCTGCACAGTGGGATTGGTTCTTCTGCTGTGGTGCTCCATGGCCTCAGATAAAGGGAAAGGCCAACCCTTCATCCCATACGAAACAGGAAACCAGTCTCTGATCCAGTACAATGAGGAGAGCAAACAAGTTTTGTCTCAGGTGCGGAGTCATAACTGAAAATGGATGTGATTTGAAGTCACTGACAGTTGGGGAGAAAAGAGACAGCTAATTTGCACAAACTCTCTTAAATTTAACATGGTTTAAAATGGTTCAAAGGGGACTTTTGATGTCTTAATTTAAGATGTTCGATTAAAACCTGTTTCTCTGCTGTCCTGTTTAGGACGTGCCCGATGTGAGACTTGCTGGGACATCACCTCTAGATTATGCCCCAATTTCAAAAGAAGAAAATCACACTGTTAAGGTAATTGCAGGACTTGATCCTGGAAAATGGCTTTCTGTTAACTGACTTTAATGTTGTCCAGCCTCTAGTAGGGAAGGAAACAAGAGTGAAGGGTCTTTCTACTTTTATAGCCAGGCAAGTGGAGATTTTTCTGAATTCACTTTCCCAGAATCTCCAAGCCACCATGGTAGCCATGCTAACTGGAGATTCTATGATTTAAAATCCAAAATTGGACCCCATCTCTTAAATGCTAGAAGTAAGACCCCAGCATCCCAATCCTAGGTAAAGGTCTTCCTCATGTTGAGGCAGTTTTCAGAAATACAGCTTTTTTCTGTTTTGTTTCGGCATACATTGCAAATTTAAAACCAAAAGAGTATTGACACTTTAAAGACTAAAGGATCTAGTTCAGTGTGCCTTTTTATGTGTGAAAGCTGGTGATGAATATGTAGACAATCCTCTACTATGAGAATAGAAAAACATTGGACCTTCAGATGTGGTAGACCTCAATTCCAGAATCCCTTTCTGATGCTGTGTGGAGCCTGTTGGGAGTTGAAGTCCAAAAGCATAGAAAGCCAAAGGCACCCGTTCCTGACCATATTGTTTACTATTATGTTAGTTTTGTTTATCTGATTTGATAACCACCATCTCTTGATGGTTACCTTTCTGCAGGGTCCCAAGGCAGCTTGCAAAAAAAGAGAGATGAAATTATACTGAAATGTAAAATCCACCACAGTGCAACAGAGCAGAAAGGAAGCTGTGAATTGAATTCAAACCAAAGGTTGAAAGGCTGTCCTCAGGGATTGCATTGCTAGTCCAGGGATATACCATCTCTACCAATGGAGGTTTCATTTGCATCCCTAAGGCAAAGAGCAGACGCATGTATAAATAGGCAGCTTCAGCTGAAGGATTTCGATAGATGACTCACAGCTTCCAATGCTTTAAGAAATAAGGAGTATGTTCTTTTCTTTTGTTCACTATGTAAATCTGAGTCGCAACTATTTATTTTTCTTGCCTCAGTAGAACTCCCTAATCTATGTGTCAGGCATGTTCCCCACTTGAATACTGTACTGGTATTTTCATTGACGTGAGTAGATTCTTGCCAGCCTCATTAGGTAGAAGGAGATTGCTCTAGCAGTCACCATATCTCCACTGGCAAGAAAAACCAGGAAACTGTTAATATTTGTTGATTTTTTTTAACTGCCAAAAAGCAGGATAGGTATCTGTGTGGTTGCTAAAGTGAATTGTCTTGGGAGTTGGGTATGAATGATCCACTGAGAAATGGGCTGGGGGGGGAACGGAGAGGGCTAGACATCTTTTGCTACCACGTGTCAAAGGGCAAAATATCTGTTTCCCTTTAGACCTGCAGAGGAACTTCAGGAAGGAGAGAATTCTACACTAAAGGTTCTTGAGCAGGAGTTCTCATCCTTTTAAAGCCAGGGGCCGAGTCACGTTCCTTCAGACAGCTTTGGGGACCATCCAACCATTTTGTCATTTCTCCACCACATGGCACTTCCTGGTGTGGTGGAGGTGGTGGTGGGCCACACAAAATGGTGTCACAGGCTGCATCAGGCCCATGGGCCACAGGTTGAGAATCCCTGTTCTTGAGGCTTACATACTTCTAAGGTCCTAATGTATTTCAAGTATTTTAACTTTATGATGACTGGCTTTAAGGGGAGGGTTTTGAAAAAACTATGCAGACTGTAACTGGGTTCTTTGATTAAATTCTAAGGGTAATATTAAATACTGTACCTGCAAATTTTTCTCATCTTACTGTATGATTCCTCAGTCCCATATATCAATATAAATGGCAATTGGACTTATATGCCACCCCATAGTGCTTAGTGCACTCCCTGGGCAGTTCACAAGGTAATTAGCATTTTGCCCCCAACACACTGAGTACTTATTTTATCGACCTTGTAAGGATGGAAGGCTGAGTCGAAGATCAAACTCATGTCAGCAGTTTTGGCTGACATACAGCAGTTTAATTATTATGCCAACAGGGCTTTTCAGGGCTCTACATGGTAGCAAAACCCATGCTTTTCCAAGAAGCATTCACAAAAATGTTTGCTTAACCACTTTGTATTATGCAGTGAATGCATCCCCCCCCTTGCAAAACACAAGGTCTTCTGCACATAGAACAGGCATTTTTTCCCCAAAAATAAGTGCCGGGATGCAGAAAGATACAAAAATCCAGAGGGAGAAAACCTTTTTAATGTTCTTGTTTTCACCAGTAAAAATATAATGAGCAAGGGTTTGCATCTTGCTAGTTTACATATGATGTTTTCTTTCATGCAGGCTACCCTAGGAATAAACCAAGCAAAGCCTCTGGAGATAAGCAACCATCCTAATGGTAGGACCGGGGCACGCCAAATTGTTCAAGAAGACTTCCAGCCTGTCCTTGCCTGGGATCAGGTTAGATTGCCATAAACAGGATGGATTTTATTCCCAACCTACTTCCTGCTCTTATCTCTTGTAATTTGTGACAGAGTTCTTGCTTTGGATGGGTCTCTTGATGAAAAATGGCTGTCTGGGTTCAAGGAGTGTGAGACATTGCCACATACCTCCACTTCCCCACCCCCACCACATGAGTTTCCTTGGATTTAAAGCCAAGGCTCCTGAGTTCTAGTCCACTGAGTTCTAGTCCACAGCCTGCTGGATCTTTCAGCCTCAAACACCAGTCACAAAACAAAATGAGCTAAACGGCATTATCCTAGAACAGGGGTGCCCAAACTGGCCCACAAAGCTCTCGTTGCTCCTGGAAGCGGAAGTAAAATGCACCCGTATGACCAGCTCCCTGAACCCCATGACCGGCCCACAGCCCAAAATATTTGGGCACTTCTGTCCTAGAGAGCAAAGAAGCCTACAGTATATTGTTAATACTCTGATGCCTACATTGGTCAAGAATTCATCTTTTCCAATCATGGGTGATCTCTAATGTACATTTCTAGCCTCGTCATCTATAGCTTGAAGTCTAGGTGGGCAGGACATTTGGACTGATTTTTATGTGGTTTGGGTCCTGATGTTCCTTTTTTAACTCTTTCAGCAGACAACCTTGCTTTCTCAAAGCAGCAAGATGCATTGGGCACAGCCGTATGACAAGGTTCTGGAATCAGTGGGCATAGTTTTAAATCAGGTGAGTAGTATACAGATATGTATGATATCTCAAAGAACTGTGATTACAACAGGTGGCCAGCATTGCTTCCACACCGTCATGGATCACAGCTATTCCATGTATAGTTGAAACTCGGAAAATTAGAATATCGTAAAAATGTTCATTCAGTTCAGGAATGCAACTTAAAAGGTGAAACAAATATATGAGACAGACTCATTACATGCAAAGCGAGATAGTTCAAGCCTTACTTTGTTATAATAGTGATGCTTATGGCTTACAGTTTATGAAAACCTCAACCCCCCAATCTCATGTACCCCATAATCATCACATAATCTCATGTACGCTGTACGCCATGATCATCACAATTATAACGAATTAAGGCATGACATCTCTCGCTTTGCATGTAGTGAGAATATCTCATATATTTGTTTCACCTTTTAAGTGAAATGAATGGACATTTGTATGATATTCTAACTTTCAGAGTTTCACCAGTATAGTTGCCATAGCCAGTTTTGTCACCTGAGAGCTTGGTCTGGTGGCAGGCCTTTTCATACTCATCCTTAAATAAGAGCAACACTGTCAGTCTTCAATGTTTTCCTCAAAGCCTTACCACCCGAGTCGAATGCCCACTGACATTGTCTAACAACTGGGGTTAACTTCATGCCATGATAAGATGGCAGAGTAAGATCTTAAACAAACACTAACATATAAAACAACCTTAAATAAAGGAAATATGGTGACCTTTCTCCAGCTATCTGAAAGTTCTTCTTCTCTCCTCAGAAATGTGAACACATCAGCAACCTAGAGGAGAATCTCGTCTCTTACCTACCTCGTATGTATGCAGAGGAAGGTCCCATGGAAAAACCTGAATCTGTTTGGTCTCTACCTGTTGTATGTGACAGTGACAGCTTACCTCCAGATTTCATGGACACTTTGGGACCCAGGTTTGCCACACTAGGCAGAATCTGCAGCAAGTGATGGACTATGTTATCCACTTGTGGGCAGTTAGGATCCTTCCAGAGTACGCCTTTCACAGAGTGACTGGTTCTATAAACATGCACTGATTTTTCTAGTTGCCGTACAGAAGGAGAGAGTAACTTCTGTTCATTGCTTCCTTTTGGTTGGCTTGTCCTACAATCCAGGCCAGAGAAACTGAAAATTGTGTCTTGTGATACAAAACAAGGATTTTGGTGGGATCTCAGCTTGTGCTTTGGATTCAGCTTGCATGGAATGGTCTCTTCATTTGGACGTGAGATTGTGGCTTCTTTTAAGCAGAGCATGGAAAGCCCTTTTCTTTAGATTGCAGCTCTCAGAAACTGGGAATTAATATTCAGGTTGTGAAAGAGGTAGCTTAAAAAAGAAACTTTTTGAAGATGTACTCTAGAGCTCTGCCTTGTTACCTGTAACATATTGAGTTCTCACAAGAGAAAATGACATCTTTTTAAATCAAGGGGATTTTCAGCAAGATCTGTTCCATGAACTTCTGGGTTTTTATACATGACTGAATAAGTCTTTTTTCAATAAATATATATTTTAAAAGAAGTCCTTTTTATTACTTTGAAATGCTCTTCATGTCATGGAGGAAGGGGAGAATAGCATAGCTGCTAGGCTTACATGTATGTAACTGCTGTGACAGTGTTTCAAGGGATTTTAGCATTTTTATACATAAATAATTTCCATTTCAAGGCTAGTCGGGAGCTTGTGGAGCTTTATCTCAAGGTGGAGACTGGAGAGATAAAATCTGTTTGCAGAAAGTGTCCAGTGCTCAGTACACTTTAATGCTGCAAACATGCTCTCCTTCACTGCCCAAAGCAGATTTTCCACTGTTTTATTTATCCAAAGACCTGGGCCTAGAGAGGAAGAAAAAGGAATCAGCAAGGCCCAGCTCTACTGCTCATTCCATGCAGAGAGGCCCACAGGGGAGGTGAGTAAAGGATCCAGCCCCTCCCTCCCCATCCAAAGACCTGGGCCTAGAGAGGAAGAAAAGGAATCAGCAAGGCCCAGCTCTACTGCTCATTCCATGCAGAGAGGCCCACAGGGGAGGGGAGTAAAGGATCCTGCCCCTCCCTCCCCATCCAAAGACCTGAGCCTGGAGAGGAAGCAAAGGCTTCAGGAAGGCCCAGCTCTACTGCCCATTTGCCATCCAGAGAGGCCCAAGGGGGAGGTGAGTAAAGGATCTTGCCCCTCCCTCCCCATCCAAAGACCTGGGCCAGAGAGAAGGACACTTCCAGAGACCCCCGACCACCCCCAGGAGATACCATCCACAACCACCATCACAGCGAGGCCTGAGCCGGCGCCTTTGACCGACTCCATGCGGCCGAAGAGAGGCAAGAGCTGCTGTGTGCATGCAAAGGATAAGTAATCGAACTGAAATAATATAGTTGACTAAATATAGATGGCTTATGGCAACTGACATAGTGACTGTACAAGAAACTGACTTACATAGAGACTTGATATGGTGGACTTTTTCTTTCTTTCTTTCTTTCCCTTTCATTAATTAGTTCAACTTTTACTTTGATACTATGTGATAAACTGTGATATTGTGCATGATAATACTTTGTTTTAAAACTTTAAACTGTGATAACATGTGTGATGGGAAAAGACTGGCGTAGAGACCGGCAAGGCACGCCACAAAGTCTGCCAAGAGAACCCTATGGACCAAAACAAAAGGCAAAACAAGGGGATGCTCAGCACAGCAGATCTGAAAAGGGGGAGGGATACGAAAGGGGGAGGAGAAATACAGTGTTGCAGGGAACAATACTGCATAGGGACATGGAATGTGAGGTCTATGAATCAAGGAAAACTGGAAGTGGTAAAAAATGAGATTAAAAGAATAAGCATTGACATCTTGGGCATCAGTGAGCTCAAATGGACAGGGATGGGTGAATTCAGCTCTGGAAACCATCATATCTACTACTGCGGGCAAGAAAACCTTAGAAGAAATGGAGTAGCCATAATTGTCAATAAAAGAGTGAGAAAAGCAGTAATGGGATACAATCTCAAAAATGACAGAATGATGTCAGTCAGATTTCAAGGCAAACCTTTCAATGTCACTGTGATCCAAATATACGCACCAACCACTGGTGCAGATGAAGCCACAATGGACCAGTTCTATGAGGACTTACAACACCTCATAGAACAGACACCAAGAAATGATGTCCAAATTATTTTAGGAGACTGGAATGCCAAAGTAGGAAATCAATAAGTGGAGGGAATAACAGGCAAATTTGGTCTTGGAACACAAAATGAAGCAGGGCAAAGATTGATAGAGTTCTGCCAAGAGAACGCACTGGTCATAGCAAACACTCTCTTCCAGCAACACAAGAGGCGACTTTACACATGGACATCACCAGATGGCCAACACCGAAACCAGATTGACTACATACTCTGCAGCCAAAGATGGAGAACCTCCATACAGTCAGCAAAAACAAGACCTGGAGCAGACTGTGGCTCAGATCACAACCTACTGATCGCAAAATTCAGGCTTAGACTAAAGAAAATAGGGAAAACACGGAGACCAGAAAGATATCACCTAGACAGCATCCTAAAGAATACACGGTGGAGGTGATGAACAGATTTAATGGCTTAGACTCGGTAGACAGAGTACCGGAAGAATTATGGACGGAGATGAGGGACATCATGCAGGAAGCAGCAAAGAAAACCATACCAAAAGAAAAGAAGAGTAAGAAAGCAAAGTGGTTGTCTGATGAGGCTCTTAAAATAGCAGAGGAAAGAAGGAACACAAAAGTCAAAGGAGAAAGGAAAAACTACAACCATTTGAACACAGAATTTCAAAGAAAAGCAAGGAGAGATAAGGAAAACTACCTAAAAGAACAGTGCAGAGAAATGGAGGAAAACAACAAAAGAGGCAGAACCAGAGATCTTTTCAAAAAAATTGGGGAAATCAAGGGAACATTTAAAGCAAAAATGACCATGATAAGGGACAAAGACGGAAAGGAGTTAGCTGATGCAGAAGAAATTAAGAAAAGATGGAAAGGGTACACAGAGGAACTTTACAAAAAGGACCTCAACACTCCTGATAATCACAATGATGAAGAAATTGAACTTGAGCCAGACATCCTGGAGAGCAAAGTCATAAAGGCCCTAAAGAGCACTGCAAACAACAAAGCTAGTGGAGATGATGGTATCCCAGTTGAATTTTTCAAACGCTAAAAGATGATGGCGTCAAATTACTGCATTCAATATGCCAGCAGATTTGGAAAACAAAACAGTGGCCACAGGATTGGAAAAGATCAGTATACGTCCCAATCCCAAAAAAGGGCAATGCCAAAGAATGTTCAAATTATCGAAGAATCGCGCTCATCCCACATGCCAGCAAGGTGATGCTCAAGATAATACAGGACAGACTTCAGCAGCATGTGGAGAGAGAATTACCAGAGGTGCAGGCTGGTTTCAGAAGAGGCAGGGGGACTAGAGACCACATCGCCAACATACGCTGGATCATGGAGAAAACAAAGGAATACCAGAAACAAGTTTACTTTTGTTTTATTGACTACACTAAGGCATTTGACTGTGTGGACCACAACAAGATGTGGCAAGTAATTAAAGAGATGGGAATACCAGAGCACCTCATATGCCTCCTGAGAAATCTGTACATGAACCAAGAAGCAACAGTTAGGACAGAACATGGAATAACAGAGTGGTTTGGAATAGGAAAAGGAGTAAGACAAGGCTGCATTTTGTCACCATGCTTATTCAACCTATACACAGAGCACATAATGCGCAGTGCAGGGATGGGGGAATCACAATATGGGATTAAAATCGCTGGGAGAAACATCAATAATCTGAGATATGCAGAGGATACCACCCTAATGGCAGAAAGTGAGGAAGACCTAAAGAATCTCTTGATTGGGCTGAAGGAGGAGAGTGCAAAAGCTGGCTTGAGACTCAATATCAAGAAAACCAAGATAATGGCAAGAGGCCCAATCAGTTCCTGGAAAATAGACGGGGAAGAAGTAGAAGCAGTGACAGATTTTACTTTCTTAGGATCAAAGATCACTGCAGATGGGGATTGCAGCCATGAAATAAAAAGGCGACTGGTTCTTGGGAGACAAGCGATGAGAAACCTGGGGAACATAGTGAAAAGCAGAGACATCACATTGCAAACAAAAATTAGAATAGTCAAAGCAATGGTTTCCCCAGTAGTAATGTATGGATATGAGAGCTGGACAATTAGGAAGGCTGAACGCAGAAGAATAGATGCCTTTGAAATGTGGTGTTGGAGGAAGGTTTTGAGAGTCCCCTGGACAGCGAGGAGAACAAATAGGTCAATCTTAGAAGAAATTAACCCTGACTGCTCATTGGAAGGTCAATGTATCCCTCAATGATATGAAAATATTAGAACAGCTAGCATTGGATCCTGATATTATCATTAAGAAAGCAGATAAGGGAGGGGGCATTGTGATTATGGATGTTAGTGAATACGAAAGGGAAGCCCAAAAACAGCTATCTAATAAGGACTTCTATAAAATATTAGATCATGATCCAACAAATAGAACTTTAAACCTCCTCAGGGACAATTTATTTGAAGGGGTAGCAATGGGTTATATATCTGAATCCATTCAGAACTTTTTGTACAATGAAAATCCAAAAATGCCTGTGTTTCACCTACTCCCCAAAATTCATAAAGACCGTCCTGATGATGGCATCACGCCAGGAAGACCTATTGTCTCCTCGATTGGATCCGCTCTGGAATCCACATCACGTTTTTTAGATTACCACCTTAATCCTTTCACAATGAACACTGCCTCATACATCAAAAACACAACAGACTTTATCACACAAGTAGAAGGTGTGCAAGTACCCAGAGGTGGGGGCTTCATTACTATGGACGTCCAGGCACTTTACACTAACGTGCCTTTGGATGATATTAAAGAAATAGTAAATGGGGTTCTGGAAACACGCAAAGAGCTACACCCCCCACTCATTTTTTACTGGGGCTTCTTGATTTAGTTTTAGATCATAATTTTTTTAGATATGGCAAAACAATTTATTTACAGATTAAAGGAGTGGCCATGGGGAGCTCAGTAGTGCCCTCTCTGGCCAACCTGTATATGATTAAATTTGAAGAAGAGTATCTCCTGAATGAAGAGAATAATCCATTTTCTCAACATATTATTTTATATAAACGTTTTTTAGATGACCTTTTCTTTATTGTTAGTGATTTGAGTATTGCACCTCTATTTGTGGATTGGGTTAACACTCTTAATATGAATCTCAGGTTTACTCATAACATTGGGGCAGCTTCAATACCATTTTTAGATGTTAATACCTACATTTCAACAGAGCGGCTAGTGGGGGTCAGTTTATATAGAAAGAAGACAGATAGAAATGCATATTTGGATTTCAAATCATTTCATCCATATCACCTGAAATACAATCTGCCCTATGGATTATTTTTAAGAGCAAAAAGAAACTCCTCTTTGGAGTGTGACTTTGAAAAAGCTAGTAACAGCATTACCTCCTTTCTACAACAGAAAAGGTTATCCAGATAAGGTAATTAAAGAAAACCTAATTAGAGCTAGGGCTATTCCAAGGGACAGATTGCTCCACAATATTGTCAGGACACCTGAGAACAGGCTTCACTGTTCATTTGTTTTTTCTCCATTGTCAAACCAGATCCAGAACATTATCAACAAACATTGGCACATTGTTAACCACATAACAGGTTGCTCTTCTCCTCCTCGAATAGGCTTGAGGAAATCAAAATCTATTCAGCAGATAGTTAGCAGAACGGACCATTTAGCTCAATCTTTACCTAAGCAACCATTAATAACAGGGCATTTTAAATGTGGTCAATGTACACAGTGTTCTTTGGCTTGGCAAACAAAAATGGTCTCGATCCATAGCAGCAATTATATGTTACATCTAAACCATTTCTCAAATTGCAACAGTTCGGGCTGTATCTATCTACTAACCTGTCCCTGTGGATTGGGTTATGTGGGGGTTACTTCCCGAAAAATCAAAACTAGGGTGGGGGAACACAGGTCTAAAATCCGCAATCAGAACCTGTCTGCACCTCTAGTCAACCATTTTATTGAAGCAAACCATAAGGATAAAGATTTTAAATTTGTAGTTTTGGAAATTATTAAACAACAACCTTATCAGCACACCAATATGGATATTGCTTTAAGACAGAGGGAGAGTTTCTTTATTCACAGTTTCAACACACTGCACCCATATGGGCTAAATCAAGAGCTTGATTTCAGTTGTTTTCTGTGATTAACCAGCTGTGGGAGATTTTCTCTTTAAAAATGTCCTTGGAGTTAGATAGCATAATGTCCGTCGACACCAAAAGAATTTACTAGGGAGGTCTGGGACGCGATATACTGCTTTAAAAACTTTATCACTGATACAACACTTTTGGTATGTATACTTTATGTATCCAAGATCATGTATATAGTTGTATATATATTTGTGTGTATGTTTATGACTATTAGTAATTGCATCAACTTATCATTTAGATCCCTGAAGAAAACTTTTGAAAAAGCCTCTATCGAAAGGGTTTTGGATCTTTTGTGTTACCTTGAGAAGACTGCTACAATAAATAAATTTACTGACAAACGGTTCCAGTGGACTTTACAGTGCTACGTTTGTCCCCACAATCTATTCTGTTCTAGATGGTATTATAGACACAATGGGCACAGAGCTGGGAGGGTTGAGGGGGATGGTAGAGGACAGAGGCGCCTGGAGGAAAATGGTCCATGGGGTCGCAAAGGGTCGGAGTCGACTGTGCGACTGAACAACAACAACAATTTATTTATTGGTTACATTTGTGCCCCATTTTTCCACAAAGGAGACAGCACACCTGGTCATCATTTTTATTCCATTCCAGTCTTGTGAAGTAGATTGGTTTAAAGTTATCCAGCAAGCTTCATGGTTGAGCAGAGTTTTGAACCCAGCTCTCTCCAGGGACTGCAGTGGCTTAGTGGTTAAGATGCTGAACTTGATGGCTGGAAGGTTGGCAGGTCAGCAGTTTGAGACCCAAGTGCTGCCCCAGCTCTGGTCACCTCTGCATTCATATTTTAAAATGTTGTTTATAAGCTCAGTAGTTTAAGTACTTGGCTGCAGGGCCAGAGCCCACTGTGCCTTCTGGGAGGAGAGCCAGTCTGTGTTTGTGTGGGCTTAGAGTTGCCACATGTCCCTATTTTCCGGCCTGTGTGTGCTCCAAGAAATTTTAAAAAGGTAAAGGACACCCTTGCTCGAAAGCCAGTCCTATCCAACTCTAGGGTTCAGTGCTCATCTCTGCTTCATAGCTGAAGAGCCAGTGCTGTCTGCATCTGCAGATGTTTCCATGGTCATGTGGCAGGCATGACTAGACACTGGAGCGCACGGAATGCTGTTTACCTTCCCACCAAAGTGGTCCCTATTTATCTACAGTACTTGCAATTTCTTTCTTTCAAACAGTTAGATTGGAAGGAGCTGGGGCAGTGATGGGAAAAGAAATAAAAATAGATCCATCACATCAAGAATCATCTTTTGCAAGAATAATATGGGAAACAACCTCTTGACTACAGCTTTTTTAAAACTGATGGTGGCTGTCCGCCCTGGATGGGGATTCTGTGTGGTCTTAGAGCTGTGGTCTCTGTGACACATGCACAGTTTGAAGAATGCAATGATGTCATATGGCTGTCCCGGTTTGGTGGGAGAGAATTATGGCAACCCTATGAGGGCTAGCTGCACAGACCCAGCGCTCCAACAGAAGAAGGAAATGATGGCACACTTCTGTGCATTCTCTATTTAGAAACCCCTGGAAAGGGTCATTGTAAGTCAAAATCAACTTGAAGACATGCATTTGTTATTATTTATTTGTGACTTAGAGGATCCTATGACTTTTTATCCAATAAAATGGGGGCAAGGCAAGAAAGTCTTCCATTAATATTTTTAAAGTATTGCATTTGCAAGTGTTTTCAATCTCCAGTTTCCTTCAAGTGTCCCATCATTTTGTGGTCTGTAAGGTCAACCTTGCTTGAAAGCCAATCGTATCTGACTCTAGGGTTCGGTGCTCATCTCCGTTTATAGCCAAAGAGCCAGCGTCGTCTGTGGTCTGACATTTCTGTGGACATGTGGCATGCATGACTTGACACTGGGATGCACAGAATGGTTTTTATCTTCTCACTACTTGCAATTTCTTGTTTTCGAACTGCTAGGTTAGCAGGAGGTGGAACAGAAACAGGAGCTCACTCCATCGTGCAGCACTCGGGTCTCGAACTGCTGACCTGCCCACCTTCCAGTTGTCAAGTTCAGCATCTTAACCACTAAGCAACCACAGTCCCCTTCTGTGGTCTGTAGTTATCAACACATTAAGAAATACATTAAGAAACAGGGCGAGTCCAATTGTTGCCTAAAGGTGCATATGTTACGTTCTTTCTCTGTAGCCATACTGTGGCTTAAGTAAATATTGGTAAAAATGTCATGACTGAAGTCTTTAAAAAGACGGCTCTTTTTATGAATTGCCTCACAGCTGTCTTGTTGTAGTCCTAGCGTATTAAAGTATTAAAAGGGGTCAGGTAAAGAAAATGCCTGGTGCCATGAAAAGTATTTACTCCTCTTGATCATTTTACTATCTTTTTTACATCACAATGTTCTTTGGTATTAGATTTACTCGTGTCTACCCTGCAGCCAAATAGGAACAACGTCCCAGATACTGTACATTTATAGATCAAAATAAGACATCCTCAGTATAAAGGAATCATCTCCAAATATATGGTCTCCAAAACCTTAAAACATTTCAAATTTCGTCCATTCATTCATTCTATTTGTATACCGCTCATCTGGGATGTTTAGATTGCTTATGTGGATTTCCCCATCCAGTGCTTCTCCCGGGCAAATATATTGAAATACTACTACCTAAAACAGGGTGTCTAGTCATGCCTGCCACATGACAGTGTTCCATGTGCTCCGGTGTCTAGTCATGCCTGCCACATGACCACAGAAACATCTGCAGAAGCAGACAGCGCTGGCTCTTTGGCTTTGAAACAGAGATGATGACTGAACTCTAGAGTCGGATACGACTGGCTTTCGAACACCTTTACCTGAAACAAGGTGGAAAGGGCCTTATCCTCCTCTGGAGGAACAGCTCTTGAGCTTTCTTGCTGTTTCTAACTCAAAGCCTGAATCACGGCCCTTTCCTAGAATTACCCCAGCTATAGAGCTGAACTGGAAGGTTGGTAGGTCAGCAGTTTGAGGCCCGAATACTGCATGATGGACTGAGCTTCTGTCTCTGTCCGAGCTCCTGCCAACCTAGCAGTTCAAAAGCAAGACATTGCAAGTATAGATAAATAGGGACCACTTCAGTGGGAAGGTAAACAGCGCTCCGTGTGCTCCAGTGTCTAGTCATGCCTGCCACAGGTCCACGGAAACATCTGCAGACACAGACAGAGCTGGCTCTTGGCTTTAAACAGAGATGAGCACTGAACTCTATAGTCGGATACGACTGGCTTTTGAGCAAGAGCTACCTTTAACTTTACTAGAGCTGAACCAAATAGGCTGAGAGAAAATGACTGACCTACTGTCAACCAGCACATCTCATGGCTCAAGAGAGGCTAGAACCCAGCTTTCCACAGGTCAGTACTCTGCCCGCTATCACTCAGTGCCCCTCTGATATCACAATAGCCAGAAGTGAAGTATTTTGAAATCATGTAGTGGAGATTATTATTCACATCACCTCTCTGTAGGCGTTTTGTTTGGGGCAATCTAGCAATGCTGCTTCCATCCTGTGCCAATCAGCATGTGCCTTACGACTAACTTGGCATCTGCCCCCAAGAGGGACTGAGAACGAGCCTATTAATCTCAAGTGGGTTGAGAAACAAGGAACATCTGCTCCTAAACTGTGGCATTTCCAGTGAAGCCTGGCTCCAGGGAGCCTGAATTGATGAGTTCTGTGCTCCCCAGCAGATTCCCATAATCAAAACAAGCTTTCAAGAGACACAATGATTAATAATTGGCAGATAAAGAGGCAGAAATAAAGGCTGAAACTGCCTAACAATGCAGACTCCCGGAATTAATCTGCCTCCTCTGTGTGTATGTTCTGCCAGAAACAAAGTTCTGAAGGTAGAATCCGATGAAACCCTTGCTTCAGAAATAGAGGTGTAGTTGAAGACAACCAGGGCTGCCATCAGAAATTTCTGGGCCCCACGAGCAATACTATTGGTCCCCCCCCATTTTGGCCATGTCCCTCTGTGGGTGTGGCCAAATCTGTGGGCATGGTAAAATTTGGCCATGTATCATGCCTGCCACATAAAGGTAAAGGTAAAGCACCCTTGCTCGAAAGCCAGTAGTATCCGACTCTGTGGCAGGCATGCTTGACCCCCCAGTCCCCCTCCAGAAAATGCCTCCCCCATCGCCCTCACCTGGGTGGGGCTCCACTTGGTCATGACCATCACTCGGGGGTGCCTCTGTCAGGGAGCTGGAGGGCGACGGACGGACGGGGAGTGAGATGACTGACAGGCAGAAGGACGGGTGGGCCAACGAGCAGCTGCGTTGCGCCAGTTCCAGAAAGACGCTGTTGCAGCAACTGAAGCTGGGGAGGGGGAGGGGAAGGAGAGTGGCCATTTCACCCTGCAGCGCCACCTGCAGGCCGGAGGTCATGCCTGCAGCCTCTTCGCCCGGCAGGAAGAGGAGGAGGACTTCTTGGCCCTTGTGGCCTCTTACAATGGTGAGCGACAAAGTAAAAAAAAGCTGAGCTATGGGCTGCCTGCTGCCGGGCCCCTGTCAGCTCCCGGGCCTGGTACTGGAGTCCTGCTGGTACCCCCCTGATGGCGGCCCTGAAGATGACACTAAATGGCAACCAAAAAATTTCTTATTTAGCAGAACAGAGGTTCAAAGTATCATGGAGCATGAAGAACAGTTCTGTGCTTTCCAGGGGCCCACTCCTAGGCAAAAATAGAATTAAAACCCAACAAATTCTTCTCTTGTGAGCATGGTTCTTCCCCTAACAAGGGACCCAAAACCTGGTGATAGAATGGAAAGTGACAGGGCCATAGTGGTTTTCTGGTTAAGATGTTGAGCTTGACAACTGAAAGATTGGCAAGTCAGCAGTTCGAGACCCGAGTGCTGTGCAAGGGAGTGAGCTCACATCAACTGTCCCAGCTTCTGCCAACCTAGCAGTTCAAAAGCAAGGAATTGCAAGAAAATAAATAGGTACTGCTTCAGCGGGAAAGGTAACAGTGTCCCATGCACACCAGCATCTAGTCATGCCTACCACATGACTACAGGAGTGTCTGCACATGCAGAAAGTGCTGGCTCTTTGGCTGCACACATAGATGAGCATCACCCTCTAGAGTTGGACATGACTGGCTTTTGAGCAACGGAGACCTTTACCTGACCTTTACGAGAGTTGAAAGCTGTCATTCGTGTACTGATGTAAGGGCTTAATGCAAATAGCATTCCTGTTGAAGCCAGAAGAGTGTTCTGCTGTTCTAGCACCAAGAAAACCTGAGTAGGTTTCTGACATTGCACCTCTTTCTTTATCAAAAGGGTATCTTGGCTTACTCAAGAGTAGTAGAGTTAGAAGTATTAGTAGCTGAAATAAGTGGGAAGTGCTCGTCCAAGACAATATAGTATCCCTCTCTGTGCAAGTTTTAAAAGAATAAAAGTGATTCCACAACCAGGATTTGCACAGGTATAATGCTTGAAGAGGAACATTGATCAGCCACTCTCCAGAATCTTACAAGATACTGTTATGCAATAATTATAGGACCATAGCTTTAGTTTTCTATGCAGTTATTTCCGATGCAAGGTGATGTGACAAAGATTTATACTTTACATGGAATGAGAAATCTGGATTCTAAAAAGGAAGAAGCACCTAAGATCATATTGCAAATATCTATAGGATACTGGAATGTATCAAATAATTTCATAAGTAGATCTGCCTGTGGTTTATAGCAGGGGTGCCCAAAGTACAACCTGTGGGCCAGATCCAGCCCCCAATACCAATTCATCCACCTCATGACGCCCTTGTCACTCCCGGAAGTGGAAGCAAATCAGGTGCATTTTACTTCCGCTTCTGGTGGGAGGAACTATGTGACCGGCCCACTGAACCACATGACCAGCCATCAGCCCAAAAAGTTTGAGCACCCCTGCAGTAAAGCCCTTGACTATGTGGATAATGAGAATCTATTCATGGTTCTGAGAGAAATGGGATTTCCTCAACATTCAACAATAGAATACAATATAATTTCCTACAACTTTTAATTAAAATGAAAGAAGATGTAAGTTTAAACAGGATTGTTGAGGACACTACGTTTTGGAGGTTTCTCATTCATGGGTCCACCATAAGTTGAAGATGTCTTGATGGCACGTAACTACAAACTTTTATGTTGTCCTGCTCAAAATTGTTGGGGGCTCTGGATGTGCTCTGTTACTGAATTATGGATTTTCCCATAAAGGGAGGCTTTACAGAATATAAGACTACCAGGCACTTGAGAAAGATACCAGATGCTTTTTCTTGCCACTGTGATGTCCTAGATGAGCATCGTTCCAAGTGTGGCTATCCAGGGGCAGCTGATGTTTTGCTTTGAGTATTCTTTGGAGCAAGCCATTGGTGGTGCTCAGATGTAGGATATCTTGCATTTTCAGATTCTAATTCCCACCATGTGGTCATTGTAGTTAAAAGAGCGTATCCTGCCCACATCTCAACCTAGTGCTGAGAAGACAGCAGCACCACAGTGTACCGTTTGTGCAGGTGTGGCAGAACAGTGGAGGAAAGAAACAAGAACTTGCGCTTGTTTAAAAGTCAGTTGTATCTGACTCTAGGGTTCATTGCTCATTTCCGTTTATAGCCAAAGAGCTGACTGCATCTGCAGACATTTATGTGGACATGTGGCAGGCATGACTAGACACCAGAGTGAATGGAATGCTGTTTACCTTCCCACTGAAGTGGTACCTATTTATCTTCTTGCAATTTCTTCCTTTCAAACTGCTAGCATGGCAGAAGCTGGGACAGAGATGGGAGCTCAATCCTTTGTGCAGTACTCAGGTCTTAAACTGCTGACATGCCGACCTTCCAGTCATCAAGTTCAGCATCTTAACCACTAAGCCACTGCAGTCCCAAAGAAACAATACCTCTGTATTAACTGATCACTTTCCTGGATGAAAGTTTGCTAAGCATTTTGATGGGTTATTGTGGTTCAACAACTTGTTCCTAGAAAGAGCAATGTGTGTGAATCCCTGTATCCATGCTGTGCAAAGGCCGGAGGGAGTCTCAGTAATGCTGATGTTTATCACTGTGCAGTCTCTGTCTCTGTTTGGCCTCATTTGTAATGCCTAAATGAAATAGCAAAACATATCCAATGACTGGGCTTTGGGAAATTAACTATTCTGGTTCTGTGCCAGGCGACTACAGACTTCGAAGTTAGCTAATGCAGGGGACGAGGGAGTTTTCAGGCATGCTGGAGCACCATAATGAGAGATGCAGTAAGACCTCACTCAGGCCTGGCTTATTCTCTGGAAGCATAGCTGGTTGGGACAGAATGAAGTGCAAGAGAAATGGGAGAGTGGATGAATTAATGTGCCATCTTGTATCACTGCTGTCACTTCTCAACAGCGTGTTTCTTAAACATATTTTCCTGGTGGCATTAAATATCTTGATTTGTTTTGAATAAGGCCAAGGAATGATTTTTTCTGCTCTTGATAACCTGGTGATCATCTTGACATAATCATGGTTTGCATGTCCCAGTAAAACAGGAATCTGTGCTAATCTTGGATTATGATGGAAAGCAGCCTGCTGGTGCACACAGCTGAATCCTTCCCACTTCCAGATGATCCTTTTTAAAAAATCACAGATTGTGGGTTGTTATTTCTTTAATGTCATATGCAAACCCAGTAGCAGGTGGTGTTCTGGCATGTTTCTCACTGAGCAAGCCAAAGAAACCAACTTTCAAACAAAGCCTGGATTCTTCCTTTGATCCGCTGGGAAACAGATAAGCCAGAATGCTTCTTGGCTGCCAAATTTGCACATCATGTTATACAAATCATGAACCCAAGTCTATGATTTCTTGAGCTCTTCCTGCTGCAATTGGGAGCAAAAAGAAAGGGGGAGACACTTATCTAGTGCAAATAAAAGATCTCATAGCCGTTTTACCGTAATAGAGAAATGCACCCAAAGTCAATTTCCACCATCCCAAGATTTTAATTTAATTTAATTTTAATTTTATTTTATTTAATTTTCATGCTTATATGCCACTCACTCAGGAAACCCAACTCAGGGCGGCTCACATGGCAGTCAAGCAAAAACACAAAAATGCAATAAATACACAGTCACAAATATATAAAAACAGATAAAAAACACCCCTATTAAAACCCACCCACCACACTCCATTCATAAAAAGAGGGAGGATCTTGATTATTGTGCAAGCCAGCAGGCGGGGGCCACATTTCCATCAGGGCCCCTCACCTGCCCTGCCAGCCAGGTTTTAAGACCTTTCCTAAAGGGCAGCAATATCGTCTGCAGCCGTAGCTCTATTGGCAGGAGGTTCTAAAGGGCTGGTGCGGACACGGAGAAGGCCCTCCTCCTTGTGCTAGAGAGACGGACCCCTCTAGCAGATGGAACAATTAGAGAGCCCCTCCAGTCCGCTCTGGTCGGATGGACAGACATTCTTGGGGCGATGCGGTCTCTTAGGTAACTTAGTGTTTCCTACAGCCAACCTAGCAGTTCGAAAGCAAGAAATTGCAAGTAGATAAATAGGAACCACTTCGGTGGGAAGGTAACAGCGTTCCGTGCGCTCCGGTGTCTAGTCATGCCTGCCACATGACCACGGAAACGTCTGCAGAAGCAGACAGCGCTGGCTCTTCGGCTTAGAAACAGAGATGAGCACTGAACCCTAGAGTCGGATACGACTGGCTTTCGAACAAGGGAAACCTTTACCTTTACTCTTTACCTTACAGCCTTTATGCTGGGTGCAGAAGATGGACGCTTGGGACTGGTTGCCTCCACCAATACCATCCTACAGTCTGAAGTTCTTGTTTCACTTAAGGCATATGATTTCTTCAGCAGTTGTCCCCAAAGTGTACAAAGGGTCATGACAGCCAGCATTATTGTTTAGTAGCTGAGACAGGTACTCCAGGTGCTCCCATTTGCAAGCATTTACTTCCTTTAAGTCTGTCTAGACTCATCTCTTCAAGCAACTGAGAACAGAGGGAAGTGGTGTTTCTTTTAGACATTACAGTATTAGAAACAGGCAAGCATTTGAGTTGTGTTGGAATCATTCCTCCAGCTGGGTATCATAGAGGAAAAACAGACCCAAAAATTATCCTGGATAGATGCTGAGGTTTTAGGATCTATAGTTAAGCTAAAGTTCCACAAGGGAACTGAAAACATAAAGAATCCATTAGATGGATGTGTGAGGTATCATTTTTCTCCCCATGAGTGTAGAATCTATTAGTGATTTTTTCTTTTGCTTATTTATTCTAATTAAGAAGAGCATGAATTTTTAAAAAAACAACAACAATACAGAGAAATGTGGAGAGATCAACTCAATCTCATCAGCCCCCTTTGGTTGTTTCAGTTTGCACACAACTAGCACTTTGTATGATAAAAATCACTCTGGAAGCATTTAAAGTAGAAAAATCATTACTTACACTCACTATCTATAATAGTCAACAGTTAGGAGAGGGATAGACTCCCATCTTGCTTTGCCAGTTTTCAAAGCAATCACTTGGCAGAGGTTATGTTATGATATCTGCTGTCATCTCTGCAGTGGAATAGTAGATGATCTGGATGGTCCCTTTATCAGTCAAGTCATGTAATAGGTAGTACATCATACCAATGTGCTTGGCACATGTATTCATCTTCTCACTCTGTGGCAATTTGATACAGCTCTGGTTATTTTCCATTATTTGAATTGACATCTCTTCATCTATGCCAGTGATTTTCAACCATGGGTCCCCAGATATTCTTGGGCTAAAGCTTCCAGAAATCTTGACCAGCATAGCCAATGGTGAAACTTGTTATTTGTTATTTCTTTATTTAATTGGTGTTTCATTGCATAATTGGTATTGTATATTTTTGCAGCTATTATATTTGTTTGATATATTGTACCGCATAATTTGTATCTATTTGTAATAGCATTTTGAATATTGTATTTATTATTGTATTTTGAATTTTGTATTTCGGATGAAAACCCCTTGGGTTACCTTGGGGTTATTAATATGTTGTTAGCCGCCCTGAATTGGCCATGTGCTGAATAGGGTGGGGTATAAATTGAATAAACATAAACAACAAACTTCTGTGAGTTTTAGACCAAGAACATCTGGGATCTTAGGTTGGGAACCATTCATCTATTCCAAAGTCCATAAGCAGCTGCTCTAGACATAGTTCTCTGCATGCTTCCAAATTTGATTCTGTGGAAGGCAAAATGTCAACATCTTATTTATGATCCATAAACAGGGACCCATTGGTGGGCTTATAGTTTGTGCTATCCCCTGACCAATCTGCATTGATGAACCCTACAAGCTTTGGGTTTTTGCTGGCTGGCAGTCTTAGTTTAACGTCTGTTTAGTTCCTTTTAAATATCTCTTCCATTAAAGTGACCTTTTCCAGTGAGATCAGGTGTGTGTTTTCACTCTTAGTTATCTTTTTCCATTGCTATAGATGATGGACTCTTAATCACTCAGGGAACCCTCCACTGCACTTCATTGAAGCTCTTGGTACCTGTACTAGCTAGGAATAGATGCCACTCTAATACATGGCGACACCTATGGCAGACAAGCTGAAATCAAACCTGAGGATCTTCCAAAAAGAGCATTTGTTTTCTTCTTAATGTACAGTACCAGGTACCTTATATATCAATATTTTTCATCCCCAACGATATCACATTAATCTTGCCCAGTACAGATCCTTTCTCCTGACATTTTGTATTTTTTTTTCTCTTCCTGAAAAATGCGTTATTTTTTGCAATCCTTTGTTCCTGGGATGGGCAGAGTTTACTTCTAGGATACTTCCCGATTGAATTTAATCTCTGGTGACTGCCTCGCTGCCAGAAATTGTCAACCTCCAGAAGACATGTTCCAGCAGAGAAGTTGATTTCTTAAATAGTTTTCTTAAAATCCTTTCTAAATCTTTCCAAAGAGAATCAGATTTCTTGAAGTAAAGTGAACTTTTAACCCCCTCCCCAAAACCCCGCAAGTTTGGATGTGAAACCCAGTAAACTATACAGATTTTTCTGATTGAAACTTTAGCTTTATCTAGAAGAGCTCTTTGTGACACACAGAGGGGGGGGGGGAAATCGCTCAGTTTAAGCCAAATTCAGAATATTGTCTGCATAGCAGAAGATAAAACAGTGTAAACATTGTGCCTGGTGGGCTGGAACAGCACAAAAGCTACCCATTATGTTCTAAGCAACGTAGATTTTTTTTGGGTGGGGGACTTTGTTTAGACTTTTTTTTGCATGTGTGCTGATGCTGAAAATTGAGAATAATGAGACAGTTATTTAAAACATGGCTTCCTGGCTTGGCCTGTAATTGCATGCTGATTGGAAACCTGACTGGCAGGCAAACCTGCAAGCATGGAGCAGGCTGTATAAGCAGGGCAGCTGGTCTGTTTGTTTCCTGCCTGTTTTGCACAGTAAATTCTCTCTTCCTCTCTCTATGTAGATATACCCACAGAGAGAGCACAGTACAAAACACACAGGCAGGAAAAAGTCTGAATTAATATTTCAATATATATCAGGAAAGGGTCATAAGAGCTTTCGTGCAAATTCACTGGACGTCATGCTGACTGCAATTCACTATTGGTTCCTCAAATGTTTGACTCTGACCTGCTGTACTACATCCAATCTGTTTGTAAAGAAAATCTCTCTCACACGAGTGAGAGCGAGACAGAGCTGCTTGCAAAGTCTTGTTCATTCTGCACTAATAGGATCCCGAGAACTATTTGCTTCCATCCCACATTCTAGGTGGTCTTCTTCTTTCATGTCCAGGTCAAATTTTGAACTGCCAAAATGAAGCCAGCTTCTTGGCTTTGTCACTGGCCAAACCTAAATCGTCATTGGTACATGTTTCCAGTAGTAGTCCCAGGTTGTGATAATGGAATAATAGTACTCTGACTTCAATCTTAGACAATAAAATTATCCACAATAAAATCAAACATGTCTCCATCCACACTTCTGTTTGTGACTTATTCCATTGTCCCAGGTGGTCATAATTGAATAAGCTCTCTCCTAGCTCCTGCCAACCTAGCAGTTTGAAAGCAAGAAATTTCAAGTAGATAAATAGATACAGCTTCTGTGTGAAGGTAAACAGCATGTCTAGTCATGTGTTGTATATGGAACTTGTGCCTTTAAGAAATCATGCCTGCCACATGTCCATGGAAACGTCTGCAGATGCAGGCAATGCTCATTCTTTGGCTATAAATAGAGATGAACACTGAACCCTAGAGTGGGTTATGACTGGCTTTCAAGCAAGGGCGAACTAATCAGGAAAAGGCAACTTTCCTCATCTCTGAATTCATACAAATATATATTTGTGCAAATTTCCTTTCAAATTCAGAATGTTCAAACTCAGAAGAAGCTCACAAAAGTTTGTGATGCTGCTGGAAAGTTGAGAATCTACTTCGATATTTTTACTGAATTAAATGCATATGAGTACTTAATGCATGTAATGAGAAAATGAAAGCTAAAGTTATTTAATAGTCACAGATGTGTGTTTATGCATGAAAACATTAAAAATGTTATCTGACCAATTTAGACAATGTTTCAAATGGCCAGAAGATGGCAGGCATCAGCTTTGTACAGATTGAAGGAGAAAGAAGTATGATTATTTTGTTTCCAAGTTCAAGGCATTTCTCCTTGTGTACTTGTAATCAACATTCATTTTCAAAGAGTTTTGTGTGTTCTAGCTAGATCCATCCAGTGCTAATTGCATTGTGTTCTGCTGATACCTATAGAAACTTTGGTCTGAGAGAGATAATTGGTGCCTTCGTAGAAAGCTTTCATGAGGATGATGGTCTGGGGTTGAAAGATGCATTGTTATGTCTGAGAAGATCTTATCTCTTAGAAGGGAGAAAACAACAAGAATATAGTAAATTATTGTGCGATACTGTGGGGAAAATATTCTGGCCTAATTTAGGTATCCAGCTGCAGAGCCCAAGGTTGTTACTTCAATTCCTTACTGTGCATCCCAGAGGTGCTGACCTGTGTACTCTTGGGCAAGATGTACCATCTAAGGTTATCCCCATAAGAAGAGAATGGCAACTACTTTTGTATACTAGAGAACCAGTTAATGTGTCACCAAGAGTCAGAATTGACTTGATGACACAAAACAACAACGATGACAATGATGTGTCTTGATGGAAGACCACCTAGTTGGTATGTTGATGTGCCCAGATCTCCATATTTGCACAACACTTAAATGAGTGTGTATGTAAATTCTTTCTTATTACCCACCATGCCTTAACTTCCCCATGGTGTTTTTCATATTTTAAAAAAATGGTGTTTGAGGTTTGTTGTAAAAAAATTAGTGGCAAAACACTAATTTGGCTGATTCAGTCAAAATGGCCTGTTAGCAGCCTTTTCCTGCAAAATGTGCCCCCCCCTCCTTCCTTCCTGTTTCTCCTCCTCCTCCTCTTGGGGTAGGCTAATGCAGCTAGGAACATCACATTATAGCTGACTGAATTATGTGTCCAGCTGTTGAGCGAGATGTTGGGAGCTATCTGGACTTCTGGAATGCTGCTGTCAACCAGTTAGCAGTACTGTCTTATATGAACCAGAAATCTGATTCAATAGGAGATATCTTCCTAAGTTCCTATGAACTTCCTTAATGCTTGGTCTTATAAGCTGGTTTCTCTGTTGCAGCATCTTTTTGCTGCTAGGCAGCTTATCAGTTAAAAAGAGGCAGAGAGTCACTAAATCAGTGAGTTAGAAAAAAGTTTAATCCCCTCGCCGGATTCCTAGTGTTCCTCCCCCCCCCCCCCCAATTTGGGAATGTACCATTTACATCTCTCAGGCATCCAGGATTTTGACAAATCCATATTTCTGTCTGTCATCACCTAGATTCAGTGACGTGTAGGGTCTGTGTTCTGGGCTGGCTCAATAAATACCAACAACCTGACATTTCTGCTTGGTATCTTCTAGAGCTACAGGGTAAACAAGAGTGATAGCATTATCTTCACAGCAAGGGATCTAAGCCTGGCTGGGCAGAATCAGCAGTTCGCTTTAATACTTTCCTTCTTCTGCCATTTAAAACCCTAATATCCCTTGCAATCCCTTGTCTCTTATCTTTTCCCATACTCTTTGGACATACAACCAAGTCTTAGGAAGGTGACAGCTGTGGTGCAAATGGACAACTCTCTGTTTGGCTTTGGCAAAGCAACATAATCCTGACCTGCAGCGAAGCCATTAATCCACTCCTTGGTCCCTCTTCTAAGGCATTGGCTGCCAATTATTATGAACTGTAGCAAATTGCAAAAGAGGCTAGGACAGGCTCAGTGACCATCATTTTCACTGGCGGCTTAAACGGGCTTTGAGCCTCAACCCTCAGGAAGCATTTGTTTAATTGCATTTCTGCCACCTCCTTCACCAAAGCTCTGGGTCCGTGTAAGGCAAACATAACAAAGACCCCTGATTTCTAGCAGGGCAAAGCCTAGTGCAACTCATAAACTCCTGACTGCAAAAGAAGGTGGAATGAGTAAAGATGGGAAAAGTTACTTTTTTGACCCATAGCTTCCAGAATCCCACCAGCTGGGTGTTTAGTGGCTGCGATACAGCACTGTAATGTATACATGTCAACCATTGCTTTCTCAGCCCTATGGGGGTATATTGAAAAACCTTTTTGACCTGCATTTACTATTTATTTTCAAAATAATGTAGCATTATATTGTCACAAGATGGAGCCATCTGCTGAGGTAATAGGTAACTAGAGGCTATAGTTGCCAATTAACTGCTGTGATAATAGTTAATTACAAATTATGTTTGCCACTGTTTTGATACACTATTTGTAACTACATTTTAGTTAATGAGTGGTTAAGCTGATTCTAACTTATTGCGACCCTCTCCTGGGGATTTCTAGGTAGAGAATGGCCAATCCATTCTTCGGGGTAGGGGAAATGCTTGTGGAACCAGGCAGCTTTCCAATATATATCACCAACCCACTTGCTACATAAGTTGGCTCTTCTCCCAGAAGGTATAGTTGGTAATCAAACTTCTGTTCCCTGGTATTTCAACTCTCTGAGCTACCAATGTATTAGTGAATTGAATTCTTCAAAAATAAATAACAATTAAAACCCTCTGTTTGATGTAGGCAGATTGATTGCACACAGAGCCAGCAGACGGGCCAAACACTTCTTTATTGTAGCATGGTCAATCTGTACATAACCAAATAGTGGAGACGCAGCTCCTTATATATCATACACTGCATTTGAATTTCCCCCCAAAGATACTCATTGGTTGTGGTAGCAGTGACGTCATTAGGAACGTACTGCGTACCTTCCTGAGGTTCACCTAACCTGACTAAGGTTTACTGCATACCTCCCTAAGGATCACCTATAGCGGGGAGGTTTCCCACACTAGTTGCTGATTGGGTGATTGGGGTCACATGGGCTGAGCTTCCTTAGCTGCGCTATGGCTGGCAGCTGAGTTGCGTTCGGTGACAGATGATTTACTTGCATACACAACACTGCTTTATGAATGTGCACATAATTCGCCCCACCCCTCTGCCCAGCAGCCTAATGGGAGTGCTTCCTCCTTTCCCCAGCACAAAGTTCACCCCACCCCTCTGTTTTTGTCACTCTGTCTATAAAAGGTTTGCCATCACTGGTCTATATGATAACCTCTTCTGCTAATTACTATTCACAAAGAGACACCAAGGAAGGAAAAATCCCAGAAGCTAACTCTGTTTTTTTGTTGGTTAATCGCTCTGGTGTCTAGTCATGCCTGCCACATGACCATGGAAACGTCTGCAGAAGCAGACAATGCTGGCTCTTTGGCTTTGAAACAGAGATGTGCACTGAACCCTAGAGTCAGATACGACTGGCTTTTGTGCAAGAGAAACCTTTACCTTTACTAATCACATCTCACCCAAAAACAAAACAATTGTGATAGCTGATTTTCAATGAATGTGAACAGCAGGGAGCACAAAAGGCTGTATGCTAATCCCCTGAAGACATTTGGCAAAATTTCCTCCTTTGGGGCAAACTGTCCATTACTTTCTTTAAAAGAAGACCCCTGCTATTTTTATTATTTAAAGAAAGCTTATCTTTTGACTCCTTTTCTGTTTCAATGTCCTTGCTATGCAGTGGTGGGCTCCAATATTTTTACTACCACACTGTGGGCATGGTATGGTGGGCATGGCCAGGGGGAAAGTCCTGCATTGCACCCGAATTAGGACTACTTTATTTCAAAACCTGGATAGGCGTGGGCAGCCAGAATTTCTGGTGAACTGGTGCGAACCTGCTGATGCCCACCACTGGCTACAGCATTTCCTTTCCTATGGTTTCCCCATGCCCGGTGGGCATGGAACGGCCCTGGCAGAGGCCACTACGGTAGAGAAAACTCCTGGCTCGTGGTTTCTGCGGGTGGAGAAATTAAGGGGGGTGGATTAATGATAGGATTTGATTCACCCAATTCCTTGACCTGACCAGCGGTTCTGCTGAGAGAGCGAATATCTAACTCCGTTACCCATTAAGGTAATCACTCATCTCCAAGGAGAGCCTAATCCCTGGTGCAAATAGAAGCCATATTTACCCTAGCCTAAGCCTCAGACAATGGTCAGTGTTTGTCTTAGTTAATTAACTTCCCCAAGAGAGGTTCTCAATTAACCCGGGTAAATGGGTGATGTGATTTTCTGTCAGATAACCATTCTACCATGCGCAGCCTTGGACATAATATATACTGATGATTTTCCCTCAATAAATCACTGGTCTTCGCTCCATCTTGCCTCGTGTCGTTCCTTTGACCAGTCTCCTCCGGGATCCTAAGGGCCTCCTCACGGCCCCAATCCTACATCTGGTGACCCCGAGACGTGATCTTACCCGTGAGTAAGTGATCACACGGTCCGGTTCTGCGCTTGAACTGTGTCCAATCATCCCGGAGGACAGAGCAGCAGCCTCAGTCGGAAAGCCATCCGATTGGGAAGACAGCTACGTGGTGAGGCATTACAGAGAGGCATCCTACAGCTTGCTCCCGACTTTTGCGGCGGCTTGCAGGTTACGGAAAAACGCATTCCGCTCAGGGTCTGCTGTGAACCCCTGACAGTGCAGTGGCCACCGAGGGCCCGTGGCCACAGTCCACGCTCCGAGCTCTACCCAGAGAATCGTCGCCAGAACCTATTACTTGCCCAAAGACGCGTCGACTCGTCCCGAGGAGGAAACTTCGGAGGACCCATCGCAGGTAATATGGGGACCTGTCCTCAGCGACAGCGTCCATCCGCTAGCCAAAGAACTCATGAGGGAGAGTTCAAAATCCTGGCCAGGGTGTTTAAGTTGCGTTTTCACAGCGGAGAGCTAGCGAGACTTTTGGTGTACCTGGGGGAACACTGCCTGCTTTACCCAGAAGTAGGTACGTTAACCCTTGAGCTCTGGGATCAGATAGGAGACTGCATTCAGCAACCCCCGAAAGCTCCGAGAGGCGTAATTCGCACATGGAGCAAATGTAGGAAACTCTCAGCAGAGGTAGACCCAGTCCGGATAGAGACCCAGAAACCCCCAGCGCAGTCAGAACCATCAGCCCCAAGAAGTCTCTATCCGTCATTTCAGCTTAAGCAGGGGCAGCTGCAGACGTCACTGAAGGAATTCATGGCATGAGAGGCCCTGGCGCTTCTCTGACAGTTAAAAGTCCCCTGCCAATTAAGAACTCCATTCAGCACATGGGTGAGGAAGATCCATTCACGGGGAAATTGCCAGTGGCACAATTAGCTAGCGCCCAACTGCTGTGCTCAGCCTATCTGAAGGCAGACACACGTTCAGGCAGGGCTGCTCCACGCCCACTGCTCATGGAAACCTGCACGGCCCCTGGCCACGCAGGGCTCCAGAGCAGACCCATTACCACACTCAGGCGCAGAGCAGTGCCAAAACCCCAAGGCGCCTGCTTCCAGTGTGGAAAAGTGAGACACCTTAGAAGAGAAAGCCAATCTAGACCAGGCAGATCTTCAAAAGGTTGTCTTAATGCCAAATGGCCACGCTGGCATGCATCTGGCCCAGGCTAGAAAGGAGGCAGCCATCGCCCTGGCTATGCCAGAAGAACCATCCCAGCAATAGTACCCCGAGTTCCCCCAAGGCACAGGCAGAAGCTGCTGGTCTCACCTTGGGAGTAGCCCAGAGAAACTTGCCCCTAAGTAGAAGCACCCAGATGGCTGTAAATAGCCAGCTGTGTATAAAGTCATCTCCTCATGTGTAGGATAGAACGCTGCAGATCAGGGGAGGAATGTGCGAATGCGTAAATAAATGTGTGTATGCGTGGTGCACCACTGAATGTATGACTGCAAGAACTGTGTATGATTGCAAAAGCCTTGTCTCTATGACCACAGTATGACTGGAAAAGTGTTCCTTGTGTGTAACTGCGTGGTAATGTCACTTTGAAATATGTGTTAAACAGTTTGCACTCTGTTCATGGGCAGGAACTATTTAAAGTTTGAGAAAGCATGATGAACGAAACCCTTTGCCTTGCCTGCTTAGCAGCTTAAGAGCGGCAAAAAGCAGGGGGGGGGGAATCCTAACCTGCAATAGGGCGGGGTGGTTCCCCCTTCTTCCCTTGAGACTTTTTTCTTTGTCAAAGGATTAAGTCACTCTTGGAAACCGGTTTTACAATCCTTGCCGCTCAGGAAAACAGATTTTTCTTTTCAGAAGCGCGATCTGAAAAAAAAATCACTTCTATGAGTTTTCCTCACTAGATCATAAGCTATGGGGCCCCCCCTACGTCTGTGTTCCTCAAACCCCCATCTCTGTGTTTTAAGGTTTTTTGACTGTCTCTTAGCGTCTTGGAGTCACGTATCCCACTAGGAGTGAGAGAATTGCATTGTCTTCATGTGCGTATTGTGTTATCATCTTGTAACCTCGGTTCTCAACCTTTTAAAGTCAGGGGCCAAAGTTCCGGGGCCTCAGGCAGCTCTGGGGATCCGGACGGTCATCCTGCCCTTCCTTCGCCGCACAGCCCTTCTTGGCTTGGTGGAGGTAGGGGCAGAGCAACGTGGGCTCTGGCCCACTTACCCACATCTGGCCGCAGGTTGAGAATCGTTCTAACTCTCCTTCATTCTCTTAGGAAAGATATTGTTCTGGTATTTTGACTTTAATCTGTGTAAAGTAACTCACTCATTGTACCCCTTTCACAGGAAAAAGCACGCAAACATTTTTGTGCTCTGTATATTCAGAAAATGCTTACCTTTTTTACAGGAACAAAATTCCTCTCCAGGCCTTAACCAATTTATTTATTTCTACAGCCTTACACCCCTTCCTTTCACATGCTCCAGGGTTAATTACTGATAGGTATTTCTTAACAGGAGGACCCGGTTGTCTTAGTTACCTGACCTAATCTGATTTCGTCATGATGAGAGTTGCTGCATTCTCATTGTGCTAACCTCTGACTTGTCTTTCCTCCTTTCCTCCTTTCGCCAGTGGAACTCCCTGCTGGAAATGTTTAACTTGTGTGTCTTTTCATTTTTGTGTATTATTTCCTTACAGCTGGCACGTCATAGTTGGCTTGTTTTAATAAGTCTTAGTAGGTCATTTTAAGTATGGCACCTGGCCCACACCACCCTCTCTAGTAAGCAGACACATTTTGCAAACTCCAGAGCACAGAGGAAGGATTAGTCCCTAAGCTCCTGAGCATGTGAAGAGTGCCACCCATTAGCCAGGACTGCCTAGGACCATTTTAAGAGTGCAGTCAGGTCACACCCTCAATCAGATACAGGCATTTTTAGGCCACCCCTTCCCTTTTTGCTGCTAGTCTAAGCACAGGCAAAAGGCTAAGCCACCATCTGGCACCCTTCTAAAAGTGTGCACGCACACCATGAATGGATGTGCGCAGGGGGGCCTTCATGAGAAATTTACCCAAGGGAAGCCTGGCGCTTCATGCGCCAAGGTTTGCCATAAGACCCCAGACTCGTCTCGCTTCTAACGCAGACAGTCACCTTGTGTGAATTAATGTCACTGGTTCCTCTTCGGGGGGCTAGGACAGTTTTCACTTATGGGGGTCGCACATATTAGGTTCTTACTTGGCAAAAGGACCAAGCTTGGCGCACGCTCCTGACTCTTCCGCAAGCGGGCAGAGTAGGCAGCCGTGAACCTCGCTTTGCGCACCTTTGCCAAAGAACGCTTAAACATAATTGCTGACAGCCAGTTTCCTAGGAATTTGCTTCACAGTCTACCGGGAGCATACATCACTCCCGCGATAGACAAAAACTTGCTAAGTTTGTTCCTCACTACTCCAATTCAGAGTCATGCATTCTTTCACCAAAATGCCAAAGCGCTCGCAAGGCAGTTCAACCTGCCACTTTCCAAAGCCCAAGGCACAGTTCGCTCTTGTCTGCATCATGCAGGGGCACCGGGGGGGGGGCCTCATGGGGGGTCAGCCCACGAGGGACAGAGGCCATTCAGGTGTGGCAAATGGACGTCACACATCCCCACATTTTGGCAAATGGCAGCACATGCACGTTTGCATTAATACCTTCCCACAGTTTGTTTGGGTAACAGCACAGAAGGGAGTAACGGCTCCCCATGTGGAGCAGCATCTCCTTTCCCACGGCCAAGGGCGAACCTCGGCACACGAAGTCCGATGACGCCCCAGCTTATAGCTCCAGGCAGCTGGCCACCTTCAGGGCCACCTGGGATATTAAGCTCATTTTTGGTGTTCCTTACAATCAGCAGGGGCAATCGATTGTGGAACGGGTCTATCGGACGCTTAAGTCCTGCATTGACAAACAAACAAAAAGGGGGGGGGGAACAACGTCCCATAGTTGCACAGCAATTGCTATCCTATAAGTGCAAAAACTAACTAATTCTTTCAGAATTTTTATCTCCCAAACAAGTCTCTTCCCCATGCAGGTCCCAGAGGCCAGAGTCAGACCCGGATGATTGCAAAGAGCGGCACCAGTCACTGTCCTGGATGTCATCAGCTGTCCGTCTTCCTTTACTCAGTGCTACTTCTGAGGACCATGCTTTTCCCCAAAACAAGACTTTTCCAAGCTCAAGTTACACATGAAACCCCACCAAGAAGAGAAGCCTCATCCTTCGAAAAGCTGCTGAATGTCTTTTATTGCTATTATTATCTGTAGTTGCTCCTTATTTATACATGCCTTGTACAATGCTCCAGTTGGGATTTGCAAGGGACACTTGAATTTCTGTATATTGTTAATAACGGCCAGCTTCCACCAAAGGAAGCCAGACCGGCCCATGTTTTGCACCGGCCCATTGCTTGGAAAGATTGAGCACCCGGTAGCCGGCTATCTCCAGCCTTTGTAAGTTTTACACCTCTCCATAGGTGCTAGAAAGACATTTGCACAACGCCAGAAGCTGCAGAAATAGCTTAATCACCCCAGGTCACAGTATCAGTGACACATCTCATTATCTTGCCTTGCTACAGAAAGCAGTCTGGATTCAGACCCACAGCTCTGAAAAACCAGGCTGCAGTCAGCGTGTCAGGCTTAGCCATAGGCAACGCTCGGAGAATTGGTCAATTGGCTTGCGGATTAGCAAAAGCCATTAACCATACCTCCTCAGCAATAGCGCTGCTCAATCAGGAAAAGGCAGAGCTTTGCCATGCCATACTGGATAATCAAGCAGCCATCGATTACCCCCTGTGGTTACATCATTTGGGTTGCGAGTCTGTCCACAGCATGTGTTGCTTAAATCTCACAGACAATACCCACAAGATACAGAGCCAGCTCACGGACCTCCACACCCTAGTTAGGGACATCAAGGAGGATTCTTCATGGGGGTGGTAGGACTCCTTGTGGTCGTGGTTCCCATGGGGACGGCTTCAGACGACACTCAAAGTGATTGTGGGGGTGGCAATACTGGGCACAACAGTGTGTTGTTTCGTGCAATGTATTCCCTCACTGCTATCGAGATGTCCCCCATGGAGGGAACCCCAAAGCGTCATTCTCGCTCATCAGCTGGTACCTCTCTTGCGCAGAGTCGCCGGTCAGGTCCTTAAATAAAACAGAAAGGGAAAATATGGTTTCCCCATGCCCGGTGGGCATGGAACGGCTCTGGCAGAGGCCACTATGGTAGAGAAAACTCCTGACTCGTGGTTTCTGAGGGCGGAGAAATTAAGGGGGGTGGATTAATGATAGGGTTTGATTCACCCAATTCCTTGACCTGACCAGCGGTTCTGCTGAGAGAGCGAATATCTAACTCCGTTACCCATTAAGGTAATCACTCATCTCCAAGGAGAGCCTAATCCCTGGTGCAAATAGAAGCCATATTTACCCTAGCCTAAGCCTCAGACAATGGTCAGTGTTTGTCTTAGTTAATTAACTTCCCCAAGAGAGGTTCTCAATTAACCCGGGTAAATGGGTGATGTGATTTTCTGTCAGATAACCATTCTACCATGCGCAGCCTTGGACATAATATATACTGATGATTTTCCCTCAATAAATCACTGGTCTTCGCTCCATCTTGCCTCGTGTCGTTCCTTTGACCAGTCTCCTCCGGGATCCTAAGGGCCTCCTCACGGCCCCAATCCTACACTTTCCAAACCTCTACATAGTAATCCTGTTACATGCATGTTCAGTTTATAACAAAGTCAATATTTCTACCTTTTGAAACACTTTTTTCGAGGATCAATATGTCATGAAATAAGCCCCGTTCTGAACTGTGCTTTTTCATGAGCTTTAGCCCACTGAATTATTGTATGCTGTAGCCTGTCTAACGAATCCTAAACTGTGTGATGAACAGGTCATTCTGTAAGATCATTGGTTGGACTCCTTTAAGGGGGACAGCAAGGAAGCGGACCCAGGAGGAGGAGAGAGAAAACAGAGCAGCTGCTGGAAACAGCTCGCTTTGTCACAAGAACATTTTCCTGTGTGAAGTTTCCCATGGGCTAACTCATACTAACTCCAATTGGATGAGATTCCTCAGCAGGGGGGGGGGGGAGAAATCAAATCAAAAAGAATAAAAACCCCAAAGTGGACCAGAGAGACACCGACTCACTTGGATTTTGAACTGCCATCATGTAGCCACTTTAGCGGGGTGGTGGTGAACTTTCCTTGGAGAATAGTTTGCTTTACTTTCTTTACTTTGAAATGCTTTTTAAAAAAGTTTTACTGGACTTTGTTTTTTTACTTTGACTTCAATACAATTTTGGAAACCTGGAGAGATTTGGAGTGATTACTTGGCTACAACGCTACCTTATTTACCTTAATTTGGAGGCCTGGGTTGTTCAGCCAGGGGGGCTACAGCTCAGAAGCATGAAAGGGCTTACTCTATTTTTTTCAAGGCTAGCAAGATTGGTATTGTCAATTTATATGCACTATTTTAAATCTGGGGATGTTTAGGGTCTCCTATTTTTGAATGGAAGGGTAAAGCAGATTTACTTTTTTTAAAAAAAATCATAACTTGAATACTCTTAGCTCAGACATACCTCAATTTCACACAGCCCAAGAGCAGGCTTTCTGCTACACGTGGGCCAGGTTTGGTGCTGACCCAATGTTTCAAAGTTGTAAAGTTTTTGTTTGAACTGTACCCTTTTTAAGAATCACCTTGCAGAACATTGTTTTACTCTGCTACACAATGCAAATAATAGAATAAACAATACAATACAAATTTGCATAAAGACTTTGAAAATGTACTCTTGCCTATGAATAGTATGACAGGATATCACTAAGAACTTAGAAAGTATGCTATTTCAGACTACAAAACCCAGAATCCTTCAACCGTCTGTGGCACAGTGGATGAGGATGGTTTTGGAAATGATAGTTCCCAAAAGGGACATTTACCAGCTCTGGTTAAATATCAGCCAGGGCTTATTGGTACTTGTTTTTGTGGGTTTCATGGGTTTCAGCACTGCATCTCTTGAAATGAAGTATGAATGAATTTGCACCAGTTTCCTAAGTTCAATAAAAAGGAAAATGTTCACCCTACACAAGTCAGGGCTAGGATATTTTAGGTGAAGGATGGTTCCTCTACCCATTTCAAGGATGGCAAGTATCAGAACAATAGCTGAGTCTCACTTCCACACAGGAAAAGAACACCATACCTGTAAAGCAGTCAAACTTAGTTAGTGCAAAGCTGGGTCCTTGGCAGGCACATGACCCATGTCCAGCTTCGTTATGGAATTTCCCACATCCAATGATACAACACAGCTCACCCTGCCCCCTAGCAGTGTTGACCCTGGAGATGTTTATTATAGAGTGAAAAATATTTGAGTTTATTTGGGTCAAGCCGTCAGGATGGAAAACAATTTAAAAGAAGAAATCTCTAGAAGACAGAGAGCCGAGTAGGGTAAATTCTGAGAACTGTCAGCCATCTTGAAGTCAAAAGCTAAACCAGAAACAAAGGCAAATTTGTTCAACTCTACAGTCTTGAAATCAATTACACACAGCAGCGAAACGTGGGCTTTAACAGCTGTGTAAGAAAAACACCTACAAGTAACACAACGAGCAATGGAGGGATCAATGCTCGGAATCTCACTTCGCAATAAAGTAAAAAAATGAGGACATCAGGCAAAGATCACTGCTAAAAGATGTAGTAACAGAATACCTGATGAACAAATTAAGGTGGGCTGGCCATGTTGCATGCACAAGTGACAATAGATGAAGCACCAGAATAATGAATTGGTATGCAAGAGATCGCAAAAGACCTAGGTGAAGACCACATTGCAGATGGAAAGATTTTCTCAAGAAAAATGTTGCACCAACATGGAGAAGAACTACTAGGGACAGATCGCTATGGACAGAAATTGTGTGGAATGTCATCACGGAGGTGTCCACTCATACAAGGACTCCTCGCTGAATAATGACTCCAAGATATCCAAGGTAAGAAAACATATTTGGGAAGGACGGGGTTGTGGAAGCATTGATGACCTTCCAAGGCCTTGGGATGGGCATATGAAGCCCCTGAACCTTTGGAGTCACCCAACCTTGATTTAAAGAATAGTTTATCACATTATTTCCTGGGAACAGATTTGTGATAGATTAAGCACAAATAAAGTGATCTCTTCAGCATGAGGAATTGAGGGGGGGGGAGGAAGTTCAGTGTGGGTAACTTCACTTATTTTAGTGTATGCAAACCAAGACACAGGACACAGCCTCGGGCTGGGTTAACTCAGGTTTATTGCATCGTGGGCAGAGGGAACATGAGGTAATGGCGGATCGATAGCTCTTTATATACAGCAGTAACACATTTGAACGTGGTGCCATGGTAGCCCATTGGCTACTGTCTGCGTGACGTCATTGCAGGTCACGCCCTTCTTGTCCAGGTGTAGGTGGTGGCGGGAAAACTTCCCGCGCTGTTGCCTTTGATGAGTTTGGACCGAGAGAGCTTGGACGCTCGCTGCTGCCAGCTGGTGGTCATTAGCTCGCGTCCTATTACAGGGTTTATATGATACAGCTGAAGGTTACATTGTTGCTATAGGCAAGGTTACATTGGCTCAGATACATTGTAATCCGTGTGTACAATAAAACCAACAGAACACAACACCCCTCCCCCCTAGGACGAGACAAAGTCTCGAGCCCACACTTAAACACACTCCCCCCCCTTTTAGGAGACAAAGTCTCTCAGCCAAGATGGCTTATTTCGAACACGCTGGGGTCTCGATGCGGGCTGCCTCTCCCCGGGTTTGCTACCTTCTCTTTGTCCCCTGGTTTCCTGTCCTGTAATATGAGAGGGAGACTCGTTAGTGACTTTCCGCGGCTCCGCGGCGTTGTTGGGAGGTGTGCTCTTTCTTAGGGAGGAACCGGGGGCACTGGGGGCTAACGAAAAACCCCTCTTCTCGCTTGGACGGGTGGGGGAACACTCCTGAAAACCCCCCCGGCTCGCAAAATCAAACTCAAAATTACTATCGGGGGCAGCGGGCGCGAACTCCTCTCCCCCTTCCCCGACCCCTGATAGGACTGGCGTATCAAAAGGATATGAGTCGGGGCCGCTGCTATCAAAAGGATATGAGTCGGGGCCGCTGCTTCTGCTTCCTTCCCCCCTTGCTTGGGACTGTTGTCCATTGCTGTCTCCCCCTTGGGTTAAGCGGGTGGGGGAGAACCCTAACGCTGAATCCTGTTGCTGAGCTCCACTGACTGGCCCACTCACTCGGTGCCTCAGTTGGTCTGCGTGCCTCCTCCAGAGGAGGCCGGTGTTAGTCTCGACCCGGTACGATACTGGCCCCGTCTGTTCTACAACCTTCCCTGGTACCCAGGCCGGCCCTGCGCTGGAATAGTTCCTGCAGTGAACAGGGTCCCCGGCGGCGAAACCTTTCGAGACCGCCAACCCTATGTTTTTTCCTTTATCCTCGACCCTCGTCGGGTCTAGCCTGGACAGGATCGTGGTCAGTTTTCGCCGCATCAAGAGCTCCGCCGGCGAGTAGCCTGACGCTAAAGGGGTTACCCTATACGCTAAGAGGAACTGGCATACCTGGTGATTCAGGTCCCCCGGGCCCATGCGCCGCAGCGCGTCCTTTGTTGTACGCACTAGTCGTTCCACTTGGCCATTCGTGGCCGGGTGAAACGGTGCGGATGTGACATGCCGAATGGCGTTTGCCTCCATGAATGCTCCGAACTCAGCGGAGGTGAAACAACTAGCGTTATCGCTGACTAAAGTGTCGGGTAAACCGAACGTGGAAAAGACTCTCCTTAGCCGGCTAATTGTCGTGGCGGAGGACGTGCTCTTTACTGGGATAACCTCCAGCCACTTGGAGAACGCATCTACCACCAGGAGAAACATGGTTCCTCGGAACGGGCCAGCGAAATCCACGTGCACTCTGGACCACGGCCCCCTTGCCGTGTCCCACTCCCTATGCGGGAGACGGGCCGCCTCAGGCCGGGATTCCTGGCAAGCCTCGCAAGTGCCGACCATGTGCTCAATGTCCGCGTCCAGCTGTGGCCACCAGAAGTAACTCCGGGCTAGCGCCTTTGAACGAACTATGCCCGGGTGGCTGACGTGCAGCAGTTCGAGCACCCTCGTCCGCAGGGGCGCAGGGACCACCACCCGTTGGCCCCACAGAAGGCACCCCCTCTCTAGGGACAACTCAAGCTTTTTCCTAAAGAATGGGTCGAACTCTGTACTCGGGGACGAAGCCGGCCACCCCTTCTGCACCCATGCACTAACTTTCTCCAGCGTCCTGTCCTTGCCTGTCGCCCTAGCAATGTCGGCTGGTACTAGTGGGGGTGCGTCTAAAACCTCAATTAGCAACACCTGGCGGTCTCTTTCCGCTCTCGCCTTCTGGTCCGCCGACAAGGGCAGAGGGGATCTCGAAAGCGCATCAGCATGGCTGATCTCCTTTCCGGGCCTGTACTCCAACTCATGTTGGTACGCGTTGAGAAAAATAGCCCATCGCAGCATCCTCGGGGACAGGATCTGTGGCGTGGGCTTGCTTGCCGTGAAAATCCCTAACAGCGGCTTGTGATCGGTCACGATTTTGAACGGGCGGCCATACAAGAAATCGTGAAATTTTTTGGTCCCCGCTACTATTGCTAACGCTTCTCTGTCGGTTTGTGCGTAATTTCGCTCCGCTTGGGACAGGGACCTTGAGTAAAACGCTACCGGGGCCTCCCTTCCGTCCTCCAACACGTGGCAAAGCACCGCCCCCACCCCCACCGGGGATGCATCACAGACTAGGACCACTGGCCGTTTGGGGTCGAAGTGCGTCAGGATTGCCTCAGATGTTAGGAGTTGCTTTAGCTCCTTGAACGCCCTCTCGTGCTCGTCACCCCACATCCATGGCTCCTCCTTTTTAAGTAACCGATGGAGCGGTTCGGCCACGGACGCCTTCCGCGGGAGGAATGTATGGTAAAAATTGAGGAGCCCCAGGAAAGACTGCAGCTCGGTTTTGGATGTGGGGCGAGGGGCCTTTTTAATGGCTGCTACTTTGGAGTTAGACGGCTTAATCCCCTCGGGTGTGATCCGGAACCCTAAAAACTCGACCTCGGTCTCGAAAAAAACACATTTGTCCTTCCTCAATCTCAGCCCCGCTTTCTCGAACACGGTCAGTACTTTGTCCAACCTTTTCGCCAGTTCAGCCTCACTCCCCCCTGTTATCAACACGTCATCAAAATAAGGCAACACCCCCTCCAGGCCCTTTAGGAGGCGTTCCACGAGCGATTGAAAAAGGCCGGGTGCCGAGTTCACGCCGAACTGTAACCGCGACACCTGGAACGCTCCCTTATGTGTAACTATCGTTTGTGCCGCGGCCGTGGCGGGGGTCACTGGAAGTTGCTGATAGGCTTGTGCCAAATCGAGTTTAGCGAAACACTTTCCCCCATTTAGTCTGGCCAAAAGGTGGCTGATCACTGGCACCGGATATGCATTAGGGCGGATCGCCTTGTTAATTGTACACTTATAATCAGCGCAAATGCGCACCTCCCCGTTAGCCTTTAGAGCCGTTACAATTGGAGTTTCCCACTCCGCGGAGTCAACAGGAATAAGAATCCCCTGGCCCACCAGTTTGTCCAGTTCCGCCTCTATCTTGTCCTTGAGTGCAAACGGCACCCTGCGTGGTTTGAGTCTTATCGGGCGGACCTCCGGGTCTATGTCGAAAGCTACAGGGGGTCCCTTGAACCTTCCGAGTCCTTTCTTAAAAACGGCGGGATGCGCATCGCAAACCGCTTGTATTGGGTCCCCCCCCACGGTATGCACCCCCCCTATGAACAAACCTAAGGGCTGAAACCACTGTGTCCCTAGGAGGCTACAGCTTCCCCCTTTGAGGACAACTAGGGGCAGTTCCGCCGAATGTCTCTTAAACTTGACCCGAAATTTCCCGACCCCCAACACCGGAATGCTGTTTCCCTGTACGTCCCGTAGTGTGGACCTCAACGCTTTAAGCTTGGGCCGCACGTGGGGGTCGATTTTCAGGAACTTCTTCTGGGGAATTATGGAATAGGAGGACCCCGAGTCAATTTCCATCCTAATAGGGGCCCCTTGTACTAATACCTCAACGAAGTAATGGGACTGTCCCGCGGACACGCTGAACACTGAGGCGTCGTCCTCGCTGCCGTCCGAGACGCGGCCCATGCCGTCCTGCTTCCTCGTGGTCTGGGCGCCATCTTTGAGCCTCGCTGGACGGTCCGGTCTGGCTGCGCGGTCTTGTGACTGCCTCCGGCCCTCTTTCCTCTTTCTGCACGCCTTGGCGATGTGCCCCCGACGGCCGCAGGTGTAACACTCGGCCTTCCTGAACGGGCATCTCGCGCGCTCGTGGGCCGCTCCGCAACCCTCGCAGCGTCGACCACCCTTCCGGACCTTCTGGACCTCCTCGCCGTCGCTGCCTTCCATAGACGACTTTGAGGCCCGTCGAGTCGCGTGCACCGACTGTCCGGTCTTCCCGTGCACCGAATTTTCCGCCTTGCCGGCTCTAGGACGCCACTCACGCCACTGGTGCATCTCGTCCACTCCGGCATTCGTGGACTCTGCGGCTTCCGCGGCCTCTATGACCTCTGCCAGCGTGGGTGGCGGCTCCTTATTCATCAAGCTGCGCTGTACCTCCTTGTCTTTCAGGCCACACAACACGCCGTCCCTGAGGACCAACTCCAGGATATCGCCCCATTTACAGGGGGCGGCGGCTATCCTCATGGCGGCCACGAATGCCTCAACCGACTCATCCGGCGCTTGGACTCGCCTCCAAAACGCGCTCCGAGCGGGAAACATTGCCCTCGAGGGGCAGAACCGCTCTCGCAGCAGTTTCATGATGTCGCTCGCCTTAAAGTCGCTCACCTTCTTCGGAGCGATTATGCCCACCAGCGTCCGCTTGGTTTCCATCCCGAGCATTCTGGTGAGGATGGCCCTCTTTCTCTCCTCGTCTTCTCCTTTGACTCTGAGTTCCACCAGGGCCGCCTGGAAATCCATCTCAAGCAGCTCCCAGTCTTGCGGTTTGGTGATGTTGAAACCGCTCTGTGCCCTGGCTGTTCCGTGGGGATCCATATCCCACCTTCGTCGCCAATTTAGTGTATGCAAACCAAGACACAGGACACAGCCTCGGGCTGGGTTAACTCAGGTTTATTGCATCGTGGGCAGAGGGAACATGAGGTAATGGCGGATCGATAGCTCTTTATATACAGCAGTAACACATTTGAACGTGGTGCCATGGTAGCCCATTGGCTACTGTCTGCGTGACGTCATTGCAGGTCACGCCCTTCTTGTCCAGGTGTAGGTGGTGGCGGGAAAACTTCCCGCGCTGTTGCCTTTGATGAGTTTGGACCGAGAGAGCTTGGACGCTCGCTGCTGCCAGCTGGTGGTCATTAGCTCGCGTCCTATTACAGGGTTTATATGATACAGCTGAAGGTTACATTGTTGCTATAGGCAAGGTTACATTGGCTCAGATACATTGTAATCCGTGTGTACAATAAAACCAACAGAACACAACACTTATACACTTCACATGTTGGGTTAATGTGCTGAGCAAGATGTGTTTTTCAAGTACTTCTTTAAGATGCTCCACTTCCCTTCTTCCAAGGCTGGTACCTGATGCTGGGGTCAGAACAAAGTCTCCTGGTCTCCTAGCAACCATGCATCACTTCCTCAAGAAGGTCCTCCCCCTGAAACTCTCCTGTGCTGCACTAATCTGAGATAGAAATATTGGTTTCAGATGTTCTTGACATACTAATGTTGCTCAATCAAATAAAACCAAGCCCAGATATTTCATTTATTTTTAATTACCTCCCAAAGAGCTGAATAAATATTGAAGAGAAGGGCTTTTTTAAAGATAAAAAACTCACCTTTTGATAGGCTTTACTTTTTTACACAGAAAAGGCAGCTACGTGCTCTGGAGAGGGACAGGTTTCGTGTTCCTTACATGGTACAAGGAAATGAAGACAGTTTCAGAGATAGAAGACAGGTGGTTGGAACTGTATTTAGGACTGGCTTGATAGTTCAGTGAATTGGTTGGGAGTTTGATTCCACTCTGTGCCTCCTGAAAGAAGAGCCAGCCTTTGTGGCCCTCGGGCAAGCTGCACAGTCCCAGGGCACCCCCAGAAAAAGAGAATAGGAAACCACTTCTGCTCATCTTCTACCTAGAAAACCTGAAAAGGGTTGGCATAAGTCAGAATTGATGTGATGGTGCTTAATTTTTTTTTTTAAAAAATGATTGGTTTGATTGGTTTTTGGTCCTGATGCAGTAGGATAAACAAGAAAGCAAACAAGTAAGGAAGCAAACAAATTTGCCTACTGTGGATATTAGCAGTCAGAAGAAGGATTGAGTTGTAGAAAAGGTAAAGGCCACCCTTGCTTGAAAGCAAGCCTTATCCAACTCTAGGGCTCTGTCCTCATCTCAGTTTACAGCCAAAGAGCCAGTGCTGTCTGCACCTGCAGATGTTTCCATGGACATGTAGCAGGCATGCCTCGACACTGGAGTGCATGAAATGCTGTTTATCTTCCCACTGAAGTGGTACCTATTTATCTACTTACAATTTCTTGCTTTCAAACTGCTAGGTTGGCAGGAGCTTGGACAGAGATGAGAGCTCATTCCGTCATGCAGTACTCAGGTCTTGAACTGCTGGCCTTCTGGTCATCAAGATCAGCATCTTAACCCCTTGAGTCACCGCAGTCCCTCCAATTTAGTTTTAACCTGGGTTAAATTTGAATTACTTGCATTTCCTAAACCGGACAAGAGTTTCAGTGTCCCCTGGCTTAGAAAATTAGTAACTTGCTCAGATTCATGATGGTTCTCCACATGGGAAGGAAGCTCAGGTTCTTTCCATGTTTTGGCTTTAAAATGGGAAGATTATACAGTATAACAGAGCAGCCTCCCTTTCTTCCCACATAATTCATGTGGCTAGAATGTTATAAAACGTGGAGAACTCAAATTTTAAGAAAGACTGAATAGACGTTTTACTTATTGTGTGATTGCTCTTGGTTGATCTCTTCAACATTGTCTTTCCCCCAATCTGGCCAGGGGTTTTTCATTGATTTTTTAAAACCTCATCCTGCCATTCTTTTGTCTCAATTCACCTTCAGTCTTCCACTTTGTTCTTCTTCAGTCAGTGCTCTTGAAATCACAAATCCTATGATCTCGGGCTCTGTGTGTGAAACATTTGAATAATTAATCTTATTGTCCAGAACTTGAGACTGAATAAGCAAAGTAGCTTTGGCAGTCCTATCTGGGCTGAGGAGAAGGTCTTACAGTAAATATTTCTTCTGGTACAGTATCTTCATGAGGACCTTATGCTTGCACTTTAAGTCATGATCTAGGAGTATGTCTCTCTCTCCAGAAGTTGTTGGACTGAAATGTCCAGCATCTGCCATCACTAGGGCCCTATCATTAACCTGACTGAGGTGGTAAATTTATTTTTTCCCCATCCCACTATGTCAGAGCCAACATAGTTCTGGAGAATTGCTGATACTTTAGTGCCACTCTGGAACTGGCTATGGTGGTTACCATCTCCCTACTGAAGAAGGGAGAAACAGCAGCTCAGTGGCAGTGGAGTGGGAAGAGAAGAGAAGGAGGAAGAGGCAACTTTCTGAGCTTTCTGGTTTGAGGACACTTCAGATCTTGACACTGAGCTAAATGTAACAAGAGGGTTCTGTACAATAGGCAAAAGAGCAGCTAATGTGGTCACCTTCTCTACCTTATCATCACCATCACCGCAGTCATCATCTTCTGATCTGAGAGCAACAGAACTCTACAACTGGTACCCCAACTGTTACTGCCACCATAATATTCTCCTCTTGTTCAGACAAGTAGCTTAATCATCACCACCATGTCCTTTGTCCTTCCGGGTGAGGGTTGGTTCGTTTGTTTGTTCATTCGTTCTTTCTTTCTTTCTCCTCCTCCTCCTGGGGTAGACTACCACAGTTGCCTTTGCCCTCTAGTGAAGGAGGTGTTACTGTTTGTCGCGAATCCTGATGGACCAGACAGGAGTCATTTTGAATTTTTCATCCATGTTAGAAGCACTTTCTCACAGGAGGGGGTCAGAGAGACTCATGCTGAGTCATTTAGGGGAAGTCCCTTGGAAAGTCCCTGACCTGACCACACCTCTAACCAACCAGGAGAGTCTCCACCTATACCCTAAAGGAGGGATATGAGCGATCCAGCCTAATGGGATACTGTTATCAAGCATTTAATTTTGTTGGCTTTTCTTATCACAGCCAAACCCATCCTGGGGAGGAGATCTGTGGATCCAAAGAGTATAACTAGGGTCACATTTTACTCCTAAAATGGGGACTGTTAGCTAGAGACCCAGGTTTCGCTAATACAATTCCCCTAACTCTGAGAAGAGCATAAATATCTAACGAGAGCATTTTCCTGTCCCAGATCATGCCTAAGGGAAAGAAATTCTGACTAACTATTTTTCTCTGTATGTTCTGTACTTTGTCTTTTTCAGATGAATCTCTTAAATAAAACTTTGCTGCTTCAAGTCTGAGTGGTTTCAGGTTAATCTTGTTACAACAAGACTCTCTGCCTTACACGTTACCAAACCCTGGAAAATCACATATTCCCTGGAGATGAGAAAATCGGCCCCGTGGGTCGGGCACGGGTTCTGTGGGATTTTGGTAATTGCTGTATGAGGGAGTGTGCGTGGAAAAATATAAGAAGAGCAGCTTACTGAGAATGCGAGGGTTAGGACACTGTTAAACTGCTTGTTGGGGACAGCCCTTTGCTTTTTACTTTAACTTGGGCCGCTTTGCTCATGACTGACTATATTGATCTGGGTCAGTGTTGTACTGGAACCATAGCTCCCAGAATTAAAGTCCCGGGTCTTTCTGTGTGACAAGGATTATGACATCATCCACCACCATGCCTCTCAAGTTTCCCTGTTCCTTATGAACTTGGCTGAAAAATGTTCAGCACCTGGAGTGAAATGGATTTTCCCAGGAACATGGTATATTGTTATAAACTGGTGTAAGGCAAATTATTTAAGAGGATGTTGGTCTTGAAAGAGCCAATAAATCTACAAAAGAGCTGATTCTCATTTGTAGATGCAGACCAATCATGCTTCCTGCATTTTTGGATTTTTGAGGTTCAAATGAGATGTGGTGGGGATGGTTATGAGGACTTCTGGGAGGAGCACATACATTTCCAGATTCACCGATGCTCCATTAAGCCCTCTCACAATGGAGAGGGCTGAATCGAGCCAAAGGAACATCTTATACATTCTTCCCCCTCTTTTAATGAGATATCACTTTTTAACAACTGTAGTTACAAGACGAAAGTGTCTAGTTTGGCCAGATCATCACAATGTGTTAACACAATGACAAAACAAAAGCTGAACAGGTCAGATGCAACAATGCTTGCAGGCAAAATATTGGCACTTGTTTGTGGCGCATGCTCCTGCCACACCTTCCCCAACAATATTCCATCCCATCAAACCCTGCTGAGACTCATGAAGATCAGTTGGGGAGTTGTATTGTACATAACCCTGTTCTGTTTACTTGAGCAACCTTTGGCCATGGTTTCTCAGGGAACAGAATGTAATCCGTTTCGAATAGCATCTGTAGGCAGCTTGAGTTCAAGGATAGTTCATCTACCTCCCATATTGAGATACAGTTACAATGCTATTAACAGCCCATCAGCTTCAAACAGACCATTTCTGTATCATTTGGGAGCAAGATGACCTTAGGGAAAGAAGAAATGTGTTGTCTGTTGCTAAGGAGATGCACTTTTGGAAGAGACTGAGAACCTGGAATTGTTGTGGAAGTGGAGAGCTGGTGCTGTTCCCATCTGAAATGCTATTATTCTAATTGCTTAAGCTTGAACATTTTAAACTCTTATTTATACAGACTTCTGCTTTCAGACATTATGGGCATTCCATCACTAAAAGGATGGCAAAGCCCCAGGGGATCCTGGTGACTCTATCCATTTATTTGCTGTTCAGATAAGCCCAGAATCTGCTGTTATTAGAATAGAAAATCAGTCTGCTCAGTAACTTTCTGTTATGCCAGAGCACTTTGCATTTAGGATTACCATATCCCACTTCCTGTAACCAATTGGCCTAATTTGCATATTATACATTTTTTAGTATCTCAGGTAAATTAAGCACTTAATTTTATGTTTTAGTTTTCGAAGGAACAGCCGTATTAGTCTGTGCATTGCATCACCCCCAAATACCTGGGAGCTTCCCTGGATTGAACTTTCACTTTCAAGACCCACTGCCTTCATACCAAACAGAAAGGTATGAACAGAACAACCAGCCTCCACAGACTGCCTTAAAACTATGGAAGGCGAGCAAGGAACTACCAGATAACTGTGCAGAACCACATAACTCTCTATGACCTGGCCAAGAACAACCATGCCTGTGTGGAAAGCTTTAAATAGAGTGCGTGCAGGGGTAGGAAAATCAAGGACTAATCTGAGAAAGTGGGCTTTTCCTGTAGATGACAACTCATGTGAATGTAGGGTTGCCATATGTCCCGTTTTTCCGGGATTTTCCCGGATTCAAGCTTGGGAAAATTGTCCTGGCCGGTTCAAGAAAAAACATGTAAAAGTCCCGGATTTTTAAATTCGAACAAAGGAAGCAAGATCACACCCAACCAAAGGATTTTTTGCAAAGAGTTAATTCACTGCCTCCCTGCCTTTCTTTCAATTATTCTACTTGCAAGCGGTAAAGGCAAAAAAGCACCCTGAGAAGTCCACCGGAGAGGGGAGACACTTGCTGTTGGATCGTGGCCGTGAAGCGGCCCTTGGGGTTCCGGAGGAGACTGGTCAAGGAACGACACGAGACAAGATGGAGCGAAGACCAGTGGTTTATTGAGGGAAAATCATCATCATATATAGGAATTTAAGGCAGCGTGCGATAGAATCGTCATCTGACAGAAAATCACATCACCCATTTACCCGGGTTAATTGGGAATCTCTCTTGGGGAAGTTAATTAACTAAGGCAAATACTGATAGGGGAAATCCATTGTTCATGGCTTGCACAAGAGTAAACATGGCCACTATTTGCGCTAGGGCTTGGGCTAATCTGCAAGTGCGGAATTACCTAATTCCTAACTTGAGTTAGATATTCAACTTCCTCCTGCCGAACTGCCTGCCAGGTCAGATATGGGTGAATCAATCTTATGACTATTAATCCGCTCCCCAATTTCTGTTCCCGCAGAGGCCAGTGACCAGGAGCCTTCCTCGACCGGTGTAACCTCTGTCAGGGACAGTTTATGCCAATTGCGCCCGCGGACACCACAACTTGCAAGCTGGATAATTGAAAGAAAGGCATGGAGGCAGTGAATTAACTCTTTGCAAAAATTCCATGTCTCACCTTGAGCAACACCGCAGGCAAGAGGTGCATTGGAGCTCCAGCCCAAAGAGCTCCAGCTCGCAGAGCCACTAAAAAAAAGGGGGGAAGGCAGAGGCTGCCTGCCCCAGATGAGGATTCCGCAGGGTCTTGGAGCCGCAGCCTCCTTGATCTGATGCATGCACAATTTGAAGAATGCAATGATGTCATGTGGCTGTCCCAGTTTGGTGGGAAAGAATTATGGCAACCCTATGTGAATGTGGAGAAGAACAAACTATCTCCCATATCATAAAATGCACATGATGCCCCTCAACATGCACTGAGGAGGACCTTATGTTGGCAAGAGGAAATGCTGTTGAAGTGGCCTGATATTGGGCAGATGTCATCTAGCTCTTTTCAGTTCTTTTTTTCTTTTTCTCACATTGTTTTTAAATAACATATAACATGCAACATGTAACATATAACCTCCACCCACCAACACGCAACACTCAAAAATCTCATCCCCCCCGGCTAGGTTAATTATTGCCTGGCCACTCCCATTTAGGGAATGGGGGGGAGGAGGAGGGAGAGCCTATCCCTTCTATTCTAAATTCCTTCTTTCACTATTCCCCATCTCCTTCTCTTATTTTTCCTCTATTTTAATTCTTTTGGTCCCTATTCTATTCATATTCATATTCCTAAATTGTTAACACTTTCTTGCCTGTGCCTATTTATATTTATATATTATTTTTACTTTTTGGCTTTATCTTTGCACCAGACAGTTCTGCATCCTTTTCTTCTCTTATTTCATGAGTCTCTTATTTCACGTTTCCTCCCAAATATCTCTAAAGAAAAGATGAAATTCTCCATCTGCTATTCAGAAGTGGGAATCACCCTTAGCAGTTGTTGTAGCAAAGCTTTAGTATTGTGGCTTTTTTTTTTTGCACAGCCATGACAAGAGACATCTTAAAGACTAACCGGTTCTGCTTGGCACATGTTTTTGTGTGGTGTAGCTTGCTTGTATTTAAGGAGTGGATTTATTAGTTCCATACCTCCCCACTGAGTTTCCATGGCTGAGTGGGGATATGAACCCATCTGAACCACTGCACCGTATGAAAGTGAATTGAAATGTGAAACATGCACACATGGAACGTAAACATAAAATTATGTTGTGGGTCCTTGTTGTTTGAGAGAAAAGTAGGAAATAATTCAACAAGAACAACAAGAACAACAGTAATGGCACAAGAGCCTTAAAGATAACACAACATAGAAATAACCTATCATTCATTTCAGAAGCTAAAAAGTGGAGCAAAATGAGATAATGCTGATCATTAGGAAGGGTATAGAAAATATGTCAGCAAGTGTCATTTTGCCTCTTTATAAATCTATGGTGAGGCCCCATCTGGAATACTGTGTACAGTTCTGGTCCCCATACCTCCAGAAGGATATTATGGAGCTGGAAAAAATGCAGAGGAGGGCAACCAGAATGATTAGAGGACTGGAACACCTTCCTTACCATCTGAGGCTGCAACGGTTGGGCCTCTTCACTCTTGAACGACGGCATCTAAGAGGTGACCTGATTGAGGTTTATAAAATCATGCACGGTGTGGACAAAGTAAATAAGGAAAAACTGTTTTCCCTATCGCACAACGCTAGAACTAGGGGGCACTCCATGAAACTTTTGGGTACTAGTTCTCAAACAAATAAGAGAAAGTACTTTTTCACCCAGAGGATTACTGGTCTATGGAACTCCCTGCCAGAAGAAGTGGTGGCAGCTGTCAGTCTTGACAGCTTTAAGACAGGATTAGACAAGTTCTTGGAGGACAAGGGTATCAATGGCTATAATTATGGATACCTAAGGACAACCTCCAGGTTGGAGAAATAGGCAGGATATCTCTCAATGCCATTTCCAGGGAATCCTAAGCAGGTGAAGGCATCTCCTTGGGAATGATACCCTGAAGCAAATGGTGAGCCACTGTGTGAGACAGAATGTTGGACTGGATGGGCTGTGGCCTATTCCAGCAAGGCTGTTCTTAGTTCTTATGATACGAGGCCAGTAGTCGTGGGGGCTGAAATTAATGAAGAGATTGTAAGCCACCTCTGAAACCTCTGCCGGTCAGGGTTGGCTAAATTCTCCTTTAAATGGAATAAAATTTCTTTTAAAAAAATGAAAGAAAAGATTTGTTGTAATTTTTGAGTCATGCTGAAACTGATTTGCAAGTTCGTGCTGAACATTATTCCTGGCTTGTAAATGCTCTTTGAATGTAGGGGATGAGGGAGAAAATTATCTTGTTTTTAACAGGAGAGGGTGCCAAGCCACTGCCGTCAAAATGACGCAGGGTTACAGCAGGTGGAAAAGCAAAATGAACAAGGAGGGGAAGAGAGGAAGAATACACAAAAGGTTGGCTGGTTTCTTGACATCTGAATTATAGCAATTACCCTTCTACTCTGTTATCACTCTGCAATTCAGTCCTGCAACCGTTCGTCCTCTGAAACCTGAAGATGAAGTTTAAGGGTGGGGTCGGCCTGACTGAAGACACACAGAATGAGTACCCTGTAAGAATTTGTGGGTAATTGTGTTAGCAAAGTGCAGCAGGCTAGTAAGGTGAACTCACGGCTGAATTAGAAACAAGCACTCAAGATGCTCTTGGTAAATTAAGAGCAGAAATGTATTTCTTTTTCTTTTACAGTTCTGCAAAATGCTCTCAGGATAAAACCTAAACCTGTGTACAGAATCCCTAAAAGCTGGTTTTTATACGTGCAAGTGTGTTGAAGGTCAAAATGGAGGTGTACTCATAGCCAGCTCTCCATTGTAGGCGAAGGAGAATACAGAAAAAAAAGCTACAATGTTCCTTTTTGTGTTAGACTGGCTAATCATTGTGTGCCTGTGTACCTAATGTGTATAAATTGATGCCATGAGGCCTCACTCTTATGTCTTATGAAATGGACTTGGTCCACAAAACTTCACATTTAAATATAGGAGTTAGTCTTTAATGTGCCAGAACATTTTTTGTTGTCTTTTTTTTTTTTTTTTGCTTTTTGGTTTACCCTCTGGTAGGCTTTCACAGACTAACATAACTACCACTTCAAACATTTGAACAAAAACAATGTTGTTGAAGAAGGAGGAAGTAACCCAGGAGTGTTTCCCTTCAGAGGTCTAGATGGGCAAAGTAGTGAAACACACCTAGTGTTCTACCCTCTCCCACTTGTTGTGTTAAATACTTTTTGTGTCCAAATGATATCTATGCATATTGCTTTAAGTTACGTTCACCATTAAGTCTGCTGTATTCGCACCCCTTTCTGTAAGGCGCCTTATTCATATGTTTGCAATGTTCTCTGATTGGTTTACACAGGTTTCCCATGTTATGTTCTGGCAAATGTATCACTGTAACAGCCGTTCTGTTTGTATATATGTTGCTACCTCATCCTGTTTTCCCCAGTCCGATTTAGTCCAATGATTAAGTTTGAACTGAGCTATAATAAATGACTTGTTGGTTAACCCCCGATCTGCTGTTGCATTGCAATTAATACTCGGACTCAACAATACTGCTGCCCACCACACTTTTGTATTCCAGTGAGAAGAGGTATACTTAGAAAGTGCAGATATACTTTGGTGGGGGACCAGTGCAAACTAGCAATACCAACATACTGCCTTAAACATACCTTGTTTCAGAAGCTAAGCTAGGTTAGACTTGCTTAGTACTAGGATTGGAGACCATAAGACAATATCAAGGATTTTGTGACAGGGTTAAGAAACAATCTGGCCTGTAAATCCTGGAGAGTCATTGCTACCAGTGAGAACAATGTTCTGGCTCATTATAGAGCCACTTCTTTCATTCCGCAAATGCTCCTAACTTTCTGTGCTGGATAGCTCCATGGTTGAGGTATCTGGCAGCAGAGCCAGAGGTTGAGAGTTTGATTCCTCACTGTGCGTCCTTGACAGAGGCTGCACTTGGTGATCCACAGTGTACTTTCCAGCTTTGCAGTTCTAAGATTATTACACCAGCCCAACCGATAATACCATCTCATTAGTCACGTCAGAAATATTTTATGCCATTGCTCAGCATCCAGTATGTGTCTAAGCATAAAATGTATTCATAACACAGCTTGATGTTTTCCCAAACCCATCACATTCATATATAATCTAATCTTGAGTTATATCATAATGGATTTTATAATAAAAATAGGAAAGCAATAATAACATTTATCTTTTATGTGTCTTATGTGCTGTCAAATCAGAACTGATTTCCAGTAACCCTAACAAGGCTTTCAAAGGTAAGTGAGATATTTAAGAAGTAGTTTCGTCATGACTGGTTTCCCAATCAGTTTCCATGGCTGAGCAGGGATTCAAACCCAGGTTCCTGACTCTTAGTCCATCACTCTGTCTGCTACACTATTATTGGGTACTCACAAAATATGCCCAGTCTAAAGTAAAAGTAAAGTAAGAGTAGAAAGAGCTACAGGAAGATATTTTTTTAAAAAAATGTAGAGGTAAAAGTAGTGGTGAAGAGAAGTTTAATTGTTCAGCTAGGACGTGCTTCAGTGGCTGAGGTTAATTTATCACATTGGGTATGAGATCTGAAATCTGCCTCACTACAGGCCTCAGGCCCATGATTTATCTAGTGGTAGAGATGCAGGGCCACTATCAGAAATTTCTGGGTCCCATACTGAGAAATCCTACCCCCCACACACACACACAGAGTTATGGCCAGCGGCGGCAGGGCCCCTGTCAGCTCCGGGCCCAATACGGCAGTACTGGTAGTACTGCCCTGATGGCGGCCTTATAGAGATGAATAGCCATTTCAGTTTCTCATCATGGCTCACAGGGAGTTTCAGGTTCTCCTCTCCACTGAGGTACCCTTGTGCCATTTACACTCACCAAAAGTGGTTAAGATGCTGAACTTGACGACTGGAAGGTTGGCAGGACAGCAGTTCAGGACCTGAATATTGGACCATTGGAGTGAGCTCCCATCTCTGTCCTAGCTCCTAACAACCAAACAGTTCAAAAGAAAGAAATTCCAAGTAGATATATAGGCACCACTTTGATGGGAAGGTAAACAGTGTTCTGTGTGCCATATGGCCATGGAAATGCCTGCAGGTGCAGACAGTACTGGTTCCTTGGCTGTAAATGGAGAATAGGTTGATCTTAGAAGAAATCAGCCCTGACTGCTCCTTAGAAAGTCAAATAGTAAAGATGAAGCTGAAGTACTTTGGACAACAAATGAGAAGGGAGGATTCACTTGAGAAGGCCTTGATGCTGGGAAAGGTGGAGGGCAAAAGAAGTAGGGGGAGGCCAAAGATGAGATGGCTAGATGGTATTGTAGATGCAATAGGCACAGAACTGGGAGGGCTGAGGAGGATGGTGGAGGACAGAGGCGCCTGGAGGACAATGGTCCATAGGGTCGCAAAGGGTCAGAATCGACTATGTGACTGAACAACAACAACAAGGTTAGCAAGAGCTGGGATAGAGATGGGTGTTTCCCAACCTTTGACTTTGGAACTTCAATTCCCAGAAGCCTAGGTCTATTCCCAAAAGCAATGTACTGACTTAGGCTTCTGGGAATTGAAGTCGAAGAACCAAAAGGTTGGGAAATGCTGCTCTAAATGCATTAGTGTCATTAAGGCTTCTTCCTTCATTATTTGGACCCCCATGTCTATTACAAGTACCTCCCCCCCTCCCCCCCGCAAGAAAAGCTCTACAAATGTTTCCCATGAGACCAAACTTCATCTCATTTTTCCACTTCCATTGCCAATCATTGGTTGATGCACACCCAAAGTAAGTAGTTTGTTTGGCAGGTATATCTCCTACCTTATTCTAATAAGGACAAGCTGACGTGTCAGGCTTTTTATAGCTCTGCCTTAGGTAAAGATCTTCCTTGCTCGAAAGCCAGTCATGTCCTACTATAGGGTGCAGTTTTGTTGTTGTTGTTCAGTCGCACAGTTGACCAGGGTACTCTCAAAACTCTCCTCCAACACCACATTTCAAAGGCATCTATTCTTCTGCGTTTAGCTTTCCTAATGGTCCACCTCTCACAGCCATACATTACCACCGGGAATACCATTGCTTTGACTATGCGAACTTTTGTTAGCAATGTGATGTCTCTGCTTTTCACTATGTTCCCCAGGTTTCTCATAGCTTGTCTCCCAAGAATCAGTCGCCTTTTTATTTCATGGCTGCAATCCCCATCTGCAGTGATCTTTGATCCTAAGAATGTAAAATCTGTCACTGCTTCTACTTCTTCCCCATCTATTTTCCAGGAACTGATAGGGCCTGTTGCCATTATCTTGGTTTTCTTAACATTGAGTCTCAAGCCAGCTTTTGCGCTCTCTTCTTTCAACCCAATCAAGAGATTCTTTAGGTCTTCCTCACTTTCTGCCATTAGGGTGGTATCGTCTGCATATCTCAGATTATTGATGTTTCTCCCAGCGATTTTAATCCCATATTGTGATTCCTCCATCCCTGCATTGCACATTATGTACTCTGTGTCTAAGTTGAATAAGCAGGGTGATAAAATGCAGTCTTATCTTACTCCTTTTCCTATTCCAAACCACTCTGTCATTCCGTGTTCTGTTCTAACTGTTGCTTCTTGATTCATGTACAGATTTCTCAGGAGGCATATGAGGTGCTCTGGTATTCCCATCTCTTTAATTACTTGCCACATCTTGTTGTGGTCCACACAGTCAAATGCCTTGGTGTAGTAAATAAAACAAAAGTAAACTTGTTTCTGGTATTCCTTTGTTTTCTCCATGATCCAACGTATGTTGGCAATGTGGTCTCTAGTCCCCCTGCCTCTTCGGTACCCAGCCTGCACCTCTGGTGGATCTCTCTCCATATGTTGCTGAAGTCTATCCTGTATTATCTTGAGTATCACCTTGCTGGTGTGTGGGATGAGCACAATTGTTCGATAATTTGAACATTCTTTGGCATTGCCCTTTTTTGGAATTGGAACATACACTGATCTTTTCCAAACCTGTGGCCACTGTTTTGTTTTCCAAATCTGCTGGCATATTGAATGCAGTAATTTGACTCCATCATCTTTTAGCACTTTGAAAAATTCAACTGGGATACCATAATCTCTGCTAGCTTTGTTGTTTGCAGTGCTTCTTAGGGCCTTCCTAACTTCACTCTCTAGGATGTCTGGCTCAAGTTCAATGTTCTCATCATTGTGATTATTAGGAGTGTTCGGGTCCTTTTTGTAGAGTTCCTCTGTGTACTCTTGCCATCTTTTCTTAATCTCTTCTGCATCAGCTAACTCCTTTCCATCTTTGTCCTTTATCATGGTCATTTTTGCTTTAAATGTTCCTTTTTCCCCAATTTTTTGATCTCTGGTTCTGCCTCTTTTGTTGTTTTCCTCCATTTCTTTGCACTGTTCTTTTAGGTAGTTTTCCTGATCTCTCCTTGCTTTCCTTTGAAATTCTGTGTTCAAATGATTGTATTTTTTTCTTTCTCCTTTGCCTTTTGCATTCCTTCTTTCTTCTGCTATTTTAAGAGCCTCATCAGACAATCACTTTGCTTTCTTACGCTTCTTTTCTTTTGGTATGGTTTTCTTTACTGCTTCCTGCATGATGTCTCACAATGGTATTCCCGGTGGTAATGTATGGGTGTGAGAGTTGGACCATTAGGAAGGCTGAGCTCAGAAGAATAGATGCCTTTGAGATGTGGTGTTGGAGGAGTATTTTGAGAGTACCCTGGACAGCAAAGAGGTCAATCTTAGAAGAAATCAATCCTGTCTGCTCACTGGAAGGGCAAATTGTAAAGATGAAGCTTAAGTACTTTAGACACCAAATGAGAAGATAGGACTCACTTGAGAAAGCATTGATGCTGGGAAAGGTGGAGGGCAAGAGAAGAAGAGGGTGACCAAGGATGAGATGGCTGGATGGGATAGTGGACACAGTGGGCACGAAGCTGGGTGGGCTGAAGAGGATGGTGGAGGACAGGGGAGCCTGGAGGTCAATGGTCCATGGGGTCGCGAAGGGTCGGAATCAACTGTGCAATTGAACAACAACAACAAATCTCTGTGCATAATTGTGCACTCTGTGCACTCTGTCTATCGAGTCTAAGCCATTAAATCTGTTCATCACCTCCACTGTGTATTTAGGGATGTTGTCTAGGTGAAATCTGTCTGGTCTACTTGTTTTCCCTATTTTCTTTAGTCTAAGCCTGAATTTTGCGATCAGTAGGTTGTGATCTGAGTCACAGTCTGCTCCAGGTCTTGTTTTCGCTGACTGTATGGAGGTTCTCCATCTTTGGCTACAGAGTATGTAGTCAATCTGGTTTCGGTGTTGGCCATCTGGTGATGTCCATGTGTAAAGTCGCCTTTTGTGTTGCTGGAAGAGAGTGTTTGCTATGACCAGTGTGTTCTCTTGGCAGAACTCTATCAATCTTTGCCCTGCTTCATTCCTTCTGTGGCTCTTGAAGTCTCAGTGAGGGATTTGATGAAATCCAACTTGCCTGTTATTCCATTTAATTTTTGATTTCCTACTTTGGCATTCCAATCTCTTAAGATAATTTGGACATCATTTATTGGTGTCTGTTCTATGAGGTGTTGTAGGTCCTCATAGAACTGGTTCACTGTGGCTTCATCTGCACCTGGTTGGTGCGTATATTTGGATCACAGTGACATTGAAAGGTTTGCCTTGAATTCTGACTGACATCATTGTGTCATTTTTGAGGTTGTATCCCATTACTGCTTTTCTCACTCTTTTGTTGACAATTATGGCTGCTCCATTTCTTTTAAGGTTTTCTTGTCCACAGTAGTAGATATGATGGTTTCCAGAGCTGAATTCGCCCATCCCTGTCCATTTTAACTTGCTGATTCCCAAGATGTCAATGCTTATTCTTTCCATCTCATTTTTAACTACTTCCAGTTTATCTTGGTTCATAGATCTTACATTCCATGTTCCTATACAGTATTGTCCCTTGCAACACTGGATTTCTCCTTCCCCCTTTTGTCCCTCCCCTTCTTCAGATCTGCTGTGCTAAGCATCCTGTTTCATCTAGATTTCCCCTTTGTTTTGCCTTTTGTTTTGGTCAATAGGGTTCTCTTGGCAAAGTTCGTGGTGTGCTTTGCCGGTTTCTAGCAGTTTGAAAGCAAGAAATTGCAAGTAGTAAAATAGGTACCACTTTGGCAGGAAGGTAAATAGTGTTCTGTGCGCTCTGTTGTCTAGTCGTGCCTGACACATGTCCATGGAAATGTCTGCAGATGCAGACAGTGCTGGCTCTTTGGCTATAAACAGTGATGAACACTGAACCCTAGAGTCGGATACGACTGGATTTCAACCAAGGGCGACCTTTACCTTTACTTTATATGCACGATAGCATACCTTGATACTAAAGCACATTCCTTCTGTGGCTCTTGAAGTCTCAGTGAGGGATTTGATGAAATGTAGTCCAAAAATGTAATTGGCATGGGGCTGGACTTGATGATCCTTGGAATCCCTTTCAACAGTACAGATCTATGATTCTTTGAATGATCCCAAGGTTTTCTCCAAAAAACAGCTTATGCTGAATTACTTTTGTGTAAAAGCATCAAATAAACTGTACGGCTGACATCGTAGGACCCCTCTGCTCCACTTCTTTGCACAGTATTGCTTTTATTGAAGCCTTCATTACTCATGTGAAGATTTGAGCAATTTTCAGCACAATTTATCAAAATGGGAGAGTAAAAACGCATGGTTTCCTTTTTTTGTATAGTCTTAATGGGAATTGCACAGATAATGCTCTACTGAAAATTTACTTCTGGAGTGTGGTTTCAATTTAGCAGGTAGACCGAGGCAACAATCAGTAGTAGCAGAGTGTGCTTCCTCCAGGAACATTTATAGGTCATCACTCGAGCTTTGCTATCAAATATATGATTGCATTATGTTTCCTAATAACAACAAAAGTCGAAAATAGGGAAGGAAATTGCAGAGTAAAAGAGTGAATGCATAACCCAGTATAATGTGCAACTGTTCTACAGCTGAATACCTCCTGTTTAATTATGGAGTGGTGAAACCAGCACGGTGTAGTGACATTGACTTATGGAGCATAGTTATTTGAAATGGAACATAGTTATTTGAAAGAGAACTTCTCATGAGTAAACTAACCATCACTTCCAACTCTTTTCCTCTAAGTGTAAAGGATGGAATATCTGAGATTGGCTGTCCAGTATAAACTCAAAGAATAACTCTCTCATTAGTTTTTGGCCCTTAGACATTTCACAGCATCCTAAATGCAATTATAAAAAAGAAATGTCTTGAGTTCACCTTTCTTTTCAAAAATTAATTCCACACCTCCAAGACTTAATTTTTTTGTGGTGAGATCCAGTACAGAACAAATTTGCATGAAGCCATGTACTTGGTTTGAAACCAGTCTGTCTTTCTGCAAATACTCCAGCTTGGGTGACTTTAGAGCATCCCTTTGTAGTGGAATTCAAGGGATCACTACTAATTCTTTGAATTACTTTTGATATATTTAGTTACAGGGCTTAAGGTTGGTTCAGCCTTCCATCCTTCTGAGGTGGGTAAAATGAGTACCCAGCATGTTGAGGGCAAAATGCTAATTTCCTTGTGAACAGCCCAGAGAGTACACTAAGCATTATGGAGTGGTATACAAGTGTAATTGCTATTGCTATTGGTACATGTTACTGTGAGCTAGAAGAGCATTATAATGCACAAAACGATACTAAAATACCTTTGTGGGTCTTAAAATGCAGCAACCCTTTGGTGTTTTTTATTTGTTTTGTATCAGTGAGGTTTACACATGGATGTTGATAATTTGTAGCACCAGGAACAGAAAGACCTGTCTTCTAGAGATGCCAGGAATGGAACTCAAGACTTTCTGCCTGCAATACTGAGCTAAGCTCCTTCTTTAATTCTGGAAATATCCAACTACAAAAAAACACACACTGGTGATGTTGACAGTTGCCCAGTGTTGGTGTTGAATGATCATTGCAGGCGCACCCCCCAATAAAGGACTCAGACACCAATGAAAGTGGATAACGGCATTGGGCCACATTTATTGATTCATGCCCTAGTCCGAATTATAAATTTCTATTGGTAATTGACCAATCATAATTCCTAAGGCAAGCAGGCCGAAGTAACACTGGTAAGGTACCACCCAAAATTGCCAACGGCAATTGCTACAATGTATCCATTTGTATCAATTTGTTTGTTGACCACAAACAAATTGTTGACCGTAGTCAATATCTAACTAATGACCCCACCCTCTGACGCGTATCCGTAAAATCACGGGGTGATGCATGCTGTCTAGCTATAGCCATCACCCCGTCGCCTAGTTCATCGTTGACCGGACAACGTTTAACCAACTTATGCCTGTCTAGTGTTGTCCAGTCAATTGCGAACTTGCCGGATACCTGTGGGTCATAATGTTTACCTTACCAGTGCTACCCGCCACACGGAGGGGCTTCAAAGAAGGCTCGACGCCCCCCCCCCAGACCGTCAGCTCGGTCAATCACCCAACAGGAGGTCCACACCTCCTCGCGACAGATGGGCCCCATCCCCTGCATACAAGTCATAACTTTGGAGGCTAATAGCGGGGTGACGACTGACCCTCCCCCAAGCCCTGTAGACAAGGAAACGCGCCACTGCCCTATTCACCATGCGTCTAGCACGGTCAAGGGCCAGGAGGTCAACACCCCCTCTGTAGGAATGGCGCGGGACCATGTCCGACCAAACAAGGGTTGTGGCGGGCCAGACGTAATGCAGGTAGGCGAGGTCCTCGCAAATCGCATGTTTCAGCGACAAGCCGGTGACCTGGCCCAAATCATTGCCCCCCAGGTGTATGATCAGAATGTCAGGCGGGTCAGCATTCTGGCCTGAAAAAAGGAAAGGCAGCAGCTCCCGCCACAACATCCCGGGCTTACCATGCCATGTGAGACTTGCGTATGCACCAAGTCCCAGTCGGGGTCCCCACTCTGTCGCCGCAGCATAACGCGCTGCCCTGTGCACATAGCTATGGCCCACCAGCCATACTGTCACCGGTGTAATATGACACCCCGGGTCTGTAAGGAAAAATGAGGGAAAGTAGGTAAGGTGACTGGGTTGGTACTCACGGCGGGAGTGGGCGCACATAAAACTGAAAACATTGCGAACCCCACCGTCCCATGCTATGTATGTCAGCCCCTGAGTACCCAAAAGCAGCTGCGGTTGAGGCCGCCCCTATACGGAATGAATGAGTGCCATAGCGGGCGCCTGGGAGGCCCACACTGGCCAGCGCTTTGCCCGTCACCTTCCAAAATTGAAATTTAGTAAGGGGAGACCCATCTTGGTGACAGAAAAACGGGCCATGGTGCGTGCCATACAGTGCAAGGAAATCCTGTAGGGCACCAACCGGACAGATGTCTGCCGAGGAACATCGTAGCAGTCTACTCCACTGCCTACGCCGTGCTGATACGTTTTAGAGGAGCGTATCCCCAACTGAGCCGAATATTGTTCACTCAGACATCTTCGAGTTCCAGTGCCCTACGACTTGCATCCGCCTTATACAGCATCTCAAGCTCGCCGATGCGGAGCGCTCCAAAAAAGGCGACCATTGTAGCCGCATAAAATGGGCTGCCTCATCTTATCAAAGCAGAGGCCAGGCCAGCCCCGGGCTAATTGGGTAAAAACCCCTGGGGAAATCGGGTGGCGGTCGTCCGGGCAACGCCCACGCGCGCGCACCCACCCCTCCAAAACATGTCTCACACGGAAGTCAGTGGTGCTGTCCACATGACCTCCCACTTTGGCCATAAAAGCCAACGCTGACAGCTTAGATGCTATGGTGCGAGGTGCAAAGCCCTGGGCATGCAGGTAAACCATGAACCGCAGAACATGGGTTACCGGGATCGGCCAGGTTCCTGGCATTTGGAATTGGGTACAGAATGCTCTGAAAGGATTAAATGCGTGGTGATACACCTTACGCGTGCGTGGCGCTAGTGACAGGCCAATCGCCCGGTTCACCTCTCCTTGCCGATGTTCCATATCCCGTCCGGGAGTGGCGAGGGAAATTCCTCCGCATCCGGGGCCAAGGCACGGAACCGGGAGATCTGCAGGCGGGACAAAGCATCAGCAATATCATTAGTAACCCCTGGGACATGCCTAGCCCTGAAAAGAACGTTGAGGCGCAGGCTGCACAACGCAAACTGGCACACTGGGTCCATAACCCTGGGCGATTTAGAGCTCTGTGCATTGAGAAAGTGGACAACAGCCGCATTGTCACACCAAAGTGGACAACCGAGTTGGCCTCCTCCTCGCCCCATAGCATCAAAGCACCCAGTATAGGGAAAATTCCAGATACGTGAGACCACGCAGGCGACCCGTGCCTGCCCAGGATGGTGGCCACCCACCATAGGCCCACTTCCAATTGAAGTACATCCCATAACTCAGGGATCCCGGGCATCGGGCTGTATCTTAAAGCAAGGGGAAACCAGGAGCTCAGACCTCCAAAATGACACCCCATTGAAATCCCTCAGGATCTGTAGCCAGACAAGCACGTCTGCCCTGATACCCCGGGTAAGTCTAACCCTATGGTGGGGCCTGGATAGTCCTGCCATGGCATCGCACAAGCGCCGCGCAAATGCCCTGCCCGGTGCGACGACCCTGCCAGCGAAATTGAGGTGACCATGTAGCACCAGCAGGTCCCTCGGTAATGCCATGCGCTTGGCCAGCAAGTCCGAGATAAGGGCCACTAGCTTTGACACCTTATCCCGCTGCAACCTAGAAGCCTGTGCTACCGTGTCAATCTCCACCCCCAGGAATACTAGCTGTGTAGGCGGGCCCTCGGTCTTTTCGGGCGCTAAAGGGACACCAAGTTCCTCCATTAGTGTCTGAAATGTGTTGAGGAGACGTGTGGACGTGTCCCAGCCCCGTTCAGCCCCGAATAAAATCATCCAGGGAATGGGCTACAGACCCTGATCTGCGAACAAAAGCCCACTCTAGGAAGATGGAGTAACGCTCGAATGCCGAGCCCGAATTGGAACAGCCAAAAGGCATGGCATCAGTGCAATAATATGCTCCCTGGAACGGGGGCGCAGGGACAGGGCCAACGACCCTGCCCGCATAGACCTCCTTATCATTGCTGGCAGGAGCCACCTCCTCCCTCCCCCTAAGGGATAAAGATTGGGGGCATCCTGAGGGGACCTATCACCCATGAAAGGGATACGTAACCCCTGCCTAAAACCCTGAAGGAGATCTCCGCATCCTCTCCCTTCGGGAACAATGTGAGCCAGCGCTCCAACATGTCCACATTAATTGGGGAGGGAGCCCTTTGGTGAACTAGATCCATATGCGGCAGTCTTGCCAGCCCCCTGTCCACCCCTCCCTCTGCCCCGCATCCCTCCAGGCCTGGGACAGCCAAGAGGCCGCATGGGGGCCAGCACAGGGGGGACACTAATGTCTGTATTTGCCATTCTTCCTATTGCAGGAACCATTGGATGAGAAAGTCCAGCACAGCAGGCGGGCTGAAACCCCCCGCCCCGCCCCCTGGCAGTGGACCTGTGCTGGGGCCGCCCACTGGACCGCATGTCCACAATGGTATCTCTCCCTGGGCGCGGGGCGCGTGGGCGTCATGTACAAAAGCCACAGCCTGGCATGGCTCAACCCACCTAATGTCGGGGTGCCGGGGAATCCGCATATGGAATTACACGTCATAAGCCAACAACGATGGGCCCGGAAAGTCAACCATCGCCCGGTAGATGTTGTCCAAATACTGGACCATCGAAATTGCCAAATCCGGCCGGGCCCTAAGGTACACCGCCATGTATATGAGGTAGGCCGGCAACCAGTCGGCCCACGTACGTGGTGGCTTGCTACGACGTGCCTGCTCCTTATCCTTCTCATCCTGCCCCCCCTACTCCTTGGTGGGCCCTCTGTTGAGGAGTGAGAAGGTATCCACGTAATCCCCCCGCCAGATCTTCTCTTTGGTGGTCTGTGCCAAATGGACACCCAGCGGTAAGGAATACCCCGCCGTCAGCAAGGCCGACACGGGCACAACAGGAACTGCTGGTATCTGAAAGGGGGCCTGTACTAACCCAGCCACCCCCAAAACATTCCCCACAGGGTAGAAAACACCCCCCACCACGGGGCCCTGAGTGGTAGTTATCGTCGCCAGGTGGGGCGTCAGCGGCTGGACCGCCGCCCCACCCACGCGAGGCCAGGCCATTGGAAACCCCCCCCCCCCAACGTGGCCACGTGTGTAGGTGCACTAGCTTGGACCGCATACTCACGTGCTGCACCCCCGTAGGCCGCCCCCACCGGGGGTTCCGGCCCACTGGGGGCGTCGGAGCTCACAACCGCCGTCGAGCTCATCGATGGGGCCTGACCCACACCGGTCTGTCGAATGGGGAGCTGCGAGGCAGTGGCCCAGGTCGTGCCACGCGCCTCAAGCAGCTCGACCCGTCCCGTCGCCTGCCGCTGCCCAGCAGACGACGCGTCGAAACGAACCCCAAATGGAGACGAAGAGTGGCTAGCCCGGGCCAGGGATGTCTCGAGGGCCGCAACGCGGGCCAATAAGGCTTCCACGCTGACATGGGGCAAAGGACCAGCCGGCCCGCCTACTACAGGCATGGGTACAGGTCCCTGCACACCGGGGCCCGAATAGGGCAACAACCCCACACCCAGTCCCGTTAGGGCCGATGTAGCAACCTGCCAGGGAAGGGGACCGGATCACCCCCCAAGGCTGGAAGGCCTCGGAGCGAGCTACGCTCCTATAAAGGGAGGCCCAGCGGAATGGGCAACACCATGAGAGGTGTCCACCGCTTGCGGGCCGAGGGCCGCAGCCCCTACTGGCCCCGTGCGTGGGCCACCATCCTCCAGCCAGGGGGAATAGACCCCATTCCGCCGGTCCCGGTGGGTGCAAGCAAATGTGGCTGCTGGGGAGGCGCAGCCGCGGTCTTCCAACCCAGATTGCGCCTCCGAACCGCACGAGCCGCGCTCGCAGCCGCCTTCTTCTTCGCGGGCCTCTCAGCCAATCGATGGGAAGCCGAAACGAGAGAATTCAGCAGCCAAAAGGCTTCCCGGTAAAAGCCAAAAGCGACGGAGGTAAGAGGGAAAAACTTCTCCGCTCCGTCGCTTCGCAAAATGGCAGCTCGGCTGCCTCGTGGCCACCCCTTTTATAAGGGAGCTGGCCACGCCCCTAACTACCCGGATGCCTTCGTCCTGTGGGGGGCCCCCCGCAAAGAGCGCGGCGGCCATTTTGGCGCCGCGCTTGCATTGTCTAGGAAGAAGTTACAACAACAACATTCTTCCAGGTCAATTTTGACTTATGTACAACTTTTCTAGTGTTTTCAAGGTAGGGAGTACTCAGAAATTGTTTACCATCCCTTTCTTCTTGGGGCTGTACAGGTTGGTCAAGGATACAAGGTTGGCTCTTCTGCATGGTACCAAACCCACTGAGCTACCATGTTGTTCAGTCGCAGTCGAGTCCGACCGTTGATGTTGGATCGGGGCCGCGAAGCGGCTGTTGGGTCCCGGAAGAGACTGTTCAAGCAATGAGACACAAGGCAAGATGGAGTGAAGACCAGTGATTTAATGAGGCAAATCATCAGTATTTATCATGTACAGGCTGCATGCAAAAGAACTGCGATCTGGCAGAATCCATATGCCATGTTTACATGAGTTAATTGGGAAACTCTTCATGGGAGTTAATTAACTAACTTAATCAATGACAGGGGAACTCCATTGTTCCAAGCTATCTGGGGTAAACATGTGGCTGGTATTGGTTTTAGGACTGAAGGTCATCCGCAGAGTTAGTCATTATCTTCCTATTGTCCGAGCTGCCTGTCAGGTCAGCTGTAGGTGAATTAAACCCTATCTAATATTCCGCTCCCCCAATTTCTATCCCTTCAGGAACCCCTGGTAACAAGGTGATCACCCATCACCGGGGTTCTGTCAGGGCCAGTATACAAATTGTATGTGCGGATACCACACGTTTGCATCCCTTGGACCACCGCACACCAGGCTCCTCTGTCATCTGCCATCATCTGTAGCCTGCCCAGATCAATGCCCATTGCCATCTATAGAGCTATCCATAGACATACACATGGATACATTTGTGATATTTCCTCAGATATCATTGTTCTCATAATGAAAACATTCACCAAATGCTGGCTAAAGTAAGTTTCCATTACTGTGATAATGGAAACATTCCATCAAGGTGAAAGAGTCAAAAGGAAGAACATGCATAAATGGTATTCTGAACCAGTAATACCACACCCTGTTACTATATAACCCAAATCGTTATTTCAGTCACGCTCAGACTAGATGTGAGTTGTTTTCCTCTAACTAGGGCACAATGGGAAATGGAACCACATGGGAGGTTTAAAGCTCTAAGAGTGATGGTGAATGCCATAAAGCTATAGTATCCATCGATTGCTTTATTTTGCAGCCTTTTTATATCTGAGATTAAAATAAAAACAGGATTTATATAGGTTCCGAGTCAGAGATAAGGTTTGTGGTCCACTAGGTGGCGCGCGTGTTTGTGAAGATGCTGGACTTTGTGCAATGGTTGAATGCTCTTGTCGCTGGAAAAAGTGGAGGCGGCTTGTCTTAAATCTTGCAAAATTAACAACTCCAAATTGATAAATCACAAAGTGTGGGTCAATGTAATTAGAATCCTAGCAATCTGTGTAGTTGCTCTCTTCTGGTATCTGATGTAGTTTCCAGAGTTCACAAGAAGTGTTATGAAGACCCTGGCCAACTGTCTGTCATCTTCTGATTTGTACTTGCAAAATCTGGGGCTGTCCTCTGCCTGGGCCACTCGGCAGACTGTCCCCAATAATGATGACCCTTGCTCAGCCAGGCCACACACAGTGCTATGTGACTCAAACTTGTCATGAATGTATGCAATTGCAGAGGTACTGCAATGGCTCAAGTGGCTAAGATGTTGACTGGAAGGCAGCAGGTCAGCAGTTTTATACCTGAATATTGGAATGAGCTCCCATCCCACCTTTGTCCCAGCTCCTGCCAACCTAGCAGTTAGAAAGCAAGAAAATTGCAAGTAGATATAGGGAGCACTTTGGTGGGAAAGGAAACAGCATGCCGTGCGCTCCAGTGTCTAGTCATGCATGCCACATGACCATGGAAATGTCTGCAGACGCAGACAGCATTGGCTCTTCGGCTATGAAACAGAGATGAGCAGCACACCCTAGAGTCAGATACTATTGGCTTTCGAGCAAGGGTGACCTTTACCTTTATGCAATTGTTAGGGGTGTAGGAGGTTCTGTTGCATACTCATGCCTCTATTGTTATCATACTTCCACAATGTTCTCAAATTTCAAATACCACTTCAAAATGGTCCTGCACTACTTGAGTGACAACCATGCTTCCACCATTTTCTTTGACTGCCCTACTTCTTGCATGGTGATGCTAGCATTAATTCTTTGGAGTGAATGCCATGCTACATATTGCTACCATAATTCAATTCAACTTCAAACAGTAAGGCATAGATAACACCTCCTAAATTGTGTATACATTTTTGGCACCCTCTGTATTTATCTTCTGTGCAAATCTGGGTGTTTTTGCATGATTTGAAGGTGTATTCAGTCATGATACGAATCACCTTGAGGTCTGAAGGGATACAGTCCATAAGCCATGTAAGAGGTCAGAGTTGAAAAATGGGGATACCTTGGCTCTGCTGGGAGGCACATGAATTGAAGAGGCCTAAAGCCATTACTTTGTTATTGTTGTTGTTGTTTTTTGAGTTACACAGTCGAGTCTGACCCTTTGCGACCCCATAACCACTGCACGCCAGGCATGCCATCTTCCACCATCCTCCGCAGCCCACTCAGCTCTATTCCCATTGCATCAACGATGCCATCTAGCCATTTCATTCTCTTCCACCCTCTTATTTGCCTTTGATCTTTTCCAGCATCAAAGCCTTCTCAACTAGGCCTCGTAAAAGGGGAAAAATGGCTTGAGAATGCTAACTGTGTTATTGGCAGGTGGTTCATCCCCAAAACAACTTTCAAGGACCTTGGCTGTGGTTTCCATCAAAATCTGAGGGAACTCTTGGGTTTCATGTGTTCAAGCCAACTGAAGGAGGAGGGCCCTAATTTAAATATTGGGCTACTGATTGGTTTTAGTGTCTGAATGATGGACTGTTCAGCTTGATGGGTTACCAAGTTGGGAAAGAGGAAATAAATTGCTTCGGATGGCTTCCTGCTAGGCCTGTTCTAATCATGGGATAAATTGCTCTGCTTTGAAGCCTTCAGGCTTCTAGATAGGCATTTCTTATGTTTGTATCTAAGAATCTAATGCTGTTCTGATTTGCTCTCTTGCCTATTTTGCCTATTGAGCTACCTTTTCACCCTGAAATACCTTGTAACCTGTCTTTTTACCCTTTTCATAAAACTCAAGAAAGATGACTGGAGAGTGACATGGTTTTCTCCTGCTACCACCTTGAATGGTAGGACTCAGGTCTTACCTGTTCCCGGCCTCAAAAGTGATTGAGGGCCGGTTCAACTAAATCCTGTAGGTTTAGCCAATGTGTCTCTAACCAGATCCTAGAAATGTTTCTGTGAGGACTACAGTCCCCAGAACATTCCCAAGCCAACTGGGGATTCTGGGAGATGTAATCCAGAAAACAGACTTCTGAGTTATGCCACATAGAGGCCTTTGTTCTCTCTTACTCCACATCACCATCACTATTTGAATGTTTGAGACATCCTTGGCCAGAAGCCATTGAAAAGACATAATGTACAGCATGCAAAGATACAATTGCTTCTATTGTGCATAATTTCTTTTCCCCCTATATAAAGGTGTGTGTTGTGGGTGTGAGATTTGCAAAAAAAATCCCTTCTGAACAAACAAACACATATGATTGTTGTAAATGCTTGAACGGGATCTGCCTGTCAAAATAATGAAACGGAGAAAGGCTTTTTGCCAGAGAGGTATATCATAATAATCGGTGCATTATGGATGTCCCCTGTGCCTAAAGTGCTTTATCACAGCAATAAGTGCAGAAACATCAGCTGGAATGGTAGTATACGATGCTGCTGAAATAGCTCCATATACAACGATGCCGTTATAATACTGGGCAGGCAAAGGAACCTCTGGCAAACCATAAATTCTCTACAGGAGCCTTTTCAGTTTTGTTGCTCCCAGTCTTTTAGGCTCTTTGTTGCTTTAAATGTTGCTTTTGCAAGAAATATATTTCAAGGAGACAACAGCTCTGCCTTTCAGACAGATGGAGGATATGCATTTTGCTCTTTTAGCCAGGGTTTTGTGTGCTCCATGTATCTCTGGGATCTGTTTTGAGATACATGTGTGTTTGTGTGTGTGCTCCATGCATCTCTGGGCCCCTTTGAGATGCATGTGTGTTTGTTCATGTGTGCAGAAAGTTTGACATGGAAGGCTCTGCTCCTGACGTACAGGGCACAGTACTCTTCAATGGCCCACAGTCACACTCCTTACTGTTCCCCATTCCCACTGAAATCCAAAAGGCTGGTTCCAGCACAATGGAAAGAGTTTTTCTTCTTGCCTTTAACAGAAGACAGCTAGTCTCCATCTCACTGTTCCTTAGTCTCTATAAACCCATGTTGGTTTAATTGAAGTCTTCTTGGACTTCAATTACCAGAAGCCCAAGCCAGTGCTCCTGGGAATTGAAGTTTAAGAACAGCTGGAGTGCCAAGGTTCACCATCACTGCTATAGACCATACTACCAGTGACTCAATGCTGAGTGTCAGGTGACAGTTAACTAACCTGACAACCCTGAGGACTAATGGCTTGGGTGCCATAGTCCACAGAGAAGGGTGATGGTCCCCAAGTGGATTAAAACCCACTTGAATCCATTTTGATTTAGGGCAGCATCTTCATCAATACTGGCCTGGGGCAAATGAGGACTTTGTGTGCCAAAAGGGCTCAGAACCAGAAAGTGATTTGCGGAACTGGATCAGTGGTATGGGGGCCATGCTGCGGTGCAGAAGGCAGATGAAGGCCCACTGCATTATATTCTTAGGACAGTCTTCATGGTACAGGTACACAGAAAGAGCCTCCTCAAAGATTGTGTTATTTTTGAACCACAGTCAACCGTATCCTGGTAACAGTAATTTTGTGTTGTCGGCTAATCTTTCTTGCACTATGTCAGGCCAGAGGAGCTGCAGAATGGACTCACCAAAAGATGGCTTCATTTTGGCAGTTTCATGTCTGGCCTAGACATGGAAGAAGAGTAGTAATCTCTGTACAGGATACCTCTTAAATAATTGTTACTCTCAGGAATTCAGAGTTTGGTTTTACCTTAACAACAGAGGCTAACGAAGGGAATCCAAACTCAAAGGTAGACTTTCAACAGGTGAATGAAATGGAGATGTCTTCAGATACAGGTATGTGTTTGTGGGCTGAAACATCCAGAATTTTACCTGGGGGAATTCAAGGAGTCGGAGTCCAAAAACCCCACCAACTGAAAGATCACACCCCTAGCTACCACCTTACACCCCTGAATAAACCAAATCCATTATGATCTACACTTATCACAATCTCAACCCCAACTTGGTTGGTGGTTGGGACAGATGGTACTTCACATATCGCTTTCTGAGTAATCACTTTGGTAAACAGGAGACTGGACTAAAGGAACATTTTATGTGATCAGAGCCCTATTTAACATAATATTGCTAGAGTTTTGACTAAAGGTGCTAAAATTTTGAGGATACAAAAATTTGCTGGTAAAAAGGCATGAATCTATTTTATTTATTTATTTATTTATTAGAATTCTATACAGCCCATCTGGGATATTTTCCTACTCTGGGCAGGTTACAACAGTTAAAACCAGAAAAATACATGCAACAAGAATGGATGGAATCAGGAGTGGCATAGTTCAATTATTCATTGGCTATAGGGAGAATGTTCTTATAGTTTACTAACTACTAACTAGTGTTTATTTCTGGAAGGGTGTGAAGCTCCTACTGCTTCCATTTACTCCTCCATGTGAAGAAGAAAACACAAAACAAGCAGATTCAGTGTGGAAGTGATGTTCAGATCCAGGTGCTCCCCCACATTGCCTTTCAACTCTCCATATATAGCAATCTAATTTGGCTCATGCTTAATGAATAGGGAAGTGAAGCCCCAGGCACCGAAACCTGCTTGTTAAGCTTCTGTGTTTCATCCACTAGAGCTGTCCTTAATTTATGCTCAATGCAAGGAAGAGGCCAAGACCTTATTCAATATTTGCACAGTGGAAATGTCTATGGACATAGTTACACTGGATCACATCATTGTGAAAGCAGGATTTTGGCCATAACTTCTGGAGGGTGACAACCATGTGTGCTATGGATCTGGTTCTACCCTGCTCCTACTTCTGTACAATTGCTGCCTCCATCTGCATTTAGTGATGCCTGTTATATGCTCAACACTGTTAAGTAGGAAGTCCTGAAAACTTCCTTTGGAATAAACAGCTTTTTTTGGCCTTATTTTTTGCATTCTGGATGAGAGGAAAATAATTTTAAAAACCTAAAGCATCACAGGTTTGGAAGCTAGAAGTGTACAGTTTACTGAGGCATAAAGAGCTGAACCTTCGTCGGATGTGAATTTACGCTTGGCAGATGATGTGTCCTTGTGCAGAAAGAGAATAGGAGGTTTATGCTGTAGTTGTAAATAAATAGGCCTCCTGAAAAAAGCTGTAAAAGGAGCAAAATTGCCCAGAAATAAGATGAATATGAACATCTGATGATCAGATCAGTCTATATCCATGTATACACATACAAACACACAGATTCTCAGCCATAGTATGGGATATATATGTATGTCTTTCGTGAGATAACCATTGTCTGGTGTATTTCCATTACAGGATTAATTTGTTCATACTTGTCACTGTATTTTGCTTTGACTTTAAATGGATTTGTACTTTTTCTCTTACATCCCTTTCTCTGTAGTGCCTGGCTTGTAGTTGAGAGAGACGGGATTTCAGTGGGCTTGGAAGTAAAATCTTATTCCATGCCCAAACTTTCCAATGGCAGTGTGTGTCTCCCTATGACTTTTTTGCTCTATATCCTTTGAAATATATTGCATGAATAGTGAGTGTAGATTATGGGACATGAACACTATGTGTTGATCAAGGAATAGAGTAGAGGTTGTGGAGAGAAATAATAGTCCTCTAACTCTGTGATGGAACTAGTATTCTGAATGCTTTAGGTCCCAGGTGTAGTTCATGAAATCTCTAAGTATGGCCAGGAAATACAATACTTCAGTCTGAAATCCTGGAAAATTACTGCAGCATAGGCAGTACTGAGGTAGCGGCCTTGCTTGATTCAAGATAGGTTTTCCTGACACTGTGCTTGACAGTGGAATGGACAGTGGGCTCTCTTCCCTTGATTTCTAAACAAACATCATGGATCTGGATCTGTTGCCTTTGGTAAGGGTTGGATTTAGTCACCCTTGAGGAGACTTTCAGCTCTATAGTCTGCAATTCCATCAGTGGTAAAGCACATGTTCTGTGTGTAGAATGAAAGCGCAGTGCCAAAATGGCCACCGCGCTCTTTGCGGGCCCCCCCACCCGGACTCTGACATCCGGGTGAGTTAGGGGGCGTGGCCACCCCTTTATAAAAGGGGTGGCCATGAGGCAGCCGAGCTGCCATTTTAGAAACAGCGACGGAGAGGAGAAGTTTTTCTCCGTCGCTCCTTTTTTCTTCTCGGCTCTCCAGCCCAGTCTTCGGCTGTCGAGCCATTTTGGCGCTTCTGATCCCCGAAAGGGATTGTCTTCTTCAGCATGCCTCCCTGAAGGAAGGCCCCGGCGACCGAGCCGCGACCAAGAGGGAGGCACTTGCCTTGCCCTGCGCTTGCTAGGGGGCAGCAATCGGGTCGGAGGACCGCGACCGCGCCCCCGCAACAGGGCCCCACATCGAAGGCACCCACCATTACCGGTGGGATGGGGCAGATTAGGGCATGGCCCCCGGCTCTCCAGCCTCAGGATGGCCCTGCAGGGGCTTCAGCCCCCGGCCCGCAATTACCGGCCATGGGTCCAGACAACGGGGGAGGGCCTGGTGCGGTCACCCAGTAGGGCTTGCCTCCGGCCCCTCATGGGCTGGAGTTTTGGGCATGGCCCTATTCAGGACCTGGCTCCCAAATGGGGGTCCCCAGTGTATCAACCAGTGGGCCGTGTGGCCCACCTTGCCATGGCTCCCCTGCAATGGAGCAAGACAACACCTTTGCCCACCATTTCTGCTGGGATGGGGCAGATTGCGATATGGCCCTCAGCTCTCAGCCTCAGGCCAGCCCTTCAGGGGATTCGGCCCTCGGCCTGCAGTTGCTGGCCATGGGCCGGAACGATTGGGGGGAGGGCCTGGTGCTGGCACACAGCACGTTTTACCCCCTCAGGGGCTGGAGTTTTGGACATGGCCTATTCTGGCCCAGGATCTCAAATTGGGGCCTCCGGCCCAATCCCTAGCCGGCCGGCCGGCCCACCTGGCCCACCTTATACTAGGGGTTTCCATGGCAGGGGATGCCTGGTTAGCATGTTTGGCTGTGCTGGAGGCATCCTGGGCAATCCAGTGGGAGGGGGCCCTTCCCTATCTACCGGGGCCCTTCGTGTCTGCCGGCTACTTCGACTGCTGCCACTCTGCAACAGGCGGCCAGCCAGGTCGAGCTGCTTGAGACACTCCGGCCTGTGCCTGCCGCCGTCTCGCAGCTCCCTGTTTGTCCAGAACTGCAACCGGAGTGTGGTTGGATGTGGCCCCAGAGCTCGATTTCGGCTGCGAGCTCCGACGCCCGCCGTGGGCCGGAACCCCCAGTGGGGGCGGCTCATGGGGGTGCAACTAGTGAGTATTAGGTTCAAGTTGAATGCACCCACATCACAATCCACTTCCAGCGGTGCGGTTCAGTGGTCATGGCTTCGCCAATTTGAGGCTGGTGGGCATCACTTGCCAGCCTATCCCAGTGCCCCTTGGTTGCATCCTGGCACGACGTTGGGGATGGGGGTTTCCGTGATGTCTGGTTATGTATTGCACCCTGGTGCTCATTTCTTTCAGGTCACGAGGGAAAAGATTGGTGGGGGGAGTACGTGGATATATTCTCCCTATGAACCGAGATCCCAATAAGGATAGGCGGTGCAGACAGGAGGACAGAGACATGTGCGGTCCCGCCGTAGTAAGCCACCACGCACTGGGGTGTCCGCCCCCGGGACAGTGCTGAGCATCGCAGGGGCTGTCCGGGTCCTGCTGCGCAGGCCCTTTATGCAGACTGTCCCGTCGAGGGCTTTGCCGATGGCCGGCTATTACTTGCCCCTGGGTGTTATTGGCCGCAGGCCATGAGGGGTAAGGGCTGGAGGGGGACATGTGAATATTTTCCCTATTGAACTGCGAGCCCACTAGGAGGAGAGAGAGGGACAGGGCGACTGAGACAATGAGATGTCCCATCATAGTGAGCCACCGTGCACCTTGGGCCAACTGGTTGGCGGCATACCTTGTACGTATGGTGGTATGCCGCAGGGCTTGACCTGCTTGGGCCATCCTGGTGCTTCCATCCATCGCTAATATTTGCAGGCGATGGTTGTTTAGCTGGGCCCATGGCAGTTGGCTTACGGTGATGCATGTGGATGAGGGTGGCTCTATACCCTGAGGGGAGGTTGGATGAGCCCTGTCAGCAAGTGTGCTCGTGTACATCACTCCCACGTGGCTGGTGCCTGGTGATAGGCACCATGGTGGTCATGCTGAGCAGCGGGCTGCTCAGCCACAGGCTCCACACTAACTGGTCAGGCGGGGGGTTCCAGCCCGCCTGCTGTGTTCGGCCTGCTCAGCTGATGATGCGTGTACTAAGCACCACGGTCATTATCGACTTCGTGTCCCCTTTTGCGCTGGCCCTCACGCCGCCTCTGCGTGCCCGCGGGTTGGTGGGTTACGGGGCAGAGGTAGGGGTGCACAGGGGCGATCAGAGCTCCGTCTGAAGCAACTAACCTTGTCATAAGCCCCCCCCGCCCCAATTAGTATAGTCAACCTGGAGAGATGGCACTCAGTTCATCCAAGAAGGGATTGGGTGGGATGCCTGCCAGTGGGTTTTCTATGGGGGCTTTTGTATCCATTCGGGGGTGTTGGGGGTCCCAGGATGCTACTACTCTGGTTCCCTTGCAGGGTAACGAAGAGGGGGCTCCACTGTCCACAGCTAAGGGAGTTGGGGCTATGAGAGTAGCGGGGGCCCTTCTTGGAACCACCTTTCCTAAGTCGAATGTCTCCCCCATGAAGCTCATACTGAGCTAGAACTAGGGAACGTCATTTAATTCTTCATTCAGCTTACCCTGTGGGTTCTCCATTCAGGGATGCCATTCCTGATGACCTGGTTCAGTCAGGTGTTCGTAGTTGGTTCGGCTACTATGGGTGGCACGCTCACGCAGTTTTGGTGCTGTTTTGGCACAGTGTGATATGCACTCGGCTTTCAGATTATTGCCAGTGCACCCAATGATTTAGACCTATTGGGTTTTTTAGGTTCCGAGGGGAATTTTACTTAGATAAGGCCAACCCCCTTCTGACTGAGTTAATTCATGTTCAGCACTCGACCGATTGGGGACTTCACTCAGTGGCCATTTGCTCACAGGCCGGGGCTCGGTCTCTAGCCCATTACCTCGACGACTTTTGGTTCGGGGGTGAACGGGGCTTGGGCACGTGCACGCGTCTCCTCATTACCATTCAGACACTCAGGTGGGAACTGGGTGTCCCCTTGGCGCCTGAATAGACCGAGGTCCCATCTACTAAGCTCACATTTCTGAATCGACTCTGTTGCGCGGGCATCCGGGTTAACCATGCATACGGTGGCTTGGATCTCCGCGGTGAGTTTGGCCTTGATTGCCAAACATAAAGTGTGCCCTCGTGAGCTGCAGTTAATTCATGGCCACCTTAATTTGTCCGGTCTGGCTCAAATTACTCCTGGGTTTGGTGGGGTCTCTTCCTGGATATCAGACCTGATGGTCTGCCCTAGATTTCAAGTACGGTCGGATACCTCCGGCTCCCGGACTTATGGGGTTGACTCCGAGGGTGGGTGCACGGATCGCCCCGCGATCTTACCTTCCTTGCGTTTTTCCCCATTTTGGAGAGCACTGATGCTATGGTGCAAGGAGTGGGCCTACTCAGTGGTCCAATTTCGGTGTGACAATGCGGCAGTGGTGCACATTGTCAACACCCAGACATGCAAATCCCCCAGGGTCATGACATTAGTTCGTCTATTCTCTTGAGAAGCCTATGCCTAAATGTGCCGTTCTAGGCCAGACATGTTCTAGGTATTTATAATGACATTACTGCTGCTTTCGACCACCTGCAGATCATCCGGTTCCGTGCCGTACTCTGGAAGCAGAGGGATTCCACTCACCACTTTTGGCCGATGGCTGGACGTTTGGCGAGGAGAAGGGAACCGGACATGTCATTGGCACCTCGCATGCATAAGGCGTATCACTAGGCATTCATGCGTCGTGTTTGGGAGGGGTGGACATGGCAACGTGTCCGCCACCCTTACGCGCGTCACCCCTGTTCCCAGAGTTTCTGACCCACCTTGCACGAGGCTGGTATTACTTATGTACAGATAGGTGTGAGGTGGCTCTTGACCACGCAGCTACCACGGTAGCCTTTTTGGAGCGCTCCGCATCAGTGAATGGGTGCCAGAGTTGGTGCCACCGGTGTAAGGCGGATGTGTCTCGTAGGGCACTGGAACTCGAAGATGTCTCTGTCACACATGATTGGGCTCGAGTGGGGATGCGGTCCTCACGGGTTATTCAGCACGGTGCAGGCAGTGGTGTATACTGCTACGAAGTTTTTGAGACATCTGTCCGGTTGGTGCCCTACATGAATTTTCGACAGTGCCTGCTGCGCGCCCCAGCCTGTTTTCTGCCACCGGGATGGGTCTACCCTTACCTTAGTACAGTCCCTGAGGGTGACCGGTGCCGCGTTTCACGGTGTGGGGCCCGTTTTGGCACCATTTACTTAAGATAGGCGTCGCATTGATCGCGGCTACGTTTGGGGTACTCGGAGGTGGATATGTGTCTACGTGCAATTTCAGAAATGTACGTCCCCTCACTGTACGAGTACCTAGTTATGTCCTTCACCTTTTTTCTCCTCTTTTACAGATCCTAGGGGTCTCAACACTCCGGTGGCAGGGGGCTGGTGGGCCGCAGCTATGTACACTGGGCAGCAGTATATGCTGCAGCGACAGAAAGTGGACCCCGGCTGGGCTGTGTGCATCCGCACATATGCTATGGTATGGTATGCGCGGCACATGGGGGCGGGAACTGTGGCCATTCCTGCTGTCTGACAGGGATGCTGGACCGCCCAATGTTTTACAGGCACCTCGGCGGCAGCGATCTTATACGGCTCACTGCTGTTATTAAACCGTCGAGGGGCTGTGACCTGGCATTTTGTATCACGTATGGCTTACATACGGTTGCTATGGTCTAACATCGTGCCGAGACACCAATTTAGGGGAGATGTGGATCTCCCTAGTTCGGACTGTTCCGGCAGTCAGTGGACGGGGCTCTGGCTCCGTCCCGTTCTGAGCATGGCTGTGAGACGGCCATTGGAGACCGGATGATAGGCTTACACAAAAATTTTGCTGGTAGGCAGGAGAAGGGGTCCACCTGTCGGCTAGAGGTATGTACCTCGTTCTGGGTGTGATGCAAGCAGGCCTGGTGACCGAGCTGACGGTCTTGGGGGGGGGCGGTGAGTCATCATGGATGCCTCCCCGTGTGGCGGGTAGCACTGGTAAGGTAAATATTTATGACCCACAGGTATCCGGCAGGTTCACAATTGACTGGCCAACACTTAGACAGGTACAGGTGTAATAACGTTGACCGGTCAACGACGAACCAGGCAAAGGGGTGATGGCAGGAGCTCTTCAGCATGCATCACCCCGTGATTTGACGGATACACGTCAGAGGGTGGGGTCAGTAGATAGTTTATTATTCAATAAATGTGGCCCAATGCCTTTACCCATATACCGGTGTCTGAGTCTTTCTTTGGGGGGTGCGCCTGCAATGAAAGCGTGGCGCCAAAATGGCCACTGTGCTCTTTGCGCCCCCCCACCCGGACTCAGACATTTATAAAAGGGGTGGCCATGAGGCAGCCGAGCTGCCATTTTAGAAACAGCGACGGAGAGGAGAAGTTTTTTCCTCCACCCCCTCCCTAGTGAACAGTGTGATATTTTGGTCGCTTCGGGGCCGGGTGGGAATTTTTGGCCTGAACCTACAATTGGCCTCTGGGTTCTGGCTTTTTTGCCCATCCCACACTGTTGCTATGGTTTGATATAGGGGTTTTTGCTATTGACTTTGGTCACATGGGCGGGTAGCACTGGTAAGGTAAAGATTTATGACCCACAGGTATCCGGCAGGTTCGCAATTGACTGGCCAACACTTAGACAGGTACAGGTGTAATAACGTTGACCTGTCAACGACGAACCAGGCAAAGGGGTGATGGCAGGAGCTCTTCAGCATGCATCACCCTGTGATTTGACGGATACACGTCAGAGGGTGGGGTCAGTAGATAGTTTATTGACTACGGTCAACAATTTGTTTGTGTCAACAAACAAATTGATACAAATGGATACATTGTAGCCAATTGCCGTTGGCAATTTTGGGAGGAACCTTACCAGTGTTACTGCGGCCTGCTTGCCTTAAGAATTATAATTGGCTGAGTACCAATTGAAAGTTATAATTCGGACTAGGGCATTATTCAATAAATGTGGCCCAATGCCTTTATCCATATACCGGTGTCTGAGTCTTTCTTTGGGGGGTGCGCCTGCAAAGTCTTCAATCTCAGCTTTCTAGCATTTCAAGTAAAAGTCAGCTGTACCAAAAATACAATCTGTTGGTGCCAACTGAAGTAACCAGTACTGGGTAGATGGATAAATGGTCTGGCCTTCTATGAGGAAGATTGCTGTGCTCCTTCAAAGCCATGGACAGAATGCCTCTTGGCTTTCTTATTTTAATGCCCATGTCACAGAGGCTTCTTTTGCTTTACTGTGCCTATGAGGTTCTGTCAGCATCACAGTACACAAGGTCCACCATTGTGTGGGTATTGGCTCCTCCTTGATTTAAATACATTTTTGGCATGCTGCTCCATGATTGATGGGAGTTGCCTTCCTTGTCATGGCTGGTGTGGAATGGCTGACTAACCTGCCATATTTCACATGATTTGTTGTGCTTCAATTTTCCTCTTAACTCAGCTCAAATACTTACTTACTTGTTTGCTTGCTTGCTTGCATGCTTGCTTGCTTACTTACTTACTTACTTGGTTCAGATCTGTCTTTTGCTGGCAGAACCCCCTTCTGTTGGCTAATCTTGGAGATTTGCAATCCTGCGAGCACAATATCTCTATATATTCAGATCTGCTGGCAGAGGATCAAAAAGGAGCAGAGAAGTGGCAAAGTGGAAGAGCAGCTCAGGGACAAGGTGAGAGAACCCAACATAATTTCCTGGAATAGTAGCCATGTTAGTCTGTGGTTCAGGCATATCAGAAAACAAAAACAAAAACCTTCAGTCTGAAGAAATGGCCTTGATCCATGAAAGCTCACAGTAAAAAATATAACAGTTAGTCTTTAAAGTGTTGTAATGTTTTTATTTTATTGTTTTTGTTTTCTGATATACATAATTTCCAACACCCCTTGTGCTGGGAGAGATTTGGATTTTGTACAACATTGGCTTATTGGTGAGCAGATCATGGACTGGGAATGAGAAAAGACCATCAAGTTCACACCAAGCTGACTTCCTGCCAGCTTCATTGGCCTCTGGCCATTTGGGACAGCTAAGATTGCATTATTGCTTCTTGAAAGCAATGACAAGAAGGTTCTTGGAGTGCCATGTGCACAGTCAAGTGACTGACTGCAGCCTTATGGTCTGAAAAGACAGGACATAAAAGGGAAAAGAAATGGGGAGGGAAGACCAGTGGGGAAAGTGAACAATCTTTCAGTGGGATCAATGGAGAACTCTTCCTTCCGACCTGGTTGCTTTTATGCTGCAGCCAGCTAGAACAAATGCTACAGCTGACAATTGAAGCAGGGCAAATGAAGCCGATGGCCTTTCAGAAAGGATGGGCTAGGTCTGGATAATGTCCCTTCTTCCCTCTACCAGCCTGAATTACGTTAATCTTATGCTGGAAGCATTCAATTGCCCTGATGCATAAAGTGCCTTTATAAAGTGCTTCATGCACTAAGGAAAAGTACAGTATGAAAAAGAAGTTTGTTGTTATTGTTTTTAAAAACTGAGGTGGAGGTGGGGGTGGGGGTGGGGGGTTGAAGGAGGAGAAAGGTAAAGGTCACCCTTGCTCAAAAGCCAGTTGTATCCAACTATAGGGTTCAGTGCTCATCTCTGTTTATAGCCAAAGAGCCAGCATTGTCTGCGTCTGCAGATGTTTCTGTGGACATGTGGCAAGCATGATGGAAATGTTGTTTACCTTCCTGGAGTAAATGGAACACTGTTTACCTTCCCACCAAAGTGGTCCCTATTTATCTACTTGCAATTTTTTGCTTTTGAACTGCTAGGTTGCCAGGAGCTGGGACAGAGCCAGAAGCTCACTCCGGCATGCACCACTCGGGGCTCAAATTGCTGACCTGCTGACCTTCCAGTCATCAAGTTCAGCATCTTAACCACTTGAGCCACCACAGTCCCAGGAGGAGAAAGGAAGAGTCGAATTAGCATCTTTACAATAAACAGATTTATTTTATGGGGAGACTTTCTAGATTACCGCTGACTTCTTCCTATTGTTTGGGTTCCTAGTATTTTAGCCACATGCTTACATGGAAAGTCGACACATTTGAGGGGGGTAAACTTATAGTGAAATGGTTCAGAAAATGACAATTGTATGTTAACCCTGGTAATAAACTTTCAAAGAGCTGCTTAGCATATATCCTGGTAATGGGTAAAGGAAGTTAATTAAATGACACAGAAGTCTTGTGGACTGCTGGGCTGTTAATTGCTGATGAAGCAGGGAGTTGTTTTCAAGAAAGTGTTAATTAGTTCTGTTGTCTTTCAGTTAAGTGGTTCTGCTGTAGCCAGAAGCTTTATCTGAAGGGTGGGGGAGGTTATACATAGAGCAATGTCTTGCCCTCACAAGTGTATGTGCATTTATTCTCCCACCCCCACCAGAGGTAAGGTTGGAGTAAGGGGGCTTCTCTTCAAAATGAGCAAATGAATTTCCCTTGGCCTCAGCCATCCTAATTCATATTTTAAGAGACAGCCCTTATGTCAGGTGTGATATTTGTGCTAGACAAATAAGGAACAACCTGGTGAAGCATTTTATCTAATTATAAAAAAATTAGTCAAAGGTTTTTTTTTAATAAAGAAAAGAATGCATTGGAGCAGTTTAGTTAGGCTTACCTAGATCAATGTATTGTGTTTTGAAAAGAGTTTCCATAAAAATCTTTCCTAAAGTGAAATGCGATCTGACATTTGATTTGGAGCAATTTGGGAAAGACTCCTTTCAGAATCAAATGTCTGAGAATTTTGTAGAGAAGTCTACATAATTTTTATAACATGTGGTCACCTCTCTCAGAGGATCTTGAAATGATGTTTGGACAGCACCCTGTTTGAGATCGTGAACTATTATGCCAGGCTTGAACAGCATGCAACGTAAGTTGTAAATTGCTACTCTGAAAAGAAAGGGACTGTGTGCTTAATGCAAGCAGTTGATGAATACCTTCTTGGGCAAGCAAGGCATGGGAGATGTTCTGCCCATTACAAGGAGGCTTAACGAGTAGACCTCTCTGAACAACTTAAAAGCCTAAGTTCTTTCCCAACTTCTTCTTCTTACTCCTCCTCAGGGTTGATTTCCTTTAGGATCGACTGATTTGATCTTCCTGCTGTCCAAGGGACTCTCAAAAAGTCTTCTCCGGCACTGCAGGTCAAAGTAATCTATTCTTCTGTGTTCAGCCTTCCTTATGGTCCAGATCTCACAGCCATACATGACTACTGGGAAGACCATCACTTTAACAATGTGGACTTGGGTCAGCAGGATGATGTCTCTTCCTTTTATTGTGCTTGCCATAGCTTGCCTCCCAAGGAGTAAGCATCTTTTTTATTTCATGGTTGCAAACAATCTGCAAACAACCTTAGATCATAAAAATGTAACGTTTGTCACTGCTTCATTTTCTTCATGAGTTCATTTGAGTCTTAATAACCACATAATTCCTATGCCCCTCCATAGATGACAATTGTATACTTTCCCCCTTGCGGCTGTTTGCTCAATAACTGACAGCTATTCACTGCAACATACTGGTGAAAACGGAGGTAACCACCAAGATATAGGTTGTCAATACATTTTTATATCACCCGAATAAAGTCTCTCTTAAGGTTAAGGCTCTTTGTAACTGCAAGTTTTGAAAAACTTTTGAATTTAAGTGAGGATAGAAAACTTTTACCACAACATGTTTTTTTCTTTAATCAACTTGGTTATATAGATGTGCTTCACAAGCATTTCTGCTCCTGTATGCAAACATCCCCTTGCTAGATTGGATGATGACTACCTTAACACTCTCCTGCATTTCTTACTCTCTGTCTAGTGCCGCATTGAATTGCTATACCGATCTTCTCAGCTGGACAGTCATTGATCCTCAAACAATATCACCCAGCTCTAGGATGTTTCACATAAGAGATACTAATTGGGCACAGCATGAGAAGGAGCCTACAGATGGTTGAAACAATTTTAGCTGGGAGTTCCTGCAGTTCTAAAGGAAAGAAATGAGAATAATTTGGAGCCTGGCAACTGCTGATAGTTTAAAGAAGATGGTGTGTCTGAGACTTGTGGTGTATAAACACATTCCCTTTATTTCAATAGTGTCCAGATGGGCACGTAGCTCACTATTTGGATTGCTTTTGGTACTGCTTGGTTCAAATCACATTATGGTGTGCACATGAGTTTTGACTTAGAATTGAACTATCCCTTTTTGGAGCTGTTCTGCTTCTCTCTGGTTCAGTGCCTGGACTACAGTTTTCCTCTGGCATGATTCTAATAGCTCTTAATCATCCTATTCTGTAGCCCCTGTAGATTTTAAGCCAAAGGTCTCCCTTGCTCGAAAACCAGTTGTGTCCAACTCTAGGGGACAGTGCTCATATCCCTTTACAGCCAAAGAGCCAGCTGTTTCCATGGTCACATGGCAAGCCAAAGCAGTACCTATTTATCTACTTGCAGTTCCTTGCTTTTGAACTGCTAGGTTGCCAGGAACTGGGACAGATGATGGGCGCTCACTCTGTTGTGTAGTAATCAGGTCTCGAACTGCTGACCTTCTGACTTTCTGGTTGTCAAGCTCAGCGTCTTAACCACTAAACCACAGTCTGCACTGAAACAGAGCTATGGCTGGCATTATCTGAGATCACAATCTTGTGACATATTTGGAGGATTGTGGTATTGAAAGTGGTGACAGGGAAACATCTTCCTCTACATTTGTCTTCTCTAACATTAAAAAAACTCCACCACTTCCTTAACTGATGCAGCACAATTCTAGATACCATGGAGGTACCCTTTGATAACTGTCTTGCATCTAGTGCAGCACGAACTCTCTGAAAGGATTTCCCCCCCAAGGAAAGTAAGTCACTGTACCACAAAAGTTAGGAAGATGGGCCTAATCTACTTTACAACTTTATTTTATTTTTTAAAAAATATTTTCTTATTGAGGCAGTGCAGTTACATTGAAAGAGATACAGTGGCAGTATTATGTGTACCATTCTGTTGGTGTATTGCTGTTGTAATATTTGTCTGTCTGTCTGTCTTATTTATTTATTTATTTATTTATTTATTTATTGTATATACTGCCCATCTAGTATAAAAATTCTCTTGGATGTAACAGCATAGTAGCATACAAAACAAAAGTCAATTAATTAAGTAATAAGAAGACATCAGAGGAAACAACAGCAACGACAATGCTCTAGAAGGAGTTGTTATTTTAAATTATTTTTGAATTATTTTTATGAGACTGTGGTCTTTTATACTCCTTAGTATTGATGTTTGTTTGTTTTTTGGTGATCTTTGATGCTTTAGCATTTTTCTTTCTCCCCTGATGTTTTGCTGAGGACTTTGTTTCCCCTAAACCAATGGCATCATGGGGCATGACTTTGTAGAGACAATGAAGCTAGCACAGAAGCTAAATGTTTTTGAACAGAGATGGTTGAGAAAGATTCTTGGCATCCATACTTTAATCAGACTACAAATGAATAGGTTCCATGTAGAGGTGGGCCATGCAGCCTGGAACACATTATAGCAAAATGAAGAATTTATTTATTTATTTTTATATTTATTTATTTGATTTTTTTTTCATTTATATGCCACCCATCTGGGATATCTTCCCACTATGAAGCTTGCATGGAATACCTTGAGGTTATCTGAGCACCAACACCTTGAAATAGCAGCAGAGTGGATGTTACAAGAGAGTAAAAGGAAACCAGGTAGACCAAGGAAAACATGGAGTGCTATTTTTAGAGATGATTTGAATAATATACTGTAGGAATCGGGGCCGCAGAGGGCCGGAGGTCCCGGAGGAGACTGATCAAGAAACGATACGAGGCAGTATGGAGGAGGATAAGATCAGTGGTTTATTGGGGAAAAGGCATCATCATATATAGGAGTAAAAGCGCAACGGTGGCAAAAACAGTCATCTGACAGAAATCACATCACCTGTTTGCTCGGGTTAATTGGGAATCTCTCAGAGGGAAGTTAATTAAGTTGGCCAAACACAGACTGGGGAAAACACCATTGTTTGGGGATTAGGCAGGGGTAAACATGGTCTCTGTTTACACCCGGGGTAAAGTTGAGCTTGGAGATGAGTGATTGTTCTAATGGGTAACTGGGTTAGCTATTCGCTCTCTCAGCAGATCCGCTGGTCAGGTCAGGAAATTGGGTGAATCAAACCCTATCATTTATCCACCCCCCTAAATTTCTCTGCCCGCAGAGCCCACAGCTCAAGGAGCGTTCCCCCGAAGTGGCCTCTGCGCGGGCCGTTCCATGCCACTGGGGCATGGGGAAACCACATCTCCCCTTTTAATTTCATTTAAGGACCTGACTGGCGACTCTGCGTAGGAGAGGCATCAGCTGCTGAGCGGGAATGACGCTTCGGGGTTCCTTCTTGGGGCGGCACTTCGATATCAGTGAGGGGATACATTGCGCCAAGCAGCAGACTGCTATGCCTAGCAGGACCACCCCCACGACCACCTTAAGTACCGTCTGAAGCCACCCCCATGGAATCCACGACCACATCCAGCTCCACAATGAGCTCCACCAGTCTCCCCATGCAGAGCCCTCTCTGATGCCCTGGACTATGGTGTGGAGGTTTGTGAGGTGATTCTGCACTCTGCGGGAATTATCAGTAAGGTTGAAACAACACATACCATGGAAAGATTCGCAACCCAAATGATGTAGCATTAAGAGGTAGTCTATAGCTGCTCTATTGTCAAGTATGGCATGGCGAAGCTCCGCCTGCTCCTGGTTGAGCAGCGCGATCGCCGAGGAGGTGTGGTTGATGGCTTTGGCTAATCCGCAAGCCAATCGACTAATCCTCCGAGCGTTGCCGACGGCTAAGGCTGGCACGCCGACTATGCTGACTGCCAGCGAGACATATTCGGCTGGACTCAAAACTCTAAAGCTGCTATCACATGAGCTGTCTAACTGGGTGGTACGAGTGTGCCTTATGGGTGCTGAAACATTTGAAACAATTGTGCTTGGGGTGATCATATCCTTAGTAGGGAGTAACAGTGTCAACCGACTTAGGCAACATGTGGAATCTGATACATTTGCGGGAATGTAGTTAAAAGTATACTGATTACATGTAAAGAACCAACCAGATGGTAACGTAACATGGGCATACATTGAACCAAGTGTCTCTGGTTTATCACAAGTCCAGTTGCTGCTGCCGGTATCGAAGCAGCGGCGCTGAGTTTGGCCGACTGCAGCGCAGCCGACCATTCGAGCACAAGTAGAGTTCGGGCTGGCCGCCACTCACAGAGTGTGAAGAGTGGCTGCATCAGCCGGCAAAGTCATGGTGAACCGCAGTCCCCCCCAGCGAGCGTAGGTTGCAAAACTCGCAGGGAGGTGCGGTCCGAAAATCCTCTTCAGCAGCCAGTCGCCATCCCTGGCGTGCGCATCTAGAGTGTGGCACACTGGGATGAGACAGGTGCTCAGAATTGAGGCAGAACCAATGTCCTGCTTCAGGCAAAAATCGGACTGGTTGACGAGACCCGCCAACCTTTCCCATAGGTTATAATGCATCCGGGTGGAAAGGTCTCCGTCTGGTATCAAGCCGCTGGCCCCAAGTGGGGCGGCCTGAACGCCTCCCCCCACAAGCAGGGAGAGGGTCAGGAGGATGATGGCTGCCATGGTGTTGGCGTGAATTCGGGCGAAGACTGCAGCCGTGAGGTTCTCCGGTGTCGGCTCCTTCTCCTCGCGTTGGAGGGCATCCTCGGCCTCACTGCAAAGGGCCTTGATCATCCCCCAGGTGATCTTCGGAACTGTCTGTGGCCGTCTCCTCCGACGGGTCTTGTCGGTCAGATCCTCCATCTCCGGGATCGGACTCGGGTCGGCCTGGGTCCACGCCATGTGGTTCCAAGTGAGGCTTGACACACCGAGCTGGAATCCAAACGACACCTGTAGGAGACATAACTGCAGCATACCCTCGCCCCCAGGTTATGAGCGGCGCCGGGCCCCTCCAGGAAGGGTCCGGTGGCACTCGGTATCGGACCATCGGTCGCGGGAGAGCTTCCGAACGGCGGAAGTGCTTCTCCTGCGGCGTGCAATCGGAAAAAAACATTAAGGTGATTGTAGGTGAACAATACCTTATTCAGACAATGCTGTGCCTGAGCCTGTGACTTGGGGAGGGCTGGTGGCTCCCCCCTTTCTGTTTGTTTGTTAATATATGACTTGAGCGTCCGATTGACCCGTTCCACAATCGCTTGACCCTGCGGATTGTAAGGAACGCCAAAAGTATGCTGAATATCCCAAGTGGCCATGAAGGTGGCCAGCTGCCTAGAGCTGTAGGACGGGGCGTTATCGGTTTTCACGTGCCGAGGTTTGCCCATGGCTGCAATGCAGGAAAGGAGGTGCTGCTCCATGTGGGAAGCAGTCTCCCCTTTCTGCACCGTTGCCCAAACGAATTGTGAAAAAGTGTCTATGCAAACGTGCATGTACTGCCATCTGCCAAACTGCGGAACATGCGTGACGTCCATTTGCCACACCTGATTGGCCTCTGTCCCTCGTGGCTTGACCCCCCACGAGGGCCCCCCCGGTGCCCCTGCACAATGCTGGCAAGAGCGAACTATGCCTTGGGCTTGAGAGAGTGGCAAATTGAACTGTCTGGCAAGTGTTTTGGCATTTTGGTGAAAGAAAGCATGGCTCTGGATTGGCGTAGTAAAAACACCCAAAACTGAACGTTGCTGAATTTCCTTTGCCGCCGTGTCCGCTCTGCTATTACCCGCGGAAATCGGACCCGGTAGGTCCTGATGACTGCGAATGTGGGCAATATAGAGCGGCTCCGTGCGGTTTCGCAAATGAAATTGAGCAGTGAGAAACAAGCTAAGCAGATTCTTGTCTATCGCGGGAGTGATGTATGCTCCCGGTAGACTGTGAAGCAAATTCCTAACGTACATGCTGTCCGTAATGATGTTTAAGCGTTCCTTAGCGAAGGTGCGCAAGGCAAGGTTCACCGCTGCCAACTCTGCCCGCTGCGCGGACTTTTATGGAAGAGTTAACAGTGTGCGCCAAGTTTGGCCCTCCTGCCAGGTCAAGACACCATATGTCCGACCACCATCAGTAAAAACTGTCCTGGCTCCCTGAAGTGGAACCAGCGAAAGCAACTCAAATAGGCTAACTGTCTGCGTCTGAAGTGAGACAAGTCTGGGGTCCTTTGGCAAGTGGTATGCCAAGCATCCGGTGAATCCTTCCAAAGCTATCAGAAGTGAGTCACCGAGCTGCATTAATTGCTGAATCTGTTCCTTGGTGAACGGGACTACGATTTTGGCCAAATCATGCCCTGAAATGTCCCTAGCTCTCAACCGTCCGCGGTAAACCACCGTGGAGACCAATTCTTGGGGAGGAACGATATTTCGTGAAGAGGTGTTCGGAAGGTACACCCACTCCACGATACTCGCCCCTTTCTCGGCATCTACACCGAGCGCTCCAGTGAACATGGATCCTGATCGTACGATGTACAAATTCAAGATCGGAGCATATGGCCCTGGGGTGATCCTATCCACCCACCTCTGGCTGAGAACTTGGTTGACTTTCTCGAGAGCTAAGCGCGCTTCTCGAGAAATTTTTATCCGGTCTGCTGGCTGCTTACCTAAAGTTAGCAGCGAGAAGAGCGGCTTCAAAAGATCCGTATCCAAACGAAAATACGGTCTGGCCCAATTGATGTTCCCTAAAACCTGCTGCAATTCTACCAGGGTGACTGAGTCCTGCAGATTGATTTGAGGCAAAACTGGTGCGGCGAAAGAGCGGAGAAGCCGATGACCCAAGTATGAGAAGGGCTCGGTTCTCTGCACTTTCTCTGGGGCAATGAGTAAGCCTTTGTCCCCCAGGCTGACCTGGAGGTCAGAAAATATTTCGCTGCCGAGTTGCGGCATCGCGACCAAGATGTCATCCATGAAATGGCAAACTATGGCTTTAGGGTAAAGCCTTCGAAACTTTGCCAGTGCGTTGTGAACATAAATTTGGCACAGGGTGGGCGAATTGAGCATGCCCTGTGGCAAAAATTTCCACGCGTAACGCTGCGTAGGCTCACTGTGGTTCACAACTGGCACCGTAAAGGCGAACCTTTCCGGTCCCGGGGGTCTAAGGGAATTGTATAAAAGCAATCCTTGAGATCTACAACTAGGATCTCCCACCCCTCGGGAATCATGTTCGGATTCGGGATGCCGCATTGGAGCGGACCCATTGGCTGAATGCATTTATTGATCTCTCTGAGATCGTGGAGGAGTCGCCACTTCCCTGACTTCTTCTTAATCACAAAAACTGGCGAATTCCATGGACTCGTGGACTGCTCTATGTGTCCTGCGTCTAGCTGTTCTTTAACTAGCTGCTTAAGGGCGACTAATTTCTCCCCCACTACCGGCCATTGTTCTACCCAGACCGGCGTGTCGGTGAGCCACTTAAGTGGCAACGCCATTACCCAAAGGTAAGCGTAGCACCGTACTGTTGTAAGATGTCTCGCCCCCAAAGGTTGATGTGCACGTCAAGAATGTGCGGCCGAATTACCGCCGTGCCGTCAGCCTTTGGAATCGTGACTGTCACCCACTCTCGACTTCTGAACGCTTCCTGAATGCCGCCTACCCCCCACACATCAGAGACCGGCTCAATGGCCCACTCCCTTGGCCACTGGCCCCTGCTTATCACGCTCACATCTGCTCCGGTATCTAATAAGCCTGAGAATATTCTATTATTCAGAAATACCTCGATAACCGGGCGCTGTTTCCACTCAATGTTGGTCTCCACTGTCGCTAAGACTTGGTATCCTTGTACTGCCTCACTGGCGCTCGAGCGGTCCTCTGACCGGGACTCGGACCTGTCACTGAGCCTTCCCTGGCTATCTGCTGGCGAGTGACAAGGAACCATGATCAGTTGCGCTAAGGTGTCTCCTTTGTGAATTGTCTGGGACAGGTGAGTCCACAACTGAACCTGGAGAACGCCTGAAAAATCCGAGTCAACGACTCCTGGAATTACGAGAATTCCGCGTGCTCCTGCTACACTGCGGGGCAAAACTAAACCTATAAAGCCCTTGGGCAGTGGACCCATGTACTGGGAGTCCACCAGATAGACCGTGCCTGGCAGGTCGCATGTAACATCCGCCTGACAAGTCAAGTCTAACCCTGTACTACCCTTGGGGCTGGCCTGTGCCCTCGCGATGCCTGGAGTGGGACGGGGATCTAGTCTAGCTCTGGTGAGCTGAGGGAAGCCTCTGTTTGGACCGGGGCCAGAGACATGCCCGCGTTCCGGTTTCCCGAATCCGGACAGTCTCGGGCCCAATGGTAGCCTCTTTTGCACTTCGGACACTGGGTTTTCAGAGCCTTGGAACGGCCGGACTTTTGTCCGCCTCCCTTGGATCGACACTCCCTAGCGAAGTGACCAACCTTGCCACAATTGTGACACGCTCCCTGGGTCTTTCCTTTTGGTCTCTTACCCCCTTGCACCGCTGCCGCTAGCAATCCCATCTTGTAGGATTCTGTGCCAACGTTGGCGCAAGCTCTAATCATGTCCATGAGTGTCAAGTCGGGACGATTGCCTAGTGACTGCAAGATTTTACGGCAGTCTAGATTGGCATTGTCCTTGGCTAACTTCATCATGAGCTCTTGCTGGGCTTGCTCGTTATCAATCTGCCTGCTAATTGCTTCCTCCAGGCGATTGATGAAGTCCATATAGGGCTCCTGGGCTCCTTGCTTGATAGCGGTGTAATTTTTAGCCGCTTTGCCAGTTGCTGGGACTTTGAAAAATGCCCTGAAGGCGGCCTCGGCCGACATCTGGAGAGTGGCAAGAGGCAAGTTGATTTGGGCATCGATGGGCTCGAAGGCACCTGAACCATATAACTGGTCAGGAAGTACTGCGCCTCCCATCCTGGCAGCCCTCGTCTGCGCCTCTAGGCGAAACTCGCTGTCCCAAATTAAGTACTGGCTAGGGTTGAGCATCATCCGCATGACGGCTTTCCAGTCATGGGGAATCCACATGGTGTTCTCGCACACTTGCTGAAGCGTGCCCCTTGTAAAACGACTTTGGAGCCCTGTTTCTGAGATGGCTTTCCGTATGGCCATGAGAAGCTTATACGGAACTGGGGAATGAATTATCTGTTGGGCGCCTGTGAGCGCGTCCATTTCCATGCGGATGGGACATATCTGACTAAGCTCAGCTAGTTCTTCTGCCGGCAACTCCCCCTTCCTAATCTCCTCTTCAATTGTACGCTGAAGGGGACTTTTGGTAACTCGGGGACCCGTCGCTGTCAGAGAAGCGCCTGCGCTCCTCATTCCTTGCATTCCACCGGTGACATCTACAGCTGTCACCGGGGGAAAGCTCCCTACGCTACCCTGCCTAAATTGGAGTGACGGATAGAGCGCCGTAGGCGCCGTTGGCTCGGCTGGCGCTTCTGGCAGATTTGGGGGTTCTTTGGCCTCTACCTGGACTGGCTCTATCTCCGCTAAGAGCTTCCTACACTTTCTCCATGTGTGAATTACGCCTCCTGGAGCTTTCGGGGGTTGCTGAATGCAGTCTCCTATCTGATCCCAGAGCTCGAGGGTTAACGTACCTACTTCTGGGTAAAGCAGGCAGTGTTCCCCTAGGTACACCAAAAGTCTCGCTAGCTCCCTGCTGTGAAAACGCAAATTAAATATCCTGGCCAGGATCTTGAACTCTTCCTCACGAGTTCTTTGGCTAGCGGATGGACGCTGTCGCTGAGGACAGGTCCCCATATTACCTGCGATTGGGTCCTCTCGGGACGAGTCGACGCGTCTTTGGCAGGCAACAGGTTCTGGCGACGTCGCTTTCTGGGTAGAGCTCGGAGCGTGGACTGCGGCCACGGGCCCTCAGTGGCCACTGCGCTGTCAGGGACTCACAGCTGCCCTGAGCGGAACGTGTTTTTCCCTTTGGCGCAAGCCGCCGCGAAAGCCGGGAGCAAGCTGTAGGATGCCTCTTTGGACTGCCTCACCGCAGGCCGTCCTTCCGCTCGGCTGGCTGCCGGACGGAGTGCCGCGCTGCCCTCCGGGATGATTCGGACACGGTTCAAGCGCAGAACCGGACCGTGTGATCGCTACTCTGAGGAAGACCGCTCTTACTCACGAGTAGATCACGTCGGGGTCACCAGATGTAGGAATCGGGGCCGCAGAGGGCCGGAGGTCCCGGAGGAGACTGATCAAGAAACGATACGAGGCAGTATGGAGGAGGATAAGATCAGTGGTTTATTGGGGAAAAGGCATCATCATATATAGGAGTAAAAGCGCAACGGTGGCAAAAACAGTCATCTGACAGAAATCACATCACCTGTTTGCTCGGGTTAATTGGGAATCTCTCAGAGGGAAGTTAATTAAGTTGGCCAAACACAGACTGGGGAAAACACCATTGTTTGGGGATTAGGCAGGGGTAAACATGGCCTCTGTTTACACCCGGGGTAAAGTTGAGCTTGGAGATGAGTGATTGTTCTAATGGGTAACTGGGTTAGCTATTCGCTCTCTCAGCAGATCCGCTGGTCAGGTCAGGAAATTGGGTGAATCAAACCCTATCATTTATCCACCCCCCCTAAATTTCTCTGCCTGCAGAGCCCACGGCTCAAGGAGCGTTCCCCCGAAGTGGCCTCTGCGCGGGCCGTTCCATGCCACTGGGGCATGGGGAAACCACAATATACAAGTTCCTGGGAAGATGCACCGAATGTAGCAGCAAACCAAACTCATTGGAGGCAATTGATTGCCCAATATGCATCCTCGCATGCAAGGACATAAGAAGATGGTTTCAGCAATATGCACAAAACATACTTTATGCTAAAGTACTTTCTTTCAGCAAAACTAATTTCATTTTCTGTTAAAGGATACTCTCTCTCTCTCTCTCTCTCTCTCTCTCTCTCTGTCTTTTATGTATTCTTCCTCTCACACACAAACTCTGTAGTACAAAAAGGCAAGATAACTGATAATAAAGCACAAAAGCTCCATCTGATGCTTCTACTTTGACTGGTCCATGCAAGGAAGCAAACATTGCCACATCTCCCTCACTTTGCAAATTGTACAGAAGTTTGCTTAAAATTGTGCAAAATACCCCCAAGAGTGAAAATAAGAAGTCTTGCCGTTTCACAACAAGGACATTTCCCCCACAGCATCACTGAAGAACTCACCTGTCGTGGCAGACAGCTTATGCATGTAGAGATGAATGAAGCCCCTCATGCCACGTTTTTCTCAAAATACAGTTGCTTATAGTATGGATATCTGTATCTTCTTCTTCTCTTACCCATTGCTGAACAATTCTCCAAAATCTCCTGAAGGTTGAATGTATTCCTTTATCAACTGGCATTTAGTCAGCTGTGCTAGGTATTCAGATTTACACATTTTTGATTCCACTTTCTCTTGTTTTGCAAGGTCACCCTTGCTCGAAAGCCGGTCGTATCTGACTCTAGGGTTCAGTGCTCATCTCTGTTTCACAGCCGAAGAGCCAGTGCTGTCTGCTTCTGCAAATGTTATCGTGGTTATGTGGTAGGCATGACTAGACAATGGACAGAACACTGTTTACTTTCTCACCGAAGCGGTCCCTATTTATCTACTTGCAATTTCTTGCTTTCAAACTGTTAGGTTGACAGGACTTGCATAGCAAACAGACTTTAAAAGGCTGGAAACCTCTCTGAAATATATTGTGTGAGGTAAGTGGGCAGGGGAATTAAGTTGTGGGGGGGGGAGTAAAAACCAACAGCACAACATGAACTGGCATAGAGGAAGACATTAAAGGGGTAGGCTGAGCTGATAGTCTTTCTAGTTCTCTTCAGGAGAGTTGTTTCATATAGACACCTGCTGAGGTTTGTGTACTTTGTTTTTTGAAAAGCATATGCCAAGGAGCATAGGAAAGTAAGTTTAGTTCGAAAATGTAAACCACTGATGTCTTTGGCAGCAGAACACAAAAGGGTTGGGGATTTTTAAAAGGAAAACAAACTTGCTCTGTGCTACTTATGCCATTCTGTTTGCAGTTAAAAATAGCAATATTTCCTGAGGCTATGAAGCCATGCAATAATACTGTTTGAGGAATTTGTGACTTCCAATATGACAGGGTGCACAAACTACAGCCCATGGGATGGATCCGGCCCCCAACACCAATTCATTTGGCTCATGCTGCCCTCGTCACCCCTGGAAGCAGAAGTAAAACATACCTGTATGGGCTTCCAGGAGTGACAAGGGTGGAGTGGGCCGGATGAATTTGTGTCAGGGGCCAGATCTGTCCCATGGGCTGTAGTTTGGGCACCCCTGGTTTAAAAAGAGAAAATGGCAGCTTAAAACCTATCTCATTCTGTTGCAAAACAGATTGCAAGTCGTGTTTTACTTCTGCTTCCGGTGGGAGGAACTACGTGACCGGTCTGCTGAATCATGTGACCTGCCCATGGCCCAAAAAAGTTTGGGCACCCCTACAATATGATTTGATCCATATCTTCTGGATAAAAGTACTCAGAAATTTAGGAGTATGATTCTATCATACTTGTCAACCCGCGGCTCTGGAAAAACGGGACCTGCGCACATCGCTTGTGAGCAGGTCGCGTTCCACGCATGTGTGGAAAGGTTTTACCCCTTCCACACATGCGCGGAAGCACTACGCCGCTTGCGCGGCCCTTATGCAAGCGACATAGTGCTTCCGCACATGCATGGAAGGGGTAAAACCCTTCCGCACATGCGCGGAAAGCGTTTCCCCTGCTGCCAAATTATGGAGTTTTGGCAGCGGGGGCCAGGTCATGATGTCAATCAACATCAATTTAAGGGGTAATCCCAGCCAAATCGGGAAGGTTGACAGGTATGAATCCTACACCCAACTCTGGCTTGCTGGGGTGAGGTAAGAAAAAAGCTAAGAGGCGGTGGCCTATTACCAGCCTTTGCTGTCAGATGCAAGGTTAATCACTGAGGGGCCCCTGTTGCATTCCAGAGAGCCCCACTGGTAGACATCTTTGCGACTGGTATCCTTGTCAGTAATAGCTGGAGATATGTCTGAAAGCCTGAAAGGCATATCTTATATGTCCTACATCAGTGGTGGCGAACCTATGGCACGCCTGTTAGAGGTGGCACTCACAGCTCTCAATGTAGGCACGTGCACTGTCACCCCATCACAGAGTTTGTCCAGCCCCTCTGCCCACCATAAAGTTCACCCCACCCCTCTGTGTTGGCATTCGTCTCTAAAGGTTTTGCCATCACTGCCCTATATGCTCTAAGAAGGCCTATAGGGTGGTATATAAGTGTAATTCCTATTGCTATTTATCTGCATTCTTTATTTCTATTGCTGCAATCTTGTATTGCACTGACCTTTTTTGGTCTTTGTATCACTTTGGTCTTTGTATCACATCTGGTTGAGCTACAGAGGATGGCAGATGACAGAGGAGCATGGCGTGTGTTGGTGCATGGGGTCACAAAGGGTCAGACTCGACTGTGTGACTGAACAACAAAGATCACATTGTTGACCCATGTTTAGTCTGTGATCCACTAAGGCCTCATAACCTTTTTTACACACAAAACTGAAAGCCCACTTGAGTGGTATTGGTCATGAGAAAGCCATGGTTATGAATAAGTCATGGGACAGAATGTACTGTGAGGACTATACTAAGTCCCTGTACTGATCAATTTTGACAAACAACACATGTGTAATTATCAGCGAGCCAGAAGAGAGTGTGCCATGTCATTCTCTGCCCAAGGGGCGACTCAATGTGGTTTACAAAGTACAATTTACAAGTTACAGTATAAAAATATCACAAAAATACAGTGTGTCACAGTGCAATATAGTAAATACAATAAAATACAGTTACAGAACAAATGATATAATCAACAATAACAAAATACAAAGCTAATAACAAAGCTTCTGTTCTTTGAATAGAACTTGGGAGCATTGAGTATGATGAAAAGTAAGTTAATGGTTGCTTTTCATATGGTAAGTATAAATTGTAGTCTGGCCTTTAGAGATTTGTGTGTGAGAGAGAACATCATTGGTCCTTGAAAGAGGGCAGCCCAGAATTCTTAGGCACAATATTTGTGTCTACTCTTCCTTTGAGTGACGCAGTGCCTTGTTACGTAACAGGCCCTTGTGGCTCTGCTCCATATGGTTCTTAGGGCTGCCCACAATCAACTGCAGCACCCCAACATTCAGGTAGCAAGTTCAATCTCCCCCCCCCCAAGTGATTTTGTGGGCCTCTGGATTAAAGTTCATAATCCTGAGTGACTTTAAATCCCTCAGTCTTCCTAGCATTTGAAAACTAGCCTGGTAGTATTTGTGAAAGTTTATTAACAGACTTGTGAAGATTATAAACCTCTTATTAATTTTCAGACAATAATTGGTTTGTAAAAACTTGGTCTTGCAAAGCATACTGAAGATATTTAATTCAGAGACCAAAAAGTGTTTAAGTCTACCAGGATAAATCTATACATTTCCTTCAGGCTCATGTTGAAGCAGACTTTCTAAGAATGTATTTGGCAAAGAAAGATAAAATGCAGACAATGATGGTGGCTTAAGAAATGACTTTTTATTTTTATATTTTACAAATTAACTATAAGGGACCGTGGTGGCTTAGTGGTTAAAACACTGAACTTGATGACTGGAAGATTGGCAAATCAGCAGTTTGAGACCCGAATGCTGCATGATGAGCTGCCGTTGTCTGTCCCAGCTCCTGCCAATCTAGCAATTCATAAGCAAGAAATTGCAAGTAGATAAAGAGGTACCCCTTCAATGGGAAAGGTAAACAGCATTCCGCGCACTCCAGTGTCTAGTCATGGAAACGTCTGCAAATGTAGACAGTGATGGCTCTTTGGCTATAAACAGAGGTGAGCACCGAACTCTAGAGTCGGATACGACTGGCTTTCTACAAATTAACTAGGACTGAGAGGGTGTCTAAACGGGCATAAAGGCAACTCTTTGGGGCAGGCTGATCTGATCATGTTTATTTGTTGATCAGGCCAATCCATCTCAATCTGCCCTACATTTAAGGCACTGTCAGATGCTCAAATGAATTACCCTGCTTTATTTTAACCTAAACCCAGCATATATACATCCTGAAGGTAGATTAAAATAAAGCAAGGCTGTGTTATAGCTGATGAGACATCATTTGTAATATGACTTTCACCCCATGCTCCCTCCTGATGGGACTCAGCAGCAGGCATGGGTGGTCAAAACTGTGTTACTGTTGATGCCCCGAAGCTGCAACAGGACTGCTGTGTACTCATGCTGTGAATCATATGTTCTCCATTGAGTACTCCTTCACTCTAAAAAAGATTTTTAAAATGATATGTTTCCCAGTCCATAGAATGCACATTTTAAACCAGGAAGTACATTGCAAAGTTAGAAGAAGCACCGAATCTTAAAGGTGATACTGTTCTGCTGGCAGCAAAGTGTATTAGCAGATTGACCCCATAATTCACATTTACACTGGTTCTGTCTCTTAGTAAAACATTGAACGTGCAAGAATCATAAGTATGCACTGCAGTCAGAATCTTAAAATTAACATTATGCCCATATGAAATCTAATAAGGAATAAATTGACTTGTTCGCATGCATAGAAGGTAGAGAGTTCAGCAGGCAAAACAAAATATACAAGCCAGGGTTTGGTATGAGGAAGTTAGCTCAGGTAGGCACTCAAGATTTGAACCAAAAGCTCTGAAGACTGAAAATTCAGGCTGTGGTTTCTTCATGGCAGAATAAACAGACTGAAAAAAGTTGGATACACCTGTAGGATGGTAAATTTGTAAGTGAGGTGCTCCTTGTGATAGTCCAGGTAAAACTGCTGATGTCACCAGTTGTGGTGATTTTTCAGAAAGAAAACATTTCCAATGTCCACCATCTAGAAGTTTCCGAGGCTTCCATGGAATCTATTTCACATTGGGAAACCTTTGGGGGGAACCTCAGGATAGGAGAAATACCTATTTATCTACTTGCAGTTTCTTGCTTTTGAACTGCTAGTTGGCAGGAGCCGGGACAGACAATGGGAGCTCACTCTCTTGTACAGTGTTCAGGTCTTGAACTGCTAACCTTCAAGCTCAGCATCATAACCTCTAAGCAAGGGGTGCCAAAACTATGGCCTGTGGGCTGGATCCAGCCTTGACATAAATTCATCTGGCCCTTGAAGCCCTCATTGCTCCCAGAAGCGGAAGTAAGGGCGCGTTTTATTTCCGCTTCTGGGAGTGACGAAGGCTTCGTGGGCCAGATGAATTGGTGTCAGGGGCTGAATCTGGCCCACATGCCATAGTGACCAGCCTCCTGAACCACATGACCGGCCCACGGCCCAAAAGGTTTGGGCACCCCTGCTCTAAGCCATCACGGCCCCTTAAAATAAATACTTACAGTTATATTTCTAAGCCTCCCCCTAAAGTAGTTGTTTACTTTTATAGCTGCAATTATTAAAAAAGCGATTTTAATTTATTATTTGGCAAAGTTAACTAAGCAGGTACTTGTAGGTTGTTTTTAAAAAAATAAAGCCTGAATGTTAACAAGTCACAGACCTGCGATTTAAAGTTCATTCCTCTCCCCAGTAAGTCACTGCTTCCCCATGAGACACAATGTGAGTCAGCATTTGAATTGTGTGTTGTTCTTCCTGTAATGTGATTGTTATGTATTTCTTATGCCCTTTAGCAAGGGCAGTTTTCACATGAATTTATAAGTAACTCATAATGTTGCACCTTTGCCTCATAAGGGATGATGTTACTGTTATTTCTGGGGTACACAGAAGGTACCTCCTTTAAGATTGTGGTATTTTTGAACAACAATCGAGTATACCCCAGGAATGGCCACCTTATACTGGCTAATCTTTCTCACACTAAATCTGGTGAAAGGAACTACAGAATGAATAGGGTAGGGTATAAATAGGGTAGAGGAGGGTATTGCTGAGCTGGTATTGTTCCGGTCTCTTTTCATGGAATGTTGTGTTGTATTTATATCGTATTTTGTAACTTTCTAATTTTGTTTTTCGCTATTTTGCTTCTTGAATTATTGTATTTGCTGATGACACTAAATTATACAGGGTAGTGAAAACTGTGAGAGATTGTGAGGAGCTCCAGAGGAGCCGGAGCCGCAGCCGCAGCCGCGCTCTCCTCGCCCCCACCACTGGCGGGGGGATAAAGGGAGCCTCCCGTGGCCCGGGAGGCTCCGAAAACGCCGCCGGAGCCGCAGCCGCGCTCTCCCCGCCCCCACCACCGGCGGGGAGATAAAGGGAGCCTCCCGTGGCCCGGGAGGCTCCGAAAACGCCGCCGGAGCCGCAGCCGCGCTCTCCCCGCCCCCACCACCGGCGGGGGGATAAAGGGAGCCTCCCGTGGCCCGGGAGGCTCCGAAAACGCCGCCGGAGCCGCAGCCGCGCTCTCCCCGCCCCCACCACCGGCGGGGGGATAAAGGGAGCCTCCCGTGGCCCGGGAGGCTCCGAAAACGCCGCCGGAGCCGCAGCCGCGCTCTCCCCGCCCCCACCACCGGCGGGGAGATAAAGGGAGCCTCCCGTGGCCCGGGAGGCTCCGAAAACGCCGCCGGAGCCGCAGCCGCGCTCTCCCCGCCCCCACCACCGGCGGGGAGATAAAGGGAGCCTCCCGTGGCCCGGGAGGCTCCGAAAACGCCGCCGGAGCCGCAGCCGCGCTCTCCCCGCCCCCACCACCGGCGGGGGGATAAAGGGAGCCTCCCGTGGCCCGGGAGGCTCCGAAAACGCCGCCGGAGCCGCAGCCGCGCTCTCCCCGCCCCCACCACCGGCGGGGAGATAAAGGGAGCCTCCCGTGGCCCGGGAGGCTCCGAAAACGCCGCCGGAGCCGCAGCCGCGCTCTCCCCGCCCCACCACCGGCGGGGGGATAAAGGGAGCCTCCCGTGGCCCGGGAGGCTCCGAAAACGCCGCCGGAGCCGCAGCTGCGCTCTCCCCGCCGGTGGAGATGACGGTGCGAGGAGGGATTCCTGCCTACCCTGGAACTCTTACACTGTTCTGGGGTTCTTAGGCTACTTGCAACTGTTGTGCAGTTGGAATTGAGGACTTTCCTTTCGTGCCCTCTGGCCTATGTATTTATTTTTGTATTGATCGTTTTAACTGTATTTTTTGATTAATTATTGTATTACTATTGCTGCTTATGTCTTTATTGCATTTCTGTATTTTTTGGTATTTTTGAAATTATATCCTTTGATTATATTGATCACATTGTTGCTATTGCTGTTATACTGTGTTTTATGGATCTTGTATTTCTAATATTTATTGTTAATTTGCTGTATTGTAACACTGTACCATTTGTAATTTTTGTATACTGTATTTGATTTACTTGTTGTAAGCCGCCCAGAGTCGGCCCTGGTCGAGTAGGGCGGGGTATAAATCGAATAAATGAATGAATGAATGAATCTCTTGACACTGGGGGAGTGGGCAAAACAGTGGCAAATGAGTTTCAACATTAGTAAGTGCAGAGTGATGCATGTTGGGGCAAAGAACCCCAATTACATTTATAAACTGATGGGGTCTGAACTCTCTGCGACAAACCAGGAAAGGGACCTTGGTGTCCTGGTGGACAGCTCAATGAAGGTGTCAACCCAGTGTGCCTCAGCAGTGAAAAAAGCAAACTCAATGCTAGGGATCATTAGGAAGGGTATAGAAAATAAGTCAGCAAGTGTCATTTTGCCTCTTTATAAATCTATGGTGAGGCCCCATCTGGAATACTGTGTACAGTTCTGGTCGCCATACCTCCAGAAGGATATTATGGAGGTGGAAAAAGTACAGAGGAGGGCAACCAGAATTATTTGGGGACTGGAACACCTTCCTTACCATCTGAGGCTGCAACGGTTGGGCCTTTTCACTCTTAAACGACGGCGTCTAAGAGGTGACCTGATTGAAGTTTATAAAATCATGCACGGTGTGGACAAAGTAGATAAGGAAAAACTGTTTTCCCTATCGCACAACACTAGAACTAGGGGACACTCCATGAAACTTTTGGGTACTAGTTCTCAAACAAATAAGAGAAAGTACTTTTTCACCCAGAGGATTACTGGTCTATAGAACTCCCTGCCAGAAGAAGTGGTGACAGCTGTCAGTCTTGATAGCTTTAAGAAAGGATTAGACAAGTTCATGGAGGACAAGAGTATCAATGGCTATAATTATGGATACTTAAGGACAACCTCCGGGTTGGAGAGATAGGCAGGATCTCTCTCAATGCCATTTCCAGGGAATCCTAAGCAGGTGAAGGCATCTCCTTGGGAATACCCTGAAGGAAATGGTGAGCCACTGTGTGAGACAGAATGCTGGACTGGATGGGCTGTGGCCTGTTCCAGCAAGGCTGTTCTTATGTTCTTATGTATTTTTGTATTATTATTGTAGTTCTAAATATTGTGTCTTTTACTTTGTTATTCTGTATGTTAACTGCCTTGAGTAGCCTTGTGTGAGTAAGGCAGTATACAAATATAACAAATAAATAAATATAACAAATAAATTCATGGAAGGGTGCTTTCATTTTGGCATTTTTTTGGAATAGTAGCCATGTTAGTCTGTGTTTCAAACATATCAGAGACTAAACAAAACAAAAATGTTGTGGCACTTTGAAGGCTAACTGTTATATTTTAATGTTAGCTTTTGTGGATCAAGTCCACGAAGCTAACAAGTCTGACAAAGTGGACTTGATCCATGAAAGCTGACATTAAAATATAACAGTAGCCTTTTTGTTTTGTTTATTCTCTGATATGCTTTATTTTGGCAGTTTCACATCTGGCCTGAACATGGAAGGAGGAGTGTTAATTCTACTGCTAATATAACTTGATTCTTCGTTATTGCAAAAATGAGAAAAGTTACAAGTAACTCAGTGTTTGTAGTACTAATGTTTTCTCCCAGAGAATTCTAGAAATGCTAGTTTTGTGAAGAAATTACAACTCTTAGTTCTATCATGAAGGCCATCTGGTGGCTCTGAGCTCCTTTATGGAACTAAACACTTGCTAAGATTTTGGGACAGGGAGCTAACATAATAAAGTACTACAATTTATCATTCTATAATGATACTTGCAACTTGAAGCCTAAGGGAACGATCTTATTCTTGTTCCAGCACTTAAAAACAGACAAGCTTTATTGAGCATCAGCATTCATAGAATATAGCCCACTTCAATGGGCTACAGTCCATGACAACTTGTGACCAGACCCAAAGCAACTCTGTAATTCATGACATGAAAATAATCCAATATAACAATACAATGGCTGAAATAAAATAATAAGACACAACTAGAGTAGGCCCATTGGGGTGGTGGCAGCAGTATAACAGCCCCTCAGCCACCTAACACACCAAAATTTGAGACTCTTCATCCTCTCACTATTCTTCAAGTTATAACCCAACAAATAACTCATTAAATGTTCCCCAAACCATCTGGGGGTAGCCTAAGACTTTTTGCAAAATATTGTAGAAGTCTCCAAGTCCAGGCCAGGCCAGAAGCCTGGTCTGCTAAACTTCAGGTAGATGCCCCCTCTACTCACTCAGGCTTGGTCAATAGCTGTCCACATCAGAGGCCTGGTCTACCAATGTCCCTTTGTGTGTGTGTGTGTGTGTGTGTCAAGCTTTCTGTACCATTTCCAGACTTCTGCCAGAAGCACACGTCCTTTAAATTGGCACTCTGGGTCAAAGCTCTGGGTTCATTTTACCACTAGCCATGGAAACTCACTGGGGAGTGTATTTGGTAATGCCACTCCTTATATGGGAGTCTGGCCAGGTTATCCTGCTATGGCAAGAGAGTAGACCATACTGCCAGTGACTCAATGCTGAGTGTCAGTGGCGGTTAACTAACCAGACCACCCTGAGGACTTAACAGCCTTGGGTGGCGAAGTCCACAGGGAAGGGTGGTGGTCACCAAGTAGATTAAATCCCACTTGAATCCATCTTGGTGGAGGGCAGCAGCTTCATCAATACTAGCCTGATGATCACCTATATTTGGATTCGGATTCAGAGGAAGAAGAAGAAGAGCTCCTTGTATATCTTACCTGCCTTGAAGCTCTAATACAAGGGTTCCCAGCCCCTGGCTCTAATCCAACCCATGCATATAATTAATCCTGCCCACAGTGGCCATCCGGGCACCTCAAGACCCACCCACCACCACTGGAAGTCATGATACATCACTTGCTGTATTAGCAGTGGTAGAAATCATGATGTTTTTCTGGAGTTTTGGACAGACTCCACCGCTTCCCAGGGTGGCGGGAAGCTTTGCAGAGCATGTTCGCTCCAGTTTGGGATTTTTCTGTTGCTTCTTGGCTGCACTTCTGCAGCTGAAGCATGACATAAGAACATAAGAACATAAGAACAGCCTTGCTGGAACAGGCCACAGCCCATCCAGTCCAGCATTCTGTCTCACACAGTGGCTCACCATTTCCTTCAGGGTATTCCCAAGGAGATGCCTTCACCTGCTTAGGATTCCCTGGAAATGGCATTGAGAGATATCCTGCCTATCTCTCCAACCCCGAGGTTGTCCTTAGGTAGCCATAATTATAGCCATTGATAGCCTTGTCCTCCATGAACTTGTCTAATCCTTTCTTAAAGCTGTCAAGACTGACAGCTGTCACCACTTCTTCTGGCAGGGAGTTCCATAGACCAGTAAGCCTCTGGGTGAAAAAGTACTTTCTCTTATTTGTTTGAGAACTAGTACCCAAAAGTTTCATGGAGTGTCCCCTAGTTCTAGTGTTGTGCGATAGGGAAAACAGTTTTTCCTTATCCACTTTGTCCACACCGTGCATGATTTTATAAACTTCAATCAGGTCACCTCTTAGACGCCGTCGTTCAAGAGTGAAAAGGCCCAACCGTTGCAGCCTCAGATGGTAAGGAAGGTGTTCCAGTCCCCTAATCATTCTGGTTGCCCTCCTCTGTACTTTCTCCAACTCCATAATATCCTTCTGGAGGTATGGCGACCAGAACTGTACACAGTATTCCAGATGGGGCCTCACCATAGATTTATAAAGAGGCAAAATGACACTTGCTGACTTATTTTCTATACCCTTCCTAATGATCCCTAACATTGAGTTTGCTTTTTTCACTGCTGAGGCACACTGGGTTGACACCTTCATTGAGCTGTCCACCAGGACACCAAGGTCCCTTTCCTGGTTTGTCGCAGAGAGTTCAGACCCCATCAGTTTATAAATGTAATTGGGGTTTTTTGCCCCAACATGCATCACTCTGCACTTACTGATGTTGAAGCTCATTTGCCACTGTTTTGCCCACTCCCCCAGTGTCAAGAGATCCCTCTGGAGCTCTTCACAATCTCTCACAGTTTTCACTACCCTGTATAATTTAGTGTCGTCAGCAAATTTGGCTACCTTGCTTTTTACTCCTACCTCTAGATCATTTATGAAGAGGTTGAAAAGCAGGGGTCCCAGTACTGAACCTTGGGGGACCCCACTCTTTACTTCCCTCCACTTGGAGAAGTGTCCATTTAGTGCTACCCTCTGTTTCCTGTCCCTTAGCCAGTTGCTGATCCAGGACAAGACCTGTCCCTTTATTCCATGACTGGTAAGTTTATTCAAGAGCCTTTGGTGTGGGACCTTGTCAAAAGCCTTCTGAAAGTCCAGATAAACAATGTCAACTGGATCCCCCTTATCCACATGCTTGTTGACACTCTCAAAAAATTCCAACAGATTAGTGAGGCATGATTTGCCCTTGCAAAAGCCATGTTGGCTCTCCTTTAGCAGCGCCTCCTCTTCTATGTACCTATTAATTCTATCTTTTAGGATGGTTTCCATCACTTTACCTGGGACACATGTCAAACTGACAGGCCGGTAATTTCCTGGATCACCCCTGGATCCTTTTTTGAAAATTGGTGTTACATTCGCTACCTTCCAGTCATCAGGCACAAAGCCTGATTTGAGGGAAAGATTATATATTTTGGCTAGGATATCAGCAATTTCATCTTTAAGTTCCCTGAGAACTCGTGGATGGATGCCATCTGGTCCTGGGGATTTGTTAGTGTTTAGCTTAACAAGACATGCAAGGACCTCCTCCCTGGTTATTTCTATCTTGCTTAATTCTTCGGTTTCCCTCCCTACGAAGATAGGTTCTGTTTTGGGCATGTGGTCTCTATCTTCTTCAGTGAATACTGAAGCAAAGAATTCATTGAGTCTCTCTGCAATCTCTGTTTCCTCTTTAATAACCCCTTGCCTTCCATTGTCATCTAATGGTCCAATGGCCTTCCTAGTTGGGTTCTTACTTCTAATGTACTTAAAGAAGTCTTTGTTATTCCTCTGAGTATTTTTAGCTATACGCTCCTCAAAGTCTTGCTTTGCTTTCCTGATTGTTGCCTTGCATTTGTTCTGCCAGAATTTATGTTTCTGCCTGCTGTCCTCATTTGGACAAGCCTTCCATCTTCTAAATGAGCTTTTCTTGCTCTTGATCACTTCCCGAACAGCTTCTGTAAGCCACATTGGAGTCCTCTTGGACCTGGCAGTGCCCTTTTTCCTTTTGGGTATGCATTCCAATTGGGCCTCTGTTATTGTTTTTGTAAACAGCCTCCATGCCACTTGGAGTGTTTGGACTCTCTCAATTTTCCCTTTCAGTTTCTTTTTTACTAGTTTCCTCATCTTTGGGAAATTTCCTTTTTGAAAATTTAAGGTCTCTGTGTTAGATTTTATCAGTGACTTGCGGTCTATGATCAAGTTAAACATAATTGAGTTGTGGTCACTGTTCCCTATTGGATCAGTCACATTAACATCTTGCACCAGATCCTGAGTATTACTCAGGATCAAGTCAAGGATTCTTGTACCTCTAGTTGGGTCTTCAACCATCTGTCCCAGGGAACAATCATTGAGCATATCTAGGAACTTTATCTCTTTATCATGTGCTGAACAACAGTTCACCCAGTCTATGTGAGGGTAATTGAAGTCCCCCATTATAACCAGGCTTCCCTTCCTGGATGCCTCCTTTACAACATTCTCCAACTGCCAGTCTCCCTCAAGAGTTTGGGTCGGAGGCCGATAGTATATGCCTACTGTTAGACCATCCTTGTGGCCTGGTACTCTTACCCACAGAGCTTCTAATGGTGACTCTAAATCACCTAGATATTCCAATTCATAAGATTTTATCACTTCTTTGACATACAAGGCTACACCACCTCCTGTTTGCCCCTTCCTATCCTTCCTGTACAATTTGTAGCCTGGGATAACTGTATCCCATTGGTTATCATCCGTCCACCAGGTTTCAGTGATACCAATAATATCAATATTTTTATCTATTGCTAAGTATTCCAGCTCCCCTATTTTGTTCCGGAGGCTTCTAGCATTTGTATACAAGCATTTATATATGCATTTCTGACACAGTCTTTTGTGTCCAGTTGCATTGTTAGACTGCCTCTTGCATCCTTCTGCTAGAATGCTAGTGACTAGCTCCTTGCTCTGCTCAGTAATTTTTGCATCCTCCTCACTACTCAAGTACACACTTTCCCGAACCGGATGCTGCCCAGCTCCTGTCGGCTTTCCCCCAGTTATCAGTTTAAAAGCTGCTCTGCAGCCTTTTTGATGTTGAGTGCCAGCAATCTGGTCCCATCATGGTTTAAATGCAACCCATCCCTCCTGAACAGATTTGGCTTGTCCCAAAATGTTCTCCAGTTCCTGACAAATCTGAAGCCCTCCTCTCGACACCACCGCCTCATCCACGCATTGAGGCTTCTGAGCTCTGCCTGCCTGGTAGGTCCTGCGCGAGGGACAGGCAGCACTTCTGAAAATGCTACCTTGGAAGTCCGGGACTTCAATCTTCTTCCTAACAACCTAAATTTGGCTTCCAGGACAGACCGCTTGGCCTTCCCAACATCATTAGTACCAACGTGTACCATGACAACTGGCTCGTTCCCAGTTCTCTCTAACAATCTATCTAGATTTCTTGTGATGTCTGCAACTTTTGCACCTGGCAGGCAAGTCACCATACAGTTATCATGTGCATCACAAATCCATTTCTCTGTATTTCTAATTATTGAATCGCCTAGTACAAGGAGCCTCTCTCCTGCAATCTGTTCATCTACATGCACCTCATCAACCATATTAAGGGAGAGAACCTCAGTTTGTTCCTGATGTTCATCTTCCTGGATCTCATCAAGTGTGATGAAGGAGAGATCATCAGGTGGAACCAGTTGTTCCTCTGTGTGTTCCTCGTCAGGTGTGATAAGGGAAAGAGCCTCAAATTTATTCTGTAATTTCAGACTCTCAGAGTGATCCCCTACTCTTCTCCTCCTTTGAGTCACATTCCTCCAACCATCTCCCTCCTGAGTTAGTGAAGGGCCTTCTCCCTCAGAACTGTGCCCTGTCTCTTCTTTGTCCAGCATAGTCTGCTCCGCTCTGTCCAAGAACAGCTCAAGCTCCTTAATTTGTTGGTGGTTAGATATGCGGGCCTCTAGCTGCTGGACCTTCTCTTCTAGTAGTGCAACCAGCTTGCACTTGCTGCAAGTGTAGTTCTCCATGTGCTTTGGCAAGAACACAAACATGGCACAAGAATTGCAGGTAACTACAGCTGTTCCCTCAGAATCCATTTTAACAAGTGCAGTATTCTGGGCCTCAAAAATGTACACGTTTACTACCTTTCTACCTAGTAAGACTATATTCTTCTTATGTTCCTAGTTTGTAATCTCGCGCGCCGTTAGGCGCGCGGGCCTCTAAAGCAGCTCTACTCCAACTGCAAAACTTACCAGTGCTCACTTCCTTTGTTTGGCTCTCCTCAGCAGCAGCTCTGCTTAAGAGCACATGCAGAGTCAAAATGGCTGACCCTGAAAGAGCTCAGAGCTTTTAAAGGCTAGTGTGGCTCTGCCCCTATGAGTCACAGTTCAGGGAAGGGCCTGGTGTGGCCCTGCCCCCTGCTTCTGGAAGCTTCAAACTGCTTCCTCTGTTTGAACAGAGGTGGCTCTCAGCAGTTTCAATTATCAATTTAAATTAGTAGAGGCCTCTAAAGCAGCTCTACTCCAACTGCAAAACTTACCAGTGCTCACTTCCTTTGTTTGGCTCTCCTCAGCAGCAGCTCTGCTTAAGAGCACATGCAGAGTCAAAATGGCTGACCCTGAAAGAGCTCAGAGCTTTTAAAGGCTAGTGTGGCTCCGCCCCTATGAGTCACAGTTCAGGGAAGGGCCTGGTGTGGCCCTGCCCCCTGCTTCTGGAAGCTTCAAACTGCTTCCTCTGTTTGAACAGAGGTGGCTCTCAGCAGTTTCAATTATCAATTTAAATTAGTAGAGGCCTCTAAAGCAGCTCTACTCCAACTGCAAAACTTACCAGTGCTCACTTCCTTTGTTTGGCTCTCCTCAGCAGCAGCTCTGCTTAAGAGCACATGCAGAGTCAAAATGGCTGACCCTGAAAGAGCTCAGAGCTTTTAAAGGCTAGTGTGGCTCCGCCCCTATGAGTCACAGTTCAGGGAAGGGCCTGGTGTGGCCCTGCCCCCTGCTTCTGGAAGCTTCAAACTGCTTCCTCTGTTTGAACAGAGGTGGCTCTCAGCAGTTTCAATTATCAATTTAAATTAGTAGAGGCCTCTAAAGCAGCTCTACTCCAACTGCAAAACTTACCAGTGCTCACTTCCTTTGTTTGGCTCTCCTCAGCAGCAGCTCTGCTTAAGAGCACATGCAGAGTCAAAATGGCTGACCCTGAAAGAGCTCAGAGCTTTTAAAGGCTAGTGTGGCTCCGCCCCTATGAGTCACAGTTCAGGGAAGGGCCTGGTGTGGCCCTGCCCCCTGCTTCTGGAAGCTTCAAACTGCTTCCTCTGTTTGAACAGAGGTGGCTCTCAGCAGTTTCAATTATCAATTTAAATTAGTAGAGGCCTCTAAAGCAGCTCTACTCCAACTGCAAAACTTACCAGTGCTCACTTCCTTTGTTTGGCTCTCCTCAGCAGCAGCTCTGCTTAAGAGCACATGCAGAGTCAAAATGGCTGACCCTGAAAGAGCTCAGAGCTTTTAAAGGCTGGTGTGGCTCCGCCCCTATGAGTCACAGTTCTGGGAAGGGCCTGGTGTGGCCCTGCCCCCTGCTTCTGGAAGCTTCAAACTGCTTCCTCTGTTTGAACAGAGGTGGCTCTCAGCAGTTTCAATTATCAATTTAAATTAGTAGAGGCCTCTAAAGCAGCTCTACTCCAACTGCAAAACTTACCAGTGCTCACTTCCTTTGTTTGGCTCTCCTCAGCAGCAGCTCTGCTTAAGAGCACATGCAGAGTCAAAATGGCTGACCCTGAAAGAGCTCAGAGCTTTTAAAGGCTAGTGTGGCTCCGCCCCTATGAGTCACAGTTCAGGGAAGGGCCTGGTGTGGCCCTGCCCCCTGCTTCTGGAAGCTTCAAACTGCTTCCTCTGTTTGAACAGAGGTGGCTCTCAGCAGTTTCAATTATCAATTTAAATTAGTAGAGGCCTCTAAAGCAGCTCTACTCCAACTGCAAAACTTACCAGTGCTCACTTCCTTTGTTTGGCTCTCCTCAGCAGCAGCTCTGCTTAAGAGCACATGCAGAGTCAAAATGGCTGACCCTGAAAGAGCTCAGAGCTTTTAAAGGCTGGTGTGGCTCCGCCCCTATGAGTCACAGTTCTGGGAAGGGCCTGGTGTGGCCCTGCCCCCTGCTTCTGGAAGCTTCAAACTGCTTCCTCTGTTTGAACAGAGGTGGCTCTCAGCAGTTTCAATTATCAATTTAAATTAGTAGAGGCCTCTAAAGCAGCTCTACTCCAACTGCAAAACTTACCAGTGCTCACTTCCTTTGTTTGGCTCTCCTCAGCAGCAGCTCTGCTTAAGAGCACATGCAGAGTCAAAATGGCTGACCCTGAAAGAGCTCAGAGCTTTTAAAGGCTGGTGTGGCTCCGCCCCTATGAGTCACAGTTCTGGGAAGGGCCTGGTGTGGCCCTGCCCCCTGCTTCTGGAAGCTTCAAACTGCTTCCTCTGTTTGAACAGAGGTGGCTCTCAGTAGTTTCAATTATCAATTTAAATTAGTAGAGGCCTCTAAAGCAGCTCTACTCCAACTGCAAAACTTACCAGTGCTCACTTCCTTTGTTTGGCTCTCCTCAGCAGCAGCTCTGCTTAAGAGCACATGCAGAGTCAAAATGGCTGACCCTGAAAGAGCTCAGAGCTTTTAAAGGCTAGTGTGGCTCCGCCCCTATGAGTCACAGTTCAGGGAAGGGCCTGGTGTGGCCCTGCCCCCTGCTTCTGGAAGCTTCAAACTGCTTCCTCTGTTTGAACAGAGGTGGCTCTCAGCAGTTTCAATTATCAATTTAAATTAGTAGAGGCCTCTAAAGCAGCTCTACTCCAACTGCAAAACTTACCAGTGCTCACTTCCTTTGTTTGGCTCTCCTCAGCAGCAGCTCTGCTTAAGAGCACATGCAGAGTCAAAATGGCTGACCCTGAAAGAGCTCAGAGCTTTTAAAGGCTGGTGTGGCTCCGCCCCTATGAGTCACAGTTCTGGGAAGGGCCTGGTGTGGCCCTGCCCCCTGCTTCTGGAAGCTTCAAACTGCTTCCTCTGTTTGAACAGAGGTGGCTCTCAGCAGTTTCAATTATCAATTTAAATTAGTAGAGGCCTCTAAAGCAGCTCTACTCCAACTGCAAAACTTACCAGTGCTCACTTCCTTTGTTTGGCTCTCCTCAGCAGCAGCTCTGCTTAAGAGCACATGCAGAGTCAAAATGGCTGACCCTGAAAGAGCTCAGAGCTTTTAAAGGCTAGTGTGGCTCTGCCCCTATGAGTCACAGTTCAGGGAAGGGCCTGGTGTGGCCCTGCCCCCTGCTTCTGGAAGCTTCAAACTGCTTCCTCTGTTTGAACAGAGGTGGCTCTCAGCAGTTTCAATTATCAATTTAAATTAGTAGAGGCCTCTAAAGCAGCTCTACTCCAACTGCAAAACTTACCAGTGCTCACTTCCTTTGTTTGGCTCTCCTCAGCAGCAGCTCTGCTTAAGAGCACATGCAGAGTCAAAATGGCTGACCCTGAAAGAGCTCAGAGCTTTTAAAGGCTAGTGTGGCTCCGCCCCTATGAGTCACAGTTCAGGGAAGGGCCTGGTGTGGCCCTGCCCCCTGCTTCTGGAAGCTTCAAACTGCTTCCTCTGTTTGAACAGAGGTGGCTCTCAGCAGTTTCAATTATCAATTTAAATTAGTAGAGGCCTCTAAAGCAGCTCTACTCCAACTGCAAAACTTACCAGTGCTCACTTCCTTTGTTTGGCTCTCCTCAGCAGCAGCTCTGCTTAAGAGCACATGCAGAGTCAAAATGGCTGACCCTGAAAGAGCTCAGAGCTTTTAAAGGCTAGTGTGGCTCCGCCCCTATGAGTCACAGTTCAGGGAAGGGCCTGGTGTGGCCCTGCCCCCTGCTTCTGGAAGCTTCAAACTGCTTCCTCTGTTTGAACAGAGGTGGCTCTCAGCAGTTTCAATTATCAATTTAAATTAGTAGAGGCCTCTAAAGCAGCTCTACTCCAACTGCAAAACTTACCAGTGCTCACTTCCTTTGTTTGGCTCTCCTCAGCAGCAGCTCTGCTTAAGAGCACATGCAGAGTCAAAATGGCTGACCCTGAAAGAGCTCAGAGCTTTTAAAGGCTGGTGTGGCTCCGCCCCTATGAGTCACAGTTCTGGGAAGGGCCTGGTGTGGCCCTGCCCCCTGCTTCTGGAAGCTTCAAACTGCTTCCTCTGTTTGAACAGAGGTGGCTCTCAGCAGTTTCAATTATCAATTTAAATTAGTAGAGGCCTCTAAAGCAGCTCTACTCCAACTGCAAAACTTACCAGTGCTCACTTCCTTTGTTTGGCTCTCCTCAGCAGCAGCTCTGCTTAAGAGCACATGCAGAGTCAAAATGGCTGACCCTGAAAGAGCTCAGAGCTTTTAAAGGCTAGTGTGGCTCCGCCCCTATGAGTCACAGTTCAGGGAAGGGCCTGGTGTGGCCCTGCCCCCTGCTTCTGGAAGCTTCAAACTGCTTCCTCTGTTTGAACAGAGGTGGCTCTCAGCAGTTTCAATTATCAATTTAAATTAGTAGAGGCCTCTAAAGCAGCTCTACTCCAACTGCAAAACTTACCAGTGCTCACTTCCTTTGTTTGGCTCTCCTCAGCAGCAGCTCTGCTTAAGAGCACATGCAGAGTCAAAATGGCTGACCCTGAAAGAGCTCAGAGCTTTTAAAGGCTGGTGTGGCTCCGCCCCTATGAGTCACAGTTCTGGGAAGGGCCTGGTGTGGCCCTGCCCCCTGCTTCTGGAAGCTTCAAACTGCTTCCTCTGTTTGAACAGAGGTGGCTCTCAGCAGTTTCAATTATCAATTTAAATTAGTAGAGGCCTCTAAAGCAGCTCTACTCCAACTGCAAAACTTACCAGTGCTCACTTCCTTTGTTTGGCTCTCCTCAGCAGCAGCTCTGCTTAAGAGCACATGCAGAGTCAAAATGGCTGACCCTGAAAGAGCTCAGAGCTTTTAAAGGCTAGTGTGGCTCTGCCCCTATGAGTCACAGTTCAGGGAAGGGCCTGGTGTGGCCCTGCCCCCTGCTTCTGGAAGCTTCAAACTGCTTCCTCTGTTTGAACAGAGGTGGCTCTCAGCAGTTTCAATTATCAATTTAAATTAGTAGAGGCCTCTAAAGCAGCTCTACTCCAACTGCAAAACTTACCAGTGCTCACTTCCTTTGTTTGGCTCTCCTCAGCAGCAGCTCTGCTTAAGAGCACATGCAGAGTCAAAATGGCTGACCCTGAAAGAGCTCAGAGCTTTTAAAGGCTAGTGTGGCTCCGCCCCTATGAGTCACAGTTCAGGGAAGGGCCTGGTGTGGCCCTGCCCCCTGCTTCTGGAAGCTTCAAACTGCTTCCTCTGTTTGAACAGAGGTGGCTCTCAGCAGTTTCAATTATCAATTTAAATTAGTAGAGGCCTCTAAAGCAGCTCTACTCCAACTGCAAAACTTACCAGTGCTCACTTCCTTTGTTTGGCTCTCCTCAGCAGCAGCTCTGCTTAAGAGCACATGCAGAGTCAAAATGGCTGACCCTGAAAGAGCTCAGAGCTTTTAAAGGCTGGTGTGGCTCCGCCCCTATGAGTCACAGTTCTGGGAAGGGCCTGGTGTGGCCCTGCCCCCCTGCTTCTGGAAGCTTCAAACTGCTTCCTCTGTTTGAACAGAGGTGGCTCTCAGTAGTTTCAATTATCAATTTAAATTAGTAGAGGCCTCTAAAGCAGCTCTACTCCAACTGCAAAACTTACCAGTGCTCACTTCCTTTGTTTGGCTCTCCTCAGCAGCAGCTCTGCTTAAGAGCACATGCAGAGTCAAAATGGCTGACCCTGAAAGAGCTCAGAGCTTTTAAAGGCTAGTGTGGCTCCGCCCCTATGAGTCACAGTTCAGGGAAGGGCCTGGTGTGGCCCTGCCCCCTGCTTCTGGAAGCTTCAAACTGCTTCCTCTGTTTGAACAGAGGTGGCTCTCAGCAGTTTCAATTATCAATTTAAATTAGTAGAGGCCTCTAAAGCAGCTCTACTCCAACTGCAAAACTTACCAGTGCTCACTTCCTTTGTTTGGCTCTCCTCAGCAGCAGCTCTGCTTAAGAGCACATGCAGAGTCAAAATGGCTGACCCTGAAAGAGCTCAGAGCTTTTAAAGGCTGGTGTGGCTCCGCCCCTATGAGTCACAGTACTGGGAAGGGCCTGGTGTGGCCCTGCCCCCCTGCTTCTGGAAGCTTCAAACTGCTTCCTCTGTTTGAACAGAGGTGGCTCTCAGCAGTTTCAATTATCAATTTAAATTAGTAGAGGCCTCTAAAGCAGCTCTACTCCAACTGCAAAACTTACCAGTGCTCACTTCCTTTGTTTGGCTCTCCTCAGCAGCAGCTCTGCTTAAGAGCACATGCAGAGTCAAAATGGCTGACCCTGAAAGAGCTCAGAGCTTTTAAAGGCTAGTGTGGCTCCGCCCCTATGAGTCACAGTTCAGGGAAGGGCCTGGTGTGGCCCTGCCCCCTGCTTCTGGAAGCTTCAAACTGCTTCCTCTGTTTGAACAGAGGTGGCTCTCAGCAGTTTCAATTATCAATTTAAATTAGTAGAGGCCTCTAAAGCAGCTCTACTCCAACTGCAAAACTTACCAGTGCTCACTTCCTTTGTTTGGCTCTCCTCAGCAGCAGCTCTGCTTAAGAGCACATGCAGAGTCAAAATGGCTGACCCTGAAAGAGCTCAGAGCTTTTAAAGGCTAGTGTGGCTCCGCCCCTATGAGTCACAGTTCAGGGAAGGGCCTGGTGTGGCCCTGCCCCCTGCTTCTGGAAGCTTCAAACTGCTTCCTCTGTTTGAACAGAGGTGGCTCTCAGCAGTTTCAATTATCAATTTAAATTAGTAGAGGCCTCTAAAGCAGCTCTACTCCAACTGCAAAACTTACCAGTGCTCACTTCCTTTGTTTGGCTCTCCTCAGCAGCAGCTCTGCTTAAGAGCACATGCAGAGTCAAAATGGCTGACCCTGAAAGAGCTCAGAGCTTTTAAAGGCTGGTGTGGCTCCGCCCCTATGAGTCACAGTTCTGGGAAGGGCCTGGTGTGGCCCTGCCCCCTGCTTCTGGAAGCTTCAAACTGCTTCCTCTGTTTGAACAGAGGTGGCTCTCAGCAGTTTCAATTATCAATTTAAATTAGTAGAGGCCTCTAAAGCAGCTCTACTCCAACTGCAAAACTTACCAGTGCTCACTTCCTTTGTTTGGCTCTCCTCAGCAGCAGCTCTGCTTAAGAGCACATGCAGAGTCAAAATGGCTGACCCTGAAAGAGCTCAGAGCTTTTAAAGGCTAGTGTGGCTCCGCCCCTATGAGTCACAGTTCAGGGAAGGGCCTGGTGTGGCCCTGCCCCCTGCTTCTGGAAGCTTCAAACTGCTTCCTCTGTTTGAACAGAGGTGGCTCTCAGCAGTTTCAATTATCAATTTAAATTAGTAGAGGCCTCTAAAGCAGCTCTACTCCAACTGCAAAACTTACCAGTGCTCACTTCCTTTGTTTGGCTCTCCTCAGCAGCAGCTCTGCTTAAGAGCACATGCAGAGTCAAAATGGCTGACCCTGAAAGAGCTCAGAGCTTTTAAAGGCTGGTGTGGCTCCGCCCCTATGAGTCACAGTTCTGGGAAGGGCCTGGTGTGGCCCTGCCCCCTGCTTCTGGAAGCTTCAAACTGCTTCCTCTGTTTGAACAGAGGTGGCTCTCAGCAGTTTCAATTATCAATTTAAATTAGTAGAGGCCTCTAAAGCAGCTCTACTCCAACTGCAAAACTTACCAGTGCTCACTTCCTTTGTTTGGCTCTCCTCAGCAGCAGCTCTGCTTAAGAGCACATGCAGAGTCAAAATGGCTGACCCTGAAAGAGCTCAGAGCTTTTAAAGGCTGGTGTGGCTCCGCCCCTATGAGTCACAGTTCTGGGAAGGGCCTGGTGTGGCCCTGCCCCCTGCTTCTGGAAGCTTCAAACTGCTTCCTCTGTTTGAACAGAGGTGGCTCTCAGTAGTTTCAATTATCAATTTAAATTAGTAGAGGCCTCTAAAGCAGCTCTACTCCAACTGCAAAACTTACCAGTGCTCACTTCCTTTGTTTGGCTCTCCTCAGCAGCAGCTCTGCTTAAGAGCACATGCAGAGTCAAAATGGCTGACCCTGAAAGAGCTCAGAGCTTTTAAAGGCTAGTGTGGCTCCGCCCCTATGAGTCACAGTTCAGGGAAGGGCCTGGTGTGGCCCTGCCCCCTGCTTCTGGAAGCTTCAAACTGCTTCCTCTGTTTGAACAGAGGTGGCTCTCAGCAGTTTCAATTATCAATTTAAATTAGTAGAGGCCTCTAAAGCAGCTCTACTCCAACTGCAAAACTTACCAGTGCTCACTTCCTTTGTTTGGCTCTCCTCAGCAGCAGCTCTGCTTAAGAGCACATGCAGAGTCAAAATGGCTGACCCTGAAAGAGCTCAGAGCTTTTAAAGGCTGGTGTGGCTCCGCCCCTATGAGTCACAGTTCTGGGAAGGGCCTGGTGTGGCCCTGCCCCCTGCTTCTGGAAGCTTCAAACTGCTTCCTCTGTTTGAACAGAGGTGGCTCTCAGCAGTTTCAATTATCAATTTAAATTAGTAGAGGCCTCTAAAGCAGCTCTACTCCAACTGCAAAACTTACCAGTGCTCACTTCCTTTGTTTGGCTCTCCTCAGCAGCAGCTCTGCTTAAGAGCACATGCAGAGTCAAAATGGCTGACCCTGAAAGAGCTCAGAGCTTTTAAAGGCTAGTGTGGCTCTGCCCCTATGAGTCACAGTTCAGGGAAGGGCCTGGTGTGGCCCTGCCCCCTGCTTCTGGAAGCTTCAAACTGCTTCCTCTGTTTGAACAGAGGTGGCTCTCAGCAGTTTCAATTATCAATTTAAATTAGTAGAGGCCTCTAAAGCAGCTCTACTCCAACTGCAAAACTTACCAGTGCTCACTTCCTTTGTTTGGCTCTCCTCAGCAGCAGCTCTGCTTAAGAGCACATGCAGAGTCAAAATGGCTGACCCTGAAAGAGCTCAGAGCTTTTAAAGGCTAGTGTGGCTCCGCCCCTATGAGTCACAGTTCAGGGAAGGGCCTGGTGTGGCCCTGCCCCCTGCTTCTGGAAGCTTCAAACTGCTTCCTCTGTTTGAACAGAGGTGGCTCTCAGCAGTTTCAATTATCAATTTAAATTAGTAGAGGCCTCTAAAGCAGCTCTACTCCAACTGCAAAACTTACCAGTGCTCACTTCCTTTGTTTGGCTCTCCTCAGCAGCAGCTCTGCTTAAGAGCACATGCAGAGTCAAAATGGCTGACCCTGAAAGAGCTCAGAGCTTTTAAAGGCTGGTGTGGCTCCGCCCCTATGAGTCACAGTTCTGGGAAGGGCCTGGTGTGGCCCTGCCCCCCTGCTTCTGGAAGCTTCAAACTGCTTCCTCTGTTTGAACAGAGGTGGCTCTCAGTAGTTTCAATTATCAATTTAAATTAGTAGAGGCCTCTAAAGCAGCTCTACTCCAACTGCAAAACTTACCAGTGCTCACTTCCTTTGTTTGGCTCTCCTCAGCAGCAGCTCTGCTTAAGAGCACATGCAGAGTCAAAATGGCTGACCCTGAAAGAGCTCAGAGCTTTTAAAGGCTAGTGTGGCTCCGCCCCTATGAGTCACAGTTCAGGGAAGGGCCTGGTGTGGCCCTGCCCCCTGCTTCTGGAAGCTTCAAACTGCTTCCTCTGTTTGAACAGAGGTGGCTCTCAGCAGTTTCAATTATCAATTTAAATTAGTAGAGGCCTCTAAAGCAGCTCTACTCCAACTGCAAAACTTACCAGTGCTCACTTCCTTTGTTTGGCTCTCCTCAGCAGCAGCTCTGCTTAAGAGCACATGCAGAGTCAAAATGGCTGACCCTGAAAGAGCTCAGAGCTTTTAAAGGCTGGTGTGGCTCCGCCCCTATGAGTCACAGTTCTGGGAAGGGCCTGGTGTGGCCCTGCCCCCCTGCTTCTGGAAGCTTCAAACTGCTTCCTCTGTTTGAACAGAGGTGGCTCTCAGCAGTTTCAATTATCAATTTAAATTAGTAGAGGCCTCTAAAGCAGCTCTACTCCAACTGCAAAACTTACCAGTGCTCACTTCCTTTGTTTGGCTCTCCTCAGCAGCAGCTCTGCTTAAGAGCACATGCAGAGTCAAAATGGCTGACCCTGAAAGAGCTCAGAGCTTTTAAAGGCTAGTGTGGCTCCGCCCCTATGAGTCACAGTTCAGGGAAGGGCCTGGTGTGGCCCTGCCCCCTGCTTCTGGAAGCTTCAAACTGCTTCCTCTGTTTGAACAGAGGTGGCTCTCAGCAGTTTCAATTATCAATTTAAATTAGTAGAGGCCTCTAAAGCAGCTCTACTCCAACTGCAAAACTTACCAGTGCTCACTTCCTTTGTTTGGCTCTCCTCAGCAGCAGCTCTGCTTAAGAGCACATGCAGAGTCAAAATGGCTGACCCTGAAAGAGCTCAGAGCTTTTAAAGGCTGGTGTGGCTCCGCCCCTATGAGTCACAGTTCTGGGAAGGGCCTGGTGTGGCCCTGCCCCCCTGCTTCTGGAAGCTTCAAACTGCTTCCTCTGTTTGAACAGAGGTGGCTCTCAGCAGTTTCAATTATCAATTTAAATTAGTAGAGGCCTCTAAAGCAGCTCTACTCCAACTGCAAAACTTACCAGTGCTCACTTCCTTTGTTTGGCTCTCATCAGCAGCAGCTCTGCTTAAGAGCACATGCAGAGTCAAAATGGCTGACCCTGAAAGAGCTCAGAGCTTTTAAAGGCTAGTGTGGCTCCGCCCCTATGAGTCACAGTTCAGGGAAGAGCCTGGTGTGGCCCTGCCCCCTGCTTCTGGAAGCTTCAAACTGCTTCCTCTGTTTGAACAGAGGTGGCTCTCAGCAGTTTCAATTATCAATTTAAATTAGTAGAGGCCTCTAAAGCAGCTCTACTCCAACTGCAAAACTTACCAGTGCTCACTTCCTTTGTTTGGCTCTCCTCAGCAGCAGCTCTGCTTAAGAGCACATGCAGAGTCAAAATGGCTGACCCTGAAAGAGCTCAGAGCTTTTAAAGGCTAGTGTGGCTCCGCCCCTATGAGTCACAGTTCAGGGAAGGGCCTGGTGTGGCCCTGCCCCCTGCTTCTGGAAGCTTCAAACTGCTTCCTCTGTTTGAACAGAGGTGGCTCTCAGCAGTTTCAATTATCAATTTAAATTAGTAGAGGCCTCTAAAGCAGCTCTACTCCAACTGCAAAACTTACCAGTGCTCACTTCCTTTGTTTGGCTCTCCTCAGCAGCAGCTCTGCTTAAGAGCACATGCAGAGTCAAAATGGCTGACCCTGAAAGAGCTCAGAGCTTTTAAAGGCTGGTGTGGCTCCGCCCCTATGAGTCACAGTTCTGGGAAGGGCCGGGTGTGGCCCTGCCCCCCTGCTTCTGGAAGCTTCAGACTGCTTCCTCTGTTTGAACAGAGGTGGCTCTCAGCAGTTTCAATTATCAATTTAAATTAGTAGAGGCCTCTAAAGCAGCTCTACTCCAACTGCAAAACTTACCAGTGCTCACTTCCTTTGTTTGGCTCTCCTCAGCAGCAGCTCTGCTTAAGAGCACATGCAGAGTCAAAATGGCTGACCCTGAAAGAGCTCAGAGCTTTTAAAGGCTAGTGTGGCTCCGCCCCTATGAGTCACAGTTCAGGGAAGGGCCTGGTGTGGCCCTGCCCCCTGCTTCTGGAAGCTTCAAACTGCTTCCTCTGTTTGAACAGAGGTGGCTCTCAGCAGTTTCAATTATCAATTTAAATTAGTAGAGGCCTCTAAAGCAGCTCTACTCCAACTGCAAAACTTACCAGTGCTCACTTCCTTTGTTTGGCTCTCCTCAGCAGCAGCTCTGCTTAAGAGCACATGCAGAGTCAAAATGGCTGACCCTGAAAGAGCTCAGAGCTTTTAAAGGCTGGTGTGGCTCCGCCCCTATGAGTCACAGTTCTGGGAAGGGCCTGGTGTGGCCCTGCCCCCCTGCTTCTGGAAGCTTCAAACTGCTTCCTCTGTTTGAACAGAGGTGGCTCTCAGCAGTTTCAATTATCAATTTAAATTAGTAGAGGCCTCTAAAGCAGCTCTACTCCAACTGCAAAACTTACCAGTGCTCACTTCCTTTGTTTGGCTCTCCTCAGCAGCAGCTCTGCTTAAGAGCACATGCAGAGTCAAAATGGCTGACCCTGAAAGAGCTCAGAGCTTTTAAAGGCTAGTGTGGCTCCGCCCCTATGAGTCACAGTTCAGGGAAGGGCCTGGTGTGGCCCTGCCCCCTGCTTCTGGAAGCTTCAAACTGCTTCCTCTGTTTGAACAGAGGTGGCTCTCAGCAGTTTCAATTATCAATTTAAATTAGTAGAGGCCTCTAAAGCAGCTCTACTCCAACTGCAAAACTTACCAGTGCTCACTTCCTTTGTTTGGCTCTCCTCAGCAGCAGCTCTGCTTAAGAGCACATGCAGAGTCAAAATGGCTGACCCTGAAAGAGCTCAGAGCTTTTAAAGGCTGGTGTGGCTCCGCCCCTATGAGTCACAGTTCTGGGAAGGGCCTGGTGTGGCCCTGCCCCCCTGCTTCTGGAAGCTTCAAACTGCTTCCTCTGTTTGAACAGAGGTGGCTCTCAGCAGTTTCAATTATCAATTTAAATTAGTAGAGGCCTCTAAAGCAGCTCTACTCCAACTGCAAAACTTACCAGTGCTCACTTCCTTTGTTTGGCTCTCCTCAGCAGCAGCTCTGCTTAAGAGCACATGCAGAGTCAAAATGGCTGACCCTGAAAGAGCTCAGAGCTTTTAAAGGCTAGTGTGGCTCCGCCCCTATGAGTCACAGTTCAGGGAAGAGCCTGGTGTGGCCCTGCCCCCTGCTTCTGGAAGCTTCAAACTGCTTCCTCTGTTTGAACAGAGGTGGCTCTCAGCAGTTTCAATTATCAATTTAAATTAGTAGAGGCCTCTAAAGCAGCTCTACTCCAACTGCAAAACTTACCAGTGCTCACTTCCTTTGTTTGGCTCTCCTCAGCAGCAGCTCTGCTTAAGAGCACATGCAGAGTCAAAAAATGACTGTGGTCAAATTCCAGTGTCGGGCAGAGCTTATATCAGCACCTGGGATCCCAGCACAGAACCAGGAAGTCAGCCACGGTTGCGCTCCAGCTGCCGAAGCGCAGCTGAAAAGTGATGGAAAAATTCCAAACCATTGCAACCATGCTCCAAAAGCCTCACACCACCCTGGGAAGCGGCGGAGACTGTCCAAGAATCCACTAAAATTGTGTGATTCCCACCACCGCTGATGGTTATGCTGATGATGAAAATGCAAGTAGTGGGTGCAGTCATGCCTCCAACCCCCACAGCTGAGTATGGTGGTGGGAACTGGCCCCTGGCAGGAAAAAGTTGGGAACCCCTGCTCTAATAGGTCTTGATGGCTTGTAACAGACACAAGATTCTTCAGCCAAATAAACGGGCAGAGCGGAAGTACAGCGTATCATTGCTCCACAACTCTGGCCATGAGTAAAACTGAGCCAGTGGCATAAATCCAGTTGCCCTGCTATTTGCTCAAGGTCTGCAGTATTCTTCAAAGTGTTACAAGTAATCACTCCTTTCTTTGGAAGGCTTACTGATCAGTTTTAGGCTGCCATGTTTTTTCTTCTTCAGATGAGCAGGGCTTAGCAGTGTCTCCATTTGTTGCCCTCCTGTGAACAATTAGCAGATGTAAGATTTAATTGAAGTGTTACATCATTTTTTTACGGCTGCACCAACTTATTTGCAATTAAGTTTAGATTGCATAATAAAGTGCAATGACATTTTAGCCTAACGTTTATGTCCCACTAAAAGGCTTTGAATGTTATTTGCAAGCAGCCACATGTGACAACTGAAGATAAATCATTTTGTTGCAGTCTGGACAGGTGAAAGTATAGATAAGCAAGCTGGAAGGTAAGTAAGCTGCGAAAAAACCTGGTGCAAAGTTCAGTTTGGTAAAGTTACCCCCTAGATTTAATGGGTTTATGTGTGTTTCTTCCACTGTAGTGTACAAGTGTAACATTTTTATTCTTTTCTGCCAACCCGAAGAAGTTCCATTCTTTACAATGGCCTTTATATTTCTTGATATATGCACTGATACATTTTAAAATATTTCTGATATTTTAAAGTAGAAGCAATCTGAATACTACAAGACTACCAAAGAAAAAATGAATAAAACTTTTTTCTAGCTTTAAAAATTAAGTACGTTATTTGGCTTAAAACTCAAGTTATCATACATAATATCATGGCTAAAAAGGAAATTGAGACTTTTAGTAGTCTGTGTAACAAGGCAATATTTATTAAGTGGTGTATGTTTGTCCATTAATTTGCAAACTAATTAACTGATCTTTCAAATGCGTCAATAGGGATTAGATTTTCTGAACTACAAATGCCACAATTCTCCATTCTGAGATTTCTGCCTGCCTTATAGACACCTTATAAACACTTTGGGGAAAAAAATCCTTAACTAGGCCTAATTGTGCCCATGCTTCCTGTTCAGGAAGAAAGTTCCAGGCTGGTAGTGGGCTTAGGAACAGATGCATTGCATTTAGGTGTTCCTGCCAACCTAGCAGTTTGAAAGAAAGAAATTGCAAGTAGATAAATAGGTACCACTTCAGAGGGAAAGGTAACAGCATTTTATGCACGCTGGCATTTAATCATGCCTGCCATGTGACCATAGAATTGGACACTACTGAGATGTTAGTAAACCAGATAGAACTCCCAGAATGGAGAATTATGGTATTTGTAGTCCTGAAAATCCCACCCCTGTGTAGGGCATATAGGGAGGTGGTCCAACACTGTAACTTTTCCAAGCAGTGTCCAGGGAAGGGAATAAAAAGCTCAGGCTTTGCTATCTAGTACACTTGCTTACAATGCTTTATTGTGCCATCACAATCTGGTGGGTTCCTAACATTTGTATGATTTTTATTCCATGCTGAAAACTTCATTGCTTCTCTAAAGGATTCATTACTGGTGTGAAGAATTTTAAGCTGAAATATGCAAGTGTTTTGGTCTGTGTTTTTGCTTGGGTCCTTCCCACCTCTGGAATACAGGTCCTGGAAATTTGTCTGAAAGGATTTCATTCCTAACCTTTGTCAAAGAGACAAGATTGGAAGACTTTAAGGGTAGGCTGAATCATTAGACTTCTTCAAAAGCGCATTGCGTGTCATGTTTAAGTCAATGCATTGCCCTTGTTTATTTACTCGAATGCCTTGTAGTGCTTTGTACTTTTCAGAGTTTAGTAGTGTGATGTACAAATATATAACCATATCACCAGGGCTGTTGGCTATGCCAACCCTTTTAAGACCTATCTTCTTTCACTGATTTGGAACACCTGGCTGAAGAGCCAGAGGTTGAGAGGTTCATCTTCAACTGTACCTTATAGAAAAGTCAGCCTCATGGCAGTGATGGTGAACCTTTTAGAGACCGAGTGTCCAAACAGTATACCTGTCAAGTTCTGGCTGCAAAAATAAGGGAAATTTTCCGGGCGCGGGCACCCGCGCCCACCTCCTCCAATGGCCGTGCATGTGTAGTAACCCCTTCACACATGCACAGTAACCCCTTTGTGCATACACAGTAACCCCTTTGTGCATGAACAGTAACCCCTTTGTGCATGCACACAGCTGCCTCTGATGAGCATGCATGCACAGCCACCCCTCGTGCATGCGCACCACCTCCTCTGGCAGGTGTGCATGCAGAGTAACCCCTTCGTGCATGCACAGCAACCCCTCATGCATGTGCACTGCCACTTCTGATGCACAGTAACTCCCCCTCTGGCCACTCCAAATTTGGGATGATAGCAAGAAAGAGGAGGACAGAGGGGTAAAATATCCTGGCCAAAACGGGATACTTGACAGGTATGCCAAACAGAGGGGCAGGGTGAACGCTGTGCTGGGGGGAGGGGTAGCATTCTCATTGAGCTGCTAGGTAGAGGGGCGGGGCAAACTGTGCTGGTGCACCTCTCTGCATGCCATAGGTTCACCACCACTGCTGTATGTCTGGGCAAGTTGTCCAGTCCTGCAGCAACTCAGACATAGGGAATGCTAAACCACTTCCATGTAATTTATACCTAGAAAACCTTGAGAAACATTGCCATAAGTTAGAATCAAATTTTGTGGCACAGGATTATTGTATTTTCTTCACTTCCAAGTACTGTCAGTTTTATATCTCACTCCTCTTTTGTTCTGTTCTTTGAAAATCCTTCCACTTCAATTTCAAGGGCCAGGGAAAGGCTAAATCTTAACATTTTATTTACACGCCTTTGAAAAGAAGAAAGAGAGAGTCCAGAAAAGGCTGATAGACAAGGATGGATTGAAGCCAAAGCTTAGGCAAATGAAAATCCCTATTTGCTTCTCTAAAAAGTAAAAGTGACATTCCATTTGAGAATTCATCTTCAAAAGAAGGCCTTGCTTTTTAAAAATGAAACAGGGAGCAAAATATACTTCTAAAATCATCTTCAGAGATGTTCAGACATTTAACATTCTATAGCATGGAGGCTGGATTAATTGGTGCTAAAAAAAGGTGCAACATCTCCTAAAGCCAAATTCCTTGTTTCCTTCTTCTCTGCCCCTTCTGTTTCTTCTTCTTTTCTTTTCAGAGTGAAGGAAATCAGTAATCAATTGCTTATTTTAATGAACGCTTAAAAACTATCAGCGACTTTTGTAAGAGAAAAGCTAACAGCTGTATACAGACCCATGGTGTGGTCTTAGAACCCTGGTAATGCAATGATAAAACTGCTGTACTGCAACCAAAGTGTTGTGAGTTTGATCCTGACCAAGGCTCAAGGTTGACTCAGCCTTCCATCCTTCTGTGGTTGGTAAAATGAGCCCCCAGCATTTTGGGGGCAAAATGCTAATTAACTTGTGAACTGCCTAGAGAGTGCACTAAATGTTATGGGGTGGTATATAAATGTGGTTCTTTTGCTTTAACAGTTGTTAGGATTTGCAAGTTGTGATCTTGAAGAAGAAACATTATAGAACAGAGGAAGATGGTTGAAATAAAACCTATACTTATAGTTGATACTCATCTCAATGGACTAATGCACAGCCTACATCAGCTTTAGCCCTGAGTATCTCAATAGCAGAGTATGCTGCTCCAATATGGAGTGTATCCACATGCGCAAAACAATTTGACATCACTGTTAATGTAGCTAGGTGCATAATGACAGGATGTGTCAAAACTACATCAGTTGAGGAAATATACCCTCTTGTTGGTATCAGTCCACTTAAGATAAGGAGAGAAATAGCAGTGGATGCGGAGAGAACTAATCAAGAGAATGACCCTCAACATCCTCTGAATGGATATGAGCCTCAGATCTCGGGAGAGCTTTATGGCAAGAACAAACATGTAAGAGCAAAACTAAATTAGAAAATGGAGGTAGGAGCTCACTGGAAAAGAAACAACACTAAAGTAGGATAAGGCTGAGGAACACAACTTCTATGTCATTTGGAGGACCCTTAATAGTCTGAGGGTTGGAGTGACTAATTTATAAGACCAACATGCTCAGGTGGGGGCTGCTGGTGGATAAGATACAGTGGAGAGATTCAGAATCTGGCTCATGTATTGGTCTGCTGATTACTGCCAGAATCTTGCACTGATAAGGACTTATGTTTGGCCAATGACAAAGCCAAGAAAGTGGCTTCATTTTGGCAATCCAGGATTTGATTAAGGCATGAAAGAAGAAGAAATGGATTAAGTATTAGCCAAAGGTTCAAATGTAAACTGCTACAGATTCTTGTCACCTGTTATTATTTTTCTCAACTCAAATTTCTTCTCAATTCATCTTTTTCTGAAAACACTTCCAGGTACTATGCCTTATTGAGTAGGACCTGCCATACTAGGGTCTTGCGATACCAAGACCACATTGTATCATTGACTCACACAATTTGCATCTATGTTGTTATGGATAGCCTGCACCCACTAGCCATTGTTACTGATTTAATCTCCATTGGAAAAGGACTGGATATCAGTCCTTGTATCATCAGGAAGTAGATAATTTCCCAATGACTCAACCAATCGTTGTCTCTTCATAGAATGAGGTAATGTATAAATGAAGATTGTGTAGTTCCCCTCTTATGTCTGACAAATTGGACTTGGTCTACAAAAGCTCACATTAAAATATAGCAGTTAGTCTTTAATGTAACACAATGTTTTGGGCTTTTTTGTTTTTATTTTTGTTTTGGCTTGTTTCTAGAACAGCAGATGGTTTCGCTGAAACCGTGCCTCTCTCACTGATGCAGGTGCTGGCTGGAATGGCATTAAACAAAAGAACTACAAACCTCTCTATATCAGCTCAAGCAATTGCCCTGCCTGAAATGATGGGAATGCTTTCACTTCCAAAAACCTTGAAACCCCAGTGGAAGATTAAATGACCTTATGGATTTTGGCAGTTGTGGGTGGGTGGAACTCTGGACTGATTCACATTGACCTGTACATCATATAGTCAATGGAAAATAATACATAACAGACTGTTCCAATCCTGGAGCATTCCCCACATTACTTGTTAATGTAGCCACATTGTTTTAGAAAGCCACTTGGAAGAGTATTTGGCTGAGAAATGGCTTAAAACATTAAAATAAATTAAGAAACGTATTGTAGAAAGCATCCTAACTTGGGTAATAAATGCTTTTGGATTGTCGCCCAAACATTCTTTGCTTCCTTTGTTTTGTGAATATGACAAAGTATTGGTTGTTATTTTGTTCCAAAAAGAAACCACATACTGGGTTTTCTTATCTTTCACTGTTTTGCTTTTTGACTAAGAACAATGCTTCCTGGAGGGTGATCTCTGACTCCCTCTCTGTTTTCACACAACAATGAGTTGCATGAGACTATGAGTTTTTTATATATAAAAATATGATGGATATAAACAGCCCTTCTGTGTTTCATCCTCATGCAATATTTATTTAGGAAAAGAGTATGTACAGGAACAGAAGCTCAACTTTTATGGTGTAATTATTTTGAGTTTTGACAAAATTCACTCAAAGGCCTTCAGGTAAGCATCTGTTTAGATGAGAGCAATGTGAATTGCAGTGGCAATGTGTCATGTTTAATGGAAGCTTTATGTACAAAATGAGTAATAACCCGGCTGAGGGTGTGTTGTTTAAAAAATGGCACAAGGGCTTCATAGAAATGTAGGGAAATGACATCACAAATGTCAGCCTGCTATTTCGTATAAAATCAAATACTTGAAAGTCTGTTCATTCCCACTTTCATTTTGTTTAAACTTTCATGGTCTTTCCACTTTGTATATGAGGTTTGCAATGTTTGGTAAATACTTCAAAAGTGTGCTGAACCGAAATTCCAACTCACTTGCACCAATCTAACAAATCTAGCATAGAAAATAATGGCCAAAATCCTGTTGGATGGGTTTTGCCTGTAGATCAGCGGTGATGTCATCAGCAGTGGCAGATTAACACTGATTTAAAGGTTTTTATTTTGAAAATTCAGGTTCCATGTAACTTTGTTGTATTGTGACTGAGCAGTGCACACCCTTAAATTGGGGAACACAATTTTTAAGCAGCAGTAATCCAACACTGCTGATAAAGATATAGTTTCCTTTAGCAAAGGTGACATGGCTATGGCATAGGCTGTATATGCAAATATTGAGATGAACAAGAGTAAACTTAATTTCACCTTTTGGATTTTTCTGCTAACTTCAAGTAGGAATCCAAGTTTAGTTGTGCTTGCAACACACAAGGATTCAGCTCTGGACATTTAAGAATCAAGGACTCCAAGTATTGTTTACCTAGAAAATCTGGAGAAAGTCAGCACAAGACAGAGTCAACTTGATGGCACATAATAATGATGGTGATGATAATGGTGGTGATGACGATGACAATGATGATGATGTTCAGCAGCTTTGACTGAATTCTGCATTGGGCTGGGCCGTTAAGCCTGATTGATCTACTGACAGGAAGTAGGAATGAAAACAGAAAAAACAGTAATACAATTGCAAGGATGTTTGAGTAGTTCCATGAGATACGGAAAACAGATGAGAGAATTTCTGCATGATACTATTACTAAATCAGTTCAGTCTCATCTCGTTCAGTATGCGGTTATTTTCCTGCATGGAGATGTTTTTCAAGCTGAATATATGGAGGGGGGGGGGGAAAGCATTGTTCCAGATATTGCGCAAATAATTAACATGGCCTACTAGGTTGAGAGCTGTGTAGCAAGCAATTGACAAGTACTGTACCCCCCTCCCGCTTAAAGCAGGGCTAACAGTCAAGTGCTCAGCTAAGATTACTAAGAAGTGCCTTTGCAGATCTTCACAGTGAATGTGCCTTAATTCTGGATGGGATTGGGATCCAGGCAAAGGACTTCCCATCCCCTCTACCTGATTCAGTATACACCGCAGTTTATGCATAACACTTCGGTTGGGCTCTAATGGCCATAGATGTCTTGCAAAGGTGAGGCTAGCCATTTATGTTAAAGGACAGAGCCAATCTGTTTGTGGATCCTTTTGTGTATATGAACGCATCATTGGCAATTACTGGCCATGGCCAGAATCCTATTGCAATTGCATAGAATAAGCCAGCAGTCATGTAAGCAGTCTGTGCAATCTTGATAGCTGCCTCAATATGCTCTGATATGTCTGGGTCGTGTACTCAATCGTGCACTTAGTCATATGCTGGGGTCTGTGACAGACCACACAGGCAGACTAATTTCTTGGTCACCCTTACTCGAAAGTCAGTCGTATCTGACTCTAGGGTATGGTGCCCATCTCAGTTCACAGCCAAATAGCCAGCACTGTCTGCAGATGTTTCCATGGTCATGTGGAAGGCATAACTAGACACCAGAGCACATGGAACACTGTTACCTTCCCACCGCAGTGATGCCTGTTTATCTGCTTGCAAATTCTTGCTTACAAAATGCTAGGTTGGAGGAGCTGGGACAGAGATGGGAGCTCACTTCGTCATGCAGCACTCGGGTCTTGAACTGCTGACCTGTTAACTGTCCAGTTGTCAAGTTCAGCAGCTTAACCACTAAGCCACTGCAGGCCCTCTGTGACAGACAGGCCACAAAATACAAGAATGACTAGGGTGAATTTGCATGCAGTTGTACAATATTATACAATAGAATTTACGTTGCAGTCTTTCATTATAGAATTCAGCAAGTACTTTGGGGCCATTCAACAATTACATGACCCTCAAAGGGGGGAGGGGGTCTGCCATCCGAATTACAGAAAAATTACGTGGGGTTGGGGGGGGGGTTTCAGGTCAAAATTACATAATCCATTTGGAGCTATTTCTAACCGACAGTGGGAAATCAAACCTGTGCATAAAAAGAAAGGGTTTTGTTTACCTTTGTGCCTTGCTCCATGAAGTGAAAATGGAGGGGGAAAGCCATGCTTCCTGGTTGCAAAGAGAGCAAGAGGCTAGGCTAGAGCATTGCTTCCTGCTTCAGTGCAATTGGTCTGCCTGCCCATTTCCCATGCAGCGCCACCACTGGTTGGTGGTGCAAAATACAGTACTATTTGGTTCAGATCACGTAATTTTAAGGGAGGAGGAGGGGGTCTAAGCGAATATTACGGTTGGATTATGTAGGTGTCTGTGTGTCAATTTCCCCCAGAAAAAGGATCATGTAATTGTTGAATGGCCCCATGTCAGAGCCAACATTAACCCTGTCTTCAATTTGACATTTAGGGTTATGATGCTATGGAGCCATACACTGAAGAGAAGATAGATTCAGGATAGAAAGCTGCATTTAAGTTCCATCAGAAAAAAGACCATAAGGTAGTTTTGTTGCAGAGTTAAATTAGGCAGGGCACATGTTTTATTTTTACTACTTCAAGTATTTTATGTTCCTCGTTCCTTGCAAATAAGCAGCAATAAAGAAAAATTGGCTGATAAAACCATTCTCCTTAATATTTTGCATATGTAGCATGCTATAGGTCAGATTCTCAATGTGCCAAAATAAAATTTCTTCCTCTTAATGATCTCTCCCTATTGGTTTTTATGGGAGGGAGAATTTGAAAATGAAGTGGCTTCCAGATGGAGTATATGCATTAACATTTAATATTTATGATGCAGAAAGGCCACAGCACCACAACTTTGTGCTTCTTGAAAGCTGCATACAAGCCACATGCAAGGAAGAAAATTGGGTGTGGTTTTGAGTATACCTTTGGCTGAATGAGTAAAAGTAAGAGGGAATGTGAAATTATAGCTAGCTGAGCCAGAATTACTATTCTTCAACTGACAATGCCAATATTGCTAATCTTATATCAGTGTTCAAGAAAGTGTAAATACCCTGCTCTTTTCATTTTTCCATGTTATGTGACATTGTGTGGTACTGGTAGAAAGGTGCACTGTCTTTAGACAAGGCTGCAAAATGGAAAGATTCGAGGATATTTGAGAAATTCCCAGAGTGACCACAGGGTGAAACAAAGAGTTTCTGTTTGGCCACAGGATGAACAAACCCATGGATGATTTATGCTCTATCCGGTATTTGTGGGGTTAATTTTTTTAAAAAACCAAAGATGCTAGATTTTGAGGAAATGAAATAAAAACGTCTGAGCTGCTGCTAACAAAGGATCAGGTGCCAAACAGTGTGCGCTTCGTTACACGTGAACTAGGTGTAGTCCTAGATACAGTATAGGGGAATATCATGTCAATTTATGATCACTCTTATGCAATTCAAAGTATAAGCTTGCATTTAAAGCTTGAAACACTGGGCAACCATGGGGTCGCAAAGGGTCGGAATCGACTGTGCAACTGAACAACAACAAAATATTTTATCTCCCCTAGCATTGTGCCCCAAAACTTGAAACCGTGTGTGATTATATATATATGATTTGTATCCTGTAGATACATCCTGCATTGTAGATTGAACAAAAATTCTAACTCTATGTTTACATCATAGATGACTCATAGCCAAGAGATAGAGACCCCTTTTGAAAGAGGTGCTACAATCCCAATTTGTGAGCTGTCCCTGGGTTGGATGCCAAACAGACTATGGAGAGAGAGAGGAATTAGACCAGTGATGGCGATCCTTGGCACTCCAGGTGTTCTTGAACTTCAGTTCCTAGAAGCCCTGATCAGCAGGAGTACTGACTTGGGCTTCTGGGAATTGAAGTCCAAGTACATCTGGAGTGCCAAGGTCCACCATCACTGAATTAGACCAATTTCCAAAAATAAAAGCACCTGCTGTAAGTGACCAATCAGAATGAAGTCCTGCAGGACCTATCAAAGAGTAAACAAACAAACAGACAGACAGACAGACAAACAAACAAACAAACAAAAAAAGGGCAAAAAACACCGTGGCACCTTAAAGACTCACTCCTGTATTTTAATGTTAGCTTTCATGGATTAAGTCCACTTCGTCAAACATAAGAGTGGCTAACATTAAAATACAAGAGTGAGTCTTTAAAGTGCCACAGCGTTTTTTTGTCTTTTTGTTTTGTTTACTCTCTGATATGCTTTCACAGACTAACAGGGCTATCACTTCAAAAAATTCTGCAGGACCAAGGAGAGCTCCTAGAGGCAATCAAATTTGGTTTTGACAAAGCCTAGTCACTGAGGGCTTCCAGGCTGAGCTTGAGGAATGCGAGTGTTTTTTTTAAAATTATATCTCTCCCATAAGGTTTCACTGATGGGCCTTAGATGGTGCCTTCTGTTACCTCTAATAGGGCATTTCTTTGTCAGAAGTGACCAAACTATGGCCCATGGGTCAGATCCAACCCTTGACACCAATTCATCTGGCCTGCACCGCCCTCATCACTCCTGGAAGCGGAAGCAAAATGCACCCACGTCCTGTATGGGTGTCTTTTTGCTTCTGCTTCTGAAAGTGACAAGGGCGGCACAGGTTGACAGGAGCTGGGACAGAGAGAGGAGCTCATTCTGTCCTGCAGCACTTGGGTCCAGAACCTCTGGCCTGCTGATCTTCCAGTTGTCAAGTTCAGCGTCTTAACCACTAAGCCACCATAGTCCTGTACAAAACATTAAATTAAACATTAAAAAGTAAATACAATGCAATAAATAGAGTCTACTTTTATTTTCTATTAGTAAATGAAGCATCCTACCTCCTCCTTAGGAAACAACTCAGTTCAAAACTCATTGGAAACATACCTGTCAACCCGTGGCTCCGGAAAAACGGGACCTGCGCACATCGCTTGTGCGCAGGTCACATTCCACGCATGCGTGGAAAGGTTTTACCCCTTTCACGCATGCGCGGAAGCGCTACACCGCTTGCACAACCCTTACGCAAGCGACGTAGTGTTTCCGCGCATGCGTGGAAGGGGTAAAACCATTCCGCGCATGCGCAGAAAGCATTTCCCCCGCTGCCAAATTACGGGGTTTTGACAGCGGGGGCCAGGTTATGACGTCAATCGACGTCAATTTACGGGGTAATCCCGGCCAAATCGGGAAGGTTGACAGGTATGATTGGGAACTAAAAGGCACTTTGAAATATAGTGATAAATGTATGCTCCTGGTCTCTTTTTATTTTATTTTAAAGATTCATGGTCCTGCAGAAACAGGAAACCCAGTTCTGAAAACAGGAAACATTAAATTGGTGAGTTGAGAATCACAAAGCCTTCAGGTAAAGAACTGAACAACTGTGAATGCTAAGTCCAGTATTCAAAACCTTTTTGTTCCAGAACAGAAACTCCATTCCTAATCAAAGCTAAGAAATGCTCCTTTTCTTTTCTATAATTCCCAAAATCTCCTGCTCAATACAGCAACCAGCCATACTGATAGGAGTAGAGTTTGGGATTCTTAGAGTTTATCTCTATTCTATTCACAGTTGTTTTTCATTCTGTTCTTTCAAAAATCACCTGCTGAAGAAGAGAACTTGGAAAAGTTACTTTTTTTGGACTACAACACCCAGAATCACCTTAACCAACCATGCCACATGCTGTGTTGTCTGGAGGGAAATCTCAGGAGTACATAATATAACTAGCGTATCCCTTATTAACATCCATTGCCTTGGTAATAGAACATGCAAATGATTAAAATGAACACAAAAGGAGCCTGGGGCATTTTGTTAGGTTTGAGTGTCAGTATTATCCTGGCTCTCGTTTCTCTTTCCCTAGAAGCTGGTAGTTTGAAGCATAAATACTCGTTTGTTTACATGCTGCCTGCCCAGGAGAAACCACTTGCCAAGTGATTAGTATGCATTTCAGATTTCAACAAACGATTGACAGTCAGCTGCATTTCCCAAACAACATTATGCATATGGTGAAATGTTTATTGTGTTGGAAGCAATGTAGTATTCATCAAGACATTGTAATTTCATAATCAAGTGCTTATCATCCCAGCTTACTCATGGATGATATATTAGTGGCACATGTACAGTCCCCCCCCCCCACACCGTTCCCCGGTTAGGTAGTTGCAGGCAGATAGTTTTTTGCTTCCCACCCCTACATAGCATAAAACAGAAATAGTTTTAGTGCCTTACCAGCAGACACTATATGGCAGGAAATGTGGGGTTGCACCTCTGATTAGAATTCTAACATGAGAAGGGAATTTCCCATTGATCATACGAGCTAACTTTGTCTCTATTCTATTACATTATTATTTAATGCACCATTTTGTGGTAATAATGTGTATGGTTCAATGATATGAAATGGTTTTTAATTTCTTCAGTTGTGCAGTTTGGTTTAAACTGCTTGATTGAGAAAAATAATTATAATTGTCAGAATCTTACCAATCGTCATCATTGGTGTCATCGGTGTTGTCTGCTATTCATATCCGAATATACATTTTTCCTGGATTAACAAGAAAAATGCCACTGGCAGAAATTTGTTTAAGGTGGATCGCATCTTGCCATGAAGTGACCCACACACTGTGATCTCAGAGCTATGTCCTGCGGCATGTATGAAATGAGACATGCAGGATTTAACACCGAGACTGCAATGGACTGCCACAGCCTTGAATATATGGACAAGGTGCACCTTCACAGCAGGTTCATCTGGCATGGCCTCTTCCACCTTCATGACCATTGGGAATCAGGATAGTGAAGTGGTTCCTCCTCTGCTCATTTTGCAGATGTTGTTGTAAGCCGCCCAGTCGCCTGTCGATTGGGCGGCAATATAAGTTGAACTAAATAAATACATACATAAATAATCGACAGACAAGTAAATGAGCGGGATTCTGTATCTCCACATTCACACAGCATGTTGTTGTCCACCAGGAGCACCCACTTGAGCCTGTTGGTCTTACATTTAGGGACTCTGATTCTCAGCCTATTCAGGGCCCTCCAAGTGATGTAGAGGAGTTCCTTAGCTATATCCTCCTTTAATGTTGTTCCTTGTCTAGTGAGCTCCTTCTTCCATCTTCTAATTTGTTTTTTGGTTTTGTGTACCCTCAAAGGGTACCCTCAAAGGGTACTTGCAAAGGGTCAGAATCAACTATGTGACTGAACAACAACAACCACCCTCAAGTGTTGGGTTGGGGCCGCGGGGCGGCCATGAGGTCCCGGAGGAGACTGGTCAAGGAATGACACGAGACAAGATGGAGCGAAGACCAGTGGTTTATTGTGGGAAAAACATCAGCATATATAGGAATAGAAGGCAACAGTGATAGAATCGTCATCTGACAGAAAAATCACATCACCCATTTACCCGGGTTAATGGGGAATCTCTCTTGGGGAGGTTAATTAACTAGGACAAACACTGACAGGGGAAATCCATTGTTCAGGGCTTACACTAGGGTAAATATGACCACTATTTGCACCAAGGATTAGGCTTAACTGCGAGTGAGTAATTGCCTAATACGTAACGGAGTTTAGTGATTTGCTTCCCTCAGCAGAATCGCCGGTCAGGTCAGATGTGGGTGAATCAACCCTATGATTATTAATCCGCTCCCCAATTTCTGTGCTCACCGAGGTCAGTGACCAGGGGTCTGCCTCGCCCGGTGTGACCACCGTGAGGGACAGTTATGCCAATTGTGCTCGCGGAACCCGCATCTCCCCTTATTTTGTTATTTCTGGACCTGACAGGCGACCCTGCGCAAGAGGGGCATCAGCTGGTGTACGGGAACAACGCTTCGGGGTTCCCCCCACGGGGGGCATCTCGATAGCAGCGAGGGAATACATTGCATGAAACAGCATCCTGCTATGCCCAGTATTATCACCCCCGCAATCACCTTGAGCGTTGTCTGGAGCCACCCCCATGGGAGCCATGACCACAAGGAATCCCACCACCCCCATGAAGAATCCTCCTTGATGTTCTTGACTAGGGTGTGGAGGTCCGTGAGCTGGCTCTGCACTTTACGGGTGTTGTCTGTGAGATTAAAGCAACACATTCTGTGGACAGATTCGCAACCCAAATGATGTAACAACAGGAGGTAGTCGAAAGCTGCTCGATTGTCTAGGATGGCATGGCGAAGCTCTGCCTGCTCCTGGTTGAGCAGCGCTATCGCTGAGGAGGTATGGTTAATGGCCTTTGCTAATCCGCAAGCCAATTGACCAATTCTCCGAGCGTTGCCGACGGCTAAGCCTGGCACGCCAAGTATGCTGACTGCCAACGAGACGTACTCAGCTGGACTCAGAACCCTAATGTTGCTATCACATGAGCTGTCTAACTGGGTGGCACGAGTGCGACGTATGGGTGCGGAAACATTTGTGCTTGGAACAATCATATCCCTAGTGGGGAGTAACAATGTCAAGCGACTGATACAACATATGGAATCTGATACATTTGCGGGAATGTAGTTCCAAGTGTACTGATTGCATGTAAAGAACCAACCTGAAGGTAGGGTAACATGAGCATACATTGAACCAAGTGTCTCTGGGTTATTACAAGTCCAGTTGCTGCGGCCAGCGTCAAGGCAGCGGCGCCGAGTTCGGCCGACTGCGGAGCAGCCGGTCATTCGAGCACAAGTAGAGTTCGGACTGACCGCCACTTGAGGGGTGTGGAGAGTGGCTGCATCAGCCGGCAAAGTCATAGTCAGCTGCATTCCCCAGCGAGCGTATGCTGTGAAGCTCGTAGGAAGAAACGGACCGAAAATCCGCCTCACCAGCCAGTCGCCATCCCTGGTGTGTGCGTCGGGAGTGTGGCACACTGGGATGAGACAGGTGCTCAGAATTGAGGCAGAACCAATGTCCTGCTTCAGGCAAAAATCAGACTGGTTGACGAGACCCGCCAACCTTTCCCATAGATTGTAGTGCATCCGGGCAGAGAGATCTCCGCCTAGCATCAGATCGCTGGCCTTTAGTGATGCTGCCTGAACGCCTCCCCCCGCAAGTAGAGAGAGGGTCAGGATGATGGTGACTGCCACGGTGTTGGCAGTAATCCGGGCGAAGATTGCAGCTACGAAGTTCTCCGGTGTCGGTTCCCTGCCCTCACGTTGGAGGGTGTCCTGGGTTTCATTACAAAGGGTCTTGACCATCCCCCAGGTGACCTTCGGCGCTGTCGTCAGCTGTCGCCACCTCCTCCGCCGGGTCCCCTTGGTCAGGGTGAGGTCCTCCATCTCCGGGATCGGACTCGGATCGGCCTGGGTCCCTGCCATGTGGCTCCAAGTGAGGCTTAACACACCGAGCTGGAATCCAAACGACACCTGTAGGAGACATAACTGCAGCTTACGAGTGGCGCCGGGCCCCTCCAGGAAGGGTCCGGTGGCACCCGGTAACGAACCAGCGGTCGCGGGAGAGCTTCAGAGTGGCGGAAGTGTTTCTCCTGCGGCGTGCAATCGGAAAAAACATTAAGGTGATTGTACGTGAACAACACCTTGTTCAGACAATGCTGTGCCTGACCCTGCGACTTGGGGAGGGCTGGTGGCTCCCCCCTTTCTGTTTGTTTGTCAATATAGGACTTGGGTGTCCGATTGACTCGTTCCATAATCGCTTGCCCCTGCGGATTGTAAGGAACGCCAAAAGTATGCTTAATGTCCCAGGTGGATATAAACACAATGTACCGTTTGTGTATGCCCAAAAATGATGAAGATAATAATAAACGAATCTTCTTATAAGGTCTTTGTATTCTTAATGTTATTTTTATTTTGCAAACTCTTGTATATTAACTTGTAATGTCATCAAACAGAAACCAAACTCAGATACTTCTCTGCACAAAAAGTCTTCAAGTTCCTTTTGTAATCTTGACAATAGTAACCAAATTCAAATATGTTCTCTTCAACTTCTTCTCTATGTCCTTTGTAACAATATGAAACAATGATTCATTCCTCTATTACACTTTCTATCTCTCGTCCAAAACAGCTCATACACTCATATTCAGTTGGGAAGTCAAACTCCCATATAAATTGGCCCCAAACTCCCGACGTCTATCCGGTTAATTAGACATTTCATTCAATAAATTTCATCAGGGGAGTTTTTGCAATATCTGAAAGGTTACAAAACACATGTCTGTTACAATATTATATGTTCAAACCAGCTGCAAGCCCCCATGCTCATTATCCAGTCCAAGCTTACCCAAGCTTACCACTCTTGTGTTTCGCGTCCTCTCTGTCTCTTCTGTAATTTCTCTATGGTTGCTAAGGACGTTGCATACCATTAGAGTCCTATCTCTTAAATACAACTAGCTGCCTGCTCCTGACTGAATCTGCAAGCTCACATTACCACCTGTGTACTGACTGTTTTACTTACAAGGAGCACCATGGTTCTGATTCCTGTGTACTTACAAAAAGCAGGTTAAATCAGTTTCATAGTTTAAACCCTTAGAATGCATGGTTCCTAGTCTATGAATATGAATATAGTATGCCTCCTTTCCTATCTCTTAGATACAACTTGCTGCCTGCTCCTGACTGAATCTGTAAGCTCACATTGCCACCTGTGTACTGACTGTTTTACTTACAAGGAGCACCATGATTCTAATTCCTAGTTTCATAGTTTAAACCCTTAGGATGCATGGTTCCTAGTCTATGAATATGAATATAGTTTGCCTACTTTCCTATCTCTTAAATACAACTTGCTGCCTGCTCCTGACTAAATCTGCAAGCTCACATTGCCACCTGTGTACTGACTATTTTACTTACAAGGAGCACCATGGTTCTGATTCCTGTGTACTTACAAAAAGCAGGTTAAATCAGTTTCATAGTTTAAACCCTTAGGATGCATGGTTCCTAGTCTATGAATATAATATGCCTCCTTTTGTAATAGCAATTGTTCAATGTTGATACCTCTACCTGTTGTGACTGTGAGTTTTTCTAACACTACAAATTTAAAATCTGTGTCAAGATGGTTTTTTTCCATGTAATGATTTACCAATGGTGCATTTTCCACCTGTCCCCTTATCCTGGATTGATGTTCCGCTAGCCTGATTTTTAATTTGCGTGAGCATTTTCCCACATACTTGAGACCACAAGGGCAAATCCATAGATATACACAAAATTGGCTATTACAATTACTAAAAAAATTGAGTGTTTTTTTAAAGTTTAATTCTGGAAAATTGATGTGCTGAGTCTCCCAAGCGAACCTGCAAACAACGCATTGGCCGCACCTGTGATGGCCCTTGACCAGACTGCTTCGTGATTCTTGTCGCGGTGCAGCATCTGCTCTAGTAATCAAGTTACCAACTGTTCTAGTCCTCCTTAAACCTATCATGGGTTTTTCTAGACACCCCGGAATGTCAGATAATATATGCCAATGTTTGCGTACAATGTTTTGTATATCTCTGGCTCTGGGAGAATAGTCTATGGACCAAAAAATTCCCTGTTTGGGTTGTCTCTCCTGTCTTTCCAATAGTGCGCTCCTTGCCACACCTCTAACCTTATTTAATGATTTTTCCAATACCTGCTCAGGATACCCTCTGTCCAGAAGATTCTCCTTAATCCCCCTGGCTGCTGTTTCAAAATCTTCTTGATGTGAAGAATTACGTTTAGCTCTAGCAAATATTCCGTATGGAATGCTATTGCGTAAATGGGGTGGATGGTATGACTCATATGGAAGATAGGCATTCCTATCTGTGCTCTTCTTAAATAGCCTAACCTGCAGTTTATTGTCCCTTCCTATGAAAACCAAGAGGTCCAGAAATGATATTTCAGTCCTGTTCATGCAATGGGTAAATTTTAGGTTCACATTCTGTATATTCAACCATGAAACAAAGTCTGGAATTAGATTAAAGTCATCTAACACAAAAAACAGATCATCTATAAATCTTTTAAATAATAAAATGTGGTGAAAAAATGGATTAAGTTGTGCATTTAAAACAATATTTCTCTCAAAGGAAATCATATAGAGATTGGCCAAACTTGGTGCCATTGGGGACCCCATTGCCACTCCTTTTACTTGCAAAAAGATGTCTTGGTTGAACCTGAAATAGTTCTTTTCCAAGCAGATTTCTAAGAGATCGATTAGAAAATGAGTGGGCGGTTGTTGAACTACTCTGGTATTTAATACATCCTGGACCACTAATCTCGCATCTTCAAATGGGACATTTGTGTGCAAAGCTGCAACATCCATGGTTACCAAACCACCCGTTGCTGGAAGCTGGAAGCCCTCGATCTTATTTATAAAATCGGTAGAATCCCTGATAAAGGAAGTAGTGTCACAGGTGTAATGCCGAATGTGATGATCTATAAATTGGCTTAAAGGCTCCAAAATGGACCCCACCCCAGAGATAATGGGGCGCCCAGGTATCCTAATCTGGGCATCAATGATTTTATGTACTTTTGGCCATAAAGTTAGCCAACTGCCTAGAACTGTAGGACGGGGCGTTATCGGTTTTCACGTGCCGTGGTTTGCCCATCACCGCGAAGCAGGCTAGGAGGTGCTGCTCCACCTGGGAAGCAGTCTCCCCTTTTTGCGCTGTTGCCCAAACGAATTGCGAGAAAGTATCAATGCAAACGTGCATGTACTGCCATCTGCCAAACTGCGGGACATGTGTGATGTCCATTTGCCACACCTGGTTAGCCTCTGTCCCTCGTGGGTTGACCCCCCACGAGGGCCCCCCGGTGCCCCTGCACAATGCTGGCAAGAGCGAACTATGCCTTGGGCTTGAGAAAGTGGCAGGTTAAACTGTCTGGCGAGCGCTTTGGCATTCTGATGAAAGAATGCATGACTCTGAATTGGAGTAGTGAAAACACCCAAAACTGACCGTTGCTGAATTTCCTTTGCGGCCACATCCGCTCTGCTATTGCCCGTGGAGATTGGACCCGGTAGGTCCTGGTGACTTTGGATGTGGGTGATATAGAGCGCTTCCGTGCGGTTTCGCAAGTGAAATTGAGCTGTGAGGAACAGACTCAGCAAATTTTTGTCTATCGCGGGAGTGATGTATGCTCCCGGTAGACTGTGAAGCAAATTCCTAACATACTGACTGTCAGTAATAATGTTGAGGCGTTCTTTGGCGAAGGTGCACAAAGCAAAGTTCACCGCTGCCAACTCTGCCCGCTGGGCGGACTTCTGTGGGAGAGTTAGAAGCGTGCGCCAAGCCTGGCCCTCCTGCCAAGTTAAGACACCATATGTGCAACCCCCATCTGTAAAAACTGTTCTGGCCCCCTGAAGTGGAACCAGCGAGATCAATTCATACAAGGTGATTGTCTGCGTTTGAAGCGAGACAAGTCTGGGCTCTTTTGGCAAGTGGTATGCCAAGCATCCGGTGAAACCCTCCAAGGCAATTGGAAGCGAGTCACCGAGCTGCATCAGCTGCTGAATTTGCTCCTTGGTGAATGGGACCACGATTTTTGCTAAGTTGTGCCCTGAAATGTCCCTAGCTCTCAGCTTTCCGTGGTATACCTCCGCGGAGACCAGCTCTTGGGGGGAACAATGTTTCGGGAAGAAGTGTTCGGTAAATACACCCATTCCACGATACTCGCTCCTTTCTCGGAGTCCACTCCTAGGGCTCCGGTGAACATGGATCCGACCCGAACGATGTACAAGCTCAGGATCGGGGCATATGGCCCCTGAGCAATCCTGTCCACCCACCTTTGACTGAGAATTTGGTTGACTTTCTCGAGAGTCAAACGGGCCTCTCGAGGAATTTGTATCCGGTCTGCCGGCTGCTTACCTAGCGTTAGCAGCGAGAAGAGCGGTTTCAAGAGATCCGTATCCAATCTGAAATACGGTCTGGTCCAATTAATGTTACCCAAAACTTGCTGCAATTCTACCAAGGTGACTCAGTCTTTTAAGTTGATCTGAGGCAAAACTGGTGCTGCGAAAGAACGGAGAAGCCGATGACCCAAGTATGAGAAGGGCTCGGTTCTCTGCACTTTCTCTGGGGCAATGAGTAACCCTTTCTCCCACAGGCTGGCTTGGAGGTCTTTAAACATTTCGCTGCCGAGTTGCGGTGCTGCGACCAAGATATCATCCATGAAATGGCATACTAAAGCTGTGGGATGAAGGTTTCGAAACTTTGCCAGCGCGTTGTGAACATAAATCTGGCACAGGGTGGGCGAATTGAGCATCCCCTGTGGCAAAATTTTCCACGCATAACGCTGCGTGGGCTCACCGTGGTTCACAACCGGCACCGTAAAGGCGAACCTTTCCCGGTCCCTGGGGTCTAAGGGAATCGTGTAAAAGCAATCCTTAAGGTCTACGACCAGGATCTCCCAACCCTTGGGAATCATATTCGGATTTGGGATGCCGCATTGAAGCGGACCCATTGGCTGTATGCATTTATTGATCTCCCTGAGATCGTGGAGGAGTCACCACTTCCCCGACTTCTTCTTGATGACAAAAATGGGCAAATTCCAAGGACTAGTGGACTGCTCTATATGTCCTGCGTCTAGCTGCTCTTTAACCAGTTGCTTTAGGGTGACTAACTTCTCCCCCACTACCGGCCATTGTTCCACCCAGACTGGTGTGTTGGTAAGCCATTTAAGTGGCAACGCCATTACCCGAAGGTAAGAGTGGCACCGTATTGCTGTAAAATGTCTCGCCCCCAAAGGTTGATGTGCACATCCAGAATGTGCGGCCGAATGACCGCTGTGCCGTCAGCCTTAGGGATCGTGACTTCCACCCACTCCCGGCTTCTAAACGCTTCTTGGATGCCGCCTACCCCCCACACATCGGAGACTGGCTCAATGGCCCACTCTCGTGGCCACTGGCTTTGGCTGAACACGCTGACGTCAGCTCCGGTATCCAGCAACCCTGAGAATGATTTTTTATTCAAAAATACCTCGATAACTGGTCGCTGTTTCCACTCTATGTTGGTCTCCACTGTCGCTAAGACCTGGTATTCTTGCACTGCCTCGCTTGTGCTCGAGCGGTCTTCTGACCTGGACCCTGCGCTGTCCCTGAGCCTTCACTGGCTATCTGCTGGCGAGTTACAAGGAACCATAATCAGTTGCGCTAATGTGTCTCCCTTGTGAATGGTTTGGGATAGGTGCGTCCAGAGTTGAACTTGGAGAACGCCTGAAAAATTGGAGTCAATGACTCCCGGAATTACAAGAATTTCGCGTGCTCCTGCTACACTGCGAGGCAAAACTAAGCCTATGAAGCCCTCGGGGAGGGGTCCCATGTACTGGGAATCCACCAGATAGACTGTGCCTGGCAAGTCGCATGTGACGTCCGCCTGGCAAGTCAATTCTAGCCCTGTACTACCCTTGGGGCTGGCCTGCGCCTTCGCAATGCCTGGAATGTGAATGGAATCTAATCCAGCTCTGGCTCGCCCAGAGCGAGGGAACCCTCTGTTTGGACCGGGGCCAGAGACGTGCCCGCGTTCCGGTTTCCCGAATTCGGACAGAATCTGGACCAATGGAAGCCTTTCTTACACTTCGGACACGGGGTGGTTGGAGCCTTGGAACGGCCGGAATGTTGTCCGCCGCTCTTGGATCGGCACTCCCTAGCGAAGTGACCGACCTTGCCACAATTGTGACATGCCCCTTTGTTCTTCAGTCTTCTACCCCCTTGCACCGCTGCTGCCAGCAGACCCATTTTGTAAGAGTCCGTGCCAACGTCGGCGCAAGCTCTAATCATGTCCGTGAGAGTCAAGTTGGAACAATTGCCCAGTGACTGCAAGATCTTACGGCAGTCGAGATTGGCGTTGTCCTTGGCCAATTTCATCATGAGCTCTTGTTGGGCTTGCTCATTATCGATCTGCCTACTAATCGCTTCCTCTAAGCGATTGATAAAGTCCATGTAGGACTCCTGGGCGCCCTGTTTGACTGTGGTGTAATTTTTGGCCGCTTTGCCAGTTGCTGGGACTTTGAGGAAAGCCCTAAAGGCCGCCTCAGCTGACATCTGAAGAGTGGCGAGTGGCAGGGCGGTCTGCACGTCGATGGATTCGAAGGCACCTGAACCATATAACTGGTCGGGAATTACTGCCCCTCCCATCCTGGCAGCCCTTGCCTGAGCCTCGAGGCGATACTCGCTGTCCCATAGCAAATACTGACTGGGGTTGAGCATCATCCGCATGACGGCTTTCCAGTCGTGCGGGATGAACATGGTGTTCTCGCACACTTGCTGAAGCGTGCCCCTAGTGAACCGACTCTGTAGTCCTGTCTCTGAAATGGCCTTCCGTATAGCCATGAGAAGCTTATACGGGACTGGTGAGTGAACTACCTGCTGCTGCCCTGTGAGGGCATCCATTTCCAAGCGAATTGGACAAATCTGACTAAGCTCAGCTAGTTCTTCTGCTGGCAATTCCCCCTTCCTGATCTCTTCCTCAACTGTGCGCTGAAGGGCACTCTTAGTTCGGGAACCTGTAGCTGTCAGAGAAGCGCCAGCGCTTCCCATTCCATGCATTCCACCGGTGACGTCAGCAGCTGTCACCGAGGGAAAGCTCCCTACACTATTCTGCTTAAACTGAAATGACGGATAGAGCGCTGTGGGCGCCGATGGCTCTGCTGACGCTGGGGGTTCCTTAGCCTCTACCCGGACTGGATCTACCTCTGCTAAAAGTTTCCTACATTTGCTCCATGTGCGAATTATGCTCTCTGGAGCTTTCGGGGGTTGCTGAATGCAGTCTCCTATCTGATCCCAGAGCTGAAGGGATAACGTACCTGCTTCTGGGTAAAGCAGGCAGTGTTCCCTCAAGAACACCAAAATTCGCACTAGTTCTCCACTGTGAAAGCGTAACTGATATACCCTGGCCAGGATTTTGAATTCCTCCTCCTGAATTCTTTGACTAGCGGACGAACATTGCCACTGAGGACAAGTCCCCATATTACCTGCGGGGGTCCTTTGAAGTCTCCTTCTCGGGACGAGTCGATGCGTCTGAGGTTCAGGCAATAGGTTTTGCGTGACAAATCTCTGGGTAGAGCTCGGAGCGTGGCCTGCCGCCACAGGCCCTCGGTGGCCTCTGCGCTGTCAGGGGTTCACAGCCAACCCTGAGCGGAAAGCGTTTTTCTGTGCTGCAAGCCGCCGCGAAAGCTGGAGCAAGCTGTAGGATGCCTCTCTGAAATGCCTCGTCGCGGAGCTGTCTTCCCGATCGGCTGGCTTTCCGACCGGGCTGCCGCGCTGTCCTCCGGGATGATCGGACACGGTTCTAGCGTAGAACCGGACCACGTTGATCGCTTACTCACGAGTAAGATCACGTCTCGGGGTCACCAGATGTTGGGTTGGGGCCGCGGGGCGGCCGTGAGGTCCCGGAGGAGACTGGTCAAGGAACGACAAGAGACAAGATGGAGCGAAGACCAGTGGTTTATTGTGGGAAAAACATCAGCATATATAGGAATAGAAGGCAACGGTGATAGAATCGTCATCTGACAGAAAAATTACATCACCCATTTACCCGGGTTAATGGGGAATCTCTCTTGGGGAGGTTAATTAACTAGGACAAACACTGACAGGGGAAATCCATTGTTCGGGGCTTACACCAGGGTAAATATGACCACTATTTGCACCAAGGATTAGGCTTAACTGCGAGTGAGTAATTGCCTAATACGTAACGGAGTTTAGTGATTTGCTTCCCTCAGCGGAATCGCCGGTCAGGTCAGATGTGGGTGAATCAACCCTATGATTATTAATCCGCTCCCCAATTTCTGTGCTCACCGAGGTCAGTGACCAGGGGTCTGCCTCGCCCGGTGTGACCACCGTGAGGGACAGTTATGCCAATTGTGCTCGCGGAACCCGCACTCAAGAATGTTTGTTCTTGCCAGAAAGCTTTTCCTGGATCTGAGCCAGCAGACTTGAGGCTCATATCCATTCAAAGAATGTCGACTGTCAGTCTCTTGCTTAATTCTCTCACCTGCTCTCACTGCACTCCTGGTCCAAAAGGGCTTTGCTATCTTCCTGTCTTCATCAACTGTGGTATAGCTACTTACTCTTGCTGCAACTATACCACTTTTAGTTGTTGAGGAGAAGAAGATAGCATAGCCTCTCTGCTCTGGGACTAGGAGACTGGTTTCCACCAACCTCCCCAACCCCATTGAGTAGTGCTTTGGGGGAGGGGGGGATAGAAAAAAATAATCCCATGGCTCTGAGAGGGAATGAGAAGGCCTTTCTTGGTTCATTTATTTCTTAATGGGAAATATATTTTGCCAGGTTTAGCATATGAGAAGAAGCAATTAGGCATTTATGGTGACATTGTAGCATCCTTCCTCTAGCCAGAGCTGAAGAATATTGCTCAGTCTGAGATCTTTAGGCCATGCCTGAGTTTATGCAATTTCCAAGAATAACATTGCAGTCTTCTAGAAGCAAGATGAGTAAGAAGGCTCTGGAAGATCTTGAACAAAGATTATAAAAAGAGGGTTGGAAAGAAATATTTTCTGAAGCACGAATTCATAATTGAAATGTGGAGTGAAAGATGAAGGCTGGGATAGGAATGAGGGTTGTGTAGTGAAAGTTGAAAGAGGGAAGATGAAAATGAACTTGCACCAGGATCTAGATAGAATACTATCTAAAGGGCAGACATTAGCAAAGATGTATTGGTTGTTTCCCCTTCTGAAGTAGAATCAGAACTTGACATATAACAGGGGCTAGTACTGAGGTGTCAGGGCAGATCAAACTGGTTGTGACTTGAAAGGAGGCAACAAAGGAGGAAGAAACAAACCTTTCGAAGAGACAATTCAAGGTGGGGCAACAGCAGTGTGACAGGAGGGCTTTGAAAGAAGATTCAAAGCCTGCTTTTCATTGGGGCTTTCCCTGGGATCAAACGCAGAGTGGAGAAAATATGCACAACATGGTTTATGGATTCAGAAGCCATCCTGGAGGAAGAAGGAACTTTGCCAACATAGTGTAATGTGTGAAGCGTAGCAGTGATTAGTTTGACTCATGCTTCATCTCTACACATTGATAAAATGGCCTTCATTCAACCACTCACTTATCTTCAATCCCTTTGTCCCGTTCAGTCTTTCCAGGTGCAAATAATGCTTGTGTCTCCCTAAGGCAACTTCCACTCTAAGTATTACAATGCAGTCCTCAAAGCATCCTGTTCAGGGTTATGCACACACTATGGTCTGCTTTCAAGAAGAAAAGCAATTAGGTAGAAAATGGATGCAATTTATTTTCTTTGCAAAATGCAATACAAAGAAAATGGTGTGTGTGAGTGTGTGTATTTTTTTAAAAAAATCATTTAAAAGGATATTTTTCTAGTAGAAATGGTGAATTTGTGCTGTTATCCCCTGAGTTCTGAGTTAAGCCTTTGAAGAAGATTTCAAGAGGCCATTTCCTCTTTCAAGAATCAAGGTAGCCTTTTTTGAAAGTGATATTCCATTGATTTATCTAAACAGCCTCCCCCCACAAACCCATAGGAGAACTGCTGCCTGTGTGATGTGGCACACTTAAAAGCGGAGGTGTTTGTATGAAGAAAGAGGATCCAATTAAAGGTGTCATGAAGTTAATGGAAATAACTGAGTGCTGTTGATTGCAGTATTTTCTGATACTTTCAAACTGGCCATTAGTGGAGCTCATAAAGCACTCATCAGTGCTTCGGTGCTGAAATTCACCTACACATCTTTACAATTTAGTTGGGCTAATTTCATGACTTAATGAAAATGTCTATAATCATGTATTTTTATAATAACAAGAATTCTTGTTTATTAACTCTGGGTTATGGTACACTCATGATGGACATAATTGGATTGATTCTCAAGGCAAAGTGGTGCTTCTTGAATTTATTTAGATTTTTATTTTGATCCAGCCAAGATCCGACCAATATAACATTGTGTGTACAAAATATGAGATGACAGTGCATGGAGCATGGCATGAATATTTTCAACTGAACTTTGGAACATAAATTTTGTTAGGAGCTTATAGAGATTTCATGCATTTGGTTACATGGAAGCACAAAGCAAGACTATTTTCTATTCTTTATTTTAGGCCTTCCTTTCAAATCTGAGAAACTTTTGTTGAAGGACGTGTCTGTACTTGTGGTTAGTGCCAAAAACTAGAATCATCATAGACATGGGAGGACCCCCTCTGAAGAATATGAGCATCGTGAACGCATTTGGGTGCTCCCTGAGCAACAACAGCGCCTTGTCAGATGGCATCTGGAAACACCATTGCACTGCTCAGAACATGAAGGAAGAAAATTATAGATACATAGATGAATTGGATCCTGACACAGGTTCACCTTGTCCAAGGGCTACTACAGATCACAATGTAAAAGGCATAGTTGAGTTTTTCCATCAACTTTCCTTAATGAATCTTCTTTAGTGAGGAAAAAAAATCCCAGAAACAAAAGCAAAGCAGAGGAAAGTTGCAAGTAAAAAACAATTCCCTGCAAATTTTGGTGAATGAGGAACTTTCCAGACACAATAGAAGTGCAGTCTAGAAGCATCCTAAGCCATGAATACAGTTGTTGTTGTTGTTGTTGTTGTTGTTGTTGTTGTTGTTGTTGTTGTTGTTGTTGTTGTTGTTGTTGTTGTTGTTGTTGTTGTTGTTGTTGTTGTTGTTGTTGTTGTTGTTGTTGTTGTTGTTGTTGTTGTTGTTGTTGTTGTTGTTGTTGTTGTTGTTTGTTGTTGTTGTTGATGATGATGATGATGATGATGATGATGATGATGATGATGATGATGATGATGATGATGATGATGATGCCGCCGCCATGTGCCATCGTGTTGCTGGGTGTTTTCATGTCAGAGATTACTCTGGGTTGAAAGGATTTTTGCAGGGATGCCCAAATGAGGCTCCTTTCGTGTGTCCTATCATGCAGCTCTCGGGGAATCAAACCCTGTGCTTTTGGCCTCCAAGTACAGTGCTTTTACCCACTGAGCCACTGGGGAGCTGCTGACTTGTGGCAATCCAATGGCTGTGAGATCTCTGAAATGTTCTATTCTCAACAGCCCTGATCTCATGTTTGGTCTTCCTCTTTTCCTGTTACCTTCAACCTTTCCAAGCAGTTGTGTCTTTCCCAGGGAATCTTATATCTTTATTATGCTCCTGAAATAGACAAACTCAACATCATATTTTTTTTGGGGGGGCACCCCAAGACAGTGATGGCATGATTTGCCCCAGGACCCATTTGACAGTCCAGGGTATCTGCAAAGCTCTCCTCCAGTACCTTATTCCAAATGTGTCAATTTTCCTCTGTTAGCTTTCTTTACTGTCTAGCTTTCATACCAGTACATAAGAGTGTGGATGATCTTGGTCTTGATGTCCAGTGATATATTCTTACACTTGATGATCTTTTCTGTTTCCTTCATTGCTGCCCATCCAAGTGTTGATCCTCTGATTACGTGGCTGCAGTCTCCATTTGGGTTGATGATTAAATCAAGGAATACCAAAGGTTTCACTACAGTATTTCAGTTTCGTCGACACTATACTTGTGCAATTCGTTACAGTCATGATTTTGTCTTCTTAATGTTCAGTTGAAGTCATACTTTGGCACTTTCTTCTTTCACTTGCAGTAAAAGTCATTTCAAATAAATGCTGCTTTCTGCCAGTAAGAAGGTGTCATTTGCAAATCTTACATTATTGCTCCTTCATCTGAATGTAGTCTTGCTTTCTGTATGACATGTTCGGTGTACAGACTGAATAGATAAGGGGATAAAATACACCTTTTTCTGACCCCTTTGCCTATATGAAACCATTATGTCTCTCCATATCACATCCTAATGTCACATCCTTCTTGTTTACTATATATGTTATGCATCAAGACACTCTAGTATTGAGGCAAAACTATTTATTTCCAAACAACCAATAGTTTCTCATTTTCTACACAATCAACAGTTTTGCTCTAGTCTTTAAAGCCTAGGTTTATCTTCTGAAATTCTTTGGTGTACTCCAGTAGCCAGTATTATTTTTTATTGTATTCTGTAAGCCGCCCTGAGTCACCATGGCGAGTGGGTGGCAATATAAATATGAATAACTAACTAACTAACTAACTAACTAACTAACTAACTAACTAACTAAATAAATAAATAAATAAATAAATAAAAATAAATAAATAAATATTTGCAGTATGATCTTTAGTGCCTCTTGCTATTCAGAATGCAGCTTGAACATCAGACATTTCTTGCACCATATAAATGATTTTTTTTGCTGCAATATGTTGAGGATCATTTTGCTTGTATGTGAAATTAGAGCAATAGTCATATAGATATTGCATTCATTGGCATCTCCTTTTTTGGGTATTGGAATGTAATTTGAATGTTTCCAGCTTGCGTGTCATTGTTTTGTTTCCCATTTTTATAGGCATATTCTTGTTAGGATTTTGACAGGTTCAGTCTCTGTGGCTTGAAATAGTTCTGTTGGTACCTCATCTACCCTTGGTGATTTATTTTTTCTTAGTACTTTCAGGACAGCTATGAAATCAAAGGGACTTTTTGTGATGTAACGAATAGAATGACTGACTAGGACTCAGGAGACCAGGGTTTAAATCTCTGCTTATATGTGTGTATGGAATACGCAAAGCAAAAATTTAAATATCTCACTTACTCTAAAAACCCTGTTAGTGTTGCTGTAAGTCAGTTTCAACAGTACTATATCTCTGAAGGATAAAGGACATTGTATTAAAAAAAGGCTGGAATCTCTGTTATAGATCAATCTTAACCTGTAAAGAGGGGTGTTAACCGTTGGACTCCGGTATACATGCCTGCACCCGGCTATCATATCCAGTACCGAGCCGCCTGCACTCACCCAAACCCAGACCGCAGAGCGCCCAACATTGCCGAAGCTGCCAGTGGGGCAACAGCCCCATGAACAGGAACAAAGGGAAACAACTTCAATTCCCAACATCCTCTGTGCCGCGCCTCGCCTCACCAATCAGGTTGAGAGGTGCCAGCAAAAAGAGCATTGGGAAACGCGGCATGGCCAATTGAAATCGAGCCGCAGAATAAAAACCGCTGCACGAACACAAAGAAAACAAATGAAACTCCAAGTCCCAGCACCCTACGCGCCGTGAGCACTTCAGTCAATCAGGCTGAAGGGCGCGAGCAAACAGAATGCTGAAAAAGCTGGTGCATGAAAAATAAAATAAAAACACGTCGGCCTCCCTCGATGGGAGCGCAAGTCCACCGCAGCTGGACGCTGCACCTCACAGCCTTGCAAAAACAAACAAACCAACAACACACAAACAACCACGGCGAGACCACTGCCGGCCTTCTTTCCCGGAACAACGGGAAGAAGAGGGACTCCCTCTCCTCTCTGCTACCCCATTGAAGACACGGCGAGACCACCACTGGCCTCAAGGTCAGTTGAGCTGGGGTGGAAAAAAAAAGCCAGCAGCAGGCAGCAGTTCATCAGGGGAAGCACACTACCTGGAGAATGACTGGCTGCTGCCTTTGTACTTCCGACGGAGGTAATAGAAAAGCAGCAGCCAGCAATCCACAAGGAAGAGCACCACCCCTTAGGATTTCTGCCTGCCCATCTCCGGTTAGGAGATAAACAACAAAATCCACAAACAAAAACACCCAATATACCATGAAAACACAGAAAAAAGAACACCTAACTACAACACGAAAATACCTAACTCAAACAACAAAAATATCACAAATGAAACAAATAATCACAAAAGAAATCAGAAACAGAAAAACCAATCAGAAATAAACAAAACAATTAAACACATCTAAACCCCCCAAAAACCACAAAAGAAGAAACAGAAACACCTACCAGTCCAACACCATAAAACAAAACAAAATAAAACATAAAACCCAGATTAAAAAATCCCAGAGAACTCACCAGCACGTCCTCCCACCACTACTCCGGAACAGAAATGAAGAAACAAAGACTACTTACCAGAAGAAGCCCCACCTAGAGGCCAGGAGAGAAAAAACAAGTAAAACAAAAAGAGAATCCAACACTATTACTAACAGCCCCACCTAGAGGCCACAAGAGTAAAAACCAGTCAGAAAAATAAGAACTAAATCCAAATCACAAATAAATCTAATAAAATAGATCAAAAAAAGTCACAAACCACAAATGCAAAACACCCCCACCCAAACCACCCTTAACAAAAACAAAAACAAAAAAAAAAACCAAACAAATAAAAACTGCCCGGGCACAAATATGCTAGTGTTGAATAAGAAGGCGATGCTTGAGTCAGATCTTTATATGCTCCAGAGCAGGGGTTCCTATTTTTTTTCAGGCTGGGGGCCGGGTCACACTCTCTCAGTCAGCTTTGAGTGTTGGATGGCCATTTTGCCCTGCCTACACGATGGGGGTGGCCATTTCGTCCCAACAACTTCAAAGGGGTTGCCATTTTGTTTCTTGAATGCCCTTGGAGGGATGGGGGCCACATAAAATGGCATCGTGTGCCACATTCGGCCCATGGACCTTGGGTTGGGAACTCCTGTTCCAGAGATTGAAATAATTCTTTTTTTGGATTATCATTCCCAGAATCCCATAGGTAGCATGGTCATTGGCTACACTAGCTGAGTGTTTGTGATTGCCTTTTACCAAACTCTCATTTAAATCTATTCTCTCCCTGATCATGCACCATATGGGCAAAGTGATGGATGGCAGGAAGAACAAACATTAAATTGGAGAGATTGTTTCTTTTTTGCAGGGTTCGGAACCTGATTATTTATCTGGAAAATACACAAAGCCACAGTTTTGGAGGTCATCCGGGCAAATATTTATAGTGTGTATATGTCGTTTCGTTAAAAGCCCAAACCACTCTAAATTTTATGGACTTGCCTTATGCTAATAGCTTTCTGGAACTGCATTTTTCTAATTTCCTGCTCTGGTAAGTCCTTGTCATGCCTTCTTCTGGCCATGAAATGAGTCATGTTGTATGCTAGTGTCAATGGGCATGATGTATCATAGCAACAACCACTAGTGTGGAAAATTCAAAACAGGGTGGTTGGCAGGGTGAAGAAGAGAAGACACTTGACAAACATGGTAACAATTTTGGAGAAGTGCTCTCAGGAAACACTTGAAGGCTTAAAAAAGAGTCCTTAAATGTTATTTAAGTGTTGCTCATGGTAGACTTTAGGATCTAAATGAGCTAATTGGTTTGTTTTACATGTGAAGTAATGAAAGTCAGGATCTGGAGCAGAAATTGGCCCCAACTCTATCCAGGTTGTCCACTTGAGGCCTACAATCACTCAAACGATAAAGCAAAGCAAAGCAAAGCAAAGCAATCACACGTATATACCACCCCATAATGCTTAGTGCACTCTCTGGGCAGTTCACAAGTTAATTAGCTTTTTGCCCCAAACATGCTGGGTACTCATTTTATATCCTTGGAAGGATGTAAGGCTGAGTCAAACTTGAGTCCTAGTTAGGATTTAACTGACAACCTTTTGGTTGCAGTATAGCAGTTTGGATGCAGCTTAACAGCACATACTACATTTTTATCCACACAACAACCTTGCCTTGAGGTCGATTAGCAACCTTCCACCTGAATTGGGGGGGATTTGAATCTGAGTATTTCACACTATCAAGCATCACTTAGATAGTGTAGGACGGGGCCTCCAGCAAGTTACCAGTTGGAGCCCCCATTCTACACAATCTAACCTAGCAGTGGACCTGGCCAATGTTTTCATTCCATGGGCCAGACCACACCCCCTCAGACAGATGAATGGGCTGGAGAGGTGTGGTTCTTCCCATCACTTCTGCCACTTTTGGTTGTGGTGGCGGTGGCTGATGCATTCATGGTGCAATTTCAGCTGTTTTCACTGCTTCTGCCACTTCCCATGACGGCAAGAGTGAGGGCGGTGCATTTTCACCACATTTTCAGCAGTTTATGCTGCGTCTTCACCACATTTTTGCTGCATTTTTGGCACTTCTGGCAAGTTTTCGGTGCTTCCCGTGGTTGTGCCAGCACCAGGGTCCTCACCATGGGCCAGATTCGGCCCTCAGGATATAGGTTGGCCACACCTGATCTAACCTTTGCATCTTGTGGCTCTTTTTGTGGGCAACTACAGAAATCAATCACCATGAATTGATAATGTTTAGTTGTTGGAGAAGATAATTTTTAGAAAAGCAACTTATGAGTGATTCTGAATACTGAAACCCCCAAAATATCTTTTCCAAGCTCCGCTTATTTATTTATTTATTTATTTATTTTTCATGCTTATATACCGCCCACTCAGGTACAACCCAACTCAGGGCGGTTTACATAGCAGACAGTAAATACATAAAATACACATGATAAAACAAAGTTAAAAGTTAAAAAACCCACCCCTAAAAGGTGCGCAAGAACTGAAGGGACCTTGGGGGAAGGCACACTTCTCTATACCAACCACCCAACAGTACCCCCATCCCCACCCGCAACCCAAACTTGGCCGCCAGCCAGGTCTTTAGTTCCTTCCTAAAGGGCAACAACTCTGTCTGGAGATGCAGTTCCACAGGCAGGAGGTTCCAAAGGGCCGGTGCAGACATGGAGAAGGCCCTCCTCCTTGTGTCAGAGAGGCGAGTCCCCCTGGCTGATGGCACAATTAGAGAGCCCCTCCGGTCCGCTCTGGTTGGATGGACAGACGTCCTTAGGGCGATGCGGTCTCTAAGATACCCTGGCCCACTACCATGTAGGGCTTTAAAGGTCAAAACCAGCACCTTGAATTGCACCCGGAGACAAACTGGTAACCAGTGCAGCTCCCGAAGCAGTGGTGAGGCATGGGCATAACGTCCACACCCCATCACCACCTGGGCCGCGGCATTCTGGACCAGCTGCAGCCTCTGAATGGTCATCAAGGGCAGCCCCATGTAGAGCGCATTACAGTAGTCTAGTCTGGAGGTCACCAGAGCATGAGTGACCATGAGCAAAGAGTCCCGGTCCAGGAGCGGGCACAACTGGCGAATCACCCGAAGTTGGGCAAAGGCCCTCCTGGCCACAGCCACCACCTGTTCTTCTAGCAGCAGCCACGAATCCAGGAGGACCCCCAAGTTGCGCACCGGGTTGGTCTGGGGCAAAACAGCCCCATCCAAAACCAAAGATGGTAGCTCCCGGGATAATGCAGGACCCCCTATCCATAGCCACTCAGTCTTGCTAGGATTCAGCTGTAGCCCATTTGCCCCTATCCAGACCTCAACAGCCTTCAGTCAGCTGGAAAGGACTTTGACTGCATCACTGGGGTCCCCACGGGCTGAGATGTACAACTGTGTGTCATCCGCGTACTGGTGGTACCGCACCCCGTGGGAACGGTGGATCTCACCCAGTGGCTTCATGTAGATGTTAAATAGGAGAGGAGAGAGTACTGAGCCCTGAGGCACCCCATATTTTAGGGGCCTAGGACTCGACCTCTCACTCTCCAACCACACCGACTGGGTCCGCCCCCTCAGAAATGAGGAAAACCAGGACCACACCGTGCCCTTGATCCCCAATCCTCGGAGCCATTCCAGAAGGATACCATGGTCAACGGTATCGAAGGCCGCTGAGAGGTCAAGAAGAGCAAGGACGGACGGATGACCGCCATCCCGCTCTCACCAGAGATCATCCATCAGCGTGACCAATGCAGTCTCAGTACCATATCCAGGTCTGAATCCTGACTGGAATGGGTCCAGATATTCTGCTTCATCCAGTACCCCCTGCAGCTGACGTGCCACTGCCTTCTCCAGAACCTTCCCCAAAAAAGGAAGGTTGGAGACAGGTCTGTAGTTGGTTAGGATTGCTGGATCGAGGGATGGCTTCTTCAGGAGGGGGCGCACAAGAGCATGTTTCAGCAGTGCAGGAAACATCCCCTCTCGAAAAGACACGTTAAATATAGCCCCGACCCAGCCACCTGTCACCGCCTTAGAGGCTTTTACCAGCCAGGCGGGACAGGGATCCAATGGACAATTAGTGGCACGGACCGCTGCAAGGAGCCTGTCCACTTCATCCGGGGCAACTGGATCAAACTGATCCCAGGTAACAGCGCAAGACTGCGCACTGGCTCCCCCCGGACCCTCCCCGCCCACGCCAAGTTTGAACCCCGAGCGAATACGATCGATTTTCTCCACCAGATGGTCAGCAAAGTCCTCAGCCGATCCCTGCCAACCAGGCACAGGCCCCGCCCTACCCAGGAGGGACCTGGTCACCCGAAACAGGGTGGCTGGGTGATTATCAGCGGAGGCAATAAGGGAGGTGAAGTACTGCCTCCTCACCACCCCCATTGCCACTAGGTAGGCCCTAATAGCGGCTCTAGCTAGTGTCCAATCGGAATCACTCTGGGTCTTCACCCAGCGGCGCTCTAGGCGTCTCTTTGCCTGTTTGAGCTCCCGTAGTTCTTCAGTGTACCACGGGGATGACCTAGCTCCACGGGCTCTGAGAGGCCGTAGTGGAGTGATTACATCCAAGGCAGATGTCGTCGACCCATACCACAGGTCAACAAGTGCCTCAGGTGAATCCTGTCGCCGATCCAGAGGAAATTCCCCCAGTTCCCTCTGGAATCCATCCGGATCCATCAGTTGCCGGGGGCAGGCCACTTTAATTGACCCTGCCTCCTTACGATGAAGTGTCACCCCCAGAAAGTCTAGAGCCACCAGATAGTGATCTGACCATGGCACAAGTGTTATGTCTAGCTTCTGTAAACTCAGATCACTCTGCCACCGCCCCGACAAAAAGACTAAATCTGGCATGTGGCCACTGCCCCTGGTCGGGCCCTGAATTACCTGAGCCAGGTCCATAGCTGCCATGGAAGCCATGAACTCCTGTGCCACCTCGGAACCAGACCCCAGCGAAGGCAAAACCATCAGTCTAGGGAACTCCAAAGCCAATGCTGAGATGCCTTCAAGGAGCCCAGGCAGGGAGTCCCTTACTCTGCAAGGAGGCAGGTACAGGAGTAGGACCCTCAACTGACCGTTAGGGCCCAACCGCAGGAGCAGGGCCTCACAACCTGAAATTTGTGGAGCAGTGGCCCTGGCGACTCCCAATGACTCTCTGGCTATAATGGCAACACCACTGCCCTTACCCACATCCCTAGGCTGGTGCCCAACACCGAACCCGGCCGGACACATCTCTGATAGAGGCACCCCATCCTCAGGTCTCAGACAGGTCTCAGTGATGCATGCCAGGTCGGCCTGCTCCCCCAAAATAGAGTCTTGTATTAGGGGAGCCTTATTACAGACCGACCTGGCATTCATCAGCAGCAGCCTAAGGGCGGGGTCACCCTGGATCAGCTGCTCAGGACCTAGAGGTGAAACCGGGGGGCCAGAACGTGGGACAGATACTAAGCATCGGCCCCGTGTTCCCCGAATGCAGCCCGCCCCACGGTTCCTGCTATAACGCCCCATGCCCATCACAACCTCTAAATGAGCCCCTGGAACCTCCACCATTAACCCAGACAGAGTGTCGTCTTCTCTTCCCGGCTGGCAAGGCCATCTCCCCCTCCCTCCCTCCCTAACCCACTTAAACATACCCTCTCACTCACTCCACCCCCTAACATAACTCCAATGACGGGAGTCTCCTCCTCCCGGCCCTGGTCCAAGCGCTGTAAGGCCACAGGGGTGACGGGGAGGGGGGGGGCGCGCCGCAGACATGGGACATGGCACAGCCACAGACATGGGATGGCATAGACTTTGAATGAATCTAATGGAACGGACAGCCACATGCAATTCACTCAAAGTTAAATGTCCAAGCCATAGTCGAATTTAAATCAGGCCTATGAGTCTGGCTGGCAACCTGTCATTTGGAATCTCACCTCTGCCAGCAACATGCTTAAACTAGGCCACTGCCACTGCCACTATACTAACTCTCTGCAAATGATATAGTACTCTCCTCCCCCTCCCACATTTTCTCCTGCACAAATTTTAATCACTCATTTAGAGCTGGTATTGCTTCTCCATAATTAAATTAAGCAGAGTGTCTGCACCATTATGGTACCTAAAGTGCTTAATATGCTCTGAGTTGTGAGCAGCTAGACCTTTGGTAGACATTTTAGGAGCATTGCTAATTGCATAAACAAGGCAAATGCAATCCTGCCATTCTGTGTCTTTATGAGAGATGGGCAAACTGTTACATGACAGAAAGTTTTGATGGTGCGGGGTGGGTGGGTGGGAGGGAGCATGTGGCTTGAACAACAGTTTTACTCCTACTAATGCCATGGATAAACTCTAATGATATCTGGAAAACATTAAAATTGTCAGAGGTTTTTGCATTGGGACTGCAGTGGTTCAAGTGGCTAAGGTGCTGACTGGAAGGCAGGGAGGTCAGCAGTTCGATTCTTGAGTACTGCAGGATGGAATGAGCTCCCACCTTTGTTCCAGCTCCTGCCAACCTAGCGGTTCAAAAGCAAGAAATTGGGACCACTTCGGTGGGAAGGTAAACACCGTTCTGTACGCTCTGGTGTCTAGTTATGCCTGCCACATGACCACGGAAACATTGGCAAAAACAAACAGCGCTGGCTGTTCAGCTTTGAAACAGAGATGAGCATTGAACCCTTGTTGTGTATGTAACAATATTACTTTAAGAATGTATGAATGTAACCTGACAATGATTACAATGTAACCCAGCTGTTAAAGGAACGCGAGCTAGCTGCCCATAGAGGGCAGCTGCGAGCGTTCAGCTCACATGGTTCAAATTCCCCAATCACTGGCAGCCGCGGGAACCTTCCCGCGCAAGGATCACCTGGAAGAAGATGGGCGTGACTCTGAATGATGTAACGCAGGTAGCAGCCAATGAGCTACCGTGCGACCCTTTTCAAATGTGTTACTGCAGTATAAAATGAGCTGTACCTCCGCCATTACCACATGTTCATCCTGACCATCATGAAATAAACCTGTGTTTTAGCCCTCACTGCGGCTCCTTCTTTGTCTTCCGTGCAAGACACCAAATTGGCAATGAAGGTGGGATCCATGGCGTGTCCCAAGATCAAACCTCACCAGTTTGATATCAGCGATCCAGAACAATGGGAGCTGTACGAGTGCCACTTTTGGCACACAATGGATGCTGCAGGCATCGACGATGAGGGGAAGATGCGCTCGCACTTCCTAGCCCAGGTGGGGCCGGCCACGCTGCGCATTCGGATGAACCTGGTGGCTCCCCGGAAGGTTGACGTGGTGCCCATCGACCGCATCCTGGCGCTACTGAGGGAGCATTTCCAGCCGCCCGTTTCCATTTTTCCGGCCCGGGTCGCGTTCCACAGGTGGGACCAGCGCCCGGGAGAGTCTGTATCTGCCTACGCGGCGGCCCTCAGGCTGGCGGCCATCAATTGCCAATGGGAGGACCTGGACACGGCCCTCCAAGACCGCATGCTGTGTGGCCTGAGGGACGAGGAAGTCCAGAGGAAGATGATGACCCGCGACCATCGCCTCACGTTCAACGAGGTACTGCGGGAGGCCCAAGCGGCCGAGGCAGCGAGGAGCGGGGTCAGAGTGTTCAAGTCCCGAGGGGCCGCACCTGAGAGGGCCAAGTCACCCGTGCAAGCGGCCCAGCGGTCCTCGGCGAAAACGGTCTGGCGGGCACACCGGTCGCCCGCAGGCACCCCAGCAACCTCCGAGGAGTCTTCCACGACGGCGGATTCCTGTTCCAGCGAGGACGACGACGTACAGAGGGTAAAGAAGCGTGGAGAGAGGTGCCAGACCAGCAAGCAAGGAAGCCACCACTGCGATGGCTGTGGGGCATCTCACGACCAGACGAGATGCCCATTCCGGAAGGCCGAGTGCCACAACTGCGGCCGAAAGGGCCACATCGCCAGAGTCTGCAGGCGCGGGCGAACAGAGGACAAGGGCACATCGAGACACCCTCAAGCACAACAACGCAAGGCAGCCGGCATCGGAAAGGTCTCAGCCAACGATGGCGTGGAAGGCGTGAACGGCGTGGGCCTGGAGCACTGCTGCTTCTACGTAGAGGTACTGTTACAAGGGGTTCCAGTGAGGATGGAAATAGACTCGGGGTCGTCCTACTCCATCCTGTCCCAGAAGGAGTTCATGCGCATTCCCCCAAATGTGTGGCCCAAGTTGCAGGCTATGAAGTCACACTTATGGGACGTGCAGGGCTACGGGATCCCAGTGTTGGGGGTGGGGAACTTCACAGTGAAGTTTAAACATTACACAGAAAAACTGCCCTTAGTGGTTCTCAAGGGGGGAAGATGTTGCCTTTTGGGAACCCAGTGGTTTGCTCCCCTGGGAATTGAACTGTCCGGCATTAACGCCATAGAGACTGACCCAATTTGGGACGTGTGTGATGCGCACCTGGACATTTTCAAGAAGGGGCTCGGGACTTACAAGGGGCCCCCAGTTTCCTTTGAGTTGGACCCAGAAATCTGGCCCATACGTCTCAAGCCAAGAAGAGTTCCTTTCACCCTCAAGGACAAGATTGAGGCGGAACTGGACAAATTGGTGGGGCAGGGGATTTTGGTTCCAGTTGATTCAGCGGAGTGGGAAACCCCAATTGTTACAGCCTTAAAATCCAATGGGGAGGTCAGGATTTGCGCTGACTACAAATGTACAATTAACAAGGCCATTCGGCCAAATGCATATCCGGTGCCAGTGGTCAGCCACTTACTGGCCACGTTGCATGGGGGGAGGTGTTTTGCCAAGCTAGACCTGGCGCAGGCGTACCAGCAGCTCACAGTAACCCCAGCTGCCGCCTCTGCGCAAACTATCGTTACGCATAAGGGGGCATTCAAGGTAATGCGCCTACAGTTCGGCGTGAACTCGGCCCCCGGGATCTTCCAGTCCCTTGTGGAATGCCTTTTAAAGGGGCTTCCAGGCGTGCTCCCATATTTTGACGACGTATTGATAACAGCGGGGAGTGAATCAGAACTAGCGAAGAGGTTAGACAGGGTCCTCTCTGTATTCGAGAAAGCGGGACTGAGGTTGAGAAGGGACAAATGTGTATTCTTTGTGAGGGAAGTTGAGTTTCTTGGGTTCAAGATAACCCCGGAGAGCATCAACCTTCCGAGTCCAAGGTTGCGGCTGTGCAAAACGCCCCTCGCCCCACCGCGAAACTTTAGCTGCAGTCATTCCTAGGGCTCCTGAATTTTTACCATTCCTTCTTACCAAGGAAGGCATCCGTCGCAGAGCCACTGCTCGGGCTACTTAAGAAAGAAGCGGTTTGGTGGTGGGGAGATAGGCAGGAGAAAGCATTCAAAGAGCTCAAGGCACTCCTATCCTCGGATGCTGTTCTGACTCATTTCGACCCGAGGAAACCAGTAGTTTTGGTCTGTGATGCATCACCAGTGGGGGTGGGGGTGGTGCTGTGCCACGTGTTGGAGAGCGGGCGGGAAGCTCCGGTTGCCTACTATTCCAGGTCACTTTCAAAGGCGGAGCGCAGCTACGCGCAAACAGATAGGGAGGCCCTGGCCATAATCATGGGAACAAAGAAGTTCCACGATTTCCTATACGGCCGCGAGTTCACGATTGTGACTGATCACAAGCCCCTTTTGGGAATTTTTACTACAGGCAAGCCCACCCCGCAAATTCTGTCCCCCAGGATGCTACGTTGGGCGATTTTCCTTAATACCTACCAGTACGAGCTGGTCTATCGCCCAGGGAAGGAGATCTCCCATGTGGACGCGCTGTCCCGATCTCCCCTCCCTAGTTTAGGAGACCCCAAATGCAAGGTAGAGCAGGACCACCAAGTCCTGCTGATCGAGTCTCTTGACTCGCCCCCCATCGTTCCGGCAGACCTTGCCAAAGCCACGGCGGCCGACAAAATCCTGTCCCAAGTCAGTTCCTGGGTAAGGAAAGGATGGCCCACAACTCCCCCAGAGGAGCATTTCAAGTCATTTTTCAGGCGCAGAGTAGAGCTTTCCCTTGAAAGGGGCAGCCTGCTCTGGGGCCAGCGGGTAGTCATCCCAGAGAAATTACGTGCTAAGGTGCTGAGGCTCCTGTATACCAGCCACCCGGGGATAGTGCGTTCCAAAGCACTGGCCAGAAGCTACTTCTGGTGGCCTCAGATAGACGCAGATATAGACCATTTGGTGGGCACAAATGCATACCCTGGATTCTCAGATGAGGAGGAGGATACTTTGAAAGAGTGGAATGAGTTTGATTTTATGTTACCGTACCAGGGGGGTGTCGCGGAGTGGTCCTTCACCCGTCCTAGTGAGAAGAGGGGTTTTAGTTCAGCCCCTGGTACCTCCAGTCCTCCCAGTCCTTTTGTTTTAGAGTATACCCCATCACCAAGGCCCCTGAACCAGGCAGCAGGGGGAAGTTCACTCTCTCCATCCCCAAGAACTCCGAGTCAGGCAGCAGGGGGTAGCGCAAGTACACTGGTTGCAGGCGCAAGAGACCGGGGCGAGACAACAAGGGTCTCCTCGTCGGTCCTGAGGTTTGTGCTGGGGGTGGTGGTCCCCAGTCGCCACGAGCAACAGGCAGGGGTTCACATCTCAGCTGCATGTTCCGTTCCTTTCTCCCAATGCAAGGTTGTCGCAGAGTCCCTGTCAGACGACTAATGAGTCCCCCCTTTCCATTGCAGGACGAGAGTCTGCAGAACGCGGAGTCCCTAGTTCCCCTGAGCTCAGCCAAGCTGTCGTACGCCCCAAGCGCACATGCGGGAAGCCACAATGGTTGAGGGACTTCGTCCCATCCTAGGGGGGAGGAGTGTTGTGTATGTAACAGTATTACTTTAAGAATGTATGAATGTAACCTGACAATGATTACAATGTAACCCAGCTGTTAAAGGAACGCGAGCTAGCTACCCATAGAGGGCAGCTGCAAGCGTTCAGCTCACATGGTTCAAATTCCCCAATCACTGGCAGCCGCGAGAACCTTCCCGCGCAAGGATCACCTGGAAGAAGATGGGCGTGACTCTGAATGACGTCATGCAGGTAGCAGCCAATGAGCTACCGTGCGACCCTTTTCAAATGTGTTACTGCAGTATAAAATGAGCTGTACCTCCGCCATTACCACATGTTTATCCTGACCATCATGAAATAAACCTGTGTTTTAGCCCTCACTGCGGCTCCTTCTTTGTCTTCCGTGCAAGACACCAAAACCCTAGAGTCGGATACGACTGGCTTTCAACCTTTACCTTAAAGTTTTCCCTTGCTTTAAATGTCAGTCATATCTGAATCTAGGGTATGATGCTCATCTCTGTTTACAGTCAAAGAGCCATGTGGTCTGTGGTCATGTGCCAGGCATGACTAGACACTGGAGGACATGGAACACTATCACCTTTCTTACTGAAGTGGTCCCTATTTATCTACTTGCTATTTCTTGCATGATGGGTGAGTAAACAGCATTCCATGCACTCCAGTGTTGAGGCATGCTTGCCACATGTCCACAGAAACATCTGCAGATGCAGACAGCACTGGCTCTTTGGCTTTGAAACAGAGATGACCATTGAACCCTAGAGTCGGATACGGCTGGCTTTCGAGCAAGGGAAACCTTTACCTTTAGGTAAACCACCTGGGACTGTGGTGGCTTAGTGGTTAAGACACTGAACTTGATGACTGGAGGATTGGCAGGTCAGCAGTTCGAGACCTGAGTATTACACAACGCAGTGAGCTCCTGAATCTGTCCCAGATCCTGCCAACCTTGCAGTTTGAAAGAATTTGCAAGTAAATAGGTACTGCTTTGGTGGGAAGTAACAGCGTTCCATGCATTCTGGTGTCTAGTCATACCTGCCACATGACAATGGAAACGTCTGGAGACACAGGCTCTTTCGCTGTAAATGGAGGTGAGCACTGTCCCCCTAGAGTTGGATATGACTGGCATTTAAGCAAGAGAGACCTTTACTTTTGCCTTACCAGTGCAACCTGGTGTCATTCGAGAGACCTACAGGAAGGAATCAGAAAATAACATCTCTTTTTCAGGTGAGAAAAGGGATAGCAAAACAGAGAAACTGCTCATTAAAACCATAGTTTTTTTTTTGCTTTGGATCAAGCTATTTACTTTGCAAATAACTATCCTTTGGTTTTTCCACACATCTCTCTCTCTCTATGTTCAGTGGAAATGATATAAGTACACACCACAAAAGTCTTTCAGAACATCTTAAGAAAGCTGAATAAGCAACATTATTCTGTGATGTTTCTAAACAGATTGTTTGGTAGGAGACAGTATGAAATTAATTTATTTGATTAATTTATCCAGAGGCAGCTTGTCAAGGAAGCTATAAGATAGACAATCCCTTTACAGCTGCGTGGAATAACTGAGCATAGCCCAATTTGAAAGGCTCATAAGAGGCTTAAAGAATCAATTTTCCCCATTGTGTTATTGTTACCCCAGTGGGGACACTTTAATTAACGCTTCTTGATATATTTTTTTAGAGAATTCTCAAAGATGCAGGGGTGGCACTAACTTTTAGGAGTGCATGGATTCCATCCAAAAATACAGTGGAAGGAAATGTTTCCTTTTTCTGAATTTTCTTGAAGACAAAAATACATTGAAGGAACCAACAAGCAATGGGGTTTGGTTGCTTGCAACAAGTAAAGTATATACAATGTCTTTGGACAAATGAAGAAATACGGGCCAAAATTTGTTCATTTCTAAGGCAGCCATTAGATGTAGCTTGATCTTGCGTCAGCAGTTATGATCCATTAGCTTTACAAAGGGTCTCAATTGTTTATATAAGTCAGTATTGAGTCCTGCATTTTGGGAGGAAGTGACTGGCTGGTTATAAGCATACCTGTCAACCATCCCGATTTGGCCGGGAAAACCCCGTAATATGACGTCGATTGACGTCATAACCCGCCCTGCGCTGCCAAAACCCCATAATTTGGCAGCGGGGAAAAACACTTTCTGCGCATGCACGGAAGCGCTACACCACTTGTGCAGCCCCTACACAAGCAGTGTAGCGCTTCCGTGCATGCGTGGAAGGGTTTTATCCCTTCCACGCATGCGCGGAAGCCTTATGCCGCTTGTGTAGGGGTTGCGCAAGCGGTGTAGTGCTTCCGTGCATGTGTGGAAGGGGTAAAATCCTTCCATGCATGTGTGGAAAGCGACCTGCGCACAAGCAATGTGCGCAGGTCCTGTTTTTCCGGAGCCGCGGGTTGACAGGTATGGTTATAAGGTCTGTGTTAACCAGCAACTGCACTTTCCAATTTACCAATACCCTTCTAGAGAAGACCCTAGCACATAGGGTTGCCATATGTCCCGGTTTTCCAGGATTCAAGCTGTCTCGGCCGGTTCAAGAAAAAACATGTAAAAGTCCCAGATTTTTAAATTTGAACAAAGGAAGCAAGATCACCCCTCACCAAGGGATTTCTGCAAAGAGTTAATTCACTGCCTCCTTGCCTTTCTTTTAGTTATCCTGCTTGAAAACGGTGAAGGCAAAACAGCACCCTGAGAAGTCCACCGGAGAGGGGAGACACTTGCAAGTGAGATAATTGGAAGAAAGGCACCGAGGCAGTGAAATAACTCTTTGCAAAAATCCCTTGACTCACCTTGATTTTTGAGGAACAAGGAGTTGTCCTCAGCCCTTTTCCTTGAAAGCCAGAAGGGAGCAAAAATACCCATATCTAAGAAACCAAACCTCCACCATACACTGGGACAGAGGATTCCTTCTTCACATGACTGCAAAGGGTTAATTGCATAGGGTTGGTATTCCTAGAGGGGAAGGGAATAGAGTGGACAGAAAGTGAAGAGTCTTCCATCGCAAAGGTCCTCCTCCAAAATAAACCCCTTTCTGTCTTTTCTCCTTCTGGAGGGAAACAAAAGTGCCATGGACTGCATTGCCATTCTGGGCCGCTCTTCATAACTTTCTTCCAAGGGATCCTCATGTGGGGTTTGAGGATGAGTCTACTTCAGTGGTGTGTGTGTGAAGGGGAGGGTGGGATGACCTCAGGGGAGAGGAAGGATGGTTTCAAGAGTGGCCCAAGAAATTTTATTCAAAAAAATGAAAATAGAATTGTCAAGAATAGTCTTTTGCAAGAAGAATCATGTGGTGAAAAACCTCTTGACTACAGCTTATTTTAAACTGATGAAAGCTATCCATCCTGGATGGGGATTCCATGAGGTCTTAGAGTTGCAGTCTCCCTGACAGCCCCATCTGACGGATGCACAGTTTGAAGAATGCAATGATGTCACGTGGCTGTCCCGGTTTGGCAGGAGAGAATTATGGCAACCCTACTAGCACAGGGATGGCCATCCTTTTCATGATGCAGGCCTGACCATGCCCCCGGATAGATGAGTGGGCCAGACCATGCCCCCTGAAAGCAGAAGTGGGCACATTTACGGTTGTCATATGACAGGCGCATTTTGCGCATGCACGGGCATGTTTTACGGTTGATGTAAAGGCACCCTGCTTCCACTTCTGGGTGCGGTGGAGGCAGCGACGGGCTGGATGGAATGGCATCATAGGCCGGGTCCGACCCATGGGCCATAGGTTAGGAACCCCTGCCCTAGCATAAGCAATGAGCTATTTATGCCTAGGAAGGATTTCAAACCTCTGTACTAAAGATCTGATAAAAGGCCTGCAGATGGAAACATCTGACTGTATTGCAAAGTACTGTATACTTAACTTCATAGATATTGGCAGCGATGGGAATAATTCCTGCATATGGCTCTTATGGGGGATACCAGATGCAGTAGCTAAAATCTAGTATTGAGTTGCATCTAAAAATATAAGAAATAACATATTACAAGAATTAATATTAACCCTATATTATCAGGATTACATTATACTGTGACAAGAGACTATTACTGAGCATACCTGCCTCAATGTGACTGTTAATAACAAGTTAAATGTAGAATGTCTGAGCTCAATGCTAGTGTTGTTGAAAATTTAGCACATATTTCTCTTGCATCTGAACAATGTGTGCCAGGTTTACCATTTTGACCCTATCCTGATTTTTTTTTTGAAATCCAGAGGTTTAGAGCAGAAAGTTAATGATCTCACCACTCACAGCCCAAATCTTTGCTTCAGTTGAGAGATTCCAAATGAGTTCATGATATTCTGCTTCAGAGATGTATACCATAATTGGCTTTTATGAATTCCAAGCATGGTTGATTGAACAGTGAAAAATAATGAAGAGTTGTCTGAAAAATATGAGGACTCCTATCTGATTCCAGTTGTCTGAAGACTTGATGTATCGGTTGGGAGCAAGCGAGCTCTGGGACCCTCAAGAACCACTGGACAAGCCTCATTCACCCCTCAAAATGAGGAGATGTTTGAGAAAAATGAAACTGGAAGTGTTCAGACATCTGCTTCCTTTTTATGTGTGAAAATACTCTTCCTCCCTCAGAATTCTTGCTTGCATGCCCAGCCTATTCGTGAACATCACTCTTCATGTGGAGAAGGTGAAGACAGAGGTGTAGAGGGCTATAGTTTGTGGTAAATGTGTTGATATCTAGAGATGTGGAGATTTGTATTTTTCAACTTCAGATCCTGAATTGCTCAGAGAGCAAGGTAAAGGTCACCCTTGCTCGAAAGTCAGTTATATCCGACTCTAGGGTTCAGTGCACATTTCTGTTTACAGCCAAAGAGCCTGCGCCATCTGCACCTGCAGATGTTTCTGTGGACATGTGGCAGGCATGCCTCGACACTGGAGTGCACGGAATGTTGTTTACCTTCCCACCAAAGTGGCACCTATTTATCTACTTGCAATTTCTTGCTTTCAAACTGCTAGGTTGGCAGGAGCTAGGACAAAGATGGGAGCTCACTACGTCATGAAGTACCTGGGAATCGAACTCTGACCTTCCAGTCAGCGAGTTCAGCGTCTTAGTGACTTAATAATGCTTGCAAGTAAGATCAGGATCCAGTCTTGAATATTTGTATCATCTTATGCTTAATTGCTAAAAAATGCTTCCTGAAATGTTCTAAATACTGTACAATACATATCTCACACAACATCCCTGTTTTAAATATTCAGTGTCCAGCTTTCTCCACATTCTCTCAACTCAGTTTATTTCTTTATAGCCTGATGTGAACAATACACCATTTCCATACTTAAATCTTCTTTCTCCAGGAAAGCTATGGCAAAATGGAAGTGAATACTGGCTTAAAATAATTCATCATGCTATACAAGCATTTTCCAGAAAACAAAATACCACACAAATGCAGGTAACATCGCAAATACACCTTATTTATTGAATAAACTACCCTGGGGCCAATGAAAATGTTAGTGCTGCACAAACTTTCTGACTTATTCATCAGTGGTATTTATTATTAAAGTCTTATCTATTGCAGTATGTTCAATAGTCACTCTGGGATCTGTTGCTTGAAGCTACAACAACAAAATAAAAGTTTATGAGATTTGCATAGTCTCTTACAAAAGGTATTAGTTTGGAACAATGTTAGCCTCCCAGATCAATAGCCTTTCTCCTTCAGTGTTTAACGTTGGTAAATATTTAAATAATGGGAAGGTTAGGTAATTATAAAGGCCCCTCTTGTTTAAACTGCATAGGATATAAACATGCTGTAAGTCATGTACAGCACATTTTGTGTGTTAAAATAAAACTGCTGGAAGGATAGGAAGTTAATTTAAAGATGCCTGTTTTATTGGCCAAGGAAATATATGACTTGTCTTTGGGTGGATTTTATTCTTTTGATCCAGAGATAATTCACTGGAAGCTTGTGTACTGGGTAAGGGGACTAACAGATACACACACAGTAGTACAACACATGTTTTATACATAGAGGTTCAACGCTTGGAGTCCCCATTATGTGATCTCAGATAGCTGGCTTGGAAAATGCCATTTTCCATAGACCCTGGTAAGTAAGGCTGCAGAGTATGTTTTGGGGGCTGAGTTGCAAAAGGGATTCGCAATATCTGAAGAATCATTCCACTCTGAGTTTTTACAATAGCTCCAAACTGCACATTCGACCAATTGGCTTCAAAATGTTGACCACAGTGAATTCCTTGAATATTTGGATTGTAGGTGCCCAGGGAGTAGAGCAGTGGTGGCAAGCTATGGCACACATGCCAGATGTGACACTCCTGGCCCTCTCTGCTGGCACACACGCCGTCACCCCAGCACAAAGTTTGTCTGCCCCTCTGCCCTGCAGCCCAATGGGAGCACTTCCTCCCTCCCTCCAGCACAGTTTACCCCGTCCCTCTGCCCAGAAGCCGAATGGGAGTGCTTCCTTCCTCCCCCCAGCACACTGTTCACCCCACCTCTCTGTTTGGGAACTCAGTCTCTAAAAGGTTCACCATCACTGATGTAGAGAATTACAGTCTAGCCAGGTTATCCTACTATGGTAATATAGATCAGCAACTCAACGTTGAGTGTCAGGTGGCGGGTTAACTAACCTAACAATCTGGAGGACTAACGGCCTTGAGTGCTGAAGTCCACAAGGAAGGGTGATGTTTCCCAAGTGGATTAAATCCCATTTGAATCCATCTTGATGGAGGGCAGCAGCTTCATCGATACTGGCCTGGGGCTGAGGAGGACATACTGTGCCAAAAGGGCTCAGGACCAGAAAGTTATTCACAGAACTGATACAGGGGTCATGCTGTGATGCGGAAGGCCAATGAAAGGCCACTTCGAGGAAATACTGAAAGAACTGGGCATATTTAGCCTTGAGAAAAGGAGCCATGGGAGATTTGAAAGCACTCTTCAACTACTTAGCCTCACCGAGACTGCTTGCCAGAGGGCTACAAAAGGGAGACGCTGCCTGGAACCCCACCGCCGCCGCCGCGTTGCCTCTCCTCAGGGCTCACTCCACCGGCCCTGAGGATGGGAGGCAGGTGCTGTCACATGCTCCTTCCCCTGGTCCCACTGGCCGGGGGAAGTGGGGGCAACTGGGGGAGTGGACTGAGTTTGTTCAGTGCCTTTCTTGGGTATTGCTGGCCACAGACTTTTTCCTCCTCGCTATGTGGACCTTGGTCCCTTGTTTGCCCACCTTTGGCTGGTTTTCAATGGGAGGGAGGAGGATTGTGTGTGATGTTAAAAGATTTGATGCTGATGTATATTTTTGAATTTGTTACCATGTGATTTGTACTGTTTATTATTGTTCTGATTTATTTTTTGTATTGCTATATTGTATTTTGGGATTATTGTATTGTATCAATTATGTTGTTTGCCGCCTAGAGTCGGCCTCGGTTGAGAAGGCGGGATATAAATTAAAATTTATTATTATTATTATTATTATTATTATTATTATTATTATTATTATTATTATTATTATTATTATTATTATTATTATTATTATTATTATTATTATTATTATTATTATTATTATTATTATTATTATTATTATTATTATTATTATTATTATTATTATTATTATTATTACTTGAAAGATTGTCATACAGAAGAGGTGCTGAATCTCATCCCAGTGTGCAGGATGTGTAATAAAGGGCTCAGATTATAAAAAGCTGGATTTTGGATTGTGGTGGTAAACAAGTTGGAGCCATGGTGAGCAACTAGCTTGCCAGCAGAATGACCCTGGTGAACCCAATGTGATACTTGCAGATTGGCAACTGTTGTGGCTTGAGCATGAGTCCTAAGTGGTCAGGACATCAGGTCCTACAGCACTTTAAGGCACCTCTCTAAGGCATCATCCACAACTTGCATTCAGCTCATCTGTCTCAATGCAGCAAGGTTAAATATAGAAAGTAAACTGATTATGTGGATGGATAGCAGAAAAAAACCTTCTAAATGGTTAGAGCAGTACAACAATGGAACTAATCCCTTGGGAGTTGGTGAGTGAACAAAAACTGGAGGCATTTAAGAGAAAGTTAGACAGCCATCTGTCAGATATACGTTAGCATACGTACTTTAGAATTGAGAATAGGGTTGGACACGATGGCTTGATAGGTTCCTTCCAATCCCATTATTCTATGATTTTATCATTCGAACAAACAGACCTGCACCCTGTTTCTTCACACCATAGCCGTGTGTGTGCATTTACATTTTTCAGCATATCTGTTCTGTATAACATTTTCCTGTGGAAATGTATTTTTGCACATAAGTCACCCTTATACAGTACAGTGATACCTCATACAACGTCCAAACTTGGTTCCATAAGTTTGGACTTTATACGGATTTGAACTTTGTATGAGGCATGCAAAATCCTAGCCGCGATGCCTCATACAACGTCCAAATCCTTGCCGCGATGCCTCATACAACGCTGTTTCCATAGAGATACATTGTACTGTAACAGCACAGACTTCAGGGCAAAGTCAAGGAAACAGACAGGAAACTGACAGAACTTTAAGAAAACATTGTCTAAAGGCCAAAAACATTACAAAAACATGTCAAACAACCCTGATTGTCCAAGAACCTGAAGAATGCTGCAAAAATCCCAAGAATGCTTCTAAAAATTCTGATTAAAAAAATTTCTAAAATCATGCTCAAAACCACTCCTAAACACTCTTTGCCTCATGCAAAACCCATAAGAGCAATGCACACATGTGTCCTGTCTTTTATACTGCCCAGGCACAATGCAACCTGGGAAAAACCTGAATGCCTCATACAAAGTCGTGCGACTTTGTATGAGTTAACTTTTTCCAAAAAATTAGGCGATGTTGTATGAATTCGATGTTGTATGAAGCAGACTTTGTATGGGGTATTACTGTATATGTTTTTGGGGGGCACTTTTTAAAAAATCTGGGAATTCATTCATGAAATCCTGTGAAGAGCCCAATCCTGTGAAAAGCCCTTTAAAAATGCAAACCAAATGAAATTCTCCCCATTCCTTTCCTACACATGTCAATTTGCGTGAGAAACGTTTCTGACCTTATTGAAAGGGAATTTAACTTTCCTCAGTTTTTTAAACAGATGATTCACCTCAAACGTTGCTTTAGGCAAAACCTGGCAGGCTCACTGTAAAATGGTTATTGAGGTTTAAACAGTTTCTTTGAACGTAGTCTGAGATCAACCTCCTTAGAGTAAATAGAGTATCTCACCCTTGAAGAGTGATTATGTTTCTTTCACTCTCTTGAGAGGCCTTTATAATTCATCCATACCTGAGGCTTTTATGAGTTATAGGGTCCTTTGTGCTTTTGAAAGAAACTTAATGCTCACCCTTCATGGATGATAACTCTTATATATATGAAAATTGTAAAATTAAAGTTTGCAGGTTTAGAGAAGAAGGGGGAAATGGCATTTTTCCTGCACATGAAATGTAAATGCATCCAGAAGAGTTTTCACCTTTTCTTTTGAATACTATGTTGATTGATGTGAGGAGGAATATATGCCAATGTAAAATACTGCAGCAACAGAAAATTGCATTCTACATGAGCCAAGAGAGAGAGAAAGAGAGAGAGAAAGAAAGAGAGAAATTGCCCTTTCTGATTATCAGTCTTCCATTGGAAGTCCTGTTGTCACTCTCTTTGGAATACCTCCATATTTTTTGATTTTTATGAGTTGATGTGACTAATTTTTATGAGTTGATGTGACTCAGTTTAATAAGAACTGAGCAGTGGTGGGCATACAAAAAAATTCACCATGCTGTGGGCGTGGCCATGTGACTGGGTGGGTGTGGCCTGTTGGCCATGTGACTGCTCTTCACTATGGAGCTATGAAAATAGAAGTCTCTTCTATTTTCATCACTTTATAGTGAACCTCTGAAGCCATTTCCCCCTTCTCCAAGGGTTTTCCAGGGCTCCGTTTCACCCCGAAGCCCCTCCCCAGCCAATCCGGAGTGGCTGGGGATGCACTTTGGGGTGAAACGGGGGGCGAGGAAAAGCCTTTGATGAAGGGGGAAATGGAGCCAGCCCCCTCCGAAGCATCTTCTAGGAGGAGGAGGAGGGGCGGGGTGGGGAGGTAGGTGGGGCCAGCCATTTTTACTACCGGCATGCACGTACTGGTGCGAAACTGCTGATGCCCACCAATGGAATTGAGGGATGACGCACAAAAATGTCATCATCATTTGAGTGGTTGTGGAAAATGTAGGATGAGTTTGCTCTGATAAATGGCTTGCAACAGACTGGGAAAGGATCAGTCATGTGTTCCATTAAATTCTAGGGATATAAAAAATATTCCTGAGAAACTGTGCTATTCTTAAGAGAACATTTTGGCCTTGCCTTTTGCCTTAAAGGTTATGCTTGACATGGAGCATCCAAATTCACCATGCTTTGGGTGAAAATGGTACCAACTTTGGTTTGCATTAATTATCAATAACAGTGTTGCCGTTTTTATTGAATTTCTTGGGCCCTCACAGAGTTCCTTAGATATTCTACTTCTGGAAGAACACCAAGCTTCACTTTGAATTTCATTTTTGGGGAACCTTACTTGGCAGCAGGGGCTGCAGAGGCTCAGTGGTTAAGAAGCTCACCTTGTACTGGAAGGCTGGCAAGTCAGCAGTTTGAGACCCAGGTACTACATGACAGATTGAGCACCTATCTCTATCCCAGCTCTTGGGGACGTGAAAGGACCCTTATTCAGATGTCCCCTGAGTGGAGTTTCTCCAGCAAAAATCCTTTCAGCCTGAATAATTTCTGACATGAAATTATTATTATTACTTGGTAGCAATTAACTAACGCACCATCTAATGAGTGGTTGTAGTGTTTAGCAGGAAAGGTCTTTTGCTTAGAACCACTGGAAGCATTCTCAATCAATAGCAGATTGAGCTATAAACACATTTCCATTTAGGAAGATTTCTATTGCCATTGAAATGGCTATAGAATTTCATTATTTAGCCAGAAAAATAATTGGAGTTGATAGGTTAATGGAACAGATTTTGAATCCCACAGATAAAATTTTAATTGGTTTTGTTTTACAATGTTATCCAAATTATGAGTAGAAGTAAACATTTTCTCTCATCCTTAGCAGGCAGTTGTAAACCTACATGCTTCTTGCTTGATCAGAGGTCAAAAGAAGAGTTTAGGGCTATCAACGAAACAATGGAAGCAAACAAACAAAAAGGAAGAAGAGGCAGGGACTTGCCTCAAATGCCAGAAGTGGGAAAATAACTTTATCAGCCAGATTAGTGGCAAAGAATAATCACATTAGGCTGAAAAGCCCCCTCCCAGAATCATTATTATCTTAACCCCTTTTGATGTTCTGGTAGAAATGCGAAGCAGCCAGCATATAGGGCCAAACAACTTTATTTGGTAGTCAGAACATGGGGAGCAATGGTGCAGCACTGCTCAATATATACACTCAGAAATTGATACATTTGGGCGGGAAATGCTAGGCAGGAGAGTAGGGTGACTGGGAGGTCAAAGGACCGGAGTGAAGACTGTACAAACTACATAATTTAGGCGGGAACGTAGTCCCGCAATATTTCAAGACCAAGAAGGAGACAAAATGGAGGATCGTACTGATCCCAACTATTTTACAAAACATTACAGCAATAAATGTATTCAAACACAACACACCTCTTCTTAAGTTTACAAGAAAGACCCCTCATATCCAATCTTGCTTTATAGGTTTTCAAGGTGATCTCTTGATAGAGGCTTTGTCAGGTTTATATACATGCCAATGTGTTTGGTGCATGCATTTATATTCTCTGTGTGTGCATATAAACAGAAAACCAATGGTGTACTTACAGTCTGCGGTGTCCTCTCCCTAGCCTTCATCTATGCCAGTGATGGCTAACCGTGACACTCCAGGCATTCTTGGACTTCAATTCCCAAGAGTGCTGCTCAAGGCTTCTGGGAATTGAAGTTCAAGAGCAGCTGGAGTGCCAAGGTTTACCATCACTGATCTATGCACTCTGAAAGCTTTGGGTTTCTACTGTTTGGCAGTCTTAACTTAAAGTCCATAGTTCCTTTCAAGTACCTAGCAACTCTTTTGACAGCTGTCCAGTCACCCTGTGTGGGTGACCTAACTTTTCTACAGTATTGTTATAGCAGTAGCTATGGCAAGTCTAGTAGCGGTTGTTAGATAAAAAAGCTTTCCTATAGCTGGTCTGTATTTCCTATCATTTGACAGAGGTTCACTCTCCTCTCTGCCTTTCAAAAAATATGTTGTCATGGCTGTTGCAACAGTGTGAGCATCTTGGAGACCCAGTGTCTCCACAAGTTCAATAAAAATTTTGTTTCATTAAAATCTTCTCCAAATAACTTCAGGAACAATTCGCTCTAGTGTTCCATTCTGCTTCCATTTCACCTTGAAGACCCAGTTACATCAAATGGTTTAATAATCTGGTGGTATGTTGATTAGGGTAGTGTGTCTGTCAATTTTCTTTCAGATTTTCTCCATCTGGTGGCTACAGTTGCTGACATCTGTTCAGTTTCCTCCCAGGTCACTTGTTTTTATCAATGAAGACTTTGTGGGATAGGTCAGGTGAGGAGGCAGTATATCTTTGCTGGGTTGTGATGAATGTCTGGTGGCTGGCTCTGGAGCATGTCATGACATTGATTCCCCTTCCAGTTCAACAGCCTTGACATCTCTGTTTCATTGCTTTGTTGACTTTGCTGCCAGGGCGCAGCCACTAAAAGTAGTCTGTTCTTTTCTGGAGTCCATGTTGTGCCTTTTCTGTTTTTGTATAAGACAGGCTTCCAAAGACTCTAATGCAATGATGGCTAACCTTTGCACTCCAGGTGTTCTTGAACTTCAATTCCCAGAAGCTCTGGTCAGCAGGAGTGCTGACTTGAGTTTCTGGAAATTGAAGTCCAAGAACAGCCAAAGTGCTAAGGTTAGCCATCACTGCTCTAATGTATTTCTCACTTGACACTTTGCATTGGCATAGTTCAAGTGGTGTTTTTATGGTGCCTTTGGTTGGCCATCTCTGTTCTAGAGATATGTTACAATCATGAATTCATCACCCTAAAATTTGTTAGGTGGCTCTGTGTCTTCAAGAATGTGTCCTTTCATCCCTAAAAGAAATCTCATTTTCCTTTGGGTGAATATGATGCCTTCTTCATCCAGGAAGCTGGATGCACAGTATGAGAGTTACTCATCCCCATTTGTCTATCTGAAATGCCTTGTATCTCCTTTCAAACTTGATTCTCACTGTGGCCACATGTTTCTTGAGCATATCAGGCATCTCACTCTTCTCCTTCAGTCGATAAATGACACAATAACTTGAAAATTAAACATCCACAAATGTTTACGCACATAGCATCTGGCAACTATGTTGAATTAGTTGCTAATTTTTATCTAGAATGTAGTTTTTGGGGAAATTAGTAGTGCAGACTTTCAAGCTGAAAGCATAAACGTTTTGTCTTCATTGTGTGCAAATGATCCTTGAAATCTGCCAATTAATCAACCCTATGATTATCCTATGCTAAGATTTATTTCTGCCCTTGGTACGTGGTGTTCTCCTGCAGTTCGAGGCTTAAGAAAGGCCCTCTTAACACACTGCTCCTATTCTCCTCAGTTCCCAGTTTACTTTTCTCAGATAGAACTCATGAAAGCCTGTAGCGGATCCCTCTACTAAAGGTTTGGGTTAAGATTTTAGTGATCTTAATTTGGCATTGTCCAAACTGATTATGGAAGACAGGTGCTTGGGACTCTTTGTGATAGCAGTGGCTTTAATCTTAAGACATTTATTGTTGCTAGGAAGCTAGAATCTAACTGTGAGGTTTCTCTCATCGCTAGCCTTTCCTAAAGCATATTTTTAAAAGGGATGATGGATAGGATGAAGCGGAGGGTGACACCAGTGAAGGTTCTAAGTGGAGGTCTATGGTGACTTCAATGTGAAGTATCCTGGAATTATCCTGGGATTTCTGAAAAATCCTTGACAAAATCAGGTCTAAACTGAGCTAGGATAGAGTTCTTCCAGCATGACTACACATGGTTACCAGGAAAGTATTTTTCAGAAATGGAATGGAAGTCCATTTTAAAATTACCAGATGTGACGGAATGAAGTATACCCTTTGCTTTAGCTTAATCCAAGATGGGAAATTTCTTGAGTAGGAGTCCCTTCACACCAGGTCTGGTATGTAAACTATATGGGCCTCATGGTTTAGAAGAACCTTATTGTGTGATTGACATGTCATGCTGTAAGATCATTGGTTGGAATCCCTAAAGGGGAGGGCCAAAGGTGGACCCTAGGGGATGAGATATAACCCAGAGACTCATGCACACACACTCAGATACTCTCTTGGATGCTGTGCTTTTAAACTGCAAAAATGTAGAGGCTTGAGAAAGAAGGGGGGCGATGGGCTATCCCTTAGAACCTGTTTGCTTTATTTCATTGCTTTGAAATGCTTTCTGAGCTTTTGCTGGACTGTATCCTGAATCTTGCTCTGCTTTCAATATACTTTTAAAATACCTGAAGAGACTTGGAGTGATTACTTGGCACATGTTACCTGAATCTACACTAGTTGCAGATGCACCCTTTGTCACCACCTGGATTTCAGTCAGGAGTGACTGGGCACACTGATAGGAGAAGCCTGAATGGCTGGGTCTGATCTGGACCGGGAAAGCAGGATCAGGCACAATTCCATCGCCAGGAGGCCAGAGGACTCCCGAGTCCTACCTGGGAGTAAGTGGATTGTTACACCAGATTTCTGTGGTAAAGATGGTAGAGCTTTTTGTTTGTCAAGGAACATATTCTGGAAAATCTGTTGGGAGGCAGATACTAGGAGATGGCAGAGCAAAAGCTAGTGGTGAATATAGGCCACAGTGTAAACTCAACAGAATCATCCATTCTCTCTCTCTCTCTCTCTCTCTCTCTCTCTGCATTTTCATTCCTCCCAGTTCACCAGGCTCTTGGGATTCATATTGTTTATTGTGCTCAGTGATATGCATGGATTGTTTCCATGAAACTTCTGAAAAAACACCAAGTTTTAGCTTTCCATGGATAAACACCATCCCTAGTGCATATAATTTGCTTGTTCCTGTTTTCAGTGGGAATGGCCAAAGAACTAAGATTTGTGGGGAGATTTAATCCCAGCAGCAAAGAACTGACTCTTTGACTTTATTGATTCCTGTCAAGCTAGGGTATTGACCCTGAAACAAATCCTAGATTATTTTCATGGTGTATTGAATGAAAGACAAATTGCAAAGTGTGCTTAAGCTGCTTCTGACTCACAGTGACCCCACGAACTAATGTTCTGCACAATTGTTAACAGCCCTGCAATGTGAACTAAAACTTATCATTTCTTTTATTGACTCAATCCATATTTTATGTCCAGTCTTTCTCTTCTACTTCTTTCTGCTTTCCTGTTGTGTTCTAATAGTGTAACCTTCTACATGCGATATCAATGTATCTGAACCAATGTAACCTTGCCTATGAGTAACAATGTAACCTTCAGCTGTATCACATAAACCCTGTAATAGGACGCGAGCTAATGACCACCAGCTGGCAGCAGCGAGCATCCAAGCTCTCTTGGTTCAAACCCATCAAAGACCGCAGCGCGGGAAGTTTCCCGCCGCTACCTACACCTGGACAGGAAGGGCGTGACCGGCCATGACGTCACGCGGACCAGTGGCCAACGGGCTACCGTGGAGCCACATTCAAATACGTTACTACCATATATATAGAGCTGTTCGTCCGCCATTACCTCATGTTCCCTCTGTCCACCATGCAATAAACCTGAGTTAACCCAGCCTTTGGCTGTGCCTTGTGTCTTGACTCTCATACACTAAATTGGCGACGAAGGTGGGATGATGGATCCCCATGGAGCCAGGACACAGAGCGGGTTCAACATCACCAAACCGCAAGACTGGGAGCTTTTTGAGATGGACTTCCAGGCGGCACTGGTGGAGCTCAAAGTCAAAGAAGACGACGAGGAAAGGAAGAGGGCCATCCTCACCCGCATGCTTGGGATGGAAACCAAGCGGACGCTGGTGGGCATTCTTGCACCGAAGAAGATGAGCGATTTCAAAGCCGGTGACATCATGAAAATGCTGCGTGAGCGTTTCCGACCCTCGAGGGCAATGTTTCCCGCTCGGAGTGCGTTTTGGAGGCGAGTTCAAGCGCCGGACGAGTCGGTAGAAGCCTTTGTAACGGCTATGAGGGTAGCCGCCGCCCCCTGCAAATGGGACCACGTCCTAGAGATGGCCCTCAGGGACGGAGTGCTGTGTGGCCTGAAGGACAAGGAAGTACAGCGCAGCCTGATGAACAAGGAGCCACCACCCACACTGGAAGAGGTTGTAGAGGCCGTGGAAGCCGCGGAATCCACGAATGCTGGAGTAGATGAGATGCACAAGTGGCGTGAGTGGCGTCCGAGGGCCGGCAAAGCGGAAAACTCGTCGCACGGGAAGTCCGGTCAGTCGGTGCATGCAACCCGGCCGACCTCGAAATCGTCTTCAGAAAGCAGCGATGGCGAGGAGGTCCAGAAGGTCCGGAGAGGCGGGCGCCGCTGCGATGGTTGCGGAGCGGCCCATGAGCGCGTGAAGTGCCCATTCAGGAAAGCCGAGTGTTTCAACTGTGGACGTCGGGGGCACATCGCCAAGGCGTGCAGGAAATGGAAAGAGGGCCGGAGACAGTCGCAAGACCGTTCAGCCAGACCGGACCGTCCAGCGAGGTCCAAAGATGGCGCCCGGGCCACGAGGAAGCAGGACGGCGTGGGCCGCATCTCGGACGACAGCGAGGGCGACGCTCCTGTGTTCAACGTGTCTGCGGGACAGCCCCATTACTTTGTTGAGGTACTAGTACAAGGGACCCCTATTAGGATGGAAGTTGACTCGGGGTCCTCCTATTCTATAATTCCCAGAGAGAGTTCGTGAAAATCGACCCCCACGTGCGGCCCAAACTTAAAGCGTTGAGGGCCACACTACGGGACGTTCAGGGGAACAGCATTCCAGTGTTGGGGGTCGGAACATTCCGGGTTCGCTTTAAGAGACATTCTGCGGAACTTCCCCTAGTGGTGCTAAAAGGGGGGAGTTGTAGCCTCCTCGGAACACAGTGGTTTCAGCCCTTAGGCCTGTTCATAGGGGGGGTGCATGCCGTAGGCGAGGACCCAATACAAGCGGTGTGTGACGCACACCCCGCCGTTTTTAAAAGTGGACTGGGAAAGTTCAAGGGACCCCCTGTAGCCTTCGACTTAGACCCGGAGGTCCGCCCGATAAGACTTAAACCGCGCAGGGTACCGTTCGCGCTAAAGGACAAAATAGAGGCGGAACTGGACAAACTGGTGGGTCAAGGAATTCTCGTTCCTGTGGATTCCGCGGAGTGGGAGACTCCAATTGTAACAGCACTGAAGGCTAACGGGGAGGTGCGCATTTGCGCTGATTATAAGTGTACCATTAATAAGGCAATCCGCCCTAATGCATACCCGGTGCCAGTGGTCAGCCACCTTCTGGCCAGGCTGAATGGGGGAAAGTGTTTCGCTAAACTCGATTTAGCACAGGCCTACCAGCAACTCCCGGTAACCCCCGCCACAGCGGCGGCACAAACAATAGTCACACATAAGGGGGCGTTCCAGGTGTCGAGGTTACAGTTCGGCGTGAACTCGGCACCTGGCATTTTTCAGTCGCTAGTGGAACGCCTCCTGAAGGGGCTGGAGGGGGTGTTGCCATATTTTGATGACGTGTTGATAACGGGGGGGAGTAAGGCCGAGCTGGCTCACAGATTGGATAAGGTCCTGACCGTGTTCGAGAAAGCGGGGCTGCGACTGAGAAAAGACAAATGTGTATTTTTCGAAACAGAGGTTGAGTTTTTAGGGTTCCGTGTCACGCCCGAGGGAATTAGGCCGTCCAAATCTAAGGTAGCCGCCATTAAGAAAGCCCCTCGCCCCACTTCCAAAACCGAGCTACAGTCGTTTCTGGGGCTTCTCAATTTCTACCATACCTTCCTTCCACGGAAGGCGTCTGTTGCCGAGCCGCTCCATCGGTTACTTAAAAAAGAGGAAAAATGGCTGTGGGGTGACGAGCAAGAAAGAGCATTCACAGAGTTAAAGCAACTCCTCACATCCGAGGCAATCCTGACTCATTTCGACCCCAAACGGCCCATAGTTTTAGCCTGCGATGCATCCCCGGTGGGGGTGGGGGCGGTGCTTTGCCACGTGTTAAACGACGGAAGGGAGGCCCCGATAGCGTTTTATTCAAGGTCCCTGTCCCAAGCAGAGCGGAATTACGCACAGACCGATAGGGAGGCACTAGCGATAGTAGCGGGAACCAAGAAATTTCACGATTTTCTGTATGGTCGGCCGTTCAAGATCGTTACTGATCACAAGCCCCTGTTAGGAATATTCACTGCAAATAAGCCCACGCCACAGATCCTGTCCCCGAGGATGCTGCGGTGGGCTATTTTTCTTAACGCATATCAACATGAGTTAGAATACCGGCCAGGGAAGGAAATCAGCCATGCAGACGCGCTCTCACGGTCGCCGTTACCCTTGTCGGACGACCAGAAGGCAGGGGTAAGAAGAGACCGCCAGGTATTGCTAATAGAGGTCTTGGAGTCACCCCCGATAGTACCGGCCGACATTGCCAGGGCGACCGGAAAGGATAGAACACTAGAGAAGATATGCTCGTGGGTGCAGAAGGGGTGGCCGGCGTCATCCCCAGGCACGGAATTCGACCCATTTTTCCGAAAGCGAGTGGAGTTGTCTTTAGAGAGGGGGTGCCTTTTGTGGGGCCAACGGGTGGTGGTTCCTACGTCCCTGCGGCCGAAGGTGCTAAAGCTGTTGCACGTCAGCCACCCGGGAATCGTCCGTTCCAAGGCGTTGGCCCGGAGTTACTTCTGGTGGCCCCAGCTGGACGCCGACATAGAGCAAATGGTTGGCACTTGTGAGGCATGTCAGTGCTCCCGACCGGAGGTGGCCCGCCTCCCGCATAGGGAATGGGACGCAGCAAGGGGACCGTGGTCCAGGGTGCACGTAGACTTTGCTGGCCCGTTCCGAGGAACCATGTTTCTCCTGGTGGTGGATGCATACTCAAAGTGGCTGGAGGTCATTCCGGTAAAGAGCACATCCTCCGCCACTACCATTCGCCAGCTAAGGAGGGTCTTTTCCACGTTCGGTTTACCCGACACTTTGGTCAGCGATAACGCCAGTTGTTTCACGTCCGCTGAGTTCGCAGCATTCATGGAGGCAAATGCAATTCGGCATGTCACATCCGCGCCGTTTCACCCGGCCACGAATGGCCAAGTGGAACGGTTGGTGCGCACCACAAAAGATGCGCTGCGGCGCATGGGCTCGGGAGATCTAAATCACCAAGTTTGTCAATTTATATTAGCGTACAGAGTGACCCCCTTAGCGTCTGGATACTCGCCGGCTGAGCTGCTGATGCGGAGGAAACTGACCACGCTTTTGTCCAGGTTAGACCCGTCGAGGGTCGAGGACAAAGGGAAGAACATAGGGTTAGCGGTCTCGAAAGGTTTCGGCGTAGGCGATCCTGTACACTGCAGGAACTATGCCAACGCAGGCCCAGCCTGGGTGCCAGGGACGGTAATAGAACAGACGGGGCCAGTGTCCTATCGGGTGGAAACTAGCACCGGCCTCCTCTGGAGGAGGCACGCTGACCAACTGAGGCACCGAGTGAGCGAGGGGCCGACCAGTGGGGCTCAGCGACAGGATTCAGCGATAGGGTTCTCCCCCACCCGTTTAGCCCAAGGGGGAGACAGGGAGGGACACCAGTCCGAAGCCAGGAGGGAAAGCAGCGAGCCCGACTCATATCCTTTTGATACCCCAGTTCTATCCGAGCCCGGGGGGAGGGAAAAGGAGTGTGCGGCCGCCGCTGCCGCTTCCCCCGAATCCGATTTTGATTTTGATTTTGCTAGCCGGGGGGGTTTTTCGGAGTGTTCCCCCACCCATCCAAGCGAGAAGAGGGGTTTTTCGTTAGCCCCCAGTGCCCCCGGTTCTTCCCAAACAAAGCACACACCTCCCAACAAAGCCGCAGAGCCGCGGCAAACCACTAACAAGTCATCCTCTCCGATTGCAGGGCAGGAAGCCAGGGAGCAAGGAGGAGGGAGTGAAGCCGGGGCAGGGCAGCCCGCGCCGAGACCCCAGCGTGTTCGAAATAAGCCATCTTGGCTGAGAGACTTCGTCTCATCCTAGGGGGGAGGAGTGTTGTGTTCTAATAGTGTAACCTTCTACATGCGATATCAATGTATCTGAACCAATGTAACCTTGCCTATGAGTAACAATGTAACCTTCAGCTGTATCACATAAACCCTGTAATAGGACGCGAGCTAATGACCACCAGCTGGCAGCAGCGAGCGTCCAAGCTCTCTTGGTTCAAACCCATCAAAGACCGCAGCGCGGGAAGTTTCCCGCCGCTACCTACACCTGGACAGGAAGGGCGTGACCGGCCATGACGTCACGCGGACCAGTGGCCAACGGGCTACCGTGGAGCCACATTCAAATACGTTACTACCATATATATAGAGCTGTTCGTCCGCCATTACCTCATGTTCCCTCTGTCCACCATGCAATAAACCTGAGTTAACCCAGCCTTTGGCTGTGCCTTGTGTCTTGACTCTCATACACTAAATTTCCCTAACATTATTGCCTTTCCCCATGAGCCTTGTTTTCTTAAGGTATGTCAAAATTAAAACAGCCTCAGTTTAGCTTCTATACAGCAGGGCTTGTTTTGTGTCCCTGTGTGGCATCGAGAAGGCAAGTTGAAAAAAGAGGTTTACTTACTTCAGCAATGTGATCACTCACAATGGAGATGCAGAGGTGGACGTCAAATGCTGTCTTGGAAAAGCAACAGCTGTCTTCCAGAGAATGAATAATATCTCATGCAAATTTCATAACATTGTTGCATGAAGAAAACTTCAAATGGCAGGTCATATTTGTCTTATGAAGAGAAAACCAGGGTCACTAAGGTGGCAATAAGTTGGACCCCTCCTAATGCCAAACAACAATGAGGGTGCCCTTGAAATACATGGTGAAGAACCTTCACAGCAGATATAAAGACCCTGAAAATTACATATGGGAGGATGCCAAAGTATTCTCCCAAGACCCAAACCATTGGAGATCCCTTGTTGCCTGATAAGCTAAGGATCAAAGTCTAAATAAGTAAATGTTCCCTACCACTAAAATATCTAATCCAGGGATTCTCAACCTCTGTCCTGTGGGCCGGATGTGGCGCACGGCACCATTTCATTTGCCCCACCACCACCACACCAGGAAGTGCCATGTGGTGGAGGAAGGGCAAAATGGCCATCTGACCTCTGAAGCTGTCTGAGGGAGCATGACTCGGCCCCCGGCTTTAAAAGGTTGAGAAATCCTGATCTAATCCTCCCTGCAAAGCCAGCTACAATGTGAGCCTGCTGTTGCATAAGTCCTGGACAGAAGGCTGTAGGATCTAGGGTAGTGGTTCCCAATGTGGGGCAAATTTGACTTTGTGGACTTCACTTCCCAGAAGCCTAAGTCAATTCCCCCAAAACACAGATCAGCTATGTACTGACTTAAGCTTCTATGAATTGAAGTCCAACCCCCCCTTCCCCCCAAAAAGTTGGGAAACACTGACCTAGGGGGAGGGATCCCCCCCCTTTTGTGGGTTGATGGTGAGTGAATCACAGCAGCAGCACAGGGCCTGGGGAAAATCACCAAGTATCATGTCACTGTAAATAATTTTGTTGTTGTTGTTGTTGTTCAGTCGCACAGTCGACTCCGACCCTTTGCGACCCCATGGACCATTTTCCTCCAGGCGCCTCTGTCCTCCACCATCCCCCTTAGCCCTCCCAGCTCTATGCCCATTGTGTCTACTATGCCATCTAGCCATCTCATCCTTGGCCTCCCCCTTCTTCTTTTGCCCTCCACCTTTCCCAACATCAATGCCCTCTCAAGTGAATCCTCCCTTCTCATTTGATGTCCAAAGTACTTTAGCTTCATCTTTACTATTTGACCTTCCAATGAGCAGTCAGGGTTAATTTCTTCTAAGATTGATCTATTTGTTCTCCTCGCTGTCCAGGGGACTCTCAAAACCCTCCTCCAACACCACATTTCAAAGGCATCTATTCTTCTGCGTTCAGCCTTCCTAATTGTCCAGCTCTCGCATCCATACATTACCACTGGGAAAACCATTGCTTTGACTATTCTAATTTTTGTTTGCAATGTGATGTCTCTGCTTTTCACTATGTTCCCCAGGTTTCTCATCGCTTGTCTCCCAAGAATCAGTCGCCTTTTTATTTCATGGCTACAATCCCCATCTGCAGTGATCTTTGATCCTAAGAAAGTGAAATCTGTCACTGCTTCTACTTCTTCCCCGTCTATTTTCCAGGAACTGATGGGGCCTGTTGCCATTATCTTGGTTTTCTTGATATTGAGTCTCAAGCCAGCTTTTGCACTCTCCTCCTTCAGCCCAATCAAGAGATTCTTTAGGTCTTCCTCACTTTCTGCCATTAGGGTGGTATCGTCTGCATATCTCAGATTGTTGATGTTTCTCCCAGCGATTTTAATCCCATATTGTGATTCCTCCATCCCTGCACTGCGCATTATGTGCTCTGTGTATAGGTTGAATAAGCATGGTGACAAAATGCAGCCTTGTCTTACTCCTTTTCCTATTCCAAACCACTCTGTCATTCCGTGTTCTGTCCTAACTGTTGCTTCTTGGTTCATGTACAGATTTCTCAGGAGGCATATGAGGTGCTCTGGTATTCCCATCTCTTTAATTACTTGCCACATCTTGTTGTGGTCCACACAGTCAAATGCCTTGGTGTAGTCAATAAAACAAAAGTAAACTTGTTTCTGGTATTCCTTTGTTTTCTCCATAATCCAGCGTATATTGGCAATGTGGTCTCTAGTCCCCCTGCCTCTTCTGAAACCGGCCTGCACCTCTGGTAATTCTCTCTCCACGTGTTGCTGAAGTCTATCCTTTATTATCTTGAGCATCACCTTGCTGGCATGTGGGATGAGCGCGATTGTTCGATAATTTGAACATTCTTTGGCATTGCCCTTTTTTGGGATTGGGACGTATACTGATCTTTTCCAATCCTGTGGCCACTGTTTTGTTTTCCAAATCTGCTGGCATATTGAATGCAGTAATTTGACGCCGTCATCTTTTAGCGCTTTGAAAAATTCAACTGGGATACCATCATCTCCACTAGCTTTGTTGTTTGCAGTGCTCTTTAGGGCCTTTATGACTTCGCTCTCCAGGATGTCTGGCTCAAGTTCTACTTCTTCCTCATTGTGATTGTCAGGAGTGTTGAGGTCCTTTTTGTAAAGTTCCTCTGTGTACTCTTTCCATCTTTTCTTAATTTCTTCTGCATCAGCTAGCTCCTTTCCGTCTTTGTCCCTTATCATGGTCATTTTTGCTTTAAATGTTCCCTTGATTTCACCGATTTTTTTGAAAAGATCTCTGGTTCTGCCTCTTTTGTTGTTTTCCTCCATTTCTCTGCACTGTTCTTTTAGGTAGTTTTCCTTATCTCTCCTTGCTTTTCTTTGAAATTCTGTGTTCAAATGATTGTAGTTTTTCCTTTCTCCTTTGACTTTGGCGTTCCTTCTTTCCTCTGCTATTTTAAGAGCCTCATCAGACAACCACTTTGCTTTCTTACTCTTCTTTTCTTTTGGTATGGTTTTCTTTGCTGCTTCCTGCATGATGTCCCTCATCTCCGTCCATAATTCTTCTGGTACTCTGTCTACCGAGTCTAAGCCATTAAATCTGTTCATCACCTCCACCGTGTATTCTTTAGGGATGCTGTCTAGGTGATATCTTTCTGGTCTCCGTGTTTTCCCTATTTTCTTTAGTCTAAGCCTGAATTTTGCGATCAGTAGGTTGTGATCTGAGCCGCAGTCTGCTCCAGGTCTTGTTTTTGCTGACTGTATTGAGGTTCTCCATCTTTGGCTGCAGAGTATGTAGTCAATCTGGTTTCGGTGTTGGCCATCTGGTGATGTCCATGTGTAAAGTCGCCTCTTGTGTTGCTGGAAGAGAGTGTTTGCTATGACCAGTGCGTTCTCTTGGCAGAACTCTATCAATCTTTGCCCTGTAAATAATAACCCCATGGAATATGAGTTCTAGCAAGAATGCCAACAATGCTGCAGCTGCTAAACTTATTTATTTAATTTATTTTTGTTTTGTTTTTCATCTATCCAGAGCAGCATGCAACATGATTAAAACCATAAAGCATATTAAAACATATAAAAACCATAGCAATTTAAATAGAGCAAATCAAATAAAATAAAATGTGCATTGCCCATTAAAGTAGCAGAAAGAGATTCAATGAGCACCTTCCTAAATCTTGCCAGTGAAGTTCCACCTTACCACCCTCCTAAATCCCTGCAAAGATGTCATATTCTGCAGGAACTCAAGAACCAACAAACACAAAAGATTTTTTGTGTGACATATCCAAGTTGAACAACTTTAAAACTTCACATTTTTCAAAAAAGCAATCCTGCATGACTTTACCCAAGTGCATTTTGCTGTCTTGTTTTTTTTTAAAGAGGCTTTTCTCATCTTTTGAGTTCTATACTATCTGTGTAACTAGGTTTAACTTGGATTCTGTGGATCCATTTATGTGGGCTCTCCTCCTGCTCATGTCTACAATTGGGTGTTCAAAATATGTTCTGACTCCTTGCTTAATTAATTGCATGCCCCATTTCTGTTTCATCACAAACCCACCTCCTGGCTCTTAGTTTTAGGGTCTTAAATCTCAGGGCATTAGATGCTCCTCACATGGTTACCCTAGCCGGAGGGAGAAGATGCCATGGCCTGGCGTGCAGCTGAGGACCTCGCCGTCACCTCCAGGCCCCCACCAATGACCGGAGGGCAGATAGTCTGTGTTTTGTTTTGGTTGTTTTGTGGGGTTATATTTTATGATTGTTAATGTTCTGTTGTTGTTTTGATTGCCAGCCACCCGCACCCTGAGTCCTACGGTGAGTGGACAGCAATATAAATCTTAATAAATAAATAAATAAACTTCTACCACTAATTTTGGATTATCAACCAGAGCTAGGGAAAGTTACATTTTTGGATGAGAACTTCAAGATTCTACCAGCCACACATTTTGATTATTAAAGAATGATCAAAAACTGAGTATTATGACCCGTAATAAGAAGTAAGCTAGAGACAGAGATAGTCATCCATTCTCCTGATTTTGAGCACCTATGATTTATGAAGCTTTAGGACTGACACACTTATTTCAGGCCCCTGCTGAGGTCATGTAAGTTTTCTTTTCTCCTACCTAGCCATATTAAATCATTTCATCTTCAGCCTTTCACTTCCCCCTCTCTTGTTTCCACCCTACTTAACCTCAGAATTGTTTCAGCTAATATTAAAATTTATGGGAAGTCGCTCTGTAAAGGTAAGGCAGCTGGGATGACTTTAGATGGCCAAACTAATTTGCAGTGCCTCTGGTTAACCTTTCCTCACGGCTGACAAAGGAAATTCAGAAGTATTAGCATCTCAGAAGTGTGCTAAAGGGACAGATCATTTTTCTCTGAGGAATAGGGAATAGGACTGTAGGGAGAGATTCTGCCTCATTATGCCAAATAAAGGGGTCATTTTAGAGGTAGCAGGCTCATGGATGGAAAGGCCATGCTTCTGAATTCTGTTCTTCAACAGTCATAAAACTTACATACCTTGCAAGAATTGGAAAGTAAGGCAAAATGGGGCTCTATAGTCCTCTTGCTTTTGTGCTAGTTCACTACATGGAGAGAGCTGGTAGAAACTGGTGGTTCTGATGGCCCAGGGGCTTACTGAGATTTACTCAAACCTAGGAATGGGGTTTTTGTTGAGTATTCTAGTGCAACCCCAGCATATAGTAACTAGAGAAACAGGAAAGACTAGCCTGACCTAAAAACAGTTATTTTGCATTGTTTGCCTGTAATTGCAATTAGAAAGGTTCTTTCCTGCCTCAAGGATCCCTATTTGCATGTGTTAAGGCCTTTGTTTGCCCTGGCCTTCTCTCCTGTTTTCTGCCTTGGAAGAGGAAAGATGTTCTTTTGAGCTTCTCCATCTTCCAGGCCACATTGGTTGGAAGAAAGACTTGACTTTAATTCTGTCTAAACCCACTTCATCAAGACTCCTGGGCACATGTATCTTCAAACCTCATTTTGTGAATAAATGATATTTTTCTTTCTCTCAAGTATCTAGTCCAAGTGTGTTTATTAGCTGGACTAAAAAAGGAGGAGAACTGGGAGACGTGTATTGAACATAAAATTGCCTAAAACCTGTCCCACTTTGCTGTGCTGCTCCTACAAATAATTTAACGGGTTTTAGATTTTCTTAACTACAGATACCAGTTCTTACTATCTTGCAAGCACCTTACAAACACCTTCTCAATCCAATCCACCTAAGAAAAAGGCTTAAATGAGGTATGCTAGGCCAAACTTTCTATTCCTGTAGCTTTTGCTAGCTGGGAAGTGTCTTTATGAGAAGGAAGCTTTGCCTAGCACCTGCAGTCTGAGCTTTAACTGAGCTGTCCAAAGACCAGTGGGGTTGAGCACAGTAGAATGCTCCTGGGAATAGCAACAACTGCAGGGTATTCATTTTCTTCTGTTTAATGTATACAATTGCTCTTTTTCATTACACTTTGACAGATTACATGGACATGCTTGTAAAAAAGGAATGGATAAGAGAGTTTTACTCCAATTCAGTGTTTATAACGTTGTGTTGTTAGATGCCATCAGTTGTCTCTGCCTTGTGAAAATCCTATGAATGAGAGATCTCCAAAATGTCTTGTCTTCAACAGTCCTACTTAGCTCTCATACACTCAAGCCTGTGGTTTTCTTTAGGGAATAAGTCCAACTTGTATTTGGTCTTCCGGATTTCTTGCTGGCTTCAACATTTCCCAGCATCATTGTTTTCCCCAGACAATCATGCCTTCTCCTTATGTGAAGGCAGGTAGCTTCAGTTTCATCGTGTTTGTCTCCAGAGACACAGTAGTTTATGGATGATTTTCTCTAGGACTTACCTGTTTATCTTTCTGGCCACCATATCAGCAAAGCTCTCCACTAACACCATGTGTGTGTATGTGTGTGTATACATATATACATATACATATATACATATATGGATTATCTTGGTCTCGGTCTCCAGTGCTATTTCCTTATACTTGATGATATTTTCTAATTCCCAAATTGGTGCCCTTTTCAGAGTCAGTGTTCTTCTGATTTCTTGACTGCAGTCTCCATTTGGATGGATGATTGAACCAGGCTATATAAACACTTTCACTATTTCAATTTCTTTACTGTCAGTGTTAAAGTTCTGTAATTCTTCTGTAGACATGAATTTTGTTTTCTGGATACTGTACTCAACTGAAGTCCTGCTTTAGCACCCTCTTTTTTACTTTCACTAAAAGTTGTTTTAAGTCATTGATTAATATATGAGTAACGTGGCATCACAGTTGGTGGCTGAAGTGGTTAAGATGTTGAGCTCGCTGACTGGAAGGTCAGAGTTCAATTCATGGGCACTGCATGACAGGGTTAGCTCCCATCTCTGTCCTAGTTCCTGCCAACTGAGCAGTTCAAAAGCAAGAAATTGCAAGTAGATAAATAGGGACCACTTATCAGTCTTGGGAGAAAACCAAGCCACATAATCCTTTTCTTCTCTTCACAGCAAGATTTCTCTGAATCCTCTGGTTGAGGATGTCTATCTGGCCACCCTGCCCCTGGGTGCGAGTGGCAACTGTCACAGTCATAGATACCCATTTGGTGGACTTCATATGACCATTTGTGCGTGTTTCTTTTTCTATTGAAGCATAACTACTGTTACATTACAAAGGATAAATGCAGAATATACCTGTTTGCTTTCTCTGGCCGCAAGTGAGGGGGTGGACAACTGATATATCATTTTGATATACTAAACCAAATCATTTTCCTGTATGGAATTAAAAATGCTATCTCATTAGCTTTTCAGGGAACAAACTAATGAATAAACAAACAAACAAAAGCCTATAACATCTCTATCTCATAGCGTAATGGTAAAAAAATTTGAACCGAGATTCATTTGAAACTCATCAGAAGCAAAATGAAAGGGAGGCTTGTTTTCAATTAGACAAAGTAAATCATAAAGATTTACATAAAATCCTCATACCAGCTAATTGATATTAGTGTGGAGTTCCAAACACTGCACTGCAAATCTTTTGGACCTATGCACAGGATGGAGATCCTCAGTCCATAAAACAATGATTACTTGCTGTTGAGAGAAGGATGAATGATAAAGATTAAGGTCGCCCTTGCTCGAAAGCCACTTGTATTCGACTCTAGGGTTCAGTGCTCATCTCTGTTTATAGCTGAAGAGCCAGTGCTGTCTGTGTCTGCAGACATTTCCGTGGACATGTGGCAGGCATACCTAGACACTGGAGTGCATGGAACGCTGTTTACCTTCCCACTGAAGTAGTCCCTATTTAAATCCAGTCATATCCCTATTGATCTACTTGCAATTTCTTGCTTTCAAACTGCTAGGTTGGCAGGAGCTGGGACAAAGACGGGAGCTCATTCCGTCTTGCAATACTCGGGAATCGAACTTCTGACCTCATACCTTGTAGTCAGCGTCTTAACCACTTGAGCCACTGCAGCCACTTGTTGAGAGAAGGATGAATGATGACCTTTACCTTTACCTTTACCTTTGAGAGAAGGATAAATGATATGGGTTAACAAAGACTTGCAAGAAATCAAAATAGTGTTTCAAGAATTGACTAAGCTGCTCGGAACAAAAACTGCCCTGCATAATTTTTAGTGTTGCTCATGATCCACTTCTGATGTTCTGGCCTATTCTCCCATAGGGTAAAATTAGGGTTGTCATTCTCCAATGTCTGGGTCCAGCTGGTGCTGTGCAGGTTTGGAAAGGATGGGTGCTTAACCTCTTTAATGATGATGGGATATAGCTTAGAGCAGGAGTAGATGATGTGGATGGAGCCTACAAGTTTTATGTACGCACCACAGCACCCTTGTGGCTGTTCCCCACTCTAATTTTTGACTCTGAAACTTATCTTGTGCTTTTTAGGGACAGCAGAACATCTCAACCTTTCCCCCCTCCATCTATTATTGAGTCAGTGTTTTTTTTTCCTAAGCAAAAAAATGGGACAGAATTCCAAAATGGGCAAGGTGGGATTTAGGCAAAAATGTGGCTTAAACTTCCCCCATGTACCGTATGAAGTATAAGGTTCTATTTTTGAAAGGGTAATATAATGGTCTTAGCCACTGGGGGGCAGAAGGTCAGCAGTTCAATTCCTGAGTATTGCAAGACGGAATGAGCTCCTGTCTTTGTCCCAGTTCCTGCCAACCTAGCAGTTCGAAAGCAAGAAATTGCAAGTAGATAAATAGGGACCACTTCGGTGGGAAGGTAAAAGCACTCCGTGCACTTTAGTGTCTAGTCATGCCTGCCACGGAAATGTCTGCAGAAACAGACAGCACTGGCTCTTCAGCTTTGAAACAGAGATGAGCACTGAACCCCAGAGTCAGATATGACTGGCTTTCAAGCAAGGGAAACCTTTACCTTTAAGGTAAAGGTCACCCTTGCTTGAATGTCAGTCATATCTGAATCTAGGGTATGATGCTCATCTCTGTTTACAGTCAAAGAGCCATGTGGTCTGTGGTCATGTGACAGGCATGGTTAGACACGGGATGGCATGGAACACTATCACCTTTCTCATTGAAGTGGTATCTATTTATCTACTTGCAATTTCTTGCTTTTAAACTGCTACGTTGGCAGGAGCTCGGACAGAGAAGGGAGCTCACTCCGTCATGCATAGAGTTGCCATAATTCTCTCCCACAAAACCGGGGCAGAAGTACACTTGACAAAATTGGGTGGGTGTGTTTCCCCAGGTGGGCCTCCTTTTGAGTAAAGGTGGGGAAAAGCTCCCCCCCCATTTCTTCCCACACCTGTCAAAGAGAGAAGAATTTATCTCAGACTCAAAAGCATCGGCTCCAAAGCTTTGGTGTCTCCAAAGCTGCCAGAAGAAGAGCGAGGGAATGAAGAGGAGAGGATGATGGATGAGGCGGGTGTGTGTGCGTGCATGGGGAGGAAGTTGCTTCCACCCCAAAAGCACGCAGCCCCATGAGGGGGAACCTGGTCCAGTGTCTGCCCCACTTGGCATGCCTTCCCCTGCAAATGGGGCAGGAGCGGCCTCCTAATTGGACTTTTGGAAGGGTTAGGGAATGGCACTAGCTGAAGCGGGCACTGCCTCCTCGCTCCCCTGCGAGCCTTGGTAGAGCAGCGGGGGTGGTGGATGGGTGGGTTAAAGACTAACTGCTATAAGTGAGTCTTTTAGGTGGCACAAGGTTATTTTAATGGTGTGTTATAATAGACAATCAGTAAGTTTTAAAAATCTGGGACTTTAACATGAATTTTATTGAACTGGCCAGGACAATTTTTTGTACCTTGAATCCAGGACAATCCCAGTTTTCCGGGACATATGGCAACCCTAGTCATGCAGCACTCGGGTCTTGAACTGCTAACCTGCCAAACTCCAAGTCATCATTAAGCCACCACAGTCCCTTTTCCACCAGGTACCAGGGAACAAAAGCAGTATGTACCACCTTCAATGGGCCATGGGAGATTTCCCCCAATTCTGCCTTCCTGGAAGTTGTTACTTAGGGGGTTCAGAGGCAGCAAGCATCCATAAACAGGAGTGAGAAAGAATCAACAGCCATTCCAGGTCAACCTCTGAGCAGTCAAGCTAAGTTTCAGGGCGAATGAAAGAGTTGAATCAGAGGTGAAAGTGAGTACTCAGGCTGTAAATCTGGTACATGTCCACTTGTCAGGACCAGGAGAGAACAAACAGGCTCAGGTTACCACCAGTCCAAATTGATAAGCAGGAGTTCAGGCCTGGTGTAATGCCAAAGGAGAGCTAAATTGGAAGGTAATGCAATTACTGCTTCCAGCAGTCTGAGTTTGTTTAGGGTGATTGTACTGATTGCCCTTTGCCTCATGAGTTCAGCTGTCCCTGCTTAGTTATTTACTGCAGACATTTGGCATTGACCTACTCCCCTTCATTGATTTTCTCTCTTTTGACATTCAGAGTTACTAGTGCTTTAGAATTGGGAATTTTTTCATCTCTTAAGCTACCAGCATCTCTTAAAGAGTCTGGGTGCTCCATAGCAGGCTCAGGAGTTGTCACTCGTGATTCTGCAAGAGAACTGCCAACGGAAGCTTTGAGCTCTTCTTCAACTCTGGCTTCTTTATGCTGGAGCAGGTCATCCCTGCCTTCCTCCTCTTAGTCAATCAGGGTATGATACCCACTTCTGGCTTTGAGATGCAGTATGCAAATGAATAAGACACCATTTTTAGTCACCAATACTTTTAGATTGCAGTGGCTTAGTGGTTAAGATGCTGAACTTCACGACTGGAAGGTCAGCAATTCAAGAGCCGGATGCTGCACGACGAAGCCAGCTTCCATCTCTGTCGCAGCTCCTGCCAACCTAGCAAGAAATTGCAAGTGGATAAACATGTACCACTTCAGTGAGAAGGTAAACAGTGTTCCGTGCACTCCAGTGTCTAGTCATGCTAGCCACATGTCCACAGAAATGTCTGCAGACACAGAGAGTGCTGGCTCTTTGGCTATAAACAGAGATAAATACTGAACCCTAGAGTGGATACAACTGGCAAGAGTGAGCTTTACCTTTACCTTACTTTTAGATTAAAATATATGTATACACAGACCTTGTTTGAATATCATGACAATTAAAGAGAATTTCACTTTGTTGAGAAGAAGCCAATATGCTAGTGCATATTGGATAATCTGTGGTTGAACAAACCATGGGCATGATCCTGTCTGCTAAATATGGAACATAACCAGTGATGCACTGTGGAAATTTTTACTGCCCACTCGATGGGTGTGGCTCTCTGTGGGTGTGGCTATATGTGGGCATGGCCTCAACCCCCTGCCCCCCCCCAGAAACCTACCTTGCTCTCTTTCTTCACAGAGATGAGGAGGAGGACAGAGGAGTCCCAGAGAAGTGTCTCTGCTGGGAGGTGAGCGGGGCGAGTTGGTGGGCTGGCACTGGCTGGGCTCCCCTTCCCTTCCCAGCGCCGCCAGAAACACTTCTTTGCCAGCAGCGCAGCTGGGAGGTGAGTGGGTTGGGTTGGGTTGGTGGCCTGGCGCTGGCTGGCCTCCCCCTCCCAGTGCCACCAGAAACACATCCCATTTGCCTCACCCAGGGCCGAAGGCGCAAGGGAAGTGCGTAGATGAAAGCGTGCCTTTGGCCCTGGGCGAGGCAAATGGGATGCGTTTCTGGTGGCACTGGGAGGGGGAGGCTGAGAGGTGGGTGTGGCTGGCCAAGTGGGTGTGGCCTGGAATTTCTACTACCAGTTCACTAGAACCAGTGAGAACTGGCCACAGTACCACACTGAACATAACAACTTGTGGTCACAACTGCAATCTCTCTGGTTTCCAGTTGGGTAAGTGAGAGATTGCCTGTTTAAAACAACATGACTTCTGCACACACAAGGGGACAGACAGACAGATGGATGGACGGATGCATGGATAGATACTGTAGATAACCACAACACTCTTTTCAAGATTTCATACATTTGTCAGATTAAAAGTCATCTTCAGAAATAAGTGCACACCGAAAACTATGAACACAGTTTTAAACATAAATAAATAGGGGCTTCAATGGCTCAGTGGTCAAGAAGCTCACCTTGTTAGCTGGAAGACCAGCAAGCCAGCAGTTCGAGACCCGGGTACTACATGACAGTTTGAGCACCCATCTCCGTCCCAGCTCCTGCGAACCTAGCAGTTTGAAAGCAAGAAATTGCTAGTAGATAAATAGGGACCATTTTGGTGGAAAAATATCTTGGGGACATGACAGGAGCCTCATTCGGGCATTCCCTGAGCAGAGTTCCTCCAGCAAAAATCTTTTCAACCCAGAATAATTTAAGAACATAAGAACATAAGAACAGCCTTGCTGGAACAGGCCACAGCCCATCCAGTCCAGCATTCTGTCTCACACAGTGGCTCACCATTTCCTTCAGGGTATTCCCAAGCAGATGCCTTCACCTGCTTAGGATTCCCTGGAAATGATATTGAGAGATATCCTGCCTATCTCTCCAACCCGGAGGTTGTCCTTAAGTATCCATAATTATAGCCATTGATACTCTTGTCCTCCATGAACTTGTCTAATCCTTTCTTTCCTCTGGCAGGGAGTTCCATAGACCAGTAATCCTCTGGGTGAAAAAGTACTTTCTCTTATTTGTTTGAGAACTAGTACCCAAAAGTTTCATGGAGTGTCCCCTAGTTCTAGTGTTATGCGATAGGGAAAACAGTTTTTCCTTATCTACTTTGTCCACACCGTGCATGATTTTATAAACTTCAATCAGGTCACCTCTTAGACGTCGTCGTTCAAGAGTGAAGAGGCCCAACCGTTGCAGCCTCAGATGGTAAGGAAGGTGTTCCAGTCCCCTAATCATTCTGGTTGCCCACCTCTGCACTTTTTCCAGCTCCATAATATCCTTCTGGAGGTATGGCGACCAGAACTGTACACAGTATTCCAGATGGGGCCTCACCATAGATTTGTAAAGAGGCAAAATGACACTTGCTGACTTATTTTCTATACCCTTCCTAATGATCCCTAGCATTGAGTTTGCTTTTTTCACTGCTGAGGCACACTGGGTTGACACCTTCATTGAGTTGTCCACCAGGACACCAAGGTCCCTTTCCTGGTTTGTCGCAGAGAGTTCAGACCCCATCAGTTTATAAATGTAATTGGGGTTCTTTGCCCCAACATGCATCACTCTGCACTTACTAATGTTGAAACTCATTTGCCACTGTTTTGCCCACTCCCCCAGTGTCGAGAGATCCCTCTGGAGCTCCTCACAATCTCTCACAGTTTTCACTACCCTGTATAATTTAGTGTCGTCAGCAAATTTGGCTACCTTGCTTTTTACTCCTACCTCTAGATCATTTATGAAGAGGTTGAAAAGCAGGGGTCCCAGTACTGAACCTTGGGGGACCCCACTCTTTACTTCCCTCCACTTGGAGAAGTGTCCATTTACTGCTACCCTCTGTTTCCTGTCCCTTAGCCAGTTGCTGATCCAGGACAAGACCTGTCCCTTTATTCCATGACTGGTAAGTTTATTCAAGAGCCTTTGGTGTGGGACCTTGTCAAAAGCCTTCTGAAAGTCCAGATAAACAATGTCAACTGGATCCCCCTTATCCACATGCTTGTTGACACTCTCAAAAAATTCCAACAGATTAGTGAGGCATGATTTGCCCTTGCAAAAGCCATGTTGGCTCTCCTTTAGCAGCGCCTTCTCTTCTATGTGCCTATTAATTCTATCTTTTAGGATGGTTTCCATCACTTTACCTGGGACACATGTCAAACTGACAGGTCGGTAATTTCCTGGATCACTCCTGGATCCTTTTTTGAAAATTGGTGTTACATTCGCTACCTTCCAGTCATCAGGCACAAAGCCTGATTTGAGGGAAAGATTATATATTTTGGCTAGGAGATCAGCAATCTCATCTTTAAGTTCCCTGAGAACTCGTGGATGGATTCCATCTGGTCCTGGTGATTTGTTAGTGTTTAGTTTAACAAGACATGCAAGGACCTCCTCCCTGGTTATTTCTATCTGGCTTAATTCTTCGGTTTCCCTCCCTACGAAGATAGGCTCTCTTTTGGGCATGTGGCCTCTGTCTTCTTCAGTGAATACTGAAGCAAAGAATTCATTGAGTCTCTCTGCAATCTCTGTTTCCTCTTTAATAACCCCTTGCCTTCCATTGTCATCTAATGGTCCAATGGCCTTCCTAGTTGGGTTCTTACTTCTAATGTACTTAAAGAAGTCTTTGTTATTTCTCTGAGTATTTTTAGCTATACGCTCCTTAAAGTCTTGCTTTGCTTTCCTGATTGTTGCCTTGCATTTGTTCTGCCAGAATTTATGTTTCTGCCTGCTGTCCTCATTCGGACAAGCCTTCCATCTTCTAAATGAGCTTTTCTTGCTCTTGATCGCTTCCCGAACGGCTCCTGTAAGCCACATTGGAGTCCTCTTGGACCTGGCAGTGCCCTTTTTCCTTTTGGGTATGCATTCCAATTGGGCCTCTGTTATTGTTTTTGTAAACAGCCTCCATGCCTCTTGGAGTGTTTGGACTCTCTCAATTTTCCCTTTCAGTTTCTTTTTTACTAGTTTCCTCAACTTTGGGAAATTTCCTTTTTGAAAATTTAAGGTCTCTGTGTTAGATTTTATCAGTGACTTGTGGTCTATGATCAAGTTAAACATAATTGAGTTGTGGTCACTGTTCCCTATTGGATCAGTCACATTAACATCTTGCACCAGATCCTGAGTATTACTCAGAATCAAGTCAAGGATTCTTGTACCTCTAGTTGGGTCTTCAACCATCTGTCCCAGGGAACAATCATTTAGCATATCTAGGAACTTTATCTCTTTATCATGTGCTGATCAACAGTTCACCCAGTCTATGTGAGGGTAATTGAAGTCCCCCATTATAACCAGGCTTCCCTTCTTGGATGCCTCCTTTACAACATTCTCCAACAGCCAGTCTACCTCAAGAGTTTGGGTCGGAGGCCGATAGTATATGCCTACTGTTAGACCATCCTTGTGGCCTGGTACTCTTACCCACAGAGCTCCTAATGGTGACTGCAAATCACCTAGATATTCCAATTCATACGATTTTATCACTTCTTTGACATACAAGGCTACACCACCTCCCGTTTGCCCCTTCCTATCCTTCCTGTACAGTTTGTAGCCTGGGATAACTGTATCCCATTGGTTATCATCCGTCCACCAGGTTTCAGTGATACCAATAATATCAATATTCTTATCTATTGCTAAGTATTCCAGCTCCCCTATTTTGTTCCATGAAATTATTATTAATATAAATAACTAAATGAATACAGTTTAAGAAAAAGTCACACAATCATTCTTTGGTCAATGGATGAAAATATGTAAACTAGGTAATTGTGCAAATTAAGGTATATGTTATATACAATATACAAATAAATGCTTTAGTTAAAATGAGTAAGTAAATGCATGTACTTGGTAAAAGGCATCTAGAAATGTTCATAGCAGAGGAAAATTTCCCTCCCCTGTGTGCACAAATGTCAATGCAGTAATGAAAACCAAATGGTGCAATCAGATGGCAATTTATCTAGCATTTTAGACCACTTTTTGATACAGTCAAAATGGATCTATTTTCCAGTGACTTCATGATATACAGGTAATTGCTTACCAGCCCGACCTTTTTTCAATGGCAATCTCTACTTCTTTTTAATCACTGGCAGGGGCTACACAGTTTTCTTTACATTCCCTTCTGTGGTTCTCGAGGGAAAGCTCCAAAGGACACCAATGTCAGAAAGGCAATGTCCCTGTGATACTGGAGAAATTAAAACCATAGAACACATTTTCTGCAGGTGCCCTTTTTTATAGAGATGTCCGGAACAAGTTCATATCTCCATTGCTCTGCAGGTATCCTGGACAGACAAACAGTACATACACCCACTGACTGCTACCTGATGAAAGACCCACTTTCACCCACAACACTGCCAGATTCTTTGCTGCAGTGTGTAAAATCAGAAGAACAATCCTGGCCGGTCCTACAGCAAACTAAACTACTAGTGCTACACCATAGGCTTATCAGAGAAGAAACAAAGCAAAACAAAACAAAAACATTGCAGCACTTTGAAGACTAAATGTTATATTTTAATGTTAGCTTTCATGGATCAAGTCCACTTGATCCATGAAAACTAACATTAAAATATAACAGTTAGTCTTCAAAGTGCTACAATGTTTTTGTTTTGTTATTCTCTGATATGCTTGAAACTTATACTAACATGGCTACTATTCAAAAAATTCATCATAGGCTTGGTAATTCAGTAATACCTCGGATAACGAATGCATCAGATAACGCTAAAATCGGATAATGTCGGATAATTTGAGGAACACTTTTGCACTACACAACATTAAGATAATGTGTGATGCAAATGTTTTTCTCAAACTCCTCGACGTTGATCTCTGCCCCAAAGCCCACAGGGCTGGAGACCAGCCCTGCCGGCTTTTGGGACAGAGATCTCTGGAGGCCCCCTTGCTGGGCCAAGAGCCAAGTGTCAGACTGCCAGTTTCCTTGGGGTGAGAGAGCACGTGACCACTGCCCCCCCAAGGAAACAGGCGGTCTGAGTGTTGGGCCGCCGGTTTCCTTGGGGTGAGAGCCCGTGCGCGTGCTCTCCCCCAAGGAAATGGGCAGTTTGAGCATCGGGGACTTTTTGATTGCAGCAAAGGCTCTGGACTTTGCAGAATGGTGGGGACCGATGGGATCGCTTTCCCAAAGCCATCCGGAGGCAGCAGGGGTGGCGGACATGTCGGACACAGTGGCACAAACGGCCACAAAGATGTTGTAAAAAGTGTTCTTGTGGCTGTTTGTGCTGCTGTGTCCGGCGTGTCCGCCACCCCCTCCACCTCCGGAAGCTGGCTTTCTTTAACATTGTGAGATAAATGTATTGCATAACTCAAAAGGCGAGAGGTCATCGGGCAAGCTACCACCACCGCCGAGTGTCCTGGCCCCGGTGGGGGCGAAGAGGCCACTCCACTGTCCACCCCACCTGGCCGGCGTTTTTGGGGCCCATCCTCCCCCTCGCCCTCGGACTCAAAAGGTGAGGGGGTGTCGGGTGAGCTACCACTGCCACCGAGCGTCCTGGCCCCGGTGGGGGTGAAGAGGCCACTCCACCACCCACCCCACCTGGCCGGCATTTTTGGGCCCCGCCCTCCCCCTCGGACTCAAAAGGCGAGGGGGCATCGGGCAAGCTACCACCACTGCTGAGCATCCTGGCCCCAGTGGGGGGGAAGAGGCCACTCCACCGCCCACCCCACCAGGCCGGCGTTTTTGGGCCCCGCCCTCCCCCTCGCCCTCGGACTCAAAAGGCGAGGGGGCGTCAGGCAAGCTACCACTGCCACCAAGCGTCCTGGCCCCGGTGGGGGTGAAGAGGCCACTTCACTGTGCCAGCGTTTTTGGGCCCCGCCCTCCCACTCGCCCTCGGACTCAAAAGGCGAGGGGGTGTCGGGTGAGCTACCACTGCCGCTGAGCGTCCTGGCCCCCGGTGGGGGTGAAGAGGCCACTCCACCGCCCACCCCACCTGGCCTGCATTTTTGGGCCCCGCCCTCCCCCTCCCCCTGCTCAGACTCAAAAATACTCTAAAGGGGGGGATTTTGTGGGTAGTATTGGATATTTCTTGTGGTTTTTTGTTGTTAATGGGTTAATTATTTTGATGTGATATTTTGTTTTCAAATTTGACCTTTCGAATTGTACTGCACAGCTTTTTGAATTGTACTGTGTTATATTGTATTGATTAATTTATGTTTATTATTGACTATTGATTATTGTATTGAATTTACTTTTTATGCTTCTTTATTATTGTATTGTATGATATCTACATGTTGTAATGGCCGCCTTGAGTCGGCTTCGGCTGAGAAAGTGCAGGATATAAATTTATTATTATTATTATTATTATTATTATTATTATTATTATTATTATTATTATTATTATTATTATTATTATTATTATTATTATTATTATAACGTTAAAAATTGGATAACGCTAAGACTCGTGGAACCACGTTTTAGCGTTATCCGTGGTATTACTGTAGTTGTAACATTATTGATCTTATGTACTAATTTTACAGCATGTTAACTCTGAGCAGAAACGTTCCTTTATTTTTTTTTAAAGTATCTGCATTTTAACTTCTGTCTCGACATATTTTAATTGCCCTTATTTTAACCTCTGTTCCTTTTGCTGTACTATGCTGGTCTTTGGCCGTAATAAAGAATGAATGGTTGGTTGGTGTTCTTTTCTGTAGATATAATTCCTGTGTTTAAATTCTGCTTCAGGCGTGTACGATCGCTGGTATTGAAGGAAGGTTGCATTGGTGAGTGTTCTGTGTTGCCTGCTGTGTGAAGCCAGTGTGGTAGTACCCCCCTTCACAGTGAATTTTTCAAAACCGAGCATTCCCCTACTCCCTTGTGGAATGGGAGACAGGAGAGGTTGAAGAAGGAGAAGCAAGAGGAGGTGGAGGGAGAGGGGGATTTTCCTGTTTCTTCTTAGAATCCAGCCCTGGTGATGCAGTGGTTGAACTGCTGTACTGTAACCAAACTCCTGCCAACCTTGCAGTTCGAAAGCAAGAAATTGTAAGTAGATAAATAGGGACCACTTTGGTGGGAAGGTAACAGCATTCCATGCACTCTGGTGTCTAGTCATGCCTGCCACATGACCATGGAAATGTCTGCAGAAACAGACAGCGCTGGCTCTTCGGCTTTGAAACAGAGATGAACACTGAACCCCAGAGTCGGATATGACTGGCTTTCAAGCAAGGGAAACCTTTACCTTTAAGGTAAAGGTAAAGGTAAAGGTCACCCTTGCTTGAATGTCAGTCATATCTGAATCTAGGGTATGATGCTCATCTCTGTTTACAGTCAAAGAGCCATGTGGTCTGTGGTCATGTGACAGGCATGATTAGACACTGGTTTTCGAGCAAGGGAAACCTTTACCTTTACTGCAACCAAAAGGTTGTGAGTTTGATCCTGGCCAGGGATCAAGGTTGACTCAGGCTTCCATCCTTCTGAGGTTGGTAAAATGAGTACCCAGCATGTTGGGGCAAAATGCTAATTAACTTTTGAACTGCCCAGAGAGTGCACTAAGCACTATGGGGTGGTATAAAAGTGTGATTGCTTTGCTATGTAAATTCGGTTGCAAGCCAATGCAAGTGGCATGACTCTTCCTAATCATTTTTATTAAAATAATAATAATGGTCCCTTCTTCTATAGAGGGAAGGACAGGAGAGGAGGGGAGGCATGGAAGCATGAAGAGTGGAAAGGCCTACGGAGGATTGCTTTGAGGTGTGGTTTCTTGTCCTGAAACCACCTGTTGCCTGTGAGTGAATGCAATGATCACTCTGAATTACATATTGGACCTTGAAGTGACCTTTTTTAGCCTTGTGCAGCCCAGGGTAACACGAGTGTCTAGTCACAGCCAAAGACTCACAACGCAATGCAATACAAAAGAAATATTGCAAGAGAATGAAGATGGGATTTGTAAAAATGCAACTAAGATATGTTTATGTTTAATTTGCATCTCTCCCTCTTGAATGCACACATGTAATAAGGAGGTATGAGAGTGTCAGGGAAGGTAAAAGCAATGTCATCAAAATGGTTGCTGTTACAGATCTACACCCCTAGCAGAGTCACCCATGATGCATTGGTCCGACCTGAGGCATCAGACTAAGACATATCCATTATCTTCAGAAAATGGGTGTGATGGAAAAAATGGCAGCTTGTGTTTTTCTTAATATAGTCATATACATTTCTGTGTGCTGTTCACCAAGGAGGGGTGGCTGTGACGGATTCTGGGTGTACTGGGCAGAGAAGGAGTGGTAGACTAAACATTCTACCCTTGTGCTGTGGAGAAATGAAACTTAAGTCTGGATGGTCACTGAATATTGTGGATAGAGATTGGCTGGGATCTTTCAGAGGAAGGGTCAGAGGTTCGAATTGGATACAGATATAAAATTGATCTCCCCAATAAAACTGTGTGATAGGTCAAGTTAAAACTGAAGCTTCTCGGGCGGTGGAAGTGGCCCCCACCTTCCTTGCTGGGCTCCAGCTGCCCATGGAAGGATAAAGGCGGTCAGAGCGCTCCCACCTGCACCTCCGAGCCTTGTTACCGCCAGAGGACCGGCTCCAGCTAAAGCTTCTCAGGCGGTGGAAGCGGCTCCCACTTTCCTTGCTGGGCTCCACCTGCCCAGGGAAGGATAAAGGCAGTCAGAACGCTCCCGCCCACACCTCCGAGCCTCGTCACCACCGGAGGAATGGGAAGACTGCCAGTGCCATCTGCACCACTGCCGCAGGTGTTCTGGGAACCAGCCCCTCCCTGGCCAGGGGGACTCCGCCGCTCCTTTCCGCAGGTCATGCCATCTGCTGCGGATGAAGAACAGCTGTGGTCACCGCCGCCACCCTCTGGGCTATGTTTCTCCGGAGGGTTTTTAAAAGATGTGTTGGCTGTGGGACGGAGGACTCTGCCACCTTTCTCCGCAGTACATTGGGCTTCCTCCCTCTGCTATCCCTGGCTATAAGGGAGATGAGGAGCATGGATTTGGCCTTTGTGAGAGCGAGGAGGCCCGCTGGCATTAGTGCCAGGTCTCGTAACATCTGCCGATGCTCTCAGGCCCCGCCTCCCCCTTTTTTGGTAGGAAGGGCTTGTGTTGTGATATATATTATGTGTTTCTAATATGCTATTGTTGTTATTGCCATTATGTTTTTGTATTTTGTATAGTATGAATTTATATTTTGTATATATTGTATTTCTCACTATGTAAACCACTTTGAGTTCCCTTAGGGGTAGGAAAATGGTATATAATAATAATAATAATAATAATAATAATAATAATAATAATAATAATAATAATAATAATAATAATAATAATAATAATAATAATAATAATAATAATAATAATAATAATAATAATAATAATAATAATAATAATAATTTAAATTGCCCAGGTTATTTTTATGGCTGAGGGATGGCAATGCTCTCTGAGGACACAATTAAGCACTGATCAGTATACCAGATCTCAGCATACAGCAACTGGTCATGAATTGTTAAAAACCATTGATCATAATAGGTCTTCACCCTGAGTGAACTGTTGACACATGGAAGACTGTACTATAATTAGGATTTTAGGGAGAGTCACCTTGACAAATTTTCACGAGCTCTGAACTGACGGAGGTATTGCACTCCCCCTCAATTAAAACCTCTTTGACCAGTAAAGTAACTTTCTGTACTACATGGTCCAAACTCTCCCAAGACGAAAGGCCTTGCTGGTTGCAGGATTTAGAGAATTGTGATTCCAGAAGTCCAACTTCTTCAAATTCTGGGACAGGAGAGCAATATTTCTCTGTTCCGTGCTTTCTCTGTTGATCAGCAACTCATGTGAAATATTGTAATCCAGCCAGCTAGAATGGTAAAAACAAAAAAGCACCTGTGGAAAATGCACAGAGTGGCCCTGGACTCATTCAGTTTTCTCCTAAACAATACAAGTTGTGCTTAAATGAGTGTTGTTTATTGTAATTTATGGAAATCTTTCAGAGATATTCCACTTGCAAATTGAAAAGCGTGGAATTGTATTCAGGGAAGAGTACTTAATTGTATGGCATCAAAGTGGCTTGCTTCAGAACCATTTTCTGTATGTTCTAAATTAACACCTGTTGAGGCAAAGACTAGATTGAAAGACCCAGTACTTTGCTCCAGGAAGGCATTTTGCAACATTAGAAAAGCAAGTCCAAATCAGCTGAGAAGATATATGTTTATTCACATTCTGCATTTTAATGCAGTAATTGCTATTACATGGATAAGTGTCTATGCATAGTACAGAAATGGTTCATATTCAGGAAATACGATATACACAGTGCCTGAAACTAAAACTAAAGGCAAATGCGTACATTAATCTTAAAAGCTAAAAGAGGATGTTTTCCATTAACTGGACAGGGTTCAAATTATGGCTGCTGAGCTGAATATTTTTGGAGGCTTTAATTTTTTTTACATTGAAATGAGTATTTTGAATAAGATATTCGTTTCTTATTGTAATAACAGTTTTAAAAAAATCCTAGTTATTCTCCGAGAATCTTTGTGAGAACTAACAGCAATGAATTAAAAGCACAAGCTAAAATACGAAAGAGAATATTTTGAGAAGAATCAGCTTTATAACTATAACTTTTAAACTTTTGAATTTATGTCAGATTTTAGAGATATAAGCAGCCCTATCTGTATAAATCTGTGTTGTTCTATTCTTTTTAATTCAGATTGAAAGAGGTGCCGTTCCATTACCTAGCCCAAATGTAGCACCAATTTTAAGAACTGGTTTTATTCTATTTTATTTCAACTCAAGTAGATACGTTTCTGAAGGGACTGCAGTGGCTCGAGTGGTTAAGATGCTGACTGGAAGGCAGGAGGTCAGCAGTTCGATTCCCGAGTACTGCAAGACAGAATGAGCTCTCGTCTTTGTCCCAGCTCCTGCCAAACTAGCAGTTCAAAAGCAAGAAATTCCAAGTAGATAAATAGGAACCACTGTGGTGGGAAGGTAAACAGCATCCCGGTGTCTAGTCATGCCTGCCACATGGCCATGGAAACGTCTGCAGAAGCAGACAGCGCTGGCTCTTCGGCTTTGAAACAGAGATGATCACTGAACCCTAGAGTCAGATATGACTAGCTTTCGAGCATGGAGAACCTTTACCTTTACTAGATACATTTCTGGTGGTACATTTTGATTGTATCTCGTGTACTTAAACCCTTTCTACCAAACTGGTCAATGACCGAAATAATGTGATTTCATTTGATGTAATCACTGAAATTCAATTCATACAGAAAACCTTTCCCGACTATGGAAAGGGAGATACAAAACCAGCCAAAGTGAAAAATGAAACCCAGATTTCACCAACTAGCAATGGAGTCCAAAATAGTGAAGGACCAGTGGCATAGATGATGAAACCTGGTGAACGTTTTCTGAATCCAAACATAGACATATTGGGAACTACTTAAGCCTATAGTTACATGCAAGGACATAAGAAGAACAGAAGAAGATCCTCATCATGGCCTTTAGGCCCGGGATGCCCAAACTTTTTCCGACAGGGGCCTGACCATGCCCCCTCAGACAGCAGAGAGCGCCTGTCACATGGTTTCTCCCAGTGGTGGTGGCAGCGCATGAATTTATTGTGTGTTTTCAGGCATTTATGCTGCCTGTGCTGCTTCCCATGGCTGCAGGAGCGAGAGCGGCACATTTCTGGAATTTTTTTGCTGCGTTTTCACAGCATTTTGGTGTGTTTTTGGCCTGATTTTGTGACTTCCGGTTGTGGCAGGTCACCTCCGGTGTTAGCGGCAGTCCAGCCCATGGGTCGGCCCCGGCCCACAGGCCATAGTTTGGGCACCCCTACTTTAGGCTGTCATTGTGGTTGTGTCCCTGGGGTGGACATACCTGTCAAGTTTCGGGAAATTTCTGTCAAATAAGGGAAATTTCCCGGCCAAAATGGGAAACTAGACAGCTATGCTTATCCTGTGCTGGCCTCCAGTCTAACTCCAGTGTAATTGCAGTCTATCTAATACAGGATGACGGCAGGAAAGATTGTAAAATACGGGGGGGTTGACAGAAATTTCCCGAAATTTGAGAGGTATGGGTGGAGGTGGTATCAATCTGACACCCTTCCTCACCTTACCCACTCTCTTCCTCCACCCAATTCTTTGACTTTTTCTTTTACCTGGCAGAGAAGTGCTACTGGTAAGCATTTCTCTCCCAGAGCTCCGAGATCAGCCCGTAAAAGAGGATTCTAGCAGCAGAACAGCAATTCTGCTAGCTAATGGGAATTGTGCCTAATCCTGACCTCAAATCATTAATCCCTCTTTGATTTAGGATTTCACGGTTTGAATGTCATCTGCCATCTATTTGAAGGCCAGAGGTAGAATTTTAGGATGTAGCTTATATGCAGCTCTTTTGTCAAAGTGACAAGTGCCTGCTGCATAAGTAGACAAATACAGGTCTCTCACCGCCTCCCCCCGCTGGAGAATGTGCCGCCAGGCCGCAGCCGCCACCGCCGCCACCGCCGTTGCAGCCAAAGACCAACACCTGTGGCAGGGACTCTCGTCCATAAGAGGCGGGAGCCCCCGCAACGGCTACTGCTGGTCTCCCACCACCTCCCCTCCCGCTGGAGAAGAATGCACCACTGGGCCGCTGCCACCACTGTTGCAACCAACAAACAACACCTGTGGCAGGGACTTTCATCCATAAGAGGCAGGAGCCACTGCAACGGCCGCTGTCAGTCTCCCACCACCTGGCCCCACCCACTGGAGGAGAATGCGCCGTGTGTGGCCACTGGAGTGTCTCCAGTTGTCACCCTCTCGGCTTCTCATTTGGCTGGGTCATCCATGGGAGGTGAGGGCATGGGTGGTGTCGGGGTTTGTCGACACCGATGCCGTGCCAGTTGATACACCTTTAAACATCAAGGACATCAGGTCAACATGGGGCTATGTTGGGGCTTGCTTTTTTCTTGTTTCTCTTCAGATGTTAGTGTGGACTTTAAGTCAAGGAGCTCTGACACGACATTGAGCCTGAGGGTTTTCGTTGAACTATTATATTATTGATGTATTATAGATTTATTATTATGTATTTTTGTGCTGAATTTTTTGTATTGATATTTGATGGACTGTAATTTTTTTTTGACTCTATGCTCTGTATTTGTACTGATTAATTTATGTTGTATGCCACCTCGAGTCACACGTTGTGTTGAGTGAGGCGGGGTAAAAATCTAACAAATAAATAAAAATAAATAAACTTCTATTTCTTCATGTAGTAAATTGCAGTAGAGATGTCCCACTGAATCACTGAGGGTTTGACAAATCACCTCCATAAATTCCATTTTTAATGGGCCTCCTCTAATTGAAAGATATTTTAGCATAGTAGGTCATAATTAGAAAAGGCCTATTTGAATACATGGAATGCACATATTCATTAAAGCCCTATTGATTCAATGGGCCTACTCAAGTGAAATTTACAGTACTTAACAACAGGATTCGGGCCCTAGTGTATAAGCCTATTCATTGTACTGCAGAAATCTCAACAACCACAGAAATCCTGCTGTTTGCCATTGTGAGTTTCACATGTAACAACCAGCATCTGACTGTCAATGGACACTCATATGAGGGAAATCATGTGAGTCTTTGTAGCAAATTACAACACATTGATGAGATGTTAGTTACTTGCTTAGTCATGTGTACAACTGCATGACTTGGTTCATACCCAAAAATGTAGCCAGGATACAGTTAGTTATACCTATTGGTATAACTGCACCAGTATATATTTTGCAGCAAACTGCAGCAATTTGAGAAGTTGGTATAGGCACAATTTTCCTGAATTCCGCACCTGTGACAAAGAGGTACTCAGATGGGCAATAAGTAGGAAAGTGGCACAAGGGGAACATTGATGATGTACATTGACTGCGTCTACAATGTGTTAAAATAGCTAAATGGGAATTGCTTTTGGTCACATGTGACAATGAATATGAAAGAAAGAAAGTAGGTTTTGCTCAAGGCTGGGGGGGAGGGGATCTTAAATTCATATCATGTGAAATCTTCACATGCTCAGTGGTTTGGGGGTTTATCTGTAACACTGGCTCAGAGCAATCAACCTGCTTTGCATCTTGGAAAATCCATGAACTAGGCTGTCAAATCGCCTACTTATTTTGACACTTGGTTATGTATACAGCATCTTCCACTGTTCTTCATCTGACTGTCAATGGACACTCACATAGGCTTCAGTGCCTATGTTTTTTGTCTGCACGTGGAAGGAAAGCAAAGGGTGGCGATATCACCACCGAATCAGAAGCACAAATGTGCCAGTCAAACAGCAGTTGTGATGATTAGACTGTCTGGTCACATGAAATATATTCCCAGACCTCCTTTCCCCCTTCATCCATGGCTGCATTTTGCAATGTTCTGAAAGACTCAGTTTGAACACTGTTGTAACTGATGTAAGACAAGGGTTGTGAAAGCACGCATGGAATAAGAGGCTGGTGGTGCCTTCCTGGAACAGAAAATAAGTAAATAGTATTCTGATTATAAATGGAGAAAATAAAATTATTTTAAAGTTAGTGTGAATACAGAAGTGATTTTAAAGACACAGAATAAATTGATAGGACTCTCATGGAATTTAGCTAAAATATATTCTTGTTTGAACTCTGCATGGAAAAACAAAACAATGCAATTATGAATTTTGCAAAGTGGCTAGTTTTTCTTGTGTTATAATGTGATATCAATTCACATGTGATATATGGTGACCTCTAAAGGAGGTCTGTAATGAATTGAAATGGAGGCTTTGCTTTTGAAAGTCTAAAATGGATACTGTTGTTCCCTTTCCGTCCTAAGATAGTAGTGAATTCCTGAGAAGCTAGGGGCTTGGAGTTTGGATTCCTTTCCCTTGAAGATAGTCATAACAATCCGGGACCATGGGAACGGAAGGGAATGTTTGATAAGAGAGAGAAAGAGGTGGAAGGCTGAAATATGGTTTTAGTTATCTTAGAATGTTAGAAGAAGCAACACCATTGTTAAGCATGCTCAGAGCAGGAGGAGAAAGAAATCTACCTATGCTTGCTTGTAAGTAGAAAAGTAGAAGAATGTAATCCTGATTGTGTTAGCTGGCCTAGCCAGAAATTAAGACAATATAGATAGTTATACCTTTCTTGCTTTGACTATGGGAAAGGGGGAAAAGTAAAAATGTTCCTTTTTATTTTTGTATTTTTGTGTATGATCCTGAGCTTTAGTCTATTTTTCCTTCATATAATAAAGCTTACTTTTAACAGAAGATGTTTGTACTTTTTATATAGAGCATAAGCTGGTGGGATAATTCCAGCTCCTTTATTGGCAACACAATATATTGCTCCTTAATCTACACAGTGCTAATTCCTACCTGATCTGGTTGGTTTGTAAGCATAAACAGCCATTGATTGAAACCTATCATAGAATTCTCTAGCCTGGAGCAGAACCTCATGTATTCTGAAGCAGCAAAAGGTCTTATGCTGACTTCCCGAATGGGTGTATGTCTCTGACAGGTGTAACAAGTCCTATGGTAGTTGGGATAATGGGCTTTGTTATCCTTACAAGGTCTTGCAAACTTCTAGACACTAGCAGTGGGCCATTGACTATATATATGTGCCTGTAGATCCTCTGTGGGGAAAGGGCCCCCTAAAGATCTACTGGTTTGGACATAAGAGCCGTTTTCCTCCTCTACTCATTGTCACCAGTCTTGCCTTCCCCATTTCATTCTTCCTCATTTATGTCCTTCAGATTTCCCTCATCCCTTCTAGAATTTCCAAACATAGTCCCCATATCTTGACCTACTGTACTTCCTTTCTTGGTGGCTTCCTGCCTTTAGACCAGGGGTTCCCAACCTTTTCAAGTCGGGGACCAGGTCACGCTCTTTCAGTCAGCTTTGAGGGCCTGATGGCCATTTTGCCCTGCCTGCATGATGGGGTGGCCATTTTGTCCCAACAGCTTCAAAGGGGTGGACATTTTGTTTCTCAAATGCCCTTGGAGGGGTGGGGGCCACATGAAATGGCACTGTGGGCCAGATCTGGCCCAAGGGCGTTAGGTTGCAAATCCCTTCTTTAGACCTTTTAGACCTTTCTTGGCCAGTCCCCTCTATGGTCCTTTCTTTCTCCACTTCCTTTGGGGATTCTGCTGTGTTGCAATGGTGTTGCAAGGGCCGACGGAGAGGGCCACCTGGTCCTGGAATGGCCCATGGAGGTTCAGAATGACTGGCCGCAAGGAAGGCACGTGAGACAAAATGTGCAGTGAAGTCCAGTCCCGACCTAGGTTGGGTGGCATATTTATTACCCTGCCTCGAGAATTCCGTGCTAAAGGCGCACAGGACTTCGTCACAGAAGGCTGATGCAAACGTGGCATTTCTGGTGGGTCAAGATAACACCTGTCTCCAGACATTGTCTTGTGATTAATGGACAGACCCGCAGTTATCTAAGATCTGGGTTGGCGAAACCCCATTGTTCTCGCCCTATCTTGGAAGACCATGTAAACTGTCTCCAGGACTAACTTCCTTAGCCACTGACTCAGTGTGCTTACTCAACCTTATCTTAGGTCAGAAGGGGAAGAGCGAGTTCAATCCTGGAGTCAGCAACTTTTTACCTTTTGTCCTATTTCCTCCGCAATTCCTCAGCCAAAGTCTTATGAATTTATTCCAATCATTAATCTCACCCGCACCCCAATTTCCTTTCCATCCGAGCCCGAGTTGGTCCTCAGCCGTGTGCGTAGCGAGCGAACCCATCGGGAAGGGTTATGGCCAATTTATGAACGCGGGCATATCACACTGCTGGAATTGGCATCTATGTAGTGGGTGGCATGACCATTTCTCATAGACAAGGTGGACCAAGTGAAATTACCCATGGGACAACCGAGTGGAATACATGAGGGACAGCCTGACTTCATACGCTTCAGGGATTGTCTCAGACTGAAAATCTTGTTCTCTCATTATCTCCTCTAACAGTCCCTAGGATAGTATTGCTTATTGTAGACTTCAACAGAACAAAGGACAGGTTACCACACTGTATATAAATCTAACATACAGGAAGCATAAAAGTACTTCTCCCAATATAGCTCTTCTCTTTTAAATTAAACTGCTTGCTGGAATTAAGGCAATTGTTGACAAAAGACAATTGTGGTTTGCTTCTTTCTTGAGTGCAGAAATCTATCTCCCCTGGACCAGGAAGTGGAAAATGTTCGAAGCCGTACTGTTGGCACAATGGTAGTCAGGCTGTGAAGATGAACTGTTATGAAGAAAGGTTGTGCAATGTGTTCTATGGTCACCTGATTTGGATTGGCTTTCCTGTGTATATTCTGTATATATACTGATACTTCCAGAGGGCTTGCAAACATACCACTTCTCTTAAAGAAGAATTGAAAACTGATTTGCAGGTGCCCTCCTGCTGTTTCTAAAACACCAGTTCAGAAACAAACTTGATCTATGAAAGAAGCAGGGAAGGGAAGGAATTAAGCAGAAGGCAGTGAGAGGTTTTGAAAAGCACCGAAAAGTTTCTGCTTTTCCTTAAACTTGTTTAGCTCTCTGTTTTTCAGATATAATGTGCCCCCCCTCCCCAGATGCCTCTTTGTGGTACGATTTGTCCCTTCTCTAGAATACACAGAGAAGGCACTTAGCTTTTAGATTCCATTCTTTCTACTGCTGAATTTTCTTTGGATGCTACTGCACAACTCTGTATTCTTTGTTACTTTTAGGGGGGGAGGGGGAAAAAAGAGATTTAACTTTTTCCCTTATCAGAGTTCTTCCTTGTGATTTTTAAGCAGAGCAAACATTTCCAGTGTTGAGTTTTGAACAGCTCTGATTAATTGGTATACAGAGCTAGCTTATCCTGGCCTGAATTTATACAACTCTGAATAGAATGAATTTTCATAGGCTTTCCTTCTTTCCTCTTTTTCTTTGTGCCTTTGTGAAGCTAAGACTGCTTTAGTTTATTTTTAAATATCCTCCTCAACTTCTGCTTGGATTAGTTGTTCCTGGATCCTCTATCCTACCAACTAGGTTGGCATTTTTTTGGGGGGAGGGGGTGAGTATAGAGAATAATTTTCCTGTTTCACCTTTGTTTGCACTTTTGAAATCAAGATAAGAACTGGAAGGCAGTTTAGCCTTCAGCATTCACAAAACCTTGAAAGCAAAATACATACAGTATACACCAGGGGTGCCCAAACTATGGCCCGTGCACCGTATCAGGCCCCTGACATCCAGCCCCTGATGTCCTCACCTCTCTTGGAAGTGAATGGGGGGGGATGCACCCGCCAATGCGCATGTGCATCCTGAACCACTTCTGGGAGTGGTGAAACCATTTCCGGGAGTGGCGGGGACACATTTGTGCATGCGCAGAGACATACAGAGCCACATCCAGGAGTGGCAGAGACACATTTGCACATGCACAGAGATATCCAGAACCACTTCCGGGAGTGGTGAGATGCATTTGCACATGCACAGAGATATCCAGAACCACTTCCGGGAGTGGTTCCTGATGCACATGTGCAAACGTGCCCACTTCCGAGGGTGTGATCAGGCCCACTCAGCTGTTCTGGGGACATGGTCAGGCCCCTGGTGCAAAACGTTTGTGCTCCCCTGGTGTACACAGTCTTATTGGAGGAAATTTTATATGTAGTTATTTCTATTAATTATAACAAAATGGTGTCAGGGCAGAATTTATGCCCTGGTTTCGGACTCATCCAAGATGGAGATTTCAATGTGGGGGAGAATCTTTTGGAGCATACCAGAGGGACTGGGATGTGTAAACATGCTGGCTCGTGGGCTGGAAGAGATAGAGCCTAATGTGTGATGGACATGCTATGCTGTATGTCATTGGCTGGATTCCTTTAGAGGAATGGCAAGGAGATGGACCCTGAGGTAGGAGATAAAACTCAGAAGGTGGGGGCCAGGAGCACTCTCTTGGACTCAATGCATGGAGCTAAGGGGGAACTGCAACCATGTAGATGCTTAAGCAGAAAGGGGACCCACTGGGCTTTCCCCAAAAAGCAGCTTTCTTTATTTTGATATGCTTTCTGAACTTTTGCTGAACTTTATTCTGTAACTTACTTTGATTTCAATATACTTTTAAAATACCTGAAGAAGACTGGAGTGTCTACTTGGTCATACTACAACATTTACACTAATCTCATGAGCTACCTTGCTCAACACCTAGCTCTAGATCAGGAGTGAGAAGGCAAGCTTTAGGAAAAGCCTGGACTGTTTGGCCAGAAGAACAGGCGGGATCCCATTGCAAGGAGGCTGAGATGCTACTTGTGAGTAAGAGGATCCTTACAAATGGAAGTCAATGACATCACCATCTAGTAACATTTAATTTAAATTAAGGGAAAGCTTCCTACAGTATCTTCATCTTTCAGTTTACGATGCTCCCTAGGGCTCTTTTTGTGGTGGGGAACCCTTTCAGAGCCTCAGGATAGGGGAGAGCCTTTAACAGTCAAAAATGGCCAACAAATCATTGCTGGAGGTCCTTGTTAGGGTATGTTCGTGCACAGTGAAAATAGAGCAATTATTAATATTTGAATGTTTTGTAAGTTCTCCCCAAAGCTCTCTCTTCATGCTCAGCATGTCTCCTAGCCAAAATAGTTACTCAGACCAAAAGTTTAAGGTAAAAGAGAGAGAAAACTATTCACTATATGTTCTTACATGGAAAAATGAAGACTCCCCCCCCCCCCCCACCTTTCATTATGGCCATGTGGCCGGAAAATTGCAGAGTTAAAAAATGGTTGCGTCTTTCTCAAGAACAAACAGTTAAACAATCAAATTGCAGGTGTGAAGGAGGAGGCTTTTTCTGATTGACCAGTGAACAAACTATGCAAGCAAGGTAGTCTTGGTAACAGAAGGTCCCTCCTCCCAAGGATTATGTGTTAACCCTTTGTATGTTGAACTGCCATATGCCAACAATCCTGATCCTAGCGACAGTGATCCAAAATAATTTTGACTGATAAACACCCCCAAATCCCTAAGTACTGAAAGACCTCTGTCAGGAAATAGGAGCCATAGTGAATCTCAGAAGCTTAAACTGCAATGGAGTGAATGAAAGATAGGGAAAATGAGCAGATGTCAGAATATAAAATTGTCAATAAAGGAAACTGAGAAACTGAGTGGAATCATTGTTAAAATATATCTATCCTTCTTGGAATGTTTCGTATAATTTTTTTTATTATTCATTAACATTTATCTGTAAACGTAATACGCTTTGAATCAGGACAAATTTAAGAGAGTTTTAGATGAGAGAGTATTTATATTAAGCAATAATGAATGAATACTATTGTTAAGTTTATTTGCTGCATTTTGTGTGTGTGTGTGTGTGTGTGTGTGTGTGTGTGTGTGTGTGTATGTGTATATATATATTGGCCGTGGCGCGTTTCCAAACGTTTCTTTTACCGCGCTGCTCAGCCTGATTGGCTCTGGCGCAGCGCAAGGAACGTTGGGAATTGAAGTTCCCTTTTTTTGTTTGCGACTGGGGGGCTCCTGCCCCCGGGTCGAAAATTTCAACCCGACAGTTACCTGCGAACCGGGTTCGGGCGAGTGAACGGAGGCCCATTACGGGCTAGTGGGGCCTGGTGCAACATCCTTTGTCACATTCCAACGGTTAACACACCATTTTATAGGTGTGTGTGTGTGTGTGTGTGTGTGTGTGTGTATACTGAATCACTTGTTGAGTAGTAAGTCAGGTAAAGGTTGCCCTTGCCTGAAAGCCAGTTGTATCGGACTCACGGGTTCAGTGCTCTTCTTTTATTTATTTATTTATTACATTTCTATACCACCCATTTGGGTGCTACCATTTTTGTTGATAGCCAAAGAGCCAGCGCTATCTGCATTTGCAGATGTTTCTGTTGACATGTGACAGGTATGACTAGACACCGGAGTGTATGGAACACTGTTTACCTTCCCACCGAAGTGATACCTATATATCTACTTGCACTTTCTTGCTTGGGTTTTACTGTATATAGAAAGAGGCAGATTAAGTTAGGTCTACCAGACTGGGGTTGAAACATCTGGCTGCAGAACAAAGGATTGAGTGTTTGATTTCCCATTGCATCTCATGGGGAATATTCCATGCAGAAACAAATACTAGTGGGAAGTCACTTCTGAATACTTTAAACCTAGAAAACCCAGAAAAGAGTTGCCATAAATCAGAACTGACTTGACAGTCAGCAAAATTAATTAACTCTAGACCAGGGGTTCCCAACCTTTTCAAGCTGTGGGCCAGGTCACACTCCCTCAGACAACTCAGGGGCCAGATGGCCATTTTTGCCCTGCCTGCTGTTGTGATCCAACCCTCCCCCAAAGAGGACCAGGATCAGGGGGTACTCCCTATGCCCAGCCCAGTTCTGCCTGCACCCGAGCCCGAGGATGCCTCGAGCCAGGGATCTCAGCCTGTGCCTGGCCCAAGTCTGTTTTCCCTGGCAGCTGCCCTGTCAGATCAGGAGCCTGGCTCTGACAGTGATCAGCCCTCAGTCAGGGAGAGGTCCTAGAAACAGCTACACCTGAGATGCAGGCAGGCTAGAGGGATGCGCCAAAGAAGGCTCCCAGCTGATACCGATTAGCTGGGAGTCTTATAAGCAAGCTTCTTGCAACCTGGCAGCATCAGTACAACTCTTGTGTGAAGACTGACATCCTGCATGACTCCAGACTGCCTGCCTAGCCCCTAACCTGCCTTTTGTGACCCTGACTACTCTGCCAACCCACACAATGCCCCTGGACACCCTTTGGATTAGACTTCTGACTCAGATTACCAGTGAACAGACCTTTTGGACTTTGGTATCTGGACTATCCTTGAACAAGACTCTCTGTGTAGTGCCGCCGTGCGGTGACCGTGCCTGCCTGGGTAGGTCAGCACACCTACACAACGGGAGTGGCCATTTTGATATGGCCATTTTGTCCCAACAGCTTCAAAGGGGTGGCCATTTTGTTTCTCCCTAGAAGGAGGGAGGGAGATGCCAACCATCAACAGAGGCTTTGGACCTCCCTTCCCATCTGAGACGAATTGGCTGTTTGGGAAAAGGGTGAGTGGGGCTTTTTGAGGCTAGTCCTTCCTTGTGGGGCTGGGGTCCCGGAGGGGAGGGTTTGGTTAACCCAAGGCCAGGAGCCCAATGATTATCCCACCCCCACCATTTCATGTGGCCTACTGCCCTCACTCCCAGTGCTGACACCAGTGGAAGCTGTGCCATGTGTAGTTCCTTTTTAATGTAAACAACTTTGAAATGCTGTTTATATTAAAAAGTAATGACAGATGGCACAGCTTCCGGTGGCAGGAGTGTGGGTGGCTTATTTTTGCTGTTTTCAGTGCCTTTTTGGTACAGACAGCAAGCATAGTTTTTGCTGATTTCAGTGCATTTTCGGCACTTCCGGTGGTGGTGTAGGCAACAGGAGCATGGGTGGTGCATTTTTGTCTTGTTTTCGGTGCTTGAGGCAGCAGCAGTAGGAGTGAGGGCAGAGGGCCACATGAAATAGCACTGTGGGCTAGGTCTGACCCACGAGCTATAGGTTGGGAACCCCTGCTCTAGATGTACTTTAGTTGGTAATCCTTTCAGATGATACTTGCTCCATCTTGAGGTTTTTTTTAAATGCAACCACCCCCTTTAAGGCAGCGATGGTGAACCTTGACACTCCAGGTGTTCTTGGACTTCAGTTATCAGAAGCCCAAGTCAGCACTTCTGCTGATTAGAACTTCTGGGAATTGAAGTTCAAGAACACCTGGAATGCCAAGGTTCGTCATCACTACTTTAAGGTTTGCCTGTAGTCTGAGTTAATTGTAGATCCACAAGGCTTTAAAAATTTTTTGGACATCTGTGTGCAGGTGTTCAGATTTGTATTTTTGGAGTACAACTCCCAAATTTATCCAGGGCGCTACATTCCCCAAAAGTATAAATCTATATTTTACTACTTCTACTTCTGTGTCTTTTTCTGAATCTCCCCATTTTTGTAACTATCTATCATGATGGAAAACTCAATCTTATATACTTCATGAAGGTATAGTAGATCTTAATAAAAACTATTTCCTACCTGCAGATTTTGTTCCCCCCCCCCCCTATGGATAAAAACAATCTCTTTTCTTTTTTCTGGAATTCCTTTAGATCAGGCGTTCCCAACATACAGCCTGTAGGCTGGCCCCAGCCCCCAGCACCACCCCATCTGGCCTGTTGCTGCCTCCGCTGTACCCGGAAGTGGAAGCATGTGTGTTTACATCTTCCGTAAAACACGCCTACGAATGCGCAAATGCACCCATGACTATCGTAAATGGAGAAGTGGTTGCATTTATGTCAGCCATAAATGTGCCCGCTTCTGCTTCTAGGGGTGTGGTCTGGCCCACAGTGGTTTCCGGGGGGCGTGGTCAGGCCTGCAGTGAAAAAAGTTTGGCTACCCCTGCTTTAGGTGCTGCTTATTCTACTTGTCCATCCTTAACATTAATTTGTGTGTTATATTTTTCAGTTTTCCTGATACTTTTCATCTCATGCTGGAACCTCACAAGCCTGGATATATCCCTTGTGTATTTGCTTTGAATTCAAAACATAATTTTGCTACTGATTTCATTTTAAAACTATAGCAATTAGCAATAGCAATTACACTTATATACTGCCCCACAGCACTTCATGCACTCTCTGTTAATTAGCATTTTGTCCCCAGTTTGCCAGGTCCTCATTTTACCGACCTGAGGAGGATGGAAGGCTGAGTCAACCCTGAGCTGTGGTCAGGTTTGAACTCACAATTCTGGCTGCTGTACAGCAGTTTAACCATTGTGCGCCACCAGGGCTCTTTCCTTGGTTTTTGTTGGTATTTGAGACAACATTGTCTCTGAGACAACGTGCACTTTTCAGAAGGTTGAGCACTCACATGGCAGCTAATTTGGATAACTGTAATTTTATCTAATACAGTAGAACCTCAGTTGACAAATGGCTCAGTTAACATAAAAATTGCATAACAAACGGCAATCCATAGAAAATACTGGCTTGGTTTACAGAATTTTTTTTCAGAATGGATTAATTAGTTTTCAATTAATTCCTATGGGAAATTTGGATAAAGTAATTTTTGCTGTAAGAAATGTCCTGGAGAGTGCATTAATTATGTTAACCAAGGTTCCACTGTACTTTCATCCAGATTATTGTAATTTACCGTATTTTATGGACCATAAGACACAACTGACCATAAGACGCACCCAGTTTTTAGAGCAGGAAAACAAGGGGGAAAAGTCGGAACCAAATATTGTACTGCAGGGAAAATGGGCGGGCAGGCCAATTGCACTGAGGCAGGAAGCAATGCTCTAGGCTAGCTTCTTGCTCTCCCTGTAACCAGGAAGTATGGCTTCCCCCTCCATTTTGACCACGTGTAGCAGGGACAAAGGAGCAGGGACACATCGAGTAGGAACAAGAAAAGTAAATGAAACCCTTTCTTTTTATGCACAGGTTTGGTTTCCCACTTAAATGCATTGGGAACATACAAACAATAAAGCTTTAGAATACAAGAAATTGATTTCCAATGCATTTAAAAGGGGAAATTGCAATTTGCGCCCTCTTGTGGCCACTTGTGGTAATGGCCCACTAAACATATGGTTTTTCTTTCCCTGGCCCTTCTTTCTTCACCGGCCCAGGAGTAGCTGTGGCGGCTGCGGTGGAGGTCTTTGGGCAGCTGCGGCTGTTGTAAAATATCATTTTACAACAGCCTTGCTGGACAGCATTTGGACTATAAGACGTACCCTCATTTCCCCCCACTCTTTTTTTTTTGGGGGGGGAGTGTGTTTTATGGTCCAAAAATACAATACTCATTGTACTGTATTGTGTTAGCAAGCCATTGATTTTCCTCTGCTTTCTTTTGAATGGTGGTTTCATTTCATGGATCTTATTCACTGTTTATCTTTGTGATTTAATTAATTCAAATTAATTAATTCAAAATAAATTGCACATTTGAATAGCCTCTGATCATCTCTGTTCACCCAGCAGGACAAAAAACAAAACAAAACAAAAACAACCTAGCTCTTTTTTATTAGTAATATCTGGTATGGAATTAAGAGTGTAAAATGTATCTGCTTTATTTTCATGTGTGCAAATCTTGGAAGGGGAATATGTATCATTTCCAGACAGGCAATTCAATGCCTGTCTTCGGAAATATCTTGCTTGTAGCAGAGAAAAGTTCTTTGCAGCCTATAGGTGGCACTGTTGCATTTTCTTGCACACTGCTTCCATCACAGCAATGCAGGACTTCTTAATTGAAAAAGATTAAACTATGCAGTGCTGATAGCATTCAAGCATTTTTAATGCTAGTGTCACCCTCTGAATCAAAACCTCTACTCCTTTCCTCCTGCTGAACTTAGATAACTTAGCTGATCTGCTTTAAATCACAAGTGGATCAGAGGTGGGGTGTTGAGAAGATGACATTTGACTATGTAATGAAATTTTTGTGGGATTTTGGCCTTTAGGTGTGTGTCATTAGTGCCCAGGAGCAACTGGGTTCAAGGATGTTTAATTCCTCTATGGCTAATTCATACTGATAAATGAAGTTTCAACACCAAGGCTTCTCTATTTAGATTTCATCAAGGGAATCAGGAAAAGAAAATAATAATAATCTCATGATCATCTAAAAGTATCGGGTGCAATAGAGTTAATCCACGAGACCTGCATTGAACGAAATATGTAGATGCTAATGAACTTCAAATGCAGAAGAGAATAGATTTTTTTTCTTTCTCAATCAGGTAATCATGGCTGAAGGAAGCCTCAATCACTGCATCTATTATTAGGTTTCCTCTCCTTGTAGAGTCAATCCTGGGATATAAAAAACAAATACAGTAGCACATATCCTTGCAAATCTGCTGAAGGCTACGTACCTGGAAAATCCTTGAGGAGCCACTCACTACAACCTTTTACTTGATGCAGGTGATTCAGAAGTAGAAGGGTGCATGTGTATGGATCTGTTTCCTGCCAGTCAGTGGTGGCACTGCCCACCGCCCACCGCCCGCTGCCCGCCGCCCGCTGCCCGCCGCCCGCTGCCCGCCGCCCGCCGCCTGCCGCCCTCCGCCCGCCGCCCTCCGCCCTCCGCCCTTTCAATGGGATTTTTTTCTCGCGGAGAGTGCAAATAAATCACTTCCTCTCTTGTGGGCCAAAAATAATCTTGCAGTTCCCCTCCATCATGTGTAAGAGAAAAACAGGCAAGAATTTGCATCCCTAATTATCAATGGCCTTAATGTGTTTTTAAAAAATTAGCATGATAATGGCATAATGGTGTTGTGAATTGCAGTTTTCCAAAACCTTTTCAAAATATCTCAGATTGAAACTAAAATGATAATAGCCCTTTTGTTTCTGACCTCAACTAGGTTGTAAAAGAGCCATAGAGATAAAAAAAAATACTATTAAGGCATACACAGGCTGTTCTCCACCCCACCCAAATAATGTGATTTAATGGGCCATTTTGGAAAGCCACTGACTTCTTGCTGTATTTATGGAATTTATTTGCAATTGGACAGAATAGGAAAGTAGCAATATTAGATTGTCATGCCAACTTCATCTTCTCCCCAGAGCAGCAAGTCAAAATGATCAATGATGGTGGTTACTTATTTGACATTTCCAAGGGGAAAATGGTTTCTTTGGATTTGGTGTATCAGAGGCATGATGAGACATTCACTGTCACCATGACATGGTGATAATATTGCCATTAAGTGTCTGATCTTTGCTACATATAGAAAACTAATTTTTCTCTGTATTTTTAAAAACCATGTGTCATATTTTGTTTAGATTCAACTTGCCAGCTACCCCTGAATGTACTTAAAATACTTTGTTGCACACTTTTTACTTTTGTGAGTGGTAAGAGATTCAGGGTAAATGCTGCAAAGTTAGGTTTCCTTGAAATAGAGGAGCACTGTAGAGTCAAGATGCTTATCCCAATATTTACTTTACTTACAGTCAGGGGTGTATGAATACCATCAGCTTTGAATGAGTCCATTTTTTTTGTCTTACACATCACACCTGATTTGCTTTTAGCTGTTTCCTTGCCCTCCCATTTCAATTCAAACCTTAGTACTCTGAAATGTTTGATTACATTTCTATATGTCGGAATTGTGGGAAAACTTGAAATTGTAGTCAATGAAGGGCTCTGTCTGAGATGGTGGTTAAAAATCAGTACCATCAGCTATTCAGTGTGCAGGCAAAGCTCCCATCAGTTTTTGTCCTAACATACCTGTCAAGTTGCCGGTGTCCAAATATGGGAAGGTTTCCGGGTGCCGGTGTTGGTGCATGCATGCCGTTGCCCCATCATAGGCAGCGGCACGCATGTGCAGTAACCCCTTTCTTGGCCATTCAAATACAGGATGACAGCGGGAAGGAGAGTGATGGGGTGGTGAATTACTGGAAATCCTGGCCAAAATTTGATACTTGACAGGTATGCATCCAAATCCTGTCAACCAAGAGCCATGCAATTAGTCAGCATAAGATAGCATATTCTCCACTCGAAGCCCACATGTTGGTACACATTTTATGCACACAGACACTCAGTCCATTGGGCTAAGATCTAGAATTTCAAAGAAAGAATCCTGCAAATGTTCCTACTCTCAAGTGAATCCCACTATTCTGAACGTGCAGCCCTGGCATAATGGCCACCAGTCAAATGGATAGAATAATTCCCTCCTAGGAGCCCCATGATTTCATCGGCCCATGGGTGGTCAAAATAGGAACAAAGAGAAGGGAGGAGTTTATTTATTTTTATTTATTTATTTATTTATTGTTAAATTTCTATACCACCCACTCAGCCAAACCCGACTACGGGTGGTTCACAACAGTGGGTAAAAACAGATAAAAACAAATAAAACAGATAAGAAGAATAAGAACAGCCTTGCTGGAACAGGCCACAGCCCATCCAGTCCAGCATTCTGTCTCACACAGTGGCTCACCATTTCAGGGTATTCCCAAGCAGATGCCTTCACCTGCTTAGGATTCCCTGGAAATGATATTGAGAGATATCCTGCCTATCTCTCCAACCCGGAGGTTGTCCTTAAGTATCCATAATTATAGCCATTGATACTCTTGTCCTCCATGAACTTGTCTAATCCTTTCTTCTTCTGGCAGGGAGTTCCATAGACCAGTAATCCTCTGGGTGAAAAAGTACTTTCTCTTATTTGTTTGAGAACTAGTACCCAAAAGTTTCATGGAGTGTCCCCTAGTTCTAGTGTTATGCGATAGGGAAAACAGTTTTTCCTTATCTACTTTGTCCACACCGTGCATGATTTTATAAACTTCAATCAGGTCACCTCTTAGACGTCGTCGTTCAAGAGTGAAGAGGCCCAACCGTTGCAGCCTCAGATGGTAAGGAAGGTGTTCCAGTCCCCTAATCATTCTGGTTGCCCTCCTCTGCACTTTTTCCAGCTCCATAATATCCTTCTGGAGGTATGGCGACCAGAACTGTACACAGTATTCCAGATGGGGCCTCACCATAGATTTATAAAGAGGCAAAATGACACTTGCTGACTTATTTTCTATACCCTTCCTAATGATCCCTAGCATTGAGTTTGCTTTTTTCACTGCTGAGGCACACTGGGTTGACACCTTCATTGAGTTGTCCACCAGGACACCAAGGTCCCTTTCCTGGTTTGTCGCAGAGAGTTCAGACCCCATCAGTTTATAAGTGTAATTGGGGTTCTTTGCCCCAACATGCATCACTCTGCACTTACTAATGTTGAAACTCATTTGCCACTGTTTTGCTCACTCCCCCAGTGTCGAGAGATCCCTCTGGAGCTCCTCACAATCTCTCACAGTTTTCACTACCCTGTATAATTTAGTGTCGTCAGCAAATTTGGCTACCTTGCTTTTTACTCCTACTTCTAGATCATTTATGAAGAGGTTGAAAAGCAGGGGTCCCAGTACTGAACCTTGGGGGACCCCACTCTTTACTTCCCTCCACTTGGAGAAGTGTCCATTTAGTGCTACCCTCTGTTTCCTGTCCCTTAGCCAGTTGCTGATCCAGGACAAGACCTGTCCCTTTATTCCATGACTGGTAAGTTTATTCAAGAGCCTTTGGTGTGGGACCTTGTCAAAAGCCTTCTGAAAGTCCAGATAAACAATGTCAACTGGATCCCCCTTATCCACATGCTTGTTGACACTCTCAAAAAATTCCAGCAGATTAGTGAGGCATGATTTGCCCTTGCAAAAGCCATGTTGGCTCTCCTTTAGCAGCGCCTTCTCTTCTATGTGCCTATTAATTCTATCTTTTAGGATGGTTTCCATCACTTTACCTGGGACACATGTCAAACTGACAGGTCGGTAATTTCCTGGATTGCCCCTGGATCCTTTTTGCCATTAAGTGTCTGATCTTTGCTACATATAGAAAACTAATTTTTCTCTGTATTTTTAAAAACCATGTGTCATATTTTGTTTAGATTCAACTTGCCAGCTACCCCTGAATGTACTTAAAATACTTTGTTGCACACTTTTTACTTTTGTGAGTGGTAAGAGATTCAGGGTAAATGCTGCAAAGTTAGGTTTCCTTGAAATAGAGGAGCACTGTAGAGTCAAGATGCTTATCCCAATATTTACTTTACTTACAGTCAGGGGTGTATGAATACCATCAGCTTTGAATGAGTCCATTTTTTTTGTCTTACACATCACACCTGATTTGCTTTTAGCTGTTTCCTTGCCCTCCCATTTCAATTCAAACCTTAGTACTCTGAAATGTTTGATTACATTTCTATATGTCTGAATTGTGGGAAAACTTGAAATTGTAGTCAATGAAGGGCTCTGTCTGAGATGGTGGTTAAAAATCAGTACCATCAGCTATTCAGTGTGCAGGCAAAGCTCCCATCAGTTTTTGTCCTAACATACCTGTCAAGTTGCCGGTGTCCAAATATGGGAAGGTTTCCGGGTGCCGGTGTTGGTGCATGCATGCCGTTGCCCCATCATAGGCAGCGGCACGCATGTGCAGTAACCCCTTTCTTGGCCATTCAAATACAGGATGACAGCGGGAAGGAGAGTGATGGGGTGGTGAATTACTGGAAATCCTGGCCAAAATTTGATACTTGACAGGTATGCATCCAAATCCTGTCAACCAAGAGCCATGCAATTAGTCAGCATAAGATAGCATATTCTCCACTCGAAGCCCACATGTTGGTACACATTTTATGCACACAGACACTCAGTCCATTGGGCTAAGATCTAGAATTTCAAAGAAAGAATCCTGCAAATGTTCCTACTCTCAAGTGAATCCCACTATTCTGAACGTGCAGCCCTGGCATAATGGCCACCAGTCAAATGGATAGAATAATTCCCTCCTAGGAGCCCCATGATTTCATCGGCCCATGGGTGGTCAAAATAGGAACAAAGAGAAGGGAGGAGTTTATTTATTTTTATTTATTTATTTATTTATTGTTAAATTTCTATACCACCCACTCAGCCAAACCCGACTACGGGTGGTTCACAACAGTGGGTAAAAACAGATAAAAACAAATAAAACAGATAAGAAGAATAAGAACAGCCTTGCTGGAACAGGCCACAGCCCATCCAGTCCAGCATTCTGTCTCACACAGTGGCTCACCATTTCAGGGTATTCCCAAGCAGATGCCTTCACCTGCTTAGGATTCCCTGGAAATGATATTGAGAGATATCCTGCCTATCTCTCCAACCCGGAGGTTGTCCTTAAGTATCCATAATTATAGCCATTGATACTCTTGTCCTCCATGAACTTGTCTAATCCTTTCTTCTTCTGGCAGGGAGTTCCATAGACCAGTAATCCTCTGGGTGAAAAAGTACTTTCTCTTATTTGTTTGAGAACTAGTACCCAAAAGTTTCATGGAGTGTCCCCTAGTTCTAGTGTTATGCGATAGGGAAAACAGTTTTTCCTTATCTACTTTGTCCACACCGTGCATGATTTTATAAACTTCAATCAGGTCACCTCTTAGACGTCGTCGTTCAAGAGTGAAGAGGCCCAACCGTTGCAGCCTCAGATGGTAAGGAAGGTGTTCCAGTCCCCTAATCATTCTGGTTGCCCTCCTCTGCACTTTTTCCAGCTCCATAATATCCTTCTGGAGGTATGGCGACCAGAACTGTACACAGTATTCCAGATGGGGCCTCACCATAGATTTATAAAGAGGCAAAATGACACTTGCTGACTTATTTTCTATACCCTTCCTAATGATCCCTAGCATTGAGTTTGCTTTTTTCACTGCTGAGGCACACTGGGTTGACACCTTCATTGAGTTGTCCACCAGGACACCAAGGTCCCTTTCCTGGTTTGTCGCAGAGAGTTCAGACCCCATCAGTTTATAAGTGTAATTGGGGTTCTTTGCCCCAACATGCATCACTCTGCACTTACTAATGTTGAAACTCATTTGCCACTGTTTTGCCCACTCCCCCAGTGTCGAGAGATCCCTCTGGAGCTCCTCACAATCTCTCACAGTTTTCACTACCCTGTATAATTTAGTGTCGTCAGCAAATTTGGCTACCTTGCTTTTTACTCCTACTTCTAGATCATTTATGAAGAGGTTGAAAAGCAGGGGTCCCAGTACTGAACCTTGGGGGACCCCACTCTTTACTTCCCTCCACTTGGAGAAGTGTCCATTTAGTGCTACCCTCTGTTTCCTGTCCCTTAGCCAGTTGCTGATCCAGGACAAGACCTGTCCCTTTATTCCATGACTGGTAAGTTTATTCAAGAGCCTTTGGTGTGGGACCTTGTCAAAAGCCTTCTGAAAGTCCAGATAAACAATGTCAACTGGATCCCCCTTATCCACATGCTTGTTGACACTCTCAAAAAATTCCAGCAGATTAGTGAGGCATGATTTGCCCTTGCAAAAGCCATGTTGGCTCTCCTTTAGCAGCGCCTTCTCTTCTATGTGCCTATTAATTCTATCTTTTAGGATGGTTTCCATCACTTTACCTGGGACACATGTCAAACTGACAGGTCGGTAATTTCCTGGATTGCCCCTGGATCCTTTTTTGAAAATTGGTGTTACATTCGCTACCTTCCAGTCATCAGGCACAAAGCCTGATTTGAGGGAAAGATTATATATTTTGGCTAGGAGATCAGCAATTTCATCTTTAAGTTCCCTGAGAACTCGTGGATGGATGCCATCTGGTCCTGGTGATTTGTTAGTGTTTAGTTTAACAAGACATGCAAGGACCTCCTCCCTGGTTATTTCTATCTGGCTTAATTCTTCGGTTTCCCTCCCTACGAAGATAGGCTCTGTTTTGGGCATGTGGCCTCTGTCTTCTTCAGTGAATACTGAAGCAAAGAATTCATGGAGTCTCTCTGCAATCTCTGTTTCCTCTTTAATAACCCCTTGCCTTCCATTGTCATCTAATGGTCCAATGGCCTTCCTAGTTGGGTTCTTACTTCTAATGTACTTAAAGAAGTCTTTGTTATTTCTCTGAGTATTTTTAGCTATACGCTCCTCAAAGTCTTGCTTTGCTTTCCTGATTGTTGCCTTGCATTTGTTCTGCCAGAATTTATGTTGCTGCCTGCTGTCCTCATTCGGACAAGCCTTCCATCTTCTAAATGAGCTTTTCTTGCTCTTGATCACTTCCCGAACAGCTCCTGTAAGCCACATTGGAGTCCTCTTGGACCTGGCAGTGCCCTTTTTCCTTTTGGGTATGCATTCCAATTGAGCCTCTGTTATTGTTTTTGTAAACAGCCTCCATGCCTCTTGGAGTGTATGGACTCTCTCAATTTTCCCTTTCAGCTTCTTTTTTACTAGTTTCCTCAACTTTGGGAAATTTCCTTTTTGAAAATTTAAGGTCTCTGTGTTAGATTTTATCAGTGACTTGCGGTCTATGATCAAGTTAAACATAATTGAGTTGTGGTCACTGTTCCCTATTGGATCAGTCACGTTAACATCTTGCACCAGATCCTGAGTATTACTCAGGATCAAGTCAAGGATTCTTGTACCTCTAGTTGGGTCTTCAACCATCTGTCCCAGGGAACAATCATTTAGCATATCTAGGAACTTTATCTCTTTATCATGTGCTGAACAACAGTTCACCCAGTCTATGTGAGGGTAATTGAAGTCCCCCATTATAACCAGGCTTCCCTTCTTGGATGCCTCCTTTACAACATTCTCCAACTGCCAGTCTCCCTCAAGAGTTTGGGTCGGAGGCCGATAGTATATGCCTACTGTTAGACCATCCTTGTGGCCTGGTACTCTTACCCACAGAGCTTCTAATGGTGACTCCAAATCACCTAGATATTCCAATTCATACGATTTTATCACTTCTTTGACATACAAGGCTACACCACCTCCTGTTTGCCCCTTCCTATCCTTCCTGTATAGTTTGTAGCCTGGGATAACTGTATCCCATTGGTTATCATCCGTCCACCAGGTTTCAGTGATACCAATAATATCAATATTCTTATCTATTGCTAAGTATTCCAGCTCCCCTATTTTGCTCCGGAGGCTTCTGGCATTTGTATACAAGCATTTATATATGCTTTTCTGACACAGTCTTTTGTGTCCAGTTGCATTGTTAGACTGCCTCTTGCATCCTTCTGCTAGAATGCTAGTGACTAGTTCCTCGCTCTGCTCAGTAGTTTTTGCATCCTCCTCACTACTCAAGTACACACTTTCCCGAACCGGATGCTGCCCAGCTCCTGTCGGCTTTCCCCCAGTTATCAGTTTAAAAGCTGCTCTGCAGCCTTTTTGAGGTTGAGTGCCAGCAATCTGGTCCCATCATGGTTCAAATGCAACCCATCCCTCCTGAACAGATTTGGCTTGTCCCAAAATGTTCTCCAGTTCCTGACAAATCTGAAACCCTCCTCTCGACACCACCGCCTCATCCACGCATTGAGGCTTCTGAGCTAAAATAACAAAGAGATAAAAACCAGCAATAAGAACCCACCCCTAAAAAGAGAGGGGTGCAGGAACCGAAGAAACTGTGGGGCAGGCATCCTCCCCTATATTAACCACCCAACGAAAGCCACCCCTCCACCTGCACCCCAAACTTGGCCCACCAGCCAGTTAGAGCAGGGATTCTCAACCTGTGTCCCATGGGCTGAATGTGGCCCACGGTACCATTTCATGTGTCCCCCCCACTGCCTCCACCACACCCGGAAGCACCATGTGGTGGAGGAAGGGCAAAATGGCCATCCAGCCCCCAAAGCTCTCTGAGGGAGCATGACCTGGCCCCTGGCTTAAAAAGGTTGAGAACTCCTGAGTTAAAGCATGGAGATTTTTCACCCTCATTCTTGCAAAGATTTTGGTGAAGTTATGTAATGTAAATTAAAATAGCAATTCAAACAACCTCAAAGCTGGGCAAACAGTAGAAAAAAATCACACAGTGCAGAAGTTTTATCCACAAAGCATTTCCATAGGCATGTGACACAACAGTCCCCATGCGCACCATATAACCAAATGCACAACCATAGCATGAACCATGATTCTGCTTGATTGGAAAATGTATAACTGAAAGTCGCATGATAGGGAACTACACGATGAATTGTGCAAATGTAATTTAGAACCACACAACTGTAATGAAAACCACCTGATCGATTGTGCAATGATGCCCGTTGTAAAGCAAGGGACACTTCCACAGGGATAACTTTACATTATGCCAACTTGAATAGGATTTCTCCACTCGTTGGAATTTGTATCACTGTACCAAAAAGTGAAGAATGAGAAGAAAATGTACGAGCAAAATGGATTTTAATGCCCTAATTGTCTGACATATCAAGCACAATAACTCTCACACTGGCTGAAATCCTGTTTTTAGCATAGTCGCTACAGGAAGTCCATTGAATCAAGTGGAAATTGGAGTCCCAGCTCTTCTGTAAGTTTTATTGATTCAGGCCTACTCTACTTATGACTTACTACTGGATTTCAGCCAGTGTTCATTGAAGTTATCCAGGGAGATTGGACCTCTGAAATTTATAAGAAGACTTTCCTGGTGGCAGCAAAATGGTTGCTGAATACCTTCCCTCTGGAGGGTAGAATTGTAGGCCAACATACTCTTGGCAGTCCCAGCAAGAGCATATCCTCTGACACAATGGAGTTTACATAAGGGTTAATTTATTATTCATCAATTAATTCAATGAGTCTATTCTCTAGTTGAGACTAGCAAAAGGATACTGGCTCTGGAATCTTAGAATTATGCAGCTGGAAGTGATCTCCAATGGTCATTGAGACCAACCCACTGTCTGTGTAGGAAATATGGAGGTAAAGCATTCTTAACAGTTGGCCATCCAAATTCTATTTTTGAAATTCCAATGAAAAAGACTCCACTGTGTTCTGAAGCAGTCAATTCCATTGTCAAGCAATTCCTCTAGCTGAAAGTTCTTCCTAATGTTTAATCCAAATCATCTTTCTTATAATTTGAACCCATTGATTCAGGCATTGTCCTCTGGAGTTGCTGAATGTAAGCTTCTGCCATCTGCTACTTGACAGTTCTTGTTATATTTGAAGATGGCATCTGTATTACCGCTTTCTTTTTTTCCTTTCTAGGCACATTGGGGAACATAGTCCTTAAACATTGTTCACAGGGTTTTATTCCCAGGCTGAATGACTACCACTTTGGTTCGTCTCCTATGGCTATATTCCATTTGTTTGATCTCCTTCTTAAATTGTGGTGCCCAGTCCCTGGACACAGTAGATTAGCAACAATTTGAGGTAGAATGGCAAGAACTCCAGTACCAGGTCAGCTTTTGGTACCAGGTGAACATGTTTTTCAACATGCCTTTGATTAGGACTATGTTTCTAGTGAGTGAACTGGAGAAAACTATGTGATGGTTGATGGAAATGGTTTTTCTGATGCTTACTGTTGATTGTGCTTTTGTATTTTGTTTTATTATATATTGACTATTACACCTCTACAATATTGGAACATCATGCAATGAATATTGTGCACCCTTCACCAATAAGTGATGAAGGGCAAGATTATAAAATGCATTCCTTTAAGTATGTGTACTGTATGTGAATAAATAAATGGAACTTCTCTCCCAGTTTCCTGTTAATCCTTTTAAAGAAAATTCTTTAACTTGTTTGAAAGTTGTGCTCCTGTTTTACCTCAAAGCAGCCTTTGAGGTTTCTCTTTAAAAGACAAGAAAATATTTATGACCACACCCTGCTTGCCAGAATTATTTAGTGCCAGTTCTTCTGACAGGAACTTTTTCCATTTGTTTTAAGGAGACATTCTTGAGAAACTCTGTTATGTGATGTTTGTTCCAATTTGGAATAAATTATCTAAATTCACAGTGCCTGGAAGAAGGATGAGAAACAGCAGCAACTATGGGAATTGTTCCAAATATCCTGAAGCTAAAACTAGAAAGAATAATGGGCCATTCTTCCATTAGAGGAAATGCAAAAAGCGGTCATTCTTCAGGCCTGCTGTAAAAGTAGGATCATCCTAAACAACTTTGTTCCAGGAGGAGGGTAATATTTTGGGTTCCCAACTGAGTGAGCCTTTGAACTAATCAGAAGGATGAGGATGAAGTTGATGATGATTTAAGTGCTCCAAAATTCTTGCTGCCTGAAGTTTTAGTTTCATCATTACGCAAAATGGTCATTTTGAGACATGTATCATCCATCTCCTTCCATGTGACTTGGGTTTCCCCAGATTCTACTGATGTTCTCTTACACTCTGAATATAATTACAGATGCATGTATGAAAAATGGTCAGGTAGGTTGTAGCCCAATGGTAGAGCACATTTTTTGAGAAGATCCAGCTTCAATCCTTGTGATTTGCCCACCCTCGTCCATCCTGCTGATGAAGGTATTGATGCATGTTTGAGGTATAACAAAAGTGCAACCTTAACACAAGCTTCCCCATGAAGCAGATTCGTCTTGGTTGCAACTATTTACAGGCAAATGTGGGATTGACAAGATTAAGCAAGATAGAAATAACCAGGGAGGCTGTTGTGTTCTCAATACTATGCCTTTAAACAATGTAACAATCACCAGCTGCATCAATGTAACCCGTTGTAATTAGGACGCGAGCTAATGACCACCAGGTGGCAATAGCGAGCGCCCAGCTCACACGGTTCCAATTCCCCAAAGAACTACAGCGCGGGAAGATTCCCGCCACTACCTCACCTGGACAAGAAGGGCGTGACCTGAAGTGACATCACGCCGACAGTAGCCAATGGGCTACCGTGGAGCCACATTCAAATGTATAGCCACTGTATATATTGAGCTGTTCGTCCGCCATTACCACATGTTCCCCCGTACAACCATGCAATAAAGATGTGTTAAGCCAATCCTTCGGCTGTTCCTGTGTCTTGGTTCTCATACACTAAAGAGGCGGTCCTTGCATGTCTTGTTAAGCTAAACTCTAACAAATCACCAGGACCAGATGGCATCCATCCACGAGTTCTCAGGGAACTTAAAGATGAAATTGCTGATCTCCTAGCCAAAATATATAATCTTTCCCTCAAATCAGGCTTTGTGCCTGATGACTGGAAGGTAGCGAATGTAACACCAATTTTCAAAAAAGGATCCAGGGGTGATCCAGGAAATTACCGACCTGTCAGTTTGACATGTGTCCCAGGTAAAGTGATGGAAACCACCCTAAAAGATAGAATTAATAGGCACATAGAAGAGAAGGCACTGCTAAAGGAGAGCCAACATGGCTTTTACAAGGGCAAATCATTCCTCACTAATCTGTTGGAATTTTTTGAGAGTGTCAACCAGCATGTGGATAAGGGGGATCCAGTTGACGTTGTTTATCTGGACTTTCAGAAGGCTTTTGACAAGGTCCCACACCAAAGGCTCTTGAATAAAATTACCCGTCATGGAATAAAGGGACAGGTCTTGTCCTGGATCAGCAACTGGCTAAGGGACAGGAAACAGAGGGTAGCACTAAAAGGACACTCCTCCAAGTGGAGGGAAGTAAAGAGTGGGGTCCCCCAAGGTTCAGTACTGGGACCCCTGCTTTTCAACCTCTTCATAAATGATCTAGAGGTAGGAGTAAAAAGCAAGGTAGCCAAATTTGCTGATAACACTAAATTATACAGGGTAGTGAAAACTGTGAGAGATTGTGAGGAGCTCCAGAGGGATCTCTTGATACTGGGGGAGTGGGCAAAACAGTGGCAAATGAGATTCAACATTAGTAAGTGCAGAGTGATGCATGTTGGGGCAAAAAACCCAATTACATTTATAAACTGATGGGGTCTGAACTCTCTGTGACAAACCAGGAAAGGGAACTTGGTGTCCTGGTGGACAGCTCAATGAAGGTGTCAACCCAGTGTGCCTCAGCAGTGAAAAAAGCAAACTCAATGTTAGGGATCATTAGGAAGGGTATAGAAAATAAGTCAGCAAGTGTCATTTTGCCTCTTTATAAATCTATGGTGAGGCCCCATCTGGAATATTGTGTACAGTTCTGGTCGCCATACCTCCAGAAGGATATTATGGAGTTGGAGAAAGTGCAGAGGAGGCCAACCAGAATGATTAGGGGACTGGAACACCTTCCTTACCATCTGAGGCTGCAACGGTTGGGCCTCTTCACTCTTGAACGACGGCGTCTAAGAGGTGACCTGATTGAAGTTTATAAAATCATGCATGGTGTGGACAAAGTAGATAAGGAAAAACTGTTTTCCCTATCGCACAACACTAGAACTAGGGGACACTCGATGACACTTTTGGGTACTAGTTCTCAAACAAATAAGAGAAAGTACTTTTTCACCCAGAGGATTACTGGTCTATGGAACTCCCTGCCAGAAGAAGTGGTGACAGCTGTCAGTCTTGACAGCTTTATGAAAGGATTAGACAAGTTCATGGAGGACAAGGGTATCAATGGTTATAATTATGGATACTTAAGGACAACCTCTGGGTTGGAGAGATAGGCAGGATATCTCTCAATGCCATTTCCAGGGAATCCTAAGCAGGTGAAGGCATCTCCTTGGGAATACCCTGAAGGAAATGGTGAGCCACTGTGTGAGACAGAATGCTGGACTGGATGGGCTGTGGCCTGTTCCAGCAAGGCTGTTCTTATGTTCTTATGTTCTTATATGACAGTCACTTCATTGTCCAGGTCAGCAAGTCTCTCAGCGTCTCTAGTGCTATATCACATACTGGTGGCAGTGTGGGCATTGTGCTGGACATATTTCCATTGCACTGTCCTCATTTACTTATCTGCTAACTTGGCCCCTCTGTTTCACTTCCTGAGCTTTGGTCTGGCATTGCTGCCACTGTTTTCTTCTTTAAATATGAAGGTTTACCTCAGTGGCAAACTCATTCTGGTCTTATCTGGGTGCCATTACTCCACCATATTCCCTTTTCCATTGTCTTCTCCCCCCTTATAGCCTCCTCTCTTCATTGCTTCCAATAATCCATAAATCATAGCTGCCTCATATCTATTTGGATCACCATTAATCCCTTCCTCTCTGCCCCCACCATCCCCATTCATACTCTCCATTCCATCTTTACCAGCACAAAACCCCTGGCTCTCTCTAAAACTTCATGTCCCTAATCCATTGTGGCTCTCAAGGTCTCAAATGTTGCACCCTTTACTGCAGGGGGCAACCAGCTGCTTCTTCCCCTTTGGTCACCTCCACAATCTTGTAAGTCTTCATTCAAGACTTGTAAATACAGTAGCTTTGTTGGAAACTCTAGAGATCCATATCAGTCAGTTTTAGACAGTACTCGTGCTAGAGGCACCACTGATCTGACTTCTTATGAGGTAGTTTCCTATTAACATCATTGGTAAAAGTGGGTCCCATAAACCCCCAACACTTATTTAATACTAGCTGATTGCCTGGCCTTGGATGGGGTGTGTTTGTTGTATGTGTAGGTTTTCCGGCCCCTGATTCACCCCAACACAGAGAATCTCTCTCTCTCTCCCTCCCTCTCTCTCTCCCTCTCTCTCTCTCTTATTCAGGCAGCCACATCCACACACACATTTAATACCAGTGCATACTGTCAAATATGATGATCAAACTTGATGTTTTGAGCTATAAATATTAGATAGCAGTGAATATTTATTTGGTAATACGTCACATACAACTTTGCAGAGAAAAATTCTTAGAAACAATTCCTTCCTTCCTTCCTTCCTTCCTTCACTCACTCACTCACTCACTCACTCACTCTTCCCTGAGCATTGGAAATGCTTACAATCAGTTATCCCATAAACATATCTGATTATGCCTTATAATGCTAGCTAATTTATTCTTCTTGCTTCTTACTACATGACAGGGGTGTAATAAAGCCAGAATAGACTCAACCAAGCATCAGTTGTAGGCATCACCTTATGTTTGCCAAATCCTACCTAGCCAGCCAAGGGAACTTCTAAAAAGCTCTTTTGATAAGCACAAATCCAACAACTAGATGAAAACCCCTGCAGCTCCCTCTCAGATTTGTACATATCTTCAGGACAGAAACAGCACTGACTTGTTGGTAAAATGAAATCAAGTGCAGTTTAATGCAGACATACATCTCCATGGCAACAAATGATTCCCCCTTAAAATAACTATTAGGGTCTCTTCCTTACTAGCATCCACCCCACCCACCTGCCCAACCTCAACTTACACTGCAATGTAACTTGTGGGTTGGTGTGAAGCACTTTCTTGTGTTTCAGTTTAAGGAATCTGTACTTCTCAGATGTTGTGATTACAAATATCATCCAAAACAGGGGTCAGCAAACTTGGTTCTTCAGGTGTTCTTGGACTTTAATTACCAGAAGCCCAAGTCAGTAGACCTGCTGATCAGGGCTTCTGGGCACTGGAGTCCAAGAACATCTGGAGAGCCAAGTTTGCTGACCCCTGATCCAAACTAAACAGTGTGGTTTGTGGCAAGGGATTTTTAGAGCTCTAGCTCAGGGGTTATCAACCTATGGCTCATGGGCTGGATCCGGCCCAGTGCACCAAGTCATCAGGCCCACAACCTTGATCCAGCCGCTGCTTCTGCCACTGCTGCCTGAATCCTTGTCCCCTCCACTGGCTCGGTGTGTCCCTAACAGCGCTCCATAGCAAGGTGGATGTTTACAAGGTGGTTGTAAAGCTTACAACATCTGCCCTTCTACAGAGCATTGTTAGGGACATGCCAAGCCAAGCAGAGGGGCGAAGGCACGGGCCAGATGATTTGGTGCGATGCAGCTCCTCCAGGCCGGCATGCAAGGAAGCAGCATGGATGGTGAGTGGCTCAGGGTGGTCACTGGTGGCAGCAGTGGTGGTGGTGGAGTGGTGGTGGCTTGGGGGTATTTCTGCAGCAAGCGGCAGCGGTGGAGGGCGAATGGTCGGGGCTCAGGATGGTCCCGCCACTGCCACCTTTGGTGGCAGAGGCAGGACTACCCCGAGCGCCCACCATTCTCCCCACAGCCACCTATCCAACCCACCAACAGTCTATGGGGGCATGATCTGGCCCATGGCTTAAAAAGTTTGTGAACCCCTGCTCTAGCCCAATACATCCAGAAAGCTACTGGACTGTTGTCCTCCATTCTTATGTGTCATTCAGGCATACAGTACTGATACTATCAAGGGATGAATGAGTATGCAGAATCCCATCCATACTCTGTGCAGAACTTCTGCCTCTTGCCTCCCAACCCCCTCCCCCTTAAAACCCAAACCCAAACTTATGCATGCAGGCGTACAGTGCTCCTATTTAAAATCCCTGGTGTCTGGACTCCTCTAAACTGTTAGAAGGATTTTTCACACATACTCACTTGAAATGTTTTTCTAAGAAACAGTAGTTGTACAAGTTGTCTGGTCTAAGTTCCAGCTATAAATAATTCTGACAAACAGAATGTATCACATCTGATAGAGGTGTCAGGTTGTTGGGTAATCTACAATATTTTATGGCCAAAAAAGAGAGAACACTACAAGTATTTTGAGGGAAGGGAAAAGATTCTGAGAGATGACTGATCTGGTTTGTAATTAGGGACAGAGATATTCATGTGACTCAAGTATATGGTAGATGAGCTTGAATTGTAGCTTTTTTGAGTCAATTATTTTTCAGCAGTGCTTGTGATAAGATCAGCAGATGAGTTGGCTGTTGACCTGGTTTAATGGAGAATGGGATTTTCCCATTCCAAAGCTACCTCCTTATTTGTGGAATGTTTTTCGAATATGTCCACAGTGGGGAACTGCAATGTGTAGCTAGAAAGGTGTCTTTGCAAATTGCAGGGCCAGCACAATAGCATGTAGGGGCACTTTGGGAAATATAGCATTGTCAGCCCACTTCCCCAATAAAGACACGGACACCAGAAATGGATTTAAAATTTTGGGCCACTTTATTGATTATGACTTCATTTTAACTTATAACTTTAAACTTTCCTTAACATTGTTAAGACAAACGGGCCGCAATAGCACTGGTAAGGAATCTACCAAAATTGCCAATTCTATTTGGCTACTTTGTATCCAATTGTAGCAATTTGTTTACCGATGAAACAAATTGTTGACCCAAGTCAGGATGCTACCTGTTGACTCCAGCATCTGACGTATATCCGGTAAAATATCAAGGTGATGCAGGCTGCATAGATCATAGCATCACCCTGTTCATGGTTCGCCCTTGACTGGTCAGCCGCAGTTTCCCTGTACCTTGTCCTTGGGTTGGCCAATCAACTGCGCACCTGCCGGATACCTATGGGTCCTCAACTTTTACCTTACCAGTGCTACCCGCCATATGGGAAGGCATCTCCGATGACTCACCCCCCCCGACCCTCAATTTGGTCACCAGGCCCATTTGCAAATCCTCCAAAAAGAGGTCCATGCCTCCCACTGAAAGGTGTACCCCATCTCTTCGGTACAGGCTGGAATCCTGTAGCCCTATCCCTGGATGTTGGACCGATGTCCCCGAACCATGTTCGGCTAGAAAACGGGCAACAGCCCTGTTAACTGACCATCGGGCCCGGTCTAAACCACGAGGATCCATTCCTCCTCTATAATGGTAACGTGGTATGATCTGGGACCATAGAAACCGCGTCTGCGGCCACCTACAGTGTAAAATCTCCAGGTCCCTGCGCACAAATACAATTAACCCCAGGCCGGTGATCTGCGCGAGATCATTGCCTCCCAGGTGTATAAGAAATATATCCGGAGGTTCAGTGTCCCTAACGGACATAAGGAATGGCATCAGTTCCCGCCACCTCATTCCATGCAAACCATACCACCGAAGACGCGCCGTCGTGCTTAAGCCAAGATGGGGACCCCAATCCGACGCTGCTGCATAACGTGCAGCCCAATAAACATAGCTGTGTCCAACCAGCCACCCTTCCACCAGTGTGCGCCTACACACTGGGTCTGCAAGAAAAGGGAAGAGAATGAGGGGTGGCAATATATTCAAGCAAGGATAGGACGAACATATAAACCAAAACGCGCAGACCTCCATCTGTCCATCCTTCGGATGTCCGCTTCCAAGTACCCAAATGCTGCTGCTGTCGAAGCAGCACCTATACGAAAGGAATGGGTACCATAACAAGCCCCAGGGAGTCCTAAACTGTAAAGGGCAGTCCCAGTAATCTTCCAAAATTGGAACTTGGTGAGTGGGGACCCATCACAGTGGCAAAAGAATAGGCCTGGGTTTGAGCCTTGTACTGCCACGAAGGCATGCAGGGCACTGACAGGGCAGATTTTTGTGAAACTATACCTAAGGAGCGTAACAGAAGTACCCTTCCCCTGTTGATCAGCCTTCGAGGAACGAATGTTCAGCTGGGCCGACTCCTGCCTAAGAAAAACATCGGCTAATTCTAGAGCCCTGCGTGACCTATCATGTTTAGAAAGAGCCACCAGTTCACTGATCCTAAGAGCCCCAAAACATGCCACTGTGGTGGCTGCATGGAAAAGAGATGCCTCAAACTGGTCATAGCAAAGGCTATGCCATGCCTTAGCCAAGTTTGCAAGTAGAGCAGGGGAAATTGGTTGCCATGTATCAGGATGGCGGCCACGTTCATGCATCCACCCCTCCAGAACATGGCGTACTCGGAAATCACCTGTGTAATCCAGGTAACCCCAAGCTCTGGCAGTGAAGGCCAAGGCAGAAAGTTGAGTGCCAATGGTGCATGGGGCTAATCCTTCACTATGAAGGTGCACCATGTACTGTAGTATATGCATTGGGCTGAACCTGAAATTGGGGTGTAGCGACCAGCTCCGTGCGCCAGAAAGAAACCCCATTAAACTCATTGAGGAAATTGAGCCAGACCGATGGGTCGGCTCTCATACCCCTGGTGAGTCACACCCTATGGTGCTTCTTGGACAGACCAACCATCGCATCGCACAGTCACCTGGCGAATGCCCTGCCCGGGGTAATTACCCTACAAGCAAAGTTGAGGTGCCCATGAAGCACCTGCAACTTGCGAAGGGACACCTTACGTTTAGCTAACATGGCTACTATTGCCTCCGAAATCTGGGTCACCTTCTCTCGGGGCAACTGGGATGTTTGGGCCAGAGTGTCAATCTCTATGCCCAAAAATGTGAGAGTAGTGGCAAGGGCCCTCCATCTTTTCAGGAGTGAGGGGGACCCCCAGCTCAGACATAAGCTCCTGAAAAGTAAGTAATAACTGTCCACAGGTGCCCGAACCGTGTCCACCACCAAACAAAAAATCATCTAGGTAGTGGGCGACGGCTCGAGACCCCGACCTCTGAATGAAGGCCCAATGAAGAAATGTGCTGAAACGTTCAAAGGCCGAGCACGAAATGGAGCAGCCAAAGGGCATAGCTTTGTCAACATAATACTTCCCCTGGAAAGAAAAACCTAACGGCTCAAAATCATCGGGGTGTACTGGCAATAATTGAAAAGCTGATTTAATATCACATTTAGCCAGTAGTGCCCCACGACCACATGAGTGAACCATTTGCAGGACTTGATCGAAAGATGTATACCGGACTGAACAAAGTTCGTCTGGTATTGCATCGTTGACCGATGATCCCTCTGGGTAGGACAGGTGGTGAATCAAGCGAAATTCACCAGATGACTTTTTTGGTACCAAGCCGAGTGGAGATACCTTTAAGTTAGGATGGGGGGGGGTCTTTGAACGGACCAGCGACCGACCCCTCCCTAACTTCCTTAAGTATCTTCTCCCCAGCTATATCTTCCTTACCATGGAGTGATTGCAAATTGGGAGCATTCTGGGGTGCGCGTACACCCCTGAAAGGAATATGGAAGCCACACGTAAAACCTTCTAACAAATAAACTGCGTCTTCCTTCTTCGGATAGACGCACAACCATCATTCTAGAACCTTAACTTGAATTGGGGAGGGGGCCTTTTGTAGTTGCTGTCGCCTTGAAAGAACCTCTGCTCGGCCCTTGCTGTCCACAACCCCTCCCACGGGGCCCTCCGGCCCTAGGGCAGGCGGAAGCGGCATGAGATCCTGAGCATGTAGGGCACTCATGCCGGAATTTACACTGCCTCCTATTGCATGTACCCGATGAAGAATAACTCCAGTACAGCAGGCGGGCTGGAACCCCCTGCCCCGCCGGCTGGCAGGGAGACTGTGTAATACTAGGCCACTGTACCACATGACCGCAGTGATACCGGTCCCCGGCCGCCGGTCGAGAAGGCGTCATGTACAGCAGCCATAGGAGTTGATTGGGTTCATCCCATTGCATCTCGGGATGAAGAGCAGCCCTCATTCTAAATTCCTCATCGTAGGCCAACCAAGATGGGCCAGGGAAATCTACATAGGCCCTGTAAATCATGTCTAGGTATTGTATCATAGGTATCGCCATATCCGGGCGAACCCTAAGGTACACAGCTGCATATATCAGATAGGCCGGCAGCCAATTAGCCCATGTACAAGGGGGCTTGTGACGACGAGACAATTCCTTGTCCCAATCATCCTGCCATTCCTTCTCCACCCTGGTGCATTCCCAGTTGAATAAACTGAAGATATCGACATACTCCCTGTGCCATATTTTATCCCTAGTGGCTGGCAAAAGATGGTCACCAAGAGGCAGGGAGTAACCAGCCGTGGGCATGGCGGAGGTCGGAACAGAGTTAATGCTGCATTAACTGGCGGGCCGTACGGCCATGTTGGGGACCGCAGGTGGAACACTGGGTGGAAGAGGCGGATAAGGAGCTCTCCAAGTGGCTGGAGAGAGTAAAGCAGGTGTTGGTAAGGCATTGGCAACCTGTTGAGGCCAAGGCCACTGCACTTCTGTCAGGAAGGTAGCTTGGGTACTGTGTGCTTTTGCTTGACCACCATACTCACATGCTGCACCCCCCCAGCTGCCCCCACCGGGGGTTCCGGCTGGCGAGGAGTGTTGCAGCTTGGGAACGCATTCGAGCTCATCACCACCATCGGTCCCATCGAACCTGGGGGACCCGCCTGAGCTGAGCCCGGCTGGCGGGAATGGCCGGGGAGCTGCGGTTGGCCGAACGGCGTGGGCTGTGCGGCCTCTAACAGCTCGACCTGGCTCCGAACTTGACCTTCCACTTGAGGCCATGCAACATCAGCATGAGGGGGCCGCCCCGCATAGGCTGCCCCACCACCCAGTAATCCTGTGGTGGGGGCACAATACCTGCGGCGTGCACCAATGCCGCGATGCAGGCCAGGAGCAGCCGCGGGTCAACCAGGTCTGGCACTCCTGGGGACTGTTGCATGGGGCCAGAGTTGAGCCCCAGTCTCCAAGAAGGCCACGAGGGGCCCACAGGCCCAGAGTTTGGTGAAGCCCCCAAAGGGGGCTACATCATGTAGCTTCTAATCCTAATACACATCACCAATGGGAAGTAAGTTACCTTGACTCCAAGGCAGAGTTAAAACATCACAAATAAGAAGAATGAATGTAATTTACAGTAATAAAACTATCCGTAACTGGCCAGCTTATCCTTCTATGGTAATAGAGTCGACCATACTGCCAGCAACTCAACACTGATCATCAGGCAGCGGTCAACTAACCCTACAAACCTGACTAATGGCCATGTGAGGTGAAGTCCACAGGGAAAGGTGATGGCCCCCAAGTGGATTAAATCCCACTTGAATCCATCTTGATGGAGGGCAGCAGCTTCATCAATACAGGCCTGGGGTTGATGAGGACTTTGCATGCCAAAAGGGCTCAGGACCAGAAAGTGACTTGCAGAACTGGATCAGTGATAAGGGTGTCATGGTGTGATGCAGAAGGCAAATGGAAGGCCAGTGCATTATATTCACAGGACAATATTCATAGCTGATTACCATGATGCTAGCCAATATTTGGAATTGGATGTGGCACAAGGAAAAGGAGAAAGAGAAAATGTGTGGCAGCAAAGTGGTTCCTTCCAGAGTAAAATCTGCCATTGAATGTGGGAGGTGGATCTCACGTATCAGGGTGTCCCCAGTCTTGGGGTACCCTCTAAGTTCAGCGGCCCACCGACCCCGAGAACACCTTCCGTCATCCTGCTCTGGGAATGGGAACAATGGTACTTCTGCACCTTAGGCAGGAATGTGGTAGCATGTATGGTAGCAAGGCTGAGTAACAGTTTGTTAGATTGTCACCTACCCCCCCCCCCCCCCACACACACACACACAGTGGACTCGGCCCTGGGAAGCTTCCCTGCTCAAAGATAGCTTTTTACCTTCAAAGGCTGGGATGCCCCGGCAGATAATATTCCCAGGCTGATGATTGAAGCAGGTGTTCCTCCCTTTTGGATCACCGTGGCAGCCTTATCTCCCCCAAAGTAAATGTCTCTTTGAGAAAGGTTATGCCTCAAGGCTGAGCTGGGGTGAAGATGTAACCTTTAGCTTGGCCACAGTCTCTTATTGTGGCTCCTCTCTGCTCCGCAAAATTACTCCCTCCTGGTTCAAAGATGAGGCTTTCTTGATGTCTTTGAGGCTTTTTATTGAAGAAGAAGAAGAAGAATCATCCAAATAATTTGCAGGATATCCATCGAAGCAATACTCTATTCTACTCTAACTTAACAAGCTAAATAAAATAAAGAAAATAGCTAACTTCACTAAGAAAGCATTTCTTCTCCATGAACTTGAAAGCACCCATTAGGATTTCTTCCCTCTGGGGTCCATGATGTTGGTGTAAAAGAATGTAGGCTTGCACCTACCCTGGGATAGGTCCCCTGAATTCTCAAAACTTGGGGTTTAAATATGTTTTGGGGTCATCACACCCCTCCTCCAGAATGTTAAGCATGTGATATTACCTCATTGTTTTGACTAAGTGTTGTTTACCTAAACAGGTGTTTATGATGTAACCAAATTCCCATACATAAAATGATGTAACCTGACATTCTCAGGTGTCTGTGCAGGTGTTGTTATCACCCTGTCCCCAGATGTTGGATATCCCATAATCCACTTCTATGTGAAAGTCACCTTTCTCCTTTATCTAAGGTGGTCAGTGATTGACCAATTGTAACCTTGGAAATCCCCCTTGTTATGCAAGTGTGATCTCCCTCACAGGTGTCTAAGTGACTGGCATTGCTACTTAGCAACCCAAATACTTAGTGACATATTATTGTGTGGAATGTGTTTGGTATGCAGATGACATCAGTGTCTTCCTTTGAGAGTTAGCTATCCTCACACCTGCAGAGAATATACTATATGAATCTTAACACCTAATAAATGTAAAGAAAATTAAAATATGAACTCATCCCTTGTGATTATCATGACAAAATCATACCACTGTCCATTTATTGATGACCCCAACATGCCATTTTTATTCATCATATAACATCACAGACCATACAAGTAGAATCATTTGTATGTGCAGGCACGCTGATAAAGCAGAGTTTCTAGTTCTCTGGAGACATTTCCTGCACTCAAGCAAGCATGGTCAAAATTTTGAGGCCAACACAGAGAGGTTGGAAACTGAGGCTGGGAAGGAGGAAGACTTCATGTTGGGCAACTGTTTCCTCACCAATTATTGCAAATACTGGGCAAGAGCAGATATGAGAGCCAGTATGGAATGTGGATAAAATGCTAGACTATGACTCTACAGTTGTGGGTTTGAATCCCCACACAGCTGGAAAACTCACTAAGGGTGGCACTAAATCTCTCACATACCTTGAAAACTCTGTTAGGATCACCATACATCAGATTTGTCTTAATGGCACATAACAATAAGCAGTATATGCAACTTAATCTTTCCCCCCTTTTCAGTAATTTGAAACCACAGAGGAATTTGTCTGCTTTTAATCCTCTTAGCCAGCTCAGAGGAGGGGGGAGGGGAGGAGAGTATGTTTCAGAGATTGCTTGGTTTTTTTTATACTTCCCGACACATAATTCCCCATTCTCATGTTGTATCACACTTTCCCACATCGTGAGAAGAGCAAGCATAAAACATTAATCCACACTGTTAGGAAGGAGGGTGTCCAGGGAAAAAGAAGAAAAAGGAATTTAGCAGTTTTCTTCTTGGGTGGCTGCTAACCAGGGATAATGACATGATTTGGGTCTCACTGATGGACTATTCATGCTTGCAATCACTTTTAGGAGAGTGAAAAGATAGGCTCAGCCTCACTCTGGGATTTCTTCTTTGCGAAAGTTATTGACCTAAAGGTATTGCCAAAGAGAGCCTTTCCTGCATAATTCAAAGTATTTTTCAAGTTGAGGTATAGTCTGACAGGTATTACATATGGGATTCAAAGGCAGACCTTTTTGCTGTTCTTCAAGATGAAATCCAGTTCCACAACAGAACACGATATAAAACTTGCACATGCTAGGAAAAATATAAAACTGTATACTTTATTGATTATTATTGCACAGACAAGAAGGAACTGGAATGCATGACTGAACCATTCACTCATCTATTATTTCCTCTCACTGATATTATTTTAAGTGTATTCTTTACAAAAATAGCAGCTGAAATGAACAGTAGAGCTGTTTGAAATAATCAATACTAATCAAGAACGAGAAGGTAGAAAACAAATCTCTGGATGACCCAAAATAACAAAGAACTTAGGTTAATTTCAGGGCACTTCCAATTAAACAATTGAAAAACATCTTCAGAAAATGCCATATATACAGAATCTTCCCTGCATATCTAAAAGAGCTGGAAATTACATATAAAAGCAAGTGCACTTTAATGTACACATGATATAGGGATGAGCAAGGCTTTTAAGCACTCCATGATAGTCTTATGCATTTTCCAGTCTGCTCTGGGCAAGATTAGGTGATTTGGAGTCACAATTAGAAACTCTGTGGGTAAGAGTACCAGGCCACAAGGATGGTCTAACTATAGGCATATACTATCAGCCTCCGACCCAAACTCCTGAGGGAGACTGGCAGTTGGAAAATGTTGTAAAGGAGGCATCCAAGAAGGGAAGCCTGATTATAATGGGGGACTTCAATTACCCTCACATAGACTGGGTTCAGCACATGATAAAGAGATAAAGTTCCTAGATATGCTAAATGATTGTTCCTTGGGACAGATAGTTGAAGACCCAACTAGGGGTACAAGAATCCTTGACTTGATGTTAATGTGACTGATCCAATAGGGAACAGTGACCACAACTCAATTATGTTTAACTTGATCCTAGACCGCAAGTCACTGATAAAATCTAACACAGAGACCTTAAATTTTCAAAGAGGAAATTTCCCAAAGATGAGGAAACTAGTAAAAAAGAAGCTAAAAGGGAAAACTGAGAGAGTCCAAACACTCCAAGAGGCATGGAGGCTGTTTACAAAAACAATAACAGAGGCCCAATTGGAATGCATACCCAAAAGGAAAAAGGGCACTGCCAGGTCCAAGAGGACTCTGATGTGGCTTACAGGAGCTGTTCAGGAAGTGATCAAAAGCAAGAAAAGCTCATTTAGAAGATGGAAGACTTGTCCGAATGTGGACAGCAGGCAGAAACATAAATTCTGGCAGAACAAATGCAAGGCAACAATCAGGAAAGCAAAGCAAGACTTTGAGGAGCGTATAGCTAAAAATACTCAGAGAAATAACAAAGACTTCTTTAAGTACATTAGAAGTAAGAACCCAACTAGGAAGGCCATTGGACCATTAGATGACAATGGAAGGCAAGGGGTTATTAAAGAGGAAACAGAGATTGCAGAGAGACTCAATGAATTCTTTGCTTCAGTATTCACTGAAGAAGATAGAGACCACATGCCCAAAACAGAGCCTATCTTCGTAGGGAGGGAAAGCGAAGAATTAAGCAAGATAGAAATAACCAGGGAGGAGGTCCTTGCATGTCTTGTTAAGCTAAACACTAACAAATCCCCAGGACCAGATGGCATCCATCCACGAGTTCTCAGGGAACTTAAAGATGAAATTGCTGATCTCCTAGCCAAAATATATAATCTTTCCCTCAAATCAGGCTTTGTGCCTGATGACTGGAAGGTAGCGAATGTAACACCAATTTTCAAAAAAGGATCCAGGGGAGATCCAGGAAATTACCGACCTGTCAGTTTGACATGTGTCCCAGGTAAAGTGATAGAAACTATCCTAAAAGATAGAATTAATAGGCACATAGAAGAGAAGGCACTGCTAAAGGAGAGCCAACATGGCTTTTGCAAGGGCAAATCATGCCTCACTAATCTGTTGGAATTTTTTGAGAGTGTCAACAAGCATGTGGATAAGGGGGATCCAGTTGAAATTGTTTATCTGGACTTTCAGAAGGCTTTTGACAAGGTCCCGCACCAAAGGCTCTTGAATAAATGTACCAGTCATGGAATAAAGGGACAGGTCTTGTCCTGGATCAGCAGCTGGCTAAGGGACAGGAAACAGAGGGTAGCACTAAAAGGACACTTCTCCAAGTGGAGGGAAGTAAAGAGTGGGGTCCCCCAAGGTTCAGTACTGGGACCCCTGCTTTTCAACCTCTTCATAAATGATCTAGAAGCAGGAGTAAATAGCAAGGTAGCCAAATTTGCTGATGACACTAAATTATACAGGGTAGTGAAAACTGTGAGAGATTGTGAGGAGCTCCAGAGGGATCTCTTGATACTGAGGGAGGGGGCAAAGCAGTGACAAATGAGCTTCAACATTAGTAAGTGCAGAGTGATGCATGTTGGGGCAAAAAACCCCAATTACATTTATAAACTGATGGGTTCTGAACTCTCTGCGACAAACCAGGAAAGGGACCTTGGTGTCCTGGTGGACAGCTCAATGAAGGTGTCAACCCAGTGTGCCTCAGCAGTGAAGAAAGCAAACTCAATGCTAGGGATCATTAGGAAGGGTATAGAAAATAAGTCAGCAAGTGTCATTTTGCCTCTTTATAAATCTATGGTGAGGCCCCATCTGGAATACTGTGTACAGTTCTGGTCGCCATACCTCCAGAAGGGCATTATGGAGTTGGAAAAAGTGCAGAGGAGGGCAACCAAAACGATTAGGGGACTGGAACACCTTCCTTACCATCTGAGGCTGCAATGGTTGGGCCTTTTCACTCTTGAACGATGGCGTCTAAAAGGTGACCTGATTGAAGTTTATAAAATCATGCACGGTGTGGACAAAGTAGAGAAGGAAAAACTGTTTTCCCTATCACATAACACTAGAACTTGGGGACACTCCATGAAACTTTTGGGTACTAGTTCTCAAACAAATAAGAGAAAGTACTTTTTCACCCAGAGGATTACTGGTCTATGGAACTCCCTGCCAGAAGAAGTGGTGACAGCTGTCAGTCTTGACAGCTTTAAGAAAGGATTAGACAAGTTCATGGAGGACAAGGGTATCAATGGTTATAATTATGGATACTTAAGGGTAACCTCGGGGTTGGAGAGATAGGCAGGATATCTCTCAATGCCATTTCCAGGGAATCCTAAGCAGGTGAAGGCATCTCCTTGGGAATACCCTGAAGGAAATGGTGAGCCACTGTGTGAGACAGAATGCTGGACTGGATGGGCTGTGGCCTGTTCCAGCAAGGCTGTTCTTATGTTCTTATGATTTTTAAAAAACCCACAAAACAGTTTGCTCTTTTACATGATTTCATCTATTTGGTGTTTTTGTAGGTCATTTTCATATGGTGATCATTTTTTTCTATACATTTTTCCTAATATATTCAATTTATGTATACAGGTGTAATGATTCCCTTGGGGACATGAAAGGAGCCTCATTCAGGAATCCCCTAAAAATCTTTTCAACTCAGAGTAATCTCTGGCATGAAACTATTATTACCCAGAGACCCAGTGAAGAATGTCAGTTCTTGGAGACATCAGCTATTGCACTGAGGCCAAGGAACCCCTCCCTCTATTAAAAGGACATCAAATGTCATTGAACATTAGATCAGAGATGGGAACATCAGGGTTGCAGATTGAACCTGTAGATCCTCTTGGTCCAAACTGTAGAGGGCTGGGAGCAATCTTTTGAAGCCATAGCTTTGGAGCTGCCTTGAATGGGAGCTGTCAGTCACAAGAAACAGTATAGACTGCTACTCCATGCAGGGAGAAAGTAAGGTATGTTAAAATCAGCACTCTACACTTATGTTTGCAAACATCCTGGGTTTATACTGTAGGTCTCAATCAAGTGCCTGTAAGACACCCAGCAGATGCTTCTTCCACAGCACCCTCAAGGGAAGTCCCACATACAGACCATTGCAGCATTCAGTCCTTGAGACTAGTAGTTTATGGGCCAGTGTTAGAAACATAGAATGAGAAGAACTTGAGGCTTGTATATTTGGAACATAACCATGATTCACAAGAAAAGACAAGGCTAAGAAGAGTAGAAGACAGTAGGAGAAGAAGAATACTTAGCATGAGATGGGTTGACTCAGCAAAGGAAGACAATAACTCTAATTTGCATGGCCCAACTATGTTCACAACAAAACAGTTTGGATATCATTCATCCATATTGTTGCCATATGATGCAAATGATGCATAATAGCATGAAATGCAAGTGGAAATGAAACCAAGATTTTTCCTCATCTCTACAAGGGGAGTGAATGTTGTAAGAGCATGTGGCCATCCCATGCCATCTGCCCCACAAAGTGAATGGGACCATGTAGAGTCCAACCTGGAAGTAATTCCCCATTCCATTTACTATGGAAAGGAAGACAGGAGAAAGGGAGAGGGAGAAGCAAGCCAAAGACAAAACACCAGGCATTTGTTCTGGCCTGAGTTGGGCTGTTCACACCTCCACTATTAGCCATTCAGTTCTCCTGCAGAATGCTATCAAAGACAGGGTATGAGACAGGTGAAGGTAACACCCGATGCCTTCTGCTCCAGCTGGCTTGCTTCTGGTTCACAGAAATGGGGGAAAGTTACTTTTTGGGGCTATTGCTCCCAGAAACGTCAGCCACCAGACCAAGTGTTCCTTTTACCAAGAATATTTCAGGAGGGTACACAATAAAAACCTCCTAGAAGATTGTGGTAATTTTCAACCACAATTGGGCATACTCCGGGTAACGGCAACCTTGTGTTGTCAGCTAATTTTTCTCACACTCGGTCAGGTGAAGGGAACTGCAGAATGAACTCACCAAAAGGTGCCTTCATTTTGGCAGTTTCGCGTCTGGCAGTAGACATGGAAGAAGGAGAAGAATATTCCAGGAGTTCTCATCCAAAGAAATAGATTTTCCCATCTTTGCATTTTAAATACATCTACCAAGGATGGAACATGTGGGGAGAGGGAGATTCCCCATGTTTGAGAACTCCATTCCAAAAAACAGACTGCACACCTTGTGATAACTAAATAAGTAGGCAAAATCCAACCATGTTCCTCTCATACATACCTCTCTTTATTTTCTACCTCTATAATGTACAGGTTATAATTATAAAATGAAGCAGTGAACACTTGAACGGAGAGGTTGTTTCCAAAGCCCAGGCATTTCATAGGAATCTCCCCCACCCTTTATATAAAAAAGATCCACCCCACCCCCCACCCCAATAGTAGGGCAACATAATCTTCTGCTGATCCCCATACTGTTGCAGATTAATGAGGCAGAAGCATCCTATGATTAGTGTCTGGCTACTACATACCTACATATTACAATGTGAGGCTCCCTTCAAGCCAAACTCCAAATGTCTCTCGCTTTCCTAAATATAACCATCAATTAGCTCCCATGTCCTCCTCACTGTGTGTGACCAGAGGCTTCAAACAGGTCTCTCGATTGGATGTAAAATAGTAAAAAGGATGCCAATGGCCTCCTGCGTGTAATGTGGGGTTGCTTCCAGAATCTGTGCTTGACAACAGCTGTTAATTTTTCTGTGCAGCAGAAAACCACTGAGTCAGAAAAGTGGGAAATAATGTAATTGCAGAGGAAGTTTTTCCTCTTTATTTTTTTTTAAAAGGTGCAACACCCCTTGTCGAAGTGAATGGGTACAACGGAAGAGCACACTAATAGTTTGGTACACGATCTTATGGGTTTGCTCTCAGTTGTTATGAAGAGCTGTTGAAGCAGTCCTGGCTTTTAGTATGATAACAGACAGAGAGCTTGGAATGTCCAGTCCCACTGAAATCATTGGAACTCATGCAAAAGCTGAATAAGAAGTTATTTGTAATCTGGGGGAAGCAGATCTTCTCTGATTTGCTTAGGTAAAGATCTCCCTTGCTCCGGTCATATCTCATTCTAAGGGGTAGTACTCATTTTTGTGTACAGCCAAAGAGCCAGTGCTGTCTGCATCTGCAGACATTCCTGTGGTCACTTGGTAGGCATGACTAGATGTTGGAGTGCATGGAATGCTGCTACCTTTCCCACTGAAGCAGTACCTATTTATCTACTTGCAATTTCTTGCTTTCAAACTGCTAGGTTGGTAGGAGCTAGCACAGAAATGAGAGCTCACCCTGTTGCGCAGCACTCAGACTGCTAGGTTGGAAGGAGCTGGGGCAGACGATAGGATTTCACTCCATCATGTAGTACTCGGGTCTCAAACTGCTGAGCTTCTGTCCTTCCAGTCATCAAGTTCAGCATCTTAACCACCAAGCCACTGCAGCTCTTTCCCTAAAAATCACATGTCCTTTATTTTATGTTTCATTCATACTGGACTTCTCTTAGTGCTGTTAGGGATGCTAAGTTTTTCTGTTGTTCCAGCAAAGGATGCCACCATTGATCATCATGAGAAACATTAATGTGTAAAAGAAATCTAAACGCAGGTATTCAAAACCTCATTTGAACTCATTTAAAAATCAAAACATTTTTTTCAGCAGGGAGTAGGCTGTATTTTTAACAGCTCCCATGGATGCTTTCATCGTTTTGTGAGCGAAGTTCCCGCACATCTACTTCCAAATTCACAGCATGCTCTGGCCTCAGCCTTTGCATGCTGCGCGCTCAGATTACTTAGTTGAAGTCCTGCCATTTATAGCCAGAGGAAAGTTCTTTATTAGCTTTAACACTGAGACATGTGCTTTCATCTTGCATATTCTTTGTTGTCTGGTTCAAAAAAGAGAAAGATAAGAACACAGGCTAACCCCCAGTGACTCTGGGTCTTAAGTTGTATTATTTCTGCTGGTCAATCTTTTAAAATACCATGTGCGATGCTCAGTACCAGCTTGTCCTTGTTGTTCTTCTCAACATCGCTTGAAAGCTCTGTTGGTTGTCAAACGTGGAACTGCCCCACCTTCTTCGTTTCTTAAGAATACACTGTACCAGTCATGTTTAATGTGCAATGCAAGTCTCAATGCCTTATTATGCTTACCTACCTAAACCATGGAGCTATCCAGCCATCATTATAGTAAATTCAGATTTATGGTGAGCTTTTCCAGGGTCTTCTAGGTAGAAAATCCTTAGAATTCCTTTACCATCCCCTTCTTCTGGGGGTCCCTTTGGACTGTGTAGTGTCCCCATGGGCCAAAACTAGTTGTGAATTACTGTGCTAAAATAAGTGACAGTTTGAATAGGCTCATTTGAATCAGTGGAACATACAGCAGAGATAAATCAGCAAACTCCACACTGATTTAATGGGTCTACGCTAGTACACTATGCTAAGCAACAGGATTTCAGCTCTTGATTTGGAAATGCACAGATAACATGTTGGGGTTGGGGATAGTTGTCTCCTGAAGGATCAGGAACATTAGCCCCTTTATTTGGGTACAAAGTAATGAGGCAGGCTCTGCACACCTCTACTTGCAAGAGTAATTGCTCAATCACAAACATTTGATGGAACTATGTTTGCAAAACATTAGTGGATTTCAGCTTCCAGGGATGGACTGTCACATATATTTTGACCCTTAGATAACCCAGCACATCTACCATAGCTTAGTGAGACTGTGTCTGAGTTGTAAATCACGCCTTTGTCATGAACTTGCAAGATTGACTCATTCTTGATGAAGTGGGTTGTCCTGATAGTCTGAGAAACTGAGACTACTTAATCTGAGAAGGAGCTGAGGAACCCTTTGCAAAAACTCTCCCTAAACTATCAGAGAATAAACAAAACGAAACATTGTAGCACCTTGATGACTTAACTGTTAAATTTTAATGTTAGCTTTCGTGGATCAAGTCCATTTAGTCAGACATGGGAGTGGGACTTCATGGCATCAATTTATATACATTGGATTGATTAGTGGATTATATTATTTATAACACATAGAATCATAGAATAATTGAGTTGGAAGTGGCCTTTTAGGCCATTGAGTCCACACACACCCCTCGCTCAATGCAGGAATCCAAATCAAAGAAGATATGACAGATGGTTGTCTAATTCTCTCTTGAATTCCTCCAGAGTTGGAGCACTCACCACCTCTCAGGCAGTTGGCTCCATTGTTATACCGCTCTGACCATTAAGAAGTTTTTCCTAATGTTCAGCCTATATCTGGCTTTCTTTAGTTTGAGCCCATTATTACGAGTCCTGAACTCTGAGAACAGATCCTTCCCTTTTTCTTTATGATTATCTTTTAGGTATTTATGTTCAGGCATTTATAGCTTTTGCTGTCCCATGCTCTGATTGTAACGATGAGATGAACAAGGGAGAGTTGATGAATTTTCCAGCGTTCTTGATTTCACAGAGAGCCCACAAGTGAGCAAGAACCTTTGCAGGCGCACCCCCCAATAAAGGACTCAGACACTGGTAAAAGTGGATAACGGCATTGGGCCACATTTATTGATTCATGCCCTAGTCCGAATTATAAATTTCTATTGGTAATTGACCAATCATAATTCTTTAAGGCAAGCAGGCCGAAGTAACACTGGTAAGGTACCACCCAAAATTGCCAACGGCAATTGTTACAATGTATCTATTTGTATCAATTTGTTTGTTGACAACAAATAAATTGTTGACCGTAGTCAATATCTAACTAATGACCCCACTCTCTGACGCGTATCCGTGAAATCACGGGGTGATGCATGCTGTCTAGCTGTAGCCATCACCCCGTCGCCTGGTTCGTCGTTGACCGGACAACGTTTAACCAACTTATGCCTGTCTAGTGTTGTCCAGTCAATTGCGAACCTGCCGGATACCTGTGGGTCATAAATGTTTACCTTACCAGTGATACCCGCCACACGGGGAGGCTTCCCAAAAGGCTCACCGCCCCCCCCAAGACCGTCAGCTCGGTCGACAGGCCTGCTCGCCATTCCACTAACCAGAGGTCCATACCTCCCTGCGACAGATGGGCCCCATCCCCTTAGTAAAGCTCGTAATTTTGCAGACTGACGCCGGGGAGGCTAATGACGCGTCCCCCGCCCTTGTCAAAAAGGAGCCGGGCAATAGCCCCGTTCACGGAGCGTCGGCTCAGTCAAGAGCCTCGAGGACGAACACCCCCCTGTAAGCGTAGCGCGGTATTGTGTCCGACCAATTGAGGGATGTGGCAGGCCACACATGATGTGAGTAGGGCAGGTCACTGCAAACTGCAAGCTTCTGCGATAGGCCAGTGACCTGCCCCAAGCCATCGCCCCCAAGGTACATAACCAGGACATCGGGCGAGTCAGCATCCCTGATGTAGAAAAGGAATGGCAACAGTTCCCGCCATAACATGCCGCGCTTACCATACTACCTGAGACGTGCGGCTGCACCCAGTCCCAGTCGGGGTCCCCACTCTGTCGCCGCAGCATAACGCGCTGCCCTGTGCACGTGGCTACGGCCCACCAGCCATACTGTCACCGGTGTAAAACGACACCCAGGGTCTGTCAAGGAAAAAAAGGGGGGGGGAGAAACAGTGCAGTGACTAAACTGGTACTCACGGTTGAAGAGGGTGAACACAAAACTGAAAACATTGTGATCCCCACCCTCCCGTGCGGCGTATTTCAGCCCCAGAGTACCCAAAAACAACTGCAGTAGAAGCTGCCCCTATCCTGAACGAATGGGTGCCGCAACGAGCCCCAGAGGGGCCAACACTGTCTAGTGCCTTCCCGGCACCCTCCAAATTGAAATTTAGTAAGAGAAGACCCACCTTGGTGACAGAAAAACGGGCCATGGTGCGTGCCACACAGTGCAAGGAAATCCTGTAGGGCACCAACCGGACAGATGTCTGCCAAGGAACATCGTAGCAGTCTACTCCACTGCCTACGCCGTGCTGATACGTTTTAGAGGAGCGTATCCCCAACTGAGCCCAATATTGTTCACACAGACATCTTCGAGTTCCAGTGCCCTACGACTTGCATCCGCCTTATACAGCATCTCAAGCTCGCCGATGCGGAGCACTCCAAAAAAGGCCACCGTTGTAGCCGCATGAAATGGGCTGCCTCATCTTATCAAAACAGAGGCCAGGCCAGCCCTGGGCCAATTGGGTAAAAACCCCTGGGGAAATCGGGTGGCGGTCGTCCGGGCAATGCCCACGCGCGCGCACCCACCCCTCCAAAACATGTCTCACACGGAAGTGAGTGGTGCTGTCCACATGACCTCCCACTTTGGCCATAAAAGCCAACGCTGACAGCTTAGATGCTATGGTGCGAGGTGCAAGGCCCTGGGCATGCAGGTAAACCATGAACTGCAGAACATGGGTTACCGGGATCGGCCAGGTTCCTGGCATTTGAAATTGGGTACAGAATGCTCTGAAAGAATTAAATGCGTGGTGATACGCCTTACGCGTGCGTGGCGCTAGTGACAGGCCAATCGCCCGGTTCACCTCTCCTTGCCAATGTTCCATATCCCGTCCGGGAGTGGCGAGGGAAATTCCTCCGCATCCGGGGCCAAGGCACGGAACCGGGAGATCTGCAGGCGGGACAAAGCATCAGCAATATCATTAGTAACCCCTGGGACATGCCTGGCCCTGAAAAGAACGTTGAGGCGCAGGCTGCGCAACGCAAACAGGCGCACTGGGTCCATAACCCTGGGCGATTTAGAGGTCAATGTGGACAACAGCCGCATTGTCACACCAAAATGGACAACCGAGTTGGCCCCCTCCTCGCCCCATAGCATCAAAGCACCCAGGATAGGGAAAATTCCAGATACGTGAGACCACGCAGGCGACCCATGCCTGCCCAGGATGGTGGCCACCCACCATAGGCCCACTTCCAATTGAAGTACATCCCATAACTCCGGGATCCCGAGGCATCGGACTGTATCTTAAAGCGAGGGGAAGCCAGGAGCTCAGACCTCCAAAATGACACCCCATTGAAACCCCTCAGGATCTGTAGCCAGACAAGCACGTCTGCCCTGATACCCCGGGTAAGTCTAACCCTATGGTGGGGCCTGGATAATCCTGCCATGACGTCGCGCAAGCGCCGAGCAAATGCCCTGCCCGGTGCGACAACCCTGCCAGCGAAATTGAGGTGACCATGTAGCACCAGCAGGTCCCTCGGTGATGCCATGCGCTTGGCCAGCAAGTCCGAGATAAGGGCCACTAGCTTTGACACCTTATCCCACTGCAACCTAGAAGCCTGCGCTACTGTGTCAATCTCCACCCCCAGGAATACTAGCTGTGTAGGTGGGCCCTCGGTCTTTTCGGGCACTAAAGGGACACCAAGTTCCTCCATTAGCGTCTGAAATGTGTTGAGGAGACGAGTGGACGTGTCCCAGCCCCGTTCGGCCCAGGGAATGGGCTACAGACCGGGACCCTGATCTGCGAACAAAAGCCCACTCTAGGAAGATGGAGGAACGCTCGAATGCCGAGCCCGAATTGGAACAGCCAAAAGGCATGGCATCATTGAAATAATATGCTCCCCGGAACGGGGGCGCAGGGACAGGGCCAACGACCCTGCCCGCATAGACCTCCTTATCATTGCTGGCAGGAGCCACCTCCTCCCTCCCCCTAAGGGATAAAGATTGGGGGCATCCTGAGGGGACCTATCACCCATGAAAGGGATACGTAACCCCTGCCTAAAACCCTGAAGGAGATATCCGCATCCTCTCCCTTCGGGTACAATGTGAGCCAGCGCCCCAACATGTCCACATTAATTGGGGAGGGAGCCCTTTGGTGAACTAGATCCATCTGCGGCAGTCTTGCCAGCCCCCTGTCCACCCCTCCCTCTGCCCTGCCTCCCTCCAGGCCTGGGACAGGCAGAGGCCGCATGGGGGCTAGCACAGGGGGGACACTAATGTCTGTATTTGCCATTCTTCCTATTGCAGGAACAATTGGACGAATAAGTCCAGCACAGCAGGCGGGCTGGAAACCCCCTGCCCCGCCCCCTGGCAGTGGACCTGTGCTGGGGCCGCCCGCTGGACCGCATGTCCACAATGGTATCTCTCCCCGGGCGCGGGGCGCATGGGCATCATGTACAAAAGCCACAGCCTCTGGCATGGCTCAACCCACCTAATGTCGGGGTGCCAGGGAATCCGCATATGGAATTACACGTCATAAGCCAACCACGATGGGCCCGGAAAGTCAACCATCGCCCGGTAGATGTTGTCCAAATACTGGACCATCGGAATTGCCAAATCCGGCCGGGCCCTAAGGTACACCGCCATGTATATGAGGTAGGCCGGCAACCAGTCGGCCCACGTACGTGGTGGCTTGCTACGACGTGCCTGCTCCTTATCCTTCTCATCCTGTCCCCCCCTACTCCTTGGTGGGCCCTCTGTTGAGGAGTGAGAAGATATCCACGTAATCCCCCCGCCAGATCTTCTCTTTGGTGGTCTGTGCCAAATGGAACCCAGCGGTAAGGAATACCCCGCCGTCAGCAAGGCCGACACGGGCACAACAGGAACTGCTGGCATCTGAAAGGGGGCCTGTACTAACCCAGCCACCCCCAAAACATTCCCCACAGGGTAGAAAACACCCCCCACCACGGGGCCCTGAGTGGTAGTTGTCGTCGCCAGGTGGGGCGTCAGCGGCTGGACCGCCGCCCCACCCGCGCGAGGCCAGGCCATTGGAAACCCCCCCAATGTGGCCACGTGTGTAGGTGCACTAGCTTGGACCGCATACTCACGTGCTGCACCCCCGTAGGCCGCCCCCACCGGGGGTTCCGGCCCACTGGGGGCGTCGGAGCTCACAACCGCCGTCGAGCTCGTCGATGGGGCCTGACCCGCACCGGTCTGTTGAATGGGGAGCTGCGAGGCAGTGGCCCAGGTCGTGCCACGCGCCTCAAGCAGCTCGACCCGTCCCATCGCCTGCCGCTGCCCAGCAGACGACGCGTCGAAACGAACCCCAAAGGGAGACCAAGAATGGCTAGCCCGGGCCAGGGATGTCTCGAGGGCCGCAACGCGGGCCAATAAGGCTTCCACGCTGACATGGGGCAAAGGACCAGCCGGCCCGCCTACTACAGGCATGGGTACAGGTCCCTGCAGCCCGGGGCCCGAATAGGGCAACAACCCCACACCCGGGCCCATTAGGGCCGATGTAGCAACCTGCCAGGGAAGGGGACCGGACCACCCCCCAAGGCTGGAAGGCCTCGGAGCGAGCTACTCTCCTATAAAGGGAGGCCCAGCGGAATGGGCAACACCAGGAGAGGTGTCCACCGCTTGCGGGCCGAGGGCCGCAGCCCCTACTGGCCCCGTGCGTGGGAGGGGAATAAACCCCATTCCACCGGTCCCGGTGGGTGCAAGCAAATGCGGCTGCTGGGGAGGCGCAGCCGCGGTCTTCCGACCCAGATTGCGCCTCCGAACCGCACGAGCCGCGCTCGCAGCCGCCTTCTTCTTCGCGGGCCTCTCAGCCAATCGATGGGAAGCCGAAACGAGAGAATTCAGCAGCCAAAAGGCTTCCCGGTAAAAGCCAAAAGCGACGGAGGTAAGAGGGAAAAACTTCTCCGCTCCGTCGCTTCGCAAAATGGCAGCTCGGCTGCCTCATGGCCACCCCTTTTATAAGGGAGCTGGCCACGCCCCCTAACTACCCGGATGCCTTCGTCCGATGGGGGGGGGCCCGCAAAGAGCGCGGCTGCCATTTTGGCGCTGCGCTTGCATTCTTCAGAATCCTTGATCATCACAAGTGGAAAGAAACCAGAGAGAGAACTGAATCAGGTGCTTCTTTGGTACACATGAAGATGAAAGCATATCTACTAATGCCAGCACAGGTCTTCTATTGGCAGATCTCTAAGGTAATTTCTACCAACAGACGAAACATGTCTTTCACCTAATTTCCCCCAGTTACTGCTTCATCTTGGGAATGCATTCTCTTTTTGGATCCAAGCGCCTCTTTTTGGCATCAGAAGTTTAGTACAGCATGTGGCCTACGCTTATACAATATGTGCTCATGAATTTATTTAAAATCAGGCAGAAATCTCCAACAGTGGACTGTTGCAAAAATGAAGGCATTGGAACAAAGCCTGAAAATGACCTCCTATGGACTGCTAGCTTTATGCATACTTTGCACTACATTTCACAGGCTGAGCCATCCTCCAGCATATTTATGCCCATTAAAGGTTTTTTTTTAGTTTAAACAATAACTGAAGAAATACAGTAGATAAAGCCAGTTTTTGTGATTTAATGGTCCCTGAATAAAAGTGAACATAAACACAAGCATGGGTAACTTTATGGAGAAAAGGAATATGGAAAGGGATGAATTTGTCAGAATTAATTGGAAAATAGATGGTTCCTCATATTCCTTTTTATCAGTAAGGTGATACTTGAAATTATAGAGCAAGAGTTCTCAACCTTTTAAAGCTGGGGGCTGGGTCATGCTTCCTCAGACAGCTTTGGAGGCTGGATGGCCATTTTGCCCTTCCTCCACCACATGATGCTTCCTGGTGTGGTGGAGGTGGGGGCCCACATGAAATGGTGCTGTGGGCCACATCTGGCCCATGGGCCACAGGTTGAGAATCCCTGTTATAGAGCCTCTTTTCATATTTTCCTTTTGGAACATGTGCTATTATAATTTTAAAAAAACACAGAAAATTAAAAGGCTGACCTAAAATGAAAACTGGTTGGTCCTGAAATTGTTATTAGTTCAGGAAATGTGAACTAATTCTCTTTCACTCCAATAAATTTTAATGTACTGTGGATACAGTGTGAGAATTAGTCACTCTCCATATATGTGCACATCCAATTTACCCGCATGATTAATTTCTCTTGATTATGTTTGCACAAAATGTGGGAAAGAGCCATCTGGTGTGATAATTTTGATATTTAGCAAAACAAGTTTCCCACAAAAAAAAAGAAAAAGAAAAGGCAAGTCTTAATTTATGTCTCTGCTAAAATAGGTCACTGTGTTACCTGCAGTTATAGAGAATTTAAGGAATGACCAATGGCTGTGCATGAAAGGTAAGTTCGGTTGAGGAAAGTCCTGGGAAAATTCTGGATCCTATTGTAGAAGCAGTGCCTTAAAATACAACATACTTGTCAAGGTGCATTTCGGATGCTTCTGTGAAAGAGAAACAGATTTACCTATCTGGATAGAAACACTCTTAAACTGCAATTTTATACATGCTGTCCAAGGAATAAACTCTAAGTGGGACTCGCTTCGCTCATGGCTGTCAGAAATTTTTGCTATTGCTACAATTGTGATTGAGGCTAGACATCTTGGTTTGGTGAGATAGCCTCTCAAAGATTCTCCAACCCTCATGAAAGATCTTGTTTCGATTGCAAAGTAGAAACAACATGAAATTTTCTGAGTATTGCTTTCTACACTGTGCAAATAGTCCCAGATCAAAATGGCTATATTTTTCCTTCAGGGAATTAAGCTACACATGGTATGCAGGAAAGGCCGGGCTGATTGATCACAAAGATACAATAAACCCATCCAATGATATTACCGTATATTTGTTATTTTATGCAGGAACACAACTGCTGCATTTTCTAATACCACATATTTTACAGAAATGTAATGTTACAGTAAGTGAAGAATCTCTCAGAGGCTGGAAAAAAATCTACCATCTCATGACAAGAGCATTTATTTATTTAGCAATGCACACTTACAATGCACAATGATTCAAATACAGACATTCATATAGCTGCACCTTAATCAAAGAAGCCCTAACTTCATAGTGCTAAATGTCTTTGTGATTTAGAAGCTGGCATGTTTTTAACCTTGCCCAGTGCTTCAGGATGGCTGGAAAATGTTTATTTGTCTTAAGCTTGCTGTAGAGGAAAATAAAATGTGGAGCATTCATTGCCCTCCCAGCTGACAACTGGATGTTGGTGAGCCTACATGAATCCTAATGATATATCCAGTTGACATTATTGTGAAGAATTGGAAGGTAAACATCATTGAGTAGGTTTTTTTTCATGTTTCAGACATCTTAAGGAGAAAGTGTTGGCCAGGAAGGGTATATATTTTCTTCTATTAAAACTTCATGAAAAGAGATCTACTAATGTCTCCATGACTGAAGGGACAGTTTGTTACCCAGTTCTTCCTGTCTAAGCAGGGCAATCTGTTTTCATTTCTGTAGGCTTCTTTTTTTATATAAAAAAAGGAGAGGGGGGGGGGGGAAACAGGGGCAGATATTCAGGTTGTCTGTCCAGAAATTAGAAACATATTTCTATAAAGAATCTTTATTACAGTAATACCTCATAAAAAGTCCGCTTCGTACAATATTGAATTCATACAACATTGCCTAATTCCTTCAAAAAAGTTGCCTCATACAAAGTCGCTGTGATTTTGTATGAGGCATTGGGGGTTTTCCCAGGTTGCATTGTGCCTAAGCAGTATGAAAGGCAGGACACATGCGTGCATCTCTCTTGTGGGTTTTGCACGAGGCGAAGAGTGTTTAGGAGAGGTTTTGAGCGCGATTTTGGATTTCTAAAAAAATTTCCGTCAGAATTTTTAGAAGCATTCCTGGGATTTTTGCAGCATTCTTCAGGTTCTTGGACAATCAGGGTTGTTTGACATGTTTTTTTAATGTATTTAGCCTTTAGACAATGATTTCTTAAAGTTCTTCAGTTTCCTGTCTGTTTCCTTGACTTTGCCCTGAAGTCTGTGTTGTTACAGTACAATATATCTCTATGTAAATGACGTTGTACGAGGCATCTCAGCAAGGATTGGGACGTTGTATGAGGCATCGCGGCTAGGATTTTGCATGCCACATACAAAGTCCAAATCTGTATAAAGTACAAACTTGAGGAACCAAGTTTGGACGTTGTGTGAGGTATTACTGTATATTCAAGGTGCCTTCATTTTGGCAGTTTCACATCTGGCCTAGACATGGAAGAAAGAATAACATGAACAACCATATACAATTATTGTTGTTCAGTTGCACAGTAGAGTCCAACCCTTTGTGACCCCATGAACCACTGCACCCCAGGCTCCACTGTCATTTGCCATCCTCCGTAGTCTGCCCAGATCTACACCGACCACATCAATGATGCCATCTAGACACCTCATCCTCTGCTGTCTCCTTCTCTTTTTGCCTTCGATATTTCCTAGGATCAACACCTTCTCCAGTGAGTGGCCAAAGTACTTGAGCTTCAATAGACTGAGTGAAATCTATCACAAAATGCAATTAGTGGATTTTTTAAAAAAGAGTCTGTATCTCCCCTATTCAGGATACCTGAAAATCATTAGGGCAATGACCAGTGGTTAAGAGTGTTGAATTAATAATTGGGAGATCTTGTAATCCCCTCTCAGTTATGAAATCCACTGAAGTACTTTGGTCACTTCTAATCAGTCTAACTACCTACACAAAACAGCAGAGGAGGGTGTGATAATCTGTCTTAGAATGTAGCTTCGCTTCTTTGCAAAGTCCTCATAATTCTTTGTGCTGCGCTTATCAAGCAGATGGGCTTAGTAGAAGCTTCTCAAAGCTTCAGGCCTATGTTTTGTCTTCTTCTCCAGGTCTGGAATGTTCTTCTGCATCCTAGAGCCTGGTAACACCCAGACAATTGTTATGGGAACCATGGTATGTTTATACAATCCCTGGGCTTTAATTGGCTGTAAGCTAATTAGGAGGGCAAAGCTCATGTCTTTCCTATAGGCACATGGGTTTGGGAGTTAGAGTGAGAGTTTGGGGTTTCTGAGAGCTACACCTCAGAAGGGAGAGTGGGACTCTAACACAGAGTCCTGACTCCAACCCAAGCTTAATCATGATTACCTAGCTTAGTCAGGTTCTCCTTTTGTTTCTGGGGGAAGGCTTTAGTGTGCATTTCCCTAACTGTCCTTTTTGATTAGTATTTTTGTATGCTGTAATTCTGTATCCTGAACCAATGAGTGAACTGTTATTTCTACAATATGCTTTGAGAACAATAAACATCTTTACTTTATCAACAACGCCTGTTCTTTGGAAGAGGGGGTAAGACAATAGTTAAGCCATAAATCACATGCTACCACATTTAATACAATACTCTCCATAATACTTGCTGGGCTCTGTTAATACAGGTAAGCCCCAGATTGCTGCAGGATATGCAGGACAGCATTTTAGGCCTCTTGAGCTCAGAGTCTTTGGGGAAGTTCCATAGGGCAGGCTGGTAAAAGTCACTCGGGCAAGGGCTTGTTGCTGGCCCCTGGCCCCTGGCCCCTCACCCACCGGCCTGAGGAAGGAGGAACAGCTGGAGAGGGCCAGTGCCTGTTTAAAAACTGCTTGCTCTGGCCCCTTGCCCCTCACTCACCCAGCCTGAGGAAGGAGGAACAGCTGGAGAGGGCTGGTGGTTCCATCATTCATGAGATGATAGTCCCTTGCCACAGTTGTCAATGTATGTGTTGGTCTTTTACGTTTTATTGCACTGTTACATTTTATTGTATTGTTATTTTATTGCATTGCTATTTTTATTGCATTGTTACATTCTATTATATTGTTATATTTTATTGTACTGTAATGTTTGATATGTAGTGATTTTTGTGAGCCACCCTGAGTCGGCATATGCTGACTGGGCGGCATACAAATCAAATCAATCAAATCAAATCAATCAAATCAAAGACTATGTGTCACAGGGGGTACCTTAAGCTTCTTTAAGAACAAATGAGATAAAGTGGAACCTTGGTTAACGTAATTAATGTGTTATCTGGGAGGTTTCTTACAGTGAAAATTACTTTAACTGAATTTCCCATAGGAATGCATTGAATGCAATTTCCCATAGGAATGCATTGAAAACCAAAATACTTTAACCGAAATGCAGTTTCCCATAGGAATGCATTGAAAACCAATTAATCTGTTCTGAAAAAATCCGTAAACTGAGCCACTATTTTCTATGGATCTCCTTTTGCTATGCGGTTTTTATGTTAACCAAGCCATTTGTTAACTGAGGTTCCACTGTATTGGTATGCTGAATGAATGAATGAAATACAATCTAACTGATATTCCCATCTAAGGCAAACCCAGTAAATGAACAGAATTTAGGATCTGATTTAATAAATCTCTTTTATCAGGTGTCAAGCAATTGGAATTAACCCTTAGAAAATGTAAACTTTTTGGGGTGGGGTTAAAATCATTTGTGAGTTCTATATGTTGAAAGTCTAGCAGGAATATGAAATAGAATATGTTTTTTTCTCAAGTTCTAAAATGTTTTAAAGAGGGTGCAATTAAGATACGAAAAAGAGGCTTCCTCAAGATAGAAATCTCCCAAGATTTGGCTTTTGCTGCAATTTCTTCACTTATAGAGGTAAGTGGAGAATAATTTATGCCAATTTAAAAGCATCTTAAATAAATTAGGGAGAAATGATTTCATAAAAGGTAGAGACCTTCCTATCTAGTGGCAAGTTAAATTTAAAATGAACGATCCTTCTTGTCTATAATCATCAACATTTTCTTTAATCAGAGATAGTGCTATGTCTCCCATAATTCCAAGCCACCATAACCCCTCGGACTATCACACACTGTTTTGTAGTTGGCCCAGAATTTGGGGGGACTGGGTTTGAACCCCCTCTCTGTCACAAAATTCACTAAGGAGCTTAGCTAGGAAAGTCATTCTCTTAAAGCCTTATCTATCTCACAGGGCTGTTTTGCAGATAAAGCAAAGAAGGGAAGGGCCATTTATGACATCTTGAGGTCCTTTAAAGTAAAGCCATGATATTAATGTGTTGAAATAAATAAATAATTGTCAGCATGGAAGCCAGATACATAATTTACATGCCCTTGAATATGTTAATTATATAGAATACTCCTAAAATCAGAGGATTGTAATAAGTATTCACAGCATTTCTCATTTTTTTTTGCAATTTTCTGGGTCCCATTATGCCGAAATTCCTTGCTGAAACATTCTCTTGTAGCAGTAATCTTTCCCAGCTTCCTGCAAAAATAAGATCCCAGTCTAGAAAGACACCATTATGTGCAGGACATGAACAAGTCACCAGGAAGCATCAATTATGTTCTATGAGATTTTTCATGAGATTTCTCCCCAGGGAGAAGTCTTTCTGCCAAGACAAAAATGTGATTCCACCCCTCATCTTGAGTGGTCTCAAGATTTATATCATTTCACTTAGTGAAGATCCAGAACTCTGGGTGGTTTAACAACACAGAATAAACACCCACCAACCCATCCCCCACAATGCAACAAAACAATACAACAAACTAAAAATAACCAAGTGGTAGCAACTAACACCTGTCATTAGTAACTAAGTGTATGTGTTGAAAAGCACTTCCTTAAAATAGCTCAGTTTTCAAAATTTCTAGATGTCTGAAGTCCTGGTGTACTTCTAGTAGAAGTCCATTCCACAAGGATGGGGCCACCACTGAGAAGACCTAGTTCCTAATAGAAACCCTTCTTGCCTCTTTTGGAGTGGCCACCCATAGTAGCCTGGAAAGACAAAGTGAAATGAGTAGCAATTCTATGGGAGAGATGCTTTGACAGGTATTGAGCTCCTAACTGTTAAAGGCCATGTGTATCTGAACAAAAACCTTGAACATGCCATGGAAAACAAGAAGAAGACAGGTCAGGAAAGATGTGACCAAATTTACTTGCTTCAGAAACAAGTCTGGCTGTCACATTGCCAACCTCCTGGAGCTACTGTATCAACTTCAAGAGTATCCCCATGTAGAGGCCATTGCAATAATAATTTTTGAGAATACCTGAAATAGCAGTGAAAGAATTAAGATATTAAGATAATATTAATTCTGGTTTAAAAGTAAAAATTATTTTTTCAGTACTCTGTAAAGTTAAATAGATCAGATTGACCTATCATATAGAACTGATGACGAGGCTGAAGTAAAAGAAGGCCTTGTGTATACAAGCTCACCACACTTTGTACAGCTGACAGGGAAGCATAATGCTGAATAATATTTGTGTGACATGACATGAACAAATCTGAATGTTCTAACCTGAACTCCATGAAAATGTCAGAAGATTAATTAATAATTTTGGCTTATCCCATAGTGATGAAATGTGTAGAAATTTTCAAATTTTATGCTATAAAAAGATGGCTCTGAAAATGTATATTCATTCAGGGACTATTAGCTTGGTAAAGCGTACCTGAATCTGTTTGGCCAAATAATGATAAATAAAACTCCAAAATCTGTCTTAGCATGTGGAATGTGATTTTGTCTAGTTCAGTATTCCATAACATACCAGTGCCTGAACCAATGTTGGCAGGGATCTTCTGCCCAGATACACGTGCAACTGTGCAATCAGCTGAAGCTGGAAAAAGGTGAACCTGGCCATGAGATATATTTGATGTTACACTGAAAGATCTGAGTCCAGAGGACTCCCAAGTTGCAAACTCAATCCCCAAGAGGGATTGTTACTCCATCCAAGCTAGGGACAGTATCACCTAGCTGATCAGGAGATTCCCTCAACAACAGGCTCTCCATCTTTTCATGATTCAGCTTCAATTTATTAGCTTTCATCCAATCCATTATTGATACCAGACAGTGCTCAAGGACTCAACCGCTGCAGTTGAAGTAAAGGAGAGAGCTGAAGGCATCAAACTCCAAATCTCTGGCAACCTTTCCCAGCAGCTTTACATAGATGTTAAAGAGCATTGGAGAGATAATCAATCCCTAGGAGGCCCCATAACATGAAATGCAGGGGGTTTATTTATTTATTAGTCACATTTGTATTGTCGCCCACTCAGCAAGCAACTCTGGGCGGCATACAACAATTACATCATGAACTACATAAATCCCACTAGAGAACTATAAAAAAAACTTAAAACCAGTAAAAAACCCAATTAAAAATACAATAAAAAATAGCCTGGCAACTAAAAAGAGCGAGGGAGTGATATTACTATATCAGACAGCAGGTGGGGGTCACCACCTCACCGGTGCCCCACACCTGCTTTGCCAGCCAGGTTTTTAGTTCTTTCCTGAAGGGCAGCAACTCTGTCTGGAGTTGCAGCTCATTTGGCAGGAGGTTCCATAGGGCTGGAGCAGACACAGAGAAGGCCTTCCTTCTGGTGCTAGAGAAGCAAGCCTCTCTAGCAGATGGCACAATAAGAGAGCCTCTCCGGCCTGCTCTGGTGGGATGGACAGATGTTCTTGGGGTGATGTGGTCTCTTAAGTATCCTGGCCCACTACCATGTAGGGCTTTACAGGTCATTACCAGCAACTTGAATTGCGCCCGGAGGCATACCGGTAACCAGTGCAGCTCCTGAAAAATCGACGAGGCATGAGCGTAATGTCCGCGCCCCATCACCACTCGGGCAGCTGCATTCTGGATCAGTTGCAGCCTCTGAATGGTCATCAAGGGCAGACCCTTGTAGAGTGCATTACAATAGTCCAGTCTGGAGGTGACCAGAGCATGCGTGACCATGAGGAAGGCGGCCCGATCTAGGAGTGGGCATAACTGGTGTATGACACAAAGTTGTGCAAAAGCTCTCCTGGTTGAAGAAGCATCCCTAAGCCAATCCATCTGGGTTCAATAGGGCACAGAAAGGACCAGAATCAGAAAAGTCCTCTGATCTATAATCCAGATAGTCTATCCAGGAGGATACCATGGTTAACAGTGACAAAAGCTGGTGAAAGGTCCAGGAGTACCAACAGGATTGAACTACCCCATCAGTACAACCCATGCTGTCTAAGGACCATGGTGCAAACTGAACCCTGACTGGAATGGGTCAAGGCTGTCAGTTTCTTCCAAGAATACCTGCACCTGATCAGCCACAACCCTCCAGATCAATTTTCCAATAAACAGAATATTTGCAACAGGCCCATAGTTTAAGTCATCTGTCACTAATTTAGGTTTTTTTTGGAATTGGTCAGATATTAACTACAAGACCTTCCTGTAATGATGGATTAATAATATGAACGACCCATTCTATCATTATAACTCTGGCTGATTTTAGGAGACAGGATGAGTAAGGATCAAATGTAGAAGCAATGGCTCTACAACATGCAAGAGCAGGGGTTCTCAACCATTTTAAGCCATGGGCTGGACCATGGCCCCTCAAACAGCTGAGCTGGCCACACTGGTAGTCCCCCCCCTAAAATGCTGCCGTAAAATGTCTCTGTGGCTGCCGTAAATGCATCCACTTGGTGATGGTTGTGGCAGCAATGTGGGCAACATGAAATGGTGCTGTGGGCTGGGTCTGGCCCACTGGCCATAGGTTGAGAACCCCTGTGCAAGAGCCTTGTCAACAACTTTAGGTGTTACAAATTGAAACTCATCCAGTAAACTACTACTACTACTAGCAGTAGACTAGTAATCTGCTGAACCACTAAAGGAGTCAAGATCCCATCAGATTACTGTACTTCCATCTTGGATCTGAAATATACAGTACAGCAAACTGATTGCAAGTGGTTACATCAGGCTGAAACCAATTTGCTTGTCCAGTGTGAATGAGACCATAGACAACTTAATAGAATTCTGCTTGTTGATTTTAAGCCTCACTAATAAGCTTGATATTATAAACTTTCTTTGTAGATTTAATTGCACTGGAGTACCTTTAAGACATCTTCACTGCCACAAAATTATAATCTGTGGGAGCTTTCCTCCATTTGCTCTCTAGCCTTCTTCTCACTTGTTTCATCTCTCAAAGCTCAACCTTAAACCATGGAGAGGGTCAAGGTCTGAAGTGGAGAGGATTTTTTGGTGTGATCATGTCAGTTGCCCAGGCCACCTCCATATACATTTGTTGACCTGGCCTTCAACAGGTGCACCAACCACATCAGTTGAAAACCTTCCTAAGGCTTCCTGGAACCCAGCTGGATTAGTTAGCCTTTGAGAGTGAACCATTATAACAGGCCCAGCCTCCTCATGGAGGGGGTTTGCTACTGACAACTCAGACTTCAGCAGATAATGATCTGACCACAGCAAGGCAGTAGGACATCAAGCATGTCACCTTTATTGACCAGTTGAGAATACCAGGTTCTCAACCTGCCACTTGTTGCTTTTGTTAAACATTTCAGAGACCAAAACATGTAAATCCTCTGAAAAATCACTGACAGAACTATCTGTAAGTCCAGATCTATTTTTAGTCATAAGCAGTGTCATTCACATTATATAAAAGCAAAAGGCCATTTTATAAATCAACTTGTATCATCAGATTTTGTTAAAAAGCTGACTTTTTTTACTGCAGAATGTTTCAGTACTGTCAATGCCTCCACATACTTGCAATCCAGTAATAACCCAAATCAGATAAGCATCTCATCAGTTTGAAATTTTAATTTCCCCCATATCTTCTAATATAAATGGCTGTATTCTCTGAATCACATCAGAGAAGACACATAAAAATATGAAGCAAGAAGGACTTATTTTCTATGTGTGACCCATAGGCTACAGAGTGAATGCAAAAATGGAACATGTGGTGTCTACAATAGTTTTCTAATCTATTTGTAGGCAATCTTTCACAATTTTTCCCCACACATCTCCTCACCAAAACATGTGAAAGACCCAAGCATCAGGTCCATAGACTGGGTGTTACTCTGGACCTGGCACTATCTATGGACTCTTGAATAGCTGCTATAGTTCAGCCAGCCTTTCCTCATCTTTGGCATATCGCTCAGCTTTGATGATCAGGGTGCCTCTTAAACAATTATATTTGATTACAATACTTAAATCACTCTTCCCAGTCTCATATGTGGATCAAATTAGGGTTATAGTTATTCTTCAGACTGCAGATTTTGTACTCCAGTGAGATGAACTTGTGACGGAACAAAGAGGAACATGACCCAGATCAAATATGGACAGATTCATCCATCATCACATGGTTAACATTAATTAATTCAGTTATGCTCCCTATGATTAAAAAGGATGCCACCAACTGTATGTTTTATTCAGAATGTGTGTTTGATTTTGCTAGAAACAGCTTCCACTTTGTGTGCTTTTCTCAACCATCTCACAGAAGCTAAGTGAAGATGTCTTACAATTCAGTACCATGCTTTTAATTTTTATAATTTATTTTGTTTAAACAGCTCTGTGCCAGGTTAAAGAAAGTGGACTTGGAAAGGGGAGGAAACCCTTTGCTATACTATTTAACAAAGAAGAGGACTTTTAGCCTGTTGCAAGTTTAAACACATATTTGAAAGTTTAATATTTAAGATGGAACAAATGTTAAGCAAATTAAAATGCTATTCTAAGTCCTGTTGGGAAACTATTTGAAAATGGACTTTCTCTGCATTTGGAGCCTGAGGCTCTTGGGGTGAAGCACACCAATGTTCATACACTAACATTGTCTTGGATCCTATTTCTCAGTTTTTCTCCATTTCTTGTAGGCTCTTGACCTAATAGTTAAGATGACACTGCTTCAGATCATTCAGAGGATGTGATTTGCCATATCCTGGGTCCATGCCACTGTGAACCTGCCCCGTACTAGCGATGCTTTAGCTGTGGATTTCCTATAGCTGCAGGGGGTTGGGATTCAATGACCTTGGCATCCCTTCAAAGCTTTATAATTCTATGAATCCTGCCTGAAACCATGGAAAGCTGCTGCCAATCTAAGTCAGCAATATTAAGCTGGATCATGTGCCTCTGGATGGATTCAATTGCTCACGTCCTATTGCTCAGTGAAGCTGTAGAGCTGGTTGGTAACTTGGCACTACGAGGGCAGTGCAGTTCACGAGGTGCTTCTGTGCAGTGGTTGTGATGGAAAACATGTGACTGATTGGACAACTGAATCACGCAGTCCAAACCTATGCAGAGGTAACTTTACATTATGCAAATAGGATTTCAGCAAACATAAGGCAGCCGCTTATAATCCTCTAAGTCTGTGGTGAGTTGCTTTATTATAAATTATAAGTAATCACCCTCATGAATTACAAAGAACTGCAATTAAAAAAACCAACCAAAAACTTTTTATCTTCTCAGAGGGCAAAATACGCACCAAAGAAATGGCCGATGAATTATAACGCAATCTCCAATTTCTCCTGAATGGGAAATATCTATTCCTCTTGCCTCCATAAGTATACCGGGGCCTCTTAAACATATTTTACCTCTGTGTTGAGGCTAGCTATCTTGGTTCCTCCCACTCTCTTTTCCCCTAGTCTTTTAATACAGACTTATCATTTATTTATTAGAATGGCTTAATTTTTAATTGGAGTTTCTCAGTTTTTAAGCTTCCCTTTCTGCACAACTAGTTCCCTGGTGAAACTTTCCCCCTCAGCTGTTCTGACCTGTTTCATCTTCTTCTCTAGATCAGACCGGGGGTTTAATCTAGAGAGAGCTGCCCTCTGTACAGAACAGTTCACAGCTGATGTTTTAAATACTTCCCTTTGCTTCTGAATAGTTCAGATTTAGATCATTTTCTTACAGAAAGCTACCCTAAATACTAATAGATGTGAGAAAAGAGGTAATTGAGTTCACCCATTTGGAAACGTGAGGGTTAGGAAGGACAATAATTTCTGAGTGCTACTGTTCTCCTGCACCTGCATAATTAAAATAGCCAGCTATTTATTCTTTCTTTCTTCGCATCAGAGAGCTGCACAGTTTAAAAGTATGGATATCTATGGAATATAGATAAAATATAGATAAATTATATTCAGATAAACTAAAATGTTAAAATGATTCAACTATTTCTGACCAGAGGCAGGCGACTTCAATAGCATTATCTCAACCATATAGTTCAGTGATGTCGAACCTATGGCATGCGTGCCAGAAGGGGCACTCAGAGCCCTCTCTGTGGGCATGCACACCATTGCCCCAGCACAGAGTTCGCCATGTCCCTCTGCCCAGCAGCCCAATGAGAGCGCTTCCTCCCTCCCCCCAGAATAGAGTTCCCCCCACCCTTCTGCCCAGCAGCCCAATGGGAGCACTTCCTCCCTCCCCTGTCTGAGGTAACGTGGGTGGCTCACCTGCATCATGAGGGTGCGGCACAGATGGCACCCTGTTGAGTCTGTGCCAAAGGTGAGTTTGGGCACTCGGTCTCTAAAATGATCGGCATCACTACTCTGATGTGTGCAGATTGGACACAGTGGATCAAGAGATGATGTTGTGTGGCTCTCTCATAGCATGCAATCTGACCCCTTTGGATACAATGCAAGCTTGGTTCTGGGCCAACATCTGACCAAGGATTTAGCATTCAAGTGAAAACTGCACAAGAGCCCTTGACACATAAGCTCCATATTTGCTATCTATCCACAAGCAGGGAAATACCTTTCTCTTCAAGCAGAGTTTCCCTTAGTTGTTGGTGGTCTAAAAAGTTATGATTGATTGATTGATAGATAGATAGATTTCCCATCTGATTAGTGAAATCACTACTTTGGGCAGCTTACAATAGAGTTAAAATCAAAGTATGACACACAAATCCAGTAAAAATGCTTCAAAGAAACAAATAACAATACTAGACAAATCCTCCATAAAGGTGCTAACTCCGATATCCCTTCATCCTGGAAAAGCTGGTTGAAATAAGAATGTTTTCAGGGTTTTACAGAAGGCCAGTAAAGTGGGGGCAGCTCTGATTTCAGTTGGTTGCTCTCTCCAGAATTGGGGCGGGGCACATCTGAAAATGCATCATTTCTGGAGGAAACTTTCCTTACTTCTTTCAGCATGACTGCCTTCAGTTTCATCATTTGGGTGATCTGGGTATTATTTTGTAGGAAATAAATAAATAAGATTGGAATGCTGTATTTTTGTTGCTTTTAGAGATTTTAATATTGTTTTTATGTACTAGTTCTAATATTATATCTAATTCTTTTTAAATATTATAATAATTTATTGTTTTTAGTTTTTAATTTTGTTTTAATACTGTAAACCACCTTAAGTTGCTTTTAGAAGAAAGGCAGCACAAAAATATTTTAAATAAATAAACAATGTTTTGACCTGCCAAAAAACAACAACATGGTTATAAAAATAATTACCACAGTGACGAGGGCTGCAGCAATCCCATTTTGCCATATCGCTATTATTTGGAATTTTTGAAAAATAGACATTTTACCTTGTCATACGAAATGTAACCTTCCCACCAAAGTGGTCCCTATTATCTACTTGCAATTTCTTGCTTTCGAGTGGCTAGGTTGGCAGGAGCTGGGACAAAGACGGGAGCTCATTCCGTCCTGCAGTACTTGAGAATCAAACTGCTGACCTTCCGCCTCCCTGTCAGCGTCTTAGCCACTTGAGCCACTCCGGTGTCTAGTCATGCCTCCCACATGACTACGGAAACATGTGCAGAAGCAGACATTGCTGGCTCTTTGGCTTTGAAACAGGGATGAGCACTGAACCCTAGAGTCAGATATGACTGGCTTTCGAGCAAGGGAAACCATACTAGATGTAACCTCTGGTTCCACTAAGATTTTTATGGTAAGAATAATGGAGTGAGGGCAATATAAAGTAAAGGTCTCCCTTTCTCAAAAGCCAGTCATATCTAACTCTAGGGTTGGTGCTCATCTCTCCTTACAGCCAAAGAGCCAGCACAGTTTGTGTTTCTGTGGTTATGTGACTAGAAGCTGGAATGTTACCTTTCCTGCCAAAGTAGTACTTATTTATCTGCTTGCAATTTCTTGCTTTCGAACTGCTAGGTTGGCAGTAGCTGGGACAGATGATGAGAGCTCACTTTATCATGCAACACTTGGGGTTTGAACTGCTGACTTGCCAACCTGCCATTCATCACACTCAGCATTTTAGCCATTAAGCCATAGGGCACAATATGATAACCCATCACACAATCTGATCCAATTATCTGTGTGACATTAGGACATTCTAGGGCAGGGGTTGGCAAACCTGACTCTCCAGATGTTCTTGGACTTCAATTCCCAGAAGCCCTGATCAGCAGGTGTACTGACTTGGGCTTCCGGTAATTGAAGTCCAAGAACACCTGGAGAGCCAAGTTTGCCAACCCCTGTTCTAGGGTGATCCCTCATTGATTAGTGTTGTACAGTAACACAGAAAACAACATCATTACATTTCTGAGTTCTGTCTGCATAAACAGAGAAAGGAATGCAGTGGCTGGGAATTGCAGAAAATATGGAAATCTTGATAATTCTGACATGGCACAACCTAAAGAGGTAGGAGTGGCATTGGCTACCAACCAGGGGAGCTTTAAAAAGAGGATGACAGACAGGATCATGGAAGCTAGGCTTACCCATAACTGCCAGCCTTGACGACAATCTACTGGCTCCAGTAAATGCCAGTTGCTGAGAAACAAGAGAAGGAGTTCACTGTTGCCCTCCTGATAAATGGTAGGGGTCCATCCTGTCCCTGCTCTGAGGAGAAGCTGGCCCATCAAAAACAGCCCTTATATTCCAGTAGAATTCAGAAATTGTCCCTTCTCTGGAAACCTCTGGATCTGACCCTTGGGATTTTAGAACGCTAAGACTATACTGCTGTAAAAACATCCATCAGTTGTGACTTTGTTTTATCCCTGACTTTCTATAGCCTCATTCTGTCTTAATGTTCTCAGAAACGATTGCAATTCACCTAGTGATGGGATAATGCTCTTTTAAGAGAGTTGTAAATATTGTCCCACTGCCTCTGTCTAGATGAGAATCTGGTACCAACAGAAGAAACCAATCTATTTTACTACACGCAGTATGGCCTTAGCAAAATAATTGAAATGTCCTTTGTCAGACTGCTCATGTTGTGTTTTTTTTTTTGTGCTCCTGTATTTAAAATTATCTATTGATTAGATTGCAGACCAGTTCCAGTATAACAGCCTTGCAGCTTTGACTTAAACTGCCAGTTTTAGAGGCAGTGTTTGTTGTTGTACCTTACATGCAGTTTGATCTTGCTGCATTTAGCAGCTTGGGCCTTCCATCCTCCCAAGGTTGGCAAAATGAGTACCCAGCATGTGGTTGTTGTTGTTGTTGTTGTTTTTTGGGGGGGATGCTAATTACCTTGTGAACTGCCCAGCAGATTGGGCATGGGAAGTTTTATTGGATTTTTGTGGATCAAATCTGCTTATGGCACAAGAGCATGCCAATTCCTGGTCAGTTGGCAACAGTGTTGGTTTGATTCCTAATTGCTCCTAATCACTCCTCCTCCTTCCATGTGTAGGAAAGACATAAAGCTGCCAAAATGAAGCCACCTTTTTGGTGAATTCATTCCGTAGTTCCTTTCGCCTGACCTAGTGTGAGAAAGATTAGCCGGCAAAGTGACCATTGCCCAGGGTACACCTGATTGTGGTTCACAAACACCACAATCTTCAAAAAGGCTCTTTCTGTGTACCCTGCTGTTAGAATATGAGCCAAATGATCTGGGCTGCTTAGCAGGGCTGACCTTTTTATATGGTTTACTGAGTAGCTGAATTGATTGTGTCTGCAACTAGAATGCTTTCTTTCTTTCTTTCTTCCATCAGTCCATTCGTCCTAATCAGTATACTTTCCAGATTTACCCTTACTGCATTGAGAGAAATGAACTGTATGCAAGTTGTAGATGATGCCCTAGAGCAGTGATGTTGAACCTTGGCACTCCAGATATTCTTGGACTTTAGTTAATTACCAGAAGCCCAAGTCAGCACTCTTGCTGATCAGGGCTTCTAGGAATTGAAGTTTAAGAACACCTGGAGTGCCAAGGTTGGCCATCACTGCTCTAGAGAGTTGCCTTAAGGTGCTACAGGGTCTGAAGCCCTAACCACTTGGAAGTCATGCTCAAGCCACAACAGATGCCAACCTGGAAGCAACAAATCGGGCTCACGAGGGTACAGCTTGATACTATTGGTGGCAAGTTACCTCCTCTCCTTGGCTCTCCTTCCACTGCAGTCTGCTTTCCTCTGCCACATGTAATGCTGAAAGAAAGAAAGAGAGAGAGAGAGAGAGAAAAAGAAAAAGAAAGAAAAAGGAAGGGAAGGAAGGAAGGAGGTAAACCTTGTAAGAGTGATAGCTGTGTAATCCTGGCCACACATTTGAAGGCCAGCATCTCGTACATTATGGGCTAGAAATAAAACTTTCGAAATAACAAAGCAATGCTTATCAGTAATTCTCAGCTTTACTCCTCATAAATATTCTAGCCCCATGTTTGCAAACCTTGGCACTCCAGGCATTCTTGGACTTCAATTACCAGAAACCCAAGTCAGCACTCTTGCTGATCTGGGCCTCTGGGATTTGAAGTTCATGAACAGCTGGAGTGCCAAGGTTCGCCATCACTGTTCTAGCCCAAATAACACAGTCACACACCTTTGCCGAGGGAGCAATAGCAATGGCACTCATATAACACCCTATAATGCAGGGGTGCCCAAACCTTTCAGGCCATGGGCTGGTCATGTGGTTCACGGAGCCGGTCACTATGGCCTGGGGGCCGGTTGTGGCCCCCAATGCCAATTCATCTGGCCCAGAAAGTCCTCGGTGTTTTACTTCTGCTTCCAGGAGCAATGGCGGTTTTGTGGGCCAGATGAATTGGCATTGAGGGCCGCAACTGGCCTCGGGCCATAGTTTAGGCACCCATGCTATAGTGCTTAATGTACTATTTGGGCAGTTCACAAGATAATTTGCATTTTGCTCCCAACATGCTAAGTACTCTCATTTTATTGACCTCGGAAGGATGGAAGGCTGAGTCAACCTTGATTCCTGGCAGGATCACACTCACAATGTCAGCAATTTTGGCTGCAATACAGCAGTTTAACCACTGTACCTATATTGGAAATATCTATCCTATTAGGCCATATTGCATAATGTCAAACTGAAGTTGGCAAGTTGATGACAGTGAGCCCTGACAGCCCTGGGATGTTTAAAGGTGAGGTTGCCCCTTCCATCCTTTGCTCCATAAAATAAGTAGGTATGGGATAAAACCAAAATCAACTTTGACACATGATGCAGGGAAATACTGTTGAAAAAGCTATTGGACTGAATGGACATTCACTGAAGAGCATTATTTTACTATACCAGCATTCACTCCATTCCTGACCTTGTTTCTGCAGTCAGAAGCTTCTGTATGACTGATCACAAGAGAGAGAAAATCCACACCAACTTCTGCATATACTGTATATTTTGATACTGAACTTTCTGATTTCCTCCCAATATCCTCTTAATCTCCTCAGGGCAGGTTTTTCATCTAATTCTTTTCTCCAGATCCTGTTGGCCCATGCATATATTCCCTTGTCTTGTCACTGCATGTTACAATGAGTGTGTATGTGTGTGAGAGATGAATTTATTCCATGTCCAGATTCCTGATATTCATTCATAAGCCTTTGACTAAGCCTGCTTATTGTCAGGCTCTCCCGAATCAGATGTATCAAGTCTCCAATTTCTTCATTGCATTATTACTTTATTACATTGTTAATCTTTCATAATAAGCCTTCCCTGCCTCCCGTGACAATAAGATTAACGTGTGCAAACTTTCTCTTACAACTCTCAAATTTCATCTCCTGGTTTCTGTGTCATGGTCAATAAGTAATAATAATGGCATGTCATCAAATCAATTCTGAATTATAGTGACCCTTTCCAAATATTCTAGGTAGAGAATACACAGAAGTGGTTTCCCATTCCCTTCTTCAGTGGCGGCCCTGCGGCTGTGCAACTTGCCCAAAGTCTCACAGGTTGGCACTTCTGGGACGCATAGCAAGAAACTGAACTTCCAACCTCTGGTTCTGCAGCCAAATCCTAATTCACTGAGCTATCCAGCTAAATGCCCATCTTATGTTTGCATGGTGAAAAAGAAGTGAATATGGTGTACAAAGGAATTAAATTGATAGATTCCCAATCCACTCACGTTATAAAAGATCCATTTAGGTCTGTGATAACTTTGTTAGCAATGCCAAAAAGCGGGGAGCATCTGCACAAATGCTATTTTCCCCATCCCTTTATATGATCAAAGCCCTGTTTCATAATTTTTAACTGGAAAAGATTAACCCCTTAATCTATGCAAGTCTGTATATGTGTTTGAAAATGTATATATTGCTTGAATACACTCTCCATATTGACTAAATGCATTCTTTCAATTGCTAAATTGGTTCAAATCCTCTTACCAGAGCCCTCGTGGTGCAATGGTTAAACTGCTGTACTAGAGCCAAAACTGCTAACCTTATGAGTTCAATCCTCCTTCTTTTGTGTCCTGATCAAACCCTGGACTGCCAAAATGAAACCACTTTCTTATCTTTGTCCTTGGCCAAACGTAAGTCCTCATTGGTGCATGTTTCTGGCAGTAATCGGCAGACCAGTAAATGAACTGGATTCTGTATCCCTCCACATTCACACCATGTGTTGTTGTCCACCAGCAGCCCCCACTTGAGCATGTTGTTCTTACACTTAGGGACTCTAACCCTCAGCCTATTCAGGGTCCTCTATGTGACATAGGGGAGATAAAGTTCCTCAGCTATATCCTCCTTTAATGTTGTTCCTTGCCCAGTGAACAACTTCCTCCATCATCTAATTCAGTTTTGCTCATGTGTACCCTCAAGAATGTTTTTTTTATTTATTATTATTATATTATTATTTATTATTTTTTAAATTTATATACCGCAATTCTCAGCCCAAGGACCGACTCAGTGCGGTTTACAAGATAGGAATACAATACAGTAATACAGCATAACAACCCCCCCCCCCAAAAAAAATACAATATATCACAATACATTACAATATATTCAATACAGTTCATTAAACAGTTACACCAATGCAAAGTGCAAAAGCAAATAAATTATACAAAATATCATTAAATACAGTACTTTTCTTGCTGTAAAGCTCTTTCTGTATCTTAGCCGGTGCGCTTGAGGCTCATATCCATTCAGATCATTCTCTTCCTTAGTTCTCTCACTGTCTGCTGCTACTTCTCTCCTGGTTTCAGGTGGAGGTTGACTCAACCTTCCATTCTCCCAAGGTCGGTGAAATGAGCACATAGCATGTTGGGGGCAAAATACTAATTACCTTGTGAACTGGCCAGACAGTGCACTAAGTGCCATGGTATGGTATACAAGTGTTATTGCTATTGCTATTACCTAATTAGGCTGGTGTAACACAAATGGTAGTACATTTGGAGGTGATTTGCCCCAAATTAAGAAATCACCACAAACCTTATTAGTGGCATTCTGAGTTGTGTGACTCAGCGTGCAAGTGATAATGTCTACAGTGATTTCTTAACTCAGGGCAAATGTTACACCATTTACACATGAGGATTTTGGCTAATATGTGTGATATTTTGGGTTCATGTCTGCAGCTGTCCATTATTGTGATATTTCTGGAATAGAAACTGAGTCCACCAGGCCACAGACAAGTCTAGGAAGAACCAATCAAAAGAAAGCTGTTGAATTGAAAAGTTATTCTGGATTCCTCTGGGGGTAACTGCTTACATTATCAAAAAAGATGGACATGTATTACCCAAAAAGAAGACAAAAAAGAACACTAGCTTGCACAACATTTTGAATATTAGATGAAATCCTGTTGTTTAGTGTAAAGTAAAGGTAATGGTCTCCCTTGCTCGAAAGCCAGTCATATCCAACTCTAGGGTTCAGTGTTCATGTCTATTTATAGCCAAAGAGCCAGTGTTGTCTGCATCTGCAAATGTTTCTGAGGACATGTGGCAAGCATGACTAGATACACGAGTACATGAAACGTTCTTTACCTTCTTTCTAAAGTGGTAACTATTTGCAATTTCTTGCTTTTGAACTGCTAGGTTGGCAGGAGTTGGGACAGAGATGGGCGCTCACTCTGTCTTGCAGCACTTGGGTCATGAACTGCTGACCTTCCTGTCATCAAGTTCAGAGTTTTAACCATTAAGCCACCACAGTCCCATGTTGTTTAGTGTAGAACAGATCAGTATAATCATTGGGGATTTGGTAAATCAACTCCTTTGTACATTCCACTGATTCAATGGGCATGCTCTAATGCAAGTTAACAACACAGAATTATTGCTATGCTAAGTAAAAGGATTTCCTCCAATATGCTGGATACAGAAATGCAAAATTAAATATCATATTTATACTTTCCAAAGTATTACACTGCCTCTTACCTGACTGACATAGACCATGACCAGGTGACCTGTTAAGGTTTAACGACAGATGAGTGACTTTGAGGTCCCTGATCTCTCTCTTTGTGCTTTATCTAAGACAAGATATGCAGCTGTTCATATCAAAGGACAGTTTCTGGCAGCCTTCTAATGGCTGATTACTTTCCTTTAAAAAGGACATGTGGCTACTTTAGTGCCCTCACATATCCCATATAACAGAAGTTGCGATAGAGCTGTCTGCAGTAATGTTCTGTTAGATCTGGAAGATCCAGAGCTCATCGTAAAAGTCCCTACAGCCACCCCTCTGCAAAGACAGCTCAAATTATAGGCAATTGGATTGATTTGGGACAAAACATGAGTTCTAGCAGTTTTCATTTTTACCAGAATAGCTTTTTTAAAAAGTTAATGGTTCTTGGTTTCCTATTCAAAACCATACCACTCTCAAACAGCTTACACTATAATAGAAACAGCTTGCAACAACATATAGCTTCTGGAAAATTCCATTTCTCTTCTAGATACTGTAAGGATTGATGTTTAGCTTAGAGTGCGCAAGGAAGCTGGGGAGGGGGTGCTATCCTGTTCTTTTTCTCTTCTGAGACAGAATATGCAGCTATTATTTTTAATTTGTTGTGTGTTTTATTATGTTATTCTGATATTTGTATGTACACTGCCCAGAGAAGGAAATATCCCAAATAGGTGGTATAAAAATGCAATAAATAAACATGCAATAAATAAATAGTATTTTCTCTCTTTCCTATATTTAATAACATATTAAAAATATCTTCGACTGACTGGGGTTCTGGCTCAAAAGGTTTGTGGTACTAAAACTAGGTCTTGACTTGACCAGCTACTGCGAATTTGGGTTCTTTCGTGGGTGTGGTGGTAGCTCTACCTTGCAAGGTAGATGTACTAGTTATAAGTGTCTAGCCTTGTGGATATTTGACTTCCCAGCCCAGACTCGGAAAACTGGAGTATCTGGAGAAATTGGTGCCCGGTTGGTTCCATAGTCATTACCAATTCTTACTCCTTGGTTCGCCCACCCTAAGAAAAAGAGGGTAGTGTAGCTCAGTGAATAGGGAGGAATACCCCAAGCTCGGGTAACTGTCACAAATGTTTCTAGAAACACAAACATTTACATGTAGATACATATTTAAATAAACATATAAGTTTAGTGTTCTGGAAATAATAGGCAGCAGCCAGCAATACGGGCCAAACACACAACTTTATTTGGAATAAGAATAGGTGACCAGAGCTAACCACACACCCTCACATTCCTTAACTATGTCTGATCAGAACGGACAGTTGGAAAAAACCATTAGAACCATTGACAGCTTTGTTCTCATTCAGAACCCTCCCGAAGTCTTGCGAGACTTCAGACCATAGTAAAGCAAATACATATTAAACTCTTTCACAACAAGACAAAATGGCAAACACATTTCCTTAAATACACAACAATAAGTATTTCCAAACTATGTATCCTTTTGATATTGTGGCTTGTTATTTTATGTTTCAATAGACATCACACTCTTTTCATCAGAATACAAATAATTATTTTTCTTTTAAACCTTGCGTTTGACACTTTCATTTTCCAGATATTTCTTTATAGTTTACTTATCGAAATCCGTAGGAATTGACGTGGCATTGTCATCAGATTACTGTTTCTTCACTTTGTTTGCTTTGATGGCTGTTTTCTTTCTTGTTTCTCCAACGGCAAGTCTTTGATTAACTTGTATTGGGAATTTAAAGTAAAGTTTAACAATATGCTGCTCTACTAAATGACAAAACAATGAAGCGGGAAAGCAGTGACAAGTGAAGGCAGGAAGAGATGAGGCAGTATAGTACTTAATACATAAGTGAAGGGTCATCTGTTTGGATCCAGACATTTGCTAGCAGAACACAGCTACCTGGATCAAATATATAAAGTAAAACTGAAGTGGCCCACACAGTTCAGCTCTACTTTTAACCTCTGAAGTGGAAAGTAATTAGAAATTTTCCTCAGAATTACCCCAACTGCCACCCCATCTCACTGTATTAGATCTTCAAGCATTCTTGAGTATCTGTCATCAAGATGTAGTGGTTTGTCAATTGGAACTCCAGCTTGAGTCTCTTAATTAGAGATGTGCCAAAGTAGCTGAATTTAATGGAGAATGGCTGGCAGACTGCTCCTTCACTGACCCCATTTCCATTTAATGACAGCCTTGCAGATTCACGTTTGCAGAACTCACATGTATACATGTTTCTTCTTCTCTGAAACAGCTATAAAAGTTGCTACCATGCCAACATCTTCTGCTTGCACCTTCACCATGCTTTTCAGCATTGTGTTGCTTTTGAATCTCTCTTATCCAGGATGCTGCTGCAATGACAATGAATAAACAAGTGAATAGCTGTAGTTCTTGGACTTGTGATTACTGATATTGTGGGTCCTTTTGTTGTTGTTCAGTCACACAGTCGATTCCGACCCTCTGCAACCCCATGGACCATTGCACTCCAGGCACCCCTACCCCTATCCTCCACCATCTTCCTCAATCTGCCCAACTCTGTGCCCATTGCATCAACAATACCATCTAGCCATCTCATTTTCTGCCACCCCTTCTTCTTTTGCCCTCAACCTTTCCTAGCATCAAAGCTTTCTCAAGTGAATCCTCTCTTCTCATTTGTTGTCCAAAGTACTTTAGCTTCATCTTCAACATTTGACATTCTAACAAGCAGTCAGGGTTGATTTTTTCTAAGATCCACCTATTTGTTCTCCTTGCTGTCCAGGGTATACTCAAGACTCTCCTCCAACACCACATTTAAAGGTGTCTATTCTTCTGCGCTCCACTTTCCTTATGGTCCTTATTGTGAGTCCTAAAATTGGCAAATATCAGGGATGGGAATGGGGAGGGAGAGAAATTTGCCAACTTGACCACAGAAGGAGAATGCAGAATGCTTATCAACAGTCTTCCTTCTCAGAAAACAGCACGCCCATGCATACACACATATGCACACACACACACACACACACACACAGACGCACACACAGACGCACACACTAACAGAACATGCATGTGCACGCATGCGCACATGCACCCAAACAAACAAAGAAGGAATTTCTATTAAAATTTGAGTCAAAAAGCAATTATTTAACTCTACTGCACATATTCCGCAAATTTTAGTCTAACATGCAATTTTTTTACCTTTTTCCCTTTCTGATCCTTATGGGATATTGAAGATAGTAAAAATAATACAATAGTAAGAATATAGCCTGTTGTTTTCTATATCTGAACTATTATCTCTTCTATTATTTCTCAGCCTGGATGACCCCAGAGGAGCTGCTTGTGGATTAAGTATGGTATGTTTGTGTATGTGTATTTATACTGGTATATGCTATCCTGAGAATTACTGTCATTGTCATCATCAACATGGTTGTTGTTTTTGCATTGTTGTCAAGTAAGTAGTAAAACCACAGATAATCCACCTCCTGTCTTTGAGAAGCTATTTTTTTAGCCACAATTCTCAGAATCCCACAGCAAACAATGGGGAATTTCATTGCTGCCCAGAGAAAGAGTAGAGGTGGCTACTACCCCATAGATGCCACCTTTGGAGAATAACTTCTCCTAGCTCCCAGAGGTTTCCTGTGCTTCTGACGCCCATTCCTTATACTAGCCCTGAATCCTTTCCCATGGTTAAGTGTAACAAAATCTCTCCTCCCCTGGTTATACTGCCCATGCCACGTAGTGAAATGGAAACAATTAAAAATATTTCAATAGGCATTAATTTCATGTGCTTGAACTTATCCCCAGCATTGTTGTGCTCCTCTGTTGTGAGCAGCAGATTGCAACCTCCATTCCAGCCCACAGAAGCATGTGGGGAGCCAATGTACTTAGGCTAGCGCTGGAAAGATATGGTCAAATTCAATACTCTCAATACCATCTAGCCACCTACCACAGCTTCCATGCCGTCTTCAAAGGCAGTCCCTTGGCTCCCAATCTGTCCTGAGACCCTCCCCAATTGCATAATCTCCATCTTCTCTGGATTCAGTTTTAATCTGTTAGCCCTCATCCATCCCATTATTGCAGTCAAACAGCTCCCCAGCAGTTGAACATCGCCATCTGTTCCAATGATGAGAAGAAGTAGAGTTGTTTGTCATCTGCATACTGGAAGCAGCATACTCCAAATCTCCAGATAACCTCTCCCAATAACTTCATATAGATTAAAAAAAGCATTGGGAAGATGTACAACCCCTGTGGAGCACCACATCCCTGGATCAGCCTCCTCAAGCTTAATCATCTGAATACGGTTATTAAGGAAGGAGCAGAGCCAATGCAAAGCCTGGTCCTCAATTCCCAATCTCACTAATTGGTCCAGAAAGCTACTATGAAGACAGTATCAAAAGCCGCTGAGAGATTCAGGAGAACCACACACTCCCTGTCAGTCTCCCTTAGAACAGGGGTTCCCAAACTTTTCACACCACATGGTGTGGTCACATGGTTGAGCAGCCCATTCACATGGTTCCTCCCACCATAAACACTGCCATAAAACACATCCACAGCTGTCATAAATGTGTTTACGACAGCCACGGGTGCATTTACAGCAGCATTTGTGCATGCAGGGCACATTTTGCTTCCACTTTCAGTAGTGGCAAGGGTGGTGGTGGGCCACATGAAATGGTGCCATGGGCCAGGGCCAGCCTGTGGGCTGTAGTTTGGCCACCTTGGCCTTACAAGGTCATCAAGCAGAGTGAATAATACTGTCTCAGTCCGGTGTTATGGCCTGTACCATGATTAAAATGGATCCAGACTATCAGTATCATCATCAGTATCATCTTTAAATTTTTACATATAAGTAATATAGATGGTACTCATTACACCTAAAAGTAACTTTGAAATTTCATATTATGTTGCCCGGCCCACCCCCGTGCTTCCACCCCAACTCCACCAGGGGCTGAAAAGCTGTGGGGCGTCGAGCGGTGGCAAAGGACCCTGGCTGCCCCAGCTGTACCTGAGGATGGGATGCCTCCCCACCACTGGGCCTCCGCCCCAACTCCACCAGGGGCTGAAAAGCTGTGGGGCATCAAGCAGCGGCAAAGGACCCTGGCTGCCCCAGCTGCACCTGAGGGCGGGATGCCGCCCCACCCCTGGGCCTCTCCCCAACTCCACCAGGGGCTCAAAAACCATGGGGTGTCGAGCAGCGGCAAAGGACTCTGGCTGCTCCAGGTGCGCCTGAAGACAGGATGCCACTCCACCCCCGGGCCTCTGCCCCAACTCCACCAGGGGCTCAAAAGTCGTGGGGTGCAAGTGGCGGCATCAAACCCTGGCTGTCCCAGCTGTGCCTGAGGACGGAATGCCACCCCACCCCTGTGTCTTTCTCCTGTATCTTGTCAGGGGCTGGAAAGTACTGTTTTGTATTACATAGATGTGTCTATGGGACAGCTATTTTCCTGCTACTGTACTGTATTTGGTTTTTTATTGATGCCTTGTTTTTTGAATTGATTGTTGTATTTCCTACACTGTTACCTTTATTGTATTTCCATATATTTTTGTTATATTTAGTTTTATTGTATTTTTAGTTACTGTGCCTTATTGTACTTATGATATGTTTTATATATGTAATTTCTGTTGGCAAACTGCTTTGAGTTGTCTTCGGACAAGAAAAGTGGTATATAAATACAAATTATTATTATTATTATTATTATTATTATTATTATTATTATTATTATTATTATTATTATTATTATTATTATTATTATTATTATTATTATTATTATTATTATTATTATTATTATTATTATTATTATGTCTGTTACACCAAAAATAATTGGTTAGAGCAGTGTTTCCCAACCTCTGGTTTTTGGAATTCAATTCCCTAAGTAAATTCCCCAAAGCACTGATCAGCAGATGTACTGACTGAGGCTTCTGGGAATTAAAGTCCACCAGTGGGGCATGGGGCACACTTTGGGAACCACTGGGTTAGAGGTAAGTGACTAGTTGGAATTTGTTGCTTTCAGATTCTGAGTCTGTAATACTTGGAGTAATTCTGAGATCCCTGAACCCTTTCATTTAGCTAAATATGGTGAATATTCTTTAGCTAGTAATATTTCTGTGAATACAGTAAAACTCCAACATGGCTTACTTTGAGTTACATAAAAAACAGATTTAAGCAAAAACCTACGGAACGTATGTTTTATGTAAGTAGGAGTTTTACTGTACTTTCTGAGTTCCCTGTGCAGGTGGGGAGAAATGAATGTGAATTATCAATTACTACTTGCAAATCTCTTGTGGAGGTATGTTCATCTATATTCATTGGGGAGATCAATTCTTTATTGACTTTTTGAAACCAAAGCTATGGTTTCTTCCTCTAACATATTTACTTCCTTATGTGGTGGCGGGGGTGGGGGGAGAGACATTTGAAAGAGAATCAGTAGGATATACCATATATCACCAGATCTGGTGCCAAGAAAATGCATTAGTTTAGCAAGCATAGTCTTTTGGTAAACATGAATCAACCTACAGCATTGGCTGTTTGGGTCTATTGATAAATAGAAAGTTTGAACTAAATGCAAGCTTCCAAGATGCCTGCAGCAAATCATTAAATCTTCCATCCCAGGACACCATTTAGAGAGGAAGAGGGTTGATGTCATTTCTGTTCCTCTTCCACATTGTTTTCAATATATATCTAATTATTCCTGAGCAGCAGAAATTGATGAGATCTTAGTTTTGGTTCCTCTCTATTTTCCTTTCTTCCAAGGTTTAGTTTGTTCGACCCTCTCTCCCCATGGGTTTGTGCAATTTACCTGCATTCTCCTGCACAGATGTGACAAAACACCCTTTGCCATCAATGATGGGAATATTGATGCATATTTGCTACCTCCTTAGACACAAATAAATCCTCGGGTGCCTTTCATCTCTCCACAAGTCTTGGAGGTGCAGAAATGTTACTGTCAACACTGCAAATCCAACAACATAGCTTCCAACTTTTATAGTGATACATCTGACCTCATGCTTTTAAAAATCATTTTTTAAAGACAGGCATAGGGTATTAGACTGTTGCAAATACAACAGTCTTGCAGCACTTTTAAGACATATGCATTTTATTCGACACATGTTTTATTGTGTGTGTTTTTATATACTCCTCTGATGAATTTTATTCAATGTCAGCTCATCAGGCAGCACAGAACACCTTATTTGGTCCTCTGATAACTCAGACCTCTGCTGGTTATTCTATTGGGACTTGGAGGAGATGCTTCTTCAAAGACTGGGTTGCTGATAAGAGGCCTATCAGGCTCACCAGTTGCTTCATTGCTATGAGAGCCCCATTCGCAATGTTGTAATCAGTGGTGGACATCAGCAGGTTTGCACCAGTGCGCCAGAACCGGTAGCAGAAATTCTGGCTGGCCTCGCCCATCCAAGTTTTGAAATAAAGTAGTCCTAATTCGGGTGCAACCAGGACTTTCCCCTGGCCACGCCCACCATACCACACCCACAGTGTGGTAGTAATTTTTTGGGAGCCCACCACTTGTTGTAATGCTGTTCTTGAGTAGTTGGATAGATTGCTGTCATTATAAATACAGCCATGTTCAACTATCTTCTTGAAATATGACGCAAATCTCTCTCATTTATTTAAATTAAAAAAATATTTTTCACTATGTTGGATTGTGGGCTATTTTGGCATGATCTAGAAGAGGAAAGAGTCTTCTGCTCCTCACAACAGCAATTTGGAATCTCTGTCAATAAATAAAGAAATCCTTGGCTAGGCAGTAAGGGCAATCTCTGGCTTGATGTGGATCTGGTAGTAAAAATCACTTTGAGGTTAAAGAACCTCGTCGTCATCATTGGCTGCTACTCGTATCAGAGCATAAATTTATCCTGGAAGTCATTTTCTCAGTTGATGGATGTGTCTCTGGTGACTCAATAAACTGATCCTGGCATGAAACATGTGACCACACACATTACACTGAATAGATGGTAGATGGTGCAGTTGAGTTTGACGAAGCTTCCGTGCTTGTCACTTAGCCTCTCCATGTCTGCTGCATTCTCCTTCAAAGTGATTGGTAGCAGCAGAGATTGTTTGGCGCCAAAGTGGGTGATCTTCAGCTGCTGCCTCCCAAGTTTGTGGGTTTATACTTGACACCTTCATGGTTTGTTTTAGCTGGTCCGTATAACGCTTTAAAGGAGCTCCGCAAGGTCTTGTACCGGAGCTATGTTCCCCGATGGCCTATGATGAAAGCTTCAATGCTATTTACATGTGCCTTCTCAAGAACTGTGATGTTGGTGACATAGTTATCCCACTTGATGTTCAAGATGGACCTTAGCTTCTGTTGGTGAGAGCGCTCAAGATCTTTGATGTCTTGGTGATAGAGGGTCCATGTTTCACAGCCATATAATAACATTGAGATAACAACAGCCTGGTATACCATGAGCTTTGTGAGAATTGTAAAATCTTTGTTCATGAAGACCCAGTGTGATAGACGACCAAAGGCAGCACTGATTCTCTTCACCACATCACTGGTGGAGTTTTTAGACAGGATCCTACCAAGGTAGTAAAGATCTCTTTGAGGTTAAAGAACCTATTAACAGGAAAAACTGGTTTCTCAACATTTATTAATGCAACACAATACTAATGCTTTGTACCATATTAGCACTTTCTTGAGGTGAGGTGGTGGAGAATAGAAGGAGGAAACTTTGCTTTCTTGTTTTGCTATTTCTATTTTAATGCAGCCTCCGTGAGTCCATCACTGCATGGCTGGAAGGAAGAGTGACAAGCCAATTAGCTGGCTTTGGTGCAATATATGTGTATGAGACTTTATAAGCCTTTCCTGCCCCAAAGCTGGCCTCGTTGCTTTCAGAGTTTGATGGCCCACCCACTCATCCTGTAGGTCAGAGCACTACTGGCTTGCTGTAAGTGAGTAGATAGGAATTTTAGTTTTGGGCATTCCTAATTGGAGAAAGTGGCTCAGGTTGACTTTTGCCTATCCAGTCTGATTCCTACAGGGCACAGAGAGCAAACCAAGGGGATGCCATATTAAGTAGGTCACAATTTAGTGCAATTTGCAAGGCAGTGCGGGGTGAGGGTGAGTCCTACAAGGAGTCATTGGATGATTGAACCCTCAGTTTGGGCATTGCAAATCATCTGATTCAAGACTCCACATGGTTGGGCCTTCTGAGCTGGTCTTAGGATACAACCCGCCTCGGTTCATGAGAACCAGATTGAAGATAGGTCCAAAGATGACTCCCCAAGTAACCTGGCCTGGTCAAGGTTGAGGCTGGAGAGGGGTCTGGGATGGTCCACCCATTGTAGCATCAGGTTTCATGCACTACCCTAGGTCTTACCACAGGTTAGGGAATTGAGAAGTTAAGTGAAGTGGTGGTCCAAGTTTAAAACCCATTTATCGTGTCTCCACTCTTCATTTAACATTACTTGGGGAGGCAACAGCCAAGTACTATTTTTTATTTTTTAAAAAAATATTTTTTTATTGATTATAAAAACAATACAAAAAAGAACACAGTTAACAAAACAAAATATGTTTTATTTTAACAATACAAAAATCTAAAATACAAATAAAATACCTAACATTAACAATTACATTTACTTTCTATTAAAGAAGAAAAAATATAAAAGAAAAAACAGAAAAAACCCTCTATTTATATGTATAGCCATTACTCAATTATTAATTTATCAATTTATTATACTGTGAACAGTCATATCAACACATATTCCCTGCATTCACTTTAACCTTCTCCTTACAACAACAATACTTCTTATCTCAGTTAGTACCTCTATAATTTGCTATACCAGTGCTTACATAAATCTACATCTACTTATGTTAAACAAAACAAAGTCTATTACAATAAACACCCTGTGTATTTACAACAAAGGAGTCTGCGGGATATCACATTTTTCACCATTTTCAAAAATGTATATAATCTGGTACAAGGCTGCCACCCTGATCTCCTTTCAATGAATGATCCACAAATGGTTGCCAAATTTCCCCAAATCTATTTTCTATAATTTTTCCCTTATATCTATTTATCTCCCATGTTAATTTGTCATTCAATGCAAGATCCCACATCTCTTTATACCATTCCTCTACTTATACATTTCTGTCAAGTTTCCAGTTTCTTGCTATGCACATTCTACCCATTATCAGCATAATAGCTATTAACTCCTTTTTATCCTCCGTTACCTTTAAATTTTCCACATCTGTTAACACCATATTTAAATTCAATTTACATTCAAACCCCATAATATCACATATTTCATTCTCAATTTTCCCCCAAAACTCTTTTACCATGTTACATTTCCACCACATATGTTCATATGTTCTCCAACACATTTTACTTTTAGTATTATCCATTTGAAATAGTCTCTCTGGAGTCAAATACCACTTCCATAACATTTTATAATTATGCTCCTTCATTCTAACCAACATAGTTCTCATAAACCTTTTTCTCCATTTATTTTTCCAAGTTTTTTCTGGAATTTTTATATTCAGATCCTGTTCCCAACACGATTTCAAAGTTTCTTGTGGGTTGCTTTCTTTATTTAAGATTTTACATATTCTACTTACTATTCCCTTTAATCCCATATCGCCTTTTCTTATTTTTGACAGCATTTCCTCAAATTCCATTTTATCCCTCTCTAAACTAATTTCTCCCTCATATTTGCCATTCCATCTTTCCAACAGCACCATCTGGAACCAGTTCAAATTCAACTGAGAGTAAATTTCTGCTTTGTTCTCTCTATCTTACAGGCTCGTATCCAGTCTCTCAACAGGAAAACATTTTTTCTTTCCAATACCTCCTTCAGCCTCTTATCCAATTCTATCGGAAAAATTTTAATATCCTCTAATTCTATTATTGGAGATAATTCTGGACTCAAATCCTTTTTAACCTTATTCCAAACATCCAACATTGTTTTCATCATCCTATTTCTGACACTTATTTTCCCTTTATGGTTACCCAAAAATATCCCTTTACCCACTTGATTTAACTCCTTCATCTCTATTTCTTCCCATATTACCCTTTCCCTTGCTAAAATCTTCACAATATTCTTAATTTGGAAAGCTCTATAATAATTCCTCAAATTGGGTATCCCCAGTCCTCCTTCTTTCTGGGGTAAGTACCAAAAAATCTTTGCTATTCTAGGTTTTCTTCGTACATTACAATAATTATTTATTATATTTTGAAAATCTTTAATTTCTTTGTCAATTAATCAAATTGGTAATACACCAAATAAAAAATTAATTTTCGGCAACAGCATCATTTTACTTAACGCAATCCTGCCAAACCAGGATAATTTAATCTTTTTAAACTGTTCTATTTTCTCTTTAATTTCCTTTTTCTGTTTATCATAATTCAATCGCTTAAGATCTTCAAATTTATTTGAAATACTTATTCCTAAATATCTCAAACTATTTTTAACCTGAAGTTTAAATTTATCTTTTTTTCCCTCTTGTTCCTTCTTATCTACATTACAGAATATCATTTCTGATTTATCCCAATTAATTCTCAATCCTGTCATCTCTTCAAAATCATTTAAGTGACCTTGTATTTTTTCTAATGCCTTTCTAGGGTGCTTCATGATTACCAAAGTAACATCAGCATACAAACTTATCTTATTTTCGGATATATCCCTTCAATGCCTTTATCCCCTCTTATAACATTTGCTAACAACTCCATTGCCATTATAAACAATATTGGGGATAATGGACAACCCTGTCTCGTTCCTGCTCCTAATTTTATTTCTTCTGCACATTGATCATTTACCCTGACTTTAGCAGATCCAGATTGATATAACTGTTGAATTGTATTGCAAAATCTGTCTCCAAATCCATAACATCGAATTATCTCCTTAATTGTCACCCATTGCAATGAATCAAAAGCCTTAAATATGTCTAATGATAATAATCCAACTTTCTCTTTTATTTGTCCTACTAGATCTATAAGTCCAGAACTCTCCTTATCAAATCAGACATATGTCTTCCTTTCAAAAATCCAGCTTGATCCCCTTTTATATAATTATCCATGAACCTGTTCAATCTATTTGCAATTATTGCTGTAAATATCTTGGTGTCTTGATTTATCAGAGAAATAGGCCTATGCGACTCCACTTTTTCTACATCCTTTCCAGGCTTTGGCAGCAAAACAATTATATTTCTATGCCATGATGTCGGTATCTTTCCTCCATCCAATATATAATTAAATAATTTCAACAATCTTGGAACTACACAATCTTTAAATTCCTTAGAAAAATCCGCTGTCAATCCATCATCCCCTGGGGATTTACCTAACTTCAAGTTGGCTATTGTGTCCTTTACCTCTTTTTCCGTTATTCGCTCTTCCATTCTATTTTTATGCTCCAAATTTATCTTTTTTTTGCAAATGCTTTTCCAATTGTTCTCTCAACTTTTCCATGTTTATATCTTTTTTAGTATACAAATTCTGGTAAAAGTCTTTCACTATCCTGATCTTATCTTAATCTTATTACATCTCGTACCAACTTTATTTATCAAAATTCCAATCTCTCTTTTCATCCTTTTTTCTTTAGAAGCTCTTGCCAATAATTTTGAATTCCTGTTGCTGTATTCAAAATATTCCCTCTTCAAATATAATAAGTCTCTTTTCACTTTTTGTACGTCTTTTCCTATCAACTCTGACTTTAACCTTTGCATTTTATCAAAAACCACTTTACTATTTGTCTTTACATGTTCCTCCTATAATTGCTTAATCTCATTCTCAATCTCCTGCTGTTTATCCCTAAATTGTTTATTTTTAATACTAGCCAACTTAATACATTCCCCTCTAAACACCGACTTCATGGCGTCCCACACCATATTGTAACTAACCTCTCCATTATTGTTCCATTTCCAACTTTCATTCCAGTTTTCAATTATCTTTTCTTTACTCTTTTGATCATGGAACAATTTATCATCACATCTTCAATTCCTCCTACTCTTTTTTTCACCATCCAGTTTCAATTCCATCCAAAATTTTGCATGGTCTAATCTAATATCTTCATTTTAGCAGATCTTCCAGCTCTAGCTACATTGGCACAATCCTCCGGAGCCCTTATCAAATTAAAATCTCCAGCCACAATCATGTTAGATGATCTCTCTTTCTCCAATATACCCAATACTTTATTTAAAAATTCTTCCTGGTGATCATTTGGGCCATATATATTTACTAATGTTATCTCTTCATCGTTTTTCTTCCCTTTTACTATTAAATATCTGCCTTCTGGATCGGAAATACTATTTGTCATCTCAAACCCAAGTCTCTTTGAAATCAAGACAGCCATGCCCCTCACTTTTGAAGTTCCATACGACTTTTCATATATCTGCATCCATCCCAAAAAGATCTTATTTGTATCCTCCTATTTTTGATGAGTTTCCTGAAGAAAGACTACATCCGGCCTATCCTTCCTCAAAGCTGATTCTAACCTCCTTCTCTTCACTTGACTGCCTGTACCTTTCACATTCCAAGTCAATACTTTAAGGTTCCTCATACCTTATCCAATATCCATACATTTTGACAGCCGCAAACTCCTTCTTGTGCAACCTTCACCAAACATAGTCTAACAATAATTACAATAATAAAAAAACAAACTACATTCAACATTCAAACCTCCCCTCCCCACTCTTCTTACCAAAAAGTAGCCTTTATCCTTCAAAGGGGGGAGGGGGAGACATGCAATATGCATATTCTAGCTAAAGCTCTAGCGCACTAACATCTACTTCTAAATCTACCAATATTAAAACATTTCATCTTTCCCCTAATCCATCTAAATCCCTCTTTTTAATGCCCTACTTCACCCTTCCTCAACTACTACCTGTACCTCCTCTTCATCCTCGTTTCCTCCTGTAGCCCCTCTCTCTTGTTCATTCCCTTGTTCTCTTTGTGAACCTCCTGATTCCGACAAAGCCTTCCTCAAAGCCCGCCACTCTCAAGATGTTGTCTTAACCAGACCAACCTGGCACAGATAATCTAATGAATCCATTGTGTGCATTTTTTTCGTAAAAAAATCTGAGCTGTTGAGGAAATTTCCAGTGATAAACAATTTCACATTCTCTTAGAAGTTTTGTCACATGCTTAATCTTATAGTGCCATACCTCTACAGATATGTCATTATAAACCTCCACATCACATCCACCAATTTTTTAAATGCCAGACCCAGCCTGTTTTATAAAAGCCATCACCTTTAACTTGTCTACCCAATTTGCAAATTTAACCAAGACATTCCTTTGAACTTTCTTTCCCTTCCTTGGCCCCAGTCTGAAAACACTCGCAATATCTTCATTTACAAAATCTTTCCCCATATTCAAATTATTTAGCCAATTGACTATTCCTTCCTTCAGCTTGTCTGGCATTTTTTCCACCAAATTTTGTATCACCACGTTCCGTTTTCTCATCACCTCTTCCACCATTTCCAATTTCTTCCCCTGAACCTCGACTTTCAATTTAACTTCTTTTTGTTCCTCATAAAGCCCCTCTTATATCATTCTGCATTAATTTCATATCTTTTTGCACCAGATTCAAGACTTTATCCACTTTCTGACAATTAGCATCAACCTTTGTAGAGAAGTCAGTAAATATACTGGCAAGTTTCTTATGGCTTTCCATTAACTCCTCCTTATCTTTTACCCTTACATCCTTGATTTCTTTTAATCCCTTCGTGGTTGCTTCCTCCATCCTATCAATTTTGCTAAACAACTTCCCCAGCTCTACCATAATTTGGGTTGGATCCATTGCTCCCGTCTGCTCTGTTGTGGTTGCTGATGATAATGATGATGATGATGGTGCTTCCGCACTTGGTGCTTTGTCTTTCTTCTCCTCCTTTCTCGCATCAATTTTTTTAGGTCTTACAACCTCCTCTTCCTTCCTCTTCTCCATTTTGTTTATGAGATCCCCAAATAACACTCCCAGAGCCAAGACGCTTTTATAACCAAAGAGAACTTCTTCCCGATTATTTTCCAGCTTTATTTAATAAAATTTTCACTCAGACCAAAACCACTCCGACTCAAACAAATCTTCAATTCACATTGTAATCCATTCAGAGCTGACCTACTGATATACTCCAGTTGTAATATTGTATCCGAAATGCATCCAGAAATCACAAACTCAGCAAAAAGCCCCCAGCAACCTTGTATCCACAGTATAAACAGGAATGAGAAAAAAAGAAAGACGTTTCTTCACAGGATAACCATAAATCCACAGTTCCAAAATTTAATGGACAGCAAAAGGATGAAATATATTGCCTTCACTCCTATGAGCTTAACAGCGGTCCCATAAAATTGAGAAAAAAGATATTTGTAAATCCAACCGCAACGGCGGTTCCCGAACCCGGTCTCTCCTCTGTTCTTTCCAAACACACCCACACCCCACTATGATCTTCAAAACATTCCCTTCATTATTTCTTCTTTGCTCTGCTCTAATCCACTCCTTTTCACTTATCCAAACTCCGTTCCACCACAGCTTCCCCACACTCCGCTCTCAGCCGTCTTCAAAACTTTTAACTTTTATTCCTGTTCTTCCTCACCACCATTACTCCTTCCCAGCTTTGCCTTCCATTCTCAGTCTTAACCCTCCTCCTTCCCTCCGCACTTACTGTGTCCTCTCAATAGTCCAACTCCGAGACCTTGTTCGCCACCGCCAGCGTCCTCTTTATTTTATTTCTTTTCCTTCTCTCTCTTCAAGAAGGATCTGAAGCCAGTTTTGCTTTTAAAACTGCCAGAGGCCCATCCAACCCGAGCGGCGCAATCAGCATGGCCTGTGCCATGCTTCCCTTGCTGCCTGTTCCTCGAACTCCGACTCCGGTGAAAATAAACTCAAAACAAAAGATTCCCAGGCTCCGGATTAACACTTTCAGGCAGTTTAGCTCCAACTTTTTTACATTAATCCTCTTTAAAATCCCTTTCTCGGCGCAAGTGAAAAGAAATGCGTTTAACCAAGCGCCATCTTAGCCACGCCCCAGCCAAGTACTCTAGAGAAATCGACAGACTCTCAGCTTGAGTTGGTCTTCTTCTTTGCTTCCTCTTTTATCCCATTGGGTGTCCAGTAAGTATTTCTTCCTATTTAGAAAACAGAACAGATGAAGGCATTCTCTTTGTTCTTTGCTGTGGCCCAGAGTGTACTTCACTGCCCTACTTTGGCAACAAAAAGTAGGTGATCTATTCATGACCTTATTTTGATAGTTAAAAAACAGTATGAATATTGAAGGTAATGGGTCATTAGTCATTGCTAAAGATAGTCCTGCAAACACAGCTGTGCCATGTGAATGCTGTTGTACTAAAAGCTTGTGATGGAAATATTTTATAGGTCTTCATAAATGAAATGTACAAAAATCACACTGGGATGAGTGGGCTGGGAAGCTTGCATCCTTGTAAAAATACTGCCACAGGGCAGAAACAGTTGCTAAGATTGTTTAGAAGTTTGTTAAATCTGTATGTCGTATAGTCAAATGTGATAGATAGTACTAATCTCCATAAAATGCATTTCCTCTTGCAAGTTTCATTCATGTGCTTGGGACTGGGAGAAAGTGTTATGTTTTGTTTAGCTGTGAGTATTAAAAAAAAGAATGTCAAAGAAAAGAAAAGTGGAACTTTTCTTATGTGGTGGTTTTCAGAATGCAAGGGGCTGTGCAGTCTTGTTGTTTTGGGTTATGCGGTGGGATTTGTGTTATATTTCTGAAACTAAGAAAACACCAATGCCTTGTCAATTACAGAACCCACAACTTTAATTAGAAACGTAAGGCTCAAAAGTGAATGAAATAGCATTGCCACTAAATTGTGTGTTACACACACTCTCCTTTTTGCCTACCTCTTAGGGTTGTGAGAGCTGGACCATAAGGAAAGCTGAGTGCAGAAGAATAGACACCTTTGAGATGTGGTCTTGGAGGAGAATTTTGAGTGTACCCTGGAGAACACATAGGTTAATCTTAAAAGAAATCAACCCCAACTGCTTCCTGGAAGGTCAAATATTGAAGATGAAGTTAAAGTACTTTGGACATCAAATGAGAACAAACCCTTGTTGTTGGGAAAGGTCGAGGGCAAAAGAAGGAGGTGGTGGCAGAAAATGAGATGGCATTGTTAACACAATGGGCACAAAGCTGGGCGGGCTGAGGAGGATAGGGGTGCCTAGCATGCGGAGGTCCAAGGGTTGCAAAGGGTCATAATCAACTGTGCCACTGAACAACAACAAGGGTTCTTGTGAGGATGAAATGGTGAAGAAGGGTGCTATGCACACCCCCTTAAGGTCAACTGAAGCATGGAAATGTAACAGAGCACTATATTACCTCTGAAAATAGTTAAGATCAGCTAATAATGAAAGTATAGTAGACTCAGCTAATTAAAATGTAGAATATATTGAAAAGACTGCAACAGAGAATACAACAAGAAATATATATTTCTGCTATAGCATAATTCCTATGACCAGTCTTACCATACCTGTCAACTATCCCATTGTCTCAGGAAAACCCCTTATTTTCACCCCTCTTCCTGCCCCACCCGTTTTATTAATTTCCCCGTACTTCCCATTAATGTTTAAAAAAATATCCTGACTGGAGCCCTCACAGGCGAAGCTGCAGTATTTTTTTCCGGCCACCAGAGGTCACTGTGTGGCAGGCTTTTCACTTGTGGAAGGAGAGAGAGAGAAGGTGGAGGGGGGGTGTTCTGTAGTTTGTCTTTCCCTTTCCTGCCAGCCACATGGTCCTGGAGGCTTCATTTTGGCTGCTGGGAGCAGGAGTCTAGGTGAGTGATATATTTCATATATGCAGGGGCAACCTCATGTTTTATTGAGCTGTTTCTGCCCTGCCTCCTGGCTGGAGGATTTCGTTTCTAGAGTTCTAGAGTTAACTTGGGGGGGGGGTGTTGCTTGATCACTATATGAGAGAGAGGGGGGGAATTAATCACTTGCTCCTCCACCCTAATTGTGTGTGTGTGTGTGGGGGGGTGTTGCCTGATCACTATATGAGAGAGAGAGGCTGGGTTTCCCTTGCTTGAAAACCAGTCGTATCCAACTCTAGGGTTCAGTGCTTAACTCTGTTTCAAAGCCGAAGAGCCAGCATTGTCTGCATCTGCATACATTTCCGTGGTCATGTGGCAGGCATGACTAGACACCATAGCACACAGAGCGCTGTTACCTTCCCACCAAAGTGGTCCCTATTTATCTACTTGCAATTTCTTGCTTTCGAACTGCTAGGATGGCAGGAGCTGGGACAAAGACGGGAGCTCATTCCGTCCTGCAGTAGTCGGGAATCGAACTGCTGACCTTCTGCCTCCCAGTCAGCATCTTAGTCACTTAAGCCACTGAGTAAACAAGAAAGAAAACAAAACAAAAGTCCCTCAAGAAGATGGGGAAAGGGTTCTTTGGCCCACACAACTTTGTGCCCATTGCATCTACAATACCATCTAGGTATCTTATTTTTGGCCACCCCCTTCTTTTGTCCTCCATCTTTCCCAGCATCAAGGCCTTCTCAAGTAAATCCTCTCTTCTCATTTGATGTCCAAAGTACTTTAGCATCATCTTTACTATTTGACCTTTAATGAGCAGTCAGGGTTGATTTCTTCTAGGATCGACCTATTTCTAACACCACATTTCAAAGGCATCGATTTTTCTGTGCTCAGCTTTCCTATTGGTCCTGCTCTCGCACCCATACATTACCACCGGGAATACCATTGCCTTGACTATGCAATTTTTTGTGTGAAAGGTGATGCTTCTACTTTTAACTATGTTCCCCAGGTTTCTCATAGCTTGTTTCCCAAGCATCAGTCGCCTTTTTATTTCATGGCTGCAATCACCATCTGCAGCAATCTTTGATCCTAAGAAAGTAAAATCTGCCAGTCGTATCCAACTCTAGGGTGCAGTGCTCATCTCCATTTACAGCCAAAGAGCCAGTGCTGTCTGTGTTTGCAGACATTTTCATGTCCATGTGGCAGGCATGACTAGAGCCCAGCAAGTCACATGGCTATATTTGGCCATGCCCACAGATTTGGCCACACCTACAGAGGGGTGTGACCAAAATTTCCCTTATTTTCAAATCCAAAACTTGACAGGTATGAGTCTTACTGAGAAATAGGGTGACTGCTGCTGCATTGTCAAAAAGGAGGACAGACATCACTGAAAAGGAAGACATTGGAAACAAAAAATACCACAAAAAGAAGAGAGAAGACATAACTTTGATGACCTCTCATCTGACGTTCATACGTAATTGTCATGTCATAGCCTTCCTGGTGTTCTATCAGTGTGCGTGGTTTACATCTTTTCTTACAAAATGGTTTATTTTACTTAAAACATGAGAAAGGGCTGATATATTTACCAGTCAAAGCTTCTGGTTTTCCAACTTGTCTAAGGAATCTCATTGTGTGTGTGTGTGTGTGTGTGTGTGCCCACGCACGCATGCATGCGTGCGTGCGCACGCGCGCGCGCAGTGATGCACTGCAGCAGGTTCTGTCAGGTTCTGCAGAACTGGTAGCAGGAATTCCCCCACGCCATGCCCACTTGATTGTCCACACCCACCTCCATAGCCCATAATGCATGATGTTTGGCCATGCCCACAGATTTTGCCCCACCCACAGATTTGGCCAGCCCACAGAGTAGGTTGTTGAATTGCGGCCGCGAAGCGGCTGTTGGGTCCCGGAGGAGACTGGTCAAGAAGGAGACACGAGGCAAGATGGAGCGAAGACCAGTGATTTATTGAGGGAAAATCATCAGTATATATTATGTTCAAGGCTGCGTCAGAAAGAGCTGCGACCCACATGACATGTTTACACAGGTTAATTGGAAACCTCTCCCGGGGAAGTTAATTAACTAAATTAAACACTGATGGGGAACTCCATTGTTCCAAGCTTATCCTGGGGGTAAACATGGCCACTGTTGGCTCTAGGGCTGTAGATAATCCGTAGGTGAGATATTACCTATTACCTAACTGATTAGTTAGACATTCAGTCTCCTCTTGCTCGGACTGTTTGTCAGGTCAGATATGGGTGAATCAAACTATGGCTATTAATCTGCTCCCCAATTTCTGTCCCCTCAGAGCCAATGGCTCAGGGAGTTATCTCCCAAGTTATGGCTTCTGTCAGGGACAGTATGCCAAATCTGTGAGCGGAACCAGCACTCCCCCTTTACTTGTTTGATTGGACCTGACAGACGGCTCGGTGTAGGAGTGGCATCAGCTGACGTGGAGTGATGACATTCCGGGGTTCTCTCCATGGGGGACATCTCGACACCAGTGAGGGAATACATTGCACGAAACAACACACTGCTGTGCCCAGTATTACCACCCCCACAATCACCTTGAGTGTCGTCTGTAGCCAACCCCATGGGAACCACGACCATAACGAATTCCACCACCCCCACGTAGCATCTTCTGTGATGTTTTAGACCAAGGTGTGGAGGTCTGTGAGCTGGCTCTGTACCTTATGCAAGTTGTCTGTGAGATTAAAGCAACACATGTGAGATTAAAGCAACCCAAGTGATGTAACAATAAGAGATAACCGATTGCTGCTCAATTATCCAGTATGGCATGGCGAAGCTCTGTCTGCTCCTGGAACGCCAAAGGTGTGCTTAATATCCCAGGTGGCCATGAAGGTGGCCAGCTGCCTGGAGCTATAAGCCGGAGCATATCGGTCTTCACGTGCCGTGGTTTGCCCATGGCCGTGAAGCAGGAAAGGAGATGCTGCTCCACATGGGAAGCCGTTTCTCCCTTCTGTGCTGTTGCCCAAACAAACTGTGAAAAAGTGTCAATGCAGACGTGCATGTACTGCCATCTGCCAAAATGTGGGGCATGTGTGACGTCCATCTGCCATACCTGGTTGGCCTCTGTCCCTCGTGGGTTGACCCCCCCCCCCATGATGGCCCCCCTACCACCCCTGCACGATGCGGACAGGAATGGACTATGCCTTGGGCTTGAGAGAGTGGCAGGTTGAACTGCCTTGCAAGTGCTTTGGCATTTTGATGAAAGAATGCATGACTCTGAATTGGAGTTGTGAAGGCTCTCAAAACTGACCATTGCTGAATTTCCTTTGCGGCCGCATCTGCTGTGCTATTGCTCTCAGAAATCGGACCAGGCAAGTCCTGGTGGCTTCTGATGTGGGCTATATAGAGCGCTTCGGTGCGGTTCCGCAAGTGAAATTGAGTTGTGAGAAACAGACTCAACAAGTTCTTGTCTATCGCGGGAGTGATGTATGCTCCCGGTAGACTGTGAAGCAAATTCCTAAGATACTGGCTGTCAGTTATTACGTTGAAGCGTTCTTTGGCAAAGGTGCACAAAGCGAGGTTCACGGCTGCCAACTCTGCCCGCTTGCGGAAGAGTCAGGAGCGTGCGCCAAACCTGTCCCTCTTGCCAAGTAAGAACATAATGTGTGCGACCCCCATAAGTGAAAACTGTCCTAGCCCCCCGAAGGGGAACCAGGGACATTGATTCATACAAGTTAGCACAATGAGAATGCAACAACTCTTATCATAAGACAATTAAGACAGCTGGCTGGGATCCTCCTGTTAAGGAATCCCTACCAGTAATTAACTCAGGAGCCTGTGAAAGGAAGCAATTTAAGACTGTAGAAAGAAACAAATTGGTTACTTTTAAGGCCTGGAGAGGAGTTTTGTTCCTGTAAAAAGGGAAAGATTAAGCATTTTCTGAATATACAGAGCGCAAGAATGTTTGCGTGCTTTTTATTTTATTTATTTATTTATAAATTTTTATTTATTTCAAAAAAGCAAAAGATACAACTTAACAAACATACAGAAAAGAAAACAATAACAATACAATACAATGTTACATCAGACTCATAGAAAATAGCACATAATAGTAATTAAGCTAAATATTTACAATATAGCCCACAATATTAAATACCCACATTATAGGTTATTACTATAACCATAACAATCATAAAAGCTTTCAGTGCTACTACTATTTTTTATTTCTTTACTGATTACACAACACCCAGTGAATATTTACAATGCCCGGAGAGTTTAGTATCTATATCATCTCCAAAAACCACTTTGAGATGGTACAGGTCCAAAACTGTCCCTTGCCATAAGAGAGTGATCCACAAACGGCTTCCAAATACTCCAAAACCTATTTTCTTTTAATTTATCCCTTTTTACTTTAATCTCCCATGTCAGTTTGTCATTCAGTGCTAAGCTCCACATTTCCTTATACCACTCTCCAGTCTGTATAGTTACATCATTTTTCCAATTTGTGGCAATACATTGTCTACCTGTAGTTAACATAATTTCCAATAATTCTTTTTCCTCCTTGTTCAAACCCATACCTTCCACATTTGTTAATAGGATGGTACCTGACACCAACTTAATTCTTTTACCCATTATTTCCCCAATCTCTCCTTCTATTCTTCTCCAAAATTCATTTATTTTTTTCCAACTCCACCACATATGTTCATAAGTTCCAACCCTTTCTTTGCATCTCCAGCATAAATTATCCCTTTTATTATCCATCTGATGAAGCCTCAGTGGTGTCAAGTACCATTGCCACAACATTTTAAAATTATGTTCCTTAATTCTTACTGACATTGTTCTCATTATCCTCTTTTTCCATTTGTTTCTCCATTCAACCTCTCCTATTTTTATATTCAAATTTTGTTCCCACTTCCGTTTCAAATAATCCTGTGGATCTTTACCCTTATTCAGTATGATGTAAAGTTTGCTTACTAGACCCTTAATGTTCTTTTCCCCTTTTCTAATCTTTAATACCCTTTCCGAGCCCTTGGTCTCTCTCCAAGAGTCCTTCAAACCCATCGCAACCATCCATTTATCTAAAACCTTCCCTTTTAAGCCAGTTCCACATCTTGCTAAATTTGTACAGTCTAAATCTGACCTTATCAAGTTAAAATCTCCAGCCACAATAGTTTTTGCGACATTTTCTAGCTCCACTACTTTCCAAACTTTTTCTAAGAAATCCGCTTGATGATCATTTGGAGCATATATATTTACCAACATAATTTCCTCATCTTCTATTTTTCCTCTTACAATCAAATATCTACCCTCTTGATCAGCAACACTTTTTGTAATCTCAAATCCTAATTTTTTAGAAATCATAATTGCCACTCCTCTCGCTTTTGAAGTTCCAAATGCCATCTCATAATGTTGAATCCATCCCAAAAAGAGTTTGTTCGTGTCTTTTGACTTCTGGTGTGTTTCCTGTAAGAACACTATATCGGGTCTATCTTTCTTCAACGCCAATTCCAACCTCCGCCTCTTAAGAACAGAACCTGTACCCTTCACATTCCCGGTTAATATTTTAATATTTCCCATAATCTATTTCCTTTCTAACTTCTAAACTCTCCATTGGGCATGCCACCACCAACCCCTTCCCCCCAAAACACATAATTCTACATAAAACACACACTATCACTCTCCCCACTTTCTTCAAAAAAAAAAAGCCGCCTTCGACAACCAAAGAGGGGAGAGGGGGGACATGCAAGATGTGCCTACCAACCAGTGCTACGCGCTACTCACCCTTCTATACTGCTTAAATGATTTGATTTTTATTAATCTATTTCTCATTGCTCCTTACTTGCCTCCTCCTCCACCATGATCAGCGACAGCTCCTCCTCTTCTTTTCCCTGCGGTGTTCCACCTGTGGCACCACCAGCCTCTGCCCTCTCATACTCCCTCCCTAAAGCGCCCGATTCCAACAATTCTTTCTTAAAATTTATCCACTCTTCTGAACCTGTTTTTACCAAGTCCAACAAACTCAAATACTCCAATGGATCAGTCCCTTCATCAATTACTTGCATTCTTTTCTCATAAAAACAGCGCAATTGCTCTGGAAATCTCCAGTTGTACCTTATGTTTTTACTCATCAACACTTTGGTTACAGGTCTCATCTTATATCTCCACGTTCTTTCTTTCAATGAGATATCATTGTATACTTCTACATCAGAACCATCAAATTTCAGGGCATCCGGTCCAGCTTGTTTCAAAAAAGCTTATCACCCCAATTTGCAAATTTTACCAGAACATTTCTTTGAACCACTTTCCCTCTTCTTGGGCCCACCCTGAATACACTTACAATATCTTCCTGTACAAATTCCTTTCCCATATTCAAGCCATTTAACCACTGAACCACTCTTTCTCTTAGCTGGTCCGGTGTCCGTTCAACCACCTGATGGATCACAATGTTCTGCTTTTTCATCATATCTTCCACAGCATCAATCCTTTTCTCATGCTCTTCCAATTTCAGCTTATTCTCCCGCACCGCCTCCTGAGTCCCTTTTATTTCCTTTTTTATAACATTTACCTCATTTTGAACCAATTCCACATTTCCCTCTATTTTTTGCAAACAAATCCACTTTTTTGAAAAATCTGCAACAGATGATACCACCTTATCTTGTTTTTTCATCATTTCATTTCTATCTTTCACCCTTGATTCCTCATTCTTTTCCAATTTCTGGAACAATTTACCAATTTCCACCATAATTTGAGTATGATCATAAGGTTCAGCTGGCGGTGATAAAGACTGAGGGACCTCTTCCATTGGTGCTTTTTCTTTCCTCTTAGACTTCACTACTGGTTCTTCCTCTTTTGCTTTCCCTCTTGTGCCTTTATCCATGTTGACACCCAATAAGAGAGTCCAGTATTGCAGAACGTTGCAAGATCTTAGTCAATCCAGTCAAGCCTGTACCGCTGCAACCACTAGTGCCACCTATCCAAACAGGTCAAACAAAGCTTATAAGGAGGAAGAAATCCAGCGGAAAGTTAGTTGCTGTAATCCACACAAAAAACAAACAAACAAACAGGAACCGGACTATGCTCCAAACAGAAAGAAAAAAGGAATAATCCACATCCGACCCGTTTCCCCAAAGCAGGCAGTCCAAATATTCGCCCTCCAAACCACAAAAATAGAGGCTCCAAGGAAACGGTCACCCAGATTTTTTCATTTGAGTCAAAGCCACCAGGAAGGGGGGTGAGAAGAGAAGAAAGCCCAAAATTCAAGCAAGGAGGAAAAAAAACAGGAGGAGCAATATATCCAAAGGAAAAATGTTATTTATAATCCACACGGTGAAGGAATAAAAAGGAAATTAATCCTTCTCTTGAAGCAAACGAATCAAAGCGCCCTTTTCCAGCGGGTACATTAGCTTCGGGGGGCAACTCCCCTTCTTCCTCTGTGAATCGGCAGACTTTCCCCACCCTCTTTAGACTCGAAACACACTGAAAACCTCAAAAACTGGAGCCCAGATGAAAACTTCTTTAACCACTTTACTATCGGCAAAGCACGCCGCGGTTCTCCTGGAGCGCAAGGAAGCCATAGACCAAAGCACAATCACTTTCGTTTTCCAGGACCGCTGCCATTAACGGGTCGACCGACCGATTTTATCCACTTCCACACCCGCTTCCAAGTCCGGGCTCTTCTGAGCAAAATCCCCAGTTAGCTTTAACTTTTCCACTTAGGCTTTCGTAAACTTACATAAAGTTGTTTTCTTGCCGATTTTACTGCCACCTCAAATCTCTGCCGTCTCACTGGTCCCGTTCTCGGCTCCTCAGCAGGGAAAGCCGCGGCTTCCGTTGCGAGCCTCGCCTACCCAGGAAACCTCCCAAACTTCGACCGCCCGACTTCAAAACTTTCCAAATAGGCAAGCAGGAGTCTTATCGACACAAAATACCACTTTAAAATTTCCCCATTTTACTCGTTCACATTAATTACCACTTTGATAAGTGCGAGCGTCCAAATCGAGATGTTACTCGTCGGCCATCTTAGCAACGCCCCCTGTGTGCTTTTTCCTGTGAAAGGGGTACAATGAATGAGTTACTTTACACAGATTAAAGTCAAAATACCAGAACAATATCTTTCTTAAGAGAATGAAGGAGAGTTAGAACGATTCTCAACCTGCTTGCCAGATGTGGGTAAGTGGGCCAGATGCGGCCCACGTTGCTCTGCCACTACCTCCACCAAGCCAAGAAGGGCTGTGTGGCGAAGGAAGGGCAGGATGACTGTCCAGACCTCCAGAGCTGCCTGAGGCTGTGGGACTTGGCCCCTGACTTTAAAAGGTTGAGAACCTAGGTTACAGTACACACATGAAGACAATGCAATTCTCTCATTCCTAGTGCGATATGTGACTTAAAGCCACTAAGGGACATTCAAACACCTTAAAACACAGAGATGGGGGTTTGAGAAACACAGACGTAGGGAGGGGCCCCATAGTTTATGTTTTAGTGAGGAAAACTCATAGAAGTGATTTTTGTTTTCAGATCGTGCTTCTGAAAAGAAAAATCTGTTTTCCTGAGTGGCACGGATTGCAAAACCGGTTTTCAAGAGTGGCTTAATCCTTTGACAAAGAAAAAAGTCTCAAGGGAAGAAGGGGGTCACTCTGCCCTATTGCAGGTCAGGATTCCCCCCCCCCCCACTCTCCTGCTTTCGTTGCCCTGGGTGCCTTAAGCTGCTAAGCAGGCAAGGCAAAGAGGTTTTGCTCACCATGCTTTCTCAAACCTTAAATGGTTCCTGCCCATGAACAGAGTGCAAACTGTTTAACACTTACTTCACAGTGACATTACCACACAGTTACACACAAGGAACACTTTGCAATCATACTGTGGTCATAGAGACAAGGCTTTTGCAATCATACACAGTTCTTGCAGTCATACATTCAGTGGTGCACCACACATACACACATTTATTTACGCATTCGCACATTCCTCCCCTGATCTGCAGTGTTCTATCCTGCACATGAGGAGATGACTTATACACAGCTGGCTATCACAACCATCTGGGTGCTTCTACTTAGGGGTGAGTTTCTTTGGGCTACTCCAAGGTGAGACAAGTAGGTTCTGCCTGTGCCCTGGGAGAGCTCGGGGTGCTATTGCTGGGATGGTTCCTCTGGCATAGCCAGGGTGATGGCTGCCTCCTTTCGGGCCTGGGCCAGATGCATGCCGGAGGGCTGGATTCCCGGAACTCGGTGCTGTCTCGCCCTCCAGTGCCAGCGTGGCCATTTGGTCTTAGGCTTATTTGGACAACCTTTTGAAGATCTGCCTGGTCTAGATTGGCATTCTCTTCTAAGTTGTCTTGGCACTGCTCGGCGCCTGAGTGTGGTAATGGGTCTGCTCTGGAGCCCTGCATGGCCAGGGGCTGTGCAGATTTCCGTGAGCAGTGGGCGCTGAGCAGGCAGGTGAACAATGATCTGTCTGCCTGAGCGTGTGTCTGCCTTCAGATAGGCTGAACACAGCAGCTGGGTGCTCGCTAATTGTGCCGCTGGCAATTTCCCCGTGAATGGATCTTCCTCACCCATGCGCTGGATGGAATTCTGAGTTGTCTAGGAACTTTTAACTGTCAGAGAAGCGCCAGTGCTTCTCATGCCATGAATTCCTTCAGTGACGTCTGCAGCTGTCACTGAAGGAAAGCTCCCTACACTGCCCTGCTTAAACTGAAATGACGGATAGAGAGCCGCTGGGGCTGATGTCTCTGACTGCGCTGGGGGTTTCTGGGTCTCTATCCGGACTGGGTCTACCTCTGCTAAGAGCTTCCTAAATTTGCTCCATGTGCGAATTATGCCATCTGGAACTCTCGGGGGTTGCTGAATGCAGACTCCTATCTTATCCCAAAGCTGAAGGGTTAGCATGGCTACTTCTGGGTAAAGCAGACAATGATCCCTCAAGTACACCAAAAGTCTCGCTAGTTCTCCGCTGTGAATGCTTGTCTGGTATACCCTGGCCAGGGCCTTGAATTCCATTACGTGGAATTCTCTGACTAGCGGACGGACGTTGCCGCTGAGGACAAGTCCCCATATTGCCAGCCGGTCCTTTGAAGTTTCCTTCTTGGGATGAGTCGACGCGTCTGAAGTCCAGGCAATAGGTTTTGCGTGACGAATCTCTGGGGTAGAACTCGGAGCATGGGCTGCTGCCATGGGCCCTCGGTGGCCTCTGCGCTGATCAGGGGTTCACAGCCGACCCTGAGCGGAACACGTTTTTCCATGCTGCAACCGCCGCGGTAGCTTGGAGCAAGCTGTAGGATGCCTCTCTGAAATGCCTCGCCGTGTAGCTGTCCTTCCAATCGGATGGCTTTCTGACCGGAGCTGCTGCGCTGTCCTCCGGGGTGATCGGACACGGTTCTAGCGTAGAACCGGACCGCGTAGATTGCTTACTCACGAGTAGGATCATGTCGGGGTCACCAGATGTTGGATTGGGGCCGCAAAGCAGCTGTTGGGTCCCGGAGGAGACTGGTCAAGAAGGAGACACAAGGCAAGATGGAGTGAAGACCAGTGATTTATTGAGGGAAAATCATCAGTATATATTATGTTCAAGGCTGCGTCAGAAAGAGCTGCGACACACATGACATGTTTACACAGGTTAATTGGGAACCTCTCCCGGGGAAGTTAATTAACTAAATTAAACACTGACAGGGGAACTCAATTGTTCCAAGCTTATCCTGGGGTAAACATGGCCACTGTTGGCTTTAGGGCTGTAGATAATCCGTAGGTGCGATATTACCTATTATCTAACTGATTAGTTAGACATTCAATCTCCTCTTGCTTGGACTGTTTGTCAGGTCAGATTTGCAGTGCATCTCTCTCTCTCTCTCTCACTCTCTCTGTGTGTGTGTGTTGAATCCAACTCTAGGAGGCAGTGATCATCTCTGTTTACAGCTAAAGAGCCAGTGCTGTCTGTATCTGCAGACATTTCCATGGTCATGGGGCAGGCATGACTAGATGGGGAGGATATGGGGAGCTGTTATGAGCCCTGCTGAAGCAGTACCTATTTATCTACTTGCAATTTCTTGCTTTTGAACTGCTAGCCACATTAACAAAAATGCATATCATAAAAAATAAGGACATTTCTTCAAACAGAGGAAATTCTCCCTCAAGGAGGACCTATGGCCACTCTTCTGAGGAAGCAGATGATAGCCTGTGAGTTACAACTCATCCTGTTTAAAGAAGGAAAACAAAGCACAGAAAGTCACAAGAAGAAACTATTTGGGACAGAACAATTTGCAGTTGAATGCCATGGATTTTGGTGCTCCTTGGGTATCAGTAGGTTTGTGTTACCTCCTTTTGTTTTCAAAATAAAGGGAGCCAGTGCTGTGAAGTTCACTGCTCAGACACATTCCCAAATCCTGGATGTTTGCTCCCATATCTTGCCCAGATAAGCAGGAGAATCCAACTTCATGCCTATGCTCTTAAGGTCTTGCATATGGAAATGAATATATAGACAGTTTAGAAAAGGGACAATTACCAAGGGCTTGGTTCAAAAGTTTAGAACTCTAGAAGGACTTCTTCAAATGAAAAGGAAACTGATGCCATGCATATTTAATAATTAATTCAGGGCTCTCACAGTCACTATGTTGTAAATGGACCTCCCAATGTGATGACATATAAAATTAGAAGGGAACAATTTCTGAATCTCAGCTGGGCAGATTAGTACTTTTAGCTAGAGATCCTATTCATGCCCAAAACAGAGGATATATTTCAGAAAACCCATTTGACAGGGAATGTATGTGTTTTTTTCATTTCTTCTTCTTCTTCTTCTTCTTCTTCTTCTTCTACTACTACTACTACTACTACTACTACTACTACTACTACTACTACTACTACTACTACTACTACTACTACTAATAATAATAATAATAATAATAATAATAATAATAATTCAACTCTGATTTATGGCAATCCTTTCCAGGATATTCTAGGTAGAAATACACAAAGGTGGGTTTACCTTTCCCTTCTTCTTGCTCTTTGCAGCTTGGCCAGGCAATGCAGACTGGTTTTTCTCCCTGTAGGTGCAGTGGGGAATTAAACTCCCAACCTATTTCATCTTCCTTTTGAGCCTCAGTCTCCTGACCATAACATAATACTAGCTGTTTTTGTCCTCCCAAAAGCTTTGTAAGTAAGCTATACAAAACGTACCTTCCCAAGAACTGCTGACTAAGTTTCATAGTTGAACTGCAGTGGCTCAGTGGTTAAGAAGCTCACCTTGTTAACTGGAAGGATGGCAAGTCAGCAGTTTGAGACCTGGGTACTGCATGACGGAATGAGCACCCGTCTCTGTCACATCTCCAACCAACCTAGCAGATCAAAAGCAATAAATTGCAAGTAGATAAATAGGGACCACTTCGGTGGGAAAAGATCTTGGGGACATGAAAGGAGCCTCATTTGGGCATCCCCTGAGTGGAGTTTCCCCAGCAAAAATCCTTTCAACCCAGAATAATTTCTGACATGAAATTATTATTAATAAATAATTGAAACTTCTCTCACCAGCTTTCTGTTAATCCTTTGTAAGAAAATTCTCTAACTTTTTTTTAAAACTTGTGCTCCTGTTTTACCTCAAACAGCCTTTGAGGTTTTTCTTTAAGAACAAGACATTATTATTATTATAGTTGAACAGGGCTTTGAGCTCAGTCAGCTGCTCATTGATTCACACTCATTTCTGAAACAAAATTTCAACATGTCTTAGTTTGATAGGGTAAAATCAAGAAAGTCTGCATTAAAATAAAAAAATGACAACTGTCTTCCACATAAATAGGCAGCTGTTGCAACCACATCAGTGATGGGAAAAGCCAAATCTTTCTCTTTGCATGTTATGATGCTAAGCCTAATTAGCCTTACCAGTAGGATGTATACCATCTTTGGAAAATATGTAAATCTATATGAAATCAGGTAGAACAATGACCACAGGGCAAAGCACCCCCACCAACACCACCAAGAATCATTCATATTAAATTCAGCTTTCACATGTTGTGATTAGAAGTAGGGAATGGGTGTGTGGGTGTGGGTGTGGATATACTGTCTTTGTAACAGTGGAAAGAAAGAATATGCTCTTTATATTAGAAATATATGATCTTTGGATTTCATGACTAAAAGTCATTAATCAAATCATCAAAGTCTATCCTTTGGCTACAGCACCAGTATTTTCATATCAAAGGAAGAGAAAGGGCTAGGAGGGGATGGAAAATGTAAAGGAAAAGCAGGCTCCATGCATTGCCCTTTTAAGAATAAATCAGAGATGACCACCCCCTTGCCCTTTTAAATTCTTCACCCATTCCCTTCCCTGCTGCTGCCTTAAAGGAGGCCACTCTTTTCATGGGTGAGATCATCTCTTAGTAGGTGGAAAAAAGAAGGGTAAAACTAAAAACAAAAATAAAACAGACTGCCCAGTTCTACATATTAGCTGCCCTGGTCAAGATCCTTCCTTTCGCATTCAGTTTATGACCCAGCTTTGCCATCTGCATTTCCTCATTAGTGGGAAGAGTTTTTTTCATGGGGAGCTGGAAGTGCACAAATACCAGAGTGGATCCAGACAAAATTCAGGTCAAAGTGGCAATAGCAATTACACTTATATACCGCCCCATAGCACTTAGTGCACTCTTTAAGCAGTTCACAAGGTAATTAGCATTTTGCCCCCAACATGCTGGGTACTCATTTTACTGATGTCAGGAGAATAGAAGGCTGAGTCAACCTTATGCACCATCAGGATCGAACTCACAACATCAGCAGTTTGGGCTGCAATACAGCAGTTTAACCATTGTGCCACCAGGGCTCATCTATTTCTCAAAGGGCATCAAATTGTTAAAAAGCACCAATCTGTGCAATCTTTTTCAGGCATAGAGCAGTTCATGGACTACTCTTAGTTTCCACCTTTTAGAAATCTCTAGGTTGTTCTGTTGACAGCACGCATTGCCTAGCCCTGGAAAACACAGCAAACAAGAATGCGAAGCTGAAGGAAATGTACCAGCATGTTTTGCAGTATTTTCTGATGTTATCCATGTTTGCTAGTATAGGCAGAGGGGTTATTTCCAACCTTATCTTCTACCAGCTTCCCAAAAGGAGAAAAAAAGATTAAGAGAAACTATGCAGAGATGAAGAAAATCTTTTTAAAAAACAAATATTGGCACAGTGTTCTTACTTATTTACTTATTAGTCTATTGGCAGCCTGAATTGTTTTGTTGCTCAAGGCTGCTGGTGGAGAGACCAGCTTCAATGAGTTGAATATTTTCCTCCTAACTTGTTTCAGTCCACTTTTTGTACCTAAACAGTGGAATATTCTCCCCTTGGTTTGTAAACTCCCTACCCATCTCTGTGAGACAGTAATATATTTCGCAGGTGAATATGGGACTTGAAGGAGGTCAGGCAGCTTTTATCTCCCCAGGGGGAGATGAGGAAGAGACTGAGAGAGGAAACCCAGGTGAGAGCTAAGAAGAAGTCTGAAGTAAGTGAGAAGTATTATGGCTGCCTACTAGAGTTCATAGACAATTTCAGGTTGCATTCGAATAGAATTGTATTCTATGTCGCCATGCCTCTACTATATGTCTTTGCATATAATGATTTACTCACTTCTGTTCAGTGTAAATTGTTGGCATATCAGAGAGTAAACAAAACAAAAACGTAGTACCATTATATTTTAATGTTAATGTTATTTTAATGTTAGTTTTCATGGATCAAGTCCACTTTGTCAGACATAGGAGTGAAACTTCATGGCATCAATTTATATACATGATACAAAGTGATTGCTTAGCAAGAGATAAGTATACAAATCAATATGGCCTTTTACAACTGGAAATAGCAAAGGATCTCTGTTTGTTATTCAGATTAGTTGTGAATGTTCACCCTGTTGAATTGAAAATAGTAGGAGGATACAAGACAAACACTTGGCATCAAACATTTGCTAATGAGTTTAACCTTCAGCATCTATTGACAATTGCACTGTATTTAATGTTAGATTTCCTGGATCAAGTCCACTTCGTCAGACATAGGAGTGAGACTTCATGGCAACTGTTCATTCTTTGTTCTCTATGTTGTGAATGAGAATTCTACTGAATGAGAATTCTACTGAAAAGTTTCTGTGAAGGTGGTATAATATAACAACATATAACGTGCAAAGTTGTTGTTGTTGTTCAGTCGCACAGTCGATTCCGACCCTTTGCGACCCTATGGACCATCGTTCTCCAGGCGCCTCTGTCCTCCACCATCCCCCTCAGACCTCCCAGTTCTGTGCCCACTGTGTCTACAATACCATCTATCCATCTCATCCTTGGCCTCCCCCTTCTTCTTTTGCCCTCCACCTTTCCCAGCATCAATGCCTTCTCAAGTGAATCCTCCCTTCTCATTTGATGCCCAAAGTACTTTAGCCTCATCTTTACTATTTGACCTTCCAATGAGCAATCAGTGTTGATTTCTTCTAAGATTGACCTATTTGTTCTCCTCGCTGTCCAGGGGACTCTCAAAACTCTCCTCCAGCACCACATTTCAAAGGCATCTATTCTTCTGCGTTCAGCTTTCCTAATTGTCCAGCTCTCACATCCGTACATTACCACTGGGAATACCATTGCTTTGACTATTCTAATTTTTGTTTTCAAGGTGATGTCTCTGCTTTTCACTATGTTCCCCAGGTTTCTCATGGCTTGTCTCCCAAGAATCAGTCGCCTTTTTATTTCATGGCTGCAATCTCCATCTGCAGAGATCTTAGATCCTAAGAATGTAAAATCTGTCACTGCTTCTACTTCTTCCCCATCTATTTTCCAGGAACTGATCGGGCCTGTTGCCATTATCTTGGTTTTCTTGATATTGAGTCTCAAGCCAGCTTTTGCACTCTCCTCCTTCAGCCCAATCAAGAGATTCTTTAGGTCTTCCTCACTTTCTGCCATTAAGGTGGTGTCGTCTGCATATCTCAGATTGTTGATGTTTCTCCCAGCAATTTTGATCCCATATTGTGATTCCTCCATCCCTGCCTTGCGCATTATGTGCTCTGTGTATAAGTTGAATAAGCAGGGTGACAAAATGCAGCCTTGTCTTACTCCTTTTCCTATTCCAAACCACTCTGTCATTCCGTGTTCTGTCCTAACTGTTGCTTCTTGGTTCCTGTACAGATTTCTCAGGAGACATATGAGATGCTCTGGTATTCCCATCTCTTTAATCACTTGCCACATCTTGTTGTGATCCACACAATCAAATGCCTTAGTGTAGTCAATAAAGCAAAAGTAAACTTGTTTCTGGTATTCCTTTGTTTTCTCCATGATCCAGCGTATGTTGGCAATGTGGTCTCTAGTCCCCCTGCCTCTTCTGAACCCAGCCTGCACCTCTGGTAGTTCTCTTTCCACATGCTGCTGAAGTCTATCCTGTATTATCTTGAGCATCACCTTGCTGGCATGTGGGATGAGCGCAATTGTTCGATAATTTGAGCATTCTTTGGCATTGCCCTTTTTTGGGATTGGAACATATACTGATCTTTTCCAGTCCTGTGGCCACTGTTTTGTTTTCCAAATCTGCTGGCATATTGAATGCAGTAATTTGATGCCATCATCTCCTAGAGCTTTGAAAAATTCAACTGGGATGCCATCATCTCCACTAGCTTTGTTGTTTGCAGTGCTCTTTAGGGCCTTACTGACTTCACTCTCCAGGATGTCTGGCTCAGGTTCAATTTCTTCATCATTGTGACTATCAGGAGTGTTGAGTTCCTTTTTGTAGAGTTCCTCTGTGTACTCTTTCCATCTTTTCTTAATTTCTTCTGCATCAGCTAGCTCCTTTCCGTCTTTGTCCCTTATCATGTTCATTTTTGCTTTAAATGTTCCCTTGATTTCCTGGATTTTTTTGAAAAGGTCTCTGGTTCTGCCTCTTTTGTTGTTTTCCTCCATTTCTTTGCACTGTTCTTTTAGGTAGTTTTCCTTATCTCTCCTTGCTTTTCTTTGAAATTCTGTGTTCAAAAGATTGTATTTTTTTCTTTCTCCTTTGACTTTTGCCTTCCTTCTTTCCTCTGCTATTTTAAGAGCCTCATCAGACAACCACTTTGCTTTCTTATTCTTCTTTTCTTTTGGTATGGTTTTCTTTGCTGCTTCCTGCATGATGTCCCTCATCTCTGTCCATAATTCTTCTGGCACTCTATCTATTGAGTCTAAGCCATTGAATCTGTTCATCACCTCCACCGTGTATTCTTTAGGGATGCTATCTAGGTGATATCTGTCTGGTCTCTTTGTTTTCCCTATTTTCTTTAGTCTAAGCCTGAATTTTGCAATCAGTAGGTTGTGATCTGAGCCACAGTCTGCTCCAGGTCTTGTTTTTGCTGACTGTATGTGCAAAGTATATAGCAGTATATAACAATCTGTGTATCAAATTTGATAATGTTGGCTTATTTTAGTGTATTTATATTTTGTGCAATCCTACATTTTGATTTATTATTTATCTATATGTGTAATGGTTACTAGTACTTATTTTTATTGTTCTCGAAAGTTATCGAAAGTTTATACTTACTGTTGTGTGTTATGCTTTGAACCGCTTTGGGCACTATTAGTAAGAAAAGTGATGTCTCAGTTTTGACAACAAAACTTTCCTTTCATGAGAAATTCAATAGCTAGTTTTGAATGTTCTGTCTGGGGAACAAAGAACAGTCAGCCTGGCTGTAAGTGAATTCAGCTGTCAATGGTTGGTTTTGGCTCTTTACCCCCAAAAAGGGGGCATGCAGAGAGAAATTCAGGAGATGATTTTTTCTGTTCTGTGGCATTATTTTCCCCTTTGCTTTTATCATGCTGCTGCTCATCAAGAAAGTGGTTGCAGTTTTAGACTATTAATAATCCCACAGTTGTGACATCACCCCCATTCTCAGAATAACACACTGTGCTTCAATTACTGCATTAGGCTCTTGTGGTGTATTTGATAGAAAGCACCATTAAAAATGGACCAAACAGACACAGTCATTATGCAAAGGCCTGGGGATCAAGGCTGGAGGATGGTTTCCCTATGGCGAGATGGAAGTTTTAGGCAGCCTGAGCTTCTTTGATAGCTAATAATTTACTATTTGGCCTCCTTCAGACCTAAGAGCTCTCTATTTGAAGGCAGAGCTTGTTCAAATCCATAGTAAAGTCAAATTGGCAGGGACTTTGTTTGATACTTTGGAGACTAACATGTTTCAGTTGGAACACACTTCTGCAGAGAACAACCCACATCATTGTATGCAGTCCACAAAAGTTTCTACTAAACTAGGGCTGTGCGTGGCATCCAAATGCATCATGAACTCCATACTGAATCAGCCTGACTCGCACAAGCATCTGAGGTCCTCCCATGTCTCCAAATTTGATGAACACCAGTAAAAGTGGCAAACACGTTGGTGTTCAAATACATTGACTTTGTAAATGGACAAATCTTTTCAGATCCAAGGCACAAATATAGTTGGATGGAGGACAAATCACTGTAGATCAAGTCAGCTTCTGGAATTTTCCCCTTGCTTTGTAAATGGTACTATGTGAATGCTACTATTCTCCATGTGAATGTAAGCTATTCTGACTGCAGCCATTATATGTTTTCAAAAATGGTCAATAAGAGGTCCTGCCCATGACTAGTTTTCTGGATCACAATGTTGTAATAAACAACAACGAAGCTCTCGGAAGATGAGATATGACAACCCCTAGGACTAATGAGTCTAAAATGTAAATTATATATATTTAGTATGGTTTGTTGCTCTATTGAGATGCCATCTTGGTAGGCATTATATATCGCCTTTATGAATTTATTTATGTATAATTATTTGGTGTTTTTTGGCTAAGTAAATAAATAATTTCCTCATTTTCAGTGAGTATTTTGTGCTGAGGTTATGCTGATTCCAGATGTACCTGGAATCTAATGGACAAATTAATCCCAACGTTTGCTTCTTCAAAATGACGAGTTCAGACTGGTCTTATAACTAAAGAGATATCTTTTGATTTCCATTATGCTGGAGCATCTGGCATGGTGTGACAATTCAGAAGCTGTTATTACTTCAGAAATAAATTTGTGAAAACAGGTAATTTGTCCCCTTCCCCAACAAATCAATGTGGCTTTTTGCACAGCTAGACTAGATCCAAGTAATTCACTATGGGCATAAACTGAGTGTTGTATGTGTCCCTTGCATTCAAAGGGAAGAGAGATTCCTAATAGCACAGATGATTTAATTCACTAATATATTTTAGATCAGGGGTTCCCAACCTTTTCAAGCCAGGGACCGGGTCACGCTCTCTGAGTCAGCTTCAAGGGCCGAACAGCCATTTTGCCATGACTGCACGATGGGGGTGGTCATTTTGTCTCAACAGCTTCAAAGGGGTGGCCATAGAGATACACTGTACTGTAACAGCATAGACTTAAGGGCAAAGTCAAGGAAACAGACAGGAAACTGACAGAACTTTAAGAAATCATTGTCTAAAGGCTAAAAACATTACAAAAACTTGTCAAACAACTCTGATTGTCCAAGGACCTGAAGAATGCTGCAAAAAATCCCAGGAATGCTTCTAAAAATTCTGACGAAAAAATTCAAAAAAATCCAAAATCGCGCTCAAAACCACTCCTAAACACTCTTTGCCTCATGCAAAACCCACAAGAGCAATGCACGCATGTGTCCTGCCTTTTATACTGCCCAGGCACAATACAACTTGGGAAAACCCCAATGCCTCATACAATGTCACACGACTTTGTATGAGGCAACTTTTTTCAAGGAATTAGGCGATGATGTATGAATCCGACGTTGTGTGAAGCGGACTTTGTATGAGGTATTACTGTAGGGGAATTTGTAATAAAAATCACAGCAGCAACATGTCTATCTCTCTTTTCCTGACCAAGAAAATTATCTACAATGGGTTCAAGCACCATATGGTAACTTCACTAGAAATTAGGTAGGAGGCCATCTCAATGCCCAAGTAGGAACAATGCTATATCATGAAGCATTATCATTCCAGGGGCCTTGCGGGATGCATGGTGGGGAAAGAAGAATGCAGAGGCTAGAAGCTATCAGGGTTTTTTGTTTTTGTTGCTACTAAAATGAAGAAAATAATAATATCTCTCTATACCAGTGGTGCCCAATTTTTTTTGTGTGGGCCGGTCCTGCCCCCGCCCCAGAGGCGGGCTGCTCCCACTGCTGACAGTTTTGATGTCAGCAGCAGGGGCAATCACGCTTTGTCCTGGCTGCTCTGAGCAGCCTCTTGCTCAGCCCCATCCCTTCTGCAGCCTTTGCCAAAGCCGATCACCATGTTAGGAAAATCTTTGGAGCCTCCTCTGTTTCAAAATCTGCAGCGCTGGAAGGGTAAATAAATAATTTCCCCATTTTCAGTGAGTATTTTGTGCTGACATCATCCTATGCATGCCAGGGGGCTCTCCTAGCGCTGCAGATTTTGAAACAGAGGAGGCTCTGAGGATTTTCCTAACATGGCGATCGGCTTTGGCAAAAGCTGCAGAGGGGATGGGACCGAGCCAGAGGCTGTTCGGAGCAGCCAGGACAAAGAGAGATCGCCACTGCTGCCGCTACTGCTGCTGACGGGTGGAGGGGCGGTCCATGGTGAGCTCGGGTACTCACTACAGGCTGCATTAATGATATGCAGGGGCCTAATTGGGCCCACGGGCTGTAGTTTGCACATCCCTGCTCTATACACACATAAAATACATGTAAATAATGTTTATTCTGTTCCTGGTAGTTTGAAGTGAAGCATTGGTTAGACAGGAGTGCTGTAGCTCACATCTGATTGCACCAGGGTTGACAAGTCTAAGTTTCTCAAATGAAGTCTCTGGGAGTTGTTATGCTTTTTCAAGTCTCTGGGTGGGGAAACAAATTGCAAGACAAAAAGTAATGGAAGAGAAGAATGTTTGTTTTGTGTGTCAGGTTGTTCTAAAGCCTCCTCCTCCCCCATTTACTCCCACACACAGTGTTCCTCTCCATTCATTCCCATGGCACCTGTTTCCATCCATGCTTATGTGAGAACTCACTGGCTTGGTGCAGATATGTTTTCATGTGCTCCACATTTGTTCAAGATTTCCATATTACTTGCTTAGCTAGGTTTTATCCAGACTTTGGGCCCCATTAAAGATTTCTTTCATGCCCATTAACCCAGTCATCTGCCCAGAAGCACTTTGGATGTCCCTCTGGAATCTTGCTAGCACTGCCTCTGGAATATCATAATGGCCTGCCTCTATGACATCACAAGGACCCTTTCCTTTCTCTGGATTTCAACCCTGTAACCTCAAAGAATTTTAGAACTGCAGAACTGGAAAGACAGATAGTGATGACATGCAAAACTTAGCCCAGGAGTTCTCAACCTTTTTAAGCCAGGGGCAGGTCACCCTCCCTTAGACAGCTTCAGGGGCCAGATGGCCATTTTGCCCTTTCTGCACTACATGGCACTTCCTGGTGTGGTGGAGGCGGGGGAGGCACATGAAATGAATCCCTGCCTTAGCCTCTTCAAACCCACCACCCCTTGATTTCACCTAAGGCTTCATGCATTGGCCGGTCCAAAAAGCTGTTCCACATTGTTTCTTACAGTCAGTGAAACATTATCCTAGAAGCCTCTGGACTGATTTTCTAATTTCTCAAATGGCTCCCCAATTTTATTTATTTATTTTATTAAATATACTTCTATATTGCCCATCTGGGAAGTATTCCCACTCTTTGCGCAGCTAGAAATACAAATATATAAATCCAAATAAACAAATTACAACATGATAATAACAATCAAATACCCAACCTGGTGGTGATTTTCCACCATAAGATTTGGTAAGGTGACAATCTGATGATTTCATTTGAAAGCCTTGGGTGGGGGTGTCAAGATGTTGTCCTCTCTTATAACAGAAGAAATTGGAATGTCTCAGTCAGAGTTTCCTAAAAAGAAGTTTCTATTGTGAATACAATATATTTTCCATTTGTTGTCCAGGTTGTCCATTTGTTTTTAGTGACACCCTTCACATTAAAATCATGACCAAAGGAACTCCGATATCTATCTCTTGTTGAATAGTTAATTAGCAAACCGTATATAGACCTGAAATTATAGGGCAAGAAAGACAAAGGGATTAATTGACAATTTTGGTCTGGATGTCATCTGCCAGACTATTATGTCTTATACAAACCTATCTCTAGGACACACATTAAAAATAAAACAACAAGAAAATAACCACATGATGTTTACCCTGAACTGTGGTATTTGGAAAAGCTCAAAATGCCAATGATGCTGCAAAACAGAATCCATCATTAACATAGGCTTTAATAGGAGATATTTGTCTGAGCATCAAAGCCATTTAAACTTACATAAGGCTGCCATTTATGACAAGAAGTATAATAGCATCTTTGAGCTTTTTAATTAAAAATTAATTAGGAGACTTAAGAACAAACTCATTGGGGGTTACTGTACAACGGCATGTTTACAAAACTATGCCTGGCTTTTCCTGTTGTTTCTGCTAAGTGTTTCAATTCTGTGTCTATTAAATATAATTATGTATGATGCTTCCTCAAAATTATAATGTACTATTTAAAGAGCAGCTGGAAAAATGCAGTTTTTGCTGTGGAATGAGGATGGACATTAAAATGCAAATAGGTATAAGGGGCACTTTCTCAATGAGGAAAAAATCTGCATGAACATTTCCACCCATTAATCTTGCATTTACAATACCTTTTTGGGAGTAACTATTTATTATCTTGGCACTGAAATGAAGTGAGGTAGCAAAATCATTCATGAATATACACATATATTTCCACTGAAGGTCTAAATATATAAGAGCAAAACAGAGATAATGCACAGTTGTCTCAATCATTTTCATTTAAATTTGGGAGGTGGTTTTTTTGGTGATGGTGGAAACCAGTTAGTTCTTCTTTTATGTTGTCCTCATTCTCAATTGCCTTCAGTGCTGACATCCTACAGCTAGATTTGTCAGCTGCATAAAACTAACTTTAGTCCTCCTTGCTGGAGTGGGCGAGTCATTATGTCTAATCAAAGAAAGAAGAAGAAGAAGCAATTGGGAAAGTAACAAATGCAGAATGAAATAATAGCATGCAATTGGATAAAAATCAGGACACTATTCCTCAAACTTAAAAAACTTTTCTTAAATAATTTCAAAGCACCCTTAGCTGATGGTAGCCTATTCCTCTGTTGAACAACACTAACAAGTTAGAATTTTCTCCTACCTTTGAACCAAATTCCGCCTCACCCTTAAAGTCTATTCCTCTGTTGAACAACACTCATGAGTTAGAAATTTCTCCTACTGTTGTGTATTCAGGCACATTTGCAAGTAGCGTGGGCAGCGCCTTTGCAAGAGGAAAATGGCGGTTTCCCACCAAACAAATTAGGAACAGAAAGTGGCACGAAAACCCTTGCACAGGGCATGCTTATTATGCTAATCAAAGTCCTGTGATTGGCTACACTTTTGGATCCTGTTCTCCATTGGTTAAATACATATATTCCCTGTTATGATTGGTTAGTTACAGTTGTCCGGTGGGTCGCTACTTTGTAACAAGGATCCACCACCGGGGGGACACTATATAAGCCCCATGGTTAAGCAAGGGTGGGGCTGGACCGGATCTATACTTCCCTCTCCATACAGGTAGCCAGCAACGTGTTAGCCTGGGTCTCCTCCATTATGCTACAAATCCTAAGTAGCTAAGTATTGCCTCCTTCTTTGGCACACTCCGGAGGTACTGATTCCATGGGACTGTATAGCCATCTCCATGTATGGAACACCTTGTAAGCTCATCTTGAATAGACTGCTAAATAAAGACTTGTTGCTGTTTTGTTCATCGTTATCTGGACTTTTGCTTACAAGGGCCGGATACAACACCTACCTTCAGCCAAATTCCACTTCACTCTTAAAGTCTATTCTTGCACTCAAGAGCAACAAGTAATGAGTCTAGTCCATTTCTTGCATGATTGAGATTCAGCTAACTCCCTTTGGTCTTCTGTTCTGCAACAATTCCAGCTATGTCAATGACCTTCCAATTCCTAGTAACATAATGCTGCTGTCAACGCAACACAGCATTGCATTAGCCCCCCCCCCCCAAGTGTGCACAAGATATCTTATTCCCATTACTGCTACCCACACAGTGGCATTGGTGATTTATACATATGCATCTTCTGATGAAAGTGAAAAAAACAATACAGTGCAAAAGCAGAACTGTAGATAAACGTTTTGGAAATAATTGTGGTTATAGAGGTAAAGGTTGCCCTCGCTTGAAAGCCATTCATATCCAACTCTAGGGTTTGGTGCTCACCTCCGTTTACAGCTAAAGATCCAGCGCTGTCTGCCTCTACAGACATTTCCATAGACATGTGATTACAGAAGAATTACACGTGTATGCAAACATGCCCTGGTGGTCAGGCCCTTGGCCCAAAAAGTTTAGGCACCCCCTTTTTTAAAAGCATAATCCTGAACCAAGATAGCTACAATGTGGCAGCTGTTTGAATTTATTGATTTTCTAGTGACATCAACACCAGCTTGTCCTGTTATACTTCTGTTATAAGCATCCACTTTCTTAAAAGCAGCTTGAATGAAGTTCAAATGTCAAGGCAAATGAGCGGCATTATGTCTGGTGCCACGCATCTCTCGGGCAAACACGAGGCTTTGCCTTTGAAGGAGCTTCTGTTGCGTGGCTCATCTTTTAAGAGCCCCCTCTCCCACTCTGAAATGCATTCCAGCCAAAGGTTAATTGAGCCTAAGAGGTCTAAGCTAGACCTTATGGTGATTTCATAGAAGATAATTAAGAGATATTCATGGAAGTACTCTGTAGCAAATAATAAAATAAAGGGGAGGAAAAAAAGAACTCTGGGGAAATGAATACAAAGAGGGAACCGTCATCAGTTCATTTGTTATAGCTTCCCCGGATTGCTACTAGAAATTATACAGGAGGTATAATGCAAAGAACGATTTTTTTTTTTATTTTTGCCAGAACTGTGATGCATTCCCTCTGAATTTGTCTTTCCCCAATTCCATTGGGGGAGGAGGCTTCATTTCCTTTCTTTAGTTTACTTCACTTATTACAAAGATCTATATCCGCGATGGCAAACCTTGGCACTCCAGATGTTATTGGACTTTAATTTGCAGAAGCCCAAGCACCCTGTGAATCCACATGAACGGGTTTACTGCGATCCATCCGGCCCACGTTGCCCTCGTCACTCCCAGAAGCGGAAGTAAAACGTGCCCATCCGGGCAAATTAAAGTCCAATAACATCTGGAGTGCCAAAGTTCACCGTCACAGATCCATATGTTGATCAAATGATATCCTTGATGGGGATGCTATATTGAAACACCTGGCACTAGTCCAAACAAGAAGAAGCACCAACAACACCTGTCAAGAACTCTTGTTTTTTTGCTCATACAGCTCAGAATGCCTTCTTCTCTCTTCTCTAATTAAAAGAACCTAGGATCCTTCCTTATACTGTGTCAGACCATTAGTTTGTTATTTTTCTTATGTGCTGTCAATTCACCGCCAAGGTATGGTGCCCCAATGAATGAATGACCTCAAAAATCTCCTATCATTAATGTCTCTGGCCAACTCAAGGGTATGACTTCCTTTAGGGAGTCAATCAAAATCATATGTGGTCTTCCTCTTTTCTTGCTGCTTCCAATTTATCCTAACATTATAGTCTTTGTCAGCTAATCTTGTTCTGTTGATGTGCTTGAAATGCAACTGTCTCAGGTTTGTTAGTTTTTGCTTCAGGCTTGACTTTATCTAGAACTCATTCATTTGTATTTCTGGTAGTCTAGGTTTAGTAGAAAGCACTCTTCCAGCAACATATTTTGAGGAATTGGGACTTTTTAAATTTTGTTTGTTTCTTAGGCTTCTTCACAGTCCAGCTTTCACATCCAGACAGTGTAATCAGGAATGACATTGCTATGGATGAACTTGACCATGGTCTCCAGTAGCACTTTTAGATCTTTTCTAGTTCCTTCATAACTGCCCTGGAAAGCTTTGCACACAAATAGAGGCTTGGCTGCAGTCTTCATTTGCTTTAATGATTTAACTGAGGTACTCAAAATTATTAACCTCTTCAATTACTTCATTGCCAGTATCATCATTGCTGTTAATAGCTCTCCAGAGTTTTTAGCTGTTTCTTTTCCTTTGCCTGCTCCCCAGGGCCGTTGCCAGGGTGGGCTTTGGCCTACCCTCAGTTAGCACTTTGCCCACCCTGGCAAAGCATGGTTTCCCATAGGAATGCATTGAAAAAAGGCTGTTGTCCACCCTGAAAAAAAATATTCACTCACCCACATCTAGAATCCTGGCTATGGCCCTGCTGCTACCCACCCCCACCCCTTAAAAGGTCACCCTTGCTCGAAAGCCAGTCATATCTGACTCTAGGGTTCAGTGCTCATCTCTGTTTATAGCTGAAGAGCCACCCCTTATTTCCTGGCTAATACAATTGAACCTGAGGCTATCTACAATTGACATTTGGCTCCACCTTTAGTTGAGACTAGAGGTGTGAAGGCCCAGAAAAAAAAACCAAAAATTTGGGGGAAAACCATGTCCCCCCCCCATTTTTTCCTGAAGCCTTTTTTCCCCAAAAAATTTGAAAAGTTTGAAAAAATAAAAATATATATTCTGGAATGTTTTATTTTAACATGATGAATAAAATATTTTAAGATAAGGCCCGGTTCAAATATTTTATAAATCATTTCTAAAAAAAAAATATGTATGCTATCAAATTATTTTCAAGTTTTCCAAAAAAATTCGTGCCCCCCAAAAAAAACAACAAAAAAAACCCTGTTTTTCCCCCTGAGCTTCAGAATTTCCAGAAATTTTACATCTCTAGACTTGAGACTGAGTACATTTCCTGAAACCTCTTCTATGGTTGAAGACTCAAAATATGATAATGAATCTTGAATTTGGCTGTAACCAATGATACACAGTGTTGGTGGAGAGTAGATGGCTTGAGAGCAATTCATTGTGATGTAAGCACAACTATAGACTATATAGTAATCAGAGGAAATTGTACATGCTCTCCTTTTAAATTGCCCTTCTGTGCAACATATAACATATTGGTCCATCTTACATTATCTGGGGATGGATTGTTAATCGGAGAATACTGTTTCAAAAGTCATACCATCTCGGGGTCAGAAGAAATAGCAAGAGAAAGTTCAATGGCAATGGACTTTTAATAAAATTAACAAGTGAAACAAACGAAACTAGAAGTGGCAGGTGACTCCAAGTTTTAAAACACAAAATAACTGTTTTCATATCAGTTTAGTTCTCTTATATAAAAATGCATCATATATTTATAAAGCAGAAATTGAAAATGTGAAGGTTTTTACACTCATTTGTTAATAAAATATTGGGGGAAATAAGGTTGACTGTATTTATCACTCTATTTGGCCTTAGCAACTGATCAAACATTTGAAACTTGCTTAGAATTCAAATGACCCATAAGCAGCAAAGGCAGGAGGAAAATAAACAAATTGTTTTTCTATTAAAAACTAATCTCTCTGTTTTTACTTTGAGCAGAAAGGTCTGTTTCGACCTCCTTTGTTGGAAGAAAACAAAGAAAATGTAAAATTTTGTTCCAGCACTGATATCCTGCCAAAACGTAGACACAGCTAAAAGCAGGAGCAAAATTGTGTCAGCAGATCAATTGGATTTTGCTAAAAAGAACACTTTTTGGAGTCTAGCCAATGAATTGTATTTTTATTTTTATTTTTACAAATGCCCATGTTGTTTTATCCTCTCCTGAGCAGGAGAACTGGCATATTCTTCCATGCTGAGTAGGCTATTTCAGTTCACGGGGACAATGGGAAATGGCCAGTAACTGTTCCTTCTACCAAGAATAACACCCTGAGCCACAATGTTAAGTCTGATGTTAACCCTCAATCCCTTGGAAATCTCATATGGCAGGGGGAAATATCAAAGATCCTCTCTTGCAAACATGCCAGTAGAAGCCCAGATCCTGCATTTACTGTCTGCGAAGAAAACAGTCAAGAAGCTCATCTTCAAAGCAGTGGCTGTCCAAGAGGAATCCTTGGGGAAACTTGAACAATGCTGGCACTGAACATGAATGGGTTGTTCAAGAGGAGAGGAGGGAGAAAATAAAGGAAATCTGATGTGGCCAGTGCAAATTTACTTTAAATGCTGGTGTAGGCAGTTTAATAATAAGGCATTGATGCCCATCAGTGATGTAATCAGTTTACTTTATGAAATTAATTGGCAAAGATTACTGATTTGATCAAACCACAAAACTTTGTAGACCACACAACAGACAATGAGCCAAACAAGGAAACAATGTTTCATGTCATGTAGGATCACATTCCTTTCCCAAGTCTGGTGAGACTTGCTTGAGTGTAAAGCATAGCTTGAAACCTCCAGCCATGCCAAAATACAGCCGCAAGGAAGATGAAATAGGAGAAAGTACTTTTTCACCCAGAGGATTACTGGTCTATGGAACTCCCTGCCAGAAGAAGTGGTGACAGCTGTCAGTCTTGACAGCTTTAAGAAAGGATTAGACAAGTTCATGGAGGACAAGAGTATCAATGGCTATAATTATGGATACTTAAGGACAACCTCCGGGTTGGAGAGATAGGCAGGATATCTCTCAATATCATTTCCAGGGAATCCTAAGCAGGTGAAGGCATCTGCTTGGGAATACCCTGAAGGAAATGGTGAGCCACTGTGTGAGACAGAATGCTGGACTGGATGGGCTGTAGCCTGTTCCAGCAAGGCTGTTCTTATGTTCTTATGTAAGTGTGACTGATAATGTGGTATCTGGGGAGGGGGGAGGGAGCAACTCAGACTACCCTTCCCCTTTGTGCTCCAAAAACTGTGGCCCACAGGCCAAAGGAGTGCCTACTGGAATACAGTGCTTTTATGGAGGTGACAGAGAAGGAAGGGTGATGCTACATGACAGTGCCAGCTTAAGAAACTTCAGCTCCACTGCTGTGACATGCCTAACATTGTGACACCACATAGGCCACCTCCCTTGCTTTCTGTCCCCAAAGTTTGCCCTTCCACAGGGAATCAATAGGAGTAAATGTTGGTAGGGAGATATCATGATGCAATTCTCTAAACAATAAAGCATGCATTTGAGTAAATGTATCTATATCTATAAAACAGAGGTGTGGTCTTGTATGTGCTCCAAAGGCTCCCACACCCCTGGACCAATCTTGCTGAAATTTGGCACATACGTACCTTGGGCTGGAAGGATCAGCACTGCAGGGGTCCGAAGCCCTATGGGGGCATACACCCCCAATATTAGGAAGCAATTGATCTATACAATGTGTGTGTTTCCCAGTGATGTAATTGAGCTGATGTCATAGTCCCAGGTAGGTTGAGATTGTGACATCATCTGACTAGCTCAGCTGTAGCCCTCTGAGTTCTCAGGGCAGCACCAACTTTGTGGAACTCTCTTCCAGTTGAGCTGTGCCAGGTACCATCCCTGCCTATATTTTAAAAAAGCAGTTAACATCACATCTTTTTAAAGAGGCTTTTGAAAGTATATTGCCAACGGCTCAGCATTAGATGTTTTGTTTTATTTCTTTCAGTCACCAACAGGTTTATTGTTCCTGGTATTTTTATATGCATGTTTTAAAAAGTGTGACTCTTTTGAATGTGTGAGTTTTTTGTTGTTAGCTGCCCAGAGTAGGACAATCTCTTAGATGGGCAAGGTAATAATAATGATTATAATGATGCTGATAATGATGCTGCTGCTGCTGCTGCTGCTGCTGCTGCTGCTGCTGCTGATGATGATGATGATGATGATGATGCAAACACGGGCTGACAGCTGGTACATCAAGGCATTGCACGGGCAGTTCCTTGAAAAGATCGAAGGAAAAGTAGATGAGGAAAAGACCTGGTCATGGCTTACTAACAGAACACTGAAAAAAAGAGACAGAAGGCCTGATCCTTGTAGCTCAAGAACAAGCCATCAGAACAAATGCAATTAAGGCTAGAATAGAAAAATCAGGTGATGACCCCAAATACAGACTCTGTAGAGAAGTGGATAAAACTATAGACCATATACTGAGCTGCTGCAAGAAAATTGCTCAGACTGATTATAAACAGCGCCATAATACAGTTGCTCAAATGATTCATTGGAATTTGTGTCACAAGTACGATTTGCCTGTAGCAAAGAACTGGTGGGATCATAAGCCCGAAAAGGTGATTGAGAATGAACATGCAAAAGTACTCTGGGATTTTCAAATACAGACTGACAGGGTTTTGGAGCATAATACCCCGGATATAATGATTGCGGAGGGGAAAAAATATGGATCATCGATATTGCCATACCTGGTGACAGCAGAATCAGCGAGAAACAGCTTGAAAAAAATACTCAATATCGAGATCTGAAAATTGAACTGCAGAGACTCTGGCAAAAACCGGCACAGGTGGTCCCAGTGGTAATCGGCACACTGGGTGCTGTGCCTAAAGACTTAGGCAGGCACTTAGAAACAATTGGAGTTGACAAAATCACCATCAGCTGTAAAAGGCCACCCTGCTGGGATCTGCTCGCATAATTCGACTAGTGACTTATGATACAAAATCCAGCACTGTTATCTTGTTAACTGTGTGTTTGAGGATAATAATAATAACAATAATAATAATACAGACATGGTCTAATCACCACTCCCAGAATCCTTGGCCCTGACCTTTGATCATGCTGGCCATTGATATTAGAAGTTAGAATGCAACATCTGGAAGGCTGACTGTTCTCTGCTTCTGCTGTCAATGACATTCAGGGGCAAATGGTTAAAAGTATGCATGAACTGTTCAGCCATAAATGGTACTTAGTGCAATTCACCTTTCTTCTGTATTCTCACTCCTAAGTCATCCTTTACAGAAGGAGCCTGTGATCTGGACAGTAAAAAAATTAAAATTAAAAAATAGGACTGCTGACCTTTCAAAGCAGCTTCAATCCCCCCCCCTCCTTTGAGCTACTGTGTAGCTAAAAATTACTTCAAGGATGAGAAGTTTCTCGCACTAGAACAGGTTTCTTGATAGGAAACTTTGCAGCAAAAGGAGAAGGGACTTCAAAAGAAGTGAGTAGAATTCTATGCCATGACCTGCAAAGCTTATTTAAAAGTGAGGAGCCTAATTAGAGAGGATAACGACAGGCCTGCACTATCCTTTCTGGCATTTTATACTTTAACTCTCATGTAATGCCTTAAGCTTTGTAAGATGATTTGGATCAATTAAACGGGCACTTCACCTGCTGACTATATTGTAAACCAACACTTCTAAAGGCGCATCGGCTGAACTCATCTCTGTGGCCATTGTATTCTCTTCCTAGATTCAGAACCTGTAGGAACCTGCAGATGCTTTTAAGAGGTAAAATATTGCTCTCATTCAAAGAGGGAAGCTGTCTCTCTAATAATAATAATAAAAAGGAAACATGGCATTGAAATGAGGGACTTAGAGCAGCAAATCTTAAAAAGGACAAGTTCTAAAACAAGCAGCTGAGCTTTAATTTAGTGGTGGCAAGCTAGATCAAGGAGTACATTTGGAAGGCCAATTTCTCCTTATGACTTTTCAGATCCTGGCCTATGCAGAACAAATTGTGGTCACGGTTTTGAGCTCAGAGAAGGATTTGGGTCAACTTTCCTCAGCAATAACAGGAACTGTTGTGGAATGCCTTTGATCCTTTTTATCTTCCCTTTCCCCACCTCTTTTTGAAAGCAGAGACTGGAAAAGGGGTCATTTTGACTTGAAGGCCTGAGGAGTTGTAGTCCAAAAAGTAACTTTTGGAAGCTGTGACAATGACAAGTGGCTGCTTTAAGGTAGCATGGGGTCTTCTAATTGGATCTAGGAGAACATTTTCAAGATACCATGATTCATCATAAGCCTGTTGGACAATACCACCTCTTGCTAAATACTTACAGATGTTAACGACATCAGTACTAAGTATTTTACTATTGCTATTTTACTTTAACAAATGCAGATTCTTCCTACCTCCAACCAATTCTTTCCCCAGTTTCCCATCATCTGTGTGCAAAATTCACAGTCACCTATTTTGAAGATCAAGAATAATATTCCTTTTCTCTTCTTTATTTCCTCTTTTACCTCTTCAAGTATTGACGGAGATACAAGGTTCTTGCTCTGGTATTTCTAGCAGCCTCCACCAGTTTTTTTTTTGGAGTTCTTTAATGTTTTTGATGTTATCTCTCCACCTTCCTCTGGGTCTTCCTCATGCTCTTTTTCTTTCTCTTTTCACATATGCCTTGTATATTATGGACTTCCAAAACATTCTCTGTTCTCTCTGTATATAGTTTAAGATTGGTTCTACTCCAATTATTTTCCTTATGGGATACACAGAAAGAGCCTCCTTGAAGATTGTGGTATTTTTGAACCACAATCTGGTGTACCCTGATAACGGCAAACTTGTGTTGCCAGCTAATCTTTCTCACACTAGGTCAGGTGAAAGAAACTGCAGAATGAAATCACCAGAAGGTGCCTTCATTTTTGCAGTTTCACATCTGGCCTAAACACAGAAGAAGGATAATAATAATAATAATAATAATAATAATAATAATAATAATAATAATAATAATAATAATAATAATAATAATAATAATAATAATAATAATAATAATAATAATAATAATAATAATAATAATAATAATAATAATAATAATTTCCCTTATAACCTCTTTCCTGATTTTATCCCTTCCAGTCACTCCAGCAGACCTTCCTCAGATATCTCATTTCTGTGGCGACCCACTTCGATTTATGTTTTGTTGTAAGTGTCCATGTAGTAACAAAAGGTGTGAATGAATATGCTTTGTATGAGGTGTTTCTTTGTGCTGGCAGGTATTGCCTTATGTTGTAAGAGTGTCCCAATATTTGGTTTGCCTTACTGCATTTTATGTTAATCTCTTCATCTGTTTTTCCATCTTCAGAAAATGTTGTTCCTAGATATTTGAACTCTGCCAATTATTTTATACCTGTTCCTTCTATTTCGGTTTATACCATAGGAAAAAAGGGAGAAAGAATTCAAATCCTTTCACACATGTCAGCTCATTAGAAAATGATAATCACAGCTCACTTTAATAATCTCTTGGCATGAGTTTGTTGACTTGCTTTCAGAGGTTTATTCGGTGCTGTGAGACTCAATTAAAACAAATTTGACTAGCTGTCCAAACCACTTGGAAATCACATCATAATTTGGTACTGTTGATTTGACATCTGACCTTGCTGGAGTCACGGTTGGTGGGGTGGGGTGAGGGGGTTGCCAAGTATTGCATGCTAAAAATGTAATTTGCCACAGTGCCCAAGAATCTGCAGCCCACCAGTCAGTGCAAGAGACCTCCCCAAGACAGGAATGGAGGATCTAAATAGTTTCTTTGCATACAAGGGGCTTCATTTCCAGAGATTGGTAAAGAAAATGACAAACTGGTATAAAGAACATACTAAAATCAGGTTGGATTTTACAAATGAATATGAGCTGCTCATCTCTCAGAAGTACCTCCTCCTAACAATCTCAGTTTCTAAATCATACATATAGTAGTGTGAGTGCAGAATTGAATACTAAATACAGTACAGTATAAACATTTTGGAAAGCCTGGTTTATTGGCAATGCAGCTCAAAAGTAGAACCACTCCAGATGAAGTTTTCTGCTTTGAGTATTTCTATAATATTTTTATACCCTTCAATTCAGGCAAGTAGTTATATGAGTTCATCCTTGTTGAGTAAGAAACAGTTGATAAACTGGTAGACAATTACTTCAACAGGGACTCTTATAAAATCAGGCATTTGTTTGTACACTTGCTTTCATTTGTTACTCATTACTTTCCCTTTGTATCTGCCTACGTTACATACTAGGTATGTTATGCACACAAGGCCCTTCTTTTATTTTTGGAGTCTTGTGCAGCTTTATTATAAGAGACCCTCTGAAATATAATAGATTTGGAGTGCCATAAGAAAGAATAGTGAAACAACTCTACTTCTTTCACAGTCCTTCATTCTGACTTTTGTATTTTTAAAAAAAACAACAACCACCATTGCATTGATATTCTAGCAAAGAGTGTTACTATTGTCACAAGGAAACAATCATGCTTGATCAGATTTTATGAAAACCTTTTCGGAGTACCATAGATGAACTAATTGATTCATGATATGCCTGTTGGAAAATGTGATCTTGTGGATGCTACAAGGATACTAATACTGCTGTGATGATGGAAGGGATACTTACAAATAAAATCCCTTCGTTTCCCCCATCCAATCAGATCTCATAGTGCTATAGCAGTGGCTCCCAAACTTTAAGGACAATCATGTGAAAAAAGAGACACAATTGGAAATAATGTGGAACTTTGATGAGACAAATAGTGTTCCCCTTTTCTTTAGTTGTATTAAATATTATGCCCTTCAAGTGAATATTGATACAGTATTAGACACCCAATGTAGTCATTAAATTTAGGAGTGTGGGTTAAAGTTGTAGGGCTGTGATTATGGCAGCAATCTGAGCCTCATCACATCCCGACCACCACCACCAAGCAGTAACAGCTTGTGATGCGAGGAGGGGTGACACCAATTCAAAATATGGGGATATGGCATTCATGACCGAAAATGTGAAAGGCATTCACCAAAAAGACAAGCAAAACCACCTGTAAGAATGATCAGCTAACAGGTCTGCTGGGTAAATACCCAAAAGCTGACCTTATTTCTGATTGGGTGGATATTCTTCTTCTTCTTTCATGTCCTGAGCAAACCCTGGACTGCCAAAATGAAGCCACTTTCTTGACTTTGTCGTTTGCCAAACATATGTCCTCATCAGTGCATGTTTCTGGCAGTAATTTGCAGAAATGATTCTCTATCTCTCCACATTCACACAACATGTTGTTGTCTACCAGCAGGCCCCACTTGAGCATGTTGGTCTTACATTTTGGGACTCCAATCCTCAGCCTATTCAGAGTTTTCCAAGTGATGTAGGAGAGGTCAAGTTCCTCAGCTATATCTTCCTTTAATGTTGTTCCTTGTCCAATCAGCTCCTTCTTCCACCTCCTAATTTGGTTTTGCTCTTGTATACCATTGAGGATGTTTGTTCTTGCCAGAAAGCTCTTCCTGGATCTGAGCCTGTGGACTTGAGGCTCATATCCATTCAGAGGATGTCAAAGGTCATTCCCTGCTTAGTCCCCTGGCGTCCACTGCTACTTCTCTCCTGATCTTAGGTGGGGTGAAACCAACAAGAGAGGATATTTTCTCAAATGGTGTAGGTTTGAGGCATCCTGTCACTATACACACATGAATCGCTGTTAGTGATTGGAGATGTCAATGGGGCTTATATCTGTGCCCCATCCCTTTCTGCAGTTATACCTCTATAGACTTAAGTCATAAGCTTTTGAGCTTAGCTTGGGGCCTCTAACCAGTGGTGGGCTCCAAAAAAATTAACTACCACACTGTGGGCGTGGCATGGCGGGCATGGCCAGGGGGAAAGCCCTGCATTCCACTTGAATTAGGTCTACTTTATTTCAAAACTTAGGTGGGCGGGGACAGCCAGAATTTCTGCTACCAGTTCTGGCAAACTGGTGTGAACCTGCTGATGCCCATCACTGGGCCTTGCATTCCAGAAACATGGGTTCCATCTCTTAACCATTTGTGGAGTTCATTGTGGATAAGGTAAAGGCAATGGTCACCCTTTCTTGAAAACCAGTTATATCTGACTCTAGGGTTCAGTGCTCATCTCTGTTCCATAGCCGTTTCAGAGCCATAGGCATTTCAGAGCCAGCACTGTATGCTTCTGCAGATGTTTCTGTGATCATGTGGCAGGCATGACTAGACACCAGAGTGCACAGAATGCTGTTTACCTTCCCACCGAAGTGGTCCCTATTTATCTACTTGAAATTTCTTGCTTTCAAACTGCTAGGTTGGCAGGAGGTCAGGCAGAGACAGGAGCTCATTCCGTCCTACAGTATTCGGGTACCAAACTCCTGACCTGCTGCCTTCCAGGCATTGTGGATGATCCGCATCACATCCTACTTCACAAACTCTTGTGGAGGAAAAAAGAAATGAGGAAGAATCATTCTCACTTCTCAAAAGGTCTTTTAAGGAAGAGCAAGGTAAAATTATAATAAATGAGCAATAGATTGGAGAGTGAAGTCTTATTCAAAGGTAGACATATGTTAGGCATCGATGGCTGATCCAGAAACTGCTGTGAGACTTTGCTTCATATAGCCCCTCCAAAGAAGCCCCCGATATTCTACTATGTTGAGACATGTCACTGGTGTGCAGATATATAAGGGAAAAAAGTGCCTTCAATGGAATGTAAAATCTGAGAGATTTATCACAGTAAGCTGCCTTTGTGATAAAAGACCTATGGTAGGTATTACAGTGTTCAGACGATTCAGAGGAAAAGTGAAGAAATAAGACTTGATTTTAATTTTGTCACCTTATCAGTGGCATGAATAAGCAATGATGCATATGTGCTCTCATTATGCTGTACTTTATTTCTGAAGTCTTTGTTACATTTTATTCCTTATTCTTCTGAAGCAGCTGGGGTGTTTGGCAGGGTATAACTAATAAGAACAAACTCAACAGGTTACCTTAACTTTAGAGAACCTGCTACATCTGCTAAATGTGAGTGCCAAAGAATTTGTCCATCATACTAAAGAAGAGTCATGGGGGTGGGGGTGGGGGGGTCTTTCTCCAAGTAATTTATGGGCTGGATTCACAAAACTGGAACTATATCTCTGGTAGCGGAAAGAGGCCTTTCTGCCATCCCTTTGCAAAAGATGCTTTTAGGAGCTCATCAGTTTTGAGTCTACTTTGTTCATTAGGGACGAATTCACACAGGGACAAGTTTCAAGAAAAGAAATAACAATGACCACAGAACCTGTTTCATGAACAGAGGTAAAGGTTGCAAATCTTTGCACATTAATTTTGGGGGACAATTTACTGAACTGAGTGACCAACTGAATCCAGTTAATAAATAACACTGGCCTAACTCCATTGGTGTATATTTCAGCAGCAAATTGCTGTACCTTAAGAAATCAGCAGAGACATTTGCTGTTCTCCTTGTGATGGGTTTAGATTTTGAACTGCAGTTCAAAAATAACTTTCCCAAACTATGTTTGCTCTCTTTGAGGAAGGAATTTTGACAAGAGCACTGTGGAGTATCTAGAAAAATTGTAGCTGCTGGACAGTCCATCTTTAACCTATTCTTCAAAGTAAAATAATCCCCCTTTTTTGCTGCACATGTTTGTAGGAGATGGTAAATTTAAAGGTCACCCTTGCTCAAAAGCCACTCGTATCTGACTCTAGGGTTCAGTACTCATCTCTATTTATAGCCAAAGAGCCATTGCTGTCTGCGTCTGCAGACATTTACGTGGATATATGGTAGGCATACCTAGACACAAGAGTGCATGGAATGATGTTTACCTTCCCACCAAAGTGGTCCCTATTTATCTACTTGCATTTTCTTACTTTCAAACTGCTAGGTTAGCAGGAGCTAGCACAGAGATGAGAGCTCACCCCGTTGTGCAGCACTCAGGACTCGAACTGCTGACCTGCTGACCTTCTAGTCATCAAGTCCAGTGTCTTAACCACTAGGCCACCACAGACCCTTGGGAGGAGGCTAGCCTTGACTGTAAATATTACTATACATATCCCTGCCTATGCAGAGAAGTGATTGCTACTTGGCTAATGGTACCAATTATACGGTACGATTGAGATGCAGAATGTATTGCATTCTGGATATGGTTGGACAGCAAGTTCTATCCTCCTTCATCATTGTGTCTGTTGGCTGGGGATGATAGATCATAGAGTTCAGCAAAATCATAATGGACCCATGTTGTTGTTGTTCAGTCGCACAGTCGATTCCGACCCTTTGCGACCCTATGGACCATTGTTCTCCAGGCGCCTCTGTCCTCTACCATCCCCCTCAACCCTCCCAGCTCTGTGCCCATTGTGTCTATAATACCATCTAGCCATCTCATCCTTGGCCTCCCCCTTCTTCTTTTGCCCTCCACCTTTCCCAACATCAATGCCTTCTCAAGTGAATCCTCCCTTCTCATTTGATGTCCAAAGTATTTTAGCTTCATCTTTACTATTTGACCTTCCAATGAGCAGTCAGGGTTAATTTCTTCTAAGATTGACCTATTTGTTCTCCTCGCTGTCCAGGGGACTCTCAAAACCCTCCTCCAACACCACATTTCAAAGGCATCTATTCTTCTGCGTTCAGCCTTCAAAATTGTCCAGCTCTCACATCCATACATTACTACTGGGAAAACCATTGCTTTGACTATTCTAATTTTTGTTTGCAATGTAATGTCTCTGCTTTTCACTATGTTCCCCATGTTTCTCATCGCTTGTCTCCCAAGAATCAGTCGCCTTTTTATTTCATGGCTGCAATCCCCATCTGCAGTGATCTTTGATCCTAAGAAAGTAAAATCTGTCACTGCTTCTACTTCTTCCCCGTCTATTTTCCAGGAACTGATGGGGCCTGTTGCCATTATCTTGGTTTTCTTGATATTGAGTCTCAAGCCAGCTTTTGCACTCTCCTCCTTCAGCCCAATCAAGAGATTCTTTAGGTCTTCCTCACTTTCTGCCATTAGGGTGGTATCGTCTGCATATCTCAGATTATTGATGTTTCTCCCAGCAATTTTAATCCCATATTGTGATTCCTCCATCCCTGCACTGCGCATTATGTGCTCTGTGTATAGGTTGAATAAGCATGGTGACAAAATGCAGCCTTGTCTTACTCCTTTTCCTATTCCAAACCACTCTGTTATTCCATGTTCTGTCCTAACTGTTGCTTCTTGGTTCATGTACAGATTTCTCAGGAGGCATATGAGGTGCTCTGGTATTCCCATCTCTTTAATTACTTGCCACATCTTGTTGTGGTCCACACAGTCAAATGCCTTAGTGTAGTCAATAAAACAAAAGTAAACTTGTTTCTGGTATTCCTTTGTTTTCTCCATGATCCAGCGTATGTTGGCGATGTGGTCTCTAGTCCCCCTGCCTCTTCTGAAACCAGCCTGCACCTCTGGTAATTCTCTCTCCACATGCTGCTGAAGTCTGTCCTGTATTATCTTGAGCATCACCTTGCTGGCATGTGGGATGAGCGCGATTGTTCGATAATTTGAACATTCTTTGGCATTGCCCTTTTTTGGGATTGGGACGTATACTGATCTTTTCCAATCCTGTGGCCACTGTTTTGTTTTCCAAATCTGCTGGCATATTGAATGCAGTAATTTGACACCATCATCTTTTAGCGCTTTGAAAAATTCAACTGGGATACCATCATCTCCACTAGCTTTGTTGTTTGCAGTGCTCTTTAGGGCCTTTATGACTTCGCTCTCCAGGATGTCTGGCTCAAGTTCAATTTCTTCATCATTGTGAGTATCAGGAGTGTTGAGGTCCTTTTTGTAAAGTTCCTCTGTGTACTCTTTCCATCTTTTCTTAATTTCTTCTGCATCAGCTAGCTCCTTTCCGTCTTTGTCCCTTATCATGGTCATTTTTGCTTTAAATGTTCCCTTGATTTCCCCAATTTTTTTGAAAAGATCTCTGGTTCTGCCTCTTTTGTTGTTTTCCTCCATTTCTCTGCACTGTTCTTTTAGGTAGTTTTCCTTATCTCTCCTTGCTTTTCTTTGAAATTCTGTGTTCAAATGGTTGTAGTTTTTCCTTTCTCCTTTGACTTTTGCGTTCCTTCTTTCCTCTGCTATTTTAAGAGCCTCATCAGACAACCACTTTGCTTTCTTACTCTTCTTTTCTTTTGGTATGGTTTTCTTTGCTGCTTCCTGCATGATGTCCCTCATCTCCGTCCATAATTCTTCTGGTACTCTGTCTACCGAGTCTAAGCCATTAAATCTGTTCATCACCTCCACCGTGTATTCTTTAGGGATGCTGTCTAGGTGATATCTTTCTGGTCTCCGTGTTTTCCCTATTTTCTTTAGTCTAAGCCTGAATTTTGCGATCAGTAGGTTGTGATCTGAGCCACAGTCTGCTCCAGGTCTTGTTTTTGCTGACTGTATGGAGGTTCTCCATCTTTGGCTGCAGAGTATGTAGTCAATCTGGTTTCGGTGTTGGCCATCTGGTGATGTCCATGTGTAAAGTCGCCTCTTGTGTTGCTGGAAGAGAGTGTTTGCTATGACCAGTGCGTTCTCTTGGCAGAACTCTATCAATCTTTGCCCTGCTTCATTTTGTGTTCCAAGACCAAATTTGCCTGTTATTCCCTCCACTTTTTGATTTCCTACTTTGGCATTCCAGTCTCCTAATATAATGTGGACATCATTTCTTGGTGTCTGTTCTATAAGATGTTGTAGGTCCTGATAGAACTGGTCCATTGTGGCTTCATCTGCACCAGTGGTTGGTGCGTATATTTGGATCACAGTGACATTGAAAGGTTTGCTTTGAAATCTGACAGACATCATTCTGTCATTTTTGAGATTGTATCCCATTACTGCTTTTCTCACTCTTTTATTGACAATTATGGCTACTCCATTTCTTCTAAGGTTTTCTTGCCCGCAGTAGTAGATATGATGGTTTCCAGAGCTGAATTCACCCATCCCTGTCCATTTGAGCTCACTGATGCCCAAGATGTCAATGCTTATTCTTTCCATCTCATTTTTTACCACTTCCAGTTTTCCTTGATTCATAGACCTCACATTCCATGTCCCTATGCAGTATTGTTCCCTGCAACACTGTATTTCTCCTCCCCCTTTCGTATCCCTCCCCCTTGGGTATGGGACCCATGTTACCCATACCTAATATGGAAGGAAGAGAGAGAGAGTAACAATACCAATGCTAGATAGAGGACGGGTCTAGCATGCTGGAAGTCTTTAAACTGAAATTGGGATCTCTTAAATTGAAAATAAATGATGAGTCCTTGGAAAATAACTACTATTTAGAACAGAGATGTTGTCTAACTCCTATGGATTATTTAGTTCAGCTCAATGGGCAGAGAAGTCCTAGGAAGGGGATTTGATTCAGGATTTCAATTAGAAAAAATGGGAGAGCTGGTGAGGCAGAAGCTGCTACTGTTGTGTTGTAGTGTAAGATACTTGTCAACTTGGTTTAGGAAGTAGCACTTTTAGTGTATGGGACCAAAGACACCAGGACAGCCGAAGAGCTGGCTTAACACAACTTTATTACATGCTGGTCAGAGGGAACATGAGGTAATGGCGGACGAACAGCTCAATATATACAGTGGCTATACATTTGAATGTGGCTCCTTGATAGCCTATTGGCTACAGGCTGCGTGACGTCATTGCAGGTCACGCCCTTCTTGTCCAGGTGAAGGTAGTGGCGGGAATCTTCCCGCGCTGTTGTTCTAGGTGAGTCTTGGACCAATGAGCTTGGACGCTCGCTATTGCCATCTAGTGGTCACTAGCTCGCGTTCTATTAAGGTTACAGTGATTCAGCTGTAGGTTACATTGTTACACATAGATAGGTACATTGTTTAAAGGCACAGGCTTTAGGACACAACAGCACTTCAATATATTTGTGCAGGAGGGGCACTGGAATGATCAATCCACATAGTGACCTTATATTTTTGCAGTTTATTTTTAAGGTTTTAGAGACTGAATATATGAAACCAGTTCCTTAATCCTGTTGATGTTCTATCTTCACAAAACCACTACCACCACCCACCTTGGCTGAATGTGGGCTATTGAGCTTCTGAATCCATGACTCAAGAAGCCAGGAAACTGTCCATTATTTCTGTACAATATTGTGCTTGTATCATCAACAGGAAAAAAAGCTTTTCATAGCAAAGGGAAGCCTGAAAACACAAATGGCAACAGTCAAGATGGTCTACAGGGCACTCTTTTGTGCTCACTACCAGTCATACAGAGACTCCAAGCAAAGGAAGAATCTCAGATGATTCTGTTATTCATTAGTTAACCACTTCTCACCCAAATATAAACATTGGACAAAGAAGAGAAATGCTGTGTTCAGAACCAATTGGGTGAATCAGTGGCAGAGTCGTGGTGTCACCTTTGAAAAGAGCATTCTATTCTCCCTTCCCCCATGCTGCATGCTTCAAGATTCAGATGTAGACTCCAGTCCCATTTACCATGCCTCACTCAACCCATGGATGGTACTAAAATAAGATACAATAAAAGAAGCTTGAAATGAAATGACATTTATGTTTTGGTTGATTTCATATTTTACTTTCCCTCCAGGTTGCCGGAGGCAGCACCCAAGGTTCTCACAACAATGCTGGGCAGATCTCCCATGTACATTTTTTTTTTTTGGAAAATCATCTAGCTCTCCTCCTAGGACCAAAAAGTTAAATGCTAAGTTGAAGGTCAGCCAGTAAATCAGTGGTAGAGGCAATGATGCACTGCAAATATTTTACTACCCCCAAACTGGGTGTAGCTAACTCTGTGGGTGTGGCAAACTCTGGGCCACACCCACTTGGTCGGCCACACCATGGCCTGGGGTAGGGAGGTGGGTGTGGCTGGCCAAGTGGGCATGGCCTGGGGGAATTTCCGCTACCAGTTCCTGGGATCTGGTGGGAACCTGGAGCAGTACACCACTGGGTAGAGGTGTGATGCTACTTTTGCTGAAAAAAGTGATTCTTTCTACTCTGCCCCCTGCTGCGTGCCTCATACCTTTGACCACACTCTTGGCATCTTTCTGACCTCCCCACAACCCTATGGGCCACTGCTCCAACCATTAGGTGACAGGGCAGATTGTTCAAGAGACTCTTGGGTCTCACCAACAGTAGAGGGATGTTCCTGTCACCACTTTGCCCTATGCCTCTGACACCCCAATGGCCAGGAAAATGATTTGGTGGTGTTTTTTTAATTACATGTAAATTTTAGAGTAGTTGAGGGAATGCAAATACAGTTTCAAGCGACAGTGATTTCTCTCTTTGGCGGACATGCACAGCTCTCCATTGTCAGAATTTGTTTAATTTCATAGCTTGGACTAGAAAGCTTTCCTAAAACTTATCCTACCTTCTCCATGTGCCACATTCTTTACCATCCACCTACATTTGAGGAAGCCTGCCCAGAAATATGGAATCATTAATTCTAAAATACAATCGATAATCAAACAGTATAAAATTATATGATTCTAAATGTGATCGTCAGGGGGTGGTGGGGGTAAGAAGAAAAGGAATGGAAAAGGAATTATTTTCAAAAGAAATGAATGCATTCTTCAAAGTTAAAAGCTAGCTATTGGAGGCATGAGTTAAAGCCAGTCTTCCTGCTGGGTAAAGCAAGATCTGCTTTGGTTGAATTTCTACCTGATCAAAGTGGGAATGAAGAGAGTGTTAAACAGTGCCTGGCCCTTTAAGAGTAAATGGTTTCTACTGCGTATGTTCCAGAGTTATAACACTGGCTAACTTTGTGTTTGAAAGGAGAGTTTTAACTTTTTAATATTTCTACAATTGCTGAATGGATTTGCTGCAAAAATTTTTTAAAAAGGGGAGGCAGAGCATAGCAATTGCTATTATTTTTAGATGCAAAAATTAGATGTTTTAAAATACTATTTTATAGTTTCTTATTTGCTGGTGTTGGTGGGGTGGGGTGAGTAGGGGTAAGTTACATCTATATTTTAAAAAATCATAACCTTTAATTGTTTTGACTAAGTATCTCCAAATTTGGTACAGTACAACATCAGACTGTTTACGCCTACTATGCCAGATTTGGTGCTGATCTAAAACATGATTTAAAAGAAACATTTTATTTTGTTTGCAGTGCTCCTATTAGAATTGTTGTGGGAGTTCATTATACTTTTAGCTTAAAACATTGACTGTGTAGCATATAGCTGGCAATTGTGGTTAGCTCTTCCTGCGCCGATCACAACAAGAACTGCAGTTAGCTACTTCCTGAATCAACAAGCGCTTCCTGCCTCTGCAGAGATTCTGCCTTTGTGCAGAGATTCTGGTTTGATGCAGAAAAGCGTCTCTATGTAATTTTCATATATATGCTTTTGGTATTAGCCTTTTACAGCTGAAGTTAGATCGTAGCTACTGCTGAATATACAGGTAACAGCTTTTGCAAGGGTACCGCCACAGAGAATAGGCTTTGGGCCTATTCTGGCAGGATATAAGCTACTGCGCATGTACTAGTAAGAGATATAGGTCATGCCATATATGGTTATGCTATAGAGAATGTCATATTATTGGCTGAATACCACTGCACCTATGCTTGCGTATACATCCTGTGTATGCTGTCGTAATACATCCTGTGGAACCTGTGTATTTTTCAATAAAAACTTGCTCCCTGGTGCTGGAGCAGCTCTCTTTCTTTCTTGCGCACCTTTAACTCTGACTGCTGTTTCAGTTTCTTCTGACTTTATGCTTGCACCCTTGTTGAGCTGGATTCTCAACAAGTGCTTGGTCAATCTCTGACCTGATCTCCTTTTCTGTAGCCACCCTCTGGCTAGAATTTCTCCACATCTGGTGCCCCGTGTGAGGCAATCCAGATTGTAATCTATCAGATCCAGATTACAATTTCCCTTCACTTCGACCATGCTCACGACTTCAACGCTGCGGCCCCACAGTCCTCACCCACGACCGGCTAGGTCCAGGACGTCCCTCGTCATCCGTTTAAGGATCCCGGGTGAGTGACACAGTCAAGTTAGAGTACTTAGACAAGACAAGACAAGACAACATGGGCAGTGGTCTCTCTTCTCTGCAACAAAAGTATTGTCAGGATCTTAAACACCTCCTGCAGAAAAATGGACATGCAGTATCAACCAACGAAATAGCACAACTAGTTAAGGCTCTTTACGATTTTTGTCCCTGGGTCCCAGAACATGGGACTTTCGTGTTACAAGTGTGGGACAAAACTGGGACTCAATTTCAAAACCACCCCAGAGTCAGAGTAACCGTACAACTCCTGTGGTGCAAATTACGAATCTGCTTGCAAAGTCTCACCCCGAAAAATATTTTGTTGGTGCAGGGGGTGACAGTGTCTCTGCCGCAGATTCTGCCGCCATGTCCGTTACAAAAACCAGACTTAAAACGGGACTCTGATCCTACGGCACCACCACCATATGCCACCCCACCAGATCCTCCTGATCTGAATAATAAACAACCGAAGAACATTTTTTTGGCCCAAAGCCTGACCACCTCCATGCCACAAATACTGCCACCTGCCACTGGATATCCTCTGTCCCCAACAGCACCCCCGCCATATGGGCCACAATTGCCTCCGAAACCCCCTGATGAAGGTGGAATGTTATAACCTGCTTTGCAGCAATCAAGTACTGTTACCCCGTTCTCTGCTGCTTTAACTGCGGCTGTTCTGGACTTGGAGGCTGCTATTACATTTCCAATCATCAGAAGTGCCTCAATAGTTGCAAATGCTCCAGCCCTCCCTGCCACCTCATCGCAGATAGAAGCTATTACTGCATGCAGAATGGCAGGCAGAGAGGGTTCTGAGGGCAGCACAGAGGACCTTGGCTCATCCCTGAAGTGCCCCCCATCACGAAAGGTGGAGAAGAGGACCAAGCAGGAGAAGCCGAGTGATAAGCTTGATTCCTCACTTGGGGGCAGGAATTGGAAGGATGAGCCAGAGGGGGAGAGCAGAAACCCCAAAATCAGAAAGGGGTCTTCTCGCAAATCCAACATAACAGTTTTTCACTTGGTTAAGATTCAAATACTGCAACTGAAAGAAGCCCAGAGAAAACGTGGCATGGATCCTTCCTCTATGGATGGCAGGTTTCTACCAAAATACAAGGTGGGAGAGGATATACTCCAGTTTTTGGCTAAGATACTTGCAAATTCTGGAGAAGCTGTTCTTTTGGGTTCTACATTGTCTACCTGCTGAAATACAGATGGATGTGCCTGGAGAGTGAAGGACTGAGTGAGTAGCTGAAAAGCTGAAAGATGTCCTTGTTTGGAGGGCGGAGGGTTGCCTGGTTGTTTTGTGACCAAGAACTGTGCTGGAGGGAAGATGGTGTTTAAATTCTAGTCTGAAGAGATCTTCAATCAACATTTGGACTCTTAATTTGGACATTTTAATTTGGACTAAAAAGTTTGTGTGGACTCCAAAGATGAATTGGCCTTGTTTGCATTATAAAACCTGAAAACCTCTTTAAAATTGTCTAAATGCTCTGCTGGTGGGAAATGTTGTTAAAATGATATGTGTAGTTTGTTTGCTATAATTGTTAGAGAAACTTTCTTGTAAGGAAGAAAAGAAATGTGCTTGCCTGTTTTAAAAGTGCATACAGTGAACTATGACAAAAGCATGATTTTACAAAATGATCATAGTTTTGGTCACCCTAATGAGGGGGGTGTCGTGGAATGAAGGTCCTGCTCATTCCATGTTTCCTGCCTCCTGAAAAGGGGGGGGAGATGCCCCTGCAAGATGGCAACACCTGGGAGCCATGGCCACATGGCAGACTTGGGGAAGAAGGGATGGAACCTGGTGTGTGATTGACATGTCTTCTTGTTGGAAGGTCATTGGGGGTAAACCCTAAGGAGGAGGGTCAAAGGGAGGATCCTGATGGGACGGGTCTTGTCTGAGAGGAGGAGACCCTCACACATTCAAGGAGTCGCTCTTGAAAAACTGGCTGGCAAACAGCCAAAATGTAGTCTCTTGGAAAGGGGGGGCGACCAGCCTTCTTCCTCCCCCCCCACAACAGACTGCTTTAACTATTTGTTTTTGATCTTTTACTGGAATGTATTTTGGGACTTTGCTGTACTTGTAATACAATTATGAAAATGCCTGGAAGAGTTTTTTCACTGTAACCCTATATATGAAACTGAGTTGTTATATTGCAATGGTGTTATTCGATATGTCAGGCATGTTTCATGTCTAGTTCCATGGTGCAATCTCTTGTGGAGAGGGTTATAATAACATGGCACTGGTCATCAAACATGGCATGTTCATGTTTCTTAGAGGAGCTGGTTGCCTTGTAGGTGGGCCTCTTGACTCCCTCTTGCAACTTTATGGTGTTAAAAAATGTTTTCTACTATGGATGAAGATGCTCATCTTTCATCACCTGACATAGATAGTCAATTGATTTGAAATCCAGATATTGTTTAGATAAATTTTGACCCTGATTGGTTTTAGGCCAGATTGAGAAAGAACTTCAGGATCTGTAGGAGATTGTGACTAATAATGTGCATAATGATGTATCTACTGAATAGAAAGGAAGCCTCAGGTTGTGAGCAGTTCAGAATATGTGCTGTTTTACGGAATGCCTTGCCAGCAAGGTAGGATGCATTATGGTCCTGCTTGCCGGGAGCAAGGTGGTTAAGACAAGTACTAATTGCCATGTCATAGGTGTTTTTATAGTAAGCTGCATTATGTTATGTTGTTGTATTCAATGTGTACCAAATCTTATGGCTGTGAGTAAAAACTGTTTTCATGCATCAGGAAGATCCACAGGGTTTACTCAAAACCAAATCTATCAAGCTCGCTATCAGAATGAGATCTGTCATGGTAATTATCGAGCCGTTCCCCGTGGGGCAGAGGAGAACTATGATGATGGGGAATATGTATATTGTTTGCCAACAAATAACGTGGAATATGAAGATGTTAACTCAGAATCAGAATCTGATAGTGAGATTGAATTCTCCCGCAGAAAATAATAAATTTAAGAAGTGGAAATGTGGGAGCTCATTATACTTTTAGCTTAAAACATTGATTGTGTAGCATATAGCTGGCAATTGTGGTTAGCTCTTCCTGCGCCGACCACAACAAGAACTGCGGTTAGCTACTTCCTGAATCAACATAGCTTCCTGCCTCTGCAGAGATTCTGCCTCTGTGCAGAGATTCTGGTTTGATGTAGAAAAGCGTCTCTATGTAATCTTCATATATATGCTTTTGGTATTAGCCTTTTACAGCTGAAGTTAGATCGTAGCTACTGCTGAATATACAGGTAACAGCTTTTGCAAGGGTACCGCCACAGAGAATAGGCTTTGGGCCTATTCTGGCAGGATATAAGCTACTGCGCATGTACTAGTAAGAGATATAGGTCATGCCATATATGGTTATGCTATAGAGAATGTCATATTATTGGCTGAATACCACTGCACCTATGCTTGCGTATACATCCTGTGTATGCTGTCGTAATACATCCTGTGGAACCTGTGTATTTTTCAATAAAAACTTGCTCCCTGGTGCTGGAGCAGCTCTCTTTCTTTCTTGCGCACCTTTAACTCTGACTGCTGTTTCAGTTTCTTCTGACTTTATGCTTGCACCCTTGTTGAGCTGGATTCTCAACAAGTGCTTGGTCAATCTCTGACCTGATCTCCTTTTCTGTAGCCACCCTCTGGCTAGAATTTCTCCACAAATTGTCTCTCAAAATATTGTATTGCTCTATTGCACAACAACTTCACTGGACTCTCTTGCAATGATAATCTGAGACTTTGTTTTTATTTGGCTTCTAAGAAACATTTGAATTCTTTCTCTCTTCAAACAATTCCTGCTCTGGTGCTGCTGAAAAGAGGTAATTTAAGTATGGTATATATTAGTATATATTGGAAAGAGACTTAAATAAATAAATATATAACAGAAATATAATATACTAGCATATTTTGCCCGGCAGTGCCGGGCTTTTTAAAATTGTATTGGATAGTAAAGGGTTTTTTCCCCCTCTTGAACCAATGGTGCTGGGCTGTTTTAAATGGTGTTGTAAGGTTTTGTGATTTTGTGGCTTCAAGGCGCTGCATCCGCCTGCGGCGGACTTGCGCTCCCATTGTTTTTCGGGGTTTTTTTGCGTGCTGGGCTCTTTATATTGATTTTTGAAGGTTTTTGTTTTATGTTTATGCAAATTCTATTTTAATTTAATTTATTTAATTTAATTTTATGTAGTTTAAAATTTAATTTTGGTTTTTTAAATCTTTATTTTTACGCATTTTTTCTTTTTTGTTCTGGTTTTTTTTTAGTGAAAAGTGATTTCTTTTTTGGTATTTTTTTATATTAGTGTAATTATTTTTTTAATGTTTTTATAATTTATTTGATTAATTTTGGAATTAATCTTATTATTTTCAATATTTTTGAATGTTTTTCTCTTTTGGCCTCTGGGTGGGGGTGGTGAGCTTTTCTTCCTCTCTATAATTGTTCTCTTCTGTCCTCTGGGTGTCGCTTCTGGTAAGTTTTTTCTATTTTCTCATTTGAGCTCCGGTCCTCATGGATAGAAGATGTTTTTTGGTAAGCTCTCTGTTTTGTTTTTTTTTGGTGGTGGTGGTGGTGGTTTGGATTTGGGGGGGGTCTGTGTGTTTTTTCTTGTTTGTTTTTGGCTGTTTTTGTGTTTCCTTTTTGGATTTTTGAGTGTTTTTGATTGTTTTTGTTTTGTGTTTTTGTGTTTACTTTTTCAGGGGAGGTGGCTTTCTTTCCCGCGGGCCATGCTGGCTGGCCCGTGGGAAGGAAGGGCATTGGCGGGGTGGGGCTTTCTTTCCCACGGGCCATGCTGGCTGGCCCGTGGGAAGGAAGGGCAATGGCAGGGGGTGCTTTCTTTGCTTTCTTCTCCACGGGCTATGCACGTGGGGAAGAAAGGCAGCAGCGGCGGGGGTTCCCTTTTTCTCCATGGGCCATGCTGGTTGGCCCGTGGGGAAGAAGGGCAGCGGTGGCGGGGGGTTCCTTTTTCTCCACGCGGGCCATGCTGGCTGGCCTGTGGGGAAGAAGGGCAGCGGCGGCGGTTTTTTTAACTTTTATTTTTCTTGCGCCAGCTTGCCCATCGAAAGGAAGGGCAGTGGCGGCGGGGTCCCCCCCCCCACGGGCCATGTTGGCTGGCCCATGGGGAAGAAGGGCAGCAGCGGCAGGTGGTTTTTTTACTTTTATTTTTCATGCGCAGGCCGCCTCAGCATTCGGCATGCTAATGGTGCGCAGGACGCTGGGGCTTGTAGTTTTGTCTGTGCGTGTTTGCTTACTGTGGCGTTTTTTTCTGTGGCTTTTTTTGATTGGCTGCGGCGCATTTCCGAACGTTCCTTTTGCCGTGCCACTCAGCCTGATTGGCTCTGGCGCGGCGCGGCGCAAGGAACGTTGGGAATTGAAGTTCCCTTTTTTTGTTTGTGACTGGGGGACTCCTGCCCCCAGGTCGAAAATTTCAACCCGACAGTTACCTGCGAACCGGGTTCGGGCGAGTGAATGGAGGCCCATTACGGGCTAGTGGGGCCTGGTGCAACATCCTTTGTCACATTCCAACGGTTAACGCACCATTTTATAGGTATAGATAGGTTGCTCCTCATATCCATGGGGTATATTCCAAGTGCTACCCTGGGTATCTGAAACTGTGGATAACAGCAAACCTTAAATTTTACATTGCAGATAGTGGCCTCTAGTGGCCCAATTTGGTAATGAATCATAGAAATACATATATTAGTTGGCTAGGAATTATGAAAACCATAGTCCAGCAGGGTAACATTTCCAAGTTCTGAGTTAAAGAAGATATTATTGGGCAGTATAAGACAGCTTTGTATGTTTAATAAATAGCACCGAGGGCTCAGTGGAATGGAAGATAATTTTAATGTGATGGGTTTCAATAAAGAATTGTTGCCAGTCCTGAATAACTTTCTGTTCTTACATGGTGAGGGGTATGTGTGCATTTCAAGGGTTTTACCTTGCACAGGCATACATGCAGAATGTTTGAATGTGCATTGTTGTTAAATATATTGAAATGGACTTTTGTCCCTTTTTACCTACAACCTACAACGTACATGTGATGAATAGGATCCTACTTTTGTATCTGTTAACACATGCTCAGGCAATACCACCTTCTTAATGGGAGGAGCAACTGCAAGCAAAGGAACTCATTTATAAATCCACTCTACATATATCATCAGAGACTTCTCCAGGCATGGTGACAATCATTGATACAACAGAGATCTCTCAGTTACATATATTTGCTTGTAATGTAGCATGGACCTTATCAATGCATAAGGGACATTATATTCATGTGGAAATCTATGACAAATGTTCTGTGCATGGAACTTTAGCACTAAAATATAAAGAAAACCACTTTCTGGCTGCTATATGGTAAATCATAAAAACCGACATTTATTGGGAAGGATTACCTAAAAATGCTGCATAAACAAGTGAATAGATAGAGAACATAGATTGTGTTTTTAATTAACTGCCCAACTTTATTTTATTGGAATTTTGCAGCACCTGCCTTACCATTATGTCCATATCCATGCTGACATGGGAATTGGAGTCTAGAAAAAGATATTTTCCAAACTTGGCACCTTTATGCCATTATCCTCTGGGTGCTGTGTGTATCACAACAGACAAAGACTTCTACAATGGCGAGAGACTGGCCACCAAAGACTTACCAATGGAGAGATTGCTTTTGGTTTGTTAGTTCTGGCTTGCTGTTTAGCAGAAAAAATAAAATGTGAAATATTCCACCTATTTCTCCTGAAATGGTGCTTTCTGGTGAGAACATGATACTTAGTGATTCTGAGAGCTGTAGTCCAAAAGTAGTCCCAGAAAACCACAATGAAACAACAATAAAAATGTTTAAAGTATGTAAAACATAGAGACCAATTAAAGCATCAGAATAAAGCCACACGCTAAGTGCCTTCTTTAAAGGGAAGGCCATTGTTGCTTTTTAAAAACAGACTAATGAGGAAATAAGACAGAACTCCCTTGGGATATGGCATCTTCACAATGCTTAGTTTAAGTAAGGTTAATCTGCTTTGAAAATATTTTATATGAAAGAGAGAAAGAGAAACTTTGGCCATTGTAACTTGAAATGTGGGTTTGTAGCACAAGCTAAATTGCTTCTTGAACAAAGGCTAGAGAAAACTATAGGTTAAGGGCAATATTATTACTTCAGTGTAAGATGTGGATGGGTTTTACAATCATCAGTATTTAATCTCTGCAGCTTCTAGCAGCCAGATCCAAATAGAAAATCCTGAAAAATCAAAAATTACTTGTACTTTATATAACATATCACTAAATTGACTTCTCTTTGACAGCATGTGAAATTTCTGAGCTAATATTTTCACAACTTTAATAAGTATCTTAGTTGACCGATTACCTGCAGAACTTTGGGGAACAGCCACAAAAATGGTATCATAAATGTGCAAACCATGTCCTCATTAAAGTCACAATTGAGATGCAAATTAAGTAACATGGTGGCTCTCTCATGCATTTAAGTAGGGAGTGCTACTGTTCCTAGGATATCTGTGTGTATATCCGTGTTTGCTTGTTTTTAAACATCTGGCATGATGCGCTGAGTTCTGTTCCAATATTTCCTGTTTATTTCCCCAACTCTTCTCAATTAAAAAAGTGACTGCCCAGGTCATATTGACCCTTAGATCTTCTTTGCAGCTCTTTAGGCAACACAGAAGGTTCCCAGTGCCAAGCTATTTAATTTTGTTTCCAAAAATGGTGAAGAAGAGATCTTCCACAATGTCACAAGCACCACAGCCACACAACACTAGCTAATCTTGTCTGGTTACCTTTCGATGCAAGCCCACCATAGAATACAAGAGATTTTGATGTAGGGCTAGGAAAGACTCTTGCCTGAAACCCTGGAGAACTTCTGCCAGGAAGAGCTAACACTACTGGACAAGATGCTCCAATGTTCTGACTCTATATAAGGCAGCCTTCTATGTCTTAAATATGAAAGTGATATCCCACTTGTCCCTTTTATTTCCAGTATCAAATATATACTTATGTGCAACTTGGATGTTTCATTCAGCTACCGTATATACTAAGACAGTTGTTGTCAACTGCTACTTGTGTCAGAGTATACATTTCCCCCTGAAAATTATTTTCAGGAAAAAATGCCATTGGAGTGAATTTGTTTAAGGTGGATCCCAGCTTGCCGTGGAGTGACTCACACAATATGATCATGGAGCCGTCTCCCACAGCACATATTAAATGAGACAAGCAGGATTTGATACCGGAACTACAAATGGACTGCCACAGCCTTGAGGATATTGACAAGGGTGCACCTTCACAGCCAGTCCATCTGGCATGGCCTCTTCTGCCTCCATGACCATTGGGAATCAGAACAGTGAAGTGGTTCTCCTCTGCTCATTTTGCTGTCAGGCTCAGTCTGATGGTTTCCATGGGCATTTCCTCCACTGAGGGGGACCATCACCCCACATAAAGGGCTCATCCACCCATAGACATTGGCCCCTAGACATTGGCCCCTTTAGGGAGTCAGGTTTTTTACCGCTGGCCAGCACTTGGTGTTTAGTCGCTGGCTGTATGATCTACTCCATGGCCAGACATGTTAAGACAGTAGTAATTCCTGATATCTGATGTAGCTAAACCATTTTTGGAAATCAGACAGAGTTGAAGAGCAGCTGACAGAGCAGGTTCACATTCACAGAGGTGTGCGGCAAGGCTGTGTGTTATCTTTACTACAAATAAATCCAAGGAATTATTCAGCCACAACCAGACTTCACCATTAAGTAAAGAAAGGTGGCTGTTGCAGTCAGCAAATTTGACATGTTTTTTTAAAAGGTAGCAAATTATTAGTTGTTTAGGAGGAGCTCTAGTGGTGCAGTGGTTAAACTGCTGTACTGCAACCAAAAGTTGTGTTCAACTTTTCAAGGTTGACTCAGCCTTCCATTCTTCTGAGGTTGGGAAAATGAGTACCCACCATGTTGGGGTCAAAATAGTAATGGCCTGTAAACTGCTCAGAGAGTGTACTAAGTGCTATGGGGGCAGTATAGAAGTGTAATTGATAATGGTTGGTTAAAGTAAATTAGGGAGGGGTTTAGGAATGAAATGTAAGAGAGAAAGAGTTTAAAATGGAAAGCTTAGAAGCATTCAAAAAGAAGAAATAAAAAGCAAAGTGACATCAGAAAAATGACAGATATAGGAAGTATTGAGAGTAAAAGAAATGGCAGTCAAGTGACAGAAGGAAAGCAAAGTGAAGAAGACAGAAAAGCATTAGGAAGCAGGCCAATAAAATGCTTTGTGCTTGCAAAGAAATTGAAAATCATGTTTGAAATTATTTTTTCACAGCGTCTCACCCTTGCAACCAGCCAAGAGGACAAGAAACTGTTGAGGCTTCCGGAATTGGCTTGAAATAGTAGAATAGAAAAAGGCAGTAGTCTATTTGAGGATGAAACAGGGTAGGATAGGAAATGCCTGCAGCAATGGGAGATGGTAACAGGAGATGAATTTTACTACTATTGTAGTCTATAGGGTTATTTTTAAAAAGCATGAAAAACTGGTTTCAAAATTACAGGCCATTGTTAATGGCAAAACACTCTCATAGCAACTTTCAGCTGGCCACAGAAAATAAATAACACAAGATTTCAAAACATAAATAATGAAACACAAAAATAAAACTAAAATGTGAAAACATAGAATGCACTGGGAAGAGTCAGAAATAATGTACAGTGGTACCGATACAATGATTTTAATCCATTCCATGGGGCTCGTTGTACGAAACAATTGAAAGCGTGGCGCCAAAATGGCCGCCACGCTTTTTGCGGGGCCCCCCCGGACTCAGACATCCAGGTGATTTAGGGGGCGTGTCCACCCCTCTATAAAAGGGGTGGCCACGAGGCAGCCGAGCTGCCATTTTAGATTTGCGACGGAACGGAGAAGTTTTCTCCGTCGCATTCTCTTAATTAGCTCGCCCTTCGTACCTGGCACATTTTTGGCATTACCTCTTCGCAACCGTGATACTTCGGGCTCAGGATCCGATCCCTGGACAGGGATCCTATGGTGATCAGACCTTGTATCTTAGGGAGACATGGCTCCCAAGCGCAGGGCCCCGGCAATGAAGCCGCGGCCAAGGGGAAGGGCTTTTCCTAGCCCTTCATCAGTCGGGGGGCAGCATGCGGGTTGGAGGACCAGGGCTGTGCCCCTGCGGCAGGGCAGCATGCAGAACCTGCCCACTGTTACCAGTGGGGCCGATCAGGCTCCCACCTGGCAGCCGGGCACCAGCTTCCTGGCTGGGCCGGCACAGGCTGGCCCCTCGGGGACTTCGGCCCTAGGCGGGCCTTCGCAGGGCCCAGGACAAGGTGGCCCAGGGGGGCCTGGTGCGGGTTCCCGCCCCACCGTTCCTCCGGCCTCCCATGGGCCGGAGTTCTGGGCATGGTCCTATTCTGGCCCCGGATCCCCTTTTGGGTTTCCATTTCACCAACTGCCTAGTGGGCCGTCCGGCCCACCTGGCCCACCTTACACTGGGGGCTCTGAGGCAGTGGATGCACTAGAACGTATAGCAGTGCTGGAAGCATCATTGGACATTGCCCAGCCACCTTCTGATGGGGGCGCAACCGCTAATTCAACTGCGGCTCCCTCGTCGATCCCGGCCAACTCATCGGCTGTGACTCTCCAGCGGGTGGCCAACAGGGTCAAGCTGCTTGAGGCTGTCCGGCCAGCTCTGGCTGGTGCCTCACAGCTCCCCATTCGAATGGATGTACTGGCTGGGAGCAGTCAGGTGTGGTCCCAGAGCTCGATGCCAGTCACGAGCTCCGACACCCAACGTGGGCTGGAACCCCCGGTGGGGGCGGCTCACGGGGGTGAGACTAGTGAGTATCAGGTTCAAATTAGTGCACCACCACCACTGCCCACTTACACTGGCGGGGGGGGGGGGGTTCAGTGGCCCTGGCCACGTCAAGTTAACGTGGGTGGGCAGCTGCTTCCACACTGCCAAATGCTCCCTTGTTCAGGGCAGGGGCTGTTCAGGGCCCTCTGCGCATACCTCCCATCCAAAATGCCCCATCGATGGCTTTGCCCACCGCCGGCTATTCCTTGCCATTGGGTGATCATTTGTCACAGGTCACGAGGGATAAGATTTGGCGAGGGGAGTACGTTGATATTTTCTCCCTCTTGAACCATGAGCCCACTAAGGAGGAGAGGGAGGGACAGGATGACAGAGACAAGGAGCTGTCCCGTCATCGTAAGCCACCGCGTACCTGGGCCAACTGGTTGCTGGCATACCTCATATATATGGCGGTATGCCTCAGGGCCCGGCCTGATTTGGCCATTCCGATGGTTCAATACCTTGATAATATTTACAGGGCGATGGCTGATTTCCCGGGCCCATCGTGGTTGGCTTACGATGAGGAATTTAGGATGAGGGTGGCCCTACATCCTGAGATGAGGTGGGATGAGCCCTGTCAGCAATTGTGGCTCTTGTACATGACTCCCACGCGACCGGTGCCTGGTGATAGGTACCATTGTGGTCATGCTGTGCAGCGGGCTGCTGCAACACAGGCTCCCCACCAACCGGCGGGGCAGGGGGTTCCAGCCCGCCTGCTGTGTTGGAGTTTCTCAGCTAACGGCGTGTGTAATAAACGCCAGTGTCATTTCCGACACGAGTGTCCCTCTTGCGCTGGCCCCCATGCCGCCTCCGCGTGCCCGCGGGCTGGTGGGTCACCGGGCAGAGGTAGGGGTGGACAGGGGGTGGTCAGAGCTCCGTCTGAAGGAGCTAGCCATGCAAAAGGCCCCCTCCCCAATTAATGTACACGTGCTGGAGCGGTGGCTCTCAGCTTATCCAAGAAGGGATGACGCGAGGTACCTGCTGGAGGGTTTCCAGTTGGGCTTTTGTATTCCATTTAGGGGTGTTCGGGGACCTCAAGACGCCCCAAATTTACTTTCCTTGCAAAGTAATGAGGAGGTTGCTGCACTAAGCATAGCTAAGGAAGTTGAGGCTATGAGAGTAGCGGGCCCCTTCTTGGAACCACCTTTCCCTAATTTGAAGGTCTCCCCTCTGGGGCTAGTACCGAAAAAGAACCCGGGTGAATTTTGTCTAATCCACCATCTAGCTTACCCTGCGGGTTCTTCGGTCAGTGATGCGATTCCTGATGACCTTTGTTCAGTCAGGTACACGTCGTTTGATCAGGCCCTACGAGTGGTACGCTCATGCGATCCCGGTGCTTTCCTGGCCTCACTACATTTCAGACACTCATGCGGGAACTGGGTGTCCCCTTAGCGCCTGAAAAGACCGAGGGCACAGCTACTAAGCTCACATTTCTAGGCATTGAAATTGACACGGTCGCACAGGCATCCAGGTTACCCATGGATAAGGTGACTTGGATCTCCTCGGCAATTTTGGCATTGATTGCCAAACGTAAAGTGTCCCTTTGTGAGCTGCAGCTACTTCATGGCCATCTTAACTTTGCCTGCAGGGTGGTGACACCTGGCAGAGCATTGGCCAGGCGCCTGTGTGACACCATGGCTGGCCTGTTAAAACGCCACCATAGGGGCATATGGGCGGACCTTTCGGTTTGGCTCAAATTCCTCCAGGATTTTAACGGGGTCTCTTTCTGGAAATCAGACCTTCTGGTCTGCCCTAGATTTCAAGTACAGTCGGATGCCTCCGGCTCCCTGGGTTATGGGATTTACTCTGAGGGTATGTGGGCTTACGGCCGATGGCCTCACGCATGGCTTGGCAGGGATCGCCTCTGCGATCTTACCTTCCTTGAGTTTCTTCCCATTTTGGGAGTACTGATGCTATGGGGCGACGAGTGGGCCGACTCAATGGTCCATTTTTGGTGTGACAATGCGGCAGTGGTGCACATTGTCAATGCCCAGACGTCCAAGTTCCCCAGGGTCATGGCATTGGATTGTCAATTCTTTTTGAGAAGCCTACACCTAAATGTGCTGTTCAGGGCCAGACATGTACCAGGTATTAATAATGATATTGCTGATGCTTTATCCCGCCTGCAGATCCCCCGGTTCCGTGCCTTGGCTCCGGAAACAGAGGAATTCCCCTCACCACTCCCGGGCGAGATTTGGATGTTTGGCGAGGAGAGGTGAACCGGGCGATCGGCATGTCATTGGCACCTCACACGCGTAAGGCGTATCAACATGCTTTTATACGATTTAGAACCTTTTGCGAGCAACTACAGTTGCCTCAAGTGTAGCCAATACCTGTGGACCAGGTTTTACAATACATGGTTTATCTTCACAATTAGGGTTTGGGCCCCCGTACTATAGCCTCTAGGCTTTCGGCACTGGCATTTATGGCCAAGGTGAGGGGCTTCAATGACTGCGTGAGTGACTTCCGCATGCGTCGTGTTTTGGAGGGGTGGACACGTGAACGTGTCCGCCACCCGGACACACGTCACCGAATTCACCAGAGGTTTTGAGCCACCTTGCATGAGGCTGGCATAACTTATGTTATGATAGGTATGAGGTGGCTCTTGGTCACGCAGCTACCACGGTAGCCTTTTTTGGAGCGCTCCGCATCAGTGAGTTGGTACCAAAGTTGGTACTGTTGTGTAAGGCGGATGTGTCTCGTAGGGCACTGGAACTCGACGATGTCTATGTCACGCATGAGTGGGCTCAATTGGGGATATGGTCCTCAAAGGTTGTTCAGCATGGCGTAGGCAGTGAAGTTAGACTGCTACGAGGTTCCATTGAAGATATCTGTCTGGTTGGTGCCCTACATGAGTTTTTGGCAGTGCCTGCTGCATGCCCCAGCCTGTTTTTCTGCCACCAGGATGGGTCTACCCTTACCAAAGTAAAGTTACGGAGGGTGACCGGTACCGCGCTTCACAGTGTGGGGCCCATTTTGGCACCCATTTAGTTAGGATAGGCATCGCGTGACCGCGGCTACGTTTGGGGTACTCGGAGGCGGATATATGTGGGCACATGGGGGTGTGTGCATAATTTTCTTATATGTACGTCCCCTCACTGTATGAGTACCTAGTTATGTCTTTAACCTCTTCTCCTCTTTTACAGATCCTGTGTGTCTCTGCACACCGGTGGCAGTGGGGCTGGTGGGTCACAGCTATGTACACCTGGCAGCAGTATATGCTGCGGCGACAGAGTGTGGACCCTGACTCGGGCTGCGTGCATCCGCACGTATGTGATGGTATGGTATGCGCGGCACGAGGGGGCAGGAACTGTTGCCATTCCTGATGTCCATCAGGGATGCTGGACCGCCCGATGTTCTTATTCTGCACCTCGGCGGCAATGATCTTATACGGATCACTGACATTCCTTAAACTGTCGAGGTGCAGTGACCTGGCGTTTTATATCATGTATGGCTTACACTCGGTCGCTATGGTCTAACATCGTGCCGAGACACCGATTTAGAGGAGACATGGATCTCCGTGGTTTGGACCGTTCCGGCGGTCAGTGGACAGGGCTGTTGCCCGGTCCCTTGCTGAGCATGGCTGGGAGACAGCCATTGGAAATCTGCGGATAGGCTTACAAAACGTTTTGCCGGTAGGCAGGATATGGGGTCCAACTGTCGGCTAGAGGTATGGACCTCTTTCTGGGTGAGGTGCAAGCAGGCCTGGCGACCGAGCTGACGGTCTGGGGGGGGCGGTGAGTCATCATGGATGCCTCCCCGTGTGGCGGGTAGCACTGGTAAGGTAAAGATTTATGACCCATAGGTATCCGGCAGGTTCGCAATTGACTGGCCAACACTTAGACAGGTACAGGGGTAATAGCTTTGGCCAGTCAAGGACGAACCAGGCAAGGGGTGATGGCAGGAGCTTAACAGCCTGCATCACCTTGATATTTAACGGATATAAGTCATAGGGTGGGGTCAGTAGATAGTTTATTGACTCTGGTCAACAGTTTGTTTGTGTCAAATTGATACAAATAGTTACATGTAGCCAATTGCCATTGGCATTTTGGGAGGAACCTTACCAGTGTTACTTCGGCCTGCTTGCCTTAAAGAATTACAATTGGATGATTACACCAATTGAAAGTTATAATTCGGACTAGGGCATTATTCAATAAAAGTGGCCCAATGCCTTTATCCATATACCGGTGTCTGAGTCTTTCTTTGGGGGGTGCGCCTGCAATGCTATATGATGCATGCATTGTATAGCGATTTTCCCTATGCGATGCATCGTAAATTGATTTTTTCGCTATGTGGTTTTTCCTATTGAAAAATTGTTGTACATTTTTTCCCATAGGGAAAATGGTTATGCGGGACACCATTTCCCCCAAATACCTAATTGTTATATGATTTTGTTGCTATATGGGATGATTGTTGTATGAGGTTACACTGTATATGTGATTTCAAGCTGTTCTAAAGGTTAACAATGAGTAGCTCTTATATCCCTCACAAATTAGTGTATTTCTTATGTTTCTTTGTACCCATCAACCCAACTGTTGGGGGAACTACAAAATATGTCTCCAGGTTGAGCCTCTGACAAGCCCCCGTTGCTCTTGCAGATATATAAAGAATGTATTGGTTTTAAAATTTAAAGGCTTGGGTTTGCCTGTGCGCCTGAACAACAACAGTATGCGAAATTGTGAAAGATTTTTGGTAACCAACTTATGAATGACTTAGAAAAGTGTCTCAAATGAAGGGGACTATCATAAAATGCCAAGGAGATCATCTACAATATAAAGATTATTCCATTATGCACTTACCGGGGTGGGATACAAAACCATTAAATAAAAGAAATATATACATACATGGTATAAATGTGAAAGTTGCACATTGAAGAAAGCTGCCTGGGGGGGGGGGAGTGGATTAATTTGAGATATGGTATTGAAGATTTGCTGGCATAATGGACTACCAGAAAGGGAAACAAATGGGTTCTAGATCAAATCGAAAGGAACTCTCTCTAAAAGAAAAAAATGACTAAACAGAGGCTACCTTACTTTGGGCTCATCATAAGAAGACAAGAATCACTGGAGAAAACAATAATGCTGGAAAACTTTGAAGGTGACAGGGAAGAGGTAAATGAAATAAGAGGTGAGCTAACTCTTTAAAGCAACCTTGATCTGGATTTTACCAAAGCTGAGTATATAATTAAAGACAGGACTATTTGAAGGTAAGTAAGTTGTAGCTTACTGCAGCTTACTGCAGTGGCTCAAGTGGCTAAGACGCTGACTGGGAGGCAGAAGGTCAGCAGTTCAATTCCCGAGTACTGCAGGATGGAATGAGCTCCCATCTTTGCAGGCGCACCCCCCCAATAACGGACACAGACAACATTGAAAGTGGATAACAGCATAGGGCCACATTTATTGATTCAATGCCCTAGTCCGAATTATAAATTTGTATTGGTAAAACGACCAATCATAATTCCTAAGGCAAGCAGGCCGAAGTAACACTGGTAAGGTACCACCCCAAAATTGCCAACGGCAATTGGTTACAATGTATCGATTTGTATCAATTTGTTTGTTGACAACAAACAAATTATTGACCGTAGTCAATAACTAACTCATGACCCCACCCTCTGACGCGTATCCGTGAAATCACAGGGGTGATGCATGCTGGTTAGCAATCGTCATCACCCCATCGCCTGGTTCGTCGTTGACCGGACAACGTTTAACTAATTTATTCCTGTCTAGTGTTGTCCAGTCAATTGCGAACCTGCCGGATACTTCTGGGTCATACTGTTTACCTTACCAGTGCTACCCGCCAATGTGACCAAAGTCAACAGTAGGAACACAGAAAGACCCCTATATCAAACCATAGCAACAGTGTGGGATGGGCAAAAAAGCCAGGACCCGGAAGCCAATATGGGTCCCAACCAAAAATTCCCACCCGGCCCCGAAGCGACCATAATATCACACTGTTAACTAGGGAGGGCGTGGAGGGGAAAAAACTTCTCCGCTCCGTCGCTGAGGTAAAATGGCAGCTCGGCTGCCTCGTGGCCACCCCTTTTATAAGGGAGCTGGCCACGCCCCTAACTACCCGGATTCTCTGTCCTGTGGGGGGGGGCCCGCAAAGGGCGCGGCGGCCATTTTGGCGCCGCGCTTGCATTGCAGGCGCACCCCCCCAATAACGGACACAGACAACATTGAAAGTGGATAACAGCATAGGGCCACATTTATTGATTCAATGCCCTAGTCCGAATTATAAATTTGTATTGGTAAAACGACCAATCATAATTCCTAAGGCAAGCAGGCCGAAGTAACACTGGTAAGGTACCACCCCAAAATTGCCAACGGCAATTGGTTACAATGTATCGATTTGTATCAATTTGTTTGTTGACAACAAACAAATTATTGACCGTAGTCAATAACTAACTCATGACCCCACCCTCTGACGCGTATCCGTGAAATCACAGGGGTGATGCATGCTGGTTAGCAATCGTCATCACCCCATCGCCTGGTTCGTCGTTGACCGGACAACGTTTAACTAATTTATTCCTGTCTAGTGTTGTCCAGTCAATTGCGAACCTGCCGGATACTTGTGGGTCATACTGTTTACCTTACCAGTGCTACCCGCCACACGGAGGGGCTTCAAAGAAGACCTGACGCCCCCCCCCAGACCGTCAGCTCGGTCAACAGGCCTGCTCGCCAATCGCCCAACAGGAGGTCCATACCTCTTCGCGACAGATGGACCCCATCCCCTGCGTACAAGTCATAATTTTGTAGACTAATATCGGGGTGATGACTGACCCGTCCCCAAGCCCTGGTGGTAAGAAAACGCGCCACCGCCTTATTGACCGCGCACCCAGCGCGGTCAAGGGCCAGGAGGTTAACGCCCCCTCTGTAAGAATGGCACGGGACAATGTCCGACCAAACCAGGGTTGCGGCAGGCCAGACATAATGCAAGTAGGCGAGTTCCTCGCAAATCGCATGCTTGAGCGACAAGCCGGTGACCTGGCCCAAATCATTGCCCCCCAGGCGTATGATTAGAATGTCAGGCGGGTCAGCACCCAGGCCAGAAAAAAGGAAAGGCCGCAGCTCCCGCCATAACATCCCAGGCTTACCATGCCCTGCGAGACTGGCGTGGTCACCCAGTCCCAGTCGGGGTCCACTCTGTCGCCGCAGCGTAACGCGCTGCCCTGCGCACATAGCTGTGGCCCACCAGCCATACTGTCACCGGTGTAATACGACACCCAGGGTCTGTAAGAAAATTGAGAAAAAGGCGGTAAGGTGACTGGATTGGTACTCATGGCGGGAGTGGGCGCACATAAAACTGAAAACATTGCGAGCCCCACCTCCCCATGCTGCGTATGTCAGCCCCAGAGTACCCAAAAGCAGCTGCTGTAGAGGCTGCACCAATCCGGAACGAATGTGTGCCATAACGGGCACCTGGTAGGCCCACCCTGGTGAGGGCTCTGGCTGTCACCTTCCAAAACTGAAATTTAGTAAGGGGAGACCCATCTTGGTGACAGAAAAACGGGCCGTGGTGCATGCCACGCAGTGCCAGGAATTCCTGTAGGGCACCAACCGGACAGATGTCTGCCAAAGAACAACGTAGCAGTCTTACACCACTGCCTACGCCATGCTGATCTGTTTTAGAGGAGCGTATCCTCAACTGGGCCCAGTCTTTGGCTACGTAGACATCTTCGAGTTCCAGTGCCCTACCACTTGCATCCGCCTTAGACAGCATCACGAGTTCGCTGACGCGGAGCGCTCCAAAAAGGCCACCGTTGTAGCCGCATGAAGTGGGCTGCCTCATTTCCAAAACAGAGGCCAGGCCAGCCCCGGGCCAATTGGGTGAAAACCCTGGGGAAATCTTGCATCCGCCTTACTCAGCATCTCAAGCTCGCCGATGCGGAGGGCTCCAAAAAGGCCACCGTTGTAGCCGCATGAAGTGGGCTGCCTCATTTATCAAAACTGAGGCCAGGCCAGCCCCGGGCCAATTGGGTAAAACCCTGGTAAAATCTTGCATCCGCCTTATTCAGCATCTCAAGCTCGCTGATGCGGAGCGCCTCCAAAAAGGCCACCGTAGTAGCCGCATGAAATGGGCTGCCTCATCTATCAAAACAGAGGCCAGGCCAGCCCCGGGCCACTTGGGTAAAAAACCCCTGGGTAAATGGGTGGCGGTCGCCCGGGAAACGCCCGCGCACGCGCACCCACCCCTCCAAACATGTCTCACCCGGAAGTCATTGGTGCTGTCACACAACCTCCCACTTTGGCCATAAAGCCAACCCGACAGCTGAGATGCTATGGTGCGTGGTGCAAGGCCCTGGGCATACAGGTAAACCATGAACCGCAGAACATGGGTTACTGGGCTCGGCCAGGTTCCTGGCAATCGAAATCGGGTACATAATACTCTGAAGGAACTAAATGCGTGGTGATACGCCTTACTATGCATGGCGCTATTGACAGGCTAATCGCCCGGTTCACCTCTACTTGCCAACATTCCATCTCTCGTCCGGGAGTGGCGAGGGAAATTCCTCCGCATCCGGGGGCCGAGGCATGGAACCGGGAGATCTGCAGGTGGACAAAGCAGCAGTAATATCATTATCAACCCTTGGGACATGCCTGGCCCTGAAGGGAACGTTGAGGCGCAGGTTGCATAACACAAACCAGCTCCATGACCCCGGGCGATTTGGAAATCTGTGGAGTGACGATGCGGACAACAGCCGCGTTGCCATGCCGAAATTGCACAACCGAGTTGGCCCACTCCTTGCCCCATAGCATCAAAGCACCCAGGGTAGGTAAACATTCCAGATACGTGAGACCCTGCAGGCGACCCTTGCCTGCCCAGGATGGTGGCCACCCACCATAGGCCCACTTCCAATGGAAGTACATCCATAAACCCAGGAATCCTAAGGTATCGGACTGCATCTGAAAGCAAGGGGGAGCCAGGAGATCAGACCCCAAAATGACACCCCGTTGAACTACCTCTGGACCTATGGCCAGACAAGCACGTCTGCCCCGATACCCCGGGTAAATCTGAGCCTGTGGTGGGGCCTGGATAATCCCGCCATGGCGTCGCACCAGCGCAGAGCAAATGCCCTGCCCGGTGCGACGACCCTGCCAGCAAAGCTGGGGTGACCATGTAGCACCAGAAGTTCCCTCAGTGATGCCACGCGCTCGGCCAGCAAGACCAAGACAAGGGCCACTAGCCTTGACACCTTATCCCGCTGCAACCTAGAATCCTGCGCTACCGTGTAACTCTCCACCCCAGGACTACTAGCTGTGGAGATGGGCCCTCGGTCTTTTCGGGCGCTAAAGGGACACCAAGTTCCTCCATTAGCGTCTGAAATGTGTTGAGGAGACGTGTATACGTGTCCCAGCCCCGTTCAGCCCCGAATAAAACCATCCAGGGAATGGGCTACAGACCGGGACCCTGACCTGCGGACAAAAGCCCACTCTAGGAAAGTGGTGAAACGCTCGAATACCGAGCCCCCATGGACTAGCCAAAAGGCATGGCATCATTGAAATAATATGCTCCCCAGGACGGGGGTGCAGGGACAGGTCCAACGACCCTGCCCGCATAGACCCTCTTGTGAAAGCTGGCAGCAGCCACCTCCTCCCTCCCCCTAAGGGATAAAAGACTGGGGGCATCCTGAGGGGACCTATTACCCATGAAAGGGATCCGGAACCCCTGCCTAGAACCCTGAAGGAGATAACCCGCATCCTCTCCCTTCGGGTACAATGTGAGCCAACTCTCCAACACGTCCACCTTAATTGGGGAGGGAGCCCTTCGGTGGACTAGATCCATCTGCGGCAGTCTTGCCAGCCCCCTGTCTGCCCCACCCTCTGCCCCGCATCCCTCTAGGCCTGGGACAGGCAGAGGCCGCGTGGGGGCCAACACAGGTGGGACACTCCTGTCTGTATTTGCAATTCTTCCCATTGCAGGAGCCATTGTCCGAGAAGGTCCAGCACAGCAGGCGTGCTGTAACCCCCTGCCCCGCCACTTGGCGGGGTGCCTGCGCTGGAGCAGCTCGCTGGACCGCAATTCCACAATGATACATCTCCCTAGGCGCAGTGCGCGTGGGGTCATGTACAGAAGCCACAGCTTCTGACAGGGCTCATCCCACTTCATCTCCGGGTGTAGGGGCACTCTTGTACGGAATTCTTTTTTTCCATAAGCCAACCACGACGTGCGTGGCGGCTAGCCAATCATCGGGAAGACCGTTGTCGGTACAAAATGTAGACCAGGCATGCGCAGCGGGACCTGGATAGCCCATGCAGTGCCACATACTGCCCCGGGGCAGAAATCCCCACCCCCAGGGTCGTGCCATAATGCAACCAAGGGCACTGGGATAGAATGACAAGTGATGCCCCACTAGCCTCTAATTGGCAAGGCGAAGAGCACTGAACCACCCCGCTGAAAGTGGACTGAGATGTGGGCGTATTCAACTTGACCCCATACTCACTAGTTGCACCCCCGTGAGCCGCCCCCACTGGGGGTTCCGGCACACCGTGGGCGTCGGAGCTCGCGACCGAAATCGAGCTCTAGGATGACCTCCAACGCATCCCAATCACTGTACCGGACAAACAGGGAGCTGCGAGGCAGCGGCAGGCACAGGCTGGACTGTCTCCATAAGCCCGACCCAGCCGGCCGCCTGTTACAGAGTGACAGCGGTGGAAGTAGCCGGCGGACAGGAGGGCCCGGTAGATCGGAAAAGGACCCCCCACCCACTGGATTGCTAAGGATGCCTCCAGTACAGCCAAACGTGCCAACCAGGCACCCCCAGCCACAGTAAACCCCCAGTAGGTGGGCCAGGCGGGCCGGACGGCCCGACGGGAAGTGTGCCAGAGGCCCTGAATTCAGAGCCTGTGCCCGAATAAGCCATGCCCCAAAATTCCAGCCCCTAATTGGCAAAAACATGCTGTGAGGCAGCACCAGGCCCTCCCCCCAATTGTCCCGGCCCCTGGCGGGCCGCCGTGGGCCAAGGGCCGCATCCCCCGCAGGGCCGGCCTGGGGTTGAAAACGGCACGGCACGGGAGCTCATCCTGTCCTGCATGCGCAGAAATTGAAACACTGACCTTAAACAACCCAGTCAGCTTCTGTAGCACTGGATACACTGCAGTCCTACTTAAAGTTTGGGCACCCCTAAGTTGGAAAAATCAGTGAGCGACGGAGCAAACTTCTCTGCTCTCCCGCGCTCTGAAGGCAATAGGCTGGAAAGCCGAAAGGAAGCCTCGAACAAAGGCTGGCAACTCAAGCCTCTTGCAAAGCGGCAGAAGGGAATAAAGCGACGGAAAAAACTCCTCCTCACCGTCGCTTTATTTTTACACTCACCAGCCATTCAAGGAGTATAGAGCAACACGATCCCTATCCAGGGCTCAGCACCCACTGACTGGAAAGCCGGAGCACGAGAGCATTTGCAGTGCTCAGGAATCAAACTCCGACCCTCCAGGCAGCGAGTTCAGGATCTTAATCCCCTGAGCCACAGGGGTCCGACAGAGCGACGGGGGAAAAAACTTCTCCGCTCCGTCGCTGAGGTAAAATGGCAGCTCGGCTGCCTCGTGGCCACCCCTTTTATAAGGGAGCTGGCCACGCCCCTAACTACCCGGATTCTCTGTCCTGTGGGGGGGGCCCGCAAAGGGCGCGGCGGCCATTTTGGCGCCGCGCTTGCATTGTCTCAGCTCCTGCCAATTTAGCAGTTCAAAAGCAAGAAATTGCAAGTGCACTCCGGTGTCTAGTCATGCCTGCCACATGACTACAGAAACATCTGCAGAAGCAGACAATTCTGGCTCTTTGGCTTTGAAACAAAGATGAGCAGTGAACCCCAGAGTCGGATACAACTGGCTTTCAAGCAAGGAAAACCTTTACCTTACCTAAGTTGTAGCTTGTAAGTCAGAAGCAACTTGACAGCAAATAACAAAATATTGAGGGGATATGATTAGGACTACAGTGAAAAATAATGTTTTCCCATCTCTTCCTGTTACCAATTCCGAACAAGATGGAAGCTGCCAATGCTTCCAGTGGTTGCTCCATGCCACACAACAAGTTCAGAAAAGGAATTCTTGTCAGACATAGAACACAAGGGGAGAGTCTTAATCTGAGGCCTCAACTAACCAAGTGATGAAAGAAAGTATTACCGAACAATCAACTAGCTGTTCAGTGTAATGTGTAATTTGGCCCTTCTTCCTTGAACCTAAAAATAAACTTAACATTCATGCCTTTTGCAGTTTAGTCAGCAGCTCAGGCCCCAGCTTAATCGATGTGGACCACAAACATTTTATCAGGACAAAACGAACTGATTTGTACATGATCCCTTTGTTAGCTGCAAACACTTTTTTCCAGGATGAAAAAGAAACAGAAAAATATGAGTGTGTGTTTTGAAAAACAAAGATGAAATAACTCATAAAGTCAGAAAGAAGCACCACACATAAGAAATTCCTTTGTAGTGTAAAGAACATACAGGCCTGTGGGGCTGGTACTGTATTTGGATATATATAATCTGTCAGTGAAAATTAAGGGCTAGTCTGGTGTTAGACAAACACAGACACATCCTCTGACTTTCTTCCCTGTTATCAAAAACAGGATTACTTTAGATGATGGCAAAATCATACAACAAAGGATGGGGGAAGTTGAGGGAAGAGGTGAGGATACTCTTGAGAAACCTGAGCTGTTCTGTTTTTGAACAAAGTGACCCAATCCTCTGCTGAAAACACAGATACATGCTACATACCGAAAACTACAACGGGCTTCTATTTTTTTTAAAAAAAATCCCTGGGTGAATCTTTTTATCTTGATCCAAGACTTTAGTGATGGAATCTCTCTCTCTCCCCCCACGCTAGATCCTTCATAACAAATTTTACAAGGCTGAAAGTGGCAGTTATGTTATTGAGTCTTTGAAAACTACATTTTGAGTAGCTGCTTTTACTTTGTTGTGTGTGGGAAGCAGCAGCCGGAGAGTCCTGGTACTGGAATTAGTAACCAACTAAGTTTCTTATAAAAAGTTGGTCTAATAGTAGAGGGGGTGGTGAGGGTTAGCTGTTAGGTGGATTTCCATAAATCAGGTGTTTAGAAGTGATTTAGGAGTCTCTTCTTCTGGTGGCACGGAGTTGGCCCCAAGCCAGGCAGGCAGCAAGGCTCATAGTCCCATCATCAAAGCATGTCTTACAGATGGTCATCCAGTTTTCTCTTGAATGCCTCCAGCATTGGAGTTAATTGGTTCCATTGTTGTACTGCTTTAACAGTTAAGACATTTTTCCTGATATTCAGCCTATATATCTGGCTTCTTGTAACTTGAGCCTATTGTTACATGTCCTGTATTCTGGGATGATCAAGAACAGAACTTGCTCCTCTTTATGACTGTGGTTCAATTGTTTGAAAAATACTATCACATCTCCTCTCATTCTCCTTTTCTCAAGGTTCAACATGCCCAGTTCTTTCAGTCTTTCCTCGAAGCTTTTGGTTTCTGATCCTCTGATCATCCTTGGCACCCTCCTCTTAACTTGTTCCAGCTTGTTGTCAGCCTTCTTAACTCTGTCAGGGCCTGGGGTGTGGGCAGCTGGCAGGCAATACAAATGCCAGGACCCAGGACAACAAGGCAACAGGCTGAACAGTAATGAAATCTCAGTCCAGAGTCCAAGTAAAACTAGATATACAGGATTAGTCCAGATAACAAAAGCATAGTTCAAATGAGCCAAAATTCAGGTGGCCAGGAGAACATGCTCAGCAGAGAACCCTCAGGGGCTGGATCAAAGTGAGGATGGCATTTCAAGAGCAAGGATCTAGGCAAGACAAAACAATAGTCCACAGGAACCAAGAACTGTGCAGAACTCTTCAGAAACAGGAGCCAAGCAACTACAAGTCTGCTGACCTCCATTGCTAAGGTAGAGTATATTCAAGGGCAGGAATAAAGTGAGGATAGAGTTCAAGGAGCAAAGCTCCAGACATGGCACAACAACAGTCCATAGGAACTAAGAAATGGACAGATATTTTCAGAAGCATGAATCAGGAACAAGGAGGAGATCTTTTAGAAACCTGGCAGGAAATCTTCTAAAAGGCAAGAGATACAGGAACCAAGCTACTTCAAGTCTACCGACTTCCGTATGGGCACGTTTTACCGTATTTATTCGTGTATAACGCGCACTCGTGTATAACACGCACCCCTAATTTTCCATGAAACCTCGGTATAAAATTTTGTTTCACACCACGCATTGTAATTGTACCAGTTATATCGGTGAAAAAGCTTGTTCATAAGAGCACGCCTTAAAACATTGAGGGAGGGGGGGATAATCAGACCCACCTGTTGCAGGGTAAAGAAAATGCAATCCGAAACGAGCACTTCCGACCCCCAGGAGCCTCGCTCGAACTGCGAGCTACATCCGGGCCATGCCTTGTCTCCCGCGCCACCCAATCAGATCCCGTCAATTTCTTCAAAGCCACACCCCCGCCTCCCCTTCAATAGACAGCCGACCCAATTCTAAAAAGGAAGTAAAAGAGGCTCGCGACGGGGGTGGGACACCAGTCCTCGTTTATAACGCGCACCCCAACTTTGATTCCTTTTTTTGGTATAAAATTTTGCGCGTTATACACGAATAAATACGGTACTTCTGCTTCCAGGAGCGACGAGGGCAGCATGGGCCAGATGAATCGCAGTAAACCCATCCGTATGGATTCACAGGGGCTTGGGCTTCTTGGAATTGAAGTCCAAGAACATCTGGAGTGCCAAGGTTCGCCACCACGGACCTAGGTTGTCTGATTTCATCAACTCACAGCATCTGATTGATTCTGTGTAGCAGTCTGTGGTTTAATAGGCTATGTCAGAAAAGCTGAGCGATAACAGGTAAATTCCTTTCTTCATGTTGAATTTCTCTTATTTGGGAAGATACTGGATGTTTGCTGAAATGGAGACAACAGGTAGGCAGGTAAAAATGATACCCATTTTCCTGATTTCCAGCAATCAGCAGCAATCCAAAGATGCACCAGGTGTAGTAGACTTGGAAAAGACAGAGGTTTCTTGCGCCATCAAAACTGCCCTTGTCTTGGAACAATATCCTTGCTCTGGCTAATCACAGAGTTCTGGTTGTCTTCTTCTTCTTTACCTCCTCTATTGCCCCTGCGGGTGTTGAGGGAGATACAAGTTTCTTCCTCTGGCACTTCTAGAGGACTCCACATCACTTGATCTTCACAAACGGTACTGATCCAGGTTGGATAGTAGGCAATGTTTTAATGAGGAAACAAACCTTTTTGTTGTCAGCGCCCACAATATGGAACATCTTTCCAGTGGAACTGTGCCAGGTCCCAGCTCTAGACATATTTAAAAGACATCTCAAAACTATGGTGTTTAGATATCTTATTTCAATGGCCAATTAGTTAATTAACCAATATGATTTTTCAGTTTAACTTAAAGTAATTTATATTGCTGTCTCCAGGCAGGCTATTTCTGATTGAGCAGTAGCCATGTAAGAAAGTTTAATACTGTACACCATTTTGTATGCGTGCGAACTGGGCTGGGCACATGTCATATATTGTATTTTAAATTTAAGTTGTCTATTTTGTTATATTTCTATGCTATTGAAAACTGCCCAGAATGGAAACATCTCCTCGGTGGGAGGTATGGAAATTCATTAAACAAACAAACAAAATCAAGCAGTTCAGATAAAAAGTTTTGATCACTTTTGGTTGAAACAGGAATGCATCATAGGAGGAGAATTTTACATCCAATTTCCACCCCTGTCATCGAAGACTTTGCTTCCAAGACAGTTCTAAGCACTAAACAGATATTAGTGACTCACTAGGGGGGTGTTTACATTTTTTTAATCAGGTCAAAAATACCTAATTAACCTGCCACTTGCATTTGAGAGCTTAAACAATAATCACAGTCATATCTTATATGCAATTTCTTGGAGCTGTATCTGTTATGAATTACTGTTTGATTGATAGGGATAAGTGAAATATTAATAAAATACTTTCATAATGAAAAGAAGCATAGTGTTGATTCTCTTAGGAGATAACTTTCATTTTGAACTGGAGGAATGAATTTTTTTTGATTACTTTTGTTATTGACATTCAGTATTTACACTGACAATACTGAGTTTCAAAATTATACTAGTTAGATCAACAATGACTTTTAAATCAAATTAAGACATAGGAACAAAAAAAGATTGATATGTCCTGAAAAACTATGTTGGTTCCAAAATATTGACAAGTGGTTTCTATCAGGATATTTGATCCTCCATTGATATGTCCTGAAAAACTATGTTGGTTCCAAAATATTGACAAGTGGTTTCTATCAGGATATTTGTTCCTCCATTTATTTCTTAATTCTATTTTTTTCTCATTGGCAGGTTGTATTTCTGTTGCTTATAAAAATTAAAAATATAAAAGAGGCGTCCTTGTAAAATTCCATTGTATAATGACAGCTGGAATCTATCAGATAGGATTTGACATGCTTTTTCAGTTGTACCATGAAAGTTCTTGTTTTTTATTAGGTCCCCCCGGGACTAATTGTAAAACTGTGCCTACAAGTATTTCTATTGCTCTGTCTCACCACTGTCCTAACTGGTGAGAACATCATGAAGTCACAACTGAATAGCTCCAACAAGGAGCAGAAGGAGCTGCATGTTATAAGAACATACATAAGATCATGGGAATACCCTGAAGGAAATGGTGAGCCACTGTGTGAGACAGAATGCTGGACTGGATGGGCTGTGGCCTGTTCCAGCAAGGCTGTTCTTATGTTCTTATGTTCTTATGTTCTTATCATAAGAACAGCCTTGCTGGAACAGGCCACAGCCCATCCAGTCCAGCATTCTGTCTCACACAGTGGCTCACCATTTGCTTCAGGGTATTCCCAAGCAGATGCCTTCACCTGCTTAGGATTCCCTGGAAATGGCATTGAGAGATATCCTGCCTATCTCTCCAACCCGGAGGTTGTTGTTAGGTATCCATAATTATAGCCATTAATACCCTTGTCCTCCATGAACTTCTAATCCTTTCTTGAAGCTGTCAAGACTGAAAGCTGTCACCACTTCTTCTGGCAGGGAGTTCCTTTGACCAGTGATCCTCTGGGTGAAAAAGTACTTTCTCTTGTTTGTTTGAGAACTAGCTCCCAAAAGTTTCATGGAGTGCCCCCTAGTTCTTGTGTTATGCGATAGGGAAAACAGTTTTTCCATATCTACTTTGTCCACACTGTGCATGATTTTATAAACTTTAAACAAGTCACCTCTTAGATGCTGTCGTTCAAGAGTGAAGAGGCCGAACCGTTGCAGCCTAAGATGGTACTACTTCTAGATTATTTATGAAGAGATTGAAAAGCAGGGGTCCCAGTACTGAACCTTGGGGGACCCCACTCTTTACTTGGAGAAGTGTCCATTTAGTGCTACCCTCTGTTTCCTGTCCCTTAGCCAGTTACTGATCCAGGACAAGACCTGTCCCTTTATTCCATGACTGGTAAGTTTATTCAAGAGCCTTTGGTGCGGGACCTTGTCAAAAGCCTTCTGAAAGTCCAAATAAACAATGTCAACTGGATCCCCCTTATCCACATGCTTGTTGATACTCTCAAAAAATCCCAACAGATTTGTGAGGCATGATTTGCCCTTGCAAAAGCCATGTTGGCTCTCATTTAGCAGCGCCTTCTCTTCTATGTGCCTATTAATTCTATCTTTTAGGATGGTTTCCATCACTTTCCCTGGGACACATGTCAAACTGACAGGTCGGTAATTTCCTGGATCACCCCTGGATCCTTTTTTGAAAATTGGTGATACATTCGCTACCTTCCAGTCATCAGGCACAAAGCCTGATTTGAGGGAAAGATTATATATATTTGGCTAGGAGATCAGCAATTTCATCTTTAATTTCTCTGAGAACTCGTGGATGGATGCCATCTGGTCCTGGTGATTTGTTAGCATTTAGTTTAACAAGACATTTATTTATTTATTTATTTATTTATTTATTTTTTAAATTTATATACCGCAATTCTCAGCCCAAGGACCGACTCAGTGCGGTTTACAAGATAGGAATACAACACAGTAATACAGCATAACAATCCCACAAAAAATACAATATATCACAATACATTACAATATATTCAATACAGTTCATTAAACAGTTACACCAATGCAAAGTGCAAAGCAAATACAAATATAAATTATACAAAATATCATTAAATACAGTACTGAATCCCCAGAACCATAGCCCAAACCCTCAGTTCCCTCCCGTCCATGAAAAACCCCTGGCTTCGAAACATTCTCACCGAAGCCCTAAAGTCCCCACTACTGGGAAAAAGACATACAAGGACCTCCTCCCTGGTTATTACTATCTGGCTTAATTCTTCGGTTTCCCTCCCTACAAAGATAGGTTCTGTTTTGGCAATGTGGTCTCGGTCTTCTTCAGTGAATACTGAAGCAACAAATTCATTGAGTCTGTCTGCAATCTCTGTTTCCTCTTTAATAACCCCTTGCCTTCCATTGTCATCTAATGGTCCAATGGTCTTAATAGTTGGGTTCTTACTTCTAATGTACTTAAAGAAGTCTTTTTTATTTTTTGGAGTGTTTTAGCTATACGCTCCTCAAAGTCTTGCTTTGCTTTCCTGATTGTTGCCTTGCATTTGTTCTGCCAGAATTTATGTTTCTGCCTGCTGTCCTCATTCAGACAAGCCTTCCATCTTCTAAATGAGCTTTTCTTGCTCTTGATCACTTCCCGAACAGCTCCTGTAAGCCACATCAGAGTCCTCTTGGACCTGGCAGTGCCCCTTTTCCTTTTGGGTATGCATTTCAATTGGGCCTCTGTTATTGTTTTTGTAAATAGCCTCCATGCCTCTTGGAGTGTTTTGACTCTCTCAGTTTTCCGTTTCAGCTTCTTTTTTTTAACTACTTTCCTCATTTTTGGGAAATTTCCTTTTTGAAAAGTTAAGTGTTAGATTTTATCAGTGACTTGCGGTCTATGATCAAGTTAAACATAATTGAGTTGTGGTCACTGTTCCCTATTGGATCAGTCACATTAACATCTTGCACCAGATCCTGAGTATTACTCAGGATCAAGTCAAGGATTCTTGTACCTCTAGTTGGGTCTTCAACCATCTGTCCCAGGGAACAATCATTTTTAGCATATCTAGGAACTTTATCTCTTTATCATGTGCTGAACAACAGTTCACCCAGTCTATGTGAGGGTAATTGAAGTCCCCCATTATAACCAGGCTTCCCTTCTTGGATGCCTCCTTTACAACATTCTCCAACTGCCAGTCTCCCTCAGGAGTTTGGGTAGGAGGCCAATAGTATATGCCTACTGTTAGACCATCCTTGTGGCCTGGTACTCTTACCCACAGAGTTTCTAATGGTGACTCCAAATCACCTAGATATTCCAATTTGTATGATTTTATCACTTCTTTGACATACAATACTACACCACCTCCCGTTTGCCCCTTCCTATCCTTCCTGTACAATTTGTAGCCTGGGATAACTGTATCCCATTGGTTATCATCCGTCCACCAGGTTTCAGTGATGCCAATAATATTAATATTCTTATCTATTACTAAGTATTCCAGCTCCCCTATTTTGTTCCGGAGGCTTCTGGCATTTGCATACGAGCATTTATATATGCTTTTCTGATAGTCTTTTGAGTCCAGTTGCATTGTTAGACTGCCTCTTGCATCCTTCTGCTAGAGTGCTGGTGACTAGCTCTTTGCTCTGCTCAGTAATTTTTGCATCCTCCTCACTACTCAAGTACACACTTTCCTGAACTGGATGCTGCCCAGCTCCTGTTGGCTTTCCCCCAGTTATCAGTTTAATAGCTGCTCTGCAGCCTTTTTGATGTTGAGTGCCAGCAATCTGGTCCCATCATGGTTATAGAGCTGTGATGGCAAACCTTGGCACTCCAGCTGTTCTTGGACTTCAATTCCCAGAAGCCCAAGTCAGTACACCTGCTTATCAGGGCTTTTGGGAATTGAAGTTCAAGAACAGCTGGAGTGCCAAGGTTTGCCATCATTTTTATAAAGTTACTTTTCTGATCCACCAATATTTCCCCGCTTAATTCATCAATTTTGTATTTTTTTTCTTTTAAAATGTGTTTGTTTTGATAAATGTGTGCTTTGTGAGTGAAAGATGTGGCATTTTTATATTGTGTTTTATATGGTTTAATACTTTGTAAGCCATCCAGAATGGTTTTCTATCATATGGGTGGGATATATCCAGGAAGCCCTGGATGACAAGGGAGGTCCAGGGGTTGCTAAAGGCAAGGAATACTGCTTTTAGAAGTGGAGATAGTTCACTGTATAGCCTAGCCAGAGCGCATTTAAAGAGAGGCATCAGTGTGGCCAAGGAGGCATATAGACAGCGGCTGGGAAATCATTTACAGAATAACGACACCAGGCAGGTGTGGCGAGGTGTACAGGAATTGACTGGGTATAAACCTAAAGGCTCCCTGGCAGGTGAGGGAGGGGTATTACTGGCAGAGGAGTTGAATATCTTTTTTGCCCGCTTTGAAATATCAGCAGTGATATCTTCAGAGGCTTCGTCACCATCACTACCATCACCATCATCGGTACAAAGGAATGTAGTATTCAGTGTGGAAGAAGGAGAGATGAGGAAGGTATTGAAGGGAATTAACCCAAGAAAAGCCACAGGGCCGGATGGAGTAGCTGGAAGGGTATTGAAAGACTGTGCAGATCAACTAGCAGGAGTTTTTACGGGGATATTGAATCGATCCCTATCTCAGGCTATTGTTCCATTCTGCCTAAAATCTTCTATTATTGTTCCAATACCAAAAAAAATCCAAATCAGGAAATTTGAATGATTTTCGTCCAGTGGCACTCACACCTGTAATCATGAAGTATTTTGAAAAGTTGGTACGAAATTATGTTATCGCTTGCCTACCAGAGGGACTGGATGCATTCCAATTTGCCTATAAAATGAAAAGATCAGCAGAGGATGCTGTGGTGATTGCCCTTCATGCTGTTCTTGCACATTTGGAGCAGCGGAGGGGTTATGCCAGATTGCTCTTTGTGGATTTCAGCTCGGCATTCAACATCATTCTACTGCAGCATTTGATAGCTAAGTTGAGAGATCTGGGGTTCCCGCCATCACTTTGTGGGTGGATTTTGGATTTTCTGTCAAAACGCTCCCAGAGGGTCCGGTTGGCCCCTTATACCTCTAATATGCTTAGTACAAACACAGGAACACCACAGGGATGTGTTCTTAGCCCGCTCCTTTATATTCTCTATACGTTTGACTGTGTCTCTGTGCACTCTAGCAATAGGATTGTCAAATTTGCAACTGTGATCGGGCTCATCTCTGATAAGGAGGGCAAAATGGCCTATAGAGATGAGGTGGAGTGGTTGACAAAGTGGTGTAGAACCAATAATCTGCTCCTCAACATAAAGAAAACAAAGGAGCTTGTGGTGGATTTTAGGAGGCAGAGAACCGATGTCCAGCCACTTTTGATTGATGGAACCTGTGTGCAGAGGGTAGCAACGTTCAGATTTCTGGGCATTGAGATACAGGAGGATCTGTCCTGGAGTGCCAACACAAGGGGGCTTGTGAAGAAGGTGCAGTAGAGACTGTATTTTTTGAGAACTCTAAGGAAAAACCATCTTCCGCAAAAGCTGCTGCTTGCCTTCTATCGCTGCACTATTGAGAGCGCGCTCACTTATGGCTTATGTGTGTGGTTTGGGAGTAGTACTCATCGGGATAGGATAATGTTGCACAGAATTATTAAAACAGCAGAGAGTATCATCGGCTGTCCATTCCCCACTTTAGAACAAATTTACACCATCAGGTGCCACAGAAAAGCATTAGATATAGTAGGAGACCCATCACATCCTGGCCACTGCTTCTTTGAGCTTCTGCCATCGGGACGGAGATATAGAACAATGAAGGTAAAAACGAGCCTTCTCAAGAACAGTTTCTTCTCCAGAGCAATTTTGGCCTTAAATGGAAACGCTGGACTCTGAAGTTATCTTATCTTATTTTAAAATTTTATTTTTTTTAGATTTTTAATTTTTAGAATTATAGAATTTTGAAATTTTAAATTTTTGAAATTTTAAATTTTTGAAGTTTAATTTTTTTAAAAAAATTGTACTGTATGGTAATATCTTAATTGGTGTTTCTATAGCTGTTTTAAATTAAGGGGTATGCCTTATTCGAGTTAATATATAGCAACCGAGAAATTTTGTTGTTCCTGCAAGGGGACAATGACAATAAAGATCTATCTATCTATCTATCTATCTATCTATCTATCTATCTATCTATCTATCTATCTATCTATCTATCTATCTATCTATCTATCTATCTATCTATCTATCTATCTATCTATCTATCTATCTATCTATAAATTCAACTAACTAACTAACTAACTAACTAACTAACTAACTAACTAACTAACTAACTAACTAACTAACTAACTAACTAATTCCTTCCTAGCCAAAGAACCATTAAAAAGGGATTCTGTTTCTGGTTGTAAACTATTTAAAAATATAATAGTACTGTTCACATATTGCCATTCATACAGAGGCAACAAGCAAAGGGGATTCCCAGAAAATGACTTTTTTCCATTAGTTAATGACTCCTCCCCCAAACACAAAGCCATTGTCATGGGCTGCTTTTTTGTTTTTGTTTTGGTCAGGTGTGAATGGTAGTGAGCACAAGAGGGTATCCTGGAGACCAGTCTTTCCCAACTTGGGGCATATGCCCCACAGGAGAACTTCAATTTCCAGAAGCCTAAGTTAGTACGTTGGCTGATCAGTGTTTTGGGGAATAGACTTAGGCTTCTGGGAATTGAAAGCCAAAACCCAAAGGTTGGGAAACATTGTGTTTTCAGCATTCAGGCTGCTCTTTGCTATGTAAAGGTTGATATCCTCCCTCTTTTTTTCTTCTGGCAATATGTGCATGATTTTTAGCTATTTCCTGATATTTTAAAGCATGGATAGAGAGGTATAATGACTTATTAACTAGAGCATTTTTAAATATATACTTGTGAGCCAGTATGGTGTAGTGGATAGCATGATGAACTAGGACTGAGCAAACTTGGGTTCAAATCTCACTGGCCATGGAAGCTTATTAGGGGGTAGCATTATTTATTTATTTATTTAAATTTATATGCTGCCCCCTTGCCATGGGGCGACTCCGGGCGGCTCTTAACAGCATAGTAAAACAATTGCTCCAATGATTTATTTATTGATTACATTTTTACAACACTCATTTTTATAACACCTATCTGGGTAATATACCCACTCTGGGTAGTTTACAAAATCAAAATGAAATATATAAACTGAACATAATGCAATCTCACATATTTTGAAAAACTCACATAAAATATATTTCACATATCTTGAAAATCTAATTAATGTAATCCCATGTTGGATGTGATTTGATAACACACAACAGCATGTATATATACCTGTATGTAAGCCCATGGAAAGCAATAGGACTTATTCTTGATTAGATACATAGAAAGCTTTATACAGTAATTCATTCCAAGGAGCTGTCTGGTAGAATAGACTAGTACTTATCCTAGTAATCCCTTATTTGTTGACTATGATTTCTATTGCCATCAATTCAACAGGGAACAGGATGTGTGTTTTGTGTTTCATGCTATAGGTGGCAGATCACGCACAATGATAACAGATAAATAAATACATTATAGGTATTGTTGTGACTCAGTCTTTGAAAGTAATGGTATTTCAAGCAACTGCCCTTATGAGAACAGGACAAAAATTGTGACTCCAGCCACACTGGGTGCTGATACAATGTGACATAGATACCTCATGATGTCAGCCTGCATAATGTTATGATAGGACTGCAGTGGCTCAAGTGGCTAAGATGCTGACCGGAAGGTGGGAGGTCAGCAGGGAGGCCAGCAGTTCGATTCTGTTGTGTTCTGATGGTTTTATTGTACACACGGATTACAATGTATCTGAGCCAATGTAACCTTGCCTATAGCAACAATGTAACCTTCAGCTGTATCATATAAACCCTGTAATAGGACGCGAGCTAATGACCACCAGCTGGCAGCAGCGAGCGTCCAAGCTCTCTTGGTCCAAACTCATCAAAGGCAACAGCGCGGGAAGTTTTCCCGCCACCACCTACACCTGGACAAGAAGGGCGTGACCTGCAATGACGTCACGCAGACAGTAGCCAATGGGCTACCATGGCACCACGTTCAAATGTATCACTGCTGTATATAAAGAGCTATCGATCCGCCATTACCTCATGTTCCCTCTGTCCACGATGCAATAAACCTGAGTTAACCCAGCCCGAGGCTGTGTCCTGTGTCTTGGTTTGCATACACCAAATTGGCGACGAAGGTGGGATAATGGATCCCCACGGAACAGCCAGGGCACAGAGCGGTTTCAACATCACCAAACCGCAAGACTGGGAGCTGCTTGAGATGGATTTCCAGGCGGCCCTGGTGGAACTCAGAGTCAAAGGAGAAGACGAGGAGAGGAAGAGGGCCATCCTCACCAGAATGCTCGGGATGGAAACCAAGCGGACGCTGGTGGGCATAATCGCTCCGAAGAAGGTGAGCGACTTTAAGGCGAGCGACATCATGAAACTGCTGCGAGAGCGGTTCTGCCCCTCGAGGGCAATGTTTCCCGCTCGGAGCGCGTTTTGGAGGCGAGTCCAAGCGCCGGATGAGTCGGTTGAGGCATTCGTGGCCGCCATGAGGATAGCCGCCGCCCCCTGTAAATGGGGCGACATCCTGGAGTTGGTCCTCAGGGACGGCGTGTTGTGTGGCCTGAAAGACAAGGAGGTGCAGCGCAGCTTGATGAATAAGGAGCCGCCACCCACGCTGGCAGAGGTCATAGAGGCCGCGGAAGCCGCAGAGTCCACGAATGCCGGAGTGGACGAAATGCACCAGTGGCGTGAGTGGCGTCCTAGAGCCGGCAAGGCGGAAAATTCGGTGCACGGGAAGACCGGACAGTCGGTGCACGCGACTCGACGGGCCTCAAAGTCGTCTACGGAAGGCAGCGACGGCGAGGAGGTCCAGAAGGTCCGGAAGGGCGGTCGACGCTGCGAGGGTTGCGGAGCGGCCCACGAGCGCGCGAGATGCCCGTTCAGGAAGGCCGAGTGTTACACCTGCGGCCGTCGGGGGCACATCGCCAAGGCGTGCAGAAAGCGGAAAGAGGGCCGGAGGCAGTCACAAGACCGCGCGGTCAGACCGGACCGTCCAGCGAGGCCCAAAGATGGCGCCCAGACCACGAGGAAGCAGGACGGCGTGGGCCGCGTCTCGGACGGCAGCGAGGACGACGCCTCAGTGTTCAGCGTGTCCGCGGGACAGTCCCATTACTTCGTTGAGGTATTAGTACAAGGGGCCCCTATTAAGATGGAAATTGACTCGGGGTCCTCCTATTCCATAATTCCCCAGAAAGAGTTCCTGAAAATCGACCCCCACGTGCGGCCCAAGCTTAAAGCGTTGAGGTCCACACTACGGGACGTACAGGGAAACAGCATTCCGGTGTTGGGGGTCGGGAAATTTCAGGTCAATTTTAAGAGACATTCTGCGGAACTGCCCCTAGTTGTCCTAAAAGGGGGAAGCTGTAGCCTCCTAGGGACACAGTGGTTTCAGCCCTTAGGTTTGTTCATAGGGGGGGTGCATACCGTGGGGGGGGGACCCAATACAAGCGGTTTGCGATGCGCATCCCGCCGTTTTTAAGAAAGGACTCGGAAAGTTCAAGGGACCCCCTGTAGCTTTCGACATAGACCCGGAGGTCCGCCCGATAAGACTCAAACCACGCAGGGTGCCGTTCGCACTCAAGGACAAGATAGAGGCGGAACTGGACAAACTGGTGGGCCAGGGGATTCTTATTCCTGTTGATTCCGCGGAGTGGGAAACTCCAATTGTAACGGCTCTAAAGGCTAACGGGGAGGTGCGCATTTGCGCTGATTATAAGTGTACAATTAACAAGGCGATCCGCCCTAATGCATACCCGGTGCCAGTGATCAGCCACCTTTTGGCCAGGCTAAATGGGGGAAAGTGTTTCGCTAAACTCGATTTGGCACAAGCCTATCAGCAACTTCCTGTGACCCCCGCCACGGCCGCGGCACAAACAATAGTTACACATAAGGGAGCGTTCCAGGTGTCGCGGTTACAGTTCGGCGTGAACTCGGCACCCGGCCTTTTTCAATCGCTCGTGGAACGCCTCCTAAAGGGCCTGGAGGGGGTGTTGCCTTATTTTGATGACGTGTTGATAACAGGGGGGAGTGAGGCTGAACTGGCAAAAAGGTTGGACAAGGTACTGACCGTGTTCGAGAAAGCGGGGCTGAGATTGAGGAAGGATAAATGTGTCTTTTTCGAAACCGAGGTCGAGTTTTTAGGGTTCCGGATCACACCCGAGGGGATTAAGCCGTCTAAATCCAAGGTAGCAGCCATTAAAAAGGCCCCTCGCCCCACATCCAAAACCGAGCTGCAGTCTTTCCTGGGGCTCCTCAACTTTTACCATACATTCCTCCCGTGGAAGGCGTCCGTGGCCGAACCGCTCCATCGGTTACTTAAGAAGGAGGAGCCATGGATGTGGGGTGACGAGCACGAGAGGGCGTTCAAAGAGCTAAAGCAACTCCTAACATCTGAGGCAATCCTGACGCACTTCGACCCCAAACGGCCTGTGGTCCTAGTTTGTGATGCATCCCCGGTGGGGGTGGGGGCGGTGCTTTGCCACGTGTTGGAGGACGGAAGGGAGGCCCCGGTAGCGTTTTACTCAAGGTCCCTGTCCCAAGCGGAGCGAAATTACGCGCAAACCGACAGGGAAGCGTTAGCAATAGTAGCGGGGACCAAAAAATTTCACGATTTTTTGTATGGCCGCCCGTTCAAAATCGTGACCGATCACAAACCGCTGTTAGGGATTTTCACGGCAAACAAACCCACGCCGCAGATCCTGTCCCCGAGAATGCTGCGATGGGCTATTTTCCTCAACGCGTACCAACATGAGTTGGAGTACAGGCCCGGAAAGGAGATCAGCCATGCTGATGCGCTTTCGAGATCCCCTTTGCCCTTGTCGGACGACCAAAAGGCGAGAGCAGAAAAGGACCGCCAGGTGTTGCTAATTGAGGTTTTAGACGCACCCCCAATAGTACCAGCCGACATTGCTAGGGCGACAGGCAAGGACAGGACGCTGGAAAAAGTTAGTTCATGGGTGCAGAAGGGGTGGCCGGCTTCGTCCCCGAGTACAGAGTTCGACCCATTCTTTAGGAAAAAGCTAGAGTTGTCCCTAGAGAGGGGGTGCCTTCTGTGGGGCCAACGGGTGGTGGTCCCTGCGCCCCTGCGGACGAGGGTGCTCGAACTGCTGCACGTCAGCCACCCGGGCATAGTTCGTTCAAAGGCGCTGGCCCGGAGTTACTTCTGGTGGCCACAGCTGGACGCGGACATTGAGCACATGGTCGGCACTTGCGAGGCTTGCCAGGGATCCCGACCTGAGGCGGCCCGTCTTCCGCATAGGGAATGGGACACAGCACGGGGGCCATGGTCCAGAGTGCACGTAGATTTCGCTGGCCCATTCCGAGGAACCATGTTTCTCCTAGTCGTGGATGCGTTCTCCAAGTGGCTGGAGGTTATCCCGGTAAAGAGCACGTCCTCCGCCACGACAATTAGCCGGCTAAGGAGAGTCTTTTCCACGTTCGGTTTACCCGACACTTTAGTCAGCGATAACGCTAGTTGTTTCACCTCCGCTGAGTTCGGGGCATTCATGGAGGCAAACGCCATTCGGCATGTCACATCCGCACCGTTTCACCCGGCCACGAATGGCCAAGTGGAACGGCTGGTGCGTACAACGAAGGAGGCGCTGCGGCGCATGGGCCCGGGGGACCTGAATCACCAAGTGTGCCAATTCCTCTTAGCGTATAGGGTGACCCCCTTAGCGTCAGGCTACTCGCCGGCAGAGCTCTTGATGCGGCGAAAACTGACCACGATCCTGTCCAGGCTAGACCCGACGAGAGTCGAGGATAAAGGGAGAAACATAGGGTTGGCAGTCTCGAAAGGTTTCGCTGCCGGTGACCCTGTTCACTGCAGGAACTATTCCAGCGCAGGGCCGGCCTGGGTACCAGGGAAGGTTGTAGAACAGACGGGGCCAGTGTCGTACCGGGTCGAGACTAGCACCGGCCTCCTCTGGAGGAGGCACGCAGACCAACTGAGGCACCGAGTGAGTGGGCCAGTCAGTGGAGCTCAGCAACAGGATTCAGCGTTAGGGTTCTCCCCCACCCGCTTAACCCAAGGGGGAGACAGCAGTGGACAACAGTCCCAAGCAAGGGGGGAAGGAAGCAGAAGCAGCGGCCCCGACTCATATCCTTTTGATACGCCAGTCCTATCAGGGGCCGGGGAAGGGGGAGAGGAGTTCGCGACCGCTGCCCCCGATAGTAATTTTGATTTGGATTTTGCGAGCCGGGGGGGTTTTCAGGAGTGTTCCCCCACCCATCCAAGCGAGAAGAGGGGTTTTTCGTTAGCCCCCAGTGCCCCCGGTTCCTCCCTAAGAAAGAGCACACCTCCCAACAACGCCGCGGAGCCGTGGAAAGTCACTAACGAGTCTCCCTCTCATATTACAGGACAGGAGACCAGGGGACAAAGAGAAGGTAGCAAACCCGGGGAGAGGCAGCCCGCATCGAGACCCCAGCGTGTTCGAAATAAGCCATCTTGGCTGAGAGACTTTGTCTCCTAAGGGGGGGGAGTGTGTTTAAGTGTGGGCTCGAGACTTTGTCTCGTCCTAGGGGGGAGGGGTGTTGTGTTCTGATGGTTTTATTGTACACACGGATTACAATGTATCTGAGCCAATGTAACCTTGCCTATAGCAACAATGTAACCTTCAGCTGTATCATATAAACCCTGTAATAGGACGCGAGCTAATGACCACCAGCTGGCAGCAGCGAGCGTCCAAGCTCTCTTGGTCCAAACTCATCAAAGGCAACAGCGCGGGAAGTTTTCCCGCCACCACCTACACCTGGACAAGAAGGGCGTGACCTGCAATGACGTCACGCAGACAGTAGCCAATGGGCTACCATGGCACCACGTTCAAATGTATCACTGCTGTATATAAAGAGCTATCGATCCGCCATTACCTCATGTTCCCTCTGTCCACGATGCAATAAACCTGAGTTAACCCAGCCCGAGGCTGTGTCCTGTGTCTTGGTTTGCATACACCAAAGATTCCCAAGTACTGCAGGATGGAATGAGCTCCCGCCTTTGTCCCAGCTCCTGCCAACCTAGCAGTTTGAAACCAAGAAATTGCAAGTAGATAAATAGGGACCACTTCGGTGGGAAGGTAAACAGCGTTCCATGCCTGCCACATGACCACAAAAACGTCTGCAGAAGCAGACAGCGCTGGCTCTTCGGCTTTGAAACAGAGATGAGCACTGAACCCTAGAGTCAGATACAACTGGCTTTCGAGCAAGGGAAACCTTTACCTTTACCAGAAGACAAGTGAACATTACATATCTTTTTTGAAGTGCTGTGTTTTTTTTTCAAATTAAAGAGGCAGTTTGACTATTTTAGCAAAATCCCAGGGTGCAGCATTTGAACACCATCTGGCAACCATCTTCATCAAACAGATGGTGAGAGAAAACATTTTTATATTGGTGTGAAGTGATGCCATAGATTGGAACAAAGGAACTTACGGAGTACATTGGGAGCCCTTCTCTCTCCACAGTAAATGGAGTGACCATATATTCTACTTTATGAGGATTGTCCCCTTTTCAAAGAGGCAGAATACAGCCACTATTTGAGGAGTTATCCAATCCATTTTGAAGAAGGGAAAGTGATGCTGTTCAAGCTTAGCAGTAACAGTATAAAGGGTAGGCCCACTTAACAGTATAAAGGGCAGGCCCACTGTCAGCAATTCAGTCTTCCCTACCCTGGTGAATATCACATGCCTATTTAATCATAGTGCTTATGTTTTACTTTTTTCTATGCATATTTCACACACAACCTGATCTAGCTTGTTTGAGGTGACTTGTTTCCTTTAGTTTTGTTGATATATGAGTGATTTCCCCAACAGTAGAAAAAAGGCATCCCTACTGGTGTTATTGGGCTACAACTTTGATCATCCTTACCTAGCATTTTGAATGGGAACCACTGCTGGGAAGTATATTCTAGCAACATCTACAGAGTCATAATTTGCCAATAGCTGGGCCAATGTAATGTAAAGTTGACGCCAATGCCGCTTCTTCTTCATTTGAATATTGGTGATCCTCTTGGTGATCAGCCATCGAGTCCATACCTGTCAAGTTCCCCGCATTGGCCAGGATTACCCCGTAATTCCAAACCAAATTTCTCCATTTCCTGCCTGGAGCTGCCGCTACCCTGTAATTTGGCAGCGGGGGAAAGGAGTTACTGCGCATTCCTTCTGCGCAGGTCCTTTCTACGCATGCGTTGAAGGCTTCTGTGCAGAAGGGGATGGGTAGAAGCCTTCTACGCATGCGAAGAAGTGACCTGCGCAGAACGGTTATGCGCAGGTCCATTCTATGCATGCGTAAAAGCCTTCTACGCATGTGTAAAAGCCTTCTACACATGCATAGAAGCGACCTGTGCAGAATGTTTCTGCGCAGGTCGCTACTACGCATGCGTAGAAGGCTTTTACGCATGGGTAGAATGGACCTGCGCAGAAACGTTCTGCACAGGTCCCGTAATCTCTGGAGCTGCGCTTGACAGGTATAATCGAGTCTGTCCTGAGAATATAACGCAGTGGACTTCCATCCTTCTGCATCACAGCATGACCCTCATGCCACTGATCCAGTTCTGCAAGTCACTTTCTGGTCCTGAGCCCTTTTGGCATGCAAAGTCATAATCAGCTCCAGGTCAGTATTGATGAAGCTGCTGCTCTCCATCGAGATTGCTAAAAATACTCAGAGAAATAACAAAGACTTCTTTAAGTACATTAGAAGTAAGAACCCAACTAGGAAGGCCATTGGACCATTAGATGACAATGGAAGGCAAGGGGTTATTAAAGAGGAAACAGAGATTGCAGAGAGACTCCATGAATTCTTTGCTTCAGTATTCACTGAAGAAGACAGAGACCACATGCCCAAAACAGAGCCTATCTTCGTAGGAAGGGAAACGGAAGAATTAAGCCAGATAGAAATAACCAGGGAGAAGGTCCTTGCATGTCTTGTTAAACTAAACACTAACAACTCACCAGGACCAGATGGCATCCATCCACGAGTTCTCAGGGAACTTAAAGATGAAATTGCTGATCTCCTAGCCAAAATTATAATCTTTCCCTCAAATCAGGCTTTGTGCTTGATGACTGGAAGGTAGTGAATGTAACACCAATTTTCAAAAAAGGATCCAGGGGTGATCCAGGAAATTACCGACCTGTCAGTTTGACATGTGTCCCAGGGAAAGTGATGGAAACCATCCTAAAAGATAGAATTAATAGGCACATAGAAGAGAAGGCACTGCTAAAGGAGAGCCAACATGGCTTTTACAAGGGCAAATCATGCCTCACTAATCTGTTGGAGTTTTTTGAGAGTGTCAACAAGCATGTGGATAAGGGGGATCCAGTTGACGTTGTTTATCTGGACTTTCAGAAGGCTTTTGACAAGGTCCCGCAACAAAGGCTCTTGAATAAACTTACCAGTCATGGAATAAAGGGACAGGTCTTGTCCTGGATCAGCAACTGGCTAAGGGATAAAACAGAGGGTAGCACTAAATGGACACTTCTCCAAGTGGAGGGAAGTAAAGAGTGGGGTCCCCCAAGGTTCAGTACTGGGACCACTGCTTTTCAACTTCTTCATAAATGATCTAGAAGTAGGAGTAAAAAGCAAGGTAGCCAAATTTGCTGACGATACTAAATTATACAGGGTAGTGAAAACTGTGAGAGATTGTGAGAAGCTCCAGAGGGATTTCTTGACACTGGGGGAGTGGGCAAAACAGTGGCAAATGAGCTTCAACATTAGTAAGTGCAGAGTGATGCATGTTGGGGCAAAAAACCCCAATTACATTTATAAACTGATGGGGTCTGAACTCTCTGCGACAAACCAGGAAAGGGACCTTGGTGTCCTGGTGGACAGCTCAATGAAGGTGTCAACCCAGTGTGCCTCAGCAGTGAAAAAAGCAAACCCAATGCTAGGGATCATTAGGAAGGATATAGAAAATAAGTCAGCAAGTGTCATTTTGCCTCTTTATAAATCTATGGTGAGGCCCCATCTGGAATACTGTGTACAGTTCTGGTCGCCATACCTCCAGAAGGATATTATGGAGTTGGAAAAAGTGCAGAGGAGGGCAACCAGAATGATTAGGGGACTGGAACACCTTCCTTACCATCTGAGGCTGCAACGGTTGGGCCTCTTCACTCTTGAACGATGGCGTCTAAGAGGTGACCTGATTGAAGTTTATAAAATCATGCACGGTGTGGACAAAGTAGATAAGGAAAAATTGTTTTTCCTATCGCATAACACTAGAACTAGGGGACACTCGATGAAACTTTTGGGTACTAGTTCTCAAACAAATAAGAGAAAGTACTTTTTCACCCAGAGGATTACTGGTCTATGGAACTCCCTGCCAGAAGAAGTGGTGACAGCTGTCAGTCTTGACAGCTTTAAGAAAGGATTAGACAAGTTCATGGAGGACAAGGGTATCAATGGCTATAATTATGGATACTTAAGGACAACCTCCGGGTTGGAAAGATAGGCAGGATATCTCTCAATGCCATTTCCAGGGAATCCTGAGCAGGTGAAGGCATCTCCTTGGGAATACCCTGAAGGAAATGGTGAGCCACTGTGTGAGACAGAATGTTGGACTGGATGGGCTGTGGCCTGTTCCAGCAAGGCTGTTCTTATGAGATGGATACAAGTGGGATTTAATCCATGTGGGGACCATCACCCTCCCCTATGGACTTCAGCACTCCAGGCCATGAGTCCTCAGAGTTGTCAGGTTAACCACTGCCTGACACTCAGCATTGAGTTGCTGGCAATATGGTCTATTCTATTACCATAGCAGGATAACCAGGCCAGACATCTGTAAATTATTAGAGAGCATGAATTGAGATTTCCTCCTATCTGGGTAGAGCAAATTACTTCTATTCCATCCTAAACTATCTCACAGCTATCATGCTGTTGTTTTTATGAAAGTGTAAGATATTTTATATGGCCTAAAAAACTCCAGCATTGCTCATATTTACTATACTCTCCAGAGTTTTTTGTTCTACCTGAACATAATGGGATTCAACTGGGCATCTTTCTTGGTGAAAAGCATGTGCATTACCCTAACCTCTGGTCCAGGTGTTTTTTTAACTGTTGATCTCTGAAGACAATAAACCAAGAAATCTGAGTATTTATTCAGAAGCTTTCCGTTAGATATGCATACTTATCTACATCTATTGCCTATATAATTCTCACCCCTGTATCTTGCAGGTTTAGCCTCGTTGCCAAAAGATTGTCACAACTCATAACACAGTATAATTTTTTTTAAAAAGCAATACTTAAAAAATGAAGACAGATTGTTGGAACTTCATAGTTACAAAGCTATTTAATATGAACACTCAACAACCCTACTGTGAGCAGCTCAAAGGGGCCATTCAACAATTACATGATCCTTGAAGGGGGGAGGGGGTCTGCCATCTGAATTACAGAAAAATTACGTGGGGTTTGGGGGGTGGGGTGGGGGTGTCAGGTCAAAAATTATGTGATCCATTTATAATAACATAAGAACAGCCTTGCTGGAATATGCCACAGCCCATGCAGTCCAGCATTCTGTCTCACACAGTGGCTCACCATTTTCTTCAGGGTATTATTCCCAAGCAGATGCCTTCACCTGCTTAGGATTCCCTGGAAATGGCATTGAGAGATATCCTGCTACCTTCTGTTTCCTGTCCCTTAGCCAGTTGCTGTTGTGCATTAGGCACCAATAGTGAAAAGCTGTTGTGCATTAGGCACCAATAGTGAAAAACTCTAAAAATTAGAGTTTCGATACAAAAGCTCTGGATTACGTAATTTTAAAGGGGGGAGGGGGTCAAAGTTAAAATTATGGTTGAATTACATAGGGGGTAAAAGTAAAGGTAAAGGTTTCCCTTGCTCGAAAGCCAGTCATATCCGACTCTAGGGTGCAGTGCTCATCTCTGTTTTAAAGCCGAAGAGTCAGCATTGTCTGCTTCTGGAGACATTTCCATGGTCATGTGGCAGGCATGACTAGACACCGGAGTGCATGGAATGCTGTTACCTTCCCACTGAAGTGGTCCCTATTTATCTACTTGCAATTTCTTGCTTTCGAACTGCTAGGTTGGCAGGAGCTGGGACAAAGACGGGAGCTCAATCCGTCCTGCAGTACTCGGGAATCGAACTGCTGATCTTCTGCCTCCCAGTCAGCGTCTTATCCACTTGAGCCACTGCAGTCCCATAGGGGGAGGGGGTCAATTCCCCCCCAAAAATGGATCACATAATTTTTGAATGGCCCCCAAGCCTTCCTCAGAAGGACAGCAATGTCAGGTTCATGTTTTGGAGATCCATTGGGCAGGATGTCCTCAGTGGGTACTCTTTCCAGGTTTTGGCCACTTTTTCCCTACTGCTGATTCCCTGAAGGAATCTGTTGCTGCAGACAGACAGACAGTGTTGTGGAACTTTAAAGTCTAAAACAATTTCTTTGGTGTAAGGTTTCATGGGCTGTAGTTCTGAAGAAATAGCTTTCTTCTTGTTTAGTCACACAGTCGAGTCTGACCCTTTGTGACCCCATGGACCATTGTATGTCAGGCTCTTCTGTCCTCCACCATACTCCTCTGCCCACACAGATTTATGCCCATTGCATCGACAATGCCATCTAGCCACCTCATCCTCTGGGGTTCTGAAGAAATAGTTTACAATCTTAAAAAGCTTAAGCCAGATAAAACATGCTTTTCTTGATGTTGCAGGAAAGTCTTGGCTAGAAAGTCTTGACTTCTGAAAATTAAGTTATTCAGTATGTCTCTGTTCTCAGTTAGCCCCTTGAACATAACCAAAAACAGGACATGCACCACAAAAATGGGAAACAAAAGTGTAGGGATTTGCATTTGGATTTAGAACTATTTGGAATTCACTGAATAATTCAGATAATTCCAGATTTTTCCAAATCTGAATTTGATAGTTGTGAATACAGTAAAACTCTGGGTAACAAGTGCCCTGGGTTACATTTGCTGCAGTTTATTATGGCAAATTTAATTAAAATAATTCCCTGGTTTACGACCTTTTTTCAGTTTACGACCGAAGATTGTGCTATTGTAAACTCTAAAATGGCCACTGCCACCATTTTAGAGTTTAAAATGGCTGCCACCACCATTTTAGAGTTTAAAATGGCTGCCACCACCATTTTAGAATTTAAAATGGCTGCTGCCTCCTCCACCCAAAGTCACAATGCACTGCTTACCTCTGTGGAGGTGCCATCGTCATCATCATTGTCGTCGTTGCCGTCATTTCTGCTGCTATTTCTGAACTGTCTGCTACCCCTACCAGCAATGGGAGAGTCTGGAAAGCTTATCTGCTCGGTTCCCACCTTCCTCTGAGCTCCCAGGCCAGAGCTACAGCCAAAAACATGTACCTCCCCCAGGCATGCATTCCCTGGGGGAGAGGCACATTCCCTTTTTTAAAATAAATTTTTATTGATTTTTCAAAATATATATGACAACATTCAAGACTTAATAAAAAACAAATAATCTAACACAATAAAAATAACTATATATATAGAAAAAAAGACATGAAAATACATATACATCAAAAATATGGTAAGAACAAAAAATCTGATATGACCTTGAATTCTATTTCAATATAACATATTCTTACTTACACACTATATTTTTGTCTTATTATTAACCATTATCTTCCAGGTCATTCCTGGCTGTAGCGCTGCCCAGGGAGCACGGAAGAAGGCAGGAAACAAGTGGATAAGGTCCCCAGACAATCCCAGTGGAAAATGGGCTCAACGCGTGCCTCCCCCCAGGTTGAAACCAAGCAGATAAGGTCCCCAAACGGTGTGAAAAAGGTAGGGATTATATTATGTCACTTTTGTGGGGGTTGGGGATGATAGCATTTGGCCTTAAAAAAAATTTTTTTGCCAGTTTTTTGTAATTTTTTTTGCCCAGCCAGGACTGTTTCCTTTGTGTGTGTGTGAGTGACAATCCTGTCTGGCATTTTTTTGGATATTTTTGTGTATTTTTGTATTTTTTGTATTATTTGTGGTCCAGTTGGGACTTTTTAAAATTCTCAATGCATTCTGATAGGAATACGTGCTTTGGTTTTCAATATTTTTGTATTATGATGGAGGCTGTTGGAATGGACTTCTGTCATAACACAAGATTTTGCTGTACAGTAGTTATAATAATAATTCACAATATTTGGAGTCTCATTTACAACCATATATTGGAGGAAAAAATCCTAAATTTCCTCTTGCTATAGGAGGAAATGAATGTGATGCTTTTCTCAAACATCTTTGAGTGATTTCTTGGAAAATGAAACTTAAAATTTTCAGATATTCTGGCATTTAGCCAATTTGGGACAGAGAACTCACTTTCTCCTGATTAGGGTTGACACAGGGAGGGTGACAGAGTTAAGATCAAAACCTATGAAGGGTGTCAGTCTACACCAAGGGTGTCCAAGCTTTTCGGGTTGCAGGCCAGTTGCATGGTTGGCTTATTTCCAACTAGAGCTCAACTGTCCCTCCTTTTTGTGTTGTGTACTGCGGTATTCCTCCATTCCCTATTCTCTATTTAATCTTTTAAGTGGGGTGGGAGTGGAAGGGTAGGTTGGTGGGTGGTCGAGTGAGGGTTTTAATCTGTTTTGTTATATTTTACTGTATTTTATCTGTTTTTACCGTTGTGCGCCACCCTGAGTCGGGTTTCCCGAGTGGGCGGCATAAAAATCTAAGAATAAATAAATAAAAATAAATAAAATGGTTCCTCCCACCTGGAAGCAGAAGTAAAATGCATGTGTGCATGCACAGAACACTGCCATAAATTTATTTATTTATTTATTTATTCAATTTATAGGCCGTCTTCCTTACCTCAGCAACCCAAGGCGGCTTATATCAAATAAAACAACTTATACAATTAAAAACCCACTGATAAAACTGATAAAAAATTAAAATCTGTAAAAAACATAACCCCTTAATTAAAACCCCACAGGACTAAATGATCCTGCAAGGCTGAGATGTGCTGCCAGATGCATCCCATGCCTGCTGGCAGAGCCAGGATTTCAGAACCTTTTTGAAGGGATACAGTTCTGCCTGGAGATGCAGCTCTGGTGGCAGGAGGTTCCAAAGAGTCGGGGCCGACACTGAGAAGGCTCTTCTCCTGGTCCCAGTAAGATGTGTGTCCCTGGTTGATGGGACCACCAGCGAGCCCCTACGGTCTGCTCTCGTAGTTCGGGTTGAACACCTGGCTGTCGTAAATGACCCATGGCTGTCATAAACTTTGGTGTATGCAAACCAAGACACAGGACACAGCCTCGGGCTGGGTTAACTCAGGTTTATTGCATCGTGGACAGAGGGAACATGAGGTAATGGCGGATCGATAGCTCTTTATATACAGCAGTAACACATTTGAACGTGGTGCCATGGTAGCCCATTGGCTACTGTCTGCGTGACGTCATTGCAGGTCACGCCCTTCTTGTCCAGGTGTAGGTGGTGGCGGGAAAACTTCCCGCGCTGTTGCCTTTGATGAGTTTGGACCAAGAGAGCTTGGACGCTCGCTGCTGCCAGCTGGTGGTCATTAGCTCGCGTCCTATTACAGGGTTTATATGATACAGCTGAAGGTTACATTGTTGCTATAGGCAAGGTTACATTGGCTCAGATACATTGTAATCCATGTGTACAATAAAAACCATCAGAACACAACACCCCTCCCCCCTAGGACGAGACAAAGTCTCGAGCCCACACTTAAACACACTCCCCCCCCTTAGGAGACAAAGTCTCTCAGCCAAGATGGCTTATTTCGAACACGCTGGGGTCTCGATGCGGGCTGCCACTCCCCGGGTTTGCTACCTTCTCTTTGTCCCCTGGTTTCCTGTCCTGTAATATGAGAGGGAGACTCGTTAGTGACTTTCCGCGGCTCCGCGGCGTTGTTGGGAGGTGTGCTCTTCCTTAGGGAGGAACCGGGGGCACTGGGGGCTAACGAAAAACCCCTCTTCTCGCTTGGATGGGTGGGGGAACACTCCTGAAAACCCCCCCGGCTCGCAAAATCAAACTCAAAATTACTATCGGGGGCAGCGGTCGCGAACTCCTCTCCCCCTTCCCCGGCCCCTGATAAAACTGGCGCATCAAAAGGATATGAGTCGGGGTCGCTGCTTCTGCCTCCTTCCCCCCTTGTTTGGGACTGTGGTCCATTGCAGTCTCCCCCTTGGGTTAAGCGGGTGGGGGAGAACCCTAACGCTGAATCCTGTTGCTGAGCTCCACTGACTGGCCCACTCACTCGGTGCCTCAGTTGGTCTGCGTGCCTCCTCCAGAGGAGGCCGGTGTTAGTCTCGACCCGGTACGATACTGGCCCCGTCTGTTCTACAACCTTCCCTGGTACCCAGGCCGGCCCGGCGCTGGAATAGTTCCTGCAGTGAACAGGGTCCCCGGCGGCGAAACCTTTCGAGACTGCCAACCCTATGTTTTTCCCTTTATCCTCGACCCTCGTCGGGTCTAGCCTGGACAGGATCGTGGTCAATTTTCGCCGCATCAAGAGCTCCGCCGGCGAGTAGCCTGACGCTAAAGGGGTCACCCTATACGCTAAAAGGAACTGGCATACCTGGTGATTCAGGTCCCCCGGGCCCATGCGCCGCAGCGCGTCCTTCGTTGTACGCACTAGGCGTTCCACTTGGCCATTCGTGGCCGGGTGAAACGGTGCGGATGTGACATGCCGAATGGCGTTTGCCTCCATGAATGCTCCGAACTCCGCGGAGGTGAAACAACTAGCGTTATCGCTGACTAAAGTGTCGGGTAAACCGAACGTGGAAAAGACTCTCCTTAGCCGGCTAATTGTCGTGGCGGAGGACGTGCTCTTTACTGGGATAACCTCCAGCCACTTGGAGAATGCATCTACCACCAGGAGAAACATGGTTCCCCGGAACGGGCCAGCGAAATCCACGTGCACCCTGGACCACGGCCCCCTTGCCGTGTCCCATTCTCTATGCGGCAGACGGGCCGCCTCAGGTCGGGATTCCTGGCAAGCCTCGCAAGTGCCGACCATGTGCTCAATGTCCGCGTCCAGCTGTGGCCACCAGAAGTAACTCCGGGCTAGCGCCTTTGAACGAACTATGCCCGGGTGGCTGACGTGCAGCAGTTCGAGCACCCTCGTCCGCAGGGGCGCAGGGACCACCACCCGTTGGCCCCACAGAAGGCACCCCCTCTCTAGGGACAACTCAAGCTTTTTCCTAAAAAATGGGTCGAACTCTGTACTCGGGGACGAAACCGGCCACCCCTTCTGCACCCATGAACTAACTTTCCCCAGCGTCCTGTCCTTGCCTGTCGCCCTAGCAATGTCGGCAGGTACTATTGGGGGTGCGTCTAAAACCTCAATTAGCAACACCTGGCGGTCTCTTTCTGCTCTCGCCTTTTGGTCCGCCGACAAGGGCAGAGGGGATCTCGAGAGCGCATCAGCATGGCTGATCTCCTTTCCGGGCCTGTACTCCAACTCATGTTGGTACGCGTTGAGAAAAATAGCCCATCGCAGCATCCTCGGGGACAGGATCTGTGGCGTGGGCTTGCTTGCCGTGAAAATCCCTAACAGCGGCTTGTGATCGGTCACGATTTTGAACGGGCGGCCATACAAAAAATCGTGAAATTTTTTGGTCCCCGCTACTATTGCTAATGCTTCTCTGTCGGTTTGTGCGTAATTTCGCTCCGCTTGGGACAGGGACCTTGAGTAAAACGCTACCGGGGCCTCCCTTCCGTCCTCCAACACGTGGCAAAGCACCGCCCCCACCCCCACCGGGGATGCGTCACAGACTAGGACCACTGGCCGTTTTGGGTCGAAGTGCGTCAGGATTGCCTCAGATGTTAGGAGTTGCTTTAGCTCCTTGAACGCCCTCTCGTGCTCGTCACCCCACATCCATGGCTCCTCCTTTTTAAGTAACCGATGGAGCGGTTCGGCCACGGACGCCTTCCGCGGGAGGAATGTATGGTAAAAATTGAGGAGCCCCAGGAAAGACTGCAGCTCGGTTTTGGATGTGGGGCGAGGGGCCTTTTTAATGGCTGCTACTTTGGATTTAGACGGCTTAATCCCCTCGGGTGTGATCCGGAAGCCTAAAAACTCGACCTCGGTCTCGAAAAAAACACATTTGTCCTTCCTCAATCTCAGCCCCGCTTTCTCGAACACGGTCAGTACTTTGTCCAACCTTTTCGCCAGTTCAGCCTCACTCCCCCCTGTTATCAACACGTCATCAAAATAAGGCAACACCCCCTCCAGGCCCTTTAGGAGGCGTTCCACGAGCGATTGAAAAAGGCCGGGTGCCGAGTTCACGCCGAACTGTAACCGCGACACCTGGAACGCTCCTTTATGTGTAACTATCGTTTGTGCCGCGGCCGTGGCGGGGGTCACTGGAAGTTGCTGATAGGCTTGTGCCAAATCGAGTTTAGCGAAACACTTTCCCCCATTTAGTCTGGCCAAAAGGTGGCTGATCACCGGCACCGGGTATGCATTAGGGCGGATCGCCTTGTTAATTGTACACTTATAATCAGCGCAAATGCGCACCTCCCCGTTAGCCTTTAGAGCCGTTACAATTGGAGTTTCCCACTCCGCGGAGTCAACAGGAATAAGAATCCCCTGGCCCACCAGTTTGTCCAGTTCCGCCTCTATCTTGTCCTTGAGTGCAAACGGCACCCTGCGTGGTTTGAGTCTTATCGGGCGGACCTCCGGGTCTATGTCGAAAGCTACAGGGGGTCCCTTGAACCTTCCGAGTCCTTTCTTAAACACGGCGGGATGCGCATCGCAAACCGCTTGTATTGGGTCCCCCCCCACGGTATGCACCCCCCCTATGAACAAACCTAAGGGCTGAAACCACTGTGTCCCTAGGAGGCTACAGCTTCCCCCTTTGAGGACAACTAGGGGCAGTTCCGCAGAATGTCTCTTAAACTTGACCCGAAATTTCCCGACCCCCAACACCGGAATGCTGTTTCCCTGTACGTCCCGTAGTGTGGACCTCAACGCTTTAAGCTTGGGCCGCACGTGGGGGTCAATTTTCAGGAACTCTTTCTGGGGAATTATGGAATAGGAGGACCCCGAGTCAATTTCCATCCTAATAGGGGCCCCTTGTACTAATACCTCAACGAAGTAATGGGACTGTCCCGCGGACACGCTGAACACTGAGGCGTCGTCCTCGCTGCCGTCCGAGACGCGGCCCACGCCGTCCTGCTTCCTCGTGGTCTGGGCGCCATCTTTGGGCCTCGCTGGACGGTCCGGTCTGGCTGCGCGGTCTTGTGACTGCCTCCGGCCCTCTTTCCTCTTTCTGCACGCCTTGGCGATGTGCCCCCGACGGCCGCAGGTGTAACACTCGGCCTTCCTGAACGGGCATCTCGCGCGCTCGTGGGCCGCTCCGCAACCCTCGCAGCGACGACCACCCTTCCGGACCTTCTGGACCTCCTCGCCGTCGCTGCCTTCCGTAGACGACTTTGAGGCCCGTCGAGTCGCGTGCACCGACTGTCCGGTCTTCCCGTGCACCGGATTTTCCGCCTTGCCGGCTCTGGGACGCCACTCACGCCACTGGTGCATCTCGTCCACTCCGGCATTCGTGGACTCTGCGGCTTCCGCGGCCTCTATGACCTCTGCCAGCGTGGGTGGCGGCTCCTTATTCATCAAACTGCGCTGTACCTCCTTGTCTTTCAGGCCACACAACACGCCGTCCCTGAGGACCAACTCCAGGATATCGCCCCATTTACAGGGGGCGGCGGCTATCCTCATGGCGGCCACGAATGCCTCAACCGACTCATCCGGCGCTTGGACTCGCCTCCAAAACGCGCTCCGAGCGGGAAACATTGCCCTCGAGGGGCAGAACCGCTCTCGCAGCAGTTTCATGATGTCGCTCGCCTTAAAGTCGCTCACCTTCTTCGGAGCGATTATGCCCACCAGCGTCCGCTTGGTTTCCATCCCGAGCATTCTGGTGAGGATGGCCCTCTTTCTCTCCTCGTCTTCTCCTTTGACTCTGAGTTCCACCAGGGCTGCCTGGAAATCCATCTCAAGCAGCTCCCAGTCTTGCGGTTTGGTGATGTTGAAACCGCTCTGTGCCCTGGCTGTTCCGTGGGGATCCATTATCCCACCTTCGTCGCCAATTTGGTGTATGCAAACCAAGACACAGGACACAGCCTCGGGCTGGGTTAACTCAGGTTTATTGCATCGTGGACAGAGGGAACATGAGGTAATGGCGGATCGATAGCTCTTTATATACAGCAGTAACACATTTGAACGTGGTGCCATGGTAGCCCATTGGCTACTGTCTGCGTGACGTCATTGCAGGTCACGCCCTTCTTGTCCAGGTGTAGGTGGTGGCGGGAAAACTTCCCGCGCTGTTGCCTTTGATGAGTTTGGACCAAGAGAGCTTGGACGCTCGCTGCTGCCAGCTGGTGGTCATTAGCTCGCGTCCTATTACAGGGTTTATATGATACAGCTGAAGGTTACATTGTTGCTATAGGCAAGGTTACATTGGCTCAGATACATTGTAATCCATGTGTACAATAAAAACCATCAGAACACAACATAAACGCATATACAAAAGCCACGGGTCATTTTTGGCAATGTTCTGTGCATTCGCAGGTGCATTCTGCACATGTACTTGTGTGTTTTACTTCTGCTTCTGGGAGCGGCGTGGGTGGTGCATGCCAGCTTAATTAGCACCATGGAGCAAATCCTGCCCATGGGATTTGGGCACCCCTGGTCTACACCAATTAAATCTAAAAACAGACACCAAAAGGTATTTTTTTCATTGTGCACTTTCCATTCAAAACTAACTAAATAGTACTGTATTCATATTGATTGTAGCAGGTATCTGCTTATCAGGAATTTCCCAAAATTCTGAATTCTGAATCCAAATGGCTATACTGTAATTCCAAATGTTTAGCACTAATGCACATCCCTACATTGATATGATATGATATTAGAAATTATTTTTATGGTTTAAAAATAATTACCAAACTTCTCACTGAAGTGGAGAAGACTATGATCAGGATACTAGGCTGCTGATGAGTCTGTAAACATGGTATATGGTTATTTACAATCATGTTTTGACTGTGCATGACCTCAGCCCTGTTAATAGATAGGCTTTCTAGATGCTTTGAAGTTGCTAAACCTTTGAAAGTTTGAAAAGAACCAATTTCTTGCAGATATTGGTAAATGGAGAGGAGACCACATTGCCCATCAATATGGAAAGGGGCTGGATTTGACTTAATAATGCATGCATGCAAAAGCAGCACAGAATGGAACAGGCTATGACATCTCTAATTAAAGATCAGCACTTCAACACTTTGATTCAGCAAAACTTCTTTGCAATGAACTTTCATAATAGCATCTTGACCAGCAACCATTTTAGCAGCAAAATACCAAGATTTGATCCTCAGAGGCAAAAGGGAAATCTATCTGGACCTAGCATTTCATTTCTTCTTCTTCTGCCTTTTCCTCCTGAGAGCCCAGCTGCCCAGGGCAATGTAAATGACAATGAACATAATCCTCAGAAGACTGAGAGGGTTTAACAAGGTGCAATGACATGTTTTCCTGCTAATGCTACTGCAGCAGATGATGATAAGATAAGAGTTAATGTGCACAAGTTACAGGAGGCTCAATTTCATTTGAGCAGCAGGAAAACCTTCTGGAGGACAAAAGTACTGTAGCTCAACAAAGGAACCAATTACCTAGAGCTAGGATAGGGAGGGATCACACAGCCTTTAGGCCTTGTTCAAGCTCTAAAGCTACTTTTGTAACCCCTGGGCTCTTCCTAGATACCCCTAAACACCTCACCCCTGCTTTTCTTTAAAAGCTTTCTTTCTTTATTGGTGTCAGAGGCACCACAAAGCATATACAGTGGTACCTCGTACAATAATCACCCCATATAGCAACGAAATCGCATAACAATTAGGTTTTGGGGGGAAATGGCATCCTGCATAACAATTTTCCCTATGGAAAAAAACCATACAACAATTTTTCAATGGGAAAAACCACTTAGCGAAAAAATGCTGTACGATGCATCCCATAGGGAAAATCGCTATACGATGCATGCATTGTATAGCAATTGTTTCGTACAACAACGAGCCCCATGGAACGGATTAAAATCGCTGTATGAAGTACCACTGTAATAGCATACAAAGCTAAAACCAACAATATATAGAACAAACAGGAACTAGATGACATCCGTCCAGTATCGAGCCACATCCACAGCATTTCCTCTTGCCAACATAAGGTCCTCTTCAGTGCACGTTGAGGGGCACTGTGTGCATTGTATCATATGAGCAATAATTTGTTCTTCTCCACATTCACACAGGCTGTCATCTCCAGGGAAACTCCACTTTCTAAGTTTAGCTATTGATCCTCCTACCTTGGCACACAGTCTATTTAAAGCTTTCCACACAGGCATGGTTGTTCTTGGCCAGGTCTTAGAGAGTTGTGTGGTTCTGCCCAGTTATCTGGTAGCTCCTTGCTCACCTTCCATAATTCTAAGGCAGTCTGTGGGGGCTGGTTGTTCGGAAGGGCAGAAATTGTAAGGAAGCTATGCCTTGATTCCTGTCTCTGCTTTGGTAGTTGGTGATCAAATAGCAGGTGTGTTTCTGAGGATCTTGCTTTGACCCACTCTTTCTGAGCAGCATTTTCTTGGTGGAGGGATGCCAGCTAAGTAATGCACTTTTTGTATTGGGGTTGGTTTTGTATGATATGTGCAAGTTCCCTCCTTCTACCACATTCTTTTACCTTTCTTGCAGCAATTCAAGACAGGGTGTTTCATTTATGGCCACATTCACCCGCTTTGCACGAGTTGATCTGTACCACACTGTACTAGCATACTCTCCTGCAGAGTATCATAAAGCTAGTGCAGAAGTTCTTAATGTGTGTGGTTGGGCACCCCAACTCATGCCTGTTGTTTTCCTCAAAATATTGTTCCTAGCAAAACAACAACAACAACAAAACAACAGCCCTTATGTTTGGTGTTTAGGCAGTAGGTTTTGAAGATGAGAGTTCGATCCCAGGTATTTAGGAGTGTTGCAGTGGTCAAGCCTCTTTTGAGCAGAAGCATAGAAACACTATTCCTGGACTTTTTCCTTGATTCTCTCTTTTGTGAGGTAGCTGCAACCTTTCAACTACCTCTATACTCATGGGGATGTGGTTTTGCTAAATGGTGGAAAAGGAATACATGTTTCAAGTGATGATTTATTTATGGGAAACTACTATGTGGCTTAAAAATTATTGGAACAATATGGCATAGCTCTAAACTGGATATTCCAACTCTTGTACTGTATAATAAGTAAAGAAATTTCATTCTTTATATAGCTAGCCCATAGCTTTTTAACCGGCATTTCAAGATAAAACACATCTGTCTTCATTGCTGAATAATTTTTAAAAGACTCCTTTTCCACCCTGTCTTGAATTGCTGCAGGAGAGGTAAAAGAATGTGGTAGGAGGAGGGAACTTGCACATATCATACAAAATGGGCTTTCCCTCTGACATTTACAGATGTTGAAAAGTGGTTTATTATAGATCTGGCGGACATTTGGATACTTAATTAAATGTCAAGTACATATTTGCCTGCCTTGTAAGAAGGAAGATGAAGATTTCATTCATTCACATTCTATTTGTTATGCTTTCTTGGCCTCTCATGCACCAACAAAATTTATCAGTTGCAAGAAACTCATCACTTATACATTTTAAGGGTCAAAAAATCTAATTAACCTTAACAAATGTGTTTAAAATGTGAATAATACCAAGTGAGTTTATATTTTGGCAACCAAAGCAGCATTAGGGTTCAGCTATATGATATATACAACTACCTTTTAATGCTGCTTTTAAAAGATCAACCAAAAAAGACTAGGAAGGAAGAGGAGAAACAATGAAGATAAAGAAGTCAAACAGTGTTGGTTTTAGTTAAAAAAATAAACAAGTACAAGTCCATTGTGTTACTTCTGCCAAGTTGTAGCTAGATATATTCAGGAACGGTTCATTATGTTTGGGGCTATGTTGCAGAGAAACTATTATCAGACCTACCAAACAACATTATTTATCAATTCTGCAGTGGAACACAACAGTCATATATCTGGAGCCTCTAGCAGCCTTCTTGTTGGTAGATATACTCTTTCCTTTTTCTGTCAGGGCAGTGTATTTAAAGAAGCAAATAAGAGTTTTTCAAGAGAAGACTAGCTACGCTCTCATTGGTGCCTGGTAGCTACTAAGATCTTCTTCCATGTCTAGGCCAGATGTGAAACTGCGAAAATGAAGGCACCTTTTGGTGAGTCCATTCTGTAGTTCCTTTGGCCTAACCTAGTGTGAGAAAGATTAGCTGGCAACACATGGTTGCTTTTACCAAGGTATGCCCAATTGTGGTTCAAAAATACCACAATTTTGAGGAGGCTCTTATCTTCACCAAAGACCATACCTGTCAACCCGTGGCTCCAGAAAAAACGGGACCTGCGCACATCGCTTGTACACAGGTCGCTTTCCACGCATGCATGGAAGGGTTTTACCCCTTTTACGCATGCGCGGAAGCGCTACGTCACTTGCGCAGCCCCTACACAAGCAGCATAGCGCTTCCGCGCATGCGTGGAAGGGGCAAAACCCTTCCACGCATGCGCGGAAGCACTACGCCGCTTGTGTAGGGGCTGCACAAGTAGCATAGCGCTTCCGCGCATGCATGGAAAGCATTTCCCCCGCTGCCAAATTACAGGGTTTTGGCAGCACCGGGTGGGTTATGACATCAATCAAAGTCAAATTACGGGGTTTTCCCGGCCAAATCGGGATGGTTGACAGGTATGCCAAAGACCCTAGTGTCAACTGTGTGAAGTGAAACAATTGTCTCTTTAGCAAACAGGAGGGCATTTACTGCTATAGCCTTCAACCAATGAAATAATCACCTACGAGTTCATTCTACCTTTCTTGCATTTGCTATGTGACTTTTGACTTTTGTTGTATCAACATCCAACTGCCCAGAGCAGGGGTTTCCAAACTTTCTGCATCGCTAGCCGGTCACATGGTTGAGTGGACCAGTTACTTGGTTCCTCCCGCCATAAATGCTGCTGTAAAATGCATCTGTGGCTGTTGTAAGCATGTTTACAACAGCTGTGGGCACATTTATGGCAGTGTTTATGGCAAATGTAGGAGCACTTATGGCAGGCGGGGGCGTGTTTTATCGCATAAATGCATCCGCTTCCGGTAGCGGTGATGGTGGTGGTGGGCCACATGAAATGGTGACGTGGGCTAGGGCTGGCCCACAGGCCATAGTTTGGCCATTCCTGGCCCAGAAAATACACTAAGTACTATGGGGAAGTATATAAGTATAAATGGTATTGCTATACTATTGCTATCTCTCCCATATCAATTTGGATTTCCTTTCTGTTTGTTTTTTTGTTTTCTCCTGGATTGTGATTCTTTGTTTTTCCTTTGCACACTAATTGAAATTTATACTCATTTTTCTTCCTTTCCTTAATCTATGTATGTATGTATTTGCTCATTTTATCTAATTTGCACATTTCCTTAGAGCAGGGGTGCCCAAACTATGGCCTGGGGGCAGATCCGGCCCCCGACACCAATTTATCCGGCCTGTGCCACCCTCGTTGCTCCCAGAAGCAGAAGTAAAATGTGCCTCTATGGCCAATACAGGCGCATTTTACTTCTACTTCTGGGAGCGACGAGGGTGGCGCGGGCCAGACGAATTGGCGTTGGAGGCTGGATCTGCCCCTGGGCTATAGTTTGGGCACCCCTGAACCATGTGACCGGCCTGTGACCCGAAAAGTTTTGGCACCCCTGCCTTAAAGCATGCTTGCACATTCCCCCCCCTTTACACATGTCAGCTATTCATATTTCAAAGAGTACATGTGGTTTCATGCACACTGGTTTTCCTCAGTGAGCCCTATAGGTCTCATAAATGGGAGGCTTCTCATGACAAGGTGCACTTCTTTTTGTAATGATTCTTGAGAGAGAGAGAGAGAGAAAAGAGGGGAAGAGGATAGACTCCTGATGTTTGGAAAGGCTGTGGAATTCAACAAAGCTCATCTCTATTTCTAACAAGGAGCACATTCAGAATTTTGAGAGACTGCAGTACTCTCACAAGACAGCTGCAATGTTGGGCCTGATCAGTGACAGAACTGCATTTTTTAGAAACAAACAAACAAGATGTGCACATCCATGGTGAGCTGCTAGTGCCCACCCCATAAGTACCAAGGAGTGTTAAGGAGGGTGGGTCTTCCCAGTCCCCTGGTGGAGGAGAGATAGCTGCTTGAGGAAGAACAGCTGAGAGAGATTGAACAGGTGGGGATGAGAGGGTGGGAGAGCCAAAAGACTTCATAGTTAAAGCAATGGCCTTCCCAGTAGTAATGTATGGTTGTAAGAGCTGGACCATAAGGAAGGATGAGCACAGAAGAATAGATGCCTTTGAAATGTGGAGGAGGCTCTTGAGAGTCCCCTGGACTGCAAGGATATCAAATCAGTCCATCCTAAAGGAAATCAACCCCGACTGCTCCTTGGAAGGACAAATACTGACACTCAAGTATTTTGACCAGCAAATTAGAAAAGATGATTCCCTGGAGAAGGCCCTGGTGCTAGGAAAGATTGAAGGCAAAAAGAAAATGGGGCAGCAGAGGACGAGATGGCTAGATGGCATCATTGACGTAGTGGACATAGATCTGGGTGGACTACGGAGGATGACAGATGACAGGAGCCCCACCCAGCAGTGTTGCACTGGGCAGAAAATGTCCTTCCTTTTCTAGTGTAGAACATGTGTAAGTACACTAAAAGGCATCATTTTCCTTGGAATCAGAGTTATCTGTATATATTTATTCCATTAGTTTCCAAAAGGTTTCCATTTATTGAAATAGTGAAAAGGAGATCATTTTCTCCATTTCCTTTCCACTCAGTTGCTCTAACCGGCTCTTATCTGCTCAACTTGCTGTCCAACATCCAACCGACCATGTGCATAGCCCTGTAAACATAGATGGACACCCACCCACCCACACTTTCATCAGCTCTGCGGAGCAGAACAAAGAGTCAAATGAATCTGCCTCTGCCTTCTCTTCCGAAACAACTAGTAAAATTATTCATGGGACTGTGCTCATTCAACTCCAGCTGCTAAATCCTACTGGGAAATTAACTATACACACCTCCTGTAAACACAGTCGTCTGTCCATCTGGATAAAGGTGTACAGATTTGCTGGCCTGCTGACCTACCTTGTGATATCCATATTTATCATTATTTTAGAAATGCAACCCCTCTTTACAGTATTCTTCTCAAAGATATGCTCAAGCTGTTGAAAATTATTTTGTTCAGAATCAATGTTTTAAATTGGGATTTCTGTTGTATCCTTTTGAACCACTTCCTGATGCTCCCTGTTATGCCAGTGGATTTTATGTCACTTTGTGTAAGCCACACAACTGGATTTTGCTTTCTTTGGGTGTTACAATAGGGGTATCTGTGAGGTGTTTGTAATATTACGTTTCATTTGCAGGTATGCAGCCAACACAGTGAAAAGTAGTAGAGTGGTGTGAGCAAACAACAAAGCCACTATTCCTGCATTTACATTGAAAATACTATCAGAGCACTAAAACCATCATCAACAGTATCAGTAGCTCACATATGTGCTCATCCTCCTATATGATATATGCCAGCTTTTGTCAGCAGTGCCCCACTGCATTTTATATTGGGCAAACAGGCCAAACTCCATTTAAGAAAGTGAATTAGCTCAAAATGAACATCAGAAATAGAAATGCGCAGTAACCAGTGGGTAAACAATTTATTCTCCTGGATGCTCTTTGCAGGCGCACCCCCCAATAAAGGACTCAGACACCGATGAAAGTGGATAACGGCATTGGGCCACATTTATTGATTCATGCCCTAGTCCGAATTATAAATTTCTATTGGTAATTGACCAATTATAATTCTTAAGGCAAGCAGGCCGAAGTAACACTGGTAAGGTACCACCCAAAATTGCCAACGGCAATTGTTACAATGTATCTATTTGTATCGATTTGTTTGTTGACAACAAACAAATTGTTGACCGTAGTCAATATCTAACTAATGACCCCACCCTCTGACGCGTATCTGTAAAATCACAGGGTGATGCATGCGGTCTAGCTGTAGCCATCACCCCGTCGCCTGGTTCGTCGTTGACCGGACAACGTTTAACCAACTTATACCTGTCTAGTGTTGTCCAGTCAATTGCGAACCTGCCGGATACCTGTGGGTCATAAATGTTTACCTTACCAGTGCTACCCGCCACACGGGGAGGCTTCCCAAAAGGCTCACCGCCCCCCCAAGACCGTCAGCTCGGTCGACAGGCCTGCTCGCCAATCCACTAACAAGAGGTCCATACCTCCCTGCGACAGATGGGCCCCATCCCCTGAGTAAAAGCTCATAATTTTGCAGACTGATGTCGGGGAGGCGAATGACGCGTCCCCCACCTTTGTCAAAAAGGAACCGGGCAATAGCCCCGTTCACGGAGCGTCGGCTCGGTCAAGAGCCTCGAGGCCGCATGCCCCCCTGTAAGTGTACCGCGGTATCGTGTCTGACCAATTGAGGGTTGTGGCAGGCCACACATAACGTGAGTAGGGCAGGTCACTGCAAATCGCAAGCTTCCGCGATAGGCCAGTGACCCTCCCTAAGCCATCGCCCCCAAGGTTCATAACCAGGACATCAGGCGAGTCAGCATCCCTGATGTAGAAAAGGAATGGCAACAGTTCCCGCCATAACATGCCGCGCTTACCATAGCACCTGAGACGTGCGGATGCACCCAGTCCCAGTCGGGGTCCCCACTCTGTCGCCGCAGCGTAACGCGCTGCCCTGTGCAGCGTAACGCGCTGCCCTGTGCAGCGTAACGCGCTGCCCTGTGCAGCTTAACGCGCTGCCCTGTGCAGCGTAACGCGCTGCCCTGTGCAGCGTAACGCGCTGCCCTGTGCAGCGTAACGCGCTGCCCTGTGCAGCGTAACGCGCTGCCCTGTGCAGCGTAACGCGCTGCCCTGTGCGCATGGCTATGGCCCACCAGGCACACTGTCACCGGTGTAATACGACACCCAGGGTCTGTCAAGGAAAAAAAAGGGGGGGGGAGAAACAGTGCAGTGACAAAACTGGTACACACGGTTGAAGAGGGCGAACACAAACTGAAAACATTGTGAACCCCACCCCCCCATGCGGCGTATGTCAGCCCCGGAGTACCCAAAAACAGCTGCAGTAGACGCCGCCCCTATCCTGGGTGAATGGGTGCCGCAATGAGCCCCAGGGAGGCCAACACTGGCTAGTTCCTACCGGCACCCTCCAAAATTGAAATTTAGTAAGGGGAGACCCATCTTGGTGACAGGAAAAATGGGCCATGGTGCGTGCCACGCAATGCAAGGAACTCCTGTAGGGCACCAACCGGACAGATGTCTGCCAAAGAACACCGTAGCAGTCTTACTCCACTGCCCACGCCATGCTGATCCGTCTTAGAGGAGCGTATCCTCAACTGAGCCCAGTCTCTGGCCACCTATACATCTTCGAGTTCCAGTGCCCTACTACTTGCATCCGCCTTAGACAGCATCACAAGCTCGCTGATGCGGAGCGCTCCAAAAAAGGCCACCGTTGTAGCCGCATGAAACAGGGCTGCCTCATACCTATCAAAACATAGGTCCTGCCAGCCCCATGCCAGTCGGGGAAATTGGGTGGCGGTCGTCTGGGCTACTCCCACGCTCCCGCGCCCACCCCTCCAAAACGTGTCTCACACGGAAGTCAGCGGTACTGTCCGCATGTCTGCCTACTTTGGCCATAAAAGCCAGCGCTGACAGCCTGGATGCTATGGTGCGAGGTGCAAAGCCCTGGGAATGCAGGTCAACCATGAATTGAAGTATATGGGCCACCGGGATCGGCCAGGTATCTGGTAGCCGGAATTGGGCGCAGAATGCCCTGAAAGAATTGAATGCGTGTTGATACGCCTTACGCGTGCGTGGCGCTAGCGACATGCCGATCGCCCGGTTCACCTCTCCTTGCCAAAGGTCCATATCTCGTCCGGGAGTGGCGAGGGAAATTCCTCCGCATCCGGGGCCAAGGCGCGGAACCGGGAGATCTGCAGGCGGGACAAAGCGTCAGCGATATCATTATTGACCCCCGGGACATGCCTGGCCCGGAACAGCACATTAAGGCGCAGGCTGCGCAATACAAACTGGCGCACCAGGTCCATTACCCTGGGTGATTTGGAGTCTGTGAGTTGACAATGTGGACAACGGCCGCATTGTCACACCGGAAATGAACGACCGAGTTGGCCCACTCCTCACCCCATAGCATCAAGGCCCCCAGGATGGGAAAAATTCCAGATACGTAAGATCCCGCAGGCGACCCGTACCTGACCAGGCTGATGGCCACCCACCATAGGCCCACTTCCCATTGAAGTACATCCCATAACCCAGGGACCCAGAGGCATCGGACTGTATCTGGGAACGAGGGGAAGCCAGAAGGTCAGACCTCCAAAATGACACCCCATTGAACTCCCTCAAGAATTGGAGCCAGATAAGCATATCTGCCTTAATGCCCTGGGTTAGTCTCACCCTATGGTGGGGCCTGGACAAGCCTGTCATGGCGTCGCACAAGCGCCGAGCAAATGCCCTGCCCGGTGCGACCACCCTGCAAGCGAAATTAAGGTGACCATGCAGCACCTGCAGTTCCCGCAGTGATGCCTTGCGTTTAGCAAGCAAGTCCGAGATAAGGGCCACTATCCTTGACACCTTATCCCCTGGTAACCTAGAAGCCTGCGCTACCGTGTCAATCTCCACCCCAGGAAGACTAGCTGTGTAGATGGGCCCTCGGTCTATTCGGGCGCTAAAGGGACACCCAGTTCCCTCATTAGCATCTGAAATGTGTTGAGGAGAGATGTGCACGTGTCCCAGCCCCGTTCACCCCCGAATAAAAAATCATCCAGGTAATGGGCTACAGACCGGGACCCAGACCTGCGGACAAAAGCCCACTGTAGGAAGGTGCTAAAACGCTCGAAGGCCGAGCACGATATGGAACAGCCAAAAGGCATGGCCTTATCGAATAATATTCACCCCGGAACTTAAAACCCAGCAACTCAAAGTCACCCGGGTGAACCGGCAGGAGGCGAAAGGCAGACTTAATGTCGCACTTAGCCAACAGCGCACCCGGGACACATGAGCGCACCATGCGCAGCGCTTGCCAAAAGATGTATACCTGACCGAGCAAAGGTCATCAGGGATAGCATCATTGACCGATCGGCCGGCTGGGTAGGACAAGTGATGGATCAGGCGGAACTCGCCCGGTGACTCCTTGGGCACCAAGCCCAAGGGTGACACTTTAAGGTTGGGGAACGGGGGTGCAGGGAAAGGGCCAGCGACCCTGCCCGCATCAACCTCCTTAGAAATGCTGGCGGCAGCCACCTCCTCCCTCCCCTTAAGGGACAAAAGGTCCCTATCACCCTGGAAAGGAATACGGAACCCCAGTCGAAAACCCTGAAGCAGGTAAACCGCATCTGCCCCCTTCGGGTACGATGCGAGCCAACGCTCCAACATGTCCACATTAAATGGGGAGGGGGCCTTTCGGTGGACCAGCTCCCTCTGCGGCAGTCTTGCCAACCCCTTGTCCGCCCCTACCCTTGCCCTGCACCCCTCCAGGCCTGGGGCAGGCGGAGGCCGCATGGGGGCCAGCGCAAGAGGGACACTCATGCCTGTACCGGCAATTCTTCCTACTGCAGGAACCATTGGACGAGAAAGTCCAGCACAGCAGGCGGGCATGAACCCCCTGACCCGCCACCTGGCGGGGTGTCTGTGCTGGGACCGCACGCTGAACCGCATGTCCACAATGGTATCTTTCCCCAGGCACAGGGCGCGTGGGAGTCATGTACAGAAGCCACAGCTTCTGGCAGGGCTCATCCCACCTCATCTCTGGGTGCAGGGGAATCCGCATACGAATTCCTCGTCGTAAGCCAACCACGACAGGCCCGGGAAGTCTACCATCGCCCGGTAAATGTTGTCCAAATACTGGACCATTGGAATTGCCAGATCCGGCCGGGCCCTGAGGTAAACCGCCATGTATGTGAGGTACGCCGGCAACCAATTGGCCCACGTACGTGGCGGCTTACGACGACATGCTCGTTCCTTATCCTTCTCATCCTGCCCCTCCCTCTCCTCCTTGGTGGGCTCTCTGTTAAGAAGGGAGAAGATGTCTACATACTCCCCACGCCAGATCTTCTCTTTGGTGGCCTGGGCCAAATGGTCCCCCAGGGGCAAGGTACACCCCGCTGTCGGCAATGCCGACACCGGCACGGCGGGAACCACAGGGATCTGGAAAGGAGCCTGGACCAACCCGGCCACCCCTAACACATTCCCGACTGAATAAGAGGTACCACCCAAACGGGGCCCTGGGTGAGAGGTGAAGTCACCGGATGGGACATCGGCGACTGAACCGTCGCACCACCCATGCGAGGCCACGGCCACTGGAATGCCCCCCCAACGTGGGTAGGTGTGTGGGTGCACTAGATTGAACCGCATACTCACATGCTGCACCCCCACGGGCCGCCCCCACCGGGGGTTCCGGCCTGCTGGGGGCGTCGGAGCACACGACCGCAATTGAGCTCGTCGACGGGGCCTGACCAGCATCAGCCTGTTGAGTGGGGAGCTGCGAGGCAGTGGCCAAAACCGGCCCACACGCCTCAGGCAGCTCGACCCGTCGTGCCGCCTGCCGCTGCCCGGCAGACAAAGGATCAACCTGCACCCCAAAAGGCACCCCCGAATGGTTAACCCTCGCGAGGGATGCCTCGAGGGCCGCAACGCAGACCAGAAGGGCCTAAACACTAACGCAGCCCCCTAAGCCAAGTGGGGGCAAAGGGCCAGCCGGCCCACTGGCTGCAGGCGCCCGTCCAGGTCCCTGGACCCCGTGGCCCATATACGGCCACGACCCCAGGCCCGGCCCCTGCAGGGCCGGGGGGGTACCCTGCCAGGGGAGGGAACCCAGCCACCCCCCATGGCTGAAACCCCCCGCAGGAAGCTGCGCACCAATGGAAGAAGGCCCCGCAGAATGGACCATGCCAGAGGCAGTGGCCACTGCTTGCGGGCCAGGGGCCGCGGCCCCAGCTGGGCTGGTACGCGGACACCCCGCCTCGGGCCAAGGGGCAATTAACCCCATCCCACTCAGGCAAAGGAGGCTGCTGGGAAGGCACAGCCGCAGTCCTCCGACCCGGCTGGCGCCTCCGTGCAGAACGAGCCATGTTCGCAGTCGCCTTCTTCTTAGAGGGCATAGCAGCTAAACGATGGGAAGCCGGGAAAGTCAAGAAAATTAGCAGCCAGAGGCTTCCCTATGAAAGGCAAGAGCGACGGAGGTAAGAGGGAAAAACTTCTCCGCTCCGTCGCTTCGCAAAATGGCAGCTCGGCTGCCTCATGGCCGCCCCTTATATAAGGGTGCTGGCCACGCCCCCTAACTACCCGGATGCCTTTGTCTGGTGGGGGGGGGCCCGCAAAGAGCGTGGCGGCCATTTTGGCGCCGCGCTTGCATTCTCTGAACTCTGAGTTCCAGTCCTCAAACAAAGAAACTTCAAAGCAGATCCCAAAAGGATGCAATTAAGCAGATATACACTAGAAAGTTCAGCACTCTTCTTCTAAGAATTAACAAGGACAATGGTTTTCTGTTTCATTATACACAACAATCCAATCACCTGACCTTTTTCACCCAGTCAGACTTTAATTGTCACTGTCATAATTGAATTGCTTCACTGCTTATTATCTGTTGAATTCTTCTTTTCCCAGGACCAATGCAGCGTATTGTTTTCCTCCTCTGACATACCCTTTCTGGCAAAAGCTGTAAACTAAATCAAAAACAGCTGCTCCATTCGTCCGAAGAATTGTGACTGGACACATTAAAGATTGCATATATATATATATAAGAAAGATGTCCCCTTGTGTGTGCTGAATATGAATCTACACCCCTAAACTATACATGACCACACTTTGCACACACTTACCTTGAGCATTGGAGAAGGTCAACATTGGGGTGTCGAGTCCAGAGGGGGTGCGTGGGCCCCCCAAAATGGCAAAAACCCCAGAAACTACAACCCCCATAGTGCCTTGCATGCCAAAAGGCACGAGAGGGAAGGGGGCAGGGCCTGAGTGGCAGTTGGAACTTCCAACCCCCCCTCTCTCACATACACACACACAAAGACAAACAAAGAAACACACACACACGAGGGGCGGGGAGAAGGAAAACCAACTCAGGAGGAGGAATACTCACAGACAGACAGACAGACAGACACACACACAGCCTCCAAACAACCACAGTACATCATTTTGTCATTTTGCCTCTTTATAAATCTATGGTGAGGCCCCAGCTGGAATACTGTGTACAGTTCTGGTCGCCATACCTCCAGAAGGATATTATGGAGCTGGAAAAAGTGCAGAAGAGGGCAACCAGAATGATTAGGGGACTGGAACACCTTCCTTACCATCTGAGGCTGCAACGGTTGGGCCTCTTCACTCTTGAACGACGACGTCTAAGAGGTGACCTGATTGAAGTTTATAAAATCATGCACGGTGTGGACAAAGTAGATAAGGAAAAACTGTTTTCCCTATCGCATAACACTAGAACTAGGGGGCACTCCATGAAACTTTTGGGTACTAGTTCTCAAACAAATAAGAGAAAGTACTTTTTCACCCAGAGGATTACTGGTCTATGGAACTCCCTGCCAGAAGAAGTGGTGACAGCTGTCAGTCTTGACAGCTTTAAGAAAGGATTAGACAAGTTCATGGAGGACAAGAGTATCAATGGCTATAATTATGGATACTTAAGGATAACCTCCGGGTTGGAGAGATAGGCAGGATATCTCTCAATATCATTTCCAGGGAATTCTAAGCAGGTGAAGGCATCTGCCTGGGAATACCCTGAAGGAAATGGTGAGCCACTGTGCGAGACAGAATGCTGGACTGGATGGGCTGTGGCCTGTTCCAGCAAGGCTGTTCTTATGTTCTTATCCACAAGTGTCTATGTGTGTGTGTGTCACAGGGAGAAGTCTGGGTTGGTATGTGTCGGCAGGCCTTCGAAGCACCATAAATAACCCCACCCACCTGACCAAGGACGGGCACTCAGCTAGTTGGTTCTATTGTCATACTGCTCTAACAGTTAAGTTTTTTCCCCTGATATTCAGCCTACATCTAGTTTCCTGTAGTTTGAGCCTGTTATTACATGTCCTCCATTTTGGGATGATCCAGAACAGTTCCTGTGCTTCCTCTTTCTGACTACTGTTCAAGTATTTGAAGTGCTATCATATTCCCTCTCAGTCTTATTTTCTCAAAGCTAAACATGGCCAATTCTTTCAGTCTTTCCTTATAGATTTTGGTTTCCAGTCTTCTGATCATCAGAAGTGCTGCCTGTCCCTCGCGCAGGACCTACCAGGCAGGCAGAGCTCAGAAGCCTCAATGCGTGGATGAGGCGGTGGTGTCGAGAGGAGGGCTTCAGATTTGTCAGGAACTGGAGAACATTTTGGGACAAGCCAAATCTGTTCAGGAGGGATGGGTTGCATTTAAACCATGATGGGACCAGATTGCTGGCACTCAACATCAAAAAGGCTGCAGAGCAGCTTTTAAACTGATAACTGGGGGAAAGCCGACAGGAGCTGGGCAGCATCCGGTTCGGGAAAGTGTGTACTTGAGTAGTGAGGAGGATGCAAAAATTACTGAGCAGAGCAAGGAGCTAGTCACTAGCATTCTAGCAGAAGGATGCAAGAGGCAGTCTAACAATGCAACTGGACACAAAAGACTGTGTCAGAAATGCATATATAAATGCTTGTATACAAATGCCAGAAGCCTCCGGAACAAAATAGGGGAGCTGGAATACTTAGCAATAGATAAAAATATTGATATTATTGGTATCACTGAAACCTGGTGGACGGATGATAACCAATGGGATACAGTTATCCCAGGCTACAAATTGTACAGGAAGGATAGGAAGGGGCAAACAGGAGGTGGTGTAGCCTTGTATGTCAAAGAAGTGATAAAATCTTATGAATTGGAATATCTAGGTGATTTAGAGTCACCATTAGAAGCTCTGTGGGTAAGAGTACCAGGCCACAAGGATGGTCTAACAGTAGGCATATACTATCGGCCTCCGACCCAAACTCTTGAGGGAGACTGGCAGTTGGAGAATGTTGTAAAGGAGGCATCCAGGAAGGGAAGCCTGGTTATAATGGGGGACTTCAATTACCCTCACATAGACTGGGTGAACTGTTGTTCAGCACATGATAAAGAGATAAAGTTCCTAGATATGCTCAATGATTGTTCCCTGGGACAGATGGTTGAAGACCCAACTAGAGGTACAAGAATCCTTGACTTGATCCTGAGTAATACTCAGGATCTGGTGCAAGATGTTAATGTGACTGATCCAATAGGGAACAGTGACCACAACTCAATTATGTTTAACTTGATCATAGACCGCAAGTCACTGATAAAATCTAACACAGAGACCTTAAATTTTCAAAAAGGAAATTTCCCAAAGATGAGGAAACTAGTAAAAAAGAAACTGAAAGGGAAAATTGAGAGAGTCCAAACACTCCAAGTGGCATGGAGGCTGTTTACAAAAACAATAACAGAGGCCCAATTGGAATGCATACCCAAAAGGAAAAAGGGCACTGCCAGGTCCAAGAGGACTCCAATGTGGCTTACAGGAGCTGTTCGGGAAGTGATCAAGAGCAAGAAAAGCTCATTTAAAAGATGGAAGGCTTGTCCAAATGAGGACAGCAGGCAGAACAAATGCAAGGCAACAATCAGGAAAGCAAAGCAAGACTTTGAGGAGCGTATAGCTAAAAATACTCAGAGGAATAACAAAGACTTCTTTAAGTACATTAGAAGTAAGAACCCAACTAGGAAGGCCATTGGACCATTAGATGACAATGGAAGGCAAGGGGTTATTAAAGAGGAAACAGAGATTGCAGAGAGACTCAATGAATTCTTTGCTTCAGTATTCACTGAAGAAGATAGAGACCACATGCCCAAAACAGAACCTATCTTCGTAGGGAGGGAAACCGAAGAATTAAGCAAGATAGAAATAACCAGGGAGGAGGTCCTTGCATGTCTTGTTAAGCTAAACACTAACAAATCCCCAGGACCAGATGGCATCCATCCACGAGTTCTCAGGGAACTTAAAGATGAAATTGCTGATATCCTAGCCAAAATATATAATCTTTCCCTCAAATCAGGCTTTGTGCCTGATGACTGGAAGGTAGCGAATGTAACACCAATTTTCAAAAAAGGATCCAGGGGTGATCCAGGAAATTACCGGCCTGTCAGTTTGACATGTGTCCCAGGTAAAGTGATGGAAACCATCCTAAAAGATAGAATTAATAGGTACATAGAAGAGGAGGCGCTGCTAAAGGAGAGCCAACATGGCTTTTGCAAGGGCAAATCATGCCTCACTAATCTGTTGGAATTTTTTGAGAGTGTCAACAAGCATGTGGATAAGGGGGATCCAGTTGACATTGTTTATCTGGACTTTCAGAAGGCTTTTGACAAGGTCCCACACCAAAGGCTCTTGAATAAACTTACCAGTCATGGAATAAAGGGACAGGTCTTGTCCTGGATCAGCAACTGGCTAAGGGACAGGAAACAGAGGGTAGCACTAAATGGACACTTCTCCAAGTGGAGGGAAGTAAAGAGTGGGGTCCCCCAAGGTTCAGTACTGGGACCCCTGCTTTTCAACCTCTTCATAAATGATCTAGAGGTAGGAGTAAAAAGCAAGGTAGCCAAATTTGCTGACGACACTAAATTATACAGGGTAGTGAAAACTGTGAGAGATTGTGAAGAGCTCCAGAGGGATCTCTTGACACTGGGGGAGTGGGCAAAACAGTGGCAAATGAGCTTCAACATCAGTAAGTGCAGAGTGATGCATGTTGGGGCAAAAAACCCCAATTACATTTATAAACTGATGGGGTCTGAACTCTCTGCGACAAACCAGGAAAGGGACCTTGGTGTCCTGGTGGACAGCTCAATGAAGGTGTCAACCCAGTGTGCCTCATCAGTGAAAAAAGCAAACTCAATGTTAGGGATCATTAGGAAGGGTATAGAAAATAAGTCAGCAAGTGTCATTTTGCCTCTTTATAAATCTATGGTGAGGCCCCATCTGGAATACTGTGTACAGTTCTGGTCGCCATACCTCCAGAAGGATATTATGGAGTTGGAGAAAGTACAGAGGAGGGCAACCAGAATGATTAGGGGACTGGAACACCTTCCTTACCATCTGAGGCTGCAACGGTTGGGCCTTTTCACTCTTGAACGACGGCGTCTAAGAGGTGACCTGATTGAAGTTTATAAAATCATGCACGGTGTGGACAAAGTGGATAAGGAAAAACTGTTTTCCCTATCGCACAACACTAGAACTAGGGGACACTCCATGAAACTTTTGGGTACTAGTTCTCAAACAAATAAGAGAAAGTACTTTTTCACCCAGAGGATTACTGGTCTATGGAACTCCCTGCCAGAAGAAGTGGTGACAGCTGTCAGTCTTGACAGCTTTAAGAAAGGATTGGACAAGTTCATGGAGGACAAGGCTATCAATGGCTATAATTATGGCTACCTAAGGACAACCTCCGGGTTGGAGAGATAGGCAGGATATCTCTCAATGCCATTTCCAGGGAATCCTAAGCAGGTGAAGGCATCTCCTTGGGAATACCCTGAAGGAAATGGTGAGCCACTGTGTGAGACAGAATGCTGGACTGGATGGGCTGTGGCCTGTTCCAGCAAGGCTGTTCTTATGTTCTTATGTTCTTATCCTTGTTGCCCTCCTCTGTAACTTATTGCATTTTGTTGCTGTGTTCCAGTCATGAGAGTCATCCCTCCAACTTTCACTTTTTCTTATTGAGTCATATAAACCCTCCTGAACTAAGATCCCAATTCTTCTTGTTTGTTTCCCATACTCCTTACATTTGTATATAGACACCAAAGATTGTGTGATTTGTGGTCTACTTCCCTTCTACATGCTTCATGTTCAGTCAGTTTTCAGCTCCACACACACTGTTCACCAAATTGTTCCTCTAACTTTTTTAACTAGCTTGAATCTCAAACTATAATGAGTGTTGCAATCTAAAACCTGGGAAACCATGCCTATCCCTCTAGAAAAAAATAGATGTTACGCTTACTGATGAAGCATCAACTAGTCATCCAAATAGAGAATTTGCAACAATGATTCTAGCACATTGGAGAAGGGAAATGGCTGAATGAGACCTAAATCATGTAATGGGCTGTTGTGTTTTAATGGTTTTACCTTCCACAATGTATCTGAACCAATGTAACCTTGCCTATAGCAACAATGTAACCTTCAGCTGCATCATATGAACCCTGTAAGAGGACGCGAGCTAATGACCACCAGCTGGCAGCAGCGAGCGTCCAAGCTCCATTGGTCCAAACTCATCAAAGGCAACAGCGCGGGAAGTTTTCCCGCCATCACCTACACCTGGACAAGAAGGGCGTGACCCGCAATGACGTCACGCAGACAGTAGCCAATGGGCTACCATGGAACCACGTTCAAATGTATTACTACTGTATATAAAGAGCTATCGATCCGCCATTACCTCATGTTCCCTCTGTCCACGATGCAATAAACCTGAGTTAACCCAGCCCGAGGCTGTGTCCTGTGTCTTGGTTTGCATACACTAAATTGGCGACGAAGGTGGGATAATGGATCCCCACGGAACAGCCAGGGCACAGAGCGGGTTCAACATCACCAAACCGCAAGACTGGGAGCTGCTTGAAATGGACTTCCAGGCGGCACTGGTGGAACTCAAAGTCAAAGGAGACGACGAGGAGAGGAAGAGGGCCATCCTCACCAGAATGCTTGGGATGGAAACCAAGCGGACGCTGGTGGGCATCATCGCTCCGAAGAAGGTGAGCGAATTTAAGGCGGACGACATCATGAAGCTGCTGCGAGAGCGCTTCCGTCCCTCGAGGGCAATGTTTCCCGCTCGGAGCGCGTTTTGGAGGCGAGTCCAAGCGCCGGACGAGTCGGTTGAGGCATTCGTGGCCGCCATGAGGATAGCCGCCGCCCCCTGCAAATGGGACAACATCCTGGAGATGGCCCTCAGGGACGGCGTGCTGTGTGGCCTGAAAGACAAGGAGGTGCAGCGCAGCTTGATGAACAAGGAGCCGCCACCCACGCTGGCAGAGGTCGTAGAGGCCGCGGAAGCCGCAGAGTCCACGAATGCTGGAGTGGACGAGATGCACCAGTGGCGTGAGTGGCGTACTAGAGCCGGCAAGGCGGAACATTCGGTGCACGGGAAGTCCGGACAGGCAGTGCACGCAACTCGACGGGCCTCAAAATCGTCTACGGAAGGCAGCGACGGCGAGGAGGTCCAGAAGGTCCGAAAGGGCGGTCGACGCTGCGATGGTTGCGGAGCGGCCCATGAGCGTGCGAGATGCCCATTCAGGAAGGCCGAGTGTTACACCTGCGGCCGTCGGGGGCACATCGCCAAGGCATGCAGAAGACGGAAGGAGGGCCGGAGGCAGTCACAAGACCGTTCGGCCAGACCGGACCGTCCAGCGAGGCCCAAAGATGGCGCCCAGACCACGAGGAAGCAGGATGGCGTGGGCCGCGTCTCGGACGACAGCGAGGACGACGCCCCAGTGTTCAGCGTGTCCGCGGGACAGTCCCATTACTTCGTTGAGGTACTAGTACAAGGGGCCCCTATTAGGATGGAAATTGACTCGGGGTCCTCCTATTCTATAATTCCCCAGAAAGAGTTCTTGAAAATCGACCCCCACGTGCGGCCCAAACTTAAAACGTTGAGGGCCACGCTACGAGACGTACAGGGAAACAGCATTCCGGTGTTGGGGGTCGGGAAATTTCGGGTCAATTTTAAGAGACATTCTGCGGAACTGCCCCTAGTTGTCCTTAAGAGGGGAAGTTGTAGCCTCCTAGGGACGCAGTGGTTTCAGCCCTTAGGTTTGTTCATAGGGGGAGTGCATACAGTGGGGGTGGACCCAATACAGGCGGTTTGCGATGCGCATCCCGCCGTTTTTAAGAAAGGACTCGGAAAGTTCCAGGGACCCCCTGTAGCCTTCGACCTAGACCCGGAGGTCCGCCCAATAAGACTCAAACCGCGCAGGGTGCCGTTCGCACTCAAGGACAAGATAGAGGCGGAACTGGACAAACTGGTGGGCCAGGGGATTCTTATTCCTGTTGATTCCGCGGAGTGGGAAACTCCAATTGTAACGGCTCTAAAGGCTAACGGGGAGGTGCGCATTTGCGCTGATTATAAGTGTACAATTAACAAGGCGATCCGCCCTAATGCATACCCGGTGCCGGTGATCAGCCACCTTTTGGCCAGGCTGAATGGGGGAAAGTGTTTCGCTAAACTCGATTTGGCACAAGCCTATCAGCAACTTCCTGTGACCCCCGCCACGGCCGCGGCACAAACGATAGTTACACATAAAGGGGCGTTCCAGGTGTCGCGTTTACAGTTCGGCGTGAACTCGGCACCCGGCCTTTTTCAGTCGCTTGTGGAACGCCTCCTGAAGGGACTGGAGGGGGTGTTGCCTTATTTTGATGACGTGTTGATAACAGGGGGGAGTGAGGCTGAACTGGCAAAGAGATTGGACAAAGTACTAACCGTGTTCGAGAAAGCGGGGCTGAGACTGAGGAAGGACAAATGTGTTTTTTTCGAAACTGAGGTCGAGTTTTTAGGGTTCCGGATCACACCCGAGGGGATTAAGCCGTCTAAATCCAAAGTAGCAGCCATAAAGAAGGCCCCCCGCCCCACATCCAAAACCGAGCTACAGTCTTTCCTGGGGCTCCTCAATTTTTACCATACATTCCTTCCGCGGAAGGCGTCCGTGGCCGAACCACTCCATCGGTTACTTAAAAAGGAGGAGACATGGATGTGGGGTGACGAGCACGAGAGGGCGTTCAAAGAACTAAAGCAACTCTTAACATCTGAGGCAATCCTGACGCATTTCGACCCCAAACGGCCGGTGGTCTTAGTCTGTGATGCATCCCCGGTGGGGGTGGGGGCGGTGCTGTGCCACGTGTTGGATGACGGAAGGGAGGCCCCGGTAGCGTTTTATTCAAGGTCCCTGTCCCAAGCGGAGCGAAATTACGCACAAACCGACAGGGAAGCATTAGCAATAGTAGCGGGAACCAAAAAATTTCACGATTTTTTGTATGGCCACCCGTTCAAAATCGTGACTGATCACAAGCCACTGTTAGGGTTTTTCACGGCAGGCAAGCCCACGCCGCAGATCCTGTCCCCGAGAATGCTGCGATGGGCTATTTTTCTCAACGCATACCAACATGAGTTGGAGTACCGGCCCGGAAAGGAGATCAGCCATGCTGATGCACTTTCGAGATCTCCCTTGCCCTTGTCGGACGACCAAAAGGCGAGAGTAGAAAAAGACCGCCAGGTGTTGCTAATTGAGGTCTTAGACGCACCCCCAATAGTACCAGCCGACATTGCTAGGGCGACAGGCAAGGACAGAACGCTAGAGAAAGTTAGTTCGTGGGTACAGAAGGGGTGGCCGGCATCGTCCCCAAGCACAGAATTCGACTCATTTTTTCGGAAAAAGCTAGAGTTGTCCCTAGAGAGGGGGTGCCTTTTGTGGGGCCAACGGGTGGTGGTCCCTACGTCCCTGCGGCCGAGGGTGCTCGAACTGCTGCACGTCAGCCACCCGGGCATAGTTCGTTCAAAGGCGCTGGCCCGGAGTTACTTCTGGTGGCCACAGCTGGACGCGGACATTGAGCACATGGTCGGCACTTGTGAGGCATGCCAGGGAGCCCGACCAGAGGCGGCCCGTCTTCCGCATAGGGAGTGGGACACAGCAAGGGGGCCATGGTCCAGAGTGCACGTAGATTTCGCTGGCCCATTCCGAGGAACCATGTTTCTCCTGGTGGTGGATGCGTTCTCCAAGTGGCTGGAGGTGATTCCAGTAAAAAGCACGTCCTCCGCCACGACAATTAGCCAGCTAAGGAGAGTCTTTTCAACGTTCGGTTTACCCGATACTTTAGTCAGCGATAACGCTAGTTGTTTCACCTCCGCCGAGTTCGGGGCATTCATGGAGGCAAACGCCATTCGGCATGTCACATCCGCGCCGTTTCACCCGGCCACGAATGGCCAAGTGGAACGGCTGGTGCGTACAACAAAGGAGGCGCTGCGGCGCATGGGCCCGGGGGACCTGAATCACCAAGTATGCCAATTCCTCTTAGCGTATAGGGTGACCCCCTTAGCATCAGGCTACTCGCCGGCAGAGCTCTTGATGCGGCGAAAACTGACCACGCTCCTGTCCAGGCTAGACCCGACGAGAGTCGAGGATAAAGGGAAAAACATAGGGTTGGCAGTCTCGAAAGGTTTCGCCGCCGGCGACCCTGTTCACTGCAGGAACTATTCCAGCGCAGGGCCAGCCTGGGTACCAGGGACGGTTGTAGAACAAACGGGGCCAGTGTCGTACCGAGTCGAGACTAACACCGGCCTCCTCTGGAGGAGGCACGCAGACCAACTGAGGCACCGAGTGAGTAGGCCAGTCAGTGGGGCTCAGCAACAGGATTCAGCGTTAGGGTTCTCCCCCACCCGCTTAACCCAAGGGGGAGACAGCAGCGGACAACAGTCCCAAGCAAGGGGGAAGGCAGAAGCAGCGGCCCCGACTCATACCCTTTTGATACACCAGTCCTATCAGAGGCCGGGGAAGGGGGAGAGGAGTTCGCGACCGCTGCCCCCGAATGTAATTTTGATTTTGAGTTTGCGAGCCGGGGGGGTTTTCAGGAGTGTTCCCCCACCCATCCAAGCGAGAAGAGGGGTTTTTCGTTAGCCCCCAGTGCCCCCGGTTCCTCCCTAAGAAAGAGCACACCTTCCAACAACGCCGCAGAGCCGCGGCAAGTCACTAACGAGTCTCCCTCTCCAATTACAGGACAGGAAACCAGGGGACAAAGAGAAGGTAGCAAACCCGGGGAAAGGCAGCCCGCATCGAGACCCCAGCGTGTTCGAAATAAGCCATCTTGGCTGAGAGACTTCGTCTCCTAGGGGGGGGAGTGTGTTTAGTGTGGGCTCGAGACTTTGTCTCGTCCTAGGGGGAGGGGTGTTGTGTTTTAATGGTTTTACCTTCCACAATGTATCTGAACCAATGTAACCTTGCCTATAGCAACAATGTAACCTTCAGCTGCATCATATGAACCCTGTAAGAGGACGCGAGCTAATGACCACCAGCTGGCAGCAGCGAGTGTCCAAGCTCCATTGGTCCAAACTCATCAAAGGCAACAGCGCGGGAAGTTTTCCCGCCATCACCTACACCTGGACAAGAAGGGCGTGACCCGCAATGACGTCACGCAGACAGTAGCCAATGGGCTACCATGGAACCACGTTCAAATGTATTACTACTGTATATAAAGAGCTATCGATCCGCCATTACCTCATGTTCCCTCTGTCCACGATGCAATAAACCTGAGTTAACCCAGCCCGAGGCTGTGTCCTGTGTCTTGGTTTGCATACACTAAATGGGCATTGGAGATTGAACGGAGAAGTATTTTTTTAATGGTCAGTATCCTTGTCAGACCTGGTCTCTCCTTGGAGGCTTCTGGGGTTACAGTTATCCATTTTGGAGCTGAGTCTTTTTGATGTTGGGAGTCGGGGGTGTTCCTGGGGGATATGCAAGCCCCTCAAGGACTACATCTGGCTATTCAGTTCCCCTCACTAGGATAGCTTGTTTCACCATCCAGGACAAACCACAGACTGCTCACAACTGAATTGAGAAAGAATGATCAGTATGTTGGTACTTGTGATGATTTTTGTATGCTGTACTTTTACATTCAGCTGCTTGCTATCAACCATCCCTCCATCTCCTGGCTAGAAAGACAATGTTGTCCCTCCCTCAAAGTTTCCGGGTAGGTCATGGGAATATGCCACAAGATCACTAAAATTGTTTCCAGTGAATTTTAATCACATCTGAAGCACACAAGATCCTTCTGAATGACGCAACAAGCATTCCCTCCTGCTTTGTAAATTTTTAATATACTCTTCTGTGCCAAGTGACAGCCAGAATGCCACATTATTATGCAGCTTTTGCTTAAATAAATGCATTCAACAGAATTTAGTAAAAAAAGTATTTCAAGACTTCAGGGAATACTTACAGCTGATTTGTACGGTTTCACACCAATAATTATATTCTATGAACATCCATTTTCAGGACAGAAGGCTAAAATGTGATCCATTTTTTTTTAAAGCAGAAAAATGATATTCCCCCTTTGAGAACTTACATTTTCTTTCTCTCTTCTCGAGCACTGATTTGACTGGATTCATTCCTGTCTAAAATAATAAATGGCTATCTAGGGAGGAAAGCTTGGAAAGACAACATCTAGTCTTAGAGGCACCTTTAAGACTAACAAGTTATGTTTGATGCTAGTTTTCATGGAGAGTTACCTACATTTCCAAATGCACATTAACCATTCTGTCAGTGACTATGCTGAAATTCTAGGCCCATGATGGTGAACCTTGGCACTCCAGATGTTCTTGGACTTCAATTCCCAGAAGCCCAAGCCCCATGAATCCGCACGAATGGGTTTACTATGATTCATCCAGCCCGCGCCGCCCTCGTCACTCCTGGAAGCGGAAGTAAAATGCACCCGTATGGTTCAACATCACAGTTCTAGGCATTGTTGCTGAAAAACCTAACCTTCCCAAGTTCTGCTCTGAAGTTACCAAACTTCCTGTCGCTGTTTATGAGAGATAAGAAAGAAAACTCTCATGAGTTAATTTTAAACATGAACGTGTTAAATTGCAGGCCTATGAGATTATTAAAGCAAATGTGTACATGTTCTTCCCTTCACAACCTCATGGACCAAATTATGCCAGGCTTCTTTGTCATCTCCCATTCTTCATACCTAATGTGTCAATGATACTGTCTAACAATATCATATTCTGCCACTCCCGTCTCTTTTTGCCATCAATCTTTCTTAGCATTATGGTCTTTGTCAGTGAGTCCTATCTTTTCATTTGCTGGCTAAAGTTTCCCTTTTTTTTTACACATATCTTAATGGGAAATATGCATATCTGTTGGAAACAAGCACAGATATACTATAAAGCAGGGGTGCCCAAAGTAGGGCATGTGGGCCGGATTTGGTTCCCAATGCCAATTCATCTGGTCCACGTTGCCCTTGTTGCTCCCAGATGTGGAAGTAAAATATGCCCGTATGGGCACATTTTACTTCTGCTTCTGGGAGCAATGAGGGCAGTGTGGCTCAGATGAATTGGCATTGGGGGTGCAACAGAGAAAATGGCAGCTTAAAATCTATCTCATCCTGTTACAAAAGGTGTGTTTTACTTCCACTTCCAGTGGGAGGAACCACGTGACCGGCCCGCTGATCCACATGACCAGCACGCTGAACCACATGACCAGCCCTCTGAACCATGTGACTGGCCCATGGCCTGAAAAGTTTGGGCACCCCTGCTATATAGAATGAGGACATGTACAAAAATGTACATAGGAAGAACACATTGCAAAATATGTACAATTTTTTTAGGGAGGAGGAAAACATAGTTTCACAAGCTGGTATGAAACAAGACTATGAAGAAAATATAGGTTCATTCAGAAAAACACAGGGAGAATTAAAACTAAAAGATCTTTCACATCCCTAAAAATGGATGATTTAAAAGAGAGTGTTAAGAGAAGAATCTGTTTGAGGCACACAGTAGACACAATCCTAGCTGTCAAACACCAGAGGGTATGATTCTACTGTAAAATTAGTCATAGTTTCCTCTCCACCTTGTTTTATCCACAGATGGTCATTTCTCAATATTAGAAGCAAATTTTCACTCAAGTCTGGTTTTACTAAAACAGGTTTGGGTGTGATCCATGAGTGTTTGGAAGGAGTCTGAAATGTATTTGCGTGGGATCTTCCAAATTTGCCCATTCCTAATTTTACTGTTTTATCCCCCTGACCTCAATGAAGATTTTCCTTCTTGGGGCAGGTAACCCCTGCTTTTTTAGAACCTAGTGTGTACTTCTGGAATTTCTTGATCCATGTGCTGCTGAAGCCGAGATTGTAGGATCTTGAAACATGACCTTGCTAGCATGAGTGCAGTTGTGTGATAGTTTGAACATTCTTTGGAATACCCTAAATTTTAAAACACAACAAAAACATTTTTGGGGAAGGTCATTTTACATTGATATATAGTAGAATGCATCTTATAAAAGTCAACAAAGAAACACGAACTACATCCTTCTTTTAGTATAAAAAAGTGATAATAACATTAAAATGAAAAAAAGTCAAGTTGACAAGAGACCTTGAAAATAAATTTATTCAGGAATTATCTCATGTTACACTTTCAACTCTTTCTGTTCTACAGGGAATGGTTTAAACCAAGAGTGTTTTTGACATAGTGGACCTATGTTCTGAGTCTAACTGAGATCAAATCTGAAGAAGCAGGTTTCTGTCTATTTCTGAAACTCTCACTGTTACCTAATTTATTCATGATAATTCTATACCTGCCATCAAAGAATCGAGTAGTTCAATGTAGCACTCAGTAAAATAGGATTTTCTTTTAATATGACTTGGAAATAGGTGGGTATCATTTGTATAGCAGGTGCTTCATCCAGTAATGGCATAATGAGAAAAAATAAATTCAGTTCAAGAACATAAGAAATATCAGCTACACCTGTGGTCAAATACTAATGCAGGAATTCAAATTACATATGCACACCAGCCTGCAAGAAATGTTGAATGGTTTTCCGAATGTGATGCTGAATTTAGCATCTAGAAAAATCTCAGAATTCACTTTTCTCTTGAAAGCAGGTTTTTAGAACATATAGTTTGGGGAATTTATGAGCATCTGAATGGTGAAATTTTAGACTCTAGAATATGCATGGATAGGTTTTCTGTCAATCAAGAGTTTTGGTTTCCACCAGGTAAGCTGAGCAAAGTTCTACTCATTTGTTCATCATCTCCTGCTGATCAGGTTCAATATCTTTGGAAAGAAAATTCAGCTTCATCCTAGCTTCTGGAGGTCAGTTTCAGAATTCTCATTCACATACGTAACCATAATTAATATAATGTTAAAACACTATTGAATTAAAATCCCCATCTTATAGGTTTGGTCAGACTTAATATGGACTACTATATCTGGTTCTGAAACCATAGTTTGAGAATGATATTGACCAGTCGGAAGATCTTCAAAGGACAATGACCAAGATCGTAAAGCAGTTGGAGACCATTCCCTTTCAGGGGCAATTGAAAGAGTTATGCATTTTTAGCTTAGAGAAGCAGAGATTGAGAGGTGATATGAAAGACATTCTTATATATTGTAAGGGCTGTCACATGGAAAAAGTTTTTTTTTCTTCAGTTCCAAAAACTTTAAAAATTTTGAATTTGAATTTGAATTTTGAATTTTAATTTTAATTTATATACCGTTTACTCACCCAATGAGTAACTCAAAGCGGTTCATAAAACAAGCAGTACAAGCGTATAAGTGCAACATAATCAATACAAAAGCGAACACAGGTGATGCAGAATAGCACCAAACATAATTATACAATAATTATTACAACAGTTACAGCAATTAAACATATCACATATCATAAAAACAATTACATCAAACGAATAGGCAATACAACATCATCAATCCTCATGAACACTACAACAATAGAGCATCCCTGCTTTTGTGGCCCCGATGGCGTGGGGGCGGAGGCCTGGGGGTGTGGAGGCTCACCTGCAGCTGGGGCTAGAGCCAGCAAAGTTCCTTGCTGCCGCGCCATCCCTCCCAGCTTTTGAGGCCCCAATGGCTTGGGGGCACACCTGTCAAGTTTTGGATTTGGAAATAAGGGAAATTTTCTGGCAAATAAGGGATACTTGACAGCTATGCTTATCCTGTGCTGCCCTCCAATTGTGGTAATAGGGCATTGCAGTCTAATTAATAAGGGATGTCGGTGGGAAAGAGGGTAAAATAAGGGGTTTTCCTGGCCAATAAGGGATACTTGACAGCTATGCATGGGGGTGGAGGCCTGGGGGTGTGGTGGCTCACCCGCAGCTGGGGCTAGAGCCGGCAAAGTTCCTCGCCACCGCGCCATCCCTCCCGGCTTTTGAGGCCCCAATGGCATGGGGCGGAGGCCCGGGGTGTGGTGGCTCACCCACAGTTGGGGCTAGAGCCGGCAAAGTTCCTCGCCACTGCGCCATCCCTCCTGGCTTTTGAGGCCCCGATGGCATGGTGGTGGAGGCCCGGGGGTGTGGTGGCTCACCTGCAGCTGGGGCTAGAGCCGGCAAAGTTCCTTGCCGCTGCGCCATCCCTCCTGGCTTTTGAGGCCCCGATGGTGTGGGGGCATACCTGTCAAGTTTTGGATTTGGAAACAAGGGAAATTTTCTGGCAAATAAAGGATACTTGACAGCTATGCTTATCCTGTGCTGCCCTCCAATTGCGGTAATAGGGCATTGCAGTCTAATTAATAAGGGATGACGGTGGGAAAGAGGGTAAAATAAGGGGTTTTCCTGGCCAATAAGGGATACTTGACAGCTATGCGTGGGGGTGGAGGCCTGGGGGTGTGGTGGCTCACCCGCAGCTGGGGCTAGAGCCGGCAAAGTTCCTCGCCGCAGCGCCATCCCTCCCGGCTTTTGAGGCCCCAATGGCATGGGGCGGAGGGCCGGGGGTGTGGTGGCTCACCCACAGCTGGGGCTAGAGCCGGCAAAGTTCCTCGCCACCGCACCATCCCTCCCGGCTTTTGAGGCCCCAATGGCATGGTGGTGGAGGCCCGGGGGTGTGGTGGCTCACCTGCAGCTGGGGCTAGAGCCGGCAAAGTTCCTTGCCGCTGCGCCATTCCTCCTAGCTTTTGAGGCCCCGATGGCATGGGGGCATACCTGTCAAGTTTTGGATTTGGAAACAAGGGAAATTTTCTGGCAAATAAAGGATACTTGACAGCTATGCTTATCCTGTGCTGCCCTCCAATTGTGGTAATAGGGCATTGCAGTCTAATTAATAAGGGATGACGGTGGAAAAGAGGGTAAAATAAGGGGTTTTCCTGGCCAATAAGGGATATTTGACAGCTATGCGTGGGGGCGGAGGCCCGGGGGTGTGGTGGCTCACCCGCAGCTGGGGCTAGAGCCGGCAAAGTTCCTCGCCGCCGCGCCATCCCTCCCGGCTTTTGAGGCCCCAATGGCATGGGGGCGGAGGCCCGGGGTGTGGTGGCTCACCCACAGCTGGGGCTAGAGCCGGCAAAGTTCCTCGCCGCCGCACCATCCCTCCCGGATTTTGAGGCCCCGATGGCATGGGGGCGGAGGCCCGGGTGTGTGGTGGCTCACCCACACCTGGGGCTAGAGTCGGCAAAGTTCCTCGCCGCCGTGCCATCCCTCCCGGCTTTTGAGGCCCCGATGGCGTGGGGGCAGAAAAAAAACCTTCACAAAGTTCAGTTCCGAACCAAAGGATTGCAAGAGCAGAGGTTTTTGTTAAATATTAAGGAGGATTTCCTGAGTATGAGACTATTTGGCAGTGGAATGGACAACAAGAGAAGATGGTGGACTCTGTATCACTGGATTTTTTAAATTACAAAGCAAATGAAAGCGCGGCACCAAAATGGCCGCCGCGCTCTTTGCGGCCCCACCCCACCCATACTCAGACATCCGGGTGAGTTATGGGGCGTGGCCACCCCTCTATAAAAGGGGTGGCCACGAGGCAGCCGAGCTGCCATTTTAGAATTGCGATGGAGAGGAGAAGTTTTCTCCGTCGCATTCTCTCTTTAGTCGGCTATAGAGCCTTGCAGGGCTCTGCGCGTTCGATTCCCGGCTGGGAAAAGAGAACTCCGAGTACCCGGTGCCTTTTTTAGGATTGCCTCTTGGCTACCGCGGTACTTACACGCAGGATATCGATCCCTGGATAGGGATCCTTCAGCAATTCTTATTCTTTTAGGGAGACATGGCTCCCAAGCGAAAGGCCCCGGCACTGAAGCCACGGCCGAGGGGAAGAGCTTTCCCTGGCCCTGCATCGGATGGGGCCCAGCCTTTGGGCCGGAGGACCAGGGCTGCGCCCCCATGGCAGGGCAGTGATAGACCCTTGCCCACTGATACCAGTGGGGCCGGTCAGGCTACCACTTGGCAGCTGGGTGCCAGCTTCGTAGCTGGTCAGGTGCAGGCTGGCCCCTCCGGGGCTTCGGCCCTGAGCGCGCCTTTGCAGGCCCCAGGACAGGATGGCCCAGGGGGGCCTGGTGCTGGTGTCTGCCCCACAGCTCCTCCGGCCCCCCAGGGGCCTGAGTTCTGGGCATGGCCCTATTCTGGCCCTGGCTCCCCTTTTGGGTTGCCTTTTACTCAACTGACTAGTGGGCCGTCCAGCCCACCCGGCCCACTTTATACTGGGGGCTCCGGGGTGGGGGATGCTCTGTTAGCACAGATGGCAGTGCTGGAAGCATCCTTGTGCATTGCACAGCCTCCTTTGGAGGGGGGCGCTACTCTTTCTTCAACAGGGGTCACTTCGTCGGCCCCGGCTACCTTGCTGGCCGCAACGCTTCAGCGGGCAGCCAACCGGGTCGAGCTGCTTGAGACGGTCTGGCCGGCCCCAGCTGGTGTCTCGCAGCTCCCCGTTCGACCTGATGTCCAGGCTGGGAGCAGTCAGGGGTGGTCCCAGAGCTCGATTTCGGTCGCGAGCTCCGACACCTGCCGTGGACCGGAACCCCTGGTGGGGGCGGCTCACGGGGGTGCACCTAGTGAGTATCAGGTTCAATTTAGTGCACCAACACCACAGCCCACTTACAGTGGTGGGGTTCAGTGGCCCTGGCCTCGTCAAGTTGATGCGAGCGGGCATCAGTTACCATCCTATCCCAGTATCCCATGGTTTCTAAATGGTCCCTCGTTAAGGGCGGGAGTGTCCGCCACTGGGGCAGTGCCGAGCATCGCAGGGGCTGTCCAGGTCCCGCTGCGTATGCCCTCTATACAGAATGCGCCGACAATGGCTTTGCCGATGGCTGGTTATTTCTTGCCCCTGGGTGATCATTTGTCACAGGACGACAGAGACAGGACGACAGAGACAAAGAGCTGTCCCGTCGTCGTAAGCCACCACGCACCTGGGCCAACTGGTTGCCGGCATACCTTATATATATGGTGGTATTCCTCAGGGCCCGGCCTGATTGGGCCATCCCGATGGTTCAATCCCTTGATAATATTTACAGGGCAATGGTTGATTTCATGGGCCCATCGTAGTTGGCTTACGATGAGGAATTTGGATGAGGGTGGCCCTACATCCTGAGATGAGGTGTTATGAGCCCTGTAAGCAATTGTTGCTCTTGTACATGACTTCCACGTGACTGGCGCCTGGTGATAGGTACCATTGTGGTCATGCTGTGCAGCGGGCTGCTGCAACACAGGCTCCACACTAACTGGGGGGGCAGGGGGTTCCAGCCTGCCTGCTGTGTTGGATCTGCTCAGCTAGCGATGTGTGTACTAAGCGGCAGTGTCATTACTGACACGAGTGTCCCCCTTTTGCGCTGGCCCCTATGCCGCCTCCGTGTGCCCGCGGGTTGGTGGGTTACGGGGCAGAGGTAGGGGTGCACAGGGGGCGATCAGAGCTCCGTCTGACGGAACTAGCCATGTCAAAGCCCCCCTCCCCAATTAGTGTACTCATGCTGGAGCGATGGCTCTCAGCTTATCCAAGAAGGGATGATGCGAGGTACCTGCTGGAGGGTTTCCAATGGGGCTGTCGTATTCCATTCGGGGGTGTTAGGGGCCCCAAGATGCTACTAATTTAGTTCCCTTGAAAGGTAACGAGGAGGTTGCTGCACTGAGCACAGCTAAGGAAGTTGAGGCTATGGGAGTAGCGGGCCCCTTCTTGGAACCACCTTTCCTAATTTGAAGGTCTCCCCTCTGGGGCTAGTACCGAAGTAGAACCAGGGTGAATGTCGTCTAATCCTCCATTTAGCTTACCCTGCGGGTTCTTCGGTCAGTGATGCCATTCCTGATGACCTTTTTTTAGTCAGGTAAACGTTGTTTGTTCAGCCCCTACGAGTGGTACGCTCATGCGGTCCCGGTGCTTTCCTGGCACAGTGTGATATGCACTCGGCTTTCTGATTACTGCCAGTGCACCCAAGGGGTTTTGAGCTATTGGGTTTTAGGTTCCGAGGGGAATTTTACTTAGATAAGGCCATGCCTTTTGACTGCTCTATTTCATGTTCGACATTCGAACGATTCGGTACTTCCATTCAGTGGGCCTTTGCTCGCACGTCGGGGTCCCGGTCTCTAGCCCATTACCTCGATGACTTTTGGTTTGAGGGTGAACGGGGCTCGGACACGTGCACGCGTCTCCTCACTACATTTCAGACACTCATGTGGGAACTGGGTGTCCCCTTAGCGCCTGAAAAGACCGAGGGCCCAGCTACTAAGCTCACATTGATAGGCATTGGAATTGACTCTGTCGCGTAGGCATCCGGGTTACCCATGGATAAGGTGGCTCGGATCACTGCGGCGATTTTGGCATTGATTGCCAAACATAAAATGTCCCCTCGTGAGCTGCAGCTACTTCATGGCCACCTTAACTTTGCCTGCAGGGTGGTTACACCTGGCAGAGCATTGGCCAGGCGCCTGTGTGACGCCATGGCTGGCCTGTTGAATGTCACCAAAGGGTCTGGCTGATCAGGAGCATACGGGCGGACATTGCGGTCTGGCTCAAATTCCTCCAGGGTTTTAACGGGGTCTCTTCCTGGAGATCAGACCTTATGGTCTGCCCTAGATTTCAAATACGGTCGGATGCCTCTGGCTCCCTGGGTTATGGGGGTTTACTCTGAGGGTAGGTGGATTTATGGCCAAGGGCATCACACATGGTTTGGCACGGATCACCTCCGCGATCTTACCTTCCTTGATTTTCTTCCCAATTTGGGGAGCACTGATGCTATGGGGTGACAAGTGGGCCAACTCAGTGGTCCATTTTTGGTGTGACAATGCGGCAGTGGTGCACATTGTCAACACCCAGACGTGCAAATCCCCCAGGGTCATGGCATTGGTTTGTCAATTCTTTTTGAGAAGCCTACGCCTAAATGTGCTGTTCAGGGCCAGACATGTTCCAGGTATTAATAACGATATTGCTGATGCTTTATCCCGCCTGCAGATCCCCCGGTTCCGTGCCTTGCTCCGGAAGCAGAGGAATTCCCCTCGCCACTCCCGGCCGATATTTGGACGTTTGGCGAGGAGAGGTTAACCGGGCATGTCATTGGCACCTCACACGCGTAAGGCGTATCAACATGCTTTCATGCGATTTAGAACTTTTTGCGAGTAACTACAGTTACCTCAAGTCTGGTCAATATCAGTGGACCAGGTTTTACAATGCATGTTTATCTTCGCAGTCAGGGTTTGGCACTGGCATTTATGACCGACGTGGGGGGGTTTCAATGACTGCGTGAGTTACTTCCGCATGCATCGTGTTTTGGAGGGGTGGACACGTGAATGTGTTCGCCGCCCGGACACGTGTCACCCAGTTCGCCAGAGTTTCTGACCCACCTTGCACGAGGCTGGCATGACTTATGTTCGGATAGGTGTGAAGTGGCTCTGGGTCACGCAGCTACCACGGTAGCCTTTTTGGAGTGCTCCGCATCAGTGAGTGGATGCTAGAGTTGGTACCATTGTGTAAGGTAGATGTGTCTCGTAGGGGCACTGGAACTTGACGATGTCTATGTCACACATGAGTGGGCTCAATTGGGGATGCGGTCCTCAAAGGTTGTTCAGCATGGCATAGGCAGTGGAGTTAGACTGCTACGAAGTTTCATTGGAGACATCTGTCCGGTTGGTGCCCTACATGAATTTTCGGCAGTGCCTGCTGCGCGCCCCAGCCTGTTTTTCTGCCACCAGGATGGGTCTACCCTTACCAAAGTAAAGTTACTGAGGGTGACTGGTGCTGCGCTTCGCGGTGTGGGGCCCGTTTTGGCACCCATTTATTTAGGTTAGACGTCGCGTTGATCGCGGCTACGTTTGGAGTACTCGGAGGCAGATATGTGTGTACGCGTAATTTCTTATATGTACGTCCCCTCACTGTATGAGTACCTAGTTATGTCCTTCACCTCTTCTCCTCTTTTACAGATCCTGTGTGTATCTCCACACCGGTGGCAGTGGGGCTGGTGGGCCGCAGCTATGTACACTGGGCAGCAGTATATGCTGCGGCGACAGAGAGTGGACCCCGACTTGGGCTGTGTGCATCTGCACGTATGCGATGGTATGGTATATGCGGCACAAGGGGGCGGGAACTGTGGCCATTCCTGATGTCCATCAGGGATGCTGGATCGCCCGATGTTCTTATGGGACACCCCGGTGGCGATGATCTTATACTGATCACTGCTATTCCTAAACTGTCGAGGGGAAGTGACCTGGTGTTTTATATCATGTATGGCTTACACATGGTCGCTATGATCTAACATTGTGCCGAGACACCAATTTAGGGGAGACGTGGATCTCCGAGGTTCGGACTATTCCAGCAGTCAGTGGACAGGGCTCTTGCTCGGTCCCTTGCTGAGCATGGCTGGGAGACAGCCATTGGAAAACTGTGGATAGGCTTACAAAAATCTTGCCGGTAGGCAGGAGATGGGGTCCACCTGTCGGCTGGAGGTATGTACCTCTTTCTGGACGTGGTGCAAGCAGGCCTGGCGACCGAGCTGACGGTCTGGGGTGGGGGCGGTGAGTCATCATGGACGCCTCCCCGTGTGGCGGGTAGCACTGGTAAGGTAAAGATTTATGACCCAGAGGTATCCGGCAGGTTCGCAATTGACTGGCCAACACTTAGACAGGTATAGGGGTAATAGCTTTGGCCGGTCAATGACGAACCAGGCAAGGGGTAATGGCAGGAGCTTAACAGCCTGCATCACCTTGAGATTTAACGGATACACGTCATAGGGTGGGGTCAGTAGATAGTTTATTGACTCCGGTCAACAATTTGTTTGTGTCAACAAACAAATTGATACAAATAGTTACATGTAGCCAATTGCCGTTGGCATTTTGGGTGGAACCTTACCAGTGTTACTGCGGCCTGCTTGCCTTAAAGAATTACAATTGGATGATTACACCAATTGAAAGTTATAATTTGGACTAGGGCATTATTCAATAAAAGTGGCCCGATGCCTGAGTCTTTCTTTGGGGGGTGCGCCTGCAAAGTTGGATGGCCATCTTTTTGACATGCTTTAACTGTGGATGTTCGGTTTTGTAGGGGATTGGACTCCACAATTCTTGGGAAGCCTTCCAATTGGACAATTCTACGACTAAATCCCACTAGTCACACCCACCAGTATAAAGCAATTTGTGTGAATCTCATTGGTAAGTTGCTGCAAGTTAAGAAGTTAGTATGGGTACTTACTCTTATCAGCTGAGTTGCAGAGATTGGCAAATGCCAAAGACAACTTTATATTTGATGGTAATTTGTCAACAAGATTTTACCAATTTTGTCACATCAGTATAAAAACTCAGTAGTTTCTTTAGATGTTATAAAAATTTTAAAAACTTGTCAATTAAAAATAAATAACCGCATGCCAACAATACATTAAATGCCCTTTCTTCAAACTCAAAGCAGTTGCCAAATGCCTGCTAGATTTTTTTGAAAAAAGCCTTTGCATGCCAGCAGGATAACAGAGAGTGGGACAGTTTTGATGATTTTTATGTGAGACTTTGGGGATGGAAAGTTATAGTTTTTATGCAGTAGGGATAGACGGAATTGCCATGCAAGAGATAATGTCCATCTATTTATTAGCTGTTTAATCACAGGCAACTTTCCTATGATCTGTGTACGGCTCCAATTCCTTTCCTTCCCTCCACAGCTGCCACCACCCTTTCATCATTTTCTGTTCTTCTTTCTTTGCTCTACAGCATGTGGTAATGGTGCAACAATGAGTTCCTATCAACATGTTTCTGTCCTCTCCCCTGGAGGGACCATTGTTCTTTGCAGGCGCACCCCCCAATAAAGGACTCAGACACTGATAAAAGTGGATAACGGCATTGGGCCACATTTATTGATTCATGCCCTAGTCCGAATTATAAATTTCTATTGGTAATTGACCAATCATAATTCTTAAGGCAAGCAGGCCGAAGTAACACTGGTAAGGTACCACCCAAAATTGCCAACGGCAATTGCTACAATGTATCTATTTGTATCAATTTGTTTGTTGACAACAAACAAATTGTTGACCGTAGTCAATATCTAACTAATGACCCCACCCTCTGACGCGTATCCGTAAAATCACGGGGTGATGCATGCTGTCTAGCTATAGCCATCACCCCGTCGCCTAGTTCGTCGTTGACCAGACAACGTTTAACCAACTTATGCCTGTCTAGTGTTGTCCAGTCAATTGCGAACTTGCCGGATACCTGTGGGTCATAATGTTTACCTTACCAGTGCTACCCGCCCATGTGACCAAAGTCAACAGCAGCAACAGAAAAACCCCTATGTCAAACCATAGCAACAGTGTGGGATGGGCGAAAAAACCAGGACCCGGAAGCCAATATGGGTCCCAATTTGTTTGTTGACAACCCCTTTTATAAGGGAGTTGGCCACGCCCCTAACTACCCGGATGCCTTCGTCCGGTGGGGGGGGGGTCCGCAAAGAGCGCGGCGGCCATTTTGGCACCGCGCTTGCATTGCAGGCGCACCCCCCAATAAAGGACTCAGACACTGATAAAAGTGGATAACGGCATTGGGCCACATTTATTGATTCATGCCCTAGTCCAAATTATAAATTTCTATTGGTAATTGACCAATCATAATTCTTAAGGCAAGCAGGCCGAAGTAACACTGGTAAGGTACCACCCAAAATTGCCAACGGCAATTGCTACAATGTATCTATTTGTATCAATTTGTTTGTTGACAACAAACAAATTGTTGACCGTAGTCAATATCTAACTAATGACCCAACCCTCTGACGCGTATCCGTAAAATCACGGGGTGATGCATGCTGTCTAGCTATAGCCATCACCCCGTCGCCTAGTTCGTCGTTGACCGGACAACGTTTAATCAACTTATGCCTGTCTAGTGTTGTCCAGTCAATTGCGAACTTGCCGGATACCTGTGGGTCATAATGTTTACCTTACCAGTGATACCCGCCACACGGAAGGGCTTCAAAGAAGGCTCGACGCCCCCCCCAGACCGTCAGCTCGGTCAACAGGCCTGCTCGCCAATCACCCAACAGGAGGTCCATACCTCCTCGCGACAGATGGACCCCATCCCCTGCATAAAGGTCATAATTTCGCAGACTAATGGCAGGGTGAGGGCTGACCCTCCCCCAACCCCTGCTGACAATGAACCGGGCCACGGCCCTGTTCACCATGCGTCTAGCCCGGTCAAGGGCCGGGAGGTCGAACCCTCCCCTATACGTGTGCCGCGGCACCACATCCGACCAAACAATGGTGGTGGCGGGCCACACGTAATGCAAGTAGGCGAGGTCGCCGCAAATCGCATGCTTTAGCGATAAGCCGGTGACCTGGCCCAAATCATTGCCCCCAAGGTGTATGATGAGAATGTCAGGCGGGTCAGCATGCTGACCTGAAAAAAGGAATGGCAACAGCTCCCGCCATAACATCCCAGGCTTACCATACCATGTGAGACTTGTGTATGCACCCAGTCCCAGTCGGGGTCCCCACTCTGTCGCCGCAGCGTAACGCGCTGCCCTGTGCACGTAGCTATGGCCCACCAGCCATACTGTCACCGGTGTAATACGACACCCAGGGTCTGTCAAGGGAAAAAACGAGGGAGAGAAAAGATGTGGTGACCAGGCTGGTACTCACTGTGGGAGAGGGCGGACATAAAATTGAAAACACCGCGAACCCCACCTTCCCATGCTGCGTATTTCAGCCCCGGAGTACCCAAAAGCAGCAGCAGTGGAGGCCGCCCCTATTCTGAACCAATGGGTGCCGTAACGGGCCCCCGGGAGGCCTACACTGGCGAGCGCTTTGCCTGTCACCTTCCAAAACTGAAACTTAGTAAGGGGAGACCCATCTTGGTGACAGAAAAACGGGCCATGGTGCGTGCCACGCAGTGCAATAAACTCATGTAGGGCACCAACCGGACAGATGTCTGCCAAAGAACACCGTAGCAGTCTCACACCACTGCCTATGCCATGCTGATCTGTCTTAGAGGAGCGTATCCTCAACTGAGCCCAGTCTTTGGCAACATAGACATCCTCGAGTTCCAGTGCCCTACGACTTGCATCCGCCTTAGACAGCATCACAAGCTCGCTGATGCGGAGCGCTCCAAAAATGCCACCGTTGTGGCTGCGTGAAATAGGGCTGCCTCATATCTATCAAAACAGAGGCCAGGCCAGCCCCGGGCCAGTTGGGTAAGAACCCCTGGGGAAATTGGGTGGCGGTCGTCCGGGCAATGCCCACGCTCCCGCCCCCACCCCTCCAAAACATGTCTCACACGGAAGTCAGCGGTACTATCCCCATGACCTCCCACCTTGGCCATAAAAGCCAATGCTGACAGCCTAGATGCTATGGTGCAAGGTGCAAGGCCCTGGGCATGCAGGTAAACCATGAACTGAAGTACATGGGTCACTGGGATCGGCCAGGTTTCTGGCAGCCGGGATTGAATACAGAAGGCTCTAAAAGAATTGAATGCATGGTGATACGCCTTACGCGTGCGTGGCGCCAGTGACAAGCCAATCGCCCGGTTCACCTCTCCTTGCCAATGGTCCATATCTCTTCCGGGAGTGGTGAGGGAAATTCCTCCGCATCCGGGGCCAAGGCATGGAACCGGGAGATCTGCAGGCGGGACAAAGCGTCAGCAATATCATTATTGACCCCCGGGACATGCCTGGCCCTGAAGAGGACGTTGAGGCGCAGGCTGCGCAACACAAATTGGCACACTAGGTCCATGACCCTGGGCGATTTGGAAGTCTGTGAGTTGACAATGTGGACGACGGCCGCATTGTCGCACCAGAAATGGACAACCGAGTTGGCCCACTCCTCGCCCCATAGCATCAAAGCCCCCAGGATAGGGAAAAATTCCAGATACGTGAGATCATGCAGGCGACCCGTGCCTGCCCAGGCTGGTAGCCACCCACCATAGGCCCACTTCCCATTGAAGTACATCCCATAACCCAGGGACCCTGAAGCATCAGACTGTATCTGAAAGCGAGGGGAAGCCAGGAGGTCAGACCTCCAAAACGACACTCCATTGAACTCCCTCAGGAACTGGAGCCAGATAAACATATCTGCCCTGATACCCCGGGTGAGTCTAACCCTATGGTGGGGCCTAGATAAGCCTGCCATGGTGTCGCACAAGCGCCGAGCAAACGCCCTGCCCGGTGCGACCACCCTGCAAGCGAAATTGAGGTGACCGTGTAGCACCTGCAGTTCCCGCAGGGACGCCTTGCGTTTAGCAAGCAAGTCCGAGATAAGGGCCTCAATCCTTGACACCTTATCCCCCGGTAACCTAGAAGCCTGCGCTACCGTGTCAATCTCCACCCCCAGAAACACTAGCTGAGTAGATGGGCCCTCGGTCTTTTCGGGCGCTAAAGGGACACCGAGTTCCTCCATTAGCGTCTGAAATGTGTTGAGGAGACGTGTGCACGTGTCCCAGCCCCGTTCACCCCCGAATAAAAAATCATCCAGCTAATGGGCTACAGACCGGGACCCTGACCTGCGGACAAAAGCCCACTGTAGGAACGTGCTAAAACGCTCGAAAGCCGAGCATGATATAGAACAGCCAAAAGGCATGGCCTTATCAAAGTAATATTCACCCCGGAACTTGAAACCCAGCAACTTAAAATCGCCCGGGTGCACTGGCAAGAGGCGAAATGCCGACTTAATGTCGCACTTGGCCAACAGCGCACCCGGGCCACATGAGCGCACCATGCGCAGCGCGTGGTCAAAAGATGTATACCTGACTGAGCAAAGGTCATCAGGGATAGCATCATTGACCGATCGGCCGGCTGGATAAGACAAATGATGAATCAGGTGAAACTCGCCCGGTGATTTTTTGGGTACCAAGCCCAAAGGTGACACCTTAAGATTGGGGAACGGGGGTGTAGGGAACGGGCCGGCAACCCTGCCCATATCGACCTCCTTAGTAATGCTGGCAGCAGCTACCTCCTCCCGCCCCCTAAGGGACAAAAGGTTGGGGGCGTCCTGGGGGGACCTGTCGCCCACAAAAGGGATACGGAACCCCCGTCTAAAACCTTGAAGAAGGTAAACCGCATCCTCCTCCCTCGGGTACAATGCGAGCCAATGCTCCAACATGTCCACATTAATTGGGGAGGGGGCCTTTTGGTGAACTAGCTCCCTCCACGGCAGTTTTGCCAGCCCCCTGTCCGCCCCTTCCTCTGCCCCACATCTCCCCAGGCCTGGGACAGGCAGAGGCCGCATGGGGGCCAGCGCAGGAGGGACACTCATGTCTGTACTTGCAGTTCTTCCTGTTGCAGGAACCATTGGACGAGAAAGTCCAGCATAGCAGGCGGGCTGGAACCCCCTGCCCCGCCACCTGGCGGGGAGCCTGTGCTGGGGCCACTCGCTGGACCGCATGTCCACAATGGTATCTTTCCCCGGGCGCAGGGCACGTGGGAGTCATGTACAGCAGCCACAGCCGCTGGCAGGGCTCGTCCCACCTCATCTCCGGGTGCAGGGGAATCCGCATACGGAATTCCTCGTCGTAAGCCAACCACGACGGGCCCGGGAAGTCAACCATCGCCCGGTAAATGTTGTCCAAATACTGGACCATCGGAATCGCCAAATTTAATTTAATTTTAATTTAATTTAATTATCACATTTATATACCGCTCACTCGGCCAAAGCCAACTCAGGGCGGTTCACAATAAAAATTAAAAACACAAGTTAAAACAGTTAAAACAGTTAAAACTACCCACCCCCTAAAAACAAGGGCTGCAGGATCCAAAGGCACCATGGGGAAGAGTTCTTCTACACCAACCACCCAATGGCGGTTACCCTTCCACCTGCACCCCACACTTGACCCGCCAGCCAGGTTTTAAGATCTTTTCTGAAAGGCAGCAATTCCGTCCGGAGACGTAGCTCTGTTGGCAGGAGGTTCCAGAGGGCCGGTGCAGACACGGAGAAGGCTCTCCTCCTTGTGCCAGAGAGGCGAGCCCCTCTGGCTGATGGAACGATTAGAGAGCCCCTCCGGTCCGCTCTGGTTGGACGGACAGACGTCCTCAGGGCGATGCGGTCTCTTAGGTAACCCGGCCCACTACCATATAGGGCTTTAAAGGTCAAAACCAGCACCTTGAATTGCACCCGGAGACAAACTGGCAACCAGTGCAGCTCCCGGAGCAGTGGCAAAGCACGGGCATAACGCCCACACCCCATCACCACCCGGGCTGCCGCATTTTGGACCAGCTGTAGCCTCCGAATGGTCGTCAAGGGCAGCCCCATGTAGAGCGCATTGCAATAATCTAGTCTGGAGGTAACCAGAGCGTGAGTGACCATGAGCAAGGAGTCCCGGTCCAGGAGTGGGCGCAACTGGCGGATCACCCGCAGTTGGGCGAAAGCCCTCCTGGTCACAGCCGCCACCTGTTCCTCTAGCAGTAGCCGTGAATCCAGGAGGACCCCCAAGTTGCGCACTGGGTCTGTCTGGGGCAAAATAGCCCCATCCAGAACCAACGATGGTAGCTCCCGGGTTAATGCAGAACCCCCTATCCATAGCCACTCAGTCTTGCTGGGATTCAGTTGTAGCCCGTTAGCCCCCATCCAGACCCCCACAGCTTCCAGGCATCTGGAAAGGACTTTGACGGCATCACTGGGGTCCCCATGGGCCGAGATGTACAACTGAGTGTCATCCGCGTACTGATGGTACCGCACCCCATGGGAACGAATGATCTCACCCAGCGGCTTCATGTAGATGTTAAATAGGAGAGGAGAGAGCACCGAGCCCTGAGGCACCCCCCATTTGAGGGGCCTAGGACTGGACCTCTCACTCTCCAACCACACCGACTGGGTACGACCCCTCAGAAATGAGGAAAACCAGGACCACACATTACCCTGGATTCCCAATCCTCGGAGCCGTCCCAGAAGGATACCGTGGTCAACGGTATCGAAAGCCGCTGAGAGGTCAAGAAGAGCAAGGACGGATGGGTGACCACCGTCCCGCTCCCGCCAGAGATCATCCATCAGTGCGACCAATGCCGTCTCGGTACCATATCCCGGCCTGAATCCTGACTGAAAGGGGTCCAGATAATCCGCTTCATCCAGCACCCCCTGCAGCCGACACGCCACTGCCTTCTCCAACACCTTCCCTAAAAAGGGGAGGTTAGAGACAGGCCTATAGTTGGTTAGGACAGCTGGGTCGAGGGAAGGTTTCTTCAGGAGGGGGCGCACCAAAGCATGTTTTAAAGGTGCAGGAAACACCCCCTCCCGCAATGATGCATTGATCACAGCCCCAACCCAGTCACCTGTCACCGCCTTGGAGGCTTTCACCAACCAGGTGGGACAGGGGTCCAATGGGCAGGTAGTGGCGCGCACAGCTGCAAGGAGCCTGTCCACTTCATCAGGGGCAACTGGATCAAACCGGTCCCAGGTGGTATGGCAAGACTGTGCTCCAGCTCCCTCCGGACTCTCCCCATCCACGCCGGAATTAAACCCAGAGCGAATCCGATCGATTTTCTCCACTAGATGGTCAGCAAAGTCCTCAGCCGACCCCTGCCAACCAGGCACCGGGGTCCCCCTACCAAGGAGAGACCTGGTAACCCGGAACAGGGTGGCCGGGCGATTGTCAGCGGAGGCAATAAGGGTGGTGAAGTATTGCCGCCTCACCACCTCCATCGCCACTAGATAGGCCCTAATAGTGGCTCTAGCTAGTGTCCAATCGGAGTCTCTCTGGGTCTTCACCCAGCGGCGCTCTAGGCGTCTCTTTGCCCGTTTGAGCTCCCGCAGTTCATCTGTGAACCACGGAGATGACCTAGCTCCATGAGCTCTGAGAGGCCGTAGTGGTGCGATTTCATCCAAGGCCGCTGTTGTCATCCTGTTCCACAGGTCAACCAGCGCCTCGGGCGAATCGTGTTGCCGATCCAGAGGGAAATCCCCCAGTTCCCTCTGGAATCCATCAGGATCCATCAGTTGCCGGGGGCGGGCCATTCTAATAGGCCCTGCCTCCCTACGATGAAGCGTCGCACCCAGGAAGTCTAGAGCCACCAAATAGTGATCTGACCATGGCACAGGTGTTATGTCTAATTTCCGTAGTCTCAGATCACTCTGCCACCGCTCCGACAAAAAGATTAAATCTGGTGTGTGGCCACTGCCCCTGGTCGGGCCCTGAATTACCTGAATCAGGTCCATATCTGCCATGGAAGCCATGAACTCCTGAGCCACCCCGGAGCCAGTCCCCAGCGAGGGTAAATTGAAGTCCCCCAGAACCATCAATCTAGGGAACTCCAATGCCAACGCTGAGATGGCCTCGAGGAGCTCAGGCAGGGAGTCCCTTACCCTGCAAGGGGGCAGGTACAGGAGTAAGACTCCCAACTGACCCTTAAAGCCCAGACGCAGAAGCAGGGCCTCACAACCCAGAATTTGTGGAGCGGTGGCCCTGGTGACTCCCAGTGACTCCCTGGCTATGATGGCAACGCCACCGCCCTTACCCTCATCCCTAGGCTGGTGCCAAATACTGAACCCAGCTGGACACATTTCTGACAGAGGAACCCCATCCTCTGGTCTCAGCCAGGTCTCAGTGATACATGCCAGGTCGGCCCGCTCCCCCATAATGGAGTCTTGTATCAGGGGGGCCTTATTACATACCGACCTGGCATTCATCAGCAGCAGCCTAAGGGCAGGGTCACCCTGGGTCAGCTGCTCAGGACCTAGAGGTGTAACCGTGGGGCTGGAACGAGGGACAGCTACTAAGCATCTGCCCCGCGTTCCCCGGGTGCGGCCCGCCCCTCGGTACCCGCTATATCGCCCCATGCCCATCACAACCTCTATATTGGTCTCCGGAGCCTCCCTGCTTGCCCTGGACAGAATGCTGCCTCTCCTTCCTGGCTGGCCTGGCAATCTCTCCCTCCCTCCCTTCCACCCCAATATAAAACCGCCCCATTCACTCCCCCCACCACCCTCCGCACGGCTCCGGTGGTGATGGAAGTGGTGGGGCATTCTTCCACAACTGTGTTGAACCCTCAACTGCCGGGCAGGGCCCGAAACGCCGGCCGATGGCGAGGCCAGCGAGCCTCTTCGCCCCCGCCGGGGCCGAACACAGCGGCGGTGATGTTTCGTCCGGCAGGCCCCCTCGCCTTTTGAGTCCTGGCGAGGGGCGGGGGGCGGGGCCCAAAACGCCGGCCAATGGTGAGGCCAGCGAGCCTCTTCGCCCCCGACGGGGCCGAACACAGCGGCGGTCCTTGGCGTTGGCCCCGCATTTGAGGCTGCCTGCCGAAACTCCCTCCAGCTGTACCTGTTCATCTCCCGCCGGTCTGGCCGGGAGGGAAAGAGAGCGCCCGGTGTCCTTGGCGTTGGCAGCGTCGGCCCCACTTTTGAGGCTGCCTGCCGAAACTCCCTCCAGCTGTGCCTGTTCATCTCCCGCCGGTCTGGCCGGGAGGGAAAGGGAGCGCCCGGTGTCCTTGGCGTTGGCAGCGTCGGCCCCACTTTTGAGGCTGCCTGCCGAAACTCCCTCCAGCTGTGCCTGTTCATCTCCCGCCGGTCTGGCCGGGAGGGAAAGGGAGCGCCCGGTGTCCTTGGCGTTGGCAGCGTCGGCCCCACTTTTGAGGCTGCCTGCCGAAACTCCCTCCAGCTGTGCCTGTTCATTTCCCGCCGGTCTGGCCGGGAGGGAAAGGGAGCGCCCGGTGTCCTTGGCGTTGGCAGCGTCGGCCCCACTTTTGAGGCTGCCTGCCGAAACTCCCTCCAGCTGTGCCTGTTCATCTCCCGCCGGTCTGGCCGGGAGGGAAAGGGAGCGCCCGGTGTCCTTGGCGTTGGCAGCGTCGGCCCCACTTTTGAGGCTGCCTGCCGAAACTCCCTCCAGCTGTGCCTGTTCATCTCCCGCCGGTCTGGCCGGGAGGGAAAGGGAGCGCCCGGTGTCCTTGGCGTTGGCAGCGTCGGCCCCACTTTTGAGGCTGCCTGCCGAAACTCCCTCCAGCTGTGCCTGTTCATCTCCCGCCGGTCTGGCCGGGAGGGAAAGGGAGCGCCCGGTGTCCTCAGGCCGGGCCCTGAGGTATACCGCCATGTAGATGAGGTAGGCCGGCAACCAATTGGCCCACGTACGTGGTGGCTTGCGACGACGTGCTTGCTCCTTATCCTTCTCATCTTGGCCCTCCCTCTCCTCCTTGGTGGGCTCTCTGTTAAGGAGGGAGAAGATGTCCACATACTCCCCCCGCCAGATCTTCTCTCTGGTGGCCTGTGCCAAATGGTCCCCCAGTGGCAAAGTATACCCTGCCATCGGCAAAGCCGACACAGGCACGGTGGAAACTGCGGGCATCTGCGGAGGAGCCTGGACTAACCCGGTCACCCCTAGAAAATTCCCGACCGGGTAAGAAGGACCCCCTAGCCCGGGGCCCAGGGTGATAGTTGAAGTCCCCGGGTGGGGCGTCGGTGACTGGACCACCGCCCCGCCCGTGTGAGGCCAAGGCCATTGAAAAGCCCCCCCAACGTGGCCGTGTGTGTTTGTGCACTATTTTGGACCGCATACTCACACGCTGCGCCCCCATGGGCCACCCCCACCGGGGGTTCCGACCCACTGGGAGCGTCGGAGCTCCCGACCGCCCTAGAGCTCGTCGACGGGGCTTGATCAGCACCGGCCTGTTGATTGGGGAGCTGCGGGGCAGTGGGTTCGGGCAGAGGAGGCTGCTGGGGAGGCGCAGCTGCGGTCCTCCGCGCCTCAGGCAGCTCAACCCGTCCCACCGCCTGCCGCTGCCCAGCAGACGATGGACCGACCGGCCCCACAAAAGGGGCCCCAGGGTGACTAACCCGGGCCAGGGATGCCTCAAGGGCCGCAACGCGGGCCAGGAGGGCCTCCACGCTGACATAGCCACCTAAACCAAGGGGGGGGGGGGTAAAGGGCCAGCCGGCCCACTAACTACAGGCATCGGCACAGGTCCCTGTACCCCGGGGCCAGAATAGGGCCATGATCCAAAGCCCGGGCCCGGTAGGGCCGGGGAAGAACCCTGCCATGGAAAGGGGCCACCCCACCCCCCAAGGCTGGAAGCCCCCGCATTAAGCTGCGCCCCAACGGAGGAAGGCCCAGCAGAATGGGTGACGCCAGCAGCGGCGGCCGCTGCTTGCGGGCCGGGAGCCGCGGCCCCTACTGTGCCCGCACGTGGACCCCCAGCCTCCGGCCAAGGGGGAATTAACCCCATCCCACCGGTCCCGGTGGGTTCGGGCAGAGGAGGCTGCTGGGGAGGCGCAGCCGCGGTCCTCCGACCCGGAGTGCGCCTCCGCGCGGAACGAGCCGCGTTCGCAGTTGCCTTCTTCTTCGAGGGCATTGCAGCTGGTCAATGGGAAGCCTAAAAGGAGAGAATCAGCAGCCAAGAGGCTCAGGTGGACAAGCGACGGAGGTAGGAGGGAAAAACTTCTCCGCTCCGTCGCTTCGCAAAATGGCAGCTCGGCTGCCTCGTGGCCACCCCTTTTATAAGGGAGCTGGCCACGCCCCTAACTACCCAGATGCCTTCGTCCGGTGGGGGGGGGGGGCCGCAAAGAGCACGGCGGCCATTTTGGCGCCGCGCTTGCATTCTGAGCAAGCTAGGTTGTGAAACCCAGTTCCTTACTGAGTGACTGAATTTTCATCATCTCCAAGGGAAAAGAAATGTGTTGCAAATAATTGTGTGGCTTGCTGAAATCTGCTAAGCATATTTGAGCACATGTGTTAGAATAACAGTCTTTGAGCTGATAGGTAATTTTCACTTGGAGAACGTACCATGAAAATAGCACCTGTTGTATTTGAGAGTTTTGGGATCTCCTGAAAAGCTTGTTAATAATAATAATTTCATGTCAGAAAATATTCTGAATTGAAAGAATTTTTTTGCTGGAGAAATTGCACTCAGGGGACACCCAAAAGAGGCTCCTTTCATGTCTCCAAGATCTTTTCCCCACCAAAGTGGTCCCTACTGATCTACTTGCAATTTCTTGCTTTTGAACAGCTAGGTGGGCAGGAGCTGGGACAGAGACAGATGCTCAAACCATCATGAAAGTTTTAAAAAAACCAGCTTCACTAAAACACAGACGTTATGAATAATAACAAGTAATGAAATTTATTATATTAATAAAATAGAATTAAAATTAAAGCCACTTTGAAGCATCACAATTAAAATAATAATACTGTACTTAGAAGGAAAAGAAAACCAAGACAACCCAATCCTCAGTAAACAATTTAAAAACAGAATCCAGCTTTTGTTTTAGTGAAACTTCACTAAAAAAAATCTTTACTCTGTCTTCATAGCTGTTTCCTGGTGACCATTGTTATACTCTCAGCTAATTATCTGGTTGGAATCGACTGTGTGACTGAACAACAACAACAACAACAACAAATTATCTGGATATTTTATACATATTCCTAGCTGTTAAACCATAATCTGTGCAGATTGCCATATACATGTGTTTATATGGAAACATAGAAGAATGGAGTTGCAAGTCCAACCAGCTGCTCAAGGCAGTAATCCAGATCAAAGCAGATCTGACATATGCTTGGCCAGTTTTCTCTTGAATACCTCCAGCATTGATGTACTCCCCATCTCCTGAGGTATCTAGCAACTGGTGACACATGGTTTTCATCAAACTCTGTCCATGAATTACGATCACTTGCTGTATATGTTTTACTGTTCTTTGTTTTTAAAAGGCTACATGTTTTGTCTCTTTTTTTTAGATTTTGCAAATAGCATTAACTTAGTCATGGTTGCACATTCCCACTTGCTTGTTTTAAGTCTTCTCCACATATACTCAGTGAGGTTTAATTCCGATTAATAAAGGATTGGGGTGATACACTCCAATTTTATATTTGTGTGGCTTTCTTCAAAATAGAGGAGGAGATTCCTCACAATAAGATGCAGTCTGCAGATGGCAAAACAATCCAGATAGCTCTACAAGACCAAGTCTCTAGCAACCTGGAAGCAGAGCCACTCAGACTGAAGAACAGCAACTTCCTGTTTAATGCTCTGTCTGCATCAGACTTTATTAGATCAGTGTACAGGTATCATTACCTCCTGCAAACAGAGTTACGTCTCCAGATGGAATTGCTGCCCTTCAGAAAAGAACTTAAAACCTGACTGGCAGGCCAAGTATGGGGTGTGGGTGGAAGGGTGACCTCCATTGGGTGGCTGGCGTAGTGAAAACTCTGTTCCCCTCAGTCCCTGCACCCTTTTTTTAGGGGGTGGGTAGTTTAAATCAGTTTTTAACTATGTTTTTATTTATGATTGTGAACCGCCCTGAATCGGCTTAGGCCGAGTGGGCGTTGTAGAAATTGAACTAATAAATAAATAACCAGGCTTCCAGTATCAGCCGCTATTAGAGCGATCCATGGTGCTGAGACCTCTGTGGTGTTTTCCTGCAAAAAAAGAAGAAAGGTACGCTAAACCACCTATGCATAGTGTCTACTTAGAAAACCCTGAAAAGGGTCTCCATAACACAAAATTGACTTGACAGCATACTCTTCTTCTTCTTTAGTTTTAGAATTTTGGAAATATGCAATTTGTTCTTTAGGTGTTCCTTTGATTACAGCTTTTGAGACTATATCTCTTGCTCCTTAATTAAAAACCAAGGGAAAGCAGTGAATGTGCTCCGTTACAGATTGAAACAATTAGCCTGACAGCAACTGAGAAACTAAATTACAGCATAGGCATTGCACACACAGCACTAACTGAACAGATATTAAAAAGAAGGGAAAAGAGATGCACAATTTTTTCTTTGTGCAGCTGTAAACACGGGTGAAACAATTCCATTTATTTGTTTATCTTTTTTTTGATAGGGGAGAGGAGTTTTTCAATTGTCTTCCTTCCAAATATCATTTTTTCCCCAGCCATAAAAGTGTGGCATTAGAATTGTCAACATACTTTTCAATTCTTCTGCATAGCTGGAAATAAATCGTTGGATGAATTATGATATATATGGATACAGCAGGAAAGACAGTCTTTGACTGGGAGGAGGGAAAGCCCACTTGATTGACAATCATGAAGGCACCACTTCCCAATTTAGTTAATCAGTTATTTAAGGCACTGAGACAGAAAGAACAGAAGAAACATTTGCCGAGTCCCCTCTTCTTACACAGCTGGGAAGAATGGATAATAGATTTTTGGAAGGGAAATGGATAGTGCAGGCAGGGCTTCACAAATTGGGATTAAGTAGATTGTAAATGATGCAAAAGAAGAAAATGTTAGGGCCTTGGTGGCTAATTCTATGCAAAAAAAAACCTCACACCTATGGTGTTCAGCTTCATTTGGTACCTACCCTACCACAAGACACATGTAATGTGATTCAGGTTACACTAAAGTATATACTCAATACATAGATTCTCTATTTAGGGTAGCCTGTAGAAACAAACGAACAAATAAGAAAACATCAAGACTCCTATTCTATTACTCCCCTGTAAGTCCACATTGGACTCAGTATAATTTTTAAGTGCACATTTGAAGTGCATAATTTTTTTTTGGCATAATCCAAATAGATGTATCTTCTGTTGAGTGAGAGCGATGATAATCTAGTTCTAGCAATTTCCTGTTTTTACTGTGTTTATTTTATGATCTGAACAACCCTGAAATATGATATGATCATAGGTGGTATACAGTTTATGCACATATATGCTTAAGTTTTCTGTCAAATGGCATTGTTTTATGAGGGGGCTTTTTGGAGGAGAAAGCATAAAAACAAGCATGGCATTTCTAGAACTGGGAAGTTCACAGATATTTGTGTGTTTAACAGGGCTGTGCAAGTGGTACCAGAGAAATCTTAAATTCTGGATTCAATCAACCAGACCAATTTGTATAACATTTGGCTCATTGTTGCTGTCATGTGTTGTTATTATATCCTGTCAAGACTTATTCAGATTTGAAGCACAAAGCTTTCTTTATTGAGTCAATCCATTTTTTGGTTAGGTCTTCCTCTTTTCCTACTTCTTTCCATTCTAGTAAAAACATTATTGCTTTTTTTTCAGTGAGCAGTCAGATTGCAAAAGCAAAAAACTTGTAGCTATTTTGATTTTCCAGTAAACAGTCTTTACAAATTTATAAACTGATATGAATATGGGGGACAAAACTAATTAAATGGGAGCTGCAACAGGCTTAAGTAGAAACAGGCTTAAGTAGAAATTGTTTGAGCTATTAGGTGGGATTTATTTATTATGTTATTTATTTCTCATACTTCTATGGCTGCCCAACTCGACAATGACTCTGGACAGTCTAAGTGAATGTTTCCATAAAGCCATAACATATCTTATGATCTTCTAGAATGCTTTTATTATATATGCTGCATCTAATGAATGTTACACAGTTTACTAGCCAGTGGTATTTTTTACTTTCTGAATAGCTCAATTGGTTGGAGTGCCTAGCTGTGGAGACAAGGGTTGTTGGAATCCTCATTGTGCCTCCTAGGAAAGAAGCCAGATAAGATCACCTGGACTGTGTGTGGCCGATAAGATTACACACTGTGCCCCATGTATCCATTGACAAGCTGTATGTTCACAGAACACCACCTAAATTCTGATATAACCACTTGAAATCTGCTTAATGGCACATCATGGCTAAAATGTTATTCCATGAATTACATTGCGTAAAGCTGATGGCATCATCAATCACAGTGATTTTTCAGAACCAAGCCATTTTAAATCTCCTCTCATAGTTCTGAAGCTACGTGGAACATCTTTTGTTGTGGCTACAGAAGAAGGAGGGGGTGTCCAAAGATTGAAAACTACAGCCATGAGGATGATGTCATCCTGATGGTGGCTATTTCCAGTAATTAGTTTCTCTCATCTTACAGCCCCAGGTGGATTCTTAATGATGAAAGGCATTCTGGAAATATTTATTTTCAAAAAAAATTGCTATCGATGATGACATTATCAGCCTTACATAACATAATTTATGGAACAGGATTTCAGCCAATACTGTTTAGAGCAGTGGTTCCCAACATGGGGGTCCTCACACCACAATTCCCAGAAGTCCAAATCAGTACTACCAGGCAGAGGGGCAGGGTGAACTCTGTGCTGGGTTGATGGCTTGCATGCCCACAGAGAAGGCTGTGAGTGCCACCTCTGCCATGTGTGCCATAGGTTTGCCACCACTGTCCTACATGAAACACAAAAGTTGACGCAATTTATGTTTGAAGGAGCATACATTTCTGGGTTAGCCCAGAGTCTTTGGGGGGGGGGGATTCAGCACCAATAACAAAATGCATCTGAGATTATGTGCAAATCTGTAAAATCTGTAGACTGTATACACTTCCAAAATTCTAATATACAGTTGATGGAGATGTGTCAGTTTATCCATCCATATAAATTCCATGCCAATAGGAAACCCCATGGGTTCAGCATAATCTTTTGCCTCATCTCTCTGCAATTAAAGAATCACGACTAACCATGAAGCGTGTGGACTTCTCTACATGCATTAAGCAAAGATTGTAGAAAACATAGCAAGCTTAACAGAGTTACTCCCCAGTACTCAGAGGACTTCTTCAGTGATGCCATGAGAACATAGGGATTATTTCTAGATGCAAATCATTTAAAGTAGAAATCTGCACAAATGGGATCAGGGTCTAGTGATCTCTTAAAATAATTAAAAAGAGCAAAACATCCTTAATACCTCAGAGAGCACCAAGGCTTTTGGTTATTTTGCTTTTAAATGTTAAAGTCTTAGTGAATCTCCTTTAAGCTTCTGCTCTAATGCTGCCATAATTCCAATTAATTTCCTCTTGTGTTTATCACTGTTCCAGTTCACTATGATCACTGATATAATTTTAAAGTATCAGGAAAAAACCTCTTCCTTTATCTTATCTGTATGCCCTTCCTTATCTAATGTGGGGTTATCAGGATTAGGGATGGGAAATAGTTCCATGCCTCATTAACCATTTTGCATCTACTGAGATCATAATGAGAAAAAAACATACCTTGTCTCAGAAACATGGATATACTGTATGTGAAGATTGTGATATGTTTCAAATATCCTTGGTTTTTTTTAAAGCCCACAAACAGTTAAACTATGTAAAGTTGAAAAATGAGCACAAGCATAATTTATTTGGCAGATATCTATCTATCTATCTATCTATCTATCTATCTATCTATCTATCTATCTATCTATCTATCTATCTATCTATCTATCTATCTATCTATCTATCTACACAGTGGAACTTCATACAACAATCGCCCTGTATAGCAATGAAATTGCATAACAATTAGGTTTTGGGGGGGGGGGAATGGCATCCCACATAACAATTTTCCCTATGGAAAAAATCATACAACAATTTTTCAATGGGGAAAACCACTTAGCAAAAAAAATTGTTGTACAATGCATCCCATAGAGAAAATATATACTGTATACACACACACACACACACACACACACACACACACACACACACACACACACACACATACACACACAAGAATATGCACATTAGGAAAAACATGTGAATGAATGAGTATATTACAGAAAACAATACAGTCAAACCTCTACACACAAAATTAATTTGTTCCTCGAGGTTGGTTGTATCTCGAAAAATTCTTATCTTGAATTTCCCATAGGAATGCATTGAATGTAGGAGGTATGGAAGAAAATGAAGGAGAAATTAGTTCCTGGAATAGCTCCACTAACAGAAATTGAAGACATAAAAAGTTTTTCGATAAAAATAAACAGAGAGTTGAGATCAGTGTTGGTAGAAAATGATGTGTGCCTGTTAAGTAATTGGATCAAAATTTGTAATGATGAGGAGAAAAAAATTGTATTATACGAACAAATGAAATTATATTGGTTACAAGTTGTAAGGGTAAATAATTGGAATAAAAAATATTTAAAGGGATTAAGTTTAAATATTTAAAAATATTTAAAAATTAAATATCGTGCAAATGTTCATTCAGTCCAACCTAGCAGTTCAAAAGCAAGAAATTGCAAGTCGATAAATAGGGACCACCTCGGTGGGAAAGGTAACAGTGTTCCGTGCACTCCGGTGTCTAATCATGCCTGCCACATGACCACGGGAAACATCTGCAGAAGCAGACAGTGCTGGCTCTTCGGCTTAGAAACAGAGATGAGCACTGCACCCTAGAGTCGGATATGACTGGCTTTCGAGCAAGGGAAACCTAAGTTTAGAAAGGGTTAGGACAGATTTTGAAGAATTATTATTTAAAATAAGACAAGGAGATATAGGATTAAACGGGTTAGTGGCAAAAATTTATAAGATTTTAAATAAAGATTGCAATCAACAAGAGATATTGAGAAAAATTTGGGAAACAGATTTAAATATAAAAATATCAGAATTAAAATGGCGATCTCTTTGGAAACGAAGGATAATGAGAACATTGTCGACTAGAGTTAAGGAACATAACTACAAAATGTTATGGAGATGGTATTTGACCCTGGTGAGATTGAACCAGATTGATAGGACAAATAATAATATGTGTTGGAGATGTAATAAAAGTGTTGGAACTTATAATCATATGTGGTGGAACTGGAAAGAGATTAGAGACTTCTGGAAAGAGATTGAGAAAGAAACAGTTGGTATGTTGGGAAATAGGATTAGGGTTGAAATAGGTGCTGCCATGCTTACAGACTTAGAAGGTTTAGAGTTAGGTAAGGAGGAACAAGAATTGTTTGCGATTTTTATGTCCACAGGAAGACAGTGTATAGCAAGAAAATGGAAGGATCCGATGAAATTGAATTTGGAAGAATGGTTTAAGGAAAATTGGCAGCTAGCCCTGAATGATAAATTAATGTGGGAATTAAATGAAAAGAAAGGAATAATTAAATAAAATAAATTCTGGAAAATTTGGAAACCATATGTGGAATACTCATTAAAAACAATGGAGGCCATATGCCAGTACCGGTACAAATGAATTTTTGGAAATACTGATTTGTGATGAGACAGGCTGCATCCCTTTTTGGCAAAGTATTATAACACTGGGTGATTATTACTGTGTTTTTTTATGTTTTAAGTTGAGAAAGAGATTTTAGGTAGGGTGAGTTGGAATTAATTTAAATGTGATATTTGTTTAAGATCTTAATATAAGTGGATTTATAGTTTGAAGCTACTTTTCTACCTTGATTTAATTTAGATATATTAATGTTACAAGTAATTTGTCTCTTTTTCTTCTAATTTTCATGTTTTTTTGTATATCAATCATTTATATGAGTTATGTTATGTTGTTTTCTTTTTTGATGTATTTTTTCCTTATGTATATTTGAAAAATCTTATTAATTTTTTAAAAAAGGAATGCATTGAATGCAATTTCCCATAGGAATGCATTGAATTTCATATCTCAAAAAAATCCTATTGAAAATTTGTATCTCGAACCTGATTTTTCCTGAGATTTGTGGATGTATCTTGAGTTTTTCTTAAGTCAAACCATTCTTATCTTGAGGTTTGACTGTATAGACAATAGGCAAAGCATTTCAATGATAGAAAGAGGAAAAGATCAACATGAAATATAGCTTTGCATCTTCATAAAACCAAAGATTGGCAACCGAATGCAAGTGGGTTTTCAAGACATTACAGAATTGGGAAAGAGATTTTTTGCACATTTTAAATCAGGAATTGTTCTGTGTGACACCAAAAGCAAGCTGTAGAGGCTTGTATGAACCCTTCTTTCTCTGACAAAAATATGCCATATTAAAAAAAGATGGATCTAAATCAGGGATTCTCAATCTGTGACCCGTGGACTGGATACGACCCATGGCACCATTTCATTTGTTCCTCCACTGCCTCCACCACACCAGGAAGCACCATGTGGTGGAGGAAGGAAAAAATGGCCATCCGGCCCCTAAAGGTGTCTGAGCTTCATCAATACTAGCCTGGAGCTGAAGGAGTACTTTGCATGTCAAAAGGGCTCAGGACCAGAAAGTGACTCAAGGAACTGGATCAGTAGTACAGGTGTCATGTGGTGATGCAGAAGGCAGATGAACGGTCACTGCATTATATACTCAGGACTGTCTTCATGGTTGATTGCCCTGAGGATTGCCAATATTCGGACTCAGATATGGCAGAAGAAGAAGAAGAAGAAATGAAAATGCAAGTTTTCACACAAAACCATCTCTCTTCACACAAAACCATCTCTCCTTCTTTGGGTGGGGTGGGGGTGGGAATGTGCTGCTGAAACCTGCTAGGCTTTTAACTGTAGGTAAGGACAGTATACATATATCATACTGGTTCCTCAATTTTTTTTAAAAAATAGATCATCTTCATGTACTAAGATATCCTTTTTTGTTGAGGATGAGAACATCTATCAGTATTTGTTACATACTTACATCTTCCTCCATGAACACATATAATATTTTGCAGGATAGCCCACTCTATCTGTGTGTGAAAGAAAGAGCTGAGGATGATATAAATATATTGGACTACAACTCACTGAAATCTCTGCTACCATAGCCACGTGGGCATCCCAGTCAAAAAAGTTGTGTTATGGGCTCCATACACAACACATCTTTTTTTGGAAGCAGTTCATGTTGTTGCAATTCCCTGCATTCATCACACTCTTTGATAAATGTCTAAAAACAGCTTATATGTCTTTGGATATCTGGTACAGAGTACAAAGAGCAGGATAAGACCATATTTGGCTATATTTGTTGGTTTTCCAGGAGAATCTAGAAGAATCCTGTGGTAGATGACTTTAATTCACAAACTTTGTCTTCTGTTTGTTTCTGACTAAATCAGGGGTTCCCAACCTCTTTATGCCATGGGCCTGACCATGCCCCCCAGACAGCTGAGTGGGCCGGACCATACTCCTGGAAGGGGGTGCATTTATGGCTGTTGTAAATGCGCCCACTTCTGCATTTACGACAACCATGGGCGCATTTATGGCTGACGTAAATCTGTCTACTTTCACTTCCGGGTGTGGCGGTGGTGGACCACATTAAATGGTGCTGCAGGCTGGACCCAGCCCATGGGCCATAGGTTGGGAACCCCTGGCCTAAATGCTCCCAAACAAAACCTACTGCACCTCCTTGTACAAGCTGGTGGAAAAGTGGAGTGGAAGAGATGCTGAATTGAAAATGAAGGCCCGCCCTTTAAATGTAATAGCGTGGCATCAAAAGATTTCTACCGGAGAATACAAATTTCCTGTGAAGAGCTACTTATTTCTACCGACTCTCCCTCTCCCCCCTCATCATGTCAAGTGTCCCTTTCATAGTGGCATTAATTTGGTATTCAGCTGCGTTCGTCATGAATTCACTTGGCATTCATGGGAATGACACATACGCTTCCTCTGGTTCCAACACCCCCCCCCCCGCTGCTGTTTAGGATTAGTTAATGGGCACTTAAAATAGATTGTTGCCTCTGTGGGAGTAAAATAACTTCAGTCCCAGTGAAGTAGTTGAAAGTATAAATGATCACATTATACTGAATTTGGTTCAGTCAGTTATTGGCTTCTCAAATCATATGCTAACAGTCTTCTTTAGGAAAATGAAGCTTTTATGATGCCTGTCGAGTGGGGGAGAAGAGTTGTCTACCTCAGGTTCTTGAAATCCAGGAACCCAATTTGAGGGCTACGGAGAGGCTTCCTGGTATCAGGTGAAGAGAGACATCCATTTAGCAGCTGGGGAAAAAAGTAATAAAATAGAAACTAGAATTTAGTTTGAATTTACTAGACATGGAGCCATTGAATTTCTTTCCATAGTTTGATGAACTATAATTAAGTGTTCCTTTTAACATGCAGCATTGTCAAGTCCCAGGATGCTAGCTGATTTGTCGGAGAATTTTTATGCTCCTCTAAGCTTCCAAAAAGAGAAACCTGAGAGCAAGTACTACTAGAGGGGAAGGAAGTGTGATTTTTGGCTGGGCATCTGCTTCTAAACAGGCTCAGATTGTACAAGGGCTCACAGGCAGAGCAAAAGGCTGTACACAATATGTTTTCCCTTTCTCCCCTTACTTGTCTTTCTGGCATATGAAGAATCATCCATGTGATGTCACAAGGGCATTACTCTCTGATACAACACAGATTCACCTCTAATCACAGGTATTGAGCGAAAAATGTCAGGGAATGGGATGATAATGATCTGGAAACTCTTCTGCTATCCAGAAGCAGTCTTCTGCCATAAAAAGCCATGGCTGCCTGGCTTAAATATACAGAGGGATGTGAATCTTACAGCCTTTCAAGGGGAGGGGGCGGGGGAAGGAATCTTTCAGTCCTCATTATGGTGAGATTTCCATCTGCAAGATATTTTTTCAAACCACACAGGGATTTTTAGATGCTGTGTGGTTTACTCCTTCCAATACCAATCTGTGCAGAATTATTATAAATCTTGTATGGAAAAGGGCACTGAACGTCATAGAATATGGAAGCCTTTTGCAAGAACCGGTGAAATTTCATTTCCACTGGAAGTTGAGAAATTTCACTGGTATAGTGGAAAATCTCAGCAAGCAATCTTGCTGTGATGAGACTTGAAAAATGCTTGAAAATAAGTAATTTTCTGAATAGGCTTCCTAGACTGTTGGTCACAGTATCCTTTTAGAGTGTTAATTGGAGGCACCATTTTATTGTGGCTCTGTTCTTTCTTCAACAGACACTCTCTAATGCAGGGGTTCGCAACGTTTTCCCAACACGGGCCAGACATGCCCCAGGACATACAGCTGTAGGGGCTGGAGACAGGTTGCTCCCAGTGCTTATATTTTTGTCATCAGCGGTGGCAGTGTGGCGATGATCGCAGCATTTTTGCAGCTTTTTGTACAGTCTCCATGGGACTGCCACCCACCCACACCCACCTGTCCCACACCGCCAGAAGTTGTGATATATCGTGTTGTGTCCTAATAGTGTATCCTTCTACATGTGATATCAATGTATCTGAACCAATGTAACCTTGCCAATGAGTAACAATGTAACCTTCAGCTGTATCACATAAACCCTGTAATAGGACGCGAGCTGATGACCACCAGCTGGCAGCAGCGAGCGTCCAAGCTCTCTTGGTTCAAACCCATCAAAGACCGCAGCGCGGGAAGTTTCCCGCCGCTACCTACACCTGGACAAGAAGGGCGTGACCAGCCATGACGTCACGCGGACCAGTAGCCAACGGGCTACCGTGGAGCCACATTCAAATACGTTACTGCCTTATATATAGAGCTGTTCGTCCGCCATTACCTCATGTTCCCTCTGTCCACCATGCAATAAACCTGAGTTAACCCAGCCTTTGGCTGTGCCTTGTGTCTTGACTCTCATACACTAAATTGGCGACGAAGGTGGGATAATGGATCCCCACGGAGCCAGGACACAGAGCGGGTTCAACATCACCAAACCGCAAGACTGGGAGCTTTTTGAGATGGACTTCCAGGCGGCACTGGTGGAGCTCAAAGTCAAAGAAGACGACGAGGAAAGGAAGAGGGCCATCCTCACCCGCATGCTTGGGATGGAAACCAAGCGGACGCTGGTGGGCATCCTTGCACCGAAGAAGATGAGCGATTTCAAAGCCGGTGACATCATGAAAATGCTGCGTGAGCGTTTCCGACCCTCGAGGGCAATGTTTCCTGCTCGGAGTGCGTTTTGGAGGCGAGTTCAAGCGCCGGACGAGTCGGTAGAAGCCTTCGTAACGGCTATGAGGGTAGCCGCCGCCCCCTGCAAATGGGACCACATCCTAGAGATGGCCCTCAGGGACGGAGTGCTGTGTGGCCTGAAGGACAAGGAAGTACAGCGCAGCTTGATGAACAGGGAGCCACCACCCACACTGGAAGAGGTTGTAGAGGCCGCGGAAGCCGCGGAGTCCACGAATGCTGGAGTAGACGAGATGCACAAGTGGCGTGAGTGGCGTCCGAGGGCCGGCAAGGCGGAAAACTCATCGCACGGGAAGTCCGGTCAGTCGGTGCATGCAACCCGACCGACCTCGAAATCGTCGTCAGAGAGTAGCGATGGCGAGGAGGTCCAGAAGGTCCGGAGAGGCGGGCGCCGCTGCGATGGTTGCGGAGCGACCCATGAGCGCGTGAAGTGCCCATTCAGGAAAGCCGAGTGCTTCAACTGCGGACGTCGGGGGCACATCGCCAAGGCGTGCAGGAAATGGAAAGAGGGCCGGAGACATTCGCAAGACCGTTCAGCCAGACCGGACCGTCCAGCGAGGCCCAAAGATGGCGCCCGGGCCACGAGGAAGCAGGACGGCGTGGGCCGCATCTCGGACGACAGCGAGGGCGACGCTCCTGTGTTCAACGTGTCTGCGGGACAGCCCCATTACTTTGTTGAGGTACTAGTACAAGGGACCCCTATTAGGATGGAAGTTGACTCGGGGTCCTCCTATTCTATAATTCCCCAGAGAGAGTTCTTGAAAATCGACCCCCACGTGCGGCCCAAACTTAAAGCGTTGAGGGCCACACTACGGGACGTTCAGGGGAACAGCATTCCAGTGTTGGGGGTCGGAACGTTCCGGGTTCGCTTTAAGAGACATTCTGCGGAACTTCCCCTAGTGGTGCTAAAAGGGGGGAGTTGTAGCCTCCTCGGAACACAGTGGTTTCAGCCCTTAGGCCTGTTCATAGGGGGGGGGTGCATGCCGTAGGCGAGGACCCAATACAAGCAGTATGTGACACACACCCCGCCGTTTTTAAAAGTGGACTGGGAAAGTTCAGGGGACCCCCGGTAGCCTTCGACTTAGACCCGGAGGTCCGCCCGATAAGACTTAAACCGCGCAGGGTACCGTTCGCGCTAAAGGACAAAATAGAGGCGGAACTGGACAAACTGGTGGGTCAAGGAATTCTCGTTCCTGTGGATTCCGCGGAGTGGGAGACTCCAATTGTAACAGCACTGAAGGCTAACGGGGAGGTGCGCATTTGCGCTGATTATAAGTGTACCATTAATAAGGCAATCCGCCCTAATGCATACCCGGTGCCAGTGGTCAGCCACCTTCTGGCCAGGCTGAATGGGGGAAAGTGTTTCGCTAAACTCGATTTAGCACAGGCCTACCAGCAACTCCCAGTAACCCCCGCCACAGCGGCGGCACAAACAATAGTCACACATAAGGGGGCGTTCCAGGTGTCGAGGTTACAGTTCGGCGTGAACTCGGCACCTGGCATTTTTCAGTCGCTAGTGGAACGCCTCCTGAAGGGGCTGGAGGGGGTGTTGCCATATTTTGATGACGTGTTGATAACGGGGGGGAGTAAGGCCGAGCTGGCCCACAGATTGGATAAGGTCCTGGCCGTGTTCGAGAAAGCGGGGCTGCGACTGAGAAAAGACAAATGTGTATTTTACGAAACAGAGGTTGAGTTTTTAGGGTTCCGTGTCACACCCGAGGGAATTAGGCCGTCCAAATCTAAGGTAGCCGCCATTAAGAAAGCCCCTCGCCCCACTTCCAAAACCGAGCTTCAGTCATTTCTGGGGCTTCTCAATTTCTACCATACCTTCCTTCCACGGAAGGCGTCTGTTGCCGAGCCGCTTCATCGGCTGCTTAAAAAAGAGGAAAAATGGCTGTGGGGTGACGAGCAAGAAAGAGCGTTCTCAGAGTTAAAGCAACTCCTCACATCCGAGGCAATCCTGACTCATTTCGACCCCAAACGGCCCATAGTTTTGGTCTGCGATGCATCCCCGGTGGGGGTGGGGGCGGTGCTTTGCCACGTGTTAGGCGACGGAAGGGAGGCCCCGATAGCGTTTTATTCAAGGTCCCTGTCCCAAGCAGAGCGGAATTACGCACAGACCGATAGGGAGGCACTAGCGATAGTAGCGGGAACCAAGAAATTTCACGATTTTCTGTATGGTCGGCCGTTCAAGATCGTTACTGATCACAAGCCCCTGTTAGGGATCTTCACTGCAAATAAGCCCACGCCACAGATCCTGTCCCCGAGGATGCTGCGGTGGGCTATTTTTCTTAACGCATATCAACATGAATTAGAATACCGGCCAGGGAAGGAAATCAGCCATGCAGACGCGCTCTCACGGTCGCCGTTACCATTGTCGGACGACCAGAAGGCAGGGGTAAGAAGAGACCGCCAGGTATTGCTAATAGAGGTTTTAGAGTCACCCCCGATAGTACCGGCCGACATTGCCAGGGCGACCGGAAAGGATAGAACACTAGAGAAGGTATGCTCGTGGGTGTAGAAGGGGTGGCCGGCGTCATCCCCAGGCACGGAATTCGACCCATTCTTCCGAAAGCGAGTGGAGTTGTCTTTAGAGAGGGGGTGCCTGTTGTGGGGCCAACGGGTGGTGGTTCCTACGTCCCTGCGGCCGAAGGTGCTAAAGCTGTTGCACGTCAGCCACCCGGGGATCGTCCGTTCCAAGGCGTTGGCCCGGAGTTACTTCTGGTGGCCCCAGCTGGACGCCGACATAGAGCAGATGGTTGGCACTTGTGAAGCATGTCAATGTTCTCGACCGGAGGTGGCCCGCCTACCACATAGGGAATGGGACGCAGCGAGGGGACCGTGGTCCAGGGTGCACGTAGATTTTGCTGGCCCATTCCGGGGAACCATGTTTCTCCTGGTGGTGGATGCATACTCTAAGTGGCTGGAGGTCATTCCGGTAAAGAGCACATCCTCCGCCACTACCATTCGCCAGCTAAGGAGGGTCTTTTCCACGTTCGGTTTACCCGACACTTTGGTCAGCGACAACGCCAGTTGTTTCACGTCCGCTGAGTTCGCGGCATTCATGGAGGCAAATGCAATTCGGCATGTCACATCCGCGCCGTTTCAGCCGGCCACGAATGGCCAAGTGGAATGGTTAGTGCGCACCACAAAAGATGCGCTGCGGCGCATGGGCTCGGGAGATCTACATCACCAGGTTTGTCAATTCCTATTAGCGTACAGAGTGACCCCCTTAGCGTCTGGTTACTCGCCGGCCGAGCTGCTGATGCGGAGGAAACTGACCACGCTTTTGTCCAGGCTAGACCCGTCGAGGGTCGAGGACAAAGGGAAGAACATAGGGTTAGTGGTCTCGAAAGGTTTCGGCATAGGCGATCCTGTACATTGCAGGAACTATGCCAACGCAGGCCCAGCCTGGGTGCCAGGGACGATAATAGAACAGACGGGGCCAGTGTCCTATCGGGTGGAAACTAGCACCGGCCTCCTCTGGAGGAGGCACGCTGATCAACTGAGGCACCGAGTGAGCGAGGGACCGACCAGTGGAGCACAGCGACAGGATTCAGCGATAGGGTTCTCCCCCACCCGTTTAGCCCAAGGGGGAGACAGGGGGGAAAGCAGCGAGCCCGACTCATATCCTTTTGATACCCCAGTTCTATCCGAGCCCGGGGGGAGGGAAAAGGAGTGTGCGGCCGCCGCTGCCGCTTCCCCCGAATCCGATTTTGATTTTGATTTTGCGAGCCGGGGGGGTTTTTCGGAGTGTTCCCCCACCCATCCAAGCGAGAAGAGGGGTTTTTCGTTAGCCCCCAGTGCCCCCGGTTCTTCCCAAACAAAGCACACACCTCCCAACAAAGCCGCAGAGCCGCGGCAAACCACTAACAAGTCATCCTCTCCGATTGCAGGGCAGGAAGCCAGGGAGCAAGGAGGAGGGAGCGAAGCCGGGGCAGGGCAGCCCGCGCCGAGACCCCAGCGTGTTCGAAATAAGCCATCTTGGCTGAGAGACTTCGTCTCATCCTAGGGGGGAGGAGTGTTGTGTCCTAATAGTGTATCCTTCTACATGTGATATCAATGTATCTGAACCAATGTAACCTTGCCAATGAGTAACAATGTAACCTTCAGCTGTAGCACATAAACCCTGTAATAGGACGCGAGCTGATGACCACCAGCTGGCAGCAGCGAGCGTCCAAGCTCTCTTGGTTCAAACCCATCAAAGACCGCAGCGCGGGAAGTTTCCCGCCGCTACCTACACCTGGACAAGAAGGGCGTGACCAGCCATGACGTCACGCGGACCAGTAGCCAACGGGCTACCGTGGAGCCACATTCAAATACGTTACTGCCTTATATATAGAGCTGTTCGTCCGCCATTACCTCATGTTCCCTCTGTCCACCATGCAATAAACCTGAGTTAACCCAGCCTTTGGCTGTGCCTTGTGTCTTGACTCTCATACACTAAATATCACTTACTGTGGTAGCAGTGATTGCATCAGTTTTGCAGCTTTTTGCACAGTCTCTGCCAGTTCGTCTGGAAGCAGGAGGCTTTGCAGAACATAATCGCTCCATTTTTTTGTTTTCTCCGTCACTCCGCTGTGGTGCTTCGGCAGGGAAAGCACGCCAAATCATGGACAAAAGCAGGCTCACATAGAGAGCATGAAGATGAAAAATATGCATATTTCCATTCCTATTTGACTGGCAAATTGAAGATGATCCCCAAACTGTGAACCTGACTTCTCTGAGAAAGGACAGTGCCATGCAATGATGTCATTACCTGGGCACCTGGCACGGAACCTGGTAGTCATAGATTGGTGCACTTTCTCTGCTGAAGTGCCAAGCAGGAGCAATGGAGAAACCCAAAAACAGAGTGATTATGTTCCGCAAAGCCTCCTGCTGCCAGAAGAACGGGCAGAGACTGTGCAAAAAGCTGCAAAACTGATGCAATCGCTGCTGCCACAGTAAGTGATATATCACAACTTCTGGCGGTGTGGGACAGGTGGGTGTGGGTGAGTGGCAGTCCTAGAGGTGCCTGGGTGACCACCATGGGCCTGATTAATGATATGCATGAGCCAAATTAGGCCCGTGGGCTGTAGGTTGTGAACGCCTGCTCTAATGGTTCAACTTGGGGAGGTTGTTTCATCCCCATTGATAATTTGTTATGGAGTTCCTCAAGGGTTGATCATCTTCCTGATGTTGTTTTACATCAACATAAACTTATGGAGGTGGTGGTGGTGAGTCATCTGGAGAGTTGGAGTTTGTTGTCACACTCTTCTATCTCCACATCTTCTGTAGTGGATGCAGTCCAGTGCCTGGAGGATTGCCTGGCCTTAATAATGGAATAGACAAAGGCAAACAAGTCAAAACTGAATCCCTACAAGATGCAGGCCCAGTTTTTGGGAGACTGTCTGCCATTTGGAAGGCTTGGCCCCTACATTGCATGGCATTGTCCTTTCTCAGAGAAGTCAAGTTCACAGTTTGGGAATCATCTTCTATTTGCCAGTCAAATTGGAATGGAAATATGCATATTTTTCATCTTCATGTTCTCTATGTGAGACTGCTTTGCAGGCGCACCCACCCAAATAAAGACTCAGACACTGGTATTGGATTAAAGGCATTGGGCCACTTTTATTGAATAATGCCCTAGTCCGAATTATCACTTTCAATTGGTGTATCATCCAATTGTAATTCTTTAAGGCAAGCAGGCTGCAGTAAGGTTCCACCCAAAATGCCAATGGCTATTGGCTACATGTATCAATTTGTATCAATTTGTTTGTTGACACAAACAAATTATTGACCGAAGTCAATATACTATCTACTGACCCAACCCTATGACGTGTATCCGTCCAAATATCAAGGTAATGCAGGCTGTGAAGCTCCTAGCATCACCCCTTTCATGGTTCGCCCTTGACCGGCCAATCCTGTTTCCCCTGTACCTATCTACGTGTTGGCCAGTCAATTGCGAACCTGCCAGATACCTATGGGTCATAAATCTTTACCTTACCAGTGCTACCCGCCAAAAGTGACCAAAGTCAACTTACCCTGTATCTCAAACACTAGCGACAGTGTGGGATGGGCGAAAAAGACAAGAACCAAAGTGCCAATTGAAGGTTCAAGCAAAAATTCCCATCCGATCCCGAAGCAACCAGAAAATCACACTGTCCACTAGGGAGGGGGTGGAGGGAAAAACTTCTCCGCTCTGTCGCTTCTCTTTAAAATGGCAGCGAGGCTGCCTCGTGGCCACCCCTTTTATAGAGGGATGGCCACACCCCCTGACTGACCTGGATGTCTGAGTCCGGGGAGGGGGGGCGCAAAGAGCATGGCGGCCATTTTGGCGCCACGCTTGCATTTGTCCATGATTTGGAGACTGCAACAGTTTACAAATGCTGCAGCCAGGTTGATATGTGAGGTGCAGAAATATGACCAATGCTACTCAGACTCTGGGCCAGCTACATTGGCTCTCTGCTGCTGTATCAAGTACAAGGAGTTAACTTTGACTTATAAAACCCTAATGGTTTGGAACCCCTCTCTGAATGTCTTTAAGAAGCAATTAAAGACTGAGTTGTACAGAGAGGCTTTTAAATATCTTCTCCCTATGGTCACATAATTTTGAATATCATTGATTTTTAGGTCCTACTTCCTAAAAGTAGGAGGAGACCTTTAAAGCTTATTGTTATTAATTTTTAGCATGCTGCCTCAGTTGGGTGTGTGTTTATGGGTTTTTATTATATGTATTTCAACAATTGTCTTCTTTCTTTTATGCTGTAAACCAGGGATGGCCAAACTTTTCAGGCTGTGGGCTGGTCACATGATTCAGTGGGCTGGGCATGTCTTTTTGACTGTGGTGACTTAGTGGTTAAGATGCTGAACTTGATGAATAGAAGGTTGGCTGGTCAGCAGTTTGAGGCCTAAGTACTATTTGATGAAGTGAGCTTCCATCTCTGTCCTAATTCCTGTCAAGCTAACAGTTTGAAAGCAAGAAATTGCAAGTAGATAAATAGGGACCACTTCAGTGGGAAGGAAAGCAGCATTCCATGCACTCCGGTGTTTAGTCATGCCTGCCACATGTCCACAGAAATGTCTGCAGATGCAGACAGCACTGGCTCTTTGGCTATAAACAGAGATCAGCACTGAACCCTACAGTTGGATACAACTGGCTTTTGAGCAAGTGTGACCTTTACTTTACCTCTACCTTGGACTATGCAGAACAAAAAGTAATTCAGTGAAGATCTGAACCCAAGTCTCTCTAGTCTAGGTATGACATATTAAACTTCATACTTCATGGACTCATCACTGCTCTTCTGAAGCGTTGAAGTTTACATTGTAACTTGTCTTTTTCTAGCCAATAACGCATAGCGTTTTAACACACCAAATTGTACCAGAATGAAATAATTGTGTAGGACAATTTCTTATTGACTACTGCAAGTTCATCGTATCAGCTCACAATAACACTAGAGCCATTTTCTAGTCCTAACAATGCACAGGCATCACCTTTCTTAGCTGGAATAATGAGATTAACCTTATTATTTCTCAATCAGTCCACAGTGGCCAATGACTAACATGCCATATGGCCAAATTTCAATGTAAACAAGATGTGTGGGACTTTCCTGGATGGATGGGTAATTTATGTATTATGACTCATAGTTAAGCACCAACAAAGCTTCCTCACACCAATGGAATTTCTTTCCCCAGGGACTATTTAGTATGTTTCTGTTTTTTAGAAATGCAATGAATCAAAGCGGAAATGTAAAGCCTCTCTGAGTACTTAATGACCTGTTCCGAGGAGTAAATTACAGCTTGGATTGTTGGGGTATTAAACTTACCAGAGCGTAGCTTAAGTAACTAGGAATGGATTTTTTCCTCCAAAATATAGTTTGTTCTTTTACAGTGACATAATAGTAAAATAAAGTAACCTCTGACAATGTGATTTATTGAAGAATCTAAACAAAAGATGTTGGAACTGCTGGGTAGCAAAGTTATTTCTCTGTTCTATTACTTTTAATGAATAGCTGAGCTCACTGAATATATTCAGTGAGATAAGGCTCACTGCATTTCTGATAAGGGGGAAAAAGAAAAAAGAAAAAAATAGCTTCAATTTTTCATTTAGGGGCTGGTCTACACACACACACAAATTCTGACATCAGTTTTTTAAATACAGTATGAGGATATTGAAGAGTTCTGCTTCATTATAACCTTTTAAGAGCACTAGGAAATATGCACAGATTAGAAATGGAGATGGGGCAGAATTACAAAGCAATACTGCAAGGCTGTTCAACAGTTTGAGACCCGAGTGCTGCAGGACAGAGTGAGCTTCCATCTCTGTCCCAGCTCCTGCCAACCTAACAGTTTGAAAGCAAGAAATTGCAAGTAGATAAATAGGTACCACTTTGGTGGGAAGGTAAACAGCATTCCGTGCACCGGTATCTAGTCAAGCTTGCCACATGTCCATGGAACCATCTGCAGACACAGATAAGGCTGGCTCTTTGGCTATAAACAGAGATGAGTATCTAGAGTTGGATACGACTGGCTTTCAAACAAGGGTGGTCTTTACTATTCATGCCTACTCACAAATTGCAAGCGCGGCGCCAAAATGGCCGCCGCGCCCTTTGCGGGCCCCCCCCCACAGGACAGAGAATCCGGGTAGTTAGGGGCGTGGCCAGCTCCCTTATAAAAGGGGTGGCCACGAGGCAGCCGCGCTGCCATTTTGCCTCAGCGACGGAGCGGAGAAGTTTTTCCCCCTGCGCCTCCGTCGCTCGTTGGTATTGCCGGGAAGCCTTTTGGGTCGATTTTGCTTAGCTAGCTTCCCTTTTTTGCTCGAGATGCCTTCCAAAAAGAAGGCTGCTGCGAATTCAGCTAGGGCTGTTAGGAGGCGCAACCCAGGTCGGAGGACCGTGGTGCCGCCTCCTCAACAGCCACCTTTGCCATCCCCGGCCGGGGCTAGTGGCTTGGGGTCTATCGCCCCTTGGCCCGTTCAGAGTGCGGGCGCGGAGGGCGCTCCGGCCCGCGGCCCGCGAGCGGTGGACACCGCTCCTCCTTCCGCCCAACCCGTTGGGCCGACTACTTCTGGGCCGCAGCCTCTCCCGGGGCCCTCTAGCCTTGGGGGGTGGCCCGGTGCCCCGCCTTGGCAGGTTTCCTCACCAGCCCTACCGGGCTTCGGCCCTGGCCAATGGCCATATCTGGGCCATGGGGTGCAGGGAACTGTCCCCATGCAAGGGTCAGGTGGGCCGGCCGGCTCTTTACCCATGGTTACTGTAGACACCTTACTGGCCCGTATTGCGGCCTTAGAGGAGTCTTTGGCCCGGGCCAGTCAGGCAGGTGCCCCTTTCGGGGTACCTTTGGAGGCGCTATCGGCAGCAGGACAACGGCCGGCGGGGAGGGTTGAGCTGCTGCAGGCGGGTGGCGCGGCTCCGGCCACTGCCTCGCAGCTCCCCAGCCAGCAACCTGGCGCGGGTCAAGCCCCGGTGATGAGCTCTACATCGGTCGTGAGCTCCGACGCCCCCAGTGGGCCGGAACCCCCGTTGGGGGCGGCCCGCGGGGGTGCAGCATGTGAGTATATGGTGCAAACGAGTACATCCACACACATTCCCAATATAGGGGGGACCTTTCAGTGGCCTTGGCCTCGCGCGGGTGGTGCAGGGGCTACCCCGCTGGCGACCCACCCGGCGACAACTACTGCCACCATGCCCGCTGGGGTGGGCATTGGTTCTTACACTGCTGGGAACGTACTTGGGGTGGCAGGGTTAACTCAGGCCCCTTTCGGTAGGCCAGCTATCCCCTTTTCGGCTTTGCCGACGGCAGGGTATTCCCTGCCATTGGGTGATCACTTGGCTCAGGCTACCAGAGAAAAGATATGGCGAGGGGAGTACGTGGATATCTTCTCACTCCTGAACAGGGAGCCCACTAAGGAAGAAAGGGAGGGTCAGGATGAGAAGGACAAGGAGCAGGCACGCCGCCGTAAGCCGCCGCGTACCTGGGCTAACTGGCTCCCCGCTTATTTGATATACATGGCGGTGTATTTGAGGGCGCGGCCGGATCTAGCTATTCCCATGGTCCAATATTTGGACAACATATACAGGGCGATGGTAGATTTCCCGGGCCCCTCATGGCTAGCATATGATGAGGAATTCCGTATGAGGATTCCCCTGCACCCCGAGATGAGATGGGATGAGCCGTGCCAGAGACTATGGCTCTTGTATATGACACCCACACGTCCTGCCCCGGGGGATAGATACCATTGTGGACATGCGGTCCAGCGAGCAGCTCCAGCGCAGGTTACCCGCCAAATGGCGGGGCAGGGGGTTCCAGCCCGCCTGCTGTGCTGGACTTTCTCGTCCAATGGTTCCTGCAGTCGGAAGAACTGCAGGTATAAGCACGAGTGTCCCACATGTTCTGGTCCCCATGCAGCCTCTGCTTGTCCCAAGCCTGGGGGGGGGGGCGAGGCAGAGGGAGGGGTGGACAGTGGGCTGGCAAGCCTGCCACGGATGGAGCTAGTTCTCCGAAAGGCTCCCTCCCCAATTAAGGTGGACATGCTGGAGCGCTGGCTCGCATCGTACCCAAGGGGAGAGGATAGGGAGTACCTCATCCAAGGTTTTAAGCAGGGATTTCGTATCCCTTTTATGGGTGATAGATCTCCTCAGGATGCTCCCAACCTTTTATCCCTCAGAGGAAGGGAGGAGGTAGCCGAGGCCAGCATTAAAAAGGAGTTAGACGCGGGCAGGGTCGCCGGACCTTTTCCCGCACCCCCTTTTCCCAACCTTAAGGTTTCACCATTGGGTTTGGTTCCTAAAAAGTCCCCAGGTGAGTTTCGCCTTATTCATCATTTGTCCTACCCAGCCGGTCGATCGGTCAACGATGCGATACCTGATGACCTTTGTTCGGTCAGGTATACATCGTTCGACCATGCGCTGCGCATGGTGTGCTCGTGTGGCCCGGGTGCCTTGCTGGCCAAGTGCGACATTAAGTCAGCTTTTCGCCTCTTGCCGGTGCACCCGGGTGACTTTGAACTGCTGGGTTTTAAATTTAAAGGGGAGTATTATTTTGATAAGGCCATGCCTTTTGGCTGCTCCATATCATGCTCGGCTTTCAAGCGTTTTAGTACCTTCCTAGAGTGGGCTTTCGTCCGCAGGTCAGGGTCCCGGTCTGTAGCCCATTACCTGGATGACTTTTTATTCGGGGGTGAACGGGGCTGGGACACGTGTGCACGTCTCCTCAATACATTTCAGACGCTAATGCAGGAACTGGGTGTCCCTTTAGCGCCCGAAAAGACCGAGGGCCCGTCGACCAAACTAGTATTCCTGGGGGTTGAGATTGATACAGTAGTACAGGCTTCTAGGTTACCGGGTGATAAGGTGTCCAGGATAGTGACCCTTATCTCGGAATTGCTGGCTAAGCGTAAGGCATCCCTGAGGGAACTGCAGGTGCTACATGGGCACCTCAATTTTGCCTGCAGGGTGGTCGCACCGGGTAGGGCTTTCGCCCGGCGCTTATGCGACGCCATGGCAGGGTTATCCAGGCCCCACCACAGAGTCAGGCTTACCCGGGGTATCAGGGCAGACATGTTTGTCTGGTTGCAATTCCTGAGGGAGTTTAATGGGGTCTCATTTTGGAGGTCTGACCTCCTGGCATCCCCCAATTTCCAGATCCAGTCTGATGCCTCAGGATCCCTGGGTTATGGGATGTACTTCAATGGGAAGTGGGCCTATGGTGGGTGGCCACCGGCATGGGCAGGCACAGGTCGCCTGCGGGATCTCACATACCTGGAATTTATTCCCATTCTGGGGGCTTTGATGCTATGGGGCGAACAGTGGGCTAATTCGGTGGTGCATTTCTGGTGCGACAATGCTGCCGTGGTGCACATTGTCAATGCACAGACTTCTAAATCGCCCAGGGTCATGGATCTAGTGCGCCATTTTGTGCTGCGCTGCCTGCGCCTCAACGTCTTGTTCAGGGCCAGGCATGTCCCAGGGGTTAATAACGATATTGCTGACGCTTTGTCCCGCCTGCAGATCTCCCGGTTCCGCGCCTTGGCCCCGGATGCGGAGGAATTTCCCTCGCCACTCCCGGACGAGATGTGGACCATTGGCAAGGAGAGGTGAACCGGGCGATTGGCCTGTCACTAGCGCCACGCACGCGTAAGGCGTATCAACAAGCATTCAATTTGTATAGGGCTTTTGCTACTCAATTTCAATTGCCAGAGACCTGGCCTCTCCCGGTGGACCATGTTCTGCGGCTCATGGTTCACCTGTATGCACAGGGCCTTGCACCTCGCACCATAGCATCCAAGCTCTAGGCGTTGGCTTTTATGGCCAAAGTAGGGGGTCATGTGGATACCACCTCTGACTTCCGTGTGAGATACGTTTTGGAGGGGTGGGTGCACGAGCGCGGGCGTTACCCGGACGACCGGCACCCTATTTCCCCTGGGGTTCTTACCCAGTTGGCCCGGGGCTGGCCAGGCCTCTGTTTTGATCATTATGAGGCAGCCCAATTGCATGCAGCCACAACGGTGGCATTTTTTGGAGCGCTCCGCATCAGCGAACTCGTGATGCTGTCTAAGGCGGATGCAAGTGGTAGGGCACTGGAACGCGGAGATGTATATGTTGCCAAAGACTGGGCCCAGTTGAGGATTCGCTCCTCTAAAACAGATCAGCATGGCGTAGGCAGTGGAGTAAGACTGCTACGGTGTTCTTTGGCAGACATCTGTCCGATTGGTGCCCTACAGGAATAACTGGCACTGCGTGGCATGCACCACGGCCCGTTTTTCTGTCACCAAGATGGGTCTCCCCTTACTAAATTTCAGTTTTGGAAGGTGACTGCCAGAGCCCTCACCAGGGTGGGACTACCGGGTGCCCGTTCTGGCACACATTCGTTCCGTATTGGCGCAGCCTCTACAGCGGCTGCTTTTGGGTACTCTGGGGCTGACATACGTAGCAGGGGGAGGTGGGGCTCACAATGTTTTCAGTTTTATGTGCGCCCACTCCCGCCATGAGTACCAATCCAGTCACCTTACCTTCCTTTTTCTCAATTTTCTACAGACCCTGGGTGTCGTATTACACCGGTGACAGTATGGCTGGTGGGCCACAGCTATGTGCTCAGGGCAGCGCGTTACGCTGCGGCGACAGAGTGGGGACCCCGACTGGGACTGGGTGACCACGCCAGTCTCTCATGGCACGGTAAGCCTGGGATGTTATGGCGGGAGCTGCGGCCTTTACTTTTTTCTGGCCTGGGGGCTGACCCGCCTGACATTCTAATCATCCACTTGGGGGGCAATGATTTGGGCCAGGTCACCGGCTTATCGCTCAAGCATGCGATTTGCGAGGACCTCGCCTACTTGCATTATGTCTGGCCTGCCACAGCCCTGGTTTGGTCGGACATTGTTCCGCGCCACTCTTACAGAGGGGGCGTTAACCTCCTGGCCCTTGACCGAGCTAGGCGCGCGGTCAATAAGGCAGTGGCGCGGTTTCTCACCACCAGGGCTTGGGGACGGGTTAGTCATCACCCCGATATTAGTCTACAAAATTGTGACTTGTATGCAGGGGATGGGGTCCATCTGTCGCGAGGAGGTATGGACCTCCTGTTGGGTGACTGGCGAGCAGGCCTGTTGACCGAGCTGACGGTCTGGGGGGGGGCGTCAGGTCTTCTGTGAAGCCCCTCCGTGTGGCGGGTAGCACTGGTAAGGTAAACAGTATGACCCACAAGTATCCGGCAGGTTCGCAATTGACTGGACAACACTAGACAGGAATAAAGTAGTTAAACGTTGTCCGGTCAACGACGAATCAGGCGATGGGGTGATGATGATTGCTAACCAGCATGCATCACCCCTGTGATTTCACGGATACGCGTCAGAGGGTGGGGTCATGAGTTAGTTATTGACTACGGTCAACAATTTGTTTGTTGTTAACAAACAAATTGATACAATTTGATACATTGTAACCAATTGCCGTTGGCAATTTTGGGGTGGTACCTTACCAGTGTTACTTCGGCCTGCTTGCCTTAGGAATTATGATTGGTCGTTTTACCAATACAAATTTATAATTCGGACTAGGGCATTGAATCAATAAATGTGGCCCTTTGCTGTTATCCACTTTCAATGTTGTCTGTGTCCGTTATTGGGGGGGTGCGCCTGCAATGCAAGCGCGGCGCCAAAATGGCCGCCGCGCCCTTTGCGGCCCCCCCCCCACAGGACAGAGAATCCGGGTAGTTAGGGGCGTGGCCAGCTCCCTTATAAAAGGGGTGGCCACGAGGCAGCCGCGCTGCCATTTTGCCTCAGCGACGGAGCGGAGAAGTTTTTCCCCTCCACCCCCTCCCTAGTTAACAGTGTGATTATGGTCGCTTCGGGGCCGGGTGGGAATTTTTGGTTGGGACCCATATTGGCTTCGGGTCCTGGCTTTTTTGCCCATCCCACACTGTTGCTATGGTTTGATATAGGGGTCTTTCTTCGTTCCTACTGTTGACTTTGGTCACATGGGCGGGTAGCACTGGTAAGGTAAACAGTATGACCCACAAGTATCCGGCAGGTTCGCAATTGACTGGACAACACTAGACAGGAATAAAGTAGTTAAACGTTGTCCGGTCAACGACGAATCAGGCGATGGGGTGATGATGATTGCTAACCAGCATGCATCACCCCTGTGATTTCACGGATACGCGTCAGAGGGTGGGGTCATGAGTTAGTTATTGACTACGGTCAACAATTTGTTTGTTGTTAACAAACAAATTGATACAATTTGATACATTGTAACCAATTGCCGTTGGCAATTTTGGGGTGGTACCTTACCAGTGTTACTTCGGCCTGCTTGCCTTAGGAATTATGATTGGTCGTTTTACCAATACAAATTTATAATTCGGACTAGGGCATTGAATCAATAAATGTGGCCCTTTGCTGTTATCCACTTTCAATGTTGTCTGTGTCCGTTATTGGGGGGGTGCGCCTGCAAAAGGATGTGTTACATGCTTATGCTCCTCAAATGAGGGACATGCCATGTTAAATGATATACTGAGGCTTGAATAGGGACATGAATCTCACAGCCTCTTGCTCTTGGCAGGAAACAGAGGAAAGAGAAATCTCTTCTTTCTGCTTGCATTGATATTTCTCTGTGTAGGGTTTTTTCTTTCCTCTGAAACAATGTGGCAAGATTTCTTTCAAATTTTGTCATGTTTTTCTTAGTGGGACACAAAACTGTCCAGGATGTTTGCAATTATTTAGTTATTTATTACTCACATTTCTACTGCCGTCCCCTCGCCAAGGCGACTCCGGGACAAAATGGTGTCTGCCTTTTGCAAAATTTAACTGCACAGGATACTAGGAGTAAGAGACCCCTGAAAATTCATGAGGTGGAGACAGGACTGAAGCAACATTTTTTGGTTTCCTCCCACAGGCACGGAGGTTTCCTCACATCATTCTTTCCCAGACGTCCAACTGCACAAGAGAATTTCCTTCACTCTTTTGTCTTTTCCCATTGGGTTCACATGACTTATGCTGGAGTGTCTATCCATGCCCTCAGCATAGCTCACTGTTTTTGTTATTTTATATTCTTGTAAAATAATTCAAATCTTGTTAATTTTTCTGTGATTTGGTCATTATGGGGTGGCATATAAATGTGATTGCTATTACAATTGCTACTAAGCTGCACAGGAGTTTACAGGTTTCTATGTGTGTAACAACAGGCAAATCCAAACAAAAGTGTATGTGGGGGGGAGGGGAGAGAATGAGAATAGGACCTCATTTTTGCAGGAAAATCTCACTGGAGCAAGAGGAAATGTCTCTTGGCATCGTTATATGACATGCTCAAGGTAAAACAGGCACATTTTTTTCTGGAGAGAATTCAGGCTTGATTTGATGCAGGATCCACTTATCATTTTTCCAGTGGTCCAGGACATACACAAAGCTTTTTCTCACCCCCTTGTTTCCTATGGGCTTTCTTTAATGTCCCAGTTATGCATCTGTACTTAGTAACTGATGTGTGGATGATCTTGGAATAGATCTCCAGCAGCACATCCTTACACTTGATAATCTTTTCCAGTTCCTTCATAGATACCACTCTGAGTTTCAAGGTACAATCAGATAGCTGGAAAGGTAAGCCCCTGATCATGCTGGAAAGGGTCCCTTTAATGAGAATGCTCTTCCTTAGAGTTATCCTTCTGTCTGCTGGAAAAGTAGTCCAGAACATCTCCTAACTTGGGCAGGGATTGGGGTTGGACTCCAACACATTGCGTCTTGTGTTGTGTGATTTCCAGGGAACAGACCACACCAGAAAGCTCTGCTTGCAGGCCCAATTCCAATCTATATTTCCGTGGGATCACATCCTTAGTCTCCTTCCACTTTCTTGGCTCCAGTCTCCATTTGGATTAATGTCTGAACTTAAAAAGCTTTAACAATTTCGATTTCTTCATTGCCAACATTAAAGTTATGCAGCTCTTCTCTAGTCTATTTCCCCCCTTCTTAATATTCAACTGTGATCTTGCTTTTGCACTTTCATCTTCCTTAGGAGCTGTTTTTTAAAGTCAACATTGCTTTGTCCCAGCAGTATGGTTTCATCTGCATACCTTAAATTATTGTTCATTGTTTCTTCCACCAATTTTCACTTCTCTTTCACCTAAAACTAATCCAGCGTCCCAACATGATATGTTTTACATGGAGACTAAAAAGACAGGGAGATTTAACAGCCTCTTGTCTGATACCTTTGCCTATAAGAAACCATTCTGTCCAGTTATGTTTCATAGAAATTGATTCTGCTCACTGATGGCTGTTCTTAAAACTGATCATTATAATCAATATTTTGCCCCCGCCCCAGAAGCCCCTTCTCTTCTCTGTGGCCTCAGGCAATCTTTTGTGCTTCCAATATTGTGAAAAACTGGGATGGCACCCCTCCTGTTGGCCTTTTGACAGTAGGGAAAAGTCTTTTTCCTGAGGCAAGCTGTGTTCAGGATTGGGTTGTCCTGGTTTTCTTTTCCTTCTAAGTATTACTGTTTTAATTGAGATGATTTAAAGTGGCTTTAATTTTAATTCAATTTTAATGCTATAATAGATGTCATTATATGTTAGTATTTATAACATTTGTGTTTTAGTGAAGCTGTTTTTTAAAAACTTATATTGTAAGCCACTTTGGGTTCTGATGCTAGACGAAAAGCAATGTATGCATTAAATAACGAACTTCTTCTTCTGTGTCTAGGACAGATGTGAAACTGCCAAAATGAAGGCACCTTTAGGTGAGTTCATTCAGCAGTTCCTTTCGTCTGACCTAGTGTAAGAATGAAAGGGCGGCACCAAAATGGCCGCCGCGCTCTTTGCAGCCCCCCCCCACCCGGACTCAGACATCCGGGTGAGTTAGGGGGTATGGCCACCCCTCTATAAAAGGGGTGGCCACGAGGCAGACGAGATGCTATTTTAGAAATAGTGACGGAGAGGAGAAGTTTTCTCCGTCGCTGTTTGTTCTCTAGCCTGCGGCTTTTTGCCTCAATCCTTTCCCGGCTGGGACGGGAGGATTGATACACGCAGAGTCTCGGTTTGCTTGGCTACTGCGTGCTTTTGGCGCTAGGTTTGCGATCCCTGGAAAGGGATCCTAATTTCTTTGGGGATATGCCTCCCAAACGGAAGGAACCGGCGACGAAGGCGCGGCCAAAGGGGAGGACTTTTCTTGGCCCTGTGCAGGACGGGGGACAGCCATTGGGTCGGAGGACCGATACTGGTGGGGTGATTCAGGCTGGCACTTGGCAGCCGGGCTCCAGCTCGGTGGCTGGCCGGCTACAGGCCGGCCCCTCAGGGGCTTCGGCCCCCGGCCCGCCGTTACCGGCCATGGGTCAGGGCAGCATGGGAGGGCCTGGTGTGGGCATACAACCCATTCCCCCTCCGGCCCCTCATGGGCTGGAGTTTTGGGCATGGCCCTATTCTGGCCCTGGCTCGCCATTTTGGGTTACCTTTCCAACTGCCTAGTGGGCCGTCCGGCCCACCCGGCCCACCTTATACTGAGTGCTCTGTGGCAGTGGATGCTCTATCAGCACGTTTAGCAGTGCTGGAAGCATCCTTGGGCATTGCACAGCCTCCTGGGGAGCGGGGGGCGCTTCTCTTTATTCAACAGGGGCCCCTTCATCGACCCCGGCTACCTTGCCAGCCGCTATGCTTCAGCGGGCGGCCAACCGGGTCAAGCTGCGTGAGACGGTCTGGCCGGCCCAGCTGGTGTCTTGCAGCTCCCCGTTCTTCCTGATGTCTAGGCTGGGAGCAGTCGGGGGTGATCCCAGAGCTCGATTCCAGTCGCGAGCTCCGACGCCCGCCGTGGACCGGAACCCCCGGTGGGGGCGGCTCACGGGGGTGCACCTAGTGAGTATCAGGTTCAATTTAAGTGCACCAACACACCAGCCCACTTACGGTGGTGGGGTCCAGTGGCCCTGGCCTCGTCAAGTTGATGCGAGCGGGCATCAGTTACCATCTTATCCCAGTATCCCATGGTTTCTAAATGGTCCCTCGTTAAGGGCGGGGGCGTCCGCCCCTGGGGCAGTGCCGAGCATCACAGGGGCTGTCCAGGCCCTGCTGTGTATGCCCTTTATACAGAACGTGCCGTCGATGGCTTTGCCGACGGCTGGTTATTCCTTGCCCCTGGGTGATCATTTGTCGCAGGTCACGAGGGATAAAATCTGGAGGGGAATACGTGGATATTCTCCCTATTGAACTGTGAGCCCACTGAGGAGGAGAGAGAGGGAAAGGACGACAGAGACAAAGAGCTGTCCCGTCGTCGTAAGCCACCACGCACCTGGGCCAACTGGTTGCCGGCATACCTTATATATATGGTGTATGCATCAGGGCCCGGCCTGATGGGGCCATCCCAATGGTTCAATCCCTTGACAATATTTACAGGGCGATGGTTGATTTGATGGGCTCATCGCAGTTGGCTTACGATGAGGAATTTGGATGACGGTGGCCCTACATCCTGAGAGGAGGTGGGATGAGCCCTGTCAGCAATTGTTGCTCATGTACATGACTCCCACGTGACTGGCACCTGGTGATAGGTACCATTGTGGTCATGCTGTGCAGCGGGCTGCTCAGACACAGGCTCCACGCTAACTGGTCAGGCAGGGGGTTCCAGCCCGCCTGCTGTGTTCCACCTGCTCAGCTAGCGATGTGTGTAATAAGCGCCAGTGTCGTTACCGACTTGGGTGTCCCCCTTTTGTGCTGGCCCCTACGCCGCCTCCGCATGCCCGCAGGTTGGTGGGTTATGGGGCAGAGGTAGGGGTGCACAGGGGGCGATCAGAGCTCCGTCTGATGGAACTAGCCTTGTCAAAGCCCCCCCTCCCGAATTAGTGTACTCATGCTGGAGCGATGGCTCTCAGCTCATCCAAGAAGGGATGATGCGGGGTACCTGCTGGAGGGTTTCCAATGGGGCTTTTGTATTCCATTCAGGGGTGTTAGGGGCCCCAAGATGCTACTAATCTAGTTCCCTTGAAAGGTAACGAAGAGATTGCTCCACTGAGCACAGCTAAGGGAGTTGAGGCTATGAGAGTAGTACCAAGGTAGAACCAGGGTGAATGTCGTTTAATCCTCCATTTAGCTTACCCTGTGGGTTCTCCGGTCAGGGATGCCATTCCCGATGACCTTGTTCAGTCAGGTACACGTAGTTTGTTCAGCCCCTATGGGTGGTACGCTCATGCGGTCCCGGTGCTTTCCTGGCACAGTGTGATATGCACTCGGCTTTCCAATTACTGCCAGTGCACCCAATGGATTTTGAGCTATTGGGTTTTTTAGGTTCCGAGGGGAATTTTACTTAGATAAGGCCAACCCCTTCTGACTGCGCTATTTCATGTTCGGCCATCGAACGATTCGGTACTTTCATTCAGTGGGCCTTTGCTTGCAGGTCGGGGTCTCGGACTCTAGCCCATTACCTCGATGACTTTTGGTTCGGGGGTGAACGGGGCTCGGACACGTGCACGCGTCTCCTCACTACATTTCAGACACTCAGGTGGGAACTGTGTGTCCCCTTGGCGCCTGAAAAGACCGAGGGCCCAGCTACTAAGCTCATATTTCTAAATTGACTCTGTCGCACAGGCATCCGGGTTAACCATGGATAAGGTGGCTCGGATCTCCGCGGCGATTTTGGCATTGATTGCCAAGCATAAAGTGTTCCCTCGTGAGCTGCAATTACTTCATGGCCACCTTAACTTTGCCTGCAGGGTGGTTCCACCTGGCAGAGCATTGACCAGGTGCCTGTGTGACGCCATGGCTGGCCTGTTAAAACGTCACCACAGGGTCCGGCTGATCAGGGGCATACGGGTGGACCTTCCAGTCTGGCTCAAATTACTCCTGGGTTTTAACGGGGTCTCTTCCTGGAGATCAGACCTTATGGTCTGCCCTAGATTTCAAGTACGGTCAGATGCCTCCAGCTCCCTGACTTATGGGGGTTTACTCTGAGGGTAGGTGGACTTACGGCCGAGGGCATCACGCATGGCTTGGCACGGATCGCCTCCGCGATCTTACCTTCCTTGAGTTTCTTCCCAATTTGGGGAGCACTGATGCTATGGGGCGATGAGTGGGCCTACTCAGTGGTCCATTTTTGGTGTGATAATGCGGCAGTGGTGCACATTGTCAACACCCAGACATGCAATTCCCCGGGGTCATGACATTAGTTTGTCTATTCCTTTTGAGGAGCCTACACCTAAATGTGCTGTTCAGGGCCAGACATGTTCCAAGTATTAATAACAACATTGCTGCTGCTTTATCCCGCCTGCAGATCCCCCGGTTCAGTGCCTTACTCCAGAAGCAGATGAATTCCACTCGCCGCTCCCGGCCGATATTTGGACGTTTGGCGAGGAGAGGTGAACCGGGCATGTCATTGGCACCTCGCACACATAAGGCGTATCACCATGCGTTCATGCTATTTAGAACTTTTTGCGAGTAACTACAGTTACCTCAAGTGTGGTCAATGTCTGTGGACCAGATTTTACAATGCATGTTTATCTTCGCAGTCAGGGTTTGGCCCCCCGTACTATAGCCTTCAGGCTTTCGGCACCGGCATTTATGGCCAACATGGGGGGGTTCAATGACTGCGTGAGTTACTTCCGCATGCGTCATGTTTTGGAGGGGTGGACACGTGAACGTGTCCACCGCCTGGACATGCGTCACCCCAGTTCGCCAGAGTTTCTGACCCACCTTGCACGAGGCTGGCATGACTTATGTTCGGATAGGTGTGAAGTGGCTCTTGGTCATGCAGCTACCACGGTAGCCTTTTTGGAGCGCTCTGCATCAGTGAGTGGGTGCCAGAGTTGGTACCATCTGTGTAAGGCGGATGTGTCTCGTAGGGCACTGGAACTCGATGATGTCTATGTCACACATGAGTGGGCTCAATTGGGGATATGGTCCTCAAAGGTTGTTCAGCACGGCGTAGGCAGTGGAGTCAGACTGCTACGAAGTTTCATTGGAGACATCTGTCCGGTTGGTGCCCTACATGATTTTTCGGCAGTGCCTGCTGCGCGCCCCAGCCTGTTTTTCTGCCACCAGGATGGGTCTACCTTACCAAAGTACAGTTACTGAGGGTGACCGGTGCCGCGCTTCGCGGTGTGGGGCCCGTTTTGGCACCCATTTCTTTAGGATAGGCGTCGCGTTGATCGCGGCAACGTTTGGGGTACTCGGAGGCGGATATGTGTGTACGCGTATTTTCTTATATGTACGTCCCCTCACTGTATGAGTACCTAGTTATGTCCTTCACCTCTTCTCCTCTTTTACAGATCCTGTGTGTCTCTGTACACCGGTGGCAGTGGGGCTGGTGGGCCGCAGCTATGTACACTGGGCAGCAGTATATGCTGCGGTGACAGAGAGTGGACCCCGACTTGGGCTGTGTGCATCCGCACGTATGCGATGGTATGGTATGCGCGGCACAAGGGGCGGGAACTGTGGCCATTCCTGATGTCCGTCAGGGATGCTGGACCGCCCGATGTTCTTAATAGGCACCTCGGCGGCAACGATCTTATACGGATCACTGCTGTTCCTAAACTGTCGAGGGGCTGTGACCTGGCGTTTTATATCATGTATGGCTTACACACGGTCGCTATGGTCTAACATCGTGCCGAGATACCAATTTAGGGGAGACGTGGATCTCTGTGGTTCGGACTGTTCCGGCAGTCAGTGGACAGGGCTGTTGCTCGGTCCCTTGCTGAGCATGGCTGGGAGACAGCCATTGGACACCTGAGGATAGGCTTACAAAAATTTTGCTGGTAGGCAGGAGAAGGGGTCCACCTGTCGGCTGGAGGTATGTACCTCTTTCTGGGTGTGTTGCAAGCAGGCCTGGCGACCGAGCTGACGGTCTGGGGTGGGGGCGGTGAGTCATCATGGACGCCTCCCCGTGTGGCGGGTAGCACTGGTAAGGTAAAGATTGATGACCCAGAGGTATCCGGCAGGTTCGCAATTGACTGGCCAACACTTAGACAGGTACAGGTGTAATAGCTTTGACCGGTCAACGACGAACCAGGCAAGGGGTGATGGCAGGAGCTTTTCAGCATGCATCACCCCGTGATTTGACGGATACACGTCATAGGGTGGGGTCATTAGATAGTTTATTGACTCCGGTCAACAATTTGTTTGTATCAACAAACAAATTGATACAAATGGATACATTGTAGCCAATTGCCATTGGCAATTTTGGGAGGAACCTTACCAGTGTTACTGCGGCCTGCTTGCCTTAAGAATTACAATTGGATGAATACACCAATTGAAAGTTATAATTTGGACTAGGGCATTATTCAATAAAAGTGGCCCAATGCCTTTATCCATATACCGGTGTCTGAGTCTTTCTTTGGGGGGTGCGCCTGCAAAGATTAGCTGGCAGCACAAGGTGGCCGTTACCAGGGTATGCCCGATTGTGGTTCATAATTAGTACAATCTTTGAGGAGGCTCTTGCTTTGTACCACAATATCTAACTAAAGAGTCTGGACATTTAATTTCCCAGAGATGAAACTAAAGGTGCAAATATGGTTTTATGGTTCCATGTACAGTTGTGGCCTTATTGGTTCCTAAGTTAGAATAATTCACCCAAAAATGAATAGTTCCTTTCTGGGGTACAGTTCTGTAGTAAGGTATAATCCCATAGCTTGTTAAAATCAGAGAGACAGACAAACAGACAGAAAGAAAGAAAACTTGAGGTTGCTTTTAAAAAGCTAATCACTGTTTTTATCCCAGGCATATTGAAGTCTTTTAGAAAACTGGGCTTATTATGCATTCATACATTGTGTTCCTATTGGGAGTTGTTTTATGAATTGACTGATATTTTAGCCAAAGTAGATTCCCTAGTTAAGTGAATGGCTTTCGCAAAGGTATCCAGAGTCTTTGACAGCTGCAAGCCTATCTTCAGATACTTAAGAGTAGAGATCAATGAATAATTTCTTGTGTTTGAATTTTAGTGCAAAGTGTATCTTATTCATTTTTCCTGGCACCCCAATGTGAACCTGAGCACAAACTTTGATATTCACATTTCTTCTAATTTTACAAACAGCTGTTCAATACAGAAATATGTTATAAGGCTTGTACAAGGAGAGAAATAGCATTCAAAAAGTGTGTCTTAACAAAAGCAATATGCATTAGAAAATTAGTACAAATGTTGAAGTGGAAAACAGAAGCACAAATTGGCACTGAAATGGGTCCAAATGGAATAAACATTGGAAAATCAGACCCTGAATGAAACTGAAATAGGTAAATTGATTTGTTGCTACCTGGAAGAAAATCACATTGAGTTTCATAGGAGTTACAACTAAGAAAGCATGCAATCAGTCCACATTGTCTTCTGATGAAAACTGAGGTATCAGAGAGTGAGAATCCACTGAAAATGCTCCTCATAAATGTTTTTCAAGCTTTTAAAAATCTCATACCATTGAACAGAAAGTATCTTTGTTGTCAGGAGCCATCAAAATGCTTGTGTTTTTTTAAAAAATAATCTCATGAATTAAAGACCATGAAAAGGTCTTGTCATTAAGAATTCTGCTCAAGTCTCAGAAGTAAAAGCTGTGGCTTCCTTTTTTAAGTCAATCGATTTCATACCTGTCTTCCTCTTGTCCTACTGCCTTTTACTTTTCTCACCTTTACTGTCCTTTCTCATGAGTCTTGTATGTCTGACTATGCCAAGAACTATACAATTTCCCCAGAATCATGCTCATGTTCCCAACTACAGTAAAACCCCTACGTACGTAAAAAGTCTGTTCTGTAGGCTTTCTTGTAAATCAGTTTTTTACTTCACTCAAAGCAAACCAATAGGAAAAATGAATTTTTACATAACTCGAAGCAAACTCATAGAAAAATGAATTTTTTACTTAACTCAAAGCAAAGCAATAGGAAAATGATATTTATGTAAATCGAAGCAGCCCCACTCCTATACTCCTGTTCTACAAAAAATATTTTATTTATTTTATTTGTTGGTTTTATATAACCGCCCTTTTCGCCTAAGCGACCCAGGGCGGTTCACAATATCAGTTTAAACCTATACCCAATGCTAATTAAAACTGAATACTATAGAACTATCTAAAAACTTTTATAAAACCTCCCCAATCCCCTTAAAATGAAGGACACCCAGGCAGGAGTAAATAAGAACCCTGGGCAGGGCTAAATAAACCAGCAGGGGTGGGTTGTGGTAGCACTTGTACCCCACACCAGCTGGCATAGCCATGTTTTTAAGGCCTTCCTAAAGGGAAGCAAGTCTGCCTGGTGGCCCAATTCAAGTGGCAGGAGGTTCCATAGGGCTGGAGCAGATACTGAGAAGGCTCTCATCCTGGTCCCAGTGAGATGTGCCTCCCTGGATGATGGGAACATTAGGGAGCCCCTACCGTCTGCTCACCTTGGGGTGATGCGGTCTCTTAAATATCCTGGCCCACTACCATGAAGGGCTTTAAAGGTCAAAGCCGGCACCTTGAATTGCACTCGGAGGCATACTGGCAAGCAATGCGGCTCCCATAGCAGTGGCGGGGCACGGGCATATTTTGTTCTTGACAAAATATCAACTGTGCCCTCTAGTGTCCTGGAACCACTGGGAAGAGTTTTTCTGGTAGCAGAAAACAACCTTACACATTATTATCAAGTTTTCCTTGGTTGTTGTTGGTTTTTTTTTTGCTTTTTAGTAACAACAAAAACAACGATAAGCTATGCGTGAGTAATGGATCCCCTAAAGTCCCTATCAGTGTAGGATAATGAAGCATGAAATGGTGTTCTGAAATGAAATCCATCTGTGGAGGAGCTCTGGGTAGTTGTGAATTAACAGTTTCATTTCACTATAGGTTCCTAACAACAACAACATCAGCAGCAGCAGCAGCAGCAACAACAACACAGCAAGAGCTTTCATAATTAGACAGTGATTTCAGTTTATTCCTCTTTAAAATATAGATACCTAAGGACTCATTTTAATAGAAAAAGTGCAGTCTGTCATACTTTGTGCTGAAAATGAAATCTACAATGGAGTTCAAGATGTAGGTACAACCATTCATATTCCTCCATCATGAAAAATGTTCTGCATAAGGAAATTGAGATGGCTAAAAGAAGGGTTTGGTGGCTCCTTCCCTAACCACAGGTTTGCATCAGGAGGCGGATTGTTAGTATGTGACAGTCTCCTTTCACTGTATTTTGTTAAATTCAGAAAGATGTATTGCGCATTTCTTTAAAGCATAAATAAGATTTGAAGATATATATGAGAACTTTCTTAAACAACGTGATCCCCTTGGAGCACTTTGTATACAGATAGGGTAATAAAATAATGTGGGAATCCAGCTCCCATATTAGCTATGTAGATTTAAGGGAGAAAGTTCATGTTCACTCAAAAGGGACCATGGTGACTTAGTGGTTAAGACACTGAGCTGGACTACTGGAAGGTGGGCAGGTCAGCAGTTCAAAACCTGAGTACTGCATGATGGAGTGAGCTCATGTCTGTCCCAGCTCCTGCCAACCTAGCAGTTCGAAAGCAAGAAATTGCAAGTAGATAAATAGGGACCACTTCAATGGGAAGGTAAACAGTGTTCTGTGCACTCCAATGTCTAGTCATGCTTGCCACATGTCCATGAAAACATCTGCATATAAATGGAGATGAGCACTGCACTCTAGAGTCAGATACAACTGGCTTTCGAGCATGGGCAGCCTTTATTTTTATTTTTAAAGGTTTCCCTTGCTCGAAAGCCAGTCGTATCCGACTCTAGGGTGCAGTGCTCATCTCTGTTTCAAAACCGAAGAGCCAGCGCTGTCTGCTTCTGCAGACATTTCCATAATCATGTGGCAGACATGACTAGTCACCAGAGCGCATGGAAAGCTGTTACCTTCCCACCGAAGTGGTCTCTATTTATCTACTTGCAATTTCTTGCTTTCGAACTGCTAGGTTGGCAGGAGCTGGGACAAAGACGAGAGCTCATTCTGTCCTGCAGTACTCGGTAAGACTTAACACCTTTTTCTGATACAGTACACAACAGGGAACCAGTATAGCTGGGCTAATGTAGGAGTTGTCATGGTTTCCACATGCGACCTTGCCTTGATTTTAAAATGACATTTGATCTATGTAGTGTTAAGATACATTTTGTAATTTTCTTAGGTTTAGAAATGCCAGCTTTCTTTTAGAAGCACATTGAAATGCCAGGCTGACAGCCTGACATGACAAATGATGCATAGATAAGATTAGAACTCTCTCCTGAGGGGAGGAGGGAGAAATGAGTGTCCAGCCTTGGACTTATTCCAGACACCTGCAATCCCATGATGGGACAGACTGACGTCAGGGAGAGACGTCTCCACTCCTGTCAGTCAAACTAATTACCCCAGACACCTGCAGATTGGGTCATTCCAGGAATGCAAAGGTGGGGGGCTCAATGTCACATTGCACGTACCAGTTGTCTCCTTTCTCAAGGGAATGCAGGTGCACTCCCATGAGATCACCATGAGATCATCACATTCCAGAGCTCCTTTTTATTATAAAAAGAGCCCAGTTTAAGCACTAAGCACGCATACTTAGGAGACAGGGGAAACTCTGTCTTCTCCACATAATAATCATGATTGCAGTGGGAGCCCTTGTCGGTGGGCATCCCAAGATGACTCTTCGGGGGTAAAAGCCATGAGGGGCTATGGTGCCCCAAACCATTAAGATTGAACCTGTTAGTAAAAGCTAGTAAGATTTTGTTTTCTTTTATGTTTTATTCACTGTGTTTTTATGTAAGTGTAGAGTAAGTAATATCTGTATTCAGTATTTGTGCTTCCAACAATAAAACTACAAAAATCCAGTAGTTTGTGTGCCTGCCTTTGTAAAGAAGCAGAGAAGGAAACCAAGCAGAGCCAAAGAAGTCTTTGACAATCCTCATCGCGTTTCCAGACGGAAGGAGGTGAGAGGAGAATGCTCTGTAAGGGAGGGGCAGAGTAGCAGAGAGAGAGAAAAAGTAGCACTTAGAAGTCTAGCTTCTGCCAAGGAAATAATATATTACCTGCCATATGCAGAAGGCTACGCTGACCCTGTCCTACAGTGAATCGGGCTGGGGGAAGCATGCTCATAGAGGCAAGCAGGTCGCAGGATCTGAGGTCCACCCTGCCGGGTGTTCCCAAGAAAAATTCTGGGAGCCCAACGAAGCCTTTGTGAGGCATGTTCTGCCCCCTACGTCTCTGATAGGAGTAATATCAAAATTCTCTATTCAGGATATCAACTCAGCCACAGGTTGCAATCTCCATATCTGGATCAGGGGCAGCCCATGTAAAAATCCTTAGAGGAGTTTAATCTTGAGACTACCAATGCATGGATCATTGTGGTCAAGGACCACCTATCCAGGAAGGGACACAACCTGCTCTTTTAGTTTGAGTGCTGAATCCAAAATTATACCCAAACTATGAACCTGGCTCCTAGAAGATGGATAACTCCATCCAAGGTAGGAGCCAGGCACCTCCAACTGTGGGACCTCCATTTTGTTGGGATTCAGTTTCAACCCATTTGTTCTTGTCCATTCCATTATTGAGGCCACGCAGGCCTCCAGGCAATAGTATGCATTCATTGCAGAGGGTGTAAAGGAGAGATAGAGTAAAAAAATATAAGAACCTTTCCCCACCAAATTAGCAAAAAGGAAGCCTTTACAGGTGCTGGGTCAATTCCTACCCTTTTGTCCTTTAGCAAAAATTAAAGGCTTTCCTTTTTTTGTCAGGTTTTTGATAACTAAATTGGACAAAATAGAGCACATTCTTTTAAAGTGGCCTTTTAAAGCCTTTAAATGTTTAGGTGACCATTTTTAACTGCTATTATGTGTTAACTGTTTTTTAACCTTGTAATTATTGTATTTTAGTCAAATTTGTTTCAAGCATTTTTCAGCCACTTTGGGTCGTTTTACCTGGAGAAAGGTGTCATTGAAATAAAATGGAATGGAATAGAATAAAACAAACACTCCTCCTCTCAAATATCTTTTGGATTCCTGATAGTATCTTTGATAAAGCTCAACATGTTCCTCTCTGCAGCATTATATTATTATCCTACATTTAAATTCACTTTAAGCACACCCTTTATCTAAGGAGCTGTCATCACAGTTTCTCTACGTCTAGAACAGTGAGAATAAAAGCCAGTGGAAATCATGAGCCATTTTATCATGGACCACTTTATTTTTATAACCACCTTATGTGGAGAGAGTAACTGGCCTGTGGTCATCCTGAACATTTAATGGACGAGTAGGGAATTGAATCAACATTCCTGGCTGAACAATAACCACAACACATCAGAGCTGTCTGTATGCTATTTTAAAAGAGAGATTTTTAAAAGGTATTGTTTGACCTTGTTTCAACTAGTGGCTCAAATGAGATAGTGGTTTTGAGCACTCTCTATGATGGAGACAAACGTTCAAGCTAAAATCAGATGTCAATCCCAACTAGAGTTTGATTTCTTCTGTGTTGTTGAGTCACATCCAACATATAGTGATCCTAATAGGATTTTCATGATAAGTGAATGTTTAATAACTGGTTTTACTAGTGTGACTGTCTCCAGTGAATTTCCCTAACTAGTGGAAATTTGAACTCAGGTCTCTGATTCCTAGTCTATCACAATACAATACAATACAATAAAATTTTAATTTATACCCCGCCTTTCTCGGCCAAGGCTGACTCAAGGCGGCAACAACATATCAAAATCCATACAATACAATATAACAACATAATAATACAGTAATACAAAGGTAAATCAATACAAAAATCAGTACAATAATAACATAACATAACATAATATAATCAGCAATATAAAGTATCAGTAAAGAATTACAGTTAAAGTGCCACAATGGCAGCATGGAATGGCTGGGGGTGGGGTAGAGAGGAGACGCGTCGCTCGGCAAGGTGCGGCACTCGGTGTCTTCCTCCTCTTCGGCTGCCCAACAGCCCAAAGTCCCAGGGTCTTTTTATCCCCCCTCCCCACGCAGCGATGGAATGGCTGGGGGTGGGGTAGAGAGGAGACATGGTGCTCGGCAAGGTGTGGCGCTCAGCGTCTTCCTCTTCTTCGGCTGCCCAACAGCCCAAAGTCCCAGGATTTTTTTATTCCCCCCCCCCCCAGTAATGGAATAGCTGGGGGTGGGGTAGAGAGGAGACGCGGTGCTCTCCTCTCTATTACTCTTTTCACTTTGCAATTCTGGATACCACAATAGAAATGTTCAATTTAGTTAGTAGGATTTATATGGCTGTTGAGGAAATAAGTCCACATGAATATATAAAATCTACTTTCTGAGACTAACCACTGGATTTGGCTATCTGTGGTAGGGAGCTGAGACATCTCAGTAGTTTTTCTAACTTTATAAAATGATCTTCCCCTGGACCAGCTACGTTTCTGCCATCTGGCCATGTCATAACTTATGTAAAGTTCAGCTATTTTTAAAAGGTGGATCATGGAGGACAATGTGTTGTTTTCTGAGATTCTGAATATACCTAATGCCAACAAATGATGGGAATTGCAGTCTGACAAGATCTGGACAAAACATTATGCTCAGAGCTTAGAAATGGATCTCTAGGAGTTGTAGACCAAAACGTTTCCTTATATTTTGGCTAAAATAAGGGATGGCTGTCCTTTGGTTTACGTGGGGTTTGTGCATTAGGTTTTAATGTTGAAGACTGCACAGTTTAGTCTCAGTTTCATTTTTTGTTGATTTCCTTTTTAAATTGATCTTGCAAGCCACCTTGAGTACACACTGTGTTTTTCTTTTAAGATGAGTTATGAAGATACTCTCGTCAAGCGAATGAGAAGAAATCCAGAAGAGGAGACCATTCATCTTGAAGCAACATCTTGGTCATCTAGAAGCACCTGGATAATAATTGATATATGGTTTGTATATTTCTCCATTACATGCAGCAAAAGGCCTATATTTCAGAGACTCTGATTGCTCTCATCTGCAGATAGCTGCATGAAAATGATTTGATTTTTAGCATTTGAATTCTTAGGACTATTGCCAAGCATGCTACATTTTTATCTATCTTGACATTCCCCTGCAAATGCAAAATAATGAGCATTTTCTCCTTGTATGAATGGACTATTTCCAAGCTCTTTCCACTCTATAATTTTGAGCACTTGTCGTTCCAATGCGATCTTCTGCTCTTTCCAAAATATGTCGGAAAATACATTTTGGACACATGAGGATAGTTCATCTTTGCTGTCATCTCAAGGGAGTTATGCAGTGCTTAAAGCTGCAGCAAAGGGAGCCAAATGACAGGGAAGGAAGGAAAATCAGTGAATTTTCAATCCCCAAAGCTAAGGTCATATATTCACACAGCTGGAGATGAGCAAGTGGATCAATAGGTTGCCATAGGAAGTAAAGGTATGGGGGTGGGGTGGGAGGGATGCGTAACAGTTTGATCCTTTGAGGGACAGACATAACAGGACTTCGCCATCCACTTCAATTGGGGCACTGAACGAGAAATGTGTTCAGAGAGGAAAAAAGAGATCATATAAAGTAAACATGCTGAAAATCCTGTGCCCTGATCCAGTAGGAGAACATTGAAATGAAAAAGAGTGTTTTCCTTTAATTCAGTACAGATGGATAAAACTGTTGGATGCAAAGGAAATGTGGAAACACGTCCCTCTGAGCATGGAACTCATTGCTGACTTTCCGTAAAAAGACTGAATGCAAGAAGAGGTTTTAGCTGGACTTATCTTTGGGGGGCCATTATGTAGGCACTTGAAGGTATACAAGAGCAAAACCAAATTAAAAGATGGAGGAAGGAGGTCACTGGGCAAGGATCATCATTAAAGGAGGATATGACTGAGGAACTCAACCTCCCCTACGTCACTTGGAGGACCCTGAATAGGCTGATGGTCAGAATCCCTAAATGTAAGACCAATATGCTCAAGTGAGGGCTGCTGGCAGACAACAACATACAATGTGTATGTGGAAATTCAGCATCCTTCTCATTTACTGGTCTGCCAATTACTGCCAGAAACATGCACTGATGAGGACTTAAGTTTGGCCAATGACAAAGCCAAGAAAGTGACTTCATTTTGGCAGTCCAGGGTTTGATCAGGACACGAAAGAAAAAGAAAAAAGTAGGCACTTTTATCCAGCTGTGGTCTGAATGCATCATATTTTAATGAAGAGAAAGAAAATCTCCACAATTTGTTTACATCTGTAAGCTAGTAGCATCTGTCTGGTCAGGTTATCGTGCTATGGTAATAGAGCAGACCATACTGCCAGTGACTCAATGCTGAGTGTCAGGCAGCGGTTAAATAACCTGACAACCCTGAGGACTAATGGCTTGGGTGTTGAAGTCCACAGGGAAGGGTGATGGTCCCCAATTGGATTAAATCCCACTTGAATCCATCTTGATGGAGGGCAGCAGGTTGATGAGGACTTTGTGTGCCAAAAGGGCTCAGGACCACAAAGTGACTCACGGAACTAGATTAGTGGTACTGGTGTCATGCTGTGATGCAGAAGGCAAATGAAAGGCCACTGCATTATATTCTCAGAACAGTCTTCATGGCTGATCACCATAAGGATCACAAATATTCAGATTCGGATATGGCAGAACAACAACAACAAGAAGGATCTAGTAGTAAACTACTCTAATATAGACCTGGTGGGTCAAAAAGCTCCCAAAGGATTGCAGTGGTTCAGGTCAAAGAGAATTACTACCTTGTACCATTTCACATCTTCTTTCATACACATCCCTCCTCAGTTTAAAGAGCATTTTTGTTGCTTCCTCTCTCCTTATTGTACCTGGCAGCTGGTGGGTGGTAGATTCCATTATTCTGCCAGAAGGCATTGGGAAAGCACTGCATCATGAAACATACATAGTATGTAGGCAAATGGGAGCACTGCTTATCTTAGGCCTAGAATAACCATAGCGAGTCTGCGTGCCTCCTCTTTTGATGTATTCTTCTGCTTTGTGTCTGCAACTTGCAACAAATAACCACTTTTGCTTTTACTCTGTTTTCCACCTTAATTTTATCTATCTATGTTTTGACTTCTGTCCTTCTCAGAGATGCAGGATACCGATATCTGTCCCTTCTAGAGATTGCATAAGACCTTCAGGTTGCAAATCTCTGAAAATGAAGAACCCAAAATCCAAAATAACATCAATGATTCAAAGTATTGGGCAACCCAGCCTAGGTAAGGAAGTCCTCATTGTCTATAATGAGTAACATGAATAATTGAATGAATGAGTAGATTCCTGCACTCTGGCCAGATAAATATATTTCACAAGCCCCAACCAAGCTGCTGAGGCCAGCATCCTTATACCACCAAGCTTCTTTTTCCTTAAGTTGGCTTGTCCCAGCCCAGATCTCCTCCAATTTATTTCATGCAAACCCAATCGAGCTGTTTCATTCCCCTGGCTTTTAACTGCTTCCTTATCAAACTAGTGACTTGTTATCTTCATGATGTACAGACTAATTTTGATTTTGACCTTTGCATCTTCTCTTTCTCACTCTTGAAGCCTTGTGACATTTTTGTGCAACGTCCCTTACAGGGATCTTATTTCTCATCTTGCCAGAATTTGCAAGGGAAAAAAGCAAGACATAAAGCTGAATTCCTGTTACTTATTTATTTATTTATTTATCATTCACATTTGTAACTGCCGCCCACTCAGGCAGAACCCGACTCAGGGCGGCATTACAGCAGCTCAAGAAAATACATAAAAACATTATAAAAACCTTATAAAACCCACCCAATAAAAAACCCACCCAATAAGAAAGAAAAAAAACCGACATCCACCCCCATTTAAAACCCATATCCCACTAACCCGTCCCACCTACCACACAGAGGGAAAGAAAGAGAGTCTTATAAAAGCCAGCCGGCGGGGGCCATAGTCCCGTTCGGGCCCCACACCTGCCCTGCCAGCCAGGTCTTTACTCCTTTCCTGAAGGGCAGCAATTCACTTTGAAGTCTTAGATCTGTTGGTAGGAGGTTCCAGAGAGTTGGTGCGGACACGGAGAAGGCCCTCCTTCGGGTGCCAGTCAAATGTGCACCCCTCGTTGATGGCACCACCAGAGAGCCTCTCCGGTCCGCTCTGGTTGGACGGGCAGTCACTCTTGGGACGATGCGGTCTCTAAGGTATCCTGGCCCCCTGCCATATAGGGCTTTAAAGGTCAAAACCAGCACCTTAAATTGCACCCGGAGACAAACTGGTAACCAGTGCAGCTCCCGAAGCAGCGGTGAGGCATGGGCATATCGCCCACACCCCATCACCACCCGGGCCGCTGCATTCTGGACCAGCTGCAGCCTCCGAATGGTCGTCAAGGGCAGCCCCATGTAGAGCGCATTACAATAATCTAGTCGGGAAGTAACCAGAGCATGAGTGACCATAAGCAAGGAGCCCCGGTCCAGGAGCGTGCGCAGTTGGCGAATCACCCGAAGTTGGGCAAAAGCCCCCCTGGCCACGGCTGCCACTTGTTCTTCCAGCAGGAGCCGTGAGTCCAGGAGGACCCCCAAGTTGCGCACTGGGTCTGTCTGGGGCAAAACAGCCCCATCCAGTACCAAAGATGGTAACTCCTTGGATAACATGGGGCCCCTTATCCACAGCCACTCTGTCTTGCTGGGATTCAGCCGAAGCCCATTGGCCCCCATCCAGACCCCAATGGCCTCCAGGCATCCGGATAGGATTTCAACAGCATCACTGGGGTCCCCACGGGCCGAGATGTACAATTGAGTATCATCTGCGTACTGATGGTACCGCACCCCGTGGGAACGAATGATCTCACCCAGCGGCTTCATGTAGATGTTAAATAAGAGAGGAGAGAGCACAGATCCCTGAGGCACCCCATATTTGAGAAGCCTAGGGATGGACCTCTCACTCTCTAACCACACCGACTGGGTACGGCCCTCCAGAAATGAGGAAAACCAGGACAACACAGTGCCCTGGATCCCCAGTCCTTCGAGCCGTTCCAGCAGGATACCGTGGTCGACGGTATCGAAGGCCGCTGAGAGGTCAAGAAGAGCAAGGACGGATGGACAACCCCCGTCCCGCTCCCGCCAGAGATCATCCATCAGTGCGACCAATGCCGTCTCCGTTCCATATCCGGGCCTGAATCCCGATTGAAAGGGGTCTAGATAATCCGCTTCCTCCAGGACACTCTGCAGCTGGCGCGCCACCTCCTTCTCCAAAACCTTACCCAGAAAGGGCAGGTTGGAAACCGGCCTATAGTTGTTAAGGACAGCTGGGTCGAGGGACATTTTCTTCAGGAGGGGGCGCACCAAAGCATGTTTTAGCTGTGCAGGAAATACCCCCTCCCGTAAAGATGCATTTACTATCCCTCCAACCCAGCCCCCTGTTACCTCCTTGGAGGCTTTCACCAACCAGGTGGGACAGGGGTCCAGAGGACATGTAGTGGCACGAACATCTGCAAGGAGCCTGTCCACTTCCTCAGGGACAACAGGATCAAACCGATCCCAGATCGAACAGCAAGACTGTGCTCCGGCACCCCCCCCGACCCTCCCCATCCACGCCAGGATTCAATCCTGAACGAATCCGATCGATTTTCTCCACCAGATGGTCAGCAAAGTCCTCAGCCGACCCCTGCCAACCGGGCACCGATCTCCCTCTACCAAGAAGGGACCTGGTTACCCGGAACAGGGCGGCTGGGCGATTATCAGCGGAGGCAATAAGGGTGGTGAAGTATTGCCGCCTCACCACCCCCATCGCCACTAGGTAGGCCCTAATAGCGGCTCTAGCTAGTGTCCAATCGGAGTCATCCTGGGTCTTCACCCAGCGGCGCTCTAGGCGTCTCTTTGCCCGTTTGAGTTCCCGTAGTTCCTCTGTGAACCACGGAGATGACCTAGTTCCCCGGGCGCGGAGAGGCCGCAGTGGCGCGATTTCATCCAAGGCCGCTATTGTCGTCCTATTCCATAGGTCGACGAGTGCCTCGGGTGAATCGTTTAGCCGATCCAGAGGTACATCCCCCAGTTCCCTCCGGAAACCATCTGGATCCATTAGTTGCCGAGGGCGGACCATTTTAATAGGCCCTGCCTCCCTACGATGAAGTGTCGCCCCCAGGAAGTCAAGAGTCACCAGATAGTGATCTGACCATGACACAGGTGAGATGACTAAGTCCTGTAATCTCAGGTCACTCTGCCACTGCTCCGACAAGAAAACTAAGTCTGGCATGTGACCGCTGCCCCTGGTCGGACCCCGAACTACCTGAGTCAGGCCCATGGCTGCCATGGAAGCCATGAACTCCCTTGCCCCCTCAGAGGCCACCCCCAACGATGGCAAATTGAAGTCCCCCAGAACCATGAGCCTCGGGAACTCCAACGCCAGCATCGAGGCGGCCTCGAGGAGCTCAGGCAGGGCATCCCTTACTCTGCAAGGGGGCAGGTACAGGAGCAAGATCCCCAACTGACCCTTGGGGCCCAACCGTAGAAGCAGGGCCTCACAACCAGACACTTGTGGAGCAGTGGCCCTAGCGACTCCCAAAGACTCCCTGGCAACAATGGTGACACCACCGCCCCTCCCCTCACCTCTAGGCTGGTGCCAAATACCGAACCCAGCTGGACACATGTCCGAAAGAGGTACTCCATCCTCAGGTGTCAGCCAGGTTTCGGTGATGCATGCCAGGTCGGCCCGCCCATCCTGGATGGCATCTTGAATCAGGGGGGCCTTATTGCAAACCGACCTGGCATTCACCAGCAGCAGCCTAAGGGCGGGGTCACTCTGGATCTGCTGCTCAGGACCCAGAGATGTACCTGCAAGGCTGGAATGAGGGACCGCTCTTAAACATCGGACCCGCATTCCCCGAGTGCGGCCCGCCCCACGGTACCCGCCATACCGCCCCATGCCCGTCACAACACCTATATTAGTCTCCGGAACCTCCCAAGACGGACTGCTGCCGTCTTGGGAGTTATGACAGCAGACATCCTATTATACTTAGTTATGACAGCAGACATCCTATTATTTAGTTGCTACCTGGTGAGATTTCCAGAGTGCCCAAGCCCACTGGCTTCGTGCATGCTTGAGAATCCCAGTTTGGACGCTTTAACTGCCCGCTAGAACCACTGAAAATTACATAGTTTGCCTTCTGCAGACATAAATAAGCAACAGGATTTTGGCCATAATACTCTTCACTTCTCCCTGACAGTAGGGAAAAGTTAAAATAGAGCAGAAAACAGGAGATAAAAGGGGGGAAAGCAAATTTATTATTTCCATATCTCATTCATAAAAAGGTGAAATGAAATTATTTAAGTTTTAAATGTAATATGGGAAGCTTTGTTTGTGATTGTTATAGTTACATTTTTAATCTGAAGCTAGAAGCAGTAAGGGAAAAAGAATTTGGATGAAGGTCAGACAGCCCCTACCACCCTCGTTTCTGCTGGCCATGGGCAGGCTAAGTACCACTAAACAAAACAAAAAAGAGAGAGAGATTGAAGAAAAATAGAAAAAGTGATTTATATCATCATTTCAGCATGTAAATATCACTCCTCTCTCTGGGGTCATACATCGCAGCTCACAATGACTATGATAGAAGACTTCAAAGCAGATTGGAATGTATACCAGAAAGATAAACAAAATCACAGAGGGTAACATATGTACATTAAGCTTACCTGCAAAATTGTTTTGATTTGTTTTCCTATTAAAGAGATAAAGATAGTCTACTGAGAACAGAAACAGCTAAACAAAAAGTATAATCCTGATTGTTTTATAGCTTATTTTCCTTTTGTACTTTACAATATCAATGTTCAGTCTGGTTAAGATATGCTAAGAATATATCTTTAGAGTTCATTCATATTACTGAAGATTTATTATGACCTGGAAGGAACAAAACATGTTTGCTTTCAATGTTTACTGCTTCCTTTTACTGCTTCCTTAGTAAGAAGTCTGTGTGCTTTTTTATCGTGCTGTGCCCTGGCCCTGCGTTAACTCTACCTTAAACAAGTCATTAAGAGAGTCTCATTACAAATAGAGCATATTGGTGTATTGGAAATATCCTTTATTAAATATGTAATATTCACATTGTTTTTTCTGTTATTTTTCTTTCTGCCACTAATGTGAGCAATAAGTACTTTTGAATAAATTTGCTTGCCATTTATAAGAAGCCTTGCTTTTGAAATATTCAGCTGTGTCATATACTCATATTAAATAAATGTTAAGGGGGAATTTTTTTTCTTGCAATGTTTATGGCTTCTTAATAATTGTAAGGGAGTGCATGCCCATAAATGTTTGTGGTAGAGATACTGGGAAAGCAATATATTAGAATTTAATTTTTCTTTGTGAACATTGGATTGTCAATAGAAACTAGATGTTTGAAGGGTGGAGAACAGTGTATGCTGCGCATTCTTTTGCATATAGGGCAGTTTTCCCACCCCAGGTCCATTTGTGACCTTCACAAAATATTCTCATTATGGTATGATACATTACTGTTTAAAGTGAGCAGGACTTATGTGACAGAAACCCCACCACAGAGAAATCTTTGAGAGTGAAGAGGAATCCTGCTGAATGTTGAGTGATAACACATACATTTTTCTCATGTTACACTAGGGTCCATCTAGCTCTAAAAATCATGTTTCACTACCATTATAGATTTATATATTGTGTGTGACTCCCCCCCCCCCACCTGTGACCATTAGAGACTTTGCATAGTCAGCTCTTTAGTGACCTCTGAACACTAGACATAGTCAGCTAAAAAGTTCATGTTTTGTTCATAAATCAAAATGTGATATAGGATTTATCTGTTCGATCTCCTTTTGCCTGACTATGCAAAAATATATAACCATTGGATATGAGTTTCTTCATCACATAAGCCTATATTAAAATGCTACATTTCTCTAGATTGTGATAATATATTTTGACTATAAGTGTTGTAGATCTGATTCAGACATATCACAAATTCTAAACTAAATAAGTTTGATTAGGAGCAATTTACATGAGGGCTGGATTCAAAGGAATGGCAAGTTTGGGGTGAAATGAAACAAATTTACAAATCAATTCAGGTCTCTGACATGAAATAAATCAGATATTGGACTAATAATTTCAGCCGTTAGAGGTTTTTTTAAACTTAAAATGTAATTGTGCCCGGTGTGCAAACACCTGAAGCTAACTGAAATTTGATTTTGATTTGTTGAAATGGTAGCCATGTTAGTCTGTGTTTCAAGCATATGAGAGTAAAAAGACAAAAACTGTTGTGGCACCTTAAAATTAACTGCTGCACTTTAGCTTTCATGGCTCAAGTCCACTTCATCAGACAAAGTTTCTGTCTTTGTGTTTTGTTTTCTTTACTCTCTGATATGCTTGAAAGTCTACCACAGTGTTCCCCAACCTTTGGTTTTGGGACTTCAGATCCCAGAAGCCTAAGTCAATTCCTTTAGTGTATGGGACCAAAGACACAGAACAACCGAAGGGTTGGTTTAACACAGGTTTATTGCATGGTGTTCCGGTGAAGCATGAGGTAATGGCGGTGATACATCTCAATATATACAGTAGCCCTCTACATTTGAATCTTGTAGCACGGTAGCTCATTGGCTGCTACCGGCGTGGCCTCGCCCAGGCACGCCTCTTTTCCTGCTGCTGAATGCAGATCTTTCTTCTGCTGCTGAATGCGGGGAAGGTTTTCCCGCGGCTGTCCGTGATTGAGCAATGTGAACCATGTGAGACTGAACGCTCGCAGCTGCCCTCTATGGGCTGTCTGCTCGCGTTCCTTTACAGCTGAGATCGTTTGTATTTGGAGTGGTTACATTCTTGCCTTTACAGTACAATGAACATGCACACATACATACATACATAACATCCCTCCCCCCTAGGATGGGACGAAGTCCCGCAACCATTGTGGCTTGCCGCACATGCGCTTGGGGCGTGCCTGCGTCTGACCTAGTACTGGAGAGCCTGTGATCCCTGATTCCGCGGGTGCTTGTCCTGCAACGGGAAACGGGGATTCGTTAGTGGCTCTGTGGGGCGTCCGTGCCTGCCTTGCGCCCGGGGAGGGGAATGGGATGAATAGTTGCGAGGTGAACCCCTGCCTGTTGCTCTCGGACCCCGGGGACCCTCCTATTGTGAACCGCGGAACCGATGAGGTCGCCCTTGAGGTTCTGCTACCTTCTGATCCCCGCTCGGGGGACCTTGAGACTGTGGTGGGCGGACTCGCTGCTGCCTCCCGTCTTGGGGGTGTCGGTCTCCGGGAAATTGGCGCTATATTGCATTCTAACTCACAGGGGCTACTGGGACTGGAAGTACCAGGGGCTGAACTGAAACCCCTCTTTTCGCTAGGACGGGTGGGGGACCACTCCGCTAACTCCCCCTGGTACTGTAAATCAACGTCTAAACTTCTATGGGTGTCTGTGTCTCGGGGAAACTTCCAAGGGGTATGAGTGTGGTCGGGGCTCTTCCTTTCCGCCGCGGACTCCCGCAAAAGATCTCTGTGGATCGATTCCCTTTCCTCCCCCCTTGGTGGGGACCCATGTTCCCCTTTTCCTCCCCCTTGGGCTAAACGGGTGGGGGAGTACCCTAACGCTGATTCGACGCTATTTTCGTCTCCGTCCTGCTCTCCGGGAACCCTGCGCCTGAGTTGGTCCACGTGTCGCCTCCACAGGAAACCTGTACTGGTCTCCACGCGGTATGAGACGGGGCCGGTTTGTGCTGTTACGGTGCCCGGCACCCAGGCTGGCCCCGCGTTGGCGTAGTTCCTGCAGTGCACCGGGGCGCCTACGCTGAAACTCTTTGAGGGTTCCACCCCTATGTTCCACCCTTTGTCCTCTACTCTCGTGGGGTCTAGCTTGGAGATTCCCGTGGCCAGCTTCCTGCGCATCAACAGCTCTGCAGGGGAGTACCCTGACGCCAATGGGGTGACCCTGTACCTTAGCAGGAATTGGCACAATTTCAGGTCGAGGTCTCCGGGGCCCATAAGCAGCAGCGCGTCTTTCGTGGTGCGCACGAGGCGCTCTACTTGGCCGTTGGTGGCCGGGTGAAAGGGGGCGGAGGTGATGTGCCGAATGGCGTTGCGCTCCATGAACGCCCCGAACTCGGCGGACGTGAAACAGCTAGCGTTATCGCTGACGAGGGTGTCGGGTAAACCAAACGTGGAAAAGACCCTCCGTAACTGTTTAATTGTTGTGGCCGAGGAGGTGCTCGAGACTGGGATGACCTCCAACCACTTGGAGAACGCGTCCACCACAAGGAGGAAAAGCGTTCCCCTGAACGGGCCAGCAAAGTCTACGTGTACCCGGGACCAGGGCCCCCTTGCTGCGTCCCACTCCCTATGTGGCGAGCGGGCCTCTTCTGGCCTGGAGCTTTGGCACGCTTTGCAAGTGCCGACCATGTGTTCGATGTCGGCGTCTAGCTGGGGCCACCAAAAGTAACTGCGGGCCAGTGCCTTAGAGCGGACGATCCCCGGGTGGCTGACGTGCAGCAGTTTAAGCACCCTCGGCCGGAGAGACGTGGGGATCACTACCCGCTGTCCCCACAAAAGGCAACCCCTCTCTAGGGACAACTCTAGTTTCTTTTTGAAAAATGTGTCGAATTCCGCTGCTGGGGAAGACACGGGCCACCCTTTCTGTACCCAGGAGCAAACTGTGGCCAGCGTTTTGTCCTTGCCGGTTGCTTTAGCGATGTCGGCCGGTACTACTGGAGGGGAGTCTAGGACCTCTATCATTAAGACCTGGTGGTCCCTCTCTACCTCGCCCACGTGGCAGCAATCTCGGGGAATGGGGGACCTCGACAGGGCATCCGCATGGCTGATCTCCTTCCCGGGCCGGTATACCAACGCGTGCTGATATGCGTTGAGAAAAATGGCCCACCTGAGCATTCTCGGGGACAGGATTTGGGGTGTGGGCTTATCTGCGGTGAAAATGCCTAGCAAGGGCTTATGGTCAGTCACTATGGTGAAGGGGCGGCCGTACACAAAATCATGAAATTTCTTAGTCCCCGCAATTATCGCTAGTGCTTCCCTGTCTGTCTGGGCATAGTTCCTCTCCGCTTGGGACAAGGACCTAGAGTAGAACGCTATCAGGGCCTCCCTCCCGTTCTCCAGTACGTGGCATAACACCGCCCCCACCCCCACCGGGGATGCATCGCATATCAGGACCACTGGGCGTTTGGGATTGAAATGGGTCAGTACCGCATCTGATGCCAGGAGTCGCTTCAGGTCATTGAAAGCCCTCTCCTGGTCGTCGCCCCACTTCCATGCCTCGTCCTTTTTTAACAATTTGTGTAGCGGTTCCGCTACTGCTGCCTTCCGCGGAAGGAAGGAGTGGTAAAAGTTGAGCAGTCCAAGGAACGACTGCAACTCGGGCTTGGAGGTGGGGCGAGGGGCCTTCTTGATGGCGGCCACCTTGGATTGGGATGGCCTGATTCCCTCGGGAGTAACACGGAACCCTAGGAACTCAACCTCAGTTGCGAAGAAAACGCATTTGTCCTTCCGCAACCGCAACCCCGCTTTCTCGAATATTGTCAGGACCCTTCCCAACCTGCTTGCTAATTTGGCCTGGCTCCCCCCTGTAATCAATACGTCATCAAAGTAGGGTAACACCCCCTCTAACCCCTTCAGGAGGCATTCCACGAGTGACTGGAAAATCCCGGGCGCCGAATTCACGCCGAATTGGAGGCGCGATACCTGGAACGCCCCTTTGTGGGTGACTATGGTCTGTGCAGCAGCTGCGGCGGGGGTCACCGGGAGTTGCTGGTAGGCTTGGGCCAGGTCGAGTTTAGCGAAACACCTCCCCCCGTGTAACCTGGCCAACAAGTGGCTGACTACCGGCACCGGATACGCATTAGGGCGGATCGCCTTATTGATGGTGCACTTGTAATCAGCGCATATGCGGACCTCCCCGTTGGCCTTGAGCGCTGTTACAATTGGAGTTTCCCACTCCGCAGAATCAACAGGAACAAGAATCCCCTGGCCCACCAATTTGTCCAACTCCGCCTCTATTTTGTCCTTTAGTGTGAAAGGCACTCTGCGCGGTTTAAGTCTGATTGGACGTACTCCAGGGTCCAGGTCGAAAGTCACTGGGGGGCCCTTGAATTTTCCGAGCCCCTTTTTGAAAACCTCGGGGTGCGCGTCGCACACGCTCTGTATTGGATCAGTCCCGGTGGCGTGTGCTCCCATGGCGTGCACCCCCCCAATGAACAACCCCAGGGGCTGGAACCATTGAGTCCCGAGGAGGCTGCATTTTCCTCCCTTGAGGACGACTAGGGGAAGCGTTGCGGTGTGCTTTTTAAACTGGACCTGGAACTTCCCAACCCCCAACACTGGGATGCGGTTCCCTTGCACGTCCTTCAGTGTGGCCCTCAACGCTTTGAGCTTGGGCCGCACGCGGGGGGCGATTTTCATGAACTCTCCCTGGGAAATAATAGAGTATGACGAACCCGAGTCCACCTCCATTCTAACAGGGGCCCCTTGTATTACTACCTCAACAAAGTAACGGGGGTGCTCCGTGGAAACGCTGCAAACCGGAGCGTCGTCCTCGCTGTCGTCGGAGATGCGCCCTACGCCGTCCCGCATCCTCGTGGTCCGGGTGCCGTCCTTTGGCCTCGTGGTGCGGTCCTGCCTCGCCGAGCGGTCTGGAGAACTCCTTGTGGCCTCGCGCCGTTTCCGGCAGACCTTGGCGATGTGCCCGCGCCGGCCGCAGTTGTGGCACTCGGCCTTGCGGAATGGGCATTTGGCGCGGGCGTGGGTGGCGCCGCAGCCATCGCAGCGCCGGCCCTCTCTCTGGACCCTCCGGACGTCCTCGTCGTCGCTGCTCTCCGCAGACGAGTTCGAAGCTCGCCGGGCCGCGCGCACCGAGCTCTCTGCCTTGGCGGGCTTCGGGCGCCAGTCCTGAAGCTCTTGCACCCCGGCAGTCGTGGCCTCCGCGGCCTGCGCCGTGTCGAGGACTTGTTGCCACGTGGGAGGCGGCTCCTTTTTCATCAGCGCGCGCTGAGTCTCGGTATCCCTCAGACCGCAGAGCAGGCAGTCCCGGAGGGTGACTTCTGGGGTCTCCCACTTGCATGGGCCGGCGGCCAGCCGCAGGGCCGCGGCGAACTCGGCGACCGATTCCCCGGGCGCCTGGACTCGCCTCCAGAACGCGCTCCGAGCGGGGAACATCGCTATCGCTGGCCGGAGATGGGCGCGCAGCGCCGCCAGGAGCTCTGTGGCTTTGAGGTCGCCCACCTTCCTCGGCGCGATCAGGTCCACCAAGGTCCTCTTGGTCTCGTGCCCGAGCATGCGGACGAAAATGGCCCTCTTCTTGGCCTCATCTGAGACTTCGAGCTCCACCAGCGCTGCGTTGAAGTCTATCTCAAACACCTCCAAGTCTCCCGGCTTCCTGATCTCGTAGCCGGCGCATGTCTTGGTCCCGTGGGCAGCCATATCCCACCTTCGTCGCCAATTTAGTGTATGGGACCAAAGACACAGAACAACCGAAGGGTTGGTTTATTTTATTTTATTTTATTTTATTTTATTGTCAAATTTCTATACCGCCCACTCAGCCAAAGCCGACTCCGGGCGGTTCACAACAATGGGTAAAAACATATAAAAACAAATAAAACAGATAAAACCAGCAATAAGAACCCACCCCTAAAAAGAGAGGGGTGCAGGAACTGAAGAAACCGTGGGGCAGGCATCCTCCCCTATATTAACCACCCAACGGAAGCCACCCCTCCACCTGCACCCCAAACTTGGCCCGCCAGCCAGGTTTTTAGTTCTTTTCTAAAGGGCAACAACTCCGTCTGGAGACGCAGTTCCACAGGCAGGAGGTTCCAAAGGGCCGGTGCGGACACAGAGAAGGCTCTCCTCCTTGTGCCAGAGAGGCGAGCCCCCCTGGCCGATGGCACAATTAGAGAGCCCCTCCGGTCCGCTCTGGTTGGACGGACAGACGTCCTTAGGGCGATGCGGTCTCTAAGGTAACCTGGCCCACTACCATATAGGGCTTTAAAGGTCAAAACCAGCACCTTGAATTGCACCCGGAGACAAACTGGTAACCAGTGCAGCTCCCGCAGCAGTGGTGAGGCATGGGCATAACGTCCACACCCCATCACCACCCGGGCCGCCGCATTCTGGACCAGCTGCAGCCTCCGAATGGTCATCAAGGGCAGCCCCATGTAGAGCGCATTACAGTAGTCTAGTCTGGAGGTAACCAGAGCATGAGTGACCATGAGCAAAGAGTCCCGGTCCAGGAGCGGGCGCAACTGGCGAATCACCCGAAGTTGGGCAAAGGCCCTCCTGGCCACAGCCGCTACCTGTTCTTCTAGCAGCAGCCGCGAATCCAGGAGGACCCCCAAGGTGCGCACCGGGTCGGTCTGGGGCAGAATAGCCCCATCCAAAACCAAAGATGGTAGCTCCCGGGATAAGGCGGGACCCCCTATCCATAGCCACTCAGTCTTGCTAGGATTCAGCTGTAGCCCATTTGCCCCCATCCAGACCCCAACAGCCTCCAGACAGCTGGAAAGGACTTTGACTGCATCACTGGGGTCCCCACGGGCCGAGATGTACAACTGTGTATCATCCGCGTACTGATGGTACCGCACCCCGTGGGAACGGATGATCTCACCCAGCGGCTTCATGTAGATGTTAAAAAGGAGAGGAGAGAGTACCGAGCCCTGAGGCACCCCATAACACAGGTTTATTGCATGGTGTTCCGGTGAAGCATGAGGTAATGGCGGTGATACATCTCAATATATACAGTAGCCCTCTACATTTGAATCTTGTAGCACGGTAGCTCATTGGCTGCTACCGGCGTGGCCTCGCCCAGGCACGCCTCTTTTCCTGCTGCTGAATGCAGATCTTTCTTCTGCTGCTGAATGCGGGGAAGGTTTTCCCGCGGCTGTCCGTGATTGAGCAATGTGAACCATGTGAGACTGAACGCTCGCAGCTGCCCTCTATGGGCTGTCTGCTCGCGTTCCTTTACAGCTGAGATCGTTTGTATTTGGAGTGGTTACATTCTTGCCTTTACAGTACAATGAACATGCACACATACATACATACATAACAATTCCCCAAAGCACTGATCAGACAATGTACTGACTTAGGCTTCTGGGAACTGACGTCCCCCTGTGGGGAGTGGGCACCATGTTGGGAACCAGTGGTCTACCCTATTTCCAAGTCTCATCTCCATCAATGTAACAATAAAAATGTTATAGCCATTTTGTTTTTTTCATTGTTTGATTGTACAAACTTGCAAATCGATTCAGATCTGAATTGAAAAGTAGGAAGACCTCTGGGCAGGCCAGCATGGTTGGGGAATTCATCATCAGTTTCATCATTTTTGCCTCCAGAGACATTTCAGCTTATTTCCATATTCAGAGTAAAGTAGAGGGGGAAAGAGGGCAGCTGTTGTAAAAGGATCATTGGATAGAAGTGGGGCAGTAAATCACCCCTTCCCACCAGGAATGTAAATGGCTACTTATCTCACTCCCACAGCTGAGAATGAGGAACTTCAAAATTATTCTCTTCACCCAGGGCACTCTAATAAAAAAAGAGAAGAGAGAAACTGAACTATGACACAAGAGAGAAGGTAACGTATTATTGCAAAATGGCAATGGAGACTGCATTATTCCCCAGTTTTTAAGGATTGGAAGCATCAGAATAGCTGTTTGCATTTCTTAAAGCAGGGGCTCTCAGCCTTTTAAAGTTGGGGGCCGGGTCACACTCCCTCAGACAGTTGGCAGGCTGGACTAGTGATACAGCCACTGCCTCAGTTGGCTGCGGACTCATTTATGGCTGTTGTAAATACATTTACAACAGTCTTAAACGAATCTGCAGATGTCGTAAAAGCAGTTACAGCAGCTGTAAATGAGTCAGCGGCTGTTGTAAACATGTTTACAACAGCCATAAATTAGTCCATGGCTGATGGTGGCAGTGGTGGTGGCAACAGGAGTGAGGGCTGGTTGATTTGGCACAATGGGCCAGGCTGGATCCAGTCTGTGGGCCGTAAGTTGAGAATCCCTGTCTCAAAGCATTCAGCCTATCACTCTGTACTTGATGCATATGTTTGTGCTTTGCTTTTTTTCAAATGGCAATGGCCATTACAGTTATATAAATAGGAAGAAGAAAACACTCCCAAAAGAAGAGTCCCTAACAGCGTTGGGTGGGTTTAAATGCGATGTGTGCTCGCGGTGTGATAACTCAAGATCCCTTTATCTCTTATTTCATTCATAAATAGACAAATATTCAAATCAGCTACATGTATAGCTTAATCCCAAGCTGTTAGTCCAAAAAGAGTAACTTGCATCTATAAATGAGTGTAGACTTCTGTAGAATGTCTTTAAACAAGTGTAAACTTTAATATTGCGATGTCCTTCCGGTAATCGGACATTTCGTGGCACTTTATCAAGCGTCTACAACATAAAATATATACGAAAATTATATTTGCATGTCTATGTAAATATATATATATGTTTGTTCATGATGATAATGGAATTAAACTACTGTCTATTTTACATTTGCAAACGAGTCTATAACGAAGTGGAACGTCTCCTACATTAATTGGCAAGTGAATACTCTAAGTACATTTATGACAATAAATTAGAACATCTATAAGATTGCAAAATTGCATATGGTACCGTGACAGAGAGAAACGCAATTCTATTAAAGACGTAGAAGTACATACCTAGATGTATATATATCTCTTTCGCGTTTCGCACCTCCTGAAGTCTTATATCGTGTGCTCGCATTAACTGTATGTGAACCTCTATTCTTTAAATCATCCTATTTGCACCCACTCAGGTGCGAGTAGTTGATACTCTGGCTTGGCTGCTTATTAGTCCCATATGTGAGAATAAATTATACAATCAAACAGGTCCCTGTTCTGAGTAAGTTATTGCAATCTTTAAAGGGGACCTGTTACTAATCTGGATGGCAATTATGAACCTGTTATCATTAAGTTGTTGTTTATAGAAACAACGAAAGTTCCCATTCTGTGTTTAAGCCGTATGGTGCCAATGTATTAAATCGATGTATATAGAAAGCTTCTCTTTGTAAAAGAATCTTTTCAATATTCTGAGTATGATATTTGTTGGGTGTAATAGTTTCTAATATGGTGATCTTGAGGTCTCCCAGATTGTGTTGTTTGTTGAGGAAATGATTTACAAGAGGAGCAGTCATATTGCTTGATAAAGTGCCACGAAATGTCCGATTACCGGAAGGACATCGCAATATTAAAGTCTACACTTGTTTAAAGACATTCTACAGAAGTCTACACTCATTTATAGACGCAAGTTACTCTTTTTGGACTAACAGCTTGGGATTAAGCTATACATGTAGCTGATTTGAATATTTGTCTACTTATGAATGAAATAAGAGATAAAGGGATCTTGAGTTATCACACCGCGAGCACACATCGCATTTAAACCCACCCAACGCTGTTAGGGACTCTTCTTTTGGGAGTGTTTTCTTCTTCCTATTTCTATCATAACACTCCAGCCGACTCACAGCAACCATTACAGTTATATGCCGCCCTTTCTGGGCAATTTCTGGGCAATTTACAAGGTAATGAGCATTTTGCACCCAACATGCAGGGTACTTATTTTAACCTACCCCCTACATCACTTGGAGGACCCTGAATAAGCTGTGGGTTGGAGGCCCTAAATGCAAGATCAGCATGCTTAAGTGAAGGGGGATGGCATGGCAGACAACAACACATGGTGTGAATGTGGAGAGATACAGAACCCAGCCCATTTACTCATCTGCTGATTACTGCTAGAAACATGCACTGATGAGGACTTAAGTTTGGGCAACCACAAAGCCAAGAAAGTGGCTTCATTTCGGCAGTCCAGGGTTTGATTGGAACATGAAAGAAGAAGAATTTTACGAACCTCAGAAGGATGGAAGGCTGAGATAACCTTGAGCCCTATCAGGATCAAGCTCACAATGTCAGCAGTTTTGGCTGCAGTACAGTAGTTTAACCACTGCACCATGAGGCCTCTTATGAAAGAACAATGGTTTTATGGCACAGTGGTTAAACTGCTGAACTGCAGCCAGAATGTTGTGAGTTCGATGCTGACCAGGGGTCAAGGTTGACTCAGCCTTCGAACCTTCCAAGGTTGGTAAAATGAGTACCCAGCATGTTTTGGGCAACATGCTAATTACTTTGTGAACCACTCAAAGAGTGCACTAAATGTTATGGTGTGGTATATAAGTGTAATTGCTTTGCTGTACAAAGTAACTTTAGTTATTTGTAGAACCATCCTAATCAACTCAAGCACAACTGTGTGCTTCTTCAACTGCCCTGTACCTGCTTCAGTAGTGTACAAACATTTGTGCTTTATCTCATTTGGATACTTTTTTCTGAAGCTGGGCATGCAGCAAACTAACCCAGACTGCTTGTATCTTCTTCACTTGGAAGTAAGCAATCAAAAGCTTGGAAAATCACTTGCTGAGCTTCATCAGTTTGAGACCACTGAAATCACAGTGAAACCAGATTTTATTGACTGGAATTCTGCTACTTAGCAAAGTAAGTTGCACTAGAATAGGCCATTGAATCAGCGAGATTTAATGAGCCAACTTATCTCTACTTCCCTTTGATTTAAATAGGTCATTCTACTTGTTACGATGCTAAAGTAATTTCCAACTAGAGTAGGCCCATTTTTTTGATGGAACTCTAGCAAAAGTTGGTTTTCCAAATCCCCACGGATTCAGTGGGCCAATCCCATTGGTACTTACTATGCTAAGTAACCGGATTTTAGCCAATGAATACTCCTAATGTCCCTCTTTCCTAAAATTTCAAATTTTTCTACCTTCATCTTCTGCCAGATACGAATCCAAATATAGGAGATCCTCATGGTGATCAGCCATGAAGACTGTCCTGAGCATATAATGAAGTGGCCTTTCATCTCCCTACTGCATCGCAGCATGACACTCGTATCACTGATCCAGTTCCACGAGTCACTCTCTGGTCCTGTGCCCTTTTGGCATGCAAAGTCCTCATCATCTCCAGGCCAGTATTGATGAAGCTGCTACCCTTCACCAAGATGGATTCAAGTGAGATTTAATCGACTTGGGTACCATCACCCTTCCCTGTGGACTTCGGTACCCAAGGCATTTAATTCTCAGGGTCTTCTCTCTACAAAGTGAGTTTGTGAGAATTTTTGTGCATTTGTTCTATTTTGCATTTTGAGTGTGAAATATTTTTTCCACAGAACCCCATTATTTTCCAAATACTCCTGCTGAAATACTCCTGCTGAAATACTCCTGCTGAAAGAAGTTCTGTTTTTTCCCCATTCTTGTGTAAGAACAAACAATCTTACAACAGTTTCAAATTTTTGGACAGAGTATCTCCATGTATCCCCTCTTCTCTGCTGAGCACTAGAAAATGAGTGAGTATTCATTACAAATGTATTGGCTATCCCATGAGCCCCACCCCTGCAAATATTCTCCAGCTCATGGCTAAAGCAAACATAGGACTGGAAATCTGGCTTCATAGAAATTTTGTTTAGCTCGCCAGGTTGCACGTCCCAAGAGCTGTCTCTGACTGCTGACTTTAGCTTATGTTGCAAAATCTCTTTCCATGATAGCATTACTTGCTGCCGGATGGAACACATGCCATCCTGTCAAGGCATTCATCACCGATATGATATCCAAGTAGAAGATTGGTAAATTTGTTCAGCCTGTAAGATAGATATTATGGCATTTGACAGATGATTTTCAGCGTTGAAATGATCTTTTCGGAAGTGCTGAATACACTGCCACTCCATTATGCAGCTGAGACTGAAATTTTCTCACTGTTATCTGGCAAACAAGCTTTGCAAACTGGGAGTCATCGGAGAAGAATTATCCCTAAAGCTTGAAAATGGATTTTCTGAACACACTACGGGTTTAGTGTTAATTCCCTTATTATAACATGGCTTTGGCCACTGACGGCTCACACAACAGTTCTAATTGGCTGGCAGTGGTCTTAAGACAGTGCCATCTCACTGGGAGAAAAATCTCCAGTTTGGGAAGGGGGTCACCTAGCTCATCCCCTCATTTCCATAACAGGGGGATTACAATTATCTAATGCAGCTAATGAGAAATAAAAGACAGTAGAGCAAAAACAAAATAATTGTACAGGATGGAAAATGTAGAAGGTTTCCTACGGGCTGCATTCTTTCTAATCTGCTGCCCAGCACATGGAGCAAACTAAGTGAGAAACATTAAGAGCAAGCAAGCAATCACAACAATCAAGTAATTAAAACACTTTGTACTGATAAAAACACTCAGCAACCAGATCTTTGGATTGTGAAATGGCCTCAGTGGAGTCACAGAAGCCTCCCATTACAGAATGCCTGTGATGTATGTTACCAGGGCTGAAGAAACCTAAACTAATCAATCCGTATAGCACTTCTGTTAGGTAGGGAGACTCAATTATCACCATTTTACCTGTGGGCAAATTGAATCACAAAGAAGTTAATTTTCTGCATTAAGCTGTTACAGCTTTCCCACACATTTGCATGCATAATTTCCTCATCAATTCCTTAACATTCTCCTGGTGCTGTTGGTTTCTTGTTGTTTGCTTCTTTGGCAGGCATTGGCTGCATCTAGAGATGGGACATGTGCTTTCATGGAATTGCAGACAGGATTAGGATATAGCATAGAGTAGCTCATTAAATATGTTGATCTCATCAAGTATTTGGAAGAAAAGGAATATACTGTAGCACCTTAGGTCCTGCTTGGGTGGAAGACCAGCAGGGAATGTCAGTGAGCTTAAGTTAAAGCTTGGGAAGAATCTTACCTGATGCATTAAAGAGCTAATGCTAGTCAGAGTTGCCAATAATGGACAAGATGGAGCAGGAATCTGTCCTAATAAGCATCAGTAATGTGTGCTCCTATATTGATCAATTGTATCAATTTATGCTAGTCTCAGCTATAGCTTTTGGTCACTGCCTTGTACAGATTATTTCAAACAAACAAACACACACATTATCTCTCTCCACACACTCTCTATCTCCACACACACTCCATTCATCCCTCTGCGCATGGATGCATGCACGCACGCACGCACGCACACACGGACGCACGCACGCACGCACGCACGCACACACACACACACACACACACACACACACACACACACACACACACACACACACACACACACACACAGGCCAGCCGCGTTGGGCAGCTGAGGTCCATAGCACCTCCTTCCCTCTTCCCCTGCAGGCCCAGCTCAAGGTGACGGGGCTTGAGTAAGTGCTTTCTGGAGGCCAACAGCCACTCTGGCCACACACCCTTTATGATTGGCTGCATCATTATCCTGCCTCTGCCATGGTTGTGCTGGCCTCCCTGATTGGCCATGGCATGCCACAGTGGCCTCTGGGGGTGTAATTTTTCTGTTTTTCTCATTTTGGGGGGAGTGCATCCCAAACCTCGCCTCTGGACCTCAACTATGATCTTCTATGTACCGCCAGGTAACTCTGTGCACAGTGTGGTTGGAGACACTACAGGGGTGTGGATTCGTATTAAGTACCCACAAGGGGACATCTCTCTTTTATAGATATAGATTAGAAGCTTTGGATGGGTTGTCTGTGTCTTTTCGATCATCCATTCTTTCTGTGCTCACTCTGTTTCAATTTATGCTTAAGTTCACAAAGGAAAAGCCATGAGTATTGCAAAGAAGTGTTTTGCACCAACAGCAGAAAATCTTCCTGTGCCACACTGCAAAGATGATAAGTAAAACCTCGCATAAAGTGTGCCTTGCTTAGAGACTAACTTGCTTAAAGAGCAGAATTTTCTCTGAATGGTCGCCTCGCTTAACAACTAAAACCAACCAAAAACTTGCTTAACAAATAAATCGGGGTTCACAATCTCCCCCACCAGAAGTCACAATTGGTCACTTACAATGGTGTTTTGCTTAAAGAGCAAACTCGCATAAAGAGTAATCCTGTGAAACACATTATGCTCTTTAAGTGAGGTACCACTGTATTAGAAAATCTGTGGGAAGAACCACTTTCCTTTCCCCCTGTCCAGAATGTTGCTATAGTAGTGGCAAGAAGCCATAATATGGCCTTGGGGATTCTGAAATTATGTCCTGACACAACATGGGAAAATGGCAAAGGTCATTTACAAGAAGTTCTTTGACTTCTTCCTTTGTCAAGCCATTCTGGTGAAACCTATTTTTTGTCCCTCCCTTCTGCGGTTCTTAAGGAAAAGTTCCAAAGGACACCAATGTGTCAGAGAGACAATGCCCCTGTGACACTGGAGAAATTGAAACCATAGAACTGTGATGGCAAATCTTGGCACTCCAGGTGTTCTTAGACTTCAATTACCAGAAGCCCAAGTCAGCACTCCTGCTGATCAGGGCTTCTGGGAACTGAAGTTTAATAATAGTGATGCCAAGGTTGGCTATCACTGCCATAGAATATGTTCTCTGCATCTGCCATTTTTATAGAGACATCTGGAACAAGTTCATATCTCCGCTGTTCTCCAAGTATCCTGGCCAGCCAAACAGCACATACCCCCACTGGCTGACATCTGATGAAAGCCCTACCTTTACCCACAACACTGCCAGATTCTGTGCCACTGTGTGTAAGATCAGAAGAACAATCCTGGCAGGTCCTTTAGCTAAATAAATCACTAGTGCTACATAGGCTTAGTAATAGTTGTAACACTACTAATATTAAATACTAATTTTACTACTTAACTCTGAGCAGAAACACTCTTTTAAAAATATGCAAGGACTCTCATTTTAACTTCTGTCTTGATAAATTATATGTATCCTCATTGTGGACTTTAGAAAATGCAAATTGAACTTCCAGCCACTTATTATTGAAGGGAATTGTGTGGAACAGGTCTCGGTGTTTCGATTTCTAGGAATGGAGCTGAGAGATGATCTAACATGGGGAGCAAACACTAAAGATCTGATGAAGAGAGCACAGCAGAGGTTTATACCTCTTGAGAATCCTCAGGAAAAACAATCTATCAAAGGACCTGCTGTTGCCATTCTACCACTGTACCATAGAGAGTGTGTTAACCTATGGTCTGTGTGTATGGTTTGGAAGTTGTACAGCTAGGGAAAGAACAATGCTGTCCAGGGTCGTAAAGACTGCGGAGGGGATAATCGGACGTACTCTTCCTACTCTAGATCAAATCTATGCTGCCAGGTGTTATAAGAAAGCTGTAGAGATTGCGCAGGATAGTACACACCCCGGAAATTATCTCTTTCAGCTTCTGCCTTCTAGAAGAAGGTATAGGGTCATAAAAACCAGGACCAGCCACTTGAGAAATAGTTTCTACCCAAAAGCAGTTCTGGCTTTGATTGCAGTGCAATGCAGTCAATGAGGGAGCTTCTGTATATAGTTTTTAAAAGAGTTTTTAGAGTTTTAGAGTCTTAGAGTTTTAGCGCTTTTTATGGGTTAAATGTGTATATGTGGGGTGGGAGTATGTTGACAATTTTGTATAGTTGTATTTTGTTTAGGTTTTGTTGGGTTGATAAGTGTTTTTCCCCCCAATCTTGTTGTTCTGTGCAGGACAATGATAATAAAGATCTATCTATCTATCTATCTATCTATCTATCTATCTATTTTAACTTCTGTTCTTTTCGCTGCCCTATGCTCGTCTTGGACCATGATAAAGATTGAATAATATTTTATGTCTCAAATGGTGTGGCTGCTTCTGACTTTCTGGTTTCTCCCAACCTATATGGGATACACCATGTTACTGATACTTGCATTACTGGAGTGTGTTTGTACAAGCACTGTTGTCATTCAAATTTGCTCCAAGCAAGAAAGATATGGATCCACTTGTTTTAACAGCATGGGAACAAGTGCAGAAGGAAAGGCAAGTAGTACAGTATGTGGTTCAAAGTAAGTTAGACAATAGTTGCTAAATTCCTTCTAATTTAATCTTAAACAACACCTCTCTGTGATTTAAAACCACAATTTCAATATGTCCTAAGCAGAATGTTTTCTCTAGCTCTCCCAGTTTGCAGGTCTATCTTAAACATTGTCTGAAGAAGACTGGTTCATAGCATATGTGGCACGTTGACTTGCTGATCTTTTGTGTGCCCCAATACTTTGCCAAAATCCTGTTGCTTCATGTAGCAAGTTGTACTAGAATGGGTCAGTGAATCAATTTCTCTCTTAGGTCTTTTGAGCCAAATGGGCTTACTCTAACTGGAACTTAGGGTGTGACTATATTGGCATATAATGTGGAAAATGCTAGAACAGTGATGGCGAACCTGTACCTGCCCCCTTGCAGGGTAAGGGATGCCCTGCCTGAGCTCCTTGAAGCCGCCTCAATGCTGGCGTTGGAGTTCCCGAGGCTTATGGTTCTGGGGGACTTCAATTTGCCATCATTGGGGATGGCTTCTGAGGTGCCAAGGGAGTTCATGGCTTCCATGGCAGCCATGGGCCTGACTCAGGTAGTTCAGGGTCTGACCAGGGGCAGTGGTCACATGCCAGACTTAGTTTTCTTGTCGGAGCAGTGGCAGAGTGATCTGAGATTACAGGACTTAGTCATCTCACCTGTGCCATGGTCAGATCCCTATCTGGTGACTCTTGACTTTCTGGGGGCCACGCTTCATCGTAGGGAGGCAGGGCCTATTAAAATGGCCCGCCCTCGGCGACTAATGGATCCAGATGGATTCCAGAGGGAACTGGGGGATGTTCCTCTGGATCGGCTACACGATTCACCCGAGGCACTTGTAGACCTGTGGAACAGGACGGCAACAGCAGCCTTGGATGAAATCGCACCACTGCGGCCTCTCCGTGCCCGTGGGGTTAGGTCATCCCCGTGGTTCACGGATGAACTGCGGGAACTCAAACGGGCAAAGAGATGCCTAGAGCGCCGCTGGGTGAAGACCCAAGATGACTCCGATTGGACACTAGCTAGAGCTGCTATTAGGGCCTACCTAGTGGCGATGGGGGTGGTGAGGCGGCAATACTTCACCACCCTTATTGCCTCCGCTGATAATCGCCCAGCCGCCCTGTTCCGGGTAACCAGGTCCCTCCTCGGTAGGGGGAGATCAGTGCCCGGTTGGCAGGGTTCGGCTGAGGACTTTGCTGACCATCTGGTGGAGAAAATCGATCGGATTCGTTCAGGGCTGAATCCCGGCGTGGATGGGGAGGGTTGGGTGGGCACCAGAGCACAGTCTTGCTGTAGGATCTGGGATCAGTTTGATCCTGTTGTCCCTGATGAAGTGGACAGGCTCCTTGCAGCTGTGCGTGCCACTACATGTCCTTTGGACCCCTGTCCCACCTGGTTGGTGAAAGCCTCCAAGGTGGTGACAGGTGGCTGGGTTGGGGCGATAATAAATGCATCATTACGGGAGGGGGTATTTCCTGCACCGCTAAAACATGCTTTGGTGCGCCCCCTCCTGAAGAAAATATCCCTTGACCCAGCTGTCCTTAACAACTACAGGCCGGTTTCCAACCTGCCCTTTCTGGGTAAGGTTTTGGAGAAGGCGGTGGCGCGCCAGCTGCAGAGTGTCCTGGAGGAAGCGGATTATCTAGACCCCTTTCAATCAGGATTCAGGCCCGGGTATGGTACGGAGACGGCATTGGTCGCACTGATGGATGATCTCTGGCGGGAGCGGGATGGGGGTTATCCATCCGTCCTTGCTCTTCTTGACCTCTCAGCGGCCTCCGATACCGTCGACCACGGTATCCTTCTGGAACGGCTCAAAGGATTGGGGATCGAGGGCACTGTGTTGTCCTGGTTTTCCTCTTTTCTGGAGGGCCGTACCCAGTCGGTGTGGTTAGAGAGTGAGAGGTCCAGCCCTAGGCTCCTCAAGTATGGGGTGCCTCAGGGCTCGGTGCTCTCTCCTCTCCTATTTAACATCTACATGAAGCCACTGGGTGAGATCATTCGTTCCCACGGGGTGCGGTACCATCAGTACGCGGATGACACTCAGTTGTACATCTCGGCCCGTGGGGACCCCAGTGATGCTGTTGAAATCCTATCCAGATGCCTGGAGGCCATTGGGGTCTGGATGGGGGCCAATGGGCTTCGGCTGAATCCCAGCAAGACAGAGTGGCTGTGGATAAGGGGCCCCGTGTTATCCAGGGAGTTACCATCTTTGGTACTGGATGGGGCTGTTTTGCCCCAGACAGACCCAGTGTGCAACTTGGGGGTCCTTCTGGACTCGCGGCTGCTGCTAGAAGAACAAGTAGCGGCTGTGGCCAGGAGGGCTTTTGCCCAACTTCGGGTGATTCGCCAGTTGCGCACGCTCCTGGACCGGGGCTCCTTGCTTATGGTCACCCTTGCTCTGGTCACTTCCCGACTAGATTATTGTAATGCGCTCTACATGGGGCTGCCCTTGACGACCATTCGGAGGCTGCAGCTGGTCCAGAATGCGGCAGCCCGGGTGGTGATGGGATGTGGGCGATATGCCCATGCCTCACCACTACTTCGGGAGCTGCACTGGTTACCAGTTTGTCTCCGGGTGCAATTCAAGGTGCTGGTTTTGACCTTTAAAGCCCTATATGGCAGTGGGCCAGGATACCTTAGAGACCGCATTGTCCCAAGAGTGTCTGCCCGTCCAACCAGAGCGGACCGGAGGGGCTCTCTAATGGTGCCATCAGTTAGGGGTGCACATCTGTCCAGCACCCGAAGAAGGGCCTTCTCCGTGTCCGCACCGACTCTCTGGAACCTCCTGCCAACAGATCTAAGACTTCAAAGAGAATTGCTGCCCTTCAGGAAAGGATTGAAGACCTGGCTGGCAGGGCAGGTGTGGGGCCCGAATGGGAACACGGTCCCCGCCTCCTGGCTTACGTAAAGAATTAAGAACTCTCCCTTCTTCTTTTTATAGTGGGTGGGATGGGTGGGTGGGATATGGGGTTTTTAAAGTGGGTGGGATATGGGGTTTTTAAAGTGTTTTTATGTGTTTTTAGAACTTGTTGTAATGCCGCCCTGAGTCGGGTTCTGCCTGAGTGGGCGGCATATATAAATATAAAGAGAAAAAAACAAGAAAAAAAACCTTGGTACTCCAGATGTTTGTTCTTGAACTTCAATTCCCAGCAGCCCTGATCAGCAGGAGTGCTGACTTGGGCTTCTGGTAATTGAAGTCCACGAACACCTGAAGTTCCAAGGTTCACCATCACTGTGCTAGAGCATTGGTATGGTCTGGCTTACATTTTTTGTTGTTGAAAACCTGATGTAAAGGCCAATACACATTAGCCCAGACTCCTTTCCTCTGCAACCCATAGGTTTTTCCTCCACCACTTAGGCTTCTACGTTTTTAATAGCAGATCAGTTTGTATTGGTTCAGGTAGTGTGATCACTTGAACTGATGCAGAAAAGTGTGCACAGTGGTGTTGATGGTTGGTGCAATTGTACAGCAGCTGGGAGGACCAGAAGGGATGGATCTTTGCAAATAATACCATTTCTTTCTTTTTTCTAAAAGTTTGGTGATAAGCTAGGGTGCTAGGGCATGTAGACACACACACACACAGGGGGAAGGGAAGAAATTGCCACTTGAGCATTGTTTGCAACTTATTAAGGTAATTCTCTTGTGAATCAGAAAGGCTGTGAAAACTATGATAACAAGCTGCAACCAAGGCTATTTGTCAATTTCCTCCGCTCTCCCTGTATGGTCAATTAATGTGAATGTACCCAGCACACGCGACTTCTCAGCTGTGACTTCACATAGGGTAAATTCATATATATATTTATCACTGTGTAGTAATAATAATTTTGTGTCAGAAATTATTCTAGGTTGAAAGGATTTTTGCTGGAGAAATTCTGCTCAGGGAATGCCCGAATGAGGCTCCTTTCATGTCCCCAAGATCTTTTCACACCTTATTTATCAACTTGCAATTTCTTGAGTGTATGGAACGCTGTTTACCTTCCCACCAAAGTGGTCCCTATTTATCTACTTGCAATTTCTTTCTTTCAAACTGCTAGGTTGGCAGGAGCTGGGACAGAGACAGGTACTTGCATCTCAAACTGCTGACTTTCTGGCCTTCCAGCTAACAAGGGAAGCTTCTTAACCACTGAGCCACCACAGCCCCATACTATGTAGTTGTACCCTTATTTTACTAATTTTTTTAGTGGTAGTTAGAGTAGGCCTAATTAAGTCAATGCAACTTTTTGAATAATTGACTCACTACCACCTCATTGATTCCGTGGGTCTATTTTAGTGTAATTTACTAAACCAATCAACTGGATTTTGGCATTTGAATCCTACTGGTAATTCTAACTGAAAAAGACCCACTGTACAAGTGGGATTCACATAGGAGCTCATTTATCATTCATAAGTTGATTTATTTATTGGTTAACACTTCTTGCAAATGCTAACTGGATTTATGCCTTGGTTGATTTTGCTGCAGAATTGATAAAGTATTCTGTAGTGCTCAATTCATTAGTGGTAATAGCTGACCATGCTTTTTGTTCACAGAAGATCTGAAAACAAATCTTTGTGTTTCATGGCTTGATCTCTTAGTTGCTCCTGTTTTAATATATCCCCTTCCATTAAGCTTCTTTCCATCTATCAAAAGAAATGTATGTCTCCTGTTTGCCTTTGAAATGGGATTTTGTAGACTTGCTTTTGGTGGTCAGAGTAAAATAGAGACCAAGTTTGATACTGAATATTTGGATTAGGTGGCAAACTGCAAACATTTATTTTGCTTCCTAACAATTTGCATTTCCCAACTCATAGACGCTTGAGTTTAAGTGATTCTTCAATTATTTTTTAAAGATGGAGTGCTCTATTTTGTTTGGTCTTCCCCAAGTTTCGGTAATTAACAAATGTGGCAGAACATTTGTCTTAATTGCACAGTGAAAGCCCTTTGCAACAGTAATTGCTCTATAAAAGACCTATAAAACAAAACTACTTAGCTTGTGAGAAAACATCCTCATATAAAATATTGATGGGGTGTGGAGGAGAGGGAACCAAGTCCTTGGAAATTGCACACTTGTGAAGAGCTCAACTTATTAAGGAACAAAAAGGCATCCCACTGAGCCTACAGGATAACAGAGCTGTTTACAAATTTAGAGCGCAGTCCGGAGCTTCAGAATGGATCCCAATTCAGCCCAGAGTGATTTGTGCCCCATCCAATTTTGGTTTATGACCCAAATCTAAGTCAATGTGTAAGCCCCTTGTTGACTTGTATCAGAAAATAAAAACAAGTACAGTGGAACATCATACAACAATTGCCCCATATAGCAATGAAATCGCATAACAATTAGGTTGGGGGGGGGGGGCGGAATGGCATCCTGCATAACAATTTTCCCTATGGAAATAATCATACAACAATTTTTCAATGGGAAAAACCACTTAGCAAAAAAAAAAGTTGTACGATGCATCCCATAGGGAAAATTGCTATGCATGTATCGTATAGCAATTGTTTCGTACAACAACGAGCCCCGTGGAAGGGATTAAAATCATTGTATAAGGTACCACTGTATAGTTTTTATATATTTTTTCTTGCTGTAGATGAAATTTAGCATCACAATAGATCCTAAAGAGGGGAGTAAACCTCACTAATTTCAGACAGCTTGCTTTAAGAGTTTGCATTCTAGGCACATGTTTTATTTATTTCTCTCCAGTTGGCTGAAGCAGGTTGCAGCCATGTTATTCAATGTGTGCTTCAGTCAAAAATTCATTTACAACTTCTATTTCCTTTTGTCAAGAAACAGATCTGGCCATTCCACTGATCTTGTTTGGCACAAACCCCACAGCTAGGAAAAGTTTTTTTTAAAAAAAAACACACCACAGAATCTCTTAGCTACTTGCTAAATAATGTTGTTGACATGGAATTTAAATGAAGTTGAAATCTGTTGGCCAATATTCTGATTAAAAAAGGGATTCCTGAGAACAGCTTGTGGGCCAAGGCAATATCAACAGCAATTACACTTATATACCACCCCATAGCTCCTACTGCACTCTCTGTGTGGTTCACAAGGCAATTAGACTTTTGCTCCAACATGCTGGATACTCATTTTACTGACCTCAGAAGGATGGAAAACTGAGTCCTTGATCCCTGTCAGGATTGAACTCACAACATCAGCTTCTTTGGCTGCAGTACAGCAGTTTAATGACTGAGCCATCAGGACTTGATGAGAGGCTGAAATCCAGACGCAAGTCAAAATTAGGGATAGCATATTCAATTACTGAAGATTTGGTGAGCTGGCTTCTCTGTAAGTTCCATTGATTCAATGAACCTACTCTAGTTGTGACTTACAATTGGATTTCAGCTAGAGAAACACCTTTCCCCAAAAATTCTGTGGGAAGGATGCACGACGTGAGTTATCAATGGGGACTCTTCTCTTGGTATTCATTTGGGTTAAAAAGCAAAGAAAGGATAGAAATCACATGTTCGGTATTTATTTCTTCTAAAACCTCCTCCATGTGGAGCTATGCTTGCATTCTGTGATTTCTTTCCTCTTGTCTCATAGAGCTAGCTTCCTTCTTCTGCCCTTATACAGAGTTTTGGACTTACCTCTGCTGTTTTACTGTTTACAGCCATATGGTACCTCCTGCTACCAAAGATGTACATCTGAAAGATAATGATTTGTGAAAAGCTGCATGCTAAATCACAGCCAATTAGGATATTACTTAACTATAACTTATCAAGCCCCATGATTCATAATTAAAGCATTTAACTTATATAATTGTAGACAAATATAGGCCTCACTGGAGGATACATTCATTTAAGTGAGCCAAGTCAATTTCTTACCATTAAGAAACCAATCTCTATCGTATGCTTCAGAGACTCTTGGGAACATGAAGAGCCTGACGAATGCAGAGGCAGTGTGTTTAACATTAATTAAATTGGCAGGTAATTATTCATAATCATTCAATCCAAGACTTCTAACTAAAAGGGAAGCAGTAAATGTTTTCTAAAACCACTTCCATCAGTTTAAAGATACAAAGGTAAACTAACTTAACGGGGGACACAAAATAACAGGACAGGGAAGTAGTGCAAAGAGAAAAAATGTTCAGTCATAATCACATATTTGGTCAAGGAAAAGGAAAGGACAAATCAAACTGAAATATGGGATGACTCTCATGATTGGAATACAGCAAGTGAAGGCTATAAATTGTTCAAAAAGAATAGACAGAGTAGAAAGGGAGGTGGATTCACACTATATATCAATAATACATATGCTTGTACAGAAATACAGAAGTATGAACTTAAATCTCCCATCGAGAGCATCTGAATTAACAGGGCTGTAGTCGGGGGGGGGGGCAGGAAAAGAAAACCCTCCTGAGCTAACAGTCCACCTCCCCAACCCAACCCACAGTGCCAATGTTATATATATGAGTGTGACATTGTGCCCCCCTGAATTTTTTTTGCCCCCCTCAAAATTTTTTGCCCCATAATAATAATAATAATAATAATAATAATAATAATAATAATAATAATAATAATAATAATAATAATAATAATAATAATAATAATAATAATCTAGAATCCTGGCTATGGCCCTGTGGATTAATATAACTGAGGAGTAAAATAAAAGGAACTTTGTAGTTAGGGTCTACTCCTGACCACAAATCAAGGAGAAAACACAGATGAATTTCAGAGACACAGTGTAGTAGTAATGGGAGATTTAAATTATCTTGATGTCTGTTGGGGGTCAAATTCTATCAACTATGGCCCTTCCAAGGAATTCCTGGCTTGTGTCACTGATTTCCATCTTCTACAAAACATGAAAGAAGAAACTAGAGGATTAGCCATCTTCAACTTTTTTCTAACCAGATAGAGATGACTTGGTGAAAAAAGGGGCAACAAGAGGAACTGTGGTGGAAAGTCACCATGTTCTACTTGAGTTCTTGATTTCAAAGGAAACAAAAACAGAGTGTAGCTGCACATGTATATTCTACTTAGGATAGCAAATTTTAATAAACTCCGAACACTAATAAGTAAGGTTCCCTGAGTCCAACAGGGATGAGATTTTCTAAAAAAGGAAATTCTAAAGGCACAACTCTGAACAATTCTAACAAGAAAAAAGGTGGAAGAGAGCAAAGAAGACCTATATGGTTTCACAAAAAGTTCAAAGAGGACATTAAGAAAGGACAATCATAGGAAGTGGAAGGAATGCCAGTCCACAACGGAAGGGTATTGATAAGTAGCAAAGAATTATAGAGATGGCTTTAGGAATGAGCTGACGTTAGCAAAAGAGGCTAAAAATTACAAAACAAAATTCTTCAGGTATGTGTGTAGCAAAAGACAAAGAAAAGAAACAGTGGTTCAGCTACTCAATGGGGATGGAGCAGTGATTGTTGTTGTTACATCATCTTGACTCATGCTGTCCCTATTAGTTCAAAATCTCTGGAATATCCTGTCCTCAACAACCCTGCTCAGCTTTTGCAAACCCATGCCTAGTAGCTTCCCCTCATGAAGTCAACCCATCTTATGTTTGGTATACCTTTTTTCCTGGTGCCTTCCACCATTCCCAGCATGATTGTATTGGGAGACTTGCCTTTTCATGATGTATGCCATGTAGGACAGCCTGAGTTTCAACATTTTTGCATCCAGACAGTTTAGGATTGGTTTGCTTTATGACCCACATGTTCATTCTTTCTGGCAGTCCAGGGAATCCACAGAGTTTTCCTCCAGCACCATATTTCAAATTAATACATTTTTATCCTGTCAGCTTTCTTTTCTGTCCAGGTTTTGCTTCCATACTTGGTGATTAGGTATAGAAGAGGGTGGATGGTTTTGGTCTTCATCTCCCATGACACTTCATTACACTTGATGATCTTCTCTAAATCCTTCCTTGCTGTTGTTTTTCTGAGTTTCTGTCTTCTTATTTCTTGGCTACATTCTCCTTTTAGTTCAATGATCGAACCAAAGTATACTACAGTATTTCATTTTCTTCATTATCAGTGTTCAAGTTCTATAGTTCTTCTGTAGTTGTGATTTTTATCTTCTTAACATTCAGCTGCAGTTCTACTTTGGAACTTATTATTTATTTATTTAGACTTATATCGCTGTCCACTCACCATGGCGACTCAGGGCATCTTACAGTCCCCTTTCACTAAAAGTAATCTCAGTTCAACGCTGCTTTCTGCAGGTTAGATGGTGTCATCTGCATATCTTCTATTGCAGGCGCACCCCCCAATAAAGGACTCAGACACCAATGAAAGTGGATAACGGCATTGGGCCACATTTATTGATTCATGCCCTAGTCCGAATTATAAATTTCTATTGGTAATAACCAATCATAATTCTTAAGGCAAGCAGGCCGAAGTAACACTGGTAAGGTACCACCCAAAATTGCCAAAGGCAATTGCTACAATGTATCCATTTGTATCAATTTGTTTGTTGACAACAAACAAATTGTTGACTGTAGTCAATATCTAACTAATGACCCCACCCTCTGACGCGTATCCGTAAAATCACGGGGTGATGCATGCTGTCTAGCTATAGCCATCACCCCGTCGCCTAGTTCGTCGTTGACCGGACAACGTTTAACCAACTTATGCCTGTCTAGTGTTGTCCAGTCAATTGCAAACTTGCCGGATACCTGTGGGTCATAATGTTTACCTTACCAGTGCTACCCGCCCATGTGACCAAAGTCAACAGCAGCAACAGAAAAACCCCTATGTCAAACCATAGCAACAGTGTGGGATGGGCGAAAAAACCAGGACCCGAAGCCAATATGGGTCCCAGCCAAAAATTCCCACCCGGCCCCGAAGCGACCAAAATATCACACTGTTAACTAGGGAGGGGGTGGAGGGAAAAACTTCTCCGCTCCGTCGCTTCGCAAAATGGCAGCTCGGCTGCCTCGTGACCACCCCTTTTATAAGGGAGCTGGCCACGCCCCTAACTACCCGGATGCCTTCGTCCTCTGGGGGGGCTCCCGCAAAGAGCGCGGCGGCCATTTTGGCACCGCACTTGCATTGCAGGCGCACCCCCCAATAAAGGACTCAGACACCAATGAAAGTGGATAACGGCATTGGGCCACATTTATTGATTCATGCCCTAGTCCGAATTATAAATTTCTATTGGTAATAACCAATCATAATTCTTAAGGCAAGCAGGCCAAAGTAACACTGGTAAGGTACCACCCAAAATTGCCAACGGCAATTGCTACAATGTATCCATTTGTATCAATTTGTTTGTTGACAACAAACAAATTGTTGACCGTAGTCAATATCTAACTAATGACCCCACCCTCTGACGCGTATCCGTAAAATCACGGGGTGATGCATGCTGTCTAGCTATAGCCATCACCCCGTCGCCTAGTTCGTCGTTGACCGGACAACGTTTAACCAACTTATGCCTGTCTAGTGTTGTCCAGTCAATTGCGAACTTGCCGGATACCTGTGGGTCATAATGTTTACCTTACCAGTGCTACCCGCCACACAGAGGGGCTTCAAAGAAGGCTCGACGCCCCCCCCAGACCGTCAGCTCGGTCAACAGGCCTGCTCGCCAATCACCCAACAGGAGGTCCATACCTCCTCGCGACAGATGGACCCCATCCCCTGCATACAAGTCATAACTTTGGAGGCTAATAGCGGGGTGACGACTGACCCTCCCCCAAGCCCTGTCGACAAGGAAACGCGCCACTGCCCTATTCACCATGCGTCTAGCGCGGTCAAGGGCCAGGAGGTCAACGCGCCCTCTGTAGGAATGGCGCGGGACCATGTCCGACCAAACAAGGGTTGTGGCGGGCCAGACGTAATGCAGGTAGGCGAGGTCCTCGCAAATCGCATGCTTCAGCGACAAGCTGGTGACCTGGCCCAAATCATTGCCCCCCAGGTGTATGATCAGAATGTCAGGCGGGTCAGCATTCAGGCCTGAAAAAAGGAAAGGCAGCAGCTCCCGCCATTACATCCCAGGCTTACCATGCCATGTGAGACTTGCGTATGCACCCAGTCCCAGTTGGGGTCCCCACTCTGTCGCCGCAGCATAACGCGCTGCCCTGTGCACGTAGCTATGGCCCACCAGCCATACTGTCACCGGTGTAATACGACACCCCGGGTCTGTAAAATGAGGGAAAATAGGTAAGGTGACCGGGTCGGTACTCACGGGGGGAGTGGGCGCACATAAAATTGAAAACATTGCGATCCCCACCGTCCCATGCTACGTATGTCAGCCCCTGAGTACCCAAAAGCCGCAGCGGTCGAGGCCGCCCCTATACGGAATGAATGAGTGCCATAGCGGGCGCCTGGGAGGCCCACACTGGCCAGCGCTTTGCCCGTCACCCTCCAAAATTGAAATTTAGTAAGGGGAGACCCATCTTGGTGACAGAAAAACGGGCCATGGTGCGTGCCACGCAGTGCCAGGAATTCCTGTAGGGCACCAACCGGACAGATGTCTGCCAAAGAACACCGTAGCAGTCGCACACCACTGCCGACGCCATGCTGATCGGTCTTAGAGGAACGTATCCTCAACTGAGCCCAGTCTTTGGCTGCACAGACATCCTCGAGTTCCAGTGCCCTACGACTTGCATCCGCCTTAGACAGCATCACAAGCTCGCTGATGCGGAGCGCTCCAAAAAATGCCACCATTGTGGCTGCATGGAACAGGGCTGCCTCATACGCATCAAAACAGAGGCAAGGCCAGCCCCGAGCCAACTGGGTAAGGACCCCTGGGGAAATCGGGTGGCGGTCGTCTGGGCAACGCCCGCGCTCGCGCACCCACCCCTCCAAAACATGTCTCACACGGAAGTCAGAGGTGCTGTCCACATGACCCCCCACCTTGGCCATAAAAGCCAACGCTGAAAGCTTGGATGCTATGGTGCGAGGTGCAAGGCCCTGAGAATGCAGGTAAACCATGAACCGCAGAACATGGGTTACTGGGATTGGCCAGGTTACTGGCAATTGAAATTGAGTACAAAATGCCCTGAAAGAATTAATTGCGGGTGATACGCCTTACGGGTGCGTGGGGCTAGTGACAGGCCAATCGCCCGGTTCACCTCTCCTTGCCAATGGTCCATATCTCCTCCGGGAGTGGCGAGGGAAATTCCTCCGCATCCGGGGCCAAGGCACGGAACCGGGAGATCTGTAGGCGGGACAAAGCGTCAGCAATATCATTATTAACCCCTGGGACGTGCCTGGCCCTGAACAGTACGTTGAGGCGCAGGCTGCGCAACACAAATTGGCGCACTAGATCTATAACCCTGGGCGATTTAGAAGTCTGTGCATTTACAATGTGGACCACGGCCGCATTGTCACACCAGAAATGCACGACCGAGTTGGACCACTCCTGGCCCCATAGCATCAAAGCACCCAGGATAGGGAAAAATTCCAGATACGTGAGATCACGCAGGCGACCCGTGCCTGCCCAGGCCGGTGGCCACCCACCATAGGCCCACTTCCCATTGAAGTACATCCCATAACCCAGGGATCCCGAGGCATCAGACTGAATCTGAAATTGAGGGGAAGCCAGGAGGTCATGCCTCCAAAATGAGACCCCATTGAAGTCCCTCAGGAACTGTAACCATACAAGCATGTCTGCCCTGATACCCCGGGTAAGCCTAACCCTATGGTGAGGCCTGGATAATCCTGCCATAGCGTCGCACAAGCGCCGGGCAAAAGCCCTGCCCGGTGCAACAACTCTGCAGGCAAAATTAAGGTGACCATGCAGCACCTGCAGTTCCCTCAGTGATGCCTTGCGCTTGGCCAACAAGTCCGAGATAAGGGCCACTATCCTCGACACCTTATCCCGCGGTAACCTAGATGCCTGTGCTATCGTGTCAATCTCCACCCCCAGGAAGACTAGCTGTGTAGATGGGCCCTCGGTCTTTTCGGGCGCTAAAGGGACACCGAGTTCCTCCATTAGCGTCTGAAATGTGTTGAGGAGACGTGTACACGTGTCCCAGCCCCGTTCACCCCCGAATAAAAAGTCATCCAGGTAATGGGCTACAGACCGGGACCCTGACCTGCGGACGAAAGCCCACTCTAGGAAGGTACTGAAACGCTCGAAGGCCGAGCATGATATGGAACAGCCAAAAGGCATGGCCTTATCAAAATAATATTCGCCCCGAAATTTGAAACCCAGCAGTTCAAAGTCGCCCGGGTGCACTGGCAAGAGGCGAAAAGCCGACTTAATGTCGCACTTAGCCAGCAGCGCACCCGGGCCACATGAGCGCACCATGCGCAGCGCGTGGTCAAAAGATGTATACCCGACTGAGCAAAGGTCATCAGGGATAGCATCATTGACCGATCGGCCGGCTGGGTAGGACAAGTGATGGATTAGGCGAAACTCGCCTGGTGACTTCTTGGGAACCAAGCCCAGGGGCGATACCTTGAGGTTAGTGAACGGGGGTGCAGGGAAAGGGCCAGCGACCCTGCCCGCATTGACCTCCTTATTAATGCTGGCGGCAGCCACTTCCTCCCTCCCCCTAAGGGACAAAAGGTTGGGGACATCCTGAGGGGACCTATCACCCATGAAAGGAATACGGAACCCCTGTGTAAAACCCTGAAGGAGATAATCTGCATCCTCCCCCTTTGGGTACAATGCAAGCCAACGCTCCAGCATGTCCACATTAATTGGGGAGGGAGCCTTTCGGTGAACCAGCTCCATCAGCGGCAGTCTTGCCAGCCCACTGTCCGCCCCTCCCTCTGCCCCGCGTCCCTCCAGGCCTGGGACAGGCAGAGGCTGCATGGGGGCCCGTACAGGTGGGACACTCATGTCTGTACTTGCAATTCTTCTTACTGCATGAACCATTAGACGAGAAAGCCCAGCACAGCAGTCGGGCTGGAACCCCCTGCCCCGCCACTTGGCGGGGAACCTGTGCTGGAGCCACTCGCTGGACCACATGTCCACAATGGTATCTTTCCCCTGGTGCGGGGCGCGTGGGCGTCATGTACAGCAGCCAAAGTCTCTGACATGGCTCATCCCACCTCATCTCAGGGTGCAGGGGAATTCTCATACGGAATTCCTCATCATAAGCCAACCACGACGGGCCCGGAAAATCAACCATCGCCCGGTAGATATTGTCCAAATACTGGACCATCGGAATTGCCAGATCCGGCCGGGCCCTCAGGTACACCGCCATGTAGATGAGGTAAGCCGGCAGCCAGTTGGCCCACGTCCGTGGTGGCTTGCGACGACGTGCCTGTTCCTTATCCTTCTCATCCTGCCCCTCCCTCTCTTCCTTGGTGGGCTCCCTGTTTAGGAGTGAGAAGATATCAACATACTCCCCTCGCCATATTTTCTCTCTGGTGGCCTGTGCCAAATGGTCACCCAGTGGCAAGGAATAGCCCGCTGTTGGCAAGGCCGAGACAGGCACAGCAGAAACTGCGGGCATCTGGAAAGGGGCTTGAACTAACACAGCCACCCCCAAAACATTCCCCACAGGGTAGGAAATGCTACCCACCCCGGGGCCCTGGGTGGTGGTTGACGTAGCCTGTTGGTGCGTCGGCGGCTGTACCGCCGGACCACCCATGCGAGGCCAAGGCCATTGGAAAGCCCCCCCCAACGTAGCCACATGTGTAGGTGCACTAGCTTGTACCGCATACTCACATGCTGCACCCCCGCGGGCCGCCCCCACCGGGGGTTCCGGCCCACTGGGGGCGTCGGAGCTCACGACCGCCGTAGAGCTCTCCGCCGGAGCTTGACCCGCGCCGGCCTGTTGGTCGGGGAGCTGCGAGGCAGTGGCCAGAGTCGCGCCACGCGCCTCAAGCTGCTCGACCTGTCCCGTCGCCTGCCGCTGCCCAGCAGACGACGCGTCCAAGCGCACCCCAAAAGGAGCGCCAGCGTGGCTGGCCCGAGCAAGGGAAGCCTCAAGTGCCGCCACGCGGGCCAGCAAGGCCTCGACACTGGCCTGGGGCCACAGGCCAGCCGGCCCGCCCGTTACGGGCGTGGGTACAGGCCCTTGCACCCCGGGGCCCAAATAAGGCCATGACCCCACACCCAGGCCCGGCAGGGCCGGCGTGGGCATCTGCCAAGGGAGGGGACCGCACCACCCCCCAAGGCTGGAAGGCCCCGGAGTGAGCTGGGCCCCGATGGAGGAAGGCCCAGAATGAGCACCAGGAGCGGCGTCCGCCGCTTGCGGGCCGTGGGCCGCAGCCCATACTGGACCCCTGCTCGGGTCCCTGGCCTCCGGCCAGGGGGTAATAGACCCCATCCCACCGGTCCCGGTGAGAGCCGGCAAAGGCGGCTGGTGGGAAGGCGCAGCTGCGGTCCTCCGACCCGGATTGCGCCGCTGCACCGCCCGAGCCGCGCTCGCGGCTGCCTTCTTCTTCGAAGGCATCTCAGTCGGACCTAAGGGAAGCCGAAAAGAGGAAAATAAGCAGCCAAAAGGCTTCCCGCTCGAGGTAAAAAGCGACGGAGTAAGAGGAAAAACTTCTCCGCTCCGTCGCTTCGCAAAATGGCAGCTCGGCTGCCTCGTGGCCACCCCTTTTATAAGGGAGCTGGCCACGCCCCTAACTACCCGGATGCCTTCGTCCTGTGGGGGGGCTCCCGCAAAGAGCGCGGCGGCCATTTTGGCGCCGCGCTTGCATTATTGTTGTTTCTTCCTCCACTTTTATCTCCTCCTTCATCTGTATCTAGTTTGGCTTTCTGTGTATGACTTGAACAGTTAAAGGGATAGAATGAAAGCGCGGCGCCAAAATGGCTGCTGCGCTCTTTGCAGCCTCCCCCACCCGGACTCAGACATCCGGATGAGTTAGGGGGCGTGGCCACCCCTCTATAAAAGGGGTGGCCATGAGGCAGCCGAGCTGCCATTTTAGAAATGCGACGGAGCGGAGAAGTTTTCTCCATCACATTTTTGCTTCGAAGTTTTGCCCTTTGTACCTTCTCTTTGCTACTGCGGTACTCAGGGCTCAGGATTTTATCCCTAGCCAGGGATCCTTCACAAGCTGCGCCGAGGGGAAGGGCTTTCCCTGCCCTTCATAGCACTTTGCTTGCCGCTTGATTTTGTTCCGGACTGCAGTGGCTCGGGCGGCTAAGAGGCTGACTGAGAGGCTGAAAGTCAGCGGTTCGATTCTGGGCACTGCAGAACGGGATGCTTCAATGGGGTGGGCTCTGCCCACCCCTTTATTTTGCGGGGGTTCCACCGGGCTGGAGGGCTCGGATGGCAACCCCGCAGGTCCCACGAGCCCAGGCTGTGGGCTCGAGTGGGGGGTGTCACAGGCCTGCCCCGCTGGGGTTCTTACCCCTGCTGTTTATTGGCCCCCTATATCAATTACCCGGTGGGCCATCCGGCCCATCTGGCCCACCTCGTCTTGGTGGGTTAGGTGTTGCGGATGCTCCCTCACCTCCACTTCGGCAATGGAGGCATCCCTGGTCTACGTGCCGGCCACGGCTACGCAGTGGGCCGCCAACTGGGTTGAGCTGCCGGAGGCCTCAGGCCAGCGTAGGCTGGCGCCTCGCAGCTCCCCATCCGGCCTGGGACACATGGGAACACGGAACTAGAGGGACATCACGGACTCCGACGCCCACCACGGGCCGGAACCCCCAGTGGGGGCGGCTCGTGGGGGTGCACCGAGTGAGTATCCTGGTCAGGTTAGCACACCTCTGACGCTAGCTTATCACGCAGGGTGTGTGTGTAGTGGCCATAGTTGCAGCGAGGCAATTACACTCTGGTTCTTATTGGGGTTACCGCCCCTATGCCTTTATTTACTTCCCTGGGCCCATAGGGCCGGTTATGTGTTTATCACTACAATCAGTGCCAATGGTGGTTCTGCTGTTGGCTGCTTGCTCTATGCCCCTGGGTGCCCTCTTGTACTGGACTATTAGCTGGGCACTGTGGTCTGGTGAATATATTCACGTTTTCCTCCTCCTGCATTGTGAACACACTGATCAGGGGATCAGGGGTAGGACGACAGGGTCAAGGTGTTGCCCCGTCGCCGCAACCTGCCCCTTCCCCCCTATGGGGCCGATTGGTTGCTGGCCTATTCGGCATCGGCGGCAGGATGTATGAGGGCCCGTCCTCATTTGGCCGTTCCAATGGTGCAGTGCTAGGACTATGATAGCAGGGCCGTGGTTGTTTTCCCTGGCCCGTCATGGTTAGCATACGTCAAGACCCTAGGCATAGGGCGGCCCCTTCCCCATGAGGCCAGCGATGACCCCTGTTAGCGAGTGTGGTTACTGTATGTGACTCTTACGCGGCGACGCTTATGCTGCGTGCGGAGAGTCCATTTTCGGGCAACCACTTGTACCTTGATCTGGAGCTCCCAGATTGAGTTAGCTGCTACTACCTTGAATGGGGGACATGTTTTGCAGGGCACTGGCGCTAGATCACGGGTTGTGTGATCAGGAGTGGGCTATGGTGAGGCTTCGCTCCTCAGGGGACAATCACCCGGGAGAGGCCACTAGCCTGGCACTGCGATATGTCTGGTCGCTCCCCCACAGGTGTTTGTGCCAGCCCTTGGTTCGCTTCCCGGCCTGTCGTCTACCACCAAGCCGGGTCTACCCTGACTGAACTGAAATTGGCACCCATTCCTCCGGGTTGGGCGTCGCATCAGCTGCGGCTCCGTTTGGGTGCCCAGAGCCCGACATATGTTGCAGGGGCAGGTGTGGATTTGCCCAATTTCCTCTGACTATTCGTCCCTGCACTGAATGAGTGCCTTGTCTGCCCTCTATTCTCCCTCCTTATTTTACAGACACAGTATGTTCCCATACACTGGTGGTAGTGTGGCTGGTGGGACACAACTCTGTGCACTGGGGTGGCGCAGTATGCCGCTTTGTTAGAATGGGGACCCCATCTTGGATGACGCGTAATTGCACATATGCAGTGGTATGCGTGCATGGCATAGAGATGGCGGAAACTGTTGACATTCCTGATGTCCATTGGGGATGCTGGGCCGCCACATGTTAATGCTGCACTTCGGAGGCGGTGATCTTACCGGATTGCTGGCCCGGACTTAAAGACTTCCGAGTGCAGGGACCTGGCGTTTCTTTGCCATTTATGGCCATCTACATGATTGCTAGGGTCATATATCATGCCAATGCAATATCATGGGTGACACTTTGTCCCAGCATTTGGACCGTGCCCGACGGTCAGTGAACAGGGCTGCTGCCTGGTTCTTTATCTAGAATGGCCTGGGGACAGCCATTTGTAGTCTGGGGATAGGGTTACAGGAATTTGGCCTGTATTCTGGAGATGGGGTTCACCGGTCAACAAGTCGAGGCACCTCTCTTGTGAATGACGTGCAAGAGGGCCAGGTGACTGAACTGTCGGTCAGTGTGAGCGGCCCCTGCTGCAAGGTGGCAATGTTGCCAAGTGGAAGGTGCCTCTACAGGAGTCACATGTGATGCAGGGCCGCATCAACTTCGCCTGCAGAGTGGTAATAACAGGCAGTGCTTTCGCCTAGTGCCTGGGTCACGCTAGGGCGGGTCTCGTTATACGAAGCTGCGGGGTACAGCTGATTAGGGGTTTGCGAGCGGACCTGTTGGTTTGGCTCACATTACCGCAGGACTTCCATGCTGCCGCATCGGGAGGCCTGAGCTTCTGGTCAGCCCCAGTTACATGTACAGTTGGATGCCTCCGGCTCCCCGGGTGAGGGGATTTAATTAAGGACAGGGGTCTATGGTCATTGGCCCCAGGGATGTCAGGGCATGGATCGTTTACGCGATCTTATGTTTCTAACATATTTTCTCCATCCCAGTTACAAGTTCAGTCGGATGCCTCTGGCTCCCCGGGTGGGTTTAATTCAGGACAAGGGTCTATGGTCATTGGCCCCAGCGATGTCAGGGCACGGATCGTTTACGCGATCTTATGTTTCTAGCTTATCTTCTCAATTCTGGGTATCCTTTATGCTCTGGGGGACAGGCAGCCTGATTCTGTGCTTCACTTTTGGCGTGATAATGCTGCGGTGGTGCACATTGTCCATGCCCAAATGTCTACATCACCTGAGTCATGGCCTCAGCTTGCATATTGTTCTGGGGTTATGCACTTAAAGGCGCTTCTTTGGGCTAAACATGTGCCAGTCATTTATAACAATATTGCTTATGCTTTCCCCCGCCTGCAGATCGCCCGGTTCCGCGGCTGGGCTACGGACGCTTGTGGCTACCCTCTCCACTCCTGGCTGTGGTATGGTCATTTGGCAAGGAGACGTGAACCGGGCGAATTGCATGTATTGGTAACTCGCACGCGCACTGCACATCGGCATACAATCCTTCACTTTAGGGCCTTTTTGTTGATAAAGGCAATTGCCCACTATGCGGCTGACATTGGTCGACTGGGTTTTAGATTGTATAGTCTGCCCTATGATCTGGGGTTGGCTCCATGCACCATAGCCACCAGGCTTTGAGCATTGATACTCGTGGCCAAAGCACGGGGCTTCCCTGACTATGCTAGGGTCTTCTGAATAAGCCATGTATTAGGGGGGTGGACACCTGTCCATAGCTGCCGCCTGACACAAGTCGCCCTATTCTCACAGATATTCTGACCCACCTTGCATGAGGTTGGCATATACTATATCACAGTAGGTAAGAGGAGTCTCTCTTCATGCAGCTACCGATGTAGCCTATTTCTGGAGCTCGACGACTCAGCGAGCTGATCCCATGGTCAAAGGGGGACGTGTTTTGTAGGGCACTGGAACTCGAAGATGTCTCTATCAAACAAGAGTGGGCTCAGTTGGGGATTCGTCCCTCAAAGGCCGATCAGCATGGAGTGGGCAGTGGTGTATATTGCCATGACGTACATTTGCTGACATCGTTCCAATTGGTGCCCTACATGCGATTGGCAGTGCCTGCTGCGCGCCCTAGCCTGTTTTTCTGCCACTAAGATGGGTCTATACTTACCAAATTTAAGTTCCGAAGGGTGACCGGTACCACGCTTCCCAGTATGGAGCCCGTTATGGCACCCATTTACTTAGAATAGGCGTCGCATTGACCACGGCTGCGTTTGGGGTGCTCGGAGGCGGATATAGGTGGGCACGTGGGGGTCTGCATGTAATTTTTCTAAATGTACGTCCCCTCACTGTATGAGTACCTAGTTATGTCCTTAACCCCTTCTCCTCTTTTACAGATCCTGTGTGTCTCCGCACACCGGTGGCAGTGGGGCTGGTGGGCCGCAGCTATGTACACTGGGCGGCAGTATATGCTGCAGCGACAGAGTGTGGACCCCAGCTCGGGCTGCGTGCATCCGCACGTATGCGGTGGTATGTATGCGCGGCATGAACGGGCGGGAACTGTTGCCATTCCTGATGTCCATCAGGGATGCTGGACCGCCTGATGTTCTTATTCTGCACCTCAGCAGCAATGATCTCACACGGATCACTGACCTTTACTTACACTGTCGAGGTGCAGTGACGTGGCGTTTTATACCATTTATGGCTTGCACACGGTCGCTATGGTCTAACATCATGCTGAGACACCAATTTAGAGGAGACGTGGATCTCCGCAGTTCGGACAGTCCCGGCGGTCAGTGGACAGGGCTGTTGCCCGGCTCCTTGCTGAGAATGGCTTGGGGGATAGCCATTAGATATCTGAGGAATGGCTTACAGAAAATTTGACCTGTAGGCAGGATATGGGGTCCACCTGTCGGCTAGAGGTATGTACCTCTTTTGGATGAGGTGCAAGCAGGCCTGGTGACCGAGCTACGGTCTGGGGGGGTGGGGCGGTGAGTCATCATGGATGCCTCCCCGTGTGGCGGGTAGCACTGGTAAGGTAAAGATTTATGACCCATAGGTATCCGGCAGGTTCGCAATTGACTGGCCAACACGTAGACAGGTACAGGGGAAAGAGGTTTGGCTGGTCAAGGGCGAACCAGGCAAGGGGTGATGGCAGGAGCTTTACAGCCTGCATCACCTTGATATTTAACGGATACACGTCATAGGGTGGGGTCAGTAGATAGTTTATTGACTCCGGTCAACAATTTGTTTGTGTCAACAAACAAATTGATACAAATAGTTACATGTAGCCAATTGCCATTGGCATTTTGGGAGGAACCTTACCAGCGTTACTGCGGCCTGCTTGCCTTAAAGAATTACAATTGGATGATTACACCAATTGAAAGTTATAATTCGGACTAGGGCATTATTCAATAAAAGTGGCCCGATGCCTTTATCCATATATCGGTGTCTGAGTCTTTCTTTGGGGAGTGCGCCTGCAATGCATCCTGTGTTTAAGACCTTTGCCTATGGGAAATCGTTCTCTCTCTCTCTCTCTCCATATTTTGTCCTAATTAAAGCTCCTTGTCCACAATACAGGTTGTGCATCAGAACAATCAAGTGTTGAAGCACACCCATATCTTTCAGAACAACTAATAGTTTCTCATGAACCACACAGTCAAAGGCTTTGCTTAATCTGAAAAGCTGATCTTTTTCTGAAATGCTTTGCTGAGCTCCAGCATCCAGTGGATATTTGCAACATGATCTCAGGTGCCTCTTCCTTTTTAGAATCCAGTTTGAAGATCAGGCATTTCTTATTCCATATATATAAAACTCTTTTTTTCAGTAGCTTGAGGATCACCTTGTTTGCATAGGAAATTAAATCAATGGTCCTATCGTTGTTGCTTTCCTTAGCATCTCCTTTATTGAGGACTGGGATTTATATTAAGATTTGCCACTCTGCGGACTGTTGTTTTGTTTTCCATATTTTTGGCATATTAACATAAGAACAAAAGTACAGCCTTGCTGGAACAGGCCACAGCCCATCCAGTCCAGCATTCTGTCTCACACAGTGGGTCACCATTTGCTTCAGGGTATTCCCATGCAGATGCCTTCACCTGCTTAGGATTCCCTGGAAATGGCATTGAGAGATATCCTGCCTATCTCTCCAACCCAGAGGTTGTCCTTCAGTATCCATAATTATAGCCATTGATACCCTTGTCCTCCATGAACTTGTCAAATCCTGTCTTAAAGCTGTCAAGACTGACAGCTGTCACCACTTCTTCTGGAAGGGAGTTCCATAGACCAGTAATCCTCTGGGTGAAAAAGTACTTTCTCTTATTTGTTTGAGAACTAGTACCCAAATGTTTCATGGAGTGCCCCCTAGTTCTTGTATTGTGCGATAGGGGAAACAGTTTTTCCTTATCTACTTTGTCCACACCGTGCATGATTTTATAAACTTCAATCAGGTCACCTCTTAGATGCCGTCATTCAAGAGTGAAGAGGCCCAACCATTGCAGCCTCAGATGGTAAGGAAGGTGTTCCAGTCTCCTAATCATTTTGGTTGCCCTCCTCTGCACTTTTTCCAGCTCCATAATATCCTTCTGGAGGTATGGCGACCAGAACTGTACACAGTATTCCAGATGGGGCCTCACCATAGATTTATAAAGAGGCAAAATGACACTTACTGACTTATTTTCTATACCCTTCCTAATGATCCCTAGCATTGGGTTTGCTTTTTTCACAGCTGAGGCACACTGGGTTGACACCTTCATTGAGTTGTCCACCAGGACACCAAGGTCCCTTTCCTGGTTTGTCACAGAGTTCAGATCCCATCAGTTTATAATTGTTATTGGGTTTTTTTGCCCCAACATGCATCACTCTGCACTTACTAGTGTTGAAGCTCATTTGCCACTGTTTTGCCCACTCCCCCAGTGTCAAGAAATCCCTCTGGAGCTCCTCACAATCTGTCACAGTTTTCACTACCCTGTATAATTTAACATTGTCAGCAAATTTGGCTACCTTGCTATTTACTCCTACTTGTAGATCATTTATGAAGAGGTTGAAAAGCAGGGGTCCCAGTACTGAACCTTGGGGGAACCCACTCTTTACTTCCCTCCACTTGGAGAAGTGTCCATTTAGTGTTACCCTCTGTTTCCTGTCCCTTAGCCAGTTGATGATCCAGGACAAGACCTGTTCCTTTATTCCATGACTGGTAAGTTTATTCAAGAGCCTTTGGTGTGGGACCTTGTCAAAAGCCTTTTGAAAGTCCAGATAAACAATGTCACCTGCATCCCCCTTATCCACATGCTTGTTGACACTCTAAAAAAAATCCAACAAATTAGTGAGGCATGAATTGCCCTTGCAAAAGCCATGTTGGCTCTCCTTTAGCAGCACCTTCTCTTCTATGTGCCTATTAATTCTATCTTTTAGAATGGTTTCCATCACTTTACCTGGGACACATGTCAAACTGACAGGTCAGTAATTTCCTGGATCACCCCTGGATCCTTTTTTGAAAATTGGTGTTACATTTGCTACCTTCCAGTCATCAGGCACAAACCCTGATTTGAGGGGAAATTATTTTAATTTAATTTTAATTTAATTTAATAGTCATATTTATATATGTCGCCCACTCAGGCAGAATCCGACTCAGGGCGGCAAGAACCCGACTCAGGGCGGCAAGAACCCGACTCAGGGCGGCAATATATTCTTGTTAGGATTTTGATAGATTTAATATCTGTGGCTTGAAATAATTCTATCAGTATCCCGTCTACCCCTGGTGATTTATTTTTATGAGTACTTTCAGAGCAGCTTTCACTTTGCTTTCTAGAACCACAGCTTCTTCATCATACTATTCCTTTTCAAAGACACCTATCATCCTTTTCTCTTTTGCATAGATCTTCAGGATACTTTCCCCACCTTCTCTTTATTTTCTCCTGGTCAGTTTGTGTGTTTCCCTCTTCGTTCTTCAGCATTTCTCTTTGATTTCTTGGATCTTCTGTAAGAGATCTCTTGTTTTTCCCTTTTTGTTGTCCTTTTATATTTTCTTGCACTAGTTAATGTAATAGTTATCTTTGTTTCTGCATGTCCGTCACTGAAAGACTGCATTCAATGTTTTGTTCCTATTTTTCTTGCATTTTACTTTTGCTTCTTGCCTGTTCTTCACAATTTTAAATGTTTCTTCTATCATCCATCTAGGTTTTCATTTTGTTTTTAGTACAGGAATGGTCTTTTTGCATTTTCCGCTAGTATCTGTCTTCCATCCACAGTTCCTTAGGCTCAAAGGCAACAGAGTTCAATAATGCAAATCAGTTGTTATATAGACTTTAAATTCATGATAAATGGTGTTTAAATTATGTTTGAGATGCGATTATTTTAGGGTTCTTTTTCAGTTTTATTTTATGTTGGATGCTAACAGTTTGTGTTCAGTACTACAATCTCCTTCTGGTCTTGTTTTGGTAAAGGTGATATCGCTTCTACATCTCTTGCTTCCAATTATGTAGTTATTTGGTTTCTCTGTTGACTATCTGATGAAAACCACATGCACAATCATCTGTGTGGTTGCTTGAAACATCTATTTGCAATGAATAGATTGTTGAATTTGCAAAACTCTGTAAGTTGTTTTTCTGCTTTGTTTCTGTCACCTAGATCAAATCTTCCAACAACATATAGTTCTGCTTTGTTTCCTACATTGTTAAAAAATTGAACAATGAGGTGGATATTAGATGAATTTCAGCCTGAATTCTCCTTCTAGAAACAAAAATGAATAAATCAAGACTACCAAACTTTGGACACAGCATAAGAAGACAAGTCAGCCAGGAAAATAAAATTAACACTGATAAAAGCTGGAAAAAAACCAGGAAAGACCAAGCCTGAACATGAGACAGATTGAAACTATGAAAGAATCCATGACCATTAATTTGCAAGACTGGAGGAGGGATGTTACAAACAGGACTCTTTGGTTATGGGTAATTGATAAATTGGAAACCACTTGATGCCACGTAACAGTAACATTCCACCAGCATAATGTTCACTTGATGTCCTTGCTTGCTGTATAATCTACAGATGTACACTGAGGAGCATAATGCTGAATTCAGGCTCATCTTAACATTTCAGAAACTTAGGGATATTGTGAACACCCCCAATTTTCCAATTCTCTGCCATGAATGCTGCCATGACAAGACTCTCAAGTAAGACTTCTTTCTACATCAAGATATCCTAGCTTCCTATGAAAAATGAAGTCCTGGTAACATTCCTAGAAAGATGGCATCCCCCCCGTCCCCAATGGTAATCTTCCTACATCAATAAAACAAAATGAAATACTGTCTGTTTTTTCTTCTATATTTTCCTAAATGAATCTTGCGATGGAAATTGGGTTCCCTAATGAATTTAATGAGTTTTCAGAGTTCCGGTACACTTCACAGATGCAAAAATAATGCAGGGCCATGCATATTTGTTTATGTAATACACCCACTATACATGCTTAAAGTCTTCGAGTAACATAGCAGAACATGGCCAAAATTAGAAAATGTCTGGCTCCTCTTAATACTTCTGTCAAAGAGAAAGATGTCACTGTTAAAATCCACAGACCCTTCCTTCCCTAGAAATAGCCTTTCTTCTGATTTTTGACAATTAATTAGCTCAGGAGTTCTCAACCTTTTTAAGCCGGGGGCCGGGTCACGCTCCCTCAGATAGCTTCAAGGGCTGGATGGCCATTTTGCCCTTCCTCCACCACCTGGCACTTCCTAGTGTGGTGGAGGCAGTGGGGGCTCACATGAAATGGTGCTGCAGGCCGCATCCGGCCCACAGGCTGCAGGTTGATAATCTCTGCATTAGCTGATTGGGTTTATCAGTCATGTTCAACAGTGTAACCACCAAGCCAAATGCTCAAAATGTAAAAGAGTAAGAATAATAAAGAGGTGCAGTTTCATATTCATCAAGAATAATAAAGAGGTACACTTTTCATATCATGCATTAAGGATCATGTCTTCCCCTTCCAAGAATAAAATTCTACATCATTTAGGTTTGTTTTGTCCATATTTTCTCACAGAATGCTTCTGATTTCCATGGATTTCTGAAGTAACTAACTCTCACCACCACTAACAAAAGCTTTTACACTAATATGCCACATGGGGGAAGTGTAGGAACTCCAGATGGGTTTACCCCCCACAGAAAATAAGTGCCTCAGACTTTAAATTTATTTTTATCTAGTTAATGGATTATGAATGACACATAATTATTTCCCCCCTGAAAATGATGTTAATTTTCAAGAGAAAATGCACCGCAGTAGAATTAACTGTTGAATTGTGATAATGTAACACTGTTTATTGGGAAAACAGAGCAGCTTTCCTAATCCACTGTAAGTAATTTCTATCAATCCTATCACAGGTGAAGATGCAGCATTAATACGAATGTGCAATGCCCTCTAGGCATAGAGCAGATACAGGAGCAGATTTCTGATGGGTATGTGTGTTTTCCTCAGGAGTTTGTGAATGTTTAAGACAGAGTTCAGCAGATGGAAGTTTTCAGGCTCCCCAGCTGAAGCAGAACCTGGGACTTTATGAAGCGGTTCTAATAGATTTGAGAGCAAGAACTAATTTTCAAAGTGGAACCAAATCCCATTAATTTCAGGTTTTGGAAAACAAAACAAATATATCCATAAAATCTGAAATATTTCTAACTTTGTGTTTTCAGATTGAGTGATTGCAGTGGCTTAGTGGTTAAAACACTGAACTTGGTGACTGGAATGTTGGCAAATCAGCAGTTTGAGACCAGAGTGCTGCATGACAGAGTGAGCTTCTGTCTCTGTCCCAGCTCTTGCCAATTTAACAGTTCGCAAGCAAGGGAGTGCAAATAGATAAATAGGTACGACTTTGGTGGGAAGGTAAACAATCCCATGTCTAGTCATGCCTAACACATGTCCACAGAAACATCTGCAGACCCAGACAGCATTGGCTCTTTGGCTATAAGCAGCATACCAGTCATACCCGCAAAATACGGGAAATTACTACGCATGCATGGGCAGTAACCTGTTTGTGCATGCACACCGTGGGTGTGCATGGGCAGTAACCCATTTGTGCCTGTGCAGTAACCCATTTGCACATGAGCACTGTGGGCGCGCATGTGCAGTAATCTCTTTCCCCGCTGTTCAAATATGGGACGGTAGCAGGAAAGGGGAGGAACGAGTGCTGAAAACCAGGAAATCCTGGCCAATATGGGATACTTGACAGGTATGATAAACAGAGATGAGCAATGAACCCTAGAATCAGACACGAGTGGCTTTTGAGCAAGGGTGACGTTTACCTTTAGCTTATTTTCAGGTTAGATGGATGGTTGTCCATCCCCCACCCCCAGAATAAAGATACAGACAGAGTTGTTGGTATTTCATCTAGGACCATGCTTTATTAACTATTTAACTTGTTAAACCACCCCATGGGATTCCCAGTCCTCCAAGTCTTGTATTACTACTGCCAGAGCATGTGAAAAAAGAAGGCTTATGCTCCATCTTGATCCATATTTTACCTCTGGTCCAAATTCATGTAACCACCTGTTCACTCTCTCTCCAATATCCTCCTCTTTATTCTGGCTTTTGAAGTGTTGATGTTACTTAAGCACAATGCACATGGCGATAGCATTGAACAAAACCAGTGAGCCCTAGGATTCACCAGAAAAGAAGGAGAATGGGCACCAAGCCTTAAAACAATTCAATCTATACACCGAATCAAACTTTATCCTCCTTTAGTGCTGCTTGCCCTGAGAATTTTATTTTTGCCTGATGACTCAGAGAACGAAGCCTCTTCCTTGGAACATCAGCTGAGGTTGTGAGACTTAGCAGTCTTAGCTGAGATGATGGAAAGAGCAGCCTTGATCATTATAGGATGGAAACTCACTGGAAGTTGGACAATGAGGATTGACTGATTGAGTATGGCTTCTTTAGTGCTTTGAGTCTGGATGTGACTTCTCAGAATGAGATTCAGCCAAGGTGCAAAGAGCTATCTTTTTTACCCTTTACAATGGTTCTTTGTTTTATTAAAATTGTGACCCCTTTATCCAACATTTTTTCCTCATTTTCATTCCATGGGTCTCTCTCTCTCTTTCTCTCTCTGTGCTGACCCACCCAGGCAGGCACAGTAACCACATGGTGGCGCTACTCAGTCTTGTTCGAGGATAGTCCAGATATCAAAGTCCAAAAGGCAAGGCAAGGTCTGTTTACTGGTAGTCCAAGTCAGTAGTCTAATCCAAAGGGTGTCAAGGGGTGTCATAAGGGTTTGCAGAAAAGTCAGGGTCATGGCAGGCAGTATGAAGTCAAGCAGGATGTCAGTCTTCACACAAGAGTTGTACCGATGCTGGCAGGCTGCAAGAAGCTTGCTTATATGCCTCCCAGCTAATCAGTATCAGCTGGGAGCCTTCTCTGGCGCTTCACCCTAGCCTGACTGCGTCTCAGGTGTAGCTGTTTCCTGGACCTCTCCCTAGGGCCAGAGGAGACACAGAGAAGGCCCTCTTTCTGGTGTTAGAGAGGCGAACCTCTCTAGCAGATGGCACAGTAAGAGAGCCTCTCCGGTCTGCTCTGGTGGGATGGACACTACCATGTATTTTGAATTTTAAATGCATAAGCTGCATAGTAATCTAGAACACAGGGTCATTTGTAGTACTGAATATTCCTCAGCAGAGAAAACTACCCATACAAAGACTCAGCCATGTGCAAGTGGAATAGGATTTCTGCTCACAGGCCCCCTTAAACCCCACACGAGAGTTACAGGGTAATTAGCTTTGTACAACAACTCTTCAAGTGTTTGGAGTGTTGCCTTCACTCCAGAAACTCCTTGGGAACAGTTCTTTCCTTTAGTAACTTGTATCAATGAAAAGTTAGGCCCTGTGCCATGGGCCTTGGTGTTTCAAACTGTTGAGTTGCTTTCCTAAATACAGATAGAAAATCACATTTCATTGCCCCCTTTAAATTCTGCACCGAAGGGAAGTTTGTTTTTATCTTGATAATGGTTACTATGAGGAGTCTAATTGCCCATGGAATAATGCCCTGGTTTATAAGTCCCACACAGCTTGTATTTTAAGTACAATCTTGCCTTAATTTCATGCATCCACCCTTCCATACCAGCACCATAGCCATGTTAGTCTGTTTCAGCATATATAAAGAAAATGAAGACAAAAGTTGTAGCATTTTAAGAACAAACAAATTGGTATCAGTGCCAGCTTTTATGGGTTACAATCCACTTCCTCAGAGACATCACTACTAAGTATATCATTACTGTATTGCTATTTTATTTTAACAAATGCCCCCAACCAATCATTTCCCCAGTTTTCCATTCTCTGTGTGGAAAATTCACAGTCACCTATCTTGAAGATCAAGAATAATCATCTTCTTCTGTTCTTTACTTTCTCTTTTACCCCTTCAGATGTTGAGGGAGATACAAAGTTCTTGCTTTGGCACTTCTAGCTGCCTCCACTGGCATTATTTGGTGTTCTTGTAATATGTCTTTGAAGTTGTCTCTCCACCTTCCCCTGGGTCTGCCACATGTTCTTTGTCCCGCTCCTTTTTTCACATATGCCTTGTATGGAATGGGATTCCAAGACATTCTCTCCAAATGGGCAAACTATTTTATTTGTTGATTTTTTTTAGAACAGTAGCTGTGTTAGTCTGTGTTGCAAGCATATCAGAGAATAAACAAAACAAGAACACTGTAGCACTTTGAAGACTAACTGTATATAATAGTTAGTCTTCAAAGTGCTACAGTGTTTTTGTTTTGTTTTGATTTGTTTATTCTCTGATACATTTTATTTGTTGTCTCTCTCTAGTTTATGACTGGTTCTATTCCAATTCCTGCCCTTATACTCTCATTCATGATTTTATCACTTCTAGTCATTCCTGTTGCATTCCCCAGACATCTCATTTCCATGGCGATCAACGTTTGTTTATGTTCTGTTGTAAGTGTCCATGTTTTGCACTGGTAACATAAGGTGGGATATATCCTCAGAGATATAGAACCTAATTCCGGCCAGCCAGAACAACCTCCTGCAGCTGCGGACCTGGGGCGGTATTTAAAAAGCCGCTCCTGATGCCACCGCCGCCAGAGATGGAGCCAGCCTCGCTCGACCGCCGGCTGGCCGAGCGGAACAACTTCCTGCAGCTGCGGACCCAGGGCAGTATTTTAAAAGCTGCTCCTGAATGCCTCCACCGCCAGAGACAGAGCCAGCCTCGCTTGACCAGTGGCTGGCCGGAACAACCTCCTGCAGCTGTGGACCCAGGGTGGTATTTAAAAAGTGGGGCTCTGTCCATAATGTCGAGCTGGGTCTCCGTTTGGTAGCGTTGAGTCCTGGGGCTCCATTGGTAGCGTCGAGCCCGAGCTCTGCTCAGGATTCAGACCTTTGTTAACTGTTGGCCTTTGATGTTTCAATACTAAATTGTGTTCTAGATATAATTGTATTTTCTGCCCGTATGTCACATGTACAAATTGTATTTTTTCTCTCTGATTGTCACGTGCTTTATTGTTTGAATTTATATTTTGTATACTCTATTTTGTATTTTGTAAACTGCTTTGAGCTCCCTTAGGGGAAGGAAAGTGGTATAGAAATGTAAGTAATAATAAATATAATAAATAAATAAATAAATAAATTTAGGCCACAAGTTTATAGACACAGAGCACATGGCAGAGAGGTGGGGAACAAGTGGGATGGGGAAAAAAATAAGATAACAATTATATTGGTATGGTTTTTTTTAGTATCACAATGGTACATGCAACAATCATTCAAAGTGTTATTTACAGAGATAGACTGTTATCAGTAATTAGAAGGCTGTGCTAAGGTAGAAGGACTGTTCCATTATAGATGTACCCAAAATGGACGAAATCAGGAAGATTCACACACGTGCACACACAGCACCTATACCTACAGGGCCGTAATAATCCTTTGTTCATATTTAATTATTTTGATATACATTAGTAGTAGCGTACTACTTACATTGGAATCTGTAAGTGTAGCCCAGTTTGCCCCTTCCTCTTTCAAAACTTTCCTTCATAATTACCTGGAGAGTGTCATGGGAGGCTGAAGCTTTCTGAAACTGTTTTCCTTGTGCTGCCATTTCTGAAGTCAGATTTGTGTCATTTTATTCTCTTGTCCTATTTGCACTCTGTGCACAAGGGGTTCACAACATATGGCCCATTGGCAGGATCCGGCCCACAGCACCAAATGATCTGGCCCCTGGAACCCTAACTCCAAACTTAACCAAACTTAGAAAACTTTGAGAGGAAAGTTAGCAGAAGACTCTCTTCAATCTTGGTGTGTCTAGGTGGTTCTGGGGCTGAGTTATGCCTTCCCAAATCACTCATTGTCTCTTCCCCAAACCAGCTGCTGGTGGCATAAGACTTTTGCACAGAACTGTATGTCACCTATCCTTGCCTCAGATCACTTTTGAAGGGCCCCTTCTGTATGGAAATCAATCTAGGTGGTGACTTTATGTATCATCCTTCCCAGCAATATTTACTTGATGCTCATAATACTGGGTGAAATCCAATTATCAGTGCCAACTAGAGTACAGCCATTGAATCAATTGAATTTATTTTTGTGTTGGTTTAACATCCAGCAATTACTCTAGCTAGGTGTAACAATTGGATTTAAGCATTTGAATCAATAGGACTTACATAAATGTTGATCTAACAAATAACATTAATTCTGTGGGTCTGCTCAAGCTGGTGCTAACAATTGGATTTTGTCTATTATCTTTTGGGCACCAAGCAAGCATTCCAATTTTCACAGATATTTTAGATTTTAGATTCAAGAGTTTACAGGTAGGTTTTGATCATTTTGAGTGCTGTAGAGTATTAAAATGGCTCTTTTAATAAATGTTAGATGAGATTTTTGTCTCCTGTTCTGATCGTTATTGTTGGCAGTCATTTACTGTATATTATGTTTTTATATTCTTTTGCTATCATAATTCAGCCAGAGTACTCTTGTATTCTCTTACAAAAAACATACTGAACACATAAATTAATGATATCAATTTAACTGTTATTTTGCCTACTAAAGAATGCTGGGGGTTATAGTTTGAGGAGGTAGATAGCTCTATAAGGAATTGTCAGCCTTCACTGGCTCCCAGCCAAAATTACCTGTGGGGAAGAAATAATTAATAAATCAGATTAAATCAGAAGGATAGATTTGGTATCAGACTGCTTTCAGAAATGACACTTTCATTCATTTCTGCATATGTCTTGTCTACAGGTCAAATGCAGAAAGTTATATTGATGGAAGTAATTTATATTTATATCTGCTTTTAAAAATGTATCACCTTGCTTTCAGGAATATAAAATCAAAATGCCTAAAACATGAATTCAGCTAAAGAAGGGCTGAATTCAGTGCTCAGCCTTGCATTGACAATACAATACTTGCATTCACTTGTGGAAATGTGCTTGCATTCATAAAAATAGCCTGGTCGCAGAATTAATCCTAGTTCCAGTTTTTTTTTTAAAAAAGTATAAATCCTGCACTAGCATATGGGAGAGGCACTTATCAACCCAAGAGGAGGACAAAAGAGGATTCTGGTTTGCATAACATTGCATTTGCTAATGTACAAACACAGATGGAAAAATCAGAAATTATTTTTATAATTACAGTGTGCTTCACACGAATATTGAAGACAGTATATCGGGGACATGTGTAACTGCTGAGTCTGCTATGTAGGCCAGTGATGGTGAGCCTTGGCACTCCAGCTGTTCTTGGACTTCAATCAGATTCAGTGGTGGGATTCAGCAGGTTTGACCCAAATCACAACAACCGGTAGCAGATATTCTGGTTTGAAATAATGTAAGGCTTTTTCCATGGCCATGCCCACAGAGTAGGTAGTAAAAAAAATATGAATCCCACCACTGACTTCAATTCCCAGAAGCCCAAGTCTTTGTGAATTCATACAATTGAAGTCCATGAACAGCTGAAGTGCCAAGGTTCACCACTACAGATCTAGGCCAGCTTGTCAGTCCCTTATCTCCATTCTTGGGGTTCTTGGTCTTTAATTAAACCAGGACTGGATTGCAGTCCCTAAAGAAGCAAAGCAATCACACTTATATACTGCCCCATATAGCTTAGTGCACTCTCTGGTCAGTTCACAAGTTAATTAGCATTTTGCCCTCAACATGCTGGGTACTCATTTTACCGACCTCGGAAGGATGGAAGGCTGAGTCAACCTTAAGCCCTGGTCAGGATCGAACTCATAACCCTTTGGTTGCAGTACAGTAGTTTAACCCCTGCACCACCAGGGCTCCTTAGAGGTGTGTGACCATCACAGATCTCAGTACCTAACTAAGGGCCCACCCTGCACTACTACTCCATTGGCACCATTTTCAGGGTAGCTGAGGGTACAATCAAAGGGTTGCTTATTGTTTGTTTTTGGAGATCTAGCAAGTGTTTTTTGGAGATCTAGCATTGTATTTGCTCATGACCAGAAGACACAGACCAGACTGTGAATCAGGCCAAACCTATTCTGTGCCCACTCTGGACATCTTTGATCTAGAGGCAGGATGACTGGAACAACTGGGACCAGATCTCATTTGGACAGAAGGGTTGCTTTAAAAGGCCCCTTTAAAGACAACATATCCAAAGCAACCCTTTCTGGACTGATCTAATGTGATCTTTATGTCACTGTTTGATCACACTCTGAGTCCAGAAGCCATCAGACTATGAATGTGACATGTTATGAAACCATGCCACCTGGTTTAGAAAACTGGATTTGTTTGGCAATGGTATATGAGAGGGGTTCCCAAACTTTTCGTGCTGTGGGCCAGATCACGCCCCTCGGACAGCTGAGCAGGCTGGTCACGTGGTTCCTCCTGCCATAAATGCTCCTGTAAAACACAGCCGTGGCTGCAGTAAACACATTTACAACAGCCATGGGTGCATTTACAGCAGTGTTTACGGCAGGCACAGGTGCATGCGTAAGCACATTTTACAGTTGTCGTAAATATGTCTGCTTCTGCTTCTGGTAGTAGCGAGCCACATAAAAATGGTGCCATGGCTGGGTCCAGCCCACGGGCCATAGTTTGGCCACCCCTGGTATATGACTTCAAAAGACTGTTCAAGATGTAAAAAAAGATGTTGGGACAAATTTTCATATGGTGGGAATGTAAGATTGTGAAGAAAATATGGACAATGTTTTTTTTTATATAATTGATGAAATATTGTCTATACCAGGGCTCCTCAAAGTTGGCTTTCCACATGTTCTTGGACTTTAATTCCCAGGAGCCCTGATCAGCAGGTGTGCTGACTTGAGCCTCTGGTAATTGAAGTCCAAGAACATTTGGAAAGCCAACTTTGAGGAACCCTGGCCTAAAAAATTGAAGATGTGTCCTAAAATGGAATTATTAATGGATTTTGGAGATATTTAGATAGAATGGAAAAAGGAAATGGTGGTATATTTGCAACTGCATTGAGATTGAATATTGTTAAAAATGTAAAGTAAATTGGGAATTTGAATTGGATATTGGTATAAAGAGATTTGGAATATAGCTATAAATGATAAATTAGCATGTGAGATAAATGTTAAAAAACATCCTGATTTTAAAGAGATATGAGGGGAAATTGTAGATTTTGGTGAAAGGAAAATGGAGGTGAAGAGGTAAAGATAAAGGTCTCCCTTGCTTGAAAGCCAATCATATCCAACTCTAGGGTTCAGTGCTTATTCCGTTTATAGCCAAAGAGCCAGCACTGTCTGCCTCTACACACTTTTCCGTGGACATGTGGCAGGCATGCTGTTTACTGTCCCACCGAAGTGGTACCTATTTATCTACTTCAGTGGTTCCAACCTATGCGGCCCCCAACACCATCCTATCTGGCCCATCACTGCCTCGGCAGGAAGTGGAGGTGGGCACATTTACATCATCTGTAAAAAGCGCCCGCACATGTGCAAACACACTCATGGCTGGCATACATGCTGAAGCAGGTGCATTTATGTCAGCCATAAATGTGCCCACTCTGGGGGCATGGTCTGGCCCGCAATGCTGTCTGGGGGGCAAGGTCAGGCCTGTGATGGAAAAAGGTTGGTTACCCCGATCTACTTGCAATTTCTTGCTTTTGAACTGCTAGGTTGGCGGAAGCTGGGACAGAGCCAGGAGCTCACTCTGTTGTGCAGCACTTGGGTCTCAAACTGCTGACCTGCCAACCTTCCAGTCATTAAATTCAGTGTCTTAACCACTAAGCCATATTTTGGAACAAGGAGGCAAATATAAAAATTAATGATATAAAGAATATTTAATGGAGAAGGTTTATAAGTCCCATTGGTGGTGGGTGCATGTAGAAATTTACATAGCATTATATGTATGTTTATCTTGTTTGTTTGTTGTTGATTGCCTTTTTCCTGAACTTTAATTAATAAAAAGTGGGTGGGGGGGAGGAAAACTGATTAGTTTTAAACTTGATGCTGGAGGAGAACTCTGGACCTGGGGCACCCAATCTTTTTGCGCCATGGGCCGGTCATGTGGTTCCTCCCACCATAGACGCTGCCATAAAATGCATCTGCGGCTGTCGTAAACACATTTATGACAGACGCAGGTGCATTTATGGGAGTGTTTATGGCAGGCGCTGGTGCCTTTACGCATTCATGGGTGCATTTTGCGGCTGTTGTAAATGCATCCACTTCCATAGCGGCAAGGGGAGTGATGGGCCACATGAAATGGTGTCATGGGCCCAGTCTGGCCCACGGGCTATAGGTCAGCCACCCCTGCTCTGGACAGTCAGAAAGATGAACAAATGGGTCCTAGAGCAAATTAAGCTTGAATATGGAAGCAAAAAAATGATTAAACTGAGGCTGTTAGAAAAGGTAAGACTTACTGGAAAAACAATAGTGATAGGAAATGTTGAAGGCAGCTGAAGACAGGGAAATAAGATCAACTAAAAGAAAGATTGATTCTATAATAGAAGCCACTGGCTGGAGTTTGCAGAAGCTGAGCAAGGCTCTTAATTATTGGATATTTTGGAGGTTTCTCATTCACAGGGTCACTGTAAATTGCATGCAAGTTGACCTCATATTACAGCAGCAGCAGCAGCATTTGTAACTTAGAAAAGTCAGTCACTGGGGAAAAGACTCTTCTAGTTCAGAAGAGGTGCATCACAGTATCTGGAACATCCCATCAGAAATATTATCACTAACTCAGAGACTTTTTTTTTGCTTAAGTACAAAAGCAAAAACAACAGAATTTATTTTTGTCATGGGGATAATTAGGAAAAATAGGTTAATTCTCTGCTTTAAGGTGGGGAAATGTATTTTGCATATAAAAACTTTATTATTTTTTGAAAAACTGAATAGGTTCCCTCCAGTCCATAGTAAATAGGTTTCTTTGAGCAAAATCCAAGTCTTTGGCACACACACAAAAACCTTTCTGTAAATTTTTGGCAATAATGTAGTGAAATTTCAAAAATGCATAAAAAGTCTTGTAGTCTTGCCAACCAAGAAAAAAAGTTTTAAATGTTTCATTTCCCACCTTGGGGGAAAAATAAGGTGTGCAACCCTCTTGTGAGCCTGAAGACAACTATGAGAGAGAAAGAGTTGGAAGGAAATGGTTGATGCTTCAGTCCACTGTTTGATATTACTGTACCCATGAATGGTATCTTTTCCCATACAGCTCCATATGATAGCACTCTTCAAATATCTGAAAGAGGCCCATTAAGAGAAGGAGTGGGATCTGTTCTCAGCCATCCCAGAGTGCAGGATGAATATTAGGGAAAACTCCTTAATGGTTAGAGCAGTATGACAGTGAAACCAACTGCCTTGAGAGTTGGTGAGCATTCCAACACTGGAGGAATTCAAGAATTGGACAACCAGCTGTCAGATCTACTTTGATTCGGATTCTTGCACTGAGCAGGGGGGTTGGACTTGATGGCATAAAACAGGGATTCTCAACCTGTGGCCTGTGTGCCGGATGTGGCCCACATCACTATTTCATGTGCCCCCCCACTGCCTCCACCACACCAGGAAGTGGCATGTGGTGGAGGAAGGGCAAAATGGCCATCTGGCCCCCAAAGCTATCTGAGGGAGTGTGACCCGGCCCCTGGCCTAAATGGCTCCTTCCAACACAGTTATTCTTTGATTCTATGATTTAATTATAAATCTAACAGAGGGTCATCCTGAGCTGTCACTTTAAAACATGTCTAGGGGGTGAGATATCAAGGGATTATAATGACACAGAATAATCTATTCTATTGGAGGTAAAAAATGAGATATTGACTTCTCTTCAATTGGTGTGATAGACAGCTGTTTCTCTTCCCTTGTCCTAAAACTGTCTCATTTAATGGCCATTGTTCTCTTATTTTTTGGGTTCTGCTTTCTTTGCACTACAGTGGACCCTCAATTAACGATGTGTTCATGTAATGACGAATTCACTTAGCGGCGCGTCTTCAGCGGCAAAGTGACCGTTCGATTAATGACATAACATTGTTAATTGAACAAACTCTTTTTTTGCTTTGTTTCGACTCGTGCTTTTCTCCCTCCCATGTTGCATTGCTCCTGTGGGGTTTAAAAAGCAGTGCACAGGTGGCGCTTCCCCTTGTGGGTTGCACGAGTCGAAGGAGTGAAGAGGTGGAGGATTTTGAGAGCCAGTTCGAGGATTTTGAGAGCCAGTTAGAGGATTTTGAGAGCGAGTTCGAGAGAGAGATTTCTGTGCTGTAGTTTGTTTGCAGAGCTGTTTCTTCGACGATTCTTTGGCACTGGTAGGCACTTGCGATTAGTTTTTTTGTGTGGGGGGTTAAATTTAAAATTCCTTAAGTTAAAATGCATTGCACATTTTTTTTTGGGTGGCCTTCTTTGTGTGGGTGTGTAAAAGATGTTACGAAATTTTTTTGTAGGGGGTGGGTGGGTGGGTTAAAAGTTAACATTCCTTAAGTTAAAATGCCTTTCTAATTTTTTTTGGTGGCCTTCTTTGTGCAGGTGTGTAAGAGATGTTGTTGTGGTATTTTAGCACAATGGTTTTTTTGGGTGGGGTTACAGTTAAAATGCCTTGCAAATGTTTTTTGTGTGGCCTTGTGTGTGTGTGTGGTTTTCTAAAGTTAAATTTGTGTTTTTTGTGGGGGTTTTCTGGGGTGGATGGGCCTGACAACTGTGTTCTCTGTGGCTGGGACTTTTCATCCTCCATTGGCCTGTTAAATGCTGGGACATGTTGCCCTCCATCTTGAAACCTGATTCTATGCTGGGCCTATTTTACTCTAAAATGGAATCCTGAGCACATTAAAGGCAGGATGTGCAGAAATTGCATGCTGGGACATTTAGTCCTCCAATTTTTAGCCAGATACTATGCTGCAAAACTGAAATGCAGTTTTTTATTTTTTGCTTATCATAGAGTTCATCTGTGTGCCATGGCATCATCATCCAAAAAAACATCTTCAGGAAGAGGAAAGAGGGAACAGATTCTTGCGGAGGAGAAGAAGGGGATTGTAAAGCGATACGATGAAGGCATGTGCATCATCGACATCGCAAAAATGTTTGGGAGGCCCCGGTCAACATTTGGCACTATTATCTTGCATCGGGATAAGTTCATGGACTGAAAAGTGGCCAAGGGGGTGACCAGGCTGGCCAAGAATTCGGACACCAGTCTTGGATGAGGTGGAGAAGTTGCTGCTGCTGTGGATCCAGGACAGACAGCAGGCTTCCAACACTGTCATCGAGGCCATCATCCGGGAGAAGGCGAGGCAGCTCCATGCGGACTTGATGGCACAGCAGCCTGGACCGTCAGATGAGGAGGAGATCTTCACAGCAAGCAGTGGATGGTTTGCCTGTTTCAGGCGACGGTCTAAGATACACAGTGTGGTCCAACATGGGGAAGCGGGCAGCTGTGACGTGCCAGCTGCTGAGGCGTTTGCCACGTCCTTCTATGAACTTATCCAGGACAAAGGGTACACTCCGCAGTAGGTGTTCAACGCGGATGAGACAGGCCTCTTTTGGAAGCCCTTGCCAAAGAGGACCTTCATCACCGAGGAGGCCACATCACTGCCAGGGCACAAGAAGAAAAAGAACCGGCTCACCCTGCTGTTTTGTGCTAACGCTAGTGGGGACCTCAAGGTGAAACCCCTGCTGGTGTTCAACTCCTTGAACCCGAGGGCATTCAACAAACGCAGGGTGAACAAGGATGACATGGGCGTCTTTTGGACGGGTGACTCGCCCCATTTTCATCGCCTGGGTCAACCACATGTTTGGTCCATCAGTGAGGCACTACCTGGAGGACAACAACCTGCCCTTAAAAGCACTTTTGCTTCTGGACAACTGCCTGGCCCATCCTCCAGGGCTTGAAAATGACCTCAGGGCAGAGAATAAATTGATCCAGATTGTGTTCCTTCCCCCCAACACAACGCCAATTCTCCAGCCCATGGACCAGCAGGTCATATACAACTTCAAGAAGCTCTACACCCGGGAACTGTTTAGGCATTGTGTGACTGTCACTGAGTACTCCAGGCTGACCATCCAACAGTTCTGGAAGGACCACTTTGACATTGTGGACTCCCTGGGTATGATTAAAAGGGTATGGGATGGCGTCAGTCAGCCAGTTCTCTGGCTGCCATTGAGCCTGAAGCTGCTCCATCACAGCAGCTGGATGATACAATACAATACAATACAATACAATACAATACAATACAATACAATACAATACAATACAATACAATACAATACAATACAATACAATACAATACAATACAATACAATACAATTTTAATTTATACCCCGCCATTCTTGGCCAAGGCTGACTCAAGGCGGCAACAACATATCAAAATCCAAACAATACAATAAACAAAATAATAATATAGTAGTACAAGGTAAATCAATACAAAAAAGCAGTACAATAATAACACAACATAATATATCAGCAATATAAATATATCAGTAAAGAATTACAGTTAAAATGCAATATCATAAACGACCAGAGCAAGAATAATCTAATCAAAAAAGAAATGTTCAGAGATAAATTCAGTAACCAAAACAATCCTTAAAGAGACGGTCTCATGCCGCCATTCTTCTCCCCCCTGCTTTTCAGCTCCCGCCGGTGTTGGGGTGGGTGCCCTGGGGTGTGGCAGCTCAGTGCCCAGGGCTGCCGGGGTGTGTGGTTGTTGCCCAAGTCCCTCTCTGCCTCTCACCCCTGTGCTGCTTTTCAGCTCTTGCTGGTGTTGGGGCGGGTTCCCGGGGGTGTGGTGGCTCAGTGTCCAGGGCTGCTGCAGGTGTGGCTGTTGCCCAGGTCCCTCTCCGCCTCTCACCCCTGTGCTGCTTTTCAGCTCCCGCTGGTGTTGGGGTGGGTGCCCTGGGGTGTGGCAGCTCAGTGGCCAGGGCTGCCGGGGTGTGTGGTTGTTGCCCAAGTCCCTCTCTGCCTCTCACCCCTGCGCTGCTTTTCAGCTCCTGCTGGTGTTGGGGCGGGTTCCCGGGGGTGTGTTGGCTCAGTGTCCAGGGCTGCCGGGGGTGTGGCTGTTGCCCGTCCCCGAGATTGTGGAGCTGAGCCGGTCCATTGGCCTGGATATGGATGATGATGACGTTGAGGAGCTGGTGGACAGCCATGATGAGACTGAGATGTCCACCCAGGAACTGTTGCAGCTTCAGAGGCAGGAGGAGGAGTTGCTGGAGTCCTCATCTGATGAGGAGGGTAGGTCAAAGAAAAGGATTTCAGAGTTGCCCACCAGTGAACTGAAAGCATGGTTGGGTGCTCACGAAGTCTATCAGAGACTAATGGCCTACCACCCCAAGCAGGACTCAGCAATGGAATTTTTTTCTTTGGATGCTACCAGCATGGTCACTGCTGTCAGGAACCATGAGAAGCAGCAGACGCTGGGTAGGTGGTTTAAGAAACAAAAATCTGATGAAGAGACATCCTGTTCAGCCGATGTTCAGCTGATACTCTCCTCCTCCTAAAATGCTTTTGCACTTTAGTTTCATTGTGCACAGTACTGCACAGTACTTAATGTTGCTGTTTGTTTTAATTTTGACAGAGCACTTTTCAAATGTTCCAGACGTTTATGCTGTACTGCACATGTTTGTAATTTTATGTTCTGAAATATTTATGCACTGATGTGCTGAACATTGGGGGTTTTATGTTACAGTACTGTACTCTACTGTATGTTCTTAAATGGTTTAGCACTTGCTAGTTGACTTACTCTGTACAGTACTGTACTGTACAATATTGAAATGCACTTTTTTTAAAAAAAATGATCCATGTGTTAAAAATGTTCCATGTGTTAAAATGTTCCGTGTGTTAAAAATGTTCCATGTTCCCCATTTAAACATGCAATTTATACAGTACTGTTCAGTACTGTACAGTAAAAAGTTTTATAAAGAAAAATATATCTTTTGTATTTTTATTGCATGTTTATTTAATGTATTCAACGTTTAGACTATTTCCTAAGGTACAGTACAGTAATGTAAGGTTCCAGCATGTTTTCATTGACTTGCCTTGCAGTCTGTGAAGATTGCTATGGTTTTCAATGGAAACGTCATTAATCGAGGTTTTCACATAGGGAGCCGCTTTTTTAGCGTCGTTGTACGAGTAGTCCCATTTAACGGCATTTCACGATTAATGACGCTATTGAAGGAACCAAGCAGTGTCATTATGTGGGGGTCTTGTGTATTTCTTTTCCCCTTTGAACTGTATTTGTTAGACAGCACACAATTATCTCAAATTGTGAAGGCCTCAAGGAGGGAAATCTTAAAAATGTTCTTTTCAAGCAACTGAGCAGCCCAAATTTGGATAGTTATATTTCAAAAGTTATGGTTCAAAAGACCCAATAACATAGTTATCATTATAACTGTAAATTGTAAAATATAACAGGAACTTTTAATTACTTACAACAATTTGAATTGCTAAAAATGTTGGCCTTTGCTCAAAAACTCATTCTTTTTCATCTATCATAGCTTCAGTTCCCACAGCAGAGGGTTAGGGTTACCCCAAAAAGTAGCATGTCGACCATCTGAAATTCTTCTTCTACCAAACAACGAAGCCTAAACCCAGTCACAAAAACTCAAAAACTGCAGTTATATTGCAAAAAGAAAAATCACACCTTTTATCAGCGTAAACCCAATAATGTGTTTATACAGTAAAACACAATGGGCACATAGGGAAATGAATTTTTACGTAACTCAAAGCAAACCCATAGGAAAAAGAATCTTTATGTAACTCAAAGCAAACCCATAGGAAATCATGTAAATTGGGACATGGTTTTAGCATAAAATCCTTATGTAAGTCGAATTTTATTTAACTCAAGGCATTTGTAAGTCGGGGTTTTACTGTACCATTATTCTTGTAAAAATAATTTAATTGTAAATAACTTACTAACTAAGGTCTGTAGGAAATAAGCAGGACCATAAAAAGGCCTATCACAGCACAAATTGTATTAATGCACCCTTATGGTTTATCCAACTACTTGTTCTTTGATCTGGTTTTACAGAGTCAACTACATAGAAAGTGTCCAAGTCATTTAAGAAAATTAGATTCTTTTGATCAGCCTTTTTACATGGCTGTTATTAAAAAAAAAAGCCTCACATCTTCTGAAAATGCTACTCAGCCCCTTTCAAAATAAGCTAGTAGATGCAAGTGCATGTAGATTAGTTGAAACTACCTCCTTAAGGTTTAGTTATTTTTAATGAATGGCAATTCTTCTCTTTTCCATTATCCTTATGCACTTGGCAAACACACTTGTAATATCTGGGCACTTTTCAGTGTCCTTATCTGCTCTGGATGCCATTTCATCTTGGCCTTCTGCCCTTCTTCCTTACCCTCCAGTTCTCATTTACATTTATTGTCATTCAGACTGGCTCGCTGTGGTGATCCACTGCATTTGGGACAAAATATCTTTGTGCCAATCTAATGCCTTTCTTTGCTTGTGAAGTTAAGCCATCCCCTCTCCAAACCTAGGAGGCCCAGTCATTTAAAAGGATGCACACAAGTTATCTAGAAAGAGTTCTAGTTTTACATTGATCTAAGATTGTGGTGGCTCAGTGGTTAAGATGCTTAATTTGCTCACTGGAAGGTTGGAGCTTGATTCCCCAGTACTGCATGACAGAGCGAGTCCCTGTCTCTGTCCCAGCTCCTGCCAACCTAGCAGTTTGAAAGAAAGAAATTGCAAGTAGATAAATAGGGACCACTTTGGTGGGAAGGTAAACAGTGTTCCATACACTCCGGTGTTGAGGCATGCCTGCCACATGTCCACGGAAACGTCTGCAGATGCAGACAGTAGTGGCTCTTTGGTTATAAACAGAGATGAGCACTGAACCCTAGAGTCGGATACAACTGGCTTTAGAGCAAGGGTGACATTTACCTAAGAATGTGCAATTCCTTCCCAAAGTAGGCCAGTCTGGCCACTTGCCTTTTGTCTGTCCACAATAGCTTTTGCTTGTTTGTTTAAGTAACCTTTTGACAACCACCTACTGACAAAGGAAGGGACTTTAATAGAGGATGTTGTGCTTTTAGTAAAGGTCTCCCTTCCTCGAAAGCCAGTGGTATCAGACTCCAGTGGTATCAGACTCTTGTTTTAAAACTTTCTCCTACTTTTTTTTTAAAAAAACTTTTAAATGACCTATTATGCAACACATTTCTTAGTATGATATGTGTAAATGCTTCTTAATTACTGTGATTTCTTGTATTTTGGAAAGCTGTGTTTGTCTTTCAAATATTTTGTAGCCCTCCCTTAAATCAATGTTTGAGAGCAAGCTGGGGGTGGGGGGCAATTGAAATGAACAAACACATGAGCATCCCTGCATTAAGGCAGCAGCATGTTCAAATCAGCCTCTCAAACAAGAAAACTGGCATTCAGTCCAACAGAGAACATCTTGTTGTCTTGTGGGCTAGAAGAAAATCTTGACATTCTTATTCTCATATGTTAATAAGAATGGCCTTGGCTACATAAGAGCCCTGGTGGCACATTGTTTAAAATGGCTGTACTGCATCCAAAATTGCTGATGTTGTGAGTTCAATCCTGACATGGAACCAGGTTGACTCATCCTTCCATCCTGCTGAGGTCAGTAAAATGAGTAACCAACATGTTAAGTGTAATTTTTATTGCTATTGCTAATAACCGCTACAGTCACCATTATCAGCATTAGGGGATTGGGCGGGAAGGAAAGGCTTCTCCAATCTTTTTACAATGTTTCACAAGATGAAACATTTACAAACCCTCTTCAAATCTTATGCCAGGTATTCTCAACCTTTTTAATCCAGGGGCCAAATCACACCCCCTCAGACTGTTGGTGGGCTGGACTGGTGTCCCCCCTGAAACTGCCAACACTCCTCCACACACCACCAGTCTGTCCCACAAACACTCACTCCCATGCTGCTGCCGCCACCGCCACCGCTCCCCGCATGCTACCAGTCCGGTCCGCAAACACTCAGCCCATGCCACTGCTGCTGCTTCTCTGCTTACCAGCCTGCTGTGGGAGAAGGCCTGTGCATTGCCAGAGCAGCACCCGGGAAAGATGTGGGCAGCCGTGTGCGTCTTCTGCTTCTGCTGCCACTATCTTAGGACATCTGCCCTGCTATGGAGTGGCATTAGGGACACGCCAAACTAGGCGGAGAGGAAAGGGACGGCAGCAGTGGTGTTGATGGCAGCAGGAGTGAGGGCACAGGGTAGATGGAATGGCACCATGGGCCAGATCTGGCCCACGGGCCGTAGGCTGGGAACCCCTGTCTTATTCAGCAGGGAGAAGATCTTTGAAAATATTCAGCTTCATCTGGAGCAACATTGTAAGAGATGTTTTACAGTCTTAGTGTGTGATCAAGAGTAAAAACAAGGAAACACATGAAATGAAATAGAATAAAATGAAATGAAATAAAATCCAACACTGAGCATGGTGCTTATTTATTTATTTTTTAAACTAGTCTGGCTGTGTTGAACATGTTAATTCTGAAGTGAATATCAAACTTAAAGGATATTCAACACAGCTCAAGAGCTTAGCTGAGTATTTTGCTGGTGGACGTAAATCAGGCACAGCGCAAGCAGAAGAAGTACATTGCAAATAAATATGATACATGGCAACTTTCATTGAGGATTCACCTGAAAAATTGTTGGCCTTTTATTAAATAACACTTATTAACTTACCATATTCTTCCTGAAATAGGAAACAGATTCTGACCTTTTCAAGTCCTCCTTTTCAGGCTGTTTAAAGGGAATGTTATAAATATCAAGAGATACTGAGCTGAACAAGAAACATGGCCAACTGAAACAAATTTAACTTTGATATGTAATGCTGAAGACTATCTCAACAAACATTTGTATCCATTTTGTCATGATTGCATTACCTTTCTATCAAAAACTGACATTCAGACTATTCCAGAAATGTGAGTGCCCTTTCATCCTTCAAATTTAGATTTATTTCCATTTTATGTGATGTTTATTTGACCTTGCATTAATGTCAGACATTGGAATTTAGTTGTGCTGAAAATGAAAATCCTTTAGTTGGCTTTTGAGTTCTGAGGCACAGGACTGATTTCATTATGAACATGGAATAATACACTCCAGGTTTGTTTTGATAATAGAAATTCAAAGACTATGTTTTGAGAGGTTTGCTGTGGCTTCCCATATTGGTGTATTGGATTCAAATTCATTCGTTCATTCATTCAATTTATGTATCGCCCATCTACTGAAGTCTACTACTCTAGATGGCTTACATATAAAAATTCAGCCATCAGATATAAAAATTAAGCAAACATAATCATAAATTAAATTAATCAAAAATAATTATATGATATGATATCAGTACGTTGGAAATACTTTTTGTTAAATTTGTCAGTCTCAATGAAAGTAGTCTTATCATTACTTTGCCCTCACATTGGTAAGTCTTATGGGGCATACTAGAAAAATAAAATGCATGCATAACGGCAGCCCGGGTAGTGATGGGGTGTGGGCATTATTTTATTTATATTTATTTATTTATTTATAGTTGCATTTCTATACCGCTTTTTTTGCTCGAAAGCAACTCAAAGCGGTTTACAGAGTCAACATAAATAACAAGAGCATATCAATAAATAGCCGGACATCATACAGAAGCACAATACAAAATTAAATACAATTCAGCATATCACAAAAATTCCAATACAGTTCAACATCATAATATCAATAATATCAATTACAGTGCAGCCCAGGTGCTCTGACTTCCCTCTCGGCCAATGCCGGACTGAGGAAGGAGCTCAAAAAGAGGTGGTGGCGGTGGGAGTTCATATACCCACAGCATTGCAAGCCCATGAATTTCGACTTCCCCGCGGCCAATGCCAGACCGGGGAAGCCGCACCGATCACCCCACAGTTAGAGCCAGTCTCTCCAGGACGAGCCACAGCTGGCTCCCAACTCCCATGGCTGACCGTGCTGATGGGACTAGTTAGGGTGGCATCCTCGGGCCCATGGGCTCCCTTTCCCTTCCCCACCAGTGGACGGGGTGGGGAGGCACAGCTATGTCCATGCCTCACCTCTGCTTCGCGAGCTGCACTGGTTACCAGTTTGTCTCCGGGTGCAATTCAAGGTGCTGGTAATAACCTTTAAATCCCTTCATAGTAGTGGGCCAGGTTACCTAAGAGACTGCATCATCCCAAGGGAGTCTGCCCGCCACACCAGGGTGGACCGGAGGGGCTCCCTCATTGTTCCATTAGCTAGAGGGGCCCGCCTCTCTAGCACAAGGAGGAGGGCCTTCTCTGTGTCCGCCCCAACCTTGTGGAACCTCCTGCCGGCAGACTTACGGCTGCAGACTGAATTGCTGCCCTTTAGGAAAGGGCTGAAAACCTGGTTGGTGGGGCAAGTATAGGGGGCCGACGGGGTGATGACTCTCACCCGTTGGCTCTGCTAGAAGCAGTGCCCCCTTTTTATTGTTGGGTGGGAAGAGAGGGTCTTTTAACTGTGAGAGGGTCAAGTTTGTTTTTATGGAAGTTTTTGAAAGGGCTTTTACAGTTTTTAGGTGTAATTGTACCGCCCTGAGTTTCCCTAGGGCAAGAGGGTGGGATATAAATCCAATTAAATAAATAAATAACACTGCACGGATTTTAAAATATGATAGATAAAATGTACCTTACTGAAAGACAACAAAGGTTGCAATGAGAAAAAAATTTGCAAGAAAGAATAGAGGTTTACATACAGAATATAATGCACATGCACACATGCTTTGTAATGTACAGTATTATATGTTTTCAATTCCATTATACAGCATGAAATTTTGAGTTTTAAAACAGCCTGCTAGAAAAAACAACAGAAGTATTTGAAAAGCGGAATTGTTGCAAGATGATAGGAATTTTTTTTAAATTAAGAGAGTGACCCATGAAGAAGGACTAAGGTGAATGAATAAAGACTTCAACAAGCCCATAAATCACAGGAAGTTAGAATAATACATTGGCAAGGTAATAAAAATGGAAAATACAGGTTGTTGCAGCTGATTGTGCACAATAAAATAAATGGGGGAAGAAATTTTATTTTATTTATTTATTTATTTATATTCAAATTTATATGCCGCCCAATCAGGTAAACCCGACTCTGGGCGGCTCACAACAAGTTAAAACACACATAAAACAGTACAATCAATTAAAACCAATTAAAACCCAACATACCCACCCACCTACCCCATTCCTCTTAAAACCCACATAAACCCATATTAAAAAAAGAAGACAAAAGAAATGGGGCTTAATTTATAAGCCAACAGGCAGGGGCCACTCTTCCATCTGGGCCCCACACTTGCCCTGCCAACCAGGTTTTTAGGTCTTATCTGAAAGGTAGCAGCTCCATCTGCTCCCGCAACTCTACAGGCAGGAGGAAATGCAGAAAGGAAACCTGTTGATTGAAGGAAAAAAACCTCAGAGTTTTGGTAGCTATACATTATTTAATACTGTTTTGATATAATTTTTTGTATATTTCAGTGGCTTCTGCTTTTTAAATTTGCCTGCCTTGAGATTTGCCAGGAAGAAAGGGAGAATCTCAAAACAGCAACAGTCATGACAAAAGAGGATGAGGTATTTTCATGGTGTTTTGTAGCATCCTCTGCAAGAGGAAGGAACAACTTTAGAGGGAACATGGATTTTTTTTTCATGCACACATCATGATAATGCTGTGCTACTGTTTTCCATGGACACTCAAGTCTTAGAAGAATCAGGCAACCTCTTTGTAGCTTTTGAAACCATACATGGCACAAAATGATAATGATAATTTCATGTCAGAAATTATTCCAGGTTCAAAGAATTTTTGCTGGAGAAACTCCACTCAGGGGACGCCTGATTGAGGCACTTTTCATGTCCCCAAGAGCTGGGACAGAGACGGGCGCTCAATCCCTCATGCAGTACCTGGGTCTTGAACTGCCAACTTGCCAGCCTTCCAGCTAACAAGGTGAGCTTCTTAACCGCTGAGCCACCACACTGAGCTAAAAAATGATAATGCTGTGCTACTGTTTTCCATGGACACTCAAGTCTTAGAAGAATCAGGCAACCTCTTTGTAGCTTTTGAAACCATCAGCCAGGAGGCAAAAAATCTTGTGAGGTTTGAAAATTTCTTGCTGAGGTGTATCATTAAGAGATCCTAAATTGATTAGTATGAAGAAAATAACTTTCTTTCCTCATAGCCAGATGATAATGATCCTTTGGACTATGTGCATCTCTGAATTTTGTGACTTGTTTCTCAAGTTTGGATGTAAATATGGGTACATTATGGATTGCTGTGCACTAAGCATGGATGTTGTCTTTGGTCAAGTGTGAAGATCTGGACCAAATCAGGAGTATTTGTGAGATCTCAGGAGTGGAGCATGGGATTGGTCTTCAGCCCCAAAATGGAGGGATGCATTCCTTTCTACCTCATTTGCCATTTGTACAGTTTAAAATGATGGTCCACCACTTACAGATTGGAACATATATAAGCTACTGGACAAGGTGACCCTGATCTATATCTCCTTTCTTTGGTTCATACCAGCTGCTGTGTACAAAATATGTTTTCAGGGGAAGCTGCATACAAAAACATGCATTCAGGAAAACTGTATACAAAACAGATATGAAAAATTGCATATGGAAATAAATATGGATTTTGGTGAATTCTGCTTTTATACAAAGAAGGTTTGCATGCTGATGTGGAAATTGGACAGAATGGATTTTACTCTAAATACCTGAAAAGCTAACCAGACTCACAACAGACTGAGTAATTAATTAGGCTGATTAATCTATCATTACTCTACTTGCCAGTATTCCAAACAGGGGAGTTGATTCTTCAGCCACCAGGCACACACATCTTTTATTCTTGGTTCTTATTAACAAAGCATCTCCCAAACTTCTCTGACTTATGGTAAGAAGTCAAATAAAGACAGGTCACCCAGCATATGTAACAATAGTTACAGACATTGTTTGGTGTGGTATGCCCGCATGCCTAGATTGGCCATTACTCTTCACGATGTATTCACTCGCTAACACACACGGCTTGAGAATCAACACGGGCGCTGATGGAAGAGAAATTGGGGTGCTTGCGGGCTAGATTAATTGGCATGAATCATAAAGAGCCTTGGCTGAGGAATTGCGGAGGAAATAGGACAAAAGGTAAAAAGTTGCTGACTCCAAGGATGAACTCACTCTTCCCCTTCTGACGCAAGATAAGGTTGAGTAAGCACATTGAGTCAGCGGCTAAGGAAGTTAGCCCCAGGGACAGTTTACATGGTCTCCCGAGATAGAGCAAGAACAATGGAGTTTCACCAACCCAGATCTTAGATAACTGTGGGTTGTCCATTAATCACAAGACAATGTCCGGAGACAGGTGTTATCTTGACCCATCAGAAATGCCACATATGCATTAGCCTTCTGTGACAGAGTCCTGTGCGCCTTAGCATGGAACTATCGAGGCAGGGCAATAAATATATCATCCGACTTAGGTCGGGACTGGACTTCACCGCACATTTCTTCTCACGTGTCCTTCCTTGCATCCAGTCACTCCGAACCTCCGTGGGCCATTCCCGGACCGGGCGGCCTGCTCCGTTGGCCCCAGCAACACCGTTGCAACAGTTTGGTGGACAATCAAACAAACAAATTTCATAGCCCTATCAAGCAAAAGACAAATAGGCTTGAGTTAAAAAGAAATCATTTGCCGTTTACTAAGAAATAGCAAGAATGTATTGTCTGCATAATCTCGTTGTTCTGTGCAGGACAATGACAATAAAGATTTATCTAACGATTTATCACCCTGACCAGCCATCAGATGACCAAATGCTGTAAGAAAACATATTTTGTACACAGCAGCTGGTATGAACCAAAGAAAGGAGATATAGATCAGGGTCACCTTGTCCAGTAGCTTATATATGTTCCAAGCTGTAAGTGGTGGACCATCATTTTAAACTGTACAAATGGCAAATGAGGTAGAAAGGAATGCATCCCTCCATTTTGGGGCTGAAGACCAATCCCATGCTCCACTCCTGAGATCTCACGAATACTCCTGATTTGGACCAGATCTTCACACTTGACCAAAGACAACACCCATGCTTAGTGCACAGCAATCCCTAATGTACCCATATTTACATCCAAACTTGAGAAATAAGTCACAAAATTCAGAGATGAACATAGTCCAAAGGATCATTATCGTCTGGCTATGAGGAAAGAAAGTTATTTTCTTCATACTAATCAATTTAGGATCCCTTAATGATACACCTCAGCAAGAAATTTTCAACCCTCACAAGATTTTTTGCCTCCTGGCTGATGGTTTCAAAAGCTACAAAGAGGTTGCCTGATTCTTCTAAGACTTGAGTGTCCATGGAAAACAGTGGGCACAACCTTGCCCTTCTGTCTGTACACCTCCATCCTGGAGATTCCATCACAGGATCTACTGTATGCACCTGAGATGTTGGTGAAGCATCTCCTTCCAATGCCCCATGGGAACTCACTGTTAATAACTTCTTGTCACCTCTACCTGCCAATGTGAACTATTTACATATGACTTCACCCTTGACCAGACCATTATAGCCCCATAAGCACAGGTTAGGCAAAAATTCCTGCCACCTTGTGTTCAATATGCTAATCCAGGGGTTCCCAACCTAAAGCCCGTGGGCTGGATCCAGCCCATGATGCCATTTCATATGCTCCTCCACCCCTCCAAGGGCATTCAAGAAACAAAATGGCTACCCCTTTGAAGCTGTTGGGACAAAATGGCCAGGTAGGTCAAAATGGCCAGCCCTTGAAGCTGACTGAGAGAAGGTGACCCGGCTTGAAAAGATTGGGAACTCTTGTGCTAATTAGATGTTACAGGTCAAAAATCCCTATCTGGCCTTGAAGCAACCAGGAGAGTAAATGGGTCTTTCAAACCTCTAAAGAGTTCAAGCTGAGGGAGGGACCAGCCTTTAAAGGCTTTGGATTCCTGTTGTGGTCTGAGGCTCATCCAAGCTGCGTGGGGGCAAAGAGACCCTGCCCCTAAACAACTCTGTGCTATGGCAGAGGCAATTCTTGATAGAAATGAAATGGATTTGTTCTGTAAAATTCTTCTTCCTGGGATCTGATGCTAAAAATATTTCTGATGAATATCTGGCTGACAGATCCACAGACCATGTCAAACTTTGACACCTGATGATATCACATATTTGGCAATGAGTATCTGATAGTATTTGATACGTTGTGGATTTCCACATTTTGCATTTTTCAAAATTAAAATAATAAGCTGCGATCAGGTCCAAAGCATTATCTTTTTGAATACTGTGATAGCTGCTGAGTTGTACAAATTTGCATACTGAAATGAGAACTAAAATCTTCAAAGTCTCAATGGCACTTTTCCAGATCTATTCAGATTATTTGCAAAAAAACACCCTTTTGTCTATTATTAATGATCATTTCAGCATTCCTAGGTGTTTAAACTAATTATGGTCCTCCTGAACAGAAGGCACTTTTAGGTGTTGCAGACATGAAGGGAGAAGATGAACCAGGAAGCTTCACCCTCTCTCTCTGATGGAAAATTAGGACTTCCAAAATTCTCTTTATATAAATGAATTAAATTCAAAATATTTTTTTACATAGAGAAAAAAGACAGTTCAGCAATGTTACGCATGCTAGTTATTACTTTTCTAGTGCTGCATTCCACTTTTCATTAAAAGTAGTGCAAATTGAAAGAAACAATAAAACTATTAAAATTGTCACAATCCAAGCAATAATGTTAGAAGAGCTGGAAGCTCTTTGTTCAAGGTTTGGCCTTTTGACATTCAACAGCAAGCTTCTCTCCCTCTTACTGTCAGCCTGGCTGAACCATCCAAAGCAAAGTGCAGCTTCTGTGGCCTAAAAAAAAAAAAAAAAAACAACAACTATATTTCTTCCTTTTTATCTGCTGGCTTAAACATATTTGCTGAGAGATAAATCTCGCCTCGATTTGCCATTACACAGTAAACAAGGCAACTTCAAAAAGAATCTTTTCAACATGAACTGCTCTGAAACTTGTTTGCTTTCCCTTTTCGTGTTGGCCTCCTTCCATATTTTCATGAGTGGGTTTTGTGCATTTCTGTCAAATGTGTTTTATTGAAAAGTACGACCACTATTACCTTGCAGTAGAAATAGTAGCTTCAGACTGATTGTTTACAGCTCTGAGATCAGTCATCCTGTTCTGTTCATGCTGTGTGTGTGTGAGCTTAATTTCCTAAGAAACTAGTTTTGCGTAGAGAAAATAATTGCTGAGCAAGTATACTTTGACCAGAAAGTGATTCGCGGAATTGGATCAGTGGTACAGGTGTCACGCTGTGATGTGGAAGGCCGATGAAAGGCTAGCATTATATTCACAGGACAGTCTTCATGGCTGATCGCCATGATGATCGCCAATATTCGGAATCAGATACAGCACAAGAAGAAGTATTCTTTGCACAAATTGCTTAAACCACAATAAAAACCCAAACTGAAATAAATCAAAATAAATCATTCCTAAATTCATTCCAATGGCAGATCTTTTAAGAGGTTTGGACAGTATTTTAAATGCTACCTTGTCAAAGTGTCCACTCTCACCAACAATCTTGGCAATGGTGACTCTTCTTGACTTGCTTGTCTTTTGTTCATTAACTCTGGAGAACTCAGCCCTCCCAGCTAATCTTGGGAAAGGGATAGCAAGTCCCATTTGCTCCTTTTCTAGGGTAACCATGCTAATCTTGAGCACTTTCTATAGCTTTGCAATGATACTTATGTTTGCTAGGGGCTAGAGAAGTGGTTAAACGTATTTGTACAACTTGATGGAGAAATATGTATATTCGGTATCCTCCTGGAAGTAGATGTTTGGAGATAATTTAGACAATTTGCAAATTCTCCTATAAAACCTTCACGTTCAAATAGAGGAAATTGCCCCAGTCTTCCCCCTTACTGAGGAAGTAAGAAGGTGTAATGCAAATCTTTGCATATAAAACAGAAAGGCTAATGTCAACATTGGCTTTGCAAATTTAATTATAAACCCTTCCCTTCTTCATATCTAGATTTTCTTTGCTACACAAATAAGAACTGCTTGGTTATAGACAAGACTCTTTGCAGGAGTTTTGGGGTGGGGGCAAGTGACAATCTTCATAGTAATCTGTTAGCATGATTTGCCCACAGAATGCATGTGGCTTGACAACACAGTGGCCAAAATCCTGTGATTTAGCATAGTAAGGCACAGTTACTATTGACTCAATGGGGACATAGTGAGTCAACTCCTTTTTATGATTGATTCAAATGGGCCAACACACACTGAGACCTTGCTAAAGTAAGTCACAGTACAGTAAGCCCATTTAAATCAGTGGACCTAATCAAATCCCCACTGATACAATGGGCCTGGTTTGAACATATGCACACCCCAAACTGCCACACCAAGCTACACTATTCTGAGACTGCATCGAGAAGGGGAGAATCGACTAAATTACCCTGCTGTATAATTTTCTGTCCACAGTGAATGTGCACTTTTGCTAGGTTGGTAGGAGGTGGGGCAGGCCATGGGTGCTCACTCTGTCATGCAGCATTCAGGTCTCAAATTGCTGAATTGCCAACCTTCAAGTCATTAAACTCAGAATTTTAACCACTAAGCTACTGTGCCCCCTATTGGAGAGACTAGAGCAGGAGTGGACAACCTTTTCACGCCACAGGTCGGACCCCATCCCCTTAGACACATGTTTCCTCCCGTCACTTCCACCACTTCCAGCAGTGGTGGTGGCAGCAGTGGGTGCAATCCAGGTGCATTTCCTGCTGTTTTTGCCACTTCCACTGCTTCTTGTAGCCGCAGGAGTGAGTGCGGCATGTTTTTGCCACATTTTTGGTTGTTTTTGCCATGTTTGTGGCACTTCCAGTACATTTTTGGAGCTTCCGGTGGTGGTGGTGGGATCCTCACCATGGACCAGACTAATTGGTTGCTGTAGCAGGGATGCCATACATAATGGAAATCCGGGAATTTAACGGGTTGAACCTGTCCCGGCCTGGTTCCAATTTTTTATTTTAAAAAATCTCACTTTTCAGACCAAGGGGGTTTGAAGGAAAAAAATGCACTTTTTTCTTGCAATAGAGCTGCACTTCTATTGAGCTGACCAGCAGATGGTGCAGCAGTAGTAGCTTAGTGGCTAAGGAAGACAGCAAAAAACAAAAAACAAAACAAAAAAAACCCGCACCATTTTATTGCTGCCTCTACTGAAGTCGCGGCAGCAACAGCTTGCGGAATGAGCTCCCGTCTTTGTCCCAGCTCCTGCCAACCTAGCAGTTTGAAGGCAAGAAATTGCAAGTAGATAAATATGGACCACTTCGGGGAGAAGGTAAGCAGTGTTCCGTGCGCTCCGGTGTCTAGTCATGCCTGCCACATGACCACGGTATATGTCTGCAGAAGCAGACAGCGATGGCTCTTCGGCTTTGAAACAAAGATGAGCACTGAAGGCTACAGTCGGATACGACTGGCTGTTGAGCAAGGGCAACTTTTACTCCTGTCCCATTTTGGTGGCAGGGAAATATAGCATCCCTATGCTGTGGGCTACACAGGTTGTAGGTTGGGAACCCCTGAACTAAAGTTATGTAAATGCCAGACCATGAGACCAATGAGATGGCTCTTTTTAAAAAAGAAAAGGTGATGCAAGCCCAAGATAACTATATGTTTCACTTTCACTGTTGTTAAATAGATAAATGGATGCACCTGCTGGTAGATATGAACAAGAATTGGGGCTGTATCTTATCTGCCCTGTCAGAAAATCAGCATAAGCAATACCAGCAATTATTGATGGGGGATTCTGGGAAGAGGAATGGGGGAAGCACCCTTTTCTGCATCCGCTTTCTGCTGTCTTGATCCTTCTCTTCAACAAGTAGTCAGCAACCATGTTGTTTAACAAAATTGGACATACATGAGCAACAGCAAGAGCTCAGTGGAGGAAGGAATTGCATGTGCAGTGGGCAGTTCCATGTTAGGGATGAAAAACTATTTTGTCAACATCTATAGTTGAATCATCTATAGTGATTGCAGCCATGAAATAAAAAGGAAACTGATTCTTAGGAGGCAAGCGATGAGAAACCTGGGGAACATAGTTAAAAGTAGAGACATTATCTTGCAAACAAAAATTTGCATAGTCAAAGCAATGGTATTCCCAGTGGTAATGCATGGTTGTAAGAGCTAGTCCATTAGGAAAGCTAAGCGCAGAAGAATAGATGCCTTTGAGATGTGGTGTTGGAGGAGAGTTTTGAGAGTCCCCTGGATAGCGAGGAGAACGACTAGGTCCATCTTAGTAGAAATCAACCCTGACTGCTCCTTAGAAGGTCAAATAGTAAAGATGAAGCTGAAGTATATACTTTGGACATCAAATGAGAAGAGAGGACTCACTTGAGAAAGCCTTGATGCTGGGAAAAGTGGTGGGCAAAAGAAGAAGCGGGCGGCCAAAAATGAGATAGCTGGATGGTATTGTAGATGCAGTGGGCACAGAGCTGGGTGGGTTGAAGAGGATGGTGGAGGACAGAGGTGCCTGGAGAGTGGTGGTCTATGGGGTCGCAAAGGGTTGGAATTGACTGTGCGACTGAACAACAACAAAAAATAGTTGAAGAAAGGAGCAGAGGTGGAAACCTGTCACAAGAAAAAAATGCACCTGGCCAGAAAAATTTGAACATATGTGACCTTTGCTGACTATTGCTGAGAAATGAAGAGCTTTCAAAACAAAGAGAAAATGCATGCAGCTTTTTTTTAAAAAACATACACAAGCAGCCATCAGTCAATGAGAAAATGCAAAATTTAGAAGTGTGAAAAGAAATGCACACATTAATTTTAAAAGTGTTTAAAATGTATGCAAGTTTTCATATAACCCCTCCCCCCACATACAAAATTTTAGGTTTCCACCCACACAATGAAAGATGGGATGACCATGCATGGTGGATTCAGAGAAAGGCGAGCCAAGCGAGATATAGCAGTGAGTGAGAGGACTTAGATAAGGTTCTGTGTACCACTTGCTTTGAAACATGTTGCAAAGATGGTTTATCAGTGGCAATGGCCTCTCATGAAGTTCAAAAGACAATAAACAAAATAAATTTCATGTCAGAAATTTCTCTGGGTTGAAAGGATTTTTCGTGGAGAAACTCTGCTCAAGGGACACCTGAATGAGGCTCCTTTCATGTCCCCCAAGATCCATCATGCAGCACTCAGGTATTGAGCACTGACCTTCCAGTCTCCAAGCTCATAATCTTAACCACTAAGCCACCACAGTACTTTCCAAAAATGATGAAAAGCTGTTTGTCCCCTAGCCATGCTACTCCTTGATGTTGCCGCTTGCTTACTTTCCCTCTCTCAAAATATGATCAATGATTAATGAAAAGGAAGATCTGGCACTCTGTTTCCTTGGGGGTGGGTAGGAAATAGAATTACAGTTATAAGAAGAGAGAAGTTGAATAGGAGGGGTGGGGGGACAATAAAGCAGACTCAGTAAGGCAAAGAGAAGAGGTCACTGTGCAAAGCCCTCCATGCACCGCTCCAAAAATATGTATGTTTCTAACACCTTTTTAATGTAAAGCTTAAAAAAACAAGCCATTCAGATGGGAAATGTTTTAATTTATTTATTGGATATTTTAATATCTAGTGGAGAATCCTGCTCATTTGCTGGTCTGACAACATGTACCAATGAGGATTTAATTTTAGCCAACACCAACAAGATGGCTGCATTTTGGCAGTTTAACATTTGTTCTGGACACAAAATAAAAATAAAAATATCTTGCTTCTCCTTCAGAAAGCTGGACTTCCTAACATTATTTTATTTTATCATTATCATTATTTTATCCACACAATAATTTTATGGAATCCATCTGGTTGGAAAAAGTTCTTAGCTAATTATGAGCAGTTAATTATGTGCTCCAGTGATCATGGCGGCCCCTCTCTCAGAAGGCAGAGTAAGGATTTGGACTCTGGGCACCTTATTCCGCAGCTTGGGGCTGCAATGCCCTAAACCAGGGGTGGCCAACCTTGGTGCCTCAGGTGTTGTTGGACTTCAATTCCCAGAAGTTCTGATCAGCAGGTGTGCTTACTTGGGCTTCTGGTAATTGAAGTCCAGGAATACCTGGGGCACCAAGGTTGGCCACCCTTGCCCTAAGGTGTGCCATCCTCTGCAGGTCCAAACTTATGCACTGAGTTTCATGAGTTTGTGAAATCTACTGTGTCTCATTTCAACACTATCCAGGGTTTCTCAGCCTTGGAGCTCCAGATGTTCTTGGACTTTCCTTCCCAGAAGCCCTGATCAGCAAGGCATGCTGACTTGTGCTTTTGGTAATTGAAGTCCAAGAACACCCAGGGCCCCAAGTGTGAGAAGCCCTAACCCAGGAGTTCTCAACCTTTTAAAGCCCAGGGCCATGTCATGCTCCCTCAGATAGCTTTGGGTGCTGGACAGCCATTTTGACCTTCCCACACCACATGACACTTCCTGATGTGGTGGAGACAGTGGGTGGGGGCATATGAAATGGTGCCACGGGCTGTATCCATCCTTTGCGCTGCGGATTGAGAATCCCTGCCCTAACCATTACTCTACACTGCTTGTAAATCAGACTAGAATTTTCAGTGTAGCTTGTGGGGGGATGCTACCTTTTTCATAATACCAAATGGTATTTTTCTCCAAAAAGTGAGAGAGACTGTAATCGTCCACTTTTCTTAAGAGCAGTACAAGAATGGCTTTCAGTCACTCCTACACAATTCCACTCCACCTCCAAAGATCTTCACCTCTCTTTTCATGCCATCCCAGAAGGTCTCTTTCTAAAGCCAGTTTGGGAGAAAAAAATCTTCCTTTCCTTTCCCCCTGCTTCTTTCCTCTGTTCTCTGAACTGCTTGGGAACAAGAAGAAAATTCTGGCCCAGCATGTTAACACGGTGGCAGCCATCTTTATCTACATGAAAACAGGTAAGATTTTATTAGCATGTATCACTTGGAAGAGAAAATAATCTTTCCTGAACCTTTCTGCAGCTGTCTTTTATTTCTCACTCTGCTTGCTTAACATGGATGAAATCACTTTTGGGAAATGTTTGATATGATTTATGCTTTTTAAATATGCATCTGCTTAAAATTCATTTAAAACAAGAAAAACTTTTTCTTTTCTTACTGTGGTTTGCAAATTCATCAACAGCTATAGGTAAATAAGTGCATAGCTCAATATATCATCATCATCATCATCATCATCATCATCATCATCATCATCATCATCATCATCATCATCATCATCATCATCATCATCATCATCATCATCATCATCATCATCCAGGATGAATCTAACCCTATGGTGCCTTGTTGCAGGCTTTTCTAGGTATAAAGTAGTTAAGTATTCCCTTTTCTGGTGATGCTCCGGATCATTGTAGACTATCCGCAATAGCACAGAATAATTTTGTTAGCAACACACACATTCTCTTAATAATCTTGGTCAGCCAGTCTTCTGGGAGGCACAGTAAGAATTTCAACTATGGATCCTGAAGTGTTCTAAGTCACTGAATTATACCACCTGATATAGAACTACTAAATAGCTCAATGGTCTAGGTCAGGGGTGGCCAACCATTTTTTGCTGTGGGCTTGACCATGCCCCCCAGACAGCTGAGTGGGCTTGATCATGCCCCTGAAAGTGGAAGCAGGTGAATTACGGTTGTCATAAATGCACCCACTTCCACGTTTATGCTTGCGTGGGCTCATTTTATGGCTGATGTAAATGGGCCCGCTTCCACTTCTGGGTTAGGTGGCAGTGGCTACCAGCTGGATGGAATGGCACCATGGGCTGTAGGTTGGGAACCCCTGGTAGTGGAGCCAGAGGCTAGGAGTTTGATTCCCCACTATGCCTCTTTGACAGGGGCTGAACTCAATGATTGATAGGGTTACTTCTGGCCTTGCATTTCTAAGATGATTGTCATCTTAGTGTACCTATGCTTGAATCAGCTCTGTTCAGCAAAGAAAGGTTATATTTGTGCTGCATCCGGTGTCACTTACAGCCCATTCTGCTGCTAAAGGCAAATTAGCAAGCATGAAGTGCCTTGCAAAGAAATGGTTTCCTTCTTTTCTTGAGAAGCTGTTTGACTGATACCTTTAAAATCAATCATGCCTTTAAAATTTTGAAAAGCTTCAATGTGTCATGAAAATCCATGTAGAGAAGTTACTTTACCTTAAAGTTACCTTGTATTCATTTAGGGAACACTGTAGTTCACCTGTAGTCTTTTTAGAATGGTAGTCAAACACTTAGAAAGTTAGCTGATGCGAAGCCATTTTGTATAACAATGACTCGCCACACTCCACCCATCAGCACTTCATTAAGGACTCAAAGCTTGCCAATTTAGCAATCCCACTCTTAGAGGCCAATTAGACAATGCAAGCGCGGCGCCAAAATGGCCGCTGTGCTCTTTGCGGGCCCCCCCCCACAGGATGAAGGCATCCGGGTAGTTAGGGGCGTGGCCAGCTCCCTTATAAAAGGGGTGGCCACGAGGCAGCCGAGCTGCCATTTTGCGAAGCGACGGAGCGGAGAAGTTTTTCCCTCTTACCTCCGTCGCTTTTGGCTTTTACCGGGAAGCCTTTTGGCTGCTGAATTCTCTCGTTTCGGCTTCCCATCGATTGGCTGGGAGGCCCGCGAAGAAGAAGGCGGCTGCGTGCGCGGCTCGTGCGGTTCGGAGGGCAATCTGGGTCGGAAGACCGCGGCTGCGCCTCCCCAGCAGCCGCATTTGCTTGCACCCACCGGGACCGGTGGAATGGGGTATATTCCCCCTGGCTAGAGGATGGTGGCCCACGCACGGGGCCAGTAGGGGCTGCGGCCCTCGGCCCACAAGCGGTGGACACCTCTCCTGGTGTCGCCCATTCCGCTGGGCCTCCCTTTATAGGAGCGTAGCTCGCTCCGAGGCCTTCCAGCCTTGGGGGGTGGTCCGGTCCCCTTCCCTGGCAGGTTGCTACATCGGCCCTAACGGGCCCGGGTGTGGGGTTGTTGCCCTATTCGGGCCCCGGGGTGCAGGGACCTGTACCCATGCCTGCAGTAGGCGAGCCGGCTGGTCCTTTGCCCCATGTCGGCGTGGAAGCCTTATTGGCCCGCGTTGCGGCCCTCGAGACATCCCTGGCCCGTGCTGGCCACTCTTGGTCTCCCTTTGGGGTTCGTTTCGACGCGTCGTCTGCGGGGCAGCGGCAGGCGACGGGACGGGTTGAGCTGCTTGAGGCGCATGGCGCGACCTGGGCCACTGCCTCGCAGCTCCCCATTCAACAGACCAGTGCGGGTCAGGCCCCATCGACGAGCTCGACGGCGGTTGTGAGCTCCGACGCCCCCAGTGGGCCGGAACCCCCGGTGGGGGCGGCCTACGGGGGTGCAGCACGTGAGTATGCGGTCCAAGCTAGTGCACCTACACACGTGGCCATGTTGGGGGGGTTTTCAATGGCCTGGCCTCGCGCGGGTGGGGCGGCGGTCCAGCCGCTGACGCCCCACCTGGCGACGACAACTACCACTCAGGGCCCCGTGGTGGGGGGTGTTTTTCTACCCTGTGGGGAATGTTTTGGGGGTGGCTGGGTTAGTACAGGCCCCCTTTCAGATGCCAGCAGTTCCTGTTGTGCCCGGGTCGGCCTTGCTAACGGCGGGGTATTCCTTACCGCTGGGTGTCCATTTGGCACAGACCACCAAAGAGAAGATCTGGCGGGGGGATTACGTGGATATCTTCTCACTCCTCAACAGAGGGCCCACCAAGGAGTAGGGGGGGCAGGATGAGAAGGATAAGGAGCAGGCACGTCGTAGCAAGCCACCACGTAAGTGGGCCGACTGGTTGCCGGCCTACCTCATATACATGGCGGTGTACCTTAGGGCCCGGCCGGATTTTGTAATTCCGATGGTCCAGTATGGACAACATCTACCGGGCGATGGTTGACTTTCCGGGCCCATCGTGGTTGGCTTATGACGTCTAATTCCATATGCGGATTCCCCGGCACCCCGACATTAGGTGGGTTGAGCCATGCCAGAGGCTGTGGCTTTTGTACATGACGCCCACGCGCCCCGCGCCCGGGGAGAGATACCATTGTGGACATGCGATCCAGCGGGCAGCCCCAGCACAGGTCCACTGCCAGGGGGCGGGGCAGGGGGTTTCCAGCCCGCCTGCTGTGCTGGACTTTCTCGTCCAATGGTTCCTGCAATAGGAAGAATGGCAAATACGGACATTAGTGTCCCCCCCTGTGCTGGCCCCCATGCGGCCTATGCCTGTCCTGGGCCTGGAGGGATGCGGGGCAGAGGGAGGGGTGGACGGGGGGCTGGCAAGACTGCCGCAGATGGATCTAGTTCACCAAAGGGCTCCCTCCCCAATTAATGTGGACATGTTGGAGCGCTGGCTCACATTGTACCCGAAGGGAGAGGATGCGGATATCTCCTTCAGGGTTTTAGGCAGGGGTTACGTATCCCTTTCATGGGTGATAGGTCCCCTCAGGATGCCCCCAATCTTTATCCCTTAGGGGGAGGGAGGAGGGGGCTCCTGCCAGCAATAATAAGGAGGTCTATGCGGGCGGGGTCGTTGGCCCTGTCCCTGCACCCCCGTTCTGGGGAGCATATTATTGCAATGATGCCATGCCTTTTGGCTGTTCCAATTCGGGCTCGGCATTCGAGCGTTCCTCCATCTTCCTAGAGTGGGCTTTTGTTCGCAGTTCAGGGTCCCGGTCTGTAGTCCATTCCCTGGATGATTTTATTCGGGGCTGAACGGGGCTGGGACACGTCCACACGTCTCCTCAACACATTTCAGACGCTAATGGAGGAACTTGGTGTCCCTTTAGCGCCCGAAAAGACCGAGGGCCCACCTACACAGCTAGTATTCCTGGGGGTGGAGATTGACACGGTAGCACAGGCTTCTAGGTCGCAGCGGGATAAGGTGTCTAAGCTAGTGGCCCTTATCTCGGACTTGCTGGCCAAGCGCATGGCATCACCGAGGGACCTGCTGGTGCTACATGGTCACCTCTATTTCGCTGGCAGGGTCGTCGCACCGGGCAGGGCATTTGCGCGGCACTTGCGCGACGCCATGGCAGGATTATCCAGGCCCCACCATAGGGTTAGACTTACCCGGGGTATCAGGGCAGACGTGCTTGTCTGGCTACAGATCCTGAGGGATTTCAATGGGTGTCATTTTGGAGGCCTGAGCTCCTGGCTTCCCCTCGCTTTAAGATACAGCCCGATGCCTCGGGATCCCTGAGTTATGGGATGTACTTCAATTGGAAGTGGGCCTATGGTGGGTGGCCACCATCCTGGGCAGGCACGGGTCGCCTGCGTGGTCTCACGTATCTGGAATTTTCCCTATACTGGGTGCTTTGATGCTATGGGGCGAGGAGGGGGCCAACTCGGTTGTCCACTTTGGTGTGACAATGCAGCTGTTGTCCACATTGTCAATGCATAGAGCTCTAAATCGCCCAGGGTTCTGGACCCAGTGCGCCAGTTTGCGTTGCGCAGCCTGCTCCTCAACGTTCTTTTCAGGGCCAGGCATGTCCCAGGGGTTACTAATGATATTGCTGATGCTTTGTCCTGCCTGCAGATCTCCCGGTTCCGTGCCTTGGCCCCGGATGCGGAGGAATTTCCCTCGCCACTCCCGGACGGGATATGGAACTTCGGCAAGGAGAGGTGAACCGGGCGATTGGCCTGTCACTAGCGCCACGCACACGTAAGGTGTATCACCACGCATTTAATTCTTTCAGAGCATTCTGTACCCAATTTCAAATGCCAGGAACCTGGCCGATCCCGGTAACCCATGTTCTGCGGTTCATGGTTTACCTGCATGCCCAGGGCTTTGCACCTCGCACCATAGCATCTAAGCTGTCAGTGTTGGCTTTTATGGCCAAAGTGGGAGGTCATGTGGACAGCACCACTGATTTCCGTGTGAGACATGTTTTGGAGGGGTGGGTGCGCGCGCGCGGGCGTTGCCCGGACGACCGCCACCCGATTTCCCCAGGGGTTTTTACCCAATTGGCCCGGGGCTGGCCTGGCCTCTGTTTTGATAAGATGAGGCAGCCCATTTTATGCGGCTACAATGGTCGCCTTTTTTGGAGCGCTCCGCATCGGCGAGCTTGAGATGCTGTGTAAGGCGGATGCAAGTCGTGGACAGCACCACTCACTTCCGTGTGAGACATGTTTTGGAGGGGTGGGTGCGCGCGCGTGGGCGTTGCCAGGACGACCGCCACCCGATTTCCCCAGGGGTTTTTACCCAATTGGCCCGGGGCTGGCCTGGCCTCTGTTTTGATAAGATGAGGCAGCCCATTTCATGCGGCTACAACGGTGGCCTTTTTTGGAGTGCTCCGCATCGGCGAGCTTGAGATGCTGTATAAGGCGGATGCAAGTCGTAGGGCACTGGAACTCGAAGATGTCTGAGTGAACAATATTGGGCTCAGTTGGGGATACGATCCTCTAAAACGTATCAGCACGGCGTAGGCAGTGGAGTAGACTGCTACGATGTTCCTCGGCAGACATCTGTCCGGTTGGTGCCCTACAGGATTTCCTTGCACTGTGTGGCACGCACCATGGCCCGTTTTTCTGTCACCAAGATGGGTCTCCCCTTACTAAATTTCAATTTTGGAAGGTGACGGGCAAAGCGCTGGCCAGTGTGGGCCTCCCAGGCGCCCGCTATGGCACTCATTCATTCCGTATAGGGGCGGCCTCAACCGCAGCTGCTTTTGGGTACTCAGGGGCTGACATACATAGCATGGGACGGTGGGGTTCACAATGTTTTCAGTTTTATGTGCGCCCACTCCCGCCGTGAGTACCAACCCAGTCACCTTACCTACTTTCCCTCATTTTTCCTTACAGACCCGGGGTGTCGTATTACACCGGTGACAGTATGGCTGGTGGGCCATAGCTACGTGCACAGGGCAGCGCGTTATGCTGCGGCGACAGAGTGGGGACCCCGACTGGGACTGGGTGCATACGCAAGTCTCACATGGCATGGTAAGCCCGGGATGTTATGGCGGGAGCTGCTGCCTTTCCTTTTTTCAGGCCAGAATGCTGACCCGCCTGACATTCTGATCATACACCTGGGGGGCAATGATTTGGGCCAGGTCACCGGCTTGTCGCTGAAGCATGCGATTTGCGAGGACCTCGCCTACCTGCATTACGTCTGGCCCGCCACAACCCTTGTTTGGTCGGACATGGTCCCGCACCATTCCTACAGAGGGGGTGTTGACCTCCTGGCCTGTGACCGTGCTAGTCGCATGGTGAATAGGGCAGTGGCGCATTTCCTTGTCTACAGGGCTTGGGGAGGGTCAGTCGTCACCCCGCTATTAGCCTCCAAAGTTATGACTTGTATGCAGGGGATGGGGTCCATCTGTCGCGAGGAGGTATGGACCTCCTGTTGGGTGATTGGCGAGCAGGCCTGTTGACTGAGCTGACGGTCTGGGGGGGGCATCGAGCCTTCTTTGAAGCCCCTCCGTGTGGCGGGTAGCACTGGTAAGGTAAACATTATGACCCACAGGTATCCGACAAGTTCGCAATTGACTGGACAACACTAGACAGGCATAAGTTGGTTAAACGTTGTCCGGTCAACGACGAACTAGGCGACGGGGTGATGGCTATAGCTAGATAGCATGCATCACCCCGTGATTTTACGGATACGCGTCAGAGGGTGGGGTCATTAGTTAGATATTGACTACGGTCAACAATTTGTTTGTGGTCAACAAACAAATTGATACAAATGGATACATTGTCACAATTGCCATTGGCAATTTTGGGTGGTACCTTACCAGTGTTACTTCGGCCTGCTTGCCTTAAGAATTATGATTGGTCAATTACCAATAGAAATTTATAATTCGGACTAGGGCATGAATCAATAAATGTGGCCCAATGCCGTTATCCACTTTCATTGGTGTCTGAGTCCTTTATTGGGGGGTGCGCCTGCAATGCAAGCGCGGCGCCAAAATGGCCGCCGCGCTCTTTGCGGGGGCCCCCCCACAGGATGAAGGCATCCGGGTAGTTAGGGGCGTGGCCAGCTCCCTTATAAAAGGGGTGGTCACGAGGCAGCCGAGCTGCCATTTTGCGAAGCGACGGAGCGGAGAAGTTTTTCCCCTCCACCCCCTCCCTAGTTAACAGTGTGATATTTTGGTCGCTTCGGGGCCGGGTGGGAATTTTTGGCTGGGACCCATATTGGCTTCCGGGTGCTGGTTTTTTCGCCCATCCCACACTGTTGCTATGGTTTGACATAGGGGTTTTTCTGCTGCTTCTGTTGACTTTGGTCACATGGGCGGGTAGCACTGGTAAGGTAAACATTATGACCCACAGGTATCCGGCAAGTTCGCAATTGACTGGACAACACTAGACAGGCATAAGTTGGTTAAACGTTGTCCGGTCAACGACGAACTAGGCGACGGGGTGATGGCTATAGCTAGACAGCATGCATCACCCCGTGATTTTACGGATACGCGTCAGAGGGTGGGGTCATTAGTTAGATATTGACTACGGTCAACAATTTGTTTGTGGTCAACAAACAAATTGATACAAATGGATACATTGTCGCAATTGCCATTGGCAATTTTGGGTGGTACCTTACCAGTGTTACTTCGGCCTGCTTGCCTTAAGAATTATGATTGGTCAATTACCAATAGAAATTTATAATTCGGACTAGGGCATGAATCAATAAATGTGGCCCAATGCCGTTATCCACTTTCATTGGTGTCTGAGTCCTTTATTGGGGGGTGCGCCTGCAAAGAGAGTCATCTTTTAGATGAGAACATTGTGATAAGAACACCTGTGAGATTTTAACAAGCAGAGTGGTCGCCATGACAAATACCCATCAAGAATCTTGCACACCTTTAAAAGGAAAGGGACATCTCAGAATGGACATCTCAGAGATTGACACTGAGATAACGAAAATAAGAAGACACCTTCTTGCCTCTAACAAGCAAAAATTAGTCATAAAAATGTCCTTTTTGGCACATTTTCCCCAATTCCTAAGGGAGGGTGAGTGATCAAAAAGATGGAAAAGATGAGACATTTTGTTGACTAGTCTCCCCCGGGACAGCAATGACCGGCCGTATTGCATTCATGAGGGCAAAAAAGCCCGCTTTTTAGCAATGCTTTTAATTAAGTTAGCTTTTGTTTTATTTTACTTTATTCAGTATAGTGTAGATGAGATGTTACAGTATTTACTCTGTACTTTTTGAATAATTAGCCATGCCACAAGCTAAATTGGCATTTTGAGTGGCATGTTTTAACTCCATGAAGAAAGGGAGTCACTGGAGAGATAAAACCCAGCTGAAGAACAGTCAACAAAGACTCATTCTCTCAAGCCACCATCCAGAAGGGATGTGACAGGAGGAGTCTGGGTAATTATCTTTGGACTCGAGACCTTATCAACTTGGCTCACTTCTCTTTGAAGCCAAAATGGTCCCAGGGTCAATCTTTCTCTCCAAAGAATATCTGGTTGCGTGGGAAGTGGCATAACGGGACTATTTCAATTTTCCCTTAGTAATTGCTACCAAACACCTGCAACTTTGCAGATCACCAGTTTCCCACTCATGAGGACTGGGCTCTGCTGTGATTGCCCATATTCCTCAATTTCTCAATTGCCAGACTATCAAGGGATGAATTCCTGCTGATCACAACTCACTTTCCATTCCTTTCAGTGCCACACTCTTCTTCTCCAGGTTCGACCAAAACTTTTCATGACTGAGTCTTCCCATCTTTTGGGGGCCCTGCCACGGGGTCTTTTTATTCCTCTGGGATACCACTCAGTGATGGCTGCTGTCCCATGCCCATTTGTCATTTGAGAATTTTGTCCAGCCCAGTGCAATTTCCATTTGTGATATTTGACAACAGCTTCATTGATACCGCTTTGTTTTCTTATCTGGGCATTGGGGATGTGATCACAAGGGGATACCTTTAGCATTTTACTTTCCATTGCTTTACAGCTCTTGATAGTTCTTCTTCCTCAGCCTTTGATTGTCCATATAGAACTCACAAAATGGTCATCCTTGATTGGCTTGAAGATTAAATGAAAACATTCAGTTTAAATTAACCTAACAATTAGAGCCTGAAAGGTACCATCTTATATTGGTAGGAGTTGGTTTCTTTTTGACAAGTCCATTGGCTTCCCAACATTGCTCTCCATGAAACTGCCTACAATCTATTACCTATGATGAAAAGCATTAAACCTGCCATCTTCCAGATATGAAAATAGAATATTGAGATGAAAGAATAATCAATCTTTCATAAATAATATACATGGGTGGATACATTATATATTCAAAGTTGTAGTCAGATGGTCAAGGATGGTGATAATTTATGCTTCAGAATATCTCTAGAATGAAAGTAGGAACAGATCAAACAAAAAAGTTATAAAACAGGAATTAAAGGTAATGAAGTACTTCTTGTAGAAAAGTCATTCTTTTGGCTCTTATGCATAATTAAAAATACGAGGTCAGGGGAAAGCTTAAGGTGATTATGTCAGGAATCATTTGTTATTCTTTTATTAAGCAACACTCAATCTGTGTGTATTTTGTGTCATGGTATTACAATGTGAAATGATTGGCATCTGGATATAGTATTGTTATAAAAGAGCACAGGTAAGAAGCAATATTCACAATTGTTTCCTTTTTCTCTAATATGCCTGCTATTCTGCTAGGCCATTGCAGAATTGATGAAATGCCAAAAGACTTTTGAGAGATCATGCCATGAAAGCACAATATTCCCTTTTTGGTGTGTTTATTAGATTATTTTCATTCTGATGCTTATTTAACAGTCTGATTTAGTTTGTTCCCAGATAAAAGGAATAATAATAATTGTGTGTTGCCAAGTTAATTTTGACTTATTGCGACCCTTTTCAGAGTTTTCTAGGTAGAGAATACTCAGAAGTGGATTACTGTGGGAGTTCATTATACTTTTAGCTTAAAACATTGACTGTGTAGCATATAGCTGGCAATTGTGCTTAGCTTTTCCTGCGCTGACCACAACAAGAACTGCGGTTAGCTACTTCCTGAATCAACAAGCGCTTCCTGCCTCTGCAGAGATTCTGCCTCTGTGCAGAGATTCTGGTTTGATGCAGAAAAGCGTCTCTATGTAATCTTCATATATATGCTTTTGGTATTAGCCTTTTACAGCTGAAGTTAGATCGTAGCTACTGCTGAATATACAGGTAACAGCTTTTGCAAGGGTACCGCCACAGAGAATAGGCTTTGGGCCTATTCTGGCAGGATATAAGCTACTGCGCATGTACTAGTAAGAGATATAGGTCATGCCATATATGGTTATGCTATAGAGAATGTCATATTATTGGCTGAATACCACTGCACCTATGCTTGCGTATACATCCTGTGTATGCTGTCGTAATACATCCTGTGGAACCTGTGTATTTTTCAATAAAAACTTGCTCCCCGGTGCTGGAGCAGCTCTCTTTCTTGCGCACCTTTAACTCTGACTGCTGTTTCAGTTTCTTTTGACTTTATGCTTGCACCCTTGTTGAGCTGGATTCTCAACAAGTGCTTGGTCAATCTCTGACCTGATCTCCTTTTCTGTAGCCACCCTCTGGCTAGAATTTCTCCACAGATTACCATTCCTGCAGCTTTCCCAAGGTAATACAAGCTGGCCCTTCTCACAGGAGACACAGTAGGGAATTGAACTCTGAACCTCTGGCTCCACATCCAGATATCTAAACCACTGAGCAATCCAGTCAGCTGTGATTCCCCTTAGGTAGAGGTAAAGGTCTCCCTTGCTTGAAACCCAGTTGTGTCCAACTAGAGGGTGTGGTACTCATCTCAGCTTCCAGCCAAAGAGCCAGTGCAAATATTTCTGTGGTCATGGGGTAGGCATGACTAGATGCTGAAGAACACAGAATGCTGTTACCTTTCTTTGCCTTCAAATTTCAAATGCTGTTACCTTTCCTTGCTTTCAAATTGCTAGGTTGGCAGGAACTGGTACAGTCAGCAGGGGCTCACTTCTTCTCACAACACTCAGCTCTCAAACTATTGAAGTGCCAATCTTCCAGTTGTCAAGTTCAGTGTCTTAACCACTAAGCCAACATGGATGCTCTTGATTCTCCTTAAATCCACCATCTATGATGTCACATGAATCTGTCTCTAAGTCTCAATGGGATGTTTTCAACATCACAGTCTGAGTTTTTATGATCAATCAACCTGTCCTGCTGTGCGTTGGGCATACACGCATGTGTGCATACTTAGCTTCACAATGGTAAGTGATGTTAGTTTTGCATGCAAAAATTCAGTACGAAATGCAGAAAGCTTGGGGACATTTTGGGGGAGTTGGGCTTGAGTAATTTCTGTGAACAGGGAAAGGGCTCTTTAAAGGAGATCATACCCAATGAGGCAACCACTTACAGTTTGATCCAATCCAATCCTATACTCCAGTCTGATCGAACCCTTACATGATTTGCTTTGCACTAGCATAAATCAGCCATAGGTTTCTGGCTAATGCTTAAAGGCAGCTTATCTCAATTGAATATGAAAGAACTACTGAAATTTCTTCACATCACTTTAAACAAGGCTATTTACATGTGGATGGAATGGACAGAAACAGTCCATAGAAGAGATCTCCTCTATGAAACATAAGTGGACCCTTTCCTCACCACTGCATTTAGCAAGGGAAGCCCAAACCTTGGCATTCAGTCAATGGTATTAAGACATCCACAGAGGCACACTGGAAGAATGCAACACCCAATCCTAGCACATGTTCCAAACCACTGAGCTATCAAACCAGCTCTTATGACAACAGATGTAGACACAAAGCTAGGCTCCCCCCCCCGTAGGTTGTGGTTGTCCAAATAATAATAATAATAATAATAATAATAATAATAATAATAATAATAATAATAATAATAATAATAATAATAATAATAATAATAATAATAATAATAATAATAATAATAATAATAATAATAATAATAATAATAATAATAATAATAATAATAATAATAATAATTTGTTGTTGTTGTTCAGTCGCACAGTCGACTCCGACCCTTTGCGACCCCATGGACCATTTTCCTCCATGCGCCTCTGTCCTCTACCATCCCCCTCAGCCCTCCCAGCTCTGTGCCCATTGTGTCTATAATACCATCTAGCCATCTCATCCTTGGCCTCCCCCTTCTTCTTTTGCCCTCCACCTTTCCCAACATCAATGCCTTCTCAAGTGAATCCTCCCTTCTCATTTGATGTCCAAAGTATTTTAGCTTCATCTTTACTATTTGACCTTCCAATGAGCAGTCAGGGTTAATTTCTTCTAAGATTGACCTATTTGTTCTCCTCGCTGTCTAGGGGACTCTCAAAACCCTCCTCCAACACCACATTTCAAAGGCATCTATTCTTCTGTGTTCAGCCTTCCTAATTGTCCAGCTCTCACATCCATACATTACTACTGGGAAAACCATTGCTTTGACTATTCTAATTTTTGTTTGCAATGTAATGTCTCTGCTTTTCACTATGTGAATATTATTATTATTATTATTATTATTATTATTATTATTATTATTATTATTATTATTATTATTATTATTATTATTATTATTATTATTATTATTATTATTATTATTATTATTATTATTAATAATAATAATAATAATAATAATAATAATAATAATAATAATAATAATAATAATAATAATAATAATAATAATAATAATAATAATAATAATAATAATATATTTTTAAAAAACAGGGAAATAATTATTCACTTAATTTCATAGAAGTTGGTGATGCCCTATAGCCATGATGACAAAGCTTGGCACTCCAGATGTTCTTGGACTTCAATTCCCAGAAGCCCAAGCACCTTGTGAATCCACATGAATGGGTTTACTGCGATTCATCCAGACCGTGCTCCCCTCGTCACTCCCGGAAACGGAAGTAAAACGTGCCCATATGGTTAAGGCTCTTCTGGGTTAACCCTTCCTCCATTTGGATGCATTTTACTTCTGCTTCTGGGAGCGAAGAGGGCAGCGCGGCCCGGATGAATGGCAGTAAACCCATTCATGTGGATTCACAGAGTGCTTGGGCTTCTGGGAATTGAAGTCCAAGAACATTTGGAGTGCCAAGGTTCGCCATCATGGTCATATAGAAACAGTCATACAATACCGCAAATGAAACTGAAGGTTAGCAACTTTACTGAAATTGCAGAACGATGTGTTGCTCAGCTGACCTCTAGATTGGGAAGGATGCTTCTCACCTGAGGCTGTTGTCTAAGGTAATTTGTTAGAAGCTTGTTGCCTTGACTCATCTCATTTGTGTTGCCAAAGCCACAAACCTTGCAGAGAATTGTTTTATTGTTTTCTTACTGCTTTCAGTCCAGGTTTCTTTCCCAGTATAGGTGTGTGTGTGTGTGTGTGTGTGTGTGTGTGTGTGTGTGTGTGTGTGTGTGTGTGTGTGTGTGTGTGTGTGTGTGTGTGTTCCCTTAAAGGGAATACACAAAGTGAATATCTAAATATTTTGTTTCCAAAATCTGCTATGTGACAGTCTGTCATAAAATGAGTGCAATGAAACTTTTCCAGTGTTCATTTTGTTCTTTATTCCCTTCCTCCATCCCTTTCTTCTTTCTGGTGCTCCGAAAAATATAAACTATTCTCTTTGTACTGGCCACATAAGGATTTTACTTTTCCTGAGAAGAGAAGTTTCAGCCCCAGAAAGACAGTGTTCTCTGATCCTGTGCTCTGCCACATCTGATCTTCCTGGGGCTAGGCCAGAAAGTGGTGTCAAAGGGACCAGATCTCAATGGCCCAATACTATCACAACCCTCATCTCCTTAAGACAAATAGTTTACTTGACAAATGTGCAAATTGTTAGATGCTTAGGATAGAAGGCAAAAGGCATCAGAGAACTGGTTTGTGTGCATATGTGAGCATGACGATAAAACAGAAACAACAGCCGTTGCATTTGTGGAAGCCTTTAAATTATTTCTGAAGCTTTTTGTGGTTTTCTGCAAGCTGATGAACAGGTATTGACTGTCAGTAGCAGTTCAGAGAAACAGGAGTGAGACTTGGGAGGGAAATCACTGTTTGTTGAATGGATAATTCATATTCTGAGAGCAAAGAAGAAATAAACTAACCCAAAGTCAGCTGGGCAGAACAGAAGAATGAAATGTGTGTGCATGCGCACATGCTCTCTCTCTCTCTCTTTGGTTGACCCCTCCCTTCCCCACATATTTCTATCTATCTGTTGATGTGGGAAAGGTTGGCAAAACTGCTAACAATTTGCACAGAAGAACTAAAAGTGTTATTTCCTGCTTTTTGACAATGAAAGTTTTAACAACAGTTGTCAACTATTCAATGGCCAGAAATCAATATTCATGGCATGCTTGGAAGTTTAGATACTCAGGTCCTCTCATGTTTAAAATGTGATTAAAAGCCTTTAGATGAGGTAATTAACAGGGAGTCAATTAACTATTAAAGAATAGTTTATTCTTGAATACTTTATTAGTAATTGTCACATTAAAACATATTAACATCAAATTTTAACCCAGTACAAAAATATTTCATATCTCCTTCCCCCCTAATGACTTCCAACAACTACTTCTCCTGCACTTATTTTAATCATTGTGGTGTTTACTGGTTACTCTGCTGCCTTCATATCCTCTAAAGCCAATCGATTTTAATTACTGTAGTACATTTCTTTTGATGCTCCTCCATATAGTACTTATTTACAATCTTGATCTCGTAGCTTCATTGCCAAGCCCCACTGTTTCAAAAGCCAATCATGGACACCCATTTCCCAATATTATGCATAAAGCAGATGAGCTGCCATAAACATATGCCAAATAAGCCTTTGCTCAGTAATTGGTAATGTTTCTAAACCCAATCCTAAAAGAAAAAGCTCAGGGTGCAGTTCAACTTTACATTTCAGAATCTTAGACATCATATTTGCAATATCTCTCCAATATACTTTTACTTTTTCACATGTCCACCATACATGGAAAAGGGAGCCTTCTTTTTCTTTACATTTCCAGCACAAAGAGGATGTCCCTCTATACATCTTTGATAGCTTTTTGGGGGTTAAATAGCATCTGTAAAACATCTTATAGCTGTTTTCTCTAAGATAAGTACAGGTAGACATTCTGTAGTTTATTCTTAATGGGAGGTTTTGGAAGCACACACACTATCCTGCACAGAAGTAGTTCTATGTACTTAACCACATTCCTGGAATTTTTCAAAGAAGAAACACAGGTGTAACATTTTGAACCTATTGCCTTCAAATATCCTCTTTGTGGCAAAAACTATTAGAAAAGACCTAGATTTTCACCATGCATATGCTCCGATTCTTGAACCATTGTATTCTTCTGTGTGCATGTATGTGTTGATACATATAGTCCCCCCCCCGCCTTTCATAAAGTTTGCAGGAATCTCTGCAATCTGAAAATGTCCCCCTCCCCCAATTGTTACAGTTATAATGCTGCAACACTTCAGCGGTTCATTTGCTTTCATGCCAAATAACTGTTGTTGTTACAGTTAAATATAATAATAATAAAAAATTGGTGCCAGCTGGCAGGCATGGACCACTGTCAATGGGGGCAATGGGGGTAATTCTGCTACAAATGGCTCTGTACCAGAAGTGGAGGCAGAAGTGGTGAGTATGACAGTGGGAAATTCCCCACCCCAACAGTTGACTGATAGGGGTGGGGTGGAGAAGTTAAAAAAGAGAAAGAAAATGTTACTGGAACCAGAAGGGAAGGAGGAAATTGAGCGGCTGCTGGTGGTCATGGATACACATTAAAACAAACTGTTTGGGCAAGGTTTGACAAGCGGGTGCATTTACGGCACATTTTGAGCGGTTTTCACTCTTTCCGCTGCTTCTGGTGGCGGTGGTGGTGGCAGGAGTGAGGGTGGTGCATTTTTGCTGTTTTTGCCACTTCTGCAGCTTCTGCCACTTCCAGCAGTGGTGGTGGTGGTGGTTGTGTGTGTGTGTGTGTGGGGGGGGGAGTGAGGGCAGCAGGCCACATGAAATGGTGTCATGGGCTGGATCTGGCCCACAAGCCATAGGTTGCAAACCCCTGAACTAAACTATAAGGCAAGTTTTGATGTTCTGGTAGAAACACGAAGCAGCCGGCATAACAGGGCTAAACCGTTTGTTAGACAGTCAGAACATGGAGAACAGTGGCGCAGCACTGCTCAATATATACACTCAGAAATGGATACATTTGGGCAGGAAGAGGCAGGAAGAGAGAGGGGTAACTTGGAGGTTATCGGACCAGAATGAAAACTGTACAACTACCTAGTTTAGGTGGGAACGCAGTCCCGCGATATTTACAAGACCAAGAAGAAGGAGACAAAATGGAGGATCGTAATGATCCTAAATAGTTCACAAACGTTACAGCATAACTTGTATTCAAAAACAACACAAGTATAGGGAATCTACCTCAATTCATATTGGTTTTTTGTATTTAAAAAAATCTGAATTTGATAGCTGTTCTTTAAAGGTCACATGTTATTGCCACTATTTATTTCCTCTTCAGTTAGTTAACTGAGTGGTATTCCTTGCAGGCGCACCCACCCAAATAAAGACTCAGACACCGGTATTGGATTAAAGGCATTGGGCCACTTTTATTGAATAATGCCCTAGTCCGAATTATAACTTTCAATTGGTGTATCATCCAATTGTAATTCTTTAAGGCAAGCAGGCCGCAGTAGCACTGGTAAGGTTCCACCCAAATTGCCAATGGCAATTGGCTATTATGTATCAATTTGTATCAATTTGTTTGTTGCCACAAATAAATTGTTGACCGAAGTCAATATACTGTCTATTGACCCCACCCTCTGACGTGTATCCGTTAAAATATCAAGGTGATGCAGGCTGTGAAGCTCCTAGCATCACCCCGTTCATCGTTCGCCCTTGACCGGCCAAGCATGTTTCCCCTGTACCTATCTACATGTTGGCCAATCAATTGCGAACCTGCCCGATACCTATGGGTCATAAATTTTACCTTACCAGTGCTACCCGCCACATGGGGTAGCGTCCATGATGACTCACCGCCCCCCCTCGACCGACAACTCAGTCACCAGGCCCACTTGCATGCCCTCCAGAAAGAGGTCCATACCTCTTGTCGACAGGTGAACCCCATCTCCAGAATACAGGCTAAAATCCTGTAACCCTATCCCCGGGTGGCGAATGGCTGTACCGAAGCCATTCTCCATAAGGAACCGGGCAAAAGCCCTGTTCACCAACTGCCGGGCACAGTCCAGACCACGGAGGTCAATGCCTCCCCTATAACAGTGTCTCGGCACGATGTCTGACCATAGCAACCGTGTGTACGGCCATAAATGGTGAAGGAACACCAGGTCACTGCACACCGACATCTTTAAGGCAAGGCCAGTGATCTGTGCAAGATCATTGCTGCCGAGGTGCAGAATTAAAACATCTGGCAGTCTGGCATCCCTGATGGACATCAGGAATGGCAACAGTTCCCGCCACCTCATGCCGTGCACACCATACCACTGCATACGTGCGGATGCACATAGCCCGAGATGGGGTCCCCACTCCGACGAAGCAGCGTACTGTGCCACCCAGTGCACATAACTGTGGCCCACCAGCCACACTGCTACCAGTGTGCAGAAACACACAGGGTCTGTAAAAGAAGGAGAGAGAATTGAGGGCATAACGAGGCACTCATGCAGTGAGGGGATGGACATACAAAGAAAAGTGCGCAGATCCCCACCTGCCCATCCGACGTATATCAGCCTCCGAGTACCCAAATGCAGCCACAGTTGACACGGCACCAATCCTAAACGAATGGGTACCATAACGAGCCCCAGGGACGCCCGCACTGTGAAGTGCCATCCCAGTAACCCTCCAGAATTGGAATTTGGTAAGGGGGGACCCATCCTGGTGGCAGAACAACAGGCCAGGGCGTGAACCATGCACTGCCAAAAATGCATGTAGGGCACCAACCGGACAGATGTCAGCAAATGTGCATCGTAGAAGCGTCACACTACTACCCTTCCCATGCTGATCGGCCTATGAGGAACGAATCCTCAACTGAGCCCACTCCTGGTTGAGAGATACATCTTCCAGTTCCAGTGCCCTACAAGACATGTCCCCCTTTGAAAGTGGGGCCAGCTTGCTGATTCTCAGAGCTCCAAAGAAAGCTACGGTGGTAGCTGCATGAAAAAGAGACTCCTCATACCTATCATAACACAGGCCATGCCAGCGTCGAGCAAGGTGTGTCAGAAGACACGGTGAAACAGGCTGACGTGTGTCCGGGCGGCGGCCTCATTCACGTGTCCACCCTTCCAACACATGGCATATACGGAAGTCACCCATGCAATCAGTAAAGCCCTGTGCCTTAGCTATTAATGCCAAGGCCGAAAGCTTGGTGGCAATGGTGCGTGGGGCCAAACCTTGAGCATGAAGGTGCACCATGTACTGCAAAACATGGTAAACTGGGATCGGCCACATGTCAGGCAGCTGCCTCTCCCTACAAAAAGCCCTAAACTGAAGTAGCATGTGCTGATATGCCTTACGTGTGCGAGGTTCCAAAGACATGCCAATCGCCCAGTTCACTTCTCCTCACCAAAGGTCCACATCTCGGCCGGAAGTGGAGAGGGAAGTTCCTCTGCATCTGGAGCCAAGGCATGGAAACGGGAGATCTGCAGGCGGGATAAAGCATCAGCAATATCATTGTTAATGCCTGGCACATGTCTGGCCCTAAAGAGCACATTAAGGCGCAAGGACCTAAGAACAAATTGTCGAACCAAGGCCATGACTCTGGGAGACTTAGATGTTTGGGCGTTAACAATATGCACTACGGCAGCATTGTCACACCAAAAGTGAACTACGGAATTAGCCCACATATCCCCCCAGAGCATAAGTGCACCTAAAATCGGAAAAAACTCAAGGAACGTAAGATCGCGTAAGCGATCCGTGCCTTGCCATTCCCAAGGCCATTTACCGTAGGCCCACCTACCCTCAAAACAAATCCCATACCCGAGGGAACCTGAGGCATCCAACTGGACCTGGAACTGAGGGCTGACCATATGCTCCACCCTCCAAAAGGAGATGCCATTAAAGCCCTGTAAGAACGTGAGCCAAACCAACAGGTCAGCCCGCAAACCCCTAGTCAGCCGGACCCTGTGGTGCTTCTTTGAAAGACCCACCATAGCATCACAAAGACGCCTGGTGAAGGCCCTACCTGGTGTTACCACCCTGCATGCAAAGTTGAAGTGGCCGTGGAGCACCTGCAACTCCCGGAGAGACACCTTGCGCTTGGCAAGCATTGCCAAAATCGCATCTGAGATGCGAGTCACCTTTTCCATGGGTAACCTGGATGTCTGGGCAACGGTGTCAATGTCTATACCAAGAAAGGTAAGGGTGGTGGCTGGGCCCTCTGTCTTTTCAGGTGCCAGAGGAACACCAAGTTCCTCCATGAGCCCCTGAAATATGTTAAGCAGGTGTCCACACATGCCCGAGTCATGTCCACCCACGAACAAAAAGTCGTCGAGGTAGTGTGCCACGGACTGGGATCCTGACCTCCGAACGAAAGCCCAATGAAGAAAGGTGCTAAAACATTCGAAGGCAGAGCACGAAATGGAGCAGCCAAAAGGCATGGCCTTGTCCACATAAAACTTGCCCCAAAAACAAAAAGCTCAAAGCTCAAAGTCATCAGGGTGCACCGGCAACAATCGGAATGCCGATTTGATGTCGCACTTTGCCAGTAGCGCCCGCGGCCACATGAGCGTACCATCTGCAAGGCCTGGTCAAAGGACGTATACCGGACCGAGCAAAGGTCATCCGGTATAGCATCATTGACCGAGGAACCCTCAGGGTAAGAAAGGTGGTGAATCAGACGAAATTCACCTGAGGACTTTTTAGGCACTAAGCCCAGAGGGGATACTTTTAAATTTGGGTATGGGGGCGTATCAAACGGTCCAGCAACCCTACCCTCTCTAACCTCTTTGGCTATCTTCTCCACCGCAATGTCCTCATTACCCCTAAGAGTCAGCAAATTCGGGGCATCCGAAGGCGCACAAACACCCCTGAATGGGATGGGGAAGCCAAAAGTAAAACCCTCTAGCAGATAGATCGCATCATCCTGTCTAGGATATACACGTAGCCACCATTCAAGCATGCTAAGATTAATTGGGGAGGGGGCCTTTTGAATGGGTAGTGGCATCAGAGGGAGCTCTGGCCGACCCCTGGTATCCCTTTCCCTTACCCCGGGACCCACCGGCCTGTGGGCATGCGGAGGCGGCATGAGGGCCGGAACAGGAAGGGCACTCATGCCTAAATTTACATTGGTGCCTGTCGCACACTCCATTGGCGGAGTAGCTCCAACACAGCAGGCGGGTTGGAACCCCCTGCCCCGCCAGCTGGCGGGGAACCTGTGTAGTGGCAGACCGCTGTACGACATGGCCGCAGTGGTACTGGTTACCTGGCGCCGGCCGTGTAGGGGTCATATACAGGAGCCACAGTTGCTGGCAGGGCTTGTCCCACCGCATCTCCGAGTGAAGGGCCGCCCTCATCCTAAATTCCTCATCATAGGCCAACAATGATGGGCCAGGGAAATCAATGACGGCCCGGTAAATATTGTCCAGATACTGGACCATCGGAATGGTCAAATTAGGATGAGCCCTAAGATATACTGCCATGTATATTAAATAGGCTGGTAACCAGTTGGCCCACATACGAGGGGGCTTACGACGACGGGACAATTCCTTGTCCCTGTCATCCTGCCCCTCCTTAGTAGGTTCACGGTTAAGGAGGGTGAAAATATCAACATAGTCCCCCCGCCATATCTTTTCCCTGGTGGCCTGGGATAAATGGTCACCCAGGGGCAGGGAGTAGCCGGCCGTCGGCATGGCCGTAGTTGGCACAGAGTGAAGTGGGGGAACGTATAATGGGCCCTGTCACCCCCCAGGAAATTGAACTGGAACCGATGGGGCGGTTATCCCCGGCAAAACCTGAGAATAGTTGGGAGCCCAAGAGGTCAGAGGGTATTGCGCAGTGAACTGGCCATCCACAGCAGACTGGTGAGGCCAGGGCCACTGTACCCCACCAGTAGCATGTGTCAGTGTCGCCGGTGTGCTGACTTGACCAGCATACTCACTTGTTGCACCCCCTGGGCCGCCCTCACTGGGGGTTCCGGCCCCTGGTGGGCGTCGGAGCTCACGATGGAAATCGAGCTCTGAGCCGCTGGACGTCCAGGCCAAGTAGGACCGGTCAACGATGGGATGCCCTGCTGGGGCGGCCAGACGGGGAGCTGTGGAGCGCCAGCATGTGTTGGTCTAACGGCCTCCAGCAGCTCAACCCGGCTGATGGCCTGCTGAGAGGCTGGAATAGGCATATGGGCCATGGCCGAAGAATGGCCAAACCCATAATCCAGTGGTGGTGGGGCGATCCCCATGGATGCCTCGAGGGCCGCTATGTGGGCAAGCAGCACATCAACAGTGTCCAACCCACCAGGATAAGGTGGGCTGGGTGGCCCACCAGGCAATTGTTGACTAGGCGGAGGGGGAAAGCCATGCGGCAGTCTCTGGCTGCAATATGGCGATGCCAAATAATCCGGCCCATGGGGTGCTGGTGCGATGACGGTGCGCAATCCCACGCCGTGCCCAATTGGGCCACCCAAGCCGGATGAAGAGACAATGGGGGCAGAAACCCCTGGGGAGCAGGCCCGCAAGCCCCTGCTCGAGCCCTACGACTGGGCGGGGGGGGGGCAGGGGCCTAGTCACCAACATTGGTGGCAGTGGTCAAAGGAACCCTGCTGCCCCCCTTGGCCCCCTCGCACAAGCCCTCCGGCCCGATGGTGGCCCAAGTGAGGTGGCCGAGGGTGTAGGGCGAGCCCTTCCCCCTGCGCACGGCCACGGGGCCGTGGGAGTCTTCCGTTTGGGTGCCATGGCCACCCAAACCGATAAGTGCTGATCAGAGGATAGATATCCCCGATCAAGGATTTGAACAGCAAAAGTCAAAATAGCAGCGTTGGAGCGAACTTCTCCGCTCCGTCGCTGTTCTAAAATAGCGAAGGGGCCGCCTCATGGCCACCCCTTTTATAAGGGGTTAGCCATGCCCCCTAACTACCCAGATGTCTGAGTCCGGGGTGGGGGCCCCCGCAAAGAGCGCAGCGGCCATTTTGGTGCCGCGCTTGCCTTCTTTTAAGGTCATCAGCCAAATTAATAATGGGTGCTGGGGATTTGAACCTGGATTTCAAAAATCCCAGACACTTTAAGTATGACACAGTACCACACAAAAAGACAAAACAAAGATGTACACACACAAAAACCACACACACCATTCTTCTACAAAATCCTAACCATCTGCCTCATTATGACATGCATGGAGCCTACCGTGGTGATGGTTAAAAGGCTGTACCAGAAGCGTGCAAGCGATGGCAGACTCTAACAAAGTCATAAGGCTTTGTGTATGGCCCTAGTGGCAGATTGTCTAACTGTCTAGCTCACCACAGGCAAGTTGATCACCAGCAACAGTGAACACAACAGCGGTGTGGATTTCTTTTGTCATGCACACCAGTGAGGGAACAATGAACTCCCTCCGCCAGCAAAATTTCCATATGAAAATGCTGACCACCATCTCCTATACTTGTAGAATGGCTGCCGAGTAGCAGCTGAAAATTCCTTCTCAGTGCTTAATTACTAAAATGAAAGATGTTCATAACCTGAAGGAATGTGTCCTAAAGTCAAAAGTACTTGCTGTCTTGGGCATGACCAGGCGCTGAGAATACGGGAGGCAGGTCAAGCCCATGACATGTACGTGTGTGTGTGTGTGTGTGTGTGTGCGCGTGTGTGTGTGCATGTGTGTGTGTGTGTGTGTGTAAGCCCATGACATGTACGTGTGTGTGTGTGTGTGTGTGTGTGTGTGTGTGTGTGTGTGTGTTGTTGTTGTTGTTGTTGTTGTTGTTGTTGTTGTTGAGAGAGAGAGAGAGAGAGGTGGTGTTGGTGGGTGGATGTTGAGTCCGAGTATTAAATGCAATGTGATAGCAGATCGGGGGTTAACCAACAAGTCATTTATTATGCTCAGTTCCCATTGGACTGTATCCGACTGGGGAAAACAGAGACGAGGTAGCTACTCATATACAGACAAAACAGCAGTTACAGTGATACCTTTGCCCAGGCTTTTGCTAATGTGGTAACCCTGTGTTAGAACCAATCAGATACAGATGATAGCAATACAAATTAAGTGCCTTAAAGAAAGGGCGCACTTCAGCTGCAAAGACTTAATGGCGTCTAAAGGCTTAAAGCAATAATACAATATAATTAAAGCAATACAATGTTTGGACACAACAGTGGATGAAGCCACATCTGGTTATTTTCTTCCCTCACTCCCATGAACTGACAGAATGCTGACCTTGAGAGATTAAACACAGTGAAATGTCAGAGTTGGCAGAACAAAATGTTCTCCTCCCTTACTAATAGCTGCTATTCCCAATCTATTATTTCTTAACTTAAATATGCCTTCATTAGTTGTGGTTATTGCTCTTAGAAGCATCAAAGAATCAGGCAATTGCTGCATGAGCTCAGGCATACTCAAGCTGGTGGAATTCCTTAACACCTGTATTCCACTGCAGTAGAAAGGACGGAAATGAGCTCCCGTCTTCATCCCAGCTCCTGCCAACCTAGCAGTTTGAAAGCAAGAAATTGCAAGTAGATAAATAGGGACCACTTCGGTGGGAAGGTAACAGCGTTCCGTGCGCTCCGGTGTCTAGTCATGCCTGCCACATGACCACAGAAACGTCTGCAGAAGCAGACAGCGCTGGCTCTTCGGCTTAGAAACAGAGATGAGCACTGCACCCTAGAGTCGGATACGACCGGCTTTCGAGCAAGGGAAACCTTTACCTTTACCTTAGAAAGACATGTGAAAAATGCAAGAAGAGAATGATAACATTCACAAAATGAAACCAGTTGTTACATATAGGAATTTTCCAGGGCAAAGCATACTATGATTTCATTCTTATGAAATGTGGCTAAATAGATACGACCTCCAACAAACTAAATAAACTATTTACACAAGGTAAATGTGGTATGCAAAATCAAAACCTATGAAATGAGCAGACACTTAATATGTTATCTAGCAACACCTAAACTCCCTTCAGCCCTGATTCTTAGAAGCAGGTGTAAAAGTTCTCAAATTAAGCTGACAAATTAAAATATCATTAAAATAGAAATTAAAACATTATATCTACTGTTGTGTATTAAGATTAGTTATGCATCAGCGTGCCTTGCAGAAAAACGGCACCATTATAGTTAAAGCTGATTCGTCAATTATTTCCCGCTTCTTCGGAAGTCAGGGTAAATGTAACCATTGAGTACTGTATAAAAGGTACCGTCCCAGCACCCTTTTCCTCCTTGCATTAAACCATGTTGTTGTTTGAACCAGCTCTGTTCGAGTAGTTCTTTTCGGGTTCAGACACAACATCTATCTAATCCAGTGCAGAGATACAGTAGGCTTGGTTCTGTAAGTCCTGATCGATAGGTTCAGTAGAAACCGGTAGGGGATCCTGAAAAGGCTTCGCAGAAGGGTTGGTAGGGAGAAGGATGGGTCAGGAAGTGGTAAAGTGTTTAGGGACCAAGATTTGAGGAGAAGTTTGAGGTGGGACCCTTCTTTTGAGGTACAGTAGCTTTTTGTTCCATTGACACCCTCAAAATTTCCTGATTTTGGACTGGCTTCTCTACTTCCTTTCCTAGTTGCTAATCACAAAATGGTTCTTCATTGGCAAATAACATGGTAGAACCACTACCTGTGGGGATCATTTTTCTATGGTTTTCAGGTATCCCTAGGCACCATAAAGGTAAAGGTAAAGGTTTCCCTTGCTCGAAAGCCAGTCGTATCTGACTCTAGGGTTCAGTGCTCATCTCTGTTTATAGCCGAAGAGCCAATGCTGTCTGCATTTGCAGACATTTCCCTAGACATGTGGCAGGCATGCCTAGACACCAAAGTGCATGGAATGCTGTTTACCTTTCCACCAAATTGGTCCCTATTTATCTATTTGCAATTTCTTGCTTTTGAACTGCTAAGTTGGCAGGAGCTGGGACAAATATGGGAGCCCACTCCATCCAGCAGCCATATCTCTGTGTGTTTAGCTTCAAAGGGGGGGGAGGGGGAAGACACTGGTTGTCTGCAAAGGCAGGAATTCTACCAACCTATGTTTCCCGCAAGCTGCAAATAAATAAATAAAATTAAAATAAATAAATACCTCCACAAATATCTCTGTGTAAATCACACCCCAGGATCTTGTGTTAACAAATTTCTAGGGGTCTATGCAGTATGTATCCGCCTTTATACTGGCCCATTGTTTCAGTCTTGAAGAAGCTGTATTAGCACCATTAAGTTGTTTCTAGTTTCCTATTTTCAAGGCAGTTGGCATTTCCTTCCTTATATTGGAGCCAAACCTGCATCTGAGACATCGTCTTACTCCTTTTTCTAGTTTACACCCCTTTTGAGCTCTCCGTTCCTGATAGCTAAGTTTCTTCAGGACAGAGCCTGTATGGCACAGTTCCTAAGGGTTTCCCTGTCCCTTTGAAAAATCTAATCTCGAATATGTGTACAACATGCCAAATCCATTCTTTTCACCTTTGTGGGGGTATTTATTTATTTTTTTAAAAAATTGCAGCTTGCGGGAAACATAGAGTGGTAGAATTCCTGCCTTTGCAGACAATCAGTGTATTTTCCCCTTTTGAAGCTAAACACACAGAGAGATGCTGACAGACAACTAGCAACCAACTCAGCGAGTTTTACTTTCATTAGTACATGCAACAAGCGAACTATTATTGCATGCTACAATATAGCATATTTCCCAGGAACATACAAAATTTTTGTCCTAGTAAGGACATTTTCCCTAAGATCAGTAGCAACAACAAAATATTGTCTTACCTAGTGATTTCTGCTGTCTTTCCAAACTTTGTATCCAGAAATGACCATGTGGCATTGGTTTTGCTCCATCACTACATCTTTTCCTCATGCCCATTAAACCATTGTTCTCCTTTAAAGCCAAGCTTTTCAGCTTAGTTCAGAGTTATCTGTCAATATTGGAAATGGGAAATATTTCTTTTTGGGTAACTGGTTCCAGAATTGCACATCCTTCATCATATTCAGCAGCCATGTTAACTATGAGATTCAAGAATAACAATGATTCCAGAGTGGATGGATGATGTCACAACTTGTCCTCTAGGATCAGATTCTGATCTATTAAGGGACCAAATATACAGCTCTAGAACTTGTTCCTCCTTTTGAAATTATGTGAATTGGGTGGTGTTTCTACCCCCATCACCAAATAGATACAATAGGCTGTGATGTTTAGAGTTATAGTGGCAAGCGATAGATCAGGGGTGCCTAAATTATGGCCCATGGGCTGGATCCGGCCCACAGCGACAATTAATCCAGTGAGCACTGCTCTCACTGCTCCTGGAAGCAGAAGTAAAACACTCATGCGTGAGCATAGAACATGCCCATGCATGTGCAGAACGCTGCCATAAATGACCCATGGCTGTCATAAACATGTTTACAACAGCCGTGAGTCAGTTTGGTGGCAGTTTTAATGGGGTTTCTATTGGTTTTTCAAATGTGTTTGCTTTTATTTTCTGTGAGCCACCCAGAGTCTTTAGAGTTGGGTGGCAATATAAATCAGAAATTATAAATAATAATAAATAAAAATATATGGGGTTTTTTGTGCCCACATATGCATGTTTTACCTCCACTTCTGGTGGGAGGAACCATGTGACCAGCATGCTTGACCACATGACTGGTCCATGGCCTGAAAAGTTGGAGTACTCCTGCTATAGATTTTTCCCAATTTCTTGGTAAAGGCTGAAGATATGTAATTTTTAACAAATGCACATAGATTGATTTCATTTTGTCTACACACTTTCCTACTGCCACCCAAAGTTACAGTCTTTTTGCCATCTCTTCTCCCCTGCAGTATCACTATAAAATTGTCAATTGAAATTTCAGGCTCTGCTTGAGTTGCTGCGTTCCTTCAGGCATTCTCTTCTCTTTTCTTCACCATGACATACAGTAATGACCATATAACACATTGCTTGCTCAAAGCTTGCTCAAGATCATTAATGGAAGAAAAGGATGTTTGACTGTTGACTCTTGGTAATGACCATTACTTTCAGATAATAAGTTATTTCCCTTCAATTAAAACTGGGAAAATACACAGAGCGGAACATTTGTTCAGCTAAAACAGGGTGAAATACATCGGCCCAATAATAATTATGCCCCAGAGGTGGAAAAGCTCATTTCCAAAGCCGAATTGACAATTGGACCTGTCTGATTCTACAGGCTTGTTGAAATTTAATTTAGTAAGCTTCTCTCTCTTTCACCAAGCTAATTTTAATTCATGGTCATCCACAAATCAGTGGAATTTCAAGACATATTCTGTGTTTGAGAGGAAATCACATGCGATTGCTTCCACGGTTGATAAAAAGTTGCAGGAAGATGCTGAAAGTAAGCAAAGAATGAGCTCCTTTGTGACTGGCAATGAAAAATGCTCTTCTTGGAAAATAATCAACTTCCAGAATTTCAAAAATTTTAACCAGTCTTTTATAGCCCCCTTTGATATTTTATGCCTACATTTCTAGCTGGTTGGTGCAGTTGCCATGGGACAAGGTACCTCACATTGTAAGATACCTCCCTTGGAGCATCACCTAGATAAAATGGGAATGGACCTGTGGCCTTTTAATAAAGGGCCTAGTGCTCAGGTCTAGAAGCTTGCTCTTGGAACAAAAAACAACTGGGCACACCAGTAGTCTCATATCTTCCACCACTGGAGTCAGAATTATCATTAGAGTTACCTCCATCCTTCCTGTTATCTTCCTCCCTCCCTTCTGTGCCTTTACTCTCCCCTTCTCTGTCTCCCAAAGATTTACTTTGTGATGCTGGAACCACCACCAGCTACCCTCATGTGACCCAGTCCCTTTGTGTGATGCATCTCCCAGGGCCCAGTTGGCCAAAAATGGCGTAGAGAGCAGGGCCAGCTGCTATGTGGGAGGAGAACAAATCTGCAGTGCCACATTTTGAAAGAAACAAAGATGTACATCCTTTATGGGAGGAACAAATTCTTAAAGATACCCTTAAAAGTGATTACTACAAATCTCCCACACACACTATTAGCAGGATAGCTTGTCATGCCCACTCTCTAAGAGATGAACAGCTTTTAAGTTAATTGACGTAAATAAATCAGCCAGAGAGGTTTTGAAATGAAAGTAGAGAATTGTTATCTAGGTTTTTCAATCATAGCATAACATAACATTACATAGCATTACATGATCATGACATATGCACATGTGGTCCATCGGTTCCAAAAGGATCCAAGAACTCTTATTGTCAATTTCAATGAAGATTTTATACTCTTCACAAGTTACGCATACATCTTCTTCAGTTGCAGATGATGCAGGTGTGGTAGGCGTTCCAAACCCTATCTTGATGTTACATATTCTAACTTACATATTCAATTATGTACATTTACCCTGCCCTCTTTGCTTGTCACGTACATGTCTGCTTACTTAGATAAGACCCTTGGGTGTGTTCCTAGTAAACTAGATGTAAACAACCTGTAACTAAAGTGGACTACATCATTTCCAAGATGGCTCTGCTTATGTTCCTCTAATTCCATACATTACTTTGCAAAGAGAACATGTCAACAAACCAAAATCTGCTATTTAATCACTGGAGTGTCAAGCTAACTGTTGGGGAATACCTTTGCTATAAAGAAGGGTATGGAATCTTCATGGGGTTATTCTGGAGATTTGTCAGCAGTCCAAGGATGGCACTCCCAAAGGAGAGGGATTTAAGTGGAAGGGCATGGCTAAGGAATACAATTTGAATTATTTTTAAAATAGACTTGTTGGTAGACGTTGACATAATGGGTTCTTGTCCTCACTCCAGGCAGCAAAATATTTTGGAGTGGCTCAGATCTTGGTATAATTCAACCAGTGACTTAATAAAATCCTTATGAGTATTGCTCTAAACCAGGATCCTCAACCATCCACAGCACCAAATCATCTGGCCTGTGCCCTTGCTCCAGCCACCACTTCCTCTTCCACCTCCTCCTCCTCAATCCATTGTCCCCTCCACTTGGCTTGGCATTTCCCTGCCAGTGCTCCATTGCAGGGCGGATGTTGTAAGGCAGGGGTTCCCAAACTATGGCCAGCAGGCCTGCGCCACCTTCGCCACTCCCAGAAACGGAAGTAAAATACACCCTGCATGTGCAAAATGCTGCCATAAATGACCCATGGCTGTCGTAAATGTGTTTGACAGCTGCAAGTGCATTTACAGCAGTGTTATGTGCATGTGTGGGTGCATTTTATTTCCACTTCCAGTGGGAGGAACCATGTGACTGGCCCTCTCAGTAGTGTGACTGGCCTGCTCAACTACATGACCGGCCCATGGCCCAAAAAGTTTGGGCACCCCAGTTGTAAGGCTTACAACATCCACCCTGCTGTGGACCACTATTAGGGACATACCAAGCCAAGTGGAGGGGACAAGGATTGAAGCGGCAGCAGTGGAAATGGAGAATGCATGTGGACATCCACATCTTTCTCAGGGGCTGCCAGTTCTAGCTGATCATGGGCAAGAAGGACACCTTGGACCACTCCTTCACCCATACCATGCAGCATCTCCAGGCCAGTAAGCAGGGAAGCGGTGTGTGGGGAGTGGTGGGTGACTCAGGATGGCCACTGGTAGTGGCGGTGGTGGGGGTGGAGTAATGATTGGCTTGGGGTGGTCCTGCAAGCACCAGCGGCAGTGGGGGGAGTATGGTGGGGTCTTTGGGTGATCGTGCCACCACTGGTGCCACCTTTTGGGATGGCGGCAGTGGCAGCACACAAACCCCCAGGACTCCCCACCCGGCCAGTCCCTCAACAGTCTGAGGAGGCATGAACTGGCCCCTAGCTTTAAAAAGGTTGAGGACCACTGTTATAAACCATGGACAATTCCTTAAGTTTTTAGAATATCTGGTTGAGATCCAAGGATCCTGCTCACAGCTATTTTAGTGTGCAATTTTTATCTGAACTTCGGTTATGAAGAACCCTTCTGAAGATGACAACAATAGCCTGTCAGTATTAGTAGCTCTGGGCTAAAGAACTGAGCAGGTCTTCAACAGAGGTATTCGCAAAAGAGCTGAATATAAACCTCAAGATAACAGATTTATAAAATGTGATTATAATTATAATAATAATCAAAAAGAAATAAAAAGACTAAGCTCCATTTGGTTGAGCGGTACAGCAGTTTATATACAGCTCAAGCACAGCTTCGTAAGTCTGAACACTACCTGGCATATGTTGAGTAGTAAATACAAGTGAAAGTCAAATTAAATTTTACAACAAGAAATTGTGCAGCTGGGAATTCTAGACAAACATCTGAAAAGATATACAGCTAACCACTACCATTTTTCTCACTGAGTTATATTTTATTAAAGGTTCTATCTCTTTTTCTTTTTATAGAATTTTTAAGGCTTTAGGTTTAGGCAAAAGAACCAAGACTTGACATAACCTGTGACCTAGCAGTGGAAGGTTGCTTGTTAGACAGGTCAGTGCCAGTTTCAACACTTGGTGCCCACATGCAGTTGCTGGAACCCACATCCCCCAACAGCACATATCATAGAGTAGCCACATGTCTACTTTTACAGAGGATACTTCTCCATTTGAAGGACTGCAAAGGAACAATCCTCTTTTAAAAGATGCTGTTCATTCATAGGAATAGTTCATTCATGGGAATAGTTACTCTTCTGTGATCTTTCCAGCTTGGAGAATTTTGGGGGTTGTTAAAAAAAATCTTGTCAAACTCTGATTCTAAGAAGCAGGAACCTGCCTTATACTGACACATGTCATGGTCTATGTCAGGGGTCCCCAAACTATGGTGCGCAGGCTGGCCCCGGCCCTGGATGCCATCTCATCCGACTCATCGATGCCTCAGCTACAACTGGAAGTGGAAGCGGGCATGTTTACATCATCCATAAAACGTGTCCGTGCATGTGCAAATGTGCTTGCAGCTGGCATACATGTGGAAATGGGTGCATTTATGTTGTGTATGTAACAGTATTACTTTAAGAATGTATGAATGTAACCTGAAAATGATTACAATGTAACCCAGCTGTTTAAGGAATGCGAGTAAGCTGCCCATAGAGGGCAGCTGCGAGCGTTCAGCTCACATGGTTCACATTCCCCCAATCACCGGCAGCCGCGGGAACCTTTCCCGCGCTAGGATCACCTGGAGAAGATGGGCGTGACTCGGAATGACGTCACGCCGGTAGCAGCCAATGAGCTACCATACAACAATATTCAAATGTATTACTGCAGTATATAATGAGCTGTACCTCCGCCATTACCTCATGTTCATCCTGACCATCATGAAATAAACCTGTGCTTTAGCCCCCACTGCAGCTCCTTCTTTGTCTTCCGTGCAAGACACCAACATTTACATCCGCCGTAAATGTGCCTGCTTCTGCTTCCAGGGGGCTTGGTCCAGCGTGTGATGCTGTCTTGTGATGCTGTCTGGGGGCATGGTTAGGCCCGGGACAGAAAACGGTTGGGCACCCCTGGTCAATGTAGATGAACATTTGCTTTTATTCCATTTCCTCCACAATATGTGATAGTCATGTGGAAACTCAATGCTTAATTTGGGACACTAGCCTACAATTGTGGATGTATGAAGGAAGCCATAAGCAAGTATAACCTCAAGCCAAATACCACACCAACTGTTTCTGTCAGGAAAGACCAATCGACACATAATAAAAATAAAACATCAAAGGAACATTCGGAGCAAATATAATGAACTTTTAATTGATGTTATATTAGTGGAGCTAGAAGAAGCCATATGAATATGTAGAAATGGCAAAGTGTGGGACTCGATGGTATCTGATTTTGCAAAACAAACATTTGGGGCAAAACACAAATGAACAATTCCTTCAACTCTTTAATAACTCCTGAACAAAGCAAACAAATTCCAAAAATATGGCAGAAGACAAACATAATTGTTATACCGAAGCCAGGCAAGGAATAATCAGAACCTCAAAGCTACTAGCCAATCTCTCTAATATGCCACTTACACAAAGTGTTTCGAACAAAATATATTGAATTGTCTAGTCCCTAAAATTTAACCTCTTCTAAATCCAAAACAGGCAGGATTCAGACCTGGCAAGAGCTGTATGCCTGAAACCTTACATCTAACCCAGCATATTGAAAATGGGTTTGAATGCCAGCAATTGCTTCCCACCAGCACAAAATTGTGGCTGGTCCTTCTGGAAGTTGCTTAATAGACTTTGAAGTAAAGTGGGAAAATTGAAGGCTAGTCAATAAAATGGGTCTACTAAGATACAGGAGAAATTTTCTATGGATGTGAAAAAATAGAATCAACATAGCATTTATGTGCATTGCATGCAATTTATGCCCTACAATGTGTACAAAAGAAGATCTAGTAAATGGCTGAGATAATGTTATTGAAATAGCCTACTCCTGGTCAACAATAGTCTAATCATTTTAATTTGTTTGAATTTCATCTATATTTCATATATGTCCATAATTTTAAATTGCACAACACTTTGATATGAATAATGGAAGAAAGTAGATTCTCTTGCTTTAAAAGCAGGCTGGATTTCACAATTGTTAAAAGACCAATGCTTCAAATTCTTCTCAGCTGACTATTTTTTGCTGTGTGGTAAGCCTGCAAAGTTTTATCCCATAAAAATCTTTATAGGCTGGAAAATAACATGTATGCAAACAGAGAAGAGAATGGAAAAGAAGATAAAAGAGCCAGTGTGCTTTTAGAAAAAATGCAGCTCGTATTTAATAGCAATGTATAGTGAAGAAAATATTGATTTGTAGTGTATGGATTTGTAAAATAAAGAAATCAAATGACACAAAGTCATCTCTCCTCCTATGGAAAAGACTCCTGCAAGACTAGACTACTTATAACAGCAGAGATGGGAAATGTTATTTTTCCCAAAACATGCTGTCTGCAGGACTCTAAAAGTTATCATTCAAGAAAGATAACCTTTTCCCATCTTTGAACTGGAGTAGGTAATAGAAAAAGATGCCAAGATGTTTTATTTCATTTTTTGAAAAAGTTATCTACTTTCTTTAAAGTTGTTTTTGGTCTTCCAAGAACTGGAAAGTATTTTTATGCTAATTGATTTGATGTTGATGCTGTCCTTGGTGATGCATACATCCATTTGCTGCTTTAATGTGGGTAACATAATGAATACTCCATCACTATACTATGAATAGCAAATTAGTCTAGATAAAAGTGTCGAACATCCAATCAAAATCATTAAGTATGGAGAAGACTAAGATTGGTGGGGATGTGGCAGAGTTAATTATAACTAATGAATACATTATCTTTCAGGGAAAGGAGGGCATAGTTAGGACCTTTCTACAAAAATAAAATAAAATAAAATAAAGCTGGGAGAAAACTGTCACACCATTAAAATCAATTCATTAAGATATTTATTTTTCAGTGGTAGCTTTCAAGGATCTGATGAAAAGCCCAGTTTAACATGAATGGTTTAAACTGCTTTATCCAAAGATGTTTGGATGTAACCCTGCATTTTTGGCTGCATCACTAAATAATGGTTTGTTTCAACCTAGCAGCTGGAAAGCAAGAAATTGCAAGTAGATAAATATGTAGTGCTTCAGTGGGAAAGGTCACAGCATTCAGTGTGTTCTGGTGTTTAGTCATGCCTGCCACATTACCATGGAAATGTCTGCAGATGTAGACAGCACTGGCTCTTTGGCTGTAAATAGAGATGAACACCGCCCCCTAGAGTTGGACATGACTGGCTTTCGAGCAATGGAGTTTCATATAGTTTCAGTCTGACTGTATAGGTAAACATGTGCAAAACAAACCATAATCCCATTTTGGATGATGAAAATAACCTTGTGAGAGATTTTAGAGATACAGCCCACTCTCACTTTCTTCACTTTGTCAGGCAAAAGGCTCACATTTTTTTTAAAAAAAAATTCCCATGAAATTTTCATGAACAACTTTGCAAATTTTAGAAAGTCCTTAAGGAGCCCTGGTGACACAGTGGTTAAACTGCTGTACTGCAGTCACAATGTTATGAGTTCAATCCTGACCAGGGCTCAAGGTTGACTCAGCATGTTGGGGCAAAATACTAATTAACTTGCGACCAGTCCAGAGAGTGCAATAAGCACTGTGGGAGCAGTATATAAGTGTAATTGCTATTGCTATTATCAAAGAATGAACTAGACAGATTTCCCACTCATTCGCTGATGGTAGTTGAGCCACACGTAGGAACTCTGACTATCAAAAAATGGTTATGCTTTCCTGTAAAATGCCACAACTTCTGTCAGTATCCCTTGGCCTTAGAGTTTTCTCTAAAGTCTTAAAATGTTTGTGTATACATGTGCAAAAAAGTGAGACAGATAAAAAAGATTACCTAAGCCACCTTCTATAAGTGGAGTTCTCATCCTTTTAAAGCCGGGGGCTGGGTCACACTCCCTCAGATAGCTTTGGGGGCTGGACAGCCATTTTGCCCTTCCTCCACCACATGGCACCTTCTAGTGTGGTGGAGGCAGTGGGGGGCCAAAAGAAATGGTACCATGGACTGTATTCGGCCCATGGGCCGCAGGTTGAGAATCCCTGTTCTATACTAATGTTATGCACTTAATTGCAAACACCATAATGCGGAGCCAGGTTGCCCTGCTGTTAGCTGGGAAAGGGATGGGTACCCCTAGCATTAAAGCCACCATTGGCAATAAAATCAAAGTTCACTGCTGCCCATGCTAGTGAACTGGAAACACAGAAACCCACCTCATGTAACATCACAAGGTCTGCCTCCTGACCTCAGATTTTTCTCCTTGAAATTGCAGTAAATGGGATTCTGCTTATACAGTATTTGAAACTTATTGAGGAAAATATTTTACAATTTGCTCCAGAATTGCCACACATGATTTTCTAATATTATTTTCAAGGCTCACATGACATTAAGATAAATGGGAATCAGCTCATTGTTTTTCCTTCCAAACTAGACTCACCCCACCTCACTTCTGAGAGCTTCTGTTTTTTCCTCCTAATTGCAAATATGCAAATGTTGTTTGGACTGTATGACTGTTTGTTTCATTCTACAGATGTTTTGCCAACAGGCTGGCCAGTCCTGATAGGCTCAGGTTCTTTTAGGATGTTAGCACTTAGTGGATGAAGAAACAAAGCTTTATTAGGCAGTTCTCTAAGCAACACGTTTGTTTTATTTATTTATTTATTGAATTTTTACCCCACTCTACACAAGCCTAGGTTGACTTAGAGCGGCTACAACAGTTCAATATACATTCTATTACAATCAATAAATACAATACAGATACAAAGTATAAGAGCAAAAATACAGAGTATCCAAAAGCATTACAAAATCACAGATCGAATAATACAAGAACAATAAAATTCAATGCAATACAATAACGATAATATATAATAGACAATAATCGCCCCACCTACAGGAAAAAAAAAACAGATGACACCCAGCACTCACCCCAATCACCCCAAAAAACCGAAGATGAAGGGTAGCGGGAGCAATCGACCCCTACCACCAAGGTCCAAGTCCAGAATTCTTACCAACGGCATGAGGGAGGGGGTCTCAAATGCCCGTGAAGGTGGTCCTTGGTGGCTTCTACCTGCTTTGGATCCCCAGGACCAATGGTGTGGGTCCTGGGGCAAGGAGGGAGCATTCGCTGCAGTAGCAGCATCTTTGGGGCTCACCTGGCCTCGGGAGCCCCCTTTATCTTCCCCACCAGGTGGAAGGAGGTGGGGAAAGACAGTATTACGGTGTCAGCAGATGGCATCTTCGGGGCTCAACCTGGCCTCAGGAGCACCCTTTATCCTCCCCACCAGGTGGAAGAAGATGGGGAGAGACAGCCTTGCGGCAGCAGCGGAACAGCATCTTCGGGGCTCACTTGGCCTTGGGAGCCCCCTTTATCCTCCCCACCAGGTGGAAGGAGGCGGGGAGAGACAGCCTCATGGCATTGGCAGTGGACGGCATCTTCAGGGCTCACCTGGCCTCGGGAGGCCCCTTTATCCTCCTCACCAGGTGGAAGGAGGCGGGGAGAGACAGCCTCATGGCAGAGACAGAGCAGAGACAGAGCAGGGAACAAGATACAGGAATAAAAACAGGCTATATATACCTATCATGGATTCCTTCTGTTCCTTCTCTAGCCACCTGGGAGACTAGTTAGGTGGCAGGTATGGTCCTGGCACTTCTTTTTTTTTTTTTTTTTATTGAGTTTTTAATAGACATACAGAAAACGAAAGGAAAAAAAAACATTAACAATACATTAACGATACAATACACTAACAAATTCTTAATATCATGTTAACAAACATTACTATATGCTAGCACATAACAATATCTATACTCATTAACTGCTATTTAACCACCAAATATTAAAAACCATTATTTCAATATCCAAAATGATAAAAAAAAAAACTTTCTGTACTAGCACTAATCTTTTTTAACAAATAATAATCACCCAGTGTATATATACAATGCCCGGAGAGTTTATTTTTTACTCAGTTCCAGAAGCTTCTTTGTGATGGTACTGGTCCTGAACTATCGCTTGCCATAATAGAGTGATCCACAAACGGTTTCCATATATTCCAAAATCTGTTCTCTTTTAAATTATCTCTTTTGACTTTAATCTCCCAGGTCAATTTATCATTCAGTGCTAAACTCCACATTTCTTTATACCATTCTCCAATCTGTATATCTATATCGTTTTTCCAATTTTTTGCTATACATTGTCTACCTGTTGTCAATATAATTTCCAATAGTTCTTTTTCCTCTTTATTTAAACCCAAACCTTCCACATTCGTTAAAAGAATGGTACCCGACACCAACTTAACACTTTTACCCAATATTTCATCACACTCATTTTCTATTCTTGCCCAAAAATCCCTTATTTTTTTGCAACTCCACCACATATGTTCATATGTTCCATCATATTCTTTACATCTCCAACATAACTTATCTCTTTTGTTATCCATCTGGTAAAGTCTTAATGGTGTCAGGTACCATTGCCACAACATTTTGAAATTATGTTCTTTAATTCTTACAGACATTGTTCTCATAATTCTCTTTTTCCATTTGTTTTTCCATTCAATCTCCCCAATTTTTATATTCAAGTTTTGTTCCCACTTCCGTTTCAAGTCCTCCTGTGGATCTGCACCTCTATTCAATATATTATAGAGCTTGCTTACAAGACCTTTAGTACTGCTTTCCCCTTTTCTAATCTTCCTTACCAATTCCTCAAATTCTGTATGTACTCTATCTATCCCTATTTCTTTTTTATATTTTTTATTCCAATTATCCACCTTTAACTTCTGAAACCAGTTCAAATTTAAAATCTCAAACATTTTTTTCCGCTCGTCATCAACTTCACATGCTTTTAACCAATCCTTCAATAACAACCTCCCATTTTTATCCAATATTTCCATTTTTTCTTTATCTAATTTTATTGGGAAACACATCATATCAGTCAATTCCAAAATTGGAGAGAGATTCGGAACCATGTCTTTTTTTACCTTCTTCCATACCTCCATGAGACCTTTCATCATAGTATTGTTTGACCTTTTCACCTTATCCTTCATTCCCAAGAAAATCAAATTTCCAATATTTCTGTACTCTTTCATTTCCAATTGTTCCCAAATCACCTTTTCTCTTGCCAAGATCTTCACAACATTCCTGACTTGAAATGCTCGATAATATACTAGCAAATTAGGCATACCCAGACCCCCTTTTTTCTGAGACATATACCATAGTTTCTTTGGAAGCCTAGATTTTTTTCCTCCATTACAAAACCCATTAAACATTTTTTGAAACTCATTAATTTCTTTCTCTTTTAAATGGATCGCTAGTGTATCAAATAGAAAATTAATCTTCGGTAACAATATCATTTTACACATAGCAATCCTACCGAACCATGACAGCTTTAACTTCTGGAGTTCTTGTATTTTATTCTTAAATTCAATTCTTAAGCTGTCATAGTTCAATCGTTTAAGATCTTCTAATTTATTTGAAATAATTATCCCTAAATACTTCAGCTTCTCTTTAACTTGTATATTAAGTGTCGACACCATCCTACCCATCTCGCTCACTTTCAAATTACACAACATCAATTCAGACTTGTCCCAATTTATCTTTAATCCAGTTATAGCTTGAAATATTTGTAAATGATCTTTAATCCTATCCATTACCTGTTCCGGGTGCTTCACCATAAGCAATGTATCGTCTGCATACATACTCACTTTATTACCCATAATCCCTTCTATATTTGAGTCTTCCCTTATACTTTTAGCTAAAATCTCCATTGCCATTATGAACAAGATAGGGGATAAAGGACAACCCTGCCTAGTGCCCGCCTCTAGCTTTACCAGGTCCGTTAGCTCCTCATTCACTCTAACCTTAGCGTTTCCTTTTTGATATAGTAAATCTATAACCCTATTAAATTTATCCCCAAACCCATATTTTCTAACTATTTCCTTAATTGAAGACCACTGCAGTGAATCGAATGCCTTAAAAATATCCAATGATAGTAATCCCACTTTTTCCTTTGTTTGATTGACATTGTCTATTAAATCTAATACCCTTCTAGTCAAATCCGCCATGTGTCGTCCTTTTAAAAACCCAACTTGATCAACCTCTATATATTCCCCCATAAAACTATTTAAACGATTAGCCAATATTGCTGTGAAGATCTTCGCATCTTGGTTTATAAGCGAGATTGGTCTGTACGAATCCACTCTTTCCAAGTTCTTTCCAGGTTTTGGCAAAAGAACAATTGTGGTGTTATACCATGAGGTCGGAATTGATCCTCCATCCAATATATAATTGTATAATTTCACCAATTTCGGAACCACTACCTCTTTGAATTCTTTATAGAACTCTGTTGATAGTCCATCATCCCCCGGGGCTTTCCCTATCTTCAATCCACTTATTACCCCCCTAACCTCTTTATCAGTTATTTTTTCCTCCATTTTCTCCCTATGCTCTTGTTTTATCCCATTTCCTAACTGCCTCTCCAATATCTTCTTAAGTTTTTCTTTATCTATTTCTTTTTTTGCATATAGCTCCTGGTAAAATTCTCTAACTATTTTACATTTATCGCTATTCTTATTGCACCTTGAACCTTGCCTATCCACTAACACCCCAATTTCTCTCTTTTCCCTTTTAACCTTAGCTGCCCTTGCTAATAATTTTGAGTTCTTATTACTAAATTCAAAATATTCCCTATTTAAATAAATCAAATCTCGTTTAACTTTGTCTATATCTTTACCCATTACTTCTGCCTTAAGTCCTTGTAGTTTCAAAAAAAATTTTTTATCCTTACTATTTGCGTGTTCTGCCTGTAATTGTTTTATTTCCCTTTCTTTTTCTGTGTACTCTGCTTTATTCTTTTTATATTTAAAGCTTGCCAATTTTATACTTTCACCCCTAAATACCGACTTCATGGTATCCCACACAACATTAAAATTAACCTCATTATTATCGTTCCATTGCCAACTTTCTTTCCAACTTTCCATAATTAGCTCTTTACTTTTCTGATCTTTAAACAAATTAGGATCGTACCTCCAATTTCTGACTCTTTGAGTATTTTTTTGTACTTTCAATTCCAAATATACTTTAGCATGATCCGATTCCTTGATAATCCCAATTTCCGTGCCTTCTATATCCCCAATTAGGTTTTCCGAAAGAAAAACATAGTCTATTCTCGAATAGGTCCCATGCACGTGAGAAAAAAATGAATATGCTCTTTCTAAACCTTTAAACTCTCTCCATGAGTCCTTCAAACCCGTAACTTTCATCCAATTATCCATCACCTTCCCTTTCACACCAATTCCACTTCTAGCTATATTTGTACAATCTAATCCTGACCTGATCAAATTAAAATCTCCAGCCACAATAGTTTTAGCAACATTTTCCAACTCCACTATTTTCCGAATTTTTTCGAGAAACACTGTTTGGTGGTCATTCGGAGCATAAATATTTACCAACAAGATTTCCTCATCCTCCAATTTTCCTCTTAACAACAAGTACCTACCCTCCTGATCAGCAATCTTTTTTGTGATTTCAAATCCTAACTTTCTAGAAATCATAGTTGCCACCCCTCTTGCTTTGGATGTTCCAAACGCCATCTCATAGTGTTGCATCCAACCTAAAAAAAGTTTATTCGTATCTTTTGACTTCTGATGTGTCTCCTGTAAAAACAAAATATCTGGTCTATCTTTTTTCAACGCCAATTGCAACCTCCGTCTCTTGAGAACAGAACCTGTACCTTTCACATTCCATGATATTATTTTAATACTTCCCATATCCAATTTCTTCTTCTAACTTTAAACTCTCCATCGGGCGTGCCACCAACAACCCTACCACCATACCACTACATATAACACACATTTTCACTCTCCCCACCTTCCAACGAAAAGTCGCCTCTGTCAACCAAAGAGGGGAGAGGGGGGACCTGCAAGACGCGCCCTACTGCCGGCGCTATGCGCTATTTGCCCATTCTACCTCTATTAAGTACTTAAGCTTGCTACTATCCAGATCTCATTGTTCCTTGCCTATCTCCTCTTCCACCATAATCAGAGACAACTCCTCCTCCTCCTCCCCTCGCTGAGGTGTTCCACCTGTTGCCCCGCCAGCTTCCTCCCTCCTTTGTTCCCTTCCCAAAGCTCCAGAATCCATCATTTCCTTCTTAAGATTTTTCCATTCTTCTGAATCTGCTTGTACCAATCCCAACACACTCAAGTATTCCAATGGGTTAGTGCCTTCATCAATAACTTGCATTCTTTTTTCATAAAAGAAGCGCAATTGTTGTGGAAATCTCCAATTATACCTTATATTTTTACTCCTCAACAATTTAGTAACAGGCCTCATCTTATACCTCCAAGTTCTTTCTTTTAGTGAAATATCATTATAGACTTCAACCTCTGAACCATCAAATTTCAACGCATCAGAACCTGCTCTTTTCAGGTGAGCCATTACTTTTAGTTTATCTGCCCAGTTTGCAAATTTAACCAGCACATTTCTTTGTGCCATTCTCCCTCTTCTTGGACCCACCCGGAACACACTTCCTAAATCCTCCTGAACAAATTCCTTCCCCATTTTTAGACCATTTAACCATTGAACCACCCTCTCTCTTAACAAATCCGGAGTCCGTTCCGGTACCAGACGGATCAGAATATTCTGCTTTCTCATCAAATCTTCCACAGCATCAATCCTCATTTCTTGTTCCAACATTTTTAGCTTACAGTCCCGCACCACCTCCTGGGTCCCTTTTACTTCACTCTTTACAGTATCCACCTCAATTTGAACCACTTTCAGCATTCCCGCAAATTTGCTCAAATTTAAATCCATTTTTTTTGTATAATCATTCAATGTTGACATCATCTTTTCTTGCCCTTTAATTATTTCACTTCTATCTTTCACCCTTAAAGCCTCACTTTTCTCAAATTTTTGCATCAATTTGCCCATTTCCACCATAAGTTGCGTCTGGTCCATTGGTACTGCAGATATAGCTGATGGTTGAGCAGATAGTTGAGCAGATTCACCCACTGTTGTTTTTCCAGTCGTTTTAGACTTTACAACTTGCTCTTCCTCCTTCGCTTTTCCTCTTGTAGCTTTTTCCATGATAATCCACTGTATTTAAAACCCAATGTTGCAGATCGCTGTAACAATTTGTCAATATAGTAAGGCTTACAACACTGCAGTCATTGGTTCCACAGTTACAGCAGGAAAGTTCTTATGCCAACAGAAGGTACCAAAATACTGTAATCCACAACGATAAAACTAAAGGAAACAACTCTCCAAACAGGCAGATTAAAAAATAAAAGAAAAAAAATTGTTAACCACAACAGATCCTTTCCCCCAAAGCCAGCGGACCAAACAAACGTCTTCCAGCCACAGAAAAAAGAAGGCTTCAGAAAAACAGTTAGCCCAGTTGTTGAGAGGGGGGGGGGCTCAGGAGGAAAAGAAAAATCCAGCTTCTGAGGATTTGGGATGATGAGCAAGATGTTCCTCAATCCACACGGTAAAGAAACCAGCAATCAAAGCCATACATTCCTTCCTTTGAGATGGGTATTTATAGCATCATTCTTCAGCGAGTGCCTTAACTTTTAAGTGAGAAGAGGCCCCCCCTCTTCCCCCTCTTCCTGTAAGGAGCAAGCAGCTTAAGCAAAAGAAGAGAGAGAAAAAAAAAAACTCCCACAGTTTCTCCAATATTCCAGCCCGGAGATGAGAGAGAGAAAAAAAAAAAACAAAAATTAATCCACCTTTGTTGATATCAAAACGTGGCGCGGTCCTCTAGAGTATAGAAAAAAATCGCAACCCTTGCACAGTCACTTTCGTTTTCCCAGACCGTCGCCATTTCAAGCCTCCAGCTTTTCCATTTCAAAGACTCAGCTCTCCTTTTTTTTTTTTTCTTTAAAAGAAAAATCCCAACTAATTTTATAGCTTGCAACTGAGAATGTAGCTCCCCACAGGCACTTACATACAAATTACTTCGCACTCAGGCTCCTCTTGCCCCTTTCAAAACCGATTCCAAACGCCTTCTCCACAATCTTGCTGATCCCGTTCCACAACTCCAGCAGAAAAGCCACGACTGCCGCCGTAGCTTCCACCGCCAGAGAGTCACTCGAACTTCGATCAGCCAGCCCCAAAAGCTCACCAAACTTTCCACGGAGACAGGCAAGGATCTTATCTTTAGGCTTTGCCACTTTAAATTTTTTCTGTTCTGCTCCTTTCCATTGTTTACCACTTTGTTAAGCGCGAGCGTCCGAAACTAGATGTTACACAGCGGCCATCTTAGCCAGCCCCCCCTAATGAATACATTATCTTTCAGGGAAAGGAGGGCATAGTTAGGACCTTTCTACAAAAATAAAATAAAATAAAATAAAGCTGGGAGAAAACTGTCACACCATTAAAATCAATTCATTAAGATATTTATTTTTCAGTGGTAGCTTTCAAGGATCTGATGAAAAGCCCAGTTTAACATGAATGGTTTAAACTGCTTTATCCAAAGATGTTTGGATGTAACCCTGCATTTTTGGCTGCATCACTAAATAATGGTTTGTTTCAACCTAGCAGCTGGAAAGCAAGAAATTGCAAGTAGATAAATATGTAGTGCTTCAGTGGGAAAGGTCACAGCATTCAGTGTGTTCTGGTGTTTAGTCATGCCTGCCACATTACCATGGAAATGTCTGCAGATGTAGACAGCACTGGCTCTTTGGCTGTAAATAGAGATGAACACCGCCCCCTAGAGTTGGACATGACTGGCTTTCGAGCAATGGAGTTTCATATAGTTTCAGTCTGACTGTATAGGTAAACATGTGCAAAACAAACCATAATCCCATTTTGGATGATGAAAATAACCTTGTGAGAGATTTTAGAGATACAGCCCACTCTCACTTTCTTCACTTTGTCAGGCAAAAGGCTCACATTTTTTTTTAAAAAAAATTCCCATGAAATTTTCATGAACAACTTTGCAAATTTTAGAAAGTCCTTAAGGAGCCCTGGTGACACAGTGGTTAAACTGCTGTACTGCAGTCACAATGTTATGAGTTCAATCCTGACCAGGGCTCAAGGTTGACTCAGCATGTTGGGGCAAAATACTAATTAACTTGCGACCAGTCCAGAGAGTGCAATAAGCACTGTGGGAGCAGTATATAAGTGTAATTGCTATTGCTATTATCAAAGAATGAACTAGACAGATTTCCCACTCATTCGCTGATGGTAGTTGAGCCACACGTAGGAACTCTGACTATCAAAAAATGGTTATGCTTTCCTGTAAAATGCCACAACTTCTGTCAGTATCCCTTGGCCTTAGAGTTTTCTCTAAAGTCTTAAAATGTTTGTGTATACATGTGCAAAAAAGTGAGACAGATAAAAAAGATTACCTAAGCCACCTTCTATAAGTGGAGTTCTCATCCTTTTAAAGCCGGGGGCTGGGTCACACTCCCTCAGATAGCTTTGGGGGCTGGACAGCCATTTTGCCCTTCCTCCACCACATGGCACCTTCTAGTGTGGTGGAGGCAGTGGGGGGCCAAAAGAAATGGTACCATGGACTGTATTCGGCCCATGGGCCGCAGGTTGAGAATCCCTGTTCTATACTAATGTTATGCACTTAATTGCAAACACCATAATGCGGAGCCAGGTTGCCCTGCTGTTAGCTGGGAAAGGGATGGGTACCCCTAGCATTAAAGCCACCATTGGCAATAAAATCAAAGTTCACTGCTGCCCATGCTAGTGAACTGGAAACACAGAAACCCACCTCATGTAACATCACAAGGTCTGCCTCCTGACCTCAGATTTTTCTCCTTGAAATTGCAGTAAATGGGATTCTGCTTATACAGTATTTGAAACTTATTGAGGAAAATATTTTACAATTTGCTCCAGAATTGCCACACATGATTTTCTAATATTATTTTCAAGGCTCACATGACATTAAGATAAATGGGAATCAGCTCATTGTTTTTCCTTCCAAACTAGACTCACCCCACCTCACTTCTGAGAGCTTCTGTTTTTTCCTCCTAATTGCAAATATGCAAATGTTGTTTGGACTGTATGACTGTTTGTTTCATTCTACAGATGTTTTGCCAACAGGCTGGCCAGTCCTGATAGGCTCAGGTTCTTTTAGGATGTTAGCACTTAGTGGATGAAGAAACAAAGCTTTATTAGGCAGTTCTCTAAGCAACACGTTTGTTTTATTTATTTATTTATTGAATTTTTACCCCACTCTACACAAGCCTAGGTTGACTTAGAGCGGCTACAACAGTTCAATATACATTCTATTACAATCAATAAATACAATACAGATACAAAGTATAAGAGCAAAAATACAGAGTATCCAAAAGCATTACAAAATCACAGATCGAATAATACAAGAACAATAAAATTCAATGCAATACAATAACGATAATATATAATAGACAATAATCGCCCCACCTACAGGAAAAAAAAAAACAGATGACACCCAGCACTCACCCCAATCACCCCAAAAAACCGAAGATGAAGGGTAGCGGGAGCAATCGACCCCTACCACCAAGGTCCAAGTCCAGAATTCTTACCAACGGCATGAGGGAGGGGGTCTCAAATGCCCGTGAAGGTGGTCCTTGGTGGCTTCTACCTGCTTTGGATCCCCAGGACCAATGGTGTGGGTCCTGGGGCAAGGAGGGAGCATTCGCTGCAGTAGCAGCATCTTTGGGGCTCACCTGGCCTCGGGAGCCCCCTTTATCTTCCCCACCAGGTGGAAGGAGGTGGGGAAAGACAGTATTACGGTGTCAGCAGATGGCATCTTCGGGGCTCAACCTGGCCTCAGGAGCACCCTTTATCCTCCCCACCAGGTGGAAGAAGATGGGGAGAGACAGCCTTGCGGCAGCAGCGGAACAGCATCTTCGGGGCTCACTTGGCCTTGGGAGCCCCCTTTATCCTCCCCACCAGGTGGAAGGAGGCGGGGAGAGACAGCCTCATGGCATTGGCAGTGGACGGCATCTTCAGGGCTCACCTGGCCTCGGGAGGCCCCTTTATCCTCCTCACCAGGTGGAAGGAGGCGGGGAGAGACAGCCTCATGGCAGAGACAGAGCAGAGACAGAGCAGGGAACAAGATACAGGAATAAAAACAGGCTATATATACCTATCATGGATTCCTTCTGTTCCTTCTCTAGCCACCTGGGAGACTAGTTAGGTGGCAGGTATGGTCCTGGCACTTCTGATGTTCAGAGAGCTCTAAAGTCTGGGGCTAATTCTCCCTTCTTCATACCCCAGCAGGTAAATGTGCTATCTCATCTTCTTTGACTCTAAACCCCTTGCTAGGAGGATGTCCAAACCCAGCAATGGCCTGGGATAATTAGTGCTTCATCCTTGGAGATGTGTTACATCAGCTAAGAACACAAGAAAGGGTCACCCTGACCTGCCTCCTCCCTTCCTTATTTAGTTAGGGACTTTCCACCCATCATGAGATTTCCCCAGACGCCTGTCCAATTTATCAAGCCAAGGATGTGCTCAGAGCCATCTTGCCTCTTTCTTCTCTTGCCAAAAACTCCCCATCTATCTTTATGGCTCCACTAAATGTTACTAATTGATAAGCTTAATTGGGAAACGTTCCATTCCCAGTCAATAAGCCCTCTTATAAATGCACTAATTGCTCAGGAAACAAATTCTACTTATTTAATTCATGTTCATATGATTTTTACCATTTCAGAGCTTGAAGAGGGGGAACAGGAATGCCACTGTCTCCTCACAATTGTCTTCTGCAATGGCCTATCCTGGGTAACACGACAGAAAGTCTGGAGACATAATTTTGGGTGGTTTTCTAGTGATAGAGTAAGCTGAAGTGCGATGTTTAAAGAAGACCAACCTCTGCAATCTTTCTACTTTGTCCCCCCAAATTATTATTTTTGTTTGCTTAACAAACATCCTCATATTGATATATTTGTTTAGCACTAGAGCACTCTTGCACAGACAAAAAAGAGACACAAAAAACCTAGGTAAAATTGAAACAATCAGAAATTCCAGCAGATTCCAAAGTTTTCATGGATACGGGTATATGTTTGTACTGTATTTGTTTGGAGAACTTTGGAAAGCTCCCTTTTCCCTACTGCCATGAAACCATCACACAGTCCCAAAAGTGTATATGGAAGACCATAGAAGTAGAGTCAGGGAATGGCAGAAGAATGGTATCAAAGAAAGAGGGGGCTGTGGGTGTAGATCAAACCACATCAGATTGAGAGGTCCATGTGGACACTATCACTATAACCACCCAGGGTCTTTGTGTGGTCATTGAAGCTGAATGCAGTCACAAAAGAGACAAGCAGAGCAAGCCACTGCAGGTTGCACCCTCAGTGGCATGAGAGTGATGAGATCTTTGGGTTCTCAGTTTACTCAGTGAATCTCCCCAAAAGACTCTGTTCAACACTGCCTTCAGACAGGAGGCTATTTTTCGGAACAATGAAAGTGTTCACATTATAACATTTCCCACTCCACATGTCACATTGCCTCTCACAGAAATCAAATGGATGGAGATGTGGGGAGAGGAGATTCTATGGGACCATGCTAATCTGTTTTAAAAATGAAGCTACTTCCCTGCTCTATTTCATAATAACAGCACTAGACATTTTAGAGAACAATTTATTAATTCTATGGCAGAAGACTTTGTTTTGCTTTGGGAAAAGAAATTTGTGGGAAGAGGAATGTCTGTTTATTCACAGTTTTTAATAAAATTCTCTTTGTTCTTTTTTTTACAGGGGAAGGGAGAACATAAAAGATAATGTAAAGTTATTCTAATTAAACACAACAGTGAAATGTGTGTTTCTCATAAGCAAAATTACCTGAGAGCACTTTTCTTAAAGCCATCAATTTATACTGAATTGGTAATTATTCATTTTATCTTGCAGCAAAAATAGCAATAATAAAGTTTTCAAAAGCATGATACTATGGAATTTTAATTTTCTTTGTAAGATATGGAAGCAATTAAGACACATACTAGTCGGGGAGAGTGAGGTCAATATACAGTGGAACCTCATACAACAATTGCCCCGTATTGCAACGAAATCGCATAACAATTAGGTTTTTTTGGGAAATGGTTTATCGCATAACAATTTCCCCTATGGAAAAAATCGTACAACAAATTTTCAATGGGAAAAACTACTTAGCGAAAAAAATCATTGTACCATGCATCCCATAGGGAAAATCACTATATGATGCATGTATCGTATAGCAATTGTTTCATTCAACAACGGACCCCGTGGAACTGATTAAAATCATTGTATGAGGTACCACTGCATTGTCTTATTTTATTCCTGACAATATGATGAAAACTACTATGTTCTCTTATTTCCTAAAAATGTATTCTAAATCATTTAGTTGATGAACTAAGTCAACACTCTTCAAAAATTCCATAACAATTGATATCTATTTTGGATTGTACATCCTTTTACTATTTTTGTAACTTCTTCAAATTGTCTATTTCTCCTTAAGAACAAATGAGGTGGTCTTGCTGCACCCAGATTATATGATCTTAGTGGAATCATGAAGTTGATTGCTCCTGAATGAAAAATAAAAGACAATTTCCCACCTGCAAAAAAGTGGCATCGCAAAGGCAAAACAGCAGAGAGGCCAGCAGAGAGAATGGAGAATAGGAAGGACTGTTGAGAAAAGTGAGTACCAGAAAAAGACCACACAGAGTGTAAAAAGCAACATAGACAAGGTCTGAAAATATGAGAAAGAGGACTAAACTAGATGAAATGTTGGCTATTGAATTAGAAGATGGTTGTAAGAGAGGAAGAAATTGGGGTGCCTCAACAATTGATTGTCCCGATGTGTCCCCTATATTGTGGACAAGAAGCCACCATTAGGATGGAATACAGACTGGTTTCCTATACAAGTCCAAAAGGTACATTTTATCGCCTTCTAATTTGTTCAATTGGTATTAAATATATCATATGGAAAGCCAGCCTATATTCAGATGAAAGAAGTGAAAAAATTGGTGGAAGAAGCATCAATAATTTATGATATGCAGATGACATCATCTTACTTGTAATGACTTGAGATGACTTCTAAAGAAAATGAAAGAAGAAAGTGTCAAAACAGGGTTGCAAGTGAACATTAAGAAAGTAAAAATCATGACACCAGAAGAACTGCCCAACTTTAAAGTAGATAGATAATGAAGAAATTGAGATGATGAAAGATTTTCCATACCTAGGCTGAAGAAAATGACTGCAACCCAGAAGGGCAGCAATGAAAGAATTAGGAAAAAATCATCAAGTGTAAGGACGTGATCTACAGTAGATCACTCACATTATTATATTCCCTTTCACCATCTAAAGGTGTGGAAGCTGGACTGTAAAGAAAGCAGACAGGGAAAAAGATTTGTTTGAAATGTGGTGTGGGAAGAGAGCTTTGTGGTTACCCTGGACTACCCAGAAGAAAAGCTAGTGGGTCCTAGAGCAAGTCAGGCCTGAATGTTCTCTGGAGAGAAAAATTATAATGTTGAAACTACTGTATCGTACTTCGGGCACATCATGAGAAGGCAAGGTTCTCTGGAAGAGAGAATAATGCTCTGAAAGGTATAAGGAAGCAGGAAATGAGGAAGGCCAAAATCAAGATGGAGTCATTCCCTAAGGCAGCATTTCCCAAACTATGTTTCACGGAACACTGGTGGGCTTCAATTCCCAGAAGCCTTAGTCAGTACATTGGCTGACCAGTGCTTTGGGGAATTGATTTAGGCTTCTGAGAACTGAAGTCCAAAACCCAAAATTTGGGAAACACTACCCTAAGGGAACCACATACTGTAGATGAATAGGACTGCTGAGTATAGGACATTTTGGAGAGAGCACACTAACAATCCTTGCATAGGAGAAGAGGAAAAACAGTTATACTTTCTGCTGTGCCTTATCATCAAAATTGCCAGCAAATAAATTTGCTTACTTGCTTGCTTGCTTGCTTGTCTGTTTGTCTGTCTGGCTGTTTGCTTGTTTCCACTTGTATGCTGCCCACTCGCAATGTGACTCAGGGCAGCTAACAAAGTATCACAGAATATCACAAAATATCAGATAAACATGAAAAGCACAATAAATCCCGATAAATAAATACAAGCAATAGAACAACAAATAAATCAGGTAAACCACATTGTCCTCTGTTGGCACTGTAGCCAGACAATAGTGAGGACCAGGGGTCAGAGTTCAGAGTGCAACGTCTTAGATGGAGTCCAGGTTCAACGTCCCCCGAAGGAGTCAGGGCTCAACGTCCTCGATGAACAGCAGTTCATCTACTCCCCAACCCCAGGAAGGAGGATCGAGGGCAGCAGCCGGAGGAGGAGGAGACGCAGCACCAGGCATCTTTAGCTGCCTCAGGACCCACATATCTGGTGTGAGGCTTTTCCTTGTTAACAGTGATCTATGAAACTGCAAAGGGAAAGCTTAATTTTCAGATATATGGTTGAGTTTGCACAACTGTCACTGGAAATCTTGTCTTGACTTGTAAGCACCACCAATGCAATATGGAAGTCACTGATGGGGAAGAAATGGAGAAATGCTGAGGTGCCATTTAACTGGTAACTCCTGCACTTTCCAATCGACAGACTGCTACTTTGTAATTCCCAGGTATAGCAAAGCTTTTTTTCTATTCCTGATCCAAATGTGCTGTGGACCATTTTGAGACTGCTGGATTATTGCTTTCATAAACCCTTTAGTCAGTACTTCTGCTGTTTGATGAAATAATCCCACTCAGAGAGAGAGAGAGAGGGAGAGAGAGAGAGAGAGAGTTGTTTATTTTTAAACTTTCCTATATAGGCTTCTGAATACACTATTGACAAAAACAAGTTCTTGTTTGCATGGCACACAATTAAGTAATCAGATATACTATGAAAATTGGAACCAGTTGGCAACTGGCTGAGATGGCATTCAGGGTGACTTCCATACAAAACAGGGCAATAGGCTTTCATTCTGATTGAGAAAGCTTTATGTTCTTTCCATCTAATCCTAAAATAAGCTGAAGCTGTTGAGATAAATGTGAAGTTTGGGGCTCCTATGCCAGCATGGATTTCAGAACTACAGGAAATTTTATTCTGAGGATTCAGGACAAAGCATGGAAGGAATGAATCATACCTACCTGCAGCTAGTGATTAACAAGTACATGATACAGTTACATTGCAAAAAATCAGGGACAAAGTCACAGCTCAAATGTAATGAATAAATATTTTAGTTGGCTTTCAAACATGATTATTTTTCAGAGTTCATGCAGTTCCTTACTAAACCCTAAGGGTGGTTTTTTTGTCATTTAAAAATAATGAAACACTATTTGAACAAGAACAACTAGAACAGCAAATTAACTTTTAGGCACTGTAATGAATTATATTGTTTTTAAGAGTAACTTTATCACTTGTAAGAGGAGTTGTCTGATGTAGGTTATATAGCCTGGCATTCTCCAATATTTGATGAAGTGAATATCTGATGAAGTGGACTTGGTTCACAAAACCTCACATTTAAATACTGGAGTTAGTCTTTAAGGTGCCACAACATTCTTTGTCTTTTTTTCTGTTTTGTTTTGTTTTTCTCTCTGATATGCTTGCAGAGACTAGCACGGCTACCACTTCAAACATTCCAATACTTAAGTGTGTGTATCTTGTTATAGGGCAATGATACAGGAACGGGATTCTATTGGTGTACTGCCCATTCAGTTGACCAAATGGCAACACGTCCTATCAGTCCATGGAAAATAGATGGGGAAGACGTAGAAGCAGTGACAGACTTTACTTTCCTAGGACCTAAGATCACTGCAGATGGCGATTGCAGCCATGAAATAAAAAGGCAACTGATTCTGGGGAGACAGGCTTTGAGAAACCTGGGGAACATAGTGAAAAATAGAGACATCACCTTGAAAAGAAAAATTTGCATAGTCAAAGCAATGGTATTCCTGGTGGTTATGTATGGTTGTGAGAGTTGGACTATTAGGAAAGCTGAGCGCAGAAGAATAGATGCCTTTGAGATGTGGTGTTGGAGGAGAGTCCTGAGAGTCCCCTGGACTGCAAAGAGAACAAATAGGTCAATTTTAGAAGAAATCAACCCTGACTGCTCATCGGAATGGCAAATAGTAAAGATGTAGCTTAATTACTTTGGACATCAAATGAGAAGGGAGGATTCACTCGAGAAGGCCTGGATGCTGGGAAAGGTGGAAGGCAAAAGAGGGGGGGGGCATCCAAAGATGAGATGGCTAGATGGTATTGTAGACACAATGGGCACAGAGCTGGGCAGGCTGAGGAGGATGGGGGAGGACAGAGGTGCCTGGAGGGTAATGGTCCCCAGCTGTTCCTCCTTCCTCTGGCCAGGTGGGTGAGGTATTATAGATGGTACTATAATAATAATTTTGTGTCAAAAATTATTCTGGGTTGAAAGGATTTTTGCTGGAGAAACTCCATTCACAATATGCCCGAATGAGACTCCTTTCATGTCCCCATTGGGGAGTTGTGCTGAGGAATGTCAACTTTCATACTGAGCTTACCCTTAAGGGGCAGAACAATATTCCATTTTTGTTGTTCAGTCGCACAGTCGATTCCGACCCTTTGCGACCCTATGGACCATCTTTCTCCAGGCACCCCTGTCCTCCACCATCCCCCTCAGTCCTCCAAGTTCTGTGCCCGTTGTGTCTATAATACCATCTATCCATCTCATCCTTGGCCTCCCCCTTCTTCTTTTGCCCTCCACCTTTCCCAACATCACGGCCTTCTCAAGTGAATCCTCCCTTCTCATTTGATGCCCAAAGTACTTTAGCCTCATCTTTACTATTTGACCTTCCAATGAGCAGTCAGTGTTGATTTCTTCTAAGATTGACCTATTTGTTCTCCTCGCTGTCCAAGGTACCCTCAAAACTCTCCTCCAACACCACATTTCAAAGGCATCTATTCTTCTGCGTTCAGCTTTCCTAATTGTCCAGCTCTCACATCCGTACATTACCACTGGGAATACCATTGCTTTGACTATTCTAATTTTTGTTTTCAAGGTGATGTCTCTGCTTTTCACTATGTTCCCCAGGTTTCTCATGGCTTGTCTCCCTAGAATCAGCCGCCTCTTTATTTCATGGCTGCACTCCCCATCTGCAGTGATCTTAGATCCTAAGAAAGTAAAATCTGTCACTGCTTCTACTTCTTCCCCGTCTATTTTCCAGGAACTGATCGGGCCTGTTGCCATTATCTTGGTTTTCTTGATATTGAGTCTCAAGCCAGCTTTTGCACTCTCTTCCTTCAAACCGATCAAGAGATTCTTTAGGTCTTCCTCATTTTCTGCCATTAGGGTGGTGTCGTCTGCATATCTCAGATTGTTGATGTTTCTCCCAGCAATTTTGATCCCATATTGTGATTCCTCCATCCCTGCATTGCGCATTATGTGCTCTGTGTATAAGTTGAATAAGCAGGGTGACAGAATGCAGCCTTGTCTTACTCCTTTTCCTATTCCAAACCACTCTGTCATTCCGTGTTCTGTCCTAACTGTTGCTTCTTGGTTCATGTACAGATTTCTCAGGAGGCATATGAGGTGCTCTGGTATTCCCATCTCTTTAATCACTTGCCACATCTTGTTGTGATCCACACAATCAAATGCTTTGGTGTAGTCAATAAAGCAAAAGTAAACTTGTTTCTGGTATTCCTTTGTTTCATAGCTTTGATGATAATCAAAAATCTTGCCCATTTAAGATCTGACCATATATTTGTGGTTGGTCAAATTCTGGATCTGTCTTTTTACTGGCTAGTATGAAGATGATCTGTGCATAGAAAGATTGAAAAGAACTTCGTTGTCATGGACTGATCACTAAGTAATAGATTTCTTGTGACTCCAAAGCATTGGAGGGATCGATAAAAATGATCAAGTCTTAGAAACAGATTAGTCAAAGGGATTCCCGAATGTGTTGGTGCAATCTTCAGCTATTACAGCTAGGGATTTTGCTGATGCCTTAGTTGAGTTGTGGAATGGGGAGATGGCCAAGCTTCCCTCTTTATGGATGTAGAGCATAAGATCCTGAGTTTCTAAGGAGCTTGAAGCAATGAAGTACAGAGACAGACAACTACAGAACTAACTAGAGTAGAATCTTGACGCTAATTATGGTGGGTTATAAATTCAATCAATCAATCTGGCATAGAGCCCATTATAGGATCTACTGCTCAATGATGAAGACAGCTAAGAAGTCACTTGCTGGCTACTTTATCATATCCAAATCCCAACTATGGAACTGTTTGAAGTAGTTAAGAGTGTTGAAGTATTCCGGTGTTTACATTCTAGACCCCAACATACAAAGGCAAGCGTGGCGCCAAAATGGCCGCTATGCTCTTTGCGGGGGGCCCAGCACCCCCCGGACTCAGACATCCGGGTAGTTAGGGGGCGTGGCCAACCCCTTATAAAAGGGGTGGCCATGAGGCGGCCCTTCGCCATTTTAGAAAAGCAACGGAGCGAAGAAGTTCGCTCCGTCACTTTTTTCCCTGCTTGTTTGGAATTGTAAGCAGTTTAGCGAACGTCGGAGCGGAGGAACCCACTCTGCCGGCTCACTTTTGCTGGGTGGCCAAGCCACCCAAAAGGCTGCACAGTCCCGTGCCGGGGGATGGGCTCACCCAACCCCCTGCCCAGTTCGCTCAAAGGAGTCGGGACTGCGGTGGCTAAGTGGTTAAGGAGCCTGCCTCGTTAGCTGGCAGGCTGGCAAATCGGCAGCTTGAGACTGGACACTGCATGATAGTTGGATCGCCGGTTTTTTGATTCGGGTGTCCCCTGCAAAAATCATTTCAACCCAGAGTAATCTCTGTCAGGGAAACGAACAAACCGGCCTATTTTCCCCCCCAACTGCCACCTATTAGGTCATTTGAGCACTTGCCTAACTGCTGTCCAGGCAGAAGACTTGGGCGGGGGCGGGGCAGACTGGCTCCCCAGGGGCTTCAAGCCCCATGGACCTTGGATCACGGTAAGAGCCCAGGTGGTGTAGTGGTTAGGCTGCTGTTCTGCAGCCAAAGGGTTGTAGGTGTGATCCTGAACGGGCTCAAGGTTGATTCATTCATCCAATGTCAGTATGTTGGGGGCGAAATGCTAATTAACCTGTAGCCACCGATAGAGTGCACTAAGTGCTATGGGGTGGTATATGAGTGTGATGATTGCTTTAAATCAGGGTGACCCAGTGCGGCCCAGGGTGGGGTCGCGCACCGCCCTTGCCCCTCCACCCACGGGCAGGATTACTCGGCCTGGCCCTACTGCGGTTGCGGGTGCCCACAGGCTTGGTCACAGCTCATTGGCCATTCTAGGGCATAGGCTGTATGTGGGCTGTCTGTTGCATCTGGCCCACATTATTTTGGTGGGTTGGATTCGATCGATCATTCACATATGGCCCGCGTTGCTGCCCTGGAAGCCTCCAAGACAATTGCTTCACCACCTCAGGACCCCGGGGCAGGGCCACATCTGGCCGCTCCCCCTTTGCCTGCCCATGCTCTGCGGCAGGCCCTTAGCCGGGTCGAGCTGCCAGAGACTATCAGACCTATGCCTGTTGGTGCTCCACAGCTCCCCGTGCGGCCTCCACAGCGGGGCCTTCTGCTAGTGCCCGGTGTGACCTGGCCTGGACCTTCGACAGCTCAGAGCTCAACTTCCATCGTGAGCTCCGACGCCCCTCAGAGGCCGGAACCCCTGTTGGGGGCAGCCAAGGGGGGGTGCAACTTCTGAGTACTGTGATCAAATTAGTGCACCATTTACACTGCCACATACTGTTATGGGGGTATAGTCCGCACCAACACCTTTGTCTATTGGGCCTATGGTCCGTTCTCCACTCCCTCACTTTGCTCCACGCCAACTCGGGCCATGACGACAGCCGGCTACTCGCTTCCCCTGGGGACCACTTGTCTCAAGCCAGCAGGGAGGAGATATGTGGGGCGAGTATGTTGACATCTTCGCCCCCCCTTACCCGGGTACCAACCAAGGAGGGAAGGGAGGGGTGAGACTACGGGGACAAGGACTTGTCCTGTCATGGCAAGCCCCCTTGTACGTGGCCTACCTGGCTACCGGCCTACTTGATCTGCGCAGCACGAGGTGGCCGGAACTGATCCCATCCCTTACGTTCGTTAGGGATGCAGCACCTCTGGATATCCTAGTAACTCACCTGGGAGGTACTGATCTTGCACGGATCACCAGCCTTTTGTTGAAGGTATCTGTGCACAGGGACCTGGAGGTTTTACACCGCATGTTGCTGCGACCGCGGCTGCTATGGTCCCAGAGCATATACAGGCAACACTATAAAGGAGGGCTTGATCTTCGTGGTTTGGACCGTGCTCAGTGGACAGTGAACAGAGCTGTCGCACGGTTCCTAGTTCTGCAAGGTTCAGGGATATCAGTACCCCAAGGCATGCTCCTCTTCCCTTTGACATAAGGCTCACCTGCACTTTGGGGTACGCGAGGTATGCACTCCCCCCTTTTTTTCTTTTAGCATGGGATGGTGAGCCACCTCAGTGTACCTGAGACATGGCCCTACTCTTTTAGACGTCAGGCTGGGCACCTCGTTAGTGTCATCAAGGTACCGTCCTTTTACCTTATGCATAATGCAGGGCACACCTTCCGGGCGCCTGAGGCATGGTCCTTTTTCATTTTGGCACAAGGGAAATGCCCCCCCTTTTTTTCCATGTTCCTGCGGCATGGTCACCTTCCCTGCGGCATGCGGCAGGGCACCTCAGGGGAGTACCACAGGCATGGCCCTCTTCCTTTGGTCACGAGGTGGGGTGCCTCATGGGTTCACCCAAGGCATGGTACTCTGAATTCGGCATGAGGTGGGGCACCTCATGGGAGTACCTGAGGCATGGTCATCTTACTGTAGTTTGGGGCGGGTCACCTCATGGGAGTACCCATGGCATGGTCATGCGAGTTCTCGAGGCACAGTCCTCTTGCTGCAGCACCCAAGGCATGGCACTCTTAATGCGGCTTTAGGCAGGGTACCTCATGTGGGTACTTGAGACATGGTCCTCTTACGGTGGCATGGGGCGGGGCACCTCATGGGAGTAACCAAGGCATGGTCCTCTTACTGGGGCATGAGGCGGGGCACCTCATGGGAGTACCGGAGGCATGGCCCTCTTACGGTGGCATGAGGCAGGCCACCTCATGGGAGTGCCCGAGGCATGGTCCTCTTAAGACAGCATGAGGCGGGGCACCTCAGGCGAGTACACGAGGCATGGTCTTCTTACTGTGGCATGAGGCGGGGCACCTCATGGGGATACACGTGGCTCAGTCCTCTTACTGCGGCATGAGGCGGGGCACCTCATGCGAGTACCTGAGGCATGGTCCTCTTCTTGTGGCATGAGGCGGGCACCTCATGGGGGTAACCGAGGCATGGTCCTCTTCCTTTTGGCACGAGGCAGCACACCTCCTCTGTGTGCCTGTGACATGGTCCTCCTCCTTCCAGTGTGAGGCTGTGCGCCTAATTAGAGTACCTGAGGTATCATCCTCTTCATTGCAGCATGGGCTGTGGGTTGTGTGCCCCCTCAATATGCCCAAGGCATTGCACTCCCCCCCTAGGAATCTGGCAGGGACACGGCTGATTGTCCACTGGATAGGATAAGGGACAGTGAGACTTGGGCTGGCCACTTTCGAGTGGACCAAGAAACAAGGTGCGGATATGATCTATACAGCATGTTACACCTTTAAATTTGCTGACGCTTTATCCCGCCTGCAGATCCCCCGGTTCCGAGCCTGGCCGCCAGACATAGATGAACTTCCCTCTCCACTTCTGCGCAAGATGCAGACCTTTGGTGAGGAGAGGTAAACCGGGCGATCGGCCCCGTGCACGCGTAAGGCATATCTGCACATGTTCCCCCAATTTAGGGCTTTCTGTAGGGAGGTGCAACTGCCTGACATGTCGCTGATCCCGGTTGAACATGCTTTGCAGTACATGGTGCACCTTCATGACCAAGGTCTGGTCCCACGCACCATTGCCGCCAGGCCTTCTGCCTTGGCATTTATGGCTAGGCACGGGGTTACGCTGCTCACATGGGTGTCTTCCGAATACGCCAGGTGTTGGAGGGGTGGACACGTGAACGCGGCTGCTGCCCAGACACACATCACCCTGTTTCCCCTTTTTCTGATGGCAAGCCTCGCTAGAGGTTGGCATAGCTTTCGCTATGATCCGTACAAAGAGTCTATTTTCAGGCAGCTACCTCTGTGGCTTTCTTTGGGGCTCTGAGAATCAGTGAGCTGGTCCCACTTTCAACAGGGGACATGTCTTGCAGGGCACTGGAACTGGAAGATGTGTCGCTCGACCAGGAGTGGGCTCTGTGGAGGATTTGCTCCTCAAGGGCCGGTCAGCGAGGAAAGAGTAGTAGCATGATGCTGCCATCTGTCCGGTTGGTGCCCTACATGCGTTTGTGGCAGCGTGTGGTTCACACCCTGGCCTGCTGTTCTGCCACCAAGATGGGTTTCCCCTTACCAAATTACAATTCTGGAGGGTTACTGGGACGGCACTTCACAGTGCGGGCATCCCTGGGGCTCGTTACGGTACCCATTCATTTCAGATAGGTGCAGCATCAACTGCGGCTGCATTTGGGTACTCGGAGGCTGACATACGTCGCATGGGCAGGTGGGGATTTGCGCCTTTTTCTCCGTCTGTTCATCCCCACACTGCATGAGTGCCTTGTTATGCCCTCAATTCTCTCTCCTTCTCTTACAGACCCTGTGTGTTTCCGCACACCAGTGGCAGTGTGTCTGGTGGGCCACAGTTAGGTGCACTGGGTGGCACAGTATGCGGCTTCGTCAGAGTGGGGACCCCATCTCGGGCTATGTGCAACCGTGCGTATGCAGTGGTATGATTGCGCGGCATGAGGTGGCGGGAACTGTTGCCATTCCTGATGTCCATTGGGGATGCCGGACCGCCAGATGTTTTAATTCTGCACCTCGGAGGCAATGATCTTGCACAGATCACTGGCCTGGCATTAAAGACTTCCGAGTGCAGTGACCTGGCATTTTCTTCACCATTTATGGCCATACACACGGTTGCTATGGTCAGACATCGTGCCGAGACACTATTATAGGGGAGGCATTGACCCCCGTGGTTTGGACCATGCCCGGCGGTCAGTGAACAGGGCTGTTGCCTGGTTCCTTATCGAGAATGGCTTGGGGGACAGCCATTCGTCATCCAGGGATAGGGTTACAGGATTTTAGCCTTATTCTGGAGATGGGGTTCACCTGTCAGCAAGAGGTATGGACCTCTTTTTGAATGACGTGCAAGCGGGCCTGGTGACCGAATTGTTGGTCGGCGGGGCGGGCGGGGTGGTGAGTCATCATGGACGCCTCCCCGTGTGGCGGGTAGCACTGGTAAGGTAAAATTTATGACCCATAGGTATCTGGCAGGTTCGCAATTGATTGGCCAACACATAGATAGGTACAGGGGAAACAGCCTTGGCCGGTCAAGGGCGAACGATGAACGGGGTGATGCTAGGAGCTTAACAGCCTGCATCACCTTGATATTTTAATGGATACGCGTCAGAGGGTGGGGTCAATAGATAGTATATTGACTTTGGTCAACAATTTGTTTGTGACAACAAAACAAATTGATACAAATTGATACATAATAACCAATTGACATTGGCAATTTGGGTGGAACCTTACCAGTGCTACTGCGGCCTGCTTGCCTTAAAGAATTATAATTGGATGAAACACCAATTGAAAGTTATAATTCGGACTAGGGCATTATTCAATAAAAGTGGCCCAATGCCTTAAATCCAATACCGGTGTCTGTGTCCTTATTTGGGTGGGTGCGCCTGCAAAGAGGAACCCTCAGCAATATGTTCTGATGTAATTGTCAAACTTTTTAGGAGAAAAACACTTAGATACATTCAATTTTTTTAAAAAATATTATATTTTATTAAGCAAAAACAAACATGAGGAAATAAAACTAAACATTAAACCATCAAAGAGACTAACAAAAAAAGAAATGCCAAAGTTGACATCAAGCACATCCATTTGGGAGTAACCACTACTTTCTTTTTCCTTCATGGGCCCCCATTCCCCTTCCAAATTTCTATAGATTCCAGGATTTGTCTCTTTCCCTTTACCAATACAAAATTGATAAACTCTCCTTATAGGTTGGAAAATTCATCTCTCTCAGTCACTCCCTTACTCATTTTTAAATTGCATGGAGGTTTCTCATTAATTGCTATAACCCACACTTCCCTATCAGTTACCAAAATATAATGCTCTGATTTTCAGTTCCTAGCAATAAGCGATCTCACCACTGTGAAGACATTGGGAATTAATTCTCTGGTTGCCCAATTATCCATTTCAACTTGGATTTCACATGATGAGTAGACCCTTAGCAACTGATAACTGTGTGATTCTTGGGTCCAGTTTTGTCAGATAAGTTTCAGTCTTTTCAACCTGATGATGTGGACATGTTGCTTGGAGAAATAAGATCAGTTACTTGTTCTGTAGACCTATGTCCATCCTGGCTGCTAAAAGCTGCTAGAAGAGGACAGGCAGTAAAATGGTGTAGGTCAGGGGTTCCCAACCTTTTCAAGCTGGGGGCCAGGCCACTCTCTCTCAGTCAGCTTTGAGGGCTGGATGGCCATTTTGCCCTGACTGCATGATGGGGGGGTGGCCATTCTGTCCCAACAGCTTCAGAGGGGCAGCCATTTTGCTTCTCAAATGCCCTTGGAAGGTTAGGGGACCACATGAAATGGTGCCATGAGTTGGATCCAGCCTATGGGCCTTAGGTTGGGAACCCCCTAGTGTAGGTTGTGAATGGTTTTGAAGCTTGACTGTTAGGACAAGATTAACACAGATGTGCATCTTAGAAAATTCAGGTTGTATGCTAAAATTCTACTGAAGCAACACAGCTAGTACTCTTGTATAGACTATAATTTTATGACGTAAAATATATGGATCATAAAATATAACCATCATCTCCATGGAATACTTCTGTTTTGCTATTTGCACAGTCCACTTTGCCACAAAGAGAAAAGCAAGGTACTGCATAATCCAGGTTGTTTTTCTAAATGTAAGTTCTCAATAGCTCATAACATGTAGACAATGCCATTGTATTGCAACAATGGGTAAGGTTTTATAAGCACAAGGAATGATCTCACCCTGACTCTGGTTCCACTTGCACAGCAATTTTCATTTTGGCTTACATAAGTCTAGTTAATTTTACATTACCCTCCATTGTCCTGTCCTTGGTTTTGATAACCTATTTTACAAGTTACTGAGAACATATGGTCAAAAATCCAAATTATGTGTGATGAAAGTTTGATAAATTGCATGTAATGTGACTCCAACGATTCATTTTCTATTGCCAATTATGAAACAATAGGAGAAGATTTTGGAACTATAATACCCTGGTATTTCAAAATAAATCTAACAGTCAAATATGAGCCCCGGTATTTTTAAAGATGAGTATAAACAATAGTAAAAGTAATGAAAGCGCGGTGCCAAAATGGCCGCCGCGCTCTTTGCGCCCCCACCCACCCACCCGGACGCAGACATCCGAGTGAGTTAGGGGGCGTGGCCACCCCTCTATAAAAGGGGTGGCCACGAGGCAGACGAGCTGCCATTTTAGAAGAAGCGACGGAGAGGAGAAGTTTTCTCCGTCGCTCTTCGTTTCTCTTCGGCTATTCAGCCCAGTCTTCGGCTGTTCAGCCATTCCAGCACTTCTGATCCCCGGAAAGGGATTGTCTCTGGCAGCTATGCCTCCCAAAAGGAAGGTCCCGGCGACCAAGCCGCGGCCAAGAGGGAGGCACTTGCCTGGCTCTGTGCTTATGAGGGGGCAGCAATCGGGTCGGAGGACCGCGACTGCGCCCCCGCAACAGGCCCCCGCATCGGTGGCACCCACCGTTACCGGTGGGATGGGGCAGATTAGGGCATGGCCCTCGGCTCTCCAGCCTCAGGATGGCCCTGCAGGGGCTTCGGCCCCCGGCCCGCAATTGCTGGCCATGGGTCCAGACAATGGGGGAGGGCCTGGTCTGGTCACTCAGCAGGGCTTGCCTCCGGCCCCTCATGGGCCGGAGTTCTGGGCATGGCCCTATTCAGGACCTGGCGCCCAGATGGGGGTCCCAAGTGTACCACCAAGTGGGCCGTGTGACCCACCTTGCCCGCCTTATACCGGGGGTTCTGCGACTGTGGATGCATTGCTGGCATGTTTAGCCGTGCTGGAGGCATCTTTGGGGGTCATTAACAACCCCTCAGGAGGGGGGATGGCACGGCCGACTGGGGCTCCTTTTTGCCCGCCTTCCACCTCGACAGCCGCCACTTTGCAGCAGGTAGCCAGCAGGGTTGAGCTGCTGGAGACGCTCCGGCCTGTGCCGGCTGCGATCTCGCAGCTCCCCGTTCGTCCTGAACTCCAGACGGGGGGTGGCCAGATGCGGCCCCAGAGCTCGATTGCGGTCGCGAGCTCCGACGCCCGCCGTGGGCTGGAACCCTCGGTGGGGGCGGCTCACGGGGGTGCACCCAGTGAGTATCAGGTTCAAGCTAATGTCCCCACACCACAGTCCACTTCAGGTGTTAGTTTTCAGTGGCCATGGCTTCGTTATGTCGAGGCAGGTGGGCATCAGTTCCCAGCTTACCCTGGTGCCAATGGGCCCACTACTGGTACAACATTGGGAGGGGGTTTCCGCCCCCAGGACTGTACCGGGTATCGCAGGCACTGTACAGGCAATGCTGCCAATGCCCAGGGTGAATGCAGTGCCGGTGTCGGCATTGCCGACGGCAGGGTATTCCCTGCCCCTCGGGGATCATTTGTCCCAGGCCACGAGGGAAAAGATTTGGCGGGGGGAATATGTTGATATTTTCTCCCTATTGAACCGTGAGCCCACCAAGGAAGAGAAGGAGGGGCAGGATGACAGAGACAAGGAGCTGTCTCGTCGTCGCAAGCCACCTCGCACTTGGGCCAACTGGTTACCCGCATATCTTATTTATATGGCGGTGTACCTCAGGGCCCGGCCCAATTTGGCCATCCCTATGGTCCAATATTTGGACAATATTTACAGGGCGATGGTGGATTTTCCTGGCCCATCGTGGTTGGCTTACGATGAGGAATTTAGAATGAGGGTGCCCTTACACCCGGAGATGAGATGGGATGAGCCATGCCAGAAGTTGTGGCTTTTATACATGACCCCCACGCGCCCGCGCCTGGGGAGAGGTACCATTGCGGCCATGCCATCCAGCGAGCTACTCCAATGCAGGCTCCCCGCCAAGTGGCGGGGCAGGGGGTTCCAGCCCGCTCGCTGTGTTGGAGTTTCTCGGCCAATGGCGCATGCAATAGAAAACAGTGCAGATACAAACACGAGTGTCCCTCTTGCGCTGGCCCCCACGCCGCCACTGCGTGTCCGCGAGCCGGTGGGTCACGGGGCAGAGGTAGAGGTGGACAGGGAGCGGGCAGAACTGCCGCTGAAGGAGCTGGTCAGTCAAAAGGCCCCCTCCCCGGTTAACATATTTATGTTAGAGAGGTGGCTCTCGACTTACCCGATGAGGGACGAGGCGAGTTACCTACTCGAAGGTTTCCAGTACGGTTTTCGTATACCATTCAAGGGGGTGCGGGGACCCCAAGATGCTCCTAATTTGCTTTCCCTGAAGGGTAGGGAGGAGGTGGCCGCCCTAAGTATTGCCAAGGAGGTAAATGCAGGGAGGGTAGCTGGCCCCTTTTCCAGGCCTCCCTTTCCTAATCTTAAGGTTTCCCCTTTAGGTTTAGTTCCCAAAAAGGTCCCTGGTGAATTTCGTCTAATTCACCATTTATCATACCCGGCGGGTCATTCGGTCAATGACGCCATTCCTGATGACCTTTGTTCGGTCAGGTGTACGTCATTTGACCAGGCCCTGCACATGGTGCGCGCTTGTGGCCCGGGTGCACTTCTGGCAAAATGTGATATTAAATCGGCATTCCGGTTGTTGCCAGTGCACCCGGGTGACTTTGAGTTATTGGGTTTTAAATTTCAGGGGAAATTTTATGTAGATAAAGCCATGCCTTTTGGCTGCTCTATATCCTGTTCAGCATTTGAATGCTTTAGCACTTTTCTCCAGTGGGCCTTTGTTCGCAGGTCTGGGTCCCGGTCTGTAGCCCATTATCTCGATGATATTTTGTTCGGGGGTGAATGGGGCTTGGACACATGCACGCGTCTCCTCACTACATTTCAGACGCTAATGCAGGAACTTGGTGTCCCTTTAGCGCCCGAAAAGACCGAGGGCCCATCAACTACGCTCACATTTCTGGGCATTGAAATTGACACGGTTGTGCAGACATACAGGTTACCTATGGACAAGGTCACACGGATCTCTGTGATGGTGTTGGCCTTGCTGGCCAAACGTAAGGTGTCACTTCGTGAGCTCCAAGTTCTACACGGTCATCTTAATTTTGCCTGCAGGGTGGTCACGCCTGGCAGAGCTTTTGCTCGACGCCTATGTGACGCCATGATTGGGCTATCGAGGCGCCACCACAGGGTCCGACTGACCAGGGGCATGAGGGCTGACCTGTTGGTTTGGCTTAAGTTCCTGCGGGAATTCAATGGGGTATCATTTTGGAGGTCTGACCTCTTGGTCTCCCCTAGGTTCCAGGTTCAGTCGGATGCCTCTAGGTCCCTTGGATACGGGATTTATTTTGAGGGGAGGTGGGCCTACGGCCAATGGCCTCCAGCATGGCGGGGCACGGATCGTCTACTTGATCTCACATTCCTTGAGTTCTTCCCGATACTGGGAGCTTTGATGCTATGGGGCGAGGAGTGGGCCAATTCAGTAGTCCATTTTTGGTGTGACAATGCTGCGGTGGTCCACATTGTCAATTCTCAGACATCTAAATCGCCCAGGGTCATGGGGTTAGTTCGCCAGTTTGTGTTACGCAGCTTGTGCCTCAATGTGCTCTTTAGGGCCAGACATGTACCAGGCATTAATAATGATATTGCTGATGCTTTATCCCGCCTGCAGATCCCCCGGTTCCGCGCCTTGGCTCCGGACGCGGAGGAATTCCCCTCGCCACTCCCGGACGAGATTTGGACATTTGGCAAGGAGAGGTGAACCGGGCGATCGACATGTCACTCGCTCCCCGCACGCATAAGGCGTATCAACACGCATTTAATCAATTTACACAATTTTGTGCGCAACTCCGGTTGCCCGAAGCCTGGCCCATTCCGGTTGAACACGTTCTTCAATTTATGGTTTACCTACACAGTCTGGGCCTAGCTCCCCACAGCATAGCATCCAGGCTGTCAGCACTGGCATTCATGGCCAAGGTGAAGGGTTTTGCTGACAACATGACTGATTTTCGTATACGACATGTTTTGGAGGGGTGGACACGGGAACGTGGATGCCGCCTGGACACTCGCCACCCAATTTCTCCAGGGGTGCTTACACACCTTGCACGAGGCTGGCCTAACCTATGTTTTGACAGGTATGAGGCAGCTCTTTTTCATGCGGCTACCACGGTGGCCTTCTTCGGAGCGCTCCGCATCAGTGAGTTGGTACTACTGTCTAAGGCAGATGCGGCTCGTAGGACACTGGAACTCGAAGATGTCTATGTCTCTAATGAGTGGGCTCAGTTGAGGATACGGTCCTCAAAAGTTGATCAGCACGGTGTAGGCAGTGGTGTTAGACTGCTACGATGTTCCATTGCAGACATCTGTCCGGTTGGTGCCCTACAGGAGTTCCTTGCAGTGCGTGGCACGCACCCTGGTCCGTTTTTCTGCCACCAGGATGGGTCTCCCCTGACTAAATTTCAATTTTGGAAGGTGACCGGTAAGTCACTGTCCAGTGTTGGCCTCCCCGGGGCTCGTTACGGCACCCATTCTTTTAGAATAGGGGCTGCTTCTACTGCGGCTGCTGTTGGGTACTCTGAGGCTGATATACGCCGTATGGGGAGATGGGGATCTTGTAGAAATCTGATTCATGTCTCAATCAGTCTCATGAAGCAGCAGTTTATATCATCAGATCTTTTTTAAGATAGAGAGTTAAAAGGTCTAACGGAGTCCAGCTTCATTAGACGGAGTAAGAAGGGAAACAGAGATAGAGAGAAATGCAAACACACACGCTGGTCATTTGGCTGAACAAAAGATACTAAAGGCTTCTCTTTATTCCAAGCAGAGTGTCTCAGAAACGAAACTTAAGCAAGCAGAATATACCAGAAACGAAACTTAACAGAAACAAAACTTAGGGCATACAGCCAATCAGAAGTGTCAGAACCCAAATAAGGAGAGATAAGGAGTGTTGTCTCTCATGCAAGCAAAGAGGACTTTTGTTTACACAATGTGTCTAGGAAGACAGGCAAGACAGAAACCAGATGCATTCCTACATGTCCTCCTTTTTCATTTAAATTTGAGAGAGGGACGGCTAATCATACCCCTGCATGTCATCATACTCCATAACTACTCCTCCATATACATCATCACTGTCCTCCTGGACATCGTACCCCTCCTGACTCATGGTACCTTGTTCCGGAGGATGATACCTCATTGAGTACAATTGCCGTCGTGCAAAACTCGATGTCTCCCTTCTACGCAGTGGACATGCGTTACACATAGAAATAAGGTTAGGAATACAATTAATGCAAAAACACAAAGATATAAGGCAGATAATAATAATGAACCCATAAAAGAAAACTAGTCTAAGGACAGATAAATCAGGCAACCAAGAAGTCACCCAATCAAAGAGATTAACATCAGTGTGTACATTGTTAGTAATACTCTCCTGTAAATTCTGAAGTTCTGTCTCAATAGTATTATTCAGATCCTGGAATTTTACCCGACATCCCTGGTTCCCGACCCCGTTACAAAATCCTCCGGATTTTGCTAACAGGTAATCTATGGCCAGTCTGTCCTGCATTTGGTCTTGATGAAGCTCCGTGATTTCCATTTGAAGATCCCGTATGACCCTCCCTGTGGCATTGATTGATTTCTCCAGCCTACAGGTGAGTCCCAAAATGGACCTTCTATTCTCCTGGGAAATGACACCTGGGTATGATCCCAAGGTGAGTGCTCCAGTGATAGCACTCCCTATAGCTCTCCCCCAGGAGCTACCATCAGAAAGCTGAACATCGATTATCACTTCATCATTGCAACCAGAACCCATCGGGCCGGCAGCAGCTCTCCGGCGCCGTGCATCTGCCCGAAGCGGCATTTGCACTTGTACGGGTAAGGTAAAATAACCCAATGCTGCACATTGATATTGTCCTGGATGGAAATTCGTGGCAACTCCATTAAAAAAGAACCACATGTTAGGATCCTTGATTTGCCATCCATTGCAAATTGAACCACTATCTATAGCAGAATAATCAGGAGTAAACATAGGAAACACATCATATATATCTTCAATAGTAGTGTTAAACAAGGTATAATTAAGCTTATAAGAACTGTTATAACTTACCCCATAACCAAAAATAATCATCACAACCCGTATAATTGCCTACATTCCACAAAACCCTTTTTGCTTGAGTCCAGTACTTCCATTTACTATTCCAAACTCCAGAACTATGACAACAGAAACAAAGTCCTTTAGTGTATTTCTTGAATGTCATGCTTCGCCAGCGGGTGTTGTTAAATTGTTCTGGAGGATTAGAGAAGAGTGTAGATCTATCAAGATGTTGCAAATGTCCAATAACCAACTCTGGCGTGTTGAACAATGCCGGAAGAAAGGCCATTTGAGACACGGCCAGTGGATGCTCATAGTATAACGTTGCATTCTTACCATGAACCTCAAACATATAGTTAGCATGACGAAGCCAAAAGTTGGGGTTGCCCCCATGAGTCATTGTTCTCACAGCTGGAAGCACAGTAAAAAAGAAAAGAACAAATGTCAGCACATTTAGTCTACTGGTGAACCACCATCCTGGAGCTGAGTAACCTTCTTCTCTCTCCATGGGCGGATCGCTCGAGCAGGAATCCTTCCACTCAGGATTCCCTTGTTGCCAATAAATGACCAATGGCTTAGGAAGACACTCCCCTAAGAAACAGGAGCATGCCCTGTTATTACTAGTACCATGTAACTAAACGTGAAACATGAGTGACATATAACACAAATGCAATATCACAAACCCATTTACATGTGTATGGTACTGAAACTCTTCCATGTACTTCTGAAGGTACCTTGAGATATGCAGTTTCATAAGAAAAAATATAACATAAGCAAAGACAGGTCTTTCTCCTGCAAGAGAATAAGCAAAACATTTAAGCATGAACAAAACATGAACATTTCTCTTCTTCCTTACATGAAGGATGTTTCTGTTGCATTCTAGAAAGCATTTCTCACTTCCCCAATTACATGAGTAAGGCATTAAATTTCTTCTTCTCCCACTGGTGTGAGTGAAAGAAGCATTCAATAACTTATAATCAGCATAGCATGGTAACTCAAATACAGTACAAATCTCATTAAAGCATTTCACACTCATAGCCTGAGCAGGTAGACAATTTCTTTAAAAAGGCTGTCAGGTTTTATAATGCAAACAAAGCCAATTCTTCTTTAAAGTCCACACAAACTTTTTTTCTTTTTAGTCCAATTAAAATGTCCAAATTAAAAGTCCAAATCTTGATTGAAGCTTCCTTAAACACTCTCTCCTCTCCAGCACAGTTCTTGGCATGGCAAAGGTTGAAATTAAGCCATAAATTAAGTCTCACTGAATTCACAAGACAATCCCACACAACCCCCCTTTTCAGCTTTTCAGGCAAACACACATTCCTTCATGCTCCAGCCACACCCATCTGCATTAAGGCAGGCGAAGAGGTGTGAAGGCACAAAGAACAAATTCTCCAGAAGTTGCAAGTAATTTTACACCGAAGAAAATCACAGGGAATTCCAAGTTGCTTTCCCTGCAATCCTGATGCTGAAACTTGGGACAGCTCACTCTGGATCTCTTTGTTTGAGGGTTGGGCAGTTCAAAATCAGCCAAAAACTGTATGTCTTCTCCCTCCTTGTATTTTTGCAACAGCCTGCTGTCCATACAGGCAGGATTCATGCCCCTTTTCCTCTGCATTTCTTTCATCTGCAGCTTCTGAATCTCAACTTTATGACAAACTGCATCTGTTAGTTTGTACTTGCACCCCTTTCTGGTCTTGGGTTTTGTGCATTCCTCCTTTGGGCCATCCTTCCACTTCTGTAGGATCTTCCTGCCCATACGTGAGATATCAAGTTTACTACTTAGCTTCTCCTGCTTTTGTGATGAGGGTTGCTTCGCGGGGGGGGGCTGAGATCCCCTATGCTGCTCTTTGAATAACACCCCTTGCTTCCTGCCACACTGCATGCATTAATAGCTTCAATCTGTGATGAGGTCCCCAACATTTGTTCCCCATCAGCAGGCACTAGTTGTTTTTTAGACTCGGCAGGCAGTATTGCAGCAGAGAACATGTCTTTTGTAGGGCTAAAAATGCTTGATTGCTGCAAGGCAGGATATAATGTCCCATCTCCATTTCCACCTCCACCCCCATCAGGGGGCTGTTGTTTCTCATATGATGGAGGGGCAGTTGCCATAGCCCCCCCTTTGGCTGGAGTCAAAAGCTGTGGGAGGGGGCCAGCAAGCCCCTGAGACAACAGAATATTCTTTGGAGTGAGTCTTTGAAGGCAGTCTCTAACTTCCTCCCACGTAGATTGAACTGATACAGAAATTCCATTATGCTTCTGCATTTCTCTCCCAATCTGTCTCCACTGTTTTAAGTCCAAGCATTCATCAAATTTAACCCAAGGACTGATTTTCCCTATAGCTTTGACTAGCTTTTGTATCTCCTTCTCATCAGCCTTTCGTCCATTCATATGCAAAAGATCTGAGATATCTTTACAAAGTTCATTCCCTTGCGAAGACAATATGCACCCCATAATTAAATTGTGTTTTCCACTTTTCCACTCACCTAGTGGGACCCAATGTAGAATTGGATGAATCGAGCGCTCGAATGACCTTTCCTCTGGTCGTAGGTGAATGAGACCTTCCGGTCGATGAGGTGATAATTAGGTGCTAAATGTTGAAGCAGAGTTCAAAGAAGGCTCTCTCATTGTAGTTCAAAGCGTCACACGGAGCGCCACTTGTAGAAATCTGATTCATGTCTCAATCAGTCTCATGAAGCAGCAGTTTATATCATCAGATCTTTTTTAAGATAGAGAGTTAAAAGGTCTAACGGAGTCCAGCTTCATTAGACGGAGTAAGAAGGGAAACAGAGATAGAGAGAAAAGCAAACACGCACGCTGGTCATTTGGCTGAACAAAAGATACTAAAGGCTTCTCTTTATTCCAAGCAGAGTGTCTCAGAAACGAAACTTAAGCAAGCAGAATATACCAGAAACGAAACTTAACAGAAACAAAACTTAGGGCATACAGCCAATCAGAAGTGTCAGAACCCAAATAAGGAGAGATAAGGAGCGTTGTCTCTCATGCAAGCAAAGAGGACTTTTGTTTACACAATGTGTCTAGGAAGACAGGCAAGACAGAAACCAGATGCATTCCTACAGGATCTAAGTGTTTTGCATTATATGTTCGCCCTCTTCAGGTATGAGTACCAGTTAAGTCACTGTTCTCTTTTTCTCTTACAGACCCTGTGTGTCCCCGCACACCGGTGGCAGTATGGCCATTCCTTTTCTCCATCAGGGATGCTGAACCGCCTGATGTCCTGGTGCTGCACCTCGGGGGCAATGACTTGGGGGGCGTGGCCACCCCTCTATAAAAGAGGTGGCCATGAGGCAGATGAGCTGCCATTTTAGAAGAAGCGACGGAGAGGAGAAGTTTTTCCCTCCACCCCCTCCCTAGTGAACAGTGTGATATTTTGGTCGCTTCGGGGCCGGGTGGGAATTTTTGGCTTGAACCTACAATTGGCCTCTTGGTTCTGGCTTTTTTGCCCATCCCACACTGTTGCTGAGGTTTGATACAGGGGTTTTGCTCTTGACTTTGGTCACATGGGTGGGTAGCACTGGTAAGGTAAATATTTATGACCCATAGGTATCCGGCAGGTTCGCAATTGACTGGCCAACACTTAGACAGGTACAAGTTTAATAACGTTGACCGGTCAATGACAAACCAGGCAATGGGGTGATGGCAGGAGCTCTTCAGCATGCATCACCCCGTGATTTGACGGATACACGTCAGAGGGTGGGGTCAGTAGATAGTTTATTGACTACGGTCAACAATTTGTTTGTAGTAACAAACAAATTGATACAAATGGATACATTGTAGCCAATTGCCATTGGCAATTTTGGGAGGAACCTTACCAGTGTTACTGCGGCCTGCTTGCCTTAAGAATTATAATTGGTTGAGTACCAATTGAAATTTATAATTTGGACTAGGGCATGATTCAATAAATGTGGCCCAATGCCTTTATCCATATACCGGTGTCTGAGTCTTTCTTTGGGGGGGGGGGGTGCGCCTGCAAAGGTCTCCCTTGCTTGAAAGCCAGTGGTGTCTCACTGTAGGCAGCGGTGTTTATCTCCATTTACAGCCAAAGAGCCAACTCTGTATGCATCTGCTGTTGTTTCCATGACCATGTGGCAGGTATGAATAGATGCCAGAGAGCACGGAACACTGTTTACCTTCCCACCAAATTGGTATCTATTTATCTACTTGTAATTTCTTGCTTTAAAACTACAATAAAACTCCATATAATGAAGGGCTCTTATAACGAAAACCTCGTATAACGAAAGAAATGTGAAGGAAAATGTTGCCTCGTATAGCGAAAATTTCGTTGCATGAAGCAACCTATCTCCCAGGGTGGTTTTCAAAGCATGCTTTGTATAATGAAAAAATCGCATAGTGAAAAGCCTTGCAGAACAAATTATGTTCGTTACACAAGGTACCACTGTACTAGGTTTTCAGGAGCTGGGACATACGACAAGAGCTCACTCCATCTCAAACTGCTGACCTGCTGAACATCCGATCATCAAGCTCAGTGTCTTAACCACTAAGCCACCGTGGCCCCCTTATAAAATATACTGTACACCAAAAAGTAATTGAGAGATGGGACTGAAGCAACCCTTTCTATAATAAACAAAAAATGTACACAATGTGGTGCAGTGGTTATAATACTGGACTACAACCAAGAGGCATGGGTTCCAATCTCCACATGGCTGTGAACCTCACTGTGAGGATAAAGCATCAAGAGAGCCATGGATGCCATATTGAGCTTACTGGAGAAAAAGTAGAATATACATGAAACAAAGAAACAACAACTAAAGTTGCTCTTCTAAAATATGTATGTTATTAAGACACTCAGGTAAACTTCCCTAGTACAGTACTTCTGATGAGGGATGTATGTCATCATTTTTGATGAAAGAATTTGGACCCTAAACCTGAAGTGGCTGGAACATGGCCTCCATGTGTCAGAAAGCTACAGATAAAAGTTTTTCATGTCTCATAGCATAAGAAATGGAAAAAAGAATGAGAGAAATAATACATATTTCATGGTAGGGAGTGTGAAAGTGAGGTTGGGTTTCAACTACCACCACACACAAAAAGATCAGTCATGGATAGGTAGGTAGAACACAGTTCAAGCATGAGCTACCACTTAAATGTGCTATTCAGCTCAAAAAAAATAAGGGAAACAAGAACAGTTCTGGAGGAATGATGACCGCTTCTCACCAATGTTTGTACAAATAGTGACTCTGAAACTGTTAGCTTTAATTAAGGAGGAGAAAGCAACAACCACAGTTTTCCTCAGACCTTGTGACTCCTTCTCATAATAATGTGTTTTGGGCAGAAGTGCAAAGTGTGGATGGTTGTTGTCTCTTCTGGAGTAAAATTCAAAAGAGATTCTGTCTCCTCCTAACTTGAGCAGCATGAAACACAGAGGCAGAAAGTAGATAGGAAAGTGCCAAGGCTTTTAACAGCATGCCTTCTAGCTTTCGGTCGTGCAGAGAGGCCTCTTCACAAGAGAATCCTTCATCTCTACATTACACACAAAGAAGTCCATCCCAGTTATGTGAAGCAGATCTGCTCTCACATTTCTTTCTTCCTGCCTCATGCCTGTCTCCTTTGTGGAAGGGCAGAGAGAAGGCCAGAGGCCATCCTGATGACAGTAGCTACCTGCCTTCCTGAGTTATCCACACAACAATAGTAGCAGCAGTAACAGCTGGCTGACCACATACACCATTGTATGCTGGTCACCAGTGAGTGCTGAATGAGCTAGAAGGGAGAGAGAATGCCAGAGGAAAAGAGAGAGAGAGAGAGAGAGAGAGAGATTTTTGTCCTAGTATATTTATTTATTAATTTATTATATTCTATACCACCCATTTGGGTGATATCCCACTCTGGGCAGTGAACAAACAGATAACAAATAACAACAACACACAGTATATCAAACAAGCAACTGACAAATATGTCACAAATGAACTAAAATAAAATAAAATAATTGGCGTCTGAGGGCACAGGGACTCAACCTGACTGACAAATTATTAGTAAAGGGACAACACCCAGAAAAGCCTCCTTGAATAAGAGAGTTTTTAACTGCTTTTTAATGATAACCAGTGATGGAGCCTGGCACAGTTCTACTGGTAGAGTGTTCCATAGTGTTAGTGCCACCACCGAGAAGGCGCTATTTCTAGTTAAAGATTTTCGAACCATCCTCAGGGGCGGCACCTGGAGCTGCACCAACTGTGATGACTGGGTGAAGCAGGGAGTTGTTTTGAGGGAGAGATGCTCTGACAGATAGCAAGTTCCCAAAACGTATGGGCCTTATATGATAACATTAACACCTTGTATTTGACACTGTAGGCAACAGGTAACCAGTGCAGACCTGCCAAAGCTGGGGAAATATGATCAAATTTATTTATAACTGTCACCAGCCTGCTGCTGCATTCTGGACCCACTACAATAGCACAACCTGACCTCATTATGCCCTGGTCATCCTGTACATCTGCAGCCAGCAGACCATTTATGGGCCACAGGACATATTTTACAACACACAAAAACAAAAGTGCCATTTTCTCCCAGGGAAGGAAAAAGGCCAGGGGCTAAAAAGAGTGTTAGTGCAGGTCAGCTGACATAGCTACCTGTTGGAAAAATGACAACCTTGCATGTTTACTAATGCTGGGTATAAGTGGGAGGGACTTTCTGTAGGCTAAAGTGACTGCCCTTTTGCCATTAACCAAATAGCAGAGGGTTTTTCCTTCTCTTAGCTCATGAACATCTGCCTCTCCTCTTCCTGTTTGCTGCTTCCTTCCATTGTTCTTCCTTTCTTTCTTGCTTGCCAGCATGAATCCAGAGACACAGGTAGCATGGACGGCACAGAAATGTGGAGAGATCAGCCAAATCTCATCCCTTGAGCTGTGGATATGTTTTGTTTTTCCACACAAGCTAGCATTTGACATGATACAAGTACTCTAGAAATATTTAAAGTAGAGGGGAAATATGTTTACTTACAGTTGGCATTTGTAGTTATTGTCAGGGGGGAAACAAAGGAAAATAGAGTCTCCAGTATGTGGAGAACCACATGCTTTCTGCTTGTTTGGAGGTCAGGAGAAGAAGAGGGACTATCAACAAAACAATGGAAGCAAAACTGAACAGGAAATCCGTGGTGATCACATTAGGTTGTAGCCCCCCCCACACACACACACACACACACTGATACTCAGTGTTAGTGCATGCGAGATTGCTATATCACAACAAAGATTGGATCTCTACACCCCACCAATTTGCTTCAAATTTGATGAGTGTTGTTCATTTATAGTATTCAACAAAATAAAGTGCTTTAGCTTGCCAAATTTGTCTAGCCTATGGTTTGTGCTCTGTGGAGGAAGGTTTGCATATTACATCTATCCAATATTTCTCATTTACATTGAGGACAGCAAAGTAAATTACTAGTTCATTTCGTATTCTGTAGATATTACACCATCCATAAAAAAGCCTCTACTGTATAGGCAATTTGGGGAACTTAGTTTTCCTCTGCTTTTTCTCCCTCAAATGATTATTGGTACTAGTGTCTCTCTTACACATACAAAAAGAAACTCAAGAATGTTGCATGCAGAGAATAATGAGATTCAGTCCCACCAACCCTAACTGATTATTTATAGTTAGATAGTCTATTTTGTGTAGGAGTAGCTGAACCTCAGGTATATAAATACCACCATCACCATAACCAAAAGTGGAAAATTGCTTTGAGAGAACAATACTCCCAAAATCCTTAGGTCAGAACAAATAGATATTATTCAGAGGTGTGTTTCTAGTGAAATCAAGTGTTGATTTAAGTTATCATAGCCAATAGCTACTGATAGCTACTGATACTCCCCCGTGAATGTATTAAATCTCCTTTTATAATCATCTTTAAAAGGGTTGAAGATACAATATTTCATCTTTCTGTCTTCAGCTAGAAATCCAAATATTCCTGACCCCTAATGAGAAACAGAATAACAATATCCAACCAACAAACAAAAAGAGTGAAAGAGAAAAGGCATATACAGTAAACGTATGTAATAGCTTTTTATCTAAATTATTTTGCACTGGCTGAAACAAGAGGGCAAAAAATAATATAAAGTCACACTATGCAATCAGACAGAGCATTATAAACCCACATCTCCTTGCCTTGTGATGCTTTTTGCAGGCGCACCCCCCCAATAACGGACACAGACAACATTGAAAGTGGATAACAGCATAGGGCCACATTTATTGATTCAATGCCCTAGTCCGAATTATAAATTTGCATTGGTAAAACGACCAATCGTAATTCCTAAGGCAAGCAGGCCGAAGTAACACTGGTAAGGTACCACCCCAAAATTGCCAACGGCAATTGGTTACAATGTATCAATTTGTATCAATTTGTTTGTTGACAACAAACAAATTGTTGACCGTAGTCAATAACTAACTTATGACCCCACCCTCTGACGCGTATCCGTGAAACCACAGGGGTGATGCATGCTGGTTAGCAATCGTCATCACCCCATCGCCTGGTTCGTCGTTGACCGGACAACGTTTAACTAATTTATTCCTGTCTAGTGTTGTCCAGTCAATTGCGAACCTGCCGGATACTTGTGGGTCATACTGTTTACCTTACCAGTGCTACCCGCCACACGGAGGGGCTTCAAAGAAGACCTGACGCCCCCCCCCAGACCGTCAGCTCGGTCAACAGGCCTGCTCGCCAATCACCCAACAGGAGGTCCATACCTCCTCGCGACAGATGGACCCCATCCCCTGCGTACAAGTCATAATTTTGTAGACTAATATCGGGGTGATGACTAACCCGTCCCCAAGCCCTGTTGGCAAGAAACCGCGCCATTGCCTTATTGACCGCGCGCCTAGCGCGGTCAAGGGCCAGGAGGTTAACGCCCCCTCTGTAAGAATGGCACGGGACAATGTCCGACCAAACCAGGGTTGTGGCAGGCCAGACATAATGCAAGTAGGCGAGGTCCTCGCAAATCGCATGCTTAAGCGATAAGCCGGTGACCTGGCCCAAATCATTGCCCCCCAGGTGGATGATTAGAATGTCAGGCGGGTCAGCACCCAGGCCAGAAAAAAGGAAAGGCCGCAGCTCCCGCCATAACATCCCAGGCCTACCATGCCATGCGAGACTGGCGTGGTCACCCAGTCCCAGTCGGGGTCCCCATCCTGTCGCCGCAGCGTAACGCGCTGCCCTGTGCACATTGCTGTGGCCCACCAGCCATACTGTCACCGGTGTAATACGACACCCAGGGTCTGTAAGAAAATTGAGAAAAAAGGCGGTAAGGTGACTGGATTGGTACTCATGGCGGGAGTGGGCGCACATAAAACTGAAAACATTGCGAGCCCCACCTTCCCATGCTGCGTATGTCAGCCCCAGAGTACCCAAAAGCAGCTGCTGTAGAGGCTGCACCAATCCGGAACGAATGTGTGCCATAACGGGCACCTGGTAGGCCCACCCTGGTGAGGGCTCTGGCTGTCACCTTCCAAAACTGAAATTTAGTAAGGGGAGACCCATCTTGGTGACAGAAAAACGGGCCGTGGTGCATGCCACGCAGTGCCAGGAATTCCTGTAGGGCACCAACCGGACAGATGTCTGCCAAAGAACAACGTAGCAGTCTTACACCACTGCCTACGCCATGCTGATCTGTTTTAGAGGAGCGTATCCTCAACTGGGCCCAGTCTTTGGCTACGTAGACATCTCCGAGTTCCAGTGCCCTACCACTTGCATCCGCCTTAGACAGCATCACGAGTTCGCTGACGCGGAGCGCTCCAAAAAATGCCACCGTTGTGGCTGCGTGAAAAAGGGCTGCCTCATAATGATCAAAACAGAGGCCTGGCCAGCCCCGGGCCAACTGGGTAAGAACCCCTGGGGAAATAGGGTGCCGGTCATCCGGGCAACGCCCGCGCTCGCGCACCCACCCCTCCAAAACATGTCGCACACGGAAGTCAGAGGTGGTATCCACATGACCTCCCACTTTGGCCATAAAAGCCAACGCCGAGAGCTTGGATGCTATGGTGCGAGGTGCAAGGCCCTGTGCATGCAGGTGAACCATGAACCGCAGAACATGGTCCACCGGGATAGGCCAGGTCTCTGGCAAGAGAAATTGAGTAGCAAATGCCCTGTAAGAATTGAATGCTTGTTGATACGCCTTACGCGTGCGTGGCGCTAGTGACAGGCCAATCGCCCGGTTCACCTCTCCTTGCCAATAGTCCACATCTTGTCCGGGAGTGGCGAGGGAAATTCCTCCGCATCCGGGGCCAAGGCGTGGAACCGGGAGATCTGCAGGCGGGACAAAGCGTCAGCAATATCATTATTAATCCCTGGGACATGCCTGGCCCTGAACAAAACGTTGAGGCGCAGGCAGCGCAGCACAAAATGGCGCACTAGGTCCATGACCCTGGGCGATTTGGAAGTCTGTGCATTGACAATGTGGACAACAGCAGCATTGTCACACCAGAAATGCACCACCGAATTAGCCCACTGTTCGCCCCATAGCATCAAAGCCCCCAGAATGGGGAAAAATTCCAGGTATGTGAGATCCCGCAGGCGACCTGTGCCTGCCCATGCCGGTGGCCACCCACCACAGGCCCACTTCCCATTGAAGTACATCCCATAACCCAGGGATCCTGAGGCATCAGACTGGATCTGGAAATTGGGGGACGCCAGGAGGTCAGACCTCCAAAATGAGACCCCATTAAACTCCCTCAGGAATTGCAACCAGACGAACATGTCTGCCCTGATACCCCGGGTGAGCCTAACTCTGTGGTGGGGCCTGGATAACCCTGCCATGGCGTCGCATAAGCGCCGGGCAAAAGCCCTGCCCGGTGCGACCACCCTGCAAGCAAAATTGAGGTGCCCATGTAGCACCTGAAGTTCTCTCAGTGATGCCTTACGCTTGGCCAGCAATTCCGAGATAAGGGCCACGATCCTGGACACCTTATCACCCGGCAACCTAGAAGCCTGCACTACTGTGTCAATCTCAACCCCCAGGAATACTAGCTTGGTCGATGGGCCCTCGGTCTTTTCGGGCGCTAAAGGGACACCAAGTTCCTCCATTAGCGTCTGAAATGTGTTGAGGAGACGTGCGCACGTGTCCCAGCCCCGTTCACCCCCGAATAAAAAGTCATCCAGGTAATGGGCTACAGACCGGGACCCTGACCTGCGGGCGAAAGCCCACTCTAGGAAGGTACTAAAACGCTCGAAAGCCGAGCATGATATGGAGCAGCCAAAAGGCATGGCCTTATCAAAATAATATTCCCCCTTAAATTTAAAACCCAGCAACTCAAAGTCGCCCGGATGCACTGGCAAGAGGCGAAAAGCTGACTTAATGTCACACTTGGCCAGCAGGGCACCCGGGCCACACGAGCGCACCATGCGCAACGCATGGTCAAACGATGTATACCTGACTGAACAAAGGTCATCAGGGATAGCATCATTGACCGATTGGCCGGCTGGGTAGGACAAATGATGAATAAGGCGAAACTCACCTAGGGACTTTTTGGGGACCAAACCCAGTGGCGAGACCTTAAGATTGGGAAACGGGGGTACGGGGAAAGGTCCAGCGACCCTGCCCGCGACTAACTCCTTTTGAATGCTGGCCGCAGCCACCTCCTCCCTTCCTCTAAGGGATAAAAGGTTGGGAGCATCCTGAGGGGACCTATCACCCACAAAAGGGATACGAAATCCCTGCTTAAAACCTTGAAGAATATACTCCCTGTCCTCCCCCTTCGGGTACGATGCGAGCCAGCGCTCCAGCATGTCCACCTTAATTGGGGAGGGAGCCTTTTGGAGAACTAGCTCCATCCGTGGCAGCCTTGCCAGCCCACTGTCCACCCTTCCCTCTGCCTCGCGCCCCCCCAGGCTTGGGGCAAACAGAGGCTGCGTGGGGGCCAGAGCATGTGGGACACTCATGCTTATACCTGCAGTTCTTTCGATTGCAGGAACCAATTGACGAGAAAGTCCAGCACAGCAGGCGGGCTGGAACCCCCTGCCCCGCCGCCTGGCAGGTAACCTGCGCTGGAGCCGCTCGCTGGACCGCATGTCCGCAATGGTATCTATCCCCCGGGGCAGGGCGTGTGGGTGTCATATACAAAAGCCAAAGCCTCTGGCACGGCTCATCCCATCTCATCTCGGGGTGAAGGGGAATCCTCATACGGAATTCCTCGTCATATGCTAGCCATGAGGGGCCCGGAAAATCGACCATCGCCCTATATATGTTGTCCAAATATTGGACCATGGGAATAGCTAAATCCGGCCGCGCCCTCAAATATACCGCCATGTATATTAAATAAGCGGGGAGCCAGTTGGCCCAGGTACGCGGCGGCTTACGGCGGCGTGCCTGCTCCTTGTCCTTCTCCTCCTGACCCTCCCTTTCCTCCTTGGTGGGCTCTCTGTTCAGGAGTGAGAAGATATCTACGTACTCCCCTCGCCATATCTTTTCCCTAGTAGCCTGTGCCAGGTGATCACCCAATGGCAAGGAATACCCTGCCGTCGGCAAGGCCGAAAAAGGGACAGCCGGCCTGGTAAAAGGGGTCTGAACTAATCCAGCCACCCCCAGAACATTCCCTGTAGTGTAGGGACCAATGCCCACCCCAGTGCCCAAGGTGGTAGTCGTCGTCACCGGGTGGGTCGCCGACAGCGTGGCCCCCGCACCACCCGCGCGAGGCCAAGGCCATTGAAAGGCCCCCCCTAGATTGGGAATGTGTGTGGATGTACTCGCTTGCACCGTATACTCACACGCTGCACCCCCGTGGGCCGCCCCCACCGGGGGTTCCGGCCCACTGGGGGCGTCGGAGCTCACGACCGACGTAGAGCTCATCACCGGGGCTTGACCCGCACCTGGTTGCTGGCTGGGGAGCAGCGATCTTTCTTTTTTATAATGGGCAAAATTTTATCCAAAAATATCCCTTGATCCTTATTTGGTGCATATACATTAACAAATTAACAAATGTATATTCTTCCGCCTCTATTTTGCCCTTTTTTAATTGGAATCTACCTTCCTTATCTTTGATACTCTTGGTCATTGAGAATTCTAACTTATTTGATATTAATATAGCTACTCCTCTTGTGTTACTTGATCCTAAACTTTTCTCATATATTTCCATCCCTTTTATACATATGTTGTTTTTATTTTCATTTTTTGATGGGTCTCTTGAAGGAAAATGATATCTGCTTTCTCTCTTCTCAAAACTCCTTCCAGTCATTTCCTTTTACTTTGGTTCCCTAGGTCCCTGACATTCCGCGAGATGATTTTTAACTTTTTAAGTATACATGATTAGTGCTCTCATACGTCCAGTGGCTCTCGCAACTCTCGGCTTCCTGATCTTCCGATCGCTCACTTTCTTTGCCTTTCGTTCCCTCCCGTTTCACCCCTGTATTATATATATTGTCACTCCTGAATAAATGCGGAGCTTTACACCCGGGCAAAAAGGAGATCCTATCCAGCCACACAGTCCACAGTTCACAGTCCGCAGTCTGCCCAATCAACCCAGTCCACAGCTTTAAACAAATTATTCTTTCTCCCCCTTCCTGCACGTCTCACTGAATAAGTGTTAGAGGATCAATTCAGTTTCTTAATTCCTCGATCAAGCCCCGCTCCCTGACAGACACAACCCAGAGTTACCTCGGGCTGCCCTCAATCATGAGAATCTGCCGAGCCGAGTGTTTAAATTTATTAACAGCCGGAACAAAGTTCTTCACTAAATCCCACTGCCCAGCTTTTTTATTTTAGAGACTGGTAATTAGGGAGAGTTCTCCTTTCCTTTCCTTTTCTTTTCCAGCTGACGTACGCTCCGTAACTACCAGGGCTGCTGGTCTCATTGATCTCATCAGTCTTGCCAGTCTCGCCACCTTCCCGAATCCGTGGGGAGACTGTAGTGGCTTGCCAACAACTTGTGTCTTGCGACAATCAAAGTCTGCTGGTTATCTCTGGATATTTTTCCAACCCAGAGATATTAATCTCAAGATTCTTTTAACATATTTTAAAGTCCAAAACGGAACTCCAGAACACCTCCTTTTCCTGCTTTTCACAGCTCACCCTTCTGAACAAACGGAAAAAGATACTGGTCAATCTGCCATGATGCTACACCCCCCGCCCCCCAAGTATTGTAAATCTGAACTGATTTCACCAGTATCAACTCCAAGGCAAATGTGTTATTTTTTAAAGCCAGAAACCACACTTTTAGATGATTAAATTCTTAGATCCAGGAGGTTTCCAGGGTTGTGATCCTGGCTGCAATTCTCCCTCCCCCCTATGGGTAATGTTGACTACAAGTCTTCTATATCTAACCCCCCTTCCCTCCTTTTGCCTAATACCCACTCATCTTAGCCTAATGCAGCTCAGTTAACATGGAGAAGTGAGTTCAGAACTTTACCCATTATGTTGTTTTTAAGAGAAAGATGACTGACAAGTAAAACATAGTTCTTGCTAAATCTGCAGCTAATAATAATTTCCCATCTACTTTCCTCCACTGGAGGTGGGATGGTGCCAAGTGATAATATGTAGAAGAAGGGAGTAAAGGTTTTTCATTATTAAACCGTAATGTGTTGCTAATAGACCCCATCACTCACTCTATAAATATGATTGCTGGCAATTACCTGTAATCAGGAATTCCCATTCATAACTGGGTGGAGAATGCTCAGAGATGACAGGCAAATCAGCTGAGCTGGACTTTTGGGATGCAAAATGCAAGATAATGAAGATGACCACTTGTGGAATGGATTCTTCAGTTCCCAAGCAAAGCAATTCCTAGTGGACTTCTTCATTCCAACCTGATGATTGAGTTTCTGGGCACTGATAGCCTCTTTTTCGTCACTCCACAGTAAATTTGTTACCCTTTGTGGGCATGAGTTGCTGAATAAGTGAGATGCAAATCTGACGTCTTGGCAAAAAGAACTCCATAAAACACGTTAGTTATGAAGATATACAAAACATAGAAAGCTGCTGCTGAATGGACTTGACTCTTATCTACATCTGTTTATATCTGCAGAATTATTGGACACTCTTAATTAAGCTTAACTGAATATTGAACTCTTATTTTGGATTTACAACTTCTTAAATTCTCACTTTTTTGTTAGAAACTGTCATCCAGCAAAGCAGCATTTTCAGGCTGTGGTAAATACACGAGTAGGATAATCACTTCTGCTACTGGATATGTGGGAGAAGGAATATGGACAGGTGTAGTTTCCACATTAATGAAAGTAATGCTACTATTCTATTCTAATTGCTCAGACCTCACCTGGAGTACTGCCCATTTGTGAGCCCCATAGTTTACTGATAAGCTGTCCAAAGGAATTTTAACTAAGATGACAGAAGGGTCAGAAAACCAAGCACTATCTTGGCTACCTTGGAAGATGATGGATTCTCCTTTGTTGGTGGTATTTCCTGCTCTGCCAGGATGTTAGTGCTGATGATTCTTAAAACAAGTTCCTTTTTATAGTGCTACTAGCATATTTTGCTCGGCGGTGCCGGGCTTTGTAAAATTGTGTTGGATAGTAAAGGGTTTCATTTTTTTCTTCTTGAACCAATGGTGCTGGGCTGTTTTAAATGGTGTTGAAAGGTTTTGTGATTTTGTGGCTTTGAGGCGCTGCGTCCGCCTGTGGCAGACTTGCGCTCCCAGTGTGTGTTTTATTTTTATTTTGTGTGCGCCAGCTTCCTCAGTGCCTGGCTCTTTAAATTGGTTTTGGAAGGTTTTTGTTTTATGTTTATGCAAATTTTATTTTATTTTAATTTATTTAATGTAAATTAAAAAAATTTAATTTAAAATTTTATTTTGTTTTTTAAAATCTTTATTTTTATGCATTTTTAATTTTTTGTTTTGGTTTTTTGGGTTTTTTGCGTGAAAAGTGATTTCTGTATTTTTTTGGTATTTTTTGAGATTAGTGTGAATATTTTTGAATGTTTTGATAACTTTATTGTATTAATTAATTTGGGAATTAATCTTATTAGTTTCAATATTTTTGAATGTTTTTTCTCTTGTGGCCTCTGGGTGGGGGTGGTGAGCTTTTCTTCCTCTCTACAATTTTTCTCTTCTGTCCTCTGGGTCTCGCTTCTGGTGAGTATTTTAATTATTTTCTCAGTTGAGTTCGGGTCGTCATGGAGTGAAGACGTCTCCTGGTAAGCTCTCTGGTTTTTTTTGGGGGGGGGTTGTGTTGGTTTTTTTTTGGGGGGGGTGTATTTGTGATGTTTTTGTGCTTCTTTTTGAATGTTTTTGTGACTGTTTTTGAATGTTTTTGTGTGTAATTTTTTTTGGGAGGCGGTCTTTTTTTTGCGGGCCAGGCTCGAACCCTGGGCTGTGGAAAGAAAAGGGTGGGTGTGGTGGTCTTTTTTCCTGTGGGCCAGGCTGGATCCCTGGCCTGTGGAAAGAAAAGGGCGGGGGTGGTCTTTTTTGGGGGGTTGTGGGCCAGGCTCGATCCCTGACCTGTTGAAAGAAAAGGGCGGGGGGTGCCTTTTTTTTCACGGGCCAGGCTTGATGGCTGGCCCGTCGAAAGTAAGGGCAGCAGCGGCGGGGTTTTTTTTGTCGTTTATTTATCGCGCGCCGGCTGGCCCGTCGAAAGGAAGGGCAGTGTTGGTGGGGGGGTGTCTTTTTTTCATGCGCCAGCTGGCCCGTCGAAAGGAAGGGCAGTGGCAGCAGGGGGGGTTCATTTATTTTTTGCATGCTGGCTGCCTCAGCGTTCTGCACGCTAATGGCATGCAGGACGCTGGGGCTTGTAGTTTTGCATGCACGTGTTTGGTTACTGCAGCGTTTTTTTTCCTGCGGCCTTTTTTTGATTGGCCACGGCGCGTTTCCGAACGTTCCTTTTGCCGCGCCGCTCAGCCTGATTGGCTCTGGTGCAGCACGGTGCAAGGAACATTGGGAATTGAAGTTCCCTTTTTTTGTTTGCGTCCGGGGGCCTCCTGCCCCCTGGCTGAAAATTTCAACCCAACAGTTACCTGCGAACCCCATTTGGGTGAGTGCACGGAGGCTCGGATGGAGCTAGTGGGGCCTGGTGCAACATCCTTTGTCACATTCCAATGGTTAACGCACCATTTTATAGGTATAGATGATCCCCTGATTATTAGCTCAAAAATACATAGTGGGATACAGTGCAGATTAGTTATTGAGCTGGTTAATTACCCAAAATAATTCAATAAAAATGAATCCAGAGATGGAGACATGTTGATGACTGAGAGCCAGAACTTCCCTGCTCAAATCTGTTTCACACACATCTATGAATTGCTCTCTTATGAATTATGCAGTCTTGCTTCTGCTATTGAAATAGTTACCATGAGTTTTCCACTGTCATTATTACTGGGTATACTATGAACAGGACATCATGCATCCACCTTCAACCATAATGAATTTTGAGTGCTAGGATTAAAATATGACAAACAAACAAATCCTGAAACTCAGATTAAATAAGTGTCCACTTGGCATGTAGTAGAATAATAAGTTTGGAAGGAAACAGCTCCAAGCAATGATTCACTAGAAGCACTTGTATAAAACACATGGCTGTTTCCATTAAAATATATTGCCTATTCAAATGTTTATTTGTCCCTGTAATTATTGTTTTGGCATTTGATGGGGGGAAAGGAGCTCAAGCAGAATGTGAGGAGGTATGACATAAAAGTCTTAAGGTTCAAATTTGTGTAGTACAATAAATGCCTGTTTTATGGACTATCCCACATAAAAGCTAATGGAGCCTTTAATAAACTGCTGCCCTTTCATCAATTTTCTCACCACCAGGCATCTCAATCAGATGGTTAAAATGAGCAAGAAGTTCTCCAAGCAGGATAAGATGTCAGCCCCTGATGTGTATAGTACATTTTTTATCCCATTGCCCCAATCCTGGAAATGCTAGAGTAAGGATACAAGATTCCCTTTTCAAGCCTGAATCATCACTTTTTGGGATACATTTAATACATTAGAACTTAAGATGATGGCTCTACCACTAGTATATATCTACAAATTCATCTGACACTTAAAAATAATTGCTGATGGATAGCTCACTAAGTTAAGCACCCGGCTGTGGAGCTGGAGACCAGAGGTTTGATCTCAAACTCTGCCTCTTGGGACAAGAGATAACTTTAGTAGCCTTGGACAAGCTGCACAGGCCTACCACATTCCCAAAAAAGGAAGAAAAGTACTGTAAACCACTTTAGGCTTCTTTCTCTGTGTTTACGTCAGGTGTGAAATTGCCAAAATAAGGTACCCTTTGGTGAATTCATTCTGCAGTTCCTTTTGCCTGACCTAGTATGAAAAATATTAGCAGGCATGAGGTGGTCGTTGCCCGGGGTACATACACACAATTGTGGTTCAAAAATACAACAATCTATGAGTAAGGCTCTTTCTGTGTATCCTACCACTTCCAGCTGGCAAGTTCTGATGCTCAGATTAAATAAGTGTGCACTAGGCATGCAGCAGAATAATATGTTTGGAAGGAAACACCACCGAGCAATGATTCACTAGAAGTCCTAATATAAAATATATTGCTGTTTCCATTAAAATGTATTGCCTTTTCAAATGTTTATTTGTCCCTGTGATTATTGTTTTACCATTTGATGGGGGAAAGGAAACGGTTGCCATAGGTCTGAATCAGCTTCACAGCATGTAATTGTAATATTATTATTTAAAACCAATTACAAGAATACAAGTTACAATTAGAAGCATTCCCAATTGTTTCTTATTTTTCATTAAATATTTAATGATTTTTCATACTTGTCCTATTTATGACAAACTATTTAAAACTGAGCATTTAATTTTTAAAAAAACTGATTTCCCATTCCACATGCCTGAAGAAAATAAACTTTCCCATAGGCAGAAGAAATGTCTTGCTTGTGACCACCTTGGCTGCTGCCATTGGTGTTGTAAAAATCCAGGCTGCTATTCAGTATATAAAGCTTGGCATGTTTTATCAGATTCAAAAGTACAATATCCCACATTTGAAAACTTGAAGTTTTTATTTTATTTTGAAGATCTGTATATAATCATTTTTGCAACCTATTTTGTAAATTTAAAACATTTTGTACATTAATTTCACTAACACACACAAATCTGGGAAAATTTTAATGTATTTTTATTTCTGCTGCAACATTCAAATATGTGAACTGAATGCATTTTTATCCACTTATTCCAAGCCAAGGCAGGCTATTTGAACTCACTATCCAACTAACTAGTCTAATTTTACTCCACTCTGTGCATCTCAGCCACCCATTATTACTCTAGTTGTAATGGAAGAATTGGTGGTTACTTAGTGGTTCAGTAGCCATAGTTTTTCCAGTTTCCTAGAGTCACTACCTATTCTATGCTGTTCATCTACCAGGAGACAGCAATTAAATGTTGGAGTGTCTGCAGGTTTCTAGATCTTGTTGAACTGCAGTCCTGAACAAAGCTACAAAGAATGCTGGCATATCTGAGAGTAAGCAAAATAGAACAGCCAAAAAAGACAAAAATGTTATGGCACCTTAAAGACTAACTCCTGTATTTAAATGTGAGCTTTCAGGGACCAAGTCTACTTCATCAAACATAAGAGTGAGACATCATGGCATCAATTTATACAGGGGTTCTCAACCTACTGCCCACAGGCAGCACTACCGGAAGCGGAAGGTGTAAATGCAACAGCTATCATAAACATGCCATAAATGCACCCACAGCTGTTGTAAATGTGCCCGTGGCTATCATAAATACATTTACTCCAGCCGCGGATACATTTTATAGCAGTTTTTATGGCGGGGGAACCACCAGTTCAGCCCACTAAGCTCTCTCAGGGGCCATGGTCTGGCCCATGGATCAAAAAGGTTGAGAACCCCTGAAATTATACACACATCTGGTACACAGGCACACAATAATTGGCCAGCCAAACAGAATAGTAACATTGTAGTTTTTTTACAACTGACAAAATCCCGTTATTATTCATACCTGCTGCAAAGCCTGGGCCTATTGCAAATGGTTGCAAAACAAACTTCTCTTGTAAGTTGATGCATCACATCCAAAGGGTGGATGCAACAAATATTGTGGCATTACACATTTGCCAATGAGTTAGCATCTATTGACAATGGTTTGAGTGACCCAGGGAAAACTGCAGCATATAATGACCTGTTAGTTGTAGTGCATTAAATTTGATAATGTCCCAGAAACCCCTGACTGATATTCAAGACCCTGAAATATGTGTCCAGCATATGCATATACTTAATCTCTGCTGTCTCTCTCTGGATTCTAGTTTTGTAATTCCTCTGCTCTAGAACAGCAACCCTCAAGTCCATGGCTGAGTGTCCAGGTAGATTAAAGTGGTTTGCAATGGGTTTCTGTGTATTACCACACTTGATGTCTGATTTATGTCCACTAACTCTTTTGAGCAGAGATTATCCTGACATAAATCATATTAGCAGAGGAACAAGTAAAATTGCCCTTAATGTTGTGTGCAGTGTTGTTGGGTCCAGTAATGCTGTTGCCAGGAGTTTGTCAGGATTTGCAACTGCTCCTCTAAGTCCCGTAGGACTGGAGCCCCCAGCCTGGAAGCAGCAGCTCTAAGTCCTGCAGGACTGGGCCCTTGCCCTGTTGCAGCAGTTAAACCCCACCTGAAAGCCCTGGGGAAGGTTCTGAACCTTCATAGGCTCTACTTGGAGGTCCTGGGTAGCTTAGCTATATTAGACCAAATCCTTACAGAAACAGCCTTAATAATGGAGGCTAGCAGACTTGCAGCTATTTGGCTTCTGTATCTCCTTCTTTGTTTCTGGAAGATCCCCTGCCTTGTTCCTCCTTCTGAAGTCTTCTGCCCAGTTTTTGGTTCTTGTGGACTATTGTTGTGCCTTGCTTGGATTCTTGCTCCTGAAACTCTGTCCTTGTTTTGCTCCAGCCCTTGAGGGTTCTCTGCTGCTGTGTCTGTTCTCCTAGTCACCTGATTTCTGGCTCATTTGGTTATGTTTTCATCATCAGGACAAATCCTGCTTCCCTGGCTTGATTTGGTTTTGGACTCTGGACTGAGATACAGTTACTGTTTGACCTGCTATCTGACTGTCTTGTGCCCAGGCATTTGTATTGTCTGCTACCCTCCCATGCCTCAGACCCTGTCAGTTTCTGTCCAGTAACATCTATAGGCTGCACTTTGAAGTGGAAGAGACTCATGGTAGGACTTTTTGCAACACCTAAAGATGTATGACCATTATGTTGGCTCATCTATATTCATAGCAGGTAGATTTGTGCTGTTTTAGGAATACATCAAGCAATACAATGATGATGATTGCATGCCTAGCTATATTCAGATTAAGTCCCTTGTGGTGTGTGTATTTCCTAGTTATTTCAAGCATAGTCATAACTGATAAACTCTTGATGGTGACAGAGAATGTATCTACATTACAGAGATGTAGCAATTTAACAGTAATGCAATAGTCATGGCTCCATCCTACAGACTCCTTACATCATAGTTGTCATTCTGGTGAGGATTTTAGCCTTTTCTGCTGTTGTTCAGGGTAGTATAGAAAGCTGCTTACAGAGCTCAGAAATAGAGCTTTTCTACTACAACTTCCAGATCCCCAGCTGCTATATTTGTTGGCCTAACATCCTCCAAGCATCATCTCACAGTATCTCTCCTGATAAAATTACCACAATAGGCTTTGGAGGCAAATGTCAGGAAAGTCTATCCTTTTGTTTCTCTGACCCTACTTTCTCCCACACCTTTAGTCAGACTGATATTCTCAGGCCCATCATCAGGACTCTTCATTTCAACTTCCTTTTCTGTAAGGAGCAGCAATCCTTCAACCATGTCCTCTCAGGTTGCATGTGTCTATCTCTTGAAGAGCAAGATTTGGTCCAGTGGTTCCCAATAGGGAGCCCAGGCCCCACAGGGTGGCTTCAATTCCCAGAAGCCAAAGTCAGTAAATTGGCTGATCAGTGCTTTGGGGAATTGACTTAAGCTTCTGAGAATTGAAGACCAAAAACCAAAGGTTGGGAAGCACTGATTGTAGTCTTTTATGTTTCAATGTAACCTTTTCAGTTACATTTTAGTTATTTGCTTCTCCTGCTTTATTGTTGGTCTATACCAGTGATGGTGAACCTTGGCACTCTAGGTGTTCTCAAACTTTATTTCCCAGAAGCCCTGATCAGCAGGAGTGCTGACTTGGGCTTCTGGTAAATGACGTCCAGGAACAGCTGCAGTACCAAGGTTCACCATCACTGGTCTATAGAGTAGGACTGACTGAACTGCTGCTATATTTACAGCAACTAGCTGATTGGTGGATTCTGGATATCACAGATAAACTCTGAATTCCAAAGCAGGAAAACTTCCTGAAAAAAACTAAATATCCCAGAAGTCCAGAAAATGGAGCCTTGACAGCTAAAGTCACACTATGCCATCAAGGCAGTTGTTATGTAAACACATCCACGTGTGGTTTCCTCAGTTCCTTTCATTTTTTACAGCCTGACAAGATGAATTATTCAGGGTCTTTTGAAAAATCTGTTATCTAACAATGTTCAGTCTTTACAGCAAATATATTATGATTACCCCTGTATGTGGTGTGCTTGATTCTTTCAGGATGCACTCAAGTGGATGGGTATCCATCTATGCACCTACCAGATTCTATGCCATATACATGTGGAAGTTCCAAAGCATATATTGGAATCATGATAAAGAAACATTAAAATTAATTTGCAATCGATGAAGAAATGTCAGAGAGGAGCTCTTATTCCCTACAGGCACATTTGTAATGTTTAATCTAATAATTTTTCTGTAGCAGATACAATTCTAGCCTACATCAAAGGAACCCAAATATCTCTTTGATGGCTTAATAGTAGCTGGCTGTGTAATGAGAGGTGGCCATGCCACAATCCTAATTTGAAACAAGTGACAGACTTGGTTAAAGACACACATACTCTTTCTGGTTTGGCTTTTTTTAAAAAAAACCCCAATTTCTGTGAATGGATAAGGAGCTGAGAGAAAGCAGAGTAGTTTTAAGCACTGTACTTGTTCCCCCTCTCTGTTGATATTTATTTTTTCTTCTCTTTTCTTCTCTTTTTTCTTCTCTTCTCTTCTTCTCTTCTCTCTTTGATGGCTTAATAGTAGCTGGCTGTGTAATGAGAGGTGGCCACGCCACAATCCTTATTTGAAACAAGTGACAGACTTGGTTAAAGACACACATACTCTTTCTGGTTTGGCTTAAAAAAAAAAACAATTTCTGTGAATGGATAAGGAGCTGAGAGAAAGCAGAGTAGTTTTAAGCACTGTACTTGTTCCCCCTCTCTGTTGATATTTATTTTTTTCTTCTCTTCATTGAGCATGTTATTCACCAAGTCCAAAATTATTGTATTTGTACAGCTTCTGTGTTTATTAGTTTAGGAAATGGAAGGGGAAAACACAGCTGAGGAAGAAGAAACGCTGATATATTCAGCTTTCACGGGAGCATGTGGGGTAGCAGGCATCCAGCCAAGAATGCCTCAATAGCCAAACATCCCATCTCCCTAATGTGAGCAGAACGTTTCTAACCAGGTAACCATTTCATGTCTCTGCTATATCATGTCCATTGAGCTGTTCCTCTTAGGTTTCTTTTGTCTTTGCAAGTTTGTCACTTTGCCCCTGATGCCATTCACTCACTTCTCTCAATTGAGCCATTAGTGTATGTACAGCATGACTTTCTAGATCAGCAGTGTGCAATCTAGAAATATAGGAACCATTATCTCTGAGGCCACTTATGGACCTCAGTTGCTCCCTGAGTAGCCCTAAAATTGCTGGAGTTACATTTGTTCAATTTCCAATCAGCTGAGCAGGAGGGAGAAATACAGTTCCTTGGCTTTTAATACCATTCTTCTGTTTCGTTTTGACAATTAACAGGGCTTGGGAAATTTACCCTTTAAAAAAAATGAGCTCTCAGCATTCCCCCACCTAGCATGGCAGCTGTCTGGGGTGTGTGTGTGTGTGTGTTGGAATCCAGAGTCTGAAAAAAATCTTTTTAAAACTCTGTCCACTACTGGCTACAGTAATTCTTGGTAATTATTTTATTTATTTATTTTATTTTATTGTCAAATTTCTATACCGCCCACTCAGCCAAAGCCGACTCCGGGCGGTTCACAACAATGGGTAAAAACATATAAAAACAAATAAAACAGATAAAAACCAGCAATAAGAACCCACCCCTAAAAAGAGAGGGGTGCAGGAACTGAAGAAACTGTGGGGCAGGCATGCTCCCCTATATTAACCACCCAACGGAAGCCACCCCTCCACCTGCACCCCAAACTTGGCCCGCCAGCCAGGTTTTTAGTTCTTTTCTAAAGGGCAACAACTCCGTCTGGAGACGCAGTTCCACAGGCAGGAGGTTCCAAAGGGCCGGTGCGGACACAGAGAAGGCTCTCCTCCTTGTGCCAGAGAGGCGAGCCCCCCTGGCCGATGGCACAATTAGAGAGCCCCTCCGGTCCGCTCTGGTTGGATGGACAGACGTCCTTAGGGCGATGCGGTCTCTAAGGTAACCTGGCCCACTACCATATAGGGCTTTAAAGGTCAAAACCAGCACCTTGAATTGCACCCGGAGACAAACTGGTAACCAGTGCAGCTCCCGCAGCAGTGGTGAGGCATGGGCATAACGTCCACACCCCATCACCACCCGGGCCGCCGCATTCTGGACCAGCTGCAGCCTCCGAATGGTCATCAAGGGCATATTGTAATTACAATATTGGTGATCATAGTGGAATAAAAAAGAACTTCATTTTCACCATCTAATCCCCATTCTATCCCCATCCAATCTTAAGGTCTATTTAGGACTAAAAGCTCTGTTGCTTCCCAAAACACATGTTATTTATGATGAAGTCTATTGGTTTCCTTCCTACTCTATCCCTAATAGCTCATAGTTTAAAAAACAACTACGCCCCCCCCCCCAAAAAAACAACCCCCCCTGAAACCTGCACACCTATATTGTTGCTGTATCACTAGAGGTATCAAAGGTATTGCTACAAATAAGAGCATTCATTCTACTTTGTTGTTAAGATCCAATTTAGATTATACTGCAACATTTCTCATATGGTCTTATTAAGTGAAAATTAATCAGATACACATGGCAGCTCATAATACAGTTATAGGTAGCAAACAAAATATTGTTTGGCTGAGGAGGATGACTGGAGGGCATATTCTTTAAAGACAGTTATGCTGTGGAACAAAAATGCATCAGTGCAGTGGCATTGTGAGGTGTGAAATGGTGCATGTTGCAAATAGGGGATCATGGATCAAATGGGGAAGGGTGCTCCCCATCTCCCCAATTTTTTAGGAGCATGGCAAGTATGACAGACTGGGATGGTTCAGACACAGCACTTGAAATGCTGTGTGGCTAAAGAATGGACATGAAAAGTATTTCAGTGTTGAATGGGGCCTGAGTCAGAGAAGTATGTTTAGAAAGTGGGGCAGGTTTTAGGCAATTTTATGTTTGAATGCAAGTCTTCCATTTCATCCGCTTTTAGCCCAGCTAATAAACAAATTTGAATTAGATACTTGAGAGAAAGAAAAATATCATTTACTCACAAAATGAGATCAGAATATGGTTCAGAAAGGTGTAAAGTCTTTCTTCCAGCCATGTAGCCTGGAAGATGGAGGAGCTCAAAAGGACATCCTTCCTCTTCCAAGGCAGAAAGCAAGAGAGAGAAGGCGAGAGCAAAACAAAGGGCTTAACACATGCAAATAGGATCAGGTGACCTCTGAGGCAGGAAAGAATCTTTCTAATTGTAATTGGGTCTGGGGGGGCAGGATTGTCAACAAGCTCCCCTTTTTGGCTCATCTGAGGTTTTCCCCCTCCTGTAATTTTTAAAAAGGTTTTTAAGATTTTATATTTGTTTTTAGATAATAGATGTTGCGGCGGGGGTGGGTGGGTAATATTGTTATGTTTTTATGGGGTTTTTAAATTGTTTTACCTGTATATTGGTCTTAGTGTACACCGCCCAGAGTCCTTTGGATAGGGCAGTATATAAATCTATTAAATTAAATTAAATTAAATTAAATTAAATTAAATTAAATTAAATTAAATTAAATTAAATTAAATTAAATTAAATTAAATTAAATTAAATTAAAGGCAAAACGTACAAAACACCTTCTTTAGGTCAGGCTAGTCTTTCCTGTCTGTCTGGTAACTGCATGCTGGGGTTGCACTGGAATACTCCACAAGAAGGATGTTTGAGGGTGTTTGAGTGTCATGTTTGAATGTACAAGCCCTGTTACAGAGGTGAGGGAAAGTTAAAACAAAATACAAATGTAACAGTCGTTGATAGTGTTACCAACATCTAACTCAGAATGGTTTAGTAGTATCTTGTCTCAGCTTTGTGAATAAAGTATCACTTGTAAGTGGCATATCATGCTTTCATCTCTTTGGTTTGGAAATCAGTAGATTCTTGTTGCTTTACTACAAAATATGAGGTAGAATTGCAGACATTTCTTTGGTACCATTTTCACTGGCAGCCCTGGAATGGTTGTGAGGCATGGAAATAAACTGAGTCATAGGAGCATAACTGGTGGCCACTAAGAAGAGTGATGATGAAACCTTGACCACACTTCTGCCTCATTGGGAATCTTGCAACAGAGGCACTTTAGCAAAAGGGAGTTGACCTTCTTGACCAGCTTGCACCATTGAGCTCCTGAACCCCCAATAACCAGACATCAACTCTGTTCTTCCTGTGTGGTTGATATTGTTGACTGGACAAACAACAAGTGAAATTATTCAAGAAATGAGGGCTTGCATGTGTTTTAAAATGTGGCCATCAGGCCCAGGGATAGGTACCAAATGGCCTCTGCTCCTCCTCCATATGCCTTACACATGCCTGTTCTGTGGCCATCGCTCCTTCCCAGAGCCCTGAGCCTTACTGAAATCAGAATAGGTTCCAATCTTTCTCTTGCTGTTAATCGAGGCCCAGAAGATGTTATGTGAATGGGTGTAGTAAAGGTCACCCTTGCTCAAAAGCCAGTCATCAACACCTGTTGTAAGTATAGCCCCACTCTCCTGGGGTTCTAATTCCTCCTTGGGGCAGTCTTCAGCTCAGAAGTTTCCAAACACTCTTCCCAGCATTAACCCCCCCCCCCAACTCTCAAGCTCTTCCCTTAGGGTCTTTCTCTTCTTCCACAGGGGCCTCTCACTTACTTTCTCTGGATTCCTCCACTGGGCCTTTCATGGTGATTCCCCCAGTAGTCTCTGCCTCTTTCTCTCTCATCCGTTTGACACATTGTCTTTTCTCTAGGGAGCATTTCTGGTGGTTCTCTCTCTCTATTGGTGGCAAGATGGATTTTATATCAGATGTCCTCTCCATTCCCCAGGGCTAAAATCACCATGAAGGCTTCAGTCTGGGTCCTACTCTCATTGAACTGACGTGTCAATAACAGCATCATCCCTCTCTGACAATTAAAATCCAATGGTGGTCAGTGTTATGGCCCTGGATTCAGAGACTGATGAATCTGATACAGAGCAACATCTGCAGCCTGCTTCAGATGCAGAAGTACCTTTATCCCAGCAGCCTTGGATGTGATCACACCACTACAGCCTCTCCACGCATGTGGGCACGGCTGAAACGGTGGTTTACAGAGGATTAGAGGGAGCTTAAATGGGCAAAGAGATGCCAAGAGTGATTCTGACCGAACACTGGCTAGAGCCGCTATCAGAGATTACCTGTTGGTGATAGAGGTAGTGAAACAGCAATATTTCACCACCCTTATTGCCTCTGCAGATAAGAACAGCCTTGCTGGAACAGGCCACAGCCCATCCAGTCCAGCATTCTGTCTCACACAGTGGCTCACCATTTGCTTCAGGGTATTCCCAAGGAGATGCCTTCACCTGCTTAGGATTCCCTGGAAATGGCATTGAGAGATATCCTGCCTATCTCTCCAACCCGGAGGTTGTCCTTGGGTATCCATAATTATAGCCATTGATACCCTTGTCCTCCATGACTCTGTTCTGGGTGACTAGGTCCCTCCTTAGTAGAGGAGGGCCTGGGCCTGGTTGGCAGGGGTCAGCTGAGGACTTTGCTGAGTATCTTGTGGAGAAAATCGCTTGGATTCACTTGAAGTTTGACCCTGGCATGGATACTATGGGTCTGGAGTTGACCGGATCGCAGTCTTGCCATGTTATCTGTGATTGGTTTGATCCAGTTGTCCCTGAGGAAGTGGACAAGCTCCTTGGATTTGTTCATGCCACTGCTTGACTATTAGATCCATGTCCCACCTGGTTGGTCAAGGCATGCAAGGTGGTGACAGGTAGTTGGGTCGGAGCAATAGTCAATGCATCCTTGTGGGAGGATTAAAACATGCTTTGGTGCTTTTAGTGTATGGGACCAAAGACGACCGGACAACCGAAGGGTTGGTTTAACACAGGTTTATTGCATGAGGTTCCAGTTAAGCATGAGGTAATGGCGGTGATACGTCTCAATATATACAGTAGCTCTCTACATTTGAATCTTGTAGCACGGTAGCTGATTGGTTGCTACCGGCGTGGCCTCGCCCAGGCACGCCTCCTTTCTTCAGCTGCTGAATGCAGGTCTTTCTTCAGCTGCTGAATGCAGGTCTTTCTTCAGCTGCTGAATGCAGGTCTTTCTTCAGCTGCTGAATGCGGGGAAGGTTTTCCCGCGGCTGTCCGTGATTGAGCAATGTGAACCATGTGAGAGTGAACGCTCGCAGCTGCCCTCTATAGGCTGTCTGCTCGCGTTCCTTTACAGCTGATATCGTTTGTATCTGGAGTGGTTACAATCTTGCCTTACAGTATAATGAACATGCATACATACATAACATCCCTCCCCCCTAGGATGGGACGAAGTCCCGCAACCATTGTGGCTTGCCGCACGTTCGCTTGGGGCGTGCTTGCGCCTGCCCTAATTCTGGAGAGCCTGTGATCCCTGACTCCGCGGGAGCTTGTCCTGCAACGGGAAACGGGGATTCGTTAGTGGCTCTGTGGGGCGTCCGTGCCTGCCTTGCGCTTGGGGAAGGGAATGGGATGAACAGTTGGGAGGTAAATCCCTGCCTATTGCCCTCGGACCCCGGGGACCCTCCTAGTGTGAACCGCGGCACCGATGAGGTCGCCCTTGGGGAATGGCTACCTTCTGATCCCTGCTCGGGGGACCTTAAGACTGTGGTGGTGGGCGGACTCGCTGATGCCTCCGGTCTTGGAGGTGTCGGTCTCCGGAACATGGGCGCTATGTTGCATTCTAACTCACAGGGGCTACTGGGACTGGAGGTACCAGGGGCTGAACTGAAACCCCTCTTTTCGCTAGGACGGGTGGGGGACCACTCCGCTAACTCCCCCTGGTACTGTAAATAAACGTCTAAACCTCTATGGGCCTTTGAGCCTCGGGGGGACTTCCGCGGCTTGCGCGGGGTATGAGTGTGGTTGGGGCTCCTCCTTTCTGACGGGGACTCCCGCAGCCCGGGGCTCCTCCTCTCTGGCGGGGACTCCCGCAAAAGATTTCCGTGGATCGATTCCCTTTCCTCCCCCCTTGGTGGGGACCCATGCTCCCCTTTTCCTCCCCCTTGGGCTAAACGGGTGGGGGAGTACCCTAACGCTGATTCAATGCTGGTCTCATCCACGTCTTGCTCTCCGGGGACCCTACGCCTGAGTTGGTCCACGTGTCGCCTCCACAGGAAACCTGTACTGGTCTCTACGCGGTATGAGACGGGGCCGGTTTGCTCTACTACGGTGCCCGGCACCCAGGCTGGCCCCCCGCTGGCGTAATTCCTGCAGTGTACTGGGGCGCCTATGCTGAAACTCTTTGTGGGTTCCACCCCTATGTTCCGCCCTTTGTCCTCTACTCTCGTGGGGTCTAGCTTGGATATCCCCGTGGCCAGCTTCCTGCGCATCAACAGCTCTGCGGGGGAGTACCCTGACGCTAAGGGGGTGACCCTGTATCTCAGCAGGAATTGGCACAATTTCAGGTCGAGGTCTCCGGGACCCATGCGCAGTAGCGCGTCTTTCGTGGTGCGCACGAGGCGCTCTACTTGGCCATTGGTGGCCGGGTGAAAGGGGGCGGAGGTGACGTGCCGAATGGCGTTGCGTTCCATGAATGCCCTGAACTCGGCGGACGTGAAACAGCTAGCGTTATCGCTGACGAGGGTGTCGGGTAAACCGAACGTGGAAAAGACCCTCCTTAATTGTTTAATGGTTGTGGTCGAGGAGGTGCTCGAGACTGGAATGACCTCCAACCACTTAGAGAACGCGTCCACCACGAGGAGGAAAAGCGTTCCCCTGAATGGGCCAGCAAAGTCTACGTGAACTCGGGACCAGGGTCCCCTCGCAGCGTCCCATTCCCTAGGTGGCGAGCGAGCCTCTTCTGGCCTAGAGCTTTGGCACGCCTCGCAAGTGCCGACCATGTGTTCGATGTCGGCGTCTAACTGGGGCCACCAAAAATAACTGCGGGCTAGTGCCTTAGAGCGTACGATCCCCGGGTGGCTGACGTGCAGCAGTTTAAGCACCCTCGGCCTGAGAGACGTGGGGATCACTACCCGCTGTCCCCACAAGAGGCAACCCCTCTCCAGGGACAACTCCAATCTCTTTTTGAAAAATGTGTCGAATTCCGCTGCTGGGGAAGACACGGGCCACCCTTTCTGCACCCAGGAGCAAACTGTGGCCAGCGCTTTGTCCTTGCCTGTCGCTTTGGCGATTTCGGCCGGTACTACTGGAGGGGAGTCTAGGACCTCTATCATTAAGACCTGGTGGTCCCTCTCTACTCCGCCCACGTGGCAGCAATCCCGGGGAATGGGGGACCTCGACAGAGCGTCGGCATGGCTTATTTCCCTCCCGGGCCGGTATACCAACGCGTGCTGATACGCGTTGAGAAAAATGGCCCATCTGAGCATTCTCGGGGACAGGATCTGGGGTGTGGGCTTGTCTGCGGTGAAGATGCCCAGCAACGGCTTGTGGTCAGTCACTATGGTGAAGGGGCGGCCGTACACGAAATCATGAAATTTCTTGGTCCCCGCAATTATTGCTAGCGCCTCCCTGTCTGTCTGAGCATAATTCCTCTCCGCTTGGGACAGGGATCTAGAGTAGAAAGCTATCGGGGCCTCCCTACCGTTCTCCAGCACGTGGCAAAGCACCGCCCCCACCCCCACCGGGGATGCATCGCATATCAGGACCACCGGGTGTTTGGGATTGAAGTGGGTCAGTACAGCATCTGATGCCAGGAGTCGCTTCAGGTCATTGAAAGCCTTTTCCTGGTCGTCGCCCCACTTCCATGCCTCGTCCTTTTTTAACAATTTGTGTAGCGGTTCTGCCACGGCTGCCTTCCGCGGGAGGAAGGAGTGGTAGAAGTTGAGCAGTCCGAGGAACGACTGCAACTCGGGCTTGGAGGTGGGGCGAGGGGCCTTTTTGATGGCGGCTACCTTGGATTGGGCTGGCCTAATTCCCTCGGGAGTAACACGGAACCCTAGGAACTCAACCTCTGTAGCGAAGAAGACGCATTTGTCTTTCCGCAACCTCAACCCCGCCTTTTCGAATATTGACAGGACCTTTCCCAACCTTGTTGCTAATTCGGCCCGGCTCCCCCCTGTAATTAATACGTCATCAAAATAGGGTAACACCCCCTCCAACCCCTTCAGGAGGCGTTCCACCAATGACTGGAAAATCCCGGGCGCCGAATTCACGCCGAATTGGAGGCGCGAAACCTGGAACGGCCCTTTGTGGGTGACTATGGTTTGTGCAGCAGCTGCGGCGGGGGTCACCGGGAGTTGCTGGTAGGCTTGGGCCAGGTCGAGTTTGGCGAAACACCTCCCCCCGTGTAACCTGGCCAACAAGTGGCTGACTACCGGCACCGGATACGCATTAGGGCGGATCGCCTTATTGATGGTGCACTTGTAGTCAGCGCATATTCGGACTTCCCCGTTGGCCTTGAGCGCTGTTACAATTGGAGTTTCCCACTCCGCAGAATCAACAGGAACAAGAATCCCCTGGCCCACTAATTTGTCCAATTCCGCCTCTATTTTGTCCTTTAGTGCGAAAGGCACTCTGCGCGGTTTAAGTCTGATTGGACGCACTCCAGGGTCCAGGTCGAAAGTCACTGGGGGGCCCTTGAATTTTCCTAGCCCCTTTTTAAAAACCTCGGGGTGCGCGTCGCACACGCTCTGTATTGGATCAGTCCCGGCGGCGTGTGCTCCCACGGCGTGCACCCCCCCAATGAACAACCCCAGGGGCTGGAACCATTGAGTCCCGAGGAGGCTGCATTTTCCCCCCTTGAGGACGACTAAGGGAAGCGTTGCGGTGTACTTTTTGAACTGGACCTGAAACTTCCCAACCCCCAACACTGGGATGCGGTTCCCTTGCACGTCCTTCAGCGTGGCCCTCAACGCCTTGAGCTTGGGCCGCACGCGGGGGGCGATTTTCATGAACTCCCCCTGGGAAATAATGGAGTATGAAGAACCCGAGTCCACCTCCATTCTAACAGGGGCCCCTTGTATTACTACCTCAACGAAGTAACGGGGGTGCTCCGTGGAAACGCTGCAAACCGGCGCGTCGTCCTCGCTGTCGTCGGAGACTCGCCCTACTCCGTCCCGCGTCCTCGTGGTCCAGGTGCCGTCCTTCGGCCTCGTGGTGCGGTCCTGCCTCGTGGTGCGGTCCTGCCTCGCCGAGCGGTCTGGAGAACTCCGGGTGGCCTCGCGTCGTTTCCGGCAGACCTTGGCGATGTGCCCGCGCCGGCCGCAGTTGTGGCACTCGGCCTTGCGGAATGGGCATTTGGTGCGGGCGTGGGCGGCGCCGCAGCCATCGCAGCGCCGGCCCTCTCTCTGGACCCTCCGGACGTCCTCGTCGTCGCTGCTCTCTGCAGACGAGTTCGAAGTCCGCTGGGCCGCGCGCACCGAGCTCTCTGCCTTGGCGGTCTTCGGGCGCCAGTCCTGAAGTTCGTGCACCCCGGCCGACGTGGCCTCTGCGGCCTGTGCCGCGTCGAGGACTTGTTGCCACGTGGGAGGCGGCTCCCTTTTCATCAGCGCGCGCTGAGTCTCTGTGTCCCTCAGACCGCAGAGCAGGCAGTCCCGGAGGGTGACGTCGGGGAGTTCCCATTTGCAGGGGCCGGCGGCCAACCGCAGGGCCGCGGCGAACTCATCGACCGATTCTCCGGGTGCCTGGACTCGCCTCCAGAACGCGCTCCGAGCGGGGAACATCGCTATTGCCGGCCGGAGATGGGCGCGCAGCGCCGCCAGGAGCTCTGTGGCCTTGAGGTCGCCCACCTTCCTCGGCGCGATCAGGTCCACCAAGGTCCTCTTGGTTTCTTGTCCGAGCATGCGGACGAAGATGGCCCTCTTTTTGGCCTCGTCGGAGACTTCGAGCTCCACCAGCGCAGCGTTGAAGTCTATCTCAAACAGCTCCAAGTCTCCCGGCTTCCTGATCTCGTAGCCGGCGCATGTCTTGGTCCCGTGGGCAGCCATATCCCACCTTCGTCGCCAATTTAGTGTATGGGACCAAAGACGACCGGACAACCGAAGGGTTGGTTTAACACAGGTTTATTGCATGAGGTTCCAGTTAAGCATGAGGTAATGGCGGTGATACGTCTCAATATATACAGTAGCTCTCTACATTTGAATCTTGTAGCACGGTAGCTGATTGGTTGCTACCGGCGTGGCCTCGCCCAGGCACGCCTCCTTTCTTCAGCTGCTGAATGCAGGTCTTTCTTCAGCTGCTGAATGCAGGTCTTTCTTCAGCTGCTGAATGCAGGTCTTTCTTCAGCTGCTGAATGCGGGGAAGGTTTTCCCGCGGCTGTCCGTGATTGAGCAATGTGAACCATGTGAGAGTGAACGCTCGCAGCTGCCCTCTATAGGCTGTCTGCTCGCGTTCCTTTACAGCTGATATCGTTTGTATCTGGAGTGGTTACAATCTTGCCTTACAGTATAATGAACATGCATACATACATAACAGTGCTCCCCCTCCTGAAGAAGCCAGCGCTCGATCCAACAATAATGGCCAACTATCAGCCTGTATCCAATCTCCCCCTTTTATGGAAGGTTTTGGAGATGGCAGTGGTGCAGAAGTTACAGGGGGCTCTGAATGAAGCGGATTATCTGGATTCCTTTTAGTCAGGATTCAGGCCCAGATATGGTACCAAGACTGCATTGATTGCACTGTTGGATGATCTCTGCTGGGAGCGGGATGGAGGTCATCCCACCATCCTTGTTCATCTTGACCTCTCAGTTGTTTTTCATACCATCAACCATGGTAGCCTTCTGGAACAGCTCTGAGGATTGGGGATCCAGGGCTCTGTGTGGTCCAGGTTTGCCTCATTTCTGATGGGCCAAGCCCAGTCGGTGTGGTTGGAGGATGGGATCTCCAGCCCTAGGCTTCTCCAATATGTGGTGCCTCAGGGCTCGGTGTTCTCACCTCTCCTGTTTAACATCTACATGAAACCATTGGGGGAGATCATCCGTTCCCACGAGGTGAGGTATCATCAGTATGCTGATGATACTCAGCTGTATATCTCAGCCTGTGGTGATCCAAGCAATGCAGTTAGAGCCCTGTTCAGGTGTCTGGAAGTTGTTGGGGTCTGGATGGGGGACAACAGGCTACAACTGAATCCCAGCAAGACTGAATGGCTGTGGGTCAGGGCCACCGCATTATCTTGGGAGATAACATCTTTGGTTCTGGATAGGACTATTTTGCCCCAAACAGATCTCGTGCATAAACTGGGGGTCCTCCAGGACTCTTGACTCCTGTGCAATGAGCACATGGCAGTCGTGGCTAGGAGGGCTTTTGCACAACTTCGTGTCATACGCCAGTTATGTCCGCTCCTAGATCGGGACTCCTTGTTCATGGTCACACATGCTCTGGACACCTCCAGACTGGACTATTGTAATGCACTCTATATGGGTCTGACCTTGTTGACCATTCAGATACTGCAACTGGTCCAGAAAACAGCTGCCTGGGTAGTGATGGGGTGCGGGCAATATGCCCATGCCTCTCAACTGCTTCAGGAACTGCACTGGTTATCAGTGTGCCTTTGGGTACAATTCAAGTTGCTGGTAATCACCTTTAAAATCCTACTTGGTAGTGGGCCAGGATATTTAAGAGACTGCATCACTCTGAGAACATCTGTCCATCCCACCAGAGCAGATTGGAGAGGCTCTCTTATTGTGCCATCTCAGAAGGGGGGGGGGGGACGGATGAAAAACCACCCAAATAATAAAAAATATATCAGTAAAAAAAGTCTGGGCATATGTGAAAAATGTTTTTCATTAGCAAAAAGTCGGAGTGTCCTGAAGAGTCATCAACAATAGTGAAACTAAGTGATCCTTAAAAATAACCACTTGTAAAAATACTGGTATAAACTTTAAGGAAAGGATTTCAAAATACTGGACGGGAGTCCGAGTAGGTATACAAAGTTACCAATTCATATAATCAATTTTCTCAGAGGTGATAAAGTGCAATTTCAAGGTAGGTATTAAATATATAAATAGACTATAAATTCCAATGGTATATTTAGTACACAGCATCGTGATATCCCTCCGATAGATGGATATTTCGAAAACCTTCATCAGAGAAGTGTGATATCATAATTGTGAATCGCGTTTGAAACCCTCTGAAGGGAGTTCATAATGGGCCTTCTCTGTGCCTGTTCCGGCCCTATGGAACCTCCTGCCAATTGACTTATGACTCCAGACTGAGTTGCTGCCCTTCAGGAAAGAACTAAAGACCTGGCTGGCAAAGCAGGTGTGGGGCACCGGTGATGCGGTGATTCCCTCCTGCTGGCTGATATAGCAATATCGCTCCCTCGTTCTTTCAGCTGTTTGGGGTAATTCTTGTAGTATTTTTAATTGGTTTATTGTGGGTTGAAAATTTTTATACTGTGGTGTTGATTTTAATGTTGTGAGCCACCCAGAGTCATTTTGAGTTGGGTGTCTATATAAATTGGATGGACAAACAAACAAACACCTGATTGGAACCTGCCAGATTTTACAGCCGGCAATGCTGACTCAGCTTCAGATAATGAGGATGATGGACCTTCAACCTCTCAGCATTGCAGGCTCCAGCTTCTCAAAGACCTACAGCTCTGTCGTAGCTTGGCAAGAGAATGTTGTCAGAAAAGAGCAACAGCAAACAGCCCTAAGCAACAGGGGCTCTTAAGGAGCACTCGCTGAAACTTCCACTTTGTTGGAATAACTTTGTTGCCACCCAACACTCTGCTACTCTGTTACCTGCCTTTTAATCTTGTCTGCCTGATTACCGTGTTGGACTTGGACCCTCTGCTTGGATTTCTGATTATGCTCCTGGATCTCCCTTTGGACTTAGACTACAATTGACTGGCAAACGAACTCTGCTAAACTCCCTCGACCATGCTCTTGGCTAAATCCTTGAAAGACTGCTGCAAGACCTTCTCTCCCAACCCCTTCCCTGTGCAGTGCTGCTAGCTAGCTTCCCCCACCTTGCAGGGGTAGGAGCGCACAGCCAGAGCAGGATATTTGAGCCCTGCATCACAGTGGGACAGCTTGCCAATAGGAGCATCAATGACCCTGTCCCTTCACAATTAAGTTTTTATACCTAGTGTTTGTTTCTTTGTGTTTCCTCTCAAACTCCAGGGGAGATGACCATGAATTCTTCTTGGATGTGCAGATCTTGAGACACTATATTTCAATATCTACCACTAGACTACTGCACGTTCCCACAGTGTGACAGACTTATTGTCAGTAAACATATTTATAAATATGTTTTCAACAAACTGTTCAATTGCAGTGCACTGATGTAACATTTCTGTTCTGTGTCATTTTGAAAATGAACATCTCAAAGCCCGAGCTGCGATGAAAAACAGGTAAGATTCATAAACATTTCCTTTGGGCATCATTTGCAGTTTCACAATTCACTGATGCCATATTTTAGTTTTATAATGGCAGTTAACCCTTTTCAACTGAGTTAGTGCTCTGAAGCACAAACATCTTAGTGAAGAATGGTTAATCAATGGATACTTAAGCCAAAATACTATCATGAAAAACTGTAATTGTAGATGATACATGACTAATCACATGATTGATTGCACAACTGAGGGGCAGCCAAATGCACAACAGAAAGCCAGAAAAAGATATCACAGTGATGTTTTATTACCTTTACATGGTTGCATAAATGGCCTAATGGTGATTTCTGCTCAGCAACAGTTTGCAAATGATTTCAGGATGTGTTTTTCAAATAGGGAAGGTGGTGGGGAGCAGGAAACTGCCATTGAAACAACTCAGGGTAGGAGGAGAGGGTAGACAATAGCATTATTATATGAGGGAAGAAAGGCTGCCTGGTTACCCCTAAATTCCCAATTCGAACAGACTAGGATACCCTTGGCAATGCACCCCTGGATTAACATGCTCTTCTTCTTCTTCTTCTTCTTCTTCCTCTTCCATGTCCCGATTAAACTCCCAAAATAAAATCACATTCTTGGCTTTGTCATTGGAAAAAATGAAATCCTTGTCAGTACATGTTTCTGCAAGTTTACTATCTGATTATCTGCATTTGGGACCGCAGTTGATTAGTGTTTAAGATTTTTATTTAACTATTTAGTCACATTTATGCTGCCACCCTCTCGCCTAGGTGACTCTGGGCAGCTTACATGTATAAAAATCACAATACAGCATTATACAAAACAATGAAATAAAAACGTTAAAAATATAAATTGTTTAAAATTTAGCATACCCTCCCCCAGCAATCACAATATAAGAATTCTTAAAAAGAACTGAAGCTGAAGGCCCGAGTAGCAGAATTGAAGCCCTGTCAAGTATCCTGTTTTGCCCTGGAAACCCCTGTAATTTAGAGCCCCTCTTCCCACCATCATGTATTAGAGCCCCTCTTCCCACCAGAGCCCCCTCTTCCCACCAGAGCCCCTCTTCCCACCATCACATTTTTTTTATAATTTCCCATATTTTTTAAAAAATCCAGGGGCATATAAATCTCCCATATATTATTGTGTTATATCTTTATTCATTAGGTGTGCAGCTCATACAGAGCAGAGGAGTGTTGGGCTCCCCCTGGTGGAGGAAGAAACATCACATAGGCATGGCTGCTTCCCCTCATGGGGAAAAAGGTAGCCAGCAAGACAGGCTTACTGTGATAATTCTATTCTAAATTCCCCTCTATTTTCCCCCTATTCAACTGGAAGTATCCTGTTTATGCTGTATGCAAATATACTTGAATCCGATTGGCTCATTGACTTCCCTTTAACACCCTCTTTCCTAGGAGAGATGGCTTCAAGTATATTTGCATACAATATAAACAGCATACTTCCATGGTTTTCTCTTAAATACAGAGTTTTAAAAAAATGAAATTGAGGCATAAAACACTAAGACAGTAGACAATTAACTGATTAAAATGTAAAAAACAGTTCCATGAAAAATCACCATAATATGAAATGCAGTTGAATAGTGGGAGAATAGGGGGGAAATTAGAATAGAATTATTTCAGTAAGCCTGGCTTGCTGGCAGTCTTTTTCCTTATAAGGGGAAGCAGTTGTGCCTATGTGGTGGTTCTTCCTCCACCAGGGGAACTCAACATTTCTCTGTGGCTCTTACTCTTCTAGGTTCTTGGAGGTGTCTAGATTTTGGGGAGGAGGGGGCATGTCCTGGGAGAGAAGTATTTGTGGCCTAAAATGTCCCTTATTTTCATGTCTAAAACTTGACAGGTATGAACTGAAGCTGAAGGCCTTCCTTCTTGTGATAGAGAGGTGAGCCTCTCTAGCAGATGGAACTATCAGGGAGCCCATCCGGTCCACTCTGGTTGGACGGGCAGATGTCCTTGGGGTGATGCGGTCTCTTAAGATCCTGGCCCACTACCATGTAGGGCTTTAAAGGTTATCACCAGCACCTTGAATTGTACCCAGAGGCACACTAGAAACCAGTGCAGCTCCCGTAGCAGGGGTGAGACACAAGCATAACGTTCGCACCCCATCACCACCCGAGCAGCCACATTTTGGACCAGTTGTAGTCTCCAAATGGTCATCAAGGGCAGCCCCATGTAGAGTGTGTAACAAAAATCCAATCTGGAAGTGACCAGAGCGTGAGTGACCATAAGTAAGATGCTGAACCTGAAGCCTGGAAGATCAGCAGATCAGCAGTTTGAGACCCAAGTCCTGCATGACAGAGTGAGCTCACATCTTTGTTCCAGCTCCTGCCAACCTAGCAGTTCAAAAGCAAGACATTGCAAGTAGATATATTGGTACTGCTTTGGTGGGAAAGGTAATAGTGACCCATGCACTATGTTGTCTAGTCATGCCTGCCACGTTACCACAGAAATGTCTGCAGATGCAGACAACACTTGCTCTTTGGCTATAAACAGAGATGAGCACAGAACCCTAGAGGCGGAAACAAATGGCTTTTGAGCAAGGGCAACCATTATCTGCATTTTAAATAGATTTGGGGCCTCTTTACATAGACTGCAATTTACTCAGGTTTTTCATATGCTCCAACCAGCTGTTTTGGGAGCAATACCAGCCTCTCTCCCAACTTTTGCCTGCTCTGCTTCTCTGGACATGTCTGGCCGGTGGTAGTGTTTAGGTTATCCCTGGAGAGGCATCATTTTATCCCATCAGGAACAGCTGTCTGGAGCAACAATGGCGCCTGCTGTTTGTCAAGTCAGTCTCCCAGCGGAGTCGCCAAAAATGTTGTGGAATGAAAACCAGACAAACCCACATTCCATCTAAGACAGATAAGAGATTTATTATTATTTGGCCAAACAGATTCAGGGACGCTTTAACAAGCTAATAATCCCTGAATGACAATACATTTTCAGAGCCATCCTTTTATAGCATTAAATTAGGAAATTTCTACACATTTCATCACTATGGGATAAGCCAAAATTATTAATTAATCTTTTGACATTGTCATGCAGTTCAGGTTAGAACATTCAGAATATTTGTTCATGTCATGTCACACAAATATTATTCAGCATTATGGTTTCTTGAGCCTAAGAGAAATCCCTGTCAGCTGTACAAACTGTGCTGGGCTTGTGGATACAAGGCCTTCTGTTTCCTTTAGCCTCGTCATCATGTTCTATATTGATTAGGTCAATCTGATCTCTATAACTTTACAGAGTAGCTGAGAAAATGATTTTTACTTTTAAACCAGAATTAATATTAGAATTAACATCTTAATTCTTTCACTCCTATTTCATTACCGACACTTCTGATGTCCCAAATAGCTGGTCTTGTGATGTTACAACAACAAACTTAGAGACATTACAAAGGCCCAACCTATGGTCTCAGGTTTTGGCCTTGAAATTTGAAGGAATTAGAGTCTGTCAACCTGGCAACCATACTTCCGAGTGCTATCTTGTTAATTATCCCAGTCCTTTACAATTCCTTTGAAATTCTCTTTAATTATTCATTGACTGAGCAGATAATTTACATTGGCCTATTAAAACACATGCATAATTTAAGAGACAGATTATTAAATAGTATTGTCAGGCTCTTATTTCATATGACCACCACAGGTCTAACAATCTAAATTCATCTATTGAATGCTCTGATCATACATTCTACAGCGGTACATTCCAGAAATGAACAAATAAGTTTCAGTTTCTCTAAAGTGTCTTAATCATATTTATCCTCTCTTCCCAGTATCTTATGCATTAATTTCACAGTTAAACAATGCCTATCCTGTTTAAGTAATGCAGTACCTGCGGTACCTCCCCTGTTTTAGCAATAGTGATTGCACTTATATAACACCCCTCAGCACTTGTGCCAAATTATCCTGCTATGGTAGTAGAGTAGACCATCCTGCCAGTGACTCTACGCCAAGTGTCAGGTGGCAGTTAACTAACCTGACTACCCTGAGGACTAATGGTGTGGGTGTCGATGTCCACAGGGGAGGGGTGATCATCCCCAGCTGGATTTAATCTCACTTAAAGCCATCTTGATGGAGGGCAGCAGCTTCATCAATACTGGTCTGGGGTTGAGGAGGACTTTGTGTGCCAGAAAATCCCAGGACCAGAAAGTGACTCACAGGAATGGATCAATAGTATGGAGGTCATGCTGCAATGCAGAAGGCAAATGAAAGGCCACTTCATTATATTCTCAGGACAGTCTTCATGGCTGATCACCATGAGGATCACCAATATTTGGATTGAGATATGGCAGAACAACAAGAAGAGCATGCTGAATTGAGTAGTTAAACATGGTACCCTATGGGATAAGGTCACCATGAGGAAAGATTGAGAGAATGGGCATGTTACATTGTGAAAAACAGAAATATTGTCATACAGAGGAGGGGCAGGATTTTTTCTCAGAGTGCATGACACATAATAACAGGCTCAAATTACAGGAAGCCAGATTTCAGCTGGATATCAGGGGGAAAACTTCTTAATTGGTAGAGAAATAGGACACTGGCACCAAATATATTGTGAGGTGGTGAATGCTCCATCGCTGGAGGCATGCAGGACTAAAATTAGATAGCCATCTGTCAGTGATATTTTGATTTGAATGCCTGCATTGAGCATGGAGTTGGACTTGGTGTCCTTATAGACCCCTTTCCACCTCTATTATTCTATGGTTTTCTGATGGATGAAAAACCAAATGAAACGCTGCACATGGACTGTGACAATCTGCTTACTCCCAGGTAGGACTTGGGAGTTCTCCGGCCTCCTGGCGATGGGATTGTGCCTGATCCTGCTTTCCTGGCCCAGATCAGACCCAGCAGTTCAGGCTTCTCCTATCAGTGTGCCCAGTCATTCCCGACCGAAATCCAGATGGTGACAAAAGGTGCACGTGGGACTAGTGTAGATTCAGGTAGCTTAGAGCCAAGTCATCACTCCAAGTCTCTTCAGGTATTTTAAAAGTATAATGAAAGCATAGCAAGATACAGGATACAGTACATCAAAACATCAGGAAGCAAAGAAATAAAGTAGGCTGCTTGTGTAAGGGATAGCCAATGCCCCCTTTTCCTAAGCCTCTACATTTTTGCAGTTTAAAAGCACAGCATCCAAGAGAGTGTCTGAGTGTATGTGTGGGTTATATCTCCTCCCATAAGGTCCACCTTTGGCCCTCCCCCTTAGGGATTCCAACCAATGATCTTACAGCAAGACATGTCAATCACACATTAAGTTTCTGTTTTTCTAAACCATGAGGCCCACATAGCTTACATACCAGACCTGTTGTGAAGGGACTCCTACAAAATAAATTCCCCATCTTGGATTAAGCAAAATTTAATTTAATTTAATTTAATAGTCATATTTATATATGCCGCCCACTCAGGCAGAACCCGACTCAGAGTGGCATTACAACACGTTCCAAAAACACATCAAAACACTTTAAAAGACCCATATCCCACCCACCCACCCACCCCACCCACCATAAAAAGAAGAGAGAGTTCTTAATTGTTTAACAAAGGGTTTGCAAAGGGTATATCTCATTCCATCACATGGGCAGTGGAACAATCATGCATGCAGCACTTGTGTGTGCTTATTTGAAATAGGACAAAGTGGCCTCCAGAGGAACCACACTATAATGAATCACTGTTGTGCAGGGCTGTACTAAAGGGGGTGTAAATGTACAAGCAGTGTATTTTATGCTTACCTGAAAAATACTAATGTCTATAGAACAAAGAGATGCTTTTGGATGGGTATTTCTTCCAGTAACTCATGGTGGGGAGCTGGGATTAGCTGTATCTCTTCACAGCATGAAAAAACCCTCACTTCCAAACATCTTATATCTCTATTTACTGTATTTATATAAAGCTATTCAATAGGATTATTTTCTAGATGGCTTAAAGCATAAAATGATAAAAAAGAATTTAAAAACACTATAACATAAAATAACAATTTGAAGCATAGAAAATTCCAGTGTAAGAAATTTTCAAAGGGAATAAAGAGAACTAACAAGTGCGTAGTACATACTGTGATTCAGAACAGTAAAATAATGAGGAGGAGGAGGAAGTGCCGGAGGTGACATCCAAAGACAATAAACAAATGCTCATCTGGCATGAAAATTGTTATGTGCTGCCTTTGTTGCAGTTTTAAATTTCTGGTAAAATTCCCAGTACAGTACAAGAACAGAGAGCTTCAGAAAAGAATAAATCTTCAAGAGTCCACTACTTTCTCATTAGCAGGAACTCAAAGTCTCAGTAACTCATTCTGAGACATTTGTGGGAGAAAGAAAAAAAATATGTCTCTTTACTTGCAGTTACTGATACGTGCATGCTGCTTTCTTTACTGAGTGAGTGCTAGCTATCACCTAAAGAGATTATTATTACAATGTGTTGTTTTTTGTAGATTTAATTTTGTATATTGTATTATTGTGTACTTACTTTGTATATTGTTGATTTATGTTGTGATTCTCCTGAGCTGCCCTGAGTTGGCATATGCTGAATGGATGGCATATAAATCGAATAAATCAAATCAATCAATTAACAGCAATAAACAACGAACAGCAACTGAAAAAAGAGGGAAATAATATGACCCAGCCAGAGATCCAACCTTTTTGACACATCATCTCCTCAGTTCTATATTTGTCACAACTTCAGTCGCTTAGCCACCAAAAGGCATTCACATTGGCCTGCTGTCATGACCCTCCTTGCACAGTTTTGAAGGGAAATTTTTTGAAGGATACCTATGCCAGAGAGACTGTACCCCTGTGATACAGGAGAAACTGAAACTATAGAACATGTTTTATGCGTCTGTCCTTGTTATAGGAATACCCAAAAGTAAACTCATCCCCGCTGCTCTGCAAATATCCTAGCTGATCAAACAGCACTTACACTCACTGGCTGCTATCTGACAAAATCCAGTTTTTACTCACAATACTGCCATGTCTTGTGCTACAGTGATCAGGATTAGAAGAACAAGTCTGGCAGGCTCCTCAGTGGCACAAACCGTGAATGCTATATTGCAGTAGCAGTTGCTATAGTGTAAATTTTAAATACTGATTTTATTCTATTTCTTTAAACATTGAATGGATATATATTTTAAATAGTATATTTTAACTACATTTTAAGTATTTAAATGCTAAACATTTTACCTCTCATTTTACTGTGCTAGTTGTAAATAAATAAATAAATAAATAGATTAATTACTTGATTGATGAGGGGGGAAAAGGAGAGTAGAGGGCTGCTCTTTTAATTCCAAGGTGGGAAGGAATGATTGGGTAGATCAGGGGTGCCCAAACTATAGCCAGTGGGCTGGATACAGCCCCTGAAGCCATTCCAGCAGGCCCGTGAGGCCCACACCAAACCAGGAAGTGAACATGGATGCTTCTGCACATGGGCAAAAGAAGCCATATTTACTTCTTGGTTTGGCGCGCATGTCCTTGCGCTTGCACAGAAGCATCTGTGCCAAACCAGGAAGTAAATATGGTCACTTTTGTGCATTCACAGAAGCCTCTATGCTAAACCAGGAAGTAAATACGGCAACTTTTGCACATGTGCAGAAGAATCTGTGCTGAACCAAGAAGTCAATATGGCTGCTTTTTGCGCATGCACAGAAGTGTCCACACTGAACCAGAAAGTAAATATTGCTGCTTTCATGCATGTGCAGAAGCGAACCAGGAAGTAAATATCGATGCACATGCGCAAACATGCCCTGTTCCGGGTCCTAAATGTTTGGGCACCCTTGGGGTAGATAGTCACTCCAGACCAGAAAAATCCATCCCAATCAAGTCTGACTATGGACAGCATGTGAGTTTTTTTTAATAAAAAAGTAGGTATCTCCAGCAGCCTTTAAGAGAAAAATTCAAAAGGGCTCAATGTCCAAAATCCTCTTATTTAGCATAGCAAATTGCATTAAAGTAGACCCATTAAATCAATGGGAATTTGGTGAGCCCAAACTCTATTGTTTAGTATAGTAAAGGTAAAGGTAAAGGTAAAGGTAAAGGTAAAGGTAAAGGTAAAGGTAAAGGTAAAGGTAAAGGTAAAGGTAAAGGTAAAGGTTTCCCTTGCTCGAAAGCCAGTCGTATCCGACTCTAGGGTGCAGTGCTCATCTCTGTTTCTAAGCCGAAGAGCCAGCGTTGTCTGCTTCTGCAGACGTTTCCGTGGTCATGTGGCAGGCATGAATAGACACCGGAGCGCACGGAACGCTGTTACCTTCCCACCGAAGTGGTCCCTATTTATCTACTTGCAATTTCTTGCTTTCGAACTGCTAGGTTGGCAGGAGCTGGGACGAAGACGGGAGCTCATTTCCGTCCTGCAGTACTCGGGAATCGAACTGCACAGTTAAAGTAGGGCCATTTGAGTGAGTGGGTGGGTGGGTGAGTTTGTTCATTCGTTCAATGGTCCTTCTCTAATTCAGTTTACTAGTTTTTGGCTAGCCTTAGGATGTCTTCTCAAAAGAATGGAAAGGATTGTTTCTGGTTTGGGAAGAAATCGATAGACACACTTGGGAGGCCGACACTACAGGTCAAGACGAGCCTAATAGTGCTGTCCCCCATATTTTTAAACATACACACACACGTATCATAAGAGTACCCATCTAACAACTGAGCACTGGGACCAAAGATGTCTTCTTCCTTACAGCCACCTATTCCATATGATTTGGCAGATGAACCCAAGGCAGAGCCTTAGAAGAAAATGTCAGGGCTCTGGGTTGATCTTTCAGATGTAGAAGGAATAATCTTTGACAGACATTTCAGACAAACCTCCCCCTTCTGCACAGCCTCTATTGGATGTGGGCCAGATGTAATGTTTACTCTGGGGTCTGCATCACCTGCTTTTTGTTTCTGCTAAATGAATACACATAATTGAAAAACACAGCTCAGACAACCTTTCATTAAGGAATGTATGATGTGCTGCTCATGATTTGGAAGTGGTGCCTATAGAGAGAGGGAAAGAGGCACAGTTTGGGCATGGAAGGTGGGAAAAGGAAAACATCTGCCTGATGCAAGCTTGATAGATGCTCACTTTCATAGTTTTATATGTTAGAATTAGCATTTTGAATGAAGGCTGGAAATGGCTTGAGATAGAGCCAGTATAGTTATTAAAGAAGTGGAGTTGTAAGATAAAGTTACCAGTAAAAATGCAGATAAAATTCACCACATTTAAATTTGAGTGAGAACTTGGCTAGGTGACATTTCTTGAACTGACATCTGAACCGGCATATCTTTATCTTGCAATCTTAACCTATAAATCCAAGGGTTAACCGTTGGAACTGGCTATAGGTTGCTATGCCTCGCCCTACTTGCCTGCACTCACCCTTTGTGCACACGGCCGATCTGGGTACGCAGGTCAATGAAGGATTGAAAAAACCGGCAGTGGGGCAACAGCCCCACAAATGCGAAGAAAGGGAAACAACTTCACTTCCCAACATTCCTTGCACCGCGCCGCGCCAGAGCCAATCAGGCTGAGAGGCTCTCGCACGGGGCAGCGTTCGGAAACGCGCCGCAGCCAATCAAAATAAAACCATTTTAAAAAAACGCAGCACAAACAGAAAACACCAACCCATTACTACAAGCCCCAGCGTCCTGCGCGCCATGAGCACGCAGAACGCTGAGGAAAACGGCGCCCGAAAAATTAAAAATAAAAACAACTCACCGCGTCACAGCCAAACACACACCAGCCGGCTTTCTATCCCTCACCCATGGCACCTGAAGGACCCGACTGGAGTTTCCCCTTTAATATCAGTGGGTGGGGGTTGCAATCCCCCTCTCCGCTGGCTACCCTAGGGTTGGGAGGTTTGTGGGAACAAAAGGGGAATGTTTCCCAAACCCTTCTGGACTCAGGACACCAGGGAGAGGGGATCGATTCCCACCCCCCTCCTTAAAAAAACTCCGTCTTTTCTACTCTTTAAAAACGGAGTTGTTTTAAGGAGGGGGGGGAGGGAATCGATCCACTGTGCCTGGTCTACTGGGTCCAGAAGAGTTGGGGGGACATACCTCTTTTGTCCCCACAAACCTCCCAACCCCAGGGGAGCAAGCGGAGAGGGGGGGTCGCAAGCCCCACCCACTGATATTAAAGGGGAAACCCCGATCTACTTCCACAACTACACACAAAAAGCACCATAAAACAATAAAGCCCCCTCCCCACCACCTAACCCACCCTTACTAACCCCCAACGACCATGCCCCCCTCCCCACCACCTAGCCCACCCTTCCTAACCCCCAACGACCATGCCCCCTTCCCCACCACCTAGCCCATGCTTCCTAACCCCCAATGACCATGCCCCCCTCCCCACCACCTAGCCCACCCTTCCAAACCCCCAATGACCACGTACCTTCCCCACCACCAAATAAATAATTTTTAAAAAATTACTAAAAACACTCAAACACAGCCAAAAATACACAAAAACAAAAACACCAAAAACAATACGAAGTAAACAAACACACAATCAAAAACAAAACAAACAGACAAAAAATACAAACTCCAACCCCCTCCTCCCCTCCCCGCCCACACACACACACAAAAGAAAGAAAACAAGCAAACTTACCAAAACAGGTGCTACCTCCACCAGGACTGGAAAAGAAATGAATACAGAAAGACCCTACTTACGGAAGAAGCTCCACCCAGAGGCCAGGAGAGAAACAAAAGTCAAAATACAATAACCCCTACCAGCACCACCTGCTGGCCACAATAGTAAAAACAATTCAAAAACACACAACAGCCCCAAACAAAACACAAATTCACAATTTTACACAAAAGGTCACACCAAAAAAACAAGTAAAAAAATTACACTAAACACACTTTCACACAAATCACAAATATATGTCAATAAAATACAATAGAAACTTTAAAAAATCCTGTGCTGAGTTATTATATCATACTTTCTTCTTTTATTAATCCTCAAAAAAAACCAAATAAGCAGATCACAGTTAATAACAGCCAAGCCAAACAAATTTAACATAAATAAACATTTAAAAAATTTAAATTACAGACTAAGCAATTTTTTTAAAAAAAACAACACCATTTAACCTTCCAACACAATGTAACACTATTGCAAAAAAAGGCTCATTTTTAATTAAAAAACACGGGGGGGGGGGAAGCCCGGCAATGCCGGGCAGCCCTTGCTAGTGTAGCAATAAAACTTACACTTATGCACTGCTCTACAGAGCATTCTCTGGGCAGTTTACAAGGTAATTAGCATTTTGGCTCAAACAAGCTGGGTAATCATTTTACTAACATCAAGAGATGGTAGGCTATCAACTTTGAGCTCTTTGGGACTGGACTTGGATCATGAGCAGAGTTTTTACTGCAGCTTAACCACTCAGGCATTCAATATCTGGATTTCTAAGAACATTGGCTGAAATCTTTCTATTAGTGTAAGAAAATTTGAATTGTCATTCTGTCCTTACCTAGCAAATAAATAGCTGACACAGTGATTAATTGGCAGTGAGCACAGCTACGCTATAATGGGGCATAAGCAAGTACCCCTTGAAAATCTTGTCTGGAACTTTTTATTTTCTAGTTAGAAATGGACTGAAAGTGGCAAATTTGCTTACACTAAGCAACAGGATTTCAGATATTGTGATTTGGATTCTGACAGAACTGTCTTCAAGCCAGAAGATGCATAGCGAAATGTTTATGATATTATATTAGGTCACGGTTTGTATACACATACATTCATTAGTGGGTAAGACAACATCACACTATGCAAAAGTATACACATTGGACAAAATTATGTTCAGAGATGTATCTTTTTTTGGGGGAAAGGCAAATAAGCAATACATACTAACTTTCATGACTTTTTTCCTTTCTGATATAAAAACGAAGTGGAGGAACAGTTGGAGATGGGAACTTCAAATGAGAGATCCATCCCTTCCTAATGAGAAGTCCCAGTTAATAGTCTTGCAGTGTTATTGCGAGTGAAGCTTCTCTTGGCATTTCAAGCAACTTCAGGCTTTTTAGACAAGGAAGGAGTGATACGGGTGCCACTCAGTCCTACTTTTGGAGAAAGTCAGCATCTGAAAAACCAGCCACTCCAGCAATGGGTGATACACTTCCAATTCAGAGTTGGGAACCGAGAGATAATAAATCAGCCATGCAAATGAATCCATGGGCAAAACTGCCACAGATGTCAAAGCCTTTCCTACGAATCTGTTGTGCCCATGACTGTTCTCAGAAAATACAGCATTTGCTGGCTCTCTTAACTCAAACAGCAGTGGATAATTAAGCACAAAGTGGTACACAATGGCAGTAATTACTTTGTCTAATTAAGACTGGATAACTTGTTTGAATACATAAGCCCACAAGACTGAAAACAGGTTGAAGTATCCTTATGCTGAAATAATGCTACCTTGTTCTAATAAGAGGTGGGAAGAATTTGGCACTGTTTATAGCCAAACAATTATCTACCTGTGTCGAGATCCTGGAAGAGATGTTATGGAACAAAACAAGGGTGAACAACTGTGGGACTACAACACCCATGATCTTTCATCATGGACTTTTGCTCTCTAAAGATGATGAGAGCTGTAGACCAGGAATACCTGGAGAACCACTCATTTTCCAGTTGTAGATTAAAAGATGACAATCACAATGGGCTAACTACATATTACTCTGGTGTGGGCTCCTTATTAATTGGGGAGATATGAACCATCAAATTGCAAGTGCGGTGCCAAAATGGTCGCCACGCTCTTTGTGGGGCCCCCACCCACCCGGACTCAGACATCCGGGTTAGTTAAGGGGCATGGCCACTCTCTTTAAAAGAGGTGGCCACGAGGCAGCCTGGCTGCCATTTTAGAAGCAACGGAGCAGAGAAATTTGCTCCATCGCTTCCCTGCTCGCCTCTTTTCAGGAGGCTCGATTTTGCTTGAATCTTTCTCATTTTACTAAGGATCTCCGTGGGGAGAAATATTTATGGGTCTCTCCCTTATCACTCTCCTTGATTGGAGGTTTCCCCGGACTGCAGTGGCTCAGGTGGCTAAGAGGCTGACTTGGAACCAGAAGGTCAGCGGTTCAATTCCGGAGTACTGCACGATGGGATACTTGACTTCAACCGACCACCTTGGTCACGCCTGGGGGAGGGTAGCCCACCCCCTCTACTCTTCAGGAGTGCCACCGGGCCGGAGGGCTCGGACGGCACCCCCTCAGGAGGGTGGTGAGGTTCTAGGATGCACTGCCACCACTGAGCCCAGGCTGAGGGCTCGGGGGGGGGGGGCGGGGGGCGGCACAGGCCTGCCCCACTGGGGTTCTTACCCCCGCTGCTTCTTTGCCCGGCTTGGGCATAGCGGCCCACTGGGGCATGGTGCAGGTTTCCGCCCCGCCGTCATTCCTGCCCCTCATGGGCCGGATTATTGGGCATGCCCCTATTCTGGCCAGGGATTACCACATGGGTTTATCCCGTATCAATTACCCGGTGGGGGCCATCCGGCCCATCCGGCCCACCTTATCCTGGAGGGTTGGATGCTGTGGCTGCTCCTCTGCCCGCAGTTCGGCACTGGAGGCATCACTGGTCATTGCTCCACCACCTTTGGATGGTGGGTGCACCAACTTGGCGGTTCCGGCCCACAAACCGGCCATGGCTGCGCAGCAGGCCGCCGGGTTGAGCTGCCGGAGGCCATCAGGCCAGCACAGGCTGGCTCCTCGCGGCTCCCCATCCAGCCTGGATGCACGGGAACACGGAGCTAGAGGGACATCGCGAACTCCGATGGTGACCATACCCCTGGGTGACCATTTGTCCTGGGCTATTAGCTAGACTATGTGGCTTGGTGAATATATTCACATTTTCCCCCTCTTGCAATGTGAACACACTGATGAGGGCATTGAGGGGCAGGACGACAGGGACAAGGAGTTGCCCTATCGCCGCAAGCTGGCTCCCTATGGGGCCAATTGGTTACCAGCCTATTGGGCATCCATGGCAGGATATATAAGGACCCATCCTGATTTGGCCATCCCAATGGTCCAGTGGTTGGACAATGATTGCCGGGCTGTCATGGTTTTCCCTGGCCCATCATGGTTAGCTTAGGTCAAGACTTTAGGATTAGGGCGGCCCTTCACCCTGAGATGCCAGCGATGAGCCCTGCTAGCACTTGTAGTTAATACATATGACTCCTACGTGGCAGCGCTTATGCTCCGTGTGGAGGGCCTACTTTCGGGCAACCACATTTGTCCCTTGATCTGGAGCTCTCAGATTAAGTTAGCTGCTGCCATCTTCAACAGGGGACATGTTTTGCAGGGCACTCGAAATAGATTATGTGCTGCTCGATTAGGAGTGAGCTCTGTGGAGGCTTTGCTCCTCAAGGGCCGATCAGCCGGAAGAAGGTACTAGCCTGGCGCTGCCATATGGCCGGTTGCTTCCCCACAGGTGTTTGTGGTAGAGCGTGGTTCATGCCCTGGCCTGTCGTTTGCTACCAAGCCGGGTCTACCCTTACTGAACTAGAATTGGTACCCATTCCTTCCAGTTAGGCGCCGCATCAACTGTGGCTGCGTTTGGGTGCCTGGAGCCTGACATAGGTTGCATGGGCAGGTGGGGATTTGCCCAATTTTTTCTGTCTGTCCGTCCTTTCACTGAATGAGTGCCTCATTCTGCCCTCTATTCTCCCTCCTGATTTTACAGACCCTGTGTGTTTGGCACACTGGTAGTAGTGTGGCTTGTGGGCCACAATTCTGTGCACTGGGGCGGCACAGTATGCTGCTTTGTCAAAATGGGGACCCCATCTCGGGCTATGCGTACCCGCGCGTATGCAGTGGTATGGTGTGCACGGCATATAGGTGGCAGGAACTGTTGACATTCCTGATGTCCATTGGGGATGCTGGGCCGCCACATGTTTTAATTCTGCACCTCGGAGGCGGTGATCTTGCACAGATTGCTGGCCCGGACTTATAGACTTCCGAGTGCAGTGACCTGGTGTTTCTTGGCCATTTATGGCCATCTACACGATAGCTATGGTCATACATCATGCCAATGCAATATCATAGGTGAGACTTTGACCCAGCGGTCGGACCATGCCCGACGGTCAGGGAACAGGGCTGTTGCCTGGTTCCTTGTCTAGAATGGCTTGGGGACAGCCATTTGTCGTCTGGGGATAGGGTTACAGGAATTTGGCCTGTATTCTGGAGATGGGGTTCACCGGTCAACAAGTGGATGCACCTCTCTTTTGAATAACGTTCAAGAGGGCCAGGTGACCGAATTGTCGGTCAAGGGGAGCGGCCCCTGCTGCAATGTGGCACTGTTGCCAAGTGGAAGGTGCCTCTCCGAGAGTCGCAGGTGATGCATGGCCGCATCAACTTCGCCTGCAGAGTGGTAACACCAGGCAGTGCTTTTGCCTAGTGTCTCGGACACACTATGGTGGGTCTCGATAAACTACACCGCAGGGTACGGCTGATTAGGGGTTTACGAGCGGACCTGTTGGTTTGGCTCACATTCCGCAGGACTTTCATGCTGTCTCCTTTTGGAGGTCTGAGCTTCTGGTCAGCCCCAGTTCCAACTACAGTTGGATGCCTCCGGCTCCCTGGGGTGGGGGGATTTATTTAAGGACAGTGTGCCTATGGTCAATGGTCCCAGGGATGGCAGGGCACAGATTGCTTACGCGATCTTACGTTTCTGAAAATTTTTCTCAATTCTGGGTACCCTTTAGGCTCTGGGGGGACAGATGGCTTAATTCTGTGCCTCGTTGTTGGTGTGGCAATGATGCGGTATGCACATTGTCGGTGCCCAAACGTCTAAATCCACCGGAGTCATGGCCTTAGCTCGCCTATTGTTCTTGGGTCCGTGCGCCTTAAGGCGCTCCTTAGGGCCAAACATGTGTCAGGCATTAATAACGATATTGCTGATGCTTTATCCTGCCTGCAGATCTCCCGGTTCCGTGACTGTGCTCCAGACGCTTGGGAACTACTTTAGTGTATGGGACCAAAGACAACAGAACAGCCGTAGGGTTGGCTTAACACAGGTTTATTGCATGATGATCCGGTGGAGCATTGGGTAATAGCGGTGATACATCTCAATATATACAGTAGCCCTATACATTTGAATCTTGTAGCACGGTAGCTCATTGGCTGCTACCGGCGTGGCCTCGCCCAGGCACGCCTCTTTTCCTGCTGCTGAATGCAGATCTTTCTTCTGCTGCTGAATGCAGATCTTTCTCCTGCTGCTGAATGCGGGGAAGGTTTTCCCGCGGCTGTCCGTGATTGAGCAATGTGAACCATGTGAGACTGAACGCTCGCAGCTGCCCTCTATGGGCTGCCTGCTTGCGTTCCTTTACAGCTGAGATACCTTGTATTTGGAGTGGTTACATTCTTGCCTTTACAGTACAATGAACATGCAATCATACATACATAACATCCCTCCCCCCTAGGATGGGACGAAGTCCCGCAACCATTGTGGCTTGCCGCACGTGCGCTTGGGGCGTGCTTGCGCCTGACCTAGTGCTGGAGAGCCTGTGATCTCTGACTCCGCGGGTACTTGTCCTGCAACGGGAAATGGGGATTCGTTAGTGGCTCTGTGGGGGGTCCGTGCCTGCCTTGCGCCCGGGGATGGGAATGGAATGAACAGTTGGGAGGTGAACCCCTGCCTGTTGCTCTCGGACCCGGGGGACCCTCCTATTGTGAACCGCGGAACCGATGAGGTCGCCCTTGTGGTTCTGCTACCTTCTGTTCCCCGCTCGGGGGACCTTGAGACTGTGGTGGGCGGACTCGCTGTTGCCTCTTGTCTTGGGGGTGTCGGTCTCCGGGAAATTGGCGCTATGTTGCATTCCAACTCACAGGGGCTACTGGGACTGGAAGTACCAGGGGCTGAACTGAAACCCCTCTTTTCGCCAGGACGGGTGGGGGACCACTCCGCTAACTCCCCCTGGTACTGTAAATCAACGTCTAAACTTCTAGGGGCATCTGTGTTTCGGGGAAACTTCCGAGGGGTATGTGTGAGGTCGGGGCTCTTCCTTTCTGCCGCGAACTCCCACAAAAGATCTCTGAGGATCGATTCCCTCTCCTCCCCCCTTGGTGGGGACCCATGTCCCCCTTTCCCTCCCCCTTGGGCTAAACGGGTGGGGGAGTACCCTAACGCTGATTCGTGGCTATTTTCGTCTTCGTCCTGCTCTCCGGGGACCCTGCGCCTGAGTTGGTCCACGTGTCGCCTCCACAGGAGGCCTGTACTGGTCTCCACGCGGTATGAGACTGGGCCGGTTTGTTCTATTACGGTGCCCGGCACCCAGGCTGGCCCCGCGTTGGCGTAGTTCCTGCAATGCACCGGGGCGCCTACGCTGAAACTCTTTGCGGGTTCCACCCCTATGTTCCGCCCCGCGTCCTCTACTCTCGTGGGGTCTAGCTTGGAGATTACCGTGGCCAGCTTCCTGCGCATTAACAGCTCCGCGGGGGAGTACCCTGACGCCAATGGGGTGACCCTGTACCTTAGCAGGAATTGGCACAATTTTAGGTCGAGGTCTCCGGGGCCCATGCGCCGCAGCGCGTCTTTTGTGGTGCGCACGAGGCGCTCTACTTGGCCGTTGGTGGCCGGGTGAAAGGGGGCGGAGGTGACGTGCCGAATGGCGTTGCGATCCATGAATGCCCCGAACTCGGCAGACGTGAAACAGCTAGCGTTATCGCTGATGAGGGTGTCGGGTAAACCGAACGTGGAAAAGACCCTCCGTAACTGTTTAATTGTTGTGGCCGAGGAGGTGCTCGAGACTGGAATGACCTCCAACCACTTGGAGAACGCGTCCACCACAAGGAGGAAAAGTGTTCCCCTGAACGGGCCAGCAAAGTCTACGTGTACCCGGGACCAGGGCCCCCTTGCTGCGTCCCACTCCCTATGTGGCAAGCGAGCCTCTTCTGGCCTGGAGCTTTGGCACGCTTCGCAAGTGCCGACCATGTGTTCGATGTCCGCGTCTAGCTGGGGCCACCAAAAGTAACTACGGGCTAGTGCCTTAGAGCGGACGATCCCCAGGTGGCCGACGTGCAGCAGTTTAAGCACCCTCGGCCGGAGCGACGTGGGGATCACTACCCGCTGTCCCCACAAAAGGCAACCCCTCTCTAGGGACAACTCTAGTTTCTTTTTGAAAAATGTGTCGAATTCCGCTGCTGGGGAAGACACGGGCCACCCTTTCTGTACCCAGGAGCAAACTGTAGCTAGCGTTTTGTCCTTGCCGGTCGCTTTGGCGATGTCGGCCGGTACTACTGGAGGGGAGTCTAGGACCTCTATCATTAAGACCTGGTGGTCCCTCTCTTCCTCGCCCACGTGGCAGCAATCCTGGGGAATGGGGGACCTCGACAGGGCGTCCGCATGGCTGATCTCCTTTCCGGGCCGGTATACCAACGCGTGCTGATACGCGTTGAGAAAAATGGCCCACCTGAGCATCCTCGGGGACAGGATTTGGGGTGTGGGCTTATCTGCGGTGAAAATGCCTAGCAAGGGCTTATGGTCAGTCACTATGGTGAAGGGGCGGCCATACACAAAATCATGAAATTTCTTGGTCCCCGCAATTATCGCGAGTGCCTCCCTGTCTGTCTGGGCATAGTTTCTCTCCGCTTGGGACAAGGACCTAGAGTAGAACGCTATCGGGGCCTCCCTCCCGTTCTCCAGTACGTGGCATAACACCGCCCCCACCCCCACCGGGGATGCATCACATATTAGGACCACTGGGCGTTTGGGATTGAAGTGGGTCAGTACAGCATCTGATGCCAGGAGTCGCTTCAGGTCATTGAAAGCCTTCTCCTGGACGTCGCCCCACTTCCATGCCTCGTCCTTTTTTAACAATTTGTGTAGCGGTTCCGCCACTGCTGCCTTCCGCGGAAGGAAGGAGTGGTAAAAGTTGAGCAGTCCAAGGAACGACTGCAACTCGGGCTTGGAGGTGGGGCGAGGGGCCTTCTTGATGGCGGCCACCTTGGATTGGGATGGCCTTATTCCCTCGGGAGTAACACGGAACCCTAGGAACTCAACCTCAGTTGCGAAGAAAACGCATTTGTCTTTTCGCAACCGCAACCCCGCCTTTTCGAATATTGCCAGGACCTTTCCCAACCTTGTTGCTAATTCGGCCCGGCTCCCCCCTGTAATCAATACGTCGTCAAAGTAGGGTAACACCCCCTCTAACCCCTTCAGGAGGCGTTCCACGAGTGACTGGAAGATCCCGGGCGCCGAATTCACACCGAATTGGAGGCGCGATACCTGGAACGCCCCTTTGTGGGTGACTATGGTCTGCGCAGCAGCTGCGGCGGGGGTCACCGGGAGTTGCTGGTAGGCTTGGGCCAGGTCGAGCTTAGCGAAACACCTCCCCCCGTGTAACCTGGCCAACAAGTGGCTGACTACCGGCACCGGATACGCATTAGGGCGGATCGCCTTATTGATGGTGCACTTGTAATCAGCGCATATGCGGACCTCCCCGTTGGCCTTGAGTGCTGTTACAATTGGAGTTTCCCACTCCGCAGAATCAACAGGGACAAGAATCCCCTGGCCCACCAATTTGTCCAACTCCACCTCTATTTTGTCTTTTAATGCGAAGGGCACTCTGCGCGGTTTAAGTCTGATTGGACGTACTCCAGGGTCCAGGTCGAAAGTCACTGGGGGGCCCTTGAATTTTCCGAGCCCCTTTTTGAAAACCTCGGGGTGCGCGTCGCACACGCTCTGTATTGGATCCGTCCCGGCGGCGTGTGCTCCCACGGCGTGCACCCCCCCAATGAACAACCCCAGGGGCTGGAACCATTGAGTCCCGAGGAGGCTGCATTTACCTCCCTTGAGGATGACTAGGGGAAGCGTTGCGGTGTGCTTTTTAAACTGGACCTGGAACTTCCCAACCCCCAACACTGGGATGTGGTTCCCTTGCACGTCCTTCAGTGTGGCCCTCAACGCTTTGAGCTTGGGCCACACGCGGGGGGCGATTTTCATGAACTCTCCCTGGGAAATGATGGAGTATGAAGAACCCGAGTCCACCTCCATCCTAACAGGGGCCCCTTGTATTACTACCTCAATGAAGTAACGGGGGTGCTCCGTGGAAACGCTGCAAACCGGAGCGTCGTCCTCGCTGTCGTCGGAGATGCGCCCTACTCCGTCCCGCGTCCTCGTGGTCCGGGTGCCGTCCTTTGGCCTCGTGGTGCGGTCCTGCCTCGCCGAGCGGTCTGGAGAACTCCTTGTGGTGCGGTCCTGCCTCGCCAAGCGGTCTGGGGAACTCCTCTTGGCCTCGCGCCGTTTCCGGCAGACCTTGGCGATGTGCCCGCGCCGGCCGCAGTTGTGGCACTCGGCCTTGCGGAACGGGCATTCGGCGCGGGCGTGGGCGGCGCCGCAGCCGTCGCAGCGCCGGCCCTCTCTCTGGACCCTCCTGATGTCCTCGTCATCGCCGCTCTCCGCGGACGAGTTCGAAACTCGCCGGGCCGTGCGCACCGAGCTCTCTGCCTTGGCGGGTTTCGGGCGCCAGTCCTGAAGCTCTTGCACCCCGGCAGTCGTGGCCTCCGCGGCCCGTGCCGTGTCGAGGACTTGTTGCCACGTGGGAGGCGGCTCCTGTTTCATCAGCGCGCGCTGAGTCTCGGTATCCCTCAGACCGCAGAGCAGGCAGTCCTGGAGGGTGACTTCTGGGGTCTCCCACTTGCATGGGCCGGCGGCCAGCCGCAGGGCCGCGGCGAACTCAGCGACCGATTCCCCGGGCACCTGGACTCGCCTCCAGAACGCGCTCCGAGCGGGGAACATCGCTATTGCGGGCCGGAGGTGGGTGTGCAGCGCTGCCAGGAGCTCTGTGGCCTTGAAGTCGCTCACCCTCCTCGGCGCGATCAGATCCACCAAGGTCCTCTTGGTCTCGTGTCCGAGCATGCGGACGAAGATGGCCCTGTTCTTGGCCTCATCTGAGACTTCGAGCTCCACCAGCGCTCCATTGAAGTCTATCTCAAACAGCTCCAAGTCTCCCGGCTTCCTGATCTCGTAGCCGGCGCATGTCTTGGTCCCGTGGGCAGCCATAATCCCACCTTCGTCGCCAATTTAGTGTATGGGACCAAAGACAACAGAACAGCCGTAGGGTTGGCTTAACACAGGTTTATTGCATGATGATCCGGTGGAGCATTGGGTAATAGCGGTGATACATCTCAATATATACAGTAGCCCTATACATTTGAATCTTGTAGCACGGTAGCTCATTGGCTGCTACCGGCGTGGCCTCGCCCAGGCACGCCTCTTTTCCTGCTGCTGAATGCAGATCTTTCTTCTGCTGCTGAATGCAGATCTTTCTCCTGCTGCTGAATGCGGGGAAGGTTTTCCCACGGCTGTCCGTGATTGAGCAATGTGAACCATGTGAGACTGAACGCTCGCAGCTGCCCTCTATGGGCTGCCTGCTTGCGTTCCTTTACAGCTGAGATACCTTGTATTTGGAGTGGTTACATTCTTGCCTTTACAGTACAATGAACATGCAATCATACATACATAACAACTACTCTCTCCACTCCTGGCTGAGATATGGTCATTTGGCAAGGAGACGTGAACCGGGAGAGTGGCATGCCTTGGCAACTCGCACGCGCACGGCGCATCAGCATCCACTCCTTCACTTTAGAGTCATTTGTGGGCAAAGGCAATTGCCCAAAATGCGGCCGACATTGGTCACCTAGGTTTTATAATGTATCGTCTGCCCTTATGATCTGGGGTTGGCTTCATGCACCATAGCCACCAGGCTTTACGCCTTGATATTCATGGGCACGGCACGGGGCTTTCCTGACTATGCGTGGGTCTTCTGCATACGCCATGTATTCGACGGGTGGACACGTGTACATGGCCGCCGCCCAGACACACGTCACCCTATTCTCACAGATATTATGACCCACCTTGCACGAGGTTGGCATAGATGATGTTGCAGTAGGTAGGAGAAGTCTCTTTTCATGCAGCTAGCTACCACTGTAGCTTTTTTCTGGAGCTCGGCGACTCAGCGAGCTGGTCCCATGGTCAAAGGGGGACGTGTTTTGTAGGGCACTGGAACTCGAAGATGTTTCTATCAACCAGGAGTGGGCTCAGTTGAGGATTTGTTCCTCAAAGCCGATCCGCATGGAGTAGGCAGTGGTGTAGACTGCTATGATGTACATTTGCTGACATCTGTCCAGTTGGTGCCCTACATACAGTTTTGACAGTGCCTGCTGTGTGCCCTGCCCTGTTTTTTGTGCCAACAGGATGGGTCTCCCCTTACCAAACTTAAGTTCTGTAGGGTAAACGGTACCACGCTTCACATTGTGGGGCCCGTTATGGCACCCATTCATTCAGGATAGGCGTTGCATTGACCGCGGCTGCGTTTGGGTACTCGGGGGCGGATATATGTGGGCACGTGGGGGTTTGCACGTATTTTCCTTATATGTACGTCACCTCACTGTATGAGTACCTAGTTATGTCCTTACTTTATTTTCCTCTTTTACAGACCCTGTGTGTCTCCGCACACCGGTGGCAGTGGGGCTGGTGGGCCACAGCTATGTACACTGGGCAGCAGAATATGCTGCGGTGACAGAGTGTGGACCCCAGCTCGGGCTGCGTGCATCCGCACGTATGCGGTGGTATGGTATGCGCGGCATGGAAGGGTGGGAACTGTTGCCATTCCTGATGTCCATCAGGGATGCTGGACTGCCTGATGTTCTTATTCTACACCTCAGCGGCGAGGATCTCACACAGATCATTGACCTTTCCTTAAAATGTCGAGGTGCAGTGACCTGGCATTTTTACATCATTTATGGCTGTACACATGGTTGCTATGGTCTAACATCGTGCCGAGACACTGTTTTAGAGGAGACATGGTCCTCCGTGGTTTGGACCGTCCCTGGCGGTCAGTGGACAGGGCTGTTGCCCAGATCCTTGCTGAGAATGGCTTGGGACAGCCAGTAGACATCCGAGGATAGGCTTGCAAAAATTTTGACCTATAGGCAGGAAATGGGGTCCACTTGTCGGCCAGAGGTATGAATCTCTTTCTGGAAGATGTGCAAGCAGGCCTGGTGACCGAGCTGACGGTCTGGGGGGGGGGTGGTGAGTCATCATGGATGCCTCCCCGTGTGGCGAGTAGCACTGGGTAAGGTAAAGGTTTATGACACATAGGTATCCGGCAGGTTCGCAATTGACTGGCCAACATGTAGATAAGTACAGGGGAAACAGGTTTGGCCGGTCAAGGGCGAACTATGAAAGGGGTGATGTCAGGAGCTTCACAGCCTGCATCACCTTGATATTTGAACGGATACACGTCATAGGGTGGGGTCAGTAGATAGTATATTGTCTCCGGTCAACAATTTGTTTGTGTCAACAAACAAATTGATACAAATTGATACATGTAGCCAATTTTCATTGGCATTTAGGGTGGAACCTTACCAGTGCTACTGCGGCCTGCTTGCCTTAAAGAATTACAATTGGATGATACACCAATTGAAAGTGATAATTCAGACTAGGGCATTATTCAATAAAAGTGGCCCGATGCCTTTAATCCAATACCGGTGTCTGAGTCTTTATTTGGGTGGGTGCGCCTGCAATGGCTTTGGTAACAGTCTGGAATGAGTATTGTTCATTTGACCTTTCTAAAACAAGTTTCATTCACCTTTACATTTGGTTATTGATCATTTGGTCCTCTGTGGGTTTCCTGGAGCAGTATATTGCAATTATGTCACACATACATGTCAGATAATAGAGCTTCCTAGCAGCTCCCCTGTTGGCTTAGTGGTTAAGACACTGAGTTGGAGACTGGAAGGTCAGGTTTTGATACCCAAGAGCTGCACTTGGGGACATAAAAAGAGCCTCATTCTGGTGTCCTCTGAGTGTAGTTTCTCCAGCAAAAATCCTTAACCCAGAGTAATCCCTGACATGAAATTGTTGTTGTTGTTGTTCTTGTTGTTGTTGTTGTTGTTGTTGTTGAACTTCCATTTCCGTTGAGATACCTTCAATATTACTAGAGATTACCACAAGGACTGGCATTGAAAAATGCCATTTTGAGTGAGTCATGATGCCAAATACTGTATTATGTACTGTACTATACACTGTATAGTACTTCAATGGTGGAAGATTCAGCTGTTCAGGTTTCCTTCATCATTGACTGGGGTATGCCGATCTGTTAATCATTGTCTTCAAGGAGGAAGAAAGGGTATCTGTGAGGAAACCTCTTCTGCTCTGAATTAAAGCTCTTTGGTAGAGGCTCTGTTGCACATTTCACTAGTCCAAGAGGTTGAGTTGGTGTGTATACAGATCAAAGTTTGTTCTAAACTATTGAACTCTCTCCCACAGAAAGCCAAACTCAACCTATCTTCTGAGCCTATACTACATACTAAATGTAAAAAAAGAGAAAACCCTATGTTGACTTTGGACTGTATTCTATTGCAGGTCTGGACTAAGAATGGACCTGTTGAATCAGTTGCTGAATGGTAAGCCAACCCTTATATAAATTATATTGAGTTGATTTAACCTAGCGTATACAGGGTGGATAGAAAAGAAGGTAGATTACAGGAGTAGCTTTTTTCACAGCTGTATAAAATGCAGTAAAATGAAAGAAATTGATAAGGAAGTTGTACACAATTACTAAAGACTCTCAATTAACACAGCTCACCTGCTGTCTATTGCAGAATATGTAATTTTTTGTCATCCTGCAGGGTCAAAAGAGCCTTTGAACTGTTCAGAAAAATGGCCTCCAATGAGGTGTATGGCCCCTATTTTATATAACAGGGTTACCAAAACTAGGACCCGTGGGCCACATTCAGCCCATGGCACCAGTTAAACTGGCCCTCACCGCTCCCGGAAGCAGAAGTAAAACACACACACGTGTGTGTAGAATACACCTGCACATAAACTCATTTCCAACAGTTGTGGGTCATTTATGGAAGTGTTCTGCGCATGCACAGGTGCATTCTGCACATGCACATTTTATTTCCACTTCTGGGTGGGACGAACCATGTGACCAGCATGCTTGAGCACATGTCTGGCCCATGGCCCAAAAAGTTTGGGCACCCTGTTATATAATATCTATGCCAATGATTTTCCACTCAATACTGCAGATGATACAGCAATCACTACTCAGGGAATAACATTTGAGGAAGTAGATACTAAGCTAGCATCTGTTCTTGATGAACTAGCTGCCTATTATGACAACAATCCTCTGATACCTTACTGGAGCGGGAGTGTGTGCATTAAAGTTATGACATAAGGGAGGCAAGAAGGAAGCTGAAAATAACCTGGAGAGGCCACAAATTAAACCACTGTTTCAATCCAAAGTACCTGGGAGTAAAACTGGACTGTGCTTTAATATATAAACATCATTGTCAGGATATTAAACAGAAGGTATGCACAAGGAATAATCTCATCCACAAATTCCATGTGGGGAGAACAGCCTAATGTTCTCTGTAAATCTGCCCTTGCCCTGTGTTTCTCTGCTGCAGGGTATGCTGTCCAGTCTGGAGAAACTATTTTCCATGCTCGTCAAGTTATGAAATAGGCCATGCAGTTACAGGCTGTTTACAACCAACACCTGTTAATAAAATATTCTCACTCATGGATATAGAATCTGGGCAGCAGACGTTGAGAAGAAAAAGCAAGAAACAGACCCAAGGCATCAAATATTTGGACTTCAACATCACCCATCAAGGTTGAAGTCAAGAAGAGCTTCCTAAAAACAATGGCACCAATTCTGTCTACAGCTGAGGCTCGTTGAACTGAACTATGGAAAAGAATATCACCCAAAGGGTTATGGAAAGGAAGGAAAAGCCAGTAGCAGAATGCCACCTCCAATATGGGATGTGGAAGATGCTGAATAGGCTGAGAACTAGGGTGACATGATGCAAAACAAACCTAAAATGGAGGGGCCACATTAATGAGAGTCAACCATGTGAATGTGGTGAGAAAGAATACTTTGAACATCTGCTAATCTGTGGCAACTTGCCTGAACAGTGTGATAGCGAGGATTTGTTTGAAGCAAATTATAGGGCTATTCAAACTGCTGACTATTGGAAAAGTAGAGTGTGAATATGTAAACATGTATGCATACCTTTATATATGCATGCATTTTTACATATGGATAGATTTTTAGATGATTAATGTTTTTTTAATTAGGCTGTTTTTAAACTTTAGTGCTTCGGACTCAGATAAATAAATAGAACCAAGTCTTTTAGAGCTTTGTAGGTCAATACCTTGAACTGATTTCAGAAAGAAAGTGAAGAGTAGTTTGGATAATTATAGATTTATAACATTGCTATTTTCAGTGTTTTCTTGTCTTTTTCTCATTAGGGCATTAGGTGAAAGTAAAAAATAATAATACTAAAAATGACTTGAGCTGACTTACCCATGAAAGATATCTTTCCAATCTATCAAGGGATTCTTTGGCTTTGAATCTGATGAACAGTTGGAGTAAATCCATTGAATTGCTCAAGGTCTATAAAGTTTTAGATGGCTGTTGGGGCAACAATGAGGCATCAGAACCTCTGACCTGATACACTGACTCACCATAGTCATAGATTCAATGGGTCTACTTTATGTAGGCCGAACAAATGGAAAATCCTGCATATGCCATGTAGCCCAGTTTAGCAGCTTGCTACGGGGGAGTGGCGGCAGAGAAATTGAAGGGAAGTGGATCTTATCTTTTTACCTTTTCTATCAAACAGCAAAGTTCAATTTTCACTTAAGGCATATCTTTAGGCAGTCCCAACTTGCTCTATCACATCACTGCTTCCAGGTAGAAGAAACCAGGAGGAGAGACTAAAAGGGGATGGATAGGATCCTGATTATGTTTTCCTTATTTAATTTTGACAAACATTTAGCAGGTTCCCCTTTTGTTCCTTTTGTTTTGACTCCCCCTCCCCTGAAGTCTAATTAGTCCATATGTCCTTTCATATTGTGTCTAATCTGCAATTGTATTTCTCATTATCGTTTTGTGAGGATACGCTGCTATTTCCTCTGGTCTCATCCGATCTCTTTCATGTTTCGCTTGTAGAAAATAAATTACATTGTACCTTCAAGCATAATTTTAACAGTGTCTCCATTGCGCTGTGCCTGCCTTTAATTAATGCTCTTCTAATGTAGGTTTTAGAGCCAAATGGTGCAATATTCCAAGCATCAAAGAAACAAAAGATCTAACAAAGCTGAAATGAAAAATGGAGACAAAGCAACCAGCAATGTATTCTCGCTGAAAAAATGTCACTTTAACTTTATTTTAGATAGCACAACTGAGGAACAATTTTTCCTACACTCTTGGCAAAATTGCTAGGGAAGGTAGATGCCAAACTCAGAGATGAAACTGTAATGTTCACTTTTATGAGGAATGAACAGAGATCTATTTTTTGTTATGTATAGTCTTGTATGTTTTATAGGTATGTTTAATTTTCTCAAATAACATAAGTGAGTGACCATATGCTAACAAATGTGGCAATGAAACAGGATTGTTGCTACATTTCCTAGATATCATAGTGGATAGATAAAAACTGATTGGAGACAGAAGAGTTTGGGAAATAATATATGAAGATGAGGACTATACATGCCTATTACCTTATGCTGCCATAGAACTGTATCAGTATGAGGAAAGAATGCAGCTATTGGAGATAACCAGTCCTCAAACCCCATGCAGCCTTCATTTCATGTGGCCCTCTGACTATATGCAAAGCCCTTGGCAAGTAGTCCCCAGGAAGATGTTAAGTGTCAGCAAGAAAAAGAAGTAACAGAAAAGAAAGCGAGAGAGAAGGATCTATTTATTCATTTTCCTTGCTTTGATTTTATATTGCTCATCTAACCATACAGTTGCTATGTTAACAGTGCTAAAGGAACATACACAACAAAGTCAAATCTATAAATAAAAATACAAGACTGTAAATACATTCTTCTTGTGCCATATCCAATTCCGAATATTGGCAATTTTCATGGCAATCAGCCATTAAGTCTGTCCTGAGAATATAATGCTGTGGTCCTTCATCTGCATTCTCCATTGCAGTATGACACCAGTATCACTGATCCAGTTACGCAAGTCACTTTCTGATCCTGAGCCCTTTTGGCACACAAAGTCCTCCTCAGCCCCAGGCTAGATAGATCCATCAAGATAGATTCGAGTGGGATTTAATCCCCTTGGGGACTATCACCCTTCCCTGTCGACTTTGTCAAGGCCGCTAGTCCTGAGGGTTGTCAGTTTAGTTAACCACCACCTGATGCTTGGCATTTAGTTGCTGGCAGTATGGTCTACTCTATTACTATAGCAGGATAACCTGGCCAGACTTGGTGCAAATACATATACAGTAAAACCCAATACAATGATCGCATCTCACAATGACTAAATCACACATCGATGGCATTTTGGGGGAAAAATTGCACTGTACAATGAATGTAGTTGTTGTACGATGCAATGCTTTTCAACTGTCCATTTTGTGATTGGGGTGGAAGGAGCCTCTAGCCTCCCTGTTCCCAAAGTGGAGAGCCCGCCTGGGCTGTCTGTTTTGGGATCAGGGTGGGTGGGGGTGGAAGGACCCTTCAACCTCCCTGATCCCAAAGGGGAGAGCCTGCCCGGGCTGTCTGTTTTGGGATCGGGTTAGGTGGGGGTGGAAGGAGCCTCCAGCTTCTCTGATCCTAAAGCAGAGAGCCTGCTCCTCCACCCCCACCCCTCTGATCCCAAAACAGACAGCCCAGGTGGGCTCTCTGCTTTAGGATCAGGGACGCTGGAGGCTCCTTCCACCACCCACCCTGATCCCAAAATCGATAGCCCAGGTGGGCTCTCCACTTTGGGATCAGGGAGGCTGGAGGTTCCTTCCACCCACACCCATTCTGATCTGAAAACAGACAGCCCGGGTGGGGGTGGAAGGATCCTCCAGCCTCCCTGATCCCAAAGTGGAGAGCCCACCCAGGCTGTCCATTTTTGGATCAGGGGTGGTGTTGGTGTTGGAGGGGAGTGCATACTGTACAACAATTTTATCGTACAACAAGGAACAAATTAAAATCATTGTATGGTGTACCATTGTATAATATGGCCAGACTAGGTGTAAATACATATATAACTAATAAACAAATAAAAGTTTAATAAACAATAAAATATTGGGTTGACCTCAATTTGAGTTTTGCCTCCGCTCATTGGTGGATTCAGGGTTTCCTTGACAGGAAAAAAAATTACCCAGTGAAAGTATAGGTACTGAGTTCAAGGCAGACATTGTTAATAGGGGAAACCTGGGAATTACAAGCCAGTCATCTTGGCATCAATCCCAGAGAAAGTTCTGGAGCCTCATTATAAAGCAGTCACTTTACAAGCACCTTGAAAACAATGCAGTAATAACTAGAAGCTAAAATCAACAAATTCTGCCTGACTAATCTTATCTCATTTTTGATCAAGTAACTTCCTTGGTAGATGGTGGTAATGCTGTAGACTTAATATATCTTGATTTAGCAAAGCTTTTAACAAAGTACCCCCATGATATGCTGATTAGCATCCTAAATTTGAGCTGGATAGATCAAGCATCAACAGGATACACAGTTGGTTATAGAGTCATTCTCAGAAGGTGCTTATCAATGTCTTCTCAAACTGGGAGGAAGTAACAATCAGGGTACCTTGATCTGGTCCTTTTCAACATTTTCATTGATGAACTGAATGAGGAGGTGCAGGAATGCTTATGAAATTTGCAGATGGCACAAAATTGTATGGAATAGCTAATACCCTGGAAGACAGAGACAAAATTCAAAAAGATCTTGATAGGCTCAAGCAATGGGCTCAAAACAACAGAATAAAATTTAACAGGGAGAAGTGCAAAGATCTACACCTAGAAAAAAGAAGCCAAGTTCATGTCTACAAGATGGGGGAATGTTTGACTCAGCAACACTACATGCAGCAAGGATCTTGGAATTGTTCTAGATCACAAACTGAATATGAGCCAATAGTGTGATACAGCTGCAAAAAAAGTCCATTGTGATTTTAGGCTGCATTAACAGAAGTATAGTCTCCAAATACTGTGAAGTACTAGTCTCCCCCACCCACCCACACCACACCCCCAGTTCAGCACTGGCTAGGCATCATCTTGAGTACTGTGTCCAGTTCCGAATGCTGCATTTTAAGAAGGATGCAGACAAACTCAATTAGGTCCAAAGGAAGGCAACAAGGGTAATCAAGGGACAGGAAAGTAAATGCTTTCTGGAAAGGCTGAAAGAATTGGACAAGTTTAACCTTTGAGAAAAGATGATAGGGAGATATGATTTTTTAAAATAGTTGAAAGATTGCCATACAGAGGAAGGGAAAGATAATTTCTCAATCATCTCAGAGTGTAGGATATGTAATAATGACCTCAGGTTATAGGAAGCCAGATTTCAGCTGAATCTCAGGAAAATTCCCCAACTAGCAAAACAGTATAACTATGGAACCAGTTTCCTCAGGAGATGGAAAGCATTTCAATGATGGAGGCATTCGTGGGAAAATTGAACAATCATCTGTCTGATCTGCTTGATTTGGATTATTGTATTGTGCAGGGCATCAGACTTGATGGTCTCATAGGCCCCTTCCAAATCCATTAGTCTATGATTCACTTTGGAAGGTGTGCATCTGCTTAACTCACCTGCCCATACATCCAATGGATAAGGGGTGGATGCATATTATGGGCTCACTTATATCATATCGTAAGGGATCTTTAGGCATAGTTAGTTGGGATAAGTATTAAAGGAACTTCCTCTAATTCAAATTATTTCTGTCACCACTCCAAATGGGAGCCCTTTATTCAATAGCTGTGCCATCTCTTGAATCAAGAACTTTGTTTATGAACAGCTCCATCATCTTCTTAAGGGCTCTATCAAAGACCTCCTTTTGGTCAAAATAACCTTTTTGCATATACAAGCTTTAGTCTACTTTATATCCTTCTTTCTCAGTCTCTTTTGTAAGGCCCCAAGATACTTCCTGATTGTTGGTTCCTCACTCAGTTTTCTTAACTCTCCTTTTCATTTCACTTACACTGGCACATTTTAAGTTATTGTGAGTTGATAATTCATGATGGCAATTTCTCCCAGCCTCTCCCATCCTTTCAAGGAGCAGTTTAACTCCTTTCAATATCAAAATTCTTCCAGGTGCAAATTTGCTCCCTCACTGATTTTTTTGGAAGAGGCTGTACTCAATGAGATGGATGTAAAGAACTGTCTGTCACAAATTAGATAGGGGAAATTGCATGCAAGGGATCATAAGAAACTATATGAAGGAGTTTCACTCAACTTATATGGAACTATTTCCTAAGAGTATATTCAAGAGAATGTGTGGGCTAATAGATGAAGTTTATTTTATGAAATTCAAAAGATTAAGACTGCTTTTAGTTGGTTGGAATTTCTTCTTTGCAGAACTTAAATATGTCCATCAGTCTTTTTATTTGTTTATTTATTTATTTGAATTTATATTGCTGCCCTCTCGCCAAAGCAACTCCGGGCAGCTCACAAATATAAAAAAATCACATAACTATAAAATCATAAAAACCTTATTTAAAAACCATTAAAACCATTAAAATACCTTTGAAATACAATCCCCAACAACCACAACTTTAAAAACCAATGGCGGTCCTCATATAAGCCAGCAAGGTGGGGTTACTGCACCGGCAGCACCCCATACCTGCTGTGCAAGCCAAGTTTTAAGGTCTCTCCTAAAAGTCAATAGTGCTGCAGATACATTCATTGCATAATGAAAAGACTAATCAGTGCTGTTTTAAGAAACTATCCCAGTTGTTACACTCAGCAACTGGTGCTCAGATTCAACAGGTTCCTCCCTCCCCACCATTTTGTCTTGAATCAGGTGGACTGTTGATGTAAGTCCAGTATACTTTCATGTTGCAGGCCTGACCATGCCTCCTGGGCAGCTGATCAGGTGGGTCACATAGTTCCGTTCACCTGAAAGCAGAAGTAAAATGTGTGCTGTACATGCACAGAACACACTTAGCAGCATTTTGTGCATGCACAGCATGCAGTTTTTTCTGCTTCTGGGTTTGGTGAGGGTGTCACAGGCCTGATGAAATGGCTTCAGGGCCCGGGTTTGGCCCCTGGGCCAGAGGTTGATGATGTATGATCTAACAACAATGCATTCATGATGGATGGGCTAGGAGGACATGGTGTTTCTGCATAATGTTATGGTGCCCTTTGTCAGAACATGAGCCTAGGGCATGATCCCTATTGCACTTCAAGGTGATTCCTGAGATCATAAGGAAAACTAGGGGGAATTTTTTTTTTTTTAGTACTGCAGTGTTTAAGAATCACTACAATCTGAAGCTCTCAACTGAATGTAATTACTTCTCTAAAAGGATTTTATTTCACCAACTATGGGCACATTTTAACTGATAGGGAATAGCTAGATCCATTTCTGATCTATAGTGTTCTGAAAAGTTACTCTTTGGGGACTACAATTTCCAGATTACCAACACTGTCTTTCTTTGATTGTAACATAGCATTGCCAAATTAGATTATTTTCATTTTTGATTAGAAGTAGGTGGCTCCAATGGCATTATCTCTGTAATTTATTACATCTTCATTTTTACTCATGGTGTGGCATAAATTGTACACACATAAATGCTGCATTGACTTTTATTTCTCCACATTCACAGAAATTTGACAAAGAAAGAAATCCCTGAGACTACATGGTTTGTTGATTCCTCCCAAGTATTTAGCACAGTAGTCTGCAAAGTAAAATCTACTACACCTGGTAGCATGATGTGCAGCAATAAAAAAGGGAGGGACCAATGGGTTTAATAAGAATGGTTATGAACTTCTGTTGTCTCTTTCAATTATTTAAGAACTAATGAGGACTGCTTGTGTAGCATAAATAAATAAAATACTTTGGAGAACTGCTGTTGGCTGTGAAACTACACAAAGTTAAAGTTCACTCAGTGAAAAATGGGTTCAAATACATTATAACTAATGTTATGGGTACAAGCTGTCAGGCCATTATACTCTGCCAGGGACTCTTCAAGTTGAAGGGGCAATAGAGTTAGTCAAAGTTCTGCCTTTCATATTCTTACAAGTGTCATGAGAGGTACATTTCAAAGTGTGCTCTGTCTTTTTCAAAAACACACCAGAAAGTCTTTGATTTCCAAGACAAATGAAAAGGAGAAAAAGGGAAACAAAGCATTTGGAGCAGGTATATTTTGGGTGCCATTAGTTAAGACTAACAAGCTACATGCCCTCATATTAGTTAAAGCTGTTTCTGCAGCATCTTTGAAATCTGCAGCATTTGAAGCTAGCCAGTGGGCAGGTGCTTGAACTACATTTGGTAAGATTCAAATATTGAAAATGTCCTTTGTGTTCCCCATTGGCTTTCATCACTAGCTTTGAGCCCTTTATATGTTTAACAGCAAAAATGGAGCTGCCTTCTGAATTACCTACGGGGAAACAGCTCCACGTCATTAAAAACCCTACGAGGTTTGCATTTTAGCTTACTTTGAAAGATCAAGTGATTTGAAGAGGAAGGGAGATTTGTTTTAAGCAGATCACAAACTTTCTCTGACAAGTTAGGCTTAAATTATGGCACTTCACTCTTTTCCTGATCATCCATTTTCTTTCCATTTTCTTTTTGCATCGAAGAACGGATGAACTCAATGGCATTACAGCATCTAAAATCCACAGTGCTTTAATGCAGAGGTAACGAGCATATTCACATAAGTGCATTTCATGCTTGGCTAGGTTTTATTGTTTATGGGATAACTATTAATATACCCAATGGTGCACAGGAAGAATAATGTTATTTGAGTAACATCACATTCTAGCTCTCCGAGCTTTATGTAAGTTAGTTTAAGTGAGGTTCATGTGCCACAAAAATCTTTTGCTAGCAAACCCCTGAGAGTTGTGATATCAGAAGAGCTGAACCTCTGAATCTTTAATAAAGTAAAAGACAATTTCTGGCAAGTCTGGTGTCCAGCAAAACATAATAACTTGGCAGCATAATGTGTTCAGTGCTCACAGACAGAAATGTGCAGAACCCCTTTCATAAGATAGACTTTCCATCTTTCTTTTTCTTCATCATCTTCTTTTTTTTAAAAAAAAATTTTTTGAAGGTACTGTGCATTCATTTTTACCCTCAAGGTTCCTTGGATGTTTTTCTTCCAAGAAGAAGCCTGAAAATCGACCTCAAACTTCTGCTATCAAAAGAATTTCCTGGTAACTCTGTACAAAAACCAATTACTCAGAAATACATAAATATAATTTATGAAGTTTTCTGTGGGACGTGCAGTCCTGAAATGTTCTTGTTGCCCCATTGTTTAGGATTGTGATGGTGAACCTTGGCACTCCAGATGTACTTGGAATTCAATTCACAGAAACCCCTGTGAATCCACATGAATGGGTTTACTGCAATTCATTCGGCCCACGCCGCCCTCGTCACTCCTGGAAGCGGAAGTAAAATGCGCCCATATGGAGGAAGGGTTAACTCGGAAGAGCCTTAACCGTATGGACACATTTTACTTCCACTTCCAGGAGCGATGAGGGTGGCATGGGCCGGATGAATACACAATACAAATTGAAGATTAATACAATATATGTCCCAGCCCCAAGGTGAAATACAAAGATTGTACCAAGTGGATTGTCAAATAATTTCTGACCCATTAGATTTTCACTTTTGCTTCTTGGAATAACGGCTCATAAAAAAAATGGAATGAGACAGCTTTTGTCCCAATGCATTACATAGCTAGGATAAAAAGAACCCCCATGGCAAAAAAGAAAAATAGATTTGTTGAGGCTATTTTATTTGACTTAATTTTAGTTTATTTTTCCTATGTTTTGTCTGGAGGAAAAACACACAAGCCTCTACATAACAATGCCAGAATTGGCAGAAGCAATTATCCACTATGCTGTTGATGGTGTCACAGAATTGCAACACTGTAGCTATAGTTTCTGCAACAAACCATTAGTTATTGGTTGTTGTTTTTTGGGGGGGCGGGCGGGCAGGATAAATGTCCTTTCCTGGTGCATGACAATAAAACCAGACACTGTGGTTGCAAGAAAATAACAAAGAAAAATAGTTCAGTGAAATCAATATACAGTAGAACCCCGCATAACGAAAAAACTCCATTGCACGGTGCTCTTCGCTATGAGGTTGTTTGTTATGCTGTTCCCTATGGGAGATACCGTTAACCAGGGTTCCCATTGAGTGGCTATACCCCGGTTACCAAAACTCCCACATAACAATTTTTCCCCCGTTGCATAACTAACCTTTGCATAAATAACACTTCGTTATGTTAATTTTTTGCTATGCAATGCATTCATTATGCGAGGTACCACTGTATATGGGAATTACAAATATACATCCTGATATACATTGCTTTAACTCAACATTAAAAACAACAACCAAAATCATAGTCATTGGGCCCAATCACTCTCTGGGGAACATAGTTAAAAGTAGAGACATCACCTTACAAACCAAAGTCTGCATGGTCAAAGCAATGGTATTTCTAGTAGTAATGTATGGTTGTGAGAGCTGGATCATAAGAAATGCTGAGTGCAGAAGAATAGACTCCTTTGAGCTGTGGTGCTGGAGGAGAATTTTCAGAGTCCCCTGGAGAGTGAGGAGAACAAATAAGAAATCAACCCTGACTGTTCATTAGAAGGTCAAATATTGAAGTACTTTGGACATCAAATGAGAAGAGAGGATTCACTCAAGAAGTTATTGATGCTGGGAAAGGTTGAAGGCAAAAGAAGAAGGGATGGCAGAGAATGAGCTGGCTAGACACCTCTAGGATTCTTGGTCTAAGTCCCATTTGAAACACACAGTTTTCTGTCCCTTGCTTGTCCATAGGACTCCATCGGGTCCCCATTATCTACCATATGTGTGTTACCTATTCATTATGTTTTGCTCTCAACAATTCAGGAACAACAGATGCTGAAAGGGAATCATACAGGGATTCCACAAGCAGAAAGGGATTGCTTACTGTTTTTAGTGTATGAGAACCAAGACAATAGAAACAGCCGAAAGGTTGGCTTAACACATCTTTATTGCATGATGGTCCGGGGAAACATGTGGTAATGGCGGATGAACAGCTCAATATATACTGTGGCTATACATTTGAATGTGGCTCTTTGATAGCCCATTGGCTACTGTCTGCGTGACGTCATTCCCCATCACGCCCTTCTTGTCCAGGTGAGGTGGTGGCGGGAATCTTCCCGCGCTGTAGGTATTTGGGGAATTGGAACCATGTGAGCTGGGTGCTCGCTATTGCCCCTAGTGGTCACTAGCTCGTGTCCTGATACAGAAGGTTACAGTGTTACAGCTGGTGGTTATTATATCCACTCATCCAAGTGTTACATTAGTTAAAGGCACAATATTCCAAACACAACATCCTTCCCCCCTAGGATGAGACGAAGTCTCTCATCCAATATGGTTTATTGCAAGCGCGTTTTGGGCGCAAGGCTGGCTGGATTGTCCCGGGGGCGCTATCACTTCTGTGTTCCCTGGTCTCTTGTCCTGCAATGGGAGAGGGAGACTCGTTAGCGACTTGCCGCTGTTCCGCAGCTTTCGGGGTAGGGATAAACTCCATTGTGGGAAAACCGGGGGCACTGGGGGCTAACGAAAAACCCCGCTTCTCGCCTGGATGGGTGGGGGACCACTCCGAACCCCCCCGGTTTTGTAACTCAAACTCAAAATCCTCTTCTGGGGTATCTGTGGGGGTATCCCTCAGGATATCTATGGGGACAAACTTATTCCCTTCCCCCCTTTGTGGGGACCACTGGCCCCCCTCTCCTCCCCCTTGGGCTGAACGGGTGGGGGAGAACCCTAACGTTGAATCCTGTTCCGCGCTGTCCGCGCTCTGGTTTCCGGAAACCCGGCGCCGGAGTTGGTCCGCGTGTCGCCTCCAGAGTAGACCGCAGTACGACACGGGACCCATTTGCCCAATGACTACGCCCAGAACCCAGGCTGGCCCTGCACTAGCGTAGTTTCTGCAATGGACCGGGGTGCCTATTTCGAAACTCTTCATGCCCGCTAACCCGATGTTCCTCCCAGTGTCTTCCACCCTCGTAGGGTCTAGCCTGGTCAGTACCGTAGTCAGTTTTCTGCGCATTAGGAGCTCTGAAGGTGAGTATCCTGACACTAGGGGGGTCACCCTATATTCCAGCAAAAACTGGCACAACTGCAGGTTTAAATCCCCGGGGCCCATGTGCCTCAGCGCATCTTTGGTGGTACGCACGAGGCGTTCTACCTGGCCATTCGTCGCTGGGCGGAAAGGCGCGGAGGTGATGTGCCGGATGGCATTGATGTCGGTGAATGCCCTGAATTTGGCGGACGTGAAGCAACTAGCATTATCGCTAACAAGCGTGTCGGGTATACCGAACGAATTGAACACCCTGCACAATTGTTTAATTGTTGCGGCTGAGGAGGTGTTCGCAACTGGGATAACCTCTAACCACTTGGAGTAAGCATCCACTATGAGGAGGAAAAGAGATCCTCTGAAAGGGCCCGCAAAGTCAATGTGCACGCGGGACCACGGCCCCTTTGCCGCATCCCATTCCCTGTGCAGAAGTCGAGCCTCTTCGGGCCGGGAGCTTTGGCAACTCTCGCAAGTGCCCACCATGTGCTCGATATCGGCGTCCAACTGGGGCCACCAGAAGTAGCTCCTGGCCAGTGCCTTGGAGCGGACAATTCCAGGGTGGCTGACGTGCAGCAGCTTTAAGCACCCTTGCTCTCAGGGATTCAGGGACGATTACCCGCTGGCCCCACAGGAGGCAACCCCTCTCCATGGACAGTTCTAACTTTTTCCTAAAAAATGGGGCGAACTCTGCCACCGGGGAGGACGTTGGCCACCCTTTCTGCACCCATGAACTGACCAGGGCCAACGTCTTGTCCCTGCCTGTCGCCTTGGCGATCTCTGCGGGCACTATGGGGGTGAATCTAGGACCTCTATCATGAGCACTTGGTGGTCTTGTTCCACCTCACACACGTGGCTGCTCGTGTGGGGGAGGGGTGACCTTGACAGAGCGTCCGTGTGGCTTATGTCCTTTCCAGGGCGATACACCAGCGCGTTCTGGTATGCGTTTAAAAAAATGGCCCGCCTGAGCATCCTAGGGGACAGAATCTGTGGCGTGGGCTTGTCTGCGGTAAAAATGCCTAGCAGGGGCTTGTGGTCAGTCACGATGGTAAAGGGGCGGCCATAGAGGAAGTCGTGGAACTTCTTCGTCCCAGCAATTATCGCTAATGCCTCCCTGTCTGTCTGTGCGTAGTTGCGCTCTGCCTTAGACAGGGACCTGGAATAGAACGCCACCAGGGCCTCCCACCCGTTTTCCAACATGTGGCACAGGACCGCCCCCACCCCCACTGGAGATGCATCACATACCAGAACCACTGGTTTCTTGGGGTCAAAATGGGTTAATATGGCGTCTGAGGATAAGAGTTGTTTCAGCTCATTGAATGCCCTCTCCTGGCTCTCGCCCCATTTCTATGCCTCGTCCTTTTTTAGTAACTTATGAAGCAGCTCTGCTACTGACGCCTTCCTAGGCAGGAAGGAATGGTAGAAGTTTAAGAGCCCCAGGAACGACTGCAACTCGGGCTTGGAGGTAGGGCGAGGAGCATTTTGAATGGCGGCCACCTTTGATTCGGAGGGTTTGATGCCTGCAGGGGTTACCCGGAAACCCAGGAACTCAGCCTCTTTTGCGAAGAAGACGCATTTGTCTTTCCGCAACCTCAACCCCGCCTTTTCAAATACCGTCAGTACTTTGTCTAGTCTCTCAGCCAGTTCTGACTCACTCCCCCCCGTTATCAATACGTCATCAAAGTATGGCAAGACCCCCTCCAGACCCTTTAAGAGGCGTTCCACGAGCACAGCATGCGGTCCCTGAGGGCGATTTCCAGGTTCTCCCACTTGCATGGGCCGGCGGCCAAACGGAGGGCCGCTGCAAAGGCAGCCACGGACTCACCAGGCGCCTGGACTCTCTTCCAGAATGCGTCCCGAGCCGAAAACATTGAAACCGAGGGCTGGAAATGGTCGCGCATCGCTTTCAGGAGCTGCTTGACCGGCACTTCGTTCACCTTCTTCGGAGACACCAGATCCACCAATACCTTCATGGCGGGAAACCCGAGCATCCTGATGAGAATGGCCCTCTTCTTCCCCTCGTCTGAAATGTTGGACACCATCAGTGCGCTTTGGAAGTCCATCTCGAACAGCTCCCATTCTTCCGGTTTGTTGATGTTGAAACCGGCCTGCATTGTCTTGTTCCGTGGGGATCCATTATCCCACCTTTGTCGCCAATTTAGTGTATGAGAACCAAGACAATAGAAACAGCCGAAAGGTTGGCTTAACACATCTTTATTGCATGATGGTCCGGGGGAACATGTGGTAATGGCGGATGAACAGCTCAATATATACTGTGGCTATACATTTGAATGTGGCTCCTCGATAGCCCATTGGCTACTGTCTGCATGACGTCATTCCCCATCATGCCCTTCTTGTCCAGGTGAGGTGGTGGCAGGAATCTTCCCGCACTGTAGGTATTTGGGGAATTGGAACCATGTGAGCTGGGCGCTCGCTATTGCCCCTAGTGGTCACTAGCTTGCGTCCTGATACAGAAGGTTACAGTGTTACAGCTGGTGGTTATTATATCCACTCATCCGAGTGTTACATTAGTTAAAGGCACAATATTCCAAACACAACACTGTTCTTGAATGCTTACAGCTGTCTACAGAAAGAAAATTCAAACAATGATCCCAGCAGTAGGCACAAACAGTGTGCAGATTTTAAACAGTGTTCTGATTGAGCTTTCTCGGAATATTCTCTTTCCTGAGGGAAATACTGTGATGTTTGCTACAAAAAGTGGCTACCAAATCTTTTAAAATGCGTCTTTAAGATAGGGGTCAACTTGTAGGTAGTTTGCAAAAACCCAAAGGCTGAATTTTGAATTAATTCCTGCTCTCCTGGCCCTGACAGCAGCAGATTCTCATTGCAAATCTACTTATCTATTTGAAACCCAGCTAGTACCATCTGCTATTCTTTCAGTTGTGTTAAATGTATCCTGCTAAAAGATTGAATTTTTCCCATGGCACTGTCCGAGGCACTAACAATACTACAGCAATACCAATGGCAATTGCACTTATAGTGCACTCTCTGGCAGTTCACAAGGTAATTAGCATTTTGTCTCCAACATGCTGGGTACTCGGAAGCGTGGAAGGCAGAGTCAACTTTGAGTCCATTCAGGATTGAACTCCAATCATAAGCACAGTTTTGGCTGCAGTACAACAGTTTAACTACTGCGCTAAGAGAGCTCTGTACTACATGGTTAAATTAATATCTTACATATTCCCCTCACACAAATCCCCTCACACAAATCCAAAAACATAATTAAGAGCAAGGAAAAAAGGATTTCTTTCTTTCTTTTTTCTTTTACATTAATGTTAAAAAATTTGGGTAAATGGGGTACTTTTCTCCAAACTTCTCCAGATTTCCCCCCAAAATTGATTCTGTTTTACTGTAAGATATGTTAGTCAACTCTTGTCTAAAGATTGCCATGGATTGCAGACTTTTCAAAAAGTGGTTAATAGTCTATTTAACTTGTTGATTGCTTGATCAAAATGAAATAAATTTGCATATTGCCAAAACTTCAGTTTCTTATGTCAAATTGCTTCCAATATATGGCAACCCTAAATAGTATCTTTGTAGTATGATAGATATTGAAAGACTAGTACAGTGATACCTCATACAACGTCCAAACTTGGTTCCACAAGTTTGGACTTTATATGGATTTGGACTTTGTATGAGGCATGTAAAATCCTAGCCGCGATGCCTCATACAACGTCCAAATCCTTGCCGCGATGCCTCATACAAAGTCATTTCCATAGAGATACATTGTACTGTAACAGCACAGACTTCAGGGCAAAGTCAAGGAAACAGTCAGGACACTGACAGAACTTTAAGAAATCATTGTCTAAAGGCTAAATACATTACAAAAACATGTCAAACAACCCTGATTGTCCAAAAACCTGAAGAATGCTGCAAAAATCCAGGAATGCTTCTGAAAATTCTGATGAAAAAATTCAAAAAAATCCAAATCGCGCTCAAAACCACTCCTAAACACTCTTTGCCTCATGCAAAACCCACAAGAGCAATGCACACACGTGTCCTGCCTTTTATACTGCCCAGGCACAATGCAACCTGGGAAAAACCCCAATGCCTCATACAACGTCACGCGACTTTGTATGAGGCAACTTTTTTCAAGGAATTAGGCGATGTTGTATGAATCCGATGTTGTATGAAGCGGACTTTGTATGAGGTATTACTGTATATCGTTTGTGCCCACCTCCATGAGTTTCAATAGCTAAATACAAATTTGAACCCAGATCTCCTAATTCATTGTCCTACATTCTGTCTGCTATACCAAAGCAATCCTCCGTACAGTTTCATATTACAATAGCTACCACTATTGTAGAAGCAAATCTTAATCCCTTCCTTTCTTTTGTGCCTTGCAAGTATTTTTAATTAGCAGAGAGGAAGCATGTGGGCAATCATTAACTACATACTTCTTTGTTTGTTTAATATCCTAGCATTCTCCCAACAGAAGGACCCATGGTGGCTTACAAATAATTAAGAAAAACCATTAAAACAATTGAAAATACATGATGGGGCTATTCGCCTTCCATTTTATGCTCAGGAGAGAACCTCCTAGAGTGTGCTGACTCATTCCAAACATTTCCCAGCTGTTCAGAGTTTAATGTATAGGCCTCCTTTCAAACAACTGCAGAATCAAATATCAAAGGAGCAGGACCTAGCTTCAGGAGGCAACCTGTAGATTGAGATAAATGGAGAAGAGTAGACAAGCTTTCTATGTGGTCCAGAGAGTGTGATTTAGGGAATAGTCCTGCACTTGGTGGCAGCCAATGGAAAGTGTGTTCTTTCACATTTTATTTAAACCAGAAATTTACCAGGATAGTTGAGTGAGCTTGTCTGTTCGAGCCCCTGCCAACCTAACAGTTCGAAAGCAAAAAATGCAAGTAGATAAATAGGTACCACTTTGGCAGGAAAGGTAATAGTGTTCCATGTGCTTAGGCATCTAGTCATGCCTGCCACATGACCATGGAGATGTTTGCAGATGCAGACAGCACTGGCTCTTTGGCTGTAAATGGAGATGTAAAGTAAACAAAGTCAACAATTATACTTTTACAAATATACTTTAACAAATATCAAGCAGCATTATACATGTTATGCTCTTTAAAACATGTATTTGTGGCTTACCAAACGCGTCCATGTGGCCTCTCTTGCTAACTCTCTTGTGCCATAGGATGTCACTGTTCCTATAATTTGCCTCCTTAAAAACACTTGTGCTTCAAAACCTTAACCCTCTGGGATCGGACCTGATCCTGTGTGTAACAGACTCCCAATGAGCTCAGATGTAAGCATGGGAACAAACATGCATTGGAAACTCCTAATTGACAAGAATTGCTAAAACTGACTCTTTACTGACAGATCTCTTGAACATATTAGAGAAAACACTTAAGGTCAAGCTCCTGGTTGAGACCATGTGGGGCTGATGTATGTAATGAGCTGATGTATGTAATGTGCCTCCTGTTTTAATAAAAGCTTATCCAAATCTGCCCTACTATACTTCTGGGGCTTAACTACCTCCAAGACAACGAACCGGAACTCATTGTTGAAATGGTGTTTTTTCCCCCAATGTAGTGCTGTACCAGAGGAGCAAGTGTATTCTGACTGTGAATCAGGCTCCGATGTTCCACCAGCCTAATTATCTCAATTTACTTGACATAAGCTTTCATTTGGACTGAAGCCCATTTTGTTAGATGCTATTAAACACTCAAAATGGTTGCATCCTTTCCACTGAGGATATTTGCACCTCTTTATTCTTCCTGATGCAAAAACAGATGAAAACTCACATGTTGTTATTTATAATAACATAATTCATGAGAATGAGAGCTCATCTGCAGGTTTAGCTACCTTCACCTTTTCCCTACAAATGCTCTGTATACACAATGGAGGAGAAATGTTAAGAAAATGATGGGCTAACAAAGATAAGCAAGTGGGTTCTAGATCAGATCAAATCTGAACTCCCTCTCTCTAACAGCAAAAAATTGATTAAGCTGAGACTATTGTACTTTATGCACACCATGAAAAAAGAAGAATCACAGGAAAAGAGAATAAGGCTGGGAAAGTAGAAGGTAGCATGGAAAAAAGAAAACCAACTATGAGTGCACTGAATGAACAAAGAAAGCAATGGTCTTGGTTTTATAAGACCTGACCAGAGTTGTTCTTGATAGGAACTTCTGAAGGTCACAAATTCACAGAATCACCATGGGTTGGAAGCCACTTGGCAACAGATAACAAGATTTCTATAATTTATCATATAGGGATAGACCCTTCCCACCCCACCCACAGACTTTTTCAGGATTTCCCTAGGAAAACATATGGGAATTCTAGTCCAGAGGTCTACCACTACAGATATCTACATTTTGCAGACCTGGAGATGGGTCTACTCTGATTGCATTTACTGCTGTAAATGTATAAATAGGAAGCTAGTGTGTTGGGAAGTTGCTATGGTGGAAATATGAATAAACAAGAATGGACTGACTCAGTACAGGAAGCCACAGTTTATTGGCTTTTATTGCAAGAGCTGTTAACGATAAGACCACTTGGCGGTCACTAAGAGTCCCATATTTTGGAAGCAACATGACATAAAACAAATTAAAAACAGGGCATAACTTGTACTGGCTAAAATCTTGTTACTCAATTACTCAAATGACATTAACTTCTGGAAGCAAATTGCCATACTGTACATTAAGAAATCTTTGAATGCATCATCTGTTGCATATTGAGTCATGTTACTTGGTGTGCAACAGATAAGGGTTACAGAGGTTTCTTATTTTATATAATTCACATCTAAAAGTTACACTATTTGTGGAACTGTGTATCAGGAATTCAGCCACCAAGTAAGAACTTTAGGTCACCTACCTCCACATTATTTTCTCTGATTGGCTGCAGCCTTTTACAGCTCAGCCAGAGATATTTCCCCACACTAAGATATGGGAAATCCTTTCACTTCTTCTTTCATCCCCTGACTGCCAAAATATAGCCATTTTCTAAGCAGGTGAAGGCATCTGCTTGGGAATACCCTGAAGCAAATGGTGAGCCACTGTGTGAGACAGAATGCTGGACTGGATGGGCTGTGGCCTGTTCCAGCAAGGCTGTTCTTATGTTCTTGACTTTGTCCAAACCTAAGTCCCCATCAGTGCATGTTTCTGACAGCAATCGGCAGACCAGTAAATGAGCCGGATTCTGTATCTCTCCACATTCACACCACAGGTTGTTGTGTGTCAACAGCCACCACTTGAGTATGTTCATCTTACATTTAGGGACTCTGACCCTCAGCCTATTCAGGGTCCTCCAAGTGACATAGGGAAGGTTGAGTTCCTCAGCTATATCCTTCCTTTAATGTTCCTTATCCTGTGAGGTCCTTCCTCCATCTTTTAATTTGGTTTTGCTCTTTTGTACCCCTAAGAATGTTTGTTCTTGCCATAAAGCTCTTCCTGGATCTGAGCTGGCAGACTCTCACTATACAGTATATCCTTTCACCATATATGTTAGTAGTAAAACCTGACCCCTGCATAATAAGTTTCATTGAGTTTTACAATCAATGGGAATATATACTGCATGGGTAAGATACCTACAACTGTTTGGCAATGTACACAAATCACAAAGAAAAATTGACCAGATTCCAGATTTGGCAGGTCCCCAATGTATGGGGCAATGGCCCCTAATTTAACCACACAGATCTTATATTGCCATTTCATTGGACCAAGAATTATTCCTTAAGGGATACAAAAATCCTGTTATGCTGATAACAAGAAAAGTGTTCCACAAGGCATAATTTGCTTCTGAACCTCTTTAGAGCTTTGATTTCCCAAGATTCCCTATTATATACAAAATTGTCATATCATTGCTTTTAACCCCTCCCCCTTCCTTTCTCTCTCTGTTCATTGAGAAAGAGCCAAAAGTCTCTGAAATTTGTGCTGCATTATTTTGCTTTCCTGGGGATGGCATGCTCTCTAAATCAGGCATTCGCAACCCCTGGCCCATGGGCCCAATCAGGCCCATGCATATCATTAATCCGGCTCATGGTGAGAACCCGGGCACCACTAGACATGCCCAGTGGTGGCCGTGGTATGGTGGGTGTGGCCAGGGGAAAGCCCTGTGTTGCACCCAAATTAGGACTACTTTATTTCAAAACTTGGATGGGCAGGGTGAGCCAGAATTTTTGCTACCGGTTCTGGTGAACTGTTGTGAACCTGCTGATGCCCTCCACTGGACATGCCCCCCATCCACCCCTCACCACCAGAAATCGTAATACAGTAGATCACTTACTGTTGTGCCTGTTTTGGCACTCTTTCCACATCCTCTGTTGCTTCTTCCTGCAGCAGCAGGCTGTCGGGGGCATGATTGTTTTGTTTTGGGGCTTTTCCAATGCCCCTTGGTGGCACAACAACAAGGAAAGTGCACCATTCTGGAACTTCCTGGTGTTGCGGTGCTGACGCAGGAGGTCCTGGCAACCGCCTGCATCACCAGGGTCACACTACCTGCGTCACCAGGGCGACACCAGGAAGTTCCAGAACAGCACACTTTCCTTGACACAGCACCACTGAGGGGCATCAGAAAATCCCCAAACAAAGAGATACTATCCCCCACAGCCTACTGCTGCAGGAAGAAGCAACAGAGTCTGTGGAAAGAGCACCAAAGCAGGCATGATCGCCATGGCCGCTGCAGTAAGTGATGTATTGCGATTTCTGGTGGTGGTGGTGGTGGGAGGGTGGGAGACATGTCTAGAGGGGCCTGGGTTCTCATCACTGGCTAGATTAATGATATGTCCAGGCCTGATTGGGCCCATGGGCTGGGGGTTGCAAACGCCTGCTCTAGATGCACAAAACCCATTTGAGAACTGCCATAGTAGACTGGATAATTGGAGAGACAGAAAGCTTAAATAAAATATTTTGTACAGAGATTTATGGAAACTCATAAAACTAAGGAAAATTTCAGGAAATGTTGCTGATTATACTCAACTGTATGCAGTCAAAATCCTATCCAGTTGTCTGGAGGCTGTTAGGGTCTGGATAGGGGACAACAGGGTACAACTGAGTGGCTGTAGGTCAGGGGCCTGTGCTATCTCAGGAGCTACCATCTTTGGTTCTGTATGGAGCTATTTTGCCCCAGACAGACCTGGTGCAAAACTTGGGGGTCTTCCTGGACTCGCAACTCCTGCTCAATGAGCAGGTGGCAGTCGTGGCCAGGAGGGCTTTTGCACAACTTCATATTATCTGCCAGTTATGCCCACTCCTAGACTGGGACTCCTTGTTCATGGTCACGCATGCTCTGGTCACCTCTAGACTAGACTATTGTAGTGTGCTCTACATGAGGCTGGCCTTGATGACCTTCAGATGCTGCAACTGGTCCAGAATGCGGCTGCCTGAGTGGTGATGAGGTGTGGGCGCTATGCCCGGGCCTTGCTACTGCTTCGGGAGCTGCACTGGTAACCGATGTGCCTCCAGGTGCAATTCAAGGTGCTGGTGATGACCTTTAAAATCCGACATGGTAGTGGGCCAGTATACCTAAGAGACTGCATCACTCCAAAAACATCTGTCCATCCCACCAGAGCGGACCAGGAGAGGCTCTCTGAAGATACCATCAGCTAGAGAGGCCCAACTCTCTAGCACTAGAAAGGAGGGCCTTTTCAGTGTCTGCTCCAGCCTTACGGAACCTCTCACCAACTGAGTTGTGCCTCCAGACAGAGCTGTTACCCTTCAGGAAAGAGCTAAAAATCTGGCTGGCAAAGCAGATGTGGGGCACCGGTGACATGGTGACTCCCCTCTTCTGGCTTATGTAGCATAGGCCTCTCCATTCTTTTAACCATTCTTTTAACTGTATTTTAAAATAACTGATGGTGGTGGTGGTGGTGGTGGTGGGGTAATGTTATTGTTTACTAAGTTTTTTTTAACAGTTTTAAAAAATGTTTTAAGGCTGTAATGTTTTATATTGCTGTTGTAATGCCACCCAAAGTCACTCGTTCAAATTGGGTGGCAGTATATACATTTGAATAATAAATGAATGAATGAATGTTGAAAACATTTTTAGAAAGTAATTTTATTTTTTAATATTATTCATTTTTAGCCCCTCTGTGTGTATTCATCTATGCTTTTGTTTTAATTTGTATACATGTATCATGAAACAACAATTATTCCAGCTTTGCACATAAATATTGCCCAAGCTAAATAACTATATTTGTTCTATGCCAATTGTTATCATGTGTGCTAATCCAAACAGCTATTATATATAAGCTTTTTATGTGAAATTATGTAAATTTATGAAAAGTCACCTTGTTTTGTACAGTGGGTTTCAGAGACACAAGTCATCTTGCTTTTTTCCATGGGATTGAGAGAGATTCCCATCCTATGTCACAGCACATTTAACCAACAATTTCATTTCAGCCTCAGCTCTTGGGGAACTAAGATATTTATTACATAATTTTTCCAATCCTTTCAAGATCAATTAATAAGACTTGGTGGCAGTTGGTATGATAAAATGAATCAATAAACTACAAAGTGTGCTGACACTGGATCTTCAAATCCACATACAATACAATTTGTATTTAGGCTGTCATGAAGAAAAATGGTGGTGGTGGGGAGTTTCTCCAATATTTCCCACTACCTAAAGTGTTTCTTTGTGGTAAATATGCCTTTAAAAGTCCCTAAAATAGTTAAATAACTGTTATAGAAGGAAAATATGGCACAAACAGACATAACAATGTGGCATAAGAAGTTAAAATATTTATATAGAGAGGGTTTTTAAAAAGAAAGAAAATGTAAAGGAAAGAATATTTTTATTACTTCCAAGAGGGCAAATTCTCATCTTTAACTGCAGAATTTCCTGCTCAAATCTGATATGGAAGCTTATGTATTCACAAATAAATCACAATACTGCTCTCTCATTCTCTCTTTCTCATCACATTTATTTTAAGCTTGTGACTTATATCAATGCAAAATGTTACTGTGGAAACTGAAATCGTTACAAGAATTTTGTAGAGCCACCTATATTGGGGAACAAGTTGGGGTTGAGTGTTAGCTAGATGCTTGAAGTACATGCAAATAGTTGAAGCATGCAAATTATGAAATTACTAGCTGGCCTATCCTGGTAGGGCTGCAAAAGATTGCTGTATGATGTTATTTTTCTTACTGTTATAATTTATTTGCAACATTTATGCCCTAATTTAGCTTTCTTCTAGTGAGCTCAAGACAGCTAACATTGTGTTCATCTTATCTTTTTTCTCAAAGCAGCCTTGGAAGAGAGGTGAGAATGAGAGATAGAGAGAGATAAAGATACTGGGTCAAAGTCCCCCAATTAATTTCAGGGCAGAGTGAGGACTTGAACCTGTCTCTTTCAAGTCTGGTCCAACGCTCTTAATATTGGATCAAATAAGTTTCATCTAGCAAAGCTATATCACATGATCATGGAGCAAAGGTATTGAAAACACAATCTACAGCAGGGTGCCCAAACTTTTTGGGCTGCAGGCCAGTCACGTGGTTCCTCCCACTGGAAGTGGAAGTTAAACGTGCCCACACATGTGCAAAATAATGCCATAAATGCACCCACAACTGTTGTAAACATGTTTACGACAGCCATGGGTGCTTTATGGAAGCATTTTGTATATACACAGGTGTGTTTAACTTCTGCTTCCGGGAGTGGTGTGGGCCGGATTATTAGGCACCGTGGGCTGGATCCATTATGTGGGCCGTAGTTTGGGCACCCCTGGTCTATGGGTATAGTCCCTATCTGTTTTATGTGAGTTATGGACCTTTCCTAATCTAAAAAAAGTTCCAGAGAGTAAGCAAGTGAGGTTTTTTTTGTTCTTCCTTACTTAAACTGAAAATGAACTTGTATTAATGTCTCTTTTTTTTTGGTGGGGTGGGTGGGATTAAGAGCACATCCATAGCAGAGGAGATCAACTAATGGCAGATTCTAGAAGGTCTAGAATCAATGTTTCCCAATGTTTGGTTTTTGGACTTCACTTCCCAGAAGCCTAAGTCAATTCTCCAAAGCAATGATCAGCCAATGTATTGACTTAGGCTTCTGGAAATTGAAGTCCGCCTGTGGGGCGTGGGACCCATGTTGAGAACCACTGGTCTAGATTGTCCTCCTTTACCACCCAAGCTACTGATCCTTAATGCTAGCAGAGTTGTGTGCATCAAAACATGTGTGTTTGGCTGGTGGAACTTACTAAGATCCAAAAACAGCTTTCTCACGTAGTTTCCAAACATTGGACCAGAGATGATCTTGCACTAGAACTCCCAGAAACCTGCACAATGCAGGGATGGATGAATCACAAGTAGGAATCAAAATTGCTGAGAGAAACATCAACATTTTGAGATATGCAGATGATAATACCCTAATGGTAGAAAGTGAGGAAGACCTAAAGAAAATCCTGCTTAGGTTGAAAGAAGAGAGTGCAGAAGCTGTTTAAGACTCAACATCAAGAAAACCAAGATAATGTCAACAGGCCGTATCAGTTCCTGGAAAAAAGATGGGGAAGAAGTAGAAGCAGTGACAGATTTTGCTTTTTTAGGATCTAAGATCACTGTAGATGGTGATTGCAGCCATGAAATAAAAAGACGATTGATTCTTGAAAGCAAGCTATGAGGAACCTGGGGCACATAGTTAAAAGTAGAGACATCACCTTGCAAACAAAAATTTGCATAGTCAAGGCAATAGTATTCCCTGTGGTAATGTATGGTTGTGAGAGCTGGACCATAAGGAAAGCTGAGTGCAGAAGAATAGATACCTTTGAAATGTGGTGTTGGAGGAGAGTTTTGAGAGTCCCCTGGACAGCAAGGAGAACGAATAGGTCAATCTTAGAAGAAATCAACCCAGACTGTTCCTTAGAAGGACAAATAGTAAATATGAAGCTAAAGTACTTAGGACATCAAAAGAGAGGATTCACTTGAGAAAGCCTTGATGCTGGGAAAGGTGGAGAACAAAAGAAGGAGGAGGAGGCTAAAAATGAGATGTTTAGATAGTTTTGTAGAGGCAATGGGCGCAGAGCTGGGCAGGTTGAGGAGGATGGTGGAGGACAGAGGTGCCTGACGGGAAATGGTCTATGGGGTCACAAATAGCCATTCAGAGGCAAAAAAGTCTGTATGGAATTTCATGCTGCCTTGACTTTTATTTTACATTTCTTAAATGAATTCTCTTGCGGAATCAGTGGAAATTATTCCTCCATTTCTCTCTGTAAAGACAGATTTAAATTCCCTCCAAATCTTTTCTCCTTTCTTTTTCATTTCACTGAATGGAAATATTTTGATCCATTTTGTGGCTTGTTAAAGATGAAGGGGGAGATTCAAATTAGATCTTTGTAAATGTTACTGGAAGGTCTTTCATATGGAGGAAGAAGAGGTGGGACTGTAATTCTGGCCAAGTTTAATTAGGCAACTAGCAGACGAATGATACCATTTCTTCGTACTTGAGTCAATGATCGCTTCACATTAATTAACCTCCTTTACCACCCTCACAACTCGACTTGACCAAACGTTTGCCTGGCTTAGTGACTGGAAATCCTGGAAGTTACAAAGAATAATTCACATTTGCCTTTCATGACAAAGTAACTCAATTTTTCTGGAAAGTGGTGTGTGGTAGCTAGCAAAACAGAGAATTAGGCTGACACATAAAAAAGAAAAGGGGAGCTTCAGTGTAGCACTTATTGATGTTTCCTTCCATTGGAGAAAGTAGGAAAGTATAGCATGCATGTAGAGTGAATGCTATTCTTCTCTATCACTGGGAAACCCTGTGAAATCAAGGATCAGGCTGGTAGTCAGCAGTACAAATCCCTGCTTTTAAAAGGCTCTTCTTTTTATTATTAGAGCTTGGAAGTAACTAGTTACCAGTAATGCAGTTACACGTAACTAGATATTTTTTGAATTAAGCATACTATAACCACTAGTTTAAAAGTTCTCTCTAATTCACTGTTGTCCTGAAGGGGGGCCCATACACACACACACACAGGCACTCCTTTTGGGTTCTAACAGCTCGCTAACCTCTAGTCTTCCTCACCATGTCCTGAAGGCATTTGGACGGAGGGCTTTCACATGGAGAAATGTGGTAGCTCAGCTAATACACAGTCCTTTTAAAAATGCCACCTTTCCATTTAACAAAGATGGAGCTTGCCCTGGAAAACTGCCCTGAAAATATTTTTACCTTCAAAGACTGGGAGGTCCAGCAGATAATATTCCCAGGCCGATGATAGAATCAGGTGTTCCTCCCTTTCGGATCACTGTGCCAACCTTATCTCCCCAAAGTGAATGTCCTTTTTGAGAAGAGTTCCACCTCAAGGTTATGCCCACGCGAAGATGTAGCATTTCCCTTTGCAACAGCCTCTTATCTCAATTTGCTCTGCCACCAAATACTCCCTTCTGGCTTCAAAGATGAAACTCTGCTCTTGGTGTCTTGTCAGAAGTTTATTTGAAGAAGTTTATTTTCATCCATATAATAATCCAAATGCAAATCGAAGCAATGAATCTAACTAAACTTTAATCCCTAAATAATCTATCATGTTCATAGATAGGACCCCTATATCTATCCTAAACGTAAGACATCTAATCAAAATAACAAAGAACTAACTTTTCTAAGAAGTCATTGTCCTGTCAAAAACTAAGTCTATTTGCCCAGCTGGTTTTGGCAAAGACTTAGAGCTGCAAATGGGCCAGAAAGCCCCCATCTCTTCCTAGAGAATCATCTTGATATCGATCCTGACAGGGATCAAGTTTACTCAGCCTTTCATCTTTCTGAGGTCAGTAAAATGAGTACCCAGCATCTTGGGGGCAAAATGCTAATTAACTTGTGAACCACCAAGAGTGCACTAACTGCTATGGAGTGGTATATAAGTTTAATTGCTATTAAAAATCCTTTCAACCCAGAATAATTTCTGACACAAAATTATTATTATTGCTATTGCTATGCAACTCACTAGGTGAGCTTGAACTAGTCATGACTTCCATGAGCTTATAGAGATGTCCAGTGCACCATCTGGTATGGGGTTGTTGGATTTGTTTCAGCCTGCAATAGCTCAGGACTTCTCCAGGACACTCACTGGCTGCAGGGCCTCCACTACCTGCCTTGATCCATATCTCTCCTGGCTGGTGAAAGCAGGATGTGTTGAAGAGATCATTAACTCCTCTCTCCAGGAGTGTTCTATATCAGCTGATTGAAGAAGATGATTATATGATCCAACTTGGTGAGTGACAATCTTAACAGCTATCACCCAGTCGTTGACCCCCCTTTTATGGGCAAGGTGGTTGAGAAGTTGGTTGTAGACCAGTTAAAGTTGTTCCTAGAGAGTAGTGAATGCTTCAACCTACACCATTCTGGCTCCAGGCCTTGACATGGTACCAAGACAGTATGGTCGTCCTGCTCGATGACCTTCTGAGGGCATCAAATGGAGGGAGTCCTCTTTGTTGGTCCTTTAAGATCTCTTAGTGGCCTTTGACACAGCATCCTCCTGAGGAGGCTTGCTGGAATAGGGATCAGGGAACATGCTGTGGTGTGGTTTTGACCCTTCCTAGAAGAGTGTATCCAGATATGGATGGAGGATAACAGGCTAAAACTGAAGGTGGACAAGATGGAGTTCATGTTGATTGGGTGCAACTGGCCTCAGGTTGAATGGCTTTTCTTTAGTTTAAGGGGCATCACATTTCCATTGAGGGAGAGTGCTCCTAATCTGGGCATGCAGTTTGACCAGTCTCTGGCTATTGACTGGTCAATTTTTGGTGTCAGGTCCATTTGTGGTCCATTGCCCAACTCTGCTCAATCCTGGGCAGGAAGTCCCTGTTGACACTGATCTAAACCAGGGATTCTCAACCTGTGGCCTGGATGCGGACCATGACACCATTTCATGTGGGCCCCCACCACCTCCACCACACCAAGAAGTGCCATGTGGTGGAGAAAGGGTAAAATGGCCATCCAGCCCCCTAAGCTGTCTGAGGGAGTGTGACCCAGCCCCCAGTTTAAAAAGATTGAGAACTCTTGATCTATACCTTGGTATTCTCCAGAACTGAGTATTGCAAAGATCTCTATGTGGGGCTATCGCTGAAGCTGGCATGGAAACATCAGCAGGTAAAAAACATGGCAACCAGGCTCGTTTGACCATATCATTCCAGCTTTAGCCAAACTGCATTGGTTACTTGCTATGTTCTGTGCCAGATTCAAGTGTTGGTAATCATCTATAAAGCCCTTAATAGTTTAGCAACATGCTATCTAAGTGAACACATTTCCTTAGAAATTATATTCATTCCATCCAAATTTTTAAACTTCAGGTGGTCACCCCTAAATATGTAAGAAAGGTGGTGACCAGATCAAGAACGTTTTCTGCCATAGCACCTCAAGTTGTGGAATGAATTGCTAACAGAAATTAGATTGCTCCAACTCTGGCAGCATTTTGAAAATCCTTAAAAATATTTTTGTTCCACAAAGCCTTCCCTTTTTAATTGGCCAGTTATTGAGCTTTACAATGGATTTACACCTGATTGTTTAATTGATTATCATGTGACATAATGTGGAAAGATTGACTGGGTACCAGATTGACTATTTTAACTGTTTTAATGATGTTGCTGATGCCTCCAAAGCACATTTTATTGATGTGTTTATATGGTGTTTTATTGTATGATTTTAATGGATTTCTTATTGTTTGTAATGAATGAATGAACTAGTTGCCTGCCATACCTCACAAGGTTGTTGTGACGATCAAACAAGAAGACCCATAAGAGAAAAAATGGGGGGGGGGGGAGGGGGAGATGCTAGAAAATGGTTATTCCATTATAATTATATGTTTGAAGCCAGTGCCAATTTTAGTAGGGGTTTTCCTTTCTTTGCTTCACACACGTGTGTGTGTAATAAATTTGAAATGTGCTACATGTTCTCTCTTATGAAATATTCATTCAATATCCCATTAATTTTTTAAAAGATTTTTTTTTAACATCTGAAAAAGTTCTTCCAAAGAAGGGATGTTACTCTGTACCAAGCATGGTTATTAAGTTCAGTCCAGGGGAGCAGAGTGCATAGTTAACCAACTGCGTGAGTCTCCTTTCAAAATACACTCACTCCCAGGCTGTGGGCTTAATGAAGCTTCCCGCTGTATGCAATTCCGACACAATATTCTTCAAAAGAATTGGTGCAAATAATACCTAACAGACACTGCGGCAAAATACAAGATTTTACGGAATAATTAGGAACTGAAATTTGTGAATATCACATAGCAATAGCGGCTTAGATAGAGTGGCTCTATGCCCTGCCTAGAAGACGACAATCCTCTCTTGAAAGGCATCCTCAATTTTAAAGGCCCTCTGGATCTAGTTTAAAGATAATGAATCATAAGAAAACAAACCTTGGCATTCCTGTCAGTAGTTGCCCCCCAGAAAACAGACATAACAGACATAGGAGTACATAGTTGAAGTATTTACCATTATGGTTGACTCTATTATTTCTCTATTTACATTTTCACAGTGTTGTGTCCTCTTTCCCCACTTCTTTTCAAAATGACACATTTCCCACTTTTTTTGTGCTATGGTACTTGTCACCTGTGCATCTTTTCAGCCACCTGGAGCCAGGGTCCCTCAAGAGAAACTCTATGGGCTAAGTGCCTTTTTTGTGTGTGAGCTCAGAACAACTTTTATTAGGATTTCAGCATCAACCCAACAAGTCCCATGTTTTCACAGTCTCAGAGGGATTAATTAAACTGACTAATCCTTTGGGCACCTTCTATTCATTGAGCTCCACAGAGGTTCCCTGAAGTCCATGTCCTGCAAGGCAGGGGTTCTGTTATGTATGTATGTTTGCATGTTCATTGTACTGTAAAGGCAAGAATGTAACCACTCCAAATACAAGGTATCTCAGCTGTAAAGGAACGCGAGCAGGCAGCCCATAGAGGGCAGCTGTGAGCGTTCAGTCTCACATGGTTCACATTGCTCAATCATGGACAGCCGCGGGAAAACCTTCCCCGCATTCAGCAGCAGGAAAAAGATCTGCATTCAGCAGCAGAAGAAAGATCCGCATTCAGCAGCAGGAAAAAGATCTGCATTCAGCAGCAGAAGAAAGATCTGCATTCAGCAGCAGGAAAGAGAGGCGTGCCTGGGCGAGGCCACGCCGGTAGCAGCCAATGAGCTACCGTGCTACAAGATTCAAATGTATAGGGCTACTGTATATATTGAGATGTATCACCGCTATTACCTCATGCTCCACCGGACCATCATGCAATAAACCTGTGTTAAGCCAACCCTTCGGCTGTTCTGTTGTCTTTGGTCCCATACACTAAATTGGCGATGAAGGTGGGATATGGCTGCCCACGGGACCAAGACATGCGCCGGCTACGAGATCAGGAAGCCGGGAGACTTGGAGCTGTTTGAGATAGGCTTCAATGGAGCGCTGGTGGAGTTCGAAGTCTCAGATGAGGCCAAGAAGAGGGCCATCTTCGTCCGCATGCTCGGACACAAGACCAAGAGGACCTTGGTGGATCTGATCGCGCCGAGGAGGGTGAGCGACTTCAAGGCCACAGAGCTCCTGGCGGCGCTGCGCACCCACCTCCGGCCCGCAATAGCGATGTTCCCCTCTCGGAGCGCGTTCTGGAGGCGAGTCCAGGCGCCCGGGGAATCGGTCGCTGAGTTCGCCGCGGCCCTGCGGCTGGCCGCCGGCCCATGCAAGTGGGAGACCCCAGAAGTCACCCTCCGGGACTGCCTGCTCTGCGGTCTGAGGGATACCGAGACTCAGCGCGCGCTGATGAAACAGGAGCCGCCTCCCACGTGGCAACAAGTCCTCGACACGGCACGGGCCGCGGAGGCCACGACTGCCGGGGTGCAAGAGCTTCAGGACTGGCGCCCGAAACCCGCCAAGGCAGAGAGCTCGGTGCACGCGGCCCGGCGAGTTTCGAACTCGCCCGCGGAGAGCGGCGACGACGAGGACGTCAGGAGGGTCCAGAGAGAGGGCCGGCGCTGCGACGGCTGCGGCGCCGCCCACGCCCGCGCCGAATGCCCGTTCCGCAAGGCCGAGTGCCACAACTGCGGCCGGCGCGGGCACATCGCCAAGGTCTGCCGGAAACGGCGCGAGGCCAAGAGGAGTTCCCCAGACCGCTCGGCGAGGCAGGACCGCACCACAAGGAGTTCTCCAGACCGCTCGGTGAGGCAGGACCGCACCACGAGGCCAAAGGACGGCACCCGGACCACGAGGACGCGGGACGGAGTAGGGCGCATCTCCGACGACAGCGAGGACGACGCTCCAGTTTGCAGCGTTTCCACGGAGCACCCCCGTTACTTCGTTGAGGTAGTAATACAAGGGGCCCCTGTTAGGATGGAGGTGGACTCGGGTTCTTCATACTCCATCATTTCCCAGGGAGAGTTCATGAAAATCGCCCCCCGCGTGCGGCCCAAGCTCAAAGCGTTGAGGGCCACACTGAAGGACGTGCAAGGGAACCGCATCCCAGTGTTGGGGGTTGGGAAGTTCCAGGTCCAGTTTAAAAAGCACACCGCAACGCTTCCCCTAGTCGTCCTCAAGGGAGGTAAATGCAGCCTCCTCGGGACTCAATGGTTCCAGCCCCTGGGGTTGTTCATTGGGGGGGTGCACGCCGTGGGAGTACACGCCGCCGGGACGGATCCAATACAGAGCGTGTGCGACGCGCACCCCGAGGTTTTCAAAAAGGGGCTCGGGAAATTCAAGGGCCCCCCAGTGACTTTCGACCTGGACCCTGGAGTACGTCCAATCAGACTTAAACCGCGCAGAGTGCCCTTTGCACTAAAAGACAAAATAGAGGCGGAGTTGGACAAATTGGTGGGCCAGGGGATTCTTGTCCCTGTTGATTCTGCGGAGTGGGAAACTCCAATTGTAACAGCACTCAAGGCCAACGGGGAGGTCCGCATATGCGCTGATTACAAGTGCACCATCAATAAGGCGATCCGCCCTAATGCGTATCCGGTGCCGGTAGTCAGCCACTTGTTGGCCAGGTTACACGGGGGGAGGTGTTTCGCTAAGCTCGACCTGGCCCAAGCCTACCAGCAACTCCCGGTGACCCCCGCCGCAGCTGCTGCGCAGACCATAGTCACCCACAAAGGGGCGTTCCAGGTATCGCGCCTCCAATTCGGTGTGAATTCGGTGCCCGGGATCTTCCAGTCACTCGTGGAACGCCTCCTGAAGGGGTTAGAGGGGCTGTTACCCTACTTTGATGACGTATTGATTACAGGGGGGGGGCCGGGCCGAATTAGCAACAAGGTTGGGAAAGGTCCTGGCAATATTCGAAAAGGCGGGGTTGCGGTTGCGAAAAGACAAATGAGTTCGCCGCGGCCCTGCGGCTGGCCGCCGGCCCATGCAAGTGGGAGACCCCAGAAGTCACCCTCCGGGACTGCCTGCTCTGCGGTCTGAGGGATACCGAGACTCAGCGCGCGCTGATGAAACAGGAGCCGCCTCCCACGTGGCAACAAGTCCTCGACACGGCACGGGCCGCGGAGGTTGAGTTCCTAGGGTTCCGTGTTACTCCCGAGGGAATAAGGCCATCCCAATCCAAGGTGGCCGCCATCAAGAAGGCGCCTCGCCCCACCTCCAAGCCCGAGTTGCAGTCGTTCCTTGGACTGCTCAACTTTTACCACTCCTTCCTTCCGCGGAAGGCAGCAGTGGCGGAACCGCTACACAAATTGTTAAAAAAGGACGAGGCATGGAAGTGGGGCGACGTCCAGGAGAAGGCTTTCAATGACCTGAAGCGACTCCTGGCATCAGATGCTGTACTGACCCACTTCAATCCCAAACGCCCAGTGGTCCTAATATGTGATGCATCCCCGGTGGGGGTGGGGCCGGTGTTATGCCACGTACTGGAGAACGGGAGGGAGGCCCCGATAGTGTTCTACTCTAGGTCCTTGTCCCAAGCGGAGAGAAACTATGCCCAGAAAGACAGGGAAGCACTAGCGATAATTGCGGGGACCAAGAAATTTCATGATTTTGTGTACGGCCGCCCCTTCACCGCAGATAAGCCCACACCCCAAATCCTGTCCCCGAGGATGCTCAGGTGGGCCATTTTTCTCAACGCGTATCAGCACGCGTTGGTATACCGGCCCGGAAAAGAGATCAGCCATGCGGATGCCCTGTCGAGGTCCCCCATTCCCCGGGATTGCTGCCACGTGGGCGAGGAAGAGAGGGACCACCAGGTCTTAATGATAGAGGTCCTAGACTCCCCTCCAGTAGTACCGGCCGACATCGCCAAAGCGACCGGCAAGGACAAAACGCTAGCTACAGTTTGCTCCTGGGTACAGAAAGGGTGGCCCGTGTCTTCCCCAGCAGCGGAATTCGACACATTTTTCAAAAAGAAACTAGAGTTGTCCCTAGAGAGAGGTTGCCTTTTGTGGGGACAGCGGGTAGTGATCCCCACGTCGCTCCGGCCGAGGGTGCTTAAACTGCTGCACGTCAGCCACCCGGGGATCGTCCGCTCTAAGGCACTAGCCCGTAGTTACTTTTGGTGGCCCCAGCTAGATGCCGACATCGAACACATGGTCGGCACTTGCGAAGCGTGCCAAAGCTCCAGGCCAGAAGAGGCTCGCTTGCCACATAGGGAGTGGGACGCAGCAAGGGGGCCCTGGTCCCGGGTACATGTAGACTTTGCTGGCCCGTTCAGGGGAACACTTTTCCTCCTTGTGGTGGACGCGTTCTCCAAGTGGTTGGAGGTCATTCCAGTCTCGAGCACCTCCTCGGCCACTACAATTAAACAGTTACGGAGGGTCTTTTCCACGTTCGGTTTACCCGACACCCTCGTCAGCGATAACGCTAGCTGTTTCACGTCCGCCGAGTTCGGGGTATTCATGGATCGCAATGCCATTCGGCACGTCACCTCCGCCCCCTTTCACCCGGCCACCAACGGCCAAGTGGAGCGCCTCGTGCGCACCACAAAAGACGCGCTGCGGCGCATGGGCTCCGGAGACCTCGACCTGCAATTGTGCCAATTCCTGCTAAGGTACAGGGTCACCCCATTGGCGTCAGGGTACTCCCCCGCGGAGCTGTTAATGCGCAGGAAGCTGGCCACGGTAATCTCCAAGCTAGACCCCACGAGAGTAGAGGACAAAGGGCGGAACATAGGGGTGGAACCCGCAAAGAGTTTCAGCGTAGGCGCCCCGGTGCATTGCAGGAACTACGCCAACGCGGGGCCAGCCTGGGTGCCGGGCACCGTAATAGAACAAACCGGCCCCGTCTCATACCGCGTGGAGACCAGTACAGGCCTCCTGTGGAGGCGACACGCGGACCAACTCAGGCGCAGGGTCCCCGGAGAGCAAGACGAAGACGAAAATAGCCACGAATCAGCGTTAGGGTACTCCCCCACCTGTTTAGCCCAAGGGGGAGGAAAAGGGGGACATGGGTCCCCACCAAGGGGGGAGGAAAGGGAATCGATCCTCAGAGATCTTTTGCGGGAGTTCACGGCAGAAAGGAAGAGCCCTGACCTCACACATACCCCTCGGAAGTTTCCCCAAAACACAGATGCCCCTAGAAGTTTAGACGTTGATTTACAGTACCAGGGGGAGTTAGCGGAGTGGTCCCCCACCCGTCCTAGCGAAAAGAGGGGTTTCAGTTCAGCCCCTGGTACTTCCAGTCCCAGTAGCCCCTGTGAGTTAGAATGCAACATAGCGCCAATTTCCCGGAGACCGACACCCCCAAGACAGGAGGCAACAGCGAGTCCGCCCACCACAGTCTCAAGGTCCCCCGAGCGGGGAACAGAAGGTAGCAGAACCACAAGGGCGACCTCATCGGTTCCGCGGTTCACAATAGGAGGGTCCCCCGGGTCCGAGAGCAACAGGCAGGGGTTCACCTCCCAACTGTTCATTCCATTCCCATCCCCGGGCGCAAGGCAGGCACGGACGCCCCACAGAGCCTCTAACGAATCCCCGTTTCCCGTTGCAGGACAAGTACCCGCGGAGTCAGAGATCACTGGCTCTCCAGCACTAGGTCAGGCGCAAGCACGCCCCAAGGCCACATGCGGCAAGCCACAATGGTTGCGGGACTTCGTCCCATCCTAGGGGGGAGGGATGTTATGTATGTATGTTTGCATGTTCATTGTACTGTAAAGGCAAGAATGTAACCACTCCAAATACAAGGTATCTCAGCTGTAAAGGAACGCGAGCAGGCAGCCCATAGAGGGCAGCTGCGAGCGTTCAGTCTCACATGGTTCACATTGCTCAATCACGGACAGCCGCGGGAAAACCTTCCCCGCATTCAGCAGCAGGAAAAAGATCTGCATTCAGCAGCAGAAGAAAGATCCGCATTCAGCAGCAGGAAAAAGATCTGCATTCAGCAGCAGAAGAAAGATCTGCATTCAGCAGCAGGAAAGAGAGGCGTGCCTGGGCGAGGCCACGCCGGTAGCAGCCAATGAGCTACCGTGCTACAAGATTCAAATGTATAGGGCTACTGTATATATTGAGATGTATCACCGCTATTACCTCATGCTCCACCGGACCATCATGCAATAAACCTGTGTTAAGCCAACCCTTCGGCTGTTCTGTTGTCTTTGGTCCCATACACTAAAGGTTCGAAACAAGCTTCTAGCTGGATTGTGTCCTTAGCCGTCAGGCCTTGTATTAATGGGTAGGAAGAGGTAGATGTTTCAGTTTTCCCTAGTCCAGCTCTTCCCTGGTTAGGGCTCTTCCCAGCTGCTTTTCATGCTCTGTGCTTGGAGTGGAACAGGGGCTGACTCGGAGGAAGGAAGGAGTTAACATCCTCAGCTTCCATGCCCACATGGAATTAAAGAGAGGATGCCCAGCAGTTTTATTTCTTCAACTAAACTTGGTCCCCAGCCATTACCCCAGCTCAACTGGTTTCATCAGTCCTCTCTCTACCTGTCTTTGCCTGTTCTTTTATCCCTGTCTCAATGGCACTGCTTGATTGCCTCTCATTATTTTGCTCCATCTGTTTCTAGAAGGCCTGTTCTCCGGGGGCATAACCCTCCCCATGACTCCCTCACAGCACCCTCTTCTCACAGCAACTTAATCTCAGCTGACAAACCTAGGTTTCCTTATCCCCTGTTCATTGCCAAAACTCTGTTTTAATTTCAGATTAGGTAAGGTCTCCCTTGCTCGAAAGCCAGTTGTGTCTGACTCTAGGGGATGGTGCATCTCTGTTTACAGCTGAAGAGGCAGTACGTTTCTGTGGTCATGTGGCAGGCATGACTATATGCCAGAGTTCACAGAATGCTGTTACCTTTCCCGTCGAATCTGTACCTATTTATCTACTTGCAATTTCTTGCTTTTGAACTAGGTTGGCATGAGCTGGGAGAGATGACAGGCGCTCACGCCATCACATAGCACTTGGGTCTCGAACTCCTGATACTGGTCATCAAGCTCAGTGTCTTAAGCACTAAGCTGCCATGGCCCCAATTTAATCAGAAGAATATTATTTGAAGAATATTCTCTTACTTCTATCCAATCTACCTACATCAGGTTTTTGGGGCTCAATGTGGAGGAAACACTCCACTCAATGTGGAGGAAACACTAAACCTCTACATTAATTAAGTCTCTTCACAATAATGAGCTAATTAGAGAAGACTGTGTTGTACACTGTCTTTTGAATAATTCAAACATTTGATAGAATGTTTCAATTTTAAGATTGCTAAATTTCAGGTTTTTACCCTGTGACTCCTGCTTTACCAGGTTTCAGGATTTTTCCTTGAAATCTCAGGGAATGTGATGCTGCTCAACTCACAACCCAACTCTGGTTTCAGGATTTATCCTGACATGTCACAGATCATACAGAGTTTTACTACTAGATCCAAAATTACTTCTGACCCAGTACTCTCTTTCTCTTTCCTTCTGCTAGTGCACTTGCTTCTACAGATGGGAGTTTTGGTTTTTCTGGATTACCAATAGCAGAATTATGCATTCTGGGAGTTCTCTTTATTTTGCAGTCCCCACCCCAAACATTTTCATGTGCTGCACCTGGAAGAATAATAAAAACAAAGTCATAGAATAAATGAGTTGGAAAGAGCTTATAAAGCCATCAGGTCCAACCCCCTGCACAGTGCAGGAATCCAAGTCAAAGCAGATGGGACAGATGAATGTCCAAGGTCTAAATTGGAAGGCTTGAGACATGGCAAAGCCTAGCTCCACTCCAGCTTCCTGTTTCTGCTCTAAAGCTAGTTGGTATTTTCTTTTTTCAAAGAATGCTTGCATGGAACTGGGCTTAGAGAAGCCTTAAAGCCTTCCAATGTATATACACTTACCTTGAAAGCCCTGTTAAGAGTTCCTACAAGCCTGTTCCAATTTGATGGCACATAACAAGACCAAGGTGGGTAGAACTTCCAGGATGGAGAATTATTATCTTTGAAGTTCAGAATATATTCAGCCTGAATATTTCTCCCAACAGACTCAAGGAGCAGATTCTCAGCAGCACTATTTTGTTGACCTTCAAGAGCATCATTATGTCTCCACTTTGCTTACCCACATCACCTACACTGTGTGATAAAGTATGGCGTAAGTAAGCCACACGAGGTCACAAGTAGCTATACCTATCTTTGAGATTTGAGCCTTGCAGTATCAGGGAATGGAGTGCTGTTGACCTACCAAAGTATTTGCCTCCTGTTTCTCAGTAACAAATGTGCTCCCCAAGGGTGTCCCAATTCAAAACCAATCATTGAAATCCATCCACACTATGGAAACACACACATCACTATGCCTCCCCCCACCCTCATGTTTGTAAGCCACATTTACAGCAAGGGAGGCTTTATTTCAGTTCTTCAATTCATACCTGCCAAAAAGCTCCTCAGATTTACAGCAACTTCTGGGGGGAAGAGACATATTCATTTTCAATGCACAGCAGAGGCAGGGTACTACATTCTGAGAGGCATCTGCAGCTCTTGTTTTATCATCAGTCAGGGTCTGCAAATAAGTTCTGAATAAATATATGCACAAAACTAGGGGTGCCTTCCTTCAGAAATCGCCACAGAGCTGGGCCAGTTCCTTCAGCAGAACATGTTGTCATGTTTATATATAGCTGCAAATATTGTTCAGCCAGCACTTATTGAAAACTAGAATATATTGATTAATTGACAGGCCTCTTGCCATCTCAGCTGTTCACAGGTTAACTATGAGAAGCCCAGAGTAGAGAGTGTGACAACTTCCCACTGTTTGTCCAGTGTGAAATGGATAATATGTACAGCAATGTTTTAGAAAGGGAGGGAGAAAGCCAAATGCAGATGCTTCACTAAATGGGATATTTCAATGGATATCACAAAACACCAGGAGAGTTGATCCAGTTATTAAAGTTGCAACAAAAGAACATCAGTTATGATGAGCATAGAATAGGAAAAGTTAGCTATTGGACTGGTGCTGTCAAGTCATCTTGGATTCATGGTGACCTAATGACATACCTGTCAACCGCGGCTCCGACGAATCCTGGACCTGCGCAAACTGGGTCTGCGCAGGTCACGTTGTATGCATGTGCGTGGAATGCTACACCACTTGCATAGCCTTCTATGCAGGCGGCGTAGCCTTCTGCGCATGCGTGGAAGGGAGCTACAGAAGTGTAGAGCCTTTCCACGCATGCGTGCAACACGACCTGCGCAGATGGGCTGCACAGTGCCTCCTTTCCCCCGCTGCCAAATTATGGAGTTTTGGCACCGTGGGTCAGGAAATGGCACAAATCGATGCCGAATTACGGGGTAACCCAGGCCAAATCAGAATGGTTGACAGGTATGCCTAATGAATGAGTGACCTCAGAACTCTCCTATCAGTAACATTGCTGCTCAGTTCTTGCAAATTCAAGGCCATTACTTCCTTTGTTGAGTCAACTCATCTTCTATTTGGTCTTCCTCTTTTTCTGCTGCCTTCAACTTTTCCTAGCATAATTTTCATGTATGGACCCATGGCCAGCATGAATGAGAGTAATGAAACTGGGACAGAATTATGCTTTGCAGAATCCCAAAGGCCAAAGTAAGGCTTAATTATACATCACAGGAAAGGCAGAAGGCCAATATAGACTATAGTGAAAGATGCCAATGGCAGGAAGTAATGGCTTTTCCATTAAAGTCTGTCATGAGCTTCATTACTAATTATACAACAGAGTCATGGTTTCTGCCTGGCTCTGAAATAATTAAATGGAGGACTGAACTGATGAGAACCTTCATAACATATAAGGATGCTGCCAGATTCTTTAAGTTGTCCTGATTTTGACAGTTCATGAACAGTCGAGACGTGCCCCTCCTGAAATTTTGAGGTGAGATTCTCCATCCTAATCTTCAAATCATTTTCTGGCTACAACACAGTTTGGGACCTTCCTACCCGGCGGAATGTCTTCCCCTCAGGACAACAGCCCGCATCCCTCACTCCTCCCTGATGGCACAGATCCCGGTGCCGACCCCAAGCTTAGATAGGAAGGCCATGACTAGAAGGAGAGCCTTCTCAGTGGTGGCACCAATGTTGTGGAACTCCCTGTCAGTGGAGCTGCGCCAAGTTCCATCTCTCCATATGTTTAAAAAACTGTTGAAAATATCTCTTTTTAAAGATGCCTTTGGGGATATTTTACCAATAGCCAATCGTTAGGCACTTTATTCTGTCTCCCCATGTCACAAATAGGTTTTTCCTTTAGGGTTTCTTGGTTTTGATGTACTTCGAGGTATTTATATGAAAATTTTTAAATGTGAGTTTGGTTTGTATTGTTGAGTTTTATGCTGTTAGCTGCCCAGAGTAGGAAAGTCTTTCCTAGTGAGGCAGGGTATAAATATAAATATAAATATAAATATAAATATAAATATAAATATAAATATAAATATAAATATAAATATAAATATAAATATAAATATAAATATAAATATAAATATAAATATAAATATAAATATAAATATAAATATAAATATAAATATAAATATAAATATAAAAGCAACACATTTCTGTGTGCATGAAAAGATATACTGTACATAGGAAACTGGCCTCAGTATCAGATTTCCACACTAAGTTAGACCCCACTGTTGGGGGTATGGCTTTCCAGATAATGTAGTTGTGGATTGGGTTCCATCCAATAACTGGTGTCTGTGTGTTTATTCCTGACTGCGAATGTGGGGGCAAAGTTTCTGTTTCTTTTGAAGGGACATAACATTGAACTCTCCCTTTCTCAGGGGAGTGGCTTGCTACCATAAGTTGGGGCAGTGTGGGTGGAAAATAGTATCCCCCAAACAAAATGACTAGTTACAACTCTCACTTCAACTCTATCTGTGTCATGTCAGAGGCTACTAATCTGGCTGGATCAAAAAACCTATTTAAAGGATATTTTTTCATCTGTTGCTGCTTCTACTATCTCAGCTACTGCTATTGCCAATGCTACCAAGGCTATCACAGGCAACAGACAATTTGGTATGGTGCTTAGATGTGTGAAGCTGAAGTGAAGGGAAGGGAAGGAGAGCCAGGTACACCATCTTGAGCCTGTCAGAGGAAGCATGGCATAGAAATGGAACTAATTAGTAAATTGAAATGATTGCCATTTGATTTTCCTGAAAGATCCTTCACATAGCCTTTCCAATCTGATGGACAGCCAGATATTTTGTACTTTAATTCCTATCAGATGCAGAAAACAGGGTCAGGTTTGATGGGCAGTATAATGGTCAGCATTGATGGGAGTTGTAATCCAAAACACCTAAAGAATCTCAGGTTGAGGAAATGTGGTTTAGTTTAATACAACACATGTCTACAGCAACCTTCTATATCAGGGTTCCTCAAACATGGCTCTCCAGATGTTCTTGGATTTCAATTACCAGAAGCCCAAGTCAGCACACTTGCTGATCAGGGCTTCTGTGAATTGAAGCCCAAGAACATCTGGAGAGCCATGTTTAAGGAACCCTGTCCTATATCATGGGATGTATTTAATTTGGAAAAAGTTGGCCTTCTTCAGAAGTTACAGTATTGACAAGAGAATTGACCGAAATTCCTCTACAATTGTCTTTTGCTAGTTAATTGGTCAAACAAATGATCACCCAGACCCAGAGAATCTAGACTGCAGAGATTATTCACCTTGAAAACTGTGCACTTGTCTTGAATGTAATGGTGTGATGGAGTAAAATAAAGTGATAATTACAGGCCTCTTAGACAGCAAGGGAATTGTTAGGGCTGCTTGAGCTTTTTGTTGAGTTTTTAACCAAACTGGGCCTCCAAGCAGATGCAGTCTTGAATATGATTCTGAATGAAATGCTGCCAGTTTAGCTGTCTGGCAATGCCCTTTGTGACACTTCCCCATCTCCAATTAAATGACATTTGTCACACTAAAGCACAAACAATTATTAATAATTTTCATTTCATTAGGAGCACTACAATGAAATGTCAACAACTTTTAAAAATGCATCATGAGTGTACAAATTAATGTTGATTTTCAGAAGGGTAATTATTTTTGTAAGTACCACACTGTGTAATCATTTTGGGTGCTATTACTTGTGCAATCAATTATCCTGAGATATACTTATCTGCTCCCAACATGATTTCCTACTGTCACCTGTTGGTAGGAGTGATATTTTGTAATGGAAGAACATTATAGACATCAGTTTGCAGCGTTCTGGTTTGTTCTTGAGACTTAATGTAAAACCTATGAAGAACACATAGTACACATGGTAAAGATTTGGTAAGCCTTCATTAATCCAAACAGAATCCGTAGCCAAGAAATAAGGGGGGAAAGATAATCAAATGTATGGATGTGTTGCTGGAGACCAAGATTAAGATTATTCATGCCAATTACTACGTATGAATTTGAAAGCTGGACAGTAAAGGAAGCTGGCAAGAGAAAAAAAAAGAATAGTTCAAAAGGTGTTGGTGGAGGCATATTTGTAGATGTTGTAGGTTGCCAGAAAAGCAAATAAGTGGGTTGTAGATCAAATCAAGCCTAAATTGTCTCTAGAAGCAAAAATGATAAAACTGAAGGTGTTGTGTTTTCGGCATACCATAATAGGAGAAGATTGGAAAAGATAATAATGCCAGGAAATGTTGAGGGCAACAAGAAGAGAGGGTGACCAAATAGGAGACAGAGTGATCCAATAAAAGAAGTCATAGTCTTGAGTTTGCAAGAACTAAGCAGAGCTGTTAGTGACAGAACATTTTGGAGGACAAAAATTCATAAAGTCACCATACGTTGGAAGTAACATGATTGCACATAATGATGATTGCAATAACTTTTGGGGTTTCTATTTTATCACTGATTGCCTATTATCTTCCAATCACATGATTATGCTGGATAGCCACCTGTTGTGTTCAAACATTATATTGCTTTAATTCTTAAGACGCCATTAAGTCTTTGCAGCAAATGCACGGCCTTTCTTTAAGGTGCTTAATTCATATCATTGTCATTGTAATCTGATTGGTTCTAACACAGGTTCCCGTGTTTTCGGTAACCCAGGCAAATGTATCTCTGTAACTTCTGTTCCATCTGTATATAAGTAACCACCTTGCCCCCTTTTCCCCAGGCCAAACTGAGCTGTAATAAATCACTCTTGGTTAGCCCCCAAGCTTGCTGTCATGTTGCATATTATTCTCGGACTCAACACCACCTGATGACTCATTTCCTTCAAGGAAGACTTTCATCAGCATGGCTTACAACTAAGGATGTAAATAACTGCAAAATAATGTAGTGACTGCAAAATCATATTTGTCACTGCACAAGGGACTGAGATATTGGGATGCTTTCAGCAAGAGAACCAGAATAGGTTTTGTGCAATTAAATAAAAAAAAACAATGCTTTGATGTAGATCATGCACATCAAAGATAGCTGTTGCTTTCTAAAAAACAAGAAGTCCTGAAGGGACCATTCACCTCAAGTTTATTTATTTATTTATTTTTAAATTAGCCAGTTATTTTGTGCTTTCAATCAGCACATGCACTGCTTCTCAGAAGGTTAAGATGAATCCTTTGTGCACTGATAGTTTATGCAAACTAAAGGCAAAAGTAAAGGTCTTCCTTGCTCAAAAGTAAGCACAGTGCTGGCCATGTTGGAAGCTGAAATCCAAAAAAAAAGTAACTTTATCATGTCCTGGATCCATTCTAAGCAATGCGGGCAAAAGATGCAGGATTTTAGCTTGGATTTGGAATTATTTCCATTTGTGTAATTGGTGACTTCCCCTACCTAACTCTATCCATCTGGGGTAATTGTGGTGAGTGTTGGGTGTCATGTATTTGTTGTGTTGGTGGGGCGATTATTGTATATTATTGTTTTTGTATTGTATTTTTATATTGTGCTTTTGTATTTTTTGATCTCTGAATATAACTACATTTTATTGGAATATATTTTGAATTGTATTGTTATACCTTATTGTGACTCTGATATTTTGTAAAGTATATTGTACAACTTATGTATTCTTGTTTATTGTATATCATGTTTATATATTGTATTTATTTTTTGTTGGAAGCTGCCTTGAGTTGCACTTGTGCGAGTAAGGCGGGGTACATATTTAAACAACAACAACAACAAATCCCCTTCGATCTATCCAGGAATACATTTTTGGAAATCTACAGTGGGAAGAGAGAAGTAGAACTCTGGTGTTGCTTTATGATTCTATCATACATAAACATAATGTGTTCTGAGTGTCTGAGTATACAGTATTGATTTGAATGTCATACAACTGTTATTGCTGAAAACATATTGGAGCTGGAACAGACGATCCAACAACAGTTTGTCTACTCCTACAAGATTAAGAAGTGTTGATCTTTCTCCAAGCAAGAAAATCTGCAAAAGCTTCACTTTAAGCAAGAACTTCCAAATAGTTCAGCATTCAGAGGCCATATGCTTGAGATATTTCTGGAGCAATATTAACACTGCTGGTGACTATTGGTGCTGTTGCCAAGCCAAACACCAATTATGAGATTCTGCCTTCTTGTTCCCTGTATTGGACTGTAGTTTTAAGATCTGCACACATTTCTCCGGGGATTTGGCATGCTGGAGCCATTAGAAGAGATTGCTGCATGCAGCCTGAGCATCTGTTGAGGAAAAATAAATAATGCAAAATGAATTGGAAACAAATGGAAATGCCACCATCATAATTTCTGGCCTTCCAGGAGCCGTCTAGAAAAGATGTGTTGTCAGCATGCTTCCACTTGCATCACAAATACAGCTAAGACCCATATCAAGCCTTGTCAACTGATCATTATATATCTAAAATATGTCTCTTACAATATCAGCCTACAATAAATTTGTAATTAGTTTATGTGGCAAGACCAGTGACTCTATAAGAAGGGTAAGCAAATTGAAGAACTGTGATCCCAAGGTAGTTTCTGTGGTCCATCTAAGCCCTCTCCTAGTCACCCCTCTTCTTTGGGCAAAGAAAGTTGAATAGTAGCTCCTTAAAGTCTTCATTGGTGAAGATTCACCATGGGATTGTGGTGCAATGTTTAATGTCTCCAAAGATTATGGATGTGATTTTTTCTCTCTGCCAAGAATTGTTCACCTCTTCCACAGCTTTGCATTACATATGTGTGGTTGCTTAACAGTATTTCAGTCACTGGCCGTACCACTTCCCACCCTGGGGGTGAAAATCTAGCATTAGCGTTCAAACAAAGGAAGTAGGGAGTGAGTGTACTAGGCCTAAACTTAGTATCACTATAGGGCGCCCCCAATTCCTATTTCAGCAAGGACAATCCTTCATTTGAAGAGCTTCTCTGAAACGTAAGTCTTTTTGGAGGTGTTATTCATTCCATCATTTACATTACATTTTATATCTTGCCCATCTATGATATTTTCCCACTCTGGCCAGAATACAAGTTAAAAGATTCTTACAAAAACTATATGAAATTCATCATAACATAATACACAAAACCAACAACAGTAAACCAAACAGAATAAATTACAGACCAAAGCAATAAACCAGGGTTTCACAACCTATGGCCCATGGGTCAGACCCGGCCCCTGATGCCATTCCATCTGGCCCACAGCAACGACCCTGGAAGCAGAAGTGGATGCATTTACAACAGCTGTAAATGCACCCACGCTCATGCAAATGCACCCACCATGGTTTACATCAGCATTTGTGGCAGAGAAAAAACACATGTCCAGCCCACTCAGCTATCTGAGGGGGAATTCTCCGGCCTGTGACATGAAATGGTTGAGAACCCCTACAATAAAGATACACCAAAGACAACACACATTGGTGAAGGTAAGTATCAAGTTAATCAAACCTATTGTTCAGCAATTGGAAAGATTTCTTTAAAAGCTTCTTTAAAGAGAAAAGGTTTAAATTATTTTTTTAAATGTAGATAAAGAAGGGTAACAATGGAGGTCAGGAACTTTGAAGTAACCCATCCTTTCTTAGCAGCTGGACAGCAGCCTCAAGGGGTACAGAGGTCATCTGGCCATTATCTTCTTCACTTCAGTGAGATACTTTGCAATTCTCCTTAAATTGTAAAAATCAGTTCTAATTTTGGATCTCCATGTATTAATTAGCATATGTGGATGATGTGAAAAAGGGTCTGTCACTTTGGCAGCTGTTCTGAAAATCATCAGAAGGGAAATCAGAAGAGAAAGATGACCATTGACACCTTCCTCTCTCAAATAGAGTCCATTGCAATCAGTTCACATTTATAATTTTTTAAAAGTTTTGCATCTATAATGGTAAGTTACAAATATTAAGTTATATGTTCTCAAGTTGCTTCTGAGTTATAACAACCCTTTCCACAGGGCCATAGTCGGGGGGGGGGGGGCAAAAACTCTCCTGAGCTAACAGCCCGTCCCGTCCCCCACCCCACCCCACCCCACCCCACCCCAGGATGCCAATGTGATATGTGTGTGTGTGACATTGTTGCCCCTCCTGAAAAAAAGTTTGGTCCCCCAAATCTAGATCCCTGGCAATGGCCCTACCCTTCCAGGAATTTCTAGGAAATATTCCCTTCTTCTTAGGCTCATGAAACAATTCTCTTTGTGTAGTAATAGCTGTTAAAAACACTCAAATAATATAAAATGATCAAATACATTGTGTGGGAGGAAATCCTGATACCATGAAAATGCCCAAGCAGACATGGTCCAGCCAGCTGCTTGAGGAGAGCTCTCTCGAACCAACCTCAACCAGTATATTTATTGCCAAAATTTCAGTAGCAGATAAAAGTACAGGAACAATAGTGCATTCAATAGCAGAACTCGTAGCATAGGGAACAATAGAGAATATTCAGCCATAGGTTACATTCGGCATACATTGTTTCTAACATTAGGGTACCGTGTGAGAATCATGCAAGCTACTTGATTAGAGTCCTGATTGGTTAAAGCAGCTAAACAGCATACTAGCCTCTTGAAGTCTGCGTGATCAGCCTCTCTATGGCAAAAGCCACAGACCTTGATTACATGTGCTGACATTCTTTCAGGGAGATATTGAAACATAGTAAAAGGATGTGGGGCATCTTTCGAGAAGAACTGATAAAACAAACAGGGGTGTGTGCACCCTTGATGAACTTGGCCTATGGTTCATCCCTATCAGATCCCCACATGCCTTCACCACCCTCCAACAACATTGCTCAGTTAAAAGTCAGCCAAAACCAACATTCTAACAAACACAACTAGCTCAGCTTAAAAAAATCAGTTTGTCATTACTACAAATCTTCCTTCTTCAAACTGTTGCTCTGAAAGTAAAACAGGCTGCTTTTCAGAAATATATGATTAACTACAACTCAATAAAACGTATATAACATATGCATCAGATTTATTGAATGCAAGAGCTAGCTTTTTGAACAGTTATTCTTATGCCCTTATAAATGGGGCAAACAGGTACGTAATGAGTTAGATCTTCAACTGCCTTAGTTCCTCATGGGCAAACTCTCTCTTCCAAGGGAATCTATAGATATCAGCTCTCAACCATTGTAGAATTCATAGATCGGCATGTTAAAGCATTTCTCTGTTTAAAATTTCTTATTCTCATTAATTACTGTGGGTTAGATATTTGGATAGATAATATGGAATTATCAAGGGAAACGTTTCAACGCAGAAATATGGTCAGCTTGAAAACTATTTTTTAAGATATGGGACTTCAAATAACATGCTGACATCTCAGAATTTAAAACACTCAAAAGATTACAAGTCAGCCTTTAGATATCAATAATTTGTAGAATTTTCTAGCCCCATGATAAAACTCTTATTATTATAATTCAACATCTCTCTAAAAGCAGATAATAATAAATCTGATCCTATCCCCTCTTTTCAGTTTCAATGAGTATTTGATGACATGTATGATGACAAGTGGCTAAGACTCTGACTGGGAGGCAGAAGGTCAGCAGTTTGATTCCCGAGTACTGCAGGATGGAATGAGCTCCCGTCTTTGTCCCAACTACCTAGCAGTTCAAAAGCAAGAAATTACAAGTAGATAAATAGGAACCACTTTGGTGGGAAGGCAAACAGCGTTACGTGCACTCCGGTGTCTAGTCATGCCTGCCACATGACCACAGAAAATCTGCAGAAGCAGACAATGCCGGCTCTTCAGCTTTGAAACAGAGATGAGCACTGAACCCTTGAGTTGGATATGGCTGGCTTTCGAGCAAGGGAAACCTTTACCTTTACCTATACATGCTATAGGCTGCAATGTACGAAGGAAGAGAACTGAAATTCAAACAGGAGGTCTTAAGTCATTATAAAGTGGGAAATTCCCCTTTGAGTCACACAATTTGCAACTCATACCCAGCTAATCACTGTCTCTTTATCTTGAGGCCATGTATAAATAATTGCCATGCTGTGCTGACCTACCCCAGCAGGCATGATCACGGCACAGTGGTTGCTACACAGAGAGTCCCAGCAGTAGTTTATTCAAGGAGAATCCAAATAGCAAAGTTCAAGAGCAAGTCGAGGTCTGGTTACCAGTAGTTCAAGCAAGTGTCTAGTTCAATGGATATCCAGGGGCATCATCAGGGTTGGCAGAGAAATCAGGGTCATGGCAGGCAATCTCAAGAGGTATCCAAAGTCAAGCAAGTTGTCAGTCTCTGCACAGAGAAATCGCAGCAATGCTTGATTGCTGGAACAAGCTTGCTTAAGAGCCTCCCAGGTAATGGGTATCAGCTGGGAGTCTTCTGTGGTAACGAGTTCTAGCTTGCTTGCATCTCAGCTGCAGCTCCTTTCTTCACCTTTTCCTGGCTAAGGGCTGATCACTGTCAGAGTCAGGCCTCTGGTCTCACAAGTCATCTGCCTGGGGAAACAGCATTGGGCCAGAAGCAGGCTGAGGTTCCTATTTCAAGACATTCCCAGGTTCAGGTGTAGGCAGAACTGGGAATAGGAAGTGCCTCCTGATCTAGGTTATCTTCAGAGTCTGACGAGGGCTGGATCATAACACATGCATTCTCATTCTTGCATCTCAGAAAATGGTTTGGTCCATTAAAACTCAGATTAAAATAAACCAATCTTTAATTTGCCACATTTTTTCTTCTTCATTATTATTATTATTATTGTTTCTATTGTTTTCCTTGTCTGACACATTTTCCTAGAATGACAGTTGGTTCCCACTCCTACTGGCTTTAGGAAGAGAAAGTGAAGATGCATCTTTTCAATCTGGCCTTTTAGCTTTGTTTGTTCTGTTTTTAATGGTTCTGTTGTTTTTAATTATGTTTGTTAGCCGAAGATGGAGGAGGAGATAGAGAAGGAGAATTTTTAAATTCATCTTTTTTTTCTTTTCTTTAACCTAAGATTTTTGCTCCTTTTAGCAGATTAATATTTTGCCACCTTCAGCATCCTATTGGCAGCAACAACCACTGGTCTCAAATAGACCAACTGCATGATTGCACCATCTGCTCTGAAATCATGTGAAAAACTCTTGCTGAGATTGACAGGAAAAAAAAAGGAAATCTCACAGGTGATGAGAAAAAAATATTCTTGCTGCAGGAATTAGAGAGGGAAGATCTTGCATTCCTGTTCAAAACATAGGTATTATTAGTTTTACCCAAACACTCATGGAAAGTGTTGTGCTGATTAGTGCATAACCTGGGGTACATAGAAAGAGACTCCTCAAAGATTGTGGTATTTTTGAGCCACAATTGGGCGTGCCCTGGTAATGGGAACCTTGTGTTGCCAGCTAACCTTTCTCATACTAGGTCAGGCAAAAGGAACTGCAGAATGATCTTACCAAAAGGTGTCTTCATTTTGACAGTTTCACATCTGGTGGGAGAAGAAGTGCATAACCTTTGGCATTAGATCATTGCCAATTCCAGTGATGGCAAATCTTGGCATTACAGCTGTTCTTGAACTTCAGTTCCCAGAAGCCCTGATCAGCAGGAGTCCTAACTTGGGCTTCTGGGAATTGAAGTCCAAGAACACCTGGAGTGCCAAGGTTTACCATCACAGGTCTCTTCAATCTCTTGGAAAAGTTCCTTTTTTGGATGATAGTCCCAAGAACCCAGCATAACTTTTTTTTACAAAAGCCTTGGAGGTTTGTGAAGCTGTAAATCCAAACAAAATTTAAAATTCAGATCTACAGCAAATCCAATTGGTAGCAAAGATCTTTATACTCTCTAATTGCATGTTGAACAACATGACAATAGCATATTCAGTGATCCATAGTTGATTGACACATTCTTTTTTATTTTCATTTTTGATGTCTGTCACTTCTTGGCTGCCTTCCTGTTATTTTGATTTTTAACTCTTATTAAAACAAGAAAATTCCAACAGGGTTATGTGAATAAGTGTTCCTAAGGCAACACAGACTTGCTCTTCTCGCAGGAGGCACAGTGGAGAATCAAATTCCCATCTACTGGCTCCACAGCCAGATACCTAAACCATTGAGCTATCTAGCCAGATACAAATTTTCATACCATGGGTTGAAACTACTTCTCCCTTAGTCCTGTCACTGGTTCCTTCCATGCACATAGTAAACACATGGAAAGGGTGCAGCAACGTGATGCTGTTGTGCTCTACTCCACACCCATTTTCAAATTTCTCTGCATTAAATGGAAGGCAGTGAAAGGTACAACTGTCACCATTGGCTGCAAATCATATCTGAGAACATATTTTTTCCTGAAGGAGGAAAATGCCATTGGTGTGAAATTGGTTAAAGTGGATCCCAGCTTGCCATGAAGTGACCCACACACTATGATCACGGAGCCATCTCCTGCAGCACATGTGAAATGAGACATGCAGGATTTTACACCAGGACTGCAATGGACTGCTGCAACCTTGAGGATATGGACAAGGTGTGCCTTCACTGCCAGTCAATCTAGCATGGCCCCGACCCAGCACCCCTTCAGCCATTGTCAGCAGCCAAAGGGAAGAAGGAGGAGGAGAAACCATGTGTCGGGCAGCGGAAGGGACCAGAGCCCTGACCCAGCGTCCCTTCAGCTGTTGCCAGCAGCCGAAGGGGAGGAGGAAAAGCCATGGGTTGGGCAGCAGAAGGGACCAGAGCCCCGACCCAGCACCCCTTCATCCATTACCAGTGGCCAGAAGGGAGAAGAAATCACCATGGCGGGACAGTCGGCAGAGACCACTGCAGCCAACCCTACGGCCTCCAGACTAACCAGCGGCTGGAGCCAGGATAAGAGAAGGAGTTGCTGCGGGGCTGCCTTCATCAAAGACTTGCAGATGCATGCATGTGATAAGTACTGTAATTGAATTACCGTAGTTGACTAGACACAATGAGCTTTCCTGTCATACCAAGGTTTTCCTTTTCATACCAAGGTTGATGACTAATGAGATACTTTTTAACTTCTGACTTCATATATAACTTCTAACTTTATAACTCAGTACTAATTAACTCAGCTTTTTAATCTGTTACTTTGTGTTAAACTGTGATAATATGTATGGTAGCGAAACACTGGCATAGAAAACGGCAAACCACGTCAGGAAGTTTGCCAAGAAAACCCTGTGGACAAAGACCAAAAGGCATAACTAATGGGCAAAATAGATGAAACAGGATGTTTAGCACATCGGGTCGGAAGAGGGGAGTGGATAGGACAGTGGGAGGAGAAATAAGATGTTGTAAGGAACAATACTGCATAGGGGCATGGAATGTATGATCTATGAGCTTTGCTGTATTTTTCTATGACATAATGAGAACTAAGAGTTGGTACTACATGATGGCTGAAATCCTGTAATGCAAATGGCACACCTTTTGGAAATAAATTGCCATAATTTAAGAAATCTCCATAAACATGACTTGCCATGCAATGGATAATGGCTATGGAGATTCTGTGACTTACAACAATTCATATCTAAAGATTATGCCATTTACTTAAGAATAATGAGAGTTTTCGCAATCTGAGAGCAAAAGCCCCATACATTGTGTTCAATGGAATAAGCATAGTTATGCAAATCTACTGTATCCAATGGAATGCCCTTAATACATCTGGTCTGAAGCCATTTAGTTGTGGCAGAACCAAAAAACAGGCTATTTATGACATCAACATTGACACCACTTTTCATTACCAACAAGAACTTATCTTAAAATTTCTCGTGCACCTCTATGGATGCAACACAAGGGACTCAGAGATCACTGATGACCAACATCCCGCTCATTATGCTGATTGTAAGTGGCCAGCTTTAATCAGGTTGACTCTCCATCAGAAATCTCACAAAAGCAATGGTGCGTTTCCAGCTTGAAAATAATGTTGAAATGAGACCACACGGAAAAGAAACATTTCCACAATTGTCTGGCATGGAGCTGTGATGGAGAGCAAGTAGATCATGGCTGCTGTTGGGAGCTGTGTGCCTAAGTAGCATCTCTTACAGGAATCATTAAGCCTTTAATTGGGAGAGTTCCTCTTTTGGCTGCTATCGCACATCCAGCAGTAATGGGAATTAGTAGCTTTCCCTTGTCTGTGTTTCCAGCCTTTCCACACCCTGCCCTACTTACAACTGAACTAGCTGGTGTTTTCTCATTGCCAGAAGCCACTTTGTGAGTTGTAGTGCCTTACCATGGTCTGGTCAGGTTATCCTACCATGGTAATTGAGTAGACCATACTGCCATTGACTTAATGCAGAGTGTCAGGCAGCGGTTAACTAACCTTTACACCCTGAAGACTAATGGCCTTGGGTGGCGAAGTCCACAGGGAAGGGTGATGGTTACCAAGTGGATTAAATCCCACTTGAATCCATCTTGATGGAGGGCAGCAACTTCATCAATACTGGCCTGGGGCCGATGAGGACTTTGCATGCCAAAAGGACTCAGGATCAGAAAGTGACTCACGGAATTGGATCAGTGGTATGGGTGTTATGCTGTGATGCAGAAGGCAGATGAAAGGCCACTGCATTATATTCTCAGGACAGTCTTCATGGCTGACTGCCATGAGCATTGTCAATATTTGGATTCTGATATGGAAAAGGAAGAGGGAGATGAAGAAGAAGAGCCTTACCACCATGCAAGATAAATTGCTTAAAAAGTCAACTGCGCCATTTCAAAAAAATGGAACACACATGGATGCTTTGAGTGATGGAGGGTATTCAAAAGCCAACTGCATATTCAAAAGATGAATTGAATATGTAAGGATTAACTTCTTCACTGAAACTAAAATTACCATTAGCAGCTTTCTCTCTCTCTCTTTTAACAAAAAAGAGCAAAATAAATGAACAGGTGGTGTTTTAAGTGCAGCCAAGATTAACCCATATTCAATAACTTTAAAGCTTTTGCACTGACTCTAATAAATGCTCCCTAATTATGCATTCTTGGGAAGGCTGTACATTACATTGGGCTTTTCCAATTAGAATTTGGAAGCTGCTCCCCGGTTATCTTCTAGCTGCAGTACAGAGGATATAATCAGCTGGAGGATTTGAAGGGTGTGAGACATTCAGAGCTACATTGCTTTTAATGCAGCTGTGATGGTCTACATGGGATAATTGTAACATCCTCCCACCCATCCCCTTTCTGAGAGTGGCAATTAAATACCTATCTATTGGAAAGATACTTGTGCCAAAGCAGAGAACCTGCAGGATGGGGAAAGCACAATAATCCCACACTTTGTTAAATTCACTGCTAACAGACAAAGAAAAAAAAAGTTCACTCCATATTGTGCTAAACATGAAGAACCTGGACATATAAAACAGCCAATAGCCCTTGAAGCAAATCTACATTTCTAACAATAAGTGGAAGCAGGGACATGTTCTGTATGACAGATCCTGTGATTATAGCTGTTTCTAGCTCTTTACCATTCAGCTCTTAAATCCTCCATTATGATGTTCTCTATTGTTCTCTGCGGTGATCATCTTGATGGGGTGTTCCTGTAGAGTTATATGCAGACCCCATGGGAATTTAGTAAATTAGCAAGTGGAGGTTTTTTTTAAAGAAGGGAGATAAACAAGTGTAACTTGGGGTTAAACAGCATGTTGGTTGGAGCTGGTTTAAAGTAGGGAACAGGAGCTACAAATAAGAAGATTGAAACTTTGGGACATAATAATTTTGTGTCAGAAATTATCCTGGGTTAAAAGGATTTTTGATGGAGCAACTCCACTGAGGGGACATGAGGCTCCTTTCATGTCCCCAAGATCTTACCCCACCAAAGTGGTGCCTATTTATTTTAGTGTATGAGAAACAATACACAGGAACAGCCGTAGCACTGGCTTAACACATCTTTATTGCATGGTGGTCTGGGGGAACATGAGGTAATGGCGGACGAACAGCTCAATATATACGGTGGTTATACATTTGAATGTGGCTCCACGATAGCCCATTGGTTACCGCTGGTGTGACGTCATTCCAGGTCACGCCCTTCTTGTCCAGGTGAGGTAGTGGCAGGAATCTTCCCGCGCTGTAGTTCTTTGGGGATTGGAACCTTGTGAGCTTGGGCGCTCGCTATTGCCACCAGGTGGACATTAGCTCGCGACCTAATTACACGGAATACATTGATACAGTTGGTGATTGTTTTAATGCATAGAACTCAGAATACAACATCCCTCCCCCCTAGAATGAGACGAAGTCTCTCAACCAAGATGGCTTATTGCAAACACGCCTTGGGCGAGACGCTGACTGGCTTGTCCCGGGGGTGCTACTGCTTCTCTGTCCCCTGGCTCCTTGTCCTGCAACGGGAGAGGGAGACTCGTTAGTGACTGGCCGCGGCTCCGCGGTTCTTGGGGAAGGGACGGAAAAACCGGGGGCACTGGGGACTAACGGAAAACCCCGCTTCTTGCTTGGATGGGTGGGGGACCACTCCTGAAAACCCCCCCGGTTTTGTAAATGAAAATCAGAATTATCACCTGGGGAGCCATTCGAAAGATTCTGCAGGATATCTATGCCCTGGGTACCATTAGAAAGATTCCGCAGGATATCTATGGGGACAGAATCCCTCTCCTCCCCCCTAGGTGGGGACCATTGGCCCCCCTCACCTCCCCCTTGGGTTGAACGGGTGGGGGAGAACCCTAACGCTGAGTCCTTTTCCTCGCCGGCCGCGCCCTGGTGCTCCTGAACCCTGCGACGGAGTTGGTCAGCATGTCGTCTCCATAGCAGACCCGTGACGGTCTCTACGCAATACGACACGGGACCCGTCCTTCCAACGACGACACCCAGGACCCAAGCCGGCCCCGCGCTGGCGTAATTTCTGCAATGCACCGGGGCACCGACTTTGAAACTTTTCGTGTCCGCCAACCCGATATTCCTCCCTGTGTCCTCCACCCTAGTGGAGTCTAGCCGGGTCAGGATCGTGGTCAGCTTCCTACGCATTAAGAGTTCTGCGGGCGAGTACCCAGAAGCAAGGGGGGTGACCCTGTAACCTAGCAGGAATTGGCACACTTGTAGGTTGAGATCCCCAGGGCCCATGCGCCTCAGCGCGTCTTTGGTTGTGCGCACGAGGCGCTCGACCGGGCCGTTTGTTGCCGGGTGGAAGGGGGCGGAGGTGATATGCCTAATGGCGTTGATCTCGGTGAATGCCCTGAACTCTGCGGACGTGAAACAACTAGCGTTATCGCTAATTAGGGTGTCGGGTATGCCGAACGTGCTAAAAACCCTGCGCAAATGCTTCACGGTCGTTGCCGAGGAGGTGCTCGTGACTGGGATGACCTCCAACCACTTGGAATAGGCGTCTACAATGAGGAGAAACAGTGTCCCTCTAAAAGGGCCCGCAAAATCAATGTGCACCTGGGACCACGGCCCCTTCGCCGCGTCCCATTCCCTGTGCGGCAGGCGCGCCTCTTCTGGCCGGGAGCATTGGCAGCTCTCGCAAGTGCCTACCATGTGCTCGATGTCGGCGTCTAACTGGGGCCACCAGAAATAGCTCCTGGCGAGGGCCTTAGAGCGGACAATTCCCGGGTGGCTGACGTGCAGCAGTTTAAGCACCCTCGGCCTCAGGGATTCGGGGACCACCACCCGCTGACCCCACAGAAGGCACCCTCTTTCTATGGACAACTGTAGTCTCTTCCTGAAAAACAGGGCGAACTCAGCCGCCGGGGAGGACGCCGGCCACCCTTTTTGCACCCAGGAGCAGACTAGAGCTAGCGTTTTGTCCTTCCCGGTCACCTTGGCGATGTCTGCGGATACAATGGGAGGCGAATCTAAGACCTCTATCAGGAGTACCTGGCGGTCTTTGTCTTCCTCGCCCACGGTGCTACTCGTGAGGGGAAGGGGAGACCTCGACAGGGCGTCCGCGTGGCTTATTTCCTTCCCAGGGCGGTACACCAACGCGTGCTGATACGCGTTTAAGAAGATGGCCCACCGTAACATCCTAGGGGACAGGATCTGGGGTGTGGGCTTGTCCGCAGTGAAGATGCCTAGTAGGGGCTTGTGGTCGGTAACTATGGTGAAGGGGCGGCCGTAGAGGAAATCGTGGAACTTCTTAGTCCCCGCTATTATCGCTAGCGCCTCCCTGTCTGTTTGGGCGTAGTTTCGCTCAGCCTGGGACAGGGATCTGGAGTAAATGCTACCGGGGCCTCCCTCCCGTTTTCCAGCACGTGGCACAGCACTGCCCCCACCCCTACTGGGGACGCATCACATATCAGAACCACCGGCTTCTTGGGGTCAAAATGGGTGAGGATGGCATCAGACGCTAGGAGTTGCTTCAGTTCAATGAATGCCCTCTCTTGGCTCTCGCCCCACTTCCACGCCTCGTCCTTCTTGAGTAGCTTATGCAGCAGCTCTGCTACCGAAGCCTTCCGAGGCAGGAAGGAGTGGTAGAAATTTAAGAGCCCTAGGAACGACTGCAATTCGGGCTTGGAGGTGGGGCGAGGGGCACCTTGAATGGCGGCTACCTTAGATTTGGAGGGCTTAATTCCCACAGGGGTTACCAGGAAACCCAAGAACTCAACCTCTTTCGCGAAGAAGACGCATTTGTCTTTCCGCAACCTCAACCCCACATTTTCGAACACCGCCAGTACCTTGTCCAGCCTTTCAGCCAATTCCTCCTCGCTCCCCCCCCATTATCAATACGTCATCAAAGTATGGCAAGACCCCATCCAGTCCTTTCAAGAGGCGTTCCACAAGCAACTGGAAAATACCGGGCGCCGAGTTCACGCCGAACTGTGAGCGCGTCACCTGGAACGCCCCCTTATGTGTGACTATTGTTTGCGCAGCAGCTGCTGCAGGGGTTACTGAGAGTTGCTGATAGGCCTGCGCCAGGTCAAGTTTTGCAAAACACTTTCCCCCATGTAATCTGGCCAACAGGTGGCTGACTACCGGCACCGGATACGCATTAGGGTGGATCGCCTTATTAATGGTGCACTTATAGTCAGCACATATGCGGACCTCCCCGTTGGCCTTCAGTGCAGTTACAATCGGAGTCTCCCACTCCGCGGAATCAACAGGAACAAGAATCCCCTGGCCCACCAGTTTGTCCAGTTCCGCCTCTATTTTGCCCTTTAGTGCGAAAGGCACTCTGCGCGGTTTGAGTCTTATTGGGCGGACCTCCGGATCCAGGTCGAATGCTACTGGGGGTCCCTTGAATTTTCCAAGTCCTTTCTTGAACACTTCGGGGTGCGCGTTACACACCTCCTGTATTGGGTCAGTCCCAACGGCATGCACCCCCCCAATGAACAAACCCAGGGGCTTAAACCATTGAGTCCCGAGGAGGCTGCAACTTCCCCCCTTGAGAACAACCGGGGGCAGTTCTGCGGCGTGCTGCTTATACTGGACCTTGAATTTTCCAACCCCCAACACCGGAATGCTATTACCCTGTACGTCCCACAGCGTGGACCTCAATGCTTTGAGCTTAGGGCGCACGTGGGGGGAAATCCCCAAGAACTCCCGCTGGGACATGATTGAATAGGAGGAACCCGAGTCTATCTCCATCCTAACAGGGGCCCCTTGCACCAGTACCTCAACAAAATAACGGGGGTGTCCCAAGGACACGCTGTACACTGGGGGGGCGTCGCCGCTGTCGTCGGAGATGCGGCCTACGCAGTCCTGCTTCCTCGCGGGCCGGGCGCCCTCCTTGGTCCTCGGCGAGCGGTCTGGCGAGCTTTTCCGGTCCCTGCGCTGTCGTCTGCAGACCTTGGCGATGTGCCCCCGGCGGCCGCAGTTGTGGCACTCGGCCTTCCGGAACGGGCACTTGACGCGGTCGTGGGCCGCTCCACATCCATCGCAACGGCGGCCTTCCTTCCGCACCTTCCGGACATCCTCGTCGTCGCTGCTCTCCGTAGAAGATTTCGGCGTCCGCCTGGCTGCCTGCACCGCCCCTGCCGCCTTGTCGGCCTGTGGGGGCCTTTCTCTGAACCCCTTGACTCCGGCCCTCGTGGCTTCCGCGGCCTGCGCCGCCTTTACAACCTCGCGCAGCATCGGGGGTGGCTCCTGGTTCATTAGCTTTCGCTGAACCTCCTCGTCCCACAGGCCGCACAGCATGCGGTCCCTGAGAGCGATTTCCAGGTTTTCCCACTTGCATGGGCTGGCGGCCAACTGCAGGGCCGCTGCAAAGGCAGCGATGGACTCACCGGGCGCCTGGACTCTCTTCCAGAACGCGTCTTGAGCCAAGAACATCGAAACCGAGGGCTGGAAATGGTCCCGCATTGCCTTCAGGAGCTGCTTGACCGTCAATTCGCTCACCTTCTTCGGTGATACCAGGTCCACCAATACTCTCTTGGCGGCATTTCCTAGCATCCGGGTGAGGATGGCCCTCTTCTTTCCCTCGTCCGTGATGTCGGACACCACCAGCGCATCTTGGAAGTCCATTTCAAAGAGCTCCCAATCTTCCGGCTTGTTGATGTCGAAACCGGCATGACTAGCGTGTGTCTTGATCTCATGGGAATCCATAATCCCACCTTCGTCACCAATTTAGTGTATGAGAAACAAGACACAGGAACAGCCGTAGCACTGGCTTAACACATCTTTATTGCATGGTGGTCTGGGGGAACATGAGGTAATGGCGGACGAACAGCTCAATATATACGGTGGTTATACATTTGAATGTGGCTCCATGATAGCCCATTGGTTACCGCTGGCGTGACGTCATTCCAGGTCACGCCCTTCTTGTCCAGGTGAGGTAGTGGCGGGAATCTTCCCGCGCTGTAGTTCTTTGGGGATTGGAACCTTGTGAGCTTGGGCGCTCGCTATTGCCACCAGGTGGACATTAGCTCGTGACCTAATTACACGGAATACATTGATACAGTTGGTGATTGTTTTAATGCATAGAACTCAGAACACAACATTTATCTACTTGCAATGTCTTATTTTCAAACCGCTGGATTGGCAGGAGCTGGGACAGAGATGGGCGCTCAAACCATCATGCAGTAATGGGTCTCGAACTGCCAACTTGCCTGCCTTCCAGCTAACAAGGCAAGCTTCTTAACCAATAAACCACCGCAGCCCCTTAGGGGACATATCTTGCATAAGACCTGCTCATGAGCTTGTGGTGGAGTTAATAGTGAAAGCTATTCTTTATTGAAAGCTTTGCCTGTTAGTCATTTAGCTTCACTATATCTTGAGGTATCCCCGCACACCCTAGCTCTTTAGAATGTAAATAGCTCTGGGGGAAAAAAGAAAATATTTGTATAGCTGTTCTTAATGACAAGATGTATAGTTGTTATGTGTCAGGTTTTCAGGAGCACAGCAGTTTTGAATACAATTTGGAAAGTTATAGTTATAAAGTAATTCTTTTTTTAAAAAAATACAGGAGTTTGTGTTATAAAAATACCCTAAAACAGGTATTCTCAACCTGTGGCCCATGGGCCAGATGCAGCCCATGGTGCCATTTCATGTGGCCCACCTCACCTCCACCACACCAGGAAGTGCCATGTGGTGGAGGAAGGGTAAAATCGCCATCCGGCCCCGGAAGCTGTCTGAGGGAGCATGACCTGGTCCCTGGCATTAAAAGGGTGAAAATTCCTGCCCTAAAATATGAGCTGTTGGGCTCAACATTGCAGATTTTCAGCTACATTGAGAAGTTTAGAAATCCCAAAATTATCCTGGATAGATGTTGAACCCAAGGAATCTGAAATTCATCTACTGTTCCGAAATGCAGCCTGCAATTCGAATACTCTCCCTGCACTTCAAACTCTGTAGTGCCAGATCTGATGAAGAGGAAGACATTGCTAAACATGCTTTCTGAGACACCTCCATTGTCCAATAAAGGTGTGGCTGAAACCTAAATTTGAATTTTGTTCACATAGCAATTGATCAATTGTTTACCTGGGACTCTGGAGGCCAGCTGGAACAACTGCAGCTGTCAGGGCAGCCTTCAACACCGGCGTCCTGAGCCCTCCCTTCCTCCTCCTCCCTCTGCCTCACCCCAGTTGCGGGTTCGAGGTAGATTTGGAAAAATGCCCCACCACTTCCATCACTGTCGGAGCCTTGCAGAGGGTGGTGGTGGGAGTGGGTGGGGAGGTTTTATATGGGGGAGGGAGGGAGGGAGAGAGAGACTGCCCTGCCAGCCAGGAAGGAGAGGCAGCATTCTGTCCAAGGCAATCAGGGAGGCTCCGGGGGCCAATATAGAGGTTGTGATGGGCATGGGGTGATATAGCAGGTACCGAGGGGCGGGCCGCACTCAGGGAACGTGGGGAGATGCTTAGTATCTGTCCCTCATTCCGGCCCCCCGGTTACACCTCTAGGTCCTGAGCAACTAACCCAGGGTGACCCTGCCCTTAGGCTGTTGCTGATGAATGCCAGGTCGGTCTGTAATAAGGCCCCCCTGATACAAGATTTCATTATGGGGGGCGGGCCAACCTGGCATGTATCACTGAGACCTGGCTGAGACCAGAGGATGGGGTTCCTCTGCCAGAAATGTGTCCAGCTGGGTTCAGTATTTGGCACCAGCCTAGGGATGTCGGTAAGGGCAGTGGCATTGCCATCATAGCCAGGGAGTCACTGGGAGTCGCCAGGGCTACCGATCCACAAATTCTGGGTTGTGAGGCCCTGCTTCTGCATCTGGGCTCTAAGGGTCAGTTGGGAGTCTTACTCCTGTACCTGCCCCCTTGCAGGGTAAGGGACTCACTGCCTGAGCTCCTCAAGGCCATCTCAGCATTGGTGTAGACTGATGGTTCTGGGGGACTTCAATTTGCCTTTGCTGGGGACTGGCTCTGAGGTGGCTCAGGAGTTCATGGCTTCCATGGCAGCTATGGACCTGATTCAGGTAATTCAGGGCCCGACCAGGGGCAGTGGCCACACACCAGATTTAATCTTTTTGTCGGAGTGGTGGCAGAGTGATCTGAGACTACAGAAATTAGACATAACACCTGTGCCATGGTCAGATCATTATTTGGTGGCTCTAGACTTCCTGGGTGTGACGCTTCATCGTAGGGAGGCAGGGCCTATTAGAATGGCCCGCCCCCAGCAACTGATGGATCCTGATGGATTCCAGAGGGAACTGGGGGATTTCCCTCTAAATCAGCAACACGATTCGCCCGAGGCACTGGTTGACCTGTGGAACAGGATGACAACAGCGGCCTTGGATGAAATCGCACCACTACGGCCTCTCAGCGCTCATGGAGCTAGGTCATCCCCGTGGTTCACAGAAGAACTGCGGGAGCTCAAACGGGCAAAGAGACGCCTAGAGTGCTGCTGGGTGAAGACCCAGAGAGACTCTGATTGGACACTATCTAGAGCCACTATTAGGGCCTATCTAGTGGTGATGGGGGTGGTGAGGCAGCCATACTTCACCACCCTAATTGCCTCCACAGATAATGGCCCAGCCACCCTGTTCCGGGCTACCAGGGCTCTCCTTGGTAGGGGGACCCTGGTGCCTGGTTGGCGGGGGTCGGCTGAGGACTTTGCTGACCATCTGGTGGAGAAAATCGATCGGATTTGCTTGGGGTTTAATCCTGGCATGGATAGGGAGAGTCTGGAGGGAGCTGGAGCACAGTCTTGCCATACCATCTGGGACCAGTTTGATCCAGTTGCCCCTGATGAAGTGGACAGGCTCCTTGCAGCTGTGCACACCACTACCTGCCCATTGGATCCCTGTCCCACCTGGTTGGTGAAAGCCTCCAAGGCGGTGACAGGTGGCTGGGTTGGGGCTATGATCAATGCATCATTGTGGGAGGGGGTGTTTCCTGCACCTTTAAAACATGCCTTGGTGCGCCCCCTCCTGAAGAAACCTTCCCTCGACCCAGCTGTCCTAACCAACTATAGGCCTGTCTCCAACCTCCCCTTTTTAGGGAAGGTGTTGGAGAAAGCAGTGGTGTGTCGGCTGCAGGGGGTACTGGATGAAGCGGATTATCTGGACCCCTTTCAGTCAGGATTCAGGCCTGGATATGGTACCGAGATGGCATTGGTCGCACTGATGGATGAGCTCTGGCGGGAGCAGGACGGTGGTCACCATTCCGTCCTTGCGCTTCTTGACCACTCAGCGGCTTTCGATACCATTGACCATGGTATCCTTCTGGAACGGCTCTGAGGATTGGGAATCCAGGGCACTGCGTTATGCCCAGTTGGTGTGGTTGGAGAGCGAGAAGTCCAGTCCTAGGCCCCTCAAATGGGGGGTGCCTCAGGGCTTGGTGCTCTCTCCTCTCCTATTTAACATCTACATGAAGCAGCTGGGTGAGATCATTCGTTCCCATGGGATGCGGTACCATCAGTATGCGGATGACACTCAGTTGTACATCTCGGCCCATGGGGACCCCAGTGATGCTGTCAAAGTCCTTTCCAGGTGTCTGGAAGCTGTTGGAGTCTGGATGGGGGCCAACGGGCTACAACTGAATCCCAGCAAGACTGAGTGGCTATGGATAAGGGGTCCTGCGTTATCATGGGAGCTACCATCTTTGGTTCTGGATGGGGCTATTTTGCCACATCCAAGGCCGCTGTTGTCCTCCTGGATTCGCAGCTACTGCTAGAAGAACAGGTGGCAGTTATGACCAGGATGACTTTCGCCCAGCTTCGGGTGATTCGCCAGTTGCGCCTGCTCCTGGACCGGGACTCCTTGCTCATGGTCACTCACACTCTGGTCACCTCCAGACTAGATTATTGCAATGCACTCTACATGGGGCTGCCCTTCACGACCATTTGGAGGCTACAGCTGGTCCAGAATGTTGCAGCCCAAGTGGTGATGGGGTGTGGACATTATGCCCATGCTTCGCCACTGCTCCGGGAGCTACACTGGTTGCCAGTTTGTCTCTGGGTGCAATTCAAGGTGCTGGTTTTGACCTTTAAAGTCCTATATGGTAGTGGGCTGGGTTACCTAAAAGACCGCATCACCCTGAGGATGTCTGTCCATCCAACCAGTGCGGAACGGAGGGGCTCTCTAGTTGTTCCATCATCCGTGTCTGCGCCTGCCCTCTGGAACCTCCTGCCAACAGAGCTATGTCTCCAGATGGAATTGCTGCCTTTCAGGAAAGAACTTAAAACCTGGCTGGCGGGTCAAGTGTGGGGTGCAGGTGGAAGGGTAACCTCCATTGGGTGGTTGGTGTAGAAGAACTTCTCCCCATGGTGCCTTTGGATCCTGCACCCCTTGTTTTAGGAGGTCAGTAGTTTTAACTGTTTTTAACATGTTTTTTAAAATTTTCATTGTTAACCGCCCTGAGTCGTCTTTGGCCGAGTGAGCAGTATATAAATGTGACAATTAAATTAAATTAAAATTGTTTAAAATCATAATCTCTGATGCAAAGAGAGGAAGGGAAGGGAAGAGGCTGTTGAGTCCAAAACTAGTCAGCTCTGAGACTAAGGATTGATGCTGTGGATATTCCTGTGTGTGAATAGCATATAAGGAGTGGATGTAAGTATGAATGTGTAGAAGTATAAATAGACTTCTAAGAAAACAAAGGTGGATATCCTCAAAAGATACTGGAAACAACAACGGCAGAATGGGAATTTTCATGTTTCTTTGCTTGTGAATAATTTGTTTGATAGATCTAGCTGGCCCCTTGTTTTGTAATAGTATCTCAGAAATTATACTGGGTATTGTGTGTGCATGTCTACAACATCAGATACAAATTGAATTAGCAGTAAATTCAGCTTATCAAATGCTTCAAAGGAGAATCGGGTGATAAGAATACCCATGATTATTTTTCATCATCTGTGTGAAATAGCTAGCTTTTGTGAGAGAAGAAAGAAAAACTATGGGTTGATCCTAGCAGAAATGTGATAAAAGTATTACAGTAGTCACCACCTCTGTAGCATTTTGTTGCTTCAGGCTACTCCTTATTGGCTGTGATAAAAGAAAAGCTTACGATTTAACTCTCTAAAGGCCATTTATTTAGTGCGCTTCTCTCGGCTAGAACTCCAGAATCTTCCACTGTTTGTTCCATTGCCAACCCTAGAGATGTTTCCTTTTTGGGCAATTTCACACTCCTTTTAGTTGTTACTGGAGTTGTTAATTTTTTGGTGGTATATCCTTCCAAATATGAGGTGAAACCCTGTTTTATGTGCTCCATAATATGACTATTTACTAAATTGGTTGAGGGTCTATTATTTAGAAAGTGGGCTTCCATTTTACTTTCTCTAAAAAGATGCAGACTCTGCAATTCATGTTGAAATTTCAGGGACCAGGTTATCCTGTTATGGTAATAGAGTAGACCATACTGCCAGCAACTCAACGGCAAGTGTCAGGCAGCGGTTAACTAATCTGACAACCCTTACAACTAAAGGTCTTGGGTGACGAAGTCCATAGGGAAGGGTGATGGAAGGCAGCAGCTTCATCGATACTGGCCTGGAGCTGAGGTAGACATTGTGTGTCAAAAGGGCTCAGGACCAGAAAGTGACTTGCAGAACTGGATGAGTGGTAGAGGGATCATCCTGCAATGCAGAAGGCAGATGAAAGGCCAGTGCATTATATTCTCAGGACAGTCTTCATGGCTAATCACTATGATGATCACCTATATTCAGACTCGGATATGGCACAAGAAGAAGAAGAAATACTTTCTAATGTATTTCCCTCAGAGCATGCTGGGAGTCTTACTTCCTTGATTGATAAAAAGAGCCCAAGAAAAAGACAGTATAACTTGCCATTCCTCCATCCATTTCCATAGTCACTTGACTGCATGATTGCACCTCCAAGAGTAATGTGATTGCTACCCAAACAGCTTCACTTACGTAGCATTCCAAGGATTAATGACTTTTAGCAATAGCAATCATACTTATATACTGCCCTATAGTGCTTAGTGCACCTCTGGGCAGTTCACAAGGTAATTAGCATTTTCCTCCCAACATGCTGGGTACTCATTTTACTGACCTCGGAAGTATGGATGGCTGAATCAACCTTGAAACTCATTAGGACTGAACTCACAATGTTTTTGGCTGCCATACAACAGTCTAATCACCACATCACAAGGGCTCAGTATTTCATCATGAATATTAGCTCATCGGCTATGAGGAACTCTGAATAAAGCCTGGAAAAATCTTGAGAGCTCAGAACTGGCCATGGTAGCTGGGAATTCTGGGAAAGGTTTCTTTAAAAGTAACTTGTCCAAGCTCTGGAAATTTGGCAGGTCAAGAGGGAAGTCAGTAAGGAATCTACATGCTAGAGCCAGTGCATAAACTGGGAAAGTTGCATGAGTAAATAATGGTAATTACATACCAAGTCATTTGTATGTAATGGGGACATACGTCATGGACGTTGAGCCCAGGCTCTGTCATAGATGTTTATTGTATTTGCTTCACACTGTAAGCCATCCTGAGTGGTGCTTGCACCAATAGGGTGGGATATAAATATAATAAATAAATAAATAACCTGTGGCAGCCCTTTTCAGTGGCTTTCTAAGTACTCCTTCAAAGATTGGCAGCCATTCCAGTTGCATATAGGTTAAATGGAAACCTGAGATATGAACCAACTGCATCCAATCACTCCAATTTATCCAAACACTCTTTGCTGTATCCTGTAATAATAATTTTGTGTCAGAAATTATTCTGGGTTGAATTTTTTTTTGCTGGAGAAACCCTGCTCAGGGGACGCCCGAATGAGGCTCCTTTCATGTCCCTAAGATCTTTTCCCACTGAGGTTGTCTCTATTTATCTACTTGCAATTTCTTGTTTTTGGTAAACACAGGGAACAGTAGATGTAGTGAACTTGATCCATGAATGCAGACATTAAAATACAGAAGTTAGTCTTTAAGGTGCCACAGCGTTTTTTTGTCTTGTTTTCTTTTTCTTTTTTTGGTTTGGTTTTATTTGCTCTCTGATATGCTTGGACAGTCTAACACGGCTACCACTTCAAAAAGTACCCAATGGGTGTATCACTTCATTTAGTGGTAGGTAGAGCTCCAAGAATGGAGAAACATGATGATTGTAGTCAGAAAATCTGAAAATCTCATCCTTAAAACTTCCTTAGTATTCATTCATGCCATAAAAGATAATTTATCACTGCAGTTTTCTGCCTCAGGCTGCTACTTCTAACTCTTGTGTCTGACAAAGTGGACTTGATCCATGAAATACTAGATGGTATTGTAGATGCAATGGGCATGGAGCTGGGTGGACTGAGGAGGATGGTGGAAGACAGAGGTGCCTGGCAGGCAATGGTCCATAGGGTCGCAAAGGGTCGGAAACGACTGTGCGACTGAACAACAAAAAATACTTCATTCTAAAATGTTGGGTCACAAGCTGGTAAAGGTACAAACATTAGCTGGAACGTGCATGAGTAGTATGACCCATGACAACATCATGGATGGAATGCTCGCCTGTGTTTGTTGTGAGGATAAGATTTGAAAGCTTGGCAGTGTGGAGGGAGATTTTAGAGAAATGTAAAGGAAAAGCATTCAAAAGATACTAACGGCAGAAGCACCTTCCTTTCCTAATAATGAAAATGATTAATAATATACTCTACTCAAAACATTTCATCTCCATGAAGTCTTGTTCTGTATAACACTCTGTAGCCTTTCCAAGAGTACCGGTATACTGTTAATTATGAGCCAGAATGAATCATTGGAGTTACAGTCTGCTTCCCTAATGAGTTTCTCATAAATCTGTTGCTTTCATCTGAGGTCAAATTGATGGACACTAAAAATGAATATCAATTCCTCTCATAAGTCCTGAAAGAATTTTATAGCATCCTCTTTTTTTTCCTTCAGAAAAAGGAAATATTATTTAAAAACACCAGAGCCTTAAGTGATAAGGCACAAAATTCTTTCATGCCATAAAAGATAATTTATCACTGCAGTTTTCTGCCTTAGGCTGCTGTTACTTCTCATTCTTGTGTCTGACAAAGCAGACTTGATCCACGAAAATTAACATTAAAATACAGCATTTAGTCTTTAAAATGCTGCAACAGTTTTTCTCTTTTTATTTTGTTTACTCTCTGATATGCTTGAAGCACAGGCTAACACAGCTACTATTTCAAAAATAGGACTAATGAAATTGTGTACATGGAATGGAGATGGTGGTTTCATCTTATAAATTTCAGACAACAAAATATCTTGATTGACCTTAATTATAATGACATTTTAAGAAGCCTGGGCATAGTGAAGAGGGATGAATGGTTCAGAATTATATTACATTAATTTACAGAGCTGTTGTTTTGTTTTTAAACTGTAATAAACCTAGTGCAACCCTGGGGAACCTTCTTTCACTCTTTGTAAAGCTTGTGGATAACTACAGCTTCTTGCCTGTAGACTAAAGAATAAAATTGAAGATGAGATCGTTATGGTGACTTTAGGTTTCAGTATGCTCCACAATGTTCTTAACATTTATAAATGTCTTTATACTTGGCTTTTAATTCCTACCCGTAGAGGACCCTGTTGGCCTCAAGTCAGGGAAGACAGACTACCAGCCTGTGGCCTAATCCTGCCAATGGAAGTTTATTACAATAGATAAATATCACCTTTGATTGTATTTTCAGGACAGTTTATAATAACATGTAGTAATTCAGTAAAGATGTATATAATTCAGTTTAAATTACAGCCAACAATTCAGTTCCTGTATGTGGCCAACATCAAGGTGATAACAATGCTAACAATAATGATGGTGGTGATAGTGGTGGCTGTTGTGGTGATAGTATCTTCTGCTAGATCCACCAAAGATAAAGTGATTTTACCTTAAGGTCAATATGTATTTTACCCTATAGTGGACATTTTTTTGTTTATGCTAGCCAGGTGCCAGCAATCCTTTCAGATACTCCAACCCATATCTGAAGAAGATATACCACTAAGCAGGGCCCTCCACCTAGAAATCCCTCATGCTCACCCTGCTTCTAGCCTGTACTTTACCTAGGCCACAAGACATGAGCTCCTAGACTTGAGAAATCTGCTTGGACTTATGACCAGAGTTATCATATGCTTGAAGCCACCTCAGCCAAGGTTAATAAGGTTTTAGTAGTATAGCTATGGCTTTCTTAAACCTGGCAACACTCTTTGTTTACCTCTTTTTAATAAACGCACTGCTTATTACAAAAGAGGTATTTCTTTATTTACAAAAATAAGGGAATTGAAATGCATAGTCAAAAACTAATCAAAAATAGGTTAGAGACAAATATTTAGTCCTTCCCACCAAAAAAGCAAAATAACTTGGCTAACTATACCTCTTAAAATCCCACATAGTTCTAAACAACAACAAAACCCAACTCCTCCTCACACCTGCATCAGATTCAATCCAGTGATTTCCAACACCTTCCGACACCCTGCCCCACACCAAGCTATAAAAGCATTTCTTCAAAACTTAACTTAATGCAGGGTACTATAATTCCATCACATCAGGTCAAGAAGAATTGAACATATGTTCCTTGATGCTCCCCATCTAACATCTGGACAGCAGGTTTCAAGAGATACACAAGTCATCTAGGCCCACTCTTCTCCTCAGTGGTGTGCTATACAGTATTGTTGTTTAATTGTAATAGTGGTTTTGAAATTTGCATCTATATGTTCCTTGAAAATCAGTCTTGCCTTTTTACCCTCTTCTTTGGTAATATATAAATATGCATCCTAGTTCCCCCTGCTAAGGACATTTGACTTTGCTATGGTATATTTAAAAGATCATCTCTTCTAGTTCCATTTTCAGACTTTCTTTGGTGGACCTCCAAGCCCTACCCAGATATTGCATTCAAACAACACAATAAAACCTCCATTTTTAATTGTGCTCTGGAGAGAACATATCACCAGTGCTGGCGGCTTTTAAAACTCTGTGGAACTTGGGCCTTCATGTTTCAAATGTGCCTTATTAAAACTGTTTAAAGTTGTCCAAGTGCAACCACATAATCCAATAGTGTAGCTGGATATATTGAAAAACTGCAAAGTGGGTAGAGAACAATGGAACAGATCGATACAAACATCTAAGCGGTCTAAGATGTATTTTGCAGTCTGATATCCTTCAGAACTCCAAACAGAAAGAAATATGTCTTCCAAACAATCTTCAGCAGCTGAATAATTAGAGGAAAACTAGATGTTTTTACCCACATTTGTAGTCCTCTCTCTCTCTCCCCCATTTGTGTATATATAGAGAGAATGAGAAAAAATGAACGAGATGAAGTATGAGAATAATAAAACCTTTAAAAGTGATTGTACCAAAATGATCTCATATGAGTTCACATAGATTTATTTTCCGCAATGAAGGTAACAAATTGTTCCCTTCTAAGAGGCACACTCGTCTTTCATTAAAAGTATTGCTGAAGAAAAGTTTGGACTTCTCTTATCTTGTTTACTGTGTCCTAAATAAGAAGAATTCATTTCTATCCTCTTAGGCCACATCTAAATGAAGGGGGGAGGAAATCAGATTAGACCCTAGAAAAGTAATACCACTGCAGTATGAAATAATAAATCATAACTATATTGAGGCCATATTCTTTGGGGGCAAGAAAATATGTATTTATGAGCTTCCAGGGAAAACTTGAATATTGTGGGACTTACAAAGGAAATATAGTTGTTGGCATGGGTTGGCACTGAATAAAAATGATCACTTGAACAGAGACTAAATTAAAATATGTGTTGATCCAGGTCATGCTTCCTAGGTGTAAACATTATTTACTTGCTTTTTTGGACACTACATTTTAAATTATGGTTTTTAAGCATTTGCACAGTATCTCTGTATACTTATATGGTTAAAGATATTTTATTAAATTCTTCTAGTTAGACTGAGTGAATTCCATAGTCTGAGTAAAAATTTGATAAATTTATGGATCTGCAAATGCTTCTCTCCAAATGTCATTGGACTCCATACCTAGACAAGATAGGCAATAGTGAAGAATTTTTAGTAGGCTGAACTTATCCACTCTTTGTTCAAGATGTTGGTTTGTTTGTTTATTTACCCCAAATGTCTATTTAATAGCAATAGCAATTATACCTATGATGGAAGGAGGAACTTTGCCGGCTCTAGCCCCAGCTGCGGGTGAGCCACCACACCCCCGGGCCTCCGCCCCCATGCCATCGGGGCCTCAAAAGCTGGGAAGGATGGTGCTGTGGCGAGGAACTTTGCCGGCTCTAGCCTCAGCTGAGGTTGAGCCACCACACCCGCGGGCCTCCGCCCCCATGCCATCGGGGATGCAAAAGCCGGGACGCTCTATTGTTGTAGTGTTTATGAGGATTGATGATGTTGTATTGCCTATTCGTTTGATGTAAATTTTTTTTTATGATATGTGATATGTTTAACTGCTGTAATTGTTATAATGATTATTGTATAATTATGCTTGATGCTATTTTGCATCTCTTGTGTTCACTTTTTTATTGATTATATGCTTGTACTGTTTTGTGAACCGCTTTGAGTTGCTCATTGGGTGAGTAAGCGGTATATAACTTAAAATTTCATTTCAATTCAATTCAATTCAATGATGGCGAAATTTGGCACTCCAGATGTTCTTGGACTTCAATTCCCAGAAACCCAAGCACCCTGTGAATCCACACAAATGGGTTTACTGCGATCCATCCGGCCCGCACTGCCCTCGTCGCTCCTGGAAGCAGAAGTAAAATGTGCCCGTATGTGCCACTTCCTTTAAAAAGCAACACAAATACATAATCCCCACCTTGAACCAAAAGCAAAATGCAGATAAAATGCATATGGAAACTATATTTCATAACAATATATAGTGGGACCCCGCATAACCAACGCTCTGTTTAATGAAAAATTTGTGCAACCAAATGTTCATTATGCAAAGGCGATCCCCCGCATAATGGAAAAAATTCATCATACGGAGTTTTAGCTAAGTGGGGTATACCCCAGTTAACGGAAATCCCATATAACAAACTTTTCCCCTGTTATGCAGGGGATCTCCCATTCAATCCACATAGCAAAAAAACTGCATAGTGAAGAGCTCAGTGGAACAGAGCTTTTCCACTATGCAGGGTTCAACTGTACATAGAAGAATGAATGCTAAGATACCTTAATGAGTTTCCTGCTCATTTTAAATATATAGAGAGATAGAGATAGAGATAGAGATAGAGATAGAGATAGAGATAGAGATAGAGATAGAGATAGAGAAAGAGATAGAGATAGAGATAGAGATAGAGATAGATAGATAGATGATGAAATGGAGCATGCTTTTGAAAGAGGACCTACAAAATTGACATGGAGCAGAATTAGAGGAAACCATTCCACTCTAATATTGCTTTGTAGCTGAAGTTTTCTATCACAAAATAGAGGTTAAGCCATAAAATACAAAAGTACAGCAAGAAAGCATAAAATAAAACCCAAAATGGATTGAAAAAGCAACAGAATAAAACCACACTGCATTTATTGGATTTACTAAAAAGAAGAAAACATTTCTTACCATGGAAAATGCTTTTAAAATATTATTCCTGGTCCATTTTCTCTGCTTCTCTGCTTCTTTTTTTATTTCATTGTAGTTTAATAATTGAAAGATAGAATCTTTCTGGGGGCATGTGTATTAATTGCAGGTACCAAAATCTGATTAGTTACACCAGTGCATGTAGTCCAGAGTATAACCTACAAATTCAGTAGATATTGTATGTTGTATACTGGTTCAGAAAACAACAGAACCTAAGTTACTTTGCATTAATTCACCATTAGATGTTATGCAAAGTTATGTTACTCTGATTTAAGAGACAACAGGATTTTGGCTGATGTTAATTTTAAGTACCAGTAGCCAAGTTCATATTTGCAGCCATGGAATTTGAAGGATTTTTGTTAAAAAAATGCAATCAAGGTTTTGTTTCCTGACAAAGCATATTCCTCAATTAAGGTACATAAATGGTGCATGGTTCAATTCAATTAATGTCAGGGTAGCTGATTAGTTGTGTGGGCATAAATGTTTCCTCGCAATCAAAAATTTTGTCATTTCAGTTTTTCAGGAGTGTTAACTGGGATCAAAGCAACTTCTAAATATGCCTCAAAAGCTAAGCTAAATACATTTTAAAATGCTAATATGATATTTCTTTAATTTTCTCTCACTCTATTTCCCTTCTTGATGTTCATTTTTTTCTTACTGAAAAGGCTGTTTACCTGCAAACAGATTCTAATGAAGTAAATGGCTACAGCTGCACTGCTGTTAAAACACCCAGAAAAACCTGGATTAAGTAAAATCAGTATGGCTAGGCTGATCTTGTTGGGGTTGCATTTATCACCTCCTATGCTGCCTATAGCTGCAGTGACTGGGAGGGATTTTTCTTGGCTGGGGAAACTATCTATCCAGCACTAACTAACCATTCCTTCTAGCTTCTGAATTGAAAGACAACCCCCACTTCTCTTTGCTCTGGGTTCTTTCTTTCTCTTTGTCAGTTGCATACCTGTGAAGCCACGGTTTTCAAAATCCGGGAGCCGGGCACGCATGTGCAGTAAATTTCCAGGCGCTGGGCAGGAAAGGGGTTACTGCGCATGTGCGCAGGGGTTATTGGATTACTGCACATGCACAGCCACCCAGTAACCCCTGCGCACATGTGCAGTAACCCCTTTCCTGGGGTTCCAAATTATGGGATGACGGCGGGAAGGAGGGGGAAGGAGCGCTAGATTACGGGATTTCCTAGCCAATCCAGGATACCTGACAAGTATGGTCAGTTGGTATCAGTTTGTTGTTAAGCTGCCTGTTTAGTTGTTAGCATGTATGCAGAAAGAGAGCAGCATGCACACATCTGTCATTCCAAGTAACAACTTCTTCTTCCATTTCTAGGCCAGATGTGAAACTGCCAAAATAGAGCCACCTTTGGGGAGTTCATTCTGTTGTTCCTTTCATTGAGTATATTAGAGCAACCCCACCATGCAATGAGTTGTTGATGTAAATTGTATCCCTAAGCAACCAATAAGAAGAGTCTTCTATTTTCCTGCCTCTAGGGCAGTGATGGCGAACCTTGGCACTCCAGCAGTTCTTGGACTTCAATTACCAGAAGGCCAAGTCATCACTCCTGCTGATCAGGGCTTCTGGGAATTGAAGTTCAAGAACACCTAGAGTGCCAGGGTTCACCATCACTGTGTCTAGGGTCACCTGACATGGTGTTAAGCTTATGTTATTATGGTCTCTTATTCATCTCAGTTCTGCTGTTGTGCTCTCTCCCCTCTCATTATTGTTGCTATTTGCCTTACAAGCAAAGCATATATATATTTAAGACAATTGTCTGTTAACCTCATGGAAACTTATTGTATAGAAACGTTCACAAAGAAAAGCACCTGTTTATATCTTTGAAAGAACTGCAAGTAATGAATCTATTTTGTTATATTTCATGTGGAGAGTTTAGTTGCTAGACTAAAACAGGGAGTATAAGACTTGGAGAACTTGCAAACACAAACAAAATTAGTGTTGCCATAATTCTTTCCCACCAAACCGGGACAGCCATGTGACATCGTTGCATTCTTCAAACTGTGCATGTATCATGGAGACCGCAGCTCTAAGACCCAACAGAATCCCTGTCCAGGGCGGGCAGCCACCATCAGTTTTTAAAAAGCTGTAGTCAAGAAGTTGTTCCCCATATGATTCTTCTTGCAAAATATGATTCTTGATGGTTCTGTTTTTATTTCTTTTCCCATCTCTGCCCCAGCTCCTGCCAACCTAGCAGTTTGAAAGCAAGAAATTGCAAGTACTGTAGATAAAAAGGACCACTTTGGCGGGAAGGTAAACTGCATTCCGTGCACTCTGGTGTCTAGTCATGCCTGCCACATGAACATGGAAACATCTGCAGATGCAGACAGCACTGGCTCTTCAGTTATGAAGCAGAGATGAGCACTGAACCCTAGAGTTGGATATGACTGGCTTTCGAGCAAGGGTGACATTTACCTTTTTAAAATTTCTTGGGCCACTCTTTAAACCACCCTTCCTCCCCCTGTGGTCACCCCCTCCCCTTCACACACCTACCCATTGAAGTCACCATCAAACCCCACACGAGGATCCCTTGGAAGAAAGTTCTAAGGAGGGGCCCGGAACAGCAATGCAGCCCATGGAGCTTCCATTTTCCTCCAGAAGGAGAAAAGCAGGAGACAGGAAGGGACTTATTTTGCAATGGACAAATCTTCACTTTCTGTCCTCCCTCTCTAGAAATAGCGACGCTATGAAATTAACCCTTTCCCCCCAGGATTTTTACATGTTTTTTCTTGAACTGGCCGGGATTGTGTTTTTGGCATGGTTTTGGCACTCCAGCTGCTTCCGGTGGCAGCACCAGGATCTTTACCATAGGGTGGATTAATTTGTGCCATGGGTCAGATTCGGTCCACAGGCCGAGCACTGGATTCCAATCTCTTTTTTTGGCCATGCTCCTAAGCATCTCTAAAATCCTGATCCACCTCGTGACATATAACTCTTTTTATTCTAAAGGTAAAGGTAAAGTCACTTTTGCTCAAAAGCCAGTCATATCCGACTCTAGGGTTCAGTGCTCATCTCTGTTTCATAGCTGAAGAACCAGCGCTATCCGCTTCGGCAGATGTTTCCATGGTCATGTGGCATGCATGACTAGACACCGGAGTGCACAGAATGCTGTTTACCTTCCCACCAAAGTGGTCCCTATTTATCTACTTGCAATTTCTTGCTTTTGAACTGCTAGGTTGGCAGGAGCTGGGACAAAGATGGGCGCTCATTCCGTCCTGCAGTATTCGGGTATCTAACTGCTGAAAGTGAACTCCTATTCATGTGGAGTATGCCTAAAAGGCCATTCACTGTTAATAGCTCATTCTCGAATTGCCCCCTTAAAAATCAACCTTGTCACTCCAGATATTCTTGAACTTCAATTCCCAGAAGCCCTGATCAGCAGGAGTGCTGACTTGGGCTTCTGTTTGTTAAAGTCCAAGAGCACATGGATTGCAAAAGTTCACCATCACTGCTCTAGAGGAACTGGTGGGATTGAAATATCAGCTCTGTATTGGTTGCCCTTGCTCAAAAGCCAGTTATATCTGACTCTAGGGTGTGGTGCTCATCTTTGTTTATAGCCAAAGAGCCAGCGTTGTTTGCATCTGCAGACGTTTCTGTGGTCATGTGGCAGGCACGACTAGACACAAGTGCATGAAGCGCTGTTTACGTCCCACCAAAGTAGTACCTATTTATCTACTTGTAATTTTTTGCTTTCGAACTGCTTGGTTGGCAGGAGCTAGAGCAGAGACGGGAGCTCACTCTGTTGTGCAGCACTTGGGTCTCGAACTGCTGGCCTGCCTACCTTCCAGTCATCAAGCTCAATGTTTTTAGCCACAGAGCCACTGCAGTCCGTGCATTGTAATGCATTGTATTGTACTGTATTGTATTGGGTGACGGTAGACAGGAGAAAAGTTAACTTGTGGATTCAACTTTCCCTATTGGAAAAGAATTATGTCCACTCTTCTTTCTAAGAACACAAGTTGGTGTTTATTAGTGAAATACAATTGTGATGGAAAAGGCGATAGCAAAACCCTCATTCTAGCTAACTAAATTGGAGATGTCAGAAACCTTGGCTGCCCCCTCTCATCTCTAGGGAACAGAGGCAAGATGCCTCCTCCTTAGAGGGACAAGGCAGAAGTGTGAGAGAGATGAAAGTGACACCAGCCATCCTAAGAATAGCATTCTAGAGTTGAAGGAAGATTAGTACAAATTGGAGCAGATAAAGGTCATTCTAAAAAGACCCGAGGAGGCCATCTCTCTATTCATCTCCATGCAGACATGTATCATCTTGAGTGTAAGCTGAGCTATAACCCATCACGTCTAGCAATGGAAAGCTCATGATTAGAACTGAAAGCATGCTAATGTTGCAGAGAGGTGATGGAGGCAAACTTTTCAGGTTTGAAGAATCAGACTTCAAAAGAATCCCATGCTTAAGGTTTTAGGTCATGAAAGCCAACAGCCAAAGCTAATTGGAAACACTTCTGTACCTGGAAGAAGCTTCTGCTGTGATGACACTCAGCTACTTTAATTAGATAGGATTTTTAACTTCTCGCAATGCCTTATTTATTTATTTTTAATATTTATATCACACTCAACTTAGTGCAAACACTGTCTCTAATGCCTGCTTCTGGCATGAGTCCCAGTCTCAAACCTTTTCCAGGATTAAGAATGTTTTTATGTGAGAGTAAAGAACTGGTCTAACTTTGCATTTTGTGAGTGTTTTCTAATTTGCATGTAATAAACCTTGCAAATATTTGAATGGTTAAAATCCTGTTGCTCAGTGTAGTAAGTCACAGTTAGAATAGGCCTGCTGTATCACTAGAATTTTTGGAGGTGGTGACTCATCAAATCTCCATTGATTCAGTTGTTGTTCAGTCACACAGTCAACTCCAACCCTTTGCGACCCTATGGACCATTGTCCTCCAGGCACCTCTGTCCTCCACCATCCTCCTCAACCCTTTGCGACCCCATGGACCATTGTCCTCCAGGCACCTCTGTCCTCCACCATCCTCCTCAACCCGCCTAGCTCTGTGCCCACTGCCTCCACAATACCATCTAGCCAGCTCAACTTTGGCCGCCACCATCTTCTTTTGCCCTCCACCTTTCCCAGCATCAAGGCTTTCTCAAGTGAATCCTCATTTGATGTCCAAAGTGCATCAGCTTCATCTTTACTATTTGACCTTCTAAGGAGCAGGCAGGGTTGATTTTTTTCTAAGATCGACCTATTTGTTCTTCTCGCTGTCCAGGAAACTCTAAAAACTCTCCTCCAACACCACATTTCAAAGGCATGTATTCTTTTGCGCTCAGCCTTCCTAATGGTCCAGCTCTCACAACCATACATCACCACCGGGAATACCATTGCTTTGACTATGCAAATTTTTGTTTGCAATGTGATGTCTCTGCTTTTCACTATATTCCCCAGGTTTCTCATAGCTTGTCTCCCAAGAATCAGTCGTCTTTTTAGTTCATGGCTGCAATCGCCATCTGCAGTGATCTTAGATCCTAAGAAAGTAAAATCTGTCACTGCTTTTACTTCTTCCCCATATATTTTCCAGGGACTGATCGGACCTGTTGCCATTATCTTGGTTTTCTTGATATTAAGTCTCAAGCCAGCTTTTGCACTCTCTTCTTTCAACCTAAGCAGGAGCTTCTTTAAGTCTTCCTCACTTTCTGCCATTAGGGTAGTATCATCTGCATATCTCAAATTGTTGATGTTTCTCCCAGCAATTTTGATCCCATATTGTGATATGATTCAGTGGGTATACTCTAATACAGTTTACTATACTAAGCAACAGGATGTTGGCTATCACGTTCCTGAGAGTTAATGGCCTCAAACAAACATGGAAATTCTTTCAATAATAAATCAGTAGAAAGAACCAAGGATCTGCATTGAGAAAACTCTGGTGAATTCAAACATGGCAATGGGAGATGAGAAAGATGGCATTTGAAGGGATATTATCAGTAAACACAGATGTAGAGTGAATTAATAATTATGTTTGTCAGTCATGGTAATCAACTTTGATTACATGAAACAGGAGCAACTCTAAGCACCAGCATACTGAATTGTGGCAAAAACTGCAGCAACTGACATTGAACTGGAAGTTAGAGGTTACTCTTTAGAAGTTCATGAAATATTTATCAAAGTGCCAGAAAAAAATCTGAACAGACTCTGAAAGAAAGAGAGCAGTTGAAGCATAGTGTCCACCATCCATGCATATAAGCCTAACTGACTCTGCTTCTAATTTCCGCACCCATGAACTCATTACATGTTCTCATGCAACTAACTTTAAATCACAGATCCTACTTTTCAGTGAGAAGATAATTATGCAAATTATTTTGTTTATGTAGTATCTCTTTTTTAAGCTTAAAGGAAGGAAGACTTCAGATTTGGAAGATCTGTTTCTTTTAAATAGCACCCTCATGCTGCAGCCAAAACTCTGCTCATGATCTGATTCGACCCCAATGGGATCAAGGTTGATTCAGCCTTCCATCTTTCTGAGGTTGGTAAAATCAGTACCCAGCACATTGGAAGCAAAATGCTAATCATCTTGTGAACCACCCACAAAGTGTTCTAGGCACCATGAAGCAGTATGCAAGTATAATTGCTATTGCTATTAAATAGACATTTGGGGTACACCATTTGGTACCAGATGCATGGTGGGGTTCAAGAAACCAAGGTAATTACCCAATGGGATAAATTGCATTCACACATACATTTCTTGCATCTAAACAGCTGAAAAAAGTGGGATATGTTCCACAAAACCCTATGCCAAACAAAACCTTTTAGCGTTTAAAGTGCCACAAGACTCCTTGGCCAAAATCCTATTCTTCTTCTTCTTGTGTGTTTAGGTCAGATGTGAAACTGCCAAAATGAAGCCACCTTTTGGTGAGTTCATTCTGCAGTTCCTTTTGCCTCACTTAGTGTGAGAAAGATTAGCCAGAAACACAAGGTTGCTGCTACCAGCGTCCACCCGATTGTGGTTTGAAATACCATAATCTTTGAGGAGGCTTTTTCTATGAATCCCATTGTATAAATGAGGTGCTATAGTTGAGAAAGTCCTTCCAATTTCTCCACACAAGGGATCATCCTCCAGGGAGCGCCATGGAATAAACATGCCCTGCCCTCCAGATCTTTGCGATCAGGCATATGTATATAGGGTGAGGAATTCCATCAAATATTCAGGTCCCAAGCCATTTAAATCTTTAGAGATGAACATCAACATCTTGAATTTGGACTGGAAGTTACAAGTTTAATAGTAAACCTGTAGTGTAGGGGTCAACAATATGCTGAGGCCACCTGTGGTCCATCAGGAACCACAAGGCAGTCTTGCACCATCCTCCCCCCCCCCTCACTGATTATGGCTTAGAACAGGGTGGACAAACTATGGCCCACAGGCCAGACCTGGCCCATGGCACCAAATCATCTGGCCCACGCCACCCTCAACGCTACCAGAAGCAGAAGCAAAACATGCCAACACATGCACAAACACTGCCATAAATGCACCTGCAGCTGTCGTAAACACATTTACAACAGCCACAGATGTGTTTTATGGCAGCGTTTACAGTGGGAGGAATCACGTGACTGGCCTGCTCAACCATGTGACTGGCACGTGGCATGAAAAGTTTGGGAACCCCTGGCTTAGAAGGTCCCATTGTGTTCTGTGAGGGAAATAGGAAGCAATTCTGCTGTGTTATGAGGGCCACAGTGAAACGATAGCATCCAATGCAATTTTTGTTGTAGAAGGTTTTTTTTTCTTCAAATGACTGCATAACTAGTTGTGAAACCAGTTGTATAACTTCTTGCACAGCTGCTTGGATAATGCATTTGTGCAAAGGTAAAAACAGTACAATTGTAAGTGCAGATTTTCTCACCACCCCAAACCGGATTGATTTTTTGCCTGCTTGTTATCCACCAACTGGTGTCAATCCAATACCTGAAAGGATGGTTACAAAGAACAACTGCCTTTGACAAAATGTGATTCACTCCATTCCAGTTTTCAGCCAGCCTTCCTCTGGGATAGCATAGCAAGAAAGGACAAATGATAACAGGAAACAGAGGTGAAGAAATTTACTTTTAGAGATGTGTACAATTGGGAGACACAAGGAAGTGAACAGAGAGAAGGGAGTTAATTAGATCTGGTAGATGTTTGTTCTTGGGGGTGGGAGAAGGGGAAATGAAATTATTTTCCAATAACATGAACCAGAATCTAGCAATAATTGGAGAGTAATTGTTTAACAATTAAGAGATGTCTAGAACAGAGATTGCTGGAGTCATTTTAATAATTTTGGCTTTCTGTTTTTCATAAGAACAATTCAAGTAAGTAGTTTAGTGGTAGAAATAAAGTATGAATTTAATTATATGTTCATTAATTATACAATTAAGCAAAATACTCATTGAGTGTAGAATTATAGCTAAATGGAACATTGAACTAGAATAATTCTACTTTTGTCCTTCTACTCCCCACCACCACCACTGCAAACATAATTTTGAATAGTCTCACTCTACCCAATTATTATTTTTTGTTTTATTGATGCATAATTCATACCAACATGGAGGTTTAATCATTAAGATGATGATGAGAGGCATGTGTTTCACTTGTTCAGAAAATGGCTGTCTCATTGGATTGCAGAAAGTGAAGATAACCATAATGGTGAGAACCCTACTGCTGATGAATACTGATAGGAACATCTTAAGCAGCAATAAATTGCCACCTCTTACTGATGTTTTGTTTGTTTTCTTGGGTATGAGCCCAATTAGACCTGCATTAAGGCCTGGTAATTTGCCCACAAGACCTGCAATTTCCCTTAAAGGTAAACGTAAAGGTTTCCCTTGCTTGAAAGCCAGTTGTATCCGACTCAGTGCTCATCTCTCTTTCAAAGCCAAAGAGCCATCGTTGTCTGCTTCCGCAGACGTTTCTGTGGTCATGTGGCAGGCATGACTAGACACCGGAGTGCACGGAACGCTGTTACCTTCCCACCAATGTGGTCCCTATTTATCTACTTGCTTTTGAACTGCTAGGTTGGCAGGAGCTGGGACAAAGATGGGAGCTCATTCCATCCTGCAGTACTCGGGAATCAAATTGATGACCTTCCGCCTCCCGTTACAAAAGTATAAATCAGCAATAGGATTCTGGCCTTCATGTCTCTGCAACTTTTATTTCTCCAATCCAACGCCCTTCTGTAAGGAATGGGCATTTTTGCAGCAGGAAAATTACAAAAGAAACATATTTCACAGCCATAAATTACAAGAAGGAGTCTGGCCGCCTTTCCGGATGCCTGCCGAAATGTATCCATTTGTGTAACTGCCATTCTCACTGTATATAAGCAAGCCACCTTGTACATAGTTCTCAGACCAATTTCCCGAGCTGATAATAAATTACTTGTGTTGACCCGATCCTGCTGGTCAGAGTACTTCTTAGCACTGGACTCAACAGTAGGTTTACTCAGGAAGTAAAAAGGTGCAATTATATACAGTGCAACAACTGTAACACAAAACAGATATATTCGCTTGGGCTGCTCAGTTGGCCTTGCTGAGACAGTTCAGTTGTGCTATATACAAGTCCATACAGTTCAGTAACAATCCAGTCCAGCAGGGTAAATGCAAGCTGTAATTACAGAGGAAGCCAACGAGTTCTTCAGCTTCTGTCCTCCTGGTGGAGGCTTAACCCAAGTAATCCTTCTTTGTCCAGCAAGCACAGATGGCATATCAGGCAAAAGCCATCATCAGGGTCAGTGCAAAGATTCAGCCCTCATAGCAGGTTCTGGAAGACACAGGAATCTTCATCCAAATTGTCAGCAGAGGAAGTTGAACATTAAAGCTCAGGCAAGTTGAGCATTGTAGCTAGAAGTCTGCAATCTTGCTCTGACCTAAATCCACTGGCCCATGGAGCATACCAGGGGAATGTCCCAGCACCTGTCTGCCCCTGCAGTAGGGTCTTAAAGGCATCACAGACACAGTATGCCTTGCAACCAGTTAAGGTGTGAGGTGAAGACTTACATCCTACAACAAGGTTATATGTGCATCACGCCCCAAGGAAAGAGACAAAAGGAGAGAGGAGGAGGATAAAAAAGGAAACAAAGGGGTGTGGCTAAGATGCCAATGCATTAACACACTTTCCTCAGAGCTCGCGCTTCTCAATGAGAAAAACAATGAGAAAATAAACATAGAGAAATACAAATTTTCAAAGATTGGCAAGAAGAAAGTTTATAGACCTCGTAACTGAAAAGGCTTGATCCGGAAGGTCAGAGTTCGGGAGCGTTTTGGCTGTGAGGCTAGCGGCGCAAGCGGCGGCCTCACCAGCTGAGTCGCAGTGAACGGGACTGCCAGGAGATCGGGAGAAACAATGAAAATGTGAGTTGTTGAAAATAAAGACACGAATTTGGAAGTGGTGGCTGGCGCGGCTGAAGGGGTGAGAAGGAGAGTGGAAACGAAGGGAAAGCAAGTGTGTAAAGGAGCGAGGAGGAGTTAAGAGGGAGAGCGGAAGAGAGAAAGTTTGTGAAAGGAGATTAATGGCTGCGGTGAAGAAGGAAATCGAAAGTGACTGAAGACGGGAGGGAAACAACTGGAGATGGTTTCTGGAGTGTTTTTTGGAGTGTTGTGGAGAGTGTGAAAGGAAAGGAGAGAAAGAGAGAAGAAAGATAAAGAAGGAGAAGTGAAGGAACAGAGAGGGTTGCTGTAGGACGGGAGGTGTAAGAACAGAAGAAGTACGGAGGTTGGAGTGCTCAGAGGAGAAGGGAGGCGGGGCCCCTTGGAAGCTGCAGCCGAGGCTGGGGACTAATGGCGCAGTTGTAACAAGTGTTAATTTGATGCAAAAGGATGGGAAATTGATGCAGGCTGAAGTGAAGGGGTTGCAAGAGGAAGATAAGGAAATCAAAATAAAGGTAGAAGGACCAGGGAGAAGGATAGACATGGTGGAAGAGATGATGAGGAAACAGAATATTGTGATACGCAATTTACCGGAGAAAACGCCAGACCATTTGAAAGACAGAATAATTGATTGGCTGAATAATTTAAAAATGGGGAAATATTATGTCAATGAAGACATTGCAAGTGTTTATAGACTGGGATCGAGAAGAGGGAGGAGTGTTCAAAGGAATGTCTTGGTTAAATTTGCAAATTGGGGCGATAAATTAAAGGTAATGGCTTTTTTAAAACAAGCTGGGTCTGGCGCTTTAAAAATGGATGGAAATGATGTGGAAGTATACAATGATATTGCTGTGGATGAACATGTTTGGCATTATAAAGTGAAGCCTGTGACCAAGTTGTTGATTGCACGTGGGATAAAATACAATTGGAGGTTCCCACAGCAATTAAGATTTTTTTACGACAAAAATGCATACAATTGATGCTGACACTGATGCACTATATTATCTTAGTACAATTGAAATGATAGATTTGTCTTCAAGAGAGGGATTGGCAATAAGAAAGGATTTGTTGGAATCAGGAGGCATAAGAAGAGAATATGGAGGTCAGGAGCAGGAGGGGGCAACAGGGGGAGGGAGGAGGGGTCCAAAATTGATAATGTGGCAAAGGAAGGCTGAAGTATAAGGATGGAGGAATTTAAGGAGAGGCTGAGTGGTGTTAGGGAGGTCTTGGGATTGTATGTATAAAAGTGTTAAAAAAGGAATTGTATTAATGAGAGTGTGCGTGGGCAGTTTGAGGCTTGCAGTTACATCTTCCACGTTCTCCCCCCCCCCACCTCTCTTTGGTTGGCAAAGGCGGATTTTTCTTTAATATTGTAAAGGAAAAGGGTGGGGAGGGTAGAGTTGAATGTTTGTTGTGTTAGTTTTAGTTTTAGCTATGGGAATAGAGGTTGCACATTCATTGGAGAGATCGGAGATGACAGAAGATCGCTTTTTGGTAAATTATGAGGAGTATTAAAGTAATATCATGGAATGTGAAAGGTACAGGATCTCAAGTTAAGAGGAAAAGAATAGAATTAGCTTTAAGAAAGGACAGGCCGGATGTAGTCTTTTTGCAGGAGACCCATCAAAAATCTCAAGATGTGAATAAGATCTTTTTGAAAGGGATGCAATACTATGAGAAATCATTTGGTACCTCAAAGGCAAGGGGTGTGGCTACTTTAATTCGACTAGGTTGGGCTTTGAGATGACGTGGAGTATTTCTGACCCTGAGGGAAGATTCTTGATAGTAAAAGGGAAGATTGACAATGACGAAAAGGCTTTTGTGAATATATAGGCCCCAAATGATCATCAAGAGGACTTTTTGGAGAAAATGTATAAAATATTGGTAAAAGAAAAAACAACAAGAATGATAGTAGCTGGGGACTTTAATCTAATTAGGTCAATTTTAGATTGTACAAATATTTTAAGAAGTGGAAAAGGGGTTAAAAAACAAATTTTGGATAAATGGATGGAAGATATAGGATTGAAGGACACATGGAGAGAGCTTAAGGGATCGGAAAGGGTTTATACTTATTTTTCGCACGTTCATAACTCATACTCTAGAATAGATTACATATTCGTAACAGAAAATATGATTGGAAACATAGATGAGGTAGAAGTGGGAATATTCAAAGAATCGGATCATGCAAAAGTGTTGTTAGAAGTGGGGATTGAAAATATAAGAAAAACAAGGAGGAATTGGAGATACAACCCTAAATTATATAAAGACCATAAATGTAAGGAACAAATATCTGAGAATTGGAAGGAAAGTTGGCAATGGAATGATACGGAGGAGGCGAGTTTTAATGTAGTTTGGGATACCATGAAGTCGGTATTTAGAGGGGAGAGTATAAAGTTGGCTAGTTTTAGAAATAAGCAATTCAAAGTGGAACAAGATAAAATTGAGAAGGAAATAAAACAGCTTCAAGAAAAACATACAAGGACCAAGGATAAGAAGGTTTTTGATAATATACAAAGATTGAAGACTGAACTGATAGGAAAGGACATAGAAAAAGTAAAACGAGACTTAGTGTATTTAAAAAGAGAATATTTTGAATTTAGCAATAAAAATTCAAAATTGTTAGTAAGGGCCGCAAAAGAAAAGAGAGAAAAAAGAGAAATTGGAACTTTGGTCAATAAGGACGGAATAAGATGTAATAATATTGGAGATAAATGTAAAATTGTTAAAGATTTCTACTAGGAATTATATGCGAAAAAGAACATAGATATTTCAAAATTGAAAAAACAATTGGAGAAACAAATAAATAATAAGATATCGCAGGAACATAGGAACAGGATGGAAGAATGAATAAAAGAAAAGGAAATAAAAGAGGTTATAGCTAGCTTAAAAACAGATAAAGCACCAGGAGAGGACGAATTACCAGCGGAGTTTTACAAGGAGTTTAAAGATATAGTGGTTCCAAAATTGAATAAGTTATATAACTATATATTAGAAGGAGGGCAAATCCCGACTTCATGGTATAGGACTATAATTATTCTGTTGCCGAAGCCAGGAAAAGATCTAGAAAAAATTGAATCATACAGACCAATTTCATTAATAAACCAAGATGCCAAGATCTTCACAGCGATACTAGCTAATAGGTTGAATAGTTTTATGGGCACTTATATAAATGAGGACCAGGTGGGATTTTTGAAGGGTAGACATATGTCAGATTTGCTAAGAAGAGTTTTAAATTTAATTGATAAGGTTGGACAAACAAAAGAGAAAGTCGGACTATTATCTTTGGATATCTTCAAGGCATTTGATTCTTTACAATGGGTAACAATTAACGAGACAATTAAATGTTATGGATTTGGTGATAAATTTAAGAAGATAATTGGACAATTATATCAGCAAGGGAAGGCAGTAGTAAGGGTAAATGATGTAGTTACAAAGGAGGTAAAGCTAGAAGCAGGTACAAGGCAGGGTTGTCCTTTGTCTCCAATCTTATTTATTTTGGCAATGGAGATGTTGGCGAAGGAGGTAAGGGAAGACAAGGAGATAGAAGGGGTTCTAGGTAACAAGATAAGTTTATATGCTGATGATACTTTAATAACAGTTAAACACCCTGGAAAGTCATTGGATAGAATACAACTGCAGCTGAAAATTTTTGAGGATATAACGGGTTTGAGAATAAACTGGGATAAATCTGAAATGATACTGTGTAATATGTGTAAAGAAGAACAGAAAAGGATAAAGGAAAAATGTAATTTACAAATTAAGGATGATCTGAAATATTTGGGGATTAATATCTCGAATAAATTCAATAAATTTAAGAAATTGAATTAGGTAAAGTTGAAAAAGGAAATTAAAGATAGAATACAACAATTGCAAAAATTGAAACTGTCATGGTTTAGAAGAATTGCAATATGTAAAATGATGTTGTTACCAAGAATTAATTTTTTATTTGATGCTCTTCCAATCCAATTGAACGATAAAGAAATTAAGGAGTTTCAAAAATTGATTAACAATTTTTGTAATGGGGGGAAATGGCCCCGATTGGTTAAATTTTTTTGGTATTTATCCCAGAAGGAAGGGGGATTAGGAATGCCAAACCTAGTGGCATATTATCGAGCTTTCCAAATTAAAAACGTTGTGAGGATCCTGGCTAATGAAAAGGCAATTTGGGAAGAATTAGAAATGAAAGATTTTAAACATATTGGAAAAGTGGTCTTTTTAGAAGACAATATGAGTAAAATGGTCACTAAAAATAGAATGATGAAGGCAATTTTGGGGGTATGGAAAAAAGTAAAAAGGGACTTGGTACTGGACATTTCCCCTATTATAGAGTTGGAGGATATAGCAAATTTTCCAATAAAAATTGATAAAAGGGTCAAAGAAGTACTTGATAAGAATGAGGTATTCCTGCTGAGAGACTGGATACGGGCCTGTAAAGACAGAGAGAGGAAAATAAATTTGTATGGATAGTTGAAACTGAATTGGTTTCAGACAGGGATGGTTAATAGCTGGAATAGTAAATATTTGAATGAAGTTGGATTAGCAAGAGACAGGACTGAGTTTGAAGAACTGATTTGGAAAATAAGAAGGGGACAAAGTGGTATAAAGGGACTGGTTGGTAAAATATATAGAATGATAAATAAGGTAGGTAATCCACAAGAAGAACTAAGATTAAGCTGGGAACAAGATTTGAATATAAAAATAGAAGAATAGAATTGGAAAAATAAATGGAGGAAAAGAATCATGAGAACTATGTCGGTTAGAGTTAAGGAACATAATTATAAAATGCTGTGGAAATGGTATTTGACTCCAATGAGGTTACATCAGATAGATAAGAAAAAAGATAAAATGTGTTGGCGTTGTAAGAAGGAAACGGGAACTTATGAACACATATGGTGGAGATGTACTGTGGTAAAAATTTTTTTGAAGAAAATTGAATACGAGATAACCGACATTATGGGGGAGAAAATTAAATTGGGTCTTAGCACGTTTATGTTGACAGAAGTGGAAAATATAAACCTGAGTAAGAATAAAAAGGAGTTATTGGAAATAATGTTGTCAACGGGAAGACAGTGGAAAAATGAGGTAAATTTGAATATTGAGCAGTGGTATAAGGAAATGTGGGGCTTAGCATTGAATGATAAGTTGACATGGGAAATAAATTTTAAAAAGGGATTTGTTAAAGAGAATAGATTCTGGAAGGTCTGGCAAGCTTTTGTGGATTACTCACTGAGGGGGAATGATTTGCAAAGACCTGTACCAGATCACAAGATTTTTTGGGGAAAGTCTCAATGAATATCTCTGAGCTCTCCAGTCCATTGTAAATGACACCGGGTGATTAGTATTTTATTTTATTTTTTGTTTATCTTATTGTTCTTTGTTTTGTCTTTATATTATAAAATATTATTGGAAAATGAGGCATAGAAACCATATTTTATTGGTTTGATTTGAAATAGCATATATTATAAACAATGTGGTTTCGATTTGTTGATGTTTAATTTTACATATATATGTAATTTTAATTTTATATACGTAAGTTTCTTTATATTTGTAATTTTGATGTTTTTTTTATTGTTTGTATTATTTTTGAAAATTTAATAAAAAATATTTTTTTAAAAAGGAAACGAAAACAGAATTACAGCAAACAAAGTAAATTAACCGTATGATCCATATTCAAATTATAAAGAATGTAAAAAAATGCAGGAGGAAGGCAATACCTTTATAGGATCACTCAAAAATTAAAATGTTGCATGAGTTTTCGAGATCCAAGATCTCTTCATCGGGCAGGAATAAAATTATCAATGACAGTTCATGGCATGATGTTCTGCCAGGTACTCCTCTCAGAAATGTATGTTGAACAACAGCATAAGGCTTGGTGTTATCATACAACCCCTGCAGAAAGTTGGGTGTTGGCTCCTACTCCACATCACCTTTTCTGAAGACTAGTCCTTTCTGAAGTACTTATGAAAAGAGGAGACAGTTTTTGTGATTTTCTCTTCCTTTGTCTCTCTCTGTGAATGGCACTATTATCTGTGTGAATATAGACCATATTGACTATTTTATCCTTTGAGAAGCCTATTTTTAAGGATCAATATCCCAACCTCTGCAGCTGAAAGTGGGCAGGACCAACCATTCTCTTTCAAGATAAGCAATGTTTCTCTTTTCAATTTATATATATATTGGGGTCTCTCCAATTTTAGAATTGCCTTTTAGATATTTTTTTTTCCTGCTCTGCCATCACAATATAATTGCACTACCATGCAGTGATAATACAATGTGGAATTGCCACAATTGTTCTTCATTCTTTGCATTGTATTTCATGTCACTTATCAAAACAAACAGATACACAGTTTTCAACCATCAGACTCCAGCTGTAATAAGCTTAGTATCTAAAATTCCACACAGGAAAAACAAAAACAAAAAAGAAATTAAAGAAAGCCTGTATTAAACATGGAAACTTGTGCATCGTGTTCTCTAATCAAAAGAACAAACAAGGAGGTGGATCTTAACCGTCTATTGCATCTTCAATTATCTTGAATGGACACCAATTTCTATGTCTAAAGAAATGTCCATCTGTGCTTATATACAAATATTTTATCCTCTGGGCAAAATAATTGTACATGTTCACTCATTTCTTCAGAATTAAAATGATTTTTAAAAGTCTATTTCTTTTATTTCTTTATTTCTTACGGTATTTTTATCCCGCCTTCCTCATTGCAAGATGACTCAAGGCGGCCTCCAACATATTAGAAAATCATCAGCGTAAAACATAAATTGAAAAACACCAGATAAAACATCGTTTAAAAACATAGTTAAAAACCCAACAAGAACAAGTTAAAAAGTACGAGTTTAAAAAAATTACTAACATTTTGGCAGGCTTCTTCATGTATGGAATTGCCAATAATAATAATAATAATAATAATAATAATAATAATAATAATAATAATAATAATAATAATAATAATAATAATAATAATAATAATAATAATAATAAAGTTTAATTTATATACCGCTTTTTTCTGCCCAGCGGGCAACTCAAAGAGGTTTTACATCCACTAGGTATACAAAATAGTCCAAAAATACACAGCTGGTAAGGTATACAAAATAAAACAAAATACAGAGTTCAAAATACACCATAAAGCAGTATACAAAAAAAATAGACAGTAATACACTTTACAAATTCAAATTACCACAAAGCATCAAACAGAGCAACAAAGTCATTTCCCGGGTGGGAGGGGCCCAGAACAAGGCACGCAAGAGTCTCCAAGTGGTTGCACCTGGCTCTTGGACCATCTCCTCCTCCTCTGGCGGTGGCAGGGCACAGAGGGGAGCGAGCGGGAGCATCCTTTGGTCCTGAGCTGGCGGCCTTTTGTCCTTTCCCGGGCGGTGTGTGTGTGTGTGTCTCTCTCTGTGTGTGTGGAACAAGGCAGGCGAGAGTATCCAAGTGGCCACACCTGGCTCGGATCATCTCCTCCTCCTCATCTGGCGGTGGCACGGTGCAGAGGTGTGTGAGCGGGAGCGGAGCAGGAGCATGCCAATCATCTAGCTGCAAAATAGTATCAAATACTAATTACTAATTAACACAGTTTTTTGCATTCTCCTAAGCTGTTCATTTTAAAGGTAAAAGTCTCTCTTGCTCGAAGGCCAGTCATATCTGACTCTTGGGGGTGGTGCCCATTTCTGTTTTCAGCCAAAGAGCCAGCACCATCTGTCTCTGTAGACATTCCATGAACATGTGGTAGGCATGACTAGACACCAGAACACTGTTACCATTCCCATCGAAGAAGTGCCTATTTACCTACTTCCAATCTCTTGCTCTTAAATTGCTAGGCTGGCAGAAACTGAGACAGATGACAGGTGCTAACTGAATCTCTTGAATCTCAAACTGCTGACCTGCCAACCTTCCAGTTGTCAAACTCAGTGTCTTAACCACTAAACCACCACATTCATTTTACTTATATGTAAACATGTTGTGTTTTCAGTGGATAGTTTATTTTAGAGTTTTCATTATATTGCACTATATTTATGTATTTTATAGCTGTAAACATTAGTTTGTGAAGTCAGAGATTGTTGCAATTTCTTACCTTTGAAAGGTGATAAGTAAGTAAGCAAGTAGTAAGTAAATAAAATGCCCACATTATATTAGATTAAACATACACTATTTGGAGGTCAGGTACGGAAATACTGTCAGAGATAAAACACTACTCTGTGCCAGCCATCTAACACTGTTGCACATGCTATGCCAGTAGTTTAAAGCTGTCTTCTGGGGGAAGAAATTTGATCCCACAGGACAATCCAAATTGTATTCTTCAGATGAATTGATATGCACCTTAGAAGATTACTCAGATTCCTATTTCAATAATTCCCATCCCCTGCAGATATCCTTCTAAAGTTAATTTCAACACACTTGTTTGCTTATAATATGTAAAAGCCATTTCCCCAACATTTTGCAACTTGTATAGAAGGGTGTTTCCCCCCTCCTTGCATTCAGTTGAAGTCAACACTAGTGAGATGCATTCTTTGCTATTTGTGCTGGCAGAGTGCCACAACCTAATATACTTATGATCACTGAATCATCACCCTGGAGATTGGTCCAAGGCAAATAGAAAAACAAACATAATGTTTCTTGTAACCAATGAATTGAATTAAAGGAAGCATAGGAGGATTTTAAAAAGGTAGATAGAAAAGTCTCAGCCACATGCAAGTTTACTGAGCAGTATTTTCTCTTAATTAGCAGAAGAAAGAGAAGGAAGTAGATCTCCGTGAGAAAGAAAAAAAGAAGCATAAGAATGCCAATCTAAAAAAGACAAGCTGGCAAATGCTGTAACCCATTTATTTGCATACTGCCCATCCAACTGTTCAGGATTAGATTCCTCCCTACATATTTCATGTTCTATGGCAATATTAAGGAGAGGAAGTTCTTTAGATATGGACTCCAACATGATCAAAGGCTTCATTAGTCACACTCACACCTTGAATTATACCTGGAGGTAGGCAAATAGCCAATTGGCATTCATATCCATTGGGAAAGGGAGTTTGCTAGGTTAATTTAGACAATGCTTAATGATGACTTAATTTTGACTATGTTTTGTGATTGGCCGTGACTATATCCTAGCAAGATAGCCCCCAGCATATCCTTCAAGGTGTAGCCACAGCAGTACAGTACTTCTCTTTTCAACTCCTATAAGGTGTATATGAAAGCAGAGGGCATCATTATGATCTTCCTGGCATCAAAGAAGCATTATAAATCTTAGCACTCATCGTAAAATGATACAGCTCTTTAATCATACGACTCGGAGAATCAAAGCACCAGTGCCATATGTGCTCATGCCTGGAGCTGTCGGCTATGGAGAAAAACTATTTCACACTATAAATTTTTCAACTTATCTGAGCAACATCTCCGCGGTTAATGAGGCCCTATCTGACAGTAGAGTGCAGATATGAAGATGGTGTTACATTCAAGAAACAGAGCTATAAAAATTGCCTATTACAGGAGTGATCTCTTTATTTAGCAACTGCTCCTTTGCTCTAGCATATCGAGCTACGTGGACCATAATGTGCTGAATGAGAGAAGGCATTATGCGGTGATTTCTGTATCCCGTCAATTTACTATTTCTTTCTCCCCTTGATAAGTTGTCTCTAGCAACATGGTTTGGGAGTTAATGTATGTCCACACTGATGATCCTCTATGATGGATTTACACATTTGTGTAAATAACTTACCCCAAGTTATTTACACAAATGTGTAAATCCATCTCTGGTTTTGAATTTAAGAATTAAGCAAGATAGAAATAACCAGGGAGGAGGTCCTTGCATGTCTTGTTAAACTAAACACTAACAAATCACCAGGACCAGATGGCATCCATCCACGAGTTCTCAGGGAACTTAAAGATGAAATTGCTGATATCCTAGCCAAAATATATAATCTTTCCCTCAAATCAGGCTTTGTGCCTGATGACTGGAAGGTAGCGAATGTAACACCAATTTTCAAAAAAGGATCCAGGGGTGATCCAGGAAATTACCGGCCTGTCAGTTTGACATGTGTCCCAGGTAAAGTGATGGAAACCATCCTAAAAGATAGAATTAATAGGTACATAGAAGAGGAGGCGCTGCTAAAGGAGAGCCAACATGGCTTTTGCAAGGGCAAATCATGCCTCACTAATCTGTTGGAATTTTTTGAGAGTGTCAACAAGCATGTGGATAAGGGGGATCCAGTTGACATTGTTTATCTGGACTTTCAGAAGGCTTTTGACAAGGTCCCACACCAAAGGCTCTTGAATAAACTTACCAGTCATGGAATAAAGGGACAGGTCTTGTCCTGGATCAGCAACTGGCTAAGGGACAGGAAACAGAGGGTAGCACTAAATGGACACTTCTCCAAGTGGAGGGAAGTAAAGAGTGGGGTCCCCCAAGGTTCAGTACTGGGACCCCTGCTTTTCAACCTCTTCATAAATGATCTAGAGGTAGGAGTAAAAAGCAAGGTAGCCAAATTTGCTGACGATACTAAATTATACAGGGTAGTGAAAACTGTGAGAGATTGTGAAGAGCTCCAGAGGGATCTCTTGACACTGGGGGAGTGGGCAAAACAGTGGCAAATGAGCTTCAACATCAGTAAGTGCAGAGTGATGCATGTTGGGGCAAAGAACCCCAATTACATTTATAAACTGATGGGGTCTGAACTCTCTGCGACAAACCAGGAAAGGGACCTTGGTGTCCTGGTGGACAGCTCAATGAAGGTGTCAACCCAGTGTGCCTCAGCAGTGAAAAAAGCAAACTCAATGTTAGGGATCATTAGGAAGGGTATAGAAAATAAGTCAGCAAGTGTCATTTTGCCTCTTTATAAATCTATGGTGAGGCCCCATCTGGAATACTGTGTACAGTTCTGGTCGCCATACCTCCAGAAGGATATTATGGAGTTGGAGAAAGTACAGAGGAGGGCAACCAGAATGATTAGGGGACTGGAACACCTTCCTTACCATCTGAGGCTGCAACGGTTGGGCCTTTTCACTCTTGAACGACGGCGTCTAAGAGGTGACCTGATTGAAGTTTATAAAATCATGCACAAAGTGGACAAAGTGGATAAGGAAAAACTGTTTTCCCTATCGCACAACACTAGAACTAGGGGACACTCCATGAAACTTTTGGGTACTAGTTCTCAAACAAATAAGAGAAAGTACTTTTTCACCCAGAGGATTACTGGTCTATGGAACTCCCTGCCAGAAGAAGTGGTGACAGCTGTCAGTCTTGACAGCTTTAAGAAAGGATTAGACAAGTTCATGGAGGACAAGGCTATCAATGGCTATAATTATGGCTACCTAAGGACAACCTCCGGGTTGGAGAGATAGGCAGGATATCTCTCAATGCCATTTCCAGGGAATCCTAAGCAGGTGAAGGCATCTCCTTGGGAATACCCTGAAGGAAATGGTGAGCCACTGTGTGAGACAGAATGCTGGACTGGATGGGCTGTGGCCTGTTCCAGCAAGGCTGTTCTTATGTTCTTATGTTCTTATGAATGTTGAATAATTAGGAATGAGTCATGCATAAATCCTTGGATGTCTTGTGATACGTGATAGCAACAAATGAGCTGCAAATTATATTCTTCACATGAATTTATGTGCACTTTAGAAAAACAGACCCTGTGCTTCGTTATATTATGGCACCACATTGTATTGTTTTAAATCAGGTCTTCACATAATTGAGCCAAAGATCATCAAGGATTTCAAGGACAGCAGGCTAATTTTCTAATGTTGCTGAAAATCTCCTTCCAGTTTTATTCTTGTGGGTTCAGGTTGGCTGGCTTGTTTTCCTGAAATATTTGGGGGCTGCACCCTCATGTAGTGCTCTCTTAAGGACCATGTTTTAATGGGGTTTGCTGATTTTCCCCCTTTAATTTTTAATGTAAAGTATTACTAGTACGTTGACTAGGAGGTTTTAAAGTGTTGCAATTTTAACTCTAATTGTTTTAGCAGTGTTCCAAGGCTGGAATTAGTTGTACTTTAATATTTGTAACACACTCTGCTTTAATGGTACTGTTTTTAAACTACATTGCAAGCCACCTTGGGTCACTTTCCTGGGAGAAAGGCAGGATACAAATAAAATTGTCTATTTGGGGAGTATGTTAAATGAAAATTGGGATCCTGAGGTAGAAATAAAAATAAAAATAAAAAAACAAGATTACCTTCATAAAAATGCAACATTTGTTATGGAATAGAGATCTAACTCTTGCTACAAAGATCTGAATAGTGAGATGTTATGTATTCCCACTGTTGCTCTATGGAGTCGAAGCTTGGACATTGAAAGGTTTGAAGTGGTAGTCGTGTTAGTCTATGCAAGCATATCTGAGAGTAAATAAAACAGAACAGCAAAAAAAGAAAAAAAGACGGAAAAAAGAAAAGACAAAAAATGTTGTGAGACCTTAAAGACTAACTCCTGTATTTAAACGTGAGCTTTTGTGGACCAATTCTACTTCACCAGACATTGACTAAAGCATCTGAAAAGAGAATCGAAGCTTTTGAAATGTGGACCTACAGATGGCTGCTAAGGATATCCTGGGTTGACCATGTGACTAATGTAAAGGTGTTGCACCGGATAGATAAAGAACAAGATCTGTTTAAGACCATTAAGCAAAGAAAGCTCCAATATCTTCGGCATATCATGAGGAACAACATAAAGTATAGAATACTCCAACTCACTCTTCAAGAGAAGATTCCTGGAAAGAGAGGCCCTGAAAGACAGATTTCATGGCTAAAGAACCTGAGAGACTGGAGTAGAATATCCACACAAGAACTGTTCCAAGGAGTTAAGAACAGGAAGACAATTGCCATGATGATCTATATCTATATCTATATCTATATCTATATCTATATCTATATCTATATCTATCTATCTATCTATATCTATATCTATATCTATATCTATATCTATATCTATATCTATATCTATATCTATATCTATATCAATATCTATCTATCTATCTATCTATCTATCTATCTATCTATCTATCTATCTATCTATCTATATATATATATATATATATATATATATATATATAGAGAGAGAGAGAGAGAGATAGGTATAGATATAGATATAGATATAGATGTAGCGATGTCTGGCCGCTAGGGCGGCGTTAGAGCCCGGAGGAGACTGATCAATGACAACACGAGGCAACAGGAGCGAGATCAGATCAGTGGTTTATTGGAAAAAGGCAACATCATTTATAGGGAAAAAAGCGCAACGGTGGCAAGCTGTCACCTGACAGGACAATTACCTCACTCACGTACACGGGTTAATGGGGAATTCTTCAAAGGGGAGTTTAATCAGCTGGGGCAAACATGGGTTCAGGGACCTCATTGTCTTGGGGATTAGGCAGGGACAAACATGGCTTATCTGCGCCAGGGATTTCCCGAACTGGGAGATGAACTATGTACTTAATGCTTGACAGAAGTCAGCTATCTGCTTACTTGGCCGAGTCGCAGGTCAGGTCACGGTAATTGGGTGAATCAAACCCTATACTTTATTCACCCCCCTTAATTTGGCTGCCCGCAGAGCCCGCGGCTCAAGGAGCGTCCTCCTGAAGCGGCCTCTGCAAGGGCCGTTTCCATGCCCGATGGGCATGGGGAAACCGCATCTCCCCTTTATTTTCTATTTAAGGACCTGACTGGCGACCTTGCGCAAGAGCGGCATCAGCTGTTGAGCGGGTATGACGTCACGGAGTTTCTCTCTGGGGCGGCACTTGGAGATCAGTGAGGGAATGCACTGAGCAAAACAACAAAGCGTAATGCCTAGTATGGCTATCCCCACCACTACCTTAAGCACCGTTTGCAGCCACCCTCAGGGGATCCACGACCACATCCAATTCCACAGGGAGCTCCACCAAGCCCCCCATGCGGAACCCTCAGTAATGCCCTGGACTATGGTGTGGAGGTTCGTGATCTGGCTTTGGATCTTACGGGAGTTGTCAGTAAGATTGAAGCAGCACATTCCATGAACAGACTCGCAACCCAGGTGGTGCAGCAAGAGGAGGTAGTCGATAGCCGCTCGATTGTCAAGAACGGCCTGGCGAAGTTCTGCCTGTTCCTGATTGAGGAGCGCTATCGCTGTGGAGGTATGGTTAATGGCTTTTGCCAAACCGCAAGCCAAGCGGCCAATCCTCCGTGCGTTGCCGACGGCCAAGCCTGGCACGCCGACAAGGCTGACTGCTAGGGATACATACTCAGCGGGACTCATTACTCTGAAGCTGCTGTCACAAGAGCTGTCTAACTGGGTTGTGCGCGTGTGCCGTATGAGTGGGGAGACATTTGAAACATTGGAAACATGTGAAACATTAGAAGCATTTGTGCTTGGGGCAATCATGTCCTTAGTAGGAAGTAACAGTGTCAAACGACTGATACAACACATTGAGTCCGACAAATTCGCAGGAATATAGTTCCATGTGAACTGGTTGCAGGTGAAAAACCACCCTGAAGGTAGGGTGACGTGAGCGTACAGCGAAATGAGTGTCTCTGGTTTATTACAAGTCCAGTTGCCGCTGCCGGGGTCAAGGCAGCGGTGCTGAGTCGGACCGCCTGAGGTGCAGCCGGTCATTCGGGTGCAAGCAGCGTCCGGGCTGACCGCCACTCGAGGGGTATGAAGAGTGGCTGCGTCAGCCGGCAAGGTTGATGCAAGTCGCCGTCCCCCCCAGCGGGCGTATGCTGAGAAGGTGGTAGGAGTGTGTGGGCCAAAGAACGCCTTCAACAACCAGTCGCCATCCTTGGTGCGCGCGTCCAGAGCGTGGCACACGGGGATGAGACAGGTGCTGAGGATAGATGCAGAACCAATGTCCTGCCGTAGACAAAAATCGGACTGGTTGACGAGACCCGCCAACCTTTCCCACAAGTTGTACTGCATCCGTGCAGAAATATCTTCCCCAGGCGGCAAACCGTCGGCCTGGATCGGAGCAGCCTGAACGCCTCCCCCCAAGAGCAGGGAAAGGGCCAGGATGACGATGATCGCCATGGAGTTGGCATGAATCTGGGCAAAAACTGCTGCTACGAGGTTCTCCGGTGTCGGCTCCTTCTCCCCGCGCTGGAGGGCGTCCTCAGCTTTACTGCAGAGCGCCTTGACCATCCCCCAGGTGATCTTCGGCGCCGCCGGTGGCCGTCTCCTCCGGCGGGTCTTGTCGGCCAGCGTGAGGTCCTCCATCTCCGGGATCGGACTCGGGTCGGCCTGGGTCCACGCCATGTGGTTCCAAGTGAGGCTTGACACACCGAGCTGGAATCCAAACGACACCTGTAGGAGACATAACTGCAGCATACCCTCTTCCCCAGGTTATGAGCGGCACCGGGCCCCTCCAAGAAGGGTCTGGTGGCACTCGGTACCGGACCATAGGTCGCGGGAGAGCTTCCGAACGGCGGAAATGCTTCTCCTGCGGCGTGCAATCCGAAAAAACATTAAGGTGGTTGTATGTGAACAATACCTTGTTGAGACACATCTGTGCTTCTCCCTGTGACTTGGGGAGGGCTGGTGGCTCCCCCCTTTCTGTTTGTTTTTCAATATAGGACTTTAGCGTCCGATTGACCCGCTCTACAATCGCCTGCCCTTGCGGATTGTAGGGAATTCCAAATGTGTGCTTGATGTCCCAAGTAGCCATGAAGGCGGCCAACTGCCTGGAACTGTAGGCCGGCGCGTTGTCCGTCTTCACGTGCCGCGGCTTGCCCATCGCCGCAATGCAGGAAAGGAGGTGCTGCTCCACGTGGGTGGCAGCCTCCCCTTTCTGCGCCGTTGCCCAGACGAACTGGGAAAAGGTGTCAATGCAGACGTGCATGTATTGCCATCTGCCGAACTGCGGCACATGCGTGACGTCCATCTGCCATACCTGATTAGCCTCTGTCCCTCGTGGGTTGACCCCCCACGAGGCCCCCCCCGGCGCTCCTGCGCAATGCTGGCAAGAGCGGACTATACCTTGGGCCTGAGAGAGTGGCAGATTGAACTGTCTGGCGAGTGCCTTGGCGTTTTGGTGAAAAAAGGCATGACTCTGGATTGGAGTAGTGAAAACTCCCAAAACTGAACGTTGCTGAATTTCCTTTGCCGCCGCATCCGCTCTGCTATTGCCCGCGGAAATCGGACCCGGTAGGTCTTGGTGACTTCGGATGTGGGCAATATAGAGCGGCTCTGTGCGGTTCCGCAAATGAAATTGAGCAGTGAGAAACAGGCTGAGCAAGTTCTTGTCTATCGCGGGAGTAATGTAAGCTCCCGGTAGACTGTGAAGCAAATTCCGTACATACAGACTGTCAGTAATGATGTTTAAACGTTCCTTGGCGAAGGTGCGCAAGGTAAGGTTCACGGCTGCCAACTCTGCCCGCTGCGCGGACTTCTGTGGAAGAGTTAACAGCGTGCGCCAAGCTTCGCCCTCCTGCCAAGTCAGGACACCATATGTGCGTCCCCCATCGGTGAAGACTGTCTTGGCCCCTTGAAGCGGGACCAGCGAGAGCAATTCGAACAAGCTGACTGTTCCTGTCTGAAGTGAGACAAGTCTAGGGTCTTTGGGCAAATGGTATGCCAAGCTTCCGGTGAATCCTTCCAAAGCTATCGGAAGCGAGTCACCGAGCTGCATCAACTGATGGATTTGTTCCTTGGTGAACGGGACTACGATCTTAGCCAAATCGTGCCCAGAGATGTCCCCTGCTCTCAGCCTGCCGCGGTAGATCACCGCGGAGACCAGTTCTTGGGGCGGAACAATGTTCCGAGAAGAGGTGTTTGGCAAGTAGACCCACTCCACAATTTTCGCTCCCTTCTCTGAGTCTACTCCTAGCGCCCCAGTGAACATGGATCCCGACCGTACGATGTACAGATTCAGGATCGGGGCATATGGCCCCGGGGCGATCCTATCCACCCACCTCTGGCTGAGAACTTGGTTCACCTTCTCGAGCGCCAAGCGCGCGTCTCGAGAGATCTTGATCCGGTCTGCCGGCTGCTTGCCTAAGGTTAGCAGCGAGAAGAGCGGTTTTAGAAGATCCGTATCTAAACGAAAATACGGTCTGGCCCAATTGATGTTCCCCAAAACTTGCTGCAATTCTACAAGGGTGACTGAGTCTTGTAAATTTATCTGAGGAAGAACAGGCGCTGCGAAAGAGCGGAGAAGCCGATGGCCCAAGTATGAGAAGGGCTCGGTTCTCTGCACTTTCTCAGGGGCAATAAGTAAGCCTTTGTCCCCCAGGCTGGCCTGGAGGTCAGAAAACATTTCGCTGCCGAGTTGCGGCAACGCTACCAAGATGTCGTCCATGAAGTGACAAACAATAGCTTTAGGGTAAAGGCTTCGGAACTTTGCCAGTGCGCCGTGAACATAAATTTGACACAGGGTGGGCGAATTGAGCATGCCCTGTGGCAAAAATTTTCACGCGTACCGCTGCGTGGGCTCACCGTGGTTCACGACCGGCACTGTAAAGGCGAACCTTTCCCGGTCCCTGGGGTCTAGGGGGATTGTATAAAAGCAATCCTTGAGATCTACAACTAGGATCTCCCACCCCTCGGGAATCATATTCGGATTTGGGATGCCGCATTGGAGCGGACCCATCGGCTGAATGCATTTATTGATCTCCCTGAGATCGTGGAGGAGTCGCCACTTCCCCGACTTCTTCTTAATCACAAAAATTGGCGAATTCCAGGGGCTTGTGGACTGTTCTATGTGTCCTGCGTCTAGCTGTTCCTTAACTAGCTGCTTGAGGGCAACTAATTTCTCTCCCACTACCGGCCATTGTTCTACCCATACCGGAGTGTCGGTGAGCCATTTAAGTGGCAACGCCATTACCCGAAGGTAAGCGTAGCACCGTACTGCTGGAGAATGTCTCGCCCCCAAAGGTTGATGTGCACGTCAAGAATGTGCGGCCGAATTACCGCTGTGCCGTCAGCCCTTGGGATTGTGACTTCTACCCACTCTCGGCTCCTGAACGCTTCCTGGACGCCTCCTACCCCCCACACATCGGAGACCGGCTCAATGGCCCACTCTCTTGGCCACTGGCTCCTGCTTATCACGCTCACATCCGCTCCGGTATCGAGTAACCCTGAGAACACCCTTTTGTTCAAAAATACCTCGATAACGGGGCGCTGTTTCCACTCAATGTTGGTCTCCACTGTCGCTAAGACCTGGTATCCTTGCACTGCCTCACTCGCGCTCGAGCGGTCTGCTGAACCGGACTCTGAGCTGTCCCTGAGCCTTCCCTGGCTGCCTGCTGGCGAGTGACAAGGAACCATGATCAGTTGCGCTAACGTGTCTCCCTTGTGGATGGTTTGGGGCAGGTGCGCCCAAAGCTGGACCTGGAGAATGCCTGAAAAATTCGAGTCAATGACTCCTGGAATTATAAAAATTCCGCGTGCTCCAGCTACACTGCGGGGCAAAACTAAACCTATAAAGCCTCTGGGCAGGGGTCCCATGTACTGGGTGTCGACTAGGTAGACTGTGCCTGGCAGGTCGCATGTAACGTCCGCCTGGCAAGCCAAGTCTAGCCCCGTGCTGCCCTTGGGGCTGGCCTGTGCCCTCGCAGTGCCTGGGATGTGCCTAGAATCTAGTCTCGGTCTGGGGAGTTCTGGATCTGGGTGAAGGAAGCCTCTGTTTGGACTGGGGCCAGAGACGTGCCCGGATTCCGGTTTCCCGAGTTCGGACAAAACCTGGCCCAATGGTAGCCTTTCTGGCACTTCGGGCAGAGGGTGTTCGGAGCCTTGGGACGGCCGGACTTTTGTCCGCTTCCCTTGGATCGGCACTCCCGAGCGAAGTGACCGACCTTGCCACAAGTGTGACATGCCCCCTTGTTCTTGCCATTGGATCTTCTTCCCCCCTGCACCGCTGCCGCTAGCAGACCCATCTTGTAAGAGTCTGTGCCAACGTCGGAGCATGCTCGAATCATGTCCGTTAAGGTTATGTCAGGGCGATTGCCCAGGGACTGCAAGACTTTACGGCAGTCCAAGTTGGCGTTGTCTTTGGCTAGCTTAATCATGAGCTCTTCCTGGGCGTGCTCATTGTCAATCTGCCTGCTAATTGCTTCTTCCAGGCGATTGATGAAGTCCATGTAGGGCTCTTGGGCTCCCTGCTTAATAGCGGTGTAATTTTTGGCCGTTTTGCCAGACGCTGGGACCTTGAAGTATGCCCTATAGGCCGCCTCGGCTGACATCTCTAGGGTGGCGAGAGGCAAGTTGATCTGAGCGTTGATGGACTCAAAGGCACCTGAACCATACAACTGGTCAGGGATTACCGCGCCTCCCATCCTGGCAGCCCGAGCTTGCGCCTCTAGGCGGAACTCGCTGTCCCAAATCATGTACTGGCTGGGGGTGAGCATCATCCTCATGACGGCTTTCCAATCATGAGGAATCCACATGGTGGTCTCGCACACTTGCTGAAGCGTGCCCCTCGTAAAACGACTTTGGAGCCCTGTCTCTGAGATTGCTTTCCGTAAAGCCATGAGGAGCTTGTACGGGACTGGGGAGTGTACTACCTGCTGTGCGCCTGTGAGCGCGTCCATCTCCAAGCGGATGGGACAAATCTGTCGAAGCTCTGCTAGCTGTTCAACTGGCAATTCCCCCTTCTTGAGTTCTATCTCAGCTGTGCGCTGAAGGGCACTCTTCACGACTAGGGAACCTGGGGTTGTCAGAGAAGCGCCAGCGCCTCTCATTCCTTGCGTTCCCTCGGTGACGTCTGCAGCTGTCACCGCGGGAAGGCTCCCTGCGCTACTCTGCTGATACTTGAATGTCGGGTAGAGTGCGGCGGGCGCAGTCGGCTCGACTGGCGTGCCTGATGGCTTCTCTAACGGGGGTTCTTCCGCTTCTACCCGGACTGGCTCGATCTGCTCTAAGAGTCTCCTACATTTCCGCCATGTGCGGACTATCCCTCCCGGAGCTTTCGGGGTTTGCTGAATGCAGTCTCCTATCTGATCCCAGAGCTTCAGGGTTAACGTACCTACTTCTGGGTAAAGTAGGCAGTGTTCCCCGAGGTACGCCAAAAGTCTCGCTAGCTCCCTGCTGTGAAATCGTAACTGAAAAACCCTGGCCAGGATTATGAACTCTTGCTCCCGAGTTCTTTGGCTAGCGGACGGACTTGGTCGAGGAGAACAAGTCCCCATATTACCTGCGATGGTCCTCCGAAGTCTCCTTCTCGGGACGAAGTTCGACGCGTCTTTGCAGGCAACAGGTTCGGGCGACGAGTGTCTGGGGTAGCCCTCGGAGCGTGGACCTTCTGCCACGGGCCCTTCTAACGGCCTCTGCGATGTCAGGGGCTCACAGCCTGCCCTGAGCGGAACGCGTTTCCCTCTATGGCAAACCTCGCGAAAGCGGGGAGTGAGCGGTAGGAATGTCTCTCGAATGCCTCGCGGCGGGCCGTCCTCTGTCCGGCTGGCTGCCGACCAGAGCGCCGCGCTATCCTCCGGGCTGGCGGGTCGCGGTTCAAGCGCAGAACCGGACCGCGTGGAGCGCTACTCACGAGCAGACCTCTCCGGGGTCTCTTACTCACGAGTAAATCACGTCGGGGTCACCAGCTGTAGCGATGTCTGGCCGCTAGGGCGGCGTTAGAGCCCGGAGAAGACTGATTAATGACAACACGAGGCAACAGGAGCGAGATCAGATCAGTGGTTTATTGGAAAAAGGCAACATCATTTATAGGGAAAAAAGCGCAACGGTGGCAAGCTGTCACCTGACAGGACAATTACCTCACTCACGTACACGGGTTAATGGGGAATTCTTCAAAGGGGAGTTTAATCAGCTGGGGCAAACATGGGTTCAGGGACCTCATTGTCTTGGGGATTAGGCAGGGACAAACATGGCTTATCTGCGCCAGGGATTTCCCGAACTGGGAGATGAACTATGTACTTAATGCTTGACAGAAGTCAGCTATCTGCTTACTTGGCCGAGTCGCAGGTCAGGTCACGGTAATTGGGTGAATCAAACCCTATACTTTATTCACCCCCCTTAATTTGGCTGCCCGCAGAGCCCGCGGCTCAAGGAGCGTCCTCCTGAAGCGGCCTCTGCAAGGGCCGTTTCCATGCCCGATGGGCATGGGGAAACCGCATATAGATATAGATATAGATATAGATATAGATATAGATATAGATATAGATATAGATATAGATATAGATATAGATATAGATATAGATATAGATATAGATAGATAAACACACACACACACACACACACACACACACACACACACACACACACATTTTTGCAGATTATTCTTGCCACCTGAGGTATTTGGGGCTTGAAAAATAGCCCATGCTGTACTTTGTCCAGTCAAAATATGCAGTAATCTACAGAGTTCTTTGACTAGCAGTTAAAGGTATGAATTGGCTCCCTGGGAAAATATTACAACATTAGAATAACACTGGCCAAAATCCAACTGACAACTTTTACTTCTGCAAATGGAATGTTGTAAGTTGCTAATCAGGTGCACTCTCAAGAATAATTAGCACCAATCTGTGCATATGACTTCCATGATTTCACTTGACACAAACATCAGTCACCAGCTGGCTTCTAGCCATTAACTTTCTGCCTGTGGCTTTATGTCTCTGATGGCCCATTAACATAAGCTTATGATAACATACTTTTGTATTAACATGATTGTGTGGACACTTGTGGCTGCTGTTGAAAGAAGCTACTGCCCTTTTTTGCCTCCTGTGACCACAAAGTGGTCAAAATGGGCCTGCCTTATTTTGTTGTGGCAGAAATGGGGATAGACATGGGATAACAAAAGATAAAAAATGTACTTGAGACTCGAAGAGATTGCATCTGTTTTGTTACTCTCAAGACTCTCAGCAAAACAAATAAAATGTTGTCTCAGATTATAACATTTTAAAGTTTTATGGATTTTTTTCCAGATAAAAAAATACACAATGCCCTGCAAACTTTGGTGTTAGAAATATGAATAATTCTTCTTCTTCCATGTCTGGGCCAGATGAGGAACTGCCAAAATGAAGCCACCTTTTGGTGAATTCATTCTGTAGTTCTTTCCGCCTGGCCTAGTGTGAGACTAGTCTGACCAGACATCCCGCTATAGTAATGGAGTAGACCGTACAGCCAGTGCTCCAACTCTGAATGTTGGGTGGCAGTAAATAACCTGACTCCCTAAAGGTGACAAGGGCTACAGGCAAATGAACCCCTTTAGGTGGGGTAGGGTGATGGCCCTCTCAGTGGAAGAAATGCTACTGGAAATCACCATATTGGGTGCAATGGCAAAATGAGGGGAGCAGGAACCATTTCCCTATTCTGATTCCCAATGGTCATGGAGGTGGAAGAAGCCATCCCAGATGGACTGGCTGTGAAGGCACAACTTGTCCATACCCTCAAGGCTGCACAGTCCATTGCAGTCCTGGTGTTGAATCCTGCCTGTCTTGTTTCATACATACCGCAGGAGATGGCTCCGTGATCATAGTGTGTGGGTCACTTCATGGCATGCTGGGATCCACCTTAAACAAATTCACACCAATGGAATTTTTCCTGCCAGGAAAAATGTATACTTGGATATGAATAGCAGCCGACAACGATGACAAGTGTGAGACAAATTAGCTGGCACAAGGTGGCCATTACCCTGGTTATGCCCGATTGTGGTTTAAAAAGACCACAATCTTCGAGAAGGTTCTTTCTGTGTACCCCATGTGAATAGTTTTAAAAATACATTTGGAAAATATGCTCAATGGCACTTTAGTCCATGTGTGAAAGTGTACAACAAATTATATTATGAAAAAAAATGTGTGTAAAAATGCCTATTATGGAAAATGTAAACATTTCTACACAGGAACTGAAAACAAATTTAATACAAACAAAAATGTGATGGGAATGACAAAGGAGTTCAAAAAAAAAAAGCAGAGACATTGAGACCAAATGTTTTTCAGAACCCTCACTTTTGAAAGCCAAGAGCTTGTACAATCAGCAGCCTTGATCAATATATTATAGCATTTCAAAGAATTTATTTATTTATTAATTTATTCATATAGCATTACCATGCAAATTCTACATATGTGAAACAAGATCAGCACTGCACCCGTAATGATTGCCCTTCCATCTTAGTTCTTTGGATCCAAACACATTATTAATGAGGTACATTTAAGTGATTCTTTTATCCTTTTATCCTTAAAACCACCAGATTTGTGGACTATTTGTCTAATATTGAAAGAAGAAAGACAGAACGATTTGGCTTCCATATCAGGAACATGAATCTTGAAACCTCTTACTCTCAGAGAGGAACCTAAAAAAACCTCTCTCTTTTTCCTTGTAGCAAGAAATCTTGGGGGGAATTTTTGGATAACATATCAGAAGATTCACAATCATATTTTTCTGGATGAAATGGTAAACTGGATAGAATCATTAGATTTCCTGTGCAGGATGTTGTATCATCTGTACAGGGTTCTAGGATTCACCAGAAATGACAGAAGTAGTATTACTCTGTGCAAGATTGTTATCAAAACTAAAGAGGAATCACTAGAGAGAGGATTAAGTTAATCTGTACAAAATTTGTCTGTGGAGAACAAAGATGGAGTCAAATAAGGGGGAAATAGGGTCAGGAATGGAAATATGCAATAGCAGGAATGAGCAGGAATGGAAATATAAGTAGGTGACACAAGGGAAAGCCTTAAGCCGGAATATCAGAATAGTGATACATGTAAAATCAAGCAGAATGAGACACTTTGTGAGAACTCCTTCCATTCCTATCCAGCACAATTCTTTCTTCTTTTTTTAAAATAAACATGTTAATCATAAAACTAATGACAATAACAAAAACAACATAAGAAAATAAATAAATGATTACATAACCTAATATGTAGCATCCACCACTGATGGGACATTATATGCCTCAGCATATTATCAATATATTTCATTTTGAAAGCGTGGCGCCAAAATGGCCGCTGCGCTCTTTGCGGGGGCCCCCCACCCGGACTCAGACATCCGGGTGAGTTAGGGGGCGTGGCCACCCCTCTATAAAAGGGGTGCCCATGAGGCAGCTGAGCTGCCATTTTAGAAATAGCAACGGAGAGGAGAAGTTTTCTGTGTCGCTGTTTGTTTCTTTACCCGTCGCTGTTCGCATCCAATCTTCAGCTTCGAGCCGAAGGGAGGATTTACAGAGCCTAGCTACCGCTGGCTCTGGGCGCTTGGCGCGATCGTGATCCCCGTACAGGGATCCTTCTTTTCACCTAGACGCCTCCCAAGCTGAAGGCTACGGCGACTAGGCTGCTAGGAATTTGTCTGTGATGGGCAGGGGATAGCCATCGGGTGACCGTGGCTGCGCCCCTCCAATGGAGCAAGACAACACCTTTACCCACTGTTACCGGTGGGATGGGGCAGATTGGGATATGGCCCTCGGCTCTCAGCCTCGGGCCGGCCCTTCAGGGGATTCGGCCTTCGGCCCGCAGTTGCCGGCCATGGGCCAGAACGATTGGGGGGAGGGCCTGGTGCTGGCACACAGCATGTTTTACCCCCTCAGGGGCTGGAGTTTTGGGCATTGCCCTTTTCTGGCCCAGGATCTCAAATTGGGGCCTCTGGCCCAATTCCTAGCGGGCCGTCCGGCCCACCTGGCCCACCTTATACTAGGGGTTTCCGTGGCAGGGGATGCCTGGTTGGCACGTTAGCTGTGCTGGAGGCATCCTGGGCAATCCAGTGGGAAGGGGCACTTCCCTATCTAACGGGGCCCTTCGTGTCTGCCGGCTACTTCGACTGCTGCCACTCTGCAACAGGCGGCCAGCCGGGTTGAGCTGCTTGAGACACTCCGGCCTGTGCCTGCTGCCGTCTTGCAGCTCCCTGTTTGTCCAGAACTGCAACTGGGGTGTGGTCGGATGTGGCCCCAGAGCTCGATTTCGGTCACGAGCTCCGACGCCCGCCGTGGGCCGGAACCCCCAGTGGGGGCGGCTCACGGGGGTGCAACTAGTGAGTATTAGGTTCAAGTTGAATGCACTCACATCACAGTCCACTTCCAGCGGTGGGGTTCAGTGGTCATGGCTTCGCCAATTTGAGGCTAGTTGGCATCACTTGCCAGCCTATCCCAGTGCCCCTTGGTTGCATCCTGGCACGACGTTGGGGGTGGGGGTTTCCACCCCCGGGGCAGTACGTGGCATTGCAGGGGCTGTCCAGGTCCCGCTGCGCATGCCCCGTGTACATCATGTACCGGTGACGGCCTTGCCGACGACTGGTTATTCATTGCCCCCTGGTGATCATTTGTTCCAGGTCACGAGGGAAAAGATTTGGTGGGGGGAGTATGTGGATATATTCTCCCTATGAACTGGGATCCCAATAAGGATGGGAGGTGCGGACAGGAGGACAGAGACATGTGCGGTCCCGCTGTAGTATGCCGCCATGCACTGGGGTGTCCGCCCCCGGGACAGTGCTGAGCATTGCAGGGGCTGTCCGGGTCCTGCTGCGCATGCCCTTTATACAGAATGTGCCGTCGAGGGCTTTGCCGACGGCCGGCTATTACTTGCCCCTGGGTGATTATTGGCCGCAGGCCATGAGGGGTAAGGGCTGGAGGGGGACATGTGGATATTCTCCCTATTGAACTGCGAGCCCACTAGGAGGAGAGAGAGGGACAGGGCGACTGAGACAAAGAGATGTCCCATCGTCGTGAGCCTCCGCGCACCTTGGGCCAACTGGTTGGCGGCATACCTTGTACGTATGGTGGTATGCCGCAGGGCTTGACCTGCTTGGGCCGTCCTGATGCTTCCATCCATCGCTAATATTTGCAGGGCGATGGTTGAGTAGATGGGCCCATGGCAGTTGGCTTACGGTGAGGAATGTGGATGAGGGTGGCTCTATACCCTGAGGGGAGGTGGGATGAGCCCTGTCAGCAAGTGCGCTCGTGTACATCACTCCCACGTGACTGGTGCCTGGTGATTGGTACCATGGTGGTCATGCTGAGCAGCGGGCTGCTCAGACACAGGCTCCATGCTAACTGGTCGGGCAGGGGGTTCCAGCCCGCCTGCTGTGTTCGGCCTGCTCACCTGACGATGCGTGTACTAAGCACCACGGTCGTTACCAACTGCGTGCCCCCTTTTGCATTGGCCCTCACGCTGCCTCCGCGTGCCCACGGGTTGGTGGGTTACGGGGCAGAGGTAGGGGTGCACAGGGGCGATCAGAGCTCTGTTTGAAGCAACTAACCTTGTCATAAGCCCCCCCGCCCCAATTAGTATAGTCAGCCTGGAGAGATGGCACTCAGTTCATCCAAGAAGGGATGGGGTGGGATGCCTGCGGGAGGGTTTTCAATGGGGGCTTTTGTATCTATTCAGGGGTGTTGGGGGACCCAGGATGCTACTAATCTGGTTCCCTTGCAGGGTAACGAAGAGGGGGCTCCACTGTCCACAGCTAGGTGAGTTGGGGCTATGAGAGTAGTGGGGGCCCTTCTTGGTACCACCTTTCCTAAGTCGAATGTCTCCCCCATGAAGCTCATACTGAGCTAGAACTAGGGTGAATGTCATTTAATCCTCCATTCAGCTTACCCTGTGGGTTCTCCATTCAGGGAGGCCATTCCTGATGACCTTGTTCAGTCAGGTACTCGTAGTTTGTTTGGCTACTCACGCAGTTCTGGTGCTGTTTTGGCACGGTGTGATATGCACTCGGCTTTCAGATTATTGCCAGTGCACCCAATGAGTTAGACCTATTGGGTTTTTTTAGGTTCCGAGGGGAATTTTACTTAGATAAGGCCAACCCCATTCTGACTGAGTTAATTCATGTTCAGCACCCGGCCGAATTGGGACTTTCATTCAGTGGGCATTTGCTCACAGGTCGGGGTCTCAGTCTCTAGCCCATTACCTCGACGACTTTTGGTTCGGGGGTGAACGGGGCTTGGACACGTGCACGCGTCTCCTCCTTACAATTCAGACACTCAGGTGGGAACTGGGTGTCCCCTTGGCGCCTGAATAGACCGAAGTCCCATCTACTAAGCTCACATTTCTGAATCGACTCTGTCGCGCGGGCATCCGGGTTAACCATTAATACGGTGGCTTGGATCTCCGCGGCGATTTTGGCATTGATTGCCAAACATAAAGTGTGCCCTCGTGAGCTATAGTTAATTCATGGCCACCTTAATTTGTCTGGTCTGGCTCAAATTACTCCTGGGTTTAACGGGGTCTCTTCCTGGAGATCAGACCTGATGGTCTGCCCTAGATTTCTAGTACGGTTGGATACCTCCGGCTCCCTGACATATGGGGGCTTACTCTGAGGGTGGGTGCACGGATCGCCTCCACGATCTTACTTTCCTTGCGTTTCCTCCCATTTTGGAGAGCACTGATGCTATGGTGCAACGAGTGGGCCTACTCAGTGGTCCAATTTCGGTGTGTCAATGCGGCAGTGGTGCACATTGTCAACACCCAGACATGCAAATCCCCCAGGGTCATGACATTAGTTCGTCTATTCTTTTGAGAAGCCTACGCCTAAATGTGCCGTTCTAGGCCAGACATGTTCTATAATGACATTACTGCTGATTTCCACCACCTGCAGACCACCCGGTTCCGTGCCTTACTCTGGAAGCAGAGGGATTCCACTCGCCACTTTTGGCCGATAGCTGGACGTTTGGCGAGGAGAAGGGAACCGGACATGTCATTGGCACCTCGCACGAGTAAGGCGTATCACTATGCGTTCATGCGTCGTGTTTGGGAGGGGTGGACACAGGAACGTGTCCGCCGCCCGTACACACGTCACCCCTGTTCCCAGAGTTTCTGACCCACCTTGCACGAGGCTGGCATTATTTATGTACAGATAGGTGTGAGGTGGCTATTGGCCACGCAGCTACCACGGTAGCCTTTTTGGAGCGCTCCGCATCAGTGAGTGGGTGCCAGAGTTGGTGCCACCTGTGTAAGGCGGATGTGTCTCGTAGGGCACTGGAACTCGAAGATGTCTCTGTCACACATGAGTGGGCTCGAGTGGGGATGCGGTCCTCACGGGTTGTTCAGTACGGTGTAGGCAGTGGTGTATACTGCTACGAAGTTTTTGAGACATCTGTCCGGTTGGTGCCCTACATGAATTTTCGTCAGTGCCTGCTGCGCGCCCCAGCCTGTTTTCTGCCACCGGGATGGGTCTTCCCTTACCATAGTAAAGTCCCTGAGGGTGACCGGTGCCGCGTTTCGCAGTGTGGGGCCCGTTTTGGCACCATTTACTTAAGATAGGCGTCGCGTTGATCGCGGCTACATTTGGGGTACTCGGAGGTGGATATGCGTCTACGCGCAATTTCAGATATGTACGTCCCCTCACTGTACGAGTACCTAGTTATGTCCTTCAACTTTTTTCTCCTCTTTTACAGATCCTAGGGGTCTCAACACACCGGTGGCAGGGGGCTGGTGGGCCGCAGCTATGTACACTGGGCAGCAGTATATGCTGCAGCGACAGAGAGTGGACCCCGGCTGGGCTGTGCGCATCCGCACGTATGCTATGGTATGGTATGCGCGGCACATGGGGGCGGGAACTGTGGCCATTCCTGCTGTCTGACAGGGATGCTGGACCGCCCAATGTTTTACAGGCACCTCGGCAGCATCGATCTTATACGGATCACTGCTGTTACTAAACCGTCGAGGGGCTGTGACCTGGCATTTTATATCACGTATGGCTTACATACGGTCGCTATGGTCTAACATCGTGCCGAGACACCAATTTAGGGGAGATGCGGATCTCCCTAGTTTGGACTGTTCCGGCATTCAGTGGACGGGGCTGTGGCTCCGTCCCGTTCTGAGCATGGCTGTGAGACGGCCATTGGAGACCGGATGATAGGCTTACACAAAAAATTTGCTGGTAGGCAAGAGAAGGGGTCCACCTGTCGGCCAGAGGTATGTACCTCGTTCTGGGTGTGATGCAAGCAGGCCTGGCGACCGAGCTGACGGTCTTGGGGGCGGGGGCGGTGAGTCATCATGGATGCCTCCCCGTGTGGCGGGTAGCACTGGTAAGGTAAATATTTATGACCCACAGGTATCCGGCAGGTTCGCAATTGACTGGCCAACACTTAGACAGGTACAGGTGTAATAACGTTGACCGGTCAACGACGAACCAGGCAAAGGGGTGATGGCAGGAGCTCTTCAGCATGCATCACCCCGTGATTTGACGGATACACGTCAGAGGGTGGGGTCAGTAGATAGTTTATTGACTACGGTCAACAATTTGTTTGTCTCAACAAACAAATTGATACAAATGGATACATTGTAGCCAATTGCCATTGGCAATTTTGGGAGGAACCTTACCAGTGTTACTGCGGCCTGTTTGCCTTAAGAATTATAATTGGCTGAGTACCAATTGAAAGTTATAATTCGGACTAGGGCATTATTCAATAAATGTGGCCCAATGCCTTTATCCATATACCGGTGTCTGAGTCTTTCTTTGGGGGGTGCGCCTGCAATGAAAGCGCGGCGCCAAAATGGCCGCCGCGCTCTTTGTGGGCCTCCCCACCTGGACTCAGACATCCGGGTGAGTTAGGGGGCGTGGCCACCCCTCTAAAAAAGTGGTGGCCATGAGGCATCCGAGCTGCCATTTTAGAAATAGCGACGGAGAGGAGAAGTTTTCCCTCCACCCCCTCCCTAGTGAACAGTGTGATATTTTGGTCGCTTCGGGGCCGGGTGGGAATTTTTGGCCTGAACCTACAATTGGCCTCTGGGTTATGGCTTTTTTGCCCATCCCACACTGTTGCTAAGGTTTGATATAGGGGTTTTGCTCTTGACTTTGGTCACATGGGCGGGTAGCACTGGTAAGGTAAATATTTATGACCCACAGGTACCCGGCAGGTTCACAATTGACTGGCCAACACTTAGACAGGTACAGGTGTAATAACGTTGACCGGTCAACGACAAACCAGGCAAAGGGGTGATGGCAGGAGCTCTTCAGCATGCATCACCCCGTGATTTGACGGATACACGTCAGAGGGTGGGGTCAGTAGATAGTTTATTGACTACGGTCAACAATTTGTTTGTCTCAACAAACAAATTGATACAAATGGATACATTGTAGCCAATTGCCATTTGAAAGTTATAATTCGGACTAGGGCATTATTCAATAAATGTGGCCCAATGCCTTTATCCATATACCGGTGTCTGAGTCTTTCTTTGGGGGGTGCGCCTGCAATATATCTTTGTCCTCTCTTCCCAAAAAGCTGCATATTCTTGTCTCGGTCTTACTCCTTTTGCTTTGACTAAAACATACTAGTATGATTCCTTTTCTAAGGTGATTTTATTGTGGGTATTGGGAAAGGTTCATCAATAAAAGCAATTAACAAATTCTCATTCAGAGGTAGTATAGAATGGAAGTGACATCCAACATACCCGCAGACAGAGAAAAGAATATTGGGGTGATCTGCTTTTCTTTCCTGTAATTAGGAAGTATTGGCCAGGTCTATTCAATTTCAAGACTTATCTACATATTAGGTGCTATCAGCAGAACTTTCAAAACTGTAATGAGCAACATCAAAAATTCCAAAAGCAGTGACAGAAATAAAGTTGAACAATCATAAAAACAAATAATTTAAGTTTTGAAGAAAAGAGAAAGAGTTTCGAATGGCAAAATACTGTTGGAAAGAAAAGAGGTTCCTAATAATTTAATTATGTCTCCGTTGTTACAGCCTTGGGCTTCGGCAGAGTTATTGAAAAGCCAGCTTTCTGTTTTCATCTAGGTAACCTGGAAGACAAGGGGCAAGCATGAGGAAGATAAAAGGGGAGCAAGAATAAAAAATGGAAAAGAAAGAGAGATGTGGGAGTATGTTATTGGGGCAAACAGTCTGATAGTGTCATCTTTGCTTGTACAAGTCCTGCAGGACTAGAAAAAGAGCAAAAGCGTGAAAATTTTAAACTGAAATAATGTTTTAGTTCAGATGGTAATTATGAAGGAAAAAAGAACAGTTTCCCCCATAGAGCTAAAAGGACAAATATTTGGCCCAGTTTGAACAAAGGACACTCCGTGATAGAACTGCCAGTGTTAGTGGAGTTGAAAGGCTTGATTTCCTGTAACCAGGGCAATTCTCCACACACATATATCCAACCAACCTGCTCTGAAGGACAACTTCACACCATGCATTTCTTGACAACCACCAAGAGATGTGGAACTGAGGGGATGGGAAAGGGGGACAATGAAATGTTTCCCAACCTTTGGTTTTTGGACTCTAGTTCTCAGAACATAAGGACAGTCTTGCAGGAACAGGCCACAGCCCATCTAGTCCAGCATTCTGTCTCACATAGAAGCGTAAGTAAATTCCCCAAAGCAGTGATCAGCCAATCTACTGATTTAGGCTTCTGGAAATGGAAGTCCCCACGTGGGGCATGTGCACCATGTTGAGAACCACTGTGCTAGAGTGACATTGAGAGAACCTAATTAGAGTAGAATCAATGAATAAGCAGAACTAAAGCTAACAGTTACATAAGGTTGATTTTTCCCCCCAGTGGATTCACTCTAGTTTGAACCAACAATTGGTTTTAGACTATTAGATTTGGAGGGGTGGGGGTGGGGAGGAAGAATAATGGAAACAATTTTCTCATTGTTTGAAAACAATGCAACCATCACTCATTTTTGGGGGATGGCTCCCCCTCTTCCAAAGAGAAAATTAAATACAGGCTATCCCCTTAAAGTATGTTCTGAGACCTGTCTTGGATGCTTGAAACTGCAGATAACAGCAAGCCTCATATTTACAATGTAGACAGTGATCTCTGGTGTCCACCACTGGTAATACACTATAGAAACACATATATATCATGTATTTCAAGGGATTTTAATTGGATGTATTTAGACACTTCCTTCTCAAGGATTGTTGCCTTGCTGTGGGGAGGGGGTTTGCATGGTTAGATGAGGCTATGGAATATGCCATGTAGGGCCATCCAAGACGGACAAGCCATAGCAGAGAACTCAGACTAAACACAATCCACTGGTGAAGGAACTGGCAACCCACGCCAGTAAATTTGCCATGAGACCCCTATGGACAGTATCAAAAGGCTAAATGATATGCGGCTGGAAGCTAAGCCCCTCATACCGGAAGGTGTCCAATATGCTACTGGGGAAGAGTGGAGGACAAGTACAGGTAGCCCCAGAAAAAGTGAGCAGCTGGGCCAAAGCTGAAAGGATGCTCAGCTGTGGATAGATCTGAGGGTGAAATGAAAGTCTGTTGCTATAAAAAAAAAAAACAATATTGCATAGGAACCTGGAATGTAAGATCTGTAAATCAAGGCAAGCTGGTCATGGTCAAAAATGAAATTGGAAGGATGAGCTTTGATATATTGGGAATCAGTGGACTAAAGAGGACAGGGATGGGTGAATTTAACTCAGAGGACCATTATATCTACTACTGTGGGCAACAATCCCTTAGAAGAAATGGAGTGGCTCTGATAGTCAACAAAAGAGTGAGGAAAGCAGTAATGGGATATAATCTTTAAAATGACAGAATGATCTCAGACCAAATTCAAGGCAAATCATTCAACAACACAGTAATCCAAGTCTATGCCCTGACCACTGATGAAGAAGAAGCCATAGTCAACCAGTTCTATGAAGACCTACAACACCTTCTATAACTGACACCAAAAATGATGTCCTTATCATCATAGGAGACTGGAATCCCAAAGTAGGAAGTAAAAAAGTAAGTGGAATAACAGGCAAGTTTGGCCTTGAAGTACAAAATGAAACAGGACAAAGGTTAATAGAGTTTTGCCAAGAGAATTCACTGGTTATAGCAAACACCCTCTTCCAATAACCTAAGAGGTGATTCTCCACATGGATGTCGCAAGGTGGCCAACACTGAAAACAGATTGATTACATACTCTGCAGCTAAAGATCGAGAAGCTTCATACAGCCAGCAAAGACAAGACCTGGAGTGGACTGTGGCTCAGATCATGAGCTACTGATTGCCAAATTCAGGCTTAGAAAGAAAAAAGTAGGAAAAACAATTAGGCCACTCAGGTATGATCTAGATAACATCACAGATGAATATACGGTAGAGGTGAAGAATAGATTTAAGGGATTAGACTTGACAGACAGAATGCCTGAATAATTATGGACTGAGGTTCACAACATTGTACAGGAAGCAGCAATTAGGACCATCCCAAAGAAAAAGAAAGGCAAGAAAGCAAAGTGATTGTCTGATGAGGCTCTACAAATAGCTGAAGAAAGAAGGAAGGCAAAAAGGAAAGGTGAAAGAGAAAGATTCACTCAACTGAATGAAGAATTCCAGAGAACAACAAGGAAAGATAAGTTTTTTTCCAATTTCAATTTCCAATTTAATTTATATCCCGCCTTTCTCAAGCTGAAGCTGACTCAAGGCGGCAAACAACATAATGTCATATAATAATACATAAACAATTCATAATAATACAGTACAATTATTATATATATCACAAAAATGCACAATTATCACCATACATAGTTTACAATACAATTATGCAATAAAAACAATTTAAATAACAACATAACAGAATTAATTACCGGCGGGGTCCTCCGCAGCCGCAGCAGCAGTCCTTAGGCAGGGCGGCGGCAGTAGTCTTCGGCCTGGCCCGGCAGCCAAAGGCCCTTTTATCCCTCCCCATGAGGGATGGGACAGGAAAGGTGGGGCCCTCCGCAGCTGTGGCAGCAGTCCTCGGGCGACGGGGGTGGTGGTCTTCGGCCTGTCCCGGCAGCCCAAGGCCCTTTTATCTCTCCCCACGAGGGATGGGATGGGAAGGGTGGGGCCTCCCACAGCCGTGGCAGCAGCCCTTAGGCCGGGGTGGTGGTCTTTCGCCTGGCCTAGCAGCTTAAGGCCCTTTTATACCTCCCTGTGAGGGATGGTATGGGAGGTGCGGGGTCTATCACAGCCGCGGCAGCAGTCCTTAGGCAGGGGGGTGGTGGTCTTTGGCCTAGCCTGGCAGCCCAAGGCCCCAGAAATGATCTCTTTCAGCTTCTGCCTTCTAGAAGAAGGTATAGGGTCATAAAGACCAGGACCAGCCGCTTGAGAAATAGTTTCTACCCAAAAGCGGTTCTGGCTTTGAATGCAGTGCAATGCAGTCTATGAGGGAGCTTCTGTATATAGTTTTTATAGTTTTTATAGTTTTTAGAGTTTTAGAGATTTTTAGGGGTTAAATGTGTATATGTGGGGTGGGAGTATCTATCTATCTATCTTTTATCTCTCCCTGTGAGGGACAGGACGGGAAGTGTGGGGCCTCCCGCAGCCACAGCAGCAGTCATTAGGCAGGGGGCGGTGGCAGTCTGTGGCCTGGCCCAGCAGCCCAAGGCCCTTTTATCCCTCCCTGCAAGGGACGGGATGGGAATGGTGAGGCCCTCCGCAGCCGTGGCAGCAGTCCTTAGGTTGGGGGGGGGGCGTCTTTGGCCTGACCCAGCAGCTTAAGGCCCTTTTTATCCCTCCCCACGAGGGACAGGAAGGGCAGGGCTTACTGCAGCCGCGGCAGCAGTCCTTAGGTGGGGGTGGGGGTGGTGGCAGTCTTTGGCCTGGCCCAGCAGCCCAAGGCCCTTTTATCCCTCCCCATGAGGGATAGGAAGGGCAGGGCCCTCCGCAGCCATGGCAGCCCTTAGGTGGGGGGTGATCTTCGGCCTGGCCCAGCAGCCCAAAGCACTTTTATCCCTCCCGCGAGGGACGGGGCGGGAAAGACGGGGCCCTCTGCAGCCATGGCAGCAGTCCTTAGGCCGGGTGTGTGTGGCAGTCTTTGGCCTGGCCCGGCAACCCAAGGCCCTTTTATCCCTCCCCATGAGGGAAGGGATGGGAAGGGCGGGGCCCTCTGCAACCGTGGCAGCAGTCCTTAGGTGGGGGGGGGCAGCGGTCTTCGGCCTGGCCCGGCAGCCCAAGTCCCTTTTATTCCCTCCCTTGAGGGACGGGACGGGAAGGGCGGGGTCCTCCACTGCCATCGCAGCAGGCCTTAGGCAGGCGGCGGGCAGCAGTCTTCAGCTTGGCCCAGCAGCTTAAGGCCCTTTTATCCCTCCCCGCAAGGGACGGGATGAGAAGGGTGGGGCCTACCGCTGCCGTGGCAGCAGTCCTTAGGTGGGGGAGCAGTCTTTGGCTGGCCCAGCAGCCCAAGGCCCTTTTATCCCTCCCCATGAGGGATGGGATGGGAAGGGCAGGGCCCTCCACAGCTGTGACTGCAGTCCTTAGGCAGGGCGGCAGCAGCGGTTCCCTTTTTAAACAGTGCAAAGTAGTAGAGGAAAACAACAGAAGGGAAGGACTAGAGATCTCTTCAAGAAAATTCAGGAAATATTAATACTTTTCCCCATCACTCCCCCCCCCCATCACCCTTTACCACCGGCGCGGGGAGGGAAGTGCCTGCACCTGTGGACACCATCCCTTCACCCCTGGCCCTGCCTCGCCAGGGGATAAAGGAGGGATGCCTGCAGCAACGGAGGACTCTCGCCACATTCCGGACTCCACTGCGCCTCCCCGTCGCCCTTACCACTGGTGCGGGAAGGGAAGTGCCTGCACCTGAAGATGCCATCCCTTCACTCCTGGCCCTGCCTTGCCAGGGGATAAAGAGGGACGCCTGCAGCAATGAAGGACTCACACTACATTCCGGACTCCACTGCGCCTCCCTGTCGCCCTTACCACCGGCGTGGAGAGGGAAGTGCCTGCACCTGTGGATGCCATCCCTTCACCTCTGGCCCTGGCTCACCAGGGGATAAAGGAGGGATGTCCTCAGCAACGGAGGACTCTCGCCATATTCCAGACTCCACTGTGCCTCCCCGTTGCCCTTACCACCGGTGCAGGGAGGGAACCGGTTGTCTGCCAATACTTAAAAGGCTGTAGAGGTGGCCAGACTTTTGCTGCTGCCTCCGGTCTTTCTTTTAAGGTGGTGAGACTATGATGTTGTCTGTATTACTTTTTTGTATGATGCTGTGTGAACTGTATTCATTTCATTTATGAAATGAAGGGCCGACTCAGGAACTGTATACCCACAGTATTAGTACTGTATTTATCTTTATTATGGTTTGCTGTGTATTGCTTATGTTTTGCATTGTACCTTATTTTTGTATATTGTATTCTGCTTATTACTATATATTGCTTACTATTGGAAGCCGCTTTGAGTAGTGTTTTACACTAGAAAAGCAGGGTATAAATAAACAATACAATACAATACAATGTATGAAGCAAAAATGGCCATGATAAAGAACAAAAATGATAGGGACCTAAAAGATGCAGAAGAGATTAGGAATAGATGGCAAGAATACACAGGATAAGTCTGCTGGTGAAGGCTCTTGAAAAAAAAATCAAATCAGTCAATCCTAAAGGAAATAAATCCTGACTGCTCCTTGGAAGGACAAATACTGAAGCTGAAACTCAAATACTTTGGCCACCAAATGAGAAGAGAGGATTCACTGTAGAAGGCCCTGATGCTAGGAAAGATCAAAGGCAAAAGGAGAAGGAGATGGCAGAGGATGAGATGGCTAGATGGTGTCATTGACAGGGTGGGCGTAGATCTGGGTGGACTAGAGAGGATGGCAGATGACAGAGGAGCCTAGTATGCGGTGGTCCATGGGGTCATGGGATGAGACCTATACTTCTTTATTGAAGACTTTATACTTAGCAAGACCAGTCAGTCTTCTAACTGTCTAATGTGCTGTTTATTGCAAAGTTATAGGGACTGAGGTGGCTCAGTGGTTAAGAAGCTTGCCTTGTTAGCTGGTAGGTCAGCAAGTTGGCGGTTCAAGACTGAGTACTGCATGATGAAATGAGTGCTCATCTCTGTCCTAGCACCTGCCAACCTAGCAGTACTAAAGCAAGAAATTGCAAGTAGATAAATAGGGACTTCAGTGAGAAAAGAGATTGGGGACATGAAAGGAGCCTCATTCAGGTGTCCCCCTGAGTGGAGTTCCTCCTGCAAAAACCATTTCAACCCAGAAAGCACTTTTGTGTGCTTCTGACATGATTTTTAAAATTATTGTCCAGTTCAACAGCAGGACAAGATAGCAATATTCCTTATACTTCTCCCATATGTGACAATTCCATTTTTATGAGGCTGACACTGACCTATCTAAGTAGTCACACTTAGGAATGTAAAGAAAGCACACCAATTTCTCCACATAGGCTGCCCTGAAGCAGTGTAACCAGATTCAAAAAAATCCTCAACCACCAGGACAAGAATACAAGAATGAGACAAGTGGGTTGCCCCCCCCCCCCATTTTCTGCATTTTGGTAATTATTGTTTTTGCCACTCCACTCAGCACACACAACTAGCAAACTCAGTGGGCAGGATGACTACAAATTCATAAATAATCCATCCAGTGTTACTGTGTGTGAGAGTTTATGCAAGACAGCAACATGGTGCAGTTTCCAATAATGTGTATTTTTTGGGGAGGATTTGTACAGATTAATGACAAAAATGTGCAAAATCTCATGACTATAAGAAAGGTTTCTGAGCCTCTTGATCTGTTTTGGAAAACAGCAACATATAAAATGATTTTATGACATGAAAGGATGAAATTAGTAACAATTTATATTGTTCGTTAAAAATAAGTTAGGTAAACAGATTAGAACAGCTATTATTTAGAGACCATATCATTTGCAGGAATGTGAAGCCTCTTGCAGTTCTTGAGAAGCTGGGGAATTTTTTTTAAAAAAATTTTTTTTTCTCCAGGTAAGATTACTCTGTATAAGACTTTTTCCTCCTCAAAATTCCAGAGGATTTATTGAGCATTTTGTGATCCTGTTTTCTGGAAGAAATATCACTCTACACATGATTGGTACAATTGATGTGCAGAAAGGCCTGCTTCCTGTGAAATTTTTCCTTAGGAAGTACACTGAGCTGCACAGAATATAGTTAGCTATTTGCACAAAAGAGCAGGTAAAAAGAGAAGCAGAATAATGGGGAAAACAAGACTATGACCTTTATTTTCATAGGAAATGGGAAAATTGCAGAGGTACAGGGTGGGGCGAGCCTTAGCAAGGAGCCTCAGCATGGCGAGGTTCACAAAATTGCTGAAAATGGGAATTCTTTATTCTCCATATCCCTGATTGCTGTCATTACTGTTCCCAATGGGCATGTCATGTACTATTCAGCTTCTGTTGGTTATGTATGAAAGAAATAACTCGAACAGTCTGAACAATATGTGGCATACCATTTTGGAGCATTTTGAAGACAGCAATATTCTCCTCAGATAGCATCTGTTCTAACCGAGTCATGCAATTTTAAGATTGTGAGCATTCTGCAGCCCAGTGACCAACAACACAAAAGCAGGTGAATTTCCTAACCACCAGACAAGCCGCTTTATGACAGAGGGGCATTGGACATAAGCCATAGAAGCAGAGCTAAAGACAGGTATGTTCATCATAAAGCAATCCAGGCTTGAAAAAGACATTTGAAATAAACCAGGGGAAAGGTATTTGCTGCAGGTTATCTGCAAACAGGCACAAACCTTCTTGCAACACATGGCCTGTTTTTAAAACACAGTAGTTGTGACTGGATCAGCAAGATGGAGCCAGAGGTTGGGTGTTTGATTCCTCACTGTGCCTTCTGGGTGGGCAACCCTGGTACTACAGCTGTTCTTGGACTTCAATTTGCAGAAGCCTAAGGGACTGCAGTGGCTCAAGTGGCTAAGATGCTGACTGAAAGGTGGCAGGTCAGCAGTTCGATACCTGACTACTGCAGGATGGAATGAGCTCCCCGTCTTTGTCTCAGCTCCTGCCAACCTAGCAGTTTGAAAGCAAGACATTGCAAGTAGATAAATAGGGACCACTTCAGTGGGAAGGTAAACAGTGTTCCATGTGCTCTGGTATCTAGTCATGCCTGCCATGTGACCATGGAAATGTCTGCAGAAGCAGACAGCGCTGGCTCTTTAGCTTTGAAACAGAGATGAGTACTGAACCCAAGAGTCAGATACAACTGGCTTTTGGGAAATGCAAGGGAAACCTTTACCTTTACCTTTATGTCAGCACACTCACTGGCCAGAGCTTCTTGGAAATGAAGTCCAAGAAAAGCTGGAGCACCAAGAATGGCCACCCTGCAGCCTTTATCAGGCTACACAGTCCCAGGGTATCCACCAAAGAAGGAAAATACAAATCACTTCTGAGTACTTTTAACTTCGAATTGTCACCATAAGTCAAGATTGATTTACAAGCTCATTATTATTATTATTATTATTATTATTATTATTATTATTATTATTATTATTATTATTATTATTATTATTATTATTATTATTATTATTATTATTATTATTATTATTATTATTATTATTATTATTATTATTATTATTATTAAATTTTAATTTAATTTTAATTTAATTTAATAGTCATATTTATATATGCTGCCCACTCAGGCAGAACCCGACTCATGGCGGCATTACAACAAGTTCTAAAAACACATAAAAACACTTTAAAAGACCCATACCCACCCACTTTAAAAGACCCATATCCCACCAACCCATCCCACCCACTATAAAAAGAAGAAGAGAGAGTTCTTAATTGTTTACATAAGCCAGCAGGCGGGGACCGTGTTCCCATTCGGGCCCCCCCACACCTGACCTGCCAGCCAGGTCTTCAATCCTTTCCTGAAGGGCAGCAATTCTCTTTGAAGTCTTAGATCTGTTGGCAGGAGGTTCCAGAGAGTTGGTGCGGACACGGAGAAGGCCCTCCTTCGGATGCTGGACAGATGTGCACCCCTAACTGATGGCACCATTAGAGAGCCCCTCCGGTCCGTTCTGGTTGGACGGGTAGACACTCTTGGGACGATGCGGTCTCTAAGGTATCCTGGCCCACTGCCATATAGGGCTTTAAAGGTCAAAACCAGCACCTTGAATTGCACCCGGAGACAAACTGGTAACCAGTGCAGCTCCCGAAGTAGCGGTGAGGCATGGGCATATCGCCCACATCCCATCACCACCTGGGCTGCCACATTCTGGACCAGCTGCAGCCTCCGAATGGTCGTCAAGGGCAGCCCCATGTAGAGTGCATTACAATAATCTAGTCGGGAACTGACCAGAGCATGGGTGACCATAAGCAAGGAGCCCCAGTCCAGGAGCGTGCGCAACTGGTGAATCACCCGAAGTTGGGCAAAAGCCCTCCTGGCCACAGCCGCTACCTGTTCTTCTAGCAGCAGCCACGAGTCCAGAAGGACCCCCAAGTTGCGCACTGGGTCTGTCTGGGGCAAAACAGCCCCATCCAGTACCAAAGATGGTAACTCCCTGGATAACAAGAGGCCCCTTATCCACAGCCACTCTGTCTTGCTGGGATTCAGCCAAAGCTGATTGGCCCCCATCCAGACCCCAATGGCCTCCAGGCATCCGGATAGGATTTCAACAGCATCACTGGGATCCCCACGGGCCGAGATGTACAACTGAGTGTCATCCGCATTCTGATGGTACCGCACCCCGTGGGAACGAATGATCTCACCCAGTGGCTTCATGTAGATGTTAAATAGGAGAGGAGAGAGCACCGAGCCCTGAGGCACCCCATACTTGAGGAGCCTAGGGCTGGACCTCTCACTCTCTAACCACACCGATTGGGTACGGCCCTCCAGAAAAGAGGAAAACAAGGACAACATAGTGCCCTGGAATCCCAGTCCTTTGAGCCGTTCCAGAAGGATACCGTGGTCGACGGTATCAAAGGACGCTGAGAGGTCAAGAAGAGCAAGGACGGATGGATAACCCCCGTCCCGCTCCCGCCAGAGATCATCCATCAGTGCGACCAATGCCGTCTCCATACCATACCCAGGCCTGAATCCTGATTGAAAGGGGTCTAGATAATAATAATAATAATAATAATAATAATAATAATAATAATAATAATAATAATAATAATAATAATAATAATAATAATAATAATAATAATAATAATAATAATAATAATAATAATAATAATAATAATAATAATAATAATAATAATAATAATAATAATAATAATTATTATTATTATTATTATTATTATTATTATTATTATTATTATTATTATTATTATTATTATTATTATTATTATTATTATTATTATTATTATTATTGCTATTATTGCTATTATTGCTATTATTGCTATTGCTATTGCTATTGCTATTGCTATTGCTATTGCTATTGCTATTGCTATTGCTATTGTTATTGTTTTTGTTACAGGGTGGGGGGAAAACACCACTTACTAAGTCCCATTCCACATTCTTTATATATACTATGTAACATTGCTTGCAGAAATGGGGCATACTGAGAATTCAGTTTTGTTGTTCAGTCGCACAGTCGACTCCGACCCTTTGCGACCCCATGGACCATTTTCCTCCAGGCGCCTCTGTCCTCCACCATCCCCCTCAGCCCTCCCAGCTCTGTGCCCCTCGTGTCTACAATACCACCTAGCCATCTCATCCTTGGCCTCCCCCTTCTTCTTTTGCCCTCCACCTTTCCCAACATCAATGCCTTCTCAAGTGAATCCTCCCTTCTCATTTGATGCCAAAGTATTTTAGCTTCATCTTTACTATTTGACCTTCCAATGAGCAGTCAGGGTTAATTTCTTCTAAGATTGACCTATTTGTTCTCCTCGCTGTCCAGGGGACTCTCAAAACCCTCCTCCAACACCACATTTCAAAGGCATCTATTCTTCTGCGTTCAGCCTTCCTAATTGTCCAGCTCTCACATCCATACATTACTACTGGGACAACCATTGCTTTGACTATTCTAATTTTTGTTTTCAGTGTGATGTCTCTGCTTTTCACTATGTTCCCCAGGTTTCTCATTGCTTGTCTCCCAAGAATCAGTCGCCTTTTTATTTCATGGCTACAATCCCCATCTGCAGTGATCTTTGATCCTAAGAAAGTAAAATGTGTCACTGCTTCTACTTCTTCCCCATCTATTTTCCAGGAACTGATCGGGCCAGTTGCCATTATCTTGGTTTTCTTGATATTGAGTCTCAAGCCAGCTTTTGCACTCTCCTCCTTCAAACCAATCAAGAGATTCTTTAGGTCTTCCTCACTTTCTGCCATTAGGGTGGTATCGTCTGCATATCTCAGATTGTTGATGTTTCTCCCAGCGATTTTAATCCCATATTGTGATTCCTCCATCCCTGCACTGCGCATTGTGTGCTCTGTGTATAGGTTGAATAGGCATGGTGACAAAATGCAGCCTTGTCTTACTCCTTTTCCTATTCTAAACCACTCTGTTATTCCATGTTCTGCCCTAACTGTTGCTTCTTGGTTCATGTATAGATTTCTCAGGAGGCATATGAGGTGCTCTGGTATTCCCATCTCTTTAATTACTTGCCACATCTTGTTGTGGTCCACACAGTCAAATGCCTTAGTGTAGTCAATAAAACAAAAGTAAACTTGTTTCTGGTATTCCTTTGTTTTCTCCATGATCCAGCGTATGTTGGCGATGTGGTCTCTAGTCCCCCTGCCTCTTCTGAAACCGGCCTGCACCTCTGGTAATTCTCTCTCCACATGCTGCAGAAGTCTATCCTGTATTATCTTGAGCATCACCTTGCTGGCATGTGGGATGAGCACAATTGTCAGATTGAAATCTGACTGACATCATTCTGTCATTTTTGAGATTGTATCCCATTACTGCTTTTCTCACTCTTTTATTGACAATTATGGCTACTCCATTTCTTCTAAGGTTTTCTTGCCCACAGTAGTAGATATGATGGTTTCCAGAGCTGAATTCACCCATCCCTGTCCATTTGAGCTCACTGATGCCCAAGATGTCAACGCTTATTCTTTCCATCTCATTTTTTACTACTTCCAGTTTTCCTTGATTCATAGACCTCACATTCCATGTCCCTATGCAGTATTGTTCCCTGCAACACTTTATTTCTCCTCTCCCTTTCGTATTCCTCCCCCTTTTCAGATCTGCTGTGCTGAGCATCCCCTTGTTTTGCCTTTTGTTTTGCTCCATAGGGTTCTCTTGGCAAACTTTGTGGCGTGCCTTGCCGGTCTCTACGCCAGTCTTTTCCCATCACACATGTTATCACAGTTTAAACAGTTTTAAAACAAAGTATTATCATGCACAATATCACAGTTTATCACATAGTATCAAAGTAAAAGTTGAACTAATTAATGAAAGGGAAAGAAAGAAGGAAAGAAAAAGTCCACTATGTAAGTCAGTTTCTTGTACAGTCACTATGTCAGTTGCCATAAGCCATCTATGTTTAGTCAACTATATTATTTCAGTTCGATTACTTATCCTTTGCATGCATGCAGCAGCTCTTGCCTCCCTTCGGCCGCATGGAGTCGGTCAAAGGCGCCGGCTCGGGCCTCGCTGTGATGGTGGTTGTGGATGGTATCTCCTGGGGGTGGTCGGGGGTCTCCGGAGGTGTCCTTCTCTCTGGCCCCAGGTCTTTGGATGGGGAGGGAGGGGCTGGATCCTTTACTCACCTCCCCTGTGGGCCTCTCTGGATGGAATGTGCAGTAGAGCTGGGCCCTCCTGAGTCCTGTTCTTCCTCTCCAGGCCCAGGTCTTTGGATGGGGAGGGAGGGGCTGGATCCTTTACTCACCTACCCTGTGTAGCTCCCTTAATTTTCAAATTCAGACTTAATACTGAATCTTATATCCATTTAACAGGATTTTTTTTGTTAAAAAAGCACAACTTTACAGTTCCTTGCTTAATATATGGATTGGCACAAAGCTACCCTTCAGCTTTTGCATTTTTCCCAGAAGGTATGCCAAAAACAATAACATGTATACTCAAAACACATACTTTTTGTTTTAAAAAATCCATTTGATTACATTTTGCTTTTGTTGTTGTTGTTGTAAAAAAAGGTCTCCTCTGTAAATCCAGCCACCATGTGGCTTTATACAGCTTTACCCTCCATCCATCTTGAAAGAGGCAGGAATAAGCAGGGCTGCTTTTAATGCCCATCCCGCCTTAGTACAGGCCTCCTGGTCTCGGCTCTCATGATGACCTACCCACCTGTTCTGTGGACTAGAGATCTTGAGAGTTTGCCTTCAGGGGCCAAGATAGGATATTTTTAGTTTGATTTCCTGATGGGCAGGAAAGAAAGGAAGGTGTTTTTTTTTTGCCTATCCCACTCTGGTGCACAGGGCATCATGGGTTTCTTAAGGGGGAGTCATTTAAATAGGTCACATTAATATTGGTGGGTACTGCTGAGTGAATCCATCAGAGCGTCATTGGATGAGGTGAAAGCTGGGTGCATGGCATGATTTTGGTGAATTAGTTGGGCATGTAGTGGACACCATGAGCCAGATCTGTGGCACGTCCAACATCCATTCATGTGAATAGAGTTGGAAATGCACATGGAAATGCTTCCCTGACTTAGCCTGGCTTGGGTAGAAGCTATCAAGATGTAGCACTGCACAGGGGCAACGGATTTGCCCATCTGGGCTAGAGAGGGGGCCATGAATCTTCTGCTCTGGTACCAGGAATTCACTATTAGGCCTCTTCACAGGTCAGGGGTGTCAATAACATTTAATAAATGTGCCCCAAATTTAATACCAAAGTTCTGTGTCTTGCCGTTTTATTTGACCGGTTGGGGGTAAACATAATGCCATGGGCTTATCCACTCATATGAATCTGATATGGACCAGAAATGAATTGATCCATCCATTCCTTCTTCTGATATGTCCCACGTAACACTGCATTCTCCATATTCCAATTAATGAAGTACTGCATATGGTTCTTTGTCCCCTTCTGTGTTGGGTAAAGCAAATTATTCTGATAGTTCCAAAATCACATAGAAGTTGTCATACATACATTAATACATGGCATTCAAGGATAGAAATATCTTTTTTTCTGATGTGTTAGGGTGTTTTAAAACAATTTATGCTCAAAATCTCTTCCGAATTTGTATAATATTGATTTACTACCTGTTAAATGCAACAGAATTTTTATGATACTTTGTTGAAAATGAGGATATGCAGACTTTAATTTTCATTTAATCTGATTTTAAAATGACTTTGTAGTTAGGTATTTTGATTTAATTATTTTGTCATACTTTGTGTTGTGTTTTTTTATTTACATGGTTTTATGAAGTTAGATATATTATGTTACTTAGTTCAGTTACATGTTTTATTGTTTACTTTACTGGATTGTGGCATGGGTTATTTAATAGCTCTTTGGCCTAATATATATTTATTGTTTTAAGATATCTGGACCCCTTCCACTCAGGATTCAGACCTGGATATGTTACGGAGATGGCATTGGTCGTGCTGATGGATAACCTCTGGTGGGAGTGGGATGGTGGTCATCCATCTGTCCTTGCTCTTCTTGACCTCTCAGCGGTCTTCAATACCGTTGACCATGGTATCCTTCTGGGTCGGCTCAAAGGATTGGGGATCCAGGGCATTGTGTTGTCCTGGTTTTCCTCATTCCTGAGGGGCCGGACCCAGTCAGTGTGGTTGGAGATTGAGAGGTCCAACCCTATGCCCCTCCAATATGGGGTGTCTCAAGGCTCAGTGCTCTCTCCTCTCCTTTTAAACATCTACATGAAGCCATTGGGTGAGATCATCTGTTCCCATTGGTTGGAGCATCATCAGTATGCTGATGATACTCAGTTGTACATCTCGGCTTGTAGGAATCGAAACGATGCTGTCAAAGTTCAATCCAGGTGTCTGGAGGCTGTCGGGGTCTCGATGGGGGACAATGGGCTACAACAGAATCCTGGCAAGACTGAGTGGCTATGGATTTGGGGCCCTGCGTTATCTAGGGAGCTACCATCTTTGGTTCTAGATGGGGCTGTTTTGCTCCAGACAGACCCGGTGCGCAACTTGGTGATCTCCTGGACTCACAGCTCCTGCTCAAAGAGCAGGTGGCAGTTGTGGCCAGGAGGGCTTTTGTACAACTTCATGAAATCCGCCAGTTGTGCCTGCTCTTGGACCGGGACTCCTTACTCATGGTCACACCTGCTCTGGTCACCTCCAGACTAGATTATTGTAACATACTCTACATGGGGCTGCCCTTGATGACCATTCCGAGGCTACAGCTGGTCCAGAACATGGCTGCCCGGGTGGTGATGGGATGCAGGTGTCAGGAACTGCACTGGTTACCAGTTTGCCTCCGGGTGCAATTCAAGGTGCTGGTTTTGACCTTTAAATCCCTAAATGATAGTGGGCCAGGATAACTAAGAGACCGCATTGCCTCAAGAATGTCTGTCCATCCAACCAGAGTGGACTGGAGGGGCTCTCTAATTGTACCATCGGCTAGAGGGGCTCATCTCTCTAGCACAAGAAGGAGGGCCTTCTCCATGTCTGCACTGGCCCTTTGGAACCTCCTGCCAATAGAGCTATGATTGCAGACAGAATTGCCAACCTTTAGGAAAGGTCTTAAGACATGGCTGCCGGGGCAGGTGTGGGGCCCTGATGAAAGTGTGCTCCTGCCTGCTGGCTTGTACAGTAATCTAGAGTCTCTCTCTTTTTTATGAATGGGGTGGGTGGGTTTTAATGGGGGGGGGGTTATGTGTTTTTATACGTTTATGTTTTTATCTGCTGATTTTAGCTTGTTACTTGAGATTGTGTACTATGTGAGCCGCACTGAGTGTTGGGTTTCCTGAGTGGGCGGCATATAAGGACGAAAATTAAATTAAATTAAAAATTGAATTAAAAGATAGATCTCTCAGTCTCATGTTATTAGAATTGAGATTTTCTGTCTGTTTAGTGATTTTGCATGGTTATGTTTGGATGGGTCAGGTTGCCATCTGGTGGACTTGCCCTTTTAAAAAAATAATGGCTGTAACGTCTCTAGGTTGCAGGATGTATACCTGGCAGGTAATGGATCATGATTATATCTCACTGGTTCTGGCTATGAAGAGAGTTAATGGTGGGCAGTAGGCTGGTCATTATGGAATATCACATGCAAGATGTTTGTTACCTCTTCTGTGCTCTAGCCTCCATCCCAACCAGCCCCTAAGAGAACTAAGAAGAAGACCCAGGATACCATTAAATTTGTTGAGTAAGGCTATATTGGAATGGAAGACAAGATGAGGAATGAGATGGAATGGCCTTTTGCTATTGTCAATCGTCTCTTGATCCATGGAAATTATAGTCCAAAATATGTAACATTTCCTAATGCTCAAGTCATTGAATCCCACATGGATACTCTCCTGTTACTTTTAGTGTTCATTTTCATCATGTAACATTTCTTATTTAACATGAGATGTTCAGAATCCTTTTCCAAGTACTGAAGGACAGCACCCATGCCATGAGGGCTTAAAGTCTAAATCTAATATGAGGAGGCAATAGACAAAGAAGAGAGGGACAAAGGGAGAAGTTGAACAACTATCTAGTCAAGGATTTATTTTATCCTTTGAGCTAACATTGTATTCTGTCTCCTGTAGCACTGTTAGATATTTCTTGTTATCGATATGTTTTCACTGTTCCAGTTTATCTTACGTCTTTCAAGTTTCTTGGTTTATCACATCTCTTTCAAGCAAGGAAACAAAGACCCATCTTGGACAAACACACAGGAGACAGACTTCAACGCCAGGGGTGGGGGAGTCAGTCTTTCAGACGATAAAAGAACTACATGTGACGCTTAGCATTTTGCATTATTTAGAGTATTCCAAGGATAAGCACGCATCAAAACTAATTGACCTTCCAGCTAAAATGCCAAAAGCCAGCAAATAATATTAATGTTGAGCTCCTCTTTTACCATTCTCTTAAAGGGCATGTTAGGCATTCAGGAAACAGGATGTTCCCCTGACATTGTTGTATGGATGTGAATTTGCCCTAAACATTTCCCCAGTCTGATGTGACATTAACTTTATTTTAATAATTGTTACATAGGGCTGGGAGATATTATACTTAAGTAGACCATTCATTAAGAAGTAGCAGAGGGCACTGAGCTAAATATAATGAGAAAGGCAGCAGAGAATAAAAAGTAAATAATAATAATACTAATGGATTTGGCATTGCCCCCCCAACCAGTGAATGAAGATGTGAAACAATTACAATGGTACCTCGCTTTACGAACACTTTTGTTAACATAATTTTCACATTATGAATGAAAATCCATTGAAAATAATTACTCACTTCACAATTTTTTTGAACTGGTTAATTGGTTTTCAATGCATTCCTATGGGAAATTGCATTCAATGCATTCCTATGGGAAATTCACTTTACAAATTGTTCATAATATGAAACATCCCGGGAGACAGATTAATTTCATAATGTGCAGTACCACTGTAAATGTGTTTTAAATCTGGGCCACAGATTTATTTAAATACTTAATCCCCTAACCTGGGGTGGGGGTAGGGGCTACAGTAGTGCATTTAATCTGGTGTCAGATCAGGTGGACCATCCTAACATCTCACCAGCCCAGATCAGACAAGATCTCTCTCCAAGAAAGTTTTCTCCTTACCAGCCCTGCCCAAACCAGACTAGTTGGGAAAGTGTCCTTGGGACCATCTCCAACCTGGCTTTCATGAGAAGACGAAGCCCCCATATGAAAAGAGTGAGTATTGAAGCAAATGCCCTGCAGGCTCAAACTGGCTAGCATCTAAGTCACCAGCCAGAACTGGTATTTCTCCCCCAGTGGTTCATCTGACTCATGGCAAAATAACAACTGCAGATCACCAGCTACTGTTGCATGGCTTGAACGGGACAAAGGTCAGGATCTTCTGAATGGCCCTTACTCTGCTCCATATCCCTTGCCTGTCTGATCCAACTTGGACCATCTCAAGTGTATGTTTGCACAGTCTGTGACACACTTCAGATCCGCATACTGTAGCATCCTACCAACCTCATCCCTTCTGGAAGGTACTACCAACTCATTAAATCAAAAGGTCTTCAACTCATTGAAGGACCAACAGCCCTTCAATCTATTGGCTGGTGAAAGCAAAAAGAAGTCAGCTTTGGGGTTGGACAGGAAGCCTTCTACTCCACACACAAACACAAACTCAAAGTGAGCCACCATCAATGCTGCTGTGTCCTCACTATTCTCACCTCATTACTACAAAGGGAGGGAATACTCTCACCATCCCTTCTAACTGCATAGTGGTGGAACTACAGAGGTGACATCCTGACTAAAATCCTATTAATTGGTGTAGTGTCCTAGCGTGGCCCCAAAAGAACTAATGGAGGAATTGACTCACTAAATCCCTACTGATTCATTAGTTCTATTCTAGTAAGACTTAACATGAGAAGCATCATGATTTCAGCCATCTTTTTATGACCTACGTGTCCATTTTTCCAGCATTGCTACATGTCTTTATAAGGTTTCACCACAGAACCTAGCACAACTGAGTTATGGTTCCTATCAATCGTCTTGGTATCAGTACTAACATGATGGATCTCAAATTTTTGTGGCCTTTCACTGTTTAATTTTCATCCTTTGATTGCTATATATGTGGTAGGAGTGTAGTTTGTTTATTTGTTTGTTTATTGGATTTATACCCCGCTCTACTCAGGCACAAGGCTAACTCAGAGTGGCTACAACAAATTAATATACATACAAATTACAACAATAAAATGGTAGTAAATATGAGAGGGGAAGTCGGGGGGAAAGTGGTGCATCTTATCCCAAATTTCTAGTCACAGTCTGCCCATGGAGAAGGGGATTCTTCTGCTATATAAACTTTTGAAGAAGATGTTTTGTATCCCATGTGTTGTAGTGGTAAGATACTGCAAAACAGCACTTCAAAGATGTGGTGTTTCACAGATGCATATACAGGTATGTAGCTAAGTACATTGACTCAGGTTAAGATGCTGAACAGGAAGGTTGGGCAGGTTAAGATGCTGACAGGAAGGTTGGGCAGGTCAGCAGTTCGAGACCTGAGTACTGTATGATTATTATTATTATATTTATATTTTATTTTATTATATTTATATACTGCTTTACTTGTCCAAGGACAACTCAAAGTGGTTTCCAACATAATATAATACAAATACAAAGCATAGAAAAATACAATGAAAATAAGTACAATAAAACATATTAAAAGCAATACCATCAATGCAAAGGTGTAATAAAAATACAGTAAAAAAACACAATAGCAATGTACAATACAATTACAATATCAAAAAAGAAAAATACAGAATCCAGAATAGAAGAGGGTTGGAGCCCAAGGCTCAATGACCTAAAACCAGCCTTAAGAATACAGCTGGGGCCTCAGCCCGAGTCTCTCACCGCCGCTCGCCTCCCCATGGTTTTTGAGCCCCCGGAGGCATTGGGGCGGAGGCCTGAGGGTGGGGCAGCATCGGGTCCAAAGCTGCCACAACTGGGGCAGCAGCCTGAGCCTCTTGCTGCTGCTTGCCTCCCCACAGCTTTTGAGCCCCCAATGGCATTTGGCGAAAGCCCGGGGGTGGGGCGACATCGGGTCCAGAGCTGCTGCAGCTGGGGCCACAGCCCAAGTCTCTTGCCACCACTTGCCTCCCTGCAGTTTTTGAGCCCCCAATGGCATTGGGGCAGAGGCTCGGGGGTGGGGTGACAACAGGTCCAGAGCTGCCACAGCTGGGACGCAGCACGAGTCTCTTGCCACCACTTGCCTCCCTGTGGCTTTTGTGCACCCGGTGGCATTGGGGTGGTGGCACAGCTCAAATGATGCAGTGAATTCCCATCTCTGTCCCAGCTCCTGCTAACCTAGCAGTTCAAAAGCAGGAAATTGCAAGTAAATAGGGACCACTTCAGTGGCAAGGTAAACAGCGTTCCATGCACTCCAGTGTTTAGTCATGGCTGCCACATGTCCATGGAAATGTCTGTAGACACAGACAGCACTGGCTCTTTGGCTATAAACAGAAATGAGCACTGAACCCTAGAGTTGGATACGATTGGCTTTTGAGCAAGGGTGACCTTACACTGACTCTTGATGTGATTGCACATTATTTTTGTGTGCTTTACTGAGGAATATATGTAGTATGTCAATCAAAGTCTGTCGAGAGGAGGGGCCTCAATATGATGTCAGCTAAGTTGGTCTCAATGTTGTTTATGAACAGTGTTCTGTAGCTGTGGCACAGCTCAAATACATGCTTTAAGGTTTAGGACAAAAAAAAGTGGGTGCTGACACATCATATTGTGGGGAGAGAGGAGGGATAGAGAGAGAGGAGTTTTCAGAGGAACATAATGCTGGAGGTTCTCCATATCAAATTAAATTCAGGACTATTAGAATGAAAAACAGAAAACAGAATGAAACAATAAAGAGAAGAAGAACATTGATTATAGCTTTCCTTAGTAGTGGAAATTCAATAATCAGACAAAATTAACCCATTTGCATGTGAGATTTATTCAGTTTAAAATGCCTGAGACAAGAAGATCTGGCAGCCTTAGAATCCTTTCAAGCACCAGGCAAGTCACTTCAAAGTAGTTTATGAAATTTAGTAAATATATGTCAAGAATTGAACTCTCAACTGTGCTTGCAGTTTATTTAATCAATCTACTAAAGTCAACTTTTTAAAAATCCCTGTTAGGAACCTTTGCTTTTTGCTGAGGACACATGTCTAGTAGTAAAAACATAATAGACCAGCCTGAGGTTCTAGCTTCTGGTTCCAGGATAATTCATGCCAATTTTTAAAATCATTTTTCAGGAATGGAACCTACTAACATATCAAATCAGAAATATAAGTGGTGTGCTAAGGACCTGTGATAACTTCTGAGCATACAGACTGTTTTTTCCAACACTGGGTGGCAGAGGCTTACCACATTTTGAGGAAGGCATCTCTCCTTCCACTTCTTGGGAATGGCAGAGACTGCAAGACATGTTGTCTACATGGTGCTATCCCCAACAGTCTCTTCCAAATTTTATTTTTATATGTCTTGTTGAAATGGGATATGGAATAGAAATGGTGAAAATTGTGCTGTTGTTTTTGGAGCACAACCCCCAAGCTAAATGTGGGCTTCCAGAAGCTGTAGTCCAAAAAAAGTATATTTCTCCCCTTTTCACATTGGAGCATTGTAAATGGTATAGATCACTTTAAACATCATCAGCTTAAAATGTGGAAATGGCAAGGAGAACTGATTTAACTCAAGATGGGGAAAAGAAAATTCCCAGCACTGTTTAGGGCTAGGAAGATAATGTCAGAAGGGACATTTTGGACCCCATCTGTAATTGAGGTTACTAATGTAATGGGCACAGTTGCAAACAAGATATACAGTTATAGGGAGCTTTTATCCTAAGAATTATCCCTCATGGAACAGCCAGCCAAGTGAGAGACAAAACATTAGATCATTGTTTCCAGCATTCTGACAGTCTCGGTAGCACATTCATATTGATTTCTTTAAGGGAAAAGAAAGGGATCGATAGCTCTCAGCAGACAAAGACTTCAGATATTTGTGGAAGGCCTAAGAAGTCATGTTTGTGGTGGTGAAGGATTCAAAATTCCCTGATTAAATAACATTTAGTTTAGTCATTATTGATAAATGACAGGCCAACATAGGAATGAATGTTTGCCTTGATTAAGAACACCTGTATTGACCACTTCTTCTTTCAAGCTTTTTTCAACACAGACATTTTTGTCATTTAGCATTTCAAGAGTGTGTTCCCACTAATGAGTTCAGAAATCTGTCTTTGTTTATGGATGTCATGGGAAGTAACTGAAGAGAGGGGACAGTGGTACATGTATATTAACTGTATAGCTAGAAAGCAAAATGACATTTAAAATCTGCTCAAGTAGTGTGGAAAGGAATAGATTATGAAAATTACAGCTAGCCTAAGATGGTTTGCCACTTGAGACAAACAGCGAGATAGTGAATTCTCCATTCTATATATGCAGAAGCTGGTTAGACTTGGATTTGAATCTGATTTCAACACTGATGATAAGACAATATACTTTCCAAAATTGAGTCTAGTAATCCAGGTAATGAGGAAAAGACCTGCTACATGGAAAATATGTTATACCTAATGTAGAGACCATCTCTTTGATTTCTGGGATTTACCCATTTGAAAAGATGGTTTTACCTGGAAATATTAGTTGGTGTTGCTGATTGCTTGTAGTTTAAATGAGAATGAAACTCTGCTGATAGGGATATGGGACTAACTTCTTACTACTCACCTCAAAATGGCATGTAAAGACATACCCACCTCTTATGGAGAATGGAATCTTAGAATGTCTAGCTCCCAGTCACGGAGAAAACTACATTTCAGTCATTTAAGAAGCCAAAGACTGGGGGTGGCAAAACCAAGGGGAACTTGAGAAAAATAGGGAGTGTTTTTGCTCTAACACAGTCCTGTGTGAATATAGGGAAGCCATTATATACCAGTGATGGCCAACCTTGGCACTCCAGATGTTCTTGGACTTCAATTCCCAGAGGCCCTAATCAGCAGGAGTGCTGGCTTGGGCTTCTGGGAATTGAAGTCCAAGAACATCTGGAGTGCCAAGGTTGGCCATTACTATTATATACTCTGTCCACCTCCCAGCATATGCTGTGGAAGACTTGATGTCTCAAACAATGTTACCCATTGTTAGATGAAAACTATCCCATACACTTATTTGTGCACTCTGTTGCTTTTGGTCTAAACCAGTGATGGGCAGTCTTGGCCCTCCAGCTGTTCTTGAACTTCAATTCCCAGAAGCCCAAATCAGCACTCCTGCTGATCAGGGCCTCTGGGAATCGAAGTTCAAGAACAGCTGGAGGGCCAAGACTGCCCATCACTGGTCTAAAGTAATGGTTCCCCATGTGGGGCTAACACCACACATGGAAACTTCAATTCCCAGAAGCCTAAGTCAGTACATTGGGTGATCAGTGCTTTGGGGAATTGATTTAGGCTTCTGGGAATTGAAGTCCAAAAACCAAAGGTTGTTAAGTACTGGTCTAAACAAAGAATAAAAGATGATTGTTCAGGATTTGTCAAAAGAGTTGCTTTTCTCAAAAGCCACCATAATTCAGATGGAGGAAGCAGCCTCTGCTCTGTTCCCAAAAGACAAAGAAATATGCCTTGATGTGGGTGACAATGGAAATAGGACATAGGCTTTCATTTGTGGATCCCAGCATCTTCAGACAGAAAACCCCACTCTGGAATGGAAAAATCATTGTGGACCATGTTATCACATTGGGAGGAAAGATCCATATGAACCAGGATGGGTTCAGAACTTGGAAAAGTTTATCTGTTTTGAACTTTATGTTCTCAGTATCCCCAGCAGCACAGTGGATAGCAAGGATGTAAGGAACAGTCACTAAATTTGTAGTTCTTATAGATTTGGACTGCCTCTTAACTTGATGAGATGCCTCAACAATGAATTTTTAAGCCCCTTAAGATCCCTCTAAGCAAGAACGAGACAGCAGGTGATTTGTTTTTCTGTCATACAGTTTCCAATTTGTACAGGCTATCTCTAGACATTTGCCTTTTTCTTTTGAGGAGCAATGCACAGGCATTCAACAAGCACAGAAAGATTAGTTCATGGTTTAAAAAGATGCAAAGAGTCCTCTTTAGCTCCCAATCCTTGCAAGTCCATGAGGCAAAAGTAGCAGTGATTGACTGAAATCCTGTTGTGGGAAAATTGTCACCATCAATTCCAGATGTATCATTTCTTATTCCACAGCACCTGAAGGCTACCCTATAAAAATGGGATCCACAAAAATCCCCAAAGTCTAGGCAGTTTTTATTGCCCTGAAACGGCCAAGGCTGATGACATCATCAGCTCTTGTCATTTCCCACAGAATGCGTTATTGGTGTCAAAACATTATTTGCACAATTTTCTTCAATTTGCACAACAATTATTCTCACTCTCCTATCATGTTGAGAATGACACAAATTCCCTCAGCTTCCTGTGGGGAAAAGAGAATAATTTTCTGTTTTTTTCCTTGTATGCCAAGATGAACACATAAATGAGTTGTGACATTTTTAGGACCTGTACCAGTGCTGCCACAGTAGATATGAAACACAGCTGGTATCAAAGTTTACTGCAGAGTCTTATCCTGTATCCTCACCATATCTTCTGTTCAGCATCAGTAGTGGCATAACAGTTTTTCTCACAGGATTCTGATCTCAGTACAACCTGCTCTTCCTGAAGACTGAACTCCTAAAACTCATACCCCAGATGTAACTATTATCAACACCTTGAGAGTTCACTGCCTATGCAAATAATACCACCATCACCCTGAGAGTTTATTATCAGATATTAATAAGCAAGTGTCATTTCATTTGGTCTCATCTACCCATAATCCCAGTCCCATCTACACACCTGTACTTTACATATAAATCTGTAGCCCACCCGTTGTGCTCCATGTGTCTGGAAAAGTGGACTGTAATCCACAAAAACTCAAAATCAAATACAAATTTTTACTTTTAAATGCACCACAATACTTTTATTTTTGTTGCTGCTGTTGTTATTGCTGAAACAGACTAATATAACTACCTCTCTGAAAAGCTCTTACTATGGATGCTTATTCAATAATTTGTGATGAATGCCAGCCAATAATGCTGGACATTTTATAGCTACATCCTTATTCAAGATTTGATCATTTCTATGATAACTTTGAAGATGGGTGCCACATTTTTAAATTCTGTGTAGACTGTTCAGTGTGCCTATACACATAAACTTTAAATATTAAGATGACAGCATCCAAGGAACTCTAAAAAACAAATTATAGGTTTCTGATGTCTCGTAAAAAGTTTTCTCAAGAGAAAACAAAACAAAACCAATAGCACAGTCAAGGTTTTGAACAGTTTGAACTGAGACAGATGCAGCCTAAGAGATGGATTTTTTTGACACTATAAATACAATTTTAAAGGGAAATGCATTTTAGCAAATAATGCATTATATACCTCAGGAGAAAGAGGAAATGTTTTTTGTGTGTGTGGAAGAAAAAAGTAATCAGAAAAGACAATTTTCTGGGTGCGACGCTTCATCGTAGGGAGGCAGGGCCTATTAGAATGGCCCGCCCCCGGCAACTGATGGATCCTGATGGATTCCAGAGGGAACTGGGGGACTTCCCTCTGGATCAGCAACACGATTCGCCCGAGGCGCTGGTTGACCTGTGGAACAGGATGACAACAGCGGCCTTGGATGAAATCGCACCACTACGGCCTCTCAGAGCTCATGGAGCTAGGTCATCTCCGTGGTTCACAGATGAACTGCGGGAGCTCAAACGGGCAAAGAGACGCCTAGAGCGCCGCTGGGTGAAGACCCAGAGAGACTCCGATTGGACACTAGCTAGAGCCGCTATTAGGGCCTATCTAGTGGCGATGGAGGTGGTGAGGCGGCAATACTTCACCACCCTTATTGCCTCCGCTGACAATCGCCCGGCCACCCTGTTCCGGGTTACCAGGTCTCTCCTTGGTAGGGGGACCCCGGTGCCTGGTTGGCAGGGGTCGGCTGAGGACTTTGCTGACCATCTAGTGGAGAAAATCGATCGGATTCGCTCTGGGTTTAATCCTGGCGTGGATGGGGAGAGTCCGGAGGGAGCTGGAGTACAGTCTTGCCATACCATCTGGGACCGGTTTGATCCAGTTGCCCCTGATGAAGTGGACAGGCTCCTTGCAGCTGTGCGCGCCACTACCTGCCCATTGGACCCCTGTCCCACCTGGTTGGTGAAAGCCTCCAAGGCGGTGACAGGTGACTGGGTTGGGGCTGTGATCAATGCATCATTGCGGGAGGGGGTGTTTCCTGCACCTTTAAAACATGCTTTGGTGCGCCCCCTCCTGAAGAAACCTTCCCTCGACCCAGCTGTCCTAACCAACTATAGGCCTGTCTCTAACCTCCCCTTTTTAGGGAAGGTGTTGGAGAAGGCAGTGGCGTGTCGGCTGCAGGGGGTGCTGGATGAAGCGGATTATCTGGACCCCTTTCAGTCAGGATTCAGGCCGGGATATGGTACCGAGACGGCATTGGTCGCACTGATGGATGATCTCTGGCGGGAGCGGGACGGTGGTCACCCATCCGTCCTTGCTCTTCTTGACCTCTCAGCGGCTTTCGATACCGTTGACCACGGTATCCTTCTGGGACGGCTCCGAGGATTGGGAATCCAGGGTAATGTGTGGTCCTGGTTTTCCTCATTTCTGAGGGGTCGTACCCAGTCGGTGTGGTTGGAGAGTGAGAGGTCCAGTCCTAGGCCCCTCAAATGGGGGGTGCCTCAGGGCTCGGTGCTCTCTCCTCTCCTATTTAACATCTACATGAAGCCGCTGGGTGAGATCATTCGTTCCCATGGGGTGCGGTACCATCAGTACGCGGATGACACTCAGTTGTACATCTCGGCCCATGGGGACCCCAGTGATGCCGTCAAAGTCCTTTCCAGATGCCTGGAAGCTGTGGGGGTCTGGATGGGGGCTAACGGGCTACAACTGAATCCCAGCAAGACTGAGTGGCTATGGATAGGGGGTTCTGCGTTAACCCGGGAGCTACCATCGTTGGTTCTGGATGGGGCTATTTTGCCCCAGACAGACCCAGTGCGCAACTTGGGGGTCCTCCTGGATTCACGGCTACTGCTAGAGGAACAGGTGGCGGCTGTGACCAGGAGGGCTTTCGCCCAACTTCGGGTGATCCGCCAGTTGCGCCCACTCCTGGACCGGGACTCCTTGCTCATGGTCACTCACGCTCTGGTTACCTCCAGACTAGATTATTGCAATGCGCTCTACATGGGGCTGCCCTTGACGACCATTCGGAGGCTACAGCTGGTCCAAAATGCGGCAGCCCGGGTGGTGATGGGGTGTGGGCGTTATGCCCATGCTTTGCCACTGCTCCGGGAGCTGCACTGGTTGCCAGTTTGTCTCCGGGTGCAATTCAAGGTGCTGGTTTTGACCTTTAAAGCCCTATATGGTAGTGGGCCGGGTTACCTAAGAGACCGCATCGCCCTGAGGACGTCTGTCCGTCCAACCAGAGCGGACCGGAGGGGCTCTCTAATTGTTCCATCAGCCAGAGGGGCTCGCCTCTCTGGCACAAGGAGGAGAGCCTTCTCCGTGTCTGCACCGGCCCTCTGGAACCTCCTGCCAACAGAATTACGTCTTCGGACGGAGTTGCTGCCTTTCAGAAGGGATCTTAAAACCTGGCTGGCGGGTCAAGTGTGGGGTGCAGGTGGAAGGGTAACCGCCATTGGGTGGTTGGTGTAGAAGAACTCTTCCCCATGGTGCCTTTGGATCCTGCAGCCCTTGTTTTTAGGGGGTGGGTAGTTTTAACTGTTTTAACTGTTTTAACTTGTGTTTTTAATTTTTATTGTGAACCGCCCTGAGTTGGCTTTGGCCGAGTGAGCGGTATATAAATGTGATAATTAAAATTTAAAAAAAAAATTAAAAATTGCTGAGAGATGAAACAATAATTTTGTGTATTTGTATGCATGTTATTTCTTCTTCCACAGAACAATACTATTATTTTCCCCTGCCCTCTGTTCAGGCACAGACGTTATACATAACCTTTGATGTACATTAACTTACTTAGCAGATTTTGTATTATTATGTCTTACCATTTGGCCTTTCACAAGGCCCTAAGGCTGATTCCAGTAAATATCAAATAGAAACCTGAAAAGAAACCAGAATAATATTTAAAACATTCAAGGAGAGCATGAAAAACACCATATCTGAATAGAGCACCTGCTCAAAGCAACATGACAATTGACCCAACAGTGAAATACCAGAGCTCATAGCCAGCCCCTCTCCAAGATTTCAAGGCAAATGCAAACTGGTCATCTCAAAGGAACATAGTACGATTGTGCCTGGTGGTTATTGAGCTCATGGAAAAGGTAGCAGCTCAGCTAACAGGTGAAGTGAGCCTTAGAAGACACTGAATACAAGTGTTTGGATGGCATAGAAGTAAAGATCTGCAGAGCAGAAGGGGTTCCAATGAGCACTAAGTCCTGTATCCTGCCACTGCAGGACATGCAAAGCTGAAACATGGCTGATAGATGGCCAATCAAAATCTCTCTAAAATCATCCAGAAAAGGACTACCCACAGTCATGGCCAAGAGGGGTTTTGTCATACGCCAGTTATGCCCGCTCCTAAATCGGGACTCCTTGCTCATTGTCACGCATGCTCTGGTCACCTGCAGACTTGACTATTGTAATGCGCTCTACATGGGGCTGCCCTTGATGATCATTCGGACGCTGCAGCTGGTCCAGAATGCGGCTGCCCGGATGGTGATGGGATGCGGATATTACTCCCATGCCTCACGACTGCTTTGGGAGCTGCACTGGTTACCAGTGTGCCTTCGGGTGCAATTCAAGGTGCTGGTAATGACCAATAAAGCCCTACATGGTAGTGGGCCAGGATACTTAAGAGACCGCATCACCCTGAGAACATCTGTCCGTCCCACCAGAGTGGACTGGAGAGGCTCTCTTATTGTACTATCTGAAATAGGGCCTTCTCTGTGTCCGCTCCGGCCCTATGGAACCTCCTGCCAATTGAGCTACGACTCCAGATGGAGTTGCTGCCCTTCAGGAAACAACTAAAAACCTGGCTGGCAAAGCAGGTGTGGGGCACTGGGGATGTGGTGACCCCCGCCTGCTGGCTGATATAGTACTATCACTCCCTCACTCTTTTTAGCTGTTGTGGTAATTTCTTGTTATATTTTTAACTGGGGTTTTTACCAGTTTTAGGTTTTTAGATCGTAGTACTGATTTTAATGTTGTAAGCCACCCAGAATTCATTCCGAGTTGGGCGGCTATACAAATTGGAAATTAAAATAAAATAAAATAATTAATTAAATTTCCAAACTTTTTTTTACAAGAGGCTACATATTTATTTAAATGATTGCAAAATGACAATCAAATAAGCATCCCCCACCCTACCCGTGGCTCTTCCTACATGTTCAATCTTGCATTAGGTGAGAACAGTTTTGTTGAAATCTCTTTCCTTGTAGTTTTACTATATTACTTCAGGGAACTTATGTCTGGAGCCTCAGAAAACAAGGTTGCTGCATCTGCTACAGGATGGGCCTTCAAATATTAAAAGATGGTTACTGTATTGCCTTGGTTTTCTCTTCAACAGAGGAAACATACTCATCTCCCTCAACATTTGCTCATAGAGTTTGGTTTCCATTGTGGATGCCGTCCTCTAGGCATGTTTCAGCTTTTTGATGCCCTTTTCAAACTGAGATCCCCAGAACTGGACCTAGTATATTGTAGAGAATATTGTAGTGGTATTTCTTCTCTTAACCTGAGCATTTTGCTTCTGTTAATATAGTTTGTTATTGTGTTACCACCCACAATAATAGTGCTTCATTATATTGTTGAACTCACATTTAGGTCTGTCTTCTGAGGTAATAACCCTCACTTTGGTGTTATAGATACTAGACTTCATCAATATTTTCTCTATTCTTTCATCTAAATAATTTATAAAAGTATTACATCTGACAGCCCAGGAGAGAAACCTATAGAATTTCACTTGTCAACTTCTGTTCGGAATAAAAAGGTAGACAAAAAAGCAGTATATAAGCACAAATATAATGATGATGATGATGATGATGATGATGATGATGATGATGATGATGATGATGATGATGATGATGATGATCATCATCATCATCATCATCATCATCATCATCATCATCATCATCATCATCATCATCATCATCATCATCATCATCATCATGCTTGTAATATGGCCTACCAGCTACATACAAATCCATCTAACAGAAGATTCAAGTAATTCACAATTTATCAGCTTGTTCACTGGAATATTAGGGCATGCCTTGTTTGTTTGTTTAGCCAGTCTCATTTATAGGCTTTCTTCCCAGGAGAGGACTTGAGTTGGCTAAAACACTTTCTGAAATCAAGATACATACATCCGTATTATTCCCCTCATCTACCAAACTAATCTTTCTCACACTAGGTCAGGCCAAAGGAACTGCAGAGTGGATTCACCAAAGGGTAGCTTCATTTTGGCAGTTTCATGCCTGGCCTAGACACAGAAGAAACAAAAATCCAATCTGATTTTTTAAAAAATGGCAGAAATATTATATTTAGTTTTCAATGCACTTTCCCCCTAACATTTTTTTTGGTACATGGCTTTCCTAATGCAATATTTTCATACACAAATTGCTTGCATCAAAATTCACACGTTTGGTACATGGTTTCCCTAATATTTATTTTTATTTATTTATTTATTTTTCATGCTTATATACCACCCACTCAGGTACAACCCAACTCAGGGCGGTTTACATAGCGGACAGTAAATACATAAAATACACACGATAAAACAAAGTTAAAAGTAAAAAAAAACCACCCCTAAAAGGTGCGCAAGAACCGAAGGGACCTTGGGGGAAGGCACACTTCTCTATACCAACCACCCAATGGTACCCCCATCCCCACCCACACCCCAAACTTGGCCCGCCAGCCAGGTCTTTAGTTCCTTCCTAAAGGGCAACAACTCTGTCTGGAGACGCAGTTACACAGGCAGGAGGTTCCAAAGGGCCGGTGCGGATACGGAGAAGGCCCTCCTCCTTGTGCCAGAGAGGCGAGCCCCCTTGGCTGATGGCACAATTAGAGAGCCCCTCCGGTCCGCTCTGGTTGGACGGACAGACGTCCTTAGGGCGATGCGGTCTCTGAGATACCCTGGCCCACTACCATGTATGGCTTTAAAGGTCAAAGCCAGCACCTTGAATTGCACCCGGAGACAAACTGGTAACCAGTGCAGCCTCCGAAGCAGTGGTGAGGCATGGGCATAATGTCCACACCCCATCACCACCTGTGCTGCGGCATTCTGGACCAGCTGCAGCCTCCGAATGGTCATCAAGGGCAGCCCCATGTAGAGCGCATTTCAGTAGTCTAGTCTGGAGGTCACCAGAGCGTGAGTGACCATGAGCAAAGAGTCCCGGTCCAGAAGCGGGCGCAACTGGTGAATCACCCGAAGTTGGGCGAAGGCTCTCCTGGCCACAGCCGCCACCTGTTCTTCTAGCAGCAGCCGTGAATCAAGGAGGACCCCCAAGTTGCACACCGGGTTGGTCTGGGGCAAAACAGCCCCATCCAAAACCAAAGATGGTAGCTCCCGGGATAACGCAGAACCCCCTATCCATAGCCACTCAGTCTTGCTAGGATTCAGCTGTAGCCCATTTGCCCCCATCCAGACCCCAACAGCCTCCAGACAGCTGGAAAGGACTTTGACTGCATCACTGGGGTCCCCACGGGCCGAGATGTACAACTGTGTGTCATCCGCATACTGATGGTACCGCACCCCGTGGGAACGGATGATCTCACCCAGCGGCTTCATGTAGATGTTAAATAGGAAAGGAGAGAGTACCGAGCCCTGAGGCACCCCATATGCATATATTGATCCAAGACTAGGGGTGCCATAATTCTATCCCCCCCAAACTGCCATGTGACGTCATTGCATTCTTAAAACTCTAAGACCCCGCAGAATCCCAGACCAGGGCAGACAGCCACCATCAGTTTAAAATAAACTGTAGTCAAGAGGCTGTCACTTTATTTTTGAATAAACATTTCTTGGGTCACTCTTCAAATTTCCCTTCCTCTCCCTGAGGTCACCCCTACCCTACCCTACCCTTCACACACACACACACACACACACACACACACACACACACACACACACACACACACACACACACACACACACACACACACACACACACACACACACACACGCACACGCACACGCACACGCACACGCACACGCACACGCACACGCACACGCACACGCACACGCACATTGAGTTGGACTCACCTTCAAAACCTGACATGAGGATCCCTTGGAAGACAGCTCTAAAAAGAGGTCTGGAATGGGAATGCAGCCCTTGGAGTCCCCATTTTCCCCCGGAAGGAGAAAAAGAAGGGACTTACTTTGGAAGAGGTCCTTTGTTAAATGCATAAAGTCAGCATTCCTAGAGAGGAAGGGAACACTGTGGATAGGAAGTGAGAGACAACTTAAACTTCCTTTCTAGGAATGCTGACTCTATGCATTTAACCCTTTGCAGTCATGTGAAGAAGGAATCCTCCATAAACATGGGCATTTCTTGCTTTTTACATGTTTTTTCCTAGAACCAGGACTTTTACATGTCTTTCCTTGAACCGGATGGGACAGATTGAATCTGGGAAAATCCCAGAAAAACAGGACTTATGGCAACCCTACCCAAGACCTGAATCTCAAACTTTTGACAAGTATTAGATCAGATATTGTATTTTAAAAAACTCCAGAAATCTCATTTTAGTTGCTTTTATAGATCTCATTCCATGTCCCTGTTAAAGAACATATATCAATAATTGAAATAACTATTTTTGCTTCTTTTGAAAAATGGCTTGCTTTTATTCTTCTGCTGAAAGAGAAGAAAATAAGAGAAGAAGCCAGATGGTCCCAGTATTTTACTTTTCAGTACAGAGCACTACTCTGATAAATGTTTCATTCAACTCCATTCTCTTTCCTTACTCCAGGAAAAGTAAAGTGAACTGGATAGTGATAGGAAGGAAATGAGCACTGCAGAATGCAATAGACTTTGTACTTTATGTTTTACTACTTTGAAAGACAGGCTGTAAGTTGAGATGGTCCACTTAATTCAAATAAATTAAGATGTTTTATTTACAGTCATCCAGATGTTCTGATTATTTTTTAAACAGACTGCTCTTCCCCACCTCTGACACACATAAAATCTGGCTGCAATTGGAAGATACTTGCTTGCTCATGTTCATAATTCAAATACTTCATGGTGATCTGAGAAATGGGCAGGGCAATGATGCCACTTCTGAGGGCTCCAATATTCCCAAATCAGCTGCTACTCTAGGCTGGAGAAGGAGACTGGGCTGCTTGCCTAAAATTCTACAAGGTGAAGGGAAAAAGCTGTTTCATGTCTTATGGCCTGCTGGAAGTCTTTTGCTGTCTGCCAAGGTATTTTGGCTGCTGCACTAGAGCCAAAGAACCAACCAGCAGCCACATCTGGAAACTTCACTGTCATGGTGCTACTGAGATTGTTAACTTCCTTTGCCTACAGAAACCAGATGGCAAAAAGAGACATCAAGAAGCTTAGCCCGCACTAATATCTCCTTGTTGTGATCCCCAATGTGCTTTCCGTATCTGCAAACGCAAGGGAACATGTTAATAGAAACAACATGTTCCTATCCAAGCTTAATGCTTAAAAAATAAACTGTGATAATCATTGTCTTTTTTGAGGCCATCCAAGATGGGATGGGGGATTGCCAAAAGGAGTGGGACATCTGCAGGAGAGTAAATTGTTACTGAAAGTACCTGAGATCTATGGTACTCCTTTGGGTTTCAGGTTGGGAAAGTTTGTCCATTTTTCTGGAGGGAAGAAAAATGCAACAAAGGAGGAAGATATAAGGCAGAGGAATGGAATAGAAGACCCACCCATCTTACCGATGGGTGGGTGAGTGGTTTTTTTTAACGGGCTGGTTTTTAAAATGATTTTATGGATGTTTTATGGCTTTTATGGCTTTTATGTCTGTTGTGAGCTGCCTGGAGTCGCTCCAGGGCAAGGGGGCGGCATACAAATTCAAATAAATAAATAAATAAATAAATAAATAAATAAATAAATAAATAAATAAATAAATAAGACATAATGTGGAATATAGGCTAAAAATAGGATCAGCTTGTGGACTGAAAGATCAAATACAGTATTTAAAAGCAATGAGCGGTGTGTAGGACATGGTGTGGACCACCTTGCCCTTACTCAAGGCCACAAACAATAGAATGAAAATTATTGTGAGTCAGCCTTATCATGGAGTAGTCCTCTGGGGGAAAATACCTCAGATGGTACAGAAGGTGTTGAATGCTTTATTCCCTTGTTGAAGTTATCATCACAAACCTGGGGCCACCATGCTCACTTTACAAATATTTATACTTCTCCTTCCTCCACTGCCAGAGTTTGGAGCAGCATATGCCAGTGTAAGAAAAAAAGGACAAGAGATGATGTTTCCAGGAGCAAAGCATTAACCTCAATGCTGGCAGTATAAAAATTGCAAGTAAGAAAGAAAGAAAGAAAAAATGAGATTACTTAAATAAGTAAATAAATACTTTTTTGCATGTGGTATTCTAGAAAAGGAGCCAGCCTGGAAGAGAGGTAGATCCTTGCTCCTGGAGGCATCCTACACCAGTATAGTAAGTTGCAACTGGAGTAGGTCCATTGAATCAGTGGGAATTTGGTGAATCAACTCCTCTGTAAGTTCCACTAATTCAATGGCCCATCTCCAGTTGCAACTTACAATTCTAAGTGATAAGATTTTAGCTGCTAGTTCCCAAGTGAGGTTTGGTTATTTATTTTATATTTATTTATCAGTTGCATGTCTGGCCGGACATCCCTCTATGGTAATAGAGTAGACCATACAGCCAGTGACTCAACACTGAGTGTTGGGTGGCAGTAAATAACCTGACTCCCTAAAGGGGCCAATGGTTACAGGTGGATAAGCCCCTTTAGGTGGGGTGATGGCCCCCTCAGTGGAGGAAATGCCACTGGAAACCATCCTATTGGACCCAATGGCAAAATGAGTGGAAGATGAATCACTTCACTATTCTGATTCCCAAAGGTCATGGAGGCAGAAGAGGCCATGCCAGATGGACTGGCTATGAAGGCGCACCTTGCTAATATCCTCAAGGCTGCAGCAGTCCATTGCAACCCTGGTGTCAAATCCTGCATGTCTCATTTCATATGTGCTGCAGGAGATGGCTCTGTGATCATAGCGTGCGGGTCACTTCATAGCAAGCTGGGATCCATCCGAAACAAATCCACGGCAGTAGCATTTTTCCTGTTTGCATTCTTTGAAAATGATTTCTGGGGGGAGGGGGGGATGTATACTCAGATAAGAGTAGCAGACACTGCCGCCAATTTATTAATTCCATTTATACCCTGTTATTTGGGATATTTTCCCACTCTGGGTAGCATACAACACAATACTCACACGTTAAAAAACACTCACTCACTCACTCACTCACACACACCACACACACACACACACACGTGTGTGTGTGTGTGTGTGTGTGTGTGTGTATGTGTGTGTGTGTGTTTGTTTTGTGGGGCTCATCTGGGGTGGGGGTGGTTTGGGAATTTTTTTTCCTCTCCCCCCCACTGTTTGTGATGGCCCTGGGCTCCTACTATATCTTTCCCTGGTTTTTTTTTTTTGTTGTTGTTGAGTAGGGGGTGGACCAGCCTGCGTGGTGGCTGTGGGCCTCGGTTTTATGATGTGGCAATGGCGGCAGGTAAGACTGCAATGTTGGAGGAGCTTACTTCGCAGCACCCTCTCTGAAAGGAACCGGGCAGCCCCGTCGGGTGGGCCGGTCAGGAGATGCCTCCGCTGTGCCCACACCCCCTCTGCTACCTTCTCTTCTAATACAAAAAAAGTATTATCCCTGCACTCACATGTGTGCATGCACACATGTCTATTAATGCACTGTTCTTTCATGGACAGACACTAATTCACACAAGTGTTCACATGCATGTTTCCCCATATGTCCATACTACCACAGAGGCAGTCAGGGGGGAGATCCATGTGAATAGGTGTATTAATGGGTCTTTGTTGGGTTAGAAGGTGAATATAACTGGGATGTAAGTGAAAGTGCACAAGGAAGGTCTGCCTCATCCTAATTGTTCAATCAACTCATCCAAAAAAAAAAGATGGGGGGGGGGATTCACCAAGCAACCTCTAAATAGAATGATCTCAAGGAGAGGATTGTGACTATGGATATAACCTAGTGGCATTCCTAGGACCCTCCACTGACTGAACTGAATGGTTTAGTTCACTCTAAAGATCAATTTGGTTGTGGCCTCAAGGACTCCCAACAGGGTTCCAAACAGTTATTGTATAATTCTGTATATATTGCACAGTCCATCAGCTAAATAAAATTAAAATCAGTCCAGTGTTCAGTGGTTTACACCAACATTTAATGCATTTCCATTCGGCCCAATAATGAAAGTGCTTTGGACCAAACTTGAAACCAAATTTCAAAGATGTTAATGCAAAATCAGAAAAAATACAACTTAGATACATTAAAGCATTTTAAAAGAGAGAGGGAAAATGTTTAACCTTTTCTCTGAGCAGGCTGACACTGATCCCTCTAGCTTTTAGCTGGAAGAGAAGATTACTCCCTTCTGTTTTTCCCAAAAGACCTGCAAGTACTTGAGCCCTCTGGCTTGCCTCTTTAAAAAGGCAACAGATAACAAAAGCTGAAGTCAAAATGAAAGTAAAAGTACTAGACAGCAACCTTGCAAAGATCTGAAAACATGCAAAGGACAAAAATGGTGGTGGTGGGAAATAACATGGCCCTCAGCTAAAGTGAAAAAACCACATCATCATAAATGAAAGAGGAGTCTGTCTAGAGCAGGGCTTCCCAAACTTTTGGCGCCATGGGCCAGTCATGTTGTTAAGCAGGCCAGTCACATCATTTCTACCACTGGAAGCAGAAGTAAAACATGCCCGCACATGCACAAAACACTACCATAAATGCACCCGTGGCTGTCATAAACGCATTTACAGCAGCCATGTTGGCATTTACAGCAATGTTTTGCACAAGTGTGAGCACATTTTACTTCTGTTTCTGGGAGCGGTGAGGGTGGTGATGGCTGGATGATTTGGTACCATAGGGTGGATCCAGCCCACGGGCCGTAGTTTGGCCACCATGGTCTAGAGTGCAGGTGGAGGGGGAGATATTATTAAAGCATGATGTGTCACAATTCAAAAAGGCATCCCATAGTAACACCTCATTTGACAGAGGTGTCCAGAAGTTTTGGATATACAGTTACAACTTGTGGGCATCTGGTGGGCATCTGGTTGGCATCTGGTTGGCCAAGTTGTAACAAAGTGCTGGAATAGATAGGCATTTGGAGTGATCGAACAGAAATTTTCTTATATCTATTTATTGCATTTTTATACCACCCATTTGGGTAATTTCCCACTCTGGGTGTTGTGCATATAAATGTTCCTAAGGAAAAATAATGATTTATCAGAGACATAAATGATGTATATATGTGTCATCTTACTCTGTTCACAGAGCATAACTGAAAGTTTCCTAATCTCTTCAGCTTTCTATTGTGGAAAATCCATCTGGATGTTTAGAGATAAACCTTGATCTTGAATTCTTTCCAGTATAAACTGACTCATCCAGTGAAATCATAGCCCTATTTTTTCCATGTTTATTGGGATGTTTGGGAGAGCTCATATTAGGTACTTTGGTATCACTAGGACACATGAAATACAATAATCATGGCTTCATCCATTTATATCCACAGGAACTACATACTATACATCATGGTAGCATCATTACATTGATGGATGTGTGCTCCTATTGCCTTGTTAGTTTAGGATAAGAAGTGATGATGGGAAGGCTCACATTCAGTCAATTTTGAACCAGATGTGTTCTGCACATTTAATTTGATTATATGGATGGATATGTGAGGATATCCAATTGGTCTCAATTCGGCATTTTGGATTCCATGTCCTTCATTAAGCCCTATTAAGTCAATGGGAGTGCTGTGTCCCCACATCTCTCCAACTTTGGATTCCGCAGATTTCTACACATGAAGGATGTTTAGCCTGAAAAGGGAGAGCTTTGTTATCCATGGGGGTTCTCCATGTGAATCAAGACCCTAACTTGTCACAGGTCCAAACCAGAGCTGTCACATATACCAGAAGTCTCCCTCTACTTGTAGGATGGAGGTGAAAGTGATGACAGATGAGATGGGGCTAGATGAGGCCTCTTTTGTGTGTGTGATTTCTGTCCACCTTTAATAATCCAATAGATTTGGCTCTTGAATGAACTTGATTTGGATTGGGCTCATAACCTATTATAAACTGGAAGACCAGCTTTAGCAGTTAGTTTTATTCAATGTTTTTATTTTTGTTTCTAAACAGCAAACTCACAGGCCTTAGGTATACTTTTATGTGAGACTGTTTTCTTTTAGAAAGACAAATATGTATAAACTATTAGGAATGTTTCCAGGAAAATTCTTTATTGTGCCCAAATGATCCAAAAGTATACATTTCCCTGTTTTCTAAAGGCACATCGATTCATGGGAATGGGACTAATTTTTACAATTCCTTTGTTTTATTGCTCCATAGTCTGCTTAAGAATCTGACAACATGAATGAAAAAAACATGCAACTCCCAGAACAACTTTTCCCGGCACGCCAAATGATTACTTAAAAGAAGGTTGGCAAGTCAGATGCTTCATCCCAAATGGCTAAGGCATCACTAGCAGCTTGACACTTTTCCACTTCAACATAATGAGTTCTGTATATCTATTTTTAATAGGAAATGAATCTTGGTGAGCTGAATGCTTCTAGCAACTGGAAGATTTTCAGCCGCAGCTGAATGTTTCACTTGTTTTCTTTTCAAAATAGAGAACTGTTGCATAAACTGTCCCACAAGTCAACCTCACATTTGCAAGTTATCTGCTAGTGAGAGAATTGGCGGGTGTAGAATCCTTACTGTTTTCAAAGAGCAGGGACACATGACACTCTTTCCCAATCATTGTCCCTTCCATCACAGATGTTAAGTTTTTGATGACAGATTTATTGCTTCAGTGTTAGGCCCATGGCCTCATGAGGGGATGTTCATCAAGACCAAAGCCTGGGGAACTTCTACAAGTCCTAAATTTGGAACAGTTTGTCTGCTTTACAGCACTGGTGTGACATGGATATGGTGCCCATCTCAGGTGTGGGGGTCAAATAAAGGTAAATGGCTGCTAAATACAGAGCAAGTAACTGGTGAATAGCTAGAACATAGGTTCTCAACCTATGACCTGTAGGATTGGGGCCGTGAAGCGGCCCTTGAGATCCCGGAGGAGACTGGTCGAGTAATGACTGGTCGAGTCAGTAATTGCTTAATGGGTAACGGAGGTTAGTGATCTGCTCTCTCAGCAGAACCGCCGGTCAGGTCAGCTGTGGGTGAATAAACCCTTATGATTAATCCCCCCCCCCAATTTCCATACTGGCAAGGGCCAGTGACCAGGAACCTCCTTCGCCGGTGTAACCTCTGCCAGGGGCTGAGTGTGCCAATTGTGCCCGCGGAATCCATATCTCCCCTTATTTTGTTATTTTTGGACCTGACAGGCGACCCTGCGCAAGAGGGGCATTAGCTGGTGTGTGGGAATGACGTTTCGGGGTTCCCTCCATGGGGGACATCTCGATAGCAGTGAGGGAATACATTGCACGAAACAACACACTGTTGTGCCCAGTATTGCCACCCCACAATCACTTTGAGTGTCATCTGAAGCCATCCCCATGGGAACCACGACCACAAGGAATCCCACCACCCCCATGAAGAATCCTCCTTGATGTTCTTAACTGGGGTGTGGAGGTTCGTGAGCTGGCTCTGTACTTTGTGGGTATTGTCTGTGAGATTAAAGCAACACATGCCATGGACAGACTCGCAACCCAAATGATGTAACAACAGAAGGTAGTCTATAGCCGCTCGATTGTCAAGGATGGCATGGCGAAGCTCTGCCTGCTCCTGGTTGAGCAGCGCTATTGCTGAGGAGGTGTGGTTAATGGCTCTTGCAAAAGTGCAAGCCAATTGACCAATTCTCCAAGTGTTGCCTATGGCTAAGCCTGACACGCTGAATGTACTGACTGCTGCCTGGCTTTTCAGAACTGTGGGTCTGAATCCAGACTGCTTTCTGTAGCAAGGCAAGATAATGAGATGTGTCATTGATACCGTGACCTGGGGTGATTCTAAGCTATCTCTGCAAATTCTGGCGTTGTGCAAACGTCTTTCTAGCACCTATGGAGAGGTGTGAAAATAAGCTGGGGATTACCGGCTACCGGGTGCTCAATCTTTCCAAGCAATGGGCCGGTGCAAACATGGGCCGGTCTGGCTTCCCTTGGTGGAAGCTGGGCGTTATTAACAATATACAGAAATTTAAGTGTCCCTTGCAAATCCCAACTGGAGCATTGTACAAGGCATGAATAAATAAAGAGCAACTACAGATAATAATAGCAATAAAAGACATTCAGCAGCTTTTCGAAGGATGAGGCTTCTCTTCTTGGTGGGGTTTCATGTGTAGCTTGAGCTTGGAAAAGTCTTGTTTTGGGGAAAAGCACGGTCCTTAGAAGTAGCACTGAGTATGCAAAATGTTCATAGAAATGTCTTTGGAGATGTAAGTCATAAAGGAAGATGGACAGCTGATGACATCCTGGACAGTGACTGGCAGTGACTTTGCAATAGCCGAACTTGGCATCCGGGCCTGATTCTGGCCTCTGGGACCTGCATGGGGAAGAGACTTGTTTGGGAGATAAAAATTCTGAAAGAGTTAGTTAGTTTTGGCACTTATAGGATAGCAATTGCTGTGCAACTATGGGATGTTGTTCCCCCCCTTTCTGTTTGTTTGTCAATGTAGGACTTAAGCATCCGATAGACCCGTTCCACAATCGCTTGTCCCTGCGGATTGTACGGAACGCCAAAGGTGTGCTTAATATCCCAGGTGGCCCTGAAGGTGGCCAGCTGCCTGGAGCTATAAGCTGGGGCGTCATCGGACTTCGTGTGCCGAGGTTCGCCCTTGGCCGTGGGAAAGGAGATGCTGCTCCACACGGGGAGCCATTTCTCCCTTCTGTGCTGTTACCCAAACAAACTGTGGGAAGGTATTAATGCAAACGTGCATGTTCTGCCATTTGCCAAAATGTGGGGCATGTGTGACGTCCATTTGCCACACTTGGATGGCCTCTGTCCCTCGTGGGTTGACCCCCCACGAGGGCCCCCCCGGTGCCCCTGCACGATGCTGACAAGAGCGAACTGTGCCTTGGGCTTTGGAAAGTGGCAGGTTGAACTGCCTTGAAAGTGCTTTGGCATTCTGACGAAAGAATGCATGACTGTGAATAGGAGTTGTGAGGAACAAACTCAGCAGATTTTTGTCTATCGCGGGAGTGATGTATGCTCCCGGTAGACTGTGAAGCAAATTCCTGTACTGGCTGTCAGTAATTATGTTGAAGCGTTCTTTGGCAAAGGTGCGCAAAGCGAGGTTCACGGCTGCCAACTCTGCCCGCTTGCGGAAGAGTCAGGAGCGTGCGCCAAGCTTGGTCCTCCCGCCAAGTAAGAACCTAATATGTGCGACCCCCATAAGTGAAAATTGTCCTAGCCCCCCGAAGGGGAACCAGTGACATCAATTCACACAAGGTGATTGTCTGCGTTTGAAGCGAGACGAATCTGGGGTCTTATGGCAAACCTTGGCGCATGAAGCGCCAGGCTTCCCTTGGGTAAATTTCTCATGAAGGCCCCCCTGCGCACATCCACCCATGGTGTGCATGCACACTTTTAGAAGGGTGCCAGATGGTGGCTTAGCCTTTTGCCTGTGCTTAGACTAGCAGCAAAAAGGGAAGGGGTGGCCTGAAAATGCCTGTATCTGATTGAAAGTGTGACCTGACTGCATTCTTAAAATGGTCCTAGGCAGTCCTGGCTAATGAGTGGCACTCTGCACATTCTCAGGAGCTCAGGGACTAATCCTTCCTCTGTGCTCTGGAGTTTGCGAAATGTGTCTGCTCACTAGAGAGGGTGCTGTGGGCCAGGTGCCATACTTAAAATGACCTAAGACTTAAGGAAATAATACACAAAAATGAAAAGACACACTAGTTAAACATTTCCAGCAGGGAGTTCCACTGGCGAAAGGAGGAAAAGAGGAAAGACAAGTCAGAAGTTAGCACAATGAGAATGCAACAACTCTTATCATAACGAAATCAGATTAGGTCAGGTAATTAAGACCACCGCCTGGGATCCTTCTTTTAAGGGGTCCCTATCAGTAATTAACTCTGGACCCTGTGAAAGGAAGCAATTTAAGACTGTAGGAAGAAATAAATTGGTTACACTTAAGGCCTGGAGAGGAGTTTTGTTCCTATAAAATGGTAAGCATTTTCTGAATATACAGAGCACAAGGATGTTTGCATGCTTTTTCCTGTGAAAGGGGTACAATGAGTGAGTTACTTTACACAGATTAAAGTCAAAATACCAGAACAATATCTTTCTTAAGAGAACGAAGGAGAGTTAGAACCCGCGGCCAGATGAGGGTAAGTGGGCCAGATGCGGCCCACATTGCTCTGCCACCACCTCCACCAAGCCAAGAAGGGCTGTGCGGCCAAGGAAGGGCAGGATGACTGTCCGGGGCCCCAGAGCTGCCTGAGGCCCCGGAACTTGGCCCCTGACTTTAAAAGGTTGAGAACCGAGGTTACAAGATGATAACACAGTACACACATGAAGACAATGCAATTCTCTCACTCCTAGTGAGATACGAGACTTCAAGACGTTAAGAGACATTCAGACACCTTAAAACACAGAGATGGGGGTTTGAGGAACACAGACGTAGGGAGGGGCCCCATAGTTTATGATCTAGTGAGGAAAACTCATAGAAGTGATTCTTGTTTTCAGATCGCGCTTCTGAAAAGAAAAATCTGTTTTCCTGAGTGGCACGGATTGCAAAACCGGTTTCCAAGAGTGGCTTAATCCTTTGACAAAGAAAAAAGTCTCAAGGGAAGAAGGGGGGTCACTTTGCCCTATTGCAGGTTAGAATCCCCCCCCTCTTCCACCCTCCTGCCTTCGCTGCCCTTAAGCTGCTAAGCAGGCAAGGCAAAGGGGTTTTGTTCACCATGCTTTCTCAAACCTTAAATAGTTCCTGCCCATGAGCAGAGTGCAAACTGTTTAACACATATTTCACAGTGACATTACCACGCAGTTACACACAAGGAACACTTTTTCAATCATACTGTGGTCATAGAGACAAGGCTTTTGCAATCATACACAGTTCTTGCAGTCATACACCTCGCATACACACATTTATTTACGCATTCGCACATTCCTCCCCTGATCTGCAGTGTTCTATCTTACACATGAGATGACTTATACACAGCTGGCTATTTACAACCATCTGGGTACTTCTACTTAGGGGTGAGTTTCTCTGGCATAGCCAGGGCGATGGCTGCCTCCTCTCTAGCCTGGGCCAGATGCATGCCAGAGGGCCGGACTCACAGATCTTGGTGCTGCCTCCTTTCCAGTGCCAGCGTGGCAACCTTTCGAAGATCTGCCTGGTCTAGATTGGCTTTCTCTTCTAAGGTGTCTCATTTTTCCACACTGGAAGCAGGCGCCTTGGGGTTTTGGCACTGCTCTGCGCCTGAGTGTGGCAATGGGTCTGCTCTGGAGCCCTGTGTGGCCAGGGGCCGTGCAGATTTCCGTGAGCAGTGGGCACTGAGCAGCCCTGCCTGAGCGTGTGTCTGCCTTCAGATAGGCTGAACACAGCAGTTGGGTGCTAGCTAATTGTGCCACTGGCAATTTCCCCGTGAATGGATCTTCCTCACCCCTGCACTGAATGGAGTTCTTAATTGGCAGGGAACTTTTAACTGGCAGAGAAGCGCCAGGGCCTCTCATGCCATGAATTCCTTCAGTGACGTCTGCAGCTGCCACTGAGGGAATGCTCCCTACACTGCCCTGCTTAAGCTGAAATGACGGATAGAGACTCCTTGGGGCTGATGGTTCTGACTGCGCTGGGGATTTCTGGGTCTCTATCCGGACTGGGTCATCCTCTACTGAGAGTTTCCTACATTTGCTCCATGTGCGATTTATGCCCTCTGGAGCTTTCGGGGGTTGCTGAATGCAGTCTCCTATCTGAACCCAAAGCTGAAGGGTTAACGTACCTACTTCTGGGTAAAGCAGGCAGTGTTCCCTTAGGTACACCAAAAGTCTCGCTAGCTCTCCGCTGTGAAAACGTAACTGAAATAACCTGGCCAGGATTTTGAACTCCCTCTCATGAGTTCTTTGGCTAGCGGACGGACGTTGTTGCTGAGGACAAGTCCCCATATTACCTGCGGGGGTTCTCCGAAGATTCCTCCTCGGGACGAGCGACGTGTCTTTTGGGCCAGGCAATAGGTTATGGCGACGATTCTCTGGGTAGAGCTCGGAGCGTGGTCTGCTGCCACGGGCCCTCGGTGGCCTCTGCACTGTCAGGGGTTCACAGCTGACCCTGAGCGGAACGCGTTTTTCCGTTACTGCAAGCTGCCGTGAAAGTCGGGAGCAAGCTGTAGGATACCTCTCTGAAAATGCCTCACTGTGTAGCTGTCTTCCCAATCGGATGGCTTTCCGACTGGGGCTGCCGTGCTGTCCTCCGGGGTGATTGGACACGGTTCTAGCGTAGAACCGGACCGTGTAGATTGCTTACTCACGAGTAGGATCACGTCGCGGGTCACCAGATGTTGGATTGGGGCCGTGAAGCGGCCCTTGAGGTCCCGGAGGAGACTGGTCGAGTAATGACACGAGGCAAGATGGAGCGAAGACCAGTGATTTATTGAGGGAAAATCATCAGTATATATTATGTTCAAGGCTGCGCATGGTAGAATCGTCATCTGACAGAAAATCACATCACCCATTTACCCGGGTTAATTGAGAACCTCTCTTGGGGAAGTTAATTAACTAAGGCAAACACTGACAGGGGAAAAACCATTGTTCGAGGATTACACTAGGGTAAATATGGCTTCTATTTGCACCCAAGATTAGGCTGATCTGTGAGTCAGTAATTGCTTAATGGGTAACGGAGGTTAGTGATCTGCTCCCTCAGCAGAACCGCCGGTCAGGTCAGCTGTGGGTGAATAAACCCTTATGATTAATCCGCCCCCCTCCCAATTTCCATACTGGCAAGGGCCAGTGACCAGGAACCTCCTTCGCCGGTGTAACCTCTGCCAGGGGCTGAGTGTGCCAATTGTGCCCGCAGAATCCATAATGACCCATGGGCTGGATCTGGCCCACAGTACCATTCCATCCAGCTCATGCCCTCTGCCTGGCTTGGCAGTGTCCCTAACGCCGCTCCATAGCAGGGTGGATGTTGTTAGACAGCAGTGCTGGTGGCTGAAGTGGAAGTGGCAGATGGCAGCAGCCACCCATGTGTTTTCTGGGTGTGACTCTGGCTGAGCATGGGCCTTCACCCACGGCAGGCTGGTAAGCAGGGAAGCGGTGGACTGGAGATGAGTGTTTGTGGGCTGGACTGCTGGCATGTGGGGGGGAGTGTTGGCGGTAGCAGTGGCAGTGGCAGTGGCGGTGGCGTGTGGGGTAGTGGTGTTGGTGGGCCAGGGGGAACACCAGTCTGGCCCACCAACAGTCTAAGGGGACATGATCTGGCCCCTGGCTTAAAAAGATTGAGAACCCCTGAGCTAGAAGATCAGAGCCAGAGATTAAACATTTTTCTGGATTTGTTTTACTTACCACAGAAATAGTAAGTAAAGGTAAAGGTTTCCCTTGCTTGAAAGCCAGTCGTATCCGACTCTAGGGTTCAGTACTCATCTCTGCTTCAAAGTCAAAGAGCCAGTGCTGTCTGCTTCTGCAGACGTTTCTGTGGTCATGCGGCAGGCATGAGACACTAGAGTGCACAGAATGCTGTTTACCTTCCCACCAAAGTGGTCCCTCTTTATCTACTTGCAATTTCTTGCTTTCAAACTGCTACGTTGGCAGGAGCTTGAACAAAGACAGGAGCTCATTCTGTCCTGCAGTACTTGGGAATCAAACTGCTGACCTCCTGCCTTCCAGAGTGGTACCTATTTATCTACTTGCAATTTCTTGCTTTCAAACTGTTAGATTGGCAGGAGCTGAGACAGACGATTCTTTATCTCCAGGTAAAAGTGAGAGAAGCAGTACTATTTTTCTTTTTTATCCAAGGCTCCTGAACTTGAAGAAACATGTTCCCTCTTCATTCTCTTTGTGAAGTGAAGTGTGTTCATGTGCACATGTGTGCATGTGCATGCACAGAGAGGGAGAAAGAGAGATAAAAGGATAGAACCACTAGTTAAGTGTACATGAACATTTCTTTCATATCCTTTAAAGACAATGGAACAAAAGAGCTGGGACTGTCATTTTTGTCTAATTTTCATAGTTGACACCATTAGACCAGATTAAATCAAATTGTGCCTTTCTTTGCATCAAAGCACTTTTTTGCATGAGAGCAGTATTTGCTTGAAATTTGCAAAAAATTAAAAACCCTTCTTGTTTTCATTCTCATATCTTATTGAGAGCTCCAGAAGGTACTTCATCTCCTTGTGGGGTGAGCCAGACATTTCCCTCTTCTTTTAGCAGGTGTAGATTTATATCCCTAAGTCAGTGGTGGTGAACCTTGGCACTCTAGGTGTTCTTCAACTTCAATTCCCAGAAGCCCAAATGTCTGAGAATCCACACAAATGGATTTACTGCATGAATGCACAGTAAATCCATTCTTGGGGATTCACAGAGACTTGGGCTTCTGGGAGTTGAAGTCCAAAAACACATGGAGTTTGCCATCTAGGTGAAACCCATCCCTTTCATATCAGTTTGAGCTTAGTGGTTGAGAAACTATCTGCCATTTATTTGGGTTTCTCGACAAGATTGCAGACTATGAGACGTTAAATCTTGCTGAAGTTTTCCATTCCTTCATATTTTATATCTTTTTCCTGTAAGTCAGATATATTAGCAGATGTGTGCATTGACATTTAGAAAGAGGATAGCAGCCCCTCCACATACAAATCCTCACCCCATCTGTATTTCAGAAATCTTCTTTTAGGTGGGCTTTTAATGCAACCCTTCTTAATCTGTGCCCATGTACTGCTGCTTTTTTATTGGCATCTCTGCCCATCTATACTATTGCATCACATTTTAAAAAATTAGGCTGCTTCAAAACATACAGCTATATTTCTGCTCCTGCCATGCTTGTTCAGAAAAGAAAAAAAAATCCTGCACATTTACCAGTTTCACTTATAGTTACACACTGAATCAGTCAAATCTGGGTCAGTTTGTCCAAGTTCCAAAATGAATCAGGATGAACAGATGCAGTTCCTGGTGACATGAACACTATTTGGATCAAATCAGTTATTCAAATGTCTAAAATGGCGGTAGGAGGACCAGAATCCTCCCCTCAACATTTTAGGATCAGGAGAGAACAGGAGAATTGGGCTTTGTTCAGCATAAATTGATCATGGAGACCTCAACCATCTATATTGCATACACCAACTTTGGCCCTGAGCATCTCAGAATACAGTGAAACCCTGCTTTACAGAATTAATCCATTCCGTGGGGTTTTCCTTATAGTGTAATTTTCCTTAGGGTGAATCACGCTTTCCCATAGGAATGCATTGAAAACCAATATTTCTGTTCTAGGTTTCCCTTGCTCAAAAGCCAGTCGTATCCGACTCTAAGGTTCAGTACTCATCTCTGTTTCAAAGCTGAAGAGCCAGTGCTGTCTGCTTCTGCAGGCATTTCCTTGGTCATGTGGCAGGCATAACTAGACACCGGAGCGCACGGAATGCTGTTTACCTTCCCACTGAAGTGGTCCCTATTGATTCCCTTGCAATTTCTTGCTTTCGAACTGCTAGGTTGGCAGAAGCTGGGACAAAGACACGAGCTAGAGGTTAGAAAAAAGCCAAACAAAGTAATTTTTTTCAGTTCAAAACTCTTTCTAAAGTGGCGGAAACACAGCAAAAATTTCCAAAGTGTCTTTTTGAACAGATAAAAGACATTAATTTGGCTTTTTTCTGAGCTCAGGAACTTATTATTTTGGTTTGCGATACATATTTGGCACATTTCTGACAATGCCATCTAGTGGCCAGTCCTGGTAATTGCAGGAAAAACACCTGCCAAACAGCTGATGAGGGGAAGGGGGATTTCAGCACATTCTGGTTGCGGGGGATGCTTCTGGAGATGCCAAAAAGCAATGAAAAAATTAAAAAGAGCAAAAATACTCCAAACACCCTCCCACCGCCATGGGAAGTGTCATAACACCCCTAAAAAATTATGTATAGCAATTTTTTCCAGTAAGCGGGGCACCATTTTCTTGGGATTTTCTTCCATATAGCAAGTTTTCTGTTAAGCGAGCCATCCATAAAGTGGGGTTCCACTGTATGCTACTCCAGTAGGAAGCACATTAGCACATGAAAAAAGTTGACATTGTTGGTAATGAAACAATACACATAGTGACAGGATGCCTTAAACCTACACCAGTTGAGAAAATATACCCTCTTGTTGGTAGCACTCCATCTAAGATAAGGAGAGAAATAACAGTGGATGCTTAGAGAATTAACCCTTGACATCCTCTGAATGGATATGTGCCTCAAGTCGGCAGGCTCAGATCCAGGAAGAGTTTTAAGGCAAGAACAAACATTATTGAGGGTATGTAAGAACAAAGCCAAATTAGAAGATGGAGGAAGGAGCTCATTAAACAAGGAATAACATTGAAGGAGGATATGGCTAAGAAACTCAACCTCCCCTATGTCACTTGGAGGACCCTAAATAGCTGAGGGTTGGAGTCCCTAAATACAAGACCAACATGCTCAAATGGAGGGTGCTGGCAGATAATAACACACTCTATGGATGTGGAGAAATACAGAATCCAGCTCATTTACTGGTCTGCCAATTGCTACCAGAAACATGCATAGATTAAGATTTAATTTTGGTCAATGTCAAAGCCAAGAAAGTGGCTTTATTTTGGCAGTCCAAAGGTTGATCTGGACACAAAAGAAGAAGACATTATTGCTCACCTGGCAGCTCTGCCCCTTTCCCCAATGCCCTCTCCCCCTCTCCCACATATTGATCATTTTGTCCTGCTCTGGTGCTTATCTTCCCTACTTCTATCACTCCCTCTCAGGTTCACATTCATTTTTCTAATTGACAGGCTTCATGGACTTCTTTTGTGTGGGCTGTCCAGGAAAAATGTCCATACTGAGACATAGGCAATTTCACTAGATAACCTGGGAAATATGCCCATTTCAGAGAAAGACATGAGGTGATTAAAAGAAAAACAGCTTCTTTACAAACAGCAGCAGCAGGTTTTGAGGGGGTTAAAGTTGAGGCAACTATCTCACTTTGGCTAATGGCTCAGGAAGAATATCTCCACAACTGAAAGTATGCATGGAGGTCTTTGTTTTTTCCTAGCTCCTTTTTGTTTACATCTCAGGAGAGATCTGGTGGTACCTACAGTTGCAGTTGCCTTTGAAACAGAGAAAACAATCTTACATAATGAGTATGTGGACAATTTTTTTTAAAAAGCAGTCCATATGGAAGATCTAATTTGCCACACTGCTGAGCCTGACAATGCTTCAGCTAAAACTGCTGGGGTTTAAACAAAGCAAAGCACAGTGAAACAAAGCAAAAACCAACAATAAGATCCTGGAATAATGATCGTTTTGGGAGATCATGTGACACATATTAGAAAAAAGCTAAAAAATATGTCATACAGAATGTAAAAGCTCCCACCACCACCTGACTCAGAAGAGGTCCAAATTGAGCAAACCATTTTCAAGAATAATTCCAGATTGACCTCCCTCCTTAAATTGGATACCCCAATGCTGTCTTGACCAGAAAAGGGCAATCGTGGCCCTTCCAGATGTTTGGGAACTACAGCCCTGTTGAGTCTGAGAGTAATTAGCAACACGACAGCAAGTTTGGGGTTAAACATTTGTGATTTATTATCAGCTCAGTTAAGGCTTGTTTGGACTGGAGAATAAGGGAATGAGGTGGCTACTTATATACAGACAGAATGGCATTTACAGAGATACATTTGCCTGGGCTTTTGATAACACGGGAAACCTGTGTTAGAACCAATCAGATTATATTGACAACAAAACGAATGTGGCGCCTTATGGAAAGGGTGTGTTTTTACAGCAAAGACTTAATGGTGATTGCAGAATTAAAGCAATAAAGCATTTGGACACCGTCAAGACAATCAATGGTGAGGGTTTATGCAGTCTCACTCCTAAAACACCTGGAGGAGTTCAGTTCTCTCCTCCCCCTCCCCATTTTATTTTATTTTTATTTTTAAACAAGTCTTCGAACTGTGATGGTAAATAGCACCTACCAAACTTCAATAGCAATCTAGAATAAAGGCAATATAGGAAGCAGAAATGCTTGGTTTAAATTAAACTGATCATTAAAGACTACATGTGTTTGTGAACTTCTCTTGCTGTGTCCAGCCTTTTATCCTTCAACACTGCTTTTACAAACTTTAGTATTTTGCACACCATAGTTAATATCCATATTATGGATGGGAAGGGCTTGAGCTTGAGAGATAGTGATCTATCTAATGCCATATACTAAGTATATTGGGTGAGATGTTAGCCTAAGCTATTTTCTCTGATATACCGTATTTTCCGGCGTATAAGATGACTGGGCGTATAAGACGACCCCCAACTTTTCCAGTTAAAATATAGAGTTTGGAATATACTTGCCGTATAAGACTACCTCTCTTCCAATGCACAGCAAATAAAAATTAACCCACAATCAACCCGAAGACGCGCAGCCCTCCGAGTCGAATGGGCAGGTTCTGGTGGAGAGCCAATCCACGCTCACGTTCCCCTCCTTGAGGTACAGGAAGATGTGTGCAGCTTGCTTCCCTTTGCTTCATACTCCCCGCACAGAGCAGGGACTCGGCCGCGGCACCCCCCACCATATGCGCCGGACATATGAAGCAAGGGGAAACAAGCTGCAGTTAAGTACCTGTCCTATAAGACGACCCCCGACTTTGGCACAGATTTTTCGGGGTTAAAAAGTAGTCTTATATGCCAGAAAATACAGAAAGTTCAATTGTATTCTGTATTGACCAGCTGGATGTTTGTACATAGATAAGAGTGATTGCAGAAGTTGTGCCAGTAAATGGACAAAGTCACATGTCAACCATGACTGATTGCACATCTGGCATTCACCTGGCATCTTGACAAAAAGCCAGAATTAGCCATCACCTTCCATTACTTCTCTTATATTCATGCAAATATTTAACAGGATTATTTCCATTATGATTTCATACAGAAGCAAGATCTTCTTCCCATAATTCATACCTATAAGTAATTGTGAGAAATGGTTTTATCTTATCAACTTTTAAAGATCATATAGAGGATGGTTCACCTGTATGATTTGTTGAAAAACACACACAGTGAAAACTAATAATAGGTTTATGTGAAATTCCTGTATTTCATATTGTCATTCTTCATCACGTCCTTCATCCTAGTACTGTGAGCAGTTCCCTCAATACTGTTTTAAATTCTCTTTGGGATGGATTCTGATTTGTTCTATAATGATCAGCATTCTACCCAATTCAATTTGTGTGTCACATCTGTTTCGATTTGTAAATTCACATTGTGAATTTGTAAATTCATATTGACATGCACTGGAAAACTAAGCTGGCTATAACTTTATTCTTCTACTGAGTTCTGCATTAAATTTGGAGGCTTATTAAACCCTAAAGATGAAAGTAAAGGTCCCACATTTCAGATGGCAGGTAGATGCAGATCAGGTATCTGCATCAAGTGCTTGTACACTGGGTAATGAAGAAGTCTGTTCCCCGACTGAACTGAAATTCTGGTCTCCGGTGTCATGTTAGAGCTTGTGCTTCTTCTTCTTTCATGTGCATATTAAATTTTGGACTGCCAAAATGAAGCCACTTTCTTGGTTTTGTCATTGGCCAAAATTAAATCTCCACTGGTACATGTTTTGGGCAGTAATCGCCAGGACAGTAAATGAGCTGGATTCTGTATCTCTCCACATTCACAGAGTGTGCTATTATCTGCCAGCAGCCCTCACTTGAGCATGTTTGTCTTGCAGTTAGTTTCTTATGCAAAAATCCTTTCAACCCAAAATAATTTCTGACACAAAATTATTAATTTCTTGCTTTTGAACATCTAGGTTGGCAGGAGCTGTGACAGATAACAAGAGCATATTCCATCATGCCGTGCTAGGGTCTTGAACTGATGAACTGTGCTAACCTCTAAGCCACCACAGCTCTACTAAATTGTTCTCTAGTCCAGATCATCTACATGGTAAGAAAGGAGAAACCTGAGTCATCATTGTGGAAGGAGTTCCATAGTCATTTCATTCGTTCTCTAACTTTGGATCATCATTCAGTTACAGGTAAGAAGTTAGACTTGTGTTAACTTTGTCCAGGACTCACCTTGTCTTATCCTTATGCCAGAATGGGTCTATTTCTCACATCTAGAGTACCTTTGGATCAGGGACAGCTTCAAATCACTCTTTCTTCTGGCTCCTCTCTCGACAGTTCTTAACCAGCAGAGCAATCCTGCTGGCAGATCACTGAGATCAACCAACAGAAGAAGGTTCTGCCACTGTACTATGGGCAGAGGATTTCATGTTAGCATAAGAAGCTTCTCCCTATTCCTAACATTTTACAGCCAGCATATCTTCATGTTAGAATTTCACTATAAGCCTTAATTTATTCATTGGCTGAAACCCTACCATGTAGTATAATAAAGATGCAGCTAGAGTAGGCTTACTGAATCAGGGGGTGAGTCAACTCCTCTGTAAGTTTGATTGAGGGACTGTGGTGGCTTAAGTGCTTAAGATGCTGAACGTGATGACTGGAAGGTCGACAGGTTAGCAGTTTGAGACCTGAGTACTGCATGACGGAATGAGCTCCCGTCTCTGTCACAGCTCCTGCCAACCTAGAAGTTCAAAAGCAAGACGTTGCAAGTAGATAAATAGGGACCACTTCAGTGGGAAGGTAAACAGCATTCCATGCACACCAGCGTTGTGGTATGCCTGCCACTTGTCCAGGGAAATGTTTTCAGATGCAGACAGCACTGGTTCTTTGGCTGTAAACAGATATGAGCACTGGACCCTAGATTTGGATACGACTGGCTTCCGAGCAAGGGCAACTTTTACCTTTACCTAAGTTCCATTGATTCAATGGGCCTTTTCTAGTTGTGACACTAAGCAACTACAGTAAGCAACAGGATTTCACCCACCATAATTTATATTTGAATAAACACACTGAAGACTGGATTGTGATGTCTAAATGCAAAGCAAGGAGAACCCTCAGTGATAAGCAACTCAAGATACAGTACATGTATCAGAAGGTTTTTCCTCTTGATCCAGTTTTATTATGTGAGAAGGTGTAGTAAGGAAAGAGAAAGAAGGTAACCTACAAAAATCAAGGCTTATGGCAAGAAGGCCTCAGGGACAACAAGTGAGCAGGTTTTTTCCCTTTCTTTTCTTTTTGTCATTGTTTTGTTCTCTGAGCTGAGGGTATAAATTATGTATAGCTCAGTTTTACATCAACTGCTTCCTCTACCTCAGCTCTTTTTAAACCCCAAATGCTCCTCCACTTAAATAGATGGTGGATAATGAAGAAAAAGTGTTGTTTTATGCATGGAGCAGTATGGCTGCTAATCCACTATTTTCAGTGACAAATAGCATGCACACACTAATGAACATTTCAATATAGAAGCATCTAAAAGCATTAAAAACAAATGGGACTGGAAACCCCAAATACAAAGTATGTTTTCTTGACCATGCAGTATAAAATCAGGGAATGCAGCCACCAAAGTTTGTGACCATCTAAACTCCTGCCATTTTTGAACTGGAAGCAGCCCGGGGGTGGGGGGCAGGTACAGTAAGAGAAACCAAATATTGGGACAGTTAGCTCTGCTCTTACAATACAGACCACCAGGAAACAGAAACATCTCATACAAAGCATATTCATTCCCACCTCATGTTAGCAGTGACAAACATGGACACTTACAACAAAACATAAACAAAAGTTGGTCACCATGGAAATGAGATGTCTGAGGGAAGCTGCTGGAGTGACTAGAAGGGATAAAATCAGGAATGAGGTTATAAGGGAAAGAATTGGAATAGAGCCAATCTTGCACTACATACAGAGACAACAAATAAAGTGGTTTGCCCATTAGGAGAGAATGACTTAGAAGTCTATACCATACAAGGCATATGTGGAAAGTGGAGAAGGACAAAGATTACAAGGCAGACTCAGAGGAAGGTGGAGGGATAACATCAGAGACATATTGCAAGAATGTGTACTTTTTGATGTGATTAACTGATGTTTAGGATTTTATTGTATTGTACCTTATTTGATGTATTGTTAGAAACTGTATTGTAGTGCACATGTAGTGTATATATATATATATTTCTGTAATTTTTGCGGATAGAGATTTGTAATTGTACTTCTGGTGATTGATTTTTTTTGCTGTATTCATTGTATGTTCTGTTACTGTATTTTGTAATTATTGTCCGCTATGTAAACCGCCCTGAGTCGGGTTCACCTGAGTGAGCGGTATATAAGCATGAAAATTAAATTAAATTTTAATTAATTAAAATTAAATTAAATTAAATACCAAATAATGCCAGAGTGCCCAGAGCATGAACCTTGTATCTCCCTCGACACCTGAAGTGCCAGAGCAAGAACCTTGTATCTCACTCAACACTTGAAGGGGTAAAAGATGAAGTAAAGAAGAAGTGTTGTACATCTGGGTGGGCTATGGTGGATGGCAGATGACAGAGAAGCATGGCATGTGGTGGTCCATGGGGTCGCAAAGGGTGGGACTCAACTGTGCAACTGAACAACAAAAGAAGAAGAAGGACTCACCAACATTTCACAGAGACAAAGTCACTTTTATACATACTTACTTCATATATCATCAAAAATATGTTGTCAGGGGCTGCATAAAGGAGACTTTTTGGTGTGTGTGTGTAAAATTCATTCTCTATGAAAAAAGACTACAATGGTTGAGAATTTTAGTTTAGAAAAATGGGGGGAAAGAACAATCTCATACAACTCAAACTTTCTTTAGCTCTGCTCTGTTATTCACTAATCCAGATAATAGGCATAGTAAGAAAGGAGTAACTACTACCATTCCTCTGACTCTTGTCACAAATTTAGCTTAGCTTCAACTGTCTTAGCCATCATGGTTGCTTTGGGCTGTGCTCTTTCTAAGACTTGTGTTGAGGTTCCAGGCCCAAATGTGATTGTCTTGCTTGGATACTTTGGTGTATGCAAACCAAGACACAGGACACAGCCTCGGGCTGGGTTAACTCAGGTTTATTGCATCGTGGACAGAGGGAACATGAGGTAATGGCGGATCGATAGCTCTTTATATACGGTAGTAATACATTTGAACGTGGTTCCATGATAGCCCATTGGCTACTGTCTGCGTGACGTCATTGTGGGTCACGCCCTTCTTGTCCAGGTGTAGGTGATGGCGGGAAAACTTCCCGCGCTGTTGCCTTTGATGAGTTTGGACCAAGGAGCTTGGACGCTCGCTGCTGCCAGCTGGTGGTCATTAGCTCGCGTCCACTTACAGGGTTCATGTGATGCAGCTGAGGGTTACATTGTTGCTATAGGCAAGGTTACATTTGTTCAGATACATTGTGGAAGGTAAAACCATTAGAACACAACACCCCTCCCCCCTAGGACGAGACACAGTCTCGAGCCCACACTTAAACACACTCCCCCCCCTAGGAGACAAAGTCTCTCAGCCAAGATGGCTTATTTCGAACACGCTGGGGTCTCGATGCGGGCTGCCTTTCCCCGGGTTTGCTACCATCTCTTTGTCCCCAGGTTTCCTGTCCTGTAATTGGAGAGGAAGACTCGTTAGTGACTTGCCGCGGCTCTGCGGCGTTGTTGGAAGGTGTGCTCTTTCTTAGGGAGGAACCGGGGGCACTGGGGGCTAACGAAAAACCCCTCTTCTCGCTTGGATGGGTGGGGGAACACTCCTGAAAACCCCCCCGGCTCGCAAACTCAAAATCAAAATTACATTCGGGGGCAGCGGTCGCGAACTCCTCTCCCCCTTCCCCGGCCTCTGATAGGACTGGTGTATCAAAAGGGTATGAGTCGGGGCCGCTGCTTCTGCCTTCCCCCCTTGTTTGGGACTGTTGTCCGCTGCTGTCTCCCCCTTGGGTTAAGCGGGTGGGGGAGAACCCTAACGCTGAATTCTGTTGCTGAGCCCCACTGACTGGCCTACTCACCCGGTGCCTCAGTTGGTCTGCGTGCCTCCTCCAGAGGAGGCCGGTGTTAGTCTCGACTCGGTACGACACTGGCCCCGTTTGTTCTACAACCGTCCCTGGTACCCAGGCTGACCCTGCGCTGGAATAGTTCCTGCAGTGAACAGGGTCGCCGGCGGCGAAACCTTTCGAGACTGCCAGCCCTATGTTTTTCCCTTTATCCTCGACTCTCGTCGGGTCTAGCCTGGACAGGAGCATGGTCAGCTTTCGCCGCATCAAGAGCTCTGCCGGCGAGTAGCCTGACGCTAAGGGGGTCACCCTATACGCTAAGAGGAATTGGCATACTTGGTGATTCAGGTCCCCCGGGCCCATGCGCCGCAGCGCATCCTTTGTTGTACGCACCAGCCGTTCCACTTGGCCATTCGTGGCCGGGTGAAACGGCGCGGATGTGACATGCCGAATGGCGTTTGCCTCCATGAATGCCCCGAACTCGGCGGAGGTGAAACAACTAGCGTTATCGCTGACTAAAGTATCGGGTAAACCGAACGTTGAAAAGACTCTCCTTAGCTGGCTAATTGTCGTGGCGGAGGACGTGCTTTTTACTGGAATAACCTCCAGCCACTTGGAGAACGCATCCACCACCAGGAGAAACATGGTTCCTCGGAATGGCCCAGCGAAATCTACGTGCACTCTGGACCATGGACCCCTTGCTGTGTCCCACTCCCTATGCGGAAGACGGGCCGCCTCTGGTCGGGATCCTTGGCATGCCTCACAAGTGCCGACCATGTGCTCAATGTCCGCGTCCAGCTGTGGCCACCAGAAGTAGCTCCGGGCCAGCGCCTTTGAACGAACTATGCCCGGGTGGCTGACGTGCAGCAGTTCGAGCACCCTCGGCCGCAGGGACGTAGGGACCACCACCCGTTGGCCCCACAAAAGGCACCCCCTCTCTAGGGACAACTCTAGCTTCTTCCGAAAAAATGAGTCGAATTCGGTGCTTGGGGACGATGCCGGCCACCCCTTCTGTACCCACAAACTAACTTTCTCTAGCGTTCTGTCCTTGCCTGTTGCCCTAGCAATGTCGGCTGGTACTATTGGGGGTGTGTCTAAGACCTCAATTAGCAACACCTGGCGGTCTTTTTCTACTCTCGCCTTTTGGTCGTCCGACAAGGGCAAGGGAGATCTCGAAAGTGCATCAGCATGGCTGATCTCCTTTCCGGGCCGGTACTCCAACTCATGTTGGTATGCGTTGAGAAAAATAGCCCATCGCAGCATTCTCGGGGACAGGATCTGCGGTGTGGGCTTGCCTGCCGTGAAAATCCCTAACAGTGGCTTGTGATCAGTCACGATTTTGAACGGGCGGCCATACAAAAAATCGTGAAATTTTTTGGTTCCCGCTACTATTGCTAATGCCTCCCTGTCGGTTTGTGCGTAATTGCGCTCTGCTTGGGACAGGGACCTTGAATAAAACGCTACCGGGGCCTCCCTTCCGTCATCCAACACATGGCAAAGCACCGCCCCCACCCCCACCGGGGATGCATCACAGACTAAGACCACCGGCCGTTTGGGGTCGAAATGCGTCAGGATTGCCTCAGATGTTAAAAGTTGCTTTAGTTCTTTGAACGCCCTCTCGTGCTCGTCACCCCACGTCCATGTCTCCTCCTTTTTAAGTAACCGATGGAGCGGTTCGGCTACGGACGCCTTCCGCGGGAGGAATGTATGGTAAAAATTGAGGAGCCCCAGGAAAGACTGTAGCTCGGTTTTGGATGTGGGGCGAGGGGCCTTCTTTATGGCTGTTACTTTGGATTTAGACGGCTTAATCCCCTCGGGTGTGACCCGGAAACCTAAAAATTCAACCTCAGTTTCATAAAAAACACATTTGTCCTTCCTGAGTCTCAACCCCGCTTTCTCGAACACGGTTAGTACTTTGTCCAATCTCTTTGCCAGTTCAGCCTCACTCCCCCCTGTTATCAACACGTCATCAAAATAAGGCAACACCCCCTCCAGTCCCTTCAGGAGGCGTTCCACAAGCGATTGAAAAAGGCCGGGTGCCGAGTTCACGCCGAACTGTAAGCGCGACACCTGGAACGCCCCTTTATGTGTAACTATCGTTTGTGCCGCGGCCGTGGCGGGGGTCACTGGGAGTTGCTGATAGGCTTGTGCCAAATCGAGTTTAGCGAAACACTTTCCCCCATTCAGCCTGGCTAAAAGGTGGCTGATCACCGGCACCGGGTATGCATTAGGGCGGATCGCCTTGTTAATTGTACACTTATAATCAGCGCAAATGCGCACCTCCCCGTTAGCCTTTAGAGCCGTTACAATTGGAGTTTCCCACTCCGCGGAATCAACAGGAATAAGAATCCCCTGGCCCACCAGTTTGTCCAGTTCCGCCTCTATCTTGTCCTTGAGTGCGAACGGCACCCTGCGCGGTTTGAGTCTTATCGGGCGGACCTCCGGGTCTAGGTCGAAGGCTACAGGGGGTCCCTTGAACTTTCCGAGTCCTTTCTTAAAAACGGCGGGATGCGCATCGCAAACCGCTTGTATTGGGTCCACCCCCACTGTATGCACTCCCCCTATGAACAAACCTAAAGGCTGAAACCACTGCGTCCCTAGGAGGCTACAACTTCCCCCCTTAAGGACAACTAGGGGCAGTTCCGCAGAATGTCTCTTAAAATTGACCCGAAATTTCCCGACCCCCAACACCGGAATGCTGTTTCCCTGTACGTCTCGTAGCGTGGACCTCAACGTTTTAAGTTTGGGCCGCACGTGGGGGTCGATTCTCAAGAACTCTTTCTGGGGAATTATGGAATAGGAGGACCCCGAGTCAATTTCCATCCTAATAGGGGCCCCTTGTACTAGTACCTCAACGAAGTAATGGGACTGTCCCGCGGACACGCTGAACACTGGGGCGTCGTCCTCGCTGTCGTCCGAGACGCGGCCCACGCCATCCCGCTTCCTCGTGGTCTGGGCGCCATCTTTGGGCCTCGCTGGACGGTCCGGTCTGGCCGCACGGTCTTGTGACTGCCTCCGGCTCTCCTTCCGTTTTCTGCATGCCTTGGCGATGTGCCCCCGTCGGCCGCAGGTGTAACACTCGGCTTTCCTGAATGGGCATCTCGCGCGCTCATGGGCCGCTCCGCAACCATCGCAGCGTCGACCACCCTTTCGGACCTTCTGGACCTCTTCGCCGTCGCTGCCTTCCGTAGACGACTTTGAGGCCCGTCGAGTTGCGTGCACCGCCTGTCCGGACTTCCCGTGCACCGAGTTTGCCGCCTTGCCGGCTCTAGGACGCCACTCACGCCACTGGTGCATCTCGTCCACTCCAGCATTCGTGGACTCTGCGGCTTCCGCGGCCTCTACGACCTCTGCCAACGTGGGCGGCGGCTCCTTGTTCATCAAGCTGCGCTGCACCTCCTTGTCTTTCAGGCCACACAGCACGCCGTCCCTGAGGGCCATCTCTAAGATGTTGTCCCATTTGCAGGGGGCGGCGGCTATCCTCATGGCGGCCACGAATGTCTCAACCGACTCGTCCGGCGCTTGGACTCGCCTCCAAAACGCGCTCCGAGCGGGAAACATTGCCCTCGAAGGACTGAAGCGCTCTCGCAGCAGCTTCATGATGTCGTCCGCCTTAAATTCGCTCACCTTCTTCGGAGCGATGATGCTCACCAGCGTCCGCTTGGTTTCCATCCCGAGCATTCTGGTGAGGATGGCCCTCTTCCTCTCCTCGTCGTCTCCTTTGACTTTGAGTTCCACCAGTGCCGCCTGGAAGTCCATCTCGAGCAGCTCCCAGTCTTGCGGTTTGGTGATGTTGAACCCGCTCTGCGCCCTGGCTGTTCCGTGGGGATCCATGATCCCACCTTCGTCGCCAATTTGGTGTATGCAAACCAAGACACAGGACACAGCCTCGGGCTGGGTTAACTCAGGTTTATTGCATCGTGGACAGAGGGAACATGAGGTAATGGCGGATCGATAGCTCTTTATATACGGTAGTAATACATTTGAACGTGGTTCCATGATAGCCCATTGGCTACTGTCTGCGTGACGTCATTGTGGGTCACGCCCTTCTTGTCCAGGTGTAGGTGATGGCGGGAAAACTTCCCGCGCTGTTGCCTTTGATGAGTTTGGACCAAGGAGCTTGGACGCTCGCTGCTGCCAGCTGGTGGTCATTAGCTCGCGTCCACTTACAGGGTTCATGTGATGCAGCTGAGGGTTACATTGTTGCTATAGGCAAGGTTACATTTGTTCAGATACATTGTGGAAGGTAAAACCATTAGAACACAACAGATACCTTGGAGTCGTTATTTAGCAAGGAGTCCGCACATTAGTAGACATCTCTGTGATGACGTTCCACTCATCCAAATGGACCTGAAAAATCAAGTACACTTGCATGTGGTTTTTTTTAGCTATTTGGATATCATGTCACCTGTTGGTTAGGCATACCATGACATGTGCCTCTGCTTTCACCTTGCCCAAGGGATCTGACGGACAACCCTTTGGTGAGTTTTAGTCCCAGCCTAACATCATTGTCGTGAGATGGGTATCATCAACTAGCTAGACCACTTAAGCCCCCATGCCCCCACAAGTCTCTCACCCTATTGCTTTATTAATAGATCTAAACATTGATCAGTTCTGTTAGTTTTTATGAACTCTTCTTGCTATAGCTGTACTTCTTCAAGCCAAAGGAAGGCTTACTATTCCCTTTCCACCTTTCTTTAAAATCAAGCCTATTCTTTCTCTGGCTGCTTGAACTCCCAGAAGTCCCAAAGGAAAGAAAAATGCAGATCTTTGTTTTCTTTCAGGCTTTTCTTTATTATAATGATACAGTCTTACTTCTTCTGTGTCCTTTGCTATTACTGCTCTCACCTTTTGTTAATAAAATTCTACACACTGATATATAATAGATGAATTCACTTGTAATAAAGAGAAGGCCTTGCTCTTTCTTTTTCTTTCTCCCTCTTTAAATCTCCTCCTAGAGTTACAAGTTTTCACTGTTACATTAATTCTATCTGATCAATCACGAAGTCCAGTTTTAGCTGGCGATAATAAATTGTTATCACTGCAACAGTGTCCCAGCTCCTGCCAACCTAGTAGTTCGAATGCAAGAAATTATAAGTAGATAAATAGGTACCACTTTGGCGGGAAAGATAACATAATTCCATATGCTCCAGCCTCCAGTCATGCCTGCCACATGACCACGTCTGACCTCTAGAGTCAGACACGACTGGCTTTCAAGCAACAAAGACCTTTACCTTGAAGACCTTTAGACAGAGCTAGTTTAAGAAAGTGTTGCACACTTTACTGGATTAAAAATGCCATTGCCAGATTGTACACTGGTGTTGGTTACAGAAATCATGCATCCTACAACCTTCTGCATTACAATAGCTCCATAGGGTCCAGATCTGTTTCAGGGCATAATTCAAAGAGCATGTTTTTGTCCTGTAAAATCCTAAATAACTTGTGTCCAAGCTACACAAAGAGCTGCAGCTCTCTTTATGTGCCTGTCCCAAAATTAAAATCATGACGGAAGGCCTTGCTTTGAGGTCCCACCACCCTCACAGTTTTATTAGGTGAGGATGGGAAAGTGGATCTTTTTAGGTCGTTGCTGCAAACACTGGAACACCCTCTCAAAAGTTGGCCCCCTCTTTCCTATCCTTTAACAAGAAGGCTTTTCCTCAGGTAACTGTCTGCCTAAGAGGACGGTTCTTAAAAACATACAATCAGTTTTTAATATTGCTTTTATTTAATATTTTTAGTGTAAGGGACCCAAGACAATGAAACAGCCGAAGGGTTGGCTTAACACAGGTTTATTGCATGATGATCCGGAGGAACATGTGGTAATGGCGGATGGGTAGCTCAATATATACAGCTGGCCATACATTTGAATGTGGCTCATTGACAGACTATTGGTTGCTGCCTGCGTGACGTCGTAGGAGGTCACGCCCTTCTTGACCAGGTGAGGAAGTTGCGGGGAATCTTCCCGTGCTGCTGAACCAGGTGGCTGATGATCCATTAGAGCTGGACGCTCGCTACTGCCCTCTGGTGGTCACTAGCTCGCGTCCCCTTATTAGGCTAACATTGATACAGGTGATGGTTATAATGTTGCACACAGAAAGGTTACATTGATAACACATGGTAAAGGTACATTGTTAAAGGCACTGCTTTACAGAACACAACAATATTGTAAGCTGTCTTGAGTCCTTTGGAGGAGAAAGGAGACGTATATATAATTTAAATACCATATTTGCTGGCGTAAAAGACCCACTCCCCCCTTAAAATACACTGGAAAATGGAGTGCATCTTGTACTATATATTGGCCTATAGTGAGCTATTTTGATAAATAATGAGGTGCATCTTATATTCCGGTGCATCTTACATGCCGGCAAATACAGTACTGTTAAATAAATACACAAAACTTTTTAAAAAAAACTATTTTGGGACAGAAAGGAGAGAGAATTTATGGGCCACTATTTTTTGATATGGCGTACTCATGCCATTATAAATATTAGTGAAGAAGCACAAGTCTTTGTCTACATGGGAAAAAAATGTCAATGTTTTCTCAGCTATAATCTTTCCCTGCCATTTAAGCAATTCATATCTGCTTCCTTTTCTTTGCAATCTATATCTTTCTCTATAGACACATAAACAGATGTTGACAATGTCTTTCAGTCACTCTTACAAATGCATATACAGTATAGCTATATAGATACAATTTAAATTCACCTTTTCACTCATGTGATTGTTTATCATGGGATGAAAGAAAAGTGACTGATGCAAGAGCCTATTTTCTTTTTCTGCTTCCACAAAATTTAATTCATGTGAAATGCATCTTGCCCCCTTCTTTCCAGAAACCCAAAGACTGAAGTGAATAATGGAGTCACCCTTGAGAATTGATCTTGCAAATGAGAGCCCCCAGGACTTATGTGGTTGATGAAAGTCGAAATCGCAGAAATCTTATTGCATATTTTTACTGGAAATGCTGGAGAGTAACTTCAGTTTGTTTTTATATTGATTTCCTCTGGACACGCCAACCCAATACAGACAGAGCATTGCTGTCCATAGTCCAGAGATTTTAAAACATGTGCAAAATGTGCTCCCTATCCCTATTTGAAGAATGTAAAAAAACACACACATCAATTTCAGGGACTGTCTACATAGGGGAATTTGTAGTGGTCTATTTTATGTTGCAAAACTTCTTATCTGTACTAAAGCAGGGGTGGCCAAACATTTTGGGCCGTGGGCCAGTCATGTGGTTCAGTGGGCCAGCACGTGGTTCCTCCCACCAGAAGTGGAAGTAAAATGTGCCCAGCAATCTGTTTTCCAACAGATATGTTTTGCAACAGGATGAGATCGATTTTAGGTTGTCATTTTCTCTGCTGAAACCAGGGGTTCTCAAACTACAGCCCATGGGCCACATCTGGCCCCTGATGCCAATTCATCCAGCCCATGCCGCCCTCATCACACCTAGAAGCAGAAGTAAAACACACCTTACTTCTGCAAATTTTCAGCTTGGTGCTTCTTTCATGGGTAAAGATTCTTTGCTCATTAGTACTATTTACTCATGCATAAGGTTTATTCAGTTTATTCATGAGTAAAGAGGTGGCAGTAGCATACCAGTCAAGTGTCGCTGGAGAAAATACGGGAACTGCTCCGGGCCGGGTGCGCATGCACAGCAAAAAATCCTTTGCGTGTGCGCAGAACCCCTTTGCGCATGCACAGAACCCCTTTGTGCATGCACAGAATTGGCATGCATGCGCAGTAACCCATTTCCTCCCCGGCCAAAATACGGGATGGCCGCGGGAAGGGCAGATGAAGAGGACTGAAATACAGGAAATCCCGGTCAATACAGGATACTTGACAGGTATGGGCAGCAGTGATGGCTGCTGTCATTTAGTGGGCCAAGAAAACTTTCCTTTTAAAAATAAATAAGGAAAGTGAAACATCAATACAGGCACCTAGCATGGTACAGCTAAGGGTACACGGAAAGAGCCTCCTCAAAGATTGTGGTATTTTTGACCCACAGCTGGGCGTACCTTGGGCAATGGGAACTTTGTTGTGATGGCTAATCTTTCTCACACTGAGTGGGCAAAAAGAACTACAGAATGAATTCACCTAAAGGTAAATTCATTTTGACAATTGAATGCCTTCCTCCCCTTTAACACCAATGATTCTATCTATCTATCTATCTATCTATCTATCTATCTATCTATCTATCTATCTATCTATCTATCTATCTATCTATCTATCTATCTATCTATCTATCTATCTATCTATCTATCTATCTATCTATCTATCTATCTATCTATCTATCTATCTATCTAAAAGCCAAAAGGAGGCATAATAGCAATGTGTGTTAGTGACACAAATTATGCATATGAATCATGCTAGTACACCAATGTATAGCTTTGTTGGCACTCTCCCACAGAAAAAATCCTTAATATAGACATAATATAACAGGCCTGAAAATTATTTTTCAGCCATTCGCTGTGCAGCAGTACAACTGTTTTTCCATAGGAGCAAAATAGTTGTCTCCAAAAGATTGTGGGGGAAAAATATTTCTCAGATATTTCTTTGGTGGGTGGGTGTTTGTGTACCATCCACTAATTTAACCTTAAGAGGTGACTGAGGTGATAGGTGTTCCATTTCTTCTTGCTTTTCGAACATGGATAATGTTCAGTGGCACAGAGCTCTCTCTGCAGCTTCCCTTCAGCTGCATTTATCGGTATTCTTTGCGAATGATGCCACATCATGTCGCTTCATGTTGTTTCCCAAGGCACTCTAACAAGCACAGATGTCAGCTTGCTGTAGAGAGGACCTCATGCTGTTATGAGTGCCACAGTGTTGGGGCAGGGGGAGATTTCATGTACAAGATAGAAGGGGACCAGTTTGGTCACCTTGTAAAGTTGATAAGCAGCAATCCCTCTAAAAAATTCAGTGCTGTTTTACTTCAGCGACATCAGCAGAAAGTTGGTTGACTTCTCTTGTTCTAAGAGTTATTGTCAGGACTCTAGGATGGAAATTCAATCCATCCTAGCTGGAGTGAATATTTTAAGATTCAAAGACATGAGGAAACAGAGATGTGAGATTTCCAAAATTTTGGTCTAGAGAAGTCATCTTTGTATGATAGTAAAGAGGCGTCCCCTGAGCAGAGTTTCTCCTGCAAAAATCCTTTCAACCCAGAGTAATCTCTGATACGAAATTATTATTATTTTGTATCTCCAGCCCCATAAAGCATGATACGAAGGAACCAAATGAAGATTGTATTTGCCTTTCACAACATGCACAGGATTTCTTTGTTCAAAGCAATTGCTTTTTCCTCTTGTAAAACTTAAGCATAGAAATCACAGAAGAGCAGGCCAATCCATCACAAAGATGCAAACAACCCATCTGGTGCCATTATTTTTACTAGTTTATCCAGCAAAGAACTTGTTATCATATTCTCCATCTTTGTGTGTTTTACAGAAAGATGCAAGAATCAGTTGTGGAAATGTGCAAAATATTTTTGAGAAATTAAATATATATATATATTAATTCTACTACTTTGCATTTAGGAGTCAAACATATTTATCCCATTTACCACAGCAGAATGAGATAGGCCAGGTTTTATATTCCTAATAGAGAAATCAGGTCTATCTGTTTTAAATATGGACAGCTGTAGCCTATTAAGGAAATTAGTATAATTATATAGGGAGCAACCTTTGCATCAGGGACTAAAAGGATCAAGATGGCCAGGAAACGAAGTGTGATAAATTTCACATCTTAATCCAATCATTCAAATTAATAGTTGATGGTTTCTGCCATTCTTATAATAGTATAAAAAAGGAACGGGACATACAAAAATAATCTTGTACTCATTGTTCTGAAGACCAGTTGCTACGAAAAGAAGTTTGATTTATGTGCTCAGTGACATGGACAATTAATTTTCTAATACAATTATGTCTTATATTTCAACATAATTTACCTCCAAAATATTTTGAAGCTTTTTTTGGTTGAGACTTGTGTTAAGGCAGGAAAAAAGGAACATCGCAATTGGCTCAGTCTGAACTCCTTCAAGAATACTGAGCTGAATGAAGGTAAATGGTGGTAGGATAACAATATTCTTTTGATCTCCTATGCTGAGAAGAGAAAATATTTCACTTCACCAATGTAATCATTAAAAGTCTCTCACTTGGTGGTCTTAAACTTCAGTTTCTGGCAGACTATTCAAAAATGCATTGACATAAATTGTATCCCTCATTTCTGCTGGCCAAGCTCAGCTTTGTCCAACATGGAACAATGCTGTACTTCCTGCCATATAAAGGTTAAAAGATGAGAAGACTCTTTTTAAAAATAAAAAAAGACATGGAAAACTTACTTCTGTGATAATAAGGAGAGAAAGAATATGTTTGAATACAGATGGATTCATTCCCAGAAATAAGAACATTAGATGTCTGTTTTGCTTTGCCTCACTCACCCCTAGAGTAAGGAGACAGACAACTTCTTGGTTGGAGAAAAAACAGGGCCACTTTATTAACTTGATAACTGGGTTAACTTCCGCCAGTAACTGCAATGCAAAGGAGGCCAATGTAGCACTGGTAAGGACTTTTTCAATTGATAATTTCTCAATCAGCCGACTGATTTTACTCACATTATTGACTTAGATTAATTTGTCCTAATTTGCTAGATCCCTTGTACAGAAGTGTAAATGTGCCACACTCACTTCTGCTTGCCAATTGGGTGAACTGCCTAAGGGACAGCAAGCTGTCAAACTTGGCAGTCCCATGTTTCTGGGCCACATTTAATCAACAGCCCAGGTTTCATCCTTGCCTGCCCACCGGGTTGATTGATTGATCAAATGCATCCCTTACCTGATTACCTAGGGATGAATTTTAATGCCCTTACCAGTGCTACCCACCAAAATGACAAACAAAAATAAACTCCTCCATGTCTCAACCTGCCACTGCAGTGTGGGATGGGCGAAAACAACAAGAATCTAAGTGGTCAATGCAGGATTCAAGCAAAAATTCCCATCCGGCTCAAACCCACAACCAAAAAAGTCACACTACAGCTTAAGAGAGGGAGGGAGGGCAAACATGCCCAAGGAAAGCTAAACTGGCAAACCCTGGAGACACGCGGTCCCCTTTTAAGGGAGCTGACCGCCCCGTCCCCAGGGTTCGCAACCCTGGGTCATCTCCTATTTGGAGGGGGCAAGGCACCTGCAGCAACTGCTGTTATTGAGCGCCCATTCATCTACATTCAGCTTTTTACAGTCCCAAGTGCTTTCCATCCCAACTATAAATAAAGGTAAAGGTAAAGGTTTCCCTTGCTCGAAAGCCAGTCGTATCCGACTCTAGGGTGCAGTGCTCATCTCTGTTTCTAAGCCGAAGAGCCAGCGCTGTCTGCTTCTGCAGACGTTTCCGTGGTCATGTGGCAGGCATGACTAGACACCGGAGCACACGGAATGCTGTTACCTTCCCACTGAAGTGGTCCCTATTTATCTACTTGCAATTTCTTGCTTTCGAACTGCTAGGTTGGCAGGAGCTGGGACGAAGACGGGAGCTCATTTCCGTCCTGCACTATAAATAAATCTGTACATTTTTTATCAATTTTAATAAAAATGTGGAAATAAATTCTTACCTACCCCTACTTAAATGTCTACCCCCAAAAGGTTTGTGCCACTTGTAAACATTAAAGAAAGTCTTCATTGTACATTGAAAGCATAGTTTGATCTGAAAAAGATTTCTGGCTCCAGGTGTTGGAGGGCATATAACCCTCAGCAGGATTCTTAATAAGTGTATTCATAGTGGAAGTCTGGCCAGGTTTTCCTGTTATGGTAATAGAGTAGACCATACTGCCAGTGACTCAATGCCGATTGTCAGGCAGCAGTTAACTAACCAAATAACCCTGAGGACAAATGGCCTTGGGTGCCGAAGTCAACAGGGAAGGGTGATGGTCCCCAAATGGATTAAATCCCACTGAAATTCATCTTGATGGAGGGCTGCAGCTTCATCAGTTCTGGCCTGGGATGAGGATGTTGTGTGCCAAACAGGCTCAGGACCAGAAAGTGACTTGCAGAATTAGTGGTATGGGTGCCATGCTGTGAGGTGGAAAGTAAACGGAAAGCCACTGCATTATACAATATTGTTCTGAGGACAATCTTTGTGGCTGATTGCCATGATGACAGCCAATATTTGGAATCAGATGCAGCACATGGAACAGATGACTAGTGGAAGTTTTCCTGAGCTACATCAAGTGGAGAGCAATCCAAGCTCATGCCTATCCCAAAGTAAATCTCATTAAATTATATATCTCTTGCTGCCTAGTAGCAGAACATCTATGTCACCCGAAAGTTGGCACTGACATATTGTGGGACACCCTCCCCACCCCAGCATCATTTGGGCTGCCTTCCTTCTTCTGCACTGTTACAATGAGATGCATACCACATCCCATGGCTCTTTGGTTGGCCACCAGCCAGCAATGGGAGTGCACCATTAATAAAATGAGTAACTAAATAGGTACAGAAATAAAGCAACTGCCAGAAATATTCTTAAAATACACTCCTTATTTAAACATTTAATCTTGCATATATCCAAAAGGGGGCCCTTAAGGTTTGCTGTGCATCTTGAAATGTTTCTCCTGTTCAACAACATACTCTGAAATGCCACTCCTGGGACTTAGTTTGTTGCCTGGAAAATACACTGTGGTGGATCTTATTTAACAGAAAAAGAAATGAGACCTAAATGCCTGTATCTTTAACGTGTACTGACTTGCTTTTTCTTCTTCATTTACCTCCTTCTCTATTGTTCTGCTTGCTTTTCCATCTCCGCCACCAGAGAACTCTCTACATGAAGAAAACAGATCCAGTCTCATGGCATTTCAACATGGAAGACGTGTTCTTCTGAAGCCTCGTGCCTTTTATTTTTTGCTCTTAGAAGCAGGAACAGTGGTTAAAATCTTCTGCACATACATATAATAGCAGCAAACCTCAAACAGGTTAGCAGAAAGGGACCAGACAAAATTCTCAATGAAACTGCCATGGAGGAGGGAAATGACTCAGCCTTATTCCAGACAGACAGGGCCATGACTAGAAAGGAAAGCAGCATATTTCATTCGACCTTCTTCACCTTTCCCTGAAATACCATAAATCATGGAGAGTTTGCATGCTGCATTTCTGCAGACTATACAGTATTCTTTTTGTACCTGTGCATGCAAATAATTGTAAATTGTAGCCCAGATGTTCAGTCACGTGCCCACAGCCAAGTGCAAAGGGACCTCTTTCTCTGCTCTTTCAAGAATGCTGTTCTGGTAGCCATAGAGAATTATTTTAGATGTAGAAGTTCTACTTGACTTTCTTTGGTTTATGTAGGCTGTTTGATTTCTCATTGCATTTTAACAAAGATGTACACTTAAGACAGTAAGGTATCAGAGTTGTGCAGCATCTTGGGATAGCAAATTTATTACAGCAAAAGCCTTTGTGGGCATCTGGACATATTAAAGGTGCAACACTAGTCTTTTGTTATCCTGAGCAACAAACCAACATGGTTACCACATGGAAACTGCTTGAGATTGCAAACCAAAATGGGTGAAATCCAGTAGCAAGTTGCAAATAGAGTAGGTCTATTTAATCAGTGGGATTTGGTGAGTCAACTCACCCAAAAGGAGGTCCTTTCTGACTTTTTGTAAAGGAAAAAATATATCTGCAAATCACTTTAGCAAGGGTTCTATGTAGAATTAGCTTTATGTGAGCCATAGGGAAACCATGTTGAAGCCCTGGGTTAGCTCAAACCTCTCAAGCAATTCTAGCATCATCTCTGCCAGACAGACAGATGTTCCTTCTTATTAAATTTTGAAGCAAAAGAAACACTTGTAATTTCATTATCTTCCCTGAATAGGTTCCAATAATCTCATTCCCTCAAATGGAAGGTTGCAGCCACAGATATAAAGGAAAAAATATGTATGACTGAGGGCACTGTTGAAGTGAAATATATTAATTATCCCTCTTCAGTGGATGTTTGTCAGCTTCTTTGATTCACTTAATGCGGTGATAAGGATTTTTATAGGAGTCTTCCGTGAGATACTTGCAATAACTCATACATTAGAGATGTTGGCTAAAGACAGATCAATTTTGATTAGCAAAACATTGGAGTTGGAAGAGAAAAGAAGGAGTTTGTACAACACTCTCTCCTTTCTACAAATGGATATGTTCTTAACCTTCTTCTTCACCTTATCTAAGAAAGGATGTGGGGGGGAGTAAGAATTTGATTTGGGGTAATGCCAAAAGGAACAGTTGCTGTTAGAATAGTGAATAATCAAGTTGTCAACTCAGGAAACCTGAAATCTGGCCTGTACAGAATGAGCAGAATGCATCTTCAGGAGGCTGCTCTTGGCTGCACAGTATGTGGTGAATTTCAAGAAGACACTGTCAGCATGTTGTTTCAAACATAATGCTGACTGAAGGAAATATCTGGAAGAGAGAACAATTTTTTCTATCTATGGTAGAGACATGCAGTCAGAAACAAAGAATAAAACAAAGCCACTCCAATTTATTTTCCTTCATGCTCTCCTTCTTTTCAGTAACATGTAGCAGTTTGGGAGTTTTGGAGAGGTCCATTTTGTGAGACTCAGTAGGGTGTAGTAGGGAAGAGTGTTAGACTGGGACATAAGAGATCTGAATTGAAACCCCTCCCCAACCGTGAAATTCATGGGAGGATGAAAATAGGAAACTTTTGTTGTTGTTCAGTCACACAGTCAATTCCAACCCTTAGCGACCCCATGGACCACCGCACACCAGGCATCTCCATCCTCCACCATCCTCCTCAGTCCACCCAGCTTTGTGTCCATTGTGAAACAATACCATCTAGCCATCTCATTCTCTGCCACCCACTTCTTCTTTTGCCCTCCACCTTTCCCAGCATCAAGGCTTTCTCAAGTGAATCCTCTCTTCTTATTTGATGTCCAAAGTGCTTTAGCTTCATCTTTGCTATTTTTCCTACTGCTTGACTATTTCACTTACCTTGAAATCCTGTTAGGATTGTCATAAAACAGAAGGAGTTTGGCACAACATTTTCCCCCCAACCCTGTTTCATTATTTTAACATTTGTCACACTGCCTTGTTGAGCGCCATACTTTCTCCTGCTTACAACTGCAACACACTATTTGGATGTCCAACTTGAGTAGGAAGTGCATGGTTTGTATCATATAAATAAAGAGAAAAAGATTAGTAAATTATGAAGATACTACATCTATAATCTTTATCTTTAGCTATTCTACCTGATGGATCCATGCTGTGATAGTTGGTGATCAGTTGTTGGAGGTTCTGACTTTATATCTTGTGAGGAGTTTCACAGCACGATCGCTGTGGCTAGTGGCAAACCATGGCCATAAATCATGGGTGATCGTTCTCCTTACCTCATCTGTTTTTACGCTGTAACTTAGAGGCCCCAGTTTGGGCCTCTGACTCAAGGCTTTTGGCCCTCCCCACTATGCCCAGGGATGGCACTCAGTCATTCAGCTAGCATGCAGCTTTCTTCCAATTAGCAAGGTGAGCTCGAGGCAGACATGCTGATATTTAGCCAATTAAGTAACTTTATGTTATCGCAGGTAACCAATAAGAATAGATTGCATACTCTTCTCTGGAATGTCTTTGTCTGTTATTCCTAATAAACTCCGACCGGGCGATCTTGCCCTGTTGCCTCTTCATGAATCAAGCCTCCGCTGTCTCCTTGATCCCAAAACACAACATCTGGTGACCCCGACGTGATTGCTAGATCCCAACTCCCCGACTCACCGGCTGGAATAGCCCCCTGGCACGCCACAGCCTTTTTAGGCTCCCCCAGCTTTCGAGCTCCCGATTGTGAGTATGGGGGGGGGGACTTTCTTTAGGGCAAAAGACCCATGCAAAAGAATTGCAGAGAATCATCAAGGAGAGCGGATGTCCAGACATCACACTTAGTAGTCTAGAAGACTTCATTAAGGAAGTCGAATGCCAATGTCCTTGGTACCCAGAAATTGGATCACTCAAACGGAATGATTGGCACAGAATTGGAACAATTTTATTGGAAGAACCGAGGGCAGCGGTTCATCATTTATTGATTTGGCACAGAGTTAATGAGGCAGTCAGGAATCTAGTACCAGCAGAGGCATCTCTGACCAATCCTCTGACTCATCCACCCGAGGACTCACCACCTCCTTATCCAAAAGTGCTGCCTGCTATTTTACCACCTACTGCACCATTGGTGCCGCCCGTCCCGAGCCTGGTTCTCCAGGCGCCGCCTGCGTACCCTGGCGCTGTGATGGGAAATGTTCGCTCCACCATACATCGAGCCAAGAGCGATGGGGTTCTGTCCCTTGAGGAGGCGGAAGAGTGGCAAGGAGAGAGTCCTTCTGCTTTTCCCATTACGGTTGAGATGGGGGGTGCATTAACATCGCAGCAGCAGGAGTTTTGTAAAGATCTCTCATATCATCTGAATAAGAATGGGCAAAGAGCAGAAACAAAAGAAGTGCAAGATTTTACTCCAAAGAATATTCTGTTGTCCCAGAGGCTTGCTGGCCCCCTTCCACAGCTTTTGCCCCCAGCCAAGGGAGGGAGTCTGACTGCCCCTCCATCATATGAGAAACAACAGCATGAGCCCCCTGATGGAGGTGGGGGTGGAAATGGAGATGGGACATTATATCCTGCCTTGCAGCAATCAAGCACTTTTAGCCCTACAAAAGACCTGTTCTCTGCTGCTTTAACTGCAGCTGTGCTGGATATGGAACCTGTTGCTGTATATCCAGTGAACAGAGAGGCTCTGGCAAATGGGACTGCTGCAATACTGCCTGCCAAGTCTAAAAAACAACTAGTGCCAGCTGATTGGGAACAAATGGTGGGGACCTCATCACAGATTGAAGCTATTAATGCATGCAAAGTGGCAGGAAGCAAGGAGTGTGATTCCAAGAGCAGCACAGGAGACTTCAGCTCGCCCCTGAAGCAACCCTCATCACAAAAGCAGGAGAAGCTGAGTAGTAAACTTGATTCCTCACGTGTGGCCAGGAAACCCAAGCCCAGAAAGGGGTCTTCTCGCAAATACAACCTAACAGGTGAAGTTTGTCATAAAGTTGAGATTCAGATGCTGCAAATGAAAGAAGTCCAGAGGAAAAGGGGTGTGGATCCTTCCTCTATGGACAGCAGGCTTTTGCAAAAATACAAGGAGGGAGAAGAAATAGTCCAGTTTATGGCTGATTTTGAACTGCCCAACCCTCAAACAAAGAGATTCAGAGTGGGCTGTTCCAAGTTTCAAGCATCAGGATTGCAGGGAAAGCAAATGGGAATTCCCTGTACTGTTCTTCTGTGTGAAAGTTACTTGCAACTTCTGGAGAAGTTCTTTGTGCTTTTCATCTGCCTGCCTTAATACAGATGGGTGTGGCTGGAGCATGAAGGAATGTGTGTTTGCCTGAAAAGCTGAAAAGTGGGGTTGTCTAGTTGTCTTGTGAAGTCAGTGAGAATTAATTTATGGCCTAATTTCAACCTTGCCATGCCAAGAACTGTGCTGGAGAGAAGATAGTGTTTAAGTTGTAATCTGAGAAGAAGAAAGCTTCAATCAACATTTGGACTTTTAATTTGGACATTTTAATTGGACTAAAAAGTTTGTGTGGACTCTAAAAGTGAATTGGCCTTGTTTGCATTATAAAACCTGAAAGCCTTTTTTTAAAAATTGTCTACCTGCTCATGCTATGAGTGTGAAATGCTCTAATGATATTTCTACTGTATTTGATTTACCATGCTATGCTGGTGAGTTATTGAATGCCTCTTTCATTTACACCAGTGAGAGAAGAAGAAATGTAATGCCTTACTCATGTAATTGGGGAGTGAGAAATGCTTGCTAGAATGCTACAGAAACCTCCTTCATGTAAGGAAGAAGAGAAATGTTCATGTTTTGTTCATGCTTAAATGTTTTGCTTATTCTCTTGCTGGGGAAAGGCAAGCAAAAGGCTGCCCGTTGATGCCCTGTCTCTCTATACTCCTATTGTAGCTGTTAGTAATGCTAGTAAATTTGCCAGGGTTGTGAACTGTACTCAACATAAGTCAAAGCCTCGCTGTTTCCAGCCTGGTCGCGGTCTTAATTGCACCGGGAGAGAAACAGAGGACCTTCATTTTAACTTTCAGCATATTCTGTTGCCTTCTGGGTGGTTCTGGACCTGTGGGTCACGAACTTGGAACTATATTCCTGCTAACCTCTCTAAAACCACTTGTTGCCTTAGCCGTATGATTGTTGCTTTGCCCAACCGCACCACGCTGGTCCGTCAGCGTCCCGCCCACAAACGCATCACCCGGGGTACTGCCGCTGAGCAGTTACCCTCTGATTGCGATTGCACTGTTAAGGTGCTTTCCCAGGCCGAGTACACATCCTTAGCCATCAGTCTTGTTGGCGTGCCAGGCCTGGCAGCCGGGAATGCAAGGCAGCTTGGAAAGCTTGCTTGTGCATTTGTGAAAGCCATTAATCACACTTCCCAAGCTATTAGCCTCCTGAACAGGGAGCAATTTCAGCTTCGCAACGCCATTTTAGATAACCGCGCCGCGATCGATTATTTGCTGATGTTGCATCATCAAGGTTGTGAGTCTGTGCATAATATGTGTTGCTTTAACTTATCTGATAATTCTAATAAGGTACAAAGCCAATTGGATTCTTTAACCAAAATCGTTTCTGATATTAAGCAAAACCCTCTGCCTTCGTGGTGGAGCACTCTTTGGTCCTGGCTTCCCAACGGCGATTGGGTACGGACCATCCTGCAGTATGGTTTAATTATTCTTGCCATTCTGATAACTGCCTGTTGCTTTATTCAATGCATACCTTCGTTGCTAGCCACCTGCCTGCAAGGATTTCGCTTCCGGCCTCGTGCACGCGAGGACCAAATTTATTATGCTTATAAGCTTCTTAAAAACAGAAGGGGGAAGTTGTGAGGAGTTTCACAGCACGATCGCTGTGGCTAGTGGCAAACCATGGCCATAAATCATGGGTGATCGTTCTCCTTACCTCATCTGTTTTTACGCCGTGACTTAGAGGCCCCAGTTTGGGCCTCTGACTCAAGGCTTTTGGCCCTCCCCACTATGCCCAGGGATGGCACGCAGTCATTCAGCTAGCACGCAGCTTTCTTCCAATTAGCAAGGTGAGCACGAGGCAGACATGCTGATATTTAGCCAATTAAGTAACTTTATGTTATCGCAGGTAACCAATAAGAATAGATTGCATACTCTTCTCTGGAATGTCTTTGTCTGTTATTCCTAATAAACTCCGACCGGGCGATCTTGCCCTGTTGCCTCTTCATGAATCAAGCCTCCGCTGTCTCCTTGATCCCAAAACACAACAATATCTGAGGAGAATGCTACCAGCAGGGGCATCACAAAAGTTCACAATTAGATTGGATCTGAAGTGGAACTGGGATGGAATGGTGACAAAAAATAAGATTGAGCCTTGCAGATAGATGTTCCCATCCCCAGTAAAGAAGGATGCAATGCATAGATTATTGCAGTGTGCCAAGGAACAGAAGTGGAAACATTGACTAGAAACTATAGGGAGAAATTCACGACAGAGAAGATGGAAGACTTGGGGATGGTAGTCTTTGCATGCATTTTTAGTTCATTATGGAATTCATCCATTTTAGTTAGCAGCACAAGTAACCCTGACCAAGTAACTTCTCTATTTAAAATTGTTTCCTGTACAGAATACAGAATTCTTGTATATTTTAAAAAGACTCTTGTACATATTTTGGTGAAGTCCAGATATTTGTATGTATTTTCCTGTTGGATCAAGCATGTTTGTGTGCACTTTTCAAATACAGTATATGCATAATTTTGTTCACATTTTCTTTTGCCCAAACAGGGATCTATGAGGCAATCAATATGTGGCACATCTCCTTGCTATTTTATCAAGGTGTTGAATGGATTTTTTGGCAAGGAAAATGTAGGTAAAGGTAAAGGTCACCCTTGCTCAAAAGCCAATCATATCCAACTTTAGGGTTCAGTGCTCATCTCTATTTATAGCCAAAGAGCTAGCGCTGTCAACACCGGAGTTCACAGAACACAGTTTACCTTCCCACCAAAGTGGTCCCTATTTATCTACTTGCAATTTCTTGCTTTCAAACTGCTGGGTTGGCAGGAGCTGGGACAGAGATGGACACTCATTCTGTTATGCAGTGCCTGGGAATCAAACCCTGACCTTCCAGTCAGAGAGTTCAGTGTCTTAACCACTTGAGCCACCTCATTCCCTGAAAGGAAAATGTAACCCTGTGCAAAAAAAAAAAAAAACTTTATTTATTTCCCTTTTGTCAGTTCTATCACACATACCATATTTTTGGGACCATAAGATGCACTTTCCCCCAAAAAAAGTGTGTGTGGGGGGGAATGAGGTTGCGTCTTATAGTCCAAATGCTGTCCGGCAAGGATGTTGTAAAAGGATATTTTACAACAGCCATGGATGGCCAAAGACCTCCACTGCCGCCACACAGCTTTTCAGCTTCAGGAGTAGAGGGCCACAGGTGGCCACAAGAGGGTGCAAATCACAATTTTCCATTTAAATGCCTTGGGAATCAATTTCTTGTATTTTAAAGCTTTTTTGTTTATATGTTCCCAATGTATTTAAGTGGGAAACCAAACCTGTACATGAAAAGAAAGGGTTTCATTTACCTTTCTTGTTCCTGCTCCATGTTTTCCTGCTCCTTTGTCCCTGCTACGTGTGGTCACAATGGAGGAGGAAAGCAATGCTTCCTGGTTGCAGGGAGAGCAAGAGCTAGCCTAGGGCACCGCTTCCTGCTTCAGTGCAATTGGCCTGGCCAACCCATTTCTCCTGCAGTGCCACCACTGGTTGGTGATGAAAGTACAGGTACAATACTATTTGTTTCAGAATTTCTCCCCCCCCCCTTATTTTCCTGCTCTAAAAATTGGGTGCGTCTTACGGTCAGGTGCGTCTTATAGTCCGTAAAACATGGTATTTCTTTCTGTTTCTTGTCCTGGCTTCAAATGACAAGCACATGAATTATGGAGTAATTAAAGCAGAGGAACATCTAAATGAGATGATTTTTTTTAAAAAAAATAAAGTTCGAAGGTGGTGTTAAAAATTTTCTACCTCTTTTTCCTCTTCAGTTTCTAAATTATGGAATGGAAGCTAGTAAGTCAAAGTATTCAGGAAAAAAGAGGTACCTTTTAGGGTAGCTCAGCAAGGACAGATTCATTGTTACATACAGTACTTATAGCTCCCATATTTTTCTGGTCCAGTGGCAAATGATATTAATGAATTGAAGGACCACATAAACATCTGATTGACTTTGTAGCTCCCTCATTCTCCCACTGCAAATTAATTCCTTGTTCCAGAGTTTCCAAACAATTATATATAGTATGCTGTCACATTGATTCCAACTTATGGTGACTCTTTCCAGGGTCAGAAGTGGTTTCTACTGTAGGACTTTTTTTTACAAAAACTTTTAATTTTTAATTTTGTTCAGATGGAACTGGCCTATTGATATAATTTTTGGCGGTTAAAGCAATTATTATTATTTTATTATTATTTTATTTTTAAAAATTATTATTATTATTATTATTATTATTATTATTATTATTATTATTATTATTATTATTATTATTATTATTATTATTATTATTATTATTATTATTATTATTATTATTATTATTATTATTATTATTATTATTATTATTATATTTTTCTTTTTTCCCTTTTTTCTGCATTTTTCATTTTTTTTCTTTTCCCTTTCCCTTTCCCCCTTCTTTTTTCTTTTTCTTTTTTTTCTTCTCCCCCTTTTTTCCTGTCTCTTTTTCTTTTTCCTTTCTTTCTTCTTTTTCTATTTATTTTTCCCCTTTTAAAATATAAAAGTACAGTCGGTATTATTTTCCTATTTTTCTTTTTATTGATGTAGCTCAATATAAAGTGTTTAGAGGTTTGCTATTATTTTAAAGAAGTTTTTTGAGTTTGTATATGAGTTGTAATTAGATTTTTAAGTGGATGAGTTGGCGTGGTTGTGGTAAAGATAAAGAGAAGAAAAAAGCTTGGTCAAGAGACTGGGAGACATCGTCTGACAGAAGTTATAAAAGGCTGGTTCGGTTACAAGAGGACTCTAAAGATATGAAGAAGACATGAGCTCAAGAGGTAAAAGATGCAGAGGAACAGGAGAAAGTGAAAAAGATGTAACAACAACAGCAGCAACAAAAGTTAATACAAGGTTCGCTTGTTGAAGCAACAGTAACACCAGCAAAGAAATTAGTTACAAGTATACTAACATCACCGACAACAGCATCTATGGTACCAGTGACAACAACAACAGCTCCAGTAATAAAGACAATAAAGACAACAGTACCTACACCACCAGTGAAAACAACAACAGTTTCAGTAACAAAGATGACATCAACATCAACGGTAGCAGCAACAAAGACTACAATTACTACAACAGCAATGTCTACAGTAGCAGTAACAGCAGTAACTACAACATTAGTAGCAATGACCCCAATCACAGCAACTATGGCAGGTGGTACAGTAGCATCTGGCGCCATAAGGAAAAGCCCTATGGGGCCTAAGAGCAAATATGAATTGCTTTTTGAAAAGTTAGCAGGAATGGAGTCATTAATTAAAGATGGACAGAAGCAAATGGGAGCAATGTCTGATAAATTTGATAAAAGATTTGATGATATAGAAAAAGGACAAGTTACCTTAAAGAAAGATCAAGAAGAAATTAAAAAAGAACAGAAGGAAATTAAATTGGAGGTTAAGTTGTTGAAAGAGAGAGAGAGAAGATGAGAGAAATTAAGGTGGATCTTCTGGAGAAATGTGTTGCAACAATGGAGGAGCAGATGAGACGTCCGAACATAGTGATCTGTAACTTACCTGAGAAAAATCCAGACATGTTAAGAGATAGGATTTTGGAGTGGTTAAACGGTATGGCGATGGAGTACAGTTATTCTTCAGAAGACATTGTAAGTCTGTATCGTCTCGGACAGAAGAGAGGGAGATCCGCTCCAAGGAATGTGTTGTTAAAATTTGCTTGTGCAGTAGATAAGATGAGATTAATGGCCCATATTAAACAAATGGGTTCAACAGTTTTGAAGATTGATGGAGCAGATGTTGAAGTTTACAATGACATTGCACAGGAGGAAATAATTTGGCGTCAAACTATGAAACCTATTACAAAATATTTGATTGGTAAAGGTGTTAAATATAACTGGAAATTTCCAAAAATGTTGACTTTTTGGCACCTAGGTAGGAGATATGTTGTGAGGGAGAATGCTTTTGTATTGGATATACTTGTTGAGGCTAAATTACTGGAGAATGATACTCAAGAATGGGAATTATTGAAGCAAGAACTGTTAACATCCGGTGGCTTTTATTTTGGTGGACAGGAGGATGATAATGTGCCTGAGGGAGCAGAGGGAGGGAGTTAGTGATCTTCAGCTCCCATTGATGCACTTTCCCCCCTCCCCTCTTTGTTTATCAAAGGCCTCTTTTTTCTGGAAAAGTGGGGAGGGTAAAAAAATTATTTTTTTTCTCTTGTCTTTTTTTGTTATTGTTTGTTCTTGTTTGAAAATTATTTTTTCATTAATGTCTAGGGTAAGAGGTTTAGTTAAATCCACGCAGCGCTCCTGGCTCCGGTGGGGGCAAAGAGGCCTTCCGGCCATGCCACCGGCTGGCGTTCTGGTCCCCGCCCTCCCCCCTCACCAGGACTTAAAAGGCGAGGGGGTCTGCTGAGCGAATCCACCGCCGCAGCATTCCCGGCCCTGGTGTAGGTGAAGAGGCCTTCCGGCCATATCACCGGCCGGCGTTCTGGGCCCCCTCCCCCCCTCACCAGGACTTAAAAGGCGAGGGGGTCTGCCAGGTGAATCCACTGCACAGCGCTCCTGGCCCTGGTGGGGGCGAAGAGGCCTTCCGGCCACACCACCGGCCAACATTCCAGGCCCTGCCCTCCCCCCCTCCCCAGGACTTAAAAGGCGAGGGGGTCTGCCAGGTGAATCCACCGCCGCAGCGCTCCCGGCCCCAGTGGGGGTGAATAGTCCTTCTGGCCATGCCACCAGCCGGCGTTCCGGGCCCCGCCCTCCCCCTTCACCAGGACTTAAAAGGCGAGGGGGCCTGCTGGGTGAATCCACCGTGCACCGCTCCTGGCCCTGGTGGGGGCGAAGAGGCCTTCCAGCCATGCCACCGGCCGGCGTTCCAGGGCCCTGTCCTCCCCTTCATAAGACTCTGGAGGCAGGGGTTTTTTGTCGGTGGTTTCGGTTGAATTGTTTTCTATTTTGATGTTGTGCTGATATTTTGCATTTTGTGGATTGTTTTGCTTTATATTGTAATTTGTGTTATTGTATTTACTTGAAACATTGTATTTATTATTGTATTTTGAACATTGTATCTTGTATCTTATATGTAAACCCCTTGGGTTGCCCTGGGGTCATTTATATGTTGTTAGCCGCCCTGAGTGGGCCATGTGTTGAGTAGGGCGGGATATAAATTGAATAAACATAAACATAAACATAAATGCACTACCCATGAGGATCATGTTAGAAATGGAAGGATTGAGGTAAAAATTTCCCATGAAGTTTATTAAGATGTTGACATGGAATGTGAAAGGTACGGGTTCCCAAGTTAAACGTAAAAGATTACAAGCAGCTCTTAGAAAAGATCGTCTAGATATAATTTTTTTACAGGAAACACATCAAAAATCAGAAGATACCAACAAATTATTTCTGGGTTGGATACAGATATATGAAAAAGCATATGGAACTTCTAAAGCAAGAGGGGTGGCAACACTGATTTCAACCAGATTGGGTTTTGTTTTGACTAAGAGTATTTCTGATCCGGTAGGTAGGTTTTTGATTGTAAAGGGTATAATAGACGATGAAGAAGTGACCTTGGTGAATATATATGCTCCAAATGAACATCAGGATAAGTTTTTAGACAAGGTATATCGAATTTTGGTAAAAGAAAAGACGGTTAAAATGATAGTAGCAGGTGATTTTAATTTAATTCGGTCTAGTATGGATTGCACTAATGTAGATAGGGACAAAATGGGATCAAAAGCGAAGATATTAGATAATTGGATAAAACCCTTAGGGTTAAAAGATGTGTGGAGAGAATTTAAAGGAACAGAAAGAAAATATACATATTTTTCACATGTATACAATTCATATTCTAGAATAGACTATTTTTTTGTTACTGAAAATATATTTAAGAATATACAAGAAATAGATATTGGAATTTTCAAAGAATCAGACCATGCTAAACTTTTAATGCAATTGGGAATTGGGAAATCAGAGAGGGGAAAAAGTAGTTGGAAATATGATTCAAAATTGTTTAATGAGGCTATAAATAAGGAAAATATGGAAAAAGTTTGGAATAAATATTGGCAATGGAACGATACAGGTGAAGTAACATGTAACATAGTGTGGGATGCTATGAAGTTGGTTTTTAGGGGAGAATTGTATTAAACTAAATAGTATAAGAAATAAACATTTAAAGGATAAATATGAGAACATTGAAAGAGAAATTGGACAACTTCAAGAGGAACATAGAAGAACAGGGAAGAAAGAAACATTATTAAGAACATAAGAACATAAGAACAGCCTTGCTGGAACAGGCCACAGCCCATCCAGTCCAGCATTCTGTCTCACACAGTGGCTCACCATTTCCTTCAGGGTATTCCCAAGGAGGTGCCTTCACCTTCTTAGGATTCCCTGGAATGGCATTGAGAGATATTCTGCCTATCTCTCCAACCCAGAGGTCGTCCTTAAGTATCCATAATTATAGCCATTGATACCCTTGTCCTCCATGAACTTGTCTAATCCTTTCTTAAAGCTGTCAAGACTGACAGCTGTCACCACTTCTTCTGGCAGGGAGTTCCATAGACCAGTAATCCTCTGGGTGAAAAAGTACTTTCTCTTATTTGTTTGAGAACTAGTACCCAAAAGTTTCATTGAGTGTCCCCTAGTTCTAGTGTTGTGCGATAGGGAAAACAGTTTTTCCTTATCTACTTTGTCCAAACCGTGCATGATTTTATAAACTTCAATCAGGTCACCTCTTAGACGCCGTCGTTCAAGAGTGAAAAGGCCCAACCGTTGCAGCCTCAGATGGTAAGGAAGGTGTTCCAGTCCCCTAATCATTCTGGTTGCCCTCCTCTGTACTTTCTCCAACTCCATAATATCCTTCTGGAGGTATGGCGACCAGAACTGTACACAGTATTCCAGATGGGGCCTCACCATAGATTTATAAAGAGGCAAAATGACACTTGCTGACTTATTTTCTATACCCTTCCTAATGATCCCTAACATTGAGTTTGCTTTTTTCACTGCTGAGGCACACTGGGTTGACACCTTCATTGAGCTGTCCACCAGGACACCAAGGTCCCTTTCCTGGTTTGTCGCAGAGAGTTCAGACCCCATCAGTTTATAAATGTAATTGGGGTTCTTTGCCCCAACATGCATCACTCTGCACTTACTAATGTTGAAGCTCATTTGCCACTGTTTTGCCCACTCCCCCAGTGTCAAGAGATCCCTCTGGAGCTCCTCACAATCTCTCACAGTTTTCACTACCCTGTATAATTTAGTGTCGTCAGCAAATTTGGCTACCTTGCTTTTTACTCCTACCTCTAGATCATTTATGAAGAGGTTGAAAAGCAGGGGTCCCAGTACTGAACCTTGGGGGACCCCACTCTTTACTTCCCTCCACTTGGAGAAGTGTCCATTTAGTGCTACCCTCTGTTTCCTGTCCCTTAGCCAGTTGCTGATCCAGGACAAGACCTGTCCCTTTATTCCATGACTGGTAAGTTTATTCAAGAGCCTTTGGTGTGGGACCTTGTCAAAAGCCTTCTGAAAGTCCAGATAAACAATGTCAACTGGATCCCCCTTATCCACATGCTTGTTGGCACTCTCAAAAAATTCCAACAGATTAGTGAGGCATGATTTGCCCTTGCAAAAGCCATGTTGGCTCTCCTTTAGCAGCGCCTTCTCTTCTATGTGCCTATTAATTCTATCTTTTAGGATGGTTTCCATCACTTTACCTGGGACACATGTCAAACTGACAGGTCGGTAATTTCCTGGATCACCCCTGGATCCTTTTTTGAAAATTGGTGTTACATTCGCTACCTTCCAGTCATCAGGCACAAAGCCTGATTTGAGGGAAAGATTATATATTTTGGCTAGGATATCAGCAATTTCATCTTTAAGTTCCCTGAGAACTCGTGGATGGATGCCATCTGGTCCTGGGGATTTGTTAGTGATATTATTAAATATCCAGAAATTGAGAAAAGAACAGATCGGCAAGGACATAGAAAAAGTTAAAAAAAGATTTGATAAAAAGGGAATATTTTGAATATAGCAACAAGAATTCAAAATTATTAGCTAGAGCTGCGAAAGAAAAGAGTGTTAGAAGAGAAATTGGCATTTTAAAAAACCAACAAGGAGTGAGATGTAACAAAACAAAGGAGAAGGCGGAAATAATAAAAGGTTTTTATCAAGATTTATATTCTAAAAAAAATATAAGAGTAAGAAAATTAAGGGATTATTTGGATAAATGGAAGTGAATCAGAATAAAGGAGGAGCATAAAGATAGAATGGAAACACCAATAACAGAAAAAGAGATAAGAGGGGTGATACAGAGATTGAAAAGTGGTAAGGCGCCTGGTGAGGATGGATTCTCAGCGGAATTTTATAAACAATTTAAACAAGTGGTAATACCAAGACTCCTGAAGCTGTTTAATTATATATTGGATGGAGGTTTATTACCGACTTCATGGTATAGATCAGTAATTGCTTTGATTCCTAAACCAGGGAAAGATTTGAATAAGATAGAATCTTATAGGCCAGTCTCATTGATTAATCAAGATGCAAAAAAATTTACTGCAATATTGGCGAATAGACTAAATGAATTCATGAAGGAGTATATAAATAAGGATCAGGCTGGTTTTCTGAAGGGTAGATATATGGCAGATCTTACTAGAAGGATAATTGATTTGGTGAATATAGCAGAACAAAAAAAAAGGAAAAGATTGGATTATTATCTTTAGATATTTTTAAAGCCTTTGATTCTTTGCAATGGATTATGATTAAAGAAATTATAAGAAAGTTTGGGTTTGGTATGAAATTTATAAATTTAATTGATCAACTATATCAGAAAGGAATAACTAGAGTAAAAGTGAATGAAACATTTACAGAAGATATAAAATTAGAAGTGGGTACCAGGCAGGTTGTCCATTGTCAGCTATACTTTTCGTGATGGCCATGGAATTATTAGTGACACTTATAAGAGAAGATAGAAAGAATGAGGGAATAGAAGGAGTAAAAATTAGTTTATATGCTGATGATACAATGGTCATAATGAAAAACCCTGTGAAAACAATGGAATATATCCAGGTACATTTGAGGGAATTTGAGGAAATGACGGGTTTAAAAGTGAATTGGGATAAATCTGAAATGATTATTTGTAATGGAAATGAAGAAGATCAAAAAAAAGATAAAGGAAAGATATAATATACAAATTAAAGATAGTGTGAAATATTTGGGAATTAATATTGCAGATAAAATAGAAGAATTTAAGAGACTAAATTATGATAAACAAAGAATGGAAATAAAGGGGAAAATAAAGCAATATAATAAGTTAAATTTGTCTTGGTTTGGTAGGATAGCTTTATGTAAGATGAAATTATTGCCAAAGATTAATTTTTTGTTTGTTGCCCTACCAATTAATTTAAAAGAAAAAGATATAAAGATTTTTCAGAGCATGATAAATACTTTTTGTAACGGGGGGAAAAGACCGAGAATTACAAAAAGTTTATGGCATATATCGCAAAAAGAAGGTGGATTGGGTATTCCAAATATTAAACACTATTATAGAGCATTTCAGTTAAAAAATGTTGTAAAAATTATATCAAAACCTGATGTTATTTGGGACGAGATAGAAATAAAAGAATTACAACAATTTAGGAAGGCAATTTTTTGGGATAAGGGGATGAAAATAAAGGTAAAAAATCCATTAACGAAAGCAATGATGGAGGTTTGGAAAAATATTAAAGAGAAAATAGTGCCGGGAATTTCCCCGATAATGGATCTGAAAGATGTTAAGACTTTCCCTTAGAAAGTAGACAAAAGAATAAAGGATATACTTCTGAGAAATGATGTGTTTCTGTTAAAAGATTGGATAAAAATGATGGATAACTTGGAATTAAGAGCTGAAGTGTTTAAACAGATGAATTGAACTGGTTACAAATAATTTTGGTTAAAAAATGGGGGAAGAGATATAAAGAGGAGTTCAGTTTACAGAGAGGGAAAACAGAATTTGAGGAGATGATTTGTAAAATAAGAAATGGAGAAATGGAGATAAAAGGTTTAGTAAGTAAAATATATAGAATTTTGAATAAGGATGAAACCTGACAAAATGTGTTGAGAATACTATGGGAAGAAGATTTAAATATAAGAATTTCGGAATCACAGTGGAAGAGTAAATGGAGGAAAAGAATTATGAAAAATCTTTCTGTAAGATTAAAAGAACATAATTATAAAATATTGTGGAGGTGGTACCTGACTCCAGTTAAATTGTATCGAATGGATAATAGTAAATCAAGAGATTGCTGGAGATGTAAAAGTGAGCTTGGAATATATGAACACATGTGGTGGAGTTGTAAAGTGGTTAAGATGTTTTGGAAACTAATTGAGAAAGAAATTTCAGCGATTACTAAAGTTGATATAAAACTGGACCCAGGTATAGCCTTGCTGACGGGATTGGATGATATAAATATGAGTACAAACAAAAAAGAACTGGTGTCAATAATGTAAAGGCTGCAAGACTGTGTATAGCGAGAAAATGGAAAAGTGATTTAAGGTTAAAAATTGATGAATGGTATAAAGAAATGTGGGAAATTGCATTAAATGATAAATTGACATGTGAATTGAATGTGAAGAAAGGTATTTTAAAAGAGAACAAATTTTGGGAAATATGGGAACCATTTGTGGAATTTGTCCTTGTGAGTGATAAAGGGGTTAAGCCGGTACCTCAACATATGAGTTTCTGGGAAAATTAAATTAGAAATTCGATCCTCATGGTTTGTAAATATCACTGGGTGTTATAATTTGTAATACAACAAATTAATGTAATGTGAATTTCTTTTTTCTGATTTGTAATTTCTTGTATTTCTTGTATTTTTTTTAATACATCATTTGTATTTTTATTTTGAAAAACTTAATAAAAAATATTTTAAAAAAGAAGTGGTTTACCGTTCCCTTCTTCTGGAGGCATCTGGGATTATGTAGCTTGTCCATGACTGCACAGGCTGGTATTTATCCCAAAAAGAACAGTGGGGAATCAGTCTCCTAACCTCTGACTCTTCAACAGGGAACCTAAACCACTGAAATATTTATCCAATGAATAATTGTATGTCACCATGTGAATTCTGAATTAACTGGCAACTATACTGCCAGTGACTCAATGCCGATCATCAGGCAGCAGTTAACTAACCTGACAACCCCAAGGACTAATGGCTGTGGGTGGAGAAGTCCACAGGGAAGGGTGATAGTCCCCAAGTGAATTAAATCCAACTTGAATCCATCTTGATGAAGGGCAGCAACTTCATCAATAATGAAGTTATTATTCCTTTTGACTCTGCATGTGCTCTTAAGCAGAGCTGCTGCTGAGGAGAGCCAAACAAAGGAAGTGAGCACTGGTAAGTTTTGCAGTTGGAGTAGAGCTGCTTTAGAGGCCTCCACTAATTTAAATTGATAATTTAAACTGATGAGAGCCACCTCTGTTCAAACAGAGGAAGCAGTTAGAAGCTTCCAGAAGCAGGGGGCAGAGCCACACCAGGCCCTTCCCTGAACTGTGACTCATAGGGGCGGAGCCACACTAGCCTTTAAAAGCTCTGAGCTCTTTCAGGGTCAGCCCTTTTGACTCTGCATGTGCTCTTAAGCAGAGCTGCTGCTGAGGAGAGCAAAACAAAGGAAGTGAGCACTGGTAAGTTTTGCAGTTGGAGTAGAGCTGCTTTAGAGGCCTCCACTAATTTAAATTGATTACGGCGCGCGAGATTGCAAACTAGTAACAAGAGAAGAATATAGTCTTACTAGGTAGAAAGGTAGTAAACGTGTACATTTTTAAGGCCCAGAATACTGCACTTGTTAAAAAGGATTCTGAGGGAACAGCTGTAGTTACCTGCAATACTTGTGCCATGTTTGTGTTCTTGCCAAAGCATATGGACAACTACACTTGCAGCAAGTGCAAGCTGGTTGCACTACTAGAAGAGAAGGTCCAGCAGCTAGAGGCCCGCATATCTAACCACCAACAAATTAAGGAGCTTGAGCTGTTCTTGGACAGAGCGGAGCAGACTATGCTGGACAAAGAAGAGACAGGGCACAGTTCTGAGGGAGAAAGCCCTTCACTAACTCAGGAGGGAGATGGTTGGAGGAATGTGACTCAAAGGAGGAGAAGAGTAGGGGATCACTCTGAGAGTCTGAAATTACAGAATAAATTTGAGGCTCTTTCCCTCATCACACCTGATGAGGAACACACAGAGGAACAACTGGTTCCACCTGATGATCTCTCCTTCATCACACTTGATGAGATCCAGGAAGATAAACAACAGGAACAAACTGAGGTTCTCTCCCTTAATATGGTTGATGAGGTGCATGTAGATGAACAGATTGCAGGAGAGAGGCTCCTTGTACCAGGCGATTCAATAATTAGAAATACAGAGAAATGGATTTGTGATGCACATGATAACCGTATGGTGACTTGCCTGCCAGGTGCAAAAGTTGCAGACATCACAAGAAATTTAGATAGATTGTTAGAGAGAACTGGGAACGAGCCAGTTGTCATGGTACACGTTGGTACCAATGATGTTGGGAAGGCCAAGCAGTCTGTCCTGGAAGCCAAATTCAGGTTGTTAGGAAGAAGATTGAAGTAGCATTTTCAGAAGTGCTGCCTGTCCCTCATGCAGGACCTACCAGGCAGGCAGAACTCAGAAGCCTCAATGCGTGTATGAGGCGGGGGTGTCGAGAGGAGGGCTTCAGATTTGTCAGGAACTGGAGAACATTTTGGGGCAAGCCAAATCTGTTCAGGAGGGATGGGTTGCATTTAAACCATGAATGGACCAGATTGCTGGCACTCAACATCAAAAAGGCTGCAGAGCAGCTTTTAAACTGATAACTGGGGGGAAACCGACAGGAGCTGGGCAGCATCCGGTTCGGGAAAGTGTGTACTTGAGTAGTGAGGAGGATGCAAAAATTACTGAGCAGAGCGAGGAGCTAGTCACTAGCACTCTAGCAGAAGGATGCAGGAGGCAGTCTAACAATGCAACTGGACTCAAAAGGCTGTATCAGGAAAGCATATATAAATGCATGTATACAAATGCCAGAAGCCTCTGGGACAAAATAGGGGAGCTGGAATACTTAGCAATAGATAAGAATATTGATATTATTGGTATCACTGAAACCTGGTGGACGGATGATAACCAATGGGATACAGTTATCCCAGGCTACAAACTGTACAGGAAGGATAGGAAGGGGCAAACGGGAGGTGGTGTAGCCTTGTATGTCAAAGAAATGATAAAATCATCTGAATTGGAATATCTAGGTGATTTGGAGTCACCATTAGAAGCTCTGTGGGTAAGAGTACCAGGCCTCAAGGATGGTCTAACAGTAGGCATATACTATCGGCCTCCGACCCAAACTCTTGAGGGAGACTGGCAGTTGGAGAATGTTGTAAAGGAGGCATCCAAGAAGGGAAGCCTGGTTATAATGGGGGACTTCAATTACCCTCACATAGACTGGGTAAACTGTTGTTCAGCACATGATAAAGAGATAAAGTTCCTAGATATGCTAAATGATCGTTCCCTGGGACAGATGGTTGAAGACCCAACTAGAAGTACAAGAATCCTTGACTTGATCTTGAGTAATACTCAGGATCTGGTGCAAGATTTTAATGTGACTGATCCAATAGGGAACAGTAACCACAACTCAATTATGTTTAACTTGATCATAGACTGCAAGTCACTGATAAAATCTAACACAGAGACCTTAAATTTTCAAAAAGGAAATTTCCCAAAGATGAGGAAACTAGTAAAAAAGAAACTGAAAGGGAAAATTGAGAAAGTCCAAACACTCCAAGAGGCATGGAGGCTGTTTACAAAAACAATAACAGAGGCCCAATTGGAATGCATACCCAAAAGGAAAAAGGGCACTGCCAGGTCCAAGAGGACTCCGATGTGGCTTACAGGAGCTGTTCGGGAAGTGATTAAGAGCAAGAAAAGCTCCTTTAGAAGATGGAAGGCTTGTCCGAATGAGGACAGCAGGCAGAAACATAAATTCTGGCAGAACAAATGCAAGGCAACAATCAGGAAAGCAAAGCAAGACTTGGAGGAGCGTATAGCTAAAAAAACTCAGAGAAATAACAAAGACTTCTTTAAGTACATTAGAAGTAAGAACCCAACTAGGAAGGCCATTGGACCATTAGATGACAATGGAAGGCAAGGGGTTATTAAAGAGGAAACAGAGATTGCAGAGAGACTCAATGAATTCTTTGCTTCAGTATTCACTGAAGAAGACAGAGACCACATGCCCAAAACAGAGCCTATCTTCGTAGGGAGGGAAACCGAAGAATTAAGCCAGATAGAAATAACCAGGGAGGAGGTCCTTGCATGTCTTGTTAAGCTAAACACTAACAAATCACCAGGACCAGATGGCATCCATCCACGAGTTCTCAGGGAACTTAAAGATGAAATTGCTGATCTCCTAGCCAAAATATATAATTTTTCCCTCAAATCAGGCTTTGTGCCTGAGGACTGGAAGGTAGCGAATGTAACACCAATTTTCAAAAAAGGATCCAGGGGTGATCCAGGAAATTACCGACCTGTCAGTTTGACATGTGTCCCAGGTAAAGTGATGGAAACCATCCTAAAAGATAGAATTAATAGGCACATAGAAGAGAAGGCGCTGCTAAAGGAGAGCCAACATGGCTTTTACAAGGGCAAATCATGCCTCACTAATCTGTTGGAATTTTTTGAGAGTGTCAACAAGCATGTGGATAAGGGGGATCCAGTTGACATTGTTTATCTGGACTTTCAGAAGGCTTTTGACAAGGTCCCACACCAAAGGCTCTTGAATAAACTTACCAGTCATGGAATAAAGGGACAGGTCTTGTTCTGGATCAGCAACTGGCTAAGGGACAGGAAGCAGAGAGTAGCACTCAATGGACACTTCTCCAAATGGAGGGAAGTAAAGAGTGGGGTCCCCCAAGGTTCAGTACTGGGACCCCTGCTTTTCAACCTCTTCATAAATGATCTAGAGGTAGGAGTAAAAAGCAAGGTAGCCAAATTTGCTGACGACACTAAATTATACAGGGTAGTGAAAACGGTGAGAGATTGTGAGGAGCTCCAGAGGGATCTCTTGACACTGGGGGAGTGGGCAAAACAGTCGCAAATGAGCTTCAACATTAGTAAGTGCAGAGTGATGCATGTTGGGGCAAAAACCCCCAATTACATTTATAAACTGATGGGGTCTGAACTCTCTGCGACAAACCAGGAAAGGGACCTTGGTGTCCTGGTGGACAGCTCAATGAAGATGTCAACCCAGTGTGCCTCAGCAGTGAAAAAAGCAAACTCAATGCTAGGGATCATTAGGAAGGGTATAGAAAATAAGTCAGCAAGTGTCATTTTGCCTCTTTATAAATCTATGGTGAGGCCCCATCTGGAATACTGTGTACAGTTCTGGTCACCATACCTCCAGAAGGATATTATGGAGTTGGAGAAAGTACAGAGGAGGGCAACCAGAATGATTATGGGACTGGAACACCTTCCTTACCATCTGAGGCTGCAACGGTTGGGCCTTTTTACTCTTGAACGACGGCGTCTAAGAGGGGACCTGATTGAAGTTTATAAAATCATGCACGGTGTGGACAAAGTAGATAAGGAAAAACTGTTTTCCCTATTGCACAATACTAGAACTAGGGGACACTCGATGAACGTTTTGGGTACTAGTTCTCAAACAAATAAGAGAAAGTACTTTTTCACCCAGAGGATTACTGGTCTATGGAACTCTATGCCAGAAGAAGTGGTGATAGCTGTCAGTCTTGACAGCTTTAAGAAAGGATTAGACAAGTTCATGGAGGACAAGTGTATCAATGGCTATAATTATGGATACTTAAGGACAACCTCGGGGTTGGAGAGATAGGCAGGATATCTCTCAATGCCATTTCCAGGGAATCTTAAGCAGGTGAAGGCATCTCCTTGGGAATACCCTGAAGGAAATGGTGAGCCACTGTGTGAGACAGAATGCTGGACTGGATGGGCTGTGGCCTGTTCCAGCAAGGCTGTTCTTATGTTCTTATGTAATATCCTGGGTCTGAGGAGGACTTTGTGTGTGAAAAGGGCTAAGAACTAGAACGTGGCTCACAGAACTAGATCAGTGGTACGGGTGTGTCACACTGCAATACGGAAGGCAAATAGAAGACTACTGCATTACATTGTTCCCAGGATAATCTTCATGGGTGATTGCCATGATGTTAGCCAATATACAGAACCAGATATGGTACTTGAAGAAGAAGAAGGTAATCCCTTTTCAGGTTTTCTATGCTGAACTGGCTCTACTCACTGGAAAATCAATCTCCCAACCTTAGACTCCACAGCCAGATACCTAAACCACACTATTCTAAATTTTTCTCCTATTTAAATCACCTCCTTATTTAAAAATTTCAAAGCATTCTTTCCCCTGTTGGCCCCATTCTTCATCATCATGGTTTGAATTTTCCTATGTACAATGATTCCTCATTTTATGCATAATTTCAGTTGCTTATCCTGAGAATGAGGCATGCATAATAATAATCTGGGAAAATCCTCCCAGCTTTAAAGCATTTAGAGAAAAGATATCAGAAAATTCTTCATCAGCAGAATAAAATATGGAACAGGATTGTCCTGTGGGTAGAGTTACAGGCACACATAATAGAGTGAAAGAGACCATACATAATTTAATGTCATTGAGTAAGAGAATTAAAATATCATTTCCCAATCCTACTGTCTAATGATATTATTCTCCGGGGACTTCACCTTAGCCAAAAATGGAAAATCCCGCAGCAATTTGAGGTGAGAAGAATTAAGTTCAGGTAACAGAGTGAAAGAGGAAGATAAAAATGATCAGGGGCAGACAACATAGATGAACTTGAGAGTTAAGAAGATGATAAGAGTGGAACTAAGTATTATTTTAATGTCCTGGTTAGAATTCTAATTTTAGAACAAAATTAAGGATGGACTTGTTTAAATAATGAAGGCTTCCAATCCACAGAAAATATCTAATTGATACAGGAGAAAATAACTGAACAATACAAAGTTTGATGTTACAGTTCAGAGTCTGCTGAACCACAGAAGTAATTCAGCATTTGTTGCTATTTCTCACTCCTAAGTGCAGAAATCTTTTGATAGCAGTGTGTAGTAATGGCTGGTTGCATGAAAAATAGCAGCTCTTAGAGCTCTTCTAGCTTTGTCCTCTATGCTCCACAGCAATTATCCATGTTGATTAATGGTGAGTATTAGGAGAATAGGTAAAGGTAAAGGTCATCCTCGCTCAAAAGCTAGTCGTATCCAACTTTAGGGTTCAGTGCTGATCTCTGTTTAAAGCTGAAGAGCCATCGCTGTCTGCATCTGCAGATGTTTTCATGGAGATGTGGCAGGCATGCTGTTTACCTTCCCACTGAAGTGGTCCCTACTTATCTGCTTGCAATTTCTTGCTTTTGAGCTTCTTGGTTGGCAGGATCTGGGACAGAGGTGGGAGCTCACTCCATCATGCAGTAGCCAAGAATCAAACTCTGACCATCCAGTCAGTGAGTTCAGTGTCTTAACCACTTGAGCCATCACAGTCCGATTAGGAGAATGGTAGTATATAAAATAGAAAATCACTTGGCATAGCTTGAAGATATGCCTGTGGTAATTTGTAGGGAGGTACAAACAGGCAAGCCATTTGCCTGGTTACATAATTAGTTGCAAAATTGATGTAATTTGAACCTGTCATTATGGCAGGACATGTAATAATGAACTCAAATTAGAGGAATCCAGATATAGGCTGAATATTAGGGGAAACTTTTTAACTGTTAGAGCAGTACAACAAATGCAAATGCAGTGTTTCAGAAATATTATTTCATCTGTTCTTACGTAATTTGGCTGGCGTGGTCACATCTGAAGAGGCATATGCCTTTGCTTAGTTAGTGGAAGTTTGCCAAGAAATAAAGAACAAAAATTACACACCCCCCCCCAAAAAAAAAGAACCTCTCCTCCTTTTGTGTTAAATTTGGCAGTCACAATCTAGAAGGAATGCTCCTGCGCAATTGTCATCAAAATATGATGACTATATATGTGTGTTTTTAAAAAATCTTTTGGTTGATTATTGATTTTGTAGTCTGCAGTGATCTGAATATGAGACACAAATAAGCTAAACTCAAACTGATTTTCAATTATAGTTAACGACAAGTAATGAGTTTTTGATTTCTGAGTGAAGATTCCCAGAAGAGTCAACTTAGCCACTGAATCAGTTTGAGCTGAATCAAGCTGACCTGAATCTCTCTGCTTGCAATCATCAAACCAGTAATCTACCCAAATACTGCAGTCAGTGCACAACCCTAATGCTTGGAAAAAAGACAATTTAGAGGCTGCAGTTGGTCCAGAATGCATCAGCTCGGGTAGTGATGGGGTGCACGCATTATGCCTATGCCTTGCCACTGCTCCGGGAGCTGCATTTGTTACCAGTTTGCCTCCGGGTGCAATTCAAGATGCTGGTTTTGACCTTTAAAGCCCTACATGGTAGCAGGCCAGGTTATCTAAGAGACCGCATCGCCCTAAGGACGTCTGCCCGTCCAACCAGAGCGGACCAGAGGGGCTATCTCATTGTACCATCTGCTAGAGGGGCTCTCCTCTCCAACACAAGGAGGAGGGCCTTCTGCGTGTCCATACCGGCTCTCTGGAACTTCTTACCAACAGAGTTATGTCTCCAGATGGAATTGCTGCCCTTCAGAAAAGAACTTAAAACCTGACTGGCAGGCCAAGTATGGGGTGCAGGTGGAGAGATGACTTCCGCAGGGTGGCTGGTATAGCGAATCCTAGGATCCTCGGCCCCTACACCCTTTTTTAGTGAGTGGGTGGGTAGTTTTTAAAAGGAGTTTTAACTATGTTTTAAATTATGTTTTTATTATGCTGTAAACCGCCCTGAGTTGGCCTTGGCCAAGTGGGCGGTATAGAAACTGAAATAAATAAATAAATAAATATTTTATGGGGACTTCATTCCATGTCAATATATTTGCAGTTGGGCTAGGAGTTGCTATTATAACTGGCTAGATAGTTGAGTGAGTTAGGGATTGTGTTGTGGAGCCAGAGTTTGAGAGGTCAATTCTCCACTGGGCATCCTAGGAAAAGAACGAGTCCCAATATGGCCCCAGAAGGAAATGGAAAACCCCTTTGAGGACTCTCTACTTAGAAAACTATGAAAATTGTTGCTGTAAATTAGAAATGACTTAATGGCATATGCTTAGTTCATTAACTTGTCTGGCTGGACATCCCACTATAGTAATGGAGTAGACCGTACAGCCAGCGACTCAATGCCGAGTGCTGGGCAGTGGTAAATAACTTGACTCCCTAAAGGGGCCAATGGCTATGGGTGGATGAGTCCCTTTAGGTGGGGTGATGGTACCCTCAGTGGAGGAAATGCCACTGGAAACCATCATATTGGGCCCAACAGCAAAATGAGTGGAGGAGGAACTCTGATTCCCAACGGTCATGGAGGCGGAAGAAGCCATGCCAGATGGACTGGCTGTGAAAGTGCACCTTGTCCACATCCTCAAGGCTATGACAGTCCATTGCAGTCACAGTGTTAAATCCTGCATGTCTCATTTCATATGTGCCACAGGAGATGGCTCCAAGATCATAGTGTGTGGGTCACCTCATGGCAAGCTGGGATCCTCCTTAAACAAATTCATGCCAGTGGCATTTTTCCTGATTGCCTCAGAGGGTGAAAGCAGCCCAGAACCAGCTGGCCTCCAAGACCAGGCCTTCCAGTGCCCTGGGGCAGAAAAAAACAACTGTGTTTGGATCGAGTTGTGGCCGTCGAGTTTGTTAATTAGATGTTGTGATTTCCTTGTGAGGATATTCCGAAGAATTTTTTGAGTCTATTTGGGGGGCAAACTGCATAGTGATACTATGCTTCAAAGAGGGTCACATGGACTGGGAGCAAACACTCAGTTTCCTCTAACTGCATGAAATATCTTACTGTTCTTAAGATGAGAACCTGGCAGACCACCACACCATGAAAATTTTAATACATGCCTGAAGAAGTAGTCTTGAATCACAAAAGCTCATGCAACGTTTTGTTTTTCTTAGTGATCTCATAAAGGTATTGCCTGTTTCCTGCACCTTTTGCATCTTTACAATTTGCATAGTGATATGTTTCCCCAGTTTGTGTGGATATTGCATGCCACTACTGGGATAAAGAAATTTAGATTTCCTGGGGAACACATGTTTTCCTTTCATCCTCTGGTGTTTTTTTTTTTTTTGTTCAGTCACATAGTCGATTCTGACCCTTTGTGACCCCATGGATCAATGCACACCAGGCATCCCTATCCTCCACCATCCTCCGCAGCACACTCAGCTCTATGCCCATTGTGTCAAGAATGCCATCTCACCATCTCACCCTTTGCCACCCCTTCTCCTTTTGCCTCTGATTTTTCCTAGCACCAATGCTTTCTCGAGTGAGTGCTCTCTTCTCATTTGGTGGCCAAAGTACTTTAGCTTAATCTTCAATATTTGTCCTTCCAAGGAGCAGCCAGGGTTGATTTCCTTCAGGATCGACTTATTTGTTCTCTTTACTGTCCAGGGTACTCTCAAAATTCTCCTCCAGCACCACATTTCAAAGGCTTCTATTCTTCTGTGCTCAGATTTCCTTATGGTCTAGCTCTCATAACCATACATTACTACTGGGAATACCATTGCTTTGACTATGTGGACTTTTGTTGTCAGGGTGATGTATCTACTTTTTATTATGTTCCTTAGGTTTCTCATAGCTTGCCTCCCAAGAATCAATCATCTTTTTATTTCATGGCTGCAGTCATCATCTGCAGTGATCTTGGATCCTAAGAAGGTAAAGTCCGTCACTGCTTCATTTTCTTCCCCTTCTGTTTGGCAGGGAGTGATAGGGCCGGTTGCCATTATCTTGGTTTTTTATGTTGAGTCTCAAACCAGCTTTTGCACTCTCTTCTTTCAACCTAATCAAGAGGTTCTTTATGTCTTCTTCACTTTCTGCCATTAGAGCAGTATCATCTACATATCTCAAGTTGTTGGTGTTTCTCCCAGCTATTTTAATTCATCCAGCCCTGCGTTGTGCATTATGTACTCTGCATATAATTTAAATAAGCAGGGTGACAATTTGCAATCTTGTTGTACTCCTTTTCCTATTCTAAACCACTCAGTTTTTTCGTATCCTGTCCTAAATGTTGCTTATTGACTCATGTACAGATTTCTCAGAAGACAGATGAGGTGGTATGGTATTCCCATCTCTTTAATCACTTGCCCCAGTTTATTGTGATCAACACAATCAAAGGACTTGGTGTAGTCAATGAAACAGAAGTAGACTTCTTTCTGGTACTCATTTGCCTTCTCCATGATCCAGCAAATGTGGGCAGTTTGGTCTCTAGTTCCCTGCCTCTTCGGAACCCAGCCTACACTTCTGGAAGTTCTTGATCCATGTATTGCTGAAGCCTAACCTGTATTATCTTGAGCATGACCTTGCTAGCATGGGAAATGAGCGCAATTCTTCAATAGTTTGAACATTCTTTAGTATTGTCCTTCTTCGGGATTAGAACATATGCTGACTTTTTGTTACCCATTGCTATTGAGAGGGAAGTTAACAAAAATGATCCAGTAAAAGTGTGCATTTGATTGGCTGTAGAATCTAAAATGTTCCTAAACCTTTCATAGATGGAACCGGTTTAACTCTCTAGCACCTGCACTGATTTGAAATCTTTCTAACCTTTTGATCTAAACCAGATTAGGTAATAAAGACCTGAAGGCAGAACTGAATCAAATGACTTGTTTAAATAGATTTTCTGCATTGGGTTGACATGAGTTGGCGACATGTTTCCCAAATGCCATGTGTACAAGACTGCTGTTCAGGATTCAAATTATGAGAAAGGAGATTTTCCCTAAACATTGAGAGGAACATCTTCACAGTAAGAACTGTCTCAGAGGTTTTTTATACACAGGTAGGATGGTGAAATGAAGAAGCTGCATATGTGAAAGCACATCTCTGATATGCCATTCTCACACATTGACCATCATGTATCGCTGTTGTTATAAAATGTGAACTAGCCCTAAAATCACTCCGAGTTACTCAGAAATAAAGCAGAAAACCATCTCTCTCCTTAATGCCAAAAGCACCCACTGGCTTTTACTGATCTTGGAAAGTCCTAATTGGCCTTTCTGCCATTTATCTTGAGAAGACAGCAAAGGGAGGCTGAATTAAAGCAAGAAATGAGGTACTCTATGTAAAGAAAATGGGATGCTAGTCTGTGCCGCCTTCCAGAAGAGTGAAAGAAGCCATAGGAAATATTATTAGTCAAGAGGGGCAAAGAAGATCAGAGCAACAGAAGTGACAAAAGAGTGGAAACGTATGACAAGATAGTGTGACCCAAAGTGAAGGAACATTGTCATCAAAGCTATCAGAATATAATGGCCTGCCTCAAAGCAGGATAAAGGTACAATGAACTTCTAGTAAGGTTTTGGAGCCAATCTGATTAGGCTGCTTACTTTAGATGTCAGCTATAGAGGAAGGGTAGGTTAATGTGAAGATTATCACATACGTGTGTGAACAGGGAGGATAGGGGAAAGAGAAATAATGACAAGGTATCAGTCCTCAGAAACAACTGCAAAATTATTTGCACATTCTGTGTGTGCATTTGAGAGAGAGAGAGAGAGAGAAGGAGAGATTTGATCATCTCTCCTCATTCCCCTCCCTGCATTGATTGCTAATCAGCAAATGCTCATCTTCTTTGATTGTAGAACCATTCGCTAATGAATGTGCACCAACCTCTGTGGTGGCTCTTCCTATTTCTGAACCCTTTATTTTAGATTTAGAATCTGAAGTACAAAATTTCAGGATGAGGCAAGACATTGTTGTTACTGTAGCTCCTCATTCCACATTCGGAGAGTAGTTTACCTGTATCCTGGTTGTGGGAAATAAGCAGTAAATAAGACAAGATGATAGATTACAAATGCTACATCAGCATTAGGGATATGGTTTTTGTAAAACTGCCACCACCACCACTGGATGCCCCCTCGGCTGGCCCCAGCCAGGAGAGGCGAGAAGAGTCCCTGTGCACATGGGAGGCTGTAGGCGCTGCTGCCCCGCCGCCTCCAGACTTTGCCTGCGGCCGGGGCGGAGGGACTATGGTAGCAGCTGGCACTAGCCTCTTCCACCACTGGTGCCCCTGTCCCCTGACCCTGGCCAATACTTTAAAATGTCGCTATGGCAGCGAGCGGCAGGACTTTGCTGCCACCATCCTCAGATTTTGTCTGTGGCTGGGGCAGAGAGGCTACTGCAGTGCAATATTATAATATATTGTTATATATTATTATGTGTTGCTCTTGTAAGCTCAATATTGCATAATTATTTTGTATATTGTATTATTGTGTATATTGTATAACCATTGTGTAAGCCACCCTGAGTCGGGTGCCTGATTGGGTGACATACAAGTGGGAAAATTAAATTAAATTAAATTAAATTATTCTTCACATTTAATTTTCCCCAGATCTGTCAAGATATTGCTTTAGGTATCAAATTTCTGACAGGAAAAGCTCTTCTGCCTGCAAGCTCCATCCCTCTGTACCACTAATAAAAATTAGTTCTTGTAGCAGGAGTATGGTAATATCAATCTAACCAGTCTCCCAAAGCAAAACATCCAAAGCTATGCTTCTTTGCAGGCGCACCCCCCAATAAAGGACTCAGACACCGATGAAAGTGGATAACGGCATTGGGCCACATTTATTGATTCATGCCCTAGTCCGAATTATAAATTTCTATTGGTAATTGACCAATTATAATTCTTAAGGCAAGCAGGCCGAAGTAACACTGGTAAGGTACCACCCAAAATTGCCAACGGCAATTGTTACAATGTATCTATTTGTATCAATTTGTTTGTTGACAACAAACAAATTGTTGACCATAGTCAATATCTAACTAATGACCCCACCCTCTGACGCGTATCCGTAAAATCACGGGGTGATGCATGCTGTCTAGCTGTAGCCATCACCCCGTTGCCTGGTTCGTCGTTGACCGGACAACGTTTAACCAACTTATACCTATCTAGTGATGTCCAGTCAATTGCGAACCTGCCGGATACCTGTGGGTCATAAATGTTTACCTTACCAGTGCTACCCGCCCATGTGACCAAAGTCAACAGCAGCAACAGAAAAACCCCTATATCAAACCATAGCAACAGTGTGGGATGGGCGAAAAAACCAGAACCCAAGAGCCAATTGTGAGTCCCAGCCAAAATCCCCACCCGGCCCCGAAGCGACCAAAATATCACACTGTTAACTAGGGAGGGGGTGGAGGGGAAAAACTTCTCCGCTCCGTCGCTTCGCAAAATGGCAGCTCGGCTGCCTCGTGGCCGCCCCTTATATAAGGGTGCTGGCCACGCCCCCTAACTACCCGGATGTCTTCGTCCGGTGGGGGGGTCCCGCAAAGAGCGCGGCGGCCATTTTGGCACCGCGCTTGCATTGCAGGCGCACCCCCCAATAAAGGACTCAGACACCGATGAAAGTGGATAACGGCATTGGGCCACATTTATTGATTCATGCCCTAGTCCGAATTATAAATTTCTATTGGTAATTGACCAATTATAATTCTTAAGGCAAGCAGGCCGAAGTAACACTGGTAAGGTACCACCCAAAATTGCCAACGGCAATTGTTACAATGTATCTATTTGTATCAATTTGTTTGTTGACAACAAACAAATTGTTGACAGTAGTAAATATCTAACTAATGACCCCACCCTCTGACGCGTATCCGTAAAATCACGGGGTGATGCATGCTGTCTAGCTGTAGCCATCACCCCGTCGCCTGGTTCGTAGTTGACCGGACAACGTTTAACCAACTTATACCTGTCTAGTTTTGTCCAGTCAATTGTGAACCTGCTGGATACCTGTGGGTCAGCCATACTGTCACCGGCGTAATACGACACCCAGGGTCTGTCAAGGAAAAAACGAGTAAGAGAAAAGGTGCGGTGACTCGACTGGTACTCACGGTGAAAGAGGGCGGACATAAAATCGAAAACATTGCGATCCCCACCTCCCCATGCGGCGGATCTCAGCCCCGGAGTACCCAAAAGCAGCCGCCGTAGAAGCCGCCCCTATTCTGAATGAATGGGTGCCATAACGGGCCCCTGGGAGGCCAACACCGGCCAGCGCTTTGCCGGTCACCTTCCAAAATTGAAATTTAGTAAGGGGAGACCCATCTTGGTGACAGAAAAACGGGCCATGGTGCGTGCCACGCAGTGCAAGGAACTCCTGTAGGGCACCAACCGGACAGATGCCTGCCAAAGAACACCGTAGCAGTCTTACTCCACTGCCTACGCCATGCTGATCCGTCTTAGAGGAGCGTATCCTCAACTGAGCCCTGTCTTTGGCCACATAGACATCTTCGAGTTCCAGTGCCCTACGACTAGCATCCGCCTTAGACAGCATCACAAGCTCGCTGATGCGGAGCGCTCCAAAAAAGGCCACCGTTGTAGCCGCATGAAACAGGGCTGCCTCATACCTATCAAAACATAGGTCCTGCCAGCACCGTGCCAGTTGGGTAAGAACCCCTGGGGAAATTGGGTGGCGGTCGTCCGGGCTACGCCCACGCTCCCACACCCACCCTTCCAAAACATGTCTCACACGGAAGTCAGCGGTACTGTCCGCATGTCCGCCTACTTTGGCCATAAAAGCCAGCGCTGACAGCCTGGATGCTATGGTTCGAGGTGCAAGGCCCTGGGAATGCAGGTCAACCATGAATTGAAGTATATGGGCCACCGGGATCGGCCAGGTATCTGGCAGCCGGAATTGGGCACAGAATGCCCTGAAAGAATTGAATGCGTGTTGATACGCCTTACGCGTGCGTGGCGCTAGCGACATGCCGATCACCCGGTTCACCTCTCCTTGCCAAAGGTCCATATCTCGTCCGGGAGTGGCGAGGGAAATTCCTCCGCATCCGGGGCCAAGGCGCGGAACCGGGAGTTCTGCAGGCGGGACAAAGCGTCAGCGATATCATTATTGACCCCCGGGACATGCCTGGCCCGGAACAGCACATTAAGGCGCAGGCTGCGCAATACAAACTGGCGCACCAGGTCCATTATCCTGGGTGATTTGGAAGTCTGTGAGTTGACAATGTGGACAACGGCCGCATTGTCACACCAGAAATGAACGACCGAGTTGGCCCACTCCTCACCCCATAGCATCAAGGCCCCCAGGATGGGAAAAAATTCCAGATACGTAAGATCCCGCAGGCGCCCCGTACCTGACCAGGCTGGTGGCCACCCACCATAGGCCCACTTCCCATTGAAGTACATCCCATAACCCAGGGACCCAGAGGCATCGGACTGTATCTGGAAACGAGGGGAAGCCAGAAGGTCAGACCTCCAAAATGACACCCCATTGAACTCCCTCAGGAACTGGAGCCAGATAAGCATATCTGCCTTAATGCCCTGGGTTAGTCTCACCCTATGGTGGGGCCTGGATAAGCCTGTCATGGCGTCGCACAAGCGCCGAGCAAATGCCCTGCCCGGTGCGACCACCCTGCAAGCGAAATTGAGATGACCATGCAGCACCTGCAGTTCCCGCAGTGATGCCTTGCGTTTAGCAAGCAAGTCCGAGATAAGGGCCACTATCCCCCGGTAACCTAGAAGCCTGCGCTACCGTGTCAATCTCCACCCCCAGGAAGACTAGCTGTGTAGATGGGCCCTCGGTCTTTTCGGGCGCTAAAGGGACACCCAGTTCCTCCATTAGCGTCTGAAATGTATTGAGGAGACGTGTGCACGTGTCCCAGCCCCGTTCACCCCCGAGTAAAAAATCATCCAGGTAATGGGCTACAGACCGGGACCCAGACCTGCGGACAAAAGCCCACTGTAGGAAGGTGCTAAAACGCTCGAAGGCCGAGCACGATATGGAACAGCCAAAAGGCATGGCCTTATCGAAATAATATTCACCCCGGAACTTAAAACCCAGCAACTCGAAGTCACCCGGGTGAACCGGCAGGAGGCGAAAGGCAGACTTAATGTCGCACTTAGCCAACAGCGCACCCGGGCCACATGAGCGCACCATGCGCAGCGCTTGGTCAAAAGATGTATACCTGACCGAGCAAAGGTCATCAGGGATAGCATCATTGACCGATCGGCCGGCTGGGTAGGACAAGTGATGGATCAGGCGGAACTCGCCCGGTGACTTTTTGCGCACCAAGCCCAAGGGTGACACTTTAAGGTTGGGGAACGGGAGTGCAGGGAATGGGCCAGCGACCCTGCCCACATCAACCTCCTTAGAAATGCTGGCGGCAGCCACCTCCTCCCTCCCCTTAAGGGACAAAAGGTTGGGGGCATCTTGGGGGGACCTATCACCCTGGAAAGGAATACGGAACCCCAGTCGAAAACCCTGAAGCAGGTAAACCGCATCTGCCCCCTTCGGGTACGATGCGAGCCAACGCTCCAACATGTCCACATTAATTGGGGAGGGGGCCTTTCGGTGGACCAGCTCCCTCTGCGGCAGTCTTGGCAGCCCCTTGTCCGCCCCTGCCTTTGCCCCGCACCCCTCCAGGCCTGGGGCAGGCGGAGGCCGCATGGGGGCCAGCGCAAGAGGGACACTCATGCCTGTACCGGCAATTCTTCCTACTGCAGGAACCATTGGACGAGAAAGTCCAGCACAGCAGGCGGGCTGGAACCCCCTGCCCCGCCACCTGGCGGGGTGTCTGTGCTGGGGCCGCTCGCTGGACCGCATGTCCACAATGGTATCTTTCCCCAGGCGCAGGGCACGTGGGAGTCATGTACAGAAGCCACAGCTTCTGGCAGGGTTCGACCCACCTCATCTCAGGGTGCAGGGGAATCCGCATACGGAATTCCTCGTCGTAAGCCAACCACAACGGGCCCAGGAAGTCAACCATCGCCCGGTAAATGTTGTCCAAATACTGGACCATCGGAATTGCCAAATCCGTCCGGGCCCTGAGGTAGACCGCCATGTATATGAGGTACGCCGGCAACCAATTGGCCCACGTACGTGACGGCTTACGACGACGTGCCTGTTCCTTATCCTTCTCATCCTGCCCCTCCCTCTCCTCTTTGGTGGGCTCTCTGTTAAGAAGGGAGAAGATGTCCACATACTCCCCACGCCAGATCTTCTCTTTGGTGGCCTGGGCCAAATGGTCCCCCAGGGGCAAGGAATACCCCGCTGTCGGCAACGCCGATACCGGCACAGTGGGAACCACGGGGATCTGGAAAGGAGCCTGGACCAACCCGGCCACCCCTAACACATTCCCAACTGAATAAGAGGTACCACCCAAAACGGGGCCCTGGGTGAGAAGTCACCGGGTGGGACGTCGGCGACTGAACCGTCGCACCACCCATGCGAGGCCACGGCCACTGGAATGCCCCCCCCAACGTGGGTAGGTGTGTGGGTGCACTAGGTTGAACCGCATACTCACATGCAGCACCCCCGCGGGCCGCCCCCACCGGGGGTTCCGACCCGCTGGGGGCGTCGGAGCTCATGACCGCAATTGAGCTCGTCGATGGGGCCTGACCAGCATCAGCCTATTGAGTGGGGAGCTGCGAGGCAGTGGCCGAAGCCGGCCCACGCGCCTCGGGCAGCTCGACCCGTCCTGCCGCCTGCCGCTGACCAGCAGACAAAGGATCAACCTGCACCCCAAAAGGCACCCCCGGGTGGTTAACCCTCACGAGGGATGCCTCGATGGCCGCAACGCGGGCCAGAAGGGCCTCAACACTAACGTAGCCCCCTAAGCCAAGTGGGGGCAAAGGGCCAGCCGGCCCACTGGCTGCAGGCGCCGGTCCAGGTCCCTGGACCCCGGGGCCCATATACGGCCACGACCCCAGGCCCGGCCCCTGCAGGGCCGGGGGGGGTACCCTGCCAGGGGAGGGAACCCAGCCACCCCCCATGGCCGAAACCCCCCGCAGGAAGCTGCGCACCAATGGAAGAAGGCCCCGCAGAATGGGCCATGCCAGAGGCAGTGGCCACTGCTTGCGGGCCGGGGGCCGCGGCCCCAGCTGGGCCGGTATGCGGACACCCCGCCTCGGGCCAAGGGGCAATTAACCCCATCCCACTGGCCCCGGTGGGCTCAGGCAAAGGAGGCTGCTGGGAAGGCGCAGCCGCGATCCTCCGACCCGGCTGGCGCCTCCGTGCAGAACGAGCCGCGTTCGCAGTCGCCTTCTTCTTAGAGGGCATAGCAGCTAAACGATGGGAAGCCAGAAAAGTCAAGAAAATCAGCAGCCAGAGGCTTCCCCAAGAAAGGCAAGAGCGACGGAGGTAAGAGGGAAAAACTTCTCCGCTCCGTCGCTTCGCAAAATGGCAGCTCGGCTGCCTCGTGGCCGCCCCTTATATAAGGGTGCTGGCCACGCCCCCTAACTACCCGGATGTCTTCATCCGGTGGGGGGGGGCCCGCAAAGAGCGCGGCGGCCATTTTGGCGCCACGCTTGCAATTGTCAGAACAGCCACTTTGAGGAAACGGTTAAATACCCAATTTCTTGATTCTTTTTCTTTGAAAGAAACAAAACAAGACTCACAAAAGATCCAGATTTCCTATGCCATATACAGTATATATAATTTTTGCCATTGCTTTAAACAGCAATGCAGAAGGCACACCACACAGCTGCGTAACAATTTCTACCTCTCTCTTTTTACTTTTCTGGAGGTATCCTAACAATGCAGTAGTTCAGCGCTGCCTTGAAGGCTTTTTAATTAAAAACATACACTCATACACATATGCAAACATGGCTGAAGACAACAGATGCTGGATTAAGTGAAATGAACATTTCTATAAATACCTCTTTGCTTCTTTTTTTAAATAAAAAAATGGTGCACTGCCCGAGAACGAAACCCAGGCCACAAGGATGACAATTTTGGATGATATGACTATACTCTTTGCTTCTTGATCAAGTGATCACACCAGGGAGAAATCTGACAAAGTAATACCCAAATCAGAAAACTAATACATTTTAATACTGAGAAAAATACATATGAAAATTATTGCCCTAGAGTTTGCCTCCATTAAATATTGTGAAAGCACCCATTTTCAGTAAAGTTGTTATCTAATTTCAGCTTTTTCTCATCTTGAAAGCAAGCTTGGACATGAATGTATTTCTCCAAAGCATACTGATACTGCTTCATATGAAGAAATACTCCTGTTTCATTTTTTATTTTTCTCTTTTTCTGCAGTAACCAAGTTCCTTAGTTCAACATCATGGCATCAATAACATCTTTCACTCATCCCAATAAACCAGGCTTTGCATAAAAAAAGAATTTCATATCCTGCTACTGTAGTGATTATAATAAGAGTGATCCCTTCCCAGTTCCTCCTTATAAAAGGACATAACCACAATATATGATAGAAATCTCTGTTCTTAGATTTATGTTTCCAACCCCTATCTGTTGCCAGATTATAGCTAAGCATCTCATGAATATGTGTTAGATACAATGAAGGGTTTTATTTTAAAGTTTGATCAACCAAATTAGAATAAATTCTAACCCCATGTCATTTTCACTCATCTGATAGAGTACATCATGGATACATTTAAAAAAAAAAATCTTGTTTTTGACAAGTTTGACAGAAATAATGAAAATTACCAACCAGCCATTTTGCATTGCCTATTCAGATCAACGGTTTGAATACTTTTTCCAATGAAAATTTAGTGTGGATGTATAAATTGTAGTGCACTTATTATATGGGCTTAACTGGGATTTATTGCTTTAATCATATAACTCTAGATTTGTATTGTGTCCATTAGCTTCCATAGGGCTTCAGTGAAGCACTTCTTTTCTCCCAGATGACCACCTCATATTCATTAGACAAACTGAATAATTCATTGGTTTCCAGGCATGATGGGGAATCCACAATAAAAATGGTTCGGGAAGGAGGTCTGAGAAGCTCATGCATTGTATCTACTTTTGATTTGCACCACAGCAAGAGGAAATAATTTACTAACACCTTTACCTTAGGATATAAGTAGCAGTGGAGGCAGAGAGAACTAAGCAAGAGAATGACCCTTAACATTCTCTAAATGGATATGAGCCTCAAGTCTGCCAGCTCAGATCCAGGAAAAGATTTATGGAAGAACAAACATTTTTGAGGGTATGCAAGAGCAAAACCAGATTAGGAGATGGAGGAAGGAGCTCATTAAACAAAGAATAACATTAAAGGAGGATATGGCTAAGGAACCCAACCTCCCATATGTCACTTGGAGCACTCTGAATATTCTGAGGATTGGAGTCCTAAATGTAAGACCAACATGCTGGCAGACAACATCACATGCTCCGAATGTGGAGAGATACAGAATCTGGCTCATTTGGTAGTCTGCCAATTACTACCAGAAACATGTACAGATGAGGATTTAAATTTGGCCAACGACAAAGCCATGAAGGTGACTTCATTTTGGCAGTCCAGGGTTTGGTCGGCTCAAGAAATAAAAAGAACTTTTACATTACCATTTTGTGGGAATGAGAAAAGAAAGCAACTAGTCAACCAGCAGGAACTGGTAGTGGTGGTTGGTGGATGAATGTTTAGCAGCCATTCCCATGTTGACTCCCAGAACACCTGTTGTCTCCTGGAGTGATTTTGCAGGCTAGATTCAACCCATTCCCTGCCTCCTGATCAAATGAATCAGCCTGGTTTGATTACCAGCTTAAGCTTTCAGTTGCTTTTTGGGTATTCCTCCAACTTCTAGATGTATAAAAAATTGGGAAGGATGTGTTTGGTAAAAACCAAACAACTATTTGGAAGTGCTCATACACAATTGCTACACCACATAGGCAGTAAGAATCAACATCAAGTAGTTGGAGCAAAATAGAAAGTAAGATACCCACCCACCATCAGATTTAGTTTTTGCAGCTTACTGTAATATGTAGAAATGTATATAAGTTAAACTTAGGTTCAAGTTATGTTAACTTATTTTCCTTTGGCTGAGGCAATTCTGAAGATAAAACAATCTCCAGAAGCTCACATGGGAAGTCCCTTACTAGATTCAAAACATGGAGAGAAGAAAGAAGAGATGAAGGAATGGGAGGAAACGTACGTGTCATAGAACTAGGATAGATAGTCTCCATTAGCTATCATGACTCTTTTCTCCCTGGAACTATGGAGTGTGAAGTAACAATATATTCAACTTTCTTGACATTTTGACTTCTCAGTAACCTGGATCCAAAATATGTGAAGAACTGCCTTCTCTGTTAGGGGTATACACTTCCATTCAGACGTTCTAAGGCCCGGGTCACTGATTTGCTACCATCCATGATAAAACTGGTGTCCTTACAGCAGATGATATTTTTATGTCTATTCAGGAATATTGATTTTACTTTGTATGTGCCTAATTTGAAATAGAAATACGAAAAATAAATAAATAAATTTGCACATTAACCAAATAAGAAATCTTGTTTAAAATTTCTCACAACAATTTAACACATTCACACATTTCAACAGTTTGAAAAATCACAACATGTCAATACAAATGTACTTCCATACATCTTAGGAAAGTAATATTGCCTATGATATTCATAGATGAAATAGAAGGAGCAACCAGATTAGCATTCAGTGCATCTATACCTATAAATTGGTGCATTAACCATTGGAATGTGACAAAGTATGTTTAGCCAGGCCCTACTAGCCCGTAATGCGCCTCCGTTCACTCGCCCAAACCCGGTTCGCAGGTAACTGTCTGGTTGAAATTTGGGCCACTGGGGCAGGAGCCCCCCGGATGCAAACAAAAAAAGGGAACTTCAATTCTCAATGTTCCTTGTGCCACACCAGAGCCAATCAGGCTGAGCGGTGCGAGCAAAAGGAACATTTGGAAATGCGCCGCAGCCAATCAAAATCAAACCCACAGAAAAAAACCGCTGCACAAGCCAAAAACGCACACGCCAAACTACAAGCCTCAGCGTCCTGCGCACCATGAGTGCGCAGAATGCTGAGGCTGCCGGCGTGGGAAAAATAAAAATAAAAACTGCCACTGCGGTTCCCGTGGCCTGGCCAGCGAGGCCAGGCCACGGGAAATAAAAAACCCCAACACTGCCAGAAGCAGCGCTGGCCTTCCCGCAGCCAGGCCAGTGAGGCCAGGCCATGGGAAGGAAAAAACTACAGCACTGCCCTTCCCACAGCCCGGCCAGCGAGGCCAGGCCACAGGAAGAAAATACCCACCCACTCCAGCGCTGGCCATCCCACGGCCCTGCCAGTGAGGCCAGGCTGCGGGAATGAAACCTACCCCCCGGCGCTGGCCATCCCATGGCTGAGGCAGCTGGCGCAAAAAAAACAGGCCACAAAACCCACACACACCCCACCGACGCATACAGCGGCAATGGGATTCCCATGGTCCGGCCACCAAGGCCGGCCCACGGAAAAACCTCCACCCCAATGCCGCATGAAGCAGCGAGGCAATTTCCATGGTCCAGCCAGCCAGGCTGGACCACGGAAATACCACCACCCCAACGCCACATCAAGCGGCGATGGTATTTCCACGGTCCAGCCCCCAAGACCGGCCCACGGAAATACCCCCACCCCAACACAAAAAAACATGCTCCAACAACAGTAAAAAATAATCAAAACAAAAAAACACAAAAAGTAAACATAAAAACATCCAAAAACAAAATCCAAAAACAGTTAAAAATAAACAAAAACAAAAAAGACAGAAAAAGGAAACACAAAAACACCCAAAAATGAACAATAATAAACACACAGAAACCTCCCCCCAAAAATTTTTTTAACGAGAGAGCTTACCAGGAGACGTCTTCACTCCATGATGACCGGAACTAAACTGAGGGAAGAAAGAGACGACTTACTGGAAGAAGAAGTGACACCCAGAGGACAGCACAGAAAAATTGTAGAGTACAAGAAAAGCTCACCAGCCCCACCCACAGGCCACAAGAGTAAAAACATTCAAAAATATTCAAAATAATAAGATTAATTCCCAAATTACTAAAAAAAGTTATCAAAACATTCAAAAATATTCACACTAATCACAAATAATTCATAGTAAGATATGACTGGCTTTCGAGTAAGGGTGACCTTTACTGTTACCAGAGAAAAACAGTCATAATTGGACACTTTCACATAAATAATGAATAAATCTGTATTTTCTGCATTCATGATTTTGAAAAAATGTTTAATCACTAGGACTGATCAAATCAAATACCAGTAGCAATTTCCACATGGACAGGACTTCCCTGCCTAGCAGCATTTAAAAGGAATCTCACACAGTTTAGATTCAATGGATGGCAGTTTGTTATAGTGTATTCCCAAATAAAATTATGTAGTCTTTAAGGTACCACTACACTCCTGATAAGTTTGGGCAACAACAAAGCGAAGAAAGTGGTTTCATTTTGGCAGTCCAGAGTTTGATTGGGACACGAAAAAAGAAGATTCCTGATAAGTCTTGCTTCATACATGCAAATATTTGCAAAGGGTAGAATGGTAACAAAAATAAATGTGTATGTTCTTTCTCTAAGTCTGAGATAAATGTGAGTTGGAGCTTGTTGAAGTGATAGGAAGGTGAGCACCCAGATATATGTTGTATAACAGCAATGGATGTTTTCATTTCTTTTGCAACCTTTCATTTCTTTTGCAACCTTAGCACCAAATTTATGATGATTTATAGACCACAGAAGGAACCACAGCATAAGCTTTTCTGATCAGAGTATTCCCAGAGCTTCCCTCCTAATGATGCTATGCCATACCACCAAAGGATATGATGGATGGTGTTATGACTCATTTGGCACGATCTATGAAGGCAATTACTTTATAAGGTGGCATTTTATCACAGTTGCTGTCAACCTGTTGAACTTGACTCATTGACTGGAGTTACCCAGGGAAAGCAAACATTACAGACATAATGGTGTAAAACTGCCAATATTTGTATCTAGATTTTAGCCTGAATATAGGCTTAATTATAATATTTGTTGGCTGTTAGGTATGATATCAATATATGTTTCACATCTTTTAAAATTTAAACTTTTTAAAACCCATTCATTCATTCTGTTATCTATGTACAGTACTTGAAATGGATGGACCTATATGTCAGATCTATAGAAATCTACTTTTTGTACAATCCATTTGAACCAAGAACGTAAGATAAATAACATGAGAATCAGTTGCTTACCAAGGAAATGAGATGTCTGAAGAAAGCTGCTAGATTGACTAGAAGGGATAAAATCAGAAATGAGATTATAAGTGAAAGAATTGGAATGGAACCAGTCTTAAACTACAGACAGACAACAAATAAAGTGGTTTGCCCATCTGGAGAGAATATGTTGGAATTCCATACCATACAAGGCATGTGAAAAGAGGAGAAAGACAAAGACCATAAGGAAGTTGCAGTTAAAACATGAAAGAAATATTACAAAAAAAATTTTTTTTGACTTATACCCCACCCATCTGGGATGCCCTCCCACTCTGGCCAGCTAAGAACACCAAATAATGCTGGTGGAAGCTGCTAAAAGTGGCAGAACAAGAATCGTGTATCTCCCTCAACACCCGAAGAGGAGGAGGAGGAGGAGAAGTCATTTAATTAAAATGGCTACTATATGTATCAATCATGTGTATGTGCAATATCAGGTTCTCCCCCCCCAAACAAGATAAGACAGGTGGTGAGCAGAATAAATCTTCAGAATAAATTCTGCAGGAAGGTCATCTGGTGCTTTCATTCTTATAATTTTGGCTCCAGACAAAAACCTTTTCTGTCTCCCAGATTTTCCCATCGTTCTCTTCTTCATACCACCCCTGTAACACTATTTATATTGCTATTTTATGTATTCTGCTCTTCATCCTGGCTGCTGTTGTATAAACATATATCTTGAGAATTGTTGAAAGTGATGCACTAAATCCAATTGTTAGTCCTCAACCAGAGTAGATCTGTTGAATCAATTGGAATTTAATATGTCAGCACTTATCCAAGTTCCACTGATTCAATGGGACTATTGTAAATGGGATTAATAGTTAAATGTAGGTTTGTCTCTGTGTAAGTCCTAATTGCACAATTAGTAAGAAATACAGTTTGATATGCAGAAATTTTTCTGTCCAAGAACTTCCTCTATGCTGGCTATGAATGCAAATTAAAATGGTTCTTCAAACTCTGTACTACATTGGCAGGACACTGGATTTCGTGGTAATGGTAAAAGCAGACATATGATGTGACATTGCTGCCCCCTGTGATTCTTCTACTCCACTTTACATGCTGTCACCTAAACATGCACTTGGGTACAAACATCATGTTCTCACATCATGTACTGACAGTAGTTAAATATCACTGGAAGATGAATTTGCCCCACTTTGCAAAGTTACATATTAAAAGTTAATTGGTTACAATTACCATTTCAAGCCTCTCAATTAATTTTCTTATCATTTAATCTCAGTCTTTTTTTGGAAGTAATTCTTTAAATTTCAATTCTGAAAACAGCTAAATAGTTATTTATAGATATATTAAAAACATACCTGTCAACCATCCCGATTTGGCCGGGATTACCCCGTAATCCTGCGCCGATTGATGTCATTTCCCGACCCGCGCTGCTAAAACCCCGTAATTTGGCAGCAGGGGAAAGGAGGCACTGCGCAGCCCATCTGCACAGGTCACGTTGCACGCATGCGTGGAAGGGCTCTACACTTCCGTAGCTCCCTTCCACGCATGCGCAGAAGGCTACGCCGCCTACGTATGCTATGCAAGTGGCATAGCCATCCACGCGCATGCGTACAATGCGACCTGCGCAGACCCGGTTTGCGCAGGTGCCGGATTCACTGGAGCCGCGGTTGACAGGTATGATTAAAAAGTGCACCTGTAGGCTGATGACATAAAACAAATCCATTTCATTGTTATTTAGGACCTATGAGGTAGTAACATGCAGTGTCCCTTCAAGCAAATGGCACTTCTTTTCCACCTATTTCTAGAAATCCAAAGAGGGAGGCTTATGGTCACATCTGATTCTCTGAGATGTTTGGGAACTTGAGAGAACACAAGAGGATTTTGGGAGGCAGAAATGTGTCACAGACACACCTGGATTCATCAGAGTTGTCCATTCCTAATGAAGGGGCAGAAAAAGGAGAGCCAGCCTCCTCTAAACCATGTCAAATCCTGGTGGCACAGTGGTTAAACTGCTGTATTGCAATGAAAACTGCTGACATTGTGAGTTCGATCCTGACTGGATACAAGGTTGACTCAACCTTCCATCCTTCTGAGATTGGTAAAATGAGTAGCCAGCATGTTGGGGGGAAATGCTAACTCCCATGTAAACTGCCCAGAGAGTGTACTAAGTGTAATTGCTATTGTTACTTTGGGAAAGTTACTTTTTTGGACTAATTCTGAAAAAATAGCCAAGCTAGCATGGCCATTGCCCTATTGTCAAAGGAATCCTGGGAGTATTTGTAAAAAAAAAAGAGCCTCTTTCCCATCTGATAAAAACATGTAAAACTGTACGAATAAATATAGAGTCCAACAGGATAAATATACAGGCTGAAATCCTTTTACTTAAAAGACACAACTTTTAGTAGTGAATTGCCATTAAGTTAAGAAATCTAACCTCTGTAGACATTCTCCATTGCATACTTCATCGTGTGACTTGCAGCAAATAATTTCTATGAAGATTTGTGATAATGTGATGCTAAAAGTTGTGTCTGTTGCTTTCGTGTTCAGGGAATGAAGAATTGATGAACAGGATTTCATCCACAGAGACCTTATGTGTTATTATTATTAGAGGTTGTCGAGGGTCATACTCTTGCTTAGTTCTCTCAGTGTCTGCTGCTACGTCTCTCCTTTGCAGGTGCACCCACCCAAATAAAGACTCAGACACCGGTATTGGATTAAAGGCATTGGGCCACTTTTATTGAATAATGCCCTAGTCCGAATTATAACTTTCAATTGGTGTATCATCCAATTGTAATTCTTTAAGGCAAGCAGGCCGCAGTAACACTGGTAAGGTTCCACCCAAAATGCCAATGGCAATTGGCTATTATGTATCAATTTGTATCAATTTGTTTGTTGTCACAAACAAATTGTTGACCGAAGTCAATATAGTATCTATTGACCCCACCCTCAGACGTGTATCCATTCAAATATCAAGGTGATGCAGGCTGTGAAGCTCCTAGCATCACCCCGTTCATGGTTCGCCCTTGACCGGCCTTTCCCCTGTACCTATCTACGTGTTGGCCAGTCAATTGCGAACCTGCCGGGTACCTATGGGTCATAAATGTTTACCTTACCAGTGCTACCCACCACACGGGGAGGCGTCCATGATGACTCACCCCCCCCCCGACCGACAGCTCAGTCACCAGGCCGGCTTGCATGCCCTCCAGAAAGAGGTGCATACCTCTGGCCGACCGGTGGACCCCATCTCCTGAATACAGGCTAAAATCCTGCAACCCTATTCCCAGGTGTCGAATGGCTGTCCCCAAGCCATTCTCAACAAGGAACCGGGCAACAGCCCTGTTCACTGACTGCCGGGCATGGTCCAAACTATGGAGATCAATGCCTCCTCTATAACAGTGTCTCGGCACGATGTCTGACCATAGCAATCGTGTGTACGGCCATAAATAATGTAGAAACACCAGGTCACTGCACACCGACATTTTTAAGGAAAGGCCAGTGATCTGTGCGAGATCATTGCTGCCAAGGTGCAGAATCAAAAACATCTGGTGGTCCAGCATCCCTGATGGACATCAAGAATGGCAACAGTTCCTGCCACCTCATGCCGTGCACACCATATCACCGAATGCTTGTAGATCCATGCAGCCCGAGATGGAGTCCCCACTCCGACGATGCAGCATACTGTGCCGCCCAGTGCACATAACTGTGGCCCACCAGCCCCACTGCCACCGGTGTGCGTGGACACACAGGGTCGGACAGATGTCAGCAAATGTGCATCGTAGCAGTCTCACACCACTGCCTTTTCCATGCTGATCGGCAAACGTGCATCATAGCAATCTCACACCACTGCCTTTTCCATGCTGATCGGCAAACATGCATCGTAGCAGTCTCACACCACTGCCTTTTCTATGCTGATCGGCAAACGTGCATCGTAGTAGTCTCACACCACTGCCTTTTCCATGCTGATCAGCCTTTGAGGGACGAATCATCAACTGGCCCACCCCTGGTTGATAGATACATCTTCCAGTTCCAGTGCCCTACGAGACATGTCCCCCTTAGACAAAGGGACCAGCTCACTGATTCTCAGAGCTCCAAAGAAAGCTACGGTGGTAGCTGCATGAAAAAAGGGACTCCTCATACCTATCATAACACAGTCTATGCCAACCTCGAGCAAGGTGGGACAGAAGACACAGTGAAACAGGGTGACGTGTGTCTGGGCGGCGGCCACGTTCACGTGTCCACCCTTCCAAGACATGGCATATAGGGAAGTCACCCATGCAGTCAGTAAAGCCCCGTGCCTTAGCCATGAATTCCAAGGCCGAAAGCCTAGTGGCGATGGTGCATGGGGCCAATCCCTGAACATAAAGGTGCACCATGTACTGTAAAACCTGGTCAACCGATATCGGCCACATTTCAGGCAACTGCCTCTCCCTGCAAAAGGTCCTAAATTGAAGGAGCATGTGCTGATACACCTTACGCGTGCAAGGTGCCAAGGACATGCCGATTGCCCGGTTCACCTCTCCTCGCCAAAAGTCCACATCTTGGCCGGGAGTGGAGAGGGAAGTGCCTCTGCGTCTGGAGCCAAGGCATGGAACCGGGAGATCTGCAGGCGGGATAAAGCGTCAGCAATAGCGCTATTGATGCCTGGCACATGTCTGGCCCTGAAGAGCACATTAAGGCGCAAGGACCTAAGAACAAATTGGCGAACTAAGGCCATGACTCTGGGGGACTTAGATGTTTGGCCGTTGACAATGTGCACCACAGCAGCATTGTCACACCAAAGGTGAACCACAGAATTAGCCCACATGTCCCCCCAGAGCATAAGGGCACTCAAAATCGGAAAAAACTCCAGGAACGTAAGATCGCTTCAGCGATCCATGCCGTGCCATTCCTGAGGCCATTGACCATAGGCCCACCTTCCTTCAAAATAAATCCCATACCCGAGGGAGCCGGAGGCATCCGACTGTACTTGGAACTGAGGGCTGACCATATGCTCGGATCTCCAAAGGAGGCACCATTAAATTCCTGTAGGAAAGTGAGCCAAACCGACAGGTCTGCTCGTAAACCCCTAGTCAGCCGGACCCTGTGGTGTCATTAGAAAGGCCCACCATAGCATCACAAAGACGCCTGGCGAAGGCTCTACCTGGTGTTACCACCCTGCAGGCGAAGTTGAGGTGGCCTTGAAGCACCTGCAACTCCCGGAGAGACACCTTATGCTCGGCAAGCATTGCCAAAATCGCATCCGAGTCACCTTTTCCATAGGTAATCTGGATGTCTGGGCGATGGTGTCGATGCCAATACCCAGAAAGGTAAGGGTGGTGGCTGGGCCCTCTGTCTTTTCAGGTGCTAGGGGGACACCCAGTTCCCCCATGAGCGCCTGAAATGTGGTGAGCAGGCATCCACACGTACCCGAGTCGTGTCCACCCCCGAACAAAAAATTCGTCGAGGTAGTGGGCTACAGACCGGGACCCCGACCTACAAACGAAAGCCCAATGGAGGAAGGTACTAAATCGTTCGAAGGCCGAGTACGAAATGGAACAGCATAGCCTTGTCCACATAAAACTTGTCCCGAAAACAAAAACCTAACAGCTCAAAGTCGTCTGGGTGCACCGGCAACAATCGGAATGCCGATTTGATATCACACTTTGCTATGAGCGCCCTGGGACCACATGAGCATACTATATGTAAGGCCTGGTCAAAGGACGTATACTGAACAGAGCAAAGGTCATTTGGCATAGCGTCATTGACCGAGGAACCCGCAGGGTAACAAAAGGTGGTGAATTGGACGGAATTCACCTGGGGACTTCTTAGGAACTAAACCCAGAGGGGATACCTTTAAGTTAGGATATGGGGGTTCGTAAATGGCCCCGCCACCCTCTGCCACCTCTTTGGCTATTTTCTCCGCAGTAATGTCCTCATTACCCCTGAGAGACAGTAGGTTCGGGGCATCCTGAGGCCCGCGAACACCCCTGAACAGGATGCAGAAGCCAAACCTAAAACCCTCAAGCAGGTAGATCGCATCATCCTGTCTAGGATAGGCACGCAGCCACCGTTCAAGCACCATGAAATTAATTAGGGAGGGGGCCTTTTGTATGGGTAGTGGTGTCAGAGGGAGCTCTGGCCGTCCCCTGGAATCCCCTTCCCCTGCCCCGTGACTCACCGGCCCGCGGGCACATGGAGGAGGCGTGAGGGCCAGAACAAGAAGGGCACTCATGCCTAAAATTACACTGGCACCTGGTGCACACTCCGTTGGCAGAGAAACCCCAACATAGGAGGCGGGCTGGAACCCCCTGCCCCGCCAGCTGGCAGGGAGCCTGTGTAGTAGCAGCCTGCTGTACGGCATGGCCACAGTGGTACCAGTCACCTGGTGCTGGCCACACAGGGGGCATACACAGTAGCCACAACTGCTGATAGGGCTCGTCCAACCGCATATCAGGGTAAAGGGCCGCCCTCATCCTAAATTCTTCATCATAGGCCAACCATGATGGGCCAGGAAAATCGACAACGGCCCGGTAAATATTGTCCAGGTACTGGACCATTGGGATGGCCAAATCAGAATGGGCCCTGAGATATACCGCCATGTATATCAAATAGGCCGGTAACCAATTGGCCCAAGTGCAAGGAACATAAGAACATAAGAACATAAGAACAGCCTTGCTGGAACAGGCCACAGCCCATCCAGTCCAGCATTCTGTCTCACACAGTGGCTCACCATTTCCTTCAGGGTATTCCCAAGCAGATGCCTTCACCTGCTTAGGATTCCCTGGAAATGATATTGAGAGATATCCTGCCTATCTCTCCAACCCGGAGGTTGTCCTTAAGTATCCATAATTATAGCCATTGATACTCTTCTCCTCCATGAACTTGTCTAATCCTTTCTTAAAGCTGTCAAGACTGACAGCTGTCACCACTTCTTCTGGCAGGGAGTTCCATAGACCAGTAATCCTCTGGGTGAAAAAGTACTTTCTCTTATTTGTTTGAGAACTAATACCCAAAAGTTTCATGGAGTGTCCCCTAGTTCTAGTATTATGCGATAGGGAAAACAGTTTTTCCTTATCTACTTTGTCCACACCGTGCATGATTTTATAAACTTCAATCAGGTCACCTCTTAGACGTCGTCGTTCAAGAGTGAAGAGGCCCAACCGTTGCAGCCTCAGATGGTAAGGAAGGTGTTCCATTCCCCTAATCATTCTGGTTGCCCTCCTCTGCACTTTTTCCAGCTCCATAATATCCTTCTGGAGGTATGGCGACCAGAACTGTACACAGTATTCCAGATGGGGCCTCACCATAGATTTATAAAGAGGCAAAATGACACTTGCTGACTTATTTTCTATACCCTTCCTAATGATCCCTAGCATTGAGTTTGCTTTTTTCACTGCTGAGGCACACTGGGTTGACACCTTCATTGAGTTGTCCACCAGGACACCAAGGTCCCTTTCCTGGTTTGTCTCAGAGAGTTCAGACCCCATCAGTTTATAAATGTAATTGGGGTTCTTTGCCCCAACATGCATCACTCTGCACTTACTAATGTTGAAACTCATTTGCCACTGTTTTGCCCACTCCCCCAGTGTCGAGAGATCCCTCTGGAGCTCCTCACAATCTCTCACAGTTTTCACTACCCTGTATAATTTAGTGTCGTCAGCAAATTTGGCTACCTTGCTTTTTACTCCTACCTCTAGATCATTTATGAAGAGGTTGAAAAGCAGGGGTCCCAGTACTGAACCTTGGGGAACCCCACTCTTTACTTCCCTCCACTTGGAGAAGTGTCCATTTAGTGCTACCCTCTGTTTCCTGTCCCTTAGCCAGTTGCTGATCCAGGACAAGACCTGTCCCTTTATTCCATGACTGGTAAGTTTATTCAAGAGCCTTTGGTGTGGGACCTTGTCAAAAGCCTTCTGAAAGTCCAGATAAACAATGTCAACTGGATCCCCCTTATCCACATGCTTGTTGACACTCTCAAAAAATTCCAACAGATTAGTGAGGCATGATTTGCCCTTGCAAAAGCCATGTTGGCTCTCCTTTAGCAGCGCCTTCTCTTCTATGTGCCTATTAATTCTATCTTTTAGGATGGTTTCCATCACTTTACCTGGGACACATGTCAAACTGACAGGTCGGTAATTTCCTGGATCACCCCTGGATCCTTTTTTGAAAATTGGTGTTACATTCGCTACCTTCCAGTCATCAGGCACAAAGCCTGATTTGAGGGAAAGATTATATATTTTGGCTAGGAGATCAGCAATTTCATCTTTAAGTTCCCTGAGAACTCGTGGATGGATGCCATCTGGTCCTGGTGATTTGTTAGTGTTTAGTTTAACAAGACATGCAAGGACCTCCTCCCTGGTTATTTCTATCTGGCTTAATTCTTCGGTTTCCCTCCCTATGAAGATAGGCTCTGTTTTGGGCATGTGGCCTCTGTCTTCTTCAGTGAATACTGAAGCAAAGAATTCATTGAGTCTCTCTGCAATCTCTGTTTCCTCTTTAATAACCCCTTGCCTTCCATTGTCATCTAATGGTCCAATGGCCTTCCTAGTTGGGTTCTTACTTCTAATGTACTTAAAGAAGTCTTTGTTATTTCTCTGAGTATTTTTAGCTATACGCTCCTCAAAGTCTTGCTTTGCTTTCCTGATTGTTGCCTTGCATTTGTTCTGCCAGAATTTATGTTTCTGCCTGCTGTCCTCATTCGGACAAGCCTTCCATCTTCTAAATGAGCTTTTCTTGCTCTTGATCACTTCCCGAACAGCTCCTGTAAGCCACATCGGAGTCCTCTTGGACCTGGCAGTGCCCTTTTTCCTTTTGGGTATGCATTCCAATTGGGCCTCTGTTATTGTTTTTGTAAACAGCCTCCATGCCTTACGACGACGGGACAATTCCTTGTCCCTGTCGTCCTGCCCCTCCCTCTCCTCCTTAGTGGGTTCTCGGTTAAGGAGGGTGAAAATGTCAATATATTCCCCGCCATATCTTCTCCCTAGTAGCCTGGGATAAATGGTCACCCAGGGGTAGGGAGTAACCGGCCGTCGGCGGGGCCGCCGTTGGCACGGAGTGAAGTGGGGGAACATATAATGGGCCCTGTCACACCCCAGAGAAGTTAGCCGGAACAGTTGGGGCGGACAACCCTGTAAGAACCTGGGGGTAGTTAGGAGCCCAGGAGGTAACAGGGTAGTGTGCAGTGAACTTCCCTCCCACAGTAGCCTGTTGCGGCCATGGCTACTGGACCCCTACAGTATTGTGAGTCAGTGACATCGGTGTGCTGACTTGACCAGGATACTCACTCGGTGCACCCCCATGGGCTGCCCCCACTGGGGGTTCTGGGCTGTGGCGGGCATCAGAGCCCGCGATGGTCATCGAGCTCTGAGCCTCCGTGCGTCCATGCCAAGCAGGACTGGACCCCGGTGGAATGCCCTGCTGGGACGGCCGGATGGGGAGCTGCGAAGCACCAGCCTGCGCTGGCCTGATGGCCTCAAGCAGCTCAACCCTGTTGATGGCCTGCTGGGTGGCAGTGGCAGGCATGTGGGCCGCAGCTGAGGAGCTGCCAAACCCACCCTCCATTGGTGGTGGTGCAATTCCCACGGATGCCTTGAGTGCCGTTATGCGGGCAAGGAGAGCATCCACGGTGTCAGATCCACCAGAATAAGGTGGGCCGGACAGCCCGCTGGGCAATTGGTGAGTGGGTGGAGGGGGAAAGCCGTGTGGCAATCCCTGGCCAGAATAGGGCCAGGCCCAATAATCTGGCCCATGGGGGGCCGACGGAATGGCGGGGTGTGATCCTGTGCCACACCCGAATGGGCCGCTATGCCCCATGCCGGGCAAACTGTCAATAGGGGCAGAAACCGCAGGGGAGCAGGCCCGCACAGCCCCCGCCCGAGTCCTGCGACTGGAGGGGGTTAAGCAGGGGTGAGTAAGGTAACGCTGACACACCCCCGTGGGGCACCCGCCCGAGCCCTCCAGCCCGATGGCGGCCCCATAGAGGAGGGACCAAAGGAGTACCAACAGCATTGGAGCAAACTTCTCCGCTCCGTCGCTGTTCTTAAAATGGCAGCGAAGCTGCCTTGTGGCCACCTCTTTTATAAAGGGATGGCCACGACCCCTAACTAACCCGGATGTCTTCGTCCGGGATGGGTGGGGGCCCGCAAAGAGCACGGTGGCCATTTTGGCGCCGCACTTGCATATCTTAGCTAATGAAAAGTCATTTATATGCAAACATTTATGATATAATAAATATGTTACTCCTTAAAATGCTATAAAAAGGTAATTGTTTAGCAAACTTCATATTTAAACATTCTTTTCCTTTTCAAAACTTGTTTGTGTTTACGTTATCTCATAACGTTATCACTACATAACGTAGTGATAAAAACACATCTGCATGGATGAATTCTCTGTCTTTGTCTAAACCAAGAAACATAGACTTGAACATATTAATGTATTCTCATTTAGTTGTTTCTCTTTGGAATGTGTCATTGAAGTCCTTTCGTTTGAGGTTAGCAATCCTGAGGACAAAGATCAGAGGGTCCAGGGGCCTGAAGTGTTTCTGAATATTTTAGCTGCTAATGACAATTTTTTGTCTATTCTTCTGCTCAGAGACAGGTTCATTTGCTCTATTGTTCTTTCAACATTAATTACATGACAGATGTTCTTACTTCCGGTTTGTTTTGACCCGATGTTGTGTTCTGTAAAGCTGTGCCTTTAACAATGTACCTTTGCCATGTGTTATCAATGTAACCTTTCTGTGTGCAACATTATAACCATCAGCTGTATCAATGTAAACCTGATAAGGGGACGCGAGCTAGTGACCACCAGAGGGCAGTAGCGAGCGTCCAGCTCTCATGGCTCATATTCACCTGGTTCAGCAGCGCGGGAAGATTCCCCGCCACCTCTTCACCTGGTCAAGAAGGGCGTGACCTCCTACGACGTCACGCAGGCAGCAACCAATAGTCTGTCGACGAGCCACATTCAAATGTATAGCCAGCTGTATATATTGAGCTACCCATCCGCCATTACCACATGTTCCTCCGGATCATCATGCAATAAACCTGTGTTAAGCCAACCCTTCGGCTGTCTCATTGTCAACGAAGGTGGGATATGGCAGCCCACGGGACCAAGACATGCGCCGGTTTCGAAATCAGGAAACCGGGCGACTGGGAGATCTTCGAGATGGACTTCCAGGCCGCACTGATCGAGTCCGAAGTCACGGAAGAGGCAAAGAAAAGGGCCATCTTCACCAGGATGCTCGGTCAAGAAACAAAAAGGACCTTGGTGGACCTGATTGCACCGAGGAGGGTGAGCGAATTCAAGGCCAAGGAACTCATGCAGATGCTGCATGAGCACGTCCGGCCCGCCACGGCGATGTTTCCCGCTCGGAGTGCTTGGACTCGGAGGCGAGTCCAAGCGCCCGGGGAGACGGTCGCTGCATTCGTGGCGGCCCTGCGGCTGGCAGCCGGCCCGTGCAAATGGGAGAATGCCGAAATCACCCTCCGGGACTGTGTGCTGTGCGGCCTGAACGACGCTGAAACCCAGCGCACATTAATGAACCAAGAGCCGCCTCCCACGTTGCAGGAGGTCATCAGAGCGGCCCAGGCCGCAGAAGCTACAAAGGCCGGGGTCCAAGAACTCCAGGACTGGCGGCCAAAGTCGAGCAAGGCAGAGGCTCCGGTACAGGCGGCCCGGCGAACTTCGAGGTCGTCCGCAGAGAGCAGCGACGACGAGGACATCCGGAGGGTCCGGAAGGAGAACCGGCGATGCGACGGCTGTGGAGCGGCCCACGACCGCGTAAAGTGCCCGTTCCGGAAGGCCGAGTGCCACAACTGCGGCCGCCGCTGGCACATCGCCAAGGTGTGCAGGAAGAAGCGCGAGACCCGGAGGAGCTCCGCAGACCGCTCCGCGGGACAAGACCGCCCAACGAGACCCAAGGACGGCGCCCAGGCCACGCGGAAGCAGGACGGCGTGGGCCGCATCTCTGACGGCAGCGAGGACGACGCCCCAGTGTTCAGCGTGTCTACAGGACACCCCCGCTACTTTGTTGAGGTACTAGTCCAAGGGGTTCCCATTAGGATGGAAATTGACTCGGGGACCTCATATTCAATCATTTCCCAGAGGGAGTTCTTGGGAATTGCCCCCCACAAGCGACCCAAGCTCAAAGCATTGAGGTCCACACTACGGGACGTGCAAGGGAACAGTATTCCAGTGTTGGGGGTTGGAGAATTTCAGGTCAAATTCAAGGAGCACGCCCGTCCCTTCCCCTAGTCGTGCTCAAGGGAGGAGATTGCAGCCTCCTCGGAACTCAATGGTTCCAGCCCCTGGGGTTGTTTATTGGGGGGGTGCACGCCGTTGGGATGCACGCCGTTGGGACTGATCCAATTCAGGAGGTGTGCGAGGCGCACCCCGAAGTCTTCAAAAAAGGACTGGGGAAATTCAAGGGGCCCCCAGTGACTTTCGACCTGGACCCGGAGGTCCGCCCAATTCGCCTAAAACCACGCCGGGTGCCGTTCGCACTTAAGGACAAGATAGAGGCGGAACTGGACAAGTTGGTGGGCCAGGGGATCCTTGTGCCTGTTGATTCTGCGGAGTGGGAAACTCCAATTGTAACCGCACTAAAAGCCAATGGGGAGGTCCGCATATGCGCCGACTACAAGTGCACCATCAACAAGGCGATCTGCCCGAATGCATATCCGGTGCCGGTAGTCAGCCATCTGCTGGCCAGGTTACACGGGGGAAGTGTTTCGCTAAGCTCGACTTAGCACAGGCCTACCAGCAGCTTACGGTGTCCCCTGCCACAGCTGCTGCGCAGACCATAGTCACCCATAAGGGGATGTTCCAGGTGACGCGCCTCCAATTCGGCGTGAATTCGGCGCCAGGAATTTTCCAGTCACTCGTGGAACGCCTCCTGAAGGGACTGGAGGGGGTGTTGCCTTATTTTGATGACGTGTTAATAACGGGGGGGGGGGAGTCGGGCTGAACTGGCCAAGCGGTTGGGGAAGGTCCTGACAATATTCGAAAAGGCGGGGCTGAGGCTGCGAAAGGACAAATGCGTCTTCTTCGCAACAGAGGTTGAGTTCCTAGGGTTTTGTGTGACTCCTGAGGGAATAAAACCATCCCAGTCCAAGGTGGCAGCCATTAAGAAAGCCCCCCGCCCCACCTCCAAGCCCGAGTTGCAGTCGTTCCTAGGGCTGCTCAACTTTTACCACTCCTTCCTCCCCCGAAAGGCAGCGGTGGCTGAGCCGCTACACAAACTGCTAAAGAAAGACCAGGCATGGAAGTGGGGCGATGACCAAGAAAGGGCATTTAGCGAGCTAAAAAGCCTCCTGGCGTCCGACGCCATACTGACCCACTTCAACCCCAAACGCCCAGTAGTTCTGACCTGTGATGCATCTCCAGTGGGGGTGGGGGCGGTGCTATGCCACGTGTTGGAAAACGGAAGGGAGGCCCCAATAGCATTTTACTCCAGGTCCCTGTCCCAAGCAGAGAGAAACTACGCACAGATGGACAGGGAGGCACTAGCAATAGTCGCGGGGACGAAAAAATTTCACGATTTTCTGTACGGCCGCCCCTTCACCATCGTAACGGACCACAAGCCCCTGCTAGGCATTTTTACCGCAGATAAGCCCACCCCACAGATCCTGTCCCCGAGGATGCTCAGGTGGGCCATCTTTCTCAACGCGTATCAGCACGCGTTGGTCTACCGGCCCGGGAAAGAGATTAGCCATGTGGACGCTCTATCCAGGTCTCCCCTTCCCCTAACGCCCAGCCAGGTGAGCAAGGGAGAGCGGGACCACCAGGTTCTCATGATAGAGGTGCTGGATTCGCCCCCCGTAGTGCCCGCCGACATTGCCAAAGCGACAGAGAAGGACAAGACGAAAGCGGCAGTTAGCTCCTGGGTGCAGAAAGGGTGGCCGGCGTCCTCCCCAGCGGAGGAGTTCGCTCCATTTTTCAGAAAAAAGCTAGAACTGTCCCTAGAGAGGGGGTGCCTCTTGTGGGGGCAGCGGGTGGTGATTCCCACTTCCCTTCGGCCGCGGGTGCTCAAACTGCTGCACGTCAGCCACCCCGGCATCGTGCGATCCAAGGCGCTGGCCCGGAGTTACTTCTGGTGGCCCCAGCTGGACGCCGACATCGAGCACATGGTCGGCACTTGTGATAGTTGCCAATGCTCCAGACCAGAGGAGGCCCGCCTTCCCCACAGGGAATGGGATGCGGCTAAGGGGCCGTGGTCCCGGGTGCACGTTGATTTCGCGGGCCCGTTCAGAGGGACCCTGTTCCTTATTGTAGTGGACGCCTTCTCCAAATGGTTGGAGGTTATTCCAGTCACGAGCACCTCCTCGGCCCAGACCATTAGGCATTTGCGGAGGCTCTTTTCCACGTTCGGCATACCCGACACGTTAATTAGCGACAACGCTAGTTGTTTCACGTCCTCCGAGTTTAGGGCATTCATGGAGATCAACGCCGTTCGGCATATCACCTCCGCCCCGTTTCACCCAGCCACCAATGGCCAAGTAGAGCGCCTCGTCCGCACCACGAAGGACGCATTGCGGCGCATGGGCCCTGGGGATCTGAACCTACAAGTCTGCCAGTTTCTGCTAGGGTACAGGGTGACCCCTTTGGCGTCAGGATACTCCCCCGCAGAGCTCTTAATGCGTAGGAAACTGACCACCATCCTTACTAGGCTAGACCCCACGAGGGTAGAGGACAAAGGAAGGAACATTGGACTGGAGGCCACAAAGAGTTTCAGTGTAGGCGCCCCCGTGCATTGCAGGAATTACGCCAGCACGGGCCCAGCCTGGCTACCGGGCGTAGTTATGGAGCAAACCGGCCCCGTGTCGTACCGCGTGGAAACCAGCACAGGGCTCCTGTGGAGGCGGCACGCAGACCAGCTCCGACGCAGGGTCTCCGATGAGCAGGGCACAGACCAAGCAGGGAATAAGTCAGCGTTAGGGTTCTCCCCCACCTGTTCAGCCCAAGGGGGAGGGAAGGGGGACCGCGGGCCCCCACCAAGGGGGGAGGAGGATATCCTCGTAGATACCCTGGGGGATCTTTCCGAGGAGGAGTGACCCGACCCCATACATATCTCGCGGAAGGTCCCCACAAATGCGGATACCCCTACTAAGTTAGATTTTGATTTTCAGAACCGGGGGGGTTTTCGGAGTGGTCCCCCACCCGTCCAAGCGAGAAGAGGGGTTTTTCGTTAGCCCCGACTGCCCCCGGTCTGCCCACAATGGAGTTTTCCCCTTCCCCTAAGGCCGCCAGACAGCGGCAAGCCACTAACAAGTCTCCCTCTCCCATTTCAGGACAAGGGACCAGGGAACAAAGAAGCAATAACGCCCCCGGGGGGCAGCCCTCTTCAGCTGCGCCCAGCGCCCCTCCCCTTGACCCGCAGTGAAGATGCCGAATGTCGCCACCGCTGCACCTCGGGCCCACCTTTCATCACTCGCCTCCGGCCAGGACTTTAAAAAGGCTGTGTGAGGCACTAGAACTTTTATTTTTGTATTTTTATCTGCTGGCGGGGTTGGATTGAGTGTGTGTGACAGTTGATGTTGTTAGTGTGGCTGTAGTGCAGTCACACTTTATATTGCCTATATTGTGTTTTTGTATTATTGTATTTTGTAACTGAGAATTGCCACTTTGTGGAAATTTCTATTGTACCTGTAATTTATTTGTGTTTCTGGGTTTACATTGTATCTTTACTATTTGTTTGGGACTGGATCGTCCTCTTCTTTGGCTTTGTTAGGGACCTATGAGCTATGGGGTTATGTTTTGGGGACATTAGTAGTTGAGGGATCGTGTTTATGTTTGGGTCTGTATTAAACGTGATAATGTTGTATTGTTAACATTGTAGAAATTGCCATTTTGTAGAGAATTCTAGTGTAATTTATTTGTATTACCTGTATTGTACTTACTGTTGGTTTTGTTTATATTTTGACTGTATATTGTGTATTTGATTATGTTGTAATGCCGCCCAGAGTCGGCCATGTGCTGAGAGGGGCGGGGTACAAATTAAAATTATTATTATTATTATTATTATTATTCACGGCCCAAACGCACATGCAACAAGCCATCTTGGCTGAGAGACTTCGTCTCATCCTAGGGGGGAGGGATGTTGTGTTCTGTAAAGCTGTGCCTTTAACAATGTACCTTTGCCATGTGTTATCAATGTAACCTTTCTGTGTGCAACATTATAACCATCTGCTGTATCAATGTAAACCTGATAAGGGGACGCGAGCTAGTGACCACCAGAGGGCAGTAGCGAGCGTCCAGCTCTCATGGCTCATATTCACCTGGTTCAGCAGCGCGGGAAGATTCCCCGCCACCTCTTCACCTGGTCAAGAAGGGCGTGACCTCCTACGACGTCACGCAGGCAGCAACCAATAGTCTGTCGACGAGCCACATTCAAATGTATAGCCAGCTGTATATATTGAGCTACCCATCCGCCATTACCACATGTTCCTCCAGATCATCATGCAATAAAGCTGTGTTAAGCCAACCCTTCGGCTGTCTCATTGTCTTTGGTCCCTTACACTAAACCCTTGGAAAGTTTTACTTGGCTACTTTGAAAGGAGGAGAGAAGACTTCATAGAAGACCTACATCCAAACATTTTCTCTCTCTCAGATAAACCCCAAACTGTTTCTATGATTCACTGAATTTCCATTGATCTAAACCATGCCATATTTATGTAGATATACATTCACAGGGTATATCTGCTGGCTAATGAGGAACAACAAACAGAGAAGCTTGCATTCAATGTATTGATCTATAAACAATTTAAAATTTAAACACTGCCTCGATTCATAAAAGGCAATTCTTGTTCTAAAGGAGCGTAGCGCTTTAAACCTCTATTCCCACATGTTTACATTATCTATTTGAAGGCCTGTTTGATCTAAACTCTTTGATGTATGACCAGCGACTTCGGCTGTGGCTTTTTGTTAACACAAATCTAAGTCCAATGGGGGAAAGGACAAATTGTTTCTTTTATCAAATACTTGCAGTATCCCTTTACGCTGAACCAAGATCTCACATGTTTGCTGTATTGATATACTCCTGCATGAGCTAAGTTATGAGGTGTTGAAAACGCCAAGAAGATGAAAAGCATTGGTTTGGCTCATGGATAGGGAACAGCAGAGCTGCCAGTGTACAGGATCTGGACCCATGTATTAACTGGCCCCAAGAAGAAGAAAGGACAAACAAACCCAAGTTTGATAGATATAAGATCTACTGTTTTGTTATCTCGCCCATTTAATTTAATTTAATAGTCATATTCAAGATATGCAAAAGCTGGCTTGAGACTCAATATCAAGAAAACCAAGATAATGGCAACAGGCCCCATCAGTTCCTGGAAAATAGACAGGGAAGAAGTAGAAGCAGTGACAGATTTTACTTTCTTAGGATCAAAGATCACTGCAGATGGGGATTGCAGCCATGAAATAAAAAGGCGACTGATTCTTGGGAGACAAGCGATGAGAAACCTGGGGAACTATAGTGAAAAGCAGAGACATTACATTGCAAACAAAAATTAGAATAGTCAAAGCAATGGTTTTCCCAGTAGTAATGTATGGATGCGAGAGCTGAACAATTAGGAAGGCTGAACGCAGAAGAATAGATGCCTTTGAAATGTGGTGTTGGAGGAGGGTTTTGAGAGTCCCCTGGACAGCGAGGAGAACAAATAGGTCAATCTTAGAAGAAATTAACCCTGACTGCTCATTGGAAGGTCAAATAGTAAAGATGAAGCTAAAATACTTTGGACATCAAATGAGAAGGGAGAATTCACTTGAGAAGGCATTGATGTTGGGAAAGGTGGAGGGCAAAAGAAGAAGGGGGAGGCCAAGGATGAGATGGCTAGATGGTATTATAGACACAATGGGCACAGAGCTGGGAGGGCTGAGGGGGATGGTAGAGGACAGAGGCACCTGGAGGAAAATGGTCCATGGGATCGCAAAGGGTCGGAGTCGACTGTGCGACTGAACAACAAAAATTCAAGATATGTGTGAAAATGTGTACATGTTTTCAGGCAGACTTACTTAGACTTAGATCCTCTCATGCTATGTAGCATATCAGGCAGCAAGGGATCGCCAATTGTTTTGGTCTTGGAGGAATAGTTCAGCATCCTCCCATGTAACTTTCAAGGATTTTAAATTTGCCATGAATGTTCTTCGCTATGTGTTTCGAGGGCATCTTCATTGTTATTTGGCATTAGGATGGGTTCATTTTATTGCCACCTTAGGGATCCTGATTTTTCTCCTTATGAAAAATATGGCCTGCCATTTGAAGTCTTCTTTGTGCAGTAATATTATGTAATTTGTACGTTCCACTCCTTCAAAGCACCTTCTCATTGCTAATATGGTCAAAAAAGTGTATCTTCAAAATTTGGTGAAGGCACCTCTTCTGGAAGATGCCAAGTCTCTTGTTAATACTTGCTGATGCCTTCCAAGTCTCAGAGGCATAAATGGCTGTTGGGATCACTATGGAGGTGAACAAATGATGTTTAATTTTCAGTGTTATAGACAGTGAGGACCAGATCTTATTCATTCTGTGTAGGACAGCTGTTGCTTATCCAAGATAGCATTTGACCTCCACCTCTGCATCTCCATTTTGGGCTATCACACTGCCCAAGCAAGTGAACCTTTCTGTTTTCTCTAGCCAGTGTTACCTGAGTATGACTCCCTGTATCCCAGCCATAGATAGTCAGTCAGACTAAAATTAAATTCCTCCTAATTTGTGCCAGCCCAGATACAGTTCTTTCTGGCTTGAAAGAACCCTGTTGTTTCCACCTGCCAAGAATGTTTTGAATAGAAGGGAGAAGATGGTGAACTCTCATCCACTGGAGATATTTAAAGATGAGTTAGAGGGCCATTGGTCAAGGATTCTTCAGCTGTTCAAAAATTCTATGTTTCTATGGAAAACCTTTTAGGAAAAAGTAGTGTCCATCCTAACACTGTGGTAAACTGATACCCATGTGGTGTAATGTATAGACTGACGGATTAGGAAACAGGTGCCCAAATATTGAATCCCAGTTCAGCCATGGAACTCATTGAGGGTTTGGAACTGGTAAAGCAACTCCTTAAATATTTTACTTACCTTAAAAATCCCACTAGGGTCTTTATAATTTGGTTACAACTCAAAGGTATGTAACAGCAACAAGGACCTCTTGCTACCAGAATATGTAGTGTTGGGAAGGCACTGGAAATAGATGAACTTTGGTCTTCTTAAAGTGACTATTGTTGTTTATAAGAGAAATGTGAACTCAGTAGATTGATCGCTACACAGATAAATAGATGTAAATCTGTGCATGAAATGTTTGTGGAAAAACTGCAAAAAATGACCTATGGATTATTGCAGTTTATCTCAGGGGGCTCAGACCTTTAGTTTTTGCATTTAAATCTTCCTTTAGATGTGTCACTTTCAACAATGCTCCCTCTTTCTATTTCATGCATTCTGCAGAAGGTCATTTGCATATCGTCAGATTGTCTTGAAAATTTCATACCTGGTTTTAGAGATGATTAGTCACACAAAGAGGAAGATTATATGCCACACAAAGAGGAAGATTAGTTACAGACTTTAAAGGAGGATGCATATTTGGTACAAGATATTTTTAAAGTAAAATTCATAATTAAGCACAATACCTTAACTGACAGGCAATATTCAGAATTTTCCTAATATCCACATGAATATTTCTTGTACTTTATAATTTTCTAAACTCACAGATTTGTCAACTACTAGAATTGCACAAAAAAGTTCTCTAACCTTGATCAAGCCAGGGTTAAACTAGATGGCATATAGATGAAGATTTCATTTGCTTCTACTTTCTGGTAAGTGCTTGATCCACATCAGTATCCCATTACATGAGTAATTGGCTTTAAAACTCATCTGTTCTCCTACCTAGTCTTTTTCTGCTTCATCAGATTTTTTTTTAAAGAAAATAATTTTATTGACACCAATTGAGAATTTGATGAGGAACACTAACTAGCTGAGGGGGGAGGTTTAATTTCCATGCAGCCCTTCAGGTGCCCCAATCAAGATCATACAGATTTGCTTTACAGTAATTAAGAAGAAAAACATTACCAATATAGTGTGCATTTAATGTAGCAAATAATTTACTTCTTTCATCCTTTTCCTCTTTGATAAAATTATTGGCAAGCAGTTGTTAAAGGAACCTCTTTTGCTTCATTTTTAGAAAGTGCTGAGGAGTGAAATGGTTACTTCACTCTACTTACATGAGGATACATAATAATTCCACAGCTTTGAAATGTTCATTGGTATCGTGAGAAGAGGAGGGGGAGAAGCTGTATTTGCGTGTATTTCCAATTAACAGACAGTTGGTTTCTCAGAACTCTAGGGACCATTTTTCTGCTTCTTTTCTGTCCTCTCCCCAACCACTGGGCTGCAGTCTGTTAGTGGGCTACAGGCTGCCCTGAACCAGGCCGCGGAGGTGAGTGGTGCTGGAATCCCCGATGGCAGCCTTCTGCCCTCAACATGCTCTGCTGGGTCTGCCCAGTGAACTCAGCGAGAGCACAGGCTTCAGACACATCAGATAGGCAGGTGGCCATGCCCATCCTCTATGTTGCTTAACTATGATGGAGCACTGCTCCTTGCTTGTGTGCAGTGTGATAGCTCAATCCCCGAGTCGCGTTTTTGAGCTACATTGGGGCTCCTCCCCCATGCTTTATTGCATTTTATTATGAGCTTGCACCATCCAATCCCACCACCCTCAATTACCGGTTTGTGGGAGGAAAATTGATTAGCATGAAACCGGTCAATGGTGCATAAAAGGTTGGAGATCCCTGCTCTAGACTACATTTTCTAGATGACATTGTTTCCTACTTTTGCATTGTTTCCTGCTTTTGTGTTCTAGTCAACTATGGTTATAATGTGTTATTTTAGTACATGATTAATCTCATCCTTGATGCTTTCAGTTTCATCTTCTTAAGCATTAACATTTTGCACATAAACTTAAATTATGGCTATATTGATAGGTCTTCCCTGGAATCTAATTGATATTATTATAACCACTCCATTTCTTCTGTGTTGACCATCTCCAGAGTACCTCCCCAGTGACTCAGTGGGTAAAAACACTGTGCTTGGAGACTGAAAGGACGGGGTTTGATTCCCAGAGAACTGCATGATAGGGCACAAAAAAGGAACCTCATTCACGTGTCCCCTGCAAAAATCCTTTCAACCCAGAGTAATCTCTGACACGAGAACACACACACATCTCCAGAGCAGATTTTTTTGTAGTTGTTTGACTGAAAATATCCCATGTGAGTGTACTTTGGTTCACTGACACCAAACACTGTGATATTTATGTACTCCATTTCTTGCTTTATGGTTTCCACTATCATAGAATCATAGCATAACTGATTCATACTTCTCTTGTTGCATGTTTGATTTGTATGTGTTGTGCAGCCCTAGACTTTACTTTACCTTCTGTGCCCATCAGCCACTAGAGATCCTTTTGGCTTTAACCTAATTGCATCTTTTGTGACAGTGCTATTCATACTTATTCTTTGCTCTTCCACAATAGCTGATTTACTGCCTTCCAACTAGGAAGGCAGTAAATCTTATTTTCCAACAAAATCTCTTGATTCATTTCAGAGTGTCTCATCATAGGTTTTCCAAAGTAAGAAAAGTTCAGTAGCAGTTTACAATTGTCACCTTCTACACAGTACTATCAAATGTTAGTTTGAGTATCAGTGCTGTTACCTCCTCTGCTAGTACACCTTTGGCTACTGCTGCTGCCCAGGACCTGTCAACCCCATCACCATCAGAACTATCCATTCTCTTTGCTGATGTGGCTGTTACCTTGTTGGAGATGGATGCATCTTAGTCCGGCTTCTCAGCTGTGACCATCCCACCTTCCTCGACCCTGCCAGGAGTGCATTCTGATATGGAGTCCAACCTCCTGATGACATTGCTCTCAGCCTCATTGATGCACACAAACACCTCCAGATGTGCATCCAAAACAGAACCTCCATCTGTAGCAATGGATAAAACATTATGTTTGATTTATTTTTAATCAAAACTTCCAACATCTTACAGAGTTTAATCATGTAACTAAGCAAAAAAAGGCAGGTTTACATATTTCTACAGCTTCAGCAGCTTCCACTACAACCTAGTATCATATGTAGGAGTACTAGTTATTTGCCCTGACATAGAGTACAAGAGCTTCTTTCAGTTCCTACAAGGCTGCATGGTGCAAATCAAGGTTCAGCACTACCAGATTTTGTTATCCAAATGACATATTTCTACATCCATGGTTCCCAATGTGGGAACATGCTCAACAGGGGACAATTTGATTTTTAAGGGGGGCAATTGAAGAATGAGTTATTAATAGTTGATGGTCTTTTAGGTTTCCTCCACGTGAAAAGGAGTCCACATTTTGAATAAAAAAATTATATGTCATGGGGAGGGGGATAAGGATTTTAGAGATGCTTAGGCAGAGCATGACCAAAAAAGTTTGGGAACCACTGTATCTACACCATCCTTTGTAGCTGAGATGTCATAGAGACATAAAATGATCACTAGTTTTGTTCTTTTATACCAAACAAGAGAGTAAACACATTTCTACAATATCAAATATTGATGATAGTAGTGGTGGATTTATATAGAGGAGATATTAATCTCCAGACCGCCTCGTTTATCACTGTTTGGTGATGATACTTCAGTTCATATAGGTAAGCTGAAGTTCAACAACAGCAGACTAGATTTGTAAAAGTTATTTGCTGAAAGTATGTCAGTAATGGAAGAACACTGTGACTCATCTTCATGGCCGCCGTCGGGGGGGGGGGGGGCGGTACAGCCAGAACTCCCATCCCAGGCCTGGAGCTGCAGGGAACCGACGGGGGTGGGCAGCCCATTTTTTAAAACTTTTTTTTTAAAAAAAATTCTACCTTTTTTAAAATTGCGGCACACGGCCGCGGTGCCACTGCGCATGCCCCACCAGAGGGCACCCTTGGCCCTGCCTTGACCCAGATATCTGGGGTCAAGGCTTGCCAGCCCATGAGAAGGATGGGCCCCGGGGCTGAATGCAGCAGCGGGAAGCCACGGGGCACGCACTTTCAAAGGCACCGGGGCCTCCAGCCACCGCCGCTGAGCAGCAGCAAGCCATGGGCTGCGGAATACAACTTCTCAGGACGGCGCCGACACCGGACGTCTGGTTCCCACCCCATCACCAGGTATGGACCTACCGGGCAAAACACATACCCCACGACTGCCAGGTAAGCCTGACTGACTGCCCGTGAGGGGTGGGGGCGGGAAACAGAGCCGGGGTGGGTGGTTGGGCCCCCATCCCCACCTCTCCTGCCAGTTCAGGTGGGCTGCTGCTGTTCTTTGGTCTGCCCCCTCCCCTCCCAGGCAGGACCGTCTGTCTGTCTATCTGTCTATCTATCTATTTTCACTAATCCACTCTTCCTTCCTTCCTTCCTTTTTCTTTCTTTCTTTCTTCCTTCTATCCATCCTTCCTTTCTTTCTTCCATCCTTCCATCCTTTTCTCTTTCTATCTTTCTTCCTTCCATCCTTCCTTCCTTCCATCCTTCCTTCCATCCTTCCATCCTTCCTTCCTTCCTTTCTTTCTTTCCTTCTATCTATCTTCCTTCCTTCCTTCCTTTCTTCCATCCATCCATCCTTCCTTCCATCCTTCCTTCCTTCCTTCCATTCTTCCTTCCTTCCTTCCTTCCATCCATCCTTCCTTCCATCCTTCCTTCCTTCCATCCTTCCTTCCTTTCTATCTTTCTTTCCTTCTATCTATCTTCCCTTCCATCTTTCCTTCCTTCCATCCTTCCATCCTTCCTTCCTTTCTTTCTTTCAGAGCCCTGGAGCCGCAAAACTGTGGTCATAAGGACTGCAGTGGCCCAAGTGGCTAAGACACTGACTGGGAGGCGGAAGGTCAGCAGTTCGATTCCTGAGTACTGCAGGATGGAATGAGCTCCCATCTTTGTCCCAGCTCCTGCCAACCTAGCAGTTCGAAAGCAAGAAATTGCAAGTAGATAAATAGGGAACACTTTGGTTGGAAGGTAACAGCATTCTGTGTGCTCCGGTGTCTAGTCATGCCTGCCACATGACCATGGAAATGTCTGCAGAAGCAGACAGCGCTGGCTCTTTGGCTTTGAAACAGAGATGAGCACTGCACCCTAGAGTCGGATACGACTGGCTTTCAAGCAAGGGAAACCTTTACCTTTTAATTATGTTCATTTTGATACAAAAGTCTGTTTTTTGGGCATAATGTGTGGCACCTTAAAGACTCACTTCTGTATTTTTATGTGAGCTTTTGTGGATCAAAGCCACTGGCTCTTTGGCTGTAATCAGAGATGAGCACTGAACTCTAAAGTTGGATACAACTGCCCATTGATTTCTTTTGGGAAATTGTGTATTCCAGCTGCCGCCGTCACCCCAATGCAAGGAGAGAGAAAAGTGTGTGTGTGTGTGTGGGGGGGGGGGGGCAATAGGATTGCTCAGTACGGGGCCCAGAAATTTCAGATGGCAGCCCTGCTCATCTTATATTTGTGATGGCGAACCTTGGCACTCCAGATGTTCTTGGACTTCAATTACCAGAAGCCCAAGCCCCCATGAAGCCATACGAATGGGTTTACTGTGATTCATCTGGCTCATGCCGCCCTCATCGCTCCTGGAAGCGGAAGTAAAACACACCCATAGAGATTCATGGGGTCTTGGGCTTCTGGGAATTGAAGTCCAAGAATATCTGGAGTGCCAAGGTTCGCCATCATGGTCTTATATCTTTAAGAATATTGAGGGCAGAAAAGGAGTGTTCAGCTCAAAAGCCCATCTAGCCCAGATTCCCCCCCATGGGGCAGAGCTCCACAGATGTGCTCCAGGTGCCTCATTTGATCACCAGCTTGAAGTTATATGCACCAGAGATTGCTGCATTCCAGTGATGTCTGCTTGTGCACAGGGATAGTGAACATACCCATGCATAAGTGGAAGGGGGAGTTCAACCATAGGTTCAAGATAGCACATTAAAACCAAGCAGGGTTTTGGCCATAAGGGTAAGAAATATATATACTGCATGTCTGCAAGCAGGATACAAATGCAACAGCATCCTCCAGCTTATTATTTCAGTGTCTGATATAGAAGAAGATGTTGCCTCTCATATAACAACTAATATTAATCCATTGTGACTTCCAGTCACTGACTGGTAGCCATTGATAGCCTTCTCCTCCATAAAATCACGTTGTTACAGTGCTAACCCCCGAGTAGGCACTGTGTGAAGAATTCAACAATTTATGTAGGAACTGGGGATGAATGTGACTACAATGTAAGCGTTTTCCTTTAACTTGCTTTAAGTCATCGTAAGTCTGATTTATGAACCTTGAATGCAGGCATTGTTTTAACTACAAATTACTTTTGCAATAGCTGGGAAAGCCTTGTGAACATTACAGCATTTATATTCCAAATGCAACTCTTGTTCCTGTACTTCCTGAAAAATCTCAGACATTTCGCTAGTTGAAGATGTGGAAAATAATGACCTAGACATGAACTGAACTGTTCACAAGATTGACTCAACACACAAAAACCTACTGAATAAATCAATTCCCATTGACTTTTACATTTCACAAAATGTTTGTATAAATCATGCCGGGTACATTTCAGTAAATCTGTTTATTTCTCTGACACCCAGCCAATTACGCTACTAACTTTTATTCAAATTCTTCGCACCACTTTTCTCAGCAAGGCTCTGTAGCACTCTAGCCTTGATCATGTTTGAAATAAAAACCTTGGCAATTTGCAAACTGTCAGACTTAATATGGGACCTTGACATTAATAGGATTTTATTGACTTCTACCATCAGCAGAAGAAAAGGCTGATGGAGTGCCGTGAAGGAAATGAAGATACAATACTCATTTTGCTTATGTCTCCAGAGTCATATAAATTTGTTTGCTGAATCTTTATTGGCTAGTTCTTTCCTCTTCACAGGGCAAAAGGGAGGGGGGGGAATGCCAAGTGACTTTTCCAAAGCTATATAATCAGCAGATTCTGGGCATTTTTAAAAAAGAGATGGATTAAAGATTTGGTGTTCAATTACAGTAACAAACACATGAATACACAATGCGCTCTATCCTCTTTACCACTGGTTCCCTGCCAGTTTCTTCTTCCTCTTGTTCCACTTAAAGCTCCATTTGCCCACTTATTTCACCTCTGAATGCCAGTTAACACAGAAGAGTGAGCCAACAAAGGACTTCAGAACATTAAAAAAGCCAATAAGAAGATATGTCAATTTTATTGTGTTGTTGTTGTTGTTGTTGCTGCTGCTGCTGCTTTCAACAAACATTTTCTTCAATCTGCTTGAAAAAATCTAAAGCAAAGGTGCAGTGAATGTTCAAACCTTACATGAAGATCCACAGGCTGAGTGTCATAAAGAATCTGTTGAAATCCCACCACCCCTTTTGTTGATAAAATACATTTTTGTCACAAATATAGATTACCTGCCAGACGTTTTGGTATATCTACTACATCACCTGTGCTGGCAGAACATTCCATTATCATGACTGTTGGAAAGGATGATTATCTGCTATGAGAATGAATAAAACAGCACAGAGTCACAAGTGGGTACAGACAGCCTTTACTACAGGGTTGGTTAAGCTATATAGACTTGAGGGACACTTTTTAGATTTTCCACCAGCAAGGGATCCATTCCCAACTAGATAAGGCCAAAGGGGAGAGGCATGGCTGATTGACATATTTATTTTGTATGATTTTTAGAACACAGTGGGTTACTGTTAACTGAAAAATGGATTTAACTTTCGACAATGAGAGTTTCCAACTAAAAATGACCACTTACATGCTATAGTTTTCATGCATGTACATACAGGTCTCTGGGGACATATGCCAAGATCTTCTGTGGATGCCTGAAATGACAGAAAAGAATACACATAGCTGAGTGTGTGTCCATCATTCTACATGTGTGCTAACAAAATTGCTGGCTCTGTTCCTTCTAAACATCTCATTTTATTTTATATTTTTTATTAAATTTTCAACAATAATACAACTTAAAAAACAATTATGAATAAAAAATATAAACAACAAACTTACAAATACAATATATAAATGAAAAAAGAAAGAAGAAAAACATAAAAATGCAATTAAATTACAACTTTCTTTCATACATCTTTGATTATATTACCAAAATTTTTAGTACATTATAACACTCTTGCAATTATTCTAATATACATATTCAAACTCACGTCTTATACTCCTCAATTTAATACAACTACTAAGTCAAAATAAAAATACAATAATTAAAATACAATAAATAGTTTTCACAATGTACACCCAGTGTTTTATACAATGTCCTGGAAGATGCGGAGTCTCACAGTTGTTTTTCTATTCCCAAAAACTCATTTGATCTGGTACTGGTCTATTCCCTTCATCCCCCTTCAATGAGTAATCCACAAATAATTGCCATATTTTCCAAAATCTATTTTCTTTAACTATACCCTTTTTCTTATTCATCTCCCATGTTAGCTTATCATTCAACGCAAGATCCCACATCTCCTTGTACCATTCTTCTATTTTCAAAATTACTTCATTTTTCCAATTCCTAGCAATGCACTGTCTACCCATTGTCAACATAATCGACAGTAACTCTTTTTTATCCTTATTTAAATTCATATTTTCCACATCTGTCAGCAAAACAGTGCTCGGCACCAATTTAAGTCTCATGCCCATAATAGCACAAATCTCTTTCTCAATTTTTCCCCAAAAATCTTTTACCACGTTACAACCCCACCACATATGTTCATACGTTCCCAGTGTATCCTTACATCTCCAACACATTTTATCTTTATTGTTATCTATCTGATGTAACCTCACGGGGGTCAAGTACCATTTCCACAACATTTTATACTTATGTTCTTTCTCTCTAACAGACATAGTTCTCATAATCCTTTTCTTCCATTTATTTTTCCAAACCTCATCTGCAATCTTTATTTTCAAATCTTGTTCCCAATTTGTTTTTAACACTTCTTGTGGATTACCATTTTTATTTAACATTATATATATATATATCAATTCTTCAAAATCAGTCTTACCTCTTTCCAAAATGGCTTCCCTCAAATATTTACTATTCCACTTATTTACCAACACTATCTGGAGCCTTTCTCTCTCTATTGTTACAAGCCCATATCCAGTCTCTCAACAGTAAAAACATCATTTCTAGAAAGAACTTATTTCATCCCTTTGTCCATTTTTATTGATTTTTTTTTTGATATCCTCTATTTCTATTATCGGAGATGTGTCTGGGGCCAATTCCTTCTTCACCTTTTTCCATACTCCCAATATTGTCTTCATCATTTTATTTTTTGTAACTATTTCCCCCATATTACTATCTAAAAAGACCATTTTCCCCATTTGATTTAGATCCCTCATCTCAACTTCTTCCCAGATTGCCTTTTCCCTCGCTAAAATTTTCACAATATTTTTAACTTGAAAAGCTCTATAATAATTCCACAAATTTGGCAGTCCTAATCCTCCTTTCTGAGATAAATACCAATTTTCTTTGCTATTCTAGGTTTTCTTCCACCATTACAAAAATTATTTAACATATTTTGAAATTCCTTCACTTCCTTATCGTTTAATTGGATCAGCTGAGCATCAAATAAAAAATTAATTCTCAGTAACAACTTCATTTTACATAACGCGATCCTGCCAAACCAGGTCAACTTCAACTTTTGATATTGCTGTATTTTGTCTTTAATTTCCTTTCTCTGTTTTTCATAATTCAATTTCTTAAGATCATCAAATTTATTCCCAAATACTTCAAATTATCTTTAATCTGTAATTTAAATTTACCCTTTATTTTCTGTTGCTCTTCCTTGTCAATATTACACAGTATCATTTCCGACTTGTCCCAGTTTATTCTCAAACCTGTCATCTCCTCAAAATCTTTTAACTACTCTTGTATTATTTCTAATGCCTTCCTAGGATGCTTCGCAATTATCAATCATCAGCATACAAATTTATCTTATTTCCTAGTATTCCTTCAATGTCCTTATCTTCTCTTATAGCCTTTGCCAACAACTCCATTGCCATGATAAACAATGTTGGTGATAATGGACAACCCTGCCTTGTTCCAGCTTCTAATTTTACTAGTTCTTTTTTTTTAAATTTTTATTAAGTCTTTAATAAACATACAGAAAAAGAAAACATTAACAGTACATTAACAGTACATTACACTAACAAGTCCATATATCATACTAACAAACATTACTATATGCTAGCACATAACAATATCTATATTCATTAACTACTATTTAACCACCAAATATTAAGAACCTTTATTTCAAAGTCCAAAATAATAGAAAGAAACTTTCTGTACTACCACTAATCTTTTTAACCAATAAAAAAAAAAACACCCTGTGAATATATACAATGCCCGGAGAGTTTATTTTCTACTCAAGTCCAGAAACTTCTTTGAGATGGTACTGGTCCTGAACTATCACCTGCCATAATAGAGTGATCCACGAACGGTTTCCATATATTCCAGAATCTATTCTCTTTTAAATTATCTCTTTTGACTTTAATCTCCCATGTCAATTTATCGTTCAATGCTAAACTCCACATTTCTTTATACCATTCTCCAACCTGGATATCTACATCGTTTTTCCAATTTCTGGCTATACATTGTCTACCCGTTGTCAGTACAATTTCCAGTAATTCTTTTTCCTCCTTGTTTAAACCCAGATCTTCCACATTCGTTAAAAGAATAGTACCCGACACCAACTTAACACTTTTACCCAATATTTCACCAAATTCATTTTCTATTCTTCCCCAAAAATCCCTTATTTTTTTTACAACTCCACCACATATGTTCATATGTTCCATCAAATTCTTTACATCTCCAACATAACTTATCTCTTTTATTATCCATCTGGTAAAGTCTTAATGGTGTCAGGTACCATTGCCACAACATCTTGAAATTATGTTCTTTAATTCTTACAGACATTGTTCTCATAATTCTCTTTTTCCATTTATTTTTCCATTCAGTCTCCCCAATTTTTATATTCAAATTTTGTTCCCACTTCCGTTTCAAATCCTCCTGTGGATCTGCACCTCTATTCAATATATTATAAAGCTTACTTACAAGACCCTTAATACTACTTTCCCCTTTTCTAATCTTCCTTACCAATTCCTCAAATTCCGTAAGTACTCTATCTGACCCTAGTTCTCTTTTATATTTTTTATTCCAATTGTCCACCTTTAACCTCTGAAACCAATTCAAATTTAATATCTCAAACATTTTTTTCTGCTCGGCATCAACATCACATGCTTTTAACCAATCCTTCAATAACAACGTCCCATTTTTATCCAATATTTCTATTTTTTCTTTGTCTAATTTTATTGGGAAACACATCATATCAGTCAATTCCAAGATTGGGGAGAGATTCGGAACCATATCTTTTTTTACCTTCTTCCACACCTCCATGAGACCTTTCATCATAGTATTATTTGACCTTTTCACCTTATCCTTCATTCCCAGAAAATTCAAGTTTCCAATATTTCTGTATTCTTTCATTTCCAATTGTTCCCAAATTACCTTTTCTCTTGCCAAGATCTTCACAACATTCTTGACTTGAAATGCTCGGTAATATACTAAGAGGTTTGGCATACCAAACCCCCCTTTTTTCTGAGACAAATAACATAGTTTCTTTGGAAGCCTAGATTTTTTTCCTCCATTACAAAAGTCATTAAACATTTTTTGAAACTCATTGATTTCTTTCTCTTTTAAATGGATCGCGAGCGTATCAAATAAAAAGTTAATCTTTGGTAACAGTATCATTTTACACATAGCAATCCTTCCAAACCATGACAGCTTTAACTTCTGAAGTTCTCGTATTTTATTCCTAAATTCAATTCTCAAGCTGTCATAATTCAATCGTTTAAGTTCTTCTAATTTGTTTGAAATAATTATCCCTAAATACTTCAACTTATCTTTGATTTGTATATTAAGTGTCGACACCGTCCTACCCATCTCGCTCAATTTCAAATTACACAACATCAATTCAGATTTATCCCAATTTATCTTTAATCCTGTTATAGCTTGAAATACTTGTAGATGATCTTTAATCCAGTCCATTACCTGTTCCGGGTGCTTCACCATAAGCAATGTATCATCAGCGTACATGCTCACTTTATTACCCATAATCCCTTCTATATTTGAATCCTCCCTTATACTTTTAGCTAAAATCTCCATTGCCATTATAAACAAAATAGGAGATAATGGACAACCCTGCCTAGTGCCTGCCTCTAGCTTTACCACATCCGTGAGCTCCTCGTTTACTCTAACCCTGGCATTTCCTTTTTGATATAGTAAATCAATAACCCTATTAAATTTATCTCCAAACCCATATTTTCTAACTATTTCCTTAATTGAAGACCACTGCAATGAGTCAAATGCCTTAAAAATATCCAATGATAGTAGTCCCACTTTTTCCTTTGTTTGATTAACACTGTCTATTAAATCTAATACCCTTCTAGTCAAATCCGCCATGTGTCGTCCTTTTAGAAACCCAACTTGATCAACATTTATATATTCCCCCATAAAACTATTTAAACGGTTAGCCAATATTGCCGTGAAGATCTTCGCATCTTGATTTATAAGCGAAATTGGTCTGTACGAATCCACTCTTTCCAAATTCTTACCAGGTTTTGGCAAAAGAACAATTGTAGTGTTATACCATGAAGTCGGGATTGATCCTCCATCTAGTATATAATTATATAACTTCACCAATTTCGGGACCACCACCTCTTTAAATTCTTTGTAAAACTCTGTTGATAATCCATCATCCCCCGGGGCTTTCCCTATCTTCAATCCGTTTATTACCCCCTTAACCTCTTTATCAGTTATCTTTTCCTCCATTTTCTCCCTATGCTCTTGCTTTATCCCATTCCCTAACTGCCTCTCCAATATCCTTTTAAGCTTTTCCATATCTATTTCTTTTTCTGCATATAACACCTGGTAAAATTCCCTAACTATTTTACATTTATCGCTATTCTTATTACACCTTAAACCTTGCCTGTCAACTAACACCCCAATTTCTCTTTTTTCCCTTTTAACCTTAGCTGCTCTTGCTAATAGTTTTGAGTTCTTATTACTAAATTCAAAATATTCTCTATTTAAATAAATCAAGTCTCGTTTAACTTTATCAATATCTTTACCCATTACTTCTGCCTTAAGTCCTTGTAGTTTCAAGAGAATTTTTTTATCTTTACTTTTTGCGTGTTCTTCCTGTAATTGTTTTATTTCCTTTTCTTTTTCTATGTGTTCTGCTTTATACCTTTTATATTTGAGGCTTGCCACTTTTATGCTTTCCCCCCTAAAAACTGACTTCATGGTATCCCATACAATGTTAAAATCAACCTCATTATTATCATTCCATTGCCAACTTTCTTTCCAACTTTCCATAATTGCCTCTTTGCTTTTCTGATCTTTGAACAAATTAGGATCGTACCTCCAATTTCTAACTCTTTGAATATTTTTTGGTGCTTTCAATTCCAAATATACTTTAGCATGATCCGATTCCTTAATAATCCCAATTTCCGTACTTTCTATATCCCCAATTAAGTTTTCCGACAGAAAAACATAATCTATTCTCGAGTAGGTCCCATGTACATGCGAAAAAAAGGAATATGCCCTTTCCAAGCCTTTAAACTCTCTCCACGAATCCTTCAAACCCATAACTTTCATCCATTTGTCCATCGCCTTCCCTTTCACACCCATTCCACTTCTAGCTATGTTTGTGCAATCCATTCCTGACCTGATCAAATTAAAATCACCAGCCACAATAATTTTTGCAACATTTTCCCACTCCACTATTTTCCGAATTTTTTCAAGAAACACTACTTGGTGGTCATTTGGAGCATAAATATTTACCAACAATATTTCCTCATCCTCCAATTTTCCTCTTAACAACAAATACCTACCCTCGTGATCAGCAATCTTTTTTGTGATTTCAAATCCTAACTTCCTAGAAATCATAGTTGCCACCCCTCTTGCTTTAGATGTTCCAAACGCCATCTCATAGTGTTGCATCCAACCCAGATAAAGTTTGTTCGTATCTTTTGATTTCTGATGTGTTTCCTGTAAAAATAAAATATCTGGTCTATCTTTTTTCAACGCCGATTCCAACCTCCGTCTCTTAAGAACAGAGCCTGTACCTTTCACATTCCACGATATTATTTTAATACTATCCATAACCAAATTCTTCTCCCAACTTTAAACTCTCCATCGGGCGTGCCACCAAAAACCCTTCACCATACCCACTACATAAAACACACATTTTTCACTCTCCCCACCTTCCAACGAAAAGTCGCCTCTGTCAACCAAAGAGGGGAGAGGGGAGACCTGCAAGATGCGCCCTACTGCCGGCGCTATGCGCTATTTACCCATTCTACCTCTATTAGATAATTAAGATTACTACAATCTAATGCTCATCCTTCCTTACCTATCTCCTCCTCCATCATAATCAAGGACGGCTCCTCCTCCTCCTCCCCTCGTTGTGGTGTTCCACCTGTTGCCCCACCGGGCTCCTCCCTCCCATATTCCCTCCCCAGAGCTCCAGAATCCATCATTTCCTTCTTAAGATTTTTCCATTCTTCCGAATCTACTTGTACCAATCCCAACAAACTCAGGTATTCCAATGGATTAGTGCCTTCATCAATAACTTGCATTCTTTTATCATAGAAAAAGCGCAATTGTTGTGGAAATCTCCAATTATACCTTATATTTTTACCCATCAATAATTTAGTAACAGGCCTCATCTTATATCTCCATGTTCTTTCTTTTAGTGAAATATCATTGTAGACTTCTACATCTGAGCCATCAAATTTCAACGCATCTGAACCAACACTTTTCAGATGAGCCATTACTTTTAATTTATCTGCCCAATTTGCAAATTTAACCAACAGATTTCTTTGAGCCACTCTCCCTCTTCTTGGACCCACCCGGAATACACTTCCTAAATCCTCCTGAACAAATTCCTTCCCCATTTTTAAACCATTTAACCACTGAACCACCCTCTCTCTTAACAGATCCGGAGTGCGTTCCGGTACCTGACGGATCAAAATGTTCTGCTTTCTCATCATATCTTCGACAGCATCTATCCTCATTTCTTGTTCCTGCAGTTTTAACTTACTGTCCCGCACCACCTCCTGAGTCCCTTTTACTTCCTTCTTTACCGCATCCACCTCGATTTGAACCACTTTCAGCATTCCCTCAAATTTATTCAAACTTAAGTCCACCTTTTTGGTATAATCTGTCAGTGTTGACATCATCTTTTCTTGCCTTTTAAACATTTCATTTTTATCTTTCACCCTTGAAGCCTCATTTTTCTCCATTTTTTGCGACAGCTTGCCAATTTCCACCATAATTTGAGTCTGGTCCAATGACACTGTGGGCAGAGCTGTTGGCTGAACAAATTCATCCATTGGTGCTTTTTCAATCTTCTTAGTTTTTACAACCTGTTCTTCTTCTTTTGCTTTCGCTCTCGTACCTTTATCCATAGTGATGTAATATATTTCAAACCCAATGTTGCAGATCGCTGTAACAATTCCAATACAGTAAGGCTTACTACACTGCAGCCATAGGTTCCACCAATACAACCGGCAAGTTCTTATGTCAGCAGAAGATCCAAAATTTACTGTAATCCACAACGATGAAACAAAGGAAAACAAAAGAAAACAGCTCTCCAAACAGGCAGTTTAAAAGTAAAAATTGTTAACCACAAATAATCCTTTCCCACAAAACCAGCAGTCAAATGACGTCTTCCAACCACAGCAAAAAGGCTTCAGAAAAACAGTTAATCAGGTTGCTGAGGGGGGGGGAGCTCAGAAGGAAAGAAAAATCCAGCCACCAAGGGGTTAAGGTGAGAAGTTGAGCAGCTATTTGTAATCCACACGGTGATGGAACCCTGCAATCAAAGCCACATAATCCTTCCTTTGAAGTGGATAATCAAGGCACCCTTTTCCAGCGAGTGCCTTAACTTTGAAGTGAGAAGAGGCCCCCCCTCTTCCCCCTCTTCCCTAAATGAGCAGGCAGCTTAGGCAGAAGAGAAGAGAAAGAAAAAAAACAAACTCCCACAGCTGCTCCTCTTTTCCAGTCCAGAGAGGAGGTAGAAAAAAAGAAAAAGGAAAATTAATCCACCTTATTGATCTAAGAATGTGGCGCGGTCCTCTGGTATGTAGAAAAAAAAACCACAGTCTATACACGATCACTTTCGTTTTCCCTGACCGTCGCCATTACAGTACCTCCAGCTCTTCCCCCCCTTTTTTTTCTTCTGAGAAACTCAGCCGGTTTTATAGCTTATAGCTAAGAATGTAGCTCCCTTCAGGCACTTACACACAAATTGCCTTCACTCCAGCCGCTTCTTGCCACTTCCAAAACCAGTTCCAAAGCCTTCTCCTCACTCTCGCTGATCCCGTTCCTCGGCTCTCCAGCGGAAAAGCCGCGACTGCCGTCACAGCTCAACCGCCCAGAAAAACCTCCCGAACTTCGATCATCCAGCTTCAAAAGCTCAGCAAACTTTCCAAGGAGACAGGCAAGGATCTTAACTTTAAGCTTTACCACTTGAAAATTTTTCTATTCCGCTCCTTCACATCGTTCACCACTTTGTTGAGCGCGAGCGTCCAAAACTAGATGTTACACAGCGGCCATCTTAGCCAAACCCTAATTTTACTAGTTCTGTAAAATCATCATTTACCCTAACAATGGCAGAACCATGTTGATATAATTGTTCAATCATTCTTCTAAATTTATCTCCAAATCCATAGCATTTAATTATCTCGTTAATTGTTGTTACCCACTGTAATGAATCAAATGGCTTAAAAATATCTAGTGATAATAATCCAACTTTCTCTTTTGTTTGTCCTACAATATCTATTAAATCTAAAACTCTCCTTGTCAGATCCGCCATGTCTTCCTTTCAAAAAACCCACTTGGTCTTCATTTATGTAACTACCCATAAAACTATTCAATCTGTTTGCCAATATCGCTGTAAAAATCTTAGCATCTTGATTTATCAGGGAAATAGGCCTATATGACTCTACTTTTTCTAAATCCTTTCCAGGTTTTGGCAATAAAACAATTAAAGTTCAATACCATGAGGTCAGAATTTGCCCTCCTTCCAATATGTAATTATATAATTTCAGCAATTTTGGAATCACAAAATCTTTACATTCCTTGTAAAACTCAGCTGATAACCCATCTTCCCCTGGGGCTTTATCTGTCTTCAAGCTGGCTATTACTTATTTTATTTCTTTCTCTGTTATTCGCTCTTCTATTCTATTTCTGTGTTCCTGTTTTATCTTATTTTCATTTTGTTTATCCAATTGATCTTTTAGCTTCTCCAGATCTATGTTCTTTTTAGCATATAAGTCCTGATAAAAATCTTTAACAATCTTACATTTATCTTTAATCTTATTACATCTTATTCCATCTTTATTAATCAAAATTCCAATTTCCCTTTTATTTCTCTTTTCTTTAGCAGCTCTTGCTAATAATTTTGAATTCTTATTGCTGTATTCAAAATATTCCCTTTTTAAATATACCAAGTCTCTTTTCACTTTTTCAATATCCTTTCCTACCAATTCTGTCTTTAATCTTTGCATCCTATCAAAAACCTTCTTATCATTTGTCTTTACATGCTCTTCTTGTAACTGTTTTATCTCTTTTTCAACTTTGTCTTGTTTTCCTTAAATTGTTTGTTTCTAATGCTAGCCAACATAATACTCTCCCCTCTAAAAACTGACTTCATAGTGTCCCATACCATATTATAGCTTCCCTCATCATTCCAATACCAGCTTTATTTCCATTTTTCAATTATTTGTTCTTTACATTTATGGTCTTTAAAACTTTTGGCATCATATCTCCAATTCCTTCTGGTTTTCTTTGCTCCCTCTATCTTTAGTTCCACCAAGACTTTTGCATGATCTGATTCTTTGAAAATTCCCACTTCCACCTCATCTATATTCCTGATCATATTCTCTGTTACAAATATATAATCTATTCTGGAGTATGTATTATGTACCTGTGAAAAAAATGTATAAGTCCTTTCCGACCCTTTAAACTCCCTCCATGTATCTTTCAAACCTAAAGATTTCATCCATTTGTCAAGAATCTGCTTTCGTAAATCCTCTTCCACTTCTTGCTATATTTGTACAGTCTAGGTTTGACCTTATTAAGTTAAAATCTCCGGCCACAATCATTTTTGTTGTTTTTTCCTTCTCCAATATACCATATATTTTATCTAAAAACCCGCCTTGATGGTCTTTTGGTCATATATATTCACTAAAGTTATTTCCTGAGTCATCTAAATGTGTGTGTGTGTCCATCATTCTACATGTGTGCTAACAAAATTGCTGCCTCTGTTCCTTCTAAACATCACATTTTAGACTGTGGTCTCTCGTGTGTGTGTGTGTGTGTGTGTGTGTGTGTGTGTGTGTGTGTGTGTGTGTGTCCATCAGTCTACATGTGTGCTAACAAAATTGCTACCTCTTTTCCTTCTAAACATCACATTTTAGACTGTGGGCTGTGGGAGTTCATTATAACTTTTAGCCTAAATAATTAGCTGTGTAGCATTTAGTTAGCAATTGTGGTTAGCTCTTCCTGCACTCAGCCAGTTTCCTGAACTAGCAATTGTTTCCTGCCTCTGTGCAGAGTCTAAGTTTCCTGAGTTAACAGTTACCTGGCAACTTCATGTATTATGTGCTTTTGGTATCAGCCTTTTACTGCTGAAGTTAGATCGTATCTACTGCTGAATTTACAGGTAACAGCTTTTGCAAGGGTACCACCACAGAGAATAGGCTTTGAGCCTATTCTGGCAGGATATAAGCTACTGCGCATGTACTAGTAAAAGATATAGGTCATGTTCCATATATGGTTATGCTGTAGAGAATGTCATATTATTGGCTGAATACCACGCACCTATGCTTTCGTATACATCCTGTGTATGCTTTCGTAGAGATCCTGTGTAACCTGTAACTTCAATAAAACTTGCTTCCCCGGTGCTGGGGCAGAGACTTTTTGCATACCATTAACTCTGACTGCAGTTCAATTTCTTCTGACTTTATGCTTACACGCTGTTGAGCTGGATTCTCAACAAGTGCTTGGTCAATCTCTGACCTAATCTCCATTTCTGTGGCCACCCTCTGGCTAGAATTTCTCTACAGTGGGCTCTCATGGCCATCTCTGGTTGATAGATCCAGAAAGGTGTGTGAGTTTGTATGGGTGTGTGGGTGTGAATTCTGCATTTCTAACTTTGGGAAGTTAATGCAGCAAGGCAGCAGATATCCCAGTTTAATGCTATCTCTCTTTCATGGTATGTACATATAGTTCCCAGGTTGGCCAACCTGCTTCTTTCTTTTGAAACTATGTAGATTCCAAAGCCAATGCTTTATGAAATGAGTATTATCAAAGAAAACTTTTTAATGGGCTTATGACACCTAGCCCACCTTCCTGTGTTGTTTAAATTTGTGACTATAGCAATTCTAATGGTTTTTAATGTGGTTTCCTTTGAAGGTTGTATGGGGGAGGGCTTATTTGATTTTAGTAAGTTTTTATCTAAATGTAGTTTTGCCTGCTTTATTTCTTTCAAAATGTTCATTAGCCACCTTGGATGCTATCTTTTAGTGGAAAATCAGAGTATGTACCTTCATACATATATGCATATGATAAAACAAACAAACTCCTTTGTAATTGATATTCTGGACACTATAGCTCAAGAAAGGGTATTGCAGATCAGTACAAGGTTTAAGGCATCGTAAAAGTAAACACACAACGGTATTGAATTTTAAGCTTGTTTTCCCTCTATTAGAATATGAGAACTAGATTCATCCAGTTAGACTAAATAAAGAGAAATTCAGGAGAAATCAAATGAATTATGCTGTTACAGAATACATAGGTTAACTCTGGAATGTACTGCCAGAAAATGTGGTGGTGGTAGTGACTAATGAGGGCATTTTTAACCTTCCAGAAATTCATGGAGGATAAGGCTGTAACTATAAATAGCTGGTAGTTACCCAGGCTATATTATTTGCACCAATATTGGACATAGTAAACTCCTTCATACCATTTCTTGGAGAGAAAAAGGGAAGGATTCTGTTGTATTCATATTTGACTTGTTGTCATGCCTATCTCAACTGAGACATCTTCAGAAGAGGAAGAGATGTATCATATCTGATGCACAATGCACAAGAGGAATTGGATGGCCTGGCCTACAGCATCCCCTCAGATGCTCACAGGTGGCAGGCAATGGGCAGCCCCGCCAGGAAAGATTCAGAGGTTGAAGGGAGACAACAGAGTTCTGATAGCTCCAGCTACTGGAGCAACGGTGAAGACAGTGTCTCATGGACAAATAAGCTCCTGATATCTGATTGGAAACAGCTATATATTCTTAGTTAGCTGAGTGTGGAAGACAACTGTCTAAAATGACTCTCATCTAACACCATTTTTGTCTGCCCAGGCTTCTTAAGATTCCCTGAGTCCTGGGTTGACTGATTGTGCTTTTGTCTGCTCCCTGTTTGGCAAGGCAGAAGATTTATAGACTGAACCTTTGGCTTGACCTGTAGATTTTTGGCTTGGCCTGCAGATTTTTGAACAACAGCTCCATACTACAAATGGACTGGCCTTGACAAAACTTGTTGGCACTTGTTGGCTGCTCATGTTACACTTATAGACTTCTAACAGCTTGCTGACTGTAGGAACAAAATGCTAAGCAAGATAAGCCTTTGGTCTATTCCATTGTGACTCCCACATATCTGTTTACTGTCTTCCACTAGATGTCTTGCAAAATGGGTTCAAGTTTGAGAATTTCTTCTCACTGGCTTGTTTGTGAGTGTTCTTTCTACATTTCTCATGTGTGGCCAAGAGCATGTCACAGGAGCTGCCAAGGATTCGCATGCACAGTGATAATTCTCAGCTCCAAGAAAAGAATGAAAGGACAATTATTCCTTTTTTTCCAGTTTATCGTATGCATCTTGCCACTGCCTCCCATCAAGAAATAATTATTTTCCTCCTTACTAAAGAGGAGGATAAAAAAGGTGAGAAGAAATAAGGAACAATGTCCATTTTGCAGGGACTGAAGAATTCCATGGAAGTGAGATGTGAGGTTCAACGCCAGAATCTGGAAAAGACAAGAAACTGTCCTTTCTTCTCTAGAATAAATCATCCATTTTAGAAGTCAGATGTTGGATCAATTTTACACAGCAGCACATGATGTCAATTTCGTTTTTACTAGATCTTGCACTGCTTTTGATAAATTTCTGAATTAAAAACAAAATAACTCCCTTTCTCCCTTCCAGACATTAACAACCTTGTGTATGCTCACATCTATAGATAGAAGTATTCCAGCTCTGCCTCCCCTCGATAGCCTCAAACTTCACTCTTCTGCATAAGAAATCTGGAAAGTCCAATGTTGAGATATTTTGCTATCATTAAGTCAGAATCCTGATTTTCCAGCATCTTGGCTCACGTGGAGATCATCTATGGAGAGTTTAATTCTCCCTCTTCAGACTTGTCATCCTCCAGGTACAGAAGGTTGATAAAATTGGAAAAGACTACAGCTCTCCCATCTATCTGTGCTGAGAATATACAAAAATTCATAATGCTTGACTAGATCTTTCTCTGTGTGAAAAGGGTTAGAAAATAGTGTATGGAGATATCAGTTGTCAGTGATTCCATTTAAGTCCGAGTAGAGAATATAAACACACAGTCTGGATTATAGATGAGGAGAGAAGTATAAAGTTCTAGAAAATAAGCATCTGATGCCTTCACATGAACATAAGATAAAACTTTCAAATGAGACAGATCATTGGGCTATCAATTGTGCTACTGTCCACTCCAAGTGCCAGTGGCTCTGTAAAGTCTTGGTCCAAGATCTGTTCCAATAAGACTTCCTGATATTATTTCAGAGGAAAACATCAAAGATTGAACCAGAAGCCTTCTACCTATGAATGATATGCCTAGGCAGTGAATTAGACAAACTCTCCCCAAATTAGTGGTTTTTATCATTTAGATATTTTAGATATTTGCTTTAATCCTAAATAGCCTTATTTGGTTGTCAGGCCACTGAACTTGATGAGACTGACTTCTGAACAATGTTTTTAGTTTATGAGTGATAAATTAAGGTTACTTCATCCATTGGCAAATCTTATTATTCTTTATTTGTACTGCATTTTGGTGACTTGATTAGAGGTTCCTCCTGAAATTTAGAGGGCAAGCATTTTCTCAGCTTGGTCCATGAGCCATCCTGTACCACAGAGAAAATGATGAGTAAATTAGGGAATGTGATTGTATATTTTATCATTAACTAGACCTATTCCTCCAAAGTTTTTTCTTAGATAGCAATGGAAAGATTATGGTTTCATAAGGAAAGATCACTAGACCAGAGTGTTTGAATAATGTACAAGAAATTCATAGGGCTCAATCCAGAACAAACTTATTTGGTTACCTTCATTCATTCATTCATTCATTCATTCATATTTCTATGCTACCTTTCTACCAATTGTTGTTGCTATATGAGAGGGATTCACATCCTTCGGCCTGCAGGCCTAATCCAGCCTGTGGCACCAATTAATCCAGCCCATAGTGAGGATCCCAGAGTCAGAGCCACCATCAGAAGCGGCAAAAACATGGCAAAAACACAGCAAACAAGCCATGAAAGCAGCAAAAACACGCCACCCTCACTCCTGCTACCACAGGAAATGGCAAAAATGGCCAAGATCACACCATTAATGCCACCACTGCTTCTGCCACCAGATATGGTGGGAGGAATGACACCTCCAGTCTGCTCACCTGTGTGAGAGGTGTGTGACTGACCCATGGTGCAAAAAGATTGCAAACACCTGCTATATGGCTTCAAGTGAGAACTGACATAGAAACCCTAATAAGGTTTTCAAGGCAAGTGAGCTATTTAAGGAGTGGTTTTACCAGTTTCATCCCCCAGTAAGTTTCCATGACAGAACCAGAGAATAAAACCCAGATCCCCTGAACACTGGTCCATTATTCTATCTACTATACTTCTCTGGGTACCCTTTCTTCCAATTAAGGAGCCTGGATTGCTTCTTTAATATCAGCAGAACAATTCTGTATTCAGTTAGATTTCGTGTAATACCTCATACAAAGTCCGCTTCATACAACATCAAATTCATACAACATCGCCTAATTCCTTGAAAAAAGTTCCCTCATACAAAGTTGCTACGACTTTGTATGAGACATTGGGGTTTTTAAAAACAGATTGAATGCTCTATAAAAAAATTTTTTTTTGGGGGGGGCACTGTTTGGTGGGTTGGGCAATTGTTTGGTGTTTGTTTCTGTTTGGATGATTAACACTGTGCTGCATGATGGGACATGTTGGCATCCATTTTGTCCTTGCTTCCATCCAGTAATTGTTTACCGTAGCTTGTACAAAATGAATGATCAGCTGCATGGCTGCAGATTAACACTGTGCTGCCTGATAGGACATGTTAACTTTTAAACCTGCACTTCATAAAATTTTCAAAAGTTAAAAACTTGTTGTATGGTTTGTCCCCTAAAATCAGGGTTGTTTGACATGTTTTTGTAATGTATTTAGCCTTTATACAATGATTTCTTAAAGTTCTGTCTGTTTCCTTGACTTTGCCCTGAAGTCTGTGCTGTTACAGTACAATGTATCTCTATGGAAATGACGTTGTAAGAGGCATCACCGCAAGGATTTGGATGTTGTATGAGGCATCGTGGCTAGGATTTTGCATGCCTCATACAAAGTCAAAATCTGTATGAGTCCAAACTTGTGGAACCAATTTTGGACGTTGTATGTGGTATCACTGCATATCAATTGATTACCATGGTTCCAAGTGATTGGGACAAGTGTGTCTATTTTCCAAGGGCTTTCTTCCTGTGGGTGCATGCGTGCTGATCAGTGATGGACTCCAAAAAAAAAGTACTACCACCTGTGGGCGTGGACAAATTTGTGGGCATGGCCAACTCAATGGGTTATGGAGGTGGGCGTGGCCAGCCTGTTGCCGTGGCCTGGGGAAATTTCCACTACTGGTTCTCCCGAACAGGACAGAACCTGCTTCAGTGCATCACTGGTGCTGATGACATATTTCATATGATGATACATGCATTCTATGTTTATTAATTCATGCATGCTAAGGATGTCATTCGTATGAGCCAAAGCCTCATAGAAATTTGGTGTACTGGTCCCCAAAACAGGAATGCCTCAAAACAGCAATGAGTTTACAACTGTATGGCAACATAAAAACTTTGCCCCGTTGCTCTAGAAAACAGTCAAGCAGTAAAATCATGTTGTTTACAGCAATGAACAAGACTTGCAGCAGGGGCTTAACATGAGAGAAGTGTTGTGCATGAGCTTACAAAGCAGTCTTTGTAGTTCTCACAAATTTTCAACAATCATCAAATGTATCAGCAAGTATGAGGCAATTCAAATAAAAAAAAACACATTTCTGCATCTTTCTACAATGCAGCTTTCTTCAGGCTTGATGAACATTCATTGACACATATGTGAAGAATGTCATTTTACATTATTTGACGGTGAAGATCTTTGGATGAAATGCTATTTAGTTCCTAATGTGGTTTGCCATTACATACTGGCTACATTAATAATCCAAACCAGGTGATTATGAGTAATAACAAGATCATTGTGTTACAGCCAGAGCTTAAGAATATTACTTATTGGACTAGGTTGGCCATGCCATCTTGGGGATTCTGGAAACTGTAGTCCAAATAATATTTCTGAACTCTAATTATATCACTATTCCAAAATGTTTCTTCAACATCTGCAAGCGTGGCGCCAAAATGGCCGCCGCCCTCTTTGCGGGCCCCCAACCCACCCGGACTCGGACATCCGGGTTAGTTAGGGGGCGTGGCCACCCCTACATAAAAGGGGTGGCCACGAGGCAGCCTGGCTGCCATTTTGCGAAGCGACGGAGCGGAGAAGTTCGCTCCGTCGCTTCCTCCCCTGCTCGCCTCTTTTGGAGGCTCCTTTTGTTAAGATTTCAGAAGAGAGACATTTACGTGTCTCTCTCTTTTAAAACCCCTGATCGGAGGTTTCCCTTCCTCCAATCAGCACCGGACTGCAGTGGCTCAGGTGGCTAAGATGCTGACTGGGAGGCAGAAGGTCAGCAGTTCGATTCCTGAGTACTGCAGGAAGGGATACTCTTTACTCAGGTGGCCCCCTTGGTCGTGCCTGGGGGGGCTCAGCCCACCCCCTCTATTTTTGGGGGGTGCCACCAGGCAGGCACAGGCCTGCTCCACTGGGGTTCTTACCCCCGCTGCTTCTTTGCCCCCCTTGGGGCATAGCGGCCCACTTCGGCATGGAGCGGGTTTCCGCCCTGCCGTCATTCCTGCACTTCATGGGCCGGATTACTGGGCATGCCCCTGTTCTGGCCAGGGATTATCACATGGGTTTTCCCGCATTGATTACCCGGTTGGGCCATCCGGCCCATCCGGCCCACCTTGTCCCGGTGGGTTAGATGCTGTGGATGCTTCCCTGCCCGCAATTCGGCACTGGGGGCATCAATGGGCATTGCTCCACCACCTTCGATGGCGGGCGTGCCAACTCAGCGGTTCCGGCTCACATGCCGGCCATGGCTGTGCAGCGGGCTGCCAACAGGGTTGAGCTGCTGTAGGCCATCATGCCAGTGCAGGCTGGCGCCTCACAGCTCCCCATCCGGTCTGGAAGCATGGGGACACAGAGCTCGAGGGCCATCGCGAGCTCCCTCGCCCACCACGGGCTGGAACCCCCAGTGGGGGCGGCCTGTGGGGGTGCACCGAGTGAGTATCCTGGTCAAATCAGCACACCTGTGACACTAGCTCATCACGCTGGGGCGGTATAGTGGCCATGGTCGCAACAGGCCAATTACACCCTGGTTCTTACTGGGGTGACCGCCCCTATGCTTTTACTTAATTTCTCTGGGGCCCGAAGGGCCGATTATGCGTTTACTCACTCTAATCCGTACCAACGGTGGTTCTGCCAATGGACGGTTACTCTATACCCCTGGGTGTGCATTTGTCCTGGGCTATTAGCAAGACTATGGGACTTGGGGAATATATTCACATTTTTCCCCCTCCTGCAATGTTAAGATGCTGATGAGGGCATTGAGGGGCAGGACGACAGGGACAGGGAGTTGCCCCATTGCCACAAATTGCCTCCCTATGGGCCAATTGGTTACCGGCCTATTGGGCATCCGTAGCAGGATATGTAAGGGCCCGTCCTGATTTGGCACTCCCAAAGGTCCAGTGCTTGGACAATGATTACCGGGCTGTGGTAGTTTTTCCCTGGCCCGTCATGGTTAGCTTAGGTCAAGACCTTATGATTAGGGCGGCCCTTCACCCTGAGATGCCAGCTATGAGCCCTGCTAGCACTTGTAGTTAATATATATGGCTCCTACGTGGCAGCGCTTATGCTCCATACGGAGGGCCTACTTTCGGGCAACCACATTTGTCCCTTGATTTGGAGCTCTCAGATTAAATTAGCTGCTGCCATCTTCAACAGGGAACGTGTTTTTGCAGGGCACTCGACATGATTATGTGCTGCTCGATTAGGAGTGAGCTCTGTGGAGGCTTTGCTCCTCTAGGGCCGATCAGCCGGAAGAGGGTACTAGCCTGGCACTGCAGTAGGTCTGGTGGCTTCCCCACAGATGTTTGTGGCGGCGCGTGGTTCACGCCCTGGCCTGTTGTTTGCTACCAAGTCGGGTCTACCCTTACTGAACTAGAATTGGTACCCATTCCTTCTGGTTAGGCGCCGCATCAACTGCGGCTGTGTTTGGGTGCCTGGAGCCTGACATAGGTTGCATGGGCAGGTGGGGGTTTGCCCAATTTTTTCTGTCTGTCCGTCCCTTCACTGAATGAGTGCCTTGTTCTGCCCTCTATTCCCCCTCCTGATTTTACAGACCCTGTGTGTTTCCGCACACTGGTAGTAGTGTGGCTTGTGGGCCACAATTCTGTGCACTGGGGTGGCACAGTATGCTGCTTTGACAAAATGGGGACCCCATCTCGGGCTACGCGTACCTGCGCATATGCAGTGGTATGGTGTGCACGGCATTTAGGTGGCGGGAACTGTTGACATTCCTGATTTGCATTGGGGATGCTGGGCTGCCACATGTTTTAATTCTGCACCTCGGAGGCGGTGATCTGCACGGATTGCTGTCCCGGACTTATAGACTTCCGAGTGCAGTGACCTGGCATTTTTTGGCCATTTATGGCTGTCTACATGATTGCTATGGTCATACATCATTCCGAGGCAATATCATAGGTGAGACTTTGACACAGCGGTCGGACCGTGCCCGACGGTCAGGGGACAGGGCTGTTGCCTGGTTCTTGGTCTAGAATGGCTTGGGGACAGCCATTTGTCACCTGGGGATAGGGTTACAGGTATTTGGCCTGTATTCTGGAGATGGGGTTCACCGGTCATCAAGTGGATGCACCTCTCTTTTGAATAACGTGCAATAGGGCCAGGTGACCGAATTGTCAGTTGAGGGGAGTGGCCCCTGCTGCTATGTGGCACTGTTGCCAGGTGGAAGGTGCCTCTCCGAGAGTCGCAGGTGATGCATGGCCACATCAACTTCGCCTGCAGAGTGGTAACACCAGGCAGTGCCTTCGCCTGGTGTCTGGGACACACTATGGCGGGTCTTGATAAACGCCGCCGCAGGGTACAGCTGATTAGGGGTTTACGAGCGGACCTGTTGGTTTGGCTCACATTCCGCAGGACTTTCATGCTGTCTCCTTTTGGAGGTCTGAGCCTCTGGTCAGCCCCAGTTCCAACTACAGTCGGATGCCTCCGGCTCCTTGGGGTGGGGGGATTTATTTAAGGACAGTGTGCCTATGGTCATTGGCCCCTAGGATGGGAGGGCACGGATCGCTTATGCGATCTTACATTTCCAAATTTTTTTCCTCAAATCTGGGTACCCTTTAGGCTCTGGGAGGACAGATGGCTTAATTCTGTGCCTCGCTGTTGGTGTGGCAATGCTGCGGTATGCACATTGTCAGTGCCCAAATGTCTTAATCCACCAGAGTCATGGCCTTAGCTCGCCTTTTGTTCTTGTGTCCGTGCGCTTTGAGGCGCTCCTTAGGCCCAAACATGTGCCAGGCATTAATAGCGATATTTCTGATGCTTTATCCCGCCTGCAGATCTCCCGGTTCCGTGACTGTGCTCCAGACGCTTGGGAACTACCCTCTCCACTCCTGGCTGAGACATGGTCATTTGGCAAGGAGACGTGAACCGGACGAGTGGCATGCCTTGGCAACTCGCACGCGCATGGCGCATCGCCGTCCACTCCTTCACTTTAGAGTCTTTTGTGGGCAAAGGCAATTGCCCAAAAATATATGGCCGCCATTGATCACCTGGGTTTTATAATGTATTGTCCGCCCTTGTGATCTGGGGTTGGCTTTACGCGCCATAGCCACCAGTCTTTACGCCTTGATATTCATGGGCAGGGCATGGGGTTTTCCTGACTATGCGATGGTCTTCTGCATACGCCATGTATTCGACGGGTGGACACGTGTACATGGCCGCCACCCGGACACACGTCACCCTATTCTCACAGATATTATGACCCACCTTGCACAAGGTTGGCATAGATGAGGTTGCAGTAGGTAGGAGGAGTCTCTTTTCATGCAGCTACTGCTGTAGCTTTTTTCTGGAGCTCGACGACTCAGCGAGCTGGTCCCATGGTTGAAGGGGGACGTTTTTTGTAGGGCACTGGAACTCGACGATGTTCCTATCAACCAGGTGTGGGCTCAGTGGAGGATTTGTTCCTCAAAGGCCGATCAGCATGGAGTAGGCAGTGGTGTAGACTGCTATGATGTACATTTACTGACATCTGTCCAGTTGGTGCCCTACATACAGTTTTGACAGTGCCTGCTGCGCGCCCTGCTCTGTTTTTTCTGCCACCATGATGGGTCTCCCCTTACCAAATTTAAGTTCTGTAGGGTGACCGGTACCACGCTTCACAGTGTGGGGCCCGTTATGGCACCCATTCATTTAGGATAGGCGTCGCATTGACCGCGGCTGCGTTTGGGTACTCGGGGGCGGATATATGTGGGCACGTGGGGGGTTTGCACGTATTTCCCTTATATATATGTCCCCTCACTGTATGAGTACCTAGTTATGTCCTTACTTCCTTTTCCTCTTTTACAGACCCTGTGTGTATCCGCACACCGGTGGCAGTGGGGCTGGTGGGCCGCAGCTATGTACACTGGGTGGCAGAATATCCTGCAGCGACAGAGTGTGGACCCCAGCTCAGGCTACGTATGCGATGGTATGGTATGCGCGGCATGGAACAGCGGGAACTGTTGCCATTCCTGATGTCCATCAGGGATGCTGGACTGCCTGATGTTCTTATTCTGCACCTCGGCGGCAATGATCTCACACGGATCACTGACCTTTCCTTAAAATGTCGAGGTGCAGTGACCTGGCTTTTTTACATCATTTATGGCCATATACGCGGTTGCCATGGTCTAACATTGTGCCGAGACACCGTTTTAGAGGAGACATGGTCCTCCATGGTTTGGACCGTCCCCGGCGGTCAGTGGACAGGGCTGTTGCCTGGATCCTTGCTGAGAATGGCTTGGGACAGCCAGTAGACATCTGGGGATAGGCTTGTGTAAAAATTTGACCTATAGGCTGGAAATGGGGTCCACCTGTCGGCCAGAGGTATGAACCTCTTTCTGGAAGGTGTGCAAGCAGGCCTGGTGACCGAGCTGGCGATCTGGGGGGGTGGCGGTGAGTCATCATGGACGCCTCCCCATGTGGCGGGTAGCACTGGGTAAGGTAAAGGTTTATGACACATAGGTATCTGGCAGGTTCACATTGACTAGCCAACACGTAGATAGGTACAGGGGAAACAGGTTTGGCCGGTCAAGGGTGAACTATGAAAGAGGTGATGTCAGGAGCTTCACAGCCTGCATCACCTTGATATTTGAACGGATACACGTCATAGGGTGGGGTCAGTAGATAGTATATTGACTCCGGTCAATAATTTGTTTGTGTCAACAAACAAATTGATACAAATTGATACATGTAGCCAATTTCCATTGGCATTTAGGGTGGAACCTTACCAGTGCTACTGCGGCCTGCTTGCCTTAAAGAATTACAATTGGATGATACACCAATTGAAAGTGATAATTCGGACTAGGGCATTATTCAATAAAAGTGGCCCGATGCCTTTAATCCAATACTGGTGTCTGAGTCTTATTTGGGTGGGTGCGCCTGCAAAGCACAGCAGTTTTGTACATAGTTACAGATAGTTCACACATTAGTTAATGACTGGAGTTGCAAGTGATTAAGAGCCAATTTGAATGACTCACCACAATTAATTAACATAGAAAGAGAAGCAGGGCAAGCAAGACTTAAAGAAGGAAGCAAGCACTACCCACACATAAGTACCTTCAGTCTGAGTCAATGAAACCCAGTTCTAACTGTGAATGAGTGCAAATGAGTGCTCAGGTTTTGTTGAAAAAGCAGAATCCCCATGACATATTCCCAGAAGAAGAAGAAGTCCAACTTTCATCGTGAGGCTAGAATGGTTCCTTGACCAAAGGATCAAGATTGACTCAGCCTTCCATCCTTCTGAAGTCGCTAAAATGAGTACCCAGCATGTTGGGGCAAAATGCTAATTAACTTGTAAACTGCCCAGAGAGTGCACTAAGTGCTATGGGGTGGTATAGAAGGGTGATTGCTTTGCTTTCTTGGTGAAAATACAGGCTTGCAAGTAAAGAAAGAGACCTCCACCTCATTTCAGAAGGAGGCTCTATTATCACTTTAGTTCAGTGTCTCCCAACCTTTGGTTTTTGGACTTCAATTCCCTGAGGCCTAAGTCAATTTCCCAAAGCACTGAGCAGCCAAAGTACTGACATAGGCATCTGGGAATTAAAGTCCCCTTGTGGGGCATAGGCCCCACATAGTGAACCACTGCTCTAAATTGTTTTCCCATTGTTGACACTCTAAGAGCAACAAGGGGTGAAACACTGTTTGACAGAAGTATGTCAAGAGATGTAAATCCAGGCTTGTAGGAGGATTTAAATCCTCTTCTTCTGAGGGATGCAAATCCTTTTTTGTCAAAGCAAGTTGCTTATTGATAAGGAACCACAAAACTATTCTGCTTTTTCTCACAAAAGGACAAAGATGGGGATTTTTTGAGATTCTTGACAAGAGAATGTGTTTGTGTGTGCGTGTTTGCTTAAATCAAGCAAAATTATGCACAAAGTACCTTCAATCCAGCCCAAACTATGAAGGCTACAGCATTACTTTGTGGACTTTTAAGGCTGGGAAAAATTGGAAGTGGTTTTGCATCTTTAAAAGTTTTTTAAAAAACAGTGGGTTGGTCTAAGCTTGTTCTGGATATGTGAAAGGACACTCGTTTTGTGCAGAGTAGGTTTACACAAATTGCAGGAGCCTTGATGAGGAAAAATAGTGTTCCTTGGTGAAATAAAGGTGTCTCATTGAGCATGGACATCTCTCACCAAAACATCTCTTTGAGTAGAGTAGTGTAAGTATTTGGGAATAAAAAAATTCAATGAGTAGTTTCAACATTACTACTCCATTTGCTGAGCTACTGCCAACAAGGGAGAAATATCATACCATTCTTTTCTTCTCAGTGAAAACAGTGCTTAAGAACATTAGACAAGCCTGGGCAGATGAAAAAGAGGGGGAGTTGCCCTTCCACCTAGGAGAAGATCAACAGGGACAAGGAAGTGGTGGCCCATCACAGCCTCCCCTCCACACAACTTCCATGGGATTGTTCTAAAGGAAACAGTGGTGTAGCGGAAACAGGGCTCACAGGGTTGAAATCCCCAGGACTTTCTGATTGGTAGGAAGTAAGGTATAATTACCCACTGAGCCCTGGCTCTTCCTTCTGAGCTTAGTTGCAATCCTCACAGTAGCTTGGAAAGAACAGAATTGTCCTAGGAACAGTATGTAACAAGCTATTTCTTTTGTAATGCTCAGGGGTGGGTTTTTTGTGAGCAATTAACAATAACCAGCTTTATTAGCATAATAAAAAATAGAAACATCACCTTGCCAACAAAATTCCTCATAGTTAAACCAATAGTAAAGTATGGCTGTGAGAGCTGGACCGTAAGGAAGGCTGAGCACAGAAGAATAGATGCCTTTCAACTGTGAAGCTCAAGTACTTTGCCCACGAAATGAGGACTCACTAGAGAAGGCCCTGATGTTGGGAAAGACTGAAGGCAAAAGGAGAAGGGGGTGGCAGAGGATGAGATGGCACGATGGCATCTTTGATGCAGTGGACATAGATCTAGGTAGACTATGGAATGTGGCAGATGACAGAAAAGCCTGACATGCTGTGGTCCACAGGATCTCAAAGGGTCAGACTCGACTGTGCGACTGAACAACAACAAACTTTACAAAATACCTGCTCCTCATAGATTTATATCAGAGGTTCCCAACCTTTTTCAAGCTGGGGGCCGGGTCATGCTCTCTCAGTCAGCTTCAAGGGCCAGCACGATGGGGGTGGCTATTTTGTTACAACAGTTTCAAAGGGGTGGCCATTTTGTTTCTCAAATGCCCTTGAAGAGGTGGGGAGCATACGAAATGGTGCTGTGGACCTGATTTATATGGTCTGATCCAGTTGCCAACCTTTGGCAACTCTCTTCAGGGTGGGGGCTGGCTATGGAAACTGTCATTGTAAGCACATAGCAATTGTGAGCATGAAAGTATGAACATCTCTACTCAAACATAAGCCCTACTGAGTTCCATGGTACCTTCTTGTATTAGCTAAGTATGCACTGGATTCAGCATGATACTGTATACATATACTTTTCCCCAAGTGACTTCAAATATCACACAAGCTGCTACAGTTCTCAAGAACTTTGTAAGATATATTCTTTTGGCAGCCAGCTTTTCTCAAGTTCTAATAATAATAATTTCCCATATTTATGAGATTTCTACTCCTGATCTTCAATCCTGGTGAAAGAAAACATATGTTACATAATTCATTAAACCCCAATGGCTTTTTACATATATTACCGTGCCAGAAAAAAATGTGCTAGTATTCAGAGCGTACAATTTCAAGGATAATTAAGGAAATGAATTATTGTGATGTTACCGCAGGACTTGAACAACCAGAATACTTCCCAGTGATCTTTTATCTTATGGGTGTAGGTGTTTTGCTTTCCCTTTCAACTCAAAATCTGTATTAAACAGCAACATGATAAAAGAAGCATCATCAGAACATTAACAATCTTCTGTTTCAATCAAAGCTCCTCTCAGCTAGCAAATTATTTCAAAGATACCTTTGTTTTACAATGCATCGTAAAACTTCTGCAAATAAATTCTATATCTAAGTAACACACAATAGACATATATATAGAGAGGAAACAGTTGGAAACAGATTGTAAATGATATATGTGGAACTCCCAGCCCATATCTTCTTACATATTTTGGCTGGTAAACTTTTTCTAAGGTAAAAAGCCCATCTGCTGGGTAATAACCTGTTGTTTATGCAAATGCACACATATTTCATCATCTTAAAAATGACTAATCCAATGGTTGGAAACACAATCCCAAGAAGGCCACTATGAAGATGGGGAAAACACAAGAGACCGAACATCTGTAGCTGATAATGAGATTCAGTTATCAATTTGGTTTATGGAGCTATTGCTGAATTTTTCGTTGGTGCTTGGATGGTTGTAAAACTTAAAGCTGATGTTGCCGGGTACACAGTCAGAGTGTCTGGAAGCAATAAATGTTAATATACTCCACAATACAGAGACTTTTGCACCTGGTAAACAAAGTGTACACATGGAGAGGGATCATCATAAATTATACTATGGGTCAAAAGTTATTTATCAGTGTATAACATGTACAGTATTTTGCACACAAAAGGATCCAGATTCAATCCCCAGCATCTGTAAGAAAGCATTGGGGGGGGGGGGTTCCACATGGTGCCCTGAAGAGTAGATGCCAATTAGAATTGACAATATGGAGCTAGATGAGTAGTTCTCAATCTTTTTAAGCTGGGGGCCGGATCACGCTCCCTCAGACAGCTTTGGGGACTGGACGGCCATTTTGCTCTTCCTCCACCACATGGCACTTCCTGGTATGGTAGAAGCAGTGGGGGGGACGTGAAATGGTGCCATGGGCCATATCCAGCCCAGGGGCCACAGGTTGAGATTCCCTGAGCTAGTTAAATGAATGCTCTAACAAAGTGACCAGAATCTGGTTACATGTGATGGAGTTTTTCAGATTTTCTAGACTGCAAACACTATAATTGCCCATTCTTGGAGTTCTATTTACCATATATATCTGGAGCCAATATAAGGGCAGAAAGGCCTAATGTAGAAAGCTTTGATGCTTAGCTAGACCTAGCTTATCCAAAGCTTCCTGCTCTTGGCCAGTGCTAGCTGAGAATTTTTCCCCCAAAGCAGGTAGCTTGGATGGAACTAGGCCTAACTAAGTCTCAGAGCTAGAAAGAGCTTGGCCTAACTAAACCTTCTATTCTCATTTTTCTCTCTCAGTGGCATATTGTTCGGATGTTTGCAAGGGGTCTGCAAGGTAGGTAGAACTTCTGGAATGGAGAATTATGGTATTTGTAGTCCAGAATATTTGGAAGTCACATTTCTGCCATTATTTATGTATTCTTCTAAAATTCATAGATAGGAACAGTTAATTAAATCTAGTTAAGAAGTCAACATATTTGTTCCTCACCAAGTGCCAGTCTTGTAACTCATCATGTGGCAAGGATTATAAACTTCAGTTTCTTAAATAGAGACAATTTACTGACACAATGTATGCCATTTGTCTTACCCTGGTAATATAATTTCAGCCAGGATTAGATAGCATCCAATGTTCTATCGCCCTATCCTCACAAGGTCTTTTTGCAAAGCATGTGTACTGCCTTCTGATGTAGTACATTTGCTGACAAGCTGCTTTTACCAGTAAAAGGTTCTCCTCACCTATTGCCAAAATCTCCTTTCTTCAAATCTGAATCTTCTCATTTGGGAAGCTCAGGACAACAAAATACACACTCATGCTATCTTCATCCTATCCTTCTGATTGCTCCTCCCCTCTGGCCACAAAGAAAGCTTCCTTTGCTTGCTGTGTTTGTTGAAAGGGAGTCATAAAACATGCAGACTGCTGCCTCCCCTGCAACACATCTAAGACAAAGCCTGGCTGAACATCATGCCATGAACTTTTGGGACTTTCCCTTATAATTTTCCTATCCTATAAACAAAAAAATTGATGCATGCCTGAAGAAGTAATCTTGAATCATGAAAGCTTGTGCAATGGAATATTGTGTCCAATTGTGGGCACTCGTATTTAACGTATATTAACATAGCAGGACATACCCAGAAGAGGACAACCAAGTTGAAAGGTAGAGTCTGGTAACTGATAGCTGCAATGATATAAATTGTGGGGAGTTGTTCTGAGGGAGAGACACTCCGACAGAGAGCAAGGTCCCAAATTGTTAGGTCTTTGATGATAAACCTTGGCACTCCAGGTGTTCTTAGACTTCAATTTCCAGAAGCCCAAGTCTCTGTGGATCCACATGAATGGATATAATTGAAGGGCTTTCAGTACCTATACAGTTTGGGACCTTGCTATCTGTCGGAGCGCATCTCCCTCAGAACAACTCCCCACATCACCCGTTCATCACAGTCGATGCAGCTCCAAGTGCCAATCCCGAGGATGGCTCTAAAGCATGCCTGTCAACTTTTGGATTTGAAAATAAGGGAAATTTTGGCCACACCTCTCTGTGGATGTGGCAAAATCTGTGGGTGTGGCCAAATATAGCCATGTGACTTGCTGGGCTCTAGTCATGCCTTCCACATGGCCATGAAAATGTCTGCAAACACAGATAGCACTGGCTCTTTGGCTGTAAATGGGGATAAGCACTACACCCTAGAGTTGGATACGACTGGCAGATTTTACTTTCTTAGGATTAAAGATTTCTGCAGATGGTGATTGCAGCCGTGAAATAAAAAGGCAACTGATGCTTGGGAAACAAGCTATGAGAAACCTGGGGAACATAGTTAAAAGTAGAGGCATCACCTTGCAAACAAAAAATTGCATAGTCAAAGCAATGGTATTCCTGGTGGTAATTTATGGGTGTGAGAGCTGGACCATTAGGTAAGATGAGCGCAGAAAAATAGATGCCTTTGAAATGTGGTGTTAGAAATAGGTCGATCCTAGAAGAAATCAACCATGACTGCTCATTAAAGGTCAAATAGTAAAGATGACGCTAAAGTACTTTGGACATCAAATGAGAAGAGAGGATTCACTTGAGAAGGCCTTGATGCTGGGAAAGGTGGAGGACAAAAGAAGGGGGTGGCCAAAAATAAGATGGCTAGATGGTATTGTAGATGCAATGGGCACAAAGCTGTGTGGGCCAAAGAACCCTTTCCCCATTTTCTTGGGGGACTTTTGTTTTGTTTTCTTTCTTGTTTTCTCAGTGGCTTAAGTGACTAAGATGCTGACTGGGAGGCAGAAGGTCAGCAGTTTGATTCCCAAGTACTGCAGGACGGAATGAGCTCCCATCTTTGTCCCAGCTCCTGCCATCCTAGCAGTTCAAAAGCAAGAAATTGCAAGTAGATAAATAGGGACCACTTTGGTGGGAAGGTAACAGCATTCCGTGTGCTCTGGTGTCTAGTCATGCCTGCCACATGACCACAGAAATGTCTGCAGACGCAGACAACGCTGGCTCTTCGGCTTTGAAACAGAGCACTGAACCCTAGAGTCGGATACGATTGGCTTTTGAGCAAGGATGACCCTTTACCTTTACCTAACTCACACTAGATTTATGAGCTCTGATAATTCTCCCTGTGTATTTTGGATCTGCTCTCTCATACAAAAAGCAGCTTCTTGCTCTAAAAATTGGCCACTGTAGGAATCTATGACTGTGATGGTGAGCCTTGGGACTCTATAGGAATGACTGGCTTTTGAGCAAGGGAAAACTTTACCTTTAGCATATAGTGATCAAGCACATCCCCCACCCCACCCCAAGTTAACTCTAGAACAGAAACAGAACCCCCCTCTCTCTCATATAGTGATCAAGCACCAGCCCCCCTACCAAGTTAACTCTAGAACTCTAGAAACGGAATCCTCCAGCCAGGAGGCAGGGCAGAAACAGCTCAATAAAGCATGAGAGTGAGAGAGAAGTCCCTGCCCCCAGACCAAGAGCTGATTTGCCCCTGCATATATGAAATATTGCTCACCTCTAGAGTAGACTCCCATCCCTCCCAGCATGGTGGCTCCGACCAAAAATGAAGCCTCCATATTGGCCATGTGGCTGGCAGGAAAATGAAAGAGAAACTCAGAATTCTCCCACCACCTTCTCTCTCTCCCCTTCCACAGGGGAAAAGCCTGCCACACAGCGGCCTCTGGTGGCCGGAAAAAAATACTGCAGCTTCGCCTGTGAGGGCTCTGGTCAGGATTTTTTTTAAAAAAATAAGGGAAAATACGGGGAAATTAATAAAACGGGAGGGGGCAGGAAGAGGGGTAAAAATAAGGGGTTTTCCCGGGGGAAAAGGGATAGTTGACAGGTATGCTCTAAAGTCTTTAACTAGAAATAGAGCCTTCTCGGTGGCAGCACCAACACTGAGAACACTCTACCAGTACAGCTGTGCCAGGGCCCATCACTGTCTATCTTTAAAAAGCAATTAAAACTCTCTTCTTCAAGGAGGCTTTTTAAAGTGTTGTCTCTTTAGCAATAAATTAGTCAGTCAGGTTGAGTCCCTATGCCCTCAGACACCAGTTACTTTACTTTACTTTAGTTTAGTTTGTGACATATTTGTTGGCTGTTTTTTTTTTAAATTTATGCTTGGATTTCTATACCGCTTTCCTTCCCCTAGGGGAACTCAAAGCGGTTTACAAGTAATATAAAGCAATATAAATAATTCAATATAAATAATACAAAACAATATAGATAACACAAAGCATTCACAAATCACATTTCAAAAATAACAATATTACAGATTACAGGATACAAATACAATATGCAATATACTAAGTAAATTAACAATATCTACAAACATACTATAATAATTTCAATGAGTCCTGATGGGGCAAAAGGTCAACATCCTCAACTGACCTCCCGGGGCGGGGAGGCGAAGGGGGAGACTACAGCAGTCATCAGAGTGCGTCCTGCCGTAGCTGTCTCTTCCTCTGAACCTGTCCCAGGGTGGGGAGTCGAAGCTGGTCTGGCGGTGGCGGCAGGTGCGTTCCCTAAGAGTCCGCCAGGTGAGTCCCGCCACAACTGTCTCCACCTCCGAACCTGTCCCAGGATGGGGAGGCGGAGCCGGTCTGGCAGTGGTGGCAGGGGCACTCCTAAGAGTTCTCCGGGCACGTCCTGCCGCAGCTGTCTCTGCCTCCATACCTGTCCCAGGGCAGAGAAGCGAAGCCGGTCTGGTGGCAGCGGCAAGGGCGCTCTTAAGAGTCCTCCAGGTGCATCCTGCCACAGCTGTCTCTGCCTCCATACTTGTCCCAGGGTGGGGAGGCGAAGCCGGATCAGCTGCGGTGGTGGCGGTGTTCTCGGCGGGCCGGGGGCTGTTTGTTTTGGCTTTGTTGTTATTTGTTATGTGTTTGTACAGTGGCATACCAGCTTAATGGTGCAAGATGTGACAAACTTGCTTTGCCCAGCCAACCCCTGGAATAAGGAGACAGACACAATTGTTTGGTTCAAAATTCTGGGCCACTTTATTTAACCATAAAACTTATTAACTTAACTGCAATGAGCCAACATAGCACTGGCAATGACTTTTGACCATTCTGACTGAATAAATCACTGCTCTTAAATTTAATCTGGTCCTTATTATCCCATAATACATACCCCCATCAGAAAGCATCCTTGGGCACTCTTGTTTCTGACACTAACACCGGTGGACAATTTAAGAGGACTTGCCCAGTTTGCAAGTTCCCTGTCCATGGTACACATTTGATACACCATTCTGCTGTTCTCTGTAGCTGATCCCTCTCTTGGTGTACCAACTACGCACCTACCGTGCAGTTGGGGGTATAATGATGTCTTTGACAGTGCTACTGCCAAGCAACCAGCAACAATACCCCCATATTCCAACAGCAACAGCAGTGTGGGATGGGCAAAAATGCAAGGATCAAAGGCTAATACAGATACAAGCGAAAAATTCTGATCCGGCCCCGTAGCGACCAAAAATATATCACACTGCAATCAAAGGAATGGGAGGGGGGGACAAATGCACCCTGGCCCAGCCGATTTCAAAGGCAGGCGCCGGGAGCACACACAGCCTTTTAAGGAGGTGGGTGGAGCTCTGCCCCAGCCACCCGTCCTTCACTGCCGGTCTCTCCTTCCGGGGGAGGCAGGCAAAGCGAGGGCCCGCAGCATTCACCACCGGCCCTCCACCATTCTGCAGCTCCAAAGGATAGGATCAAAACCAGTAGATTCAAATTGCTAGAAAGGAGATTTTGACTGATCTTTAGGAGGACCTTTTGATGGCAAGAAGTATTTGACAGTGGAATGGACTACTTCTCAAGGTGATGGACTCACCTGCACTGGAGACATTTAAACAGAGGTTAAATTGCCACTTGTCAGGCATACTTTAACAGTGTTTGTCATGCATTAACCCGGGATTAGCATTCATGGCACTTGAGATTTTTCCAGCTCTGGTTTTACTTTTCCTTAACTCCCCTTATTAACGTTTGTCTACATTTGCTGAAAATCCTCTCTGCTTTCCTCACTGTTCTTCAGAAGACATGTACTCCAAAGTGACCTCTTATTGCTGGATTTCTCAACCTTTTTAAGTTGGGGGCGGGGTAACGCTCCCTCAGACAGCTTTGGGGGCCGGATGACCATTTTGTCCTTCCTTCACCACATAGCACTTCCTGGTGTGGTGGAGGCAGTGGGGGACCACATGAAATGGTGCTGCAGGCCACATTTGGCCCACAAGTTGAGAATCCTTGTCTTATTGCTTCAGTCACAATCAGCCTCAGCTTCATCATTTTATGCCTCCAGAGATAGTTCAGGCTTCATTTGCTCTAGTACCCACTTGTTCATGCACAAATGCATGCAAAAATTGACATAGAACTGGGAATAGACAAATCCACCTCCTGTAAGAGCCATTCTTTAATGAACTTCTTAATGTAACTCAACCAAACAGGACAATGATATTCTGTACAGTTGTAATAATGAAGAATGGTCAGAGCTCTTTAAAAAACACCAGCTATGGACTTGTGGCACAGTGAACTAATTCACTCCATATGCTTTGAATTGTTTCAGGAGATGTGCGTGCCCCAGACATTTGTCACAATGTGAAAAAGATCCGTGACATGGTAGTGTGTGATCCCTTTTGTCAGTCACTTAGCCTGGGGGCCTTTCTTTTATTCAAGCACAACTTCACTTCTGTCAGTTGTGCCCATGAACTGGAGAGCAGACCTTTGCCACATTAAGCGAAAGAAGGCAAAACACAACAACCCCCTATTGTAAAATGTATAGGCTGTTTTATTCATTCAGTCCCAAGAGTAACGAAACAAGATCAAGGAAAAAATGTACTTGTGACTTTTACTGTTGTTCTGACTTTGACTTGCTGACAGTGACGGTTTGCTACTGTGTAGTTCCAGTGGCCCTTATGAAAATGACACTTCCCCTGTCCCACATCACTTCAACATATGTTACCCAGCTCCCGAGGCCAGGAAAGGAGGAGAGGAAAACCTCCTTCCTCTGTCCTTACTACAAGCCACCACTTGCTATCACCACTGAAAAAATAAAGGAAAGGAAAGACAGAGAGTGGTTCAGGATATTAGGAATGGTGTGGACTGGGTTTTTGGACAGAGGACAGCAACAGGCAAATGATATTTCCCAACATTGGATCAGAATAATGTTTAGAAAACACTTCACTTTTGGGAGGTATGGTGTAGACAAAATTGGGTGTTGTGGTCAACTTTTACCTGGCCATAATCTACCTAATACTTTTCCTCAGTACGTGTTGTGTTTGTTTGATCTTATTGTGCTCCTCTGTGTTCCTGCCTCCTACCTACCTACTGAGAGAGAGAGAGAGAGTGTGTGTGTTTTGTGTTCTGGAATCAAGACGCCTGAAACAGCCATATAGTAGCTTAACACATCTTTATTGCATGATGGTCAGGGGGAACATGTGGTAATGGCGGACGAACAGATCATTATATACGGTGGCTATACATTTGAATGTGGCTCCTCGGTAGCTCATTGGCTACTGTCTGTGTGATGTCACCCTTAGTCACACCCTTCTTGTCCAGGTGAGGTAGTAGCGGGAATCTTTCCCACGGCTGTAGGTATTTGGAGAATTTGTACCATGTGAGCTGGATGCTCGCTACTGCCCCCAGTGGTCACTAGCTCGTGTCCTCATACAGAAGGTTACAATGTTAATTTTAGAGATTGTTACATTCACTCATTCCTGTGGTTACATTGACTTAAAGGCATATTACAATCCATACACAACACCCCTCCCCCCTAGGATGAGACGAAGTCTCTCATCCAATGTGGTTTTTCATGTGAGCGTTTTGGGTGTGCGGCTGACTGGCTTGTCCCGGGGGAACTAGTGCTTCTCTGTTCCCTGAGCTCTTGTCCTGCAACAGGAGAGGGAGACTCGTTACTGACTTGCTGCGGATCTGCAGCTTCTGGGGTAGAGGTAAACTCCAATGTGGGAAAACCACATTGGGGGTGAACGGAAAACCCCTCTTCTCACTTGGATGGGTGAGGGACCACTCCAACCACCCCCAGTTTTGTAACTCAAAATCAAATTCATCCTTGGGGATATCTGCGGGGACAAACTCACTCCTCTCCTCGCTCCTGCCGGTGTTACCCAAAGGATCCGGGTTTGTAACTGCCCCTTCCCCCCTTGGTGGGGATCGCTGGTCCCCCTCTTCTCCCCCTTGGGCTAAACGGGTGGGGGAGGACCCTATCGCTGAGTTTTGTTGTGCGGTTTCTGTGCTCTGAATACCTGGAACCTGTCATCAAAGTTGGTCTGCATGCTGCCTCCAGAGTAGACCTATGCTGGTCTCAACGCAGTATGAGACAGGCCCTGTTTGGCCAACGATTACCCCCGGGACCCAGGCTGGCCCTGCGGCTGTGTAATTCCTGCAATGGACTGGGGCACCTATTTCAAAACTCTTATAGTGTTCCCTATCCCTATGTTCTTCCCAGTATCCTCCACCCTGGTGGGGTCCAATCTGGTTAGCATCGTGGTCAGTTTCCTGTGCATGAGGAGTTCTGCGGGCGAGTAGCCTGATGCCAGAGGTGTCACTCTATACCCCAACAGGAATTGGCATAGCTGTAAGTTCAGATCCCCAGGGCCCATGCACCTCACCACTTCCTTTGATGTACGCACGAGGCATTCTACCTGTCCATTGGTCGCTGGGTGAAAAGAGGCAGAGGTGATGTGCCAAATGGCATTTATTTCAATGAATGCCTGGAATTCGGCAGATGTGAAACTATTTGCATTATCGCTCACAAGCACATTGGGTATCCCGAAAGAGCTGAACACCTTGCACAATAGCTTAATTGTTGCGGCTGATGAGGTGTTAGCCATTAGGATAACTTCTAGCCACTTGGAATAAGCATCCACTATAAGGAGGAAAAAGGAAGCTCTGAAAGGACCTGCGAAATCTATGTGCAGGCGGGACCATGGCCCCTTGGCTGCGTCCCATTCTCTATGCAGAAGTCGGGACTCTTTGGGCCGAGAGCCTTGGCAACTCTCGCAAGTGTTCACCATGTGTTCTATGTCAGCATCTAATTGGGGCCACGAGAAATAGCTCCTGGCCAGGACCTTGGAGCGAACAATTCCCGGGTGGCTGACATGCAATAACTTGAGCACCCTTGCTCTCAAAGACTCAGCAATGACCACCCGCTGACCCCAAAGGAGGCAACCCCTCTCCATGGATAGTTCGATCCTCTTTCTAAAAAACGGTGCAAATTCTTCCGCTAGGGAAGTCGTTGGCCACCCTTTTTGCACCCAAGAGCTCACTAGGGCCAACGTCTTATCTCTCCCTGTTGCCTTGGCAATGTCGGCGGGTACAATTGGGGTGAATCCAGAGCCTCTATCAGGAGCACTTGGTGGTCTTGTTCCACCTCACACTCAGGGTCGCCAACGTGGGGTAGTGGTGACCTAGAGAGTGCATCCGCATGGCTTATGTCCTTTCCGGGGCAGTAAACCAGCGAGCTCTTATATGCATTAAGAAAAATGGCCCATCGCAGCATTCTAGGGGACAGGATCTGTGGCGTGGGCTTGTCCATGGTAAAAATGCCTAGCAGGGCCTTGTGGCATAAAGAAAGTCGTGAAACTTCTTTGTTCCTGCGATTATCGCAAGCGCCTCTCTGTCTGTTTGCACATAGTTATGCTCCGCCTTTGACAGGGATCTCGAATAGAAGGCTACTGGGGCTTCCCGCCCGCTCTCCAACACGTGGCACAGGACCGCTCCCACCCCCACCGGTGAGGCGTCGCAGACCAGGACCACTGGTTTCCTAGAATCATAATGGGTCAGAATGGCCTCTGAGGATAAGAGCTGCTTTAGCTCATTGAACGCTCTCTCCTGACTCTCGCCCCATCACCAAACCGCATCCTTTTTAAGTAACCTATGAAGCGGCTCTGCCACCAACACCTTCCTAGGCAGGAAGGAATGGTAAAAGTTTTGGAGCCCCAGGAAGGATTGCAACTTGGGTTTTGCGGTGGGGCGGGGGGCATTTTGAACAGCGGACACCTTTGCTTCTGAGGGCTTTTTGTCATTTGGGGTTACCCGGAACACTAGAAACTCCACCTGTTTCGCAAAGAACACACATTTGTCTTTCTGCAACCTCAAATCCGCTTTCTCAAATACGGTCAATACTCTGTCTAGCCTCTCAGCCAGTTCTGACTCGTTCCCCCCTGTTATCAAAACATCGTCAAAATATGGCAAAACACCCCCCCCAAACCCTTCAAAAGGCACTCCACTAACGATTGGAAGATATCCGGAGCCAAATTCACGCCGAACTGTAGGTGCGTTACCTTAAATGTCCCTTTGTGGGTGACTATCGTCTGCGCAGCGGCTGCAGCTGGAGTTACAGTTAGCTGCTGGTACGCCTGCGCCAGGTCCAGCTTCGCAAAGCACTTCCCCCCATGTAACCTGGCTAACAAATGGCTAACTACTGGCACCGGGTATTCATTTGGACGTATTGCCTTATTGATGGTGCATTTGTAGTCCAGTGCAAATTCAAACCTCCCCGTTAGCCTTTAATGCTGTAACAATAGGGGTTTCCCACTCCGCAGAGTCCACTGGGACTAAAATTCCCTGGCCCACCAACTTGTCCAGTTCCGCCTCTATTTTGTCCTTTAGTGCAAAAGGCACCCTTCGTGGTTTGAGCCGTATCGGCCGGATCTCTGGGTCCAGGTCAAACGCGACTGGGGGCGCCTTGAATTTTCCGAGTCCCTTCTTGAATACTTCAGGGTGTGCGTTACACATTTCCTGTATTGGGTCAGTTCTGACAGTATGCACGCCCCCTATGAACAATCCCAGGGGCTTAAACCATTGTGTCCCCCAGGAGGCAGCAGGCCCCCTCCTTAGGAATGACTAGAGGGAGTTCCTGGGTGTGTTGCTTGTACTGTACCTTAAATTTTCCCACCCCCAACACTGGGATGCTATTCCCCTGCACGTCTCGCAAATTAGAGTTCAGTGCTTTGAGTTTGGGTCGCACATTGGGGGCAATGCGCAAAAACTCCCTCTGGGAAATAATGGAGTATGAAGACCCCAAGTCTATCTCCATCTTAACTGGGACCCCTTGCAACAGTACCTCAACAAAAAACGTGGGTGTCCCAAGGACACGCTATGGACCGCCACGCTGTCATTGGTGAGGACCCATCAGTACATGCCATGCACCACTACGTCGCTATCATCAGAGACTCGGCCAACGCCATCCTGTTTCCTTGGGGGCCGGGTGCCATCCTGCTTCCTTGGGGGATGTTCTGTTGAGCCCTTGTGCTCCCCGTGCTGTTGCCTGCAAACCTTTGCGATGTGGCCCTGCCATCCGCAGTTGTGGCACTCAGCGTTCCGGAACGGGCACTTACTTTGGTCATGGGACACTCTGCAACCATCGCAACATTGGCCGTCCTTCTGCACCTTTCGGATGTCCTCATCTTTGCTGCTCTCCGCAGAGGAGCCTGGCTGCTTGCACTGGGGCCGCTGCCCTGTTGGGTTGAGAGGGCCTTGTCCTAAACTCCTGAACTCCTTAACTCCGGCCCTCATGGCCTCTGCCACCTGCGCTTCCTTCAGGACCTCGTGTAAAGTTGGGGGTGGCTCATTGTTCATCAGCTTCCACTGGGTCTCCTTACCCCACAGGCTGCACAGTATACGGTCTCTGAGGGCGAATTCTAAGTTTTCCCACTTGCATGGGCCGGCAGCCAAATGGAGGGCCGCTGCAGAGACCGCCACGGACTCCCTGGGGGACTGCACTCTCTTCCAGAACTCGTCCCGAGCCGAGAACATTGAGACTGTTGGTTGGAAATGGTCCCTCAGCGCCTTCAGGAGCTGCTTGACTGGGACCACATCTACCTTTCTCGGAGACACCAGGTCCACCAGAATCTTCATGGCCGGGAACCCGAGCATCCTGATGAGGATGGTTCATTTCTTCCCTTCGTCTGAGATGTTGGACACCATCAGTGCGCGTTTGAAATCCATCTCGAACAGCTCCCATTCCTCCGGTTTGTTGATGTTGAAACCGGTCTGTGTTGTCTTGATCCCGTGGGAAGCCATATCCCATCCTCATCACCAATTTTGTGTTCTGCTGCCTGAAACAGCCGTATAGTAGCTTAACACATCTTTATTGCATGATGGTCAGGGGGAACATGTGGTAATGGCGGACGAAGAGCTCATTATATATGGTGGCTATACATTTGAATGTGGCTCCTCGGTAGCTCATTGGCTACTGTCTGCGTGACGTCACCCTTAGTCATGCCCTTCTTGTCCAGGTGAGGTAGTGGCGGGAATCTTTCCCATGGCTGTAGGTATTTGGAGAATTTGTACCATGTGATCTGGATGCTCGCTACTGCCCCCAGTGGTCACTAGCTCGTGTCCTCATACAGAAGTTTACAATGTTACTTTTAGAGATTGTTACATTCACTCATTCATGTGGTTACATTGTCTTAAAGGCATATTACAATCCATACACAACAGAGAGAAAGAGAGAGAGAGAGAGCAGAAGAAAGGATTTCCTCCGCTAAAGGGTCTCTGAACTCCACAGGCTCATATAGTGTCCAACCAGGCTTTATTGGGGCAAACTGGCTGTCTTGATCCACCCGCTACCCATGTGCCCTTATTTCCTTGCACTAGAACCCTTGCTGTCCAACATCTGTATATGGGACTGAATTGGTACTAAGCCACTTCTCAGTGAGGGATGGTAGTGCCTGGCTGATACAAGTCTTATCTATTTTTAAATTTTTTTATGCATTAATATCCCGCCCTTCTGATGGGGGACACCACTCAGGTCAGCGGACAGCATACAATAAATACAGCGGACAAAAACTACAATAATACGACAACAAATTAAAACGGCATCAGCTAAAAAATGATCAGTAACCCACCCACCCACCCACCCACCCCCATTAAAAACTAGAATTAAAACACTAAAACCTAATTGGATAAACATTAAAAACTACCCTCACCCACCCTCAACCCATAAGAAAATAATAGAAGAGAGAGCACAAGCAAAAAACAGGGTCCCTCAGACAGATTTAAATGAGCCAGCAGGCTCGTGCAGTTGAGTCAAGCACACCCCAAATCCGCTGGAATAGCCAGGTCTTCAACTTTTTCCTGAAGGGTAGGAGGTCCGGCTGGAGTCAGAGATCTGGTGGCAGGAGGTTCCACAAGGCTGGGGCAGACACGGAGAAGGCTCTCCTCCTGGTCCCAGTCAGATGAGCCTCTTTTGCAGATGGGACCACCATTGAGCCCCTCCTGTCTGCCCTTGTGGGATGGTCTGAGTAATTTAATTTAATTTAATTTAATTTAATTTAATTTAATTTAATTTAATTTAATTTAATTTAATAGTCATATTTATATATGCTGCCCACTCAGGCAGAACCCGACTCATGGCGGCATTACAACAAGTTCTAAAAACACATAAAAACACTTTAAAAGACCCATACCCACCCACTTTAAAAGACCCATATCCCACCCACCCATCCCACCCACTATAAAAAGAAGAAGAGAGAGTTCTTAATTGTTTACATAAGCCAGCAGGCGGGGACCGTGTTCCCATTCGGGGCCCCCCACACCTGCCCTGCCAGCCAGGTCTTCAATCCTTTCCTGAAGGGCAGCAATTCTCTTTGAAGTCTTAGATCTTTTGGCAGGAGGTTCCAGAGAGTTGGTGCGGACACGGAGAAGGCCCTCCTTCGGATGCTGGACAGATGTGCACCCCTAACTGATGACACCATTAGAGAGCCCCTCCGGTCCGTTCTGGTTGGACGGGTAGACACTCTTGGGACGATGCAGTCTCTAAGGTATCCTGGCCCACTGCCATATAGGGCTTTAAAGGTCAAAACCAGCACCTTGAATTGCACCCGGAGACAAACTGGTAACCAGTGCAACTCCCGAAGTAGCGGTGAGGCATGGGCATATCGCCCACATCCCATCACCACCCAGGCTGCCGCATTCTGGACCAGCTGCAGCCTCCGAATGGTCGTCAAGGGCAGCCCCATGTAGAGCGCATTACAATAATCTAGTCGGGAAGTGACCAGAGCGTGGGTGACCATAAGCAAGGAGCCCCGGTCCAGGAGCGTGCGCAACTGGTGAATCACCCGAAGTTGGGCAAAAGCCCTCCTGGCCACAGCCGCTACCTGTTCTTCTAGCAGCAGCCGCGAGTCCAGAAGGACCCCCAAGTTGCGCACTGGGTCTGTCTGGGGCAAAACAGCCCCATCCAGTACCAAAGATGGTAACTCCCTGGATAACACGAGGCCCCTTATCCACAGCCACTCTGTCTTGCTGGGATGCAGCCGAAGCCCATTGGCCTCCATCCAGACCCCAATGGCCTCCAGGCATCCGGTTAGGATTTCAACAGCATCACTGGGATCCCCACGGGCCGAGATGTACAACTGAGTGTCATCCGCGTACTGATGGTACCGCACCCCATGGGAATGAATGATCTCACCCAGTGGCTTCATGTAGATGTTAAATAGGAGAGGAGAGAGCACCGAGCCCTGAGGCACCCCATACTTGAGGAGCCTAGGGCTGGACCTCTCACTCTCTAACCACACCGACTGGGTACGGCCCTCCAGAAAAGAGGAAAACCAGGACAACACAGTGCCCTGGATCCCCAGTCCTTTGAGCCATTCCAGAAGGATACCGTGGTTGACGGTATCGAAGGCCGCTGAGAGGTCAAGAAGAGCAAGGACTGATGGATAACCCCCATCCCACTCCCGCCAGAGATCATCCATCAGTGCGACCAATGCCGTATCCGTACCATACCCGGGCCTGAATCCTGATTGAAAGGGGTCTAGATAATCCGCTTCCTCCAGGACACTCTGCAGCTGGTGCGCCACAGCCTTCTCCAAAACCTTACCCAGAAAGGGCAGGTTGGAAACCGGCCTATAGTTGTTAAGGACAGCTGGGTCAAGGGATATTTTCTTCAGGAGGGGGTGCACCAAAGCATGTTTTAGTGGTGCAGGAAATACCCCCTCCCATAATGATGCATTTATTATCGCCCCGACCCAGCCACCTGTCACCACCTTGGAGGCTTTCACCAACCAGGTGGGACAGGGGTCCAAAGGACATGTAGTGACATGCACAGCTGCAAGGAGCCTGTCCACTTCATCAGGGACAACAGGATCAAACCGATCCCAGATCATACAGCAAGACTGTACTCTGGTGCCCCCCCGACCCTTCCCATCCATGCCAGGATTCAGCCCTGAACGAATCCAATCGATTTTCTCTACCAGATGGTCAGCAAAGTCCTCAGCCGAACCCTGCCAACTGGGCACCGATCTCCCCCTACCGAGGAGGGACCTGGTTACCCAGAACAGGGCAGCTGGGCGATTATCAGCGGAGGGAATAAGGGTGGTGAAGTATTGCCGTCTCACCACCCCCATCGCCACTAGGTAGGCCCTAATAGCAGCTCTAGCTAGTGTCCAATTGGAGTCATCATGGGTCTTCACCCAGCGGCGCTCTAGGCGTCTCTTTGCCCGTTTGAGTTCCCACAGTTCATCCGTGAGCCACGGGGATGACTTAACCCCACGGGCGCGGAGAGGCCGCAGTGGCGCAATTTCATCCAAGGCTGCTGTTGTCATCCTGTTCCACAGGTCGACAAGTGCTTCAGGTGAATCGTGTAGCCGATCCAGAGGAACATCCCCCAGTTCCCTCTGGAATCCATCTGGATCCATTAGTTGCCGAGGGCGGGCCATTTTAATAGGCCGTGCCTCCCTATGATGAAGCGTCGCCCCCAGAAAGTCAAGAGTCACCAGATAGTGATCTGACCATGGCACAGGTGTGATGACTAAGTCCTGTAATCTCAGATCACTCTGCCACTGCTCCGACAAGAAAACTAAGTCTGGCGTGTGACCACTGCCCCTGGTCGGACCCTGAACTACCTGAGTCAGGCCCATGGCTGCCATGGAAACCATGAACTCCCTTGCCACCTCAGAAGCCATCCCCAATGAAGGCAAATTGAAGTCCCCCAGAACCATAAGCCTCGGGAACTCCAACGCCAGCATCGAGGCGGCTTCGAGGAGCTCAGGCAGGGCATCCCTTACCCTGCAAGGGGGCAGGTACAGGAGTAAGATCCCCAACTGACCCTTGGGGTCCAACCGTAGAAGCAGGGCCTCACAACCAGACTCTTGTGTAGCAATTCACAAAGACTCCCTGGCAACAATGGCAACACCACTGCCCCTCCCCTCACCTCTAGGCTGGTGCCAAATACCGAACCTGGCTGGACACATGTCTGAAAGAGGTACTCCATCCTCAGGTGTCAGCCAGGTTTTGGTGAGCAAAGTCCTCAGCCGAACCCTGCCAACTGGGCACCGATCTCCCCCTACTGAGGAGGGACCTGGTTACCCAGAACAGGGCGGCTGGGCGATTATCAGCGGAGGGAATAAGGGTCGGCCCGCCCCTCGTGGATAAAATCTTGGATCAGGGGGGCCTTATTACAGACCGATCTGGCATTCACCAGCAGCAGCCTAAGGGCGGGGTCACTCTGGATCTGCTGCTCAGGGCCCAGAGATGTACCTGCGGGGCTGGAAAGAGGGACCGCACTTAAACATCGGACCTGCGTTCCCCGAGTGTGGCCCGCCCCTCGGTACCCGCCATACCACGCCATGCCCATCACAACACCTATATGGGTCCCTGGAACCCCCCTAGATGGAATGCTGCCCCTCCTTCCTGGCTGGCAGGATCAGCTCCCTCTCTTCCTACCCCATCCACAATCCCCCCTTGGTTCCAGCAGCAAAAATGGTAAGCTGCCCCACAGCAAGTTGCCTCCTTCTCTCGCCCCCATGCAGAAGGACGAGGCCAGGTCCAGCCGCAAAGGCAATGGGGCCATTGAAGGCACAACTAGCCACCCAGTTGATGGTAAATGCCTCAGGCAGCCAGGCATCTCCCCCCACCCCCAACCCCCGCCAGTCCGAATCCACAAAGGAGGACACCGAGGCTGGTGGGCAGAGCATGCCAGCCCCTTTATGCTTGCCACCAGTGCAGGTGTTCTGTTCAGGGCTGGCGGTGGCAGCGCGGGGTCTCTTCTCCTCCCCTTCCAACTCCATGGAGGAGGACGCTGAGGCTGGTGGGCAGAGCATGCCGGCCCCTTTATGCCTCCTGCCAGTGCAGGTGTTCTGTTCAGGACTGGCGGCGGCAGTGCAGGTCTCTTTTCCTCCCCTTCCAACTCCATGGAGGAGGATGCTGAGGCTGGAGTACCTTGGGGAGATGTGGTCTCTTAAGTACCCTGGACCAATGCCATGCTGGGCTTTAAAGGTCAAAACCAGCACCTTGAATTGTACCTGGAGGCAAACTAGTCTTCCAGTGAAGCTGCTCCTCTCACTCTCAGACCAGTTGTTGCTGGCAATGTCCTCCACTGCCTCCTCTGTCTTGGCACTGGTTTTCCCAGACAAAGTTCCATGGGACAGGTGAGTCACCTTCACAATGGCTTAGGGAGGAGAAAATGGTCCTGCTGCAGGATCTCACTGGAGCAAAGAAGACTCACTCTTTCATTCAGGAGTAATGGAGAAGCAGCAGCTACTTCTTTCCAAGGTCCCTGAGGACTGGACCTCCCATGCCTCAGGTCACCCTTTTGTCCCAGATGCAGATGAGCCCAATCATCCTCTTCCTCTTAAAACCCTTGTTCTTGCAACTAACTTCCACCGTGTCTTCTCCCTGCTGCAAGGATTTTTTTATTCTTCTCACTTCCAACCAGGTGTCTTGTCTCAATGTCCACATTCCTGGGGCACTCTTCATCCATGGTTTCTGAGTGGTTCTCATGGGGACAAGGGCCAGCCAGTGTCAAGAGAGACAACCTCCTTGCACCCTCATAGAATTTTTGCGATATATGAGATGTTTAAGGAGTGATTTACCATGGCCATACCACAATGGGTTTCTGAGCAGGAATTTGAACCCATAGTTGGAGCATTGCATTCATATTAGTATAATATCAGCTTTGGCCCTGAGCATCTCTGCAGCAGAGTATACTACTCCAGTATGGAGTGCATCTGCACACACAAAACAAATTGACATTGCTGTTAATGAAACAATATGCATAATGACAGGATGCCTCAAACCTACAACAATTGAGAAAATATATCCTCTTGTTGGTATCATTCCACCTAAGCTAAGGAGAGAATTAGCAGTGGAGACCAAGAGAACTAAGCAAAAGAATTACTCTCAACATACCTTGAATGGATAGGAGCCTCAATTCTGCTTAACAGCAAGCACAAACATTCTTGAACATACACAATAACAAAACCAAATTAGAAAATGGAGGAAGGAACTCACTGAATAAGAACAAAAATAGGACATAGCTGAGGAACTCAACCTCCCCTGTGTCACTATGTCAGCCTGAATAGGTTGGAAGTCAGAGTGCCTAAATGTAAGACCAACATCCTCAAGTAGGGGTTCCTAGTGGATAACAACATGCTTTGTGAATGTGAAGAGATGCAGAATCCGGCATATTTGTTGGTCTGCCGGTTACTACTGGAAATATGTACAAATGGGGATTTAAGTTTCACCAATGGCAAAGCCAATAAGGTGACTTCATTTTGCAAGTTTAAAGTCAGATCTGGACATGAAAGAACAAGTATAAAATGGCTTCCCCTCCCTCCACTTCTTGCTTTTACTGCTGAAATTCAGCAGGAGCTTTTTATAAGGGAACAGTGACCATGGAGTTTTCAAAAAGTGTTCTTGGCCGTAGAGTTGGGTCTCTAAGAGACTCAGTTCTTAGTAAACAGTGTCAAGGTGAGTTTTTTCCATTCCGCTGAGACATACTCTAGCTCCTGGAGGTGCTCCCAAGGTTGATGTCATGCCAAGTCTATTTTCATGTATTTTCCTTAGCTCTAACTGTAGCATCAGTTGAAGAAACACTGCTGTATATAATCAGTCCCACCTGTCATGCAATTGATGGCCATGGGGCCATTCATATCAAACACAGTCTAGTTATGGTGTTTGACTAAATTGTGTACATGGTTTGAAATAATAATAAAAAGAAAGCAAGGGAATGGGTGTGGATTTCCCCCCAGAAGGATAAGCATGATGTACTTTCAGCTTTAAATCAGAAAATAGAAACAGATGTTGTGTAATACAGTGACCAAATTCAAATAAGGCTTAAGAAGCTCACTTTGTTAGCTGGTAGGCTGGCATGTTGGCAGTTTGAGACCCAAGTACTGCATGTCAGATTGAGCGCCCATCTCTGTCCCAGCTCTTGGGAAATGAAAGAGCCTCATTTGGGTATTCCCTGAGTGGAGTTTCTCCTGCAAAAATCCTTTCAATCCAGAATAATTTCTGAAATAAAATCATTATTATAACAGAAGAATAAAGCATCAAATCCTTTTAGGGCTGGAAGGGTCCTTAAAGGTCATATGTTTGATCCCCACACTTAATGCAAGGGCTATGCGATTAAAGGATCCTTGAGACAGCCAAGGGACTGCAGTGGCTCAAGTGGCTAAAACGCTGACTGGGAGGGGAAAGGTCAACAGTTCGATTCCCGAGTACTGCAGGACAGAATGAGCTCCTGTCTTTGTCCCAGCTCCTGCCAACCTAGCAGTTTGAAAGCAAGAAATTGCAAGTAGATAAATAGGGACCACTTTGGTGGGAAGGTAACAGTCCCTCCCCCATTTCCCCCATTGCTCAGGTTTATTATCTTCCTTTGCTTGCTTTATTTCTTCTTCGGAGACAAATAGTTAACACAGAAGCAAAGCAATCAACTACAGCCACTGTTGGACATATTTGTTTTGAAAGCTCAGGTGGACTATATCTAATGGAAGCGACAGGAGGGAGTCTTCCGGAAGATGTAGGGAAGCTACTTGGAGATGTTGAAGATTACCTAGAGATGCTGCAGACTGAGAAAAGGATGAAATCCTGTTTTATATTCAGCAACTTAAAGAGAGGTATCATTCAGTATTCTTGCCTGGAGGGTTTCCAGCCAGATTCTCTCCAACACAAGATGACTCTGATGACAGCCAGACCAAAAGTTTCATCCCATATGCTACAGCAGGGGCATTCCTTGCACACCGCAACCCTGAAAATGCTGAGGTTGAGCCCCAGCTTTGGTTGAGCCACCACACCCCCGGGCCTCCGCCTCCATGCCATCGGGGCCTCAAAAGCCGGGAAGGATGGTGCGGCGGCGAGGAACTTTGCTGGCTCTACCCCCAGCTGCGGGTGAGCCACCACACCCCTGGGCCTCCGCCCCCACGCCATTGGGAATGCAAAAGCCGGGACGCTCTATTGTTGTAGTGTTTATGAGGATTGATGATGTTGTATTGCCTATTCATTTGATGTAATTGATTTTTTATGATATGTGATATGTTTAACTGCTGTAATTGTTATAATGACTATTGTATAATTATGCTTGGTGCTATTTTGCATCTCTTGTGTTCGCTTTTGTATTGATTATATGCTTGTACTGCTTGTTTTGTGAACTGCTTTGAGTTGCTCATTGGGTGAGTAAGCGGTATATAAATTAAAAATTCAATTCAATTCAATTCAATTCCATGTGCTCCAGTGTCTAGTCATTCCTGCCACATGAACATGGAAATGTCTGCAGAAGCAGACAGCGCTGGCTCTTCAGCTTTGAAACAGAGATGAGCACTGAACCCTAGAGTCATATACGACTGGCTTTCGAGCAAGGGAAACCTTTCCCTTTACTGAGACAGCCAACCTTTTTTTAAAAAAAATCTCTAAACATCAGACACTTCAGGGAGAGACAGCTTTCATAACTCCATCATGGGCTGAAATTCCCTGTTTCACAGAACATTAAAAGATGGCTGAGCTTCATTGTCTTTTGTAATAAGGCATCCTCAAGTCTGGATTTACAGTTAATTTGCATCCCTATCTGTTGCAACTACTCATTCTCTGATACAATGGTTTCCAATTGCAAGGAAAGTGCAATACAAGTTACAGCTAATTCCCTTTTCCCCCTTTTATTTTCCTCTAGTGATTTCTCTCTTTTTTTCCCTTTAACATTGTACAAGACATTCATACTCAGAAAAAGAGGGATGTTCCTTACATCAGCTAATGGTTTGGATAGTTCATTTCTGCTGATACCTCAGATCATTTTGGTGTGGTCGGTTTATCCTTCCGCCCTTCCAAACTATTCAGTGATCTTTTTGCAAAATGTAAGTAGCAGCTCCTCAGATTTGGGCATGTGTGTTTAAGGGACAGTTGAATTCATATTTATATCTGTTTACATCACCCTGCCATTAAAAGTCCGCATAGTTAAAGCAATGGTCTTCCCAGTACTAATGTATGACTATAAGAGCTGGACCATAAGGAAGGCTGGGCACAGAAAAATAGACGCCTTTGAACTGTGGTGCTGGAGAAGACTCTTGAGAGTCCCTTGGATTGCAAGAAGATCAAATCAGTCCATCCTAAAGGAAATCAACCCTGACTGCTCCTTGGAAGGACAAATACTGAAGATGAAGCTCAAGTACTTTGGCCACCAAATAAGAAGAGAGGACTCATTCAGAAGGCCCTGATGCTGGGAAAGATCAAAGGCAAAAGAAGAAGGGGACTGCAGAGAATGAGATGGCTGGATGGCATCGATGCAGTGGGCTTAAATCTGGGTGGACTATGGAAGATACCAGAGAACAGAGAAGTCTGGCATGCGGTGGTCCATTGGGTCGCAAAGGGTCAGACTCGAATGTGTGTCTGAGCAAAAACAATATTACCCATCCATTTCAACAATTATAATTAATATATGTGTGCAACCAAGTCAATTTTGACTTATGGTGACCCAGGTAGAGAAAACACAGAAGTGGTTTACTATTCCCATATTCAGGGAGCATCATGGGACTGTGCAGCTTGCTCATAACTACTCATGCTGACTCTTCTACCTGGAAGCACAATGGTGAATCTCAACCTCTGGCTCTGCAGCCAGATTCCTAAACCACTTACCTATCCAGCCAGCTAGCTTGAACAATTATACATTTTGAAGAAACTCATTGATGGCTTATTATTTCAGTCTCACCCTTGTTGCAATTGTCAATTCAGATTCTTAAATATGTAGGAGAGTTCTGTTAAAAGGATCGTTTGTTAGCAGAATAAAACAGCAGCAGTGTTCCTTGTGAACGTGTCAGCCTATCTTTGTTTAGTCTGTTCTCTAGAACAATAAACCAGGCAGAAACTGAGATTAAAGCAAACTGTTTAATAGATAGCTAGATTTTATGATGGCCAATGACCAATATCCAAAATACAAATAAAGCATAAATACATGAAATATGTTATTCCAAAGAACATATCAATATTTTATTACTATCCTCATAAGACTTAAAAATAAAGTAGCTAAAAATATCCTAGTGGCTGATTAATAAGATTTAGATAGTAAAATGCACTTAATAGAAAAGCCTATCCTAACCTGGATAATATGCAGAGAACATAGACCAGAGGGATAACCCATCCTCCAGAAGTAGATATTTTAAAACTTGCTGGTTAATAGAGTCATAGAATAACTGGGTTGGAAATGTCCTTTCAGGCCATTTAGGCCCACTCCTCAATGCTGGAATCTGGATCAAAACAGATATGACAGATGCTTGTCCAATTCTCTCTTGAATGCTTCCAGTGTGGGAGCGCTCACCACCTCTCGAGGCGGTTGGTCCCACTGTAGAGGACTGAGCTGAGATTTTTATTTCTCTGGCACAATAGAACAGATCAAAAAGGTAACCTATTCTATTTCCCAGATCCCCGTTAACAGACATTTTGTTGATGGTGGATGGAGGTGTGAGAGAAATGGTGCCTTCTGAAGATTTTCCTCTAACAATCTTGACATACTTGCAATTTATAAACAGTGGCAGTATGCTTGTGCTTAACAGGGAATACCAGCTGATTTCAAAGTGGCAGAAATCCAGTTGAGCAGCTGCACAAAAGGCGTAACTTTTTGAAGTGAATTACTGTAAATTAAGGAATCTCTGTAGACCTTTTCTGTTGCATGACAAATTGTGTGACTCAGCAAGCATCAGATAATGCCTATGGAGATATATTTTTTAACGTATGGTAATTAGCTGCCAAAGGTAACTCTCTTTGTGTAACTAGTCAACAGGATTTCAATGGAAGACAGAAGGTACTAGCATTCCAGTCCTAATGGTGTGTGCAGTCTCAGTCATACATGAAGGACCAAAGCTAACTTTAGACATTTTACATTTCAACTGAGATACAGAAACTCACAGGAACAGCAGCTGAATTTAACAGAGTGCTGGCAGAACAATTGTGTTCACCACCACGCTTGAAACAGAAGACTAATTTAAAAGATCCAGAATTCTCTTGCTCAATACAAATGGCTGAAATTTCCAGCAGGGGAGCATCACCTACTGCCTGAGACAGCCACTTCATTCTGCTTAACAATAGAACAGAAGCCATTTGTGACTTTCTGGTGTCCCAAAAGCTCAGAGACAATAGAGACTGCTGACCAGCTTCCACTCTCTGGGGCATTCTTTGTAGCAACTATTCTGCCCCACTGAATCACAGAGTAGCTTTTTTACCTACCCATAGTAGTGACTTCCCATATCTGGGATGCCATGACTCTCTAGAAGTCCCACTCCATGTCTGCTGATTGATTATGATCCACGTTTTCCCCCTAAAGGGTTATGTTGTTGTTATTATGTGCCATCAAATCATCTCTGACTCATGGCAATCCTGTGAATGAGAGAATTCCCAAATGCCCTGCCACAGCAAAACTATACTGGAGTAACAGCAGACCAAAATGAGAGTCAGTTTCTAAAGATGAAAAAATGCAAGGCAAAAAGGTGTGTGTGTCTAATTTAATTTAATTTAATTTAATTTAATTTAATTTAATTGTTCAACTTGTATGCTGCCCCACTAGCATAGCAACTCTGGGTGGCTGACAAAGAATCACATCACCTTACAATAATACTGTACAATAATAATAAAATAGTAAAAAAAACACCAGGTATACAAAAACTCAAAACCCATCCCCCTACAACTAAGTCCACTTCCCTCCAGGCCAGTCAGGCCAAGGGAGGAATCCTGAGCATTGCAGTCATCATCAACAGTGGCTTTATGGCCACAGGGGCCACAGAACAGCTGCTCCCACTTCCCTCTGGCTGGCTGGCAGAGGGAAGGAGTCCAGAGCAGCAGCGGAGGTGGTAGTGGCATTTTTATGGCTGCTGAAGCCACATAACAGCTGCTCCCACTTCCCTCTGGTTGGTTGGGCCAAGGGAAAGAGTCAGGAACATTTGCAGCTGCAGTGGTTTTATGGCCATGGGGGCTGCAAAACAGCTGCTCCCACTTCTCTCTGGCCAGCCAGGCCGAGTGAAGGAGTCCGGAGCATCAGTATCAGTGTCAGTTTGATGGCTGCAGGGGCCTCAAAATGGCTGCTCCCACTTCCCTCTGGCCGGCCGGGCCAAGGGAAGGAGTCCGGAGCAGTGGCGGCAGTGGCAGTGGTGGTTTTATGGCAGTAGGAGCCATAGAACAGCTGCTCCCACTTCCCTCTGGCTGGCCATTAGACCAGAGAAACAAGAGGGAGGTTACTTAAAAGCCCCTTTGGGGCATCTGAACTAGAAGAAGCTATAAACAGCATGAAACTGAATAAAGCTATTCAAGAAACAAGCATTGATAAGGTAGCTGGAAAACGTACTAAAGCACTTGAAGAATTAGGACAGTATTATAACATCAACCATTTGAAGCCTAATCCAAACAAGACTCAAGTGTGTGCTTCCCACCCTCAAAACCAAGAGACAAGGGTTTAGTTGGATGTTACATGGCAAGGGAACCAATTACAGCATCGACCTACACCAAAATACCTTGGTGTGATACTTGACCAGACACTCTCTTTTAAGCAGCACTGCTTGAATACCTAAGCCAAAGTTAGTACAAAGACTAACATCATCAGGAAACTCACAAACTATAAATGGGGAACTCAACCATCCACATTGCATACATCAGCTTTGGCCCTGAGCGTCTCTGCAGCAGAGTAAGCTGCTCCAGTATGGAGTGCATCCACACATACAAAACAAGTTGACATCACTGTTAATGAAGCCATGCAAATAGTGACAAGATGCATCAAACCTACACCAGTTGAGAAAATATACCCTCTGTTGGTAATGTTCCACCTAGGATCAGGTGAGAAGTAGCAGCAGATGCTGAGAGAACTAAGCAAGAGAATGACCCTCAACCTTCTCTGAATGGATATGAGCCTCAAGTCTGCTGGCTTAGATACAGGAAGAGCTTTATAGCAAGAACAAACCAAAGAGCAAAACCAAATTAGAAGATGGAGGAAGGAGCTCACTGGGCAAGGAACATCATTAAAGGAGGATATTTATAAGGAACTCAACCTCCTCTACATCACTTGGAGGACCCTGAATAGGCTGAGAGTCAGAGTCCCTAATTGTAATACCAACAAAGAAAAAGATCATGGGCTTCTCCAGTGAGTCTTCTCTTCTGTTTTGGTGGTGAAAGTATTTAAGCTTCAGCTTCAGTATTTGTACTTCCAAGGAGCAGTCAAGGTTGATTTCCTTTAGGATTGACTGATTTGATCTCCTTGCAGTCCAGGGGACTCTCAAGAGTCTCCTCCAGCACCACAGCTCAAAGCCTTCCTAGTAGTCCAGATCTCACAGCTATACATTAGTACTGGGAAGACCATCACTTCAACAATGGGAACTTTTGTTGGCAGGGTGATGTCTCTACTTTTTATTATGCTGCCTAGGTTTGCTATAGCTCATCTCCCAAAGAGTCAGCTTCTTTTTATAATATTTTGTGACTGCATTCACCATCTCCAGTGATCTTAGTTCCCAAGAATGTAAAGTCTGTCACTGCTTCCATTACTTCCCCTTCAATTTGCCAGAGAGTATGGGATTGAATGCCATGATTTTGTTTTTTCACATCCATACATGATGACAAAAGGATTTGTTGTACTATAACTGTATTTTCCTCTGTTGATTTCATTATTTTCTGTGAACAGCTTTGTGTCAAAATACATAATTATTTTTAGATCATGAGATCTCAAATGTACCTGTTTCAACCTTTTTTCTAGAAACTGAATTCAGAGGACTTACATGCTTATAAAAGAGCCTATTTACTCACAGACCACAGCACAATAAAATCATAGTCAAAGCAGGGGAAAATCTTTTGTTTAGGTATGGGGAATTTTGTCAGTTTTGCTTTCTTTTGCATCCAGTTTTGTTAAAATCTTACATGCTTATATGATCAGAGATTTTTGATAACTTCTCAGAAGATGAGTTGAAATGAAAATGTTTTCGCTTTGCACCAGTCAAATTTATGGGGTAAAGTTATTCCAAATATGGAGAGAACCAAGGTATACTTGTCTGTCTTGTAAGCATTAAATATTAGAAGCCTCTAAGGAAAACAAGTGGGAATCCTTGCTCACAATTGAGGTAGGTTCAAACTAGATAGTACAGAACGGTGAATGTATCATCAGAAGTGAAATCCCCCAAGGTGATAAAAGGTGTCTGATTTCCTAAGCATGAACTTGACTTACTCTACATTTTGCAAAACAGCTTGCTTTTGTTGTGTTCTTTTGTCACCATCAGATAGAGACAATTTATGCCTACACTACACAGTTTTAACTGTGTGATTCCCAATGGTCTCACCTTATGGAAACCTGAGATTTTTAATTTGTAGGTCACTTGGGATTTTCTGCTGTTGTTCAGGGTAGCACTAGAGTTCTGTAGCAGACTTATCTATGTATTTTAATTGTCATGTAAGCCGCCTTGGGTCATCCATGGATGAGGAAGGCGGGGCAGATTTTTTAAATAAATAAATAAACTTATTTATTTATTTATTATTCATATTTATATGCTGCCCCCTCAATTGCTCGACTCTGGGCGGCTCACAAAATCATACAAGTCATAAATACAACATTATAAAATATCATCATAAAAAAAATTGCAAGGGGAAAAATCCTTCATTTGAAAGTCCATGCATTTCAATTAACAAGTCCACACCACCAAAGTAACTGTCTCTGCACAGATCATGCCACGCCATGAGCGGAACCTAGAGAACAGCGACAACAGCCACAGATGCTGTCTAGGTGGGGGGTGCTCTTCAGCATTCATGCATTTAGCATGGTGTGTTATTTTTCTTGATCCTAGGATTAGGTTAGCCTCTTCTGGTTTAATATTCAGAGCCTGAAAACCTTTCCTTTATTTTAGTCATTGTCTAAAGGTGTGGTGTCCATGAAGTGGGTGGTTTACTACCACACCAAATCACAAATCCCAGGATCAGACAGCAGTTAATATGGAATCAAACTTCAATAACCATATAGTGCAGCTGCACCCACACAACTGATATGCAAATCTGTTTGTGCACTGAAGGAACTGCATGCCTAGAAGTAATACAGGAAAAGGAGGGAAATTCATAAGAAAATCTGAATAAAACAGGAGTTATGACTGCAAGAAATATGCACTTCCTTTATCTTTGTTCTGTAGTTGAATATACAGGGATTCAAACACCAACTCAAAGGTTAGTTAAGCAGCCAAAGACATGGGTCTGAATAGCCGAACATGCCATTTTCTCTTTCCTCCAGATTCAGTTTAGACCAGGGTTGTCCTGATTTGGAGGTGAGAAAAGTAGGCCATCTATGATGCAGATTTTATAGATATGCATATTCCTAACTAGCTTTATTCCAAAGGGTTATTATGTGCAGCATTTTTGGTAGCTTTGCCATTGCCTTAAGAACTAGAGCATAAAAGAAGGATAAAGAATATGAATATAAACCCTCCCTTGATTCAACATTCACTGAATTCTCTCTCTCAAAATAAGATTTATGATGTTTTGCCACAGAATAAGTTTTGCATCATAAATACAGCCATGCTGATTTGAATGTGTTGTTGCTTTAGCATGAAGCCTTCTAAATCCATACTTTCCATAAAGCAGTTCTCCAGGGATAAAATGAGATATTAGATTTGAACTGGTTTCTCTTATACTGTATATATTTTCTATTTTGACTTGAACCATTTCTTCCTTTACATTTAGCATGTGAAGGCTTCATGTGAAATGAGTCCCTTTCTTTTATCAGTGTATAAAGGGGACCATATTTTTTGTAGTTGTGCATTATGGGAATTGGCACAAGCATGCCCACATGTTAAAAACTAGCAATGAGAAGTCTTTAATTTGGGGTCTATGTCCATTCTTTAGGGGTAGGTTCATCTAATTGTGTGAACATAACAATCTGGGGTACACAGAAAGAACTTCCTTGAAGGCTGTAGTATATTTGAACCACAGTTGGGTGTACCCTGGTCATAGCAACCTTGTGTTGCTGGCTAATCTTTCTCACACTAGGTCAGGCAAAAGGAACTGCAGAATTAACTCACCAAAAGGTGCCTTCATTATAGCAGTTTCATGTCTAGCCTAGACACAAAAGAAGAACATAACAATCTGACCAATCAGCCCCCACCTGTCCTATTTAGAGGACTCAAGGAAACTTTCCCCATTATATTTTGCTCTTCTGATTTGATGAGAGCTAAGAAAATCACTTGAAAAAACCTTGATGCTGGGAAAGGTGGAAGGCAAAAGAAGAAGGGGGCAGCCAAAAATGAGATGGCTAGATGGTATTGTAGATGCAATAGGCACAGAGCTGGGCAGGCTGAGGAAGATGGTGGAGTACAGAGGTGCCTGGCGGGCAATGGTCCATAGGGTCGCAAAGGGTCAGAATCGACTATGAGACTGAACAACAACAAAAATAAATTGTGCAATTTCCTGAGAGTTTTACCATTTCTTATCAACAAAATAAGGTTGTTGTTTTTCTTCTTTGCTCCTTCTTTTAAGATTTTTGGATTATCATTCTTGGGGCCCAATCATACCTGTCAACCAACCCTGATTTGGCCAGGATTACCCTGTAATTCGGCGCTGATTTGCACCATTTCCCGACCCGCGCTGCCAAAACCCCGTAATTTGGCAGCGGGGGAAAGGAGGCACTGTGCAGCCCATCTGCGCAGGTCACGTTGCATGCATGCATGGAAGGGCTCTACACTTCTGTAGCTCACTTCCACACATGCGCAGAAGGCTATGCTGCCTGCATAGAAGGCTACGCAAGTGGCATAGCCCTCCATGCGCATGCGTACAACGCGACCTGCGCAGACCCGGTCTGGCAGGTCCCGGATTTGCCGGAGCCGCGGTTGACAGGTATGGGCCCAATCTCCCCCTTGGCAGTACCTATGTTGGCTGTAGTGTTCTGGAAGTTGTTCTGCAAAAATAAACAGTCTAGTGTTTTTCATCTCTGATCATTTTAAATGCATGTGTAGGGCTTTATTTCTGATCCTAAATTACTTCTGGCAGCTAATTGAGTGGTTAGAGTTAGGCATCTTTTTGAAAGTTGGAAACAAATTAGTCCATGAACCACTTGCCCCCTTTGAATCCACTTGTACTTAAAACCTATAATTAAATGAACATCAAACACAATTGTTTTTACAGGTTACCACCTTAAGTGCAATCAAATCCATTATCTTACAAGGAAGCATTTTTTTTTTTTACTGTTCACATTTGTTGGATAATGTAGCAGCGCTTGGTAGGTAGATTTTATGCAATACTTCTTCAAATATGCAATTTAGCTTTATATACAAAGTCTTGTTCACAATGGGCAATAATCTCAAACAGTTATTTTAGATACCTTATTCTAAAGCATTTGATTTTTGTCAGCTTTGTAGTATTCTGTATACTGCTGCACTTTTCTTAAAAGCCCTATTGAATAATAACAATATAAGTAGACCTTTGTAGGTTCCCAACTTTAGGAGATTTTGTTATAGCTTTGCTAGCCTGTTTCAGGAGAAATATTGTCATTTTTGGCCATGCAGAGGAAGGCTCAAAAAGCTTTACAGATACATGGGTTCCATACCTTTGATTTAGGGGTACAAAATGTGCAAAAGAACAATAAATAATCTAACGTTTTTCTCTTAGCCAGTGAGGTTTCTCCATGAGTCCTAGGAAGAGTTTTTGCATTTGAATGACTAACCTTTTCACAAACTGGGAGGCTGATGTTTGTGTGTGCCAAGCACAGTAATTGCTGCCTCATTGCAGGGACTTCTAAAAAGAAAAAACATTGGATTCGCTGAATTTGCCAGCGAATTGACAATTGCAATTTCTTCCTTTCGAATTGCTATATTGGAAGGCGCTGGAACAGAAAGTGGAGCTCACTCCATCATGCAGAATTCAGGTCTTGAACTGCTGACCTGCCAACCTTCTGTTCTTCAAGCTCAGTGCCTTAACCACTAAGCTATCATGGTCCTATACACACGCATATCCTACATGGAAAATGTGACAAAAAGTAATCACCCATCCAGCTACACATAGTCATAAACATATGAAAATTTTATTTTAATTTATTTATACTCAATTATTTTCTCAGAAATGGGTCTTAAGGGAGTTCACAACATGATCCTAAACAATTGGTACTGACAGAAATATAATGTCGTAATTTTAAAATCACAATTAAACAAGCTCTAAGGGTGAAACATTAAGTTAAAAGAAAATCAAGCACATTAACAAAACTTCAGTACAGCATCTTGGGGTACACAGAAAGAGCCTCTGCGAAGAATGTGGTATTTTTGAACCATAATTGGGCATACCCTGGTAACGTCAACCTTGTGCTGCCAGCTAATTTTTTTCACACTAGGTCAGGTGAAAGGAACTGCAGAATGAACTCACCAAAAGGTGCCTTCATTTTGGCAATTTCACATCTAAAGAAGGAGGACACTGTCTTAAAAATAAATTCCTTTTCTCTGTAGGGCCAAGTATGTCAGGCTTCCTCTTTATGATATCACCGTCTACAGCTCAAGCACTACATATGAGGTAAGTAACAGTCATATTTTGGGAGACAATTATTGATGCTATCAGATATCCGATCATTTACAGCCAAGACTTGGGGAGCAGAAGAATAATTTTTGACTACAATTCCCAGTAGCCCTTGGCAGTACTGGGGTTTGTGATCTAAGTAATATCCCCTCTCCCCCCACCCCCAGGTTTCCTTTGCAGCTGGGTGTTTTCTTAATGCTGTGACTCTATGACATCAAGCAAATGCTCTGCTTGTCCTGCTGCAAGCAACTCTCTCAGCTGACTTGCATACAATTTGAGAAATTCATCTAATTAGAATGTTAGTAAATACATTTCTTGGCACTATCCATGCAGTGATGCCCCAGAGAAACAGTTGGCTGTGAACACCAGTAGGAAACTGTTAACAAGAACATAGGAAGAACCACAGTGGTCATGCTAGCTGTGGGATTCTTAGAGGTATAGCCCAAATAAATAAATAAATAAATAAATGGATTTATTGTTGTTTTAAGAATTTGAGTGAGTGAGAAAGAAATTACTCACATTTTCATCTTCATTTCCCACTCCCATGCAACTAATTCAATGAGCTTAGAGTATTGAATTAGGAGTGTAGATTCCTGCATTGTTCAGTCCTTTAACATCTCATTGAACAAGGACAAACACCATGAGGCAGACCCAGAGGAAGGTGGAGAGATAACATCAAAGAAGTATTACAAGAACACCCCAAAACACCGGTGGAGGTCACTAGAAGTGACAGAGGAAGAACCTTGCATCTCCCTTGACACCTGGTGGGATAAAAGAGGTAGCAAAGAAGGAGAAGATTCTTGCATTGGTAGTGAGTTGGACTTAATTGCCTTTTTGACAGTCTTCCAAGTCTATGATTCTGAGACTCAGGTTCAGATCAGATATACAGTTTACCAAGGTGACTGTGTGTCAGTCTCTCTCTCTTTCTCTCAGCCAAACTGAACTCAGGTGTTGACATTGGGATGATTGTACGTTTCATGGAATTTCAGAAATTAATAGTTAAAACAATAATTCCATTCTTACTGTCATCAAGCTCAGCATCTTAACCACTAAGCTACAATGGCCCTAACTATTAAATTACATATCTGTAAAGTCCTTCTTAACAGAAGTCATCGCTTCCCCTTGATTGGATACATTTTTTAAAAAATGGATTTAATTGGTCCCTTTCTTTGAGCAGCCTCCCCCCCCCCCAATATATATACCTGTATATGCTTGTGAGCATCTGTTAAGATAGATGTGGGTAGAATATAATTGACTCATTCTGTACCTGAACACTGGGCATATAAATTGGGACTGACCCACACTGTGTCACTTAATTTGTTCCTAGAATCACCTTCTGCTTTTTATGCGATATTCTGAGTTGCTCCATCTGTAGTCCATGACATTATCTGTCATTCCCAGTTGTCCACAAATAACAATTGCTACTACAAAACAGAAATGCTGGGATATGTTTTTAATCTTTGAAGTCCATGTAACAAAGCAACACCTGTCATCATTTTTGCTACTTTGCTTACTTGTTGCACAAAACCATTCTTAGTTTGATTCTGTTATACAGAGGTGAGGAGAATAAATTCTGAGCTCCTTGACTCCTGTACAACAATGAAACAAACAAGGATGTCAGAGTCTGGGGGTATGGGCAGTTGGCAAAGTAACACAAGCACCAAGACCCAGGGTATCCGTGTAACAGGCCAAATAGTAACCATATCACATTCCAGAGTCAAAGTCCAAAATGAAGTCCACAGTAGATCAGAGACAGCAGGGTTAGTCTGGACAACAGAGCATAGTCCAAGCAAGCTAAAAATCAGGTGAGTGAGATAGCAGAAAGGTAGAATAACTTCAGGGACTATATTAAGGCAAGGTTAGGGTTCGGAGAGCAAGGATTCAGGCAAGGCACAACTATCCTCAGGAATTAAGAATAGGTCAGTAAGTCTTTGGAAGCAATGTTTTGATCAGGCATGTCATGGAGTCAACAGAGAACTCAGGTCATGGGTCAATATTTCTGGCAGAGTATATCTTGAGCACCCAGCCATACAGCTTGGCTGCCCAGATCATTGCTGTGGGGATGAATTAGGAGTATATTATTAGATGCTGGGGCACTTAGTAGATGCTGGGGCAGACATACTTTTGGCTGATGCAGGGAGGGGCATTTCAACTATCCATGAAGGCAACTGGAGTGAGAGGAATCAAGCATAAGCTAACACTCTCTAGTGGCAGGTAATGCTGGGTTAGGGTGGTAGGGATGAATCCCTCAGGGTGTCATTGGATGAGGTAGAAACTATGTGCCTGGCACAATTCTGATGAATCAGTTGGGCATGCAGGGGACCTCATGAGCCAGCTCTATGGTACAACTAACATCTGCTCATGTGAACAGAGTTGGGAAAACCCACTGAGATGCCTCTCTGATTCAGCTGTCCTAGGCAGTAACTAGCAAGACACAGCACTGCACATAGGCAAGGGGTTCACCTGTCTGGGCTAGAGAGGAGACATTTAGGTCTCCTGCTCTGGTACCAAGTATGCACTACCAGGCCCATCCTCAGATCAGGGGTTTTCTTAAAGTTTTAATAAATGTGGCCCGAGTTCAATTCCAAACCAACCTGTGTCTTGCTTCTTCATTTGACGGGTCAGTGGGCAAAAGCTTTTCTCAAAGAAGAGAGAAAGAATGGCAGCACAAATTCAACAGACTCGGCTCTTTTATTATTATTTTCCCTCAAAAGAAAATAAATGAAAGAATGGATAGCTCATGCATAGCTGCTGTAAAAGTCCATATGCTCTTCAGCAAGGGTAAATTAATCTCCTACACGAGAGGCCATCCATTGCTTTCTAAATTAAAAAGCCCTCCCCCCCCAAAAAAAAATACCTGCATGCCCTGCCAACTGAAGTTTATTGAGGTTTGTCCTCAAGCTATTTACACAGCAAAATTAATTTTGCTGATCAGGTTTCTTCTTTGGATGACTCGCTGATCTAATTCCTTCCATGTATGAAAAACAAGATTAAAGGGACCTGAGATGGTTTAATATATTTTGACAGCAAACAGTTATCTTTAATCTTCTCCAGCTTGCTGACAGTCATGTCACCTAATGTATCCCATGTAGGCTTTTCCTCCTGCCTCCAAGTCTTGAAAACAAGAGAGAGCTTTCTAAACTAACAAGTTTCACAGTCTCTTTCTGCTTCTGCATTGAGTCAAATATGTTTGATTCCCTTTCTGACTGATCATAGCACCAGACAGCAATGTTCATTATGGATTGAGGAATTCTCATTCCATAACTAGGACAGTTATGGATGGGGTGAGAATGCTTGGGGCAATCACTCAGATGACTCTGTGAGTCAAATGTGCATTAAAATCGCACTGAAATCTCTGGATCCACAGAAGGAAGACCACCTTTCTTGTACAAGTGGAGTTTAATGTTCATCATATGTGAAGAAAAATTTTCTTAATCAGCAATGGAAACTGATGGCCATGCCTCGCTGCTGCTCCGGGAGCTGCACTGGTTGCCGGTGTGCTTCCAGGTAAAAATCAAGGTGCTGTTTTTGACTTTTAAAGCCCTTCATGGCACTGGACCAGGATACTTAAGAGACCACGTCACCCCAAGGTTTTCTACCCATCCTACGAGAGCAGACCGGAGAGGCTCTGTAGTGGTCCCGCCAACCAAAGAAGTACATGTGACTGGGACCAGGATAAGAGCCTTCTCGTGGTCTGCTCCAGCCCTGTGGAACCTCCTGCCTGAACTGCACCTCCAGACAGAGCTGCTCCCCTTCAGGAAGGCACTGAAAACATGGTTATGCCAGCAATTGTGTGGCATGACTGGTGTCACAGCCCAATTCCACTGGCTCATGTAGCCCATCAACTGTCTCTGCTTGGCTGTCCTTCCTTTTTAATTGGTCAAGGAGAGTTTAGGGTGGTTTTTAGAGGGCTTCGATGTATGTTTTTAATTGGGTTTGGATAGGGTTTTAGCTGATGTTTTAGTTGATGTTTTAGTTTGTGCTGTAAACCACTTTGGGTCACCAATTGGCGAGGAAGGCAGCATATAAATATTGTAGATAAATAAATAAAATAAATCAGGGGTTCTTAATGTTTTCCAGCCGTGGGCTGGATCATGTCCCCTTAGACACCTGAGTGGCCCAGACTGGTGCCATAAAACGCATCCCTGACTGTAGTAAACATGTTTACAATGCCCACTGACTCATTTACGGCTGTAGTAAACACATTTACAATGGCCGTGGACTAATTTACAGCTGTCGTAAACACATTTACACGGCCCAAATGTGTCCACAGTTGATTCCGGTGATAGTGGTGGTGGCTGCAGGGGTGGCTGGAGCAAGGTTGGGGGCCAGATTATTTGGCACCATGGGTCGGATCCGGCCTGTGGGCTGTAGGTTGCGAACCCCTGCACTAGATCTTTGAAAAGCTACCTTTTAAGACTATAAAATCCCATTAGCTATGCTAGTTGCTGGATTCTGGACCTTGTGGTCCAAAAAGGCAACTTTTCCAAACTCTGGTTGCAAAATAATATGTCCATGAATTGGAGATGGCTAAACGTTGTGACAGGGACTGTAGAGCCTTAGTGGTAAAGACACTGAACTTGATGACCAAAAGTTCAGCAAGTCGGCAGTTCAACACCCAGGTACTGCATGATGGTTTGAGTGCCTGTCTCTGTCCCAGCTCCTGCCAACCTAGCAGTCTGAAAACAAGAAATTGCAAGTAGATAAATAGGTATCTCTTTGGTGGGAAAGATAACAGCATTTCATGCACTCAGGCATCTAGTCATGCTTCCCACAGACAGTGCTGGCTCTTTGGCTGTAAATGAAGATGAGCATCACACCCTAGAGTCAGATACTACTGGCTTTAGAGTAAGGGAGACTTTTACCTTTACATGTCATGAGGTGGCAGAATAGCTCAGTGGTTTACGTATCCGACTGAGGAACCAGTGGCTGGATTTCATTACCCTACTGTGCATCCCAAAAGAGCTAACCTCTATGGCCTTGAGCAAAATTGCACAGCCCCAAGTTATCCCCAGAAGAAGGGAATGGTAAACCAGCTCTGAGCCTTATTGAAAACCCAGAGAAGAGTTACCATGAATTGGAACCAACTTGATGGCACATTATTATGATACAGTATGTCATGATCACAAAAGCTGCCCACTATAGATGTCAACAATTACCATTAGTACTCTTCAGGATGAAGACAAAAATAAAGTAGAAATAGGACTCAGCAACTTCATCAGCCACACGACTAATCTGGCTGCATACTAGCTTCAAACTTTATGTCAAAGACATGTCAGCAAATCAAATTATTCCAGCTATAAACATTTTCCTTTAGTCCTGCAATTTGTATGGACTAGATACCTCTTTCTATTCAGCTAGTGCCACTGCTACACATATGTGTTTGGGGGAAGGACTACAGTATTTATTTACTTACATACATACAGAGGAGGGGGGCAAGGCATATACTGTAAAGAGAAATCAATCATGCTTGTAGAAAATGCAGAGCTGTGACAAGCTTCCACTGCTTTGATTGCCAGTTGATGTATTTTTACAGACACATTGTCTGAAGGGCTATCAGACAGCAGTGCACTAACATTTTCATCGAGGAAGATGGAGATGATGTATTTTGACTTTTTCAGCAACACGTCATGGAATTTTGATTTACCTAGGCTGTCATCTTCATTATTTCTGGCACGTTTCCAAATGTGCCAAAGGGGTCAGAATTAATTTTGGTATTAATGAGGTCACATCAAACTGTCTATTGGAAAATTTAGACAAAATTTGCCTCCTAACCCTTTTGAAGATGTTATCCATTTTTACTTACAATTACCATATATTAGTAAAACATGCTTTGTATGTTATTATATGCTGGTGGTGCTTCTAACACAAAGGAAGTAAGGAAGGAAAGAAGAAAGAAGAGAGAAAGAAGGAAGAAAGAAAGAAAGAAAAATAAAAAATAAAACATGCCAATATATTTCCTGGGAAATTACACACACACACATACCCCACCCTTAGATCCAATAGCTAAGAATTATTTCCTTCTCAATAGAATACTGGGCATGGCTTTGATTCCAAAACAAGAAAGAAAATGGAAGGCTATTTTGTTACAAATCCTTTCCCTTTTACTTCTGGAGAGGAAGAAAACACACCCACCAACTCTGATTAAATCTTTTTCTAACCATTTCTCCCCAGAGGTCTCATTTACTCCTTAGAAATTTTAACACTGTCTTTGAACTGAAGGAAATGACTACACAAGCAAGATTTTAATGATTACCTGGTAACATTTAACATCCATAAGAATTCTCTTGTTTTGGAAGTTCAATATAATTGAAAATATATTGTTCTTAAATTATGCATGCACTCTGGAATTGGAGTAGAATCAAAACTTTCCAACACTTTCTGCAGAAAATAAAAAAATAAGGCTAGCTTGCTTAGAAAATAAGACTCCTGCACAGCCTAGTTATCAAACAAGAACTTTAAACAATTCAGTTCTCTGTGTGCCTTTCTTTCTCCCTTATGCACACAAACAGATTTTGGAATAGCCACCCTCCGGCTGCTGCAAAATACATCTGAATCTTCAGTGCAGAAAGGCTATTTCACTGATTAGTTCTTTTCTTCTGAGGAACTAAAAAATAGCAAGGAACAAATCAACCCCTTCCTTCTCATGGCTAAATCTTTGAAATTCTCACCCTTTCTCTTTGATGTGAGGATTCTGACCTTTCGACGGCACAATCCACCCTTCTGCATAGGATTGGGTATGAGCCATCTTTTGATTTTCTTCTATTATACTTCAAATTGCTACAAAAAGTGGCTTGCTTTATCCTTATAAAGAAAAAAGTGGTGAGAATACATAAAGCATCAACCTTTGGTCCACCTGATATTTCAGGCTTCAATTTTCAGAACACCCCAGGCATTCTGGGAGTTGAAGTTGAAAACATCTGAAGTAGAAAGGCTTGATGTTGTGTTCTGATGGTTTTACTGTACACATGGATTGAAATGTATCTGAGTCAATGTAACCTTGCCTATAGCAACAATGTAACCTTCAGCTGTATCATATAAACCCTGTAATAGGACGCGAGCTAATGACCACCAGCTGGCAGCAGCGAGCGTCCAAGCTCTCTTGGTCCGAACTCATCAAAGGCAACAGCGCGGGAAGTTTTCCCGCCACTACCTACACCTGGACAAGAAGGGCGTGACCTGTAATGACGTCACGCAGACAGTAGCCAATGGGCTACCATGGCACCACGTTCAAATGTATTACTGCTGTATATAAAGAGCTATTGATCCGCCATTACCTCATGTTCCCTCTGTCCACGATGCAATAAACCTGAGTTAACCCAGCCCGAGGCTGTGTCCCGTGTCTTGGTTTGCATACACCAAATTGGCGACGAAGGTGGGATAATGGATCCCCACGGAACAGCCAGGGCACAGAGCGGGTTCAACATCACCAAACCGCAGGACTGGGAGCTGCTTGAGATGGACTTCCAGGCGGCACTGGTGGAACTCAGAGTCAAACAAGACGACGAGGAGAGGAAGAGGGCCATCCTCACCAGAATGCTCGGGATGGAAACCAAGCGGACGCTGGTGGGCATAATCGCTCCGAAGAAGGTGAGCGACTTTAAGGCGAGCCGGGGGGGTTTTCAGGAGTGTTCCCCCACCCATCCAAGCGAGAAGAGGGGTTTTTCGTTAGCCCCCAGTGCCCCCGGTTCCTCCCTAAGAAAGAGCACACCTCCCAACAGCGCCGCGGAGCCGCGGAAAGTCACTAACGAGTCTCCCTCTCATATTGCAGGACAGGAGACCAGGGGACAAAGAGAAGGTAGCAATCCCAGGGAGAGGCAGCCCGCACCGAGACCCCAGCGTGTTCGAAATAAGCCATCTTGGCTGAGAGACTTTGTCTCATAAGGGGGGGGGAGTGTGTTAAGGTGGGCTCGAGACTTTGTCTCGTCCTAGGGGGGAGGGATGTTGTGTTCTGATGGTTTTACTGTACACATGGATTGAAATGTATCTGAGTCAATGTAACCTTGCCTATAGCAACAATGTAACCTTCAGCTGTATCATATAAGCCCTGTAATAGGACGCGAGCTAATGACCACCAGCTGGCAGCAGCGAGCGTCCAAGCTCTCTTGGTCCGAACTCATCAAAGGCAACAGCGCGGGAAGTTTTCCCGCCACTACCTACACCTGGACAAGAAGGGCGTGACCTGTAATGACGTCACGCAGACAGTAGCCAATGGGCTACCATGGCACCACGTTCAAATGTATTACTGCTGTATATAAAGAGCTATTGATCCGCCATTACCTCATGTTCCCTCTGTCCACGATGCAATAAACCTGAGTTAACCCAGCCCGAGGCTGTGTCCCGTGTCTTGGTTTGCATACACCAAACTTGAGGACCAAGACCTTAGAATCATAGAATTATTGAGTTGGAAGGGGTTTTTGAGACCATTGAGTCCACCTCCTTGCACAAAGCAGGAATCCAAACCAAAGCATACCTGACAAACAGTTGTCCAATTTTCTCTTGAACAACTCCTGCATTGAATCACTCACCACCTCCCAAGTCTTCTATAACTGCTAAGTGTTTTAACTGCACATAAAAGAGAAGCGGAACCCCCATGATACTCCTCAACTACAGCTCCAAGAAGCTTTCACTATTGGCTGTGTTGGCCACAATTTGTGGTGGACACTATAGACCAGTGTTTCTCAACCTTTGGTTTTTGGACTTCAATTCCCAGAACCCTAAGTCAATTCCCCAAAGCACTGATCAGCCGATGGACTGACTTAGGCTTCTGGGAATTGAAGTCCAAAAACCAAAGGTTGAGAAACACCGCTATAGACCAAGAACATCTGGGAACCTAAAGTTAGAAGCTACTGATCTAAAACAGCCATCATATTGAAAGAAAATTGGCAAATACAGGGACTAACTAAAATGAACTTTTCGTGTTCTGTACAAAGTCTCCAACTGATTGTGAGTATCTGGGTTTTCCAAGTAGTGTCCTTTGTCTCCTCATTCCCAAAACCATATTGACTATTCGTGGAAGTCTCAGTCACACCCATTCAAACTTGGCCCTTTCTTCTCTAGACTCCATGTCCCTCCTTCCACAAAATATCTCATGATGTTGCCTAAGATTTTTGGACCTTGGAATTTTCTAAGTTCTGGTCCCAAGGTAGCCCATAACAATAATAACTGATTGTAGGAACCAAAGATGCTCTAGAATCCAGCAAACAAGCAAACAAAGGGGGGGGAGAGGAGAAGCAGTATTTTAAGAAGGACAACATTTTACACTGCCACATAAAGTTAACAAAAGTTATAAAACTGTGATAACTGAAAAAGATTGATAGAATTTCAATCTCATCTGCAGAGGCAGGGCAGATGGTCATTAACATTTCAGCAGGGGGTTTCTCAGATCCCTTGAAGCTGTTAAAATACAGAAATTTACCTGCTGGGGTGGTAGGTATTCAGAACTAAATTTGCAAGCGATATGTCCAAGTCATATTTTTATTTTCTACAGGAAACTATTTGTATGCAACCAACTCACTTAGCAGGAACTAAAGTTTTCACATGGGGGATAGTTAAACCTCTACTTTTTCTCCCAGTTCAATTTAGAATTGGCACCAGCAAATAAAGCTTTCTTCCAACTTCTCCCAAATCCCAATATGGAAAAAATGTTGAAGTTCATTCTGAGCTTGGTTGGGATCAGGTGGATAGGAGGACATCTATTAATAGAGTAATAATGGCATTCTCTGGTGGAAAAGCCAACTGTTTTCAAGCTTCTGAGCTCTGCTACTTTCATCAGGCAATCAGAAATTATGCAGCCAGGTGTGAAACCTTCTAGTTCAGACCAGTGAGATCAGGGGGTGGCGGACATATTTTCATTTACACTATTGGAAGGCTTGTTTAGTTTTATACCATACTTGAAGTCTTATTGAATCTAATGGACAAAATTTGCTGTGTAACATTTGGGTCAGTGCAGTTTAAAATTCCTGACCTTGGTTGTGGTACTTGTTGTGTCCAAATGTTTATTAACATATATTGCTTTAAGTTGCAATCAGCCATTAAGTCTTTGCTGTATCCGCGCCCTTTTCTGTAAGGCAAGGCATATGTTTTCAATGTACCTGATTGGTCTACACAGGTTTCCCATGCTAGTAAAAACCTGGGCAAATGTATCACTGTAACTGTCGTTCTGTCTATATATAAGTTGCTACCTCGTCCCTGTTTCCCCCAGTCCGAAACAGTCCTAACTGAGATATAATAAATGACTTGTTGGTTAACCTCCAAACTGATGTCACATTGCAATTAATACTCAGACTCAACAGTACTCCAGCAGTTTTTATTTTATTTTTAAATGCTTCATTTACAACATAAGGCAATATTAACCAACAGAAAGAAACACCTCTTACAAAGCATATTCATTCTCACCTTATATTATCAGTGCCAAATATGGAAACTTGCAACAAAACATAAATGAAAATTGCTCACCACAGAAATATGAAGTCTGAGAAAGGATGCTGGAGTGACTAGAAAGGATAAAATCAGGAATGAAATCATAAAGGAAAGAATTGGAATAGAACCAATCTTAAACTGTATACAGAGGCAACACATAAGGTGGCTTGCCTATTTGTAGAGAATGTCTTGGAATTCCATAGCTTACAAGGCATATGTGGAAAGAGGAGAAGGACAAAGAGCACCCAGAGGAAGGTGGAGAGACAACACCAAAGATATATTACAAGAACACTAAATAATGCTTTGGAGGTTGCTAGAAGTGCTGGAGCATGAACCTTTTATCTCTCTCAACACCCAAAGGGGTGAAAGATGAAGTAAAGAAGAAGAAAAAGTATGTATACCAGCTCTAAATCTTGAAGCTCTCAAAGACTTTCCCAGGATAGAAGGGAACTGAAGGAAGCTTCAGAACCTGGAGTGGAGGGTGGTGGGGAGTGGGGAGGAAACTTTTAATTGGTGTGACTTAAATACTCTTGTAGCTTTGTCTGAGTTATGCTGGCTGTAAAGTTATGCATAAGGATGCAACATGTTTGTTACAACTTAACTAGTTTGTTCTAACCACCACAGTTTGTTCTAACCAGTTTCCTTTCATGTTGCTATAAACCAGGGATTCCCAAACTACGGCCCACGGCATCTAATAATCAGGCCCATGCCGCTCCCAGAAGCGGAAGAAAAACTCACTCACGCATGCTCAAAACACTGCTGTAAATTCACCCTCGGCTGTCCTAAACACGTTTACAACAGCCACAGGCGCATTTACGGCAGCATTTTGTGCATGTGCAGGAGCATTTTACTCCCTCTTCCGGTGGGAGGAACCACATGGCTGGCCCGCTCAGCCATGTGGCCGGCCTGTAGCCTGAAAGGTTTGGCCATTCCTGCTATAAACTGTCTTTTTATTCAATCAAGCCTGTTAAGAATTTATTGACAGTTGATATTTTATTATAGCATTCTTGTTTTTGTTAACTATTCTTGGATTCATACCAGTTAGAAAAATGAAACATGCGAATAAAGTCGGATAAATCAATCACTGAACACATGGAAAAATCTACACTCATTCCAACATTCTGGAATTGGCCTACATTCCTTTAGTGTATGCAAACCAAGACACAGGACACAGCCTCGGGCTGGGTTAACTCAGGTTTATTGCATCGTGGACAGAGGGAACATGAGGTAATGGCGGATCGATAGCTCTTTATATACAGTAGTAATACATTTGAACGTGGTTCCATGGTAGCCCATTGGCTACTGTCTGCGTGACGTCATTGCGGGTCACGCCCTTCTTGTCCAGGTGTAGGTGATGGCGGGAAAACTTCCCGCGCTGTTGCCTTTGATGAGTTTGGACCAAGGGAGCTTGGACGCTCGCTGCTGCCAGCTGGTGGTCATTAGCTCGCGTCCTCTTACAGGGTTCATATGATGCAGCTGAAGGTTACATTGTTGCTATAGGCAAGGTTACATTGGTTCAGATACATTGTGGAAGGTAAAACCATTAGAACACAACACCCCTCCCCCCTAGGACGAGACAAAGTCTCGAGCCCACACTTAAACACACTCCCCCCCCCTAGGAGACAAAGTCTCTCAGCCAAGATGGCTTATTTCGAACACGCTGGGGTCTCGATGCGGGCTGCCTTTCCCCGGGTTTGCTACCTTCTCTTTGTCCCCTGGTTTCCTGTCCTGTAATTGGAGAGGGAGACTCGTTAGTGACTTGCCGCGGCTCCGCGGCGTTGTTGGAAGGTGTGCTCTTTCTTAGGGAGGAACCGGGGGCACTGGGGGCTAACGAAAAAACCCCTCTTCTCGCTTGGATGGGTGGGGGAACACTCCTGAAAACCCCCCCGGCTCGCAAAATCAAAATCAAAATTACATTCGGGGGCAGCGGTCGCGAACTCCTCTCCCCCTTCCCCGGCCTCTGATAGGACTGGTGTATCAAAAGGGTATGAGTCGGGGCCGCTGCTTCTGCCTTCCCCCCTTGCTTGGGACTGTTGTCCGCTGCTGTCTCCCCCTTGGGTTAAGCGGGTGGGGGAGAACCCTAACGCTGAATCCTGTTGCTGAGCCCCACTGACTGGCCTACTCACTCGGTGCCTCAGTTGGTCTGCGTGCCTCCTCCAGAGGAGGCCGGTGTTAGTCTCGACCCGGTACGACACTGGCCCCGTCTGTTCTACAACCGTCCCTGGTACCCAGGCTGGCCCTGCGCTGGAATAGTTCCTGCAGTGAACAGGGTCGCCGGCGGCGAAACCTTTCGAGACTGCCAACCCTATGTTTTTCCCTTTATCCTCGACTCTCGTCGGGTCTAGCCTGGACAGGATCGTGGTCAGTTTTCGCCGCATCAAGAGCTCTGCCGGCGAGTAGCCTGACGCTAAGGGGGTCACCCTATACGCTAAGAGGAACTGGCATACTTGGTGATTCAGGTCCCCCGGGCCCATGCGCCGCAGCGCATCCTTTGTTGTACGCACCAGCCGTTCCACTTGGCCATTCGTGGCCGGGTGAAACGGCGCGGATGTGACATGCCGAATGGCGTTTGCCTCCATGAATGCCCCGAACTCAGCGGAGGTGAAACAACTAGCGTTATCGCTGACTAAAGTGTCGGGTAAACCGAACGTGGAAAAGACTCTCCTTAGCTGGCTAATTGTCGTGGCGGAGGACGTGCTCTTTACTGGGATAACCTCCAGCCACTTGGAGAACGCATCCACCACCAGGAGAAACATGGTTCCTCGGAATGGGCCAGCGAAATCTACGTGCACTCTGGACCATGGCCCCCTTGCTGTGTCCCATTCCCTATGCGGAAGACGGGCCGCCTCTGGTCGGGATCCCTGGCATGCCTCACAAGTGCCGACCATGTGCTCAATGTCCGCGTCCAGCTGTGGCCACCAGAAGTAACTCCGGGCCAGCGCCTTTGAACGAACTATGCCCGGGTGGCTGACGTGCAGCAGTTCGAGCACCCTCGGCCGCAGGGACGTAGGGACCACCACCCGTTGGCCCCACAAAAGGCACCCCCTCTCTAGGGACAACTCTAGCTTTTTCCGAAAAAATGGGTCGAATTCTGTGCTTGGGGACGATGCCGGCCACCCCTTCTGTACCCATGAACTAACTTTCTCCAGCGTTCTGTCCTTGCCTGTCGCCCTAGCAATGTCGGCTGGTACTATTGGGGGTGCGTCTAAGACCTCAATTAGCAACACCTGGCGGTCTCTTTCTACTCTCGCCTTTTGGTCGTCCGACAAGGGCAAAGGAGATCTCGAAAGTGCATCAGCATGGCTGATCTCCTTTCCGGGCCGGTACTCCAACTCATGTTGGTATGCGTTGAGAAAAATAGCCCATCGCAGCATTCTCGGGGACAGGATCTGCGGCGTGGGCTTGCTTGCCGTGAAAATCCCTAACAGTGGCTTGTGATCAGTCACGATTTTGAACGGGCGGCCATACAAAAAATCGTGAAATTTTTTGGTTCCCGCTACTATTGCTAATGCCTCCCTGTCGGTTTGTGCGTAATTGCGCTCCGCTTGGGACAGGGACCTTGAATAAAACGCTACCGGGGCCTCCCTTCCGTCATCCAACACGTGGCAAAGCACCGCCCCCACCCCCACCGGGGATGCATCACTGACTAAGACCACCGGCCGTTTGGGGTCGAAATGCGTCAGGATTGCCTCAGATGTTAAGAGTTGCTTTAGTTCTTTGAACGCCCTCTCGTGCTCGTCACCCCACATCCATGTCTCCTCCTTTTTAAGTAACCGATGGAGCGGTTCGGCCACGGACGCCTTCCGCGGGAGGAATGTATGGTAAAAATTGAGGAGCCCCAGGAAAGACTGTAGCTCGGTTTTGGATGTGGGGCGAGGGGCCTTCTTTATGGCTGCTACTTTGGATTTAGACGGCTTAATCCCCTCGGGTGTGATCCGGAACCCTAAAAACTCGACCTCAGTTTCGAAAAAAACACATTTGTCCTTCCTCAGTCTCAGCCCCGCTTTCTCGAACACGGTTAGTACTTTGTCCAATCTCTTTGCCAGTTCAGCCTCACTCCCCCCTGTTATCAACACGTCATCAAAATAAGGCAACACCCCCTCCAGTCCCTTCAGGAGGCGTTCCACAAGCGACTGAAAAAGGCCGGGTGCCGAGTTCACGCCGAACTGTAAACGCGACACCTGGAACGCCCCTTTATGTGTAACTATCGTTTGTGCCGCGGCCGTGGCGGGGGTCACAGGAAGTTGCTGATAGGCTTGTGCCAAATCGAGTTTAGCGAAACACTTTCCCCCATTCAGCCTGGCCAAAAGGTGGCTGATCACCGGCACCGGGTATGCATTAGGGCGGATCGCCTTGTTAATTGTACACTTATAATCAGCGCAAATGCGCACCTCCCCGTTAGCCTTTAGAGCCGTTACAATTGGAGTTTCCCACTCCGCGGAATCAACAGGAATAAGAATCCCCTGGCCCACCAGTTTGTCCAGTTCCGCCTCTATCTTGTCCTTGAGTGCGAACGGCACCCTGCGCGGTTTGAGTCTTATCGGGCGGACCTCCGGGTCTAGGTCGAAGGCTACAGGGGGTCCCTTGAACTTTCCGAGTCCTTTCTTAAAAACGGCGGGATGCGCATCGCAAACCGCTTGTATTGGGTCCACCCCCACTGTATGCACTCCCCCTATGAACAAACCTAAGGGCTGAAACCACTGCGTCCCTAGGAGGCTACAACTTCCCCCCTTAAGGGCAACTAGGGGCAGTTCCGCAGAATGTCTCTTAAAATTGACCCGAAATTTCCCGACCCCCAACACCGGAATGCTGTTTCCCTGTACGTCTCGTAGCGTGGACCTCAACGTTTTAAGTTTGGGCCGCACGTGGGGGTCGATTTTCAAGAACTCTTTCTGGGGAATTATAGAATAGGAGGACCCCGAGTCAATTTCCATCCTAATAGGGGCCCCTTGTACTAGTACCTCAACGAAGTAATGGGACTGTCCCGCGGACACGCTGAACACTGGGGCGTCGTCCTCGCTGTCGTCCGAGACGCGGCCCACGCCATCTTGCTTCCTCGTGGTCTGGGCGCCATCTTTGGGCCTCGCTGGACGGTCCGGTCTGGCCGAACGGTCTTGTGACTGCCTCCGGCCCTCCTTCCGTTTTCTGCATGCCTTGGCGATGTGCCCCCGACGGCCGCAGGTGTAACACTCGGCCTTCCTGAATGGGCATCTCGCGCGCTCATGGGCCGCTCCGCAACCATCGCAGCGTCGACCACCCTTTCGGACCTTCTGGACCTCCTCGCCGTCGCTGCCTTCCGTAGACGACTTTGAGGCCCGTCGAGTTGCGTGCACCGCCTGTCCGGACTTCCCGTGCACCGAATTTTCCGCCTTGCCGGCTCTAGGACGCCACTCACGCCACTGGTGCATCTCGTCCACTCCAGCATTCGTGGACTCTGCGGCTTCCGCGGCCTCTACGACCTCTGCCAGCGTGGGTGGCGGCTCCTTGTTCATCAAGCTGCGCTGCACCTCCTTGTCTTTCAGGCCACACAGCACGCCGTCCCTGAGGGCCATCTCTAGGATGTTGTCCCATTTGCAGGGGGCGGCGGCTATCCTCATGGCGGCCACGAATGCCTCAACCGACTCGTCCGGCGCTTGGACTCGCCTCCAAAACGCGTTCCGAGCGGGAAACATTGCCCTCGAGGGACGGAAGCGCTCTCGCAGCAGCTTCATGATGTCGTCCGCCTTAAATTCGCTCACCTTCTTCGGAGCGATGATGCCCACCAGCGTCCGCTTGGTTTCCATCCCGAGCATTCTGGTGAGGATGGCCCTCTTCCTCTCCTCGTCGTCTCCTTTGACTTTGAGTTCCACCAGTGCCGCCTGGAAGTCCATCTCAAGCAGCTCCCAGTCTTGCGGTTTGGTGATGTTGAACCCGCTCTGTGCCCTGGCTGTTCCGTGGGGATCCATAATCCCATCCTCGTCGCCAATTTAGTGTATGCAAACCAAGACACAGGACACAGCCTCGGGCTGGGTTAACTCAGGTTTATTGCATCGTGGACAGAGGGAACATGAGGTAATGGCGGATCGATAGCTCTTTATATACAGTAGTAATACATTTGAACGTGGTTCCATGGTAGCCCATTGGCTACTGTCTGCGTGACGTCATTGCGGGTCACGCCCTTCTTGTCCAGGTGTAGGTGATGGCGGGAAAACTTCCCGCGCTGTTGCCTTTGATGAGTTTGGACCAAGGGAGCTTGGACGCTCGCTGCTGCCAGCTGGTGGTCATTAGCTCGCGCCCTCTTACAGGGTTCATATGATGCAGCTGAAGGTTACATTGTTGCTATAGGCAAGGTTACATTGGTTCAGATACATTGTGGAAGGTAAAACCATTAGAACACAACAATTCCCAGGTCCTTTTTTCCACAGAGCTAATAAAAGGTGTTTTTTTTTCTTTCAATTACCTGTCCTAGAATCCTTTAGCCAGCAAACCTAACGAGAGTTGCATTTCAAAAAAGCAACTTATACAGCCTTGGCTGTTCCATCTATCTGTGTAATTAAGGCTGTATTAAAGCTGCAGTACTTGTTTTTAGATAATCTTTTTTATTCTTGCCTTTTCCATCCCCCCTATCCCCACCACTTGCAACAATGTCCAATGATTAATTTGCAATTACTTCCAACTAGAATAGACCCTTTAAATCAATTTAATATGTGTTAATTTACCAAGTTCTTATTGATTTAAAACAGGGTCAGCGAAGTGTGATCCTGTAGCCAAATGCTTGAAGGCTATTTTTGTGGTCCTTAGTTGTATCTCCAGAGCCCAATATCTCTGATTTTTAAAAGGTGAACTGCAAGTTCCTGAAAGCCTCCAGAACTAGCAGTTCCTCTGAAATAAGCATAATTCCCCCAAGCAAAACCCTTTAATACTATTTTTCCAAAAGTGGAAATAGACCAAGATATTTCTGGTTTCATCTGGGAACTGTTATTTGCAGATTTGATGCTTTGTATGGCTACCAAATACCCTCTCCCACTGGCCCCTAGACATGCCAAAGTTGCCCACTGTAATTTAAAGGACCTGCACTCCATACCATTTATTGACTAAAATCCAGTAGCAAGCCACAACTTTGCTAGGGTAAGGTAGGCCATTGAACCAGCAGAACATATGAAGGAATTGACTTACCTAATCTCCACTGATTCTAATAGCTTATTTCAGTCATAGAATCATGGAGAAACTGAATTGGAAGGAGCATTTAGGTCATCAAGTCCAGCCCACAGTCAATGCAGGAATCCAAATCAAGGCAGATCTGACAGATTCAATTCTCTCTTGAATGCTTCCAGTGTTGGAGTGTTCAACCCCCTCTCAAGTCAGTTGGTTCCACTGTCATATTAATCTAACCATCAAGAAGTTTTTTTCTTATATTTAGCATATATCTGTCTTCCTGTAGTTTCAGCCCATTATTACATGTTCTGCACTCTGGGATGACCAAGAACAGATCCCTTCTCTCCTCTTAATGGCCATCTCTCAGGTATTTGAAGAGTGCTATCTTATCCCCTCTCAGTCTCCATTTCTCAAGTCTAAAAATGACCAGTTCCTTCACTCTCTTTCATATGGCTTTGTTTTCAGTCCTCTGATCATCCTTTTTGCCTTTCTCTATACCTATTTTAGTTTTTTTGCATCATATTGTGATTACTGATTGTATGGAATGAAATCCAGGAAGCACAAAGAAATATCAATTTTGGTGTTTGTCTGGGTAGAAAATGAAATCTAGGTAGCATCAGATAGGAGAATATATGGAACAGTGCCTCATTCATTCAATTTCTACACCACCCATCTGACGTTAGTATACCTCTGGTTGGTTTCCATCCATTAACAAAAACAACTAAAAAAATCATCCCTCAAAAAATCACACTGATCCAAAAATGTTTTAAAAACCAGATAAAATAAATAGAGGCATTTAACACATAGCAATCGATGAGGACAGAATTCTCACAAAGGCATGTTGTCCAGGTCAAATCCATCCAAGAGAGGCATTCTGTCAGGTCTTAAACCAGATAGGACTTTGTAAGTTAAACCCCAAACCTTGGATTTTTCATGGTTGCTTACAGGCAACCTGTGCAAGCAGGCCAGGGTCAGGGAGAAATGATAAAATCTCCTCTCCCAACACCAGCCCAGAAGCTCTGTGTTCTGTATCTCTTGCAGCTTCCATGCCATCTTCAAAGATAGTCCCAGGCAAAGGGACTAATTTTCGAGATCACCAATGCATGAACCGGTGTTGTGAGCAACTTCCTATCCCTTATCTTAAAAAGTGAATGTATTGTTTAGATAAGTTTGGGTTTCTGAGAATATGCTTTATGTCATGAAAGAACTCATTTCTTGAGTTACATTTTATATATTCCTGTGTATTAGGATTTGAATAGTTTGAAAATCCCCTAGCTTCAGTGAAGATGTGCCATTTCTCAGTGAATGCCATTCCACATTCCTGACACCCAACATCACTAATCTACTGCCCCTAGTGGCCAGATATCAGTTAAAGATCTAGGGACTTGCTCAACCTTGAAAAAGGGCCAGAGATGAACTGGAATAACCTTGCTTACTTAGTTTAATTGTCAGTCATCAACCCTGTAAGAGTTGGGAGGGGGGAAAGCCCAGGAAGGGAAACACTTCACCCAGACTGTAACCCTCTGCCCAGAACCTTAACCTGGATCTAGGTTCAGAGGTAGATGGGAGACACAGACAGGATTTCTTTCTTTCTTTCTGCCCGCCCGTCCGCCCGCCCACCTGCCTGCCTGCCTAAATTCAATGTGGTCCTATTAACAGATGTCTCAGGACTGTTGTGGCAATTCAGAGCAATGTTTAAACTGTAGATTTAAACACACACACACCCTGATCGTTTAACACTAAATGTATTAGTGTTGCTGTCCAGTAATGTGAAGATTATTCAAAAATACACTCAAGGTTCTTAGAAACCTTTTAGCTCCTTGAACCTCATAACACCATGCTCCTGCATGAACTCTGATGAGAAATAAAGTCCTGCAAAAGGTCACAAAAGTTCTATTTAAATTTTTTATATGGACAATCATAAAAAATTAAAATCGATGCAAAAGCTCTTCACTGCTCATAAACATTTTTTCCGGCACCAATGCCTACTGTTTCACAAACCTCAAGCTGAAACCTCCACTCAATTTAGAAGAAAGGTCCCGCCATTTTTCTCTTGAATTAACTGCACCATTCGACTGGACACTTGTTTTCTGAATGTCACCTGCCCACATAGGCTGTGTGGGGAAAAGGCTCATGTTTTGTGCCTAGGTAGGTCAATTTTAATAGGATTCAACATGAATTATTTATGTTTCCCTTTCCTTTAAAAAAATCAAATATTTATGCATGTGGATGGTGTTTTTTTAAAAAATTACCTCTTTTTTTTTTGGCAAGAAAAGTTTCGAGGGCCACAAAATTTGTGCAATAAAAATGGAATAAAAGTCAGAGTCAAAGTCAAAAGAACCAAAAAATCTGGGATGGATTTTGACCAGTCTGAAAAAAGAAAAGGAACGGGAGAGATGTGCAAAATATTTGAGATAAGAAAATGCCTTAAAACACATGACCTAGTTCATAGATGGTCTCGGATTCTTAGTGCTTCTTTTAGAATGCTCAGTGGCTTGAAAAATAAGGGAAGAAGGACATATTTCCTACCAACATATTCAAACTAACTCAAAGATGAGTATCAGTTTACCTCCTTAGTTTGAAAGGGCATAGGCATAACTATACTGAGTAAATTTCCTTTTTGCTTTGGCAATTTATTTCTTCTGGCTGAATGAGATCAAGGCCCCCTTTGTATCGCTTATGGGGAAATATGCCATTAAAAATATGTTCTCCAAAGTGATTGACATGATGTTTACCGTGAGGTAGATTGGAGCCAAGATGTTTTATGTCTTCAGGCTTCTCATTCTTAGTGCCACATTCTCATTATTGCAAAAACTGCAGTGGGGTTAAAATGTAAATTCAATGCTGAAACTTTTACACTTCTGTTGTCGGTGTGGATCTTTCCACAATGGTATTTCAAATAATAGGTGGGTCACCTTAGTTTGTGGTCATGTGGCAGGCATGACTAGACACCTCCAGTGTCTAGTCATGCCTGCCACATGACCACGGAAACGTCTGCAGAAGCAGACAGCGCTGGCTCTTCGGCTTAGAAACAGAGATGAGCACTGCACCCTAGAGTCGGATACGACTGGCTTTCGAGCAAGGGAAACCTTTACCTTTACCTTTACCACCTTAGTTTAACATTGAAAAGATTATTTTCTACCACAACCTCTGAATCCTCCAGCAAGCATAGCCAGTTGGGGTGAACACAGTTAGCCCTCCTTATAACAGTAAAAAAAGTTACTCTTCTATATTCTGTATGAAGTTTCAGCATTTGTTTACTCATAATGCGATTTCTGCATAAATTTACCCATAACATGGTTTCTAAATGCTATTTCTGCATGTGTTTACTCCATCTTCTTCACCCCAGCTCCACATTAACATAAGTACATAAGAACAGCCTTGCTGGAACAGGCCACAGCCCATCCAGTCCAGCATTCTGTTTCACACAGTGGCTCGCTATTTGCTTCAGGGTATTTCCAAGCAGATGCCTTCACCTGCTTAGGATTCCCTGGAAATGGCATTGAGAGATATCTTGTCTATCTCTCCAACCCGGAGCTTGTCCTAAAGAATACATCCCTAAAGAATACACGGTGGAGGTCATGAACAGATTTAATGTCCTGTACCTGATAGACAGAGTACCAGAAGAATTATGGACAGAGACGTGGGACATCATGCAGGAGGCAGCAAGAGAAACCATACCAAAAGAAAAGAAAGGTAAGAAAGCAAAGTGGTTGTCTGATGAGGCCCTTAAAATAGCAGAGGAAAGAAGGAATGCAAAAGTCCAAGGAGAAAGGAAAAAAATACAACCACCTGAATACAGAATTTCAAAGGAAAGCAAGGAGAGATAAGGAAAACTACCTGAATGAACAGTGCAAAGAAATGGAGGAAAACAACAAAAGAGGCAGGACTAGAGATCTTTTCAAAAAAAAATGGGGAAATCAAGGGAACATTTAAAGCAAAAATGACCATGATAAGGGACAAAGATGGAAAGGAGTTAGCTGAAGCAGAAGAGATCAAAAAAAGATGGCAGAAGTACACAGAGGAATTCTACAAAAAGAACCTCAACACTCCTGTTAATAACAATAATGAGAAATTTGAACTTGAACCAGACATTCTGGAGAGTGAAGTCATAAAGGCCCTAAAAAGCACTGCAAACAACAAAGCTAGTGGAAATGATGGTATCCCAGTTGAATTTTTCAAAGCCCTAAAAGATGATGAAATCAAACTACTGCATTCAATATGCCAGAAAATTTGGAAAACAAAACAGTGGCCACAGGATTGGAAAAGATCAGTGTACATTCCAATCCCAAAAAAAGGCAATGCCAAAGAATGCTCAAATTACCGAACAATTGCGCTCATCCCACATGCCAGCAAGGTGATGCTCAAGATAATACAGGATAGACTTCAGCAGCACATGGAGAGAGAACTACCAGAGGTGCAGGCTGGTTTCAGAAGAGGCAGGGGGACTAGAGACCACATTGCCAACATACGTTGGATCATGGAGAAAACAGAAGAATACCAGAAACAAGTCTACTTTTGTTTTATCGACTACACCAAGGCTTTTGACTGTGTGGACCACAACAAAATGTGGCAAGTAATTAAAGAGATGGGAATACCAGAACACCTCATATGCCTCATGAGAAATTTGTACACGAACCAAGAAGCAACAGTTAGGACAGAACACGGAATAACAGAGTGGTTTGGAATAGGAAAAGGAGTAAGACAAGGCTGCATTTTATCACCCTGCTTATTCAATCTATACACAGAGCACATAATGCGCAATGCAGGGATGGAGGAATCACAATATGGGATCAAAATTGCTGGGAGAAACATCAACAGTTTGAGATATGCAGATGATACCACCCTAATGGCAGAAAGTGAGGGAGACCTAAAGAACCTCTTGATTGGATTGAAGGAGGAGAGTGCAAAAGCTGGCTTGAGACTTAATATAAAGAAAACCAAGATAATGGCAACAGGTCCGATCAGTCCCTGGAAAATAGAAGGGGAAGAAGTAGAAGCAGTGACAGATTTTACTTTCCTGGGATCTAAGATCACTGCAGATGGCGACTGTAGACATGAAATAAAAAGACGATTGATTATGGGGAGACAAGCTATGAGAAACCTGGGGAATATAATGAAAAGCAGAGACATCACCTTGAAAACAAAAATTCGCATAGTCAAAGCAATGGTATTCCCAGTGGTAATGTATGGGTGTGAGAGCTGGACCATTAGGAAGGCTGAGCGCAGAAGAATAGATGCCTTTGAGATGTGGTGTTGGAGGAGAGTCCTGAGAGTCCCTTGGTCAGCAAAGAGAACAAATAGGTCAGTACTGGAAGAAATCAATCCTGACTTGATGCTGGGAAAGGTTGAGGGCAAGAGAAGAAGGGGGCGTCCAAAGATGAGATGGATAGATGGTATTGTGGACACAATGGGCACAGAGCTTGGTGGGCTGAGGAGAATGGTGGAGGACAGAGGTGCCTGGAGGAAAATGGTCCATGGGGTCGCAAAGGGTCGGAATCGACTGGTCGATTGAACAACAACAACAACAACAATCCATAATTATAGCCATTGATACCCTTGTCCTCCATGAACTTGTCTAATCCTTTCTTAAAGCTGTCAAGACTGAAAGCTGTCACCACTTCTTCTGGCAGGGAGTTCCATAGACCAGTGATCCTCTGGGTGAAAAAGTACTTTCTCTTATTTGTTTGAGAACTTCTACCCAAAACTTTCATGGCATGCCCCCTAGTTCTAGTGTTGTCAGTTTTTCTTTTTTTAAATCAAGCATGAACGTCTGTATGGAAGTAATATTTAAATTATAAGTGGGAAGTCTGAAACAGCCTCATTGATGGTAGTGAACTGAGGGAAGTTATTTCAATTCCATTGTAGGGATCTCCTAACTCCTCCTCCTCCTCCTCCTCCTCCTCCTCCTCCTCCTCCTCCTACTACTACTACTACTACTACTACTACTACTACTACTACTACTACTACTACTTCTTCAAGTGCCAGCTGGTTCTGAATATTGGCTATTATCATGGCAATCAGCCATGAAGATTGTCTTGGGAATAATATAATACAGTAGTCTTCCATCTGTGAGTCACCTTCTGGCCTGAGCCTTTTTGGCACACAAAGTCCTCATCTATCCCAGGCCAGTATTGATGAAGCTGCTGCCCTACATCAAGATGGATTCAAATGGGATTTAATCCAGTTGGGGATTCTCACCCTTCCCTATAAACTTTGCCACCCAGGTCTGTTAGCCCTCAGGGTTGTCAGGTTAGTTAACTGCTGCCTGGCAATCAGTGTTGAGTTGCAGCAGTATGGTCTACTCCAGAGGTGCTCAAACTATGGCCTGCAGGCCAGATTGCCTCCAATACCGGAAGTGCCCCGATGTCACCAGAAGTGCCAACAACACCGCATTTTTGCACCAAAACATGGCAAATATGCTCCTGCCTCACTTCCTCCTGCATGGGAAGTGGTGGAGGTGGGAAAAATGCCCAGAAACATGGTGCAAATTCATGTGCCACTGCCGCTGGTGGGAGGAACCACATGACTGGCCTGCTCAGCTGCTTGAAGGGGTGTGGTCAGACCCCTGGCAGGAAAGGTTTGGGCACTCCTGGTCTACTCTGTTACCATAGCAGGATAACTTGGCCAAACCTAACCTTTTACCTCAAACAAACCTGAAAAGGGGTGGGCAGAAGGTACCAGATGGGGCTTCTTTCTCTGTTTTTCTCTCTTACACTTATTTTTAATGTGTGGTGTGTGGTGAGAGGAGATCTCACCACACATAACTGGGTAAACGTGCAGAGGCAGACAGGTTTTTCCTCAGGAAAAGGTGAATGTTCAAATCTATCTGACGCCTAAAGGAGAGAAGTAGAAATGAAAGACCATAATCCTAGGTTAGCATGTGCCATTGCTGATAGAAAAAGACAGAGGCCTATATACTGTCTGAGGCAATTTGCTGCCTTGTTTGCTAACTTGCAGGGAAATGGGAAATCATGCGTATGCTGCTTTTCCTGTGTGCTTGCAAAAACGACATTTAAAAAACTACTCTTAAAACTGTTCCCTTTAAAGATAAATACAGGAGGCAAAAAACCAAACAAACTGATTTTAGAGAGCTGTGGGGAGAATTCATTGGATATATTTTAATGAAAGGAAAAGGAGTAAGGCCAAAGCAAGATTATATATCTTTTTGGAAAGAGGGGACAAATATATAAATAAAATATTACCTAAATAATAGTTAAATATGTTCCATCTGTTTCTTTACATCTCCAACATTACTTATCTCTTTTATTATCCATCTGATAAAGCCTTAGTGGTGTCAAGTACCATTGCCACAACATTTTAAAATTATGTTCTTTGATTCTTACAGACATTGTTCTCATAATCCTCTTTTTCCATTTATTTCTCCATTCAACCTCCCCAATTTTTATATTCAAATTTTGTTCCCACTTCCGTTTCAAGTCTTCCTGTGGATCATTACCCTTGTTCAATATAATATAAAGTTTGCTTACAAGACCCTTAATGCCTCTTTCCCCTTTTCTGATCTTTATTACCAAATCCTCAAATTCCGTCTTATTTCTATATAACCCTACTTCTCTTTTATATTTTTTATTCCAATTATCCGCCTTCAATTTCTGAAACCAATCCAAATTTAACTTCTCAAATATTTTTTTCCTCTTATTATCATTATCACACACTTTTAACCAATCCTTCAATAAAAGCACCCCATTTTTATCCAATATTTCCATTTTTTCCTTATCTATTTTTATTGGGAAACACCCCATATCCGTCAATTCCAAAATTGGAGAGAGATTTGGGACTATATCTTTCTTTACTTTCTTCCACACTTCCATGAGACCTCTCATCATAATATTATTTGACCTTTTCACCTTGTCCTTTATTCCCCAAAAAATCATACTACCAATGTCTCTATATTCTTTCATCTCCAGTTGCTCCCAAATTGTCTTTTCTCTTGCCAAGATCTTCACAACATTCTTAATTTGAAATGCTCGATAGTATACTAACAAATTTGGCATACCCAAAACCCCTTTTTTCTGAGACAAGTACCATAGTTTCTTTGGAAGTCTAGATTTTTTACCCCCATTACAGAAACCATTGAACATCTTTTGAAACTCATTAATTTCCTTCTCCTTCAGATGGATCGCTAGTGCATCAAATAAAAAATTAATCTTTGGCAACAATATCATTTTACAAATAGCGATCCTTCTGAACCATGACAGCTTCAACTTCTGAAACTCTTGTATTTTATTCTTAAATTCCGCTCTCAAGCTGTCATAGTTCAATCGTTTAAGTTCTTCTAATTTATTTGAAATAATTATCCCCAAATACTTCAGCTTATTTTTAATTTGTATATTAAGTGTCTCCACTATCCTACCCATCTCACTTACTCCCACATTACACAACATCAATTCTGATTTATCCCAATTTATCATTAATCCAGTTGTAGCTTCAAATACCTGTATATGATCTTTGATCCTGTCCATTACCAGCTCCGGGTGTTTCACCATAAGCAATGTATCATCCGCATACATGCTCACTTTGTTACCCATAATCCCTTCTATATTTAAATCATCCCTTATATTTTTGGCTAGAATCTCCATTGCCATAATAAACAAAATAGGAGATAATGGACAGCCCTGCCTAGGACCAGCCTCTAAATTTACCACATCAGTAAGCTCCTCATTTACTCTAACCCTAGCATTCCCTTTTTGATATAACAAATCTATTACCCTATTGAATCTGTCCCCAAACCCATATTTTTAAACTATTTCTTTAATTGAAGACCACTGTAACGAGTCGAATGCCTTAAAAATATCTAATGATAATAAGCCCACCTTTTCCTTAGTTTGGTTAACGTTATCAATTAAATCTAATACCCTTCTAGTCAAATCCGCCATATGCCGACCTTTTAGAAACCCAACTTGATCTACATTTATGTATGCCCCCATAAAACTGTTTAATCGGTTAGCCAATATTGCTGTGAAGATCTTAGCATCCTGATTTATAAGTGAAATTGGTCTGTACGATTCCACTCTTTCCAGATTCTTGCCAGGCTTTGGCAGTAGAACGATTGTGGTATTATACCATGAAGTCGGAATTGATCCTCCATCTAAAATATAATTATATAACTTCACCAATTTTGGAACCACTACCTCCTTAAATTCTTTGTAAAACTCTGTCAATAATCCATCATCCCCCGGAGCTTTCCCTGTCTTCAACCCACTAATCACTTCCTTAACCTCTTTATCATTAATCCTTTCCTCCATTTTCTCCCTATGTTCTTGTTTTATTCCATTCCCTAACTGTCTCTCCAATATCTTTTTAAGCTTCTCCAGGTCTACTTCCTTTTTTGCATATAATAGCTGATAAAATTCCCTAACAATTTTACATTTATCTCCATTCTTATTACACCTTGTACCTTGCTTATCAACCAATACCCCTATTTCTCTTTTTTCCCTTTTAGCCTTAGCTGCTCTTGCTAATAATGTTGAACTTCTATTACTAAATTCAAAATATTCTCTATTTAAATAAATCAAATCTCGTTTAACTTTATCAATATCCTTACCCATTAGTTCTGCTTTAAGCCTTTGTAATTTCGTAAAAAATTTTTTATCTTTACTTTTCACATGATCCTCCTGTAATTGTTTTATTTCTCTTTCTTTTTCTATCTGTTCTGCTTTATATTTTTTATATTTAAAACTCGCCAATTTTATACTTTCCCCTCTAAAAACCGACTTCATGGTATCCCATACCACGTTAAAATTAACCTCATTATTATCGTTCCACTGCCAGCTTTCTTTCCATCTTCCCATAATCTGCTCTTTACATTTCTGATCTTTAAACAAATTGGGATTGTACCTCCAATTTCTTACTTTTCGAGTATCTTTTTGTACTTTCAATTCCAGATATACTTTAGCATGATCCGATTCCTTGATAATCCCAATTTCCGTTCCTTCTATGTCTTTGATCAAATTTTCGGTAAGAAAAACATAATCTATTCTTGAGTATGTCCCATGAACATGTGAAAAAAAGAGTATGCCCTTTCAGAGCCCTTAAACTCTCTCCAAGAATCCTTCAAACCCATAACATCCATCCATTTATCCAAGACCTTCCCTTTCAAGCCAATTCCACTTCTTGATATATTTGTACAATCTAACCCTGACCTTATCAAATTAAAATCTCCAGCCACAATAGTTTTTGCAACGTTCTCTAGTTCCACTATTTTCCGAATTTTTTCAAGAAACTCCGCTTGATGATCATTTGGAGCATAAATATTTACCAACATGATTTCCTCATCCTCCAATTTTCCTCTTACTATCAAATATCTACCCTCTTGGTCAACAACCCTTTTTGTAATCTCAAATCCTAATTTTTTAGAAATCATGATTGCCACCCCTCTTGCTTTTGATGTTCCAAACGCCATCTCATAATGTTGCATCCATCCTAAAAAAAAGTCTATTCGTGTCTTTTGACTTCTGATGGGTTTCCTGTAAAAACAATATATCTGGTCTATCTTTCTTCAGCGCCAATTCCAGTCTCCGTCTCTTAAGAACAGAACCTGTACCCTTCACATTCCATGATATTATTTTAATACTTCCCATAACCTACTTCTTTTCCAAGCTCTAAGCTCTCCATCGGGCGTGCCACCAACCACCCTTTACCCCTATAACATACAAAACTACATAGAACACACGCTATCTCTCTCCCCACTTTCTTACAAAAAAGCCGCCTTTGACAACCAAAGAGGGGAGAGGGGGGACATGCAAGATGTGCCTTCCTACCGGTGCTACGCGCTATTCACCTTTCTATATCAATTAAATGCTTTAAATTGTTATAACCTGATTCTCATTACTTCTTACTTGTCTCCTCCTCCACCATGATCAACGACAGCTCCTCCTCCTCCTCCCTTCGCTGCGGTGTTCCACCAGTTGCCCCACCAGCCTCCTCCCTCCCGTATTCCCTCCCCAATGCTCCCGATTCCATCAGTTCCTTCTTAAGATTTATCCATTCTTCCGAGTCTACTTTTGCCAGTTCCAACAAGCTCAAATACTCCAATGGATTGGTCCCTTCATCAATTACTTGCATTCTTTTATCATAAAAAAAGTGCAGTTGCTGTGGAAATCTCCAATTGTACCTTATATTTTTACTCATCAATAATTTGGTTACAGGCCTCATCTTATACCTCCATGTTCTTTACTTCAACGAAATATCATTGTAAACTTCTACGTCAGAGCCATCAAATTTCAAGGCATCAGGACCAACTCGTTTCAAATGGGCCATTACTTTTAGCTTATCTGCCCAATTTGCGAATTTTACCAACACATTTCTTTGAACCACCCTCCCTCTTCTTGGGCCCACCCGGAATACACTTACAAGATCTTCCTGGACAAATTATTTTCCCATATTCAAACCATTTAACCACTGAACCACTCTTTCCCTTAACAAGTCCGGAGTTCGTTCCACGACCTGACGGATCACAATGTTCTGCTTTCTCATCATATCTTCCACAGCATCAATCCTTCTCTCTTGTTCCTCCAATTTCAGCTTATTCTCCCGTACCACCTCCTGAGTCCCTTTTATTTCCTTTTTTATGGCAATTACCTCGGTTTGAACCAATTGCACATTTCCCTCAATTTTTTTCAAACTTAAGTCCACCTTTTTTGAAAAATCTGCAACAGATGATACCACCTCATCTTGCTTTTTCATCATTTCATTTCTGTCTTTCACCCTTGAATCCTCATTCTTCTCCAATTTCTGAAACAACTTGCCAATTTCCACCATAATTTGGGTTTGATCGTAGGGCACTGTGGGCGGGGATGAAGACTGAGGGGCTTCCTCCATTGGTACTTTTTCCTTCTTCTTAGGCTTAACAGCTGGATCTTCTTCCTTTGCTTTTCCTCTTGTACCTTTATCCATATGAACACATGTGGTGGAGTTGTAAAAAAATAAGGGATTTTTGGGGAAGAATAGAAGGGGAGTTTGGTGAAATATTGGGTAAAAAGGTCAAGTTGGTGTCAGGTACCATTCTTTTAACAAATGTGGAAGGTTTGGGTTTGAATAAGGAGGAAAAAGAATTATTGGAAATTGTATTGACCACAGGTAGACAATGTATAGCTAGAAATTGGAAAAATGATGTAGATATACAGATCGGAGAATGGTACAAGGAAATGTGGAGCCTAGCATTGAATGACAAATTGACATGGGAGATTAAAGTGAAACGAGATAATTTAAAAGAGAATAGGTTTTGGAATATATGGAAACCGTTTGTGGAGCATTCTCTTATGGTAAATGACAGTTCAGGACCTGCACCATCTCAAAGAGGTTTCTGGAGTTGAAATAGCAACTAAGCTCTCCGGGCATTGTATATATTCACAGGGTGATTTGTAATTATTAAAAAATTATAATAGAGGTAGCTTAGAAAGCTTTTATTGTTTGATTGAGTAATATTTTACATTGTGGTATCTAATATTGTGGTTAAATGGTAAACAATTAGTTTAAGTATTGTTATGTGCTAGCCTCTATGAATGTGAGTTAATATTGCATTGAGGTTATCTTTGAGGTATTACTGTATTGTAATGTTATTGTTTTCTTTTTTTCTGTATGTCTGTTAATTTTTTTAATAAAAATCAATTATATAAAAAATAATAGTTAAATAAAGGCATACAATGTCCCACTGCTGGTGTGTGCACATAGTAGATTCTGTGCATTCTTTAATCTGATACTAGCTAATTATGTGGCCTTGCCTGGGTTGTTTTTGTCCTTTAAAGCAAGGATGATGCGGCTTGACTGCAGTTTTACTTTTCCACCCAGCGGTGTCCCTGGCCCGCAAATGCTAAATTATGTCAAGCTGTGGCCTCCTTTGGTCAGTGAAAGGAGGCCGTGGCTTGACAGAACTGTATGTTGATGGGTATGAGACCCTGCTGCTGAAGACCCCACTGCTAATCACAGCCACAGCTTTCTTTAGCGGCAGCAGTTCCTGGTGGAAAATTCAATGCTGCTGGCTTGGCTGTGCTGCACATGTGCAGGGGGGCATAAACTCCCAAATGGGTTTTGAGACCCCCTCAGTGCTGATCTCGCAAGCCCAAGGTATGTATGTGCAAACTTTCAGAGAGATTGGTCCAGGGGTGTGGGTTCCTTTGGAGCACATACAAACCCACAGCTCTGATTTATAGATATAGACTAGCATATTTTGCCCGGCAGTGCCGGGCTTTTTAAAATTGTGTTGGATAGTAAAGGGTTTCTTTTTTTTTCTTTTACAAATGGTGCTGGGCTGTTTTAAATGGTGTTGAAAGATTTTGTGGTTTTGTGGCTTTGAGGCGCTGCGTCCGCCTGCGGCGGACTTGCGCTCCCAGTGTGTGTTTTATATTTTATTTTTTGTGCGCTGGTTTCCTTAGTGCCGGGCTCTTTAAATTGGTTTTTGAAGGTTTTTGTTTTTTGTTTATGCAAATTTTATTTTAATTTTTTATTATTATTATTATTTAAAAAATTAATTTTGGTTTATGCAAATTTTATTTTAATTTATTTGATTTCTTTTTTTGGGAATTTTTGGAGATTAGTGTGAATTCTTTTGAATTTTTGGCTAACTTATTTGATTTGTTTGGGAATTAATCTTTTATTTTGAAATATTTTTGAATGTTTTTTCTCTTGTGTCCTCTGGGTGGGGGTGGTGAGCTTTGTTTCCTCTCTACAATTCTTCTCTTCTGTCCTCTGGGTGCTTCCAGTTAGTGTTTCCTTTCTTTGATTTCTGGTGGTCATGAAGTCAAGACGTCTGTTGGTAAGCTCTCTGTTTTTTGGGGGGTGGGGGGGTGGTTTGGATTTTTTTGGGGGGGTCTGTGTTTTTTTTGTTTGTTTTTGGCTGTGTTTGTGTTTTCTTTTTGGATTTTTGAGTGTTTTTTATTGTTTTTGGTTTGTTTTTTGGTTTAACTTTTTCAGTGGTGTTCTTTCCCACAGGCCATGCTGGCTGGCCCATGGGGAAGAAGGGCTTGGGGGTGGGGGCTTTTTTTTTTTGCTTTCTTCTCCATGGGCCAGGCTGGCTGGCCCGTGGGGAAGAAGGGCACCAGTGGTGGTGGGGGTTCCTTTTCCCCCCCGCGGGCCATGCTGGCTGGGGAAGAAGGGCAGTGGCGGCGGGCTTTTTTATCTTTTATTTTTCGCACGCCAGCCACCTCAGCGTTCTGTGCGCTAATGGTGCACAGGACACTGGGGCTTGTAGTTTTGCCTGTGCGTGTTTGCATACTTTAGCGGCTTGTTTCCTGTGGCTTTTTTTTGATTGGCCGTGGCACATTTTTGAACATTCCTTTTGCCGCTCAGCCTGATTGGCTCTGGCGTGGCATGGCGCAAGGAATGTTGGGAATTGAAGTTCCCTTTTTTTGTGCCTGGGGGGCTCCTGCCCCCGGGTCGAAAATTTCAACCCTGCAGTTACCTGTGAACCGGGTTTGGGCGAGTGAACGGAGGCCCATTACGGGCTAGTGGGGCCTGGTGCAACATCCTTTGTCACATTCCAACGGTTAATGCACCATTTTATAGGTATAGATATTGCATTTGTGTGTTGATTTTATTGTTCATTTTTATATTTGAAAATAAAAAGTGGGAGATAAATACAGGAAGTAGATCTGAACACAATACTCTTTATTTTTAATTTTGAAGTGAAAACTAGCCATTTCAGTGGTTAGGATTACCTCACCAAAAGCACAGAAAAGGATTCTGCAAATGTCCAGCACCATTCCTGTACTGTTGCTTCTGAGTTCTGTCCTTCAAATGACTCCCTAATCTTCTGTTCTGAATCAGTTGTGGAAATTTTCCAACTCAATAAGGAATCACTGGAATCTCCTTGTAGGAGATCATTAGAAATGATAATAAATGATTGGAAGAGAAAAATAAAGTGACTGGCCTTTCACCAGTGATCCAGTGGTGGGATTCAGCAGGTTTGCCCCAGTTTGCCAGAACCAGCAGCAGAAATTCTGGCTGGCCCCGCCCATCCAAGTTTTGAAATAAAGTAGTCCTAATTTGGTTGCAACACAATGCTTTCTCACTGGCCACACCCACCATCCCATGCCCACAGGGTTGGTAGTAAAAAAAAAATGAATCCCACCACTGCAGTGATCCAATAATGTATTGCTCCCCCCAACTCAGCAAATAAAGAGCTGAGACAGAGTACATTGCTTTGACAAAGTCATTTAGGAGCATGTTTAGATTGCTTCCTATGAGGCAGTCAGGGCTCAATCATTTATGAGTCACCTGATGATGGGGAAGGGGCTAAATTACATTTAATGTGCTCCCCCTATTTGAACTTCCTAAACCACCCCTTGCTCATATGGTGAAGTGAATCAAAGCCAAATCAGCATGTGGGCAAATGGAACACTTTCCCTACACTTTGATTAGCAGTCAAAAGGGAAAATGGGGCAGGGAAAATGTTTTTTGCCCTCCTTGCCATACCAGTACTATAATAATCAGTGTGTATGTGTGTGAGTGTGTGGCAAATGCACTTTTCCTACCCTCTGCAGGGTACCAGGGAAAGTGTAAAATTAATACTTCTGGTATGTTGGGAAAAAATGGTAGGGAGATCTGCTATATTTCTTTACCTGTCTTCTTTTACTAAATGGATACATTTCTCACTTGAGTGATTCTTGTGGAAAAAGAATTTTGACAAAAAGAAGCTTATAAAGTAGTATGGGGAACAGTGTGTAGTAAATTTGCACAAATACATCAGTGCAGCAAATTATTCACAGAAATGTTTTCACCTGCATGGCATAACATAGAATATCTTTGAATGGTGATCAAATGCTACAAGAGTCTTCTCTCTTGTCCTGATGGAAGTCATTTTATAGTTTTCATATATGGAGAAAGAAAAGCATTGCTAAAGAGAATTAGGAGATGGAAGAAAAGAAGGACAAGGAACTCAAAGCGTGAGCAGTGCACACCACCAGCTGAAAGAGTCGTGCATTCTTATTCCAAATTGTAGCCTCTGTGAGAGTTCACAATTGGTTGCTTTGGGATACAAAGAGCAATCTGGAATTTGAATACCTGGCAAAATCAAAAGGTCAAAGTATAAACAGTATAAAGCTTTAATCCCCAAACATTATCCTACACGTTTGGCAATGAATATTTGGCTTGATTGACTGAATGCTTAATCTGAAAATAGTGTATTTGTAAATATCACCAGAGTCAAGAGGATTTGGACTGACCAGCACTGCTAGAAAGTGCAGTTCATTGTTAAAGTCACCGAGTATCATTCAGCAGGCAGTAAGTCAGAGACTATGGAGAACATTGGGGGGGGGGAAGCTTCTCCATCCAAAATTACAATGATGTTTGCCAGACTTTTCTGTTTTTTTGGTCCATGCCAATTGGCAAAGGTGTTTTTTTATATATATCCTAGTGAACAGGGCTGGGTGAGAATTGCATTTGGTTTCTTTTTTTTAAAAAAAAAAAATCTATTCCCAGGCACTATAAAATCACGAGCTAATCTTTCTCACACTTGGTCAGGTGAAAGGAACTGCAGAATATCTTTATTTTGGCAGCTTCATTTCTGGCCTAGGCACAGAAGCAGCAGCAGCAGAAGCTCAATATTTTCTAGGTATTTCTTTCCCCATAGGGTTCTACAGATGGCGACTGTAGCCATGAAATAAAAAGACGACTGATTATGGGGAGACAAGCTATGAGAAACCTGGGGAATATAGTGAAAAGCAGAGACATCACCTTGAAAACAAAAATTCGCATAGTCAAAGCAATGGTATTCCCAGTGGTAATGTATGGGTGTGAGAGCTGGACCATTAGGAAGGCTGAGCGCAGAAGAATAGATGCCTTTGAGATGTGGTGTTGGAGGAGAGTCCTGAGAGTCCCTTGGACAGCAAAGAGAACAAATAGGTCAATACTGGAAGAAATCAATCCTGACTGTTCATTGGAGGGACAAATAGTGAAGATGAAGCTAAAGTACTTTGGACATCAAATGAGAAGGGAGGACTCACTTGAGAAGGCCTTGATGCTGGGAAAGGTGGAGGGCAAGAGAAGAAGGGGGCTTCCAAAGATGAGATGTGGATGCAATGGGCACAGAGCTTGGTGCGCTGAGGAGAATGGTGGAGGACAGTGGTGCCTGGAGGATAATGGTCCATGGGGTCGCAAAGGGTCAGAATCAACTGTGCGACTGAACAACAACAACAACAACATTTCTTTCCCCAGCACCAGAGAGAAAGCCTGTATCTTAAAGTCAAGAAACTAGTTAAAGAAGTTTTAAATAATTGCAGGACAAGGTCTCTGAGAAAGATCATCTATCCCCAAATGTCTATTATGGGCTGTTACATCAATTAAAAAAAAATGGCAACTATCCCAATCTTTGCTTCTGGTGGTACTGGGGAACCACACAATGTGGGGATTGATATTATTAACTGATCCCTCTCCTAGGAGACACAAGGAAGAATGAACTCACAGCCCTTTCCTCTGCAGCCAGATGTTCCAACTCACTGACCCATATGAGCTCAAACCATTCTCATTGGCCAATCTAAAATGCAGTGCATTGCAGTATATTTTTGCAAGCTCCTCCCATCCCATCATCCATTATAAGAACTGTCTATATACTCAAAGGCACTTGTGGCCCATTGCGAGATGCTTCATTCTTGAAGAACAGAATGTACCATTCCTTGGCCTTTAGGGTACTTATATTCAGAAATAACTCAATGGAAGTCTGAAGTAGGCTGGTAGATTGCATAATCTTATTAATAAAAAGTACAATCATATCAATACTGTGAGACCTGGCTCCATAATACAACTGTATCCTGTTTACCAAACCCCTGAGAGATCTTTTGAAACTTCCAGGGATCTTATAACTATAGATCTTAACAATTAGAAAAAAAAATCCTTTCTACTTAAATGCTTCTAGAGTAATTTTTTAAAATTCTATTTTTTATGAAGGGGACTGTGGTGGCTTAGTAGTTAAGATGCTGAACTTGATGACTAGAAGGTTGGGCAGGTCAGCAGTTTGAGACCGGAGTGCTCCACGATGAAGAGAGCAAACAGCCTAGCAGTTCAAAAGCAAGAAATTGCAAGTAGATACATAGGTAATGCTTCATTTGGAAGGTAACAGCATTTCATGCACTCCAGTGTCTATTCATGTCTGCCACATATCCACATAACCGTCTGCAGACACAGATAGCGCTGGCTCTATGGCGATAAATGGAGATGGCAAAACAGCAGTGGCGGAACGGTAAAGATAATCCACGGGGAAAAAAATAACCATTCAGAAAACGATGTATACAGTGTATTCAATATTATGCTTCTTTTAATGTTTTATATACAACAAAGTATGCAGTTCCAAAACTTTTTCTGCTACAAAGTTTTCTGATACTTCCTCAGGGAAACGTAATGATATAATTCTAAAATATAATAATGGAAACAATATATACAGATTATATACATGATTATATACATTGCACCCAAATTAGGACTACTTTATTTAAAAACCTGGGTGGGCAGGGCCAGCCAGAATTTCTGCTACCAGTTCTGGCAAACTGGTGCGAACTTGCTGATGCCCACCACTGGATATGACCAGCTTTAGAGCAAGGGCAACATATTTTTTTATATACAAAGGCCTAGTCCCTGTTCTTCCATGTCTAGGCCAGACATGGAACTGCCAAAATGGAGGCACATTTTGGTGAGTCATTCTGCAGTTCCTTTCGCCCGACCGAATGTAAAAAAGATTAGCCGGCAGTACAAAGTTGTTGTCACCAGGGTATGCCTGATTGTGGTTTAAAAATACCACAATCTTCGAAGAGGCTCTTTTTTGTGTACCCTGGCTAGTCACTGTGAGAAGGGGATAGTCAAGACTTGGGCTATTCTCTCATGCTTCTCCCTGTTGTTATTTGCTTTTTTGCCTTTCATTTCATACTCTGCTAACCATATTAAAGGAATAACCAAATTCCCAAAAAAATATCTTCCCCACAAGATACTGGCATCATACGGTGAAGAATGATGGATAGGATTTGGTCTACTGAGCACCTTTAAAGTTTACAAGTGTTCCAAAGTGCAGCGCTGCAGGGAATGTGCCATATTCAAGATCTTCTTGTTAGCACACTGTGTTTGGTTTCCTTAGTGAAACATGCAGTATGGAGCTGTTATTTTTATCATTGTTTCTTTCATGTCAGTGTGACCAAGAAAAAGTAAGTGTCATGGCAACACAGTCTAAATTAAACGGTGGGTGGGTGGGATCAACATCATAGCAGAGAAGCCACATACCATTCCAGACAACCTGCTTTAGGTGGTATAAAGAACCTGAATTGAGCTCATATATTTGTAATAATAGAAATCTGGCTTTTCCATCAGGGCAGTTTATTTTCAGAAATTCTGCAGACAGGATTGAAGAGATATTTGTCATGGCATGGAAGGAAAATCGTGAATTTAGTTGATTGCCTTTTTCAAAGGAAAGCAGGTGTTATGTATGTATGTATGCATGTTCATTATACTGTAAAGGCAAGAATGTAACCACTCCAGATACAAACGATATCAGCTGTAAAGGAACGCGAGCAGACAGCCCATAGAGGGCAGCTGCGAGCGTTCAGCCTCACATGGTTCACATTGCTCAATCACGGACAGCCGCGGGAAAACCTTCCCCGCATTCAGCAGCAGAAGAAAGAGGCGTGCCTGGGCGAGGCCACGCCGGTAGCAGCCAATGAGCTACCGTGCTACAAGATTCAAATGTAGAGGGCTACTGTATATATTGAGATGTATCACCGCCATTACCTCATGCTTCACTGGAACCTCATGCAATAAACCTGTGTTAAACCAACCTTTCGGTTGTCCGGTTGTCTTTGGTCCCATACACTAAATTGGCGACGAAGGTGGGATATGGCTGCCCACGGGACCAAGACATGCGCCGGCTACGAGATCAAGAAGCCGGGAGACTTGGAGCTGTTTGAGATAGACTTCAACGCAGCGCTGGTGGAGCTCGAAGTCTCCGATGAGGCCAAAAAGAGGGCCATTTTCGTCCGCATGCTCGGACACGAGACCAAGAGGACCTTGGTGGACCTGATCGCGCCGAGGAAGGTGAGCGACCTCAAAGCTACAGAGCTCCTGGCGGCGTTGCGCGCCCATCTCCGGCCAGCAATAGCGATGTTCCCCGCTCGGAGCGTGTTCTGGAGGCGAGTCCAGGCACCCGGGGAATCGGTCGATGAGTTCGCCGCGGCCCTGCGGTTGGCCGCCGGCCCATGCAAGTGGGAGCTCCCCGACATCACCCTCCGGGACTGCCTGCTCTGCGGTCTGAGGGACACAGAGACTCAGCGTGCGCTGATGAAAAGGGAGCCGCCTCCCACGTGGCAACAAGTCCTCGACACGGCACAGGCCGCGGAGGCCACTACTGCCGGGGTGCACGAGCTTCAGGACTGGCGCCCGAAGCCCGCAAAGGCAGAGAGCTCGGTGCGCGCGGCCCGGCGAGTTTCGAACTCGTCTGCGGAGAGCGGCGACGACGAGGACGTCCGGAGGGTCCAGAGAGAGGGCCGGCGCTGCGACGGCTGCGGCGCCGCCCACGCCCGCGCCAAATGCCCGTTCCGCAAGGCCGAGTGCCACAACTGCGGCCGACGCGGGCACATCGCCAAGGTCTGCCAGAAACGGCGCGAGGCCACCAGGAGTTCTCCAGACCGCTCGGCGAGGCAGGACCGCACCACGAGGCAGGACCGCACCACGAGGCCAAAGGACGGCACCCAGACCACGAGGACGCGGGACGGAGTAGGGCGCATCTCCGACGACAGCGAGGACGACGCGCCGGTTTGCAGCGTTTCCACGGAGCACCCCCGTTACTTCGTTGAGGTAGTAATACAAGGGGCCCCTGTTAGAATGGAGGTGGACTCGGGTTCTTCATACTCTATTATCTCTCAGGGGGAGTTCATGAAAATCGCCCCCCGCATGCGGCCCAAGCTCAAAGCGTTGACGGCCACACTGAAGGACGTGCAAGGGAACCGCATCCCAGTGTTGGGGGTTGGGAAGTTCCAGGTCCGGTTTAAAAAGCACACCGCAACGCTTCCCCTAGTCGTCCTCAAGGGAGGTAAATGCAGCCTCCTCGGGACTCAATGGTTCCAGCCCCTGGGGTTGTTCATTGGGGGGGTGCACGCCGTGGGAGCACACGCCGCCGAGACTGATCCAATACAGAGCGTGTGCGACGCGCACCCCGAGGTTTTTAAAAAGGGGCTCGGAAAATTCAAGGGCCCCCCAGTGACTTTCGACCTGGACCCGGGAGTACGTCCAATCAGACTTAAACCGCGCAGAGTGCCTTTCGCACTAAAGGACAAAATAGAGGCGGAGTTGGACAAATTGGTGGGCCAGGGGATTCTTGTTCCTGTTGATTCTGCGGAGTGGGAAACTCCAATTGTAACAGCGCTCAAGGCCAACGGGGAGGTCCGCATATGCGCTGATTACAAGTGCACCATCAATAAGGCGATCCGCCCTAATGCGTATCCGGTGCCGGTAGTCAGCCACTTGTTGGCCAGGTTACACGGGGGGAGGTGTTTCGCTAAACTCGACCTGGCCCAAGCCTACCAGCAACTCCCGGTGACCCCCGCCGCAGCTGCTGCGCAGACCATAGTCACCCACAAAGGGGCGTTCCAGGTATCGCGCCTCCAATTCGGCGTGAATTCGGTGCCCGGGATCTTCCAGTCACTTGTGGAACGCCTCCTGAAGGGGTTAGAGGGGGTGTTACCCTACTTTGATGACGTATTGATTACAGGGGGGAGCCGGGCCGAATTAGCAACAAGGTTGGGAAAGGTCCTGACAATATTCAAAAAGGTGGGGTTGCGGTTGCGGAAAGACAAATGCGTCTTCTTCACTACAGAGGTTGAGTTCCTAGGGTTCCGTGTCACTCCCGAGGGAATAAGGCCAGCCCAATCCAAGGTAGCCGCCATCAAGAAGGCCCCTCGCCCCACCTCCAAGCCCGAGTTGCAGTCGTTCCTCGGACTGCTCAACTTCTACCACTCCTTCCTCCCGCGGAAGGCAGCCGTGGCAGAACCGCTACACAAATTGTTAAAAAAGGACGAGGCATGGAAGTGGGGCGACGACCAGGAGAAGGCTTTCAATGACCTGAAGCGACTCCTGGCATCAGATGCTGTACTGACCCACTTCAATCCCAAACGCCCAGTGGTCCTGATATGCGATGCATCCCCGGTGGGGGTGGGGGCGGTGTTATGCCACGTGCTGGAGAACGGTAGGGAGGCCCCGATAGCGTTCTACTCTAGGTCCTTGTCCCAAGCGGAGAGAAACTATGCTCAGACAGACAGGGAAGCACTAGCAATAATTGCGGGGACCAAGAAATTTCATGATTTTGTGTACGGCCGCCCCTTCACCATAGTGACTGACCATAAGCCTTTGCTAGGCATTTTCACCGCAGATAAGCCCACGCCCCAAATCCTGTCCCCGAGAATGCTCAGGTGGGCCATTTTTCTCAACGCGTATCAGCACGCGTTGGTATACCGGCCCGGGAAGGAGATCAGCCATGCCGACGCCCTGTCGAGGTCCCCCATTCCCCGGGATTGCTGCCACGTGGGCGAAGTAGAGAGGGACCACCAGGTCTTAATGATAGAGGTTCTAGACTCCCCTCCAGTAGTACCGGCCGACATCGCCAAAGCGACAGGCAAGGACAAAACGCTGGCCCCGGTTTGCTCCTGGGTACAGAAAGGGTGGCCCGTGTCTTCCCCAGCAGCGGAATTCGACACATTTTTCAAAAAGAAACTAGAGTTGTCCCTAGAGAGGGGTTGCCTTTTGTGGGGACAGCGGGTAGTGATCCCCACGTCTCTCCGGCCGAGGGTGCTTAAACTGCTGCACGTCAGCCACCCGGGGATCGTCCGCTCAAAGGCGCAAGCCCGCAGTTACTTTTGGTGGCCCCAGCTAGACGCCGACATCGAACACATGGTCGGCACTTGCGAAGCGTGCCAAAGCTCAAGGCCAGAAGAGGCTCGCTCGCCACCTAGGGAGTGGGACGCAGCAAGGGGGCCCTGGTCCCGGGTACACGTAGACTTTGCTGGCCCGTTCAGGGGAACGCTTTTTATCCTCGTGGTGGACGCGTTCTCCAAGTGGTTGGAGGTCATTCCAGTCTCGAGCACCTCCTCGGCCACAACAATTAAACAGTTAAGGAGGGTCTTTTCCACGTTCGGTTTACCCGACACCCTCGTCAGCGATAACGCTAGCTGTTTCACGTCCGCCGAGTTCGGGGCATTCATGGAGCGCAACGCCATTCGGCACGTCACCTCTGCCCCCTTTCACCCGGCCACCAACGGCCAAGTAGAGCGCCTCGTGCGCACCACGAAAGACGCGCTGCTGCGCATGGGCCCCGGAGACCTCGACCTGAAATTGTGCCAATTCCTGCTAAGATACAGGGTCACCCCATTAGCCTCAGGGTACTCCCCCGCAGAGCTGTTGATGCGCAGGAAGCTGGCCACGGGAATCTCCAAGCTAGACCCCACGAGAGTAGAGGACAAAGGGCGGAACATAGGGGTGGAACCCACAAAGAGTTTCAGCGTAGGCGCCCCGGTGCATTGCAGGAACTACGCCAGCGCGGGGCCAGCCTGGGTGCCGGGCACCGTAATAGAGCAAACCGGCCCCGTCTCATACCGCGTAGAGACCAGTACAGGCTTCCTGTGGAGGCGACACGTGGACCAACTCAGGCGCAGGGTCCCCGGAGAGCAGGACGGAGACGAGAATAGCATCGAATCAGCGTTAGGGTACTCCCCCACCCGCTTATCCCAAGGGGGAGGAAAAGGGGAGCATGGGTCCCCACCAAGGGGGGAGGAAAGGGAATCGATCCACAGAAATCTTTTGCGGGGGTCCCCGACAAAATGGAAGAGCCCCGACCACACACATACCCCGCGGGAGTTTCCCCGAAACACAGATGCCCATAGAAGTTTAGACGTTGATTTACAGTACCAGGGGGAGTTAGCGGAGTGGTCCCCCACCCGTCCTAGCGAAAAGAGGGGTTTCAGTTCAGCCCCTGGTACTTCCAGTCCCAGTAGCCCCTGTGAGCTAGAATGCAATATAGCGCCAATTTCCCGGAGACCGACACCCCCAAGACGGGAGGCATCAGCGAGTCCGCCCACCACAGTCTCAAGGTCCCCCGAGCAGGGATCAGAAGGTAGCCGAACCACAAGGGCGACCTCATCGGTTCCGCGGTTCACAATAGGAGGGTCCCCGGGGTCCGAGAGCAACAGGCAGGGGTTCACCTCCCAACTATTCATTCCTTTCCCATCCCCGGGCGCGAGGCAGGCACGGACGCCCCACAGAGCCACTAACGAATCCCCGTTTCCCGTTGCAGGACAAGCACCCGCGGAGTCAGGGATCACAGGCTCTCCAGTACTAGGTCAGACGCAAGCGCGTCCCAAGCGCACGTGCGGTAAGCCACATTGGTTGCGGGACTTCGTCCCATCCTAGGGGGGAGGGATGTTATGTATGTATGTATGCATGTTCATTATACTGTAAAGGCAAGAATGTAACCACTCCAGATACAAACGATATCAGCTGTAAAGGAACGCGAGCAGACAGCCCATAGAGGGCAGCTGCGAGCGTTCAGCCTCACATGGTTCACATTGCTCAATCACGGACAGCCGCGGGAAAACCTTCCCCGCATTCAGCAGCAGAAGAAAGAGGCGTGCCTGGGCGAGGCCACGCCGGTAGCAGCCAATGAGCTACCGTGCTACAAGATTCAAATGTAGAGGGCTACTGTATATATTGAGATGTATCACCGCCATTACCTCATGCTTCACTGGAACCTCATGCAATAAACCTGTGTTAAACCAACCTTTCGGTTGTCCGGTTGTCTTTGGTCCCATACACTAAAGCAGGCAAGGCCTTTATGCCAGGTAGGAAGTTTTATGAAAATAAGTACAGTGGAACCTTGCTAAACAAATGGCTCGCTTAACACAAAATTTGCATAACAAAAGGAAATCCATAGAAAATAGTGGCTCGGTTTACAATTTTTTTTTGGAACGGATTAATTGGTTTTCAATGCATTCCTATGGGAAACTGCATTTCACATTACAAATTTTGGTTTTCAATGCATTCCTATGGGAAACCACATTTTGCATTACAAATTTTGGTTTTCAATGCATTCCTATGGGAAACCACATTTTGCATTACAAATTTTGGTTTTCAATGCATCCCTATGGGAATTTGCACTCTATGCATTGCTATGGGAAATGCGCTTCACAATTTTTTTGTAGTCCAAAAGATCCCAGAGAATGCTTTAAATTTGTTAAGTGAGGTCCCACTGTATGTATATGTTTGTCGTTCATGATCTATTTCCTCTGCTTCTTTTCTAGATTTGCCAGTTTTTTCCCTATTTTAAAAACTTCAGCTTCTTCCTATGATAATCTCATCCTTTTATGAACAAGTAAACATGATAATATCAGGTATCCATGTATACAATCATGTTTGGCTACATGATGATATCACCAAACCAAATCCATATGAGGGCAATAGGCAAAGAAAGAAAGAAAGAAGTAGCCAAAACTGAGATCAGTGAACATAGCGGTTGATATACTGTACATTTATGTGTATGTGTGTATGAAATATAACTGGTTGAAAACTAGTAATTATGCTCCATATAGATGTTTCTTCAGTTATATAAGAAGAGTTTGAAAAATAGGTGAAAAAAGGTAAAGTCCTCCTCCAGCTAGATGTTCAGTTCCACACACAGCTTCATCTGAAACCAACTAACCTTTAGCAGAGGACGTGATAAGATTTAGCAACATTTTTAATTCTTCTTTCTGTGCGAGGGGCGCCCAGGTGAGCCTGCCGCCGCTGCGCGTCCTGCCCCGGTGGGGGCGAAGAGAGGGCCATTCCATCGGCCATCGGCCTCTCACCTGGCCGGCGTCCTCGGGCCCCGCCTTCCCCCTCGCCCTTGGACTTAAAAGGCGAGGGGCGCCCGGGTGAGCCTGCCGCCGCTGCGCGTCCTGCCCCGGTGGGGGCGAAGAGAGGGCCATTCCATCGGCCTCTCCACCTGGCCCCGCCCTTCTCTCCCGTCCCTTGCGCGGGAGATAAAGGGCCGTGGGCCGCTGGGCCAGGCCCAGGACTGCCGCCGCCCCAGGACCATCGCCGTCTTTGGCTCCTTGCTGTGGCTGCCTTGGCTCATGTTGAGACTGAGACGTGGACCTCCTTCCCCAAGCTGTTGGGGGAGTGGTAGCTCCTACGACTGTTCTCCAGTGGACATGGGGGTCTTGCTATGTTGGGTTTGCTGTAGTATAATTATATTTATTGCATTTTTATGATCTAATTATGTAGTGTAGTTTTTGTATTATGATATTATGCTTATCTGGATTGTTGTCCATTTTGAACTTGTTGTTTCTCTGTATTATCTTTTTATTGTTACTTTGTTGGATTATGTTGTTAGCCGCCTCGAGTTGGTCTCGGCTGAGGAAGGCGGGATATAAATTAAACTGATTGATTGATTGATTGATTGATTGTGTTGGCTGCTCATTGAGATTTTTTCTGTCTCAGATTTGCTGTGTTTTATATATAGTAATCAATGAGTCTAGATATTGTTATGTGCTAACATTTTGTAATGTCTGTTAAGACGATATTATGGTTTTGTTCATGTACTGTATTGTTAGTCATTGTTTTCTTTTCTTTTTTGTATGTCTTTGAAAATTCAATAAAAATTATTTATATAAAAAAAGATTTGCTGTGTTTTAATATGTATATTTTTGTTTTTTCTCCTTTCATACAAAAAGTTGCTGAATCCTACACAGTTTTATGCTCTTCCCATTGAAACCATCATAGGAAGGATGCCATTTTGCATAGGAATTATGTAATTTAGCATTTTCCTCTAGACTTTCCAGGACAGTCCTGCAGGGAAAATTATGCCATTCTGTTCAAAAATTATAACAATACAGTACTGTTACAGTTCGCAGCTTGTTGTGTGTGCTGCCTTCTCTAAAGGAATCCTACATAGCAAAAATATCCATCTACACAAGAACAGTTATCTGTGTGACTTGGCAGTTCTTCCAGGAAATGAATAAATATTTATTTACACACACACACACACACACACACACACACACACACACACACACACACACACACACACACACTTACTTACTTACTTACTTACTTACTTACTTACTTACTTACTTACTTACTTACTTACTTACTTAACACAAAAATTTGTATAACAAAAGAAAAGCCATAGAAAATAGTGGCTCGGTTAGCCATCCCCCCTCTCCCCGGGAATGGATCGATTGGTTTTCAATGCAGTCTTATAGGAAACCATATTTTGGTTAACAAATTTTGGGTTTTAATGCATTCCTATGGGAAATTCACTTTACAATTTTTTCATAGTACAAAAGGTCCTGGAGAATGCATTAAATTTGTTAAGCGAAGATCCTGTGTGTGTGTGTGTGTGTGTGTGTGTGTGTGTGTGTGTGTGTGTGTGTGTGTGTGTGTGTGTGTGTTTGTGCTGGGAGGAAGTGCTCCCTTTGGACTGCTGGGCAGAGGGGCAGGGCACATGCCCATGGAGAGGACAGGTAGAGACGGGCCAGGTAGGGACTTATGGGCCACCCTTTAAGAATGCATGTCTCTCTCTAAGGAGGCAATGAACAAATTCAGATCTTCCTGTTGCCACAGCAAAAATAACTCTGGTTTTGTAATTTCCTGTGCTACCTTTACTTTGGCCTTCAGTTTGGTTTTACAAGGTAAAGACAGTTTTAAAAAAGGAGAAGAGAGGTTGTAGAACTTTTTGAACGCAATAGAAGAAAGCACTGGCAATTGTTTACTTGAATATCTTACTGCAAAATATAATTTTTTCAGCTAAATGAAGAAACAATGAATCCTCTTCTGAATGAAAATCACTGCTTATTACTTAAGCCCAAGGACAGCTAGTTTCGCATCAACAATAAATGCAGATTTTTTTGCATATATTATGGATTGCATTGTCTTCTGAGTGTGCATGAATTAGCATTAATGGTTAATTCAAGGCAAAAAAAAAAACCATGGTTGCTCCATTCATTTTCATTTAATTCCTGTGTGTGGAGAGTGCACTTAATTTTTCTTTCTTTCCAGTAAAACACATTCAAATATCCACCACAAAGGGAACTTACAGGAGGGTACTTTTAGACTTTAATGAAAGCAGTTAAAGAATTCAATTTTTAATACTTTATAAAGTGAAACTGCAACCTTCACACAAACAAAAACACCAGAGACCCATCCAGTTTTGATTAGCTCACATTCTTGCTTCATCATCACTAAACTATTGATTTCTAGTGTCTTGTGGGTAAAAACTCAAGAAACCTGGCATGTCTTACTTTGAAGAAAGATATTTAGAAGGAAACATTTAAAGGAGGGATGACTAGAAGGAACAGTGGTTCACTGTTTTCACCCATTACAGGAAATGGCTCTATCATTCTGAAGTAAGATGCCGAAGAAATTTAGATACAAACAAAGTGACCTTATCTGTACTTGCTGGTTTAACGTGTGGCTCAGAACAAATTTATTGTTCAGATGTCATGCTTCTCTGAAATGTCAGATGCAATTACTGATGCACAAAATGTGCCAAAATATGTTTGAGGTGGGAAACATACAGATGGGTTGAGAAACAGAATCATTTAAAGCTGCCTTAGAACAAGTTGGCAAAGGCCTTTCTTCTTTCCTGGATTCTGTAACACAGAATTCTCCATTCTGGGAGTTTCCAGCAGACCAAGAGCAACATCTTTTTGAATCAGGAAGCCAGAATACAGGTCAACTTTAGTAAGTTACTAGCAGAGGTTGCCCGGCATTGCCGGGCTGTTTTAAATGGTGTTGGAAAATTTTTGCTGTTGTTGTTAATGTTTGTAAAGAAGAGGTTAGTCTATAATTGAAATTTTTATTTATACAAATTTTTTTTGGTGGCCTGTTATAAACTGTGATGAGTTTTGCTTGGTGTTTTGGTTTTGTGGATGAAAAAAAAACAAAGAATGATATACTTTTTCCAAAAAAAATATTTAACCCAATAATTTTTTTTAATAGTTGTACCATAGGTAATAATTAAAAAAATGTGAAAGTACATGTTTTTCACAATAAATGTTTTTAAACTGTGTATTGATGTTTTTCTTTTTTATTTGAGTAAAAATTCAGCTCAGGATTTTTGAATAGTTTTTATTTTATTTTATTTTATTGACATATGTTTTTGATTTGTGTAAAATTGTGATTTTGTGTTATTTGTTTTTACTTGTTTTTACTCTTGGGGCCTTTTGTGTGGGGCTGTTGTGTCTTTTTGATTTTTTTTTTAACTATTGTGGGCAGCAAGTGTATTTTAACTGTTTACTCTCTTGTGGCCTCTGGGTGGAGATTCTTCCAGTAAGTAGTCTCTTTCTTTATTCATTTCTTTTCCAGTCGTTGTGGAGTGAGGTCGTGTGGTGGTGAGTTGGCTGTTTTTCTTTATTTGGGGTGGTGGTTGGATTTTGTGGTGTTTGGCTGGGTGCTGGGTGTGTTTGGAAATGTTTGTTTTTGTTTACTTTATATTGTTTTTTGGTGATATTTTTGTTTGTTTTTGTGTATTTTTTGGATGTTTTTGATTGTTTGTTTTTGTGTTTTTTGGTGTCCTATGGGGGGATCCCCTCTCTGCCGTCTCCACTGGCTCTGGAAGGCTTGGGGGGACAGACCCCTTTTGTCCCTCCGAACCTGCCAGACTCATGGGACCCAGGAGAGGGGATCGAATCCAGGCCACCCTCTTATATTAAAAGGGAAATCTCAATTGTAGTTTCCCCTTTAATATCAGTGTGGGGGGGTGTGATCCCCCTCTCCGCTGACTTTCTTGGGTTTGGGAGGGTTGGGTGGACAAAAGGGGTCTGTCTCCCCAACCCTTCCGGACCCAGGAGAGCCATCAGAGAGGGGGATTCCCCCCAAAAAACTCCGTTTTTAAAGATAACGAACCGCTTGGTTTCTTCTCTTTAATATGGGGCATGTGTGTGTGTGTGTGTGTGTGTGTGGAGGGGAATCCCCTCTCTGCCAGGTCCCCTGGGGTCAGGAAGGTTAGGAAGACAGACACCTTTTGTCCCCCCAACCCTCCCAACCCCAGGGGAGCCAGTAGAGAGGGGGAGCACAACACCCCCCCACACACACCCAGTGATATTAAAGGGGAAACTCCGATCAGGAGCTTCAGGCGCCGTTGGGGAAGGGGGCTTTGGTTCCCGTGGCTTGGCGGACTTGCTCTCCCGGTGTTTTTTATTATTTTTTTGGTTTTTGCGTGCTGGCTTCCTCAGCATTCTGTGTGCTCATGGCGTGCAGGATGCTGGGGCTTGTAGTTATGGGTTTTGTGCTTTGTGTTTGTGCTGCGTTTTTTTAATGGGTTTCTTTTGATTGGCCGCGGCACATTTCTGAACGTTCCTTGTGCCGCGCCATGCGAGAGCCTCTCAGCCTGATTGGCTCTGGCACAACGTAAGGAATGTTGGGAAATGAAGTTGTTTCCCTTTTTTCACGTTTGTGGGGCTGTTGCCCCACTGCCAGTTTTCTCAATCCTTTGTTGACCTGCGGACCCAGATCAGCCATGTGCACGCATCGGTGAGTGCAGGCAAGTAGGGCGAGGCATAGCAACCTATAGCAAGTTCCAACGGTTAACCCATGGTTTTATAGGTTAAGATTTGTAGCAGCTACACAGCAAAGCAGGGCAGGTTCTAGGCCTTTCTGTTTGAATGCAAGTCTCCCCAGTTTTTCCCCTTTTTATCTAAGCTAATAAACACATTTGGACTAGATGCTTGAGAGAAATGAGGTCAGAACATACATGTGCTCAGAAGTCTTGGTAAGGTGGCATTAGGTTAATAATGAAGGCAGGAAAGTCAAGTTAAGTAGTTTAAGAAAGAAGGTAAGTAAAAATGACCTCTCTTCCAAAAGGTAGAAACAAGAGAGAAGGTCAGAACAAGCTAAAGCCTTAAGACATGCAAATAGGTTCAGGTGACAGGAGTTTTCTAGTTTGTTACTTAGAGACAAACAATGCAAACAACTTCCTTTAGGGCAGACTAGTATTTCCTGTGATACTTGTTAGTGTGTTAGTATTTAGTACATGCTGGGGTTGCACTAGAATACTTGACAAACTTATATGAGGTTGTCCAGGCCACAATGTAAGTGTGGATCATAAGAACATAAGAACAGCCTTGCTGGAACAGGCTACAGCCCATCCAGTCCAGCATTCTGTCTCACACAGTGGCTCACGATTTCCTTCAGGGTATTCCCAAGCAGATGCCTTCACCTGCTTAGGATTCCCTGGAAATGATATTGAGAGATATCCTGCCTATCTCTCCAACCCGGAGGTTGTCCTTAAGTATCCATAATTATAGCCATTGATACTCTTGTCCTCCATGAACTTGTCTAATCCTTTCTTAAAGCTGTCAAGACTGACAGCTGTCACCACTTCTTCTGGCAGGGAGTTCCATAGACCAGTAATCCTCTGGGTGAAAAAGTACTTTCTCTTATTTGTTTGAGAACTAGTACCCAAAAGTTTCATGGAGTGTCCCCTAGTTCTAGTGTTATGCGATAGGGAAAACAGTTTTTCCTTATCTACTTTGTCCACACCGTGCATGATTTTATAAACTTCAATCAGGTCACCTCTTAGACGTCATCGTTAAAGAGTGAAGAGGCCCAACTGTTGCAGCCTCAGATGGTAAGGAAGGTGTTCCAGTCCCCTAATCATTCTGGTTGCCCTCCTCTGCACTTTTTCCAGCTCCATAATATCCTTCTGGAGGTATGGTGACCAGAACTGTACACAGTATTCCAGATGGGGCCTCACCATAGATTTATAAAGAGGCAAAATGACACTTGCTGACTTATTTTCTATACCCTTCCTAATGATCCCTAGCATTGAGTTTGCTTTTTTCATTGCTGAGGCACACTGGGTTGACACCTTCATTGAGTTGTCCACCAGGACACCAAGGTCCCTTTCCTGGTTTGTCGCAGAGAGTTCAGACCCCATCAGTTTATAAATGTAATTGGTTTTCTTTGCCCCAACATGCATCACTCTGCACTTACTAATGTTGAAACTCATTTGCCACTGTTTTGCCCACTCCCCCAGTGTCAAGAGATCCCTCTGGAGCTCCTCACAATCTCTCACAGTTTTCACTACCCTGTATAATTTAGTGTCATCAGCAAATTTGGCTACCTTGCTTTTTACTCCTACCTCTAGATCATCCACTTGGAGATGTGTCCATTTACTGCTACCCTCTGTTTCCTGTCCCTTAGCCAGTTGCTGATCCAGGACAAGACCTGTCCCTTTATTCCATGACTGGTAAGTTTATTCAAGAGTCTTTGGTGTGGGACCTTGTCAAAAGCCTTCTGAAAGTCCAGATAAACAATGTCAACTGGATCCCCCTTATCCACATGCTTGTTGACACTCTCAAAAAATTCCAACAGATTAGTGAGGCATGATTTGCCCTTGCAAAAGCCATGTTGGCTCTCCTTTAGCAGCGCCTTCTCTTCTATGTGCCTATTAATTCTATCTTTTAGGATGGTTTCCATCACTTTACCTGGGACACATGTCAAACTGACAGGTCGGTAATTTCCTGGATCACCCCTGGATCCTTTTTTGAAAATTGGTGTTACATTTGCTACCTTCCAATCATCAGGCACAAAGCCTGATTTGAGGGAAAGATTATATATTTTGGCTAGGTGATCTGCAATTTCATCTTTAAGTTCCCTGAGAACTCGTGGATGGATGCCATCTGGTCCTGGTGATTTGTTAGTGTTTAGTTTAACAAGACATGCAAGGACCTCCTCCCTGGTTATTTCTATCTGGCTTAATTCTTCGGTTTCCCTCCCTACGAAGATAGGCTCTGTTTTGGGCATGTGGCCTCTGTCTTCTTCAGTGAATACTGAAGCAAAGAATTCATTGAGTCTCTCTGCAATCTCTATTTCCTCTTTAATAACTCCTTGCCTTCCATTGTCATCTAATGGTCCAATGGCCTTCCTAGTTGGGTTCTTACTTCTAATGTACTTAAAGATCTGGAAGGTGAATGTCCCAAATGGAGAATTCTGCTGTTTGTATTTAAAACAATAAAAACCCATAACCCACAAATGGCATGCACCAAATAACTAGTCAGGCTGTTAGTCCATCTTGTCCAGTATTACTAACGCCAACAGGCAACAGCTGTTCAGCATTCCAGGTAGGAGTTGTTCCAGTTTTAAAGGTCGCCCTTGCTCAAAAGCCAGTCATATCTGACTCTAGGGTTCATTGCTCATCTCTGTTTATAGCCAGCACTGTCTGCATCTGCAGACATATCCATGGATATGTGGCAGGCATGCCTTGACACCAGAGTGCACAGAATGCTGTTTACCTTCCCACCAAAGTGGTCCCTATTTATCTACTTGCAAATTCTTGCTTTCAAACTGCTAGGTTGACAGGAGCTAGGGCAGAGATGGAAGCTCAATCCGTCATGCAGTACTAAGGTATCAAACTCCAACCTTCAAGTTCAGCATCTTAACTACTTGAGCCACCGCAGACCCTGTTTCAGTTTTACTAGTTGACTAAAAGTTGATTAACTTGCTGTCTGAAAAGGAATTGTGATCATACTAAATTCTCTTTTGGAGCTATAATATTTTTTGTTGTTCAGTCACATAGTCGAGTCTGACCCTTTGTGACCCCATGGACCATCACATGCCAGGCACCCCTATCTTCCACTATTCTCCTCAACCTGCTCAACTCTGTGCCCATTGCATCAACAATACCATCTAGCCATCTAGATCTCTGACACCCCCTTTTTCTTTTGTCCTCAACCTGTAATATTTAGTCATGCACAATTAGGCAGACAATAAGTTGCCTTCTGTTAAGTTAGAGCAAAAGTTCATCTCGGTATTTTCCACTGTAGATGCACAGTTTGAAGAGAAGATGTGGCTTTCTGCTTAAACAGATCAATGGTCTATCTTTCTTCATTTTCTGCACTTCCTAGCAGAAACAATCCAGGTTATAATACAGGACTTTTTTTCTTAGATGTAGCTAGAGATTGTAAAAACTAAAACTGGGATTTCTCCAAGTAAAATATATGTTCTGCAGTAAATTACCTACCAGTTATGTTCACCCCTGTTAAACCCACTGTGTTAAGCCAGCCTAAGCTGGGCAATAACAGAGATTCTGCAAACTGACCTATAATTTTCTTCACTTATTGATGTGTGTCTGTCTTTCAAATGAAATAATAGAAGACTCAATATATTCAGTTGTTTGCTATTAGAAAAAATAGGTATTATATAATAAATCATTAAAAGCCTCACTACTCCAACACATAAAGGAAGAGAAGAACATGGCAACTCAAAATGCAATATTTTAGCAAAGTATGTGCCCAATTCTTACCTTTAAAAAAGTGACAAGTGACTGGCTCTTATGTCTTCAGCAGTCCACTTTCTATCTTTCACTGATAGCTAAATAACAAACTTCCCAAATAGTCTAGATCTGTGGCTCCCAGTGTGGGGCACATACCCCACAGAGGAACTTCAATTCCCAGAAGCCTAAGTAGGTACATTGGCTGATCAATGCTTTGGGGAATTGACAGGCTTTGGGGAACTGAAGTCCAAAAAACAAAGGTTAGGAAACATTGGTCTAGATATTGTTGCAACCTTTTATCCTTAATTCTAGCTCCTCTCTGGGAATGCACAAGCAACCCCCCCCCCCCAAAAAAAAACCCACAAAAAAAACACACACACACATAACCAAAAACAAAACCATAACATGCTTTAAAAAGGATGAGACTAGCTAGGCAGGGGAATGTGAGACGATCAATTTGCTAACAGTCAAGGATAACATGTTCTGGACCAAATGGCTGACAAGAATGAAAAACTCAAGGTCTAAGTCAGTGGTGTCCAAACCTTTTGGGCTGTGGGCCGGTCACATGGTTCCTCCCACTGGAAACAGAAGTAAAATGGACCACTGATATACGAAACACTGCCATAAATGCACCCGTGGTGCATTTACAGCAGCATTTTACACATGTGCATGCACTACCCCTCTTCCTACCATCACATTTTTTAAATAATTTATCATATTTTTAAAAAAAATCCAGGGGCATGTAAATCTCCCATATATTATTGTGTTATATCTTTATTCATGAGGTGTGTAGCTCATACCAGAGAAGAGGAGTGTTGGGCTCCCCCTGGTGGAGGAAGAACCACCCCATAGGTATGACTGCTTCGCCTCACAGGGGAAAAGGCAGCCAGCAAGCCAGGCTTACTGTAAATTCTATTCTAAATTCCCCTCTGTTTTCCCCCTATTCGACTGAATTTCAAATTATGGTGAAAGCAGGTATTAAAGGGAAGTCAATGAGCCAATTGGCTTCAAGTATATTTGCATACAGCATAAACAGGATACTTCCATGGTTTTCTCTTAAACACAGAATTTTAAAAAATGAAATTGAGGCACAAAACGCTAAGACAGTAGACAATTAACTGATTAAAGTATAAAAAACAGTTCCATGAAAAATCACCATAATATGAAATGCAATCGAATAGGGGGAGAATTGGGGGAATTTAGAATAGAATTATTGTAGTAAGCCTGGCTTTCTGGCTGCCTTTTTCTCTGTGAGGGGAAGCAGTTGTGCCTATGGGGTGGTTCTTTCTCCACCAGGGGAGCACAAGACTTCTCTGTGGCTCCTACTCTTCTAGGCTCTTGGATGTGCCTAGATTTTGGGGAGGAGGTGGCATGGCCTGGGAGAGAAGGGTGTGGCCTAAAATTTCCATTATTTTCATGTCCAAAACTTGATAGGTATGTTTTTAAGAGGTCAGGAACCATAGAGATCCTAGGGAGAGGAGAACCCAGGTACTTGCAGGGAACCCAGGTGAAGAAGAGCAACCCCTAGAGCAGTGATGGCAAGAGTGCTGACTTGGGCTTTTGTTAATTGAAGTCCAAGAACACCTGCAGTACCAAGGTTCATCATCACAGCCCTAGAGGAACAGAGGGGAGAAGTGTCATTGGGGAGCTGGAGGTTGTAAGAGAAAGGTGGAGGGAGACAAACCAGCAAGGAACAGGAGTGGAAGATGAAACAAGATATCCCAGTGGGGGAATCTCTTGCCTGATGTGCTGGTGGAGGAGGTCGAAAAGGAAGGGGCCTGGGGAGATTCACTGGAAGATCATGAGGATAGATATCATTTCAAAGAAGACACCTCAAATGAACAAGCCTCCCCAGGTGATGGGAAGTAACTTTATTGAAAAAAATACCTGGACAGGGGTCTTACTACAATTGAGGTTGCCCTGTCTGGGGTTAAAAGGCACCCAAACCTTTGTCCTCCTCGTTGTTCCAGATAAAGGGGAAAATGGGGACATCTGGAGTGGAGGCCCACTTATGGCAGTGAAGGATGCACTGTCAGAAATATATCCCATACATTTGAATTCTCTTGGCCATTGTGATCAAGCATTAAGAATATCCAAGACAGCATTACCTTGAGCTATGGTTTTTCTTCAGAGAAGAAGGTAACAGCAAAGTGTTTGGGAAGCAAGGACAGAAGAAAAAGTAGAAATAGAGCATAATATGGTGTTTCCCTCCCAAAAAAAGAGAATAATGGTAAAACAAAGTAAGTGGTACACAAGCTGGAAATAAACAGACTTTCATAGCTCCATTTTTAATTCTAAAGTTTGCTTTCAAGTGGGCATGGCCCAGTCACTGCAGGGGTGAGGAAATGATGGCCATCCAAATGTTCAACTCAGCCTATAGCCATTGCCAGCATGGGTTTCAAATGATAGAAATTATGATCAAGCACAAGTTCTATAATCTCACATCTACCAATCAACATCTGGAGGGACACACATTCTCCGTGCATGAAAAGCAATCAAAGAGCCCATTAATTAAGCTGAATAGGGTGAGACAAACATGGGTGCATTTTGGGCTTAACTCATACTGAGTAATGCAAAATATGGTTTCTACCTCTCTTCCATTTTAATCTTTTAAATTGGTTCAGCATTTATCACTTGATTTTGTTCATTTTAAGGGGTGTTCTTATTGAATTTATTGTTAGGATCTATATTAGTTCCCTTGAGTGCTATATTTTTTATGGGAAAGTTGGGTTAAAATGCTTTTTAAAAAAGGTGGAGCTGCTTTATATCTGAGAAGGTTTGATCTCACTTCAGCTCAGTTCTCTTATCTTCTTCAGTGTTTGAAGATCTCCGGAATAAATCCTATAATATATTTAAAATTAGGAAGAATTCTGTTTTGGTGCAGCTAATGAGTGTAAGAAATGTTAGAGCAGCTAGAGGTTAATAAGTAAAACAGACTTTTCTAATTATGAAGTAAAATTTCTAGTGAGTGAAGGATGAATAATCAGAGAATTAATTACAAGCATTAATAATAATAATTATATCCGATAATGACATTTCAAATTTTGGAGGTAATGAATTTAAAATTTGTAGTGTTATGAAAATAATGAACTAGTTCAGATGTGCCAGTCTGGGAAGATGTCCTATCTGAGACTTTCCCTAGTTTTAAAATGATTCAAAACCTAGTAAATCAACAAATTACCTCAATTCAAATGCTGGAGTCTTAAGTTCATAAGTCATTTGCTTGGGAAATGAAATATGTGAGGCTGTGAGGTACAATGTTGTAGTATCCAGAATTATTCTTTAAAGGAGGACAAAAATTATAACAATTAATTAAGATGTAAAAGACAAATTGTTGATAACCCAGGGATGAAGTATGGTACTCAAACTTCAAAATACATATGTCATTTCAAAAGAGGTTTCTGTTATATATTATGTCAGAATTGACTTTATGGCAGATGATGATGATGATGATGATGCAAAAATTTGAAATAAATGTGGAAATTTGCATGTTGAGATTTTCTCTATATAGAGATTAAGCACATAAACTACTGCACTGTTTTAACCTATATGTTTCTACATTGGTATCATTTACTTAGTGATATGAAAGAGTCAATATGAAGTATAATGGTTAGTTATGGAACTTAAAGCAAAGAGACCCGCCCCTCTGCCCAGAAGCCCAATGGGAGTGCTTCCTCCCTCCCTCAGCACAGTTTGCCCCGCCCCTCTGCCCAGCAGCCCAATGGGAGCGCTTCCTCCCTCCCCCCAGCACAGAGTTCACCCCACCCTCCACTTGGGCACTCTGTCTCTAAAAGATTAGCTATCACTGTTATATTTTTATGTCTAGGCCCTACCCCTGGTGGCTAACCTTGGCACTCCAGCTGTTCTTCAACTTCAATTACCAGAAACCCAAGCCAGCAATCTTGCTGATCAGGGCTTCCAGGAATTGAAGATCCAGAACAACTGGAGTGCCAAGGTTAGCAATCGTTGGACCTTTCTTTCTTTGTTCATGTTGGAAGTACCACAGCACAGTTAATATATATGTCAGATAACTTTCACCCAATGATGGGCAGCATGAAGAACATCTTGGGCCATTAGCATCAAATCTTCCACAGGACAGGTTGTGGGCATAGAGTTTACTGGCATAGGTGTTAATTGACAAGATGAAGATTGCCCTTTGTTCTCCTTTCCTGGTTTACTTTAAAACAGAAGACCCTATTCACTTCACAAGGAGAAATATTAGAATGAACAGATGAGACAAGATTACTTTTTATCGCTAATACTTTCTGATGGGTAGAACTGAAACAGAAATAGAAGCTACATGCAATGCCAAGGCAGCCATTGGCTATCATGAGGCAGTCACCTCAGGTGGGAGAGTGTGGAGAGAGTGACAGGATAGATATGGGTGAGTGTTGTTGTTTTGAATTTCTATGTTTTTTAACTGTTATGTAAGCCACCTTAGGTCATCTATGGATGAGGAAGGCAGGGTAGAAATTCTGAAAATAAAATAAAATAAATAAATCATCACCTCCCATTCTGCTCTGTGAGTTAATCAGCATTGGTCTCTTCTTCTATTTGCTAACACTGACTCAACATTGTGTGGTTGTTTCCCAACACACTAGATCAGGGGTTCCCAAACTATGGCCCATGGGCCGGATCCAGCCCATGATGCCTAATAAACCGGCCCATGTTGCCCCCAGAAGCAGAAAATGCATCCATGCATGCACAAAATACAATACTGCCATTAATGCACCCACAACTATCGTAAATGCATTTACGACAGCTGCAGGTGTATTTATGGCAGCTTTTTGTGCAGGCATGCTTTACTTCAGCTTCCGGTGCAGGAACCACATGAATGGCCCATTCAACCACAAGACCGGCCCATGGCCCAAAAACTCTGGCCACCCCTGCACTATATGCTTAATGCCCCAGCAGTTACTGGCAAGGAACTGTGTTTGTGTATGGGTGTGTGTTATCCATAATGTCCAGGCCTGAGGACATTTGAAGTGGAGATATGGTTAGGAAAAGGAATGGTCTCCTCTTTCCCTCCCTTACTGTCAGTGCCATTTACTTATTTATTTATTTATTTAAAATATTTCTATCCCACTTCCCTCACTCGAGAGAGACCCGAAGTGATTAACAACATGATTAAAACAACAATAAAAACAATTAACTAACCACCCATCTAACCCCCCAATTAACTAACCCTCCATCTAAAAACCCCTTTTAAAACAATCTAAAAATATCTCTTCCCTCCCACCACAGTTAAAAAGCTGCCAGAACAAAACACCATATGGGCTAAATGAGCCAGCAGGACTGGGCAGTTGATGCATCCATGCCCGATGCCCGCTGGCATAGCCATGTTTTCAGTTGTTTCCGAAAGGGGAGCATCTCTGTCTGGCAGCGTAGTTCAAGTGGCAAGAGATTCCAATGGGCTGGGGCTGACACGGAGAAGGCCCCCCTCCTGGTCCCTACAAAGTGGGCTTCTTTCGCTGATGGGACCATAACCGAGTCCCTCTGGTCTGCCCTCATAAGATGGGTTTGACACCTTGGGGTGATGCGGTCCCTTAATTATCCTGGACCACCACCATGAAGGGCTTTAAAGGTCAAAACCAGCACCTTGAATTGCACATGGAGGCACACTGGTAACCAGTACAGCTCCCGAAGCAGTGGAGAGGCATGAGAACACGTCCCATCACCACCCAGGCAGCCGCATTCTGGACCAGCTGGAGCCTCTGAATGGTCATCAAGGGCAGCCCCATGTAGAGCGCATTATATTAATCCAATCTGGAGGTGACCAGAGCGTGAGTGACTGTGAGTAAGGAGTCCCGGTCCAGGAACAGGCGTAACTGGTAGATGACACGAAACTGTGCAAAGGCCCTCCTGGCCATGACTGCCACCTGCTCAATGAGCAGTAGTCGCGAGTCCAGGAGGACACCCAGATCTGACTGGGGCAACAATGCCCTGTCCAGAACCAAAGATGGTAGCTCCCAGGATAATGTGGAGCCCCATACCCACAGCCACTCAGTCTTGCCAGGGTTCAGCTGAAGCCCGTTGTCCCGCATCCAGACCCGAACAGCCTCTAGACACCTGCTTAGGACTTTGACTGCATCACTCGGGTCCCTACGGGCCGAGATGTACAATTGGGTATCATCTGCATACTGATGATACCTCACCCCATGGGAACAAATGATCTCACCCAGCAGTTTCATGTAAATGTTAAACAGCAGAGGAGAGAGTACTGAGCCCTGAGGTACCCCACATGGGAGCGACCTCGGACTGGACAGCTCACCCTCTAAAAACACTGACTGGGTCCAGTCCCTCAGAAATGAGGAGAACCAGTACAACACCATGCCTTGGGCTCCCAATCCTTGCAGCCGGCCCAGAAGGATACCATGGTTGACAGTATCGAAAGCCAATGAGAGGTTGAGAAGAGCGAGAACAGAGGGATTGCCCCTGTTCCGCTCCCTCCAGAGATCATACAAGAGTTCGACCAATGCAGTCTCCATACCATAACCGGGCCTGTATCCTAACTGAAATGGGTCCAGATAATCCATATCATCCAGAACCCCCAGGTGCTGCCGTGCCACTGCTCTTTCCAACACCTTCCCCAGAAAGGGAAGGTTGGAGATTGATCTAAAATTTGAAATAACTGTAGTGTCGAGCGATGGCTTTTTTAGGAGGGGGCGCACCAGCACATGTTTGAAAGCCACTGGAAACACCCCCTCCCACAAGGAGGAATTCACCATCGCACCAACCCAGCTGCCCGTAGTAGCCTTGGCTGCTTTGACCAGCCAGGTAGGGCAGCAATCTAATAAGCAAGTGGTATCATGCACAGCTCCAAGAAGCCTGTCCACTTCATCAGGGCCAACAGGATCAAACCAATCCCAGATAACAAGGCTAGACTCTGCTCCAGCCCTCTCCAGGCAATCAACCACCACGTCAGGCTTGAATCCTGAGCGAATGCAAGCAATTTTCTGTGCAAGGTGGTCTGCAAAATTGTTAGCTGAGCCCCACCCCCCGGGCCCCGCCCCCCCTACCCAACTATGGTATCTTGGCAATGAAGGGATACAGTGGTAAGATGGTGGCATTTCCCTCCTCAAGCTTGAAGTCCCACAATGCCGTAGGATCTCATTTTCCCCATCCTCACTATTGCAAACCCCTACTTTTTCTTCCCTTTCTCTCTCTCCTCCAACCCTTCCCTTTTTTTCTCCCACTCTCTGTAAATTTTAGTTTTCTAATTTTAGCTCTATAGGCAGAGGATCGGATATTTCCACAAAGAGTTTCATTAAAATGTTATTTTTCTTCTCCTCTCTGATGATTTCTTTTCTGAATGACTCCATCTCAGACTGGGCTTTGCAATTTGCAGGAGGCTTTATTTATTTTTTCACTTTTGCAAACAATTACATTTTCTAGAGCCCTTAAAAATTGTATCCTCTATATAAATGGGTTTGCACTTTGCCTCTTGGCTGATCAAGAGTGTCACCTAATTAAACAACTTTGTGTCACTGCCATAGGCTTGGAAGGAAATGAAACAAAATAAGCAAACAACCAAACAATCTAATTTCCATAAACTGTAGGACGCGGAAGACGTCTGTACATTTAATACTTTCCACTTTTTCAAAATATGTTTACAGCTTGCTCAAGAAACTCCCAGATTCAAGGCAGACTCACACTTTATTTTAATCAAAGATGAGGTCACTCTTCTGAATCAAGGATGTGCTTGGTCATTGAAGAAATTTGATAGGACTGAGTTCAATGGGCTGGAGATGAGATTCGGAAGTGATTTTACACAAATACAAACACACTTTCATTTCCTTCAAAATACACACATTCATTGTCTTCAAAAATGCCTGCCTGCCTGCCTGCCTGCCTGCCTGCCTGCCTGCCTGCCTGCCTGCCTGCCTGCCTGCCTGCCTGCCTGCCTGCCTGCCTATCTATCTATCTATCTATCTATCTATCTATCTATCTATCTATCTATCTATCTATCTATCTATCTATCTATCTATCTATCTATCTATCTATCTATCTATCTATCTATCTATCTATCTATCTATCTATCTATCTATCTATCTATCTCTGGGGTGTCCCCAGAAGAAGGGAACCATAGGCCACTTCTGAGTACACTCTAGCAAGAAAGTAATTTAAAAAGGTTACCATAAGTCAGAATTGACTTTATGGCACATCATGATGAGGATGAGGATGCAAAAATTGAAATAAATGTGAAAATTTGCATGTTAAGATTTTCTCTATATACAGATTAGGCACATAAATTAAGGTAAAGGTAAAGGTTTCCCTTGCTCGAAAGCCAGTCGTATCCGACTCTAGGGTGCAGTGCTCATCTCTGTTTCTAAGCCGAAGAGCCAGCGCTGTCTGCTTCTGCAGACGTTTCCGTGGTCATGTGGCAGGCATGACTAGACACGGAACGCTGTTACCTTCCCACCGAAGTGGTCCCTATTTATCTACTTGCAATTTCTTGCTTTCGAACTGCTAGGTTGGCAGGAGCTGGGATGAAGACGGGAGCTCATTTCCGTCTGTTTTTACTATATTTACTATATTTACTATAATGAGTTTTTACTCATTACTGCACTGTTTTTACTATATGTTTCTACATTGGTATCATTTACTTAGTGATCTGAGAGAGCTAATTCAGTGGTCTAGCTCTCATCAGAACTTCCCTTCTTCTGGGGGCACCCTTTAGCTTGCCCAAAGCTACATAGGATGGCACAAACTTTTAACTTATAACCATAACTATTGAGCCATTGTTGTGTCTTAAGGTTTATTAATTATTATTTCAACTGTTATAAAAGGTTAATTATTGCTGTGTCATGGACACCATGTTTCTGTTGTAATTATTAAGCAATTCCCATATAAGGCTCAAGGTCTTGGGTTCAGTATACTCAACACCTGATTGGTTGTTTGTGTTCCCACTTCCTGAGAAGCCAGGATGAATGTATCTTTCCCTGCACCTGCTGCAGAGCAAGTGAGAGTCCAAACACTCCAAGAGGCATGGAGGCTGTTTACAAAAACAATAACAGAGGCCCAATTGGAATACATACCCAAAAGGAAAAAGGGCACTGCCAGGTCCAAGAGGACTCCGATGTGGCTTACAGGAGCTGTTCGGGAAGTGATCAAAAGTAAGAAAAGCTCATTTAGAAGATGGAAGGCTTGTCCGAATGAGGACAGCATGCAGAAACATAAATTCTGGCAGAACAAATGCAAGGCAACAATCAGGAAAGCAAAGTAAGACTTTGAGGAGCGTATAGCTAAAAATACTCAGAGAAATAACAAAGACTTCATTAAGTACATTAGAAGTAAGAACCCAACTAGGAAGGCCATTGGACCATTAGATGACAATAGAAAGCAAGGGGTTATTAAAGAGGAAACAGAGATTGCAGAGAGACTCAATGAATTCTTTGCTTCAGTATTCACTAAAGAAGACAGAGACCACATGCCCAAAACAGAGCCTATCTTCGTAGGGAGGGAAACCGAAGAATTAAGCCAGATAGAAATAACCAGGGAGGAAGTCCTTGCATGTCTTGTTAAACTAAACACTAACAAATCACCAGGACCAGATGGCATCCATCCACGAGTTCTCAGGGAACTTAAAGATGAAATTGCTGATCTCCTAGCCAAAATATATAATCTTTCCCTCAAATCAGGCTTTGTGCCTGATGACTGGAAGGTAGCGAATGTAACACCAATTTTCAAAAAAGGATCCAGGGGTGATCCAGGAAATTACCGACCTGTCAGTTTGACATGTGTCCCAGGTAAAGTGATAGAAACCATCCTAAAAGATAGAATTAATAGGCACATAGAAGAGAAGGCGATGCTAAAGGAGAACCAACATGGCTTTTGCAAGGGCAAATCATGGCTCACTAATCTGTTGGAATTTTTTGAGAGTGTCAACAAGGATGTGGATAAGGGGGATCCAGTTGACATTGTTTATCTGGACTTTCAGAAGGCTTTTGACAAGGTCCCACACCAAAGGCTCTTGAATAAACTTGCCAGTCATGGAATAAAGGAACAGGTCTTGTCCTGGATCAGCAACTGACTAAGGGACAGGAAACAGAGGGTAGCACTAAATGGACACTTCTCCAAGTGGAGGGGAGTAAAGAGTGGGGTCCCCCAAGGTTCAGTACTGGGACCCCTGCTTTTCAACCTCTTCATAAATGATCTAGAGGTAGGAGTAAAAAGCAAGGTAGCCAAATTGCTGACGACACTAAATTATACAGGGTAGTGAAAACTGTGAGAGATTGTGAGGAGTTCCAGAGGGATCTCTTGACACTGGGGGAGTGGGCAAAGCAGTGGCAAATGAGCTTCAACATTAGTAAGTGCAGAGTGATGCATGTTGGGGCAAAAAAAAAACAATTACATTTATAAACTGATGGGTTCTGAACTCTCTGCGACAAACCAGGAAAGGGACCTTGGTGTCCTGGTGGACAACTCAATGAAGGTGTCAACCCAGTGTGCCTCAGCAGTGAAAAAAGCAATTTCAATGCTAGGGATCATTAGGAAGGGTATAGAAAATAAGTCAGCAAGTGTCATTTTGCCTCTTTATAAATCTATGGTGAGGCCCCATCTGGAATACTGTGTACAGTTCTGGTCGCCATACCTCCAGAAGGATATTATGGAGTTGGGAAAAGTGCAGAGGAGGGCAACCAAAATGATTAGGGGACTGGAACACCTTCCTTACCATCTGAGGCTGCAACGGTTGGGCCTTTTCACTCTTGAATGACGGCATCTAAGAGGTGACCTCATTGAAGTTTATAAAATCATGCACGGTGTGGACAAAGTAGATAAGGAAAAACTATTTTCCCTATCGCATAACACTAGAACTAGGAGACACTCCATGAAACCTTTGGGTGCTGGTTCTCAAACAAATAAGAGAAAGTACTTTTTCACCCAGAGGATTACTGGTCTATGGAACTCCCTGCCAGAAGAAGTGGTGGATTAGAAAGGATTAGACAAGTTCATGGAGGACAAGGGTATCAATGGCTATAATTATGGATACCTAAGGACAACCTCCGGGTTGGAGAGATAGGCAGGATATCTCTCAATGCAATTTCCAGGGAATCCTAAGCAGGTGAAAGCATCTCCTTGGGAATACCCTGAAGGAAATGGTGAGCCACTGTGTGAGACAGAATGCTGGACTGGATGGGCTGTGGCCTGTTCCAGCGCGGCTGTTTTTATATTCTTATGTTCTTAACTGGCTTTGCTCTTGCCTTAAGCCCCTTCGGGGGTCTGTTGGTCTGACTGGTAGATTTGTTACCTGCATGTAATGTTCTTACAATAAACGTTGATGCTGTTCAGGAGACTTGGCTGTCTGTGTGTGCTTATTACAGCCGGACACAACAGCCATCCAGATTAAATGGCCCAAATGCAGAGGTTTAGGGAACCCACTGATAAGAGTCTCATTAGAGATACTTTTGAATAATCCTCATCTTGATTTCAAGGTGCTGGACAACATGTATTCATTAATGTCCTTCAGCAACCAACCCAAAGACAGAAGGACAAATGAGAAACACAGGTATTTCCCTCTCAATAAATCCAGAATTTGAATTTTTCAAAGCGCTAAAAGATGATGGCATCAAATTACTGCATTCAATATGCCAGCAGATTTGGAAAACAAAACAGTGGCCACAGGATTGGAAAAGATCAGTATACGTCCCAATCCCAAAAAAGGGCAATGCCAAAGAATGTTCAAATTATCGAACAATCGCACTCATCCCACATGCCAGCAAGGTGATGCTCAAGATAATACAGGACAGACTTCAGCAGCATGTGGAGAGAGAATTACCAGAGGTGCAGGCTGGTTTCAGAAGAGGCAGGGGGACTAGAGACCACATCGCCAACATACGCTGGATCATGGAGAAAACAAAGGAATACCAGAAACAAGTTTACTTTGTTTTATTGACTACACTAAGGCATTTGACTGTGTGGACCACAACAAGATGTGGCAAGTAATTAAAGAGATGGGAATACCAGAGCACCTCATATGCCTCCTGAGAAATCTGTACATGAACCAAGAAGCAACAGTTAGGACAGAACATGGAATAACAGAGTGGTTTGGAATAGGAAAAGGAGTAAGACAAGGCTGCGTTTTGTCACCATGCTTATTCAACCTATACACAGAGCACATAATGCGCAGTGCAGGGATGGAGGAATCACAATATGGGATTAAAATCGCTGGGAGAAACATCAATAATCTGAGATATGCAGACGATACCACCCTAATGGCAGAAAGTGAGGAAGACCTAAATAATCTCTTGATTGGGCTGAAGGAGGAGAGTGCAAAAGCTGGCTTGAGACTCAATATCAAGAAAACCAAGATAATGGCAACAGGCCCCATCAGTTCCTGGAAAATAGACGGGGAAGAAGTAGAAGCAGTGACAGATTTTACTTTCTTAGGATCAAAGATCACTGCAGATGGGGATTGCAGCCACGAAATAAAAAGGCGACTGATTCTTGGGAGACAAGCGATGAGAAACATGGGGAACATAGTGAAAAGCAGAGACATTACATTGCAAACAAAAATTAGAATAGTCAAAGCAATGGTTTTCCCAGTAGTAATGTATGGATGTGAGAGCTGGACAATTAGGAAGGCTGAACGCAGAAGAATAGATGCCTTTGAAATGTGGTGTTGGAGGAGGGTTTTGAGAGTCCCCTGGACAGCGAGGAGAACAAATAGGTCAATCTTAGAAGAAATTAACCCTGACTGCTCATTGGAAGGTCAAATAGTAAAGATGAAGCTAAAGTACTTTGGACATCAAATGAGAAGGGAGGATTCACTTGAGAAGGCATTGATGTTGGGAAAGGTGGAGGGCAAAAGAAGAAGGGGGAGGCCAAGGATGAGATGGCTAGATGGTATTATAGACACAATGGGCACAGAGCTGGGAGGGTTGAGCGGGATGGTAGAGGACAGAGGCGCCTGGAGGAAAATGGTCCATGGGGTCGCAAAGGGTCGGAATCGACTGTGCGACTGAACAACAACAACAAATCCAGAAAATATTTTGAAACATACCATTAAGAACAGGTTGAGGAAATGGAATGTGAAATGCTTCTTCTCTCCTTATGTTCCACTAAAGGAAACAAGCACAGATCTCTTCCAGATTACACATCAGGTTTCTAGTCTCCATAACCATCTAAATAAGCAGAATCCAAGTTAACAGGTCAAGAACCTCCTTCTGAGAAAATGTAGTTCTCCTTATCCAGCTTACCCATTAATACAAACATCACACAATTCATGCTGCAGATCTGATTGGCAAGGAAGGAAGAGTAAAGTTAGCTAATAAGAAATCAAAGAGGCCATACCTCCTCAAGGAAGCATTTTGTTAAGCAAGCAAAACATAAAACCTTTGTATCTTTTATGATTGATTAATGACCTTTCTGCACCGGGCCTGCTAACAGGAACAATGGAGGGAGACAAGAACAATTAAGGAGCTCCCATCTAGGTAGTTCACTTGTCAAAATGTATGAGACAGGTATTTGCCTGAATCATTGGCCCCTTACACTATAGCTACTGTCAAATGTAGTACGAATGGCACCTAGGCAGTCTATTTTTGGCACATCGGCAAAACACTACCGTGAACAATTCAGTAGCAATTATAAGTACAAAATACATTGGCTTTGCCATGACTTAAGAGAACTCTCCAACATTATTTCCCCAACTATTACTAGGCTGCAGTTTCTTTCTCAGGTAGTGTTTCAGGTAATATTAGCTTGTGTCCTCATAACCCATCCCACCAGCCCAGATTTCATCAGCAGAAAAAAGAGCTTTTTTTCTTATCCATGTAGGCTGAAGAAAATTGACCAACAGCAGTTTTAATTAAAATTCAATATTTAACTTTATTTCATGTTTTAATTGCTTCCTTCTGTCTAACATTGCTCTATCCCTCCTCAATGGACTGTTCTGGGAGCTCTATCATCACAACACTTTCCCACTCCATGTTTTTGAAAGCCCTTACCATATATTCCTGTGTGTAATAATGAATATACAGGGAATGATGACCATGAATGCATGCTCCAGTTTGATTGATCAGCACCGTGCAAATGTTTAAGACCACATGCCTCCAAGAGAGCTGACAAAAGCTCTCCACAATCAGCATCTTTGAACATGTGTGCAATAAAGTTGGCTTACGAACTGATGCCTAGACCAAACAAGGAATGTGGAATCCAGAATTGAGACTAGAGAGAAATCATGATCATGCAGTTAAGCAGGACATAGGACACATGTATACCCATGTGTATGTGCTTGCTCAAAAGCCAGTCATAGCCAACTCTAGGGTTCAGTGCTCCTCTCTGTTTATAGTCAAAGAGCCAGCACTGTCTGCATCTGCAGAAGTTTCTGTGGACGCATGGTAGGCATGCTTCAACACACAAATGTTTACCTTCCCACTGAAGTGGTACCTATTTATCTACTTGCAATTTCTTGCTTTTGAACTACTAGGTTGGCAGGAGCTGGGACAGAGATGGGAGCTCACTCCATCATGCAGTACTCTGGAATTGAACTCTGACCTTCCAGTTGTCGAGTTCAGCCTCTTAACCACTTGAGCCACCACAGCCCCAAGCAACACCAACCATGGTCCTAATTCTTTAAAACCTGTGCAATCAAATAGCAGCTATTATTATTTTACATAAGAGGAGCTATTTACACCAAAGCATTATTCACGAGTTGCCGTTATTTGTCCAATTTTGCCTAATTTGTGCAAAACACCCTTTGCAGGCGCACCCCCCAATAAAGGACTCAGACACCAATGAAAGTGGATAACGGCATTGGGCCACATTTATTGATTCATGCCCTAGTCCGAATTATAAATTTCTATTGGTAATTGACCAATCATAATTCTTAAGGCAAGCAGGCCGAAGTAACACTGGCAAGGTACCACCCAAAATTGCCAACGGCAATTGCTACAATGTATCCATTTGTATCAATTTGTTTGTTGACCACAAACAAATTGTTGACCGTAGTCAATATCTAACTAATGACCCCACCCTCTGACGCGTATCCGTAAAATCACGGGGTGATGCATGCTGTCTAGCTATAGCCATCACCCCGTCGCCTAGTTCATCGTTGACCGGACAACGTTTAACCAACTTATGCCTGTCTAGTGTTGTCCAGTCAATTGCGAACTTGCCGGATACCTGTGGGTCATAATGTTTACCTTACCAGTGCTACCCGCCACACGGAGGGGCTTCAAAGAAGGCTCGACGCCCCCCCTAGACTGTCAGCTCGGTCGACAGGCCTGCTCGCCAATCACCCAACAGGAGGTCCACACCTCCTCGCGACAGATGGGCCCCATCCCCTGCATACAAGTCATAACTTTGGAGGCTAATAGCGGGGTGACGACTGACCCTCCGCCAAGCCCTGTAGACAAGGAAACGCGCCACTGCCCTATTCACCATGCGTCTAGCACGGTCAAGGGCCAGGAGGTCAACACCCCCTCTGTAGGAATGGCGCGGGACCATGTCCGACCAAACAAGGGTTGTGGTGGGCCAGACGTAATGCAGGTAGGCGAGGTCCTCGCAAATCGCATGCTTCAGCGACAAGCCGGTGACCTGGCCCAAATCATTGCCCCCCAGGTGTATGATCAGAATGTCAGGCGGGTCAGCATTCTGGCCTGAAAAAAGGAAAGGCAGCAGCTCCCGCCACAACATCCCGGGCTTACCATGCCATGTGAGACTTGCGTATGCACCAAGTCCCAGTCGGGGTCCCCACTCTGTCGCCGCAGCATAACGCGCTGCCCTGTGCACGTAGCTATGGCCCACCAGCCTTACTGTCACCGGTGTAATACGACACCCCGGGTCTGTAAGGAAAAATGGGCTGCCTCATCTTATCAAAACAGAGGCAAGGCCAGCCCCGGGCCAAATGGGTAAAAACCCCTGGGGAAATCGGGTGGCGGTCGTCCGGGCAACGCCCACGCGCACGCACCCACCCCTCCAAAACATGTCTCACACGGAAGTGAGTGGTGCTGTCCACGACTTGCATCCGCCTTATACAGCATCTCAAGCTCGCCGATGCGGAGCGCTCCAAAAAAGGTGACCGTTGTAGCCGCATAAAATGGGCTGCCTCACCTTATCAAAACAGAGGCCAGGCCAGCCCCGGGCCAATTGGGTAAAAACCCCTGGGGAAATCGGGTGGCGGTCGTCCGGGCAACGTCCACGCGCGCGCACCCACCCCTCCAAAACATGTCTCACACGGAAGTCAGTGGTGCTATCCACATGACCTCCCACTTTGGCCATAAAAGCCAACGCTGACAGCTTAGATGCTATGGTGCGAGGTGCAAAGCCCTGGGCATGCAGGTAAACCATGAACCGCAGAACATGGGTTACCGGGATCGGCCAGGTTCCTGGCATTTGGAATTGGGTACAGAATGCTCTGAAAGAATTAAATGCGTGGTGATACACCTTACGCGTGCGTGGCGCTAGTGACAGGCCAATTGCCCGGTTCACCTCTCTCTGCCGATGTTCCATATCCCGTCCGGGAGTGGCGAGGGAAATTCCTCCGCATCCGGGGCCAAGGCACGGAACCGGGAGATCTGCAGGCGGGACAAAGCATCAGCAATATCATTAGTAACCCCTGGGACATGCCTAGCCCTGAAAAGAATGTTGAGGCGCAGGCTGCGCAACGCAAACTGGCGCACTGGGTCAATAACCCTGGGCGACTTAGAGCTCTGTGCATTGAGAAAGTGGACAACAGCCGCATTGTCACACCAAAGTGGACAACCGAGTTGGCCTCCTCCTCGCCCCATAGCATCAAAGCACCCAGTATAGGGAAAATTCCAGATACGTGAGACCACGCAGGCGACCCGTGCCTGCCCATGATGGTGGCCACCCACCAGAGGCCCACTTCCAATTGAAGTACATCCCATAACTCAGGGATCCCGGGCATCGGGCTGTATCTTAAAGCAAGGGGAAGCCAGGAGCTCAGACCCCCAAAATGACACCCCATTGAAATCCCTCAGGATCTGTAGCCAGACAAGCATGTCTGCCCTGATACCCCGGGTAAGTCTAACCCTATGGTGGGGCCTGGATAGTCCTGCCATGGCGTCGCACAAGCGCTGCGCCAATGCCCTGCCCGGTGCGATGACCCTGCCAGCGAAATTGAGGTGACCATGTAGCACCAGCAGGTCCCTCGGTAATGCCATGCGCTTAGCCAGCAAGTCCGAGATAAGGGCCACTAGCTTTGACACCTTATCCCGCTGCAACCTAGAAGCCTGTGCTACCGTGCCAATCTCCACCCCCAGGAATACTAGCTGTGTAGGCGGGCCCTCGGTCTTTTCGGGCGCTAAAGGGACACCAAGGTCCTCCATTAGCGTCTGAATTGTGTTGAGGAGACGTGTGGACGTGTCCCAGCCCCGTTCAGCCCCGAATAAAATCATCCAGGGAATGGGCTACAGACCGGGACCCTGATCTGCGAACAAAATCCCGCTCTAGGAAGATGGAGTAACGCTCGAATGCCGAGCCCGAATTGGAACAGCCAAAAGGCATGGCATCAGTGCAATAATATGCTCCCCGGAACGGGGGCACAGGGACAGGGCCAACGACCCTGCCCGCATAGACCTCCTTATCATTGCTGGCAGGAGCCACCTCCTCCCTCCCCCTAAGGGATAAAGATTGGGGGCATCCTGAGGGGACCTATCACCCCTGAAAGGGATACGTAACCCCTGCCTAAAACCCTGAAGGAGATCTCCGCATCCTCTCCCTTCGGGAACAATGTGAGCCAGCGCTCCAACATGTCCACATTAATTGGGGAGGGAGCCCTTTGGTGAACTAGATCCATACGCGGCAGTCTTGCCAGCCCCCTGTCCACCCCTCCCTCTGCCCCGCATCCCTCCAGGCGTGGGACAGCCAGAGGCCGCATGGGGGCCAGCACAGGGGGGACACTAATGTCTGTATTTGCCATTCTTCCTATTGCAGGAACCATTGGACGAGAAAGTCCAGCACAGCAGGCGGGCCGAAACCCCCCGCCCCGCCCCCTGGCAGTGGACCTGTGCTGGGGCCGCCCATTGGACCGCATGTCCACAATGGTATCTCTCCCCGGGCGTGGGGCGCGTGGGCGTCATGTACAAAAGCCACAGCCTGGCATGGCTCAACCCACCTAATGTCGGGGTGCCGGGGAATCCGCATATGGAATTACACGTCATAAGCCAACCACGATGGGCATGGAAAGTTAACCATCGCCCGGTAGATGTTGTCCAAATACTGGACCATCGAAATTGCCAAATCCGGCCGGGCCCTGAGGTACACCGCCATGTATATGAGGTAGGCCGGCAACCAGTCGGCCCACGTACGTGGTAGCTTGCTACGACGTGCCTGCTCCTTATCCTTCTCATCCTGCCCCCCCTACTCCTTGGTGGGCCCTCTGTTGAGGAGTGAGAAGGTATCCACGTAATCCCCCCGCCAGATCTTCTCTTTGGTGGTCTGTGCCAAATGGACACCCAGCGGTAAGGAATACCCCGCCGTCAGCAAGGCCGACACGGGCACAACAGGAACTGCTGGCATCTGAAAGGGGGCCTGTACTAACCCAGCCACCCCCAAAACATTCCCCACAGGGTAGAAAACACCCCCCACCACGGGGCCCTGAGTGGTAGTTATCGTCGCCAGGTGGGGCGTCAGCGGCTGGACCGCCGTCCCACCCACGCGAGACCAGGCCATTGGAAACCCCCCCAACGTGGCCACGTGTGTAGGTGCACTAGCTTGGACCGCATACTCACGTGCTGCACCCCTGTAGGCCGCCCCCACCAGGGGTTCCGGCCCACTGGGGGCGTCGGAGCTCACAACCGCCGTCGAGCTCGTCGATGGGGCCTGACCCGCACCGGTCTGTTGAATGGGGAGCTGCGAGGCAGTGGCCCAGGTCGTGCCACGCGCCTCAAGCAGCCCGACCCATCCCGTCGCCTGCCGCTGCCCAGCAGACGACGCGTCGAAACGAACCCCAAATGGAGACCAAGAGTGGGTAGCCCGGGCCAGGGATGTCTCGAGGGCCGCAACGCGGGCCAATAAGGCTTCCACGCTGACATGGGGCAAAGGACCAGCCGGCCCGCCTACTACAGGCATGGGTACAGGTCCCTGCACCCCGGGGCCCGAATAGGGCAACAACCCCACACCCGGGCCCGTTAGGGCCGATGTAGCAACCTGCCAGGGAAGGGGACCGGACCACCCCCCAAGGCTGGAAGGCCTCGGAGCGAGCTACGCTCCTATAAAGGGAGGCCCAGCGGAACGGGCAACACCATGAGAGGTGTCCACCGCTTGCGGGCCGAGGGCCGCAGCCCCTACTGAGCCAGGGGGAATAGACCCCATTCCACCGGTCCCGGTGGGTGCAAGCAAATGTGGCTGCTGGGGAGGCGCAGCCGTGGTCTTCCAACCCAGATTGCGCCTCCGAACCGCACGAGCCGCGCTCGCAGCCGCCGCCTTCTTCGCGGGCCTCTCAGCCAATCGATGGGAAGCCAAAACGAGAGAATTCAGCAGCCAAAAGGCTTCCCGGTAAAAGCCAAAAGCGACGGAGGTAAGAGGGAAAAACTTCTCCGCTCCGTCGCTTCGCAAAATGGCAGCTCGGCTGCCTCGTGGCCACCCCTTTTATAAGGGAGCTGGCCACGCCCCTAACTACCCGGATGCCTTCGTCCTGTGGGGGGGGGGCCCGCAAAGAGCGCTGCGGCCATTTTGGCACCGCGCTTGCATTTTTGTTTTCGTCTCTTGTGAAGAGCCTCAACCTTTCGTGGGTCAAGAGGCCTCCCCTGTATGTATGACGCGGTACGATGTCCGACCATAGCAGCCTTGTGTACGGCCACACATAATGCAAATAAGCTAGGTCACTGCAAATCGTGAATTTTAAGGAAAGGCCAGTGATCTGGGCAAGGTCATTGCCCCCGAGGTGCAGTACAAGGACATCAGGCGGTTCAGCATCCCTGATGGAAAACAGGAATGGCAACAGTTCCCGCCATCTCATTCCGCGCTTACTGTACCAACGTATACGTGCGATTGCACGTAGTCCAAGCTGTGGTCCCCACTCTGTCGCCGCAGCATACTGCGCTGCCCAGTGCACGTAACTGTGGCCCACCAGCCATACTGCCACCGGTGTGCGGGGACACACAGGGTCTGTAAAAGAAGAAAAGAGAATAATGACTTAACTGGTACTCATGCCTGAAGTGGGCGAACATACAACGCAAAACGCATGGATCCCCATCTCCCCATTCGGCATATATCAGCCTCAGAGTACCCAAATGCAGCCGCAGTAGATGCAGCACCTATCCTAAATGAATGGGTGCCGTAACGAGCCCCGGGGAGGCCAACACTGGATAGTGCCATACCGGTCACCTTCCAAAATTGGAATTTAGTAAGGGGAGACCCATCCTGGTGGCAGAAAAACGGGCCAGGGTATGCGCCACGCACTGCCAAGAACTCATGTAGGGCACCAACCGGACAGATGTCTGCAATGGAACATCGTAGCAGTCTAACTCCACTGCCTACGCCATGCTGATCAACTTTTGAGGACCGTATCCTCAACTGAGCCCACTCATTAGTGACATAGACATCGTCGAGTTCCAGTGCCCTACGAGTCGCATCCGCCTTAGACAGTAGTACCAACTCACTGATGCGGAGCGCTCCAAAGAAAGCCACCATGGTGGCCGCGTGAAAAAGAGCCACCTCGTACCTATCATAGCACAAGTTATGCCAGCCTCGTGCAAGGTGGGTCAGTACCTCTGGTGAAATTTATTTATTTATTTATTTATTTATTAATCACATTTGTATATGCCGCCCACTCAGGCAGAACCCGACTCAGGGCGGCATTACAACACACTAAAAATACATAAAAAAACATTACAAAATCTTATAAAACCACCCAATAAAACCCACATCCCCCCCCTTTTTTTAAAAACCTGTATCCCACTCACCCAACCCACCCACCGCACAAGAAGGATGAAGAGAAAGTTCTTATAAAAACCAGCCGGCGGGGACCACAGTCCCGTTCGGGCCCCACACCTGCCCTGCCAGCCAGGTCTTCAGTCCTTTCCTGAAGGGCAGCAGTTCTCTTTGAAGTCTTAGTTCCGCTGGTAGGAGGTTCCAGAGGGTTGGTGCGGACACGGAGAAGGCCCTCCTTCGGGTGCTAGATAAATGTGCACCCCTCGTTGATGGCACCATTAGAGAGCCTCTCCGGTCCGCTCTGGTTGGACGGGCAGTCACTCTTGGGACGATGCGGTCTCTAAGGTATCCTGGCCCCCTGCCATATAGGGCTTTAAAGGTCAAAACCAGCACCTTAAATTGCACCCGGAGACAAACTGGTAACCAGTGCAGCTCCCGAAGCAGCGGTGAGGCATGGGCATATCGCCCACACCCCATCACCACCCGGGCCGCCGCATTCTGGACCAGCTGCAGCCTCCGAATGGTCGTCAAGGGCAGCCCCATGTAGAGCGCATTGCAATAATCTAGTCGGGAAGTAACCAGAGCATGAGTGACCATAAGCAAGGAGTCCCGGTCCAGGAGCGTGCGCAATTGGCGAATCACCCGAAGTTGGGCAAAGGCCCCCCCGGCCACAGCCGCCACTTGTTCTTCTAGCAGCAGCCGTGAGTCCAGAAGGACCCCCAAGTTGCGCACTGGGTCTGTCTGGGGCAAAACAGCCCCATCCAATACCAAAGATGGTAGCTCCTTGGATAACATGGGGCCCCTTATCCACAGCCACTCTGTCTTGCTGGGATTCAGCCGAAGCCCATTGGCCCCCATCCAGACCCCAACGGCTTCCAGGCATCCGGATAGGACTTCAACAGCATCACTGGGGTCCCCACGGGCCGAGATGTACAACTGAGTATCATCCGCGTACTGATGGTACCGCACCCCGTGGGAACGAATGATCTCACCCAGCGGCTTCATGTAGATGTTAAATAAGAGAGGAGAGAGCACAGATCCCTGCGGCACCCCGTACTTGAGAAGCCTAGGGCTGGACCTCTCACTCTCTAACCACACCGACTGGGTACGGCCCTCCAGAAAAGAGGAAAACCAGGACAACACAGTGCCCTGGATCCCCAATCCTTTGAGCCGTTCCAGCAGGATACCGTGGTCGACGGTATCGAAGGCCGCTGAGAGGTCAAGAAGAGCAAGGACGGATGGATAACCCCCGTCCCGCTCCCGCCAGAGATCATCCATCAGTGCGACCAATGCCGTCTCCGTTCCATATCCGGGCCTGAACCCCGATTGAAAAGGGTCTAGATAATCCGCTTCCTCCAGGACACCCTGCAGCTGGCGCGCCACCGCCTTCTCCAAAACCTTACCCAAAAAGGGCAGGTTGGAGACCGGCCTGTAGTTGTTAAGGACAGCTGGGTCGAGGGACGTTTTCTTCAGGAGGGGGCGCACCAAGGCATGTTTTAACTGTGCCGGAAATACCCCCTCCCGTAACGAAGCATTTATTATCCCCCCGACCCAGCCCCCTGTTACCCCCCTGGATGCTTTCACTAACCAGGTGGGACAGGGGTCCAGAGGACATGTAGTGGCACGAACATCTGCAAGGAGCCTGTCCACTTCATCAGGGACAACAGGCTCAAACCGATCCCAGATCGTACAGCAAGACTGTGCTCCGGCACCCCCCCGACCCTCCCCATCCACGCCAGGATTCAATCCTGAACGAATCCGATCGATTTTCTCCACCAGATGGTCAGCAAAGTCCTCAGCCGAACCCTGCCAACCGGGCGCCGATCCCCCTCTACCGAGGAGCGACCTGGTCACCCTGAACAGGGCGGCTGGGCGATTATCAGCGGAGGCAATAAGGGTGGTGAAGTATTGCCGCCTCACCACCCCCATCGCCACTAGGTAGGCCCTAATAGCGGCTCTAGCTAGTGTCCAATCGGAGTCATCCTGGGTCTTCACCCAGCGGCGCTCTAGGCGTCTCTTTGCCCGTTTGAGTTCCCGTAGTTCCTCTGTGAACCACGGAGATGACCTAACCCCACGGGCGCGGAGAGGCCGCAGTGGCGCGATTTCATCCAAGGCAGCTATTGGGTGGCGAGTGTCCGGGCGGCGGCCACGTTCCCATGTCCACCCCTCCAAAACATGACTTATGCGGAAATCATTAACGCAGTCAGCAAAACCCCGCACTTTGGCGATAAATGCCAGTGCTAACAGCCTGGATGCTATAGTATGAGGAGCCAAACCCTTACGGTGTAGATAAACCATAAATTGTAAAACCTGTTCGACTGGAATGGGCCACACTTCGGGCAACTGTAGGTGTACACAAAATATCCTAAATTGTAGAAAAGCATATTGATACGCCTTACGCATGCGGGGTGCCAAAGACATGCTGATCGCCCGGTTCACCTCTCCTCACCAAATGTCCAAATCTCGGCCGGGAGTGGCGAGGGGAATTCCTCTGCTTCCGGAGCCAAGGCATGGAACCAGGGGATCTGCAGGCGGGATAAAGCATTAGCAATATCATTATTAATGCCTGGGACATGTCTGGCCTTAAACAGCACATTTAGGCGTAGGCTTCGTAACACAAACTGGCGAACCAACGCCATCACCCTGGGTGATTTAGACATCTGAGCGTTGACAATGTGCACCACTGCCGCATTGTCACACCAAAAATGGACCACTGAGTCGGCCCACTCCTCGCCCCATAGCATCAAAGCTCCCAGGATTGGAAGGAACTCAAGAAAGGAAAGATCGCAGAGGCGATCCATGCCCCGCCATGCTGGAGGCCATTGGCCATAAGCCCACGTCCCCTCAAAATAAATCCCATATCCCAGGGAGCCGGAGGCGTCCGACTGTACTTGGAATCTAGAGGAAACCTAAAGGTCCGATCTCCAGAAAGAGACCCCATTAAATTCCCGTAGAAATGCGAGCCAAACCAAAAGGTCAGCTCGCATGCCCCTGGTCAGTGGGACCCTATGGTGGTGCTTTAACAGGCCAGACATGGCGTCACATAGGCGCCGGGCAAATGCTCTGCCAGGTGTCACCACCCGGCAGGCAAAGTTAAGATGGCCATGAAGTACCTGAAGCTCATGAAGTGACACTTTACCTTTGGCTAGCAATGCCAAAATCATCGCGGAGATCCGGGTGACCTTCTCAATGGGTAACCGGGATGCCTGTGCGACCGTGTCAATTTCAATACCCAGAAATGTGAGCGTAGTAGATGGGCCCTCGGTCTTTTCGGGCGCTAAAGGGACACCCAGTTCCAGCATTAGTGTCTGAAATGTAGTGAGGAGACGCGTGCACGTGTCCGAGCCCCGTTCACCCCCGAACAAAAAGTCATCGAGGTAATGGGCTACAGACCGAGACCCGGACCTGCGAACAAAGGCCCACTGAAGAAAAGTGCTAAAACGTTCGAATGCCGAGCATGAAATAGAGCAGCCAAAAGGCATGGCCTTATCAACATAGAACTTCCCTTGGAATCTAAAACCCAATAGCTCAAAGTCCCCAATGGCAGCAATCGGAATGCCGATTTAATGTCACATTTTGCCAGAAGGGCACCGGGACCACAAGAGCGCACCATCCGTAGGGCTTGGTCAAATGACGTATATCTGACCAAACAAAGGTCATCAGGAATAGCATCATTGACAGAAGAACCCGCCGGGTATGATAGATGGTGGATTAAACGGAATTCACCTGGGGTCTTTTTAGGTACTAGCCCCAGAGGGGAGACCTTCAGGTTAGGGAAAGGTGGTTCAGAAAAGGGGCCCGCTACCCTCCTGGCCTCTACCTCTTTGGCAATACTCAGGGCAGCCACCCCCTCCTTACACTTCAGGGAAACCAAATTGGGGGCACCTTGGGGTCCCCGCACCCCTTTGAATGGGATACGAAAGCCCCACTGGAAACCCTCCAGGAGGTACCTCGTGTCCTCCCTCCTTGGATAAGTTGAGAGCCATCGCTCCAACATATACACATTAACTGGGGAGGGGGCCTTTTGACTGGCTTGCTCCATCAGTGGAAGCCCTGCCCGCTCCCTGTCCACCTCTACCTCTGCCCTGTGACCCACCAGCCCGCGGGCACGCAGAGGCGGCGTGGGGGCCAGCACAAGAGGTCCCTCATGTTTGTATCGACACTGTTGCTTATTGCACACGCCATTAGCTGAGAAGCTCCAACATAGCAAGCGGGCTGGAACCCCCTGCCCTGCCGGCTGGCGGGGAGCCTGTGTTGGAGCAGCTCGCTACACAGCATGGCCACAATGGTACCTATCCCCAGGCGCCGGACACGTGGGGGTCATGTACAAGAGCCACAATTTTTGGCAGGGCTCATCCCACCTCATCTCCGGGTGTAGGGCTACCCTCATTCTAAATTCCTCATCGTAAGCCAACCACGATGGACCAGGGAAATCAACCATTGCCCTGTAAATATTGTCCAAGTATTGGACCACAGGAATGGCCAGATCAGGCTGGGCCCTAAGGTATACCGCCATATAAATAAAATATGCCGGCAACCAGTTGGCCCAGGTGCGCGGTGGCTTACGACGATGAGACAGCTCCTTGTCTCTGTCATCCTGACCTTCTCACTCTTCCTTAGTGGGCTCACATTTCAATAGGGAGAATATATCCACGTACTCCCCTCGCCAAATCTTCTCCCTTGTGACCTGTGACAAATGATCACCAAGGGGCAAGGAATAACCAGCCGTTGGCAAAGCCGTCATCGGCACATGCTGTATATAGGGCATATGCAGTGGGACCTGAACAGCCCCTGCGATGCTCGGCACTGCCCCAGGGGCAGAAACCCCCGCCCTTAACGAGGTGCCATTTTGAAACCATGGGGCACTGGGATAGGCTGGTAACTGATGCCCACTCGCCTCGACTTGACGAGGCCAGGGCCACTGAACCCCACCACTGTAAGTGGGCTGTGATGTAGGTGCACTAAATTGAACCTGATACTCACTAGGTGCACCCCTGTGAGCCTCCCCCACCGGGGGTTTCGGCCCACAGCGGGCGTCTGAGCTCGCGACCGGAATCAAGCTCTGGGACCACACCTGACTACTCCCAGTCTGCAAATCTGGACGAACGGGGAGCTGCGAGACACCAACTGGCGCCGGCCAAGCGTCTCAAGCAGCTCGACCCGGCTGGCCACCCATTGAAGCGTTGCGGCCATCAAGGTAGCCGGGGCCAACGAAGGGGCCCCAGTGGAAAGAGTAGCGCCCCCATCCGCAGGAGGCTGTGCAATGCCCAAGGATGCTTCCAGCACTGCTAAACGTGCTAACAGAAGCATCCACTGCCACAGAGCCCCCAGCATTAGGCGGGACGGGTGGGCTGGATGGCCCACTAGGCAGTTGAAAAGGTAACCCAAAAGGCGAGCCAGGGCCAGAATAGGGCCATGCCCAAAATTCCAGCCCATGAGGGGCCGGAGGAGGAGCGGGTTGGATACCCGCACCAGGCCCCCCCATGCTGCCCTGTCCCATGGCCGGTAATGGCGGGCCGAGGGCCGAAGCCCCTGGGGGGCCGGCCTGGAACTGCCCAGCTACCGAGCTGGAGCCCGACTGCCAAGTGCCAGCCTGAGTAGCCCCACTGGTATCAGTGGGCAAGGCTGGCACATTGCCCTGCCACAGGGGCGCAGCCCTGGTCCTCCGACCCGATGGCTGGCCCCCGTCCAGTGCAGGGCCGGTAAAAGTTCTCCCCCTTGGCCGCGGCTTCATCACCGGGGCCTTCCGCTTGGGAGCCATGTCTCCCTAGGAGAAGAAAAGCAGGATCCCTATCCAGGGATCGAACTCCTAGCGCTTAAGCAACGCGGTAGCCAAGCAAACCAAGGTTCTGCACGCCTTAATCCTCCTTTCCCAGCCGGGAAAGAACTGCAAGGGCTAAATAGCCGAAGGCTAAGAGGAAAAAAACAGCGACGGAAAAAACATCTCCTCTCCGTCGCCATTTCTAAAATGGCAGCTCGTCTGCCTCGTGGCCACCCCTTTTATAGAGGGGTGGCCATGACCCCTAACTCACCCGGATGTCTGAGTCCAGGGGGGGCCGGCAAAGAGCGTGGCGGCCATTTTGGCGCCGCGCTTTCATTAGCCTTGTGGTGCAAAAATGGATTGATGGAGTTTAAATTCAGCTGTTGAACTGTTTAGCTTCTCAGCAGGCAAAGACCCACTTCCACTGGGTTGTGTTTACATAAAATATTCAGTTCATCTTCCTAGTTTTGGTATGTGTACGTATGATACATATAAAAATACACTGTGTTCTTTTGTAACTGGGGTACAGTGAAATCTTCAATCATATGTTTGCATAAGGTAGGATGGGACCCTTTGACCCTGCTTTTCTCTCTTTTTCTCTGTTATGTTCCGGAGAATTGACACATTCTATTGCAAGTGGAGGTTTGCCTTATTTTCAGGATGAATGTGATAGCAGGTGAGAAAAAGTGGCTTACCTTATAGATCTCACAGTAAAAAATTATAATCAGCACTATATTCTATTTCTATTTGTGCCATGACTCTAGAAGCCATAAATGATCTTGCCATAAACTCAATGGATAAGTTACTAAGAGCATCAATCAGAAAGGCTACAAGGCCTGGGCATGGTTGCAGAACTTGATTGCCTTGAACCTGAGGTTTTGACCCTGGACTAGCAACTATAGTCCCACACTCTTGCAACATTCATCTTCACAGACTTCCCAATCATTGAATCCAGTGTACTAAAGCAGATATTGTGCTTGCTTTGAATTCAAGAGAGCCTCTGCATGAGCACTAGCGAGATGGACAAGTAATGAATATTCAGCCTGAACCCTATCCATTCTATTCTCTCCATTCTATTTATCTGGCAAAAATGGAGGAATGACATCTGAACAAGTGTTTTAGACTGAAGCATAAAGTTTCTCTTGCTCAAAAGCCAGTCGTATCTGATCCTAGGGTTCAGTGCTCATCTCTGTTTCAAAGCCGAAGAGCCAGCGCTGTCTGCTTCTGCAGATGTTTCCGTGGTCATGTGACAGGCATGACTAGACACCGGAGCACACGGAATGCTGTTACCTTCCCACCAAAGTGGTCCCTATTTATCTACTTGCAATTTCTTGCTTTCAAACTGCTAGGTTGGCAGGAGCTGGGACAAAGACGGGAGCTCATTCCGTCCTGCAGTACTCGGGAATTGAACTGCTGACCTTCTGCCTCCCAGGCAGCGTCTTAGCCACTTGAGCCACTGCAGTCCTCGAAGCATAAAAGCTTCCAATATATTCTCAGATCTCACTAGGACCTGTCTTTGAAACTATGACCACTGTAGACAGCTGATTGGGATGAAGATCTGGAGAACACTTGAGAAATGTTTCATTCTTATTTATTTAAGCTGTCTTGACATGATGAGACACCTCAACAAGGAATCTCCAAGGCCTATGAGATGCCTTGCCTTCAGTATAAGACAGAGGTTCCCAACCTACGGCCCATGGGCTGAATCCGGCCCATGGTGCCAATTAATCCGGTCCATGGTGAGGATCCCAACAGTGCCACCAGAAGCCACGAAAGTGGCAGAAGCCGTGAAAGCACACCAAAAATGGATGAAAATGCACCACTCTCACTCCTGTCGCAGCCACCATGGAAAGCGGTGCAAGGGGTGAAAATGGGCGGAAATGCACCATGAATGCGCCTGCTGTCGTCACCACATCCAGAAGTACCAGGAGCAGTGGGAGGAACCAAGCCTCTGCCCACTCACCTGTGTGAGGGGTGTGTGACCGGCCCATGGCGCAAAAATGTTGGCCACCCTTGGTATAAGACAAGGAGTGTTTTATTACATTAGCATTTCTGCAGTTTGCACAAGATGTCTTTGAGGCAGTCTACACAGGGCTTCTGTCATTTTCCATTGACTACCAGAGGGCAAATACACATATAAACACACACAAAAGAGTGAAGAACTAGATGATTGCTAAAAATGTCACAGATAACCTATCTGATACTTCTAGTTAGATGTCAATGCAACAAGGCAGCAGCTAGAGCAGTTTTGTAGAATTTATGCAATATGTGCAAAAATATTCTTTCAGTGCTCTCCTAGGTATCATCAGAAAATGTCTTGTTCTTTCAAGGTAAAAATAAAGAGATTATATTTGATAACCCTTGTGCATCAAGACAAGATAAAATTTACATGGCTGAAGTACATGGTTCCACAGGGGGACTTCAATTCGCAGAAGCCTAAGTCAGTACACTGGCTGATCAGTGCTTTGAGGAATTGACTTAGGCTTCTGGGAATTGAAGTCCAAAAACCAAAGGGAAACACTGATCTAGTTCAAGAGAAGTCATATACTGTATACAGTAATTTAATTTAATTTAATAGTCATATTTATATATGCCGCCCACTCAGGCAGAACCCGACAGTATATCACTCATATTTTATTATGGTCAGACCTTGCCTGAACTATTGAATGTATTTCTGGGCACTACAGTTTAAGAAGGATGTCCACAAGCTAGAACATGTCCACAGGATGGTACAACCAAAATGGTAAAGAGCTTGGAAGTCATGCTGTGTGTGGAATATTTGTGGGAGCTGTTCACCTAAGAGAAGAGGCAACTGAGAGGAAAAATAATAAGTAGAAGAAAGGGAAGTGATTTTAATATGCTGTACACACTGAAAAATATATAACACAGACTAAGAAGGTAAGCAGAGCAGGGACTATACAGGAAATTAGGCTCAGACTACACTGCTTGAATTCTAAAGACTGAAAAGTAATGGGGAGGAAATAGGGGCTTGATTATGTGATGGACGGACTGTATGAAATTATTTGAATCTGGCCAGTTGTTAAAATCAGCTTTAGAGTCTAAGTTACTAGGTCCACTATCTAGAATAAGTACATAGACTGCAAAACTGTTGTTGTTGTTGTTGCTGCTGCTGCTGCTGCTGCTACTGCTGCTGTTATGTGCCATCAAGTTGTCTTCAACTTATCACAACCCTATGAATGAGGAAAATCATAATTACCAAGTGTTCTGTTTTCAACAGAGGACAGCAAAAATGATAGGCGGCCCTATATTTGTAGAACTCCTTCTCAAATGAAATGTGTTTTGTTCCTACTTTGCTGGCTTTTAAACAGGCCTTTAAAACCCACTTTTTAAAAATTTGCCTTGAGTTGAGATGCTGGATTGTTTTTCTTTAAACTATTTAACTGCCACTGATTTCTTTTTAGTTGTGTGACAGGTTTATATGAATACTGAGTTGGGCTGTCCAAAGCTTTCATACTGCGACTTTAGGTTGCTAACTATAATGAGATGTTTTTAGTTCTTAATGTTTCTGTTTATGTACATGCACTCCCTTGAGAGAGTATTTCCCTGAATATTGGCACGAAAATATTTGGAAAAGCATAATGAAAACAATAGAAGCGAGCAAGCTATCTTTAATGGAAATAGATCTACTATAGCAGCCCCATGTTGACAGAGGAGCAACTGTTACTGTATGCTTCTGAAGAACCCTAGGGTTGCTTGGAACAGAGATTGAAAACTCCTACCTAACCAAATATGCACCCAGCTTGCGTCTAGTAAGGCTATTGTACTTTCCCTGTACTTTTGCAAAAGAAAATCTATCCTTCCATGACAAGAACAAAATGATTCACACAACAATGAGTGCGCTAAAGTCAGATGTTGCCCAAAGTCTGGAAATTGTTACCTCTATTATTTTGAGGGGAGGAGGGAACCATTAAAGAATACATCTACCTGGGAAAGGAATGCAATGAACCATAAAATGTCTCACCAACTTGTCACATTGACACATACTTACAAACACACACACACACACACACACACACATATATATATACTGAAAAAAAATATTGTTCCCTTAAGACTTTTTGTGAATGATGAGAGAGATCAGCAAAGTTAATCTGTTCCAGGATGCCTTTTTTCCTCTTGTCGACCAAGATATCTGTGAAAAGTTCAAATTGTAGAGCTGAAAAGATGATATAACAATACATTCAAAAGCATTGTTGTTGTTGTTCAGTCGCACAGTCGATTCCGACCCTTTGCGACCCCATGGACCATTTTCCTCCAGGCACCTCTGTCCTCCACCATTCTCCTCAGTCCACCAAGCTCTGTGCCCATTGTGTCCACAATACCATCTATCCATCTCATCTTTGGATGCCCCCTTCTTCTCTTGCCCTCAACCTTTCCCAGCATCAAGGCCTTCTCAAGTGAGTCCTCCCTTCTCATTTGATGTCCAAAGTACTTTAGCTTCATCTTTACTATTTGTCCCTCCAATGAACAGTCAGGATTAATTTCTTCCAGTATTGACCTATTTGTTCTCTTTGCTGTCCAATGGACTCTCAGGACTCTCCTCCAACACCACATCTCAAAGGCATCTATTCTTCTGTGCTCAGCCTTCCTAATGGTCCAGCTCTCACACTCATACATTACCACTGGGAATACCATTGCTTTGACTATGCGAATTTTCCCCCATCTATTTTCCAGGGACTGATCGGACCTGTTGCCATTATCTTGGTTTTCTTGATATTAAGTCTCAAGCCAGCTTTTGCACTCTCCTCCTTCAATCCAATCAAGAGGTTCTTTAGGTCTTCCTCACTTTCTGCCATTAGGGTGGTATCATCTGCATATCTCAAATTGTTGATGTTTCTCCCAGCAATTTTGATCCCATATTGTGATTCTTCCATCCCTGCATTGTGCATTATGTGCTCTGTGTATAGATTGAATAAGCAGGGTGATAAAATGCAGCCTTGATTTACTCCTTTTCCTATTCCAAACCACTCTGTCATTCCATGTTCTGTCCTAACTGTTGCTTCTTGGTTCGTGTACAGATTTCTCATGAAGCATATGAGGTGTTCTGGTATTCCTATCTCTTTAATTACTTGCCACATTTTGTTGTGGTCCACACAGTCAAAAGCCTTGGTGTAGTCGATAAAACAAAGTAGACTTGTTTCTGGTATTCTTTTGTTTTCTCCATGATCCAACGTATGTTGGCAATGTGGTCTCTAGTCCCCCTGCTTCTTCTGAAACCAGCCTGGACCTCTGGTAGTTCTCTCTCCACGTGCTGCTGAAGTCTATCCTGTATTATCTTGAGCATCACCTTGCTGGCATGTGGGATGAGCGCAATTGTTCGGTAATTTGAGCATTCTTTGGCATTGCCTATTTTTGGGATTGGAACGTACACTGATCTTTTCCAATCCTGTGGCCACTGTTTTGTTTTCCAAATTTGCTGGCATATTGAATGCAGTAGTTTGATTCCATCATCTTTTAGGGCTTTGAAAAGCATAGTGTAGCTTTAATAAAAGAAGAATGTGATATGAATGGTTTTTTCTAAATATTCAACTTATCATTCATCATCCATTGAGTAGCAGGAGCCGAGGTTGTAGATACAATCTTCAGAATGATCAGCTTAAACCTTTTCTTCTGATATTTTCAAAAGTTGGTTGCAACCCATGTGAAATGTATACACTCTTACTAAGCTACTAACATAGCTGTGAAGAGAAGCATGTATTTCATCAACCATTCTTCTTCTTCTTCCTCCTCCCCATCACCATCTTACTCTTCTTCTTCTTCCTCCTCCTCCTCCTCTTCCTCCTCCTCCTCGTTTTCTTCTCCCCCCCCCCACCCCACATTGGGTGTTGAGGGAGCTACAAGGTTCTTGTTCTGGTACTTCTAGCAGTCTCCACCATGTTATTTGGTGTTCTTGTAATATTATATTGGTGTTATTTCTCCACCTTCCTCTGGGTCTTCCTTATGGTCTTTGTCCTTCTCTTTCCACACATTCCTTGTATGGTATGGAATTGCAAGACAGATAGGCAATTGCTGGCCAGAGCACAAAAATGGAGGACACGTTTGATCCATAGGATACAGTTAAGGAAAGATCTAGTCTCACTTCTGTCCACTGGCCTAGATTACTACTGATCTACCACTATACTTTTTACCAGAGAAGAGCATAAGCTGCCATAGCTGTGATAATATTAAGAGACTCATCATCCACCCTCCTCCTTGCTTGCCAGCAACTACCTTCTTCCTTTCTTTCGCTCTTAGAACAAGACATGATGGGGACCTCAGGTAAGTATGGAAATACAAGAGTCCAACCTCCTTCTCCCTCAGCAAATCAATTTTTATTCTTATTTTATATTTAGGAGAAACTGGTGGGTATCAACAAATCTCCTTCTGCCATCTGAGGTGGGGGGCTGGGATCAGGGGCATTTTACAAACTTTTGAGCAGCCACAACATCAACTCATTTTTTTAAAACTACTCATTATGAGAATAAAGAAGGAAGAATGGTTCCATCTGTGTTACTTCAAAGATTATTTTCTTTAACCAAAAGAACACAGAAGATATAGACTTATAAGATCTGCATCTACGTTTTTATATGTAGATGTGGATTTAGAAAACTGGACACTAGACTGACCAGTGAACACTTCAGGTTGATGAGATGGATACATAAACATCTCTGCCTCCTTGATTACTGCTCAAGTGCCCTGGAAGAACCATATAACATTCCATATTTTTTACAGCAGTGTTCCCAAATGGATGGTGACATGAAATCTTTAACAATATATAATGCACTAGGTTTAGAATAAATAACAAACACTATATTACTTTGTAATGTTGTCTGAAGGAAGAGAATGGTTTGTTTGTGAGATATTCATCACAATCTCCTTTCCAAAGCCAACTTCAATCTTTAATACCACAGCAGATCTGTTTAAGAGGACTTCTTCTTGTTGTGCCATATCTGATTCCGAATATTGGCTCTCATCATGGCAATCAGCCATGAAGATTGTCCTGGAAACAATATAATGCACTGCCCTTTGATTTGCCTTCTGCTTTGCAGCATGGTACCCATACCCCTGAACCCTGATTCAGTTCTGTGAGTCACTTTCTGGTCCTAAGCTCTTTTGTCACACAAAGTCTTCATCAGCTCCAGGCCAGTATTGATGAACCTGCTGCCCTCCTACAAAATGGATTCAAGTGGGATTTAATCTACTTGGGGACCATCACCCTTCCCTGTGGACTTACTTCACAACCCAACACTGTTAATACTCAAGGTTGTCAGGTTAGTTAACCACCACCTGATAATCAACACTGAGTCACTGGCTATTACCATAGCAGGATAACCTGGCCAGACAGGATTAAGAGGACTAATTACCTTGTTAACTGTCCAGAGAGTGTGCTAAGCACTACATGGTGGTATAGAAGGGTAATGGCTATTGCCTTTTCTTTTTAAAGTGTTTCATACAAATTGTTTGAAAACAGAAATCCTTAAAATAATCATATCTGGTATGTCAGTGTTATTCTCCTCACACCACAATGAAGGCCTGAGATGGAAAGAGACAACAGCAAAGATGGTAATTGGAAGCTTCAGATATGACATGAGATTTCAGCTCAAGACTCCTAACTCACCAATCACTCCATCCTATACTGCTTCTCCATTCTGTTAGGACTCCATTTTCTGATGAATCAAAACTTCAGACAAAACTGCAGCCATGGGTGTAAATAGTTCTCTGTAAATCTTGTGTAATGATATAACTAGTCTGATTTTAAGTATATGTGTGTGTATAGTATACACCACATGCTGCATCTCATCCTGAAGACCAGATACAGTGGATATGACTAGTAGACTCTGATTGCTTTACCCTTCTTGAATTTTCCTTCTCCCATTTTAAAGCCATCCATGCCGGTGACCGGTACCTCATCATTTGGCAGCAAATTTTCACACCGTAGCTGTGTGCTATCTGGGACCTGTCCCCATTCATATTCTGTGCATGAACTCATTTTGTGTTTGGGTGGGTGGGTGGGTGTGATAGACAAAGAGAAAGAGAGAAAGCCCAACTTCAGCAAACTAGGAATGAAAAGAATATTAACTGAATATTGTTGAATTGGACTGCTTTGTATCATTAAGACACCTCAATGAGGAATTTGATTTCCTGGAGAAAAGATGTGTCTGCTCAAAACTAGTTGGATATGTTAGATAAGATATACAAATAAATCCACATAGGGAATTATCTGCTTCATGTGTCAAAATAAGTTGTCTGGACACTCCATGATCTAGGTAGGGTGAGGGCATCTTTAGTTTTTCTACCTCAAGTATGGGGTGAGGAATAGAACGTATAGTAAGGTAAAGGTTTCCCTTGCTCGAAAGCCAGTCGTATCCGACTCTAGGGTGCAGTGCTCATCTCTGTTTCTAAGCCGAAGAGCCAGCGCTGTCTGCTTCTGCAGACGTTTCCGTGGTCATGTGGCAGGCATGACTAGACACCGGAGTGCACGGAACGCTGTTACCTTCCCACCGAAGTGGTCCCTATTTATCTACTTGCAATTTCTTGCTTTCGAACTGCTAGGTTGGCAGGAGCTGGGATGAAGACGGGAGCTCATTTCCGTCCTGCAGTACTCGGGAATCGAACTGCTGACCTTCCGCTTCCCAGTCAGCATCTTAGCGACTTGAGCCACTGCAGTTCCCTACGTATAGGAGATAATAATTTCATGTCAGAAATTATTCTGGCTTGAAAGGATTTTGCTGGATAAACTCCACTCAGTGGATGCCCAAATGAGACTCCTCTCATGTCCCCAAGATCTTTCCCCACCGAAGAGGTCCCTGTTTATCTACTTGCAATTTCTTGCTTTTGAACTGCTAGGTTGGGAGGAGCTGGGACAGAGATGGACACTCATTCCATCATGTAGTACTTGGGTCTTGAACCGCTAACTTGCCGGCCTTCCAGCTTACAAGGTGAGCTTCTTGAAACACAATGACCCTTATGCTACAGCAGCAAGAAAAAGGCTGCCACCAGATGTATCCTTCTCTGGGTCCCTTTGCTCTTACTTCCTAAATCTATACCTGTGACAGGCACAAATAATGGCACAACAGAGACTGTGAATGTCATTTATTTCATGCAAACAGAAACAAATTACAGGAGCATAACTTGATAGTCAGGACTACAGTGTTGAGTCAGGGAAGGTCAACACATTCAGGAAAGAACTGGACAAGTGTTTGAACAAAGCGTAGGGAGCCGAAATTGGAAGTGAAATAGGAAAGCAGAAATGAGGCAAAATAAAATGTGTAAGCAGAATGAACTCTGCCCCCACTACTCTTCTTTCCAAGGATTTTTAAAATGAATTTGTGAATTTGCTATCTCAAACAGGAGCAAAGAAGCAAAGAGTAAAGGAGGCATGATCCTTAAGTTCTTTGGTATCAAATGAAAGTCATCTCTTTCAATGCATTTGAAATCCAAACATACTAGGAATACAGCTAAGAAGAGAAAATGCTCCTTTAAAGACTCTTATGTGACCTTATCACGTCTATTTAGTCCTCTCTTGATTTTGACTAATAAATTAATATGACTTCAGGAGCCAGGGGGGAAAGAGGGAGGGTATCTGAATTTTTTAAAAGAGGTGGAAAAACTTTCCTAATGTTTCATATTAAGGCTTTTCTTGTTCAGTTGCGTAGTCAAGTCTGACCCTTTGTGACCCCAAGGACCACAGCATGCCAGGCTCCTCTGTCATCTGCTACCCTCTCTATTCTACCCAGATCTATGCCCACTGTAGTATTAAAAACTTTGGAAGCCCCAATCCAGTGATCTGTGTTCACCCAGTTTATATAAAGAACTTGTTGAAGGAGAAAATACTAAAAGGTTTAAACGAGTTTCCTTTTTTTTTTTGCAGAAAAATGGTGGGTATCAGAATCTTTACTGATTTCCATCTTATAGGTATATAAGTAAGGATTGCAGGGCAGCTACATGGGGAACTACACTCAAGAAGTAAACTTGCATGATTCAGAAGTGTTCTGAGATTTAGGCTGCACTGCAAAAGTCTGCAGTACCTGAGTAGTCTACCTGTGGAGTTGCCACAGAAACACACAAAGGATGAGAGGAGTAGTTTGAGGAGCCATCAATCGATGGGGAAAATAATCACAGAAGATAGATGGGGGGCAAAGGATACTTTACCTTAATATTTTTAGACTGTATTTAAGATGGGGACCTCTGAAACTCAGCTTTCTGACCTTGGAAGGATGAAAGGCTGAGTTAACCTTGATCCTGATGGGATCAAACTCAGACTGTTAGCTTAACCAGTGCACCAGGAGGTCTCTACTTACACAATACCCAGAAGTGTTTTGCCATTCTCTTCTTCTTGTATGGTGCAGTCTGCCCAAAGGTACACAGTCCGACTCTTTTTCTGAGAGGCATAGTCAGGAACTGAACTCCCAACCCTTGGCTCTGCAATCAAATACCTATGTTCAGCCAGAAATATAGTTATACATCTGAAATGCATTCAACCAAAGACTTTATAGACCGTGCTTAAGCAAACCACAATACAGGGATCATAAAAATGTGGCCCTGGAGTCACATGCAGGCCCCATGGTTGTTTTGGGGGCTTCAGCACTCTTTGGCGGCCTTATGTTTTGGGCAAAAAAATAATGAATTAGCTCCTGAAAGCTTCTAGAACTTTCACAAATCCACCATGTAGTAGAATTTACTAATTTACTAATCAAGTCTCCTTTGCTTGTCTGTTGATGAGTTAACCCATGGTATGTAATAAGCACATGCCTTCAGAAAACCTGGGATCAAGCACCAAAATAATAATTGTCTGAGAGTTAATGTGCTGAATACTGAAAATTTCAGCAGGATCATAAATTCAGAATCAGGCATTTGTACAGCCACATGAATACCTGAAATGTATCTATGAATTCAAAGAGGACAATTTGTTTCGATCTATTTCTGGTTGATACTGTTAAGCTTAAGCGTGACACATATAATGTGATTGTGCTAACCTGCAAACAAGATTTGATCTCATAGGTATGATATAGGGCCAGATGGCCTTCCTTGTACTCTGTGAGTATATATTAAAATATTTTCTCTCTCTTTATCATGCCTCCTACCTCTCCTCCCACACAGCTCTTCTGCAAGCCTAGCCTTCCCCCCACGAAGCCATCTTCTGAATACCTTATTGTTACCATCCATTCATGCATGCATTATGCCTTCTTTTCACAACCCTCTCTCTATGGGCTATTTGGTTCAGCACTTCAGGCAGGATACTATTTGGAAGAACTTGTGACTGTAAAGCTGGGATTCTTGACCTTTTAAGTTGGGGGCTGGGTCACACTCCCTCAAACAGTTGAGGGGGCCAGACTGGTGGTGTCCCCCACCATCACCACAATTTATGACTAAATGAGTCTGGAGCTATCGTAAACGTGTTTATGACAGCCATAAAGGAGTCCGTGACTGATTCCGGCAGCGGCTGGAGTAAGGGTGGAGGCCGAATTATTTGGCACTATGGGCCTGATCTGGACCACAGGCCATAGGTTGAGAACCCCTGTTGTAAAGTAACAGATTAGAAAGGAGAGAAAGAGGGAGAAAAGAGGAACTGTTCTACTCTAGTGTACTGAATAGAGAGATAAACTATAATGCAGGAGATCTGCGTCCAAATCTCTGTTCAAACATACAAAATCACTATGTGTGTGGAACGGGTAAAACCACCTATCTTGAAAGCCCTACTAGAGTCACTATAAGACAGTTCTAAGTTTTACATGGATTTAATCTTTTTGGCCAACTGTTTCCTTTCTCTTAGATGTTCCTCTTCATACGCTAGTAGTGGAATGTTTTTTAATGGTATCTCTAGACCTTTGATTTTTGGTCTTCATTTCCCAGAAGCCTAAGTCAATTCCTCATAGCACTGATCAGCCAATGAACTGACTTAGGCTTCTGGGAATTGAAGTCCTCCTGTGAGGTGTCTACTCCATGCTAGGAACCACTGGACTAGGTATGTGTTTTCATCTCAGAGATTACTCTGGTTTGAAAGGATTTTTGCAGGGGACACCCGGATGAGGCTCCTTTCATGTCTCCCATTGTTCAGCTCTTGGTCATCGAACCTCATCCTTCCAGTCTCCAGGTTCAGCGCCTTACCATTGAGCCACCAAAGGAGCTGCACTAGACTAGGTAAAGGTGCTGATTAAAGAGCAATAGAAGGGTATGGAGACATGTTGGTAGCTATAACATGTCCCTGAATTACCAGATGTTGAAACAAAGAGTGACGATCTGTGAGCAGGACTTTGATAAAGCCCAGGACAGATGTGATGGTAGTGTTAAGAAAAGATGAGCCATACACTTCTTCATGGATCCTTTAGCAGAGACCAATGCAAAAGCTTTATTGTGGATGTGGAGAATTGTGGCTAACTAGATGTTTTCAGCTTTAACTACCAAGAGTCCTACTAACATGGTCAACATCTAAGACTAATGGGAGCTTTAATGTAACAACTTCCCACATCCCTGACCTAGTACATATATCTAATATGAACTGGAGAAAACTATTATTCTTTGCTTTTGCTAATATTTCCCTTAACTCAAAAGAAAAAGAAATACCACTCAAAATGTGTGAGAAATTTGTTGTGACCACTTTCTCCCATATTTATCTCCCAGACTAAACCCACAAAACTAGTCTCAATTTGTTGTCAACATCATTGTTGCTGCCATCATCATCATCATGTGGCATAAAGTCAATTATGAATTATGGTGACTCTTTTCAGGGCCTTTGCCCCGCGGCGAGCCCTCCCAAGCCCCGGACACCACCATCCCCAGCCAGGGGGTGAAGAGGAGGAGGACCAGCCAGGTAGCGGGAGACCGGCCTTTGCCCCGTACGAGCCCTCCCAAGCCCCGGACACCAACATCCCCAGCCTCCAGGCACCAACCGAGTGCTGAAGGAGAGGATCAATTGGCAGAAGGGAAGAAGGCAGAGGAGGAAAACCAGGGGGCAAGACTCAGAGCCCCATGCAAAGGATAAGTAGCTGATATGCAGAAATGTAGATGACTTAATATAGTAACTCACAAAAAGACTTTATACTGACTTAATATAGCAACTCACATAGAGGCTTTATACTGACTTAATATAGCAACTGACATAGAGACTGTGTTCTAAAGTGTGATAACATGCATGATAATATGTTGTTTAAAATGTTCTAAACTATTAAAACTGTGATAAAGTGTATGAGGGGAGAAAAATGGCGTAGAAACCGGCAATCCACGCCATAAAGCTTGCCAAGAGAACCCTATTGACCAAAACAAAAGGCAAAACAAAGGAGCAGGCTAGATGATACAGGATGCTTAGCACCACAGAGTGGAGGAAGGGGAGGGACAGGAAAGGGGGAGGGGAAATGCAATGTTGCAAGGAACAATACTGCATAGGGACATGGAATGTGAGATCAATGAACCAAGGTAAACTGGAAGTGGTAAAAATGAGATGGAAAGAATAAGCATTGACATCTTGGGCATCAGTGAGCTAAAATGGACAGTGATGGGTGAATTCAGCTCTGGAAACCATCATATCTACTATTGTGGACAAGAAAACCTTAGAAGAAATGGAGTAGCCATAATTGTCAATAAAAGAGTGAGAAAAGCAGTAATGGGATACAATCTCAAAAATGACAGAATGATGTCAAGTCAAAATTCAAGGCAAACCTTTCAATGTCACTGTGATCCAAATATATGCGCCAACCACTGGTGCACATGAAGCCACAGTGGATCAGTTCTATGAGGACCTGGAACACCTCATAGAACAGACACCAAGAAATGATGTCCAAATTATATTAGGAGATTGGAATGCCAAAGTAGGAAATCAAAAAGTGGAGGGAATAACAGGCAAGTTTGGTCTTGGAGTACAGAATGAAGCAGGGCAAAGATTGATAGAGTTCTGCCAAGAGAACGCACTGGTCATAGCAAACACTCTCTTCCAGCAACACAAGAGGCGACTTTACACATGGACATCACCAGATGGCCAACACCGAAACCAAATTGACTACATACTCTGCAGCCAAAGATGTAGAACCTCCATACAGTCAGCAAAAACAAGACCTGGAGCAGACTATGGCTCAGATCACAACCTACTGACCGCAAAATTCAGGCTTAGACTAAAGAAAATAGGGAAAACACGGAGACCAGAAAGATATCACCTAGACAGCATCCCTAAAGAATACACAGTGGAGGTGATGAACAGATATAATGGCCTAGACTCGATAGACAGACTGCCAGAAGAATTATGGACAGAGATGAGGGACATCATGCAGGAAGCAGCAAAGAAAACCATACCAAAAGAAAAGAAGCGTAAGAAAGCAAAGTGGTTGTCTGATGAGGCTCTTAAAATAGCAGAGGAAAGAAGGAATGCAAAAGTCAACAGAGAAAGGAAAAAATACAATCATTTGAACATAGAATTTCAAAGAAAAGCAAGGAGAGATAAGGAAAACTACCTAAAAGAACAGTGCAAAGAAATGGAGGAAAACAACAAAAGAGGCAGAACTAGAGATCTTTTCTAAAAAATCGGGTAAATCAAGAGACATTTAAAGCAAAAATGACCATGATAAGGGACAAAGATGGAAAAGAGCTAGCTGATGCAGAAGAAATTAAGAAAAGATGGAAAGAGTACACAGAGGAACTCTACAAAAAGGACCTCAACACTCCTGATAATCACAATGATGAAAAAATTGAACTTGAGCCAGACATCCTGGAGAGTGAAGTCATAAAGGCCCTAAAGAACACTGCAAACAACAAAGCTAGTGGATATGATGGTATCCCAGTGGAATTTTTCAAAGCTCTAAAAGATGATGGCGTCAAATTACTGCATTCAATATGCCAGCAGATCTGGAAAACAAAACAGTGGCCATAGGATTGGAAAAGATCACTATACGTCCCAATCCCCAAAAAGGGCAATGCCAAAGAATGTTCAAATTACCGAACAATTGCACTCATCCCACACGCCAGCAAGGTGATGCTCAAGATAATACAGGATAGACTTCAGTAGCATGTGGAGAGAGAACTACCAGAGGTGCAGGCCGGTTTCAGAAGAGGCAGGGGGACTAGAGACCACATTGCCAACATACGCTGGATCATGGAGAAAACAAAGGAATACCAGAAACAAGTCTACTTCTGTTTTATTGATTACACTAAGGCTTTTGACTGTGTGGACCACAAGAAAATGTGGCAAGTAATTAAAGAGATGGGAATACCAAAACACCTCATATGCCCCCTGAGAAATCTGTACATGAACCAAGAAGCAACAGTTAGGACAGAACACAGAAAGACAGAGTGATTTGGACTAGGAAAAGGAGTAAGACAAGGCTGCATTTTATCACCCTGCTTATTCAATCTATACACAGAGCATATAATGTGCAATGCAGGGATGGAGGAATCACAATATGGGATCAAAATTGCTGAGAGAAACATCAACAATTTGAGATATGCAGACAATACCACCCTAATGGCAGAAAGTGAGGAAGACCTAAAGATCCTCTTGATTGGATTGAAGGATGAAAGTGCAAAAGCTGGCTTGAGACTTAATATCAAAAAAACCAAGATAATGGCAAGAAGTAGAAGCAGTGACAGATTTTACTTTCCTGGGATCTAAGATCAGTGCAGATGGCAACTGTAGCCATGAAATAAAAAGATGACTGATTATGGGGAGACAAGCTATGAGAAACCTTGGAAATATAGTGAAAAGCAGAGACATCACCTTGAAAACAAAAATGTGCATACTCAAAGCAATGGTATTCCCAGTGGTAATGTATGGGTTGAGAGCTGGACCATTAGGAAGGCTGAGCGCAGAAGAATAGATGCCTTTGAGATGTGATGTTGGAGAAGAGTCCTGAGAGTCCCTTGGACAGCAAAGAGAACAAATAGGTGCAGGCTGGTTTCAGAAGAGGCAGGGGGACTTGAGACCATATTGCCAACATACGTTGGATCATGGAGAAAACAAAGGAATACCAGAAACAAGTTTACTTTTGTTTTATTGACTACACTAAGGCATTTGACTGTGTGGACCACAACACGGAATGACAGAGTGGTTTGGAATAGGAAAAGGAGTAAGACAAGGCTGCATTTTGTTACCCTGCTTATTCAACTTATACACAGAGCACATAATGCGCAATGCAGGGATGGAGGAATCAAAATATGGGATCAAAATTGCTGGGAGAAACATCAACAATCTGAGATATGCAGACGACACCACCCTAATGGCAGAAAGTGAGGAAGACCTAAAAAATCTCTTGATTGGGCTGAAGGAGGAGAGTGCAAAAGCTGGCTTGAGACTCAATATCAAGAAAACCAAGATAATGGCAACAGGTCTGATCAGTTCATGGAAAATAGATGGGGAAGAAGTAGAAGCAGTGACAGATTTTACATTCTTTAGATCAAAGATCACTGCAGATGGGGATTGCAGCCATGAAATAAAAAGGCAACTGATTCTTGGGAGACAAGCCATGAGAAACCTGGGGAACATAGTGAAAAGCGGAGACATCATCACATTGCAAACAAATATTAGAATAGTCAAAGCAATGGTATTCCCAGTGGTAATGTATGGCTGTGAAAGCTGGACAATTAGGAAAGCTGAATGTAGAAGAATAGATGCCTTTGAAATGTGGTGTTGGAGGAGAGTTTTGAGAGTACCCTGGACAGCGAGGAGAACAAATAGGTCAATCTTAGAAGAAATCAACCCTGACTGCTCATTGGAATGTCAAATAGTAAAGATGAAGCTAAAGTACTTTGGACATCAAATGAGAAGGGAGGATTCACTTGAGAAGGCCTTGATCCTGGGAAAGGTGGAGGGCAAAAGAAGAAGGGAGTGGCCAAAGATGAGATGGCTAGATGGTATTGTAGACACAATGGGCACAGAACTGGGAGTGCTGAGGGGGATGGTGGAGAACAGAGGCGCCTAGAGAACAATGGTCCATAGGGTCGCAAAGAGTCAGAATCGACTGTGCGACTGAACAACAACAAAACTCAGAAGTGATTTACCATTCCTTCTGAGGGTACCCTAGGACCATGCAACTTGCCCACAGCTACATGGGCTGGCTTTTTTTGGTATGCACCATGGGAAATAGAACTCCCAACCTGGCTCACTGAACTATCCAGCTGCCTTGTTGTTGTAAAGCCATACATTTTTGGATTTTTTCAAAAGAAAAAAAATTGCACACTATACACCTATTTGAAAAATGCAAGAACTTGTAGTTTAAAACAGCGCTTCCCATAAGTAACTATATGGGTACTGTATGAGGAAAATGCTGGATTACATCTGGACTAGGTCTTACATCTCATTCAGCACATTTCTTAGATTTCTGTGTTTAGTAAGGCTGGTCTTATTTTGTGTCCAGGTCAAAATGAAGTCACCTTCTTGGCTTTGTCATTTGCCAAACTTAAATCCTCATTGTTACTTGTTTCCGGTAGTAATTGGCAGACCAGCAAATGAGCCAGATTCTGTATTCCTCCACATTCACACACCATGTTGTCCACCAGCATCCCCCACTTGAGTATGTTCGTTTTACATTTTGGCACTCCGACCTTCAGCCTATTGAGGATCCTCCAAGTGAAATAGAGGAAGCTGAGTTCCTCAGCCATATCCTCCTTTAATGTTATTTTTTGTTCAGTGAGCTAGCATCACTGTTGGTATAAATAATGGGACAGCTGGACTCTGAAGATGAAATAGAAAGTCTTATCCACCCAACCATTCCAAAAAACATAGTACCTAGTACCTAAACCTAGGTAGGATGTTTTACACCTGAGCCAGAAAATTACAGAAATACCACTACACCAAACTGGCAGTGGCTGAAATCCTGTTGCTACAGTAGGCTCATTTAATCAGTGTAGATTTGGTAAGCCAACACCTCTGTAGGTCTCATTGATTCAAATGGGCCTACACAATTGTGACTTGATTTAGGGTAACAATTTGCAGTTGGAGTAGGCTGATTTGATTCAATTGAACTTATGGAAGAGTATACCCTATTTAAATTTACACATTATGTATTAAGCAATATGAATTCAGTCAATATTGGTAAATAACTAGCAATATACTGGCCTTTGATGACACCCTATTGGCTCTTCCTCTAATGGTAGAACTTCTTCTTCAAGTACCTCAGCTGTTCCAAATATTAGCTATAATCATGTCAATAGTCTTACTTTTCTTAACCCCTCAGAACAGTTCATCTGAGGACATCCCACACCAGTCTCTCAGGTTCTTTAGCCAAGAGGGCCATCTATGTCCATGACCGCTCCTTCCAAGGGTTTTCCCTTGCATAATGAGTTGGAGTATTCTATACTTTATGTTTTTCCTCATGATATGGCCAAGTTATTGAAGCTTACTTTGTTTAATGGTTTTAAATAATTCTTGTTCTTTATCAATCCGGTGCAAGATTTCTACATTAGTCACATGGTCAACCTCTGTAGATCCAAATTTCAAAAGCTTCAATTTTCTTTTCAGACGCTTTAGTCAGTGTCCAAACTTTGGAAGTTTACCTTCTTTGACTGGTGTATCAGGCAGCACATCCAGCTATGGATCTGAAAGACTTTGAACAACAAAGACATGCTCTGGTTTGATGACACTGTTAATGGTATGCTGATTTGGTCCCTGGGGAATTCTGGGAGCTGCAGTTGAAAACACTAATCTGTACATCTTCAGATACCATCTATGTCTTAATGATATAAGTGAGCAGAAACCTCTAATTGTTCTTGACACAGAGCATTAAAAATAACTTTGATAAACAAACAAAAAACTTTGAGGTAGGCTGTCAAGTATTTGTGAATTCCCATGATATTTCTTGCTTCCAGTGCAAGAATGAGACACTGGGCAATTCTTTCCCCAGTTGAAGTTTCCATACTTTGCATAGAATGTTTCTCCATATTTTCTCTTTGTGGACTAAAGCATGCAAGCATGAAACAGACAAAAGAACAGGCTGATTTTTCAAAGAAGTGGTAGTGATCCAACCAGATAATGATTTTTCTATGTTCATACAACCAAAAAACAGCTATTGAAGTTTAGCTGTACACTCTGCATTTTATGCAATTTTCCTGAACATGATTCTCACAAATGCAAAAATCTTTTGTGGAGACCAAGAGAAAATATTGTGGTGGAAAGTATCTCACTGTCTTGCAGGTCAGAAGAGAAAAAAATGTGTTTCCTCATTCTCTTGTGTGGAATGAGACATAGGAGGATACAGGAGTTAATTAATAACTGCATGCCTTCAAATCAGTTCTGACTTAGGTTAATCTTTTCAAGACTTTTGTTTTTGTTCTGTGCCATCAAGTAGTCTCTGACGTAAGGTGACCATATGAATGAGAGATCTCTAAAATGTCCTGTCCTCAACAGGTCTACTCAACTCTTGCAAGTTATAGCCTGTGGTTTCCCTTAAGGAATCAAACCATCTTGCATTTGGCCTTCCTGATTTCCTGCTGCCTTCTACCCTTCCTAACATTATTGTCTTCTTCAGAGAGTTTTTCTTATCATGACATGCCCAAGGTTGGACAGCCTCAATTTCATCATTTTTGCCTTCAGAGACTGTTGATGTTTCTCCAGGCAATTTTAATTCCGACCTGTGATTCATCCAGCCCTGTGTTGCGCATTATGTGCTCTGTATATAAGTTAAATAAGCAGAATCACAAAATGCAGCCTTGCTTTACTCCGTTTCCTATTCCAAACCACTCCGTCATTTCGTATCCTGTCCTAACTGTTGCTTCTTGATTCATGTACAGATTTCTCATGAGGCATGTAAGATGCTCTGGTATTCCCATCTCTTTAATTACTTGCCACATTTTATTGTGAATACATAGAGTATTCAGAAGTATTTTACTGTTCCCTCCTTCTGGGGGCACTGTAGCACTTTGGTGCTTGCTTAAAGTTATGCATGCTGGCTTTTGTCCAGAGAGGTGCACAGTTAACTCACTGAGCTGTTCAGCTAATTTTAAGTGAAGATATACATACTTTGAAATCCATAGCAAAATTAAAACATAGGATGCCCAAGTTTCATTAAAATTGTGGTGGAGAGAGCATAAGGTTTAGTGAGAACAGCCTCGAGTTGCCTGGTGATTATTTCAATACTGGTCTCCATTACATCATTAACATACGAATTACCATGAAGCCCATTATGTCCCCCAGTAGTAACAGAAGTCTTTAATTAAGGAGATCATAGGCATGCTAATCTATTGGTTTAGTGGCCTGTAGACTAGGTCTTTGAATAGTGCAGCCCCTCCGGCAGAGTTTCAAATGACAAATCTTTCAGCAGGGTGCACTTGTATTTCAAATCTTATCTCACAAGCAAGAATTGTTACAATTAGCAATTTCAGAGTGCCTAACATCTTTCAATCCATGCAGAAAAATTAATTTGAGCACGTCATTTAGAATAATAATAACATACTTTTCTCAAAGTGTTTTACATTCATCACATGGGAGATGATTATATGCCAAGTGCTGCTGGTTGCTATTGAAAAGCAGAGAATATGCACACCTCCTCTCTTCAGATAGAGCCACCATTTGTTACAAAAAGAAGAGGAAGAAAAAGAGGATGAGACTGACTGTTGTTTTGATAATGAATGGAAGGCTCAGTGCAAGATACAAAGAAATACTCATCTGCTGAGGCCTTCACTATCTGAGAACTGCCACCATTTAACTAACTCGTGTACTCTGAGGCCTCTCCCTTTTAAAATTGGTGTTTTTAATTTGTGAGTTGCATTGCTTGCTGCCTTTCATGTTGCTTTGACTGTATGGGTTTTTTTTTTCATACTTTGCTTTCTATTGTTTTCCAATTGATTTGTGGAGTGTTTTTATTGAAAACCACCCTGTAGCGATATCTGGCCGCTAGGGCGGCGTTAGAGCCCGGAGGAGACTGATCAATGACAACACGAGGCAACAGGAGCGAGATCAGATCAGTACTTTATTGGAAAAAGGCAACATCATTTATAGGGAAAAAAGCGCAACGGTGGCAAGCTGTCACCTGACAGGAAAATTACCTCACCCACGTACACGGGTTAATGGGGAATTCTTCAAAGGGAAGTTAATTAACTGGGGCAAACATGGGTTTAGGGACCTCATTGTCTTGGGGATTAGGCAGGGACAAACATGGCTTATTTGCGCCAGGGATTTCCCGAGCCGGGAGATGAACTATGCACTTAATGTTTGACAGGAGTCAGCTATCTGCTTACTTGGTCGAGTCGCAGGTCAGGTCACGGTAATTGGGTGAATCAAACCCTATATTTTATTCACCCCCCTTAATTTGGCGGCCGCAGAGCCCACGGGCTGGGAGCGTCTCTCACCGCGGTGGCCTCTGGCGGGCCGTTCCATGCCCTGTGGGGCATGGGGAAACCGCATCTCCCCTTTATTTTCTATTTAAGGACCTGACTGGCGACCTTGCGCAAGAGCGGCATCAGCTGTTGAGCGGGTATGACGTCACGGAGTTTCTCTCTGGGGCGGCACTTGGAGATCAGCGAGGGAATGCACTGAGCAAAACAACAAAGCGTAATGCCTAGTATGGCTATCCCCACCACTACCTTAAGCACCGTTTGCAGCCACCCCCAGGGAATCCACGACCACATCCAATTCCACAGGGAACTCCACCAAGCCCCCCATGCGGAACCCTCAGTAATACCCTGGACTATGGTGTGGAGGTTCGTGATCTGGCTTTGGATCTTACGGGAGTTGTCAGTAAGATTGAAGCAGCACATTCCATGAAAAGATTCGCAACCCAGGTGGTGCAGCAAGAGGAGGTAGTCGATAGCCGCTCGATTGTCAAGAACGGCATGGCGAAGTTCTGCCTGTTCCTGATTGAGGAGCGCTATCGCTGTGGAGGTATGGTTAATGGCTTTTGCCAAACCGCAAGCCAAGCGGCCAATCCTCCGCGCGTTGCCGACGGCCAAGCCTGGCACGCCGACAAGGCTGACTGCTAGGGATACATACTCAGCGGGACTCATTACTCTGAAGCTGCTGTCACAAGAGCTGTCTAACTGGGTTGTGCGTGTGTGCCGTATGAGTGGGGAGACATTTGAAGCATTGGAAACATATGGAACATTGGAAACATTTGTGCTTGGGGCAATCATGTCCTTAGTAGGAAGTAACAGTGTCAGACGACTGATACAACACATTGAGTCCGACAGATTCGCAGGAATATAGTTCCATGTGAACTGGTTGCAGGTGAAAAACCACCCTGAAGGTAGGGTGACATGAGCGTACAGCGAAGTGAGTGTCTCTGGTTTATTACAAGTCCAGTTGCCGCTGCCGGGGTCAAGGCAGCGGCGCCGAGTCCGACCGCCTGAGGTGCAGCCGGTCATTCGGGTGCAAGCAGCGTCCGGGCTGATCGCCACTCGAGGGGTATGAAGAGTGGCGGCGTCAGCCGGCAAGGTTGACACAAGTCGCAATCCCCCCCAGCGTGCGTATGCTGAGAAGGTGGTAGGAGTGTGTGGGCCAAAGAACACCTTCAGCAACCAGTCGCCATCCTTGGTGCGCGCGTCCAGAGTGTGGCACACGGGGATGAGACAGGTGCTGAGGATGGATGCAGAACCAATGTCCTGCTGTAGACAAAAATCGGACTGGTTGACGAGACCCGCCAACCTTTCCCACAAGTTGTACCGCATTCGTGCGGAAAGATCTTCACCAGGCGGCAAACCGTCGGCCTGGATCGGAGTAGCCTGAACGCCTCCCCCCAAGAGCAGGGAAAGGGCCAGGATGATGGTGATCGCCGCTGTGTTGGCGTGAATCAGGGCAAAAACTGCAGCTGTGAGGTTCTCCGGTGTCGGCTCTTTCTCCTTGCGCTGAACGGCGTCCTGGGCGTCACTGCAAAGAGCCTTGATCATCCCCCAGGTGATCTTGGGTATCGGCGGCCGTTTCCTCCGGCGGGTCCTCTCGGTCAGGGTGAGGTCCTCCATCTCCGGGATCGGACTCGGGCCGGCCTGGTTCCACGCCATGCGGTTCCACGTAGGGCTTGACACACCGGGCTGGAATCCAAACGACACCTGTAGGAGACATAACCGCAGCATACCCTCTTCCCCAGGTTATGAGCGGCACCGGGCCCCTCCAAGAAGGGTCTGGTGGCACTCGGTACCGGACCATAGGCCGCGGGAGAGCTTCCGAACGGCGGAAATGCTTCTCCTGCGGTGTGCAATCCGAAAAAACATTAAGGTGATTGTAAGTGAACAATACCTTGTTGAGACACATCTGTGCTTCTCCCTGTGACTTGGGGAGGGCTGGTGGCTCCCCCCTTTCTGTTTGTTTGTCAATATAGGACTTTAGCGTCCGATTGACCCGCTCTACAATCGCTTGCCCTTGCGGATTGTAGGGAATTCCAAAAGTGTGCTTGATGTCCCAAGTAGCCATGAAGGCGGCCAACTGCCTGGAACTGTAGGCCGGCGCGTTGTCCGTCTTCACGTGCCGCGGCTTGCCCATCGCCGCAATGCAGGAAAGGAGGTGCTGCTCCACATGGGTGGCAGCCTCCCCTTTCTGTGCCGTTGCCCAAACGAACTGGGAAAAAGTGTCAATGCAGACGTGCATGTATTGCCATCTGCCGAACTGCGGCACATGCGTGACGTCCATCTGCCATACCTGATTAGCCTCTGTCCCTCGTGGGTTGACCCCCCACGAGGGCCCCCCCGGCGCTCCTGCGCAATGCTGGCAAGAGCGGACTATACCCTGGGCCTGAGAGAGTGGCAGATTGAACTGCCTGGCGAGTGCCTTGGCATTTTGGTGAAAAAAGGCATGGCTCTGGATTGGAGTGGTGAAAACTCCCAGAACTGAACGTTGCTGAATTTCCCTTGCCGCCGCATCCGCTCTGCTATTGCCCGCGGAAATCGGACCCGGTAGGTCTTGGTGACTTCGGATGTGGGCAATATAGAGCGGCTCTGTGCGGTTCCGCAAATGAAATTGAGCAGTGAGAAACAGACTGAGCAAGTTCTTGTCTATCGCGGGAGTAATGTAAGCTCCCGGTAGGCTGTGAAGCAAATTCCTTACATACAGACTGTCAGTAATGATATTTAAACGTTCCTTGGCGAAGGTGCGCAAGGCAAGGTTCACGGCTGCCAACTCTGCCCGATGCGCGGACTTCTGTGGAAGAGTTAGCAGCGTGCGCCAAGCCTCGCCCTCCTGCCAGGTCAGGACACCATATGTGCGTCCCCCATCGGTAAAGACTGTCTTGGCCCCCTGAAGCGGGACCAGCGAAAGCAATTCGAACAAACTGACTGTTCCTGTCTGAAGTGAGACGAGTCTGGGGTCTTTGGGCAAATGGTATGCCAAGCTTCCAGTGAATCCTTCCAAAGCTATCGGAAGCGAGTCACCTAGCTGCATCAACTGATGGATCTGTTCCTTGGTGAACGGGACTATGATCTTAGCTAAATCGTGCCCAGAAATGTCCCTTGCTCTCAGCCTGCCGCGGTAGATCACCGCGGAGACCAGTTCTTGGGGCGGAACAATGTTCCGAGAAGAGGTGTTAGGCAAGTATACCCACTACACAATTTTCGCTCCCTTCTCTGAGTCTACTCCTAGCGCCCCAGTGAACATGGACCCTGACCGTACGATGTACAAATTCAGGATCGGGGCATATGGCCCCGGGGCGATCCTATCCACCCACCTCTGGCTGAGAACTTGGTTCACCTTCTCGAGCGCCAAGTGCGCGTCTCGAGAGATTTTTATCCGGTCTGCCGGCTGCTTCCCTAAGGTTAGCAGCGAGAAGAGCGGTTTTAGAAGATCCGTATCTAGACGAAAATACGGTCTGGCCCAATTGATGTTCCCCAAAACTTGCTGCAACTCTACAAGGGTGACTGAGTCTTGTAAATTTATCTGAGGCAGGACTGGTGCTGCGAAAGAGCGGAGAAGCCGGTGGCCCAAGTATGTGAAGGGCTCGGTTCTCTGCACTTTCTCAGGGGCAATAAGTAAGCCTTTGTCCCCCAGGCTGGCCTGGAGGTCGGAAAACATTTCGCTGCCAAGTTGTGGCAACGCTACTAAGATGTCGTCCATGAAGTGACAAACAATAGCTTTAGGGTAAAGGCTTCGGAACTTTGCCAGTGCGCCGTGAACATAAATTTGACACAGGGTGGGCGAATTGAGCATGCCCTGTGGCAAAAATTTCCACGCGTACCGCTGCGTGGGCTCTCCGTGGTTCACGACCGGCACTGTAAAGGCGAACCTTTCCCGGTCCCTGGGGTCTAGGGGGATTGTATAAAAGCAATCCTTGAGATCTACAACTAGGATCTCCCACCCCTCGGGAATCATATTAGGATTTGGGATGCCGCATTGAAGCGGACCCATCGGCTGAATGCATTTATTGATCTCCCTGAGATCGTGGAGGAGTCGCCACTTCCCCGACTTCTTCTTAATCACAAAAATTGGCGAATTCCAGGGGCTTGTGGACTGTTCTATGTGTCCTGCTTCTAGCTGTTCCTTAACTAGCTGCTTGAGGGCAACTAATTTCTCTCCCACTACCGGCCATTGTTCTACCCATACCGGAGTGTCGGTGAGCCATTTAAGTGGCAACGCCATTACCCGAAGGTAAGCGTAGCACCGTACTGCTGGAGAATGTCTCGCCCCCAAAGGTTGATGTGCACGTCAAGAATGTGCGGCCGAATTACCGCTGTGCCGTCAGCCTTTGGGATTGTGACTTCTACCCACTCTCGGCTCCTGAACGCTTCCTGGACGCCTCCTACCCCCCACACATCGGAGACCGGCTCAATGGCCCACTCTCTTGGCCACTGGCTCCTGCTTATCACTGACACATCCGCTCCGGTATCGAGTAACCCTGAGAACACCCTTTTGTTCAAAAATACCTCGATAACGGGGCGCTGTTTCCACTCAATGTTGGTCTCCACTGTCGCTAAGACCTGGTATCCTTGCACTGCCTCACTCGCGCTCGAGCGGTCTGCTGAACCGGACTCTGAGCTGTCCCTGAGCCTTCCCTGGCTGCCTGCTGGCGAGTGACAAGGAACCATGATCAGTTGCGCTAACGTGTCTCCCTTGTGGATTGTTTGGGGCAGGTGCGCCCAAAGCTGGACCTGGAGAATGCCTGAAAAATTCGAGTCGATGACTCCTGGAATTATAAAAATTCTGCGTGCTCCAGCTACACTACGGGGCAAAACTAAACCTATAAAGCCTCTGGGCAGGGGTCCCATGTACTGGGTGTCGACTAGATAGACTGTGCCTGGCAGGTCGCATGTAACGTCCGCCTGGCAAGTCAATTCTAGCCCCGTGCTGCCCTTGGGGCTGGCCTGTGCCCTCGCAGTGCCTGGGATGTGCCTAGGATCTAGTCTAGGTCTGGGGAGTTCTGGATCTGGGTGAAGGAAGCCTCTGTTTGGACTGGGGCCAGAGATGTGCCCGGATTCCGGTTTCCCGAACTCGGACAAAACCTGGCCCAATGGTAGCCTTTCTTGCACTTTGGGCAGGGGGTATTCGGAGCCTTGGGACGGCCAGACTTTTGTCCGCCTCCCTTGGATCGGCACTCCCTAGCGAAGTGACCGACCTTGCCACAAGTGTGACATGCCCCTTTGTTCTTGCCATTCGGTCTTCTTCCCCCCTGCACCGCTGCCGCTAGCAGACCCATCTTGTAGGAGTCTGTGCCAACGTCGGAGCATGCTCGAATCATGTCCGTTAAGGTTATGTCGGGGCGATTGCCCAGGGACTGCAAGATTTTACGGCAGTCCAAGTTGGCGTTGTCTTTGGCTAGCTTAATCATGAGCTCTTCCTGGGCTTGCTCATTGTCAATCTGCCTGCTAATTGCTTCTTCCAGGCGATTGATGAAGTCCATGTAGGGCTCTTGGGCTCCCTGCTTAATGGCGGTGTAATTTTTGGCCGTTTTGCCAGACGCTGGGACCTTGAAGTATGCCCTATAGGCAGCCTCGGCTGACATCTCTAGGGTGGCGAGAGGCAAGTTGATTTGAGCGTTGATGGACTCAAAGGCACCTGAACTATACAGCTGGTCAGGGATTACCGCGCCTCCCATCCTGGCGGCCCGAGCTTGCGCCTCTAGGCGGAACTCGCTGTCCCAAATCATGTACTGGCTGGGGGTAAGCATCATCCTCATGACGGCTTTCCAATCATGAGGAATCCACATGGTGGTCTCGCACACTTGCTGAAGCGTGCCCCTCGTAAAACGACTTTGGAGCCCTGTCTCTGAAATTGCTTTCCGTAAAGCCATGAGAAGCTTGTACGGGACTGGGGAGTGTACTATCTGCTGTGCGCCCGTGAGCGCGTCCATCTCCAAGCGGATGGGACAAATCTGTCTGAGTTCAGCTAGCTGTTCAACTGACAATTCCCCCTTCTTAAGTTCTATCTCAGCTGTGCGCTGAAGGGCACTCTTCACGACTAGGGAACCTGGGGCTGTCAGAGAAGCGCCAGCGCCTCTCATTCCTTGCGTTCCCTCGGTGACGTCTGCAGCTGTCACCGCGGGAAGGCTCCCTGCGCTACTCTGCTGTCGGATAGAGTGCGGTGGGCGCAGTCGGCTCGACTGGCGTGCCTGAAGGCTTCTCTAACGGGGGCTCTTCCGCTTCTACCCGGACTGGCTCGATCTGCTCTAAGAGTCTCCTACATTTCCGCCATGTGCGGACTATCCCTCCTGGGGCTTTCAGGGTTTGCTGAATGCAGTCTCCTATCTGATCCCAGAGCTTCAGGGTTAGCGTACCTACTTCTGGGTAAAGTAGGCAGTGTTCCCTGAGGTACGCCAAAAGTCTCGCTAGCTCCCTGCTGTGAAATCGGAACTTAAAAACCCTGGCCAGGATTATGAACTCTTGCTCCCGAGTTCTTTGGCTAGCGGACGGACTTGGTCTATGAGAACAAGTCCCCATATTACCTGCGATGGTCCTCTGAAGTTTCCTCCTCGGGACGAAGATCGACGCGTCTTTGCAGGCAACAGGTTCGGGCGACGGGTGTCTGGGGTAGACCTCGGAGCGTGGACCTTCTGCCACGGGCCCTTCTATCGGCCTCTGCGATGTCAGGGGCTCACAGCCTGCCCTGAGCGGAACGCGTTTCCCTCTATGGCAAACCTCTCGAAAGCGGGGAGGAAGCGGTAGGAATGTCTCTCTGGAATGCCTCGCGGCGGGCCGTTCTCTGTCCGGCTGGCTGCCGACCAGAGCGCCGCGCTATCCTCCGGGCTGGCAGGTCGCGGTTCAAGCGCAGAACCGGACCGCGTGGAGCGCTACTCACGAGTAGACCTCTCCGGGGTCTCTTACTCACGAGTAAATCACGTCGGGGTCACCAGCTGTAGCGATATCTGGCCGCTAGGGCGGCGTTAGAGCCCGAAGGAGACTGATCAATGACAACACGAGGCAACAGGAGCGAGATCAGATCAGTACTTTATTGGAAAAAGGCAACATCATTTATAGGGAAAAAAGCGCAACGGTGGCAAGCTGTCACCTGACAGGAAAATTACCTCACCCACGTACACGGGTTAATGGGGAATTCTTCAAAGGGAAGTTAATTAACTGGGGCAAACATGGGTTTAGGGACCTCATTGTCTTGGGGATTAGGCAGGGACAAACATGGCTTATTTGCGCCAGGGATTTCCCGAGCCGGGAGATGAACTATGCACTTAATGTTTGACAGGAGTCAGCTATCTGCTTACTTGGTCGAGTCGCAGGTCAGGTCACGGTAATTGGGTGAATCAAACCCTATATTTTATTCACCCCCCTTAATTTGGCGGCCACAGAGCCCACGGGCTGGGAGCGTCTCTCACCGCGGTGGCCTCTGGCGGGCCGTTCCATGCCCTGTGGGGCATGGGGAAACCGCACCACCCAGAACACTTCATTTTACAAATATAGCAAATAAAGATAACACAACCATTTGGGGTTTCTTCTTGTTTGTTTATATGGCCATTAATTATGACAACCTCAGGGAGACTAGATGTCTTTCCATATGCTCCTGAGCGTTACTATTCTAGAACTGTGAAGGTGAAGAATTTAATACTCACCAGGTTGACTAGAAAGCCCTCACTCAAAACCAAAATTTCTGGTGAAATTCTATCCAAAAAGGGACTGACAGAATTAAAATAATAAAAATCAAGGATGCACAAAGGAGGAGAGACAGTGGAACTAATTACAGTGGAGCCTCAGTTATCAAATGGCTCAGTTAACATAAAAATCGTATAACAAAAGGAAATCAATTGAAAATAGTGGCTCGGTTTGTGGATACCCCCCCACCCCGGAACGAATTAATTGGTTTGTAATGCATTCCTATGGGAAATCACATTTTGGTTAATGTGTATTGGTTTTCATTGCATTCCTATGAGAAATTGCATTTAATGCATTCCTATGGGAAATTTGGTTAAATTAATTTTCACTGTAATTAATTTCCCGAAGGACGCATTAATTACGTTAACCGAAGTACCACTATACCTCGGAAGATGGTGAGAGCTCCAAAACTGGAGGCATCCCAGAGAAAATTGGACAACCATCAGACAGATCCACTTTGATTTGGATTCTTGCATTGAGCAGATTCTTGATGGTCCTATAGGCCACTTTCAATCCTGTTATTCTATGATTCTATGAAGTGATATGGCAAGGATATAGCATCTCAGCAACCCAATTAGTTCAGGACCAGCTAAGATCTTCCCACTGTTTCTGTATTTTCTGGGCTCATATAAAGCTAACTGAAATTTTTAAAATGGTAGCCATGTTAGTCTCTGTGCTAACCATTCTGTATCTCTGTGCTGAATGTCTATAAATTGATGCCATTGAAATCTCACTCTTATTCCTGACAAAGTGGACTTGATCCATGAAAGCTAACATTAAAATTCAACAGTTAGTCTTTAAAGTGCCACAACGTTTTTTATCTTTTGGTTTTGTTTACTCTCTGATATGCGCTAAGCTAGCTAGTCACTGTTGTGTCCATCAATATGCTACTGTGCAGCCTTAAACTTTCTTTTTTATATTTTTAAATGTTTATTTTAACAGAAATAATGCACAGTACATAATCAGCTAAAATATAATACAGTCAAACCTCGAGATAAGAACAGTTTGACTTAAGAAAAACTTGAGATACATCCGCAAATCTCAGAAAAAATCAGGTTCAATATACAAATTTTTAATAAGTGTTTTTTGAGATACAAAATTCAATGCATTCCTATGGGAAATTCAAGATAAGAATATTTTGAGATACAACCAACCTCGAGGAATGAATGAAATATAATCACACATTCCCACCACATATGGAAATAGATACCAACATCCAGAGAACATATCCAACATATTATATATTAGAATATTTAGAATCAATATAATTTGATCTCACCAACATTAAGTTCCATCTCATAACTAATTTAAGAGCATCCTCTTAATCTTCTGTTTCTATTGATATCTTCTTATTCATATCATTATCTTATTTTTACTAACATTTACTAACAGTTCTCTAACTATAGTAAAAAAATATCAGGGAAAGGGGACAACCCTCCTAATATCTTGATCTAGCAATATTGGCCACATGGTGCTATAATTCACTAATATAGTTGCAAAATTCTCTTAATAGAATTGCTGTATTGACCCTACAAATTGTTTAGTACAGTTAAAAGTAAATGTCTACCTTGCTCACAAGCCAGTCATGTCCAACTCAAGGGGGCGGTGCACATCTCCATTTATAACTAAAAAGCCAGTGCTGTCTGAGTGTGCAGACATTTCTGTGGTCATGTGGCAGACATGACTAGATGCCGGAGTGCAGGGAATGCTGTTACCTTTCCCCCCCACAAAGTGGTACCTATTAATCTAGCTGCAATTTATTGCTTTCAAACTACTAGGTTGGCAAAAACTGGGATAGCCAACAGGCACTCAAATCTCAAACTGTTGACCTGCCAATCTTCCAGTCATCAAGCTCAGTCTCTTAACCACTAAGCCACCATGGCCCTCATAAATTGTTTACCAAATCCTAATTTCTATAGTAGTAGTTTTAATGCTGATCATTCCACACAACCAAAGCCATCATCTCCCAGGTTAACCTCACAGGATTTCTGTGAGGACAGAATCTGGAGATGTGTGTTGTGTGGAACATAGAATAGGAGAGATGAAGTCCTCTATCTGAATGAAGTCCATGGGTTCCTAAAGACTGCCATGGGCTACAAGAGATGAATAACATGATAAACATACTGTATAAGAGTTTTATTGTTGATAATAATGTTTTTTTTAAAAAAATGTGCTTTTAAATTTGCTTTACGCCAGGGGTTCTTAGCCTTTTTAAGCTGAGGCCCGAGTCACACTGCCTCAGACAGCTTAAGGATCAGATGGCCATTTTGTCTTGCCTGCGCAATGGGGATAGCCTGTACATTGAAAAAGGAACCACACATGTCACTTCTGGGTGTGGCGGAGGTGGTGGTGCCACATGAAATGGAGCCGAGGTCTGCATCCGGCCCATGGGGTGTAGGTTGAGAACCCCTGCTTTACACCTATACTTTTATTCACTTTATATGTTGGTTCAATATTGGTGGGGAAGGGGTAAGCATCCTTGAGGCCCATTTGAAAAGTGACCTAGAAATAAAATATAAGTAAATAAATATGTCACCTAGGATAAGTTGTACGTCTAACCTTGAGCTACCATGAGGCAGAAGGTCAGCAGTTCGATTCCCGAGTACTGCATGATGGAATGAGTCTTTGTCCCAGCTCCTGCCAACCTAGCAGTTCGAAAGCAAGAAATTGCAAGTAGATAAATAAGGACCACTTCAGTGGGAAGGTAACAGCGTTCCGTGCACTCCGGTGTCTAGTCATGCCTGCCACATAACCACGGAAACATCTGCAGAAGCAGACAACGCTGGCTCTTCGGCTTAGAAACAGAGATGAGCACTGCACCCTAGAGTCGGATATGACCGGCTTTCGAGCAAGGGAAACCTTTACCTTTAACTTTACTTACCCATAATTTCTTGCAAAAGAAACCTTTATTTTTAGGCATGAGACAAAAGTCATAACTATGGAAGCCTTCTTGAATACACTGGACTTACTTGGATTTATTTTTACTTCAGCCTCTTTGAACTGGACTGCACCAGAACTGACAGAAGAAACTGGATAGTCCAGGATATGTCTTCTTTTTCTTCTTCCATGTGTAAGCCGGACTTAAAACTACCAAAATGAAGGCATCTTTTGGTGAGTTTTATTCTGTAGTTACTTTCTCCTTACTAGAGATGTAAAATTCCTGGAAATTTTGAAAGGAGGGGAAAAGCCTGGGAATTTTGGGGGGGAATTTTCCTGGAAAATTGGGAAAATACTATTTATTTTGTAATTTCTGCAGGTTCCATTCAGATTTTTTTATTTTATATGTGTATAAACAGTACAAGAAATGCATATTTGGTAAAGATTAATATGTAATAACATGAGTTTTTCATATATAAGAAACTAAAAAATATTTTTAGCAGCAATGAAACATGCATGGAACATCATTCATGAAAAATTTCCGCAAGTGAAAACATTTGGTTGTGCAACACATGGTTTAAATTTGCTATTTTATGACATAATGAAGTTAAAGCAATGGAAGATCTTCAGTCAGATGCCAAGAAAATTATCAAATTTGTTAAGAAACATCACAACCTTCAACAAACATTCATGAGCATTCAAAAGGAGAAAAGTAAAGGATCTCAGAAGAATTCTGTAAGAACACTAAAACTGCCATCTGTTACCAGATGGGGAGGGATAACGATAATACTGAAAAGTTTCCAGGATGGAATGGAAGCTCTACAAGCAACTTTTATTCGAGATGGTTTACCACTCAATAAACAAATAAGGAAGATTGTTTTGGACAATGATGTATTCTGGGCTTGTGTAGAATCTACAGCAGCTCTTCTGAAACCCTTAACTACTGCTATAGCAAGAATAGAATCTGATAACACACATTTGTCTCAGGTACCTGAAATGTTTTCTGAAATAACAAGGAAAATAACAGGACCTGAAGGACTGTTAGTAAAAACACCCAGACTAAAGAATGAGGAGCAGAGATGTTTGGAAATAATAAGGGAAAGAAATAACTTTTGTTGAGCAGATATTCATTTTTCTGCAAATCTAGTTGATCCGTGTTTCCAAGGAAAACACTTATCAGATGATGGGGTCTCCAGGGCAATGGAATTAGTAACAAATAATTTGCAAACATAGCAGAATACAAAGCAAAGATGAGTTTTTGGAACAAGCAGTTTTTGTGGGAAAGCGTAGAGCACACTTCACCACTTGCATGGTGGAAGGGGCTCTGCAAAAGTCAGATAACTTAGTGGTGTGGCTGTAAAAATGTTATCCATTCCCCTGACGTCAGCTTCTTCTGCCTATAGGAAAACACACACTATGGCTCAAAATTGTTTGATGAATACAAGAGTCAATAAATTATTGTCTATCCATTCCCACCTGCTTCTAGAGGAAAAGAAAAATGGTGGGTGTTTAAAATAATACAGTAGTGTCGTTACAACTGAAGCTAAAGAAAGTGCAAGTTTTGACTCATCTGATGAATGTGGAAGTAATTAAAATGTAGAGGTTTTTGGGAACATAAAGTAAATGTAAAAAAACTCATTACTTTGTTATCCCCTACTTACTCACAGAATTTTGTTAGTCTAAAACTTCCAATTATAATTATTCCATTAGTTAAGTTAAATGGATTATTGTATTTTTTGTTAGCAAAAGAAATATTTTTACTTCATTAATGGTATATGCAAACCTTATTTTGTAACGTAAGCCGTGGAATGATTTTGGGAACTACTATCTGAAATAAAATCCAAAGGAATAAAAAGGATGACATTTTTGGAAAAATCTATTGTTTTTTAAATGCATTTATTTTTCCCTGCACACTCTACATGCTTTACTTGTGCGAACTTCCCTCCTTTCAAAATTCCTGGAAGGTTTATGTCTCTAGCATGTGACTTATGCATGTTTATAGTGCTCTGCACCATGTTGAATTGTATGCTCCCAGGATGCTAAAGGATTTTCTTTCAAAATAACTCATGCCCATGAATTGTAGAAGCATTGATTACATTTCCCCCAAATTTTCCCATTCCCCCCCAGTCAGTTTTCCCTTCCCAAATTTCCCAGGGAAAAAAACAAATTTCCCATGTTTTCCCCCCACCTTTACATCTCTACTCCTGACCTAGTGTGAGAAAGATTAACTGGCAACATAAGGTTGCTATTACCAGGGTATGCCAGATTGTGGTTCAAAAATACCACAATCTTCGAGGAGGCTCTTTTTGTGTACCTGTCCAGGATATGGTGTGCTCTCTTCTCCATCTAAACTCTATTTTGTGCTTGAAAAACACTTCATATCCTTCACATTTGCATTATAATCCTCACCCCACCCCGCTTTTTAAGCACAATGAAACTGGGAATTTATTCACAAATCATCTGAGATAAGCCTGGGAAACAGAAGGAAGAAAACTGGAAGGAAGAATGCAAGAGGAGATAAAAAGGAGAATGGATAGACCAAAGAGCTGCACCTAGCAGAAAAATAGTTTTCTGAGATCCCTAAATAAATTGCAGTGTAATTCGCAAATAATACCCAACATATTTAAGTTGTCATAAAGAATGATTACAGAATGCTGGGCCTAGAATTTAGAATAAAAGAACCACAGATGAAAGAATTGCAGAGAGGAAACTGTGCCATAAAAATACAGAACTTGTAATATTTAACTGCTTTTTCCATAAATCATTTGCCAATAAATGTAAAACAATAGGGACTCAGCAGGAAAATTGGTGGCATTTTAACAAATTTTTTAAAGAAAAGCCCTACTGTCCCATATATTTTATTGCATGAACAAGCAGGGGTGATATTCTGTTTTACCTGTAGTAAATGATCAATGGATGAACAAAAATCAACAGTTATTGCCATCCAAGCATAAATATATTGCATTTGGATGCAAGGTGCAAACATTTTGCATTGCTTAGCATTGATCGGATGGTGAAGGGATAGTGATGGGAATTTCCATGTTATGTTCAAATAGGCAGTATCAGTTTCAACACGGCCTTCTTAACATTGGCTTCAAAGCTATTCTCTTGCTATTGTGTTCTCTAATCACCATGTCACAGGAAAAGACAAGATACTTACCTTCTTAAACCAGACATAGGCAAAAAAATAAATTGGTACTGGAACTATTAGAATATCTCTATATGGTTTCCAATATATCAGTAAGAGGTCCCTATTATCCCTCTACCCGTCAAATAAAGAGGCAGGAAACATTTGTGGTACAAGGCTTGGGCCATGTTATCCTGCTATGATAACAGAGTAGACAATACTTCCAGCGACTCAACACCAAGCGTCAGGTGGTGATTAACTAACCTGACATACCTGAGGACTAATGGACTTGGGTGCCGAAGTCCACAGGGAAGGGTGGTGGTCCCCAAGTGGATTAAATCCCACTTGAATTCACCTTGATGTAAGGCATCAGCTTCATCAATACTGGCCTGGGGCTGAGGAGGACTTTGTGTGCCAAAAGGGCTCAGGATCAGAAAGTGACTCGGGGAACTGCATCAGTGGTATGGGTGTCATGATGAAAGGCCACTGCATTATTGTTGTGTTCTCAATACTATGCCTTTAAACAATCACCAGCTGTATCAATGTAACCCATTGTAATTAGGACACGAGCTAATGACCACCTGGTGGCAATAGCGAGCGCCCAGCTCACACGTTTCCAATTCCCCAAAGAACTACAGCGCGGGAAGATTCCCGCCACTACCTCACCTGGACAAGAAGGGCGTGACCTGGAATGATGTCACGCCGACAGTAGCCAATGGGCTACCGTGGAGCCACATTCAAATGTATAGCCACTGTATATATTGAGCTGTTCGTCCGCCATTACCACATGTTCCCCCGTACCACCATGCAATAAAGATGTGTTAAGCCAATCCTTCGGCTGTTCCTGTGTCTTGGTTCTCATACACTAAATTGGCGACGAAGGTGGGATCATGGATCCCCACGAGATCAAGACACATGCTGGTCACGCCGGTTTCGACATCAACAAGCCGGAAGATTGGGAGCTCTTCGAAATGGACTTCCAAGATGCGCTGGTGGTGTCCGACATTACGGACGAGGGAAAGAAAAGGGCCATCCTCACCCGGATGCTCGGAAATGCCGCCAAAAGAGTATTGGTGGACCTAGTATCGCCGAAGAAGGTGAGCGAGCTGTCGGTCAAACAGCTCCTGAAAGCGATGCGCGACCATTTCCAGCCCTCGGTTTCGATGTTTTCGGCTCGAGACGCGTTCTGGAAGAGAGTTCAAGCGCCTGGTGAGTCCATCGCCGCTTTTGCAGCGGCATTGCGGTTGGCCGCCGGCCCATGCAAGTGGGAAAATCTGGAAATCGCCCTCAGGGACCGCATGCTGTGTGGCCTGTGGGACGAGGAGGTTCAGCGAAAGTTGATGAACCAAGAGCCACCCCCGACGCTGTGCGAAGTCGTGAAGGTGGCGCAGGCCGCAGAGGCCATGAGTGCCGGAGTCAAGGGGTTTAGAGAAAGGCCCCCACAATCCGACAAGGCAGCGGACTCAGTGTATGCGGCCAGACGGACGCCGAAATCTCCCACGGAGAGCAGCGACGACGAGGACGTCCGGAGGGTTCGGAAGGAAGGCCGACGGTGCGACGGATGTGGAGCGGCCCACGACCGCATCAAGTGCCCGTTCCGGAAGGCCGAGTGCCACAACTGCGGACACCGGGGGCACATCACCAAGGTCTGCAGATGGCGGCGCAAAGAACAGAAAGGCTCGTCAGACCGCTCGCCGAGGGCCAAGGAGGGCGCCCGGACCGCAAGGAAACAGGATGGTGTGGGCCGCATCTCCGACGACAGTAGTGATGACACCCCAGTGTACAGCGTGTCCTTGGGACACCCCCGTTACTTTGTTGAGGTACTGGTGCAAGGGGCCCCTGTTAGGATGGAGATAGACTCGGGTTCCTCCTACTCAATCATGTCCCAGCGGGAGTTCTTGGGAATTTCCCCCCACGTGCGCCCTAAGCTCAAAGCGTTGAGGCCCATGCTGCGGGATGTACAGGGAAATAGCATTCCGGTGTTGGGGGTTGGAAAATTCAAGGTCCAATACAAGCAACACGCCGCGGAACTTCCCCTGGTTGTTCTCAAGGGGGGAAGTTGCAGCCTCCTTGGGACCCAATGGTTTAAGCCCCTGGGTTTGTTCATTGGGGGGGTGCATGCCATTGGGACTGACCCGATACAGGAGGTGTGTGACGCGCACCCCAAAGTTTTCAAGAAAGGACTCGGAAAATTCAAGGGACCCCCAGTAGCGTTCGACCTGGACCCAGAGGTCCGCCCAATAAGACTCAAGCCGTGCCGAGTGCCTTTCGCACTAAAGGACAAGATAGAGGCGGAACTGGACAAATTGGTGGGCCAGGGGATTCTTGTTCCTGTTGATTCCGCGGAGTGGGAAACTCCGATTGTAACTGCGCTAAAGGCCAACGGGGAGGTTCGCATATGCGCTGATTATAAGTGCACCATTAATAAGGCGATCCGCCCAAATGCATATCCGGTGCCGGTAGTCAGCCACCTGTTGGCCAGGTTACATGGGGGAAAGTGTTTCGCAAAACTTGACCTGGCGCAGGCCTATCAGCAACTCTCAGTAACCCCAGCTGCAGCTGCCGTGCAAACAATAGTCACTCATAAGGGGGCGTTCCAGGTGACGCGCCTACAGTTTGGCGTGAACTCAGCGCCGGGCATTTTCCAGTCGCTCATGGAACGCCTCTTAAAGGGGCTAGATGGGGTCTTGCCATACTTTGATGACGTATTGATAACGGGGGGAAGTGAGGAGGAGTTGGCTGAAAGGCTAGACAAAGTACTGGCGGTGTTTGAAAAGGTGGGGTTGAGGTTGCGAAAAGACAAATGCGTCTTCTTCGCAAAAGAGGTTGAGTTCTTGGGTTTCCGGGTAACCCCGTGGGAATCAACCCCTCCAAATCAAAGGTAGTCGCAATTCAAAACGCCCCTCGCCCCACCTCCAAGCCCGAATTGCAGTCGTTCCTAGGGCTCTTAAATTTCTACCACTCCTTCCTGCCTCGGAAGGCTTCGGTAGCGGAGCCGCTGCATAAGCTGCTCAAGAAGGACGAGGCGTGGAAGTGGGGCGAGAGCCAGGAGAGGGCATTCGTGGAACTGAAACAACTCCTAACGTCTGATGCCATTCTCACCCATTTTGACCCCAAGAAGCCGGTGGTTCTGATATGTGATGCATCCCCAGTGGGGGTGGGGGCGGTACTGTGCCACGTGCTGGAAAACGGGAGAGAGGCCCCGGTAGCATTCTACTCCAGGTCCCTGTCCCAGGCTGAGCGAAACTACGCCCAAACAGACATGGAGGCGCTAGCAATAATAGCGGGGACTAAGAAGTTCCACGATTTCCTCTACGGCTGCCCCTTCACCATAGTAACCGACCACAAGCCCCTGCTAGGCATTTTCACTGCAGACAAGCCCACACCTCAGATCCTATCCCCTAGGATGTTACGGTGGGCCATCTTCTTAAACGCGTATCAGCACGTGTTGGTATACCGCCCAGGGAAGGAAATAAGCCACGCGGACGCCCTGTCGAGGTCTCCCCTTCCCCGCGGTAGCGGCCTCGTGGGCGAGGAAGAACAGGACCGCCAGGTGCTCCTGATAGAAGTCTTAGATTCGCCCCCCCCCCCATTGTACCTGCAGACATCGCCAAGGCGACGGGCAAGGACAAAACGTTAGCTCTAGTCAGCTCCTGGGTGCAGAAGGGGTGGCCGGCGTCCTCCCCGGCGGCGGAGTTCACCCCGTTTTTCAGGAAGAGGCTAGAGTTATCCATAGAGAGGGGGTGCCTTCTGTGGGGCTAGCGGGTGGTAGTCCCCGAATCCCTGAGGCCGAGGGTGCTTAAACTGCTGCACGTCAGCCACCCGGGAATTGTTCACTCCAAGGCTCTGGCCAGGAGCTACTTTTGGTGGCCCCAACTGGACGCAGACATCGAGCACATGGTGGGCACTTGCGAGGGCTGCCAATGCTCCCGACCCAAAGAAGCGCGTCTGCCTCACAGGGAATGGGATGCGGCAAAGGGGCCGTGGTCACGTGTGCACATTGATTTTGCGGGCCCATTTAGAGGGACACTTTTTCTCCTCGTAGTGGATGCTTACTCCAAGTGGTTGGAGGTCATTCCTGTTACGAACACCTCCTCAGCAACGACAGTAAAACATTTGCGTAGGGTCTTTAGCACGTTCGGTATACCCAACACCCTAATTAGCGATAACGCTAGTTGTTTCACGTCCACTGAGTTCAGGGCATTCACCGAGATCAACGCCATTCGGCACATCACCTCCGCCCCTTTCCACCCGGCAACAAAGGGCCAGGTTGAGCACCTCGTGCGCACCACCAAGGATGCGCTGAGGCGCATGGGGCCCGGGGATCTTAACCTGCAAGTGTGCCAGTTCCTGCTGGGCTACAGGGTGACCCCCCTAGCTTCTGGGTACTCGCCCGCGGAGCTCCTAATGCGTAGGAAGCTGACCACGATTCTAACCAGGCTAGACCCAACGAGGGTGGAGGACACAGGGAGGAACATCGGGTTAGCGGACACGAAGAGTTTCGAAGTAGGTGCCCCGGTGCATTGCAGGAACTACGCCAGCGCGGGGCCTGCCTGGGTCCCGGGCGTCGTCGTTGGGCAAACGGGTCCCGTGTCGTATTGTGTAGAGACCAGTACGGGTCTTCTCTGGAGACGGCACGCTGACAAACTACGGCGCCGGGTCCCGGCCAACCAACTCGCGGACGGCGCAGAAAAGGATTCAACGTTAGGGTTCTCCCCCACCTGTTTAGCCCAAGGGGGAGGAGAGGGGGGCCAGTGGTCCCCACCTAGGGGGGAGGAGAAGGCGGCTGTTCTCGTAGATAGCCTGAGGGATGCCCCCAATGACCCAGCTGTTCTCGTAGATAGCCTGAGGGATGCCCCCAATGACCCAGCAGAAGATTTCGAGTTTCAGTTACTAAACCGGGGGGGGTTTGGAGTGGTCCCCCACCCGTCCAAGCGAGAAGCGGGGTTTTTCGTTAGCCCCCAGTGCCCCCGGTTTTTCCACAATGGAGTTTGTCCCTTCCCCAAAAGCCGCAGAACCGCGGCAAGTCACTAACGAGTCTCCCTCTCCCGTTGCAGGACAAGAGACCAGGGGACAGAGAAGCAGTAGAACTCCCGGGACAAGCCAGCCAGCATCACGCCCAAAACGCGTTTGCAATAAGCCATCTTGGATGAGAGACTTCGTCTCATCCTAGGGGGGAGGGATGTTGTGTTCTCAATACTATGCCTTTAAACAATCACCAGCTGTATCAATGTAACCCGTTGTAATTAGGACGCGAGCTAATGACCACCTGGTGGCAATAGCGAGCGCCCAGCTCACACGGTTCCAATTCCCCAAAGAACTACAGCGCGGGAAGATTCCCACCACTACCTCACCTGGACAAGAAGGGCGTGACCTGGAATGACGTCACGCCGACAGTAGCCAATGGGCTACCGTGGAGCCACATTCAAATGAATAGCCACTGTATATATTGAGCTGTTCGTCCGCCATTACTACATGTTCCCCCGTACCACCATGCAATAAAGATGTGTTAAGCCAATCCTTCGGCTGTTCCTGTGTCTTGGTTCTCATACACTAAAATTATATTCTCAGGACAGTCTTCATGGCTGATCACCATGAGGATCACCAATATTTGGATTCAGATAAAGGAGGAAGAGGAGGAGGCTTGGGCCACAATTATTAAATAAATTGAATCCCCTGACCTGCAGAGGGATTGGTAGTGCAATTCCTGATACCAGAGCAGGAAACACCTTGTCCCTTCTCCATATACCTTTGACAGCTACTATCCAGGCTGGCTAAATCAGGGAGGTATCCCCATGGACATTTCCAACTCTATTTACATGAAGAGATGTTGGACATAGTGCAGAGATGGCTCATGGTGTTCCCTAAGTGCCCAAATTATTCACCTGGATCATGCCAGGCACCCAGGTTGCTCCTTGTCAAATGACATCCTGGGGGATTCACTCCTACCACCCTAACTCAGCACTAGCTGCTTAAATGTGACCTATTTAATGACCATGACCCTAAAACACATTTGCCCTGTGGTCCACAGTGGGGTAGGTGAAAAAATACCCCTCTTCCATGTGCCAATCTAGAAGAATGGCTAAAAGAAAATTATATCTGGCCCCTGAAGGCAACCCTAACACTTTAGGCACAGGGAGGTTGGGTAAGCCATTGCAAACTGGCAAAAAGGTCAATCAGGGCAGGATAGAGTTTAAAACAAGCCTCTTGCCCAACCCATGGATTTCTGGACAGGAATGCTAGAGTCTTCCAAGTTACTCCCTCCCTCTTCAGCCGGAAGGGGCTAAAGTCCCTTCTTAATCCAGGGTGCATTGCAGCCAAACGTACAGAGGGAACATTGTTTAACAAAAGATCTGAGTTCTTTCACTAAAAGTCTGGAGAACATGTATGAGGAAAGGGACTGCAATCTCAGTTCTGACACTGAAACATTCCTTTGCTTTTGGCTTATTTTCAAAGACACAATGTTCCTCAGTTCTGTCTTTATGTTTTTCAGTCCCTATCCATCTGTCCCTCAACCCATTGGTTTGCTGCTGGTGAACCTTGGGAGTCTTGTTAAACAGTAAGAGATTTCAAGGCTGGGGTCTCCTTATCTTTGTTTCCAATCAACTTTCCTCTCCAAATCCAGATTTTTATGACATCTGACATGTTCATTATCAGAACATTTTTTAGCATTGCCAAAAATCTAAAATCTCACACTGGCTCTTTCTTGCTTCACCCACTCAAAAAGAAAAAAAAAGAAAGTAAAAAGAGAATGAGCAAAACTTTTTTTAAAAAAAGCCCATCTGACTCAAAAGTGCTGCTCAGTGTGATTTCTATGACAAAATAATGTGCTTCATCTCTTTAACACTATCAAGAGTATGTCACACCTTTGTCTCTCCTTAGAGGCAAAAGGAAAATATCATTAACACACCATCATGTTCCTAAGCACAAGATGAAATTCTATGCATGTCACCAGCATTCCAATCCTTTCTTTTGGCAGATGGGTGGTAGTTAAAAAGAGTTGCTCTAAAGTCTTTCATGACCAACTAGGAGGGGGGGGGAGGTAAATGGTATTTTTTTTAAAGGAAGCAGTTTTTAATTAAACGTTTGATTTTACATTCTTACTAAAATGAACTTGTAAAATGAACTTCTCCTTGTATTAGGAAGAATCTCCTGATAGGAAGCACAGGTGAAACACAATTTGGCTTCCAGAATTCTATGGGTACCAGAGAGGCACTGTTTACGATGCAGGTCCTCATACAAAGATCTAGGGACATGAGGTGTGACCTATATGCATGTTTTATAGGTTATGTAAAAGCCTTTGACAGATGCTAGCATGAGAAGATGATCACAGCACTAACAAAAATATGTGTAGATGATAAAGATATCAGAATCATTATCAACCTTTATTAGAATCAGATAGCTCAAGTCAGAGTTGAAAAGCAGCTAAAGAAGCAGGTTCAAATTCGCAGAGGTGCACAACAAGGGTGTGTATTGTCCCTGACACTGTTTAATATATAATATATTCAGAGAGTATTACTTCAGAAGCATTATCAGATTTAAACATTGGCATTAAAATTAATGGGGAATACCTGATAACAGAGTGTTGTCAGCCACAACTCTTGCCAATCTTCACTTGATGCTGGATCTAGTTAGAGCTTCAAGTGCAGAATATGGTTTGGATCTCAACATCAAGAAGACAAAATATCTGGTTATAAGCCAAACACCAACTCAAGGCAAGCTAATGGTAGGAACACAAGACATCGAAAGAGTGGATAAAATTGTCTATTTGGGGATCCTGAGGTAGAGACTAAAATAAGAGTAGAAAAAGCAAGATCTATATTTATAAAAATGTGACACTTGTTATGCAGTAGAGATCTAACTCTCACTACAAAGATCTGAATAGTAAGATGTTATGTATTCCCAGTGTTGCTATATGGAGTTGAAACATGGACATTGACTAAAGCAACTGAAAAGAGAATCAAAGCTTTTGAAATGTGGATCTACAGATGGCTGTTAAGGATATCATGGGCTGGACATGTGACTAATGTAGAAGTACTGTGCTGATGGATAAAGAAAAAGAACTCTTTAAGACCATTAAGCAAAGAAAGCTCCAATACCTTGGCCATCTCATGAGGAACAACATAAAGTATAGAACCTCCAACTCGCTCTGCAAGGAAAGATCCCTGGGAAGAGAGGCCCTGGATTCATGGCTGAAGAATCTGAGAGACTGGTGTGGCACATTCACGAAAGAACTGTTCCGAGGAATTAAGAACAGGAAGACTATCGCCATGATGATAACCAATATCTGGAATGGATACGGCAGCTGAAGAAGAAAAAGAAGAAGTGTTAAGAAAGAAGCGGTGTCTCATACGAGTCCCTACAAGACCACCTACTCTTTGAGGGGTGGGGAGACTCTTGCATTGATTATTTTCCTGCCCTCCTCGCCACAAGAAATGGTATGGGATGCACGCCTGAAGGATGTTGGGTGGCTGGTATAGTGAAATTCCGGCCCCCTCGGTCCCTGCACCCTTTTTTAGGGGGAGGGTAGTTTTTAAGCAGTTTTTAATCATGTTTTTATTATGATTGTGAACCGCCCTGAGTTGGCCTTGGCCAAGTGGGCAGAATAGAAATTGAAATAATAAATAATAATAAATAATAAATAATAAATTCATAGTCAAACAGATTAACTCAGACTGAAGTGCATGGTCCTTTGTTAGTGGTTTCTAAATGGAGGTTGGAAGACCAAATGTCAGGGATGCTTTACACATATTTCAAGATGGCTAGTACATTGCGGCTTGGTCCTCTCTTCTTCAGGCTAACATGCCCAGTTCCCTCAACTGTTTCTCATATGGCTTGATTTTCACACCTTTTACTAGCTTGGCCATCTTCCTCTGGATACATTTCAGGTGGGCAAAGTATTCCCAATGAGGTCTGACCAAAGCAGAATAGACTATTGTTATTTCTGCATCACAGTGTTGATTCATATTTAGTTTGTGGTCTTCTATACATGAAAATTGGATTCTTTTCTACTAAATATTTTGTTCTAGCAAGCTATGGAAGAGTGGCAATTAAGCCAGAACTGCATCAATAATAAACCAACACTAAATTCATTGAAATAGACAAAATGATGAAAAGTCATAATATAGGACATTTAAAATAATATAAGTATTACAGTCTAAATGAACTAGTTATTATGTCATTATTAGAAAAGTAATTTTTAATTTTCATATCACAGTCATATTGTGATTACTGAGAAAAGCAATGGCAGTATAAGATATAAAGAAATATAAAACTGATTATATCATAAAGGGACCATTAAATATTACTATTATTAAATGAGTGCACAAATAACTACAACATTACCTGACATCCTCCACAAGCTATTACTTTAACAGAATGGTGGAAAAAGTTCAATAAACATTGAAACCCCAGTATTATCTATGCTGGAGGAGATGTAAAATTCAAAAGAAAACAGATTTTTTTCAAGTAGACAAGCATATTATGTCATTCTTCTTCTTCTTTCATGTCCAGATCAAACTTTGAACTGCTAGAATGAAGCTAACTTCTTTTCTTTATCATTGGCCAAAATAAACTCTCATCTGTGCGTGTTTCTGTTAATAATCAGCAGATGAGCAAATGAGCTGGATTATGTATCTCTCCACATTCACACAGCATGGTGTTGTTTGCCTGTAGCCCCCATTTGAACATGTTGCTCTTGCATTTACAGGCACCTATTCAGGGCCCTCCAAATGACATAGGGGAGATTGAGTTCCTCAGCCATATCCTCTTTTAATATTATTCCTTGTCCAGTGAGCTCCTTATTCCATCTTCTAATTTGTTTTTGGTCTTGTGTACTCTCAAGAATGTTTGTTCTTGCCATCAAGCTCTTCCTGAATCTGAGTCGGCAGACTTGAGCTTATATCTCTTCAGAGGACATAGAGGTTCATTCTCTTTCTTAGTTCTCTCGGCATCCACTGCTACATCTCTCCTTATCTTAGATGGAGCAATACTAACCAGAGGATATTTTTTCTCAACTTGTGTAGGTTTGAGGCATCCCGTCACAATACACATTCTTTCATTAACAGCAATATCAACTTGTTTCTTGTGTGGGACATGATCCAGACTGACCAGCTGCAGAGATGTTCAGGGCCAAAGCTGATGTATGCAGCATGGATGGTTGAGTTCCCCATGTATAGTTTGTCAGTTTCCTAATGACATTGTTCCTCAAACTAATTTTAGCCTTGGTACTGTATTGCTAAAACCAAAGTTGCTGAAGAATATTCTGTCATGAGATTGGCAGAGGTGTCCTCTAGCAGAGATAAGCTTGAAAAAAGTGACATTGGTTCTTTTAACTTTTCCTGTAAGGTAATCTCTGGGCTTTGCTAACATCCAGTAATTATTTTTCATCATTCTAAGAAAGCCAAAATTAGCCACAATCAAAGCTTTTGAAATGTGGATCTACAGACGGCTGTTAAGGATATCATGGGATGGACATGTGACTAATGTAGAAGTACTGTGCCGATGGATAAAGAAAAAGAACTCTTTAAGACCATTAAGCAAAGAATGCTCCAATACCTTGGCCATATCATGAGGAACAACATAAAGTGTAGAATTTGATTTTGATTTGAATTTGAATTTATATACCGCAATTCTCTGCCCAAGGGGCGACTCAATGCGGTTTACAGAGTACAATTAACAAGTTATGGTATAAAAATATCACCAAAAAACATCAATATCACAATAAACAAAGCATTACAAAAGCAAAATCACAGAGCATAGAATCCTCCAACTCGCTCTGCAAGGAAAGATTGCAGGGAAGAGAGGCCCTGGACATAGATGCACTTCATGGCTGAAGAATCTGAGAGACTGGTGTGGCGTGTCCTCAGAAGAATTGTTCCATGGAGTTAAGAACAGGAAGTGTGGTTTCCCCGTGCCCCCGTGGGCACGGAACGGCCCGGCAGAGGCCACTTTCGGGAGAAAGGCTCCCTGGCCCGTGGGCTCTGCGAGCACCCAAATTAAGGGGGGGTGGATAAATGATAGGGTTTGATTCACCCAATTACCTGACCTGACCAACGAACCTGCTGAGCAAGCTAATGCGTTACTTATTAGAGTAATCCCTCATCTCCGAATCTCAGTCTCATCCCAGAAGCAAACAGGAGCCATGATTCCTTAGTCTAAGCCCGAAACAATGGTGTTGTCTCACCCAGTGTTTGCCCGCACTAATTAACTTCCCCCCGAGAGATCCCCAATTAACCTGAGTAAATAGGTGATGTGATTGACTGTTGGGTGACGGTTTTTTCTACCTTGCCTTCTGATCTATAAATGGTTATGCCTCTTCCTCAATAAACGACTGATCATATCCTCCTCCATACTGCCTCGTATCGTTCTTTGATCAGTCTCCTCCGGGAGCTATGGCCCTCAGCGGCCCCGATTCCTACACCTGGTGACCCCGACGTGATCTACTCGTGAGTAAGAGCGGTCTTCCTCAGAGTAGCGATCACACGGTCCGGTTCTGCACCTGAACCGTGTCCGAATCATCCCGGAGGACAGCGCGGCACTCCGCCCGGCAGCCAGCCGATCGGAGGGACGGCCTGCGGTGAGGCAGTCCAAAGAGGCATCCTACAGCTTGCTCCCGGCTTTCGCGGCGGCTTGCACCAAAGGGAAAAACGCGTTCCGCTCAGGGCAGCTGTGAGCCCCTGACAGCGCAGTGGCCACCGAGGGCCCGTGGCCGCAGTCCACGCTCCGAGCTCTACCCAGAAGCATCGTCACCAGAACCTATTGCCTGCCAAAGACGCGTCGACTCGTCCCGAGGAGGAATCTTCCGAGGACCCAATCGCAGGTAATATGGGGACCTGTCCTCAGCGACAGCGTCCATCCGCTAGCCAAAGAACTCGTGTAGAGGAGTTCAACATCCTGGCCAGGGTATTTAATTTGCGTTTTCACAGCGGGGAGCTAGCGAGACTTTTGGTGTACCTAGGGGAACACTGCCTGCTTTACCCAGAAGTAGGTACGTTAACCCTCGAGCTCTGGGACCAGATAGGAGACTGCATTCAGCAACCCCCGAAAGCTCCAGGAGGCGTAATTCGCACATGGAGAAAGTGTAGGAAGCTCTTGGCGGAGATAGAGCCAGTCCGGATAGAGGCCAAAGAACCCCCAAGTCTGCCAGAAGCGCCAGCCCAACCAACGGCGCCTACGGCGCTCTATCCATCACTCCAATTTAGGCAGAGTAGTGTAGGGAGCTTTCCCCCGGTGACAGCTGCAGACGTCACCGGTGGAATGCAAGGAATGAGGAGCGCAGGCGCTTCTCAGAAAGCAACCGGTTCCCTAGCTACCAAAAGTGCACTCCAGCGCACAGTAGAGGAAGAACTCAGGAAGGGGGAATTACCAGTAGAGGAGCTAGCAGAGCTCAGCCAGATATGTCCCATCCGCATGGAGATGGACGCGCTCACAGGCGCACAGCAGATAGTACACTCCCCAGTCCCGTATAAGCTTCTCATGGCTATATGGAAAGCCATCTCAGAAACAGGGCTCCAAAGTTGTTTCACAAGGGGCACGCTTCAGCAAGTGTGCGAGAACACCATGTTCATTCCCCATGACTGGAAAGCCGTCATGCGGATGATGCTCAACCCTAGCCAGTACTTAATTTGGGACAGCGAGTATCGCCTGGAGGCGCAGACAAGGGCTGCCAGGATGGGAGGCGCAGTACTTCCTGACCAGCTATATGGTTCAGGTGCCTTCGAATCCATCGATGCCCAAATCAACTTGCCTCTAGCCACTCTCCAGATGTCGGCCGAGGCCGCCTTTAGGGCGTTTTTCAAAGTCCCAGCAACTGGCAAAGCGGCTAAAAATTACACCGCTATCAAGCAAGGAGCCCAAGAGCCCTATATGGACTTCATCAATCGCCTGGAAGAAGCAATTAGCAGGCAGATTGACAATGAGCAGGCCCAACAAGAACTCATGATGAAGTTAGCCAAGGACAACGCCAATTTAGACTGCCGTAAAATCTTGCAGTCACTAGGCAATCGTCCCGATTTGACCCTTACGGACATGATTAGAGCTTGCGCCGACGTTGGCACAGAATCCTACAAGATGGGATTGCTAGCGGCAGCGGTGCAAGGGGGTAAGAGACCAAAAGGAAAGGCCCAAGGAGCATGTCACAGTTGTGGCAAGGTCGGTCACTTCGCTAGGGAGTGCCGATCCAAGGGAGGCGGACAAAAGTCCGGCCGTTCCAAGGCTCCGAAAACCCAGTGTCCGAAATGTCAAAGAGGCTACCACTGGGCCCGAGACTGTCCGAATTCGGGAAACCGGAACGCGGGCATGTCTCTGGCCCCGGTCCAAACAGGGACTCCCCTCATTCAGAGCTCACCAGAGCTAGACTAAATCCCGGTCACGCTCCAAACATTGCGAGGGCACAGGCCAGCCCCAAGGGTAGCACAGGGTTAGACTTGACTTGTCAGGCGGACGTCACATGCGACCTGCCAGGCACGGTCTATCTGGTGGATTCCCAGTACATGGGTCCACTGCCCAAGGGCTTTATAGGTTTAGTTTTGCCCCGCAGCGTGGCTGGAGCACGCGGAATTTTCATAATTCCAGGAGTCGTTGACTCGAATCTTTCAGGCGTTCTCCAAGTTCAGCTTTGGACTCATCTGCCCCAAACAATCCACAAGGGAGACACCTTAGCGCAACTGATCATGGTTCCTTGTCACTCGCCAGCAGATAGCCAGGGAAGGCTCAGTGACAGCTCCGAGCCCCGGTCAGAGGACCGCTCGAGCGCCAGGGAGGCAGTACAAGGATACCAGGTCTTAGCGACAGTGGAGACCAACATTGAGTGGAAACAGCACCCCGTTATCGAGGTATTTTTGAACAAAAGAGTGTTCTCAGGGTTACTCGATACCGGAGCGGATGTGAGCGTGATAAGCAGAAGCCAGTGGCCAAGAGAGTGGGCCATTGAGCCGGTCTCCGATGTGTGGGGGGTAGGCGGCATCCAGGAAGCGTTTAGGAGCCAAGAGTGGGTGGAAGTCACAATCCCAAGGGCTGATGGCACGGTGGTAATTCGGCCGCACATTCTTGACGTGCACATCAACCTTTGGGGGCGAGACATCTTGCAGCAGTACGGTGCTACGCTTACCTTTGGGTAATGGCGTTGCCACTCAAATGGCTCACCGACATGCCGGTTTGGGTAGAACAATGGCCGGTAGTGGGAGAGAAATTAGTTGCCCTCAAGCAGCTAGTTAAAGAACAGCTAGACGCAGGACATATAGAACGGTCCAATAGTCCTTGGAATTCGCCAATTTGTGTGATTAAAAAGAAGTCGGGGAAGTGGCGACTCCTCCACGATCTCAGAGAGATCAATAAATGCATACAGCCAATGGGTCCACTCCAATGCGGCATCCCCAATCCGAACATGATTCCCGAGGGGTGGGAGATTCTAGTCGTAGATCTCAAGGATTGCTTTTATACAATCCCCTTAGACCCCCGGGACCGGGAAAGGTTCGCCTTTACAGTGCCGGTTGTGAACCACGGCGAGCCTATGCAGCATTACACGTGGAAATTTTTGCCACAGGGCATGCTCAATTCGCCCACCCTGTGCCAAATTTATGTTCACAACGCACTGGCAAAGTTCCGAAGCCTTTACCCTAAAGCCATGCCACTTTGTGGATGACATCTTGGTCGTGATGCCGCAACTTGGCAGCGAAATGTTTTCTGACCTCCAGGCCAGCCTGGGGGACAAAGGCTTACTCATTGCCCCAGAGAAAGTGCAGAGAACCGAGCCCTTCTCATACTTGGGTCATCGGCTTCTCCGCTCTTTCGCAGCACCAGTTTTGCCTAAGATCAATTTACAGGACTCAGTCACCCTTGTAGAGTTGCAGCAAGTTTTGGGGAACATCAATTGGGCCAGACCGTATTTCCGATTGGATACGGATCTTCTAAAACCACTCTTCTCGCTGCTAACCTTAGGTAAGCAGCCGGCAGACCGGATAAAGATTTCTCGAGACGCGCGCTTGGCACTCGAGAAAGTTAACCAAGTTCTCAGCCAGAGGTGGGTAGATAGGATCACCCCAGGGCCATATGCTCCGATATTGAATTTGTACATCGTACGGTCAGGATCCATGTTCACAGGAGCGCTCGGCGTAGATGCCGAGAAAGGGGCGAGTATCGTGGAGTGGGTGTACCTTCCGAACACCTCCTCACGAAACATCGTTCCTCCCCAAGAATTGGTCTCCACGGTGGTTTACCGCGGAAGGCTGAGAGCTAGGGACATCTCAGGGCATGATTTGGCCAAAATCGTAGTTCCATTCACCAAGGAACAAGTCCAGCAATTAATGCAGCTCGGTGACTCGCTTCCCATAGCCCTGGAAGGATTCACCGGGAGCTTGGCATACCACTTGCCAAAGGACCCCAGACTTGTCTCACTTCAGACGCAGACAGTCAGCTTGTTTGAATTGCTCTCGCTGGTTCCACTTCAGGGAGCCAGGACAGTCTTTACTGATGGTGGTCGGACATACGGTGTCTTGACCTGGCAGGAGGGCCAAGCTTGGCGCACGCTGCTAACTCTTCCACAAAAGTCCGCGCAGCGGGCAGAGTTGGCAGCGGTGAACCTTGCCTTGCGCACCTTCGCCAAGAAACGTCTAAACATCATCACTGACAGCATGTATGTTAGGAATTTGCTTCACAGTCTACCGGGAGCATACATCACTCCCGCGATAGACAAGAATTTGCTTAGCCTGTTTCTCACTGCTCAATTTCATTTGCGGAACCGCACGGAGCCGCTCTATGTTGCCCACATCCGAAGTCATCAAGACCTACCGGGTCCGATTTCCGCGGGCAATAGTAGAGCGGACGCGGCGGCAAAGGAGATTCAGCAACGTTCAGTTTTGGGTGTTTTTACTACGCCAATTCAGAGCCATGCTTTCTTTCACCAAAATGCCAAAGCACTTGCCAGACAGTTCAATTTGCCACTCTCTCAAGCCCAAGGCATAGTTCGCTCTTGCCAGCATTGTGCAGGGGCACCGGGGGGGCCCTCGTGGGGGGTCAACCCATGAGGGACAGAGGCCAATCAGGTGTGGCAAATAGACGTCACGCATGTTCCACAGTTTGGCAGATGGCAGTACATGCACGTTTGCATAGACACTTTTTCTCAGTTCTTTTGGGCAACGGCGAAGAAAGGGGAGATGGCTTCCCACGTGGAGCAGCACCTCCTTTCCTGCATTGCAGCCATGGGCAAACCTCGGCACGTTAAAACCGACAACGCGCCATCCTACAGCTCCAGGCAGCTGGCCGCCTTCATGGCCACTTGGGATATTAAGCATACTTTTGGCGTTCCCTACAATCCGCAGGGGCAAGCGATTGTGGAACGGGTCAATCGGACGCTCAAGTCCTATATTGACAAACAAACAGAAAGGGGGGGAGCCACCAGCCCTCCCCAAGTCACAGGGCCAGGCACAGCACTGCCTGAATAAGGTATTGTTTACTTACAATCACCTTAATGTTTTTTCAGACTGTACGCCGCAGGAGAAGCACTTCCGCCGTTCGGAAGCTCTCCCACGACCGATGGTCCGATACCGGGTGCCACCGGACCCTTCGTGGAGGGGCCCGGCACCGCTCATAACCTGGGGAAGAGGGTATGCTGCAGTTATGTCTCCTACAGGTGTCGTTTGGATTCCAGCTCGGTGCGTCAAGCCTTACTTGGAACAACATGGCGTGGACCCAGACCGACCAGAGTCCGACCCCGGAGATGGAGGACCTCACCCTGACCGAGAGGACCCATCGGAGGAAACGGCAACCGACAACAGCGCCCAAGATCACCTGGGGGATGGTCAAGATCCTTTGTCGTGAGGCGGAGGATACCGTCCGGCGCGAAAGGAAGGAGCCGACACCGGAGAACCTCACAGCTGCAGTTTTCACCCAGATTCATGCCAACACCCTGGCACTCACCATCATCCTGACCCTTTCCCTGCTCTTGGGGGGAGGCGCTCAGGCCGCTTCATTGGAAGCCAACGATCTGCTGCCTGGCGGAGACCTCTCTGCCCGGATGCAGTACAACATTTGGGAGAGGTTGGCGGGTCTTGTCAACCAGTCCGATTTTTGCCTCAGGCAGGACCTTGGTTCTGCTTCGATCCTCAGCACCTGCCTCATCCCTGTGTGCCATTCTCCAGGCGCACACCCCAGGGATGGGGATTGGCTTGTGAAGAGACTTTTCAGCCCGTATAACCCAGCGGCTTCTTCGGAGTATGCCCGTTGGGAGATGCGGCTAACCATGACCTTGCCGGCTGATGCAGCCACCCTCCACACCCCTTGGGTGGCGGTCAGCCCGAACTCTACCTGTGGACGAATGTACGGCTGCGCTTCGGCTGGTCGTACCCGGCGCCGCTGCCTCAACGTTGGCAGTGGCAATTGGACTTGCAATAACCCAGTACCACTTGGCACCATGTATGCTCATATAACCCTGCCATCTGGTTGGTTCTTCACATGCAACCAGTACACATGGAACTACATTCCGGCTAATGTTTCAGACTCTATATGTTGTGTCAGTCGTTTGACATTGTTACTCCCGACCAAGGATATGGTCACCCCAAGCACAAATGTTACTAATGTTTCAATTGTTTCCTCACTCGTACGGCACACTCGCACCACCCAGTTGGACAGCTCATGTGAGAGCAGCTTTAGAGTAATGAGCCCTGCCGAATATCTCTCTTTGGCAGTCAGCATCTTCGGCGTGCCAGGCTTAGCCGTCGGCAACGCAAAGAGGATTGGTCGCTTGGCTTGCGGTCTAGCAAAAGCCATCAACCACACCTCCTCCGCGATAGCGCTCCTTAATCAAGAGCAGGCAGAGCTTTGCCACGCCATTCTTGACAATCGAGCGGATATCGACTACCTCTTATTGTTGCACCACCTGGGTTGCAAATCTTTTCATGGTATGTGCTGTTTCAACCTTACTGACAACTCCCGCAAAGTACAGAGCCAGCTCACTGATCTCCACACCATAGTCCACGGCATCACAGAGGGTTCTGCATGGGGGGCTTGGTGGAGTTCATTGTGGAACTGGATGTGGTCATGGATCCCCTGGGGGTGGCTCCAAACGGTACTCAAGGTGGTGGTGGGGGTGATTATACTAGGCATAGCAATCTGCTGCTTTGCACAATGTATTCCCTCGCTGATCTCAAGGTGCCGCCCCAGAAGGAAACCCCGTGACGTCATTCCCGCTCATCAGCTGGTCCCGCTCCTACGCAGGGTCGCCGGTCAGGCTCTTAAGAAAATTTAAAAAGGGGAGATGTGGTTTCCCCGTGCCCCCGTGGGCACGGAACGGCCCGGCAGAGGCCACTTTCGGGAGAAAGGCTCCCTGGCCCGTGGGCTCTGCGAGCACCCAAATTAAGGGGGGTGGATAAATGATAGGGTTTGATTCACCCAATTACCTGACCTGACCAACGAACCTGCTGAGCAAGCTAATGCGTTACTTATTAGAGTAATCCCTCATCTCCGAATCTCAGTCTCATCCCAGAAGCAAACAGGAGCCATGATTGCCTTAGTCTAAGCCCGAAACAATGGTGTTGTCTCACCCAGTGTTTGCCCGCACTAATTAACTTCCCCCCGAGAGATCCCCAATTAACCTGAGTAAATAGGTGATGTGATTGACTGTTGGGTGACGGTTTTTTCTACCTTGCCTTCTGATCTATAAATGGTTATGCCTCTTCCTCAATAAACGACTGATCATATCCTCCTCCATACTGCCTCGTATCGTTCTTTGATCAGTCTCCTCCGGGACCTACGGCCCTCAGCGGCCCCGATTCCTACAAGGAAGACTATCACCATGATGATAACTAATATCTGGAACGGATATAGCAGTTGAAGAAGAAGTGTTATTTGATAGTGGAACAGATTAACTCCAGGTGAAGTGCATGGTCATTTGTTAGCAGTTTCCATCTTTCATCTCCCAAATTGACATCCAAATTATTTTGTTTTCCTTATGTTACAGCATGAGACGTGTACATTTCATCTTATAAATCACAGGTTTAGATTGTGCACATTAGCTGGAATCCTATTGTACAACTTTATGCTATGCCACTCAGATGACATCGCTATCCACAGCCATTTCTGGAGGAGTAAACATTTCTTATCACCTACCTGGAAAAGGGTTAGGAAGCATCCCCCCCACACACACACACACACACACACAAATGACCATGGATGATGACATCATCTGAGTTGTGTGGTATAAAGTTGCATAGCATAATTCCAGCACATTCTACCCTGTTTATACCTTGTGCTGCATGATGGGATATTTAATCCCATTTTAGAATCATTTATTTTGCCAGTTCCTCATAGAACTAGACATTTGGCAACATTGTCATCTGAAGAGAGGGAAACAATGGGCCTCAAATTTCAACCACTTGCCATACACAGCATATATAATAAAAATGCAAGCCAAAGAATTGTGGCACCTTGAGGACTAAAAGGGTTTACAATATAAACTTTTAAGGATTATAGTCTACATCAGAGGTTGGCAACCTATGGCCCGTGGACCAAATCTGGCCCATGGTGCCAAATCATCCGTCCCCTACCTTCACTCCAACTGCCGCCACCACCACCAGAAGCATCTACGGATGTGTTTACAGTGGCTGAGGATGCATTTACAGCAGGGGGACTACCAGTCTGGCCCCCTTTACTGTCTGAGGGAGTGTGACTCGGCCCCTGACTTACAAAGGTTGCCAACCCATGGCCTACATCTTCAGACACAGATGTTGCACACAGATAAAGCCATTTATACACACATACATGAAATTCTAACCATCACCCTAACCCAACTGCAAAACCTTACTATGTTGCTATACTAATGGGTGTTGAAACTGCCCCAGTTTACTCAATGTAAATGTTATTTTTAAATCTTAGTGCATGGAGAGTTAAAACAATTCAAGCACTTTTTTGTACACCTGAAATGCTTTCCCCCCTTACATACTTCAAAACAGTGTCAGAGGTGTTTTTTTCCTTCTGTTTTTGTTTTACAAATGCAACATGATTCCAATTGTGTCCACTCTCAAGGTATTTAAAGAGGTTTGGGGCTACATAAACCTTTCAAACATGGAAGTAAAATCATCTTACATGCCTGTGCCATTGACATTTGAATCCGATCATGCTCTTTAGTTCACCTCCCTGTTTTTTTATAAGAGTCTATTGAGTTGCAGAAATCCTCTGGAATATTGTGTTGCATTTTCACGGGCATCTTCCAATTTATCCAAATGAACAAATTTATGGTCTCACTTAAGTATGAGAATCAACAAAGCTTTGATGAATGAGATCACAGACCAGATAGGTAAATAAGAAAAAGGTTGAAGGATGTACGCTTGCAATGTATAATTTATTACAAGCACCACCAAATACTAATGGTGGGGAAAAACAAATTATTGGCCTCTTTTGCAGTGACCATGAGAACATGATAAATATTACATTTCCTGCTACTCATCAGACATTTGAATAGCTCATCTGTCCTATTTATGCCAGCTAAAATGAATTCAACCTATCAGTGGCAAATGCATTTTTAATGCTTATCTTTACTTTCTGGAGCAGAGCATGCTTAAAAAAGGTCCATATTCCACATGGATTGCATTATTCATTTCTTTATAAACAGTAAATTTCTGGTGCTCAAACCAGCTTTTGCTATTGAAAACAAGACTTTAACATTGGGAGAGGGGCTGTCTACCCGTATTTATTTATTCCTAGAATTCAGTGGCTCAAGTGGCTAAGACGCTGACTGGGAGGTGGAAGGTCAGCAGTTCGATTCCCGAGTACTGCAGGACGGAATGAGCTCCCGTCTTTGTCCCAGCTCCTGCCAACCTAGCAGTTTGAAAGGAAGACATTGCAAGTAGATAAATAGGGACCACTTTGGTGGGAAGGTAACAGCATTCTGTGTGCTGCCGTGTCTAGTCATGCCTGCCACATGACCACGGAAACATCTACAGAAGCAGACAGCGCTGGCTCTTCGGCTTTGAAACAGAGATGAGCACTGCACCCTAGAGTCGGATACGACTGGTTTTCGAGCAAGAGAAACCTTTACCTTTACCTTAGTATGAAGACACCATCTCTGTTTCTAAGAGGTTGGTAGCAGAAGTGTTCTATCATGAGAACCACAAAAGCCCATCTCCCAAATTAGAGTATTGGGGTGGGGAGCATTCTTCATTTGGCAAGAGAAAAGAAGCTGGAAATGACCATTTTGTTATCAACAACATTAAATTATCTCTCTCTTTTTTTTAAAAAAAAGCTATCCAGATATTTTTATGACTAGATGTATTAATCCCTCATGCCTAAAGCATGTCAACTTTTGTTACAGTATTAAGCTGTGCTTGTGAATTAAACACACACACTTTGATACAAAGTTCCATATCTGAATTATAGACCAGTTGACATTATAGAACATTTCTTTTTCTTCTGCCATATCCGAATCCGAATATAAGCAATCATCATGGTGATCAGCCATGAAGTCTGTCTTGAGAATATAACGCTGTGGTCTTTCATCTGCCTTCCACATTGCAGCGTGACATTCATACCACTGATCCAATTCCACAAGCCACTTTCTGATCCTGAGCCCTTTTGGCACATAAAGTCCTCCTCAGCCCCAGGCCAGTATTTATGAAGCTGCTGCCTTCCATGATGATGGAGTCAAGTGGGATTTAATCCACTTGGAGACCATCACCCTTGACTATTTTTGATGCCTACTTCTGGTCATGTTGCATATTTTCTCTACTTTCTTAAACCATAGTGCCCAAAACTGGACAATACAGTATACTCTCTGACAAAAGTATATAATGCAATGTATTAGGCTACTTTAATTTAGAAACCAAAGAGAGTATATTACAAATAGTGTTTGGAGGGAGACATTGGAAATTCCATGTAAGTTGCTCAATTATTTCTAAGCCAAAAGCAGAATCATATATTTCATTGCCCTTGTGACAATACAGCACTTTATGGGGCACACAAGAGGCATAAACTGAAAATGAGATTACTCTATACTCATCTGAATATAACAGATGTTCAAGGCTCCTCTATACTTACATTTTGACAATGACTGCAAATGAATCATTGATGTAGTGTGCTAAGTGTGCAAAATCCTTTACGATTCTTATCCTCTTAAGAACTCAGCTTCACAGATGTGGATTTGCAGCTGAGAATAGCAGTTTGCCCAAGGACACTCACATCAACGAACATGTTGCCCTCTTTTCCAGATATTTTGTCCAACTTTTCATACACTTTGCTACAGTAGAAATTTCAGAATGCCCCATAACCTTTAAATGAAAAGGTGAGGTCACTACTAACTTTCTGTTACTGGGCATTCAGCTGCCTCTTTCTGCTTTGGTGCTTCCTTCTTTATCTACAACAATTTGCACTGAGTATTTTTGTTCATATTTCCAGCATCTTTAATCTCCAAAACTCCAGAGAGGTCTGGAATAGTTATGGGTGCCCTAATAGACCCATATGCGGTGGGGGTCTTCTTGGCCTTCCCTAGATCTGCTCAGGTAGCATACAAATATGTCTGTCTTGTCCAGTTTTGACCCTTTTTCAGAAGCCAGTGAACACCACTAGTTAAAAAACAACTAGAAAAAAATTACTGGAAGCATTGGGAAATCTGCACATTGTACAAGTTACCCACAGTGTGTCAGAGTCAGAAATGTTGGGGGCATATCAACAGAGACCATACAGAAAAATATTGGTTTGCAAAGAAGAAGGTCACTTTAGGTTCCTTCAAACTGTCTATTTTGAATGATTTTTGTCATGAGACATTAATTTGCACAGGCTTATGGATTTAACTGAGCTGATAGATGCCTAAATACTTTTTGGACAGTGAAAAATGAACTTTGTCAGCCTCCTGAATGTTTTTGAGTGATCTACAATTTTCTGAGAAATTGAGGCAATCTATGAATTCCACATCTTTGCATCCAGTGTGGATGATGTCTTATCATCACATGAAACCAGAAGGTAAGACAGGACATCTGATGAACCCATTGGAATATGGGGCATGATGTGACTAATGGAAAGATTAGTGATGAGAGGTCGATTCTTCATTGAACCTCCTTAATAGGATTTGGACTCGATGACGCATAAGGTCCCTTCCAACTCTGCAGTCCCATTATTAATATTATATTCCTAAAAATCCCATTTGAAGAGATTTATTTTTTCTGAGCAACTGGTATCCACTCTTTTATGGTGTGGGGGTGAGGGGGATTCATTCCTTATTAGAAAGTCTGCATATTAGAACATTCTTACTTTTAGGTGGCAACAGTGAATCTTCATTACATTTAGGACTAAGTGTTCTGCCATTATTTGTAGGGATAAAGAGCCCTCATTTTCTTTTCTCTCCGAGGTTTCCTCTCCTCCCAGATCTCTTCAAACAGTGAGCTCTCTGAAATCCCATGTGATCACTTGGCTGTCTCACTGATTTACACGTATGAAAAGAAAAATGCATTTGCCATAGAAATCAACAAACTCTGTCACTGCATTTCCCATTTCATAGGCTGAGAACAAAGGCTCATTCTCCTCTTAATTTTCATTTTTTTTAAAAAAACACATATTTCACCCCAGTTCTTTGGCCAATATTGGAGAGACTGTCTCACCAAGGATTCTGAGGGTCTCCCTACTTTTCTTCTGGGAAGAGGGTAAGAACTTTTTCACCACCACTCCTGATCTTACCTGTTGTGGCTTGGTCACTTTTGCTGCAGAAGAAAATATTGCATGAATTTAAGATGTCTGTTTCTCTCTGTGATATGGGGCAGCTCCTGTATTACTGATGCCAAAGAGGGCCCTTCTTTCTTTTTGCTATGGTTGGCTATGTCCTAAAGTGGTTGGGTGTTGACAATTACAACATTCTGATTTTGTGTGTTCCCTGCCACCCCCCACCCCCCAAAGAACTAGTGGGGCCAGCATCATCCAGGAAAAACTCCATACAGTTTGTATACATTGGTGGCAGGCTGTGTGGCTTCTACTGGTCCAGCCTTTCCCTCATCAGACCCCACCTAACTATACAAAATCTCTCTGCAAGGGGCATGACTTCAACTTCTGGGAATCCCAATGAAACTAACCTGAGCCCCAAGCAGCCAAAAGTCACCTGAGAGGGTAAGTGATTATAACTCTGCCTTGTGAAACTGGGTGGTGGGAGTGGGAGTGGTGGAAGAAAGTGAGGTGTGGGTTTTGTTGCACAGTCGATTCCAACCCTTTGTGACCCTATGGACCATTGACCTCTAGGCAACCCTGTCATCCACCATCTTCCTCAGCCCACCCAGCTCTGTGTGGGTGGAGAGTTGCTAAACCTTCAGTAAAAGTTTTTGCAATGAGAAAAAAGTGATCCAGAACATATAGCAATTAGCAATTACACTTATATACCACCCCATAGTGCTTAGTGCACTCTCTGGCTGGTTCATAAGGCAATTAGCATTTTGCTGCCAACATGCTGGGTACTAATTTTACCAACCTCAGATGGATGGAAGGCTGAGTCAAACTTGATCCCCATCAGGATTGAACTCACAATGTTTCATGCCTAGTTTCATGCCCCTCTTGCACTCAATGTGTGGAGAGGAAGGCAGAGCCAAGGGACTCACTTTCTGTCAGCTAAATGAGAAGAGAATGTGTGGAATATCCCCCTCCTTTTCTGCCACACAGAACACAGCAGTCTACCCTTCTTCCTCCACATCAAACCATTCTTTTGTTTCTCTTACAGGCTGAGATGACAACCCCAAGCCTCTTGTTGCCTGATCTTTTATGTCTGTCAAATGGTTCCAACCAGCTGTTCCTTCTTAACCAACTCCAGCTGTACCTGCATGTTCTGAAAGGTTTGTTCCCTAGGGGCCCTGCCCCCCCCCTTGCTTTATCACTGTCCTGCTTGGTCAATGTCCCATGCAAGGCTTTTTGGAAACAATTAGAATCCATAAGCCTGCAAGGACAGACCACAGGGACCCAGGGGGAGGGGGGGGCAGTGTGCCATCTCCACTGCAAATTGCAGCAGGAAGTGATCTGAACATGACACTCGGGTGATGTTGATCTCTCTTACCCTCAGATGACCTCTCTGTCCTGTCAAGAAACCATGTTCAGAGTATGCCTAGCCACATGTGTGGGATGTGTTGGAATACCTCTAGGTCAGGGGTTCCCAAATGTTTTGGGCTGCAGGCTGGTCATTTGGTCAAGTATGCTGATCACGTGATTCCTCCCACCCAGAAGCAGAAGTAAAACATTTTACTTCTGTTCCTGGGAGCGGTGCATGCAGTGTGGGCCAGATCTAGGCCATGGGCTGTAGTTTTGGCACCCCTGCTCATCCTATTCTGAGTTACCTTCCTTATATTGCTCCCATTCTTTTCATGAAATCTAGTAGCTGATTCCCATGAAGTTCAGAAGCCTTACCAGAAACCCTAGCTAACTACAGTTCCGGGCCGGGAAGTAATTGCACTGGAACAGTCCTTTTGGTAAATATTTAGACTGTAATGAATAACCACAGAGCACTTCAATCCTTCATGTCCAATGTGTTCTTCAACCCCAATAACTGATCCTAAGCCCAAGCAAGATGGCTCAACTGACATGTCATTGGAAGCAAAACTCCCTGAAAAAGTGATTTTAAATGTCTGATTTTCTTAGCACAAACTTGTTTCACTCTACATCTTGGAAATTATCTTACTTAGGCTTTGTGTATGTTCACTGGGAGATGTACATAAAACTGATTTGGAATCCCTACAGAAATTGAATACCTGCAGGAAAATCTAAAAGCAAGAAACCCCTGGACCCTTTTGGAAAAATGAAGGAGTGAGGTATAGTTTACACAGGAGATAAAGGATTATTGCCAGAAAGAAAGGCTGTGGATAGGAGAAAGCTGTGATAGAAACATTTTAATTCATCCAAAGAGTGGGAAAACTGTGTAGGCATGACTCCAGTATGAACGGTTATTCTTTTTAGTGGGGTACACAGAAAGAGCCTCCTCCATGTGCCGGCTAATCTTTCACACGCTAGGTTGGGCGAATGGCTATAGAATGAACTCACCAAAGTTCCCTTCATTTTGGTGGATTCACGTCTGGCCTAGACACAGAATAATAATAATAATAATTTGTTTTTAATTTCCATGCTCATTTTTTGCTTGCCCAGTGTGATGATATAGTTAATGTCTTAGACTTAGAAAACTGGGCTCAAATCATAATCAACTAGCTGTTTATCTTTGCCTAACCATTACTTTTTAGAAGTTGTGATACAGATGTCTGTGACAAGCATGATGTCTAGATATATCTCCCAGAACAATAAGAATCCTCAAGGCTGTCTGGTGGGAAGCATATCGTTGGTGTCCCAGACAGTATACATTTTCATAGCCATTTCAAGTGGCAGATGGATTTCAGATTTCCTCTGTGGTCCCTACTTCTGGCCTGTCAGTTTAATATTTTAGCTTCTTGAGAGAAGCGGACCTGCAGGTGCAAGAGTTAAGTGCACCTTGTTTCCCTGCTGAATCAGATCACAGGCAAGGCCACATTTGCAGCTTTAATTTTTTATGGTTTTCTTTTAAAACATTGCAGGGGTTCTTTCCTTATGGTGGCAGGTCCATTTTATTTCAATTTCTTAAAAAACAAACAAGCCTCTTACTCTGGAAGAGAAATATTGTCATCCTTAGCTCATGTAACTCGATTTCTCTGGCATGAGCCAGCGCTTTTTAAACCATAATACAACCAAACTATAACATATCTTATTGGTCAGGGGTACCCAAACTATGACCCATGGGCCAGATCTGGCATCCAACTCCAAGTCATCCAGCCCATGCTGCCCTTGTCACTCCCGGAAGTGGAAGTAAAACACACTTTGCTTCCACTTCCGGGGGCGACGAGGGTGGTGGGGGCTGGATGACTTGGCATGGGGGCCGGATAGTTTAGTCACTGATAGGATTGTGATGTCCAGCATGTATGTATTGTGTAAGATGCATGTAACTGTATCTTTATGTGCTTCCTGAGCACAGCACCCAGCTGAAACCACTGAGTGGGTGACTAAGCAAATGTGAATTATAAATGTAGGGATCTCAGGAGCCACATTGCTTTTTGCCAGACTTTTTTGCCATATTTCTTTTTTGCCATACTGGCTTTTTATGCTACACACTGTTGCTATGTTGAACTGCTGTTAGCCAAACACCTTGGCCAGACTGCTACTGCCAGGAGGCTTCTGCTCCTGGGGTCTGCTGCTGCCTTAGCTGTTTCTACTAATGGAGGAGTGAGAATCTGAAACTCACCAGAGGACTGGAATCCAACTGCATGGACAAACTGAGTTCTGTTTCCAGGAACTATGGCAAGCAGAAACACTGAGCCTGGAGGCACGGATATTTCCACAAGCCAGGACAACAAGGCTTTGAACTGTGCATAGCCTAAAGCCAGCCCGGGGGAAGGCTGGAATCCTCAACAGTAACCAAAGACTGCAGTGAGTACTTTGACTCTGAGACAGGCTAGAGCCCAGCTTTGCATTAGCCTGGGACACTTGGGATTGCTGCTTACAAAGACTTACCACTGTATATATTACTTTGCTTTCATAGAGAAGGCTCTACTGTTTTGTGTTTACCCTTATGAACTTTCATGTTGAAGTAAAAGCTGTCTTATTTTCATACTAACTCTGTGTGTTACTGTCTGAAAACACTACGTGGGCACCTCCACTGTTGCCACAAGCTAACCGCTTAGCTCTGCTGGATTCACACCCAGACCCCAATACCTAACAGTCACCCCTGGTTTAAGCAGAGAAAATGGCAGCTTAAAATCTATCTCATCCTGTTGCAAAACAGAGTTTTACTTCTGTTTCCAGTGGGAGGAATCACATGATTGGCCCACTGAACCACATGACCAACCCGCAGCCTGAAAAGTTTGAGCACCCCTTTTATAGAGTGTAGAGCCATGGTTCACAACATGAAGCACAAGCCCTATGGGGGGAGGGTTTTTTTATAAAATGTTTAGACCACATTCATGGCCTTTTAGGCTTCCTCCATGTGAATAGGAGTTGACCTTGTGAATAATAAGAATTGTATGTCATTGGGGGGCATCAGGATTTTAGAGATGCTTAGTTTAGTGTTTGGGAATCAAGACAATGGAAACGGCTGTAAGCTAGCCTAACACATCTTTATTGCATAGAGTACAGTACGAACATGTGGTAATGGCGGACAAACAGCTCTTTTTATACGGTGGCTATCTAATTGAATCTGGCTCTTCGACAGGCATTGGCCGCTGTCCAAGTGACGTCATCCTTGGTCACGCCTTTCTTGTCCAGGTGAGGTGAGCGCGGGAATCTTTCCCGCGTGGCTGAAGGCATTTGAGTAATTTGAGTAATGTGAACCATGTGAGCTGGGCGCTCGCTATTGCCCCCGGTGGCCACTAGCTCGCGTCCTCATACAGAAGGTTACAGTGTTACCTGTACCCATTTGTGTGGTTACAAATACATTCAACACACTACATTCAGTACACAACATCCCTCCCCCCTAAGATGGGACAAAGTCCCTTAACCAAACTGGTTTCCTGCATGTGCGTTTTGGCCGTGCGGCCGTTATGCTTGACTCGGCCATGCCCCCTCGTCTCTGTCCTCCTGGTTCTTGTCCTGCAATTGGAGAGGATGACTCGTTAGTGACTCGCCGCGGGCTTGCCGCCTTGGGATGGCCAGGAGAAGGGGGAGGAAGGGTTCCCGACGTGGCTGTGGACAAACCGGGGGCACTAGGGGCTAAAGAAAAACCCAGCTCTTCGCTTGGACGGGTGGGGGAACACTCCGAAACCCCCCCCCCCGGTTTGATAACTCAAAATCTAATTCAGGGGCAACAGTGGCAAACTCATTTCCCTCCTTCGAGGGGCTGGGTAGAACTACAGGGGCAAACTCGTTCCTCTCTTTCAAGGGACTGGATAGAGCTGGCGTATGAAAAGGATATGAGTTTGACCCTAAGCTTCCCCCCCCCTGTTTGGGACTGTTGCCCTACGTTTTCTCCCCCTTGGTCTAAACGGGTGGAGGAGAACCCTAACGCTGAGCGTTGCTGATGATCCCCTCTGTCCGGCCCCCCAATCACTCGGTGCCTAAGTTGGTCAGCGTGCCTTCTCCAGAGGAGACCCGTGTTGGTCTCGACACAGAATGAGACTGGTCCTGTTTGATTAATGACTACCCCCGGCACCCATGCTGGCCCAGTGGTGGCGTAGTTTCTGCAATGAACAGGCTCTCCTATCTGGAAATTTTTGGTGGGGCTGTGCTCAATATTTCTTCCTCTATCCTCGACCCGGGTGGGATCCAATCTAGTTAATAATGAGTGTAACTTCCTCTTCATGAGGAGTTCGCGGGAGAGTATCCCGACGCCAATGGCGTCACTCGATATGCCAACAGAAACTGGCAGAGCTGCCGGTCCAGATCCCCGGGACCCATGCGCCACAGCCCTTCCTTCATTGTGCGTACCAGACGTTCCGCCTGGCCATTTGTTGCAGGGTGAAATGGGGCTGAGGTAATGTGCCGAATGGCGTTGGACTCTAAGAACGCCTGGAACTCGGCTGACGTGAAACAACTCGCATTGTCACTAATTATGACGTCAGGTATCCTGAACGTGCATATCAGTTTGCGCAGCTGTTTTATAGTCCCCGCTGATGAGGTGTTGCGCATTGGAATTACCTCCAACCACTTGGAGTATGCGTCCACCACAAGTAGAAAAAATGAACCCTTGAATGGCCCTGCGAAGTCTATGTGGAGGCGGGACCACGGTCCCCTAGCTGTGTCCCATTCTCTGTGTGGAAGGCGGGACTCCTCAGGCCGAGAGCTCTGGCAACTTTTGCAGGTGTTCACCATGTGTTCAATGTCTGCGTCTAGCTGAGGCCACCAGAAGTAGCTTCTGGCCAGCGCCTTAGAGCGCACAATCCCTGGGTGGCTGACATGTAAAAGCCGTAGCACCCTTGCTCTTAATGCCTGTGGGACCACCACCCTCTCCCCCCACAACAGACACCCCCTTTCTGCGGACAACTCAACCCTCTTCCTGAAAAATGCCGCAAACTCGCCTGCGGGGGGAGCTGCGGGCCACCCCTTCTGTACCCAGGATCTCACAAGGGCTAACGTTTTATCCTTGGCCGTTTCAGCAGCAATTTCCTTGGGCAAAATGGGGGGTGCATCTAGGGCTTCAATGAGGAGGACTTGGCTATCCTGTTCTACCTCACACTTTGGGTCCCCCAGGTGGGGAAGAGGAGACCTTGAGAGGGCGTCCGCGTGGCTTATCTCTTTCCCGGGACGGTACTCTAACGCCCCCCTGTATGCATTCAGAAAAATCGCCCACCTAAGCATCCTGGGGGAGAGGATCTGTGGAGTGGGCTTGTCTGAGGTGAAGATACCCAACAGCGGCTTGTGATCGGTGACAATGGTGAATGGGCGACCATACAGAAAATCATGGAACTTCTTTGTGCCCGCAACAATGGCAAGAGCCTCCCTATCTGTTTGGGCGTAATTTCGTTCTGCCTTGGACAATGATCTCGAGTAGAATGCAACTGGGGCTTCTCGCCCCCCCTCTAGCACGTGGCACAGGACCGCCCCCACCCCCACTGGCGAGGCGTCGCAGACCAAGACTACCGGCTTCTTTGGGTTGAAATGGGTTAGAATAGCCTCCGAGGAGAGGAGTTGCTTGAGTTCCCTGAAAGCCCGCTCCTGCTTCTCCCCCCACCGCCAAACCGCATCCTTCTTCAGCAGCCCATGCAGGGGCTCTGCAATCGTCGCTTTCCTGGGCAGGAAGGAAGGGTAAAAATACAGCAGCCCCAGGAAAGACTGCAGCTCTGGTTTCGCGGTGGGGCGAGGAGCGTTTCGAATGGCTGAGACTTTGGACTCAGCGGGTTTCACCCCCTCAGAAGTTATGCGGAACCCCAGAAACTCCACCTCCCTGGCCAGAAACACACATTTGTCCCTCCGCAACCTCAACCCCGAGGATTCGAAGGCTGTGAGGACCTTATCTAGTCTCTGGGCCAGTTCTGCTTCGCTCTCCCCAGATATCAATATATCATCGAAAAATGGCAAGACCCCCGGTAATTTCTTTAACAAACGTTCCACAAGAGACTGAAACAACTCCGGCGCCGAGTTCACGCCAAACTGTAGGCGCGTCACCTTGAATGCCCCCTTGTGAGTTACAATGGTCTGTGCAGCAGCTGTGGCTGGGGTTACTGGAAGCTGCTGGTACGCCTGCGCCAGATCTAGTTTAGCAAAAACTTTTCCCCCATGTAAAGTGGCCAGTAGATGGCTAACTACCGGCACCGGATAGGCATTAGGGCGGATCGCCTTGTTAATTGTACACTTGTAGTCAGCGCAAATTCGCACTTCCCCATTTGCTTTCAATACTGTAACAATAGGAGTCTCCCACTCTGCAGAGTCCACCGGCACTAAAATCCCTTGCCCCACTAATTTGTCCAGTTCCGCCTCAATTTTGTCCTTGAGGGCGAATGGAACCCGACGTGGTTTTAGTCTCATTGGGCGGACCTCCGGGTCCAGGTCGAAGGAAACTGGGGGCCCCTTGTACTTTCTGAGTCCCTTCTTGAATACCTCTGCGTGTGCGTCGCACACTGCCTGAACCTCATTCCCCCCGATGGCATGGACGCCGCCTATGAAGATGTCCAGGGGTTTGAACCATTGTGTCCCCAAGAGATTACACCCCCCATTTTTTAGAACTACCAGGGGGAGTTTCCTTCGGAGTCCCTTGTACCGTGTCTCAAAGTCCCCAATCCCCAATACTGGAATCGCATTTCCCTGCACATCTTTTAAGTTCGCCCCCATCTCCTTGAGTTTGGGTCGCTCCTTGGGGGGAATCCGCAAAAATTCCTTATGGGAAATGAGGGAGTAAACAGACCCCGAGTCTATCTCCATCTTAACAGGGACCCCTTGCAACAGTACCTCAGCATAAAAACGTGGTTGCCCTAGAGGCACGCTGTGGACGGCCACGTCGTCTTCCGCGTGCACTCACAGGCACACGTGGTTCCCCTCTGGGTCGTCGCCGCCATCACCGACTCTGCCGACGCCATCCCGGCTGCTCGAGGCGCGCTTACTCTCTTCCCGGCGTTGCTTGCAGACCCTGGCGATGTGGCCCTTCCACCCACAGTTGTGGCACTCAGCTTTCCGGAATGGACATTTGCTCCTCTCGTGGGACGCTCCGCACCCATCGCAGCGCCGCTCCCCCTTCCCCTTCTTCTCGCTCAGCCCTTTCCTGACCTTCCGGACCCCCTCATCTTCGCTGGTGTCTGGGGTGGCAGAAACCTCTGAAGATGTGGGCGAGCGTGGGGCAGGGGTCGCCCTCCAGGCTGCCTGGACGGCAGATGCAGCTGCCTCGACTGGTGGGGGCTTTGCCTTGAGAAGCTTGTACCTGGCCCACGTGGATTCAGCTGCTAGAGCCTCTTGTAGTACCTCTTTAAAAGTGAGGTCGTGGCCTCGGTTAATGAGTTTCCTCTGGGTCTCCCCATCTCTCATCCCGCAGAGCATCCTATCCCTTAGGGCCACGTCTAGAATTTCCCGCCATTCGCATGGGGTCGCCAAAACGCGGAGGGCCGCTGCATACTCGGAAATTGACTCACCCGGCTTTTGGTCCCTCCTCGCGAAAATGGCCCTGGCAGAGAAGAAGGATACTTTGGGCTTGAAATGATTCCGCAGAACCCCCAGAATTTCCGTCACCGAAACCTGGTCCACCTCTCGTGGTGCCACCAGATCCATCAGTGCTTGCACGGCGTGGAACCCGAGCATCGTGATGAGAAGACCCTTCTTCTTCCCAGCGTCGGTGATGCCCGCATACGCCACCGTACTCTTGAAATGCATTTCAAACCAGTCCCATCGCTCGGGATGGGTCACGTCGAAAACTGGCTTCTGTGATATTGTCTTGTCCCCGTGGGAATCCATTATCCCATCCTCGTCGCCAATTTAGTGTTTGGGAATCAAGACAATGGAAACGGCTGTAAGCTAGCCTAACACATCTTTATTGCATAGAGTACAGTACGAACATGTGGTAATGGCGGATAAACAGCTCTTTTTATACGGTGGCTATCTAATTGAATCTGGCTCTTCGACAGGCATTGGCCACTGTCCAAGTGACGTCATCCTTGGTCACACCTTTCTTGTCCAGGTGAGGTGAGCGCGGGAATCTTTCCCGCGCGGCTGAAGGCATTTGAGTAATTTGAGTAATGTGAACCACGTGAGCTGGGCGCTCGCTATTGCCCCCGGTGGCCACTAGCTCGCGTCCTCATACAGAAGGTTACAGTGTTACCTGTACCCATTCGTGTGGTTACAAATACATTCAACAGACTACATTCAGTACACAACACTTAGGTAGGGCATGACCAATAAAAGTATGAGAACCACTTGCATAGAGTGACACTGATAAAATAGGTTGCAACTAGAATAGGCCTACAGTATTTGAATCAGCTCCTGCCACCCTTGCAGTTTGAAAGCAAGAAATTGCAAGTACACATAGGTACCACTTCAGCTGGAAGGTTAGGTAACAGTGTTGTGTGCACTCTGGTGTCCAGTTATGCCTAGCACATGACCATGGAAATGTCTGCAGACAAAGATAGAGCTTACTATCAGTTATTCTAGTGAAAAAATACACTACTTTCTATGAGTCTTCCCTTCAGCATGAAGGGCGGGGGAGAGGTTACAGTTCCCACTGCCCTTTAAAATTCAGTGTCTTGACTCTTGGCCACTTATGCATTTTTATACCCATCATCAGTATAGTCTAAAGAAGAATACAGAGTCACTATGTCATTATGACCAGTGACAAACCCAAGAAGATGGCTTCATTTTCGCAATTAAAATTTTCATCAGGACATGAAAGAAGAAGAAATCTTGGCAACCATCCCAAGAATGCTATGTTATTTTGTAACATAGGGGACACATCCACAGAAATAATTCAGAAGATTTTGTACATCTAAAGATCTTACTAAACTTTGCTATTTATTCACACGACAGGGGGGAAATTTTGATTTGGCTTGAAACATTTAATCCCTCCTCCCACGTTACCATCTATCTTCTCTTCAACATCAGTATCGTTTAAAAGTTTCACCTTTTTAAGAAAACCTAGATGGAATTGAAAAACTGTCGGTTGATATTAAGAATAGAGAAGGCTGTACTATATGTAGCAGTAATTGTCAAAATCAGTAACTGTCAGCTTTTATTTCATTCAGATCTTACAGTTTAAACATGTTAGGGGATGCATAATTGTCCATTCCCATATCACACCTACCAGCTTGGCATACTGATATTTGATTCTGTAGTCAAAAATGTGCAAGACAGGGGAGGTAATACTGAATGGAGTTCAAAGACTTCATGCCTTTTAGAGGTAGAATAAAATTTTCTCGATTATATTTTCAAATAATGATTTTAAAAACAAATTGAAATAAGCAAAGGGTAAATGTCCTATTAATGTCCTATTAATGTCCTAATAATATGAAATATTATTAAAGGTTTGGGGAAATGTTTTCATGGAGAATGTTCTATGGTTAACAGTGGAGACCAAAAAGAACTAAAATCACTGTAGGTTTTTTAATCACACAAGGACTTATATAGCTAGTCCCAAGTGACCCTCAAAAATTCTGATCAAACTGTTATGTGTCAGTTGTTGATTAGAATACTTTACGGTTGGCAACAATTTCAAAAGTAGATTGGCAATATCTAGCTAGAGATGTGAAAAACTCTCAGGTTTCATTTCATTATGGTTCTATGAATCCCACCTGATTTCGCATTCCATTCTAACAGCAGATTCTGGGAGGGAATGCTCACTTTTGTACACATTTTATGTAATGTTTTTATGTTCATGGATACATTTTTTCTAATCTATGTAATTTATACACATTTTCCCATTGACTAAAGTATTTTAGTAGGGACTGTTAAGATGCTGGACTTGATGACTGGAAGGTTGGCGGGTCAGCAGTTCGAGACTCGAGTGCTGCATGATGGAGTGAGCTTCTGTCTCTGTCCCAGCTCCTGCCAACCTAGCAGTTCAAAAGCAAGAAATTGCAAGTAGATACACAGGGACCACTTTTGTGCGGAGCTTTCTGTTTAGTCATACCTGTCATATGTCCACAGAAACATCTGCAAACACAGACAGCATTGGCTCTTTGGCTATAAACAGAGATGAGCACTGAACCCTACATTTGGATACAACTGGCTTTCAAGCAAGATCAACCTGTACCTTACCAAAGTATTTTTATGCAGAAGTTCCAGAAGTTGACATTTTAACTTACTTTTCCTTACGTTTATATTTATTTCTCTGAAATGCAACAGAAACATCATAAATGTGCTCATTTCTTAGCTAAATTTTGCTTTTCTTGTAAAGAGTCTCAGAATGTATGCCCCAAATGAGGCACCCATAGGGTTGTAACAGTCCTTTTTTGCATAAGTTCAGAGGTCACATGACAATCTTGGCATGAAAGTTGGAGAGGATGTGCAATATACGTTGCATATATGGGTGGATTGTGTCTATGAGTTGGTCTTTCAGTATAGTATAACAGGCTTAATTTCTTGCTTAAGAATGAAGAAATGCAATGCTTTGTTAGTACTGTCACAAAGATAATCAATATTTATCTCACAAGGATACCTGATTGGTGCACCAGCAGGACAGGAGGTCAAGAAAAGATGGAAATCCCTGAGTGGGCTTAATATTGATGTTGGTTCACCAGAATCTGGTGCATGGATAATTCTGAAGATAAAAAGGATTCCAATGTTGAGAGCACAGTGGTAAAGCTGCATTACTGCATTGAAAACTGCAAGATGCATTACTGCATCTTGATCTGAGTTCAGTCCCAAGGGGATCAAGATTGGTTCAGTCTTCCATCTTTCTGAGACCAGTAAGACCGAATACTCAGCATGTTGAAGGCAAAATGCTAATTACCTCTGAACTGCTCAGAGTGATTTAAGCCCTATGGGGCGGTATATAAGTGTAATTGCTATTGCCATCAATTTATTACAGTTTGGACTCCTTTTATTGAATTTCTAAATGAAAATACAGGCCACCAGCTATGCATCTTGATTTTTTTGGAGAAACCGGTTTTTTTTTTTAAACCAAAACAACAATGTGATTAGGTGTTCTTGATATGTTTGTTGTGCCATCCCCTCCGGTCACCCTTATATGCATTTTGAATTTAATGATGATGATGAGGAAGAAACAGTTCATAGCACAGAAGATTTTGTTACTTTTTCATCTTTGAAGACTAAATAGGGCTGGTGTGCTGATTCAATTGTCCAAATGTCTCATATGTGGTTAATGAGGAATTATCAGGATGGAAAGAACTGGCGCTTGCTCCATGGTAGTTGTAATATGCAACTTTGGACGTTGTGGACTTGATTCATAAAAGCTAACATTAGAATATGTTAGTCTTTAAAGCACCAGAATATTGTTGCCTTTATTTTTCTTTGCTTTGCTTTCCCTTCTCTGTAATGTGTTTCTACAGACAAAAATGGCTATTACTTTGAAAATTTCAACTCGAACCAGAATTTGAATTTAATCAGATTGTTTGCAATCAGCAAACTTTACAGTTGTCCAGTATGCAAATCCTGGAAATCAGTTATCTAAAATATTTGCTTTCTTCTCTAAGATCTGGAACACCCTTAAATTTCACTTATATTTGAGTAAAATGGAAATGGTCTTCCAAAATAACTCACTGGGATCCTGATGAACTGAATTTATAAATCAGTCTTGGTCCAGGGGAACAAATTGAACCAGATGGGAACCAAATCATACAGACCAGATCAGGAATCAAACTGGGGGGTCCCATGTGCAGCTATATACAGAACAAAATTGGGACAAAAGTAAACCTTACAGTTTTTCTAATCCTATGTCTTGATTGCAGGTTTATCCAGCTGGACTCTTGTCTATGTATTTTCCAGGACTTTTAATTACCTCCCTCCAAATTAGCATTTATGTAACAAAGGAGATTTGCCCTGCATTTGCTGATGTACCAAAATAACCTTGCTCAACAATTCCTTTCTGATTCCCTTCCAGAAATAATTTCCAAAGAAACATCAAATATTTCATGGTATTATGGCTAAAACTAAAAATGTTTTCATTTCATGCTTAATTTATTTTGCAATTATAAATCTGTTGGTAAACAGGGCTCTTGGAATGTTGTTTGATTTTGCCCAGTTAAGCTGTTGAACTATTTAAGTCTGAATATGTTTGTCACTTTAAAACCACACAATCATCAGTCACTGTTCTTGGAATTGGCTTACTAGATGGAAACTTTTGGAGGTAACATCTTGCTGTTCTCAGCTATGCAGATTGTTGCCACACATGCCATATGATATGTACAGGAAAATTTGTTAAAAGTATTCCATTTATTCAAATTATAAATAGTTTCACATCTAGACTGTACGTTTCAAGCTAACTGTAGAAACCTTAGCATATGAAACAGGAAAGGCAAATTAAAATGTTTGGAAATGTTCATGAAGAGGAGGTAACAATTTTACCCTCATTTTTATGAGTCCCCCTCATCAATAGTGGTCAACCACCAATGGTCCAGGGCCACACACAGGTCTGCTTCAAAGTGGGGAAGACGCACTCTTTCCAGGTTTCCATTCTGACACAAATGGGGGAGGTAAGAAAAATCCCACTTTCATGCTCTAGTAACACAAAAAAATGTATTTTTGGCAGGACATCAAAGTGTGGTAAAAATGCAACCCCCACCCTCTGCAAGTCTCTTGAAGACGCAAAGGGATGTTCTGAGCTTCAACCTTTTTATATAAAAAAGGGAAAGTTGAAAAATGTGTGTTGCATGAGTCAGAGATTGACACCCTGAAACCTATTAATCCCATCGCATATAAAAATCAATCAATCAATCAATCACTCTGTCCATATGTCCGTCTGTCCATCTGGCTTGTATACCATACACTTAGTGGTTAAGGTGTTATGCTTGGAGACTGGAAAGACGGGTTTGATTCCCAAGAGCTGCACGATGGGAGGAATGAAAGGAGCCTCATGGGGCGTCCCCTGCAAAATATCCTTTCAACCCAGAGGAATCATTGACATGAAAACAAACGAGTGAATACCACTTTGGTGGTTTACAGAATAAAACACTGTACCTGCCCCTTTATGCTGAAAACTAACCCCATCCAATAAATACAATAAAGGATTGGAACACTATCTTCTCTGTTTTAAATAGAGGCTGCTCTTTTTAAATCCACTGCTGTGCCTTTGGAATTATATTGGGTCACTCATTTGGAACTCTGCTGATGAAACTGGGTAATGACTAGCTTGTATACAAAAAAGGGCCTATGCATAATCCACTCTGCCAAGGTGGTAAAGGTAAAGGTTTCCCTTGCTTGAAAGCCAGTTGTATCCGAATCTAGGTTTCAGTGCTCATCTCTGTTTCAAAGCAGAAGAGCCAGTGCTGTCTGCTGCTGCAGACATTTCCGTGGTCATGTGGCAGGCATGACTAGACACCAGAGTGCACGAAATGCTGTTACCTTCCCACCAAAGTGGTCCCTATTTATCTACTTGCAATTTCTTGCTTTTGAACTGCTAGGTTGGCAGGAGCTGGGACAAAAACGGGAGCTCATTCCATCCTGCAGTACTCAGGAATCAAACTGCTGACCTTCTGCCTCCCAGTCAGCGTCTTAACCACTTGAGCCACTGCCAAGGTGGCATTTTATTTAAATGCAAGAGCAGGAGATAGCTTTATTAAACCCCTAAAAATCCAAACACATACCCTATGCAATCTAGGGTTACTTGCAGGAAAATAAGTTTTGGATGTAACGGAGTGGAGATTTGGTTGGGGAGTGGAACTTTAAGACTTCCCTACTGAATTGACTCAACACTACAGCAAACTCAAACATAAAGAAGATAAATGAACATTTTAGAAAGAAAGATATAAAAGAAAGGTAAAGGAAAAATAGAAAAACATAGGAAAATGCAATATGCTTCAGTCTAGGAAAGCAGTAGCTGTTATTGGGTATTTTCCATTTTTTCAAAATTCAAACTACAAACTCTATCAAATTATTCATCAGGGAACAAGTATAAAACATGTTACAGAGTTCAAATACCCAGAAACAACATTTTCTGAAAATGGCAATACACAAGGCAATACCAGTCAACACAAAGAAACACCACATACAAAAAGCATATTCATTCCCACCTTATGTTACCAGTGCCAAACATGAATGCTTACATCAAAACATACATTAAAGATGGTCACCACAGAAATGAGATGTCTGAGGAAGAGACTAGAAGGGATAAAATCAGAAATGAGGCTTTAAGGGAAAGAATTGGAACAGAACCAATCTTGCACTACATACAGAGACAACAAATAAAGTGGTTTGTCCATTTGGAGAGAATGTCTTGGAATTCCATACCTTTACTAGGCATATGTGGAAAGAGGTGAAGGACAAAGACCATGAGACAGACCCAAAGGAAGGTAGAGAGATAACATCAAAGAAATATTACAAGAACACCAAATAACACCAGTGGAGGCCGCTACAAGTGCCAGAACAAGAACCTTCCATCTCCATTGACACCCGATGCTGCAAAAGAGGAAGCAAATAAGAATGAATTAAAATGTTTTAGATCAGCTTGAAAGCACAAAATGCAGAAGTAAGTTAAAACAACAACAAAAAAGCATGCCTAGTAATAAAAACATTTTTCCATATATGGACTTTTCAGCTCCCAAGGACCTGAAGAGAAAGGACTTTGTCTGCCAGGAAGGACAGCAAGGATGAAGTAAGCCTTGATTCTCTTTTTTTTAATTTTAAATTTTTATTAAGTTTTATTCAAAATTAATATACAACAATACATACACACAAAGAAAACACATGGAAAAACTAATAATAATAAAAATACATAACAAACCTCAACAACATTAGAAAGTACAAAAATATTGGTAGAGATACCTGTAAATTTTAAAACTAGCTATACAATTGAAATATATGAGTTCATCTTTAACACTTTTATAGTTGTGTAATATTCATATATAATACTTTTTAATTGTTGCAATCTTATCCATCTATAATCAATCACTCAATAACTCTACCGATATTATAATAGTTATTACATTTTGTAAAAACAAATAATACCCAGGTGATATTTACATTTGTCAAGGAAGCTGAAAATATTTGTAATTATACATTTGATTTCCAGAAAGTTAATTGGTCGGTTGCTGGCACACATTCATTTCCTTTCTCTATTGCATATTCTATAAAGGCTTTCCAAATTGCAAAAAAAATTATTCTCTTTAACAATTCCTCTTTTTAAATTAATTTCCCAAGTTAATTTATCATTTAAGGCCATTGCCCACATCTCTTTATACCATTCCTTAATTACAGGAGCATTTTCGCCTTTCCATTTCTGAGCTATACACTGCTTTGCAGTAGATATCATGATTGAAACAAGATCTTTCCTATATATATCAAAATTTAAATCTTCTACATCAGTTAATCATGCTATGTGCGCCTTTAAATTGAATTTAACACCAATCATACCCTTTATTTCATTTTCAACTGCTGACCAGAATGGTTTTAACTCATTACAGTCCAACCACATTTGTGAGTAGGTACCTCTCTCATTTTTACATCTCCAGCATTTTGACGATTTTGATTTATCCATTTGATGCAGGCGAATAGGTGTTAAATACCATTTCCATAGCATTTTGAAATTATGCTCCTTAACCCTCACTGATAATGTCTTCATGATCCTTCTACCCCATATTCTTTTCCAATTTTCTTTACTTATTTTTATATCTAGAGCTTGCTCCCAAACTACCCTTAAACCTTTATTCTCATAAAAGGGAATACCACAGTCTATAGCAGAGGTCGCCAAACTATAGCCTGTGTGCCAGCCCCGGCCCACAGCACCATTTCATGTGGCCTTCCGCCACCCTCACTGCAACCGGAAGCAGACAAGTTTATGAAAGCCAAAAATGCCTACCATAAGTGCTGCCGTAAGTGCACCTGTGGCTGCCATAAACATGTTTACAGCCGTAGATGCGTTTTACAGCAGTGTTTTACAGTGGGAGGAACCATGTGACCAGCCCACTCAGCTGCCCGGGGGACATGGGTTTATTGCGATTTATCCAGCTCACACTGCCCTTGTCGCTCATGGAAGCGGAAGTAAAACATGCCCATATGGTTAAGGCTCTTCTGGGTTAACCTTTCCTCCGTATGGGTGCATTTTACTTCTGCTTCCGGGAGCGACGAGGGCAGCGTCAGCTGGATGAATTGCAGTAAACCCATTCATGTGGATTCACAGGGTGCTTGGGCTTCTGGGAATTGATGTCCAAGAACATCTGGAGTGCCAAGGTTCACCATCATGGACCTAGGTCATCTCTTGTGTTGCCAAGAGATCTTTCTGAAAGTGAAGCAACTAAGAGAACGACCTCCACCAAAGATCTACAATAATAAGAAAGTTTATGTAAAGCATACTGTCCTTCAGAGAGTCTGATCCCAATCTAAGAGATGATTATTTTTTCTAAAATGCAATCCCTTTAAAGTGCCTTCATGCTGATGGTTTCATTTCCTAGTGAAACCACTATCTGGGATATTTTTTTTCTTGATTGCAGAATCATTGTTTTCAACAGAACTGGCTTCTGAACAGTTACGCTTGCAATCCCCGTCTCATGGTATTCTCTGAACCAGATGATACTTAACATGAAACCCAGCCAATGAAAATGGGAGGAAAAGAGAAAGAAGAAAGAATGAGTAAAACTAAACTGTTTCATTCTCTCATTTTAAAACAGAGGTATTAAAAAAGCACACAGCTAAACACTTGACTGAGTTAGATCCACATGTTTTCAATAAATGTCATTTACTCTTTGTCAGATTATTTATTTCTTATTTTAGCACAGGCGTATGCTTGTGGGAATCCAGTACAGAGAAAGGAAAATCATTTTAAACCTGATTGGAAAGTGACTAACTGAATGTTTCCTTAATGAATGCATGTACAATGTTATTGCTGTGATTGTAGGCATGGTGTGACTGGAATTTTAATTACCTTCCAGACTCAAGTCTCCAACCTATTCTCAATTATATTAAAATATATGTGCAGTCTCTCGCTCCCCACCCCTTTCTCTCTGGTCCTGTTAAGAGTATAATATATTAGCTAAAGCACTGGAATCATAGATGAAATGGCATGGATATGCAAAATTCAAAGTAATTTTCAGAAATTATGCTTCTCTAATCAGTCTGTACTGAAATATTTGATTCAAAATATCAGAAGCAGCAGAAGGGGTGCACCCATGACCCCACATACACACATATATGCAATGAACACATCAAAGAGAGACTGGGCCTGCTAACTGTGGCCCAGGTAGTTAAGTCCTCAGGTAAGCTTGGAAAAGAGGCCAGTTGCTAAAATGCAGTCAAAGCTCTGCTCACAATCTGAGTTCAATCCCAACAGGTTCAAGGCAGACTCAACTTTCCATCCTTCTGTGATTGGTAAAATGATTCCTCAGTTGTTGGGTTTTTTTTGTGTGTGTGTGTGTGTGTGTTTGTTTTTTGTTTTTTTGGGGGGGCAAATTGTAGTTTGCATAATTACATTGAAAACCAATCAGAGAGTGCTTTAGCACTATGGGGTCATCTGAAAATTGCATTTATTTTTCAGATGGTAACTCACCTTGTGCCACGGGTTATCATAGCCAAAATGGTAACTTTTTCAAATTATAAAAATGTCTTTATGGATATACTACAGCAGGAGCACAGATTCTTATTTAGGTATTTCTAGGAAAGGAGTCAGGGCAGGATTAAGGGGAACATTCAGAGCTTGGGTTGTGGTCATCGGAAGTGATTGGGTGCAACTTACACTTGAGCAGATGTCAATTCCTGCAAGGAGAAGAGTACAGAGGACCCCCTCCGGTTCAACAGACTGTCCTTTGTTTGTTATAACCCAGGGGTGCCCAAACTTTCCAGGCCATGGGCCAGTCATATGGTTCAGGGAGCTGACCACTATGTCCCGGGGGCCAGATCCAGCCCCTGACACCAATTCATCTGGCATTTTATTTCTGCTTCCAGGAGAGATGAGGGCTTTGCGGGCTGGATAAATTGGCATCAGGGGCCAGATCCGACCACTGGGCCATAGTTTGGATACCCCTGCTCCAACCCATGCAGATCTTCCTTTGACCTAAAATTGCTATCCTTAGTGATACTCTTTCGGCAAACAAAGATAGCCATGTGATCCATACACAAAACAATTGCAGGAAGAAGGTGGTCAAAATCTATTAAGTGATTTCCAAATAGTGCAGTCAGAATTTATTTATTTATTTATGTATCATATTTATATGCCTCCCCCTTGATTGCTTGACTCTGGGTGGCTCACAGAAAAGGCAAACATCACAAAATCATACAAGTTATAAATACAACATTATAAAATACTGTATCATCATTTTAAAAAAAAAACATTGCAAGGGGAAAAATCCTTCATTTGAAAGTCCATACAGTTCAATTAACAAGTCCACTCCACCAAAGTAACCATCTCCACACAGATCATACCACGCCACAGGTGGGACCCGGAAAACGGCGGCAACAGCCGTATCTGCTGTCCAGGTGTGTGTGTGTGTTTGTGTGTGTGTGTGTGTGTGTGTGTGTGTGTGTGCGCGCTCTTCAGCATTCATGTATTTGGCAATGTGTGTTATTTTTCTTGGTGCTAGGCTTAGGTTAGCCCTGTGATGGTGAACCTTGGCACTCCAGATGTTCTTGGACTCCAATTTCCAGAAGCCCAAGCACCCTGTGAATCCACACAAATGAGTTTACTGCAATTTATCCAGCCCGCACTGCCCTTGTCACTCCCGGAAGCGGAAGTAAAATGTGTCCATACTTTTTGCCATCACGGGGTTAGCCTCTTCTTTTGAGCCTGAAAACTTTTCCTTTATTTTAGTCATTGTCTAAAGGTGTGGTGTCCATGAAGTGGGTAGTTTTGGTGCTATAATTACCTTATTTCTTTTACTATTTGTTAACTCCTTTCAGTGTACTTCCAGAGAAGCAATAGATTTTTTTTTAGTGCAGATAGGTTTCAGGCAACATTAACAATGCAGTTGAACCTCGGCTAACAAACAGCTTGGTTAACATAAAAATAATATAACAAAAGAAAATCCATAGAAAATAGTAGCTCGGTTTACAGATTTTTTTTCAGAACGGATTAATTGGTTTTCAATGCATTTTAATGGGAAACTGCATTTCAGTTAATGTATTTTGATTTTCAATGCATTCTTATGGGAAATTGCATTCAATGCCTTCCTATGGGAAATCCGGTTAAAGTAATTTTCACTGTAAGAAACGTCCCAGAGAACACATTAATTATGTTAACCAAGGTTCCACTGTATTCTATTATTCATCAAGAGCACATCCACTTCTTTAGCATGTGCTGAGTTATCCCATATGGCACTAGCATATATTGCTTTGGAGCATCACAGAGGCAGAGCCATTGTCCTTATTGTTTGTGGGTGTGCACCCGTCTGACCCAACCTGTTTCTGAAGTACATTGTTTCTGGCAACAACTTTCTGTTCAGAGTTTAGAAAGATGATACTGATTTTACTGCTGATTTTATTGCTGCCTACCGTGAGATGTGCTACCTCTTTCAATGTTTTAAGGCAGCTTTATTACTTTATTAACATTCTCATAAACTGCTTTGAGAGGCTGTCATGGTCTGAACAGTGGGGCATAAATAACAACAATGATCAGAAACAAGAGGATTAGTTGGACTAATTGACAAAGAGGGGGGGCATGGCTCCTTGTTATTATTGTTTTAAAAGAACAAATGGTGCAGCAGGAATATATGAAATGCAAAAGTGTGGCTAGAAGCTACCATTTAATTTTTCCATAACCTTATTTGCTGAGGTAGTAATAGGAGCTATGACTGTGCAGCGTTCCCTCAAGAGTCTTAATGGGAGAAAGATAGAGAAGCAAACTGACAAACCCAATTTCTCACACCTTTCCTGTGCCAAAGAAAGTGTTGTTAGTAGCAACATTTTACATGTCTTTTTCACACCCTCTCTTTCTCTCCTCCTTTCTGAAAAATACACACTTTAGAAAGAAGGAGAAAGGCATGCTCTCATAGCTTGAAACCAAAAATGAATCTGATTTCGAAACATGAATTATGGCTTCATTTGAAATAAAAGAACTTGGCAGAGTTAATGTTGTGAGTATTGTAGTTTGATTTTATAATCATGTTGTTTGTTAGTAGTCATTACTGTATGCTGGGAAATTAAAGTAAAATCTGTTCTTCAAATCCCATAACACTTTTTACTGTTCTTGCAGCCTCCCTCCTCGCTGTTTGCCAATATTGATAGAAATTCAGCACCATGATAGAAGGTCATTTTGTTAAATTATTTGTAGCAGTAGCACAGCAAAGCTGGAGAAGTTTATGAAAGTTTGTGTTTGAATGCATCTCTCCCTGTTTCCCACTTTTTAGCCCAACTAATAAACACACTTGGACTAGATACTTGAGAGAAAGAAAAATAATATTGTTTACTCACAAAATCAGATCAGAAGATTCATGTGCTCTGGAGTCTTGGTAAGTTGGTTTAGAAAGAAGTAAAGCCTTTCTTCCAATCATGTGGCCTGGAAGATGGAGGAGATGGAAAGTACATATTTCCTCTGCCAAAGCAGAAAGCAAGAGAGAGAGAGAAGACTAGAGCAAAACAAAGGTCTTAAGGCATGCAAATAGTGCCATGTGACTCCTGAGGCAGGAAAGAACCTTTCTAATTATAATTACATACAAAACAATGCAAAAGCATCTTCCTTTAGGTGAGGCTAGTCTTCCCTGTCTCTCTGGTTATTGCATGCTGGGCAGTTGTGGGATTCACTTTTTTTAATGCCTACTCTGTGGGCGTGGTATGGTGGGCATGGCCAGGGGGGGGGGGGAGCCCTGTGTTGCACCTGAATTAGGATGACTTTATTTCTAAACTTGGATGGGTGGGGCCAGTCAGAATTTCTACCAGTTCTGGTGAACTAGGGCGAACCTGCTGAATCCCACCACTAATGCTGGGGTAGCACTAGAATACTCAACAATTTATTCCCCACCAGAAATGAGGGGAATCAAATACCAGAAGCCCCAGTCAGCATACCTGCTGATCAGGGCTTCTGGGAATTAATGTCCAAAAACATCTTGGGCCCCAAGGTTGAAAAACCTGATCTAGGGCACAAACCTGTTCCCCCAAAGTTTAGCCTTTGTGACCCAAAATAGTTCCTAAACTCCGCCTGTAGTCTGTTCCTTTGGAGAAAATCTAATTGCTAAAATTAACTCAATTTTTGACAGCACAAAATAGCAGAAGAAAAAATATATTGGGGGAAAAGAAGGAAGAGAATATAATAAAGCTTAATGAAAACAATGGCATAATATAGTATATTGCCCTAGAATCACTGAGGATCTGATGAGTGAATTTCTCTGTAGGTTCTACTAATTCAAATGGACCTACTTTAATAGCAATTTACTTTAGCTTAGTAAATCAAAATTAGTGTAAACACACTGATGGAACTTACAGAGGAGTTGACTCATTGTATCCCCATTGATTCAATGGGCCTACTCAAGTGCAACTTACTATATTAAGCAACTTGATTAGAATCAATGTAATGAATGCTAGTCTAACAAATTAATAATAGAATAAATGCAGTTTTTAAATGTTAAAAGACAATTTCATTATGAAAGTAAATGTGGAATAAACTAACTAGGACAATAAAACTTCTTGAATCCAGACTGAAAAAAGGAAGGCCAGTTCCTGTAATAATCTCTGGAATGGCATTAGACAATTTGGTCATAATAGAATCTGTGACAGAATTGGAGCAAGGCAGTCTGTGACAATAAACTTCCTTCTGAGAATTTGAAAGGAGCTGGCGAAGCATTATTTCAGGGCCAACTCACATTCAACATCCTTCCATTCTTTTTAAAAAAAAATTGCAGAGATGACAGCAGCAGTCTTGAAGAACCATGATAGACATTTATGCAATTATGCCATGTGAGGAAAGAATGTGGATCAAGTGAATTTATCCTCCTTTCTTTGAGGACTAGAACTCTAAGCCACCTATGAATTGATCCAAAACTCTGCATATGAGGCATAAATCATCCGCCAAAATGGCAAAAACCACAGGTTTAGACGCTTTTAGAAATGAAGTATTAAATAAATTTGTAGAGCATAGGACTAGCCATGGCTATTTGCTGAGATGGCTACATGTAAACCCATGTCATAATGACATTGGAATAACAAATGTGGAAAGAGATGAGAATAGATAAGAATCTTTGTATTTTATTCTCTTATTATGGGCTTCTTAGATTCCCCCCCCCAAGAGACAGAAATAGAATACTTGACTAGACAGGTCTTTTGTCTCATCAAACAGGCATTTCTTAAGGTCAGAATTCAAAGAGATTGTTCTACTAATGGAATAGCTTCAGTCAAAGGAATTGGGAGTCCCCAATACATAGTCAGAAACATGAAAATCACTGTAGAGTAGACTAACTGCTGTATTCTAATGTTAGCTTTTGTGGACCAGGTCCATTTAATCAAACATGGGAGTCTCATTCTCATGTCTGATGAAGTGGACCTGATCCACAAAAGCTAACATTAAATGACAACAGTTAGTCTTTAAAGTGCCATGACATTGTTGTTTTTTGTTTACTCTCTGATATGCTTGAAACACAGAATTACATGGCTACTCTTCCAAAATTCAACTGTAGAGTAGGTTTATGGACAGTGCCAAGGACTACTGGAGGAGCAGATGTGGTGGGAAGGTCCACTTATGCTAGAAGATAGGCCAAAGCACTTGGATGTGAGATCATGTTCTTATCCCCCAAATTGGCCCATCTCCCCTCATATACAAAACCATCTGATGGTGACATGATTATTTGCATTGACTCTTGCCAGAAATCATAGCTCCATTTTCAACAATCCTTCTTTTCTGTAGTGACTTTGCCCAGACTTGACGGTGACGACAACATAGGGAACACTTCCAACCCAGTATCAGACAAAGTGGCTAGTAGAGGTAGAAAATATTTACAAGATGGTGATATTTGGCCATTAAAAGATTCGCAAAATGGTAAACTCAACATGATGCTATCATTTGGCAATCAGCTAGTCTCTTTCCTTACATTTATTACACTGTGATATGTTAATACCATACCACATCTGTTAGTTCCATACCACATCTAAAGTTGCTCTAAGGGTAAATTTGGCTTCTCATCCATCCTATGTCCATTATCTACTTGTAAATAGTTTTCTTTCCCTCTTCTCAAGTGGGCTTTTCTTTCTAACACTCTATCTGATCCCTCATTTGCTGCAATTACACCAGAACATTTGCAAGGACAGTAAATTATTCAGTTAAACCACTGACTGGTTTGTATAACACTTAACAAGCCCTTGATGCTGTTATAGGACAAGGACCTCTCTCACACACTCTCTCTGTCCCCTCTAGTAGAGAATAGTGCCAAGAGCTAATGACTATGAGCTTCTCTCACATTTCCTAGGCTCTTGATATTGAAAGGATTCATCATGCGTATAAACAATTTTGTTTTCAAGCTGGAGGCCATTTTCCCTGGTCTTTGTGTTCAACACAAAACATGTTGCCTCCATTTCTACTCAGTTACCCATTAGACAAATGACAGAAGAGCAAGGGAAAATGCAGCTAAAATGTATCATGGAAGAGTTGAAGCCCCAAGGTTAGTGCGTTTAGCCAGTGCTTGGATACTCTTGGCATACATGAGTTTCCTGCACAACCTCAGATTCTTTGTTTCGATGCATGCTGTGATACCATGAAAATATGTACATCATCCTTTTAATCAAACTGAAATGTCCCTAGTTCTCATAGTTGTAAAAGACTGATGGCAACATCTCATTCCCTCCCCTCTATTTGGCAAATTCAGGTGCTCACTGTATATGCTGCTCCACAATGCTGATAGGCTTACAAAGTAATTATGGAAACTACAATTTGCCCCCAACCCACCTATTTTACTGACCTTGAAAGGCTGAACCAACCTTGTGCTCATTGGCATTGAAATCAGATTCCCCACTAGAGTTTTGACTGCAATAGTGTATTTTAACCACTGTATCACTGTGATTCCTATTTGTCACTCATCTCTGCACATTGCAGGTTTCAAAACATAGAATGCTATGGATTACAGTAGTTGTTTCACTGATGAAAAAGTAGGTACTTGTGTGCAAAGGTTTGATTTCTATAACATATTCTGAGTATAGGCATGAAGTAATCTACTCACAGTCATCTTTCTATTTTATAAATGGAGAAGAGAGGTCAAAATGCTACCCAGAAAAGAAAAATTGACTTTAACTGATTGGTAGGGGGCCGTGATGGCTTAGTGGAAGGTCAGCAAATCAGCAGTTCAAGACCCAAGTGTTGCATGACGGAGTAAGCTCCTATTGTCTGTTCCAGCTCCTGCCAATTTAGCAGTTCGAAAGAAAGAAATTGCTAGCAGATAAATAAGTACCATTTTGGCAGGAAAAGTAATAGTGTTCAATGATCTCTTGGGTCTGGTGTCTAGTCATGCCTGCCACATGACCATGGAAACATCTGCAGAGAGCTCTGGTTCTTTGACTGTAGAGTTGGACAGCTTAGCTTGGATAGCTCAGTGAGGTACTAATCAATGGTGAAATTATGTGGTTTAGAGTAGGAATTCACTCTAGAGCAGGCCTGTTGAATAAGTGGGGATTTGATAACTCCTTCATGCATTATATTGATTCAAATGAGGCTACTCTAACAGTGACTAACTTTGGTATAGTAAATTGCAGTTAGCATCGGCCCATTTGAATCAATGGAATTTATGGCAGAATCAACTCATTAAATTTCCATTGGTTTGATATGACTACTCAAGGGCAATTTACTACACTAAGTATCAGGGTTTTTTCAAAGAGTATACACTAATCAGGACAGGTAACAGATTTAGCCCTTTGGATAAATTCACCCCTTACCATCATTAGATAGTGATGATTTGTGACATAAATAGGTTTACAAGGTAATTATGCAAACTACAATTTCTAGTTCAGCTTATAGTTTTCTATAGAAACTATATATAATTTATAGTTTATAGATTTCTGCAGAATTTTCATTTTAAAAAAATTGCTGGATTTCTTTGCCAAGAAAAAGTAAAATAAGAAATGGTGGATATATGTTTAGAAACCTTTTCCTTAACTCCACAATTTTCCCCTAACAAGCTGGGTGCTGCTTGGTAACTGAAAGAACAGATCTACACCTGCATTTTTGTGAAAGTGCCACAAAGTTTGGCAAATTTTGATGCCTATTTTTGTGAGACTGGAATGTATGTTCAATATTTTTCTGAACCATTGTTTGTTTTTCATATTGAAATAGCTGTTTTGATGTCCCATGATGTATTTCTTCTAGTGGCTTTGAAAGCAGATTCCATGTCACTTCCTAAAGCTGTTCATTTCTCATCAAATGAGTCTTCCTTTTAAAAAAAACATAGTCTTTGTAACTTTTCCTTAACGTTCTCCAGTACTGTATACTGTTTCCATCTTAATTTTTTAAACTAGATAATATATTCCTTATTCTTTTAACATCCATTGGCTGCTGTGCAAGGATTTTTTCAACCCCATCATCATAGGACTACCAGTTATCTTCTACTGATGTGACAGTTGCTTCCTGAAAAAGATGCATTTTAATCTGTCTCAGCTTTATCCCTTCTGCCTTTGATGACACTACTAGGAATCTAGAGTTTTAATAGAACCTAGTTGCCTCAAAATCATTTTATCACTTTCCATGTCACACTCTGACCTTCTCACCACATTAAAGTGTGCACCTAATAGCCACAAAAGTTTAAAGTCTCTTAGACAGGTGCTCAGTAAGTGAAGATGTGATCAGAGAATATTCTAAATAATAAAGTAAATAATGAGGGCTCAACTGAGACACCAAACAAAACTATGAAGTACATAACACGGCCTACCTCATTCAAACCACATTGTGATTTTCTTCCCCAGAGATGCATCCCATTGCCTTATTAGGTCACCAGCTAATTGATGGTCCTCCCAAGCCCTTACGTTGTGCTCTCCTTGTAAAATGTGCTGCTAAAAGCAGAAATCCACAGAGCTTTGAAACAGCGATCATTTTCCTCTCCTTCTAAATTAACCCCCAGTAGGGCCATAGACTCTGCACATTTTATATTAATCTCCATAATAGAACAAATCGGTTCACATTCAGAATACAGTTAGCCTCATCAAATGTGCCTCAAATCACATATAATGAGAAATTATAAAAAGACTTTGACATGGAGAGGTCTCAGATGAGAGTATGGTGATGATAAATGCAGTTCAGGACTGGTTTACACTAGGGATGTGAATCTTGCATCTTCTTGCTGGCAGCGACAAATGGAGAAAAGAAATCCCTTTTTTCTCCTCCTAGCAAGTTTTTGTTATGTACGAGCATTTTCCCCCCTTAGATATCTCACAGGAATTCTTGTTAAGATTTCTCAGATGTTTTGTGGTCATGTTTTCTGGGAGAAACACCAAACTGTGCAGGATTATCTCAACTCCTGCACAGAATGCCACCTATCCTGCTCAGGACTCATCCATATTTTTTTTAAAATGTTGCACAGGATTTAACAGTTTCTTCAGCAGAAAAATAGGCAAAAAACAAAACACCTAGAGAAAAGATGTAGAGAACGGGTTCCCAATGTGGGGAACATGCTCCACAGAGGGACTTTGATTACAAGAATCAGTACATTAGCTAATCAGTGCTTTGGGGAATTGACAGGCTTCTGAGAGTTGAAGTCCAAAAACCAAAGGTTGGGAAACACTGATGTAGAGCGAATGAGAACAGAGTATCTCCATACACACACACACCCTGGAAACTGGAAAATTTCGCTGGTGAAGGAAGAACTCTCTTTAGGAAGTCCCAGCATGATGATATTTGGAAAATCGCTAAGAATTGAATGTTTTTTTTTAAAGTAGTCCCTAGTTCTCATCATTGTAAGCACTATGTAAATTATGCTATTGTAGGATGCAGTGTAGACAGTAAAATTTTACAGTCAGAAAATAATAATATCAAAATCAAAATGTTGGTCAATTTGGTGGCAATTTCTCATTGACTGCAACTCATATCTGAGAATGCATTCTTTCCTGAAGCAGGAAAAAATGTCATGGCATTAATTTGTTTAAGGTGGATCCCAGCTTGCCATGAAGTGACCCACACACTATGATCTCAGAGCCATCTCCTGTGGCAGACATGAAATGAGACATGCAGGATTTAACGCCTGGACTGCAATGGACTGACACCACCTTGAGTATATTATCAAGGTGTGCTTTCACAGCCAATCCATCTGGCATGGCCTCTTCCACCTCCATGACCATTGGGAATCAGAGTTCCTCCTCTGCTCATTTTGCCATTAGGTCCAATATGATGGCATCCAATGGCATTTCCTCCACTGATGGAGGAAGGGAGCAGCTGGGGCGAAGCTCTCATGCCCATAAATCCACCCTGTCGCCACCACTGCTAAGGTCCTGTGCTCCTGCCCCCAGCTTGGCTGGCTGGTGGGAAGTGGAAACAACTGGGGTGAGGCTCTCACAGCCATAAAGCCACCCCGTCGCCACCACTGCTGATGTTCCAGGCTCTGAGCTCCTTCCCCCAGCTTGGCTGGCAGGTGGAAAGTGGGAGCAGCTGGCTCACGGCTGATGCTTCAGACCTCTTCCGAGGATGCCAGCTGCACTGCCACGCCCTCCTAGCCCTTTCCATTGACCAGGAGGATAAAGTGCCCCCGTGGTCACCAAAGGATGAAGATGCTAGCTGTGCTGCTGCACCCTTCTGGCCCTTTCCCTTCAGGCAGGAGGAAGACAGGAGCAGTGACTTTTTACTCTTGTTTTGTGGTTGCCATACTTTCTCATGTGAGGGCTGTGGGACTTTGCAGATGAGGTTTCTGTTTTTGGCTTTGTGGTGCTTGTTGCTGTAATATTGATATTTTTGCATTGTGATAATATGGAACTTTGTAATTAATTGTAACTGGATTTTTTGTATTTCTGTATATTTTGTATCTCTGTGTTGTCACAGTGATTGATATTAATATGTAACTTTGTAATTTATAATTGTATTGTATATTCTCTATTGTAAGCCGCCCTGAGTCACATTTTTGTTGAATAGGGTGGGATATAAATCTAATAAATGGAATGAAATATATATTTCATCCACTGTACTTGCAGTTTATTAATTGAGGTTCCTCAGGTGATTAGCTGTACACATGTAAATTTGTGGAAGTAAACCATTCAGGACACAATGTTTTATTCCTTTCATAAACAACCATGTGCATGAGGAAAAAAACAACCTTTAGTTACCATCCACACCAGGGTGTAGTGCTTCTGGGAATTGAAGTCCAAGAACAGCTGGAGCACTGAGGTTGGCCACCCTGATCTACACCATTATTGTCATCAGTTGACTGCATGAGTGAGGGAACTGTTGTCAACAGATGTAGAGCTTCTCATATCCAGACAAAGCTATTATTATTACAAATCAACATTTTAAAAAAAAGTCCTTTTCAATTAGTAATGTCCTTGACAATTATTATCCCATTCATCCTCTCCCTAACTACACTGCAGTTAGGCTGAGCAGTAACTGCTGGCTGTGAACCAGTTTCACAGCTTTAAACTCCCATCTCCTTAAATTCAAAATTCTATTCAACAAGCAACCAATTCATACTAGCAATAATGAGGGCATAACACAGCAGGGCATCTTCAATTCAATTAATTATCAAATGAATAAGTATGGATACTTATGCCTTCCATGAACTGAACAAGGACTAGTGTGGGACTAAAGAAGGAAGGCAGTATCTTATATTTGAATCACCATCTTGTCATGTAGTAGTAGATAAACTTTAATACACCACAGAACTCATGGATCTTGAATACTAGTATCTATTTATAGTTTTATTATGTTTAGATATAAGCTTCCTTTGGCCTTATAAGGAAAATACATTAAATAATGAACAATGCCCCCAAATTGTTCTGTGGTTTTATCTATATCTATATCTATATCTATATCTATATCTATATCTATATCTATATCTATATCTATATCTAATCTATCTATCTATCTATCTATCTATCTATCTATCTATCTATCTATCTATCTATCTATCTATCTATCTATCTATCTATATATATCTATATATATCTATATATATCTATATCTATCTATCTATATATATATATCTATATATATCTATATCTATCTATCTATCTATCTATCTATATATATATATATATCTATATCTATCTATCTATCTATCTATCTATATATATATATATCTATATATATCTATATCTATCTATCTATCTATCTATCTATCTATCTATCTATCTATCTATCTATCTATCTATCTATCTATCTATCTATCTATCTATATATATATATATATATATATATATATATATATATATATATATAAAACTTGTATTTAATAACTTGATGTAAAAACATAAATCTATACACAAAATACTAGCATATCAATTCAAGGTGTTGTTTCATGTACTGGCATCAGACGTTCCTCTTCAATAGGTAAAGGTAAAGGTTTCCCTTGCTCGAAAGCCAGTTGTATCCGACTCTAGGGTACAGTGCTCATCTCTGTTTCAAAGCCGAAGTGCCAGTGTTGTCTGCTTCTGCAGATGTTTCCATGGTCATGTGGCAGGCATGACTAGACACCGGAGCACACAGAACACTGTTACCTTCCCACCAAAGTGGTCCCTATTTATCTACTTGCAATTCCACCACCACCCCATATAGCTTTAAATCTATTTACTTTTAACAATCATTTTAATTCTTAGTCTCACATGTCAATTTGTCATTAATATTGTACTGTATACCAAATTTCTTTATACCATTCAATAAGATGAAACTCAAATCTTACTTTCCATTTTTTTTTTGCTATAATTAATCTTGCTGCAGTTACCGAATGTTTGATTATTTCCTTCTCTTTTCTGCCATTCCAATTGGACATTTCCAAAGCTGGGTATTTGGAATAGAATTGGCTGTGAATGGTCATGGGTCTTGGCTGGCAAGAAGAACCTAGTCATACAGCTGCAGTGAGGGACAGATCTTGAGGGTGACTAAGATGACAACACAACTCAGGGACACTTGAATGCAATTACTTCCAAGTTTGCCTAATGACAAAGCCAAGAAAGTGGCTTCATTTTGGAAGTCTAGGGTTTGATTGGGACAGGAAAGAAGAAGAAGTGAGGTGCCTGGGGCATAAAATTTAGGTGTAAACCTTCGTATGCCAAAGAGACCACATCGCCCAAAGGACATCTCTCTGTCCAACCAGAGTGGACCGGAGGGGCTCTCTAATTGTTCCATCAGACAGAGGGGCTCGCCTCTCTGGCACAAGGAGGAGAGCCTTCTCCATGTCTGCGCTGGCCCTCTGGAACCTCCTGCCAACAGAGTTACATCTCCAGACAGAATTGCTGCCTTTCAGAAAAGAACTCATAACCTGGCTGGCAGGCCAAGTATGGGGTGCAGGTGGAAGGGCAACCTCCATTGGGTGGTTGACATAGAGGATAATTTCATTTTCATTTCATTTCACTTTTTATTTGTATACTTTATTTGGGCCAAAGGCGACTCAAGGCGGTTTACACCAATGCGTGTTGTCTGCACAGCAGACAGCAGCAGAAAAAAGTGAAAAAGACACAACAATGACAATACAAAAAACAAATAGGTGCACAACACAAATTCAACCAAAAAGCACAATCAACACAAAACAAGGAACACAGCAGGAGTCAACAAAAAGTTCAAACAGCCCCAGGAGAGGCTCAGGCGGCAGCCCTGGCTCCAGTGGAGATGGCAGCTTCCCCGGAATTTCTGGTGCCTTTTAAACTCCCCGCCCAGACTTCCCCCATGGTCCCTTCAGTCCCTGCACCCTTTTTTGGGAGTGGGTAGTTTTAATTAATTTTATTATGTTTTTATCTGTGATTGTAAACCGCCCTGAGTTTGCCAAGGCCAAGTGGGTGGTGTAGAAATTGAACAATTAAATTAAATTTAAAATTAAATGATGCATAGTGCCCTCCTCCACTCTTCCCATTTCCGGAAAAGAAAAGACAGATGAAGCAGGTTCAGCTTACATCCAACATGGCCATCCAACTTCCAGATCATTCTTCCTCCATTCTCTCTCCACATATGTCAGACTCACATGAAGCAGTGAAGCATAGGGTACCAACATTGGTGGCCACACCTTTGTTCCAATAAACCCTTTGGAATTACAGAAGATGGTGCAAGCAAGGACAGAATCCTTTCTTATTAATTTTTCCTTCAACATTTTATAGACTGTGGATGACTAAGAGTGGGATGTGGTGGCTCAGTGGTTAAGAAGCTTGCCTTGTTAGCTGGAAGTCCAGCAAGTTGGCAGTCTGAGACCTGGGTACTGCATGAGGGATTGAGTGCCTGTCTCTGTCCCAGCTCTTGGGGACATGAAAGGAGCATCATTTGGGTGTTCCCTGAGTGGAGTTTCCCCCACGAAAATCCTTTCAACCCAGAATAATTTCTGAGACAAAATTATAATACTAAGTAAGAAATGATGTTCTTACTGATGCAGAATATTACACCCTTAACAATAAATTAGCTGGTCAGTTGACCCTGTGTGCCCACGGATGTATTCCATTTTATTCTTTGATGTACTTATTCTGTTGTTTTATTTTGTTTTGTTGTTTGTTTTATTATGTGACTTTGTTATTTGTATTGCACCACCCAGAGTGGTAAATATAAAATATTATTTATTATTATTTATTTATTGCATTTTTATGCCACCTATCTGGGATATTTTCCAGATAGGTGGTATAAAAATGCAATAAATAAATAAATAAATAAATAAATAAGCATGTTTTCTTATTTTGTCAAGACACAGCCGTCATGTGACTGCTCGGCAATATTTCAGCAGACAATGACATTTGCCCATAAAAAAACTGACACTGAAAATCACTACCTATACCATGGATAGCTTTAATATGATTTTGAAACAGTATCTTGTGACCTGAGGTTATATATATAAGTACAAAAACAAACACAGTATGTGCCAGCCACTTTGCAATGTTATAGTAGGTTCAAAAAGGTAACTAAAAGAAATTATAAATGGCTCTGAGAAGGAAGCTGAAAAATGGAGGGTTCCTTTGTAAATAAATACAGCATTTGGGGAGTTGGAGGATAAATCTGCCACAACTCAAACATAATTTTCTCTCTTTCCTGGAGCTCAACATAACACTGCCTTCCCTCATGCCAGCTACAAGGTTTACAGGGAACGTGTAGTATTAATAGAGACAGAATGCATCTACAAAGGGATGATCTTAACAATAATGGTAGCAAAGCTTTGCTGAACTTCCCGGAAGATTATTTTTGTTTGTTTGTTTTTGAATCCCACTATAAAGGACAACAATTGATGCTATATGAGTAGGTTGGCCACTATTTTGCTTCCTCCTCTTTCCTTCTTGGTGTCATTCTAGGGAAGCATGGCACTGTGGGAAAAGTCTACTTAAAGAAATGGTAGAGAATTTGGGAATGGACTTCTATGGAAATAAGAGGAAGAAAAATCAGAGACTATTTCTCAGAAAATAAAGTCTTCTAAGAAACTTTAGCTCACTATGCTTCAGTGTATTCTTTACCCATTTCAGATATTAGAGTTTGGAAGAGGGAATATCTGGGCAACCCTGCGGAAATCTATCCTTCCCCACAAAGGTTAAGTGAAATTGTCCCCACCGTCTCCTAGCCAATGAATAAGTAGGTTTCCCCTTAAAAATTGTAGTTTAAGACCCAAACTTTTTCAGTTACTTAATTAAATTGAACCAATATCACCTAGACATTTTGTTCAAATGACTGCAAGCAGTATTTCAGCCTCCTACTCTTATCTGAATTTAGTTTATGTTACTTTATCTTATTCCTGGAAATGAATAAGTGGATCATTCTCATTTAGTCATTTTCCAGCTTTATCACAACCATTCTTCTTCTTCTTCCATGTCTAGGCCAGACATGAACCTTTAGTTCAAGAAACATAATGCCATTTTAAGGGCAAAGATAAAGAATTGTGGTGTTTAATTCTTCCATCTGTTGTCTTTACACAAGTTGGTTTCAACTAGAACCTTGGCAGCAAAAGCATTGACAAAGGCATACATGTAATGGGCAACATCATCTCTTCCTTTCTACATCCAATACAATTACTGTTCTGCATTGAAGTGCTTCTGCACTGTATGTTCTGTATGTTCTATTTGTTCTCTAATAATCTGATCGTTCCTGCCTTTCCCCCAGTGTCCCTATGGGTTTTGGTTCCATCCCTCCACTTCTGACCTTCCAGTCTCCTTCTAATTTGAATAATATAAGAAAGTCACGGGGGCTGTAGGAATCCGATCCATGTAGAGATCTATCAGCCTCATAAGTAGCAGTTTATAGCCCCAGATAAACAAAGGAAGAGTTTAAAAAGTCTGATGAAGTCCAGCTTCATTAGGCAGAGTAAGGAAGAAACAGAGATAGAGAAATAGAGAGAAAATATATACACGACTGCAGTCTTTGCTGAACAAAGGAATAATCATGGCGTCTCTTTATTCAGACAGAGTATATCAGAAACAAAACTAAGGCACATACAACCAATTAGAAATGTCCAAACCAAATAAGGAGAATGCTTCTCACTTTTCTACGCATGCCCACAATCAAGCGTTGTCTCTCATGTAGACAAAGAGGCCTTTGTTTACAAAATGTGTAGCAGACAGGAAGACAGAAACCAGATACATTCCTACATGTCCTCCTTTTTCATTTAAATTTGAGAGAGGGACAGCTAATCATATCCCTGCATGTCATCATACTCCATAACTACTCCTCCATATACATCATCACGGTCCTCCTGGACATCGTACCCCTCCTGACTCCTGGTACCTTGTTCCGGAGGATGATACCTCATTGAGTACAATTGCCGTCGTGCAAAACCCGATGTCTCCCTTCTACGCAGTGGACATGTGTTACACATAGAAATAAGGTTAGGAATACAATTAATGCAAAAACACAAAGATATAAGGCAAATAATAATAATGAACCCATAAAAGAAAACTTGTCTAAGGACAGACAAATCAGGCAACCAAGAAGTCATCCAATCAAAGAGATTAACATCAGTGCGTACATTGTTAGTAATGCTCTCCTGTAAATTCTGAAGTTCTTTCTCAATAGTATTATTCAGATCCTGGAATTTTACCCGACATCCCTGGTTCCCGACCAGCCTACAAAATCCTCCGGATTTTGCTAACAGGTAATCTATGGCCAGTCTGTCCTGCATTTGGTTTTGATGGAGCTCAGTGATTTCCATTTGAAGATCCCGTATGACCCTCCCTGTGGCATTGATTGATTTCTCCAGCCTACAGGTGAGTCCCAAAATGGACCTTCTATTCTCCTGGGAAATGACACCTGGGTATGATCCCAATGTGAGTGCTCCAGTGATAACACTCCCTATAGCTCTCCCCCAGGAGCTACCATCAGAAAGCTGAACATCGATTATCACTTCATCATTGCAACCAGAACCCATCGGGCCGGCAGCAGCTCTCCGGCGCCGTGCATCTGCCTGAAGCGGCATTTGCACTTGTACGGGTAAGGTAAAATAACCCAATGCTGCACATTGATATTGTCCTGGATGGAAATTCGTGGCAACTCCATTAAAAAATAACCACATGTTGGGATCCTTAATTTGCCATCCATTGCAAATTGAACCACTATCTATAGCAGAATAATCAGGAGTAAACATAGGAAACACATCATATATATCTTCAATAGTAGTGTTAAGCAAGGTATAATTAAGCTTATAAGAACTGTTATAACTACCCCATAACCAAAAATAATCGTCACATCCTGTATAATTGCCTACATTCCGCAAAACCCTTTTTGCTTGAGTCCAGTGCTTCCATTTACTATTCCAGACCCCAGAACTATGACAGCAGAAACAAAGCCCTTTAGTGTATTTCTTGAATGTCATGCTTCACCAGTGGGTGTTGTTCATGACGAAGCCAAAAGTTGGGGTTGCCCCCATGAGTCATTGTTTTTACAGCTGGAAGCACAGTAAGAAAGAAAAGAACAAATGTCAGTAAACTTAGTCCACTGGTGAACCACCGTCCTGGAGCTGAGTAACCTTCTTCTCTCTCCATGGGTGGACCGCTCGGGCAGGGACCCTTCCACTCAGGATCCCCTTGTTGCCAATAAACGACCAATGGCTTAGGAAGACACTCCCCTAAGAAATAGGAACATGCCCTGTTTGATGACCAGTGCCATGTTATTACTAGCACCATGTAACTAAACATGAAACATGAGTGACATATAACACAAATGCAATATCACAAACGCATTTACATGTGTAGGGTACTGAAAACTCTTCCATGTACTTCTGGAGGTACCTTGAGATATGCAGTTTCATAAGGCAAAACATAACATAAGCAAAGACAGGTCTTTCCCCTGCAAGAGAATAAGCAAAACATTTAAGCATGAACAAAACATGAACATTTCTCTTCTTCCTTACATGAAGGAGGTTTCTGTAGCATTCTAGCAAGCATTTCTCACTCCCCAAATACATGAGTAAGGCCTTACATTTCTTCTTCTCTCACTGGTGTAAATGAAAGAGGCATTCAATAACTTAAAACCAGCATAGCATGGTAAATCAAATACAGTACAAATATCATTAGAGCATTTCATAGCATGAGCAGGTAGACAATTTTTAAAAAGGCTTTCAGGTTTTATAATGCAAACAAAGCCAATTCTTCTTTAGAGTCCATACAAACTTTTTAGTCCAATTAAAATGTCCAAATTAAAAGTCCAAATGTTGATTGAAGCTTTCTTCTTCTCAGATTACATCTTAAACACTATCTTCTCTCCAGCACAGTTCTTGGCATGGCAAGGTTGAAATTAGGCCATAAATTAATTCTCACTGAATTCACAAGACAACCCCCCTTTTCAGCTTTTCGGGCAAACACACATTCCTTCATGCTCCAGCCACACCCATCTGTATTAAGGCAGGCAAATGAGGTATGAGAACAAAGAACTTCTCCAGAAGTTGCAAGTAACTTTCACACAGAAGAACAGTACAGGGAATTCCCATTTGCTTTCCCTGCAATCCTGATGCTTGAAACTTGGAACAGCCCACTCTGGATCTCTTTGTTTGAGGGTTGGGCAATTCAAAATCAGCCATAAACTGGACTATTTCTTCTCCCTCCTTGTATTTTTGCAAAAGCCTGCTGTCCATAGAGGAAGGATCCACACCCCTTTTCCTCTGGACTTCTTTCATTTGCAGCATCTGAATCTCAACTTTATGACAAACTGCATCTGTTAGGTTGTATTTGCGAGAAGACCCCTTTCTGGGCTGGGGTTTCCTGGCCACACGTGAGGAATCAAGTTTACTACTCAGCTTCTCCTGCTTTTGTGATGAGGGTTGCTTCAGGGGCGAGCTGAGGTCTCCTGTGCTGCTCTTGGAATCACACTCCTTGCTTCCTGCCACTTTGCATGCATTAATAGCTTCAATCTGTGATGAGGTCCCCACCATTTGTTCCCAATCAGCTGGCACTAGTTGTTTTTCAGACTTGGCAGGCAGTATTGCAGCAGTCCCATTTGCAAGAGCCTCTCTGTTCACTGGATATACAGAAACAGTTTCCATATCCAGCACAGCTGCAGTTAAAGCAGCAGAGAACAGGTCTTTTGTAGGGCTAAAAGTGCTTGATTGCTGCAAGGCAGGATATAATGTCCCATCTCCTTTTCCACCCCCATCTCCATCAGGGGGCTCATGCTGTTGTTTCTCATATGATGGAGGGGCTGTCGCCAGAGTCCCTCCCTTGGCTGGGGCCAAAAGCTGTGGAAGGGGACCAGCAAGCCGCTGGGACAACAAAATATTTCTTGGAGTAAGTCTTTGAAGACAGCTTCTGACTTCATTCCACATAAATTGCACTGATACAGAAACCCCTTCATGCTTCTGCAATTCATTCCCAATTTATTCCAATCTTTTAAGTCCAGACAATCATATTTATACCAAGGACTGATTTTTCCTATAACTTGGACCAGCTGTTGTACTTCCTTCTTATCAGCCCGTTTCCCATTCGTAATCAGAAGATATGAGATATCTTTACAAAACTCCTGCTCAGGCGAAGCTAGCACGCACCCCATGATAAATCTTTTCACTCACCCTTTTGGGATCCAATTTGGATGAATTTCGCAAGCGCTTGACTGACCTTTCCTCTGGTCGTGGGTGAATGACAATAGACCTTGTCCCTGGTCACAATGAGGTGCTAATTAGGTGCTAATCGCTGAGTGCTGAAGCAGATATCTTCAAAGCATTCCTTTGAATTTCATTCAAACGCCTCACAACGGTGCACCACTTGTAGGAATCCGATCCATGTAGAGATCTATCAGCCTCATAAGTAGCAAGTCCAGCTTCATTAGGCAAAGTAAGGAAGAAACAGAGATAGAGAAATAGAGAGAAAATATATACACGACTGCAGTCTTTGCTGAACAAAGGAATAATCATGGTGTCTCTTTATTCAGACAGAGTATATCAGAAACAAAACTAAGGCACATACAACCAATTAGAAATGTCCGAACCAAATAAGGAGAATGCTTCTCACTTTTCTATGCATGCCCACAATCAAGCGTTGTCTCTCATGTAGACAAAGAGGCCTTTGTTTACAAAATGTGTAGCAGACAGGAAGACAGAAACCAGATACATTCCTACAGGGGGCATGGTGGCTTAGTGGTTAAGATGCTGAGATTGATGACTGGAAGTTGGGCAAGTCAGAAGTTCAATACCCGAATGCTGCATGACAGAGTAAGCTCCTGTCGTATGCCCCAGGTCCTGCCAACCTAGCAGGTCAGAAGCAATAAATTACAAGTAGATCAATAGCTACCACTTTAGCAGGAAAGGTAACAGTGTTCCTTGTGCTCTGGCATCTAGTCATGCCTGTCACTTGACCACAGAAATGTCTGCATGTGCAGATGGCACTGGCTCTTTGGCTGTAGACGGAGATGTAATGCATTCATGCAAGTGTAATGCTATACAGCATTACATCTAGTTATGTGGTTCCTGTCATGAACAATTCAACAATATACAAGCTTCATACCTGTTTCATGGACAGCACTTCCCACTTTCTCCTATCGAAGCTACATTTGGCAAACTGTTGAGTTATGCCCACATAGATATGCAAAGGATTTCAACAATTAAAACATATATTAACATCATAATTTATGACAAAATAATAAAATGTAGCATTCATGTAGTTAAAGGATGCTATACAGTAGGAAAATGCAAGGAGAGAGGCTTAAAAGCTTAATTAATGTACTGTACTTCATTTTCAGATTAAACCAGCAAGCATTAGCATTTGTCCCTAGTATCCATCCGTGGAAGCAAAAGCAATTTAAAAAATCTAGAAGTAGAAGGAAACCATCTCTAAAAGTCAGCCCTTCACTGCTGCTGAAATCAAGTTATCCTTTGTGCAGCTTCTCCCCTTTTTGACAATAGTTTCAATAAGAAACTGGAAGGGAAACAAGAGCATATTTCATTTTTATTCTTTCCACCATGAAGGACTCTGGCATCCAGTGTATAATGCAAACCCAATAACACACTGGAGTTTAAAGAAAGAAAAATCTGAAGGAAAGACTTAGAGGGGAGAGTGGAAAGAAAGATTGGAAAAGAAATGCAGGTAACCAATTCACAGGTACAATCTTGTTGGCAAAGAAATAGAGCCAACAAATCTTCCAGCACTTACTTTTCATTAAATCAATGTTTCCCAACCTTTGGTTTTTGGAATTCAATACAAAGAAGCCTAAGCCAATTCCCCAAAGCACTGATCAGCCAATGTACTGACTTAGGCTTCTGGGAATTGAAGTCCCCTGGTGGGGCATGGGCCCCACTTTGGGAACCACAGCTTTAAACCAGTTCACACGAGCATGCTGTTCATCGCTTGTTGCTTGCTTGACAATATAGTTTGTCTGTTCTTGCTAAGCTCCAGCACTGCATTGCCATGGGCAAATAGCTGTGACCCATATTATCTCAGATGATCTAAGACACAGTCCTGATCTTGGGTTACCAGACTGCAGCACTTTAAAGACTAGCTGCTATATTTTTACTGTTAGCTTTCATGGATCAAGTGGACCACTTCTTCAGACATTTCAGAAATAGTTTAGTTTAGCTAATTTACTTTATTTGATTTATACTCTGCCTTACTCAGCACAGGCCGACTCAGGGCAGCTTACAACATGTTGAATGAAAATACAATATGACAAAATACAATATAACAAGAGCACAAGTAAAGGAACAATGCAATAAAAAGAATATATTATCTCACAATAATATGCAATACACATAATAATTCAAAAACCCAGTACCCTAATACAATAGCCTCTCCACTGCCAACATGTCCAAGACAAAGTCCTCAGCGGAGCCCAGGGCTCAATGTCCTTGATGGAGCCCAGGCCCCAGGCCCCCAACGGAGCCCGGGCTCCGAGAGAGATGCAGTGAGGCTCCCTGGTGGTGGCTCTGGTGGCTCTCTTATTCCTCTGGTCAGACAGAGCTGGAGGGAGGTGGGGCTGGTGGCCGCAGCTGCCTCCCACCCTGGGCCGGTGGCGTGGACCCGGGAGAGGTGCAATGAGGCTCTCAGGTGGTGGCGGCAGCTCTCTTATCCTTCCAGTCAGACAGGGCCAGAGGGAAGTGGGGCCGGTGGCCACAGCTGCCTCCCATCCCGGGCCAGTGGTGTGGACCAGGGAGAGGCACGGCAAGGCTCCATGTTAGCATGGAATTGGTTTCCTAATGGCAAATAGACCTCTGTCTATGGCAAGGTACTGTTTGAATTAGACTGATAGATTGCTATCTGTGTTGATTGGGTTTGTCCTTGATCTCTTCTTAATAGGGATGCCAGGTCAGAGATAGCCCTTTTACTGAACTTCTCAGAAACTGAGAAAAAGGGATGGAGCCTTGTGATTTTACATGCTTGAATACCTGCAGTATTCCAGGATGCAGCAGTGAAGGATGGGATAGGGCCCAGACATGCTTCTGGGCCTGTTCATTGTGGAAATGGACTAGAGCAGGGATCAGCAAACTTGGCTCTCTAGATGTTTGTGGACTTCAATTCCCAGAAACCCTCATCAGCAGGAGTGCTAACTTGGGCTTCTGGTAATTGAAGTCCAGGAACACCTGGAAAACCAAGTTTGAGGAACTCTGGACTAGAGGACAATTTGGGTCCAGGGACCCAGAATGCAATCAAAGCTCTGATAATCAAGTGACATAACAAACTGATGCCATGGGGGGGGGGGGGTTACAAATATATAGCAGTTGTTCAGATTTCAAGGATATGCATGCCATGAAGTCTCTGGAACTGAGGTCTTTTTTGCCCCATTGAGGGAATGTCATAACTAGAGATGATCTGAAGCTATTTACAGCTGTGATAGATTTGAAGGTTTATTTAAATGACAGAAGATAAACAGAGAATAAGATCCATGAAATGAAGGCACAGTATAAAAGAAATCGCAGGAAAATAAATGGATTTCTAACAATAGAATGTAATGATGAAATGAAAAGTATAAGGAAGAACAACCTGGATTTAAGCATCAAAGGAAATTACAGTTGAGCAGAATTACCCAGAGTTAACCCTTTCATAAAACACTGCATCCTAATCTTCCACCAGGCCTCTAGTTAAAGCTTACTATGTTCAACAGTGTTTGGTCTAAAGACTGAGAAAGAAAGGCATAGCTTCCTGTTCCAAGGAACAGGTTCCTGGAGACTCAGGGTAATGTGAAGGAGGATTGATCCAGGATAATCCAGATAGTGAAAACCAGAAGGAAAAGAGTAAACTGAAGTAGTGAAATCACTGGTGTGTGTGTGTATGTGTGTGTAAGGAATCAGTCTCTCTTTGTAAATAAATAAATAAAGGTAGTAAAGGAGGTGTAGACTCTTCCTCAAGAAGGAGTAAGCTAATCCATTGTAAAAACTGAAGCATCTCACAAATCAAGATCAACTAAGGATAATAATAATAATAATAATAATAATAATAATAATAATAATAATAATAATAATAATAATAATAATAATAATAATAATAATAATAATAATAATAATAATAATTATTATTATTATTATTATTATTATTATTATTATTATTATTATTATTATTATTATTATTATTATTATTATTATTATTATTATTATTATTATTATTATTATTATTATTATTATTTTAATTTATACCCCGCCGTACTCAGTGCAGACCGACTCTGGGCGGCATTACAACATTTGAAATAAAAACACAATAAAAGCCCACAAAGTACAATAAGTAAAGCAATAAATACAGAGTATCAATAATACAATCTAACCTCACAAAATACAATAGAGTAAGGCAATAAGTACATAAACAATCAGGAAAAATGCAACACAATCCTCATCTCCCTCAAGGCCAAGAGTGGCCGAGAGAGAGAGCTGCTACCTGTATCACCTTCTCCCTCCTGTCAACCTGCCAAGAGTGGGCAGGTGAGTGTCCGAGTCTGTAGCAGCAGCGGCAAGGTCATAATATAGCCGACATGGCTGCTATCACAGCTGCGGGCCAGTCTCGCCTCCTCCCTCCCACCAAGCCAGCCAGGGTGGGCAAACATCCGGACCATGGCGAACGAGATCAGTTCGCCATTGACGGCACTTTTGAAAGCCCTCTGGGGCACAGATGTTCCCACTGGCATCCAGCCTCCAACCGGCCTCATGCAGCTGGGGCCAGTCTCACCTCTTTCCCTCCTGCCAAACCGGCCAAGGGAGGGAGGGAGCGCACTGAGTCGGTCCTCGGGCTGAGAATTGCGGTATATAAATTAAAATTTCAATTCAATTCAATTCAATTCTTTTTAAAGTCCCTCCGGGCCCTGCAGATTCAGGCAGTTGTTCTTGCTGGCTGCCGGGCAAGCAAGACAGGCTACAGACTGGCCACACTGCCTTCAGTCCCCTCAGCTGTGCTCCCACTCCCCCCGGCTGGCTAGACCAGGGGAAGGAGCTTCGCAGCAGTGGCGGTGGGGATGAGGCGGACCTGTCTTTATGGCCATGCTGCCTTCAGTCCCCTCAGCTGCGCTCCCACTGCTGCCAGCTGGCTAGACCAGGGGAAGGAGCTTCGCGGGGAAGGAGCTTCGTGGCCATTAAGGTAAAGGTAAAGAAATCCCTTGCTTGGAAGCCAGTTGTATCTAACTCTAGGGGGTGGTGCTCATCTTTACTTACAGCCAAAGAGCCAGCACTTTCTGTGTCTGTAGATGTTTCTGTGGTCATGTGGCAGACATGACTAGATACCAAAGTGCATAGAACTTTGTTACCTTTCCTGCTGAAGGGGTGCCTATTTTGCTACATGCAATTTCTTGCTTTCAGAAATATTTTCAGTAGCAAGACCTGGGGCAGCAAATAGGAGCTCACTCTGCTGTGCAGCACTCCAGTCTCAAATTGCTGACCCATCAACCTTCTTGTCAAATTGAGCATCATAACCACTAAGCCACCACAACACTGATCTGTCTCTACTAATTAGGAAATTGAGATTGGAAGAGTTACCTTCTCAGATTATAACACCCAGAATCTCTTGGCCAGCACGGTCAGCATTTCAACCTTTCTGAGAGACTCTGGATGGTGTAATCCAGAAAGTAACATTCAAAGATCTGTTATAACTTACATTTTTAAAATAGCATTGCAGTGGAATAAAGCCACAGCTAGTGGCTCTCTAGAGAGAGAGGCAAAGAAAATGAAGCTAGGATATTTTCTAGTTATAAAAAAATATTCTTCTACAACTCTAAACACATGACACTGAGGTCTCCCCTGCATATTTGCTGCAAATCAGATGACAGTATGTCACTCCCATGGGATTCCTGTGCTATTCTCCATGATTTGGGTAGGATGAGGTGCTTCAGGATAGCAAAAAATTGACAACCGTCTCACAAGAATATCACCAGCTGTCCCACATGGAACACAAAATGTCATTGTTTGTTTGTGTACACGGGCGATGTGTGTGGCTGCTTCTGTGATTACTATTTCCCCTGTTTTATTCCAGAAATAACCTTGTGGGGTGCCAGTGATTCTTGTGTAAGCCTTAGCAGCAGTCTATAACCTGGAAGCCTTCCCTTGTGTGTGCTTGTATGCATGCGTGCGTGTGTGCATGTGTATTTGGACTGCACTATGGCCTATGAGAGGGCTGTGGTGGTTTAGTGATTAAGATGCTGAGCTTGATGACCGGAAAGTGGACAGGTCAGCAGTTTGAGACCTGAGTGCTATACAATGGAGTTTGCCTGTCGTCTATCCCAGCTCCTGCCAACCTAGCAGTTCAAAAGAATGAAATTGCAAGTAGAAAAATAGGTACTGCTTTGGCGGGAGAGCATTCCATGCACTCTGACATTTAGTCATGCCTGCCACATGACCACAGAAATGTCTGCAGATGCAAACAGTGCTGGCTCTATGGCTGTAAACAGAGATCAGTAGTGCCTACTAGAGTCGGACATGACTGGCTTTAGAGCAAGGGAGACCTAGAGACATCTCAATCTCCTATGCGCATTTGCTGATCTGCATGACACATTTAATTTACAGCCCAATTACATTATCAAATGCCACAGGATTTGCTTCTCTTATTAAATGGGCAAATTTATCTTTTAGTTCCCTCATGATGTAAATTCATCTGGTCCTTTTTGCTCCCAACATGGCTTTGCTATTTTGCCTGTGTCTGGCTTCTAATTTTTCGCTGGGACAATTTGAACAGGCTTTCCCCCATGTGATCATTCTTGTAATGACAGGAGCATGTCTGAAGGTGATATTTCAATGACATGGGCAATGGAAGAATAAGTAATATCTTTATTAGACCACTAAAAATCAAACAACCAGTGAGCTTTTGTGGACAAAAATCAACAAAATATCTACAAAGATACTGTCAAGGGACTATGGTAGCTTGTGATTAAGACGCTGAATTTGACGACTGGAAGGTTAGCAGGTCCACAGTTTGAGACCTGAGTGCCGCAAGATGGAGTGAATGCCGGTCATCTGTCCCAGCTACAAACAAACTAGCAGTCCAAAAGCAAGAAATTGAAAGTAGGTAAATAGGTACCACTTCGGTGGGAAGGTAAACAGTGTTCCGTGCACTCTGGTATCTAATCATGCCTGCCACATGTCCACGGAAATGTCTGCAGATGCAGATAATGCTCGCTCTTTGGCTATAAACAGAGATGAGAACTGAACTCTAGAGTCGGATACAACTGGCTTTCGAGCAAGAGCAACCTTTACCTTTACCTTACCTAAGACTCATCAGGAAAAGCCATTAATCTGTTTTTGATTTGGCTATTTTAGTGTTCTGGAAATAATAGGCAGCAGCCAGCAATATGGGCCAAACACACAACTTTATTTGGAATAAGAATAGGTGACCAGAGCTAACAACACACCCACATATTCCTTAGCTATCTCTGATCAGAACTGACAGTTGGAAAAAACCGTTAGAACCGTTGACAGCTCTGTTCTCACTCAGAACCCTCCCGAAGTCTCGTGAGACTTCGGACCATATAAAACAAGTATATATTAAACTCTTTCACAACAAGACAAAATGGCAAACACATTTCCTTAAATACACAACAGCTATAATTGCCTTCTTCTACCTGGCGATTAAACCAAAAACCAATCCATCTTCTGATGGAGGCTGCTTTGTTTTTAGGATGCTTTTTTATCTTGCCCCACAGCCAAAAAGGAATTATGCTCATCAAAAGGAGACAACGTGTGTGATTGTGCATGGGGAGCACTTACAGAGTAACTGGCAAGCCTTTGCTTGAAGAGCTAGGTGAAACATTCCAACTTTGCTGTGACAGGTGGGGATGCTGTACCCATCTGATGGTTTGGATCCAGAGTCTGAACCTATATCTCACAAGCAAATCTGGCAGAGAATCAGCCATGGATTTTTAAGACCAGGGGCTCCAATTCTTTTTTGTGCCATGGGCCTGACCATGTCCCCTGGACAGCTGAGCGGGCTGGACCATGCCCCCAGAAGTGGAAGTAAATGTGCTCACTTCTGCATTTATGACAGCTGTAGGTGCATTTACGGCTGATGTAACCATGTTTATGAATGTGTAGGTGCATTTATGGCTGTTGTAAACGTGTCTGCTTCCACTTTTAGGTGTGGTGGCAATGTGCCAGATGGAATGGTGCCACGGGCCGAATCTGGCCCCTGGGCCATAGGTTGTGAAGCCCTCTTTTAGACTCTTATTTACAGTTTTTGTGTATTATCCAAAAATAATGGTCCCTAGCCCGAAGAAGAGGATTTTTGCCCACAAATGTGCACTGGTTGCTTGAATTGTATTATTTTTTTTAGTAATCTAAAAAAATAGATCACTTATTTTTGCATTTGTGTGATCTAAAGGACTGTTTAGCTCTTTCCTGATTCTTCCTAATTACAGCCGTAAGGTCACCTTGCTAGCCTGGTGCACTGTGTTAAAGCAATTACTGCCACACATTTCTTACAGCAACGGTACTTTTGTGCCTCTTCTGAAGATGGGGCAACTTTAACAATTTTTTTGAGCTACACTTTTCTTTGTCACCCATTTTTCTGAAAGAGAATGTCTAGTGTCACTGCCCTTTCAAGAACTATTGTTTGGAAAGCACATTAAGTAATCAAATCACACTCTATGTGTACCTATTTTCCTTATAATGCATTAATAATTGCTGAAGAGTCTTCAATTAAAAAAAACAGATCATGAGCATCTCATAAAACCAAAGAGAAGGTTTTTAGTCCTTTGTTCCCTTCTTCTCTCTGCTTTCAAAGACAAATAAATAAATAAGTGACAATATCTCATCCAGAAACAGAAGGTGCTATAAATCTTTTCTTCTCAGGTGTTTTGTCAGATACATTGTAAAATGTCAGTAGTGAAGGTAGTGTGATATTCCACAGCACACATACAAACACTGCTATGTCAAGCTGCTTGTTGCCTGAAGCCATGACATAGTTGTGATTTATATGAAGATCACAGGAGCTTTTAAAAGGTTCCCAGGAATGAAATGTGTTGAGGTCATGTGGAACAACCAAAGTGCATAGATGGAAGAGGTTTGTTGTTGTACAAGCTGTTGCACTCTCCCTCTGTTGTGTATGTAAATATATTGTTGCTGAAACGTTGTGTAATATTATTAGGATCAGTACGATCCTCCATTTTGTCTTCTTCTTCTTGGTCTTGAAGTATCGCCGGACTCGCGTTCCCACCTTAACTATTGAGTCATGCAAAGTCTTCACTCCGGTCCGATGACCTCAAAGTCACCCCACTCCTCTCCAGACCAATCCTGTTGTTTCCTGCCCAAATGTATCCATTCCCGATTGTATATATTTAGCAGTGCTGCACCATTGCTCTCCATGTTCTGACTGCCTAATAAAGTTGAGTTTGGCTCTGTTATGCTGGCTGCTTCGCATTTCTACCAGAACATCAAACCCTCTTACCAATTTATTTTCCTTATTTGATATTCTAATTCTTTTGGAAGACTTAGTTGGGTTGCTGTCTAGGTTATTCAAACCAGAAATAACTGTCATTGCCACAAAAATGTCATGTATGTTCTTTAGTTCAGGGGTTCCCAAGCTTTTCAAGCCGGGGGCTGGGCCACGCTCTCTCAGTCAGCTTCAAGGACTGGATGACCATTTTACTCTGCCTGCACAATGGGGGTGGCCATTTTGTCTCAACAGCTTCAAAGGGGTGGCCATTTTGTTTTTCAAGTGCCCCTGAAGGGGTGGGGTGCCATATGAAATGCCACAACGGGCTGGATTTGACCTGCGGGCCTTAGATTGGGAACCCCTGCTCTAATGACACATTTTGAACACCACATGTTTCCCATGTTTCTTAGGATATGGCCATCATCTCTGGAGGATGCTACTGGAGAGTGGAGATAAATAAAATTTCATTGTTGCTGTTACTGCTATTTTTTATTAAAAAGAGAGAGATGGAAATTGCCAGTTAGGACCTTAAAGTAACTTCTGCTATTCGAGCTCTGTGCAAATTGATTTTCTCTACCTCTGCTTTGCTACAGCAATTTCACCTAGAGAAACCCAGTTTCCATGGGTATGAATCACAGCAGACCAAATCATATTTTCCATGATATGTACTGGTATCACCACTTGCAGCCAAGGAATCTCATTGAGATGTCTTGCCAAACTGAGGAGAACAAAGAATTTAGTAAGTGTTCTTTACGTTCTCAGTATAAGGATGACAAAGCCCATTATCCCACTACCATAGGACTAATTTCACCTGATGGAGACCTGCATCCATTCAGGAAGCCAGCATAAAACCCTTTGCTGCTTCAGAGTACATGTGGCTCTGCTCTAGGCTAGAGAAATCTATGATAGGTTTCAATCACCAACTCTTTATGCTTACAAACCAGCCAGATCAGGTAGGAAATAGCAATGTAAATTAGGTAGCAACATGTAGCACTGCCATTAAAGAAATAAAGAAACTTGGAAATCTCCCACCAGCTTATGCTCTTTAGAAAAAGTACATCTTCTGTTACAAATCAGGTTTTATTTTGAAGGTATAATAGATCAAAGTTCAGGATCACAAAAATGGAAAAGGAATATTATTGAATTTCCCCTTTCCCTGGGGAAAATAAGAAAAGCATATCTATCTTGTTGTAATGCCGCCCTGAGTCGGGTTCTGCCTGAGTGGGCGGCATATATAAATATGACTATTAAATTAAATTAAATCTATCTATATTTCTGTTCGAATCCTCCACCATGTAAACCTTATGGATGTTGTCTAGGTGATACTTTGTCTAGCCTAATTGTTTCCCTTATTTTCTTTAGTCTAAGCTTGAACTTTCCAATCAGTAGGTTATGATCTGAGCCACAGTCTACTCCAGGTCACATTTTCCCTGACAGCATGGAGGTCAGCAGTTTGATTCCCGAGTACTGCAGTACTGCCAACCCAGCAGTTCGAAAGCAAGAAATTGCAAGGAGATAAATAGGGACCACTTCGGTGGGAAGGAAACAGTGTTCCGTGCACTCCGGTGTCTAGTCATGCCTGCCACATGACCACGGAAATGTCTGCAGAAGCAGACAATGTTGGCTCTTCAGCTTTGAAACAGAGATGAGCACTGAACCCTGGAGTTGGATACGACTGGCTTTTGAGCAAGGGAAACCTTTACCTTTATGGAGGTTCCCCATCTTTGGCTGCAGAGTATGTGATCAATCTGGTTTTGATGTTAGCCATCTGGTGATGTCCATGTGTAAAGTCTCCTTTTGTGTTGTTGGAAGAGGGTGTTTGTTATGACCCATGCATTCTCTTGCAGAACTCTATTAGCCTTTGCCCTGCTTCATTCTGTGATCCAAGACCTGTTATTCCACTTAATTTTTGATTTTCTATGACCGCCATGCCAACGCCTGTGCCTTGCCTGCAGGCCTCTCCGTGCTCCTGGCTCCGGCTTTTACCAGCTTGTGCCTTTGGAACTCCCATAGACTCCGGCTTCAGGAAGACCTGTTGGCCATCTGTCCTCGATGGCCACAAATTACCTGGGCTTTACCTGCCTGACAGAACCCAGCAAAGAATTGTGGAGATATCCCTCAATCCAGCAATCCTAACCAACTACAGACCTGTCTCCAACCTTCCTTTTTTGGGGAAGGTTCTGGAGAAGGCAGTGGCACGTCAGCTGCAGGGGGTACTGGATGAAGCGGAATATCTGGACCCATTCCAGTCAGGATTCAGACCTGGATATGGTACTGAGACTGCATTGGTTGCGCTGATGGATGATCTCTGGCGAGAGCGGGATGGCGGTCATCCGTCCGTCCTTGCTCTTCTTGACCTCTCAGCAGCCTTCGATACCGTTGACCACGGTATCCTTCTGGAACGGCTCTGAGGATTGGGGATCCAGGGCATGGTGTGGTCCTGGTTTTTCTCTTTTCTGAGGGGCCGGACCCAGTGGGTGTGGTTGGAGAGTGAGAGGTCGAGTCCTAGGCCCCTAAAATATGGGGTGTCTCAAGGCTCGGTACTCTCTCCTCTCCTATTTAACATCTACATGAAGCCGCTGGGTGAGATCATCCGTTCCCACGGGGTGCAGTACCACCAGTACGCTGACACACAGTTGTACATCTCGGCCCGTGGGGACCCCAGTGATGCAGTCAAAGTCCTTTCCAGCTGTCTGGAGGCTGTTGGGGTCTGGATGGGGGCAAATGGGCTACAGCTGAATCCTAGCAAGACTGAGTGGCTATGGATAGGGGGTCCTGCGTTATCCCGGGACCTACCATCTTTGGTTTTGGATGGGGCTGTTTGGCCCCAGACCAACCCGATGCGCAACTTGGGGGTCCTCCTGGATTCGCGGCTGCTGCTAGAAGAACAGGTGGGGGCTGTGGCCAGGAGGGCCTTCACCCAACTTCAGGTGATTTGCCAGTTGCGCCCGCTCCTGGACCAGGACTCTTTGCTCATGGTCTCTCATGCTCTGGTGACCTCCAGACTAGACTACTGTAATGTGCTCTACATGGGGCTGCCCTTGATGACCATTCGGAGGCTGCAGCATGTCCAGAATGCCACGGCCCGGGTGGTGATGGGGTGTGGACATTATGCCCATGCCTCACCACTGCTTCGGGGGCTGCACTGGTTACCAGTTTGTCTCCGGGTGCAATTCAAGGTGCTGGTTTTGACCTTTAAAGCCCTACATGGTAGTGGGCCAGGGTATCTTAGAGACAGCATCGAGGGGGGCTCGCCTCTCTGGTACAAGGAGGAGGGCCTTCTCCGTGTCTGCACCGGCCCTTTGGAGCCTCCTGCCTGTGGAACTGCATCTCCAGACGGAGTTGTTGCCCTTTAGGAAGGAACTAAAGACCTGGCTGGCGGGCCAAGTTTGGGGTGTGGGTGGGAATGGGGGTACCGTTGGGAGGTTGGTATAGAGAAGTGTGCCTTCCCCCTAGATCCCTTCAGTTCGTGCGCACCTTTTAGGGGTGGGTTTTTTAACTTTTAACTTTGTTTTATCATGTGTCTTTTATGTATTTACTGTCTGCTATGTAAACCGTCCTGAGTTGGGTTGTATCTTAGTGGGCGGTATATAAGCGTGAAAAGTAAAATAAATAAATATAAATATTAGAATGAAATATTGTAGCATGTGGTTGTAGGCTTAACTCAGTGGTTTACTGTGGTATCCGCGGACACATTTGGCATACTGGCCCTGACAGAACCCCGGTGATGGGCGATCACCTCGTTACCAGGGGTTCCTGAAGGGACAGAAATTGGGGGAGCGGAATATTAGATAGGGTTTAATTCACCTACAGCTGACCTGACAAGCAGCTCGGACAATAGGAAGCTAATGACTAACTCGCTAGTCATGTAATGGGTAATCTCGCATCTGCGGATTACCTTAAATCCTAAAGCCAATACCAGCCACATGTTTACCCCAGATAGCTTGGAACAATGGAGTTCCCCTTTCATTGATTAAGTTAGTTAATTAACTCCCCTGAAGAGTTTCCCAATTAACTCATGTAAACATGGCATATGGATTCTGCCAGATCGCAGTTCTTTTGCATGCAGCCTGTACATGATAAATACTGATGATTTGCCTCATTAAATCACTGGTCTTCGCTCCATCTTGCCTCGTGTTTCATTGCTTGACCAGTCTCCTCTGTGACCCAACAGCTGCTTCGTGGCCCCGATCCAACAGTTTACCCCCTTCCAAAGAACAGGCTTTGTAGTTGAAGTAAATATGTTTATTGTTCAGGATTCATGAAGAAGAATACATGTTCACATGAAGTTCTTGGTTCAGGATACAGCATACAAAAAAGTAACATTAATCAAAAAGTATGGTTAGAGAAATCCACACTCAGGCCTTTCTCCCACAAAACAAAATAATCTGACTACCACTAAGTAATCATCTTGAACAGCACCAAGAGCTTTGGTGTTATGCTGAGAGCTTCCAGAATCACACTAACTAACGCATGTGTCTATGGGAAAGAAAGATGAGCTAGCCACATCTTATTAGCATATAACCAATGAGAGTCCAGGGATTTTGTAAACAATTCCCTGTTCCCATAACAAGCTCTTGCTTACCCCAGTCCAGGATGGTGATGTAAAACCACATACCTAGGTTGGAGCGCAAGACAAAACATAGCTCGAAGTTTGGAGATGCTTCGGCCAGCTTCAGATAAGAGCTGTAGGAAAAATGTGAGGCCTTTTGCAAGATGCAAACTTCATTTCTAGAACAGTGTAAGAGCAGAACAGAATCCATGTTGAATAACTTGGTCCTCATTTCATTAATCTCCTACTTTGGCATTCCAATCTCCTATGATAATAAGGACATAATTTTTTGGTATCTGTTCTATGAGGTGTTGTAGGTCTTCATAGAACTGGTCAACTGTGGCTTCATCTACACCAGTGGTTGGTGTGTATTGCAGGCGCACCCCCCAATAAAGGACTCCGACACTGGTAAAAGTGGATAACGGCATTGGGCCACATTTATTGATTCATGCCCTAGTCCGAATTATAAATTTCTATTGGTAAAACGACCAATCATAATTCTTAAGGCAAGCAGGCCGAAGTAACACTGGTAAGGTACCACCCCAAAATTGCCAACGGCAATTGGTTACAATGTATCAATTTGTATCAATTTGTTTGTTGAACAAACAAATTGTTGACCGTAGTCAATATCTAACTAATGACCCCACCCTCTGACGCGTATCCGTGGAATCACGGGGTGATGCATGCTGGCTAGCTATCGCCATCACCCCGTCGCCTAGTTCGTCGTTGACCGGACAACGTTTAATCAACTTATGCCTGTCTATTGTTGTCCAGTCAATTGCGAACCTGCCGGATACCTGTGGGTCATAATGTTTACCTTACCAGTGATACCCGCCCATGTGACCAAAGTCAACAGCATCACAGAAACCCCTATATCAAACCATAGCAACAGTGTGGGATGGGCGAAAAAACCAGGACCCGAAAGCCAATAGTGGGTCCCAGCCAAAAATTCCCACCCGGCCCCGAAGCGACCAAAATATCACACTGTTAACTAGGGAGGGGGTGGAGGGGAAAAACTTCTCCGCTCCGTCGCTTCGAAAATGGCAGCTCGGCTGCCTCATGGCCACCCCTTTTATAAGGGAGCTGGCCACGCCCCTAACTACCCGGATGCCTTCGTCCTATGGGGGGGCCGCAAAGGGCGCGGTGGCCATTTTGGCACCGCGCTTGCATTGCAGGCGCACCCCCCAATAAAGGACTCCGACACTGGTAAAAGTGGATAACGGCATTGGGCCACATTTATTGATTCATGCCCTAGTCCGAATTATAAATTTCTATTGGTAAAACGACCAATCATAATTCTTAAGGCAAGCAGGCCGAAGTAACACTGGTAAGGTACCACCCCAAAATTGCCAACGGCAATTGGTTACAATGTATCAATTTGTATCAATTTGTTTGTTGAACAAACAAATTGTTGACCGTAGTCAATATCTAACTAATGACCCCACCCTCTGACGCGTATCCATGGAATCACGGGGTGATGCATGCTGGCTAGCTATCGCCATCACCCCGTCGCCTAGTTCGTCGTTGACCGGACAACGTTTAATCAACTTATGCCTGTCTATTGTTGTCCAGTCAATTGCGAACCTGCCGGATACCTGTGGGCCATAATGTTTACCTTACCAGTGATACCCGCCACACGGGGAGGCTTCCAAAAAGGCTCACCGCCCCCCCCAAGACCGTCAGCTCGGTCGACAGGCCTGCTCGCCAGTCCAGTAATCCAGAGGTCCATACCTCCCTGTGACAGATGGGCCCCATCCCCTGAGTAAAGCTCGTAAATTTGCAGACTGATGGCGGGGAGGCTAATGGCGCATCCCCCGCCCTTGTCAAAAGGAACCGGGCAATAGCCCCGTTCACGGAGCGGCGGCTCAGTCAGAGCCCTGAGGCCAAACGCCCCCCTGTAAGCATACCGCGGTATCGTGTCCGACCAATTGAGGGATGTGGCAAGCCACACATAATGTGAGTAGGGCAGGTCACTGCGAACCGCAAGTTTCCGCGATAGGCCAGTGACCCGCCCCAAACCATCGCCCCCAAGGTACGTAACCAGGACATCTGGCGAGCCAGCATCCCTGATGTAGAAAAGGGATGGCAACAGTTCCCGCCATAACATGCCGCACTTACCATAGCACCTGGGACGTGCGGATGCACCCTGTCCCCGTCGGGTACCCACTCTGTCGCCGCAGCGTAACGCGCTGCCCCATGCAGCGTAACGCGCTGCCCTGTGCATGCGGCTACGGCCCACCAGGCATACTGTCACCGGTGTAAAACGACACCCAGGATCTGTCAAGTAAAAAAGGGAGGGGGGGAGAAACAGTGCAGTGACTAAAACTGGTACTCGCAGTGGAGGAGGGCGAAGACAAAACTGAAAACATTGTGACCCCCACCCTCCCATACGGCGTATTTCAGCCCTGGAGTACCCAAAACAACTGCAGCAGAAGCCGCCCCTATCCGGAACGAATGGGTGCCGCAACGAGCCCTTGAGAGGCCAACACTGCCTAGTGCCTTCCCGGCACCCCCCAAATTGAAATTTAGTAATAGAAGATCCACCTTGGTGACAGAAAAAATGTGCCATGGTGCGTGCCACACAGTGCACGGAAATCCTGTAGGGCACCAACCAGACAGATGTCTGTCGAGGAACATCGCAGCAGTCTACTCCACTGCCTACGCCGTGCTGATTCACTTTAGAGGAGCGTATCCCCAACTGAGCCCAATATTGTCCCCACAGACATCTTCGAGTTCCAGTGCCCTACGACTTGCATCCGCCTTATACAGCATCTCAAGCTCGCTGATGCGGAGCGCTCCAAAAAGGCCACCTTTGTAGCCGCATGAAGTGGGCTGCCTCATGTATCAAAACAGAGGCCAGGCCAGCCCCGGGCCAATTGGGTAAAAACCCCTGGAAAAATCTTGCATCCGCCTTATTCAGCATCTCAAGCTCGCTGATGAGGAGCGCTCCAAAAAGGCGACCATTGTAGCCGCATGAAGTGGGCTGCCTCATTTATCAAAACAGAGGCCAGGCCAGCCCCGGGCCAATTGGTAAAATCCTTGGGAAAATCTTGCATCCGCCTTATTCAGCATCTCAAGCTCGCCGATGCGGAGCGCCCCCCAAAAAGGCCACCGTAGTAGCCGCATGAAATGGGCTGCGTCATCTATCAAAACAGAGGCCAGGCCAGCCCCGGGCCAATCGGGCAAAAAACCCCTGGGAAAATCGGGTGGCGGTTGCCCGGGAAACACCCGCGCACGCGCACCCACCCCTCCAAAACATGTCTCACACGGAAGTCATTGGTGCCGTCCACACGACCTCCCACTTTGGCCATAAAAGCCAACCCTGACAGCTGAGATGCTATGGTGCGTGGTGCAAGGCCCTGGGCATACAGGTAAACCATGAACCGCAGAACATGGGCCACTGGGATCGGCCAGGTTCCTGGCAGTCGAAATTGGGTACAGAATGCTCTGAAAGAACTAAATGCGTGGTGATACGCCTTACTCATGCATGGCGTTAGTGACAGGCCAATCGCCCGGGTCACCTCTCCTTGCCAACGTTCCATCTCTCGTCCGGGAGTGGCGAGGGAAATTCCTCCGCATCCGGGGCCGAGGCACGGAACCGGGAGATCTGCAGACGGGACAAAGCAGCAGCAATATCATTATCAACCCTTGGGACATGCCTGGCCCTGAAGAGAATGTTGAGGCACAGGCTGCACGACACAAACTAGCGCACTAGGTCAATAACCCCGGGCGATTTGGAATTCTGTGCATTGACGATGCGGACAACAGCCGCCTTGTCACGCCAAAAATGCACAACCGAGTTGGCCCACCCCTTGCCCCATAGCATCAAAGCACCCAGGATAGGGAAACATTCCAGATACGTGAGACCACGCAGGCGACCCGTGCCTGCCCAGGATGGTGGCCACCCACCATAGGCCCACTTCCAATTGAAGTACATCCCATAACCCAGGGATCCCGAGGCATCAGACTGAATCTGAAATTGAGGGGAAGCCAGGAGGTCATGCCTCCAAAATGAGACCCTATTGAACTCCCTCAGGAACTGCAACCAGACAAGCATGTCTGCCCTGATACCCCGGGTAAGCCTAACCCTATGGTGGGGCCTGGATAATCTTGCCATGGCGTCGCACAAGCACCAAGCAAATGCCCTGCCCGGAGCAACGACCCTGCCAGCGAAATTGGGGTGACCATGTAGCACCAGCAGTTCCCTCAGTGATGCCATGCGCTCGGCCCACGAGTCCGAGATAAGGGCCACTAGCCTTGACACCTTATCTCACTGCAACCTAGAAGCCTGCGCTACCGTGTCACTCTCCACCCCAGGAATACTAGCTGTGGAGATGGGCCCTCGGTCTTTTCGGGCGCTAAAGGGACACCAAGTTCCTCCATTAGCGTCTGAAATGCGTTGAGGAGACGTGTGCACGTGTCCCAGCCCCGTTCAGCCCCGAATAAAAACCATCCAGGGAATGGGCTACAGACCGGGACCCTGACCTGCGGACAAAAGCCCACTCTAGGAAAGTGGTGAAACGCTCGAATACCGAGCCCGAATGTAACAGCCAAAAGGCATGGCATCAATGAAATAATATGCTCCCCGGGATGGGGTGCAGGGACAGGGCCAACGACCCTGCCCGCATAGACCCTCTTGTCAAAGCTGGCAGCAGCCACCTCCTCCCTCCCCCTAAGGGATCAAAGATTGGGGGCATCCTGAGGGGACCTATTACCCAGAAAGGGATCCGGAACCCCTGCCTGGAACCCTGAAGGAGATAACCCGCATCCTCTCCCTTCGGGTACAATGTGAGCCAACGCTCCAACATGCCCACCTTAATCGGGGAGGGAGCCCTTCGGTGGACTAGATCCATCTGCGGCAGTCTTGCCAGCCCCCTGTCCGCCCCTCACTCTGCCCCGCATCCCTCCGAGCCCGGGACAGGCAGGGGCCGCATGGGGGCCACACATGTGGGACACTCCTGTCCGTATTTGCAATTCTCCCCATTGTAGGAACCATTGGACAAGAAAGTCCAGGACAGCAGGCGGGCTGGAACCCCCTGAGCAAGGCGCGTGGGGGTCACGTACAAAAGCCACCGCCTCTGGCATGGCTCATTACACCTAATCTCGGGGTGCGGGGAAATCCGCCTACGGCATTCCTCGTCATAAGCCAACCACAATGGGCCCGAAAAGTCAACCATCACCCGGTATACGTTGTCCAAATAGTGGACCATCGGAATTGCCAAATCCGGCCGGGCCCAGGGGTACACCGCCATGCCTATGAGGTAGGCCGGCAACCAGTTGGCCCACGTACTTGTTGGCTTGCGACGACGTGCCTGCTACTATCCTACCCCTTCTGCCCCGCGCTCTCCTCCTTGGTGGGCTCTCTGTTTATGAGTGAGAATAAATCCACGTACTCCCCCCGCCAAATTTACTCTCCGGGGGCCTGTGGCAAGTGGTCACCCAGCAGTAAGGAATACCCGGCTGTCGGCAAGGCTGATACAGGCACTGTAGAGACTGCGGGCCTATGAAAAGGGGCTTGGACCAACCCAGCCACCCAACACGTTCCCCTCAGGGTAGGAAACACCCCCCACCACGGGGACCTGGGTGGTAGTTGTCGTCGCCGGGTGGGGCGTCAGCGGCTGTACCGCCGCACCACCCACGCGAGGCCAAGGCCCTTGGAAAGCCCCCCCCCAACATGGCCACGTGTGTAGGTGCACTAGTTTGAACCGCATACTCACACGCTGCACCCCCGCGGGCTGCCCCCACCGGGGGTTCCGGCCCGCTGGGGGCGTCGGAGCTCACGACCGCCGTAGAGCTCGTCACTGGGGGTTGACCCGCACCGGCCATAGGTTGGGGAACTGCGAGGCAGTGGCCGAGGCCGTGCCATGCGCCTCAAGCAGCTCGACCCATCCCGTCGCCTGCCGCTGCCCAGCAGACGACGCGTCGAAATGAACCCCAAAGGGAGCACCAGAGTGGCTAGCCCGGGCCAGGGATGCCTCGAGGGCCGCAACATGGGCCAATAAGGCTTCAACGCTGACAAGGGAGAAAAAAGGGGGGCCAGCCGGCCCGCCTACTGCAGGCATGGGTACAGGTCCCTGTACCCCGGGGCCCGAATAGGGCCATAACTCCACACCCGGGCCCGTTAAGGTCGATGTAGCAACCTGCCAGGGGAAGGGGACCGGACCACCCCCCAAGGTTGGAAGGCCCCGGGGCGAGCTGCGCCCCTATAGAGGAAGGGCCAGCGGAATGGGCAACATCAGGAACGGTGTCCACCGTTCGCGGGCCGAGGGCCGCAGCCCCTACTGGACCCAAGCGTGGGCCAGCAGTCTCCAGCCAGGGAAAAAAGACCCCCATTCCACCGGTCCTGGTGGGTGCAGGCAAAGGCGGCCGCTTGGAGGCGCGGCTGCGGCCCTCCGGGAACCTCACGAGCGGCGCTCGCAGCCGCCTTCCCCTTCAAGGGCATCTCAGCCAATCGATGGGAAGCCAAAACGAGACAGTTCAGCAAACAAAAGGCTTCCCGGGAAAGGTAGAAGCGACGGAGGTAAGAGGGAAAAACTTCTCCGCTCCGTCGCTTCGCAAAATGGCAGCTCGGCTGCCTCATGGCCACCCCTTTTATAAGGGAGCTGGCCACGCCCCTAACTACCCGGATGCCTTCGTCCTATGGGGGGCCCGCAAAGGGCGCGGCGGCCATTTTGGCGCCGCGCTTGCATTTTTGGATTACAGTGATACTGAATGGTTTGCCTTGGATTCTGACTGAAATCATTCTGTCATTTTTGAGATTATATCCCATTACTGCTTTTCTCACTCTTTTATTGACTATTATGGCTACTCCATTTCTTCTGAGGTTTTCTTGTCCACAGTAGATAACCAAATCCATTTTTCATCTTTCATGCCACCTCTTCCTGTATGATACCCAGTAAGACTTCAATTTCCATGTTCATCTTCTGCACCTCCATTCCCACAGTATGAACTTGTTATGAATTCCAAGAAGATAGAAAGCTGCACCTGGCTTGAGGGACACATTCCCAGATGTTCTTCATCCCCTAGTTCAGGGAGCAAAGAACCACAGTGACCATCTTAATTCACTAAAAGCAAAGGCACCATTTTGATTCATTACACTAACTGTACCCAACAACAAAGACAACAATGTGGATGATGCATTATTTTACTTGGAAGTTTGAGAGATTTTCCTATCTAAAGAAATACTTGCTAATTTAGTTTCATAGTCTCTGGGTTGATTCATTGATAAAACATCAAGATAAATTTAAATCCCCAAATTATTCTCTAACCTTAGCTTTCTGCAAAGAATTGACTATCTTCACCAAGTGTCAACGAGTAGCTCCCACTCTTTTCAACTAACCCATTTAAAATTGTGTCAGCCGTAACAAGAAAATGGTTTATGTGACACACTTAAAAGATTGTCTCTTTCAATATGTTCATTTTATTGGCTTGGAAGGCAGGAAGATCCATGTAGTGTGTCATAAAGCAGTATAATCAAATGTCACTCAATCACCCTGGATGCCTTATGAAAACAACAGTGCAGTTTTCTTAAAAACTGTCATTTTCAAAGGTCTGTGTGAACAGAGAAGGCAATATTGTCAGATATAAGATGTTACAACGTCCAGAGAACTACCATAGTGACACCTCAAAACTTGAGCATTTCAGAAAATTAGGAGTATCTGAATTGAGGGGGAGAAGAAGTTGAAAGAATACTTTCTTAAAACTTCTTTCTCCTTCGGGTCTCCCCCCCCCAAAAAAACAACAACAACATTTATAAGTTTCTCAAATGCTGTCAAGTCAATTTTAATTTATTACAACCCTTTCCAGAGTTTTTGAGGTAGAGCATATACAGGAGAGGCTTACCATTCCCTTTTCCGGGGGGGAACCTGAGACCGTGCAACATGTCAATAGTTATAGCTTTATTTTAAATTAATAAGCTCCTGACATTCATGTGAGAGGAACTGCAGTGCAAACATAGCTGCAATATATAAACTACCACAATCATCACTACAAACTGTCACAAATATTGATGAAATCAAAGAACAAGGCAGATAATTCAACTTCTCCAGGGCATCATTACATTTAGTGAATATGTGGAGAGGGGATATTAAGGCATTGAGAGTAGGTTATTTGTCTGGGTGCTGGATTGGCTGAGAACAATTATCAGATCACTATTTCTTGAAGTTCTTGAATTACTTTTGAGTTAATCTGTTGCTTTTCTACTTCTAGCTATGATTACCAACAAAATTAAAATATTTGAATTTGTTGCACCAATGGGTTGTAACAGAAGATTGTTCTACTCCAAATATGTCTCATCTCATGGACAAGAGCAAGTGTGTCCTCCTCTTCCTAGCTATTTATTTATTTATTATTTAGATTTGTGTGGCTGCCCAATCACCCAAGCGACTCCGGGCAGCTACCTGTTTGTCCAAACATGTCCTCACTATACACTCTGTATATGTATACAGGGACAGAATACTCATCTTTTCCTACATGCATGAAGTCCAGCACAGAGAGACCAAAGCAGTAAGTTGATATTTCAGAAGGCAATGGCTGAAATCCTGTTGCTTAGCATAGTAAAGTAGGTCCACAGAACCAGTGGGAACTTAATGAGTCAAATTCTTCATATGGTCCATTGACTGAATAGGTCTCCTTTAATAATAACTTAATAATAATAAACAACAGGATTGTAGCCATTGAGCAGCACAATTCTAACCTATGCATTTTGGATTTTGCTGTAATCATTTTTTAACCATTCTGTCTGTTAATGGGAAAATGGGAATAGTGAAAAGACTAGTGGATAAGATGGGAAGAAGAGAAGCTATGCATTTCATCTCCTCTCAACAGTGGGTTGGGCAGACAGACTGAAGTATTGTCTGATCCACCTCAAAAGCTTTGTCTTGGAGAAAAGGAAAAAGCTACTACTCAGAGGTTGCTCAGATCCAACACTGAAGCTGTTGCGATGGGCCAGAGCTTGGAAAACCTACTATAGCACATTTTAGTTTCCTAAATCCCCTCATCCAGCATGGTTGGTGTCTGTAGACTTCCAGGAGATGTGGCTTACCAAGCTCAGGTCTAGACCTTCCATACAAATCTCAAGAAAAGCAAAATATACTATGCTACACATATGCAAATGTTGTCCTTTGTTTTAAAATCCCAAGTACAGTTAATTTAACAAAATTGAAATTATAGGTAATTCTTCTTCTTGGAATCTATGAAAAATGAATTAATGAATGAATACTATTCAGAAATTAGCTTGGTCCTCCTTTCTTTCATTTTCCTAAGAATGTATGATACGTGACTGCTTTCATTTTTTGGCTCAACTTCAAGTTCATGATAAAACACTATTTTAAAATTAACATTCAATTATCCTGCTCTTATGGATGGTATGTTCCCACTGAAAAAGAATTACCCTTCCATTTACTTTACTTCCATATTTCCCCTTCCTTAGGTATAAGCTCTGCTTGGATGAATTCATTAATCACAGCAAATGACAGATAAATAAAAATAATATATTCAGTGAATCTATTATGCCCTTGAAATTTATTTCAGACTGGGATTAAGTTCATAACTAGCCCTAGACAAATCTTGGTATTTATCTCTGCCATTGATGAATATATTTCTACAGCTAAAGTGATTCAAGGAGGCAGCTGTCAGCTATGGCAGAAACAATGTTCAGGGGAATCACTCCTTTTTCCAAGTTAGTTGACCATCTCAATTGGAAGATGGAATATCGATATGTGTGCGGCCAAAGGAGCTATTACTTTGCACTTTAAAAATTCCATCTATTTGACTGATTTTGGGGATCTGAAAGTTCACATTAAAAGAGGACCCTTCTTCCATTTCTGATACCATGGACAATTATATTTACCTATAAAATGGTGGATGGGCTGTGCGTGTCTGGCATGTGTGGCCACACCCATCCCAACTATCCTGTAATGAGCTGGCCACACTTACCTTTTGACCCTGCGAGCATCGCCGCAAAGGTCCGAAAACTGAGAGTGGGGCCAAGGCCCCACAAACCCGAACAAAAAAACAAACTACCCTTCACAGCATCCTCCATGCCATGCCACCCCTCAGCCAATCAGGCTGAAGGACGCGAATGGAGAGGAGGCCAGGAAAGCCGGAGCACACAAAATAAAAAAAAACTGCCTCACACAGTGGGACAGCAAGGACGCTGGAGGTGGCTGAAGCACTTAGGCGACCCTGCCAAAGCCACGGTGAGGCCGGTGCTGGCCTTCTTCCCTGGGGCCACAGGGAGAAGAAGGGCTCCCCCTCCTCCCCGCTACCCCGCCAAAGCCGCAGCGAGGCTTGCGCCGGCCTCAACTTACAGCAGTGGGGTAAGTTGAGGGGGAAATACAAAGGCAACAGGCAGGAATTCATCAGGGGAGGCACTCTCCCTGCTGGATCACTGGCTGCAGCCTTTGTATTACTCCCACCGCTGTTTCAAAAGCTAACACAAAACAACGGTGGGGGTAATAGAGAGGCGACAGCCAGCGATCTGCCAGGGAGAGTGCCTCCCCTGATGGATCGCTGGCTGGTGCCTTTGCATTTCCCCATTAACTGTTTCGAAGGTTGCTTCATGTCAGCCTTCAAAACAGTTAATGGGGAAATGCAAAGGAGCCACCCAGCTATCCATAAGGGGATGTGCTCTCCCTGGCAGATCGTTGACTGCCACCTTTCTATTACCCCCACCGCTGTTTCGTGTCAGTTCTCAAAATACAATATAAATATAAATACAATAAGCAATATACAAAACAAAACAATACAGCATAACAGATGCAGTAAGAAAATATACAATACAATTAAAAAACTGCCCTCTGAGTGGACGAGAGCAGGCGAGAGGCAGGAGAGTCCTCGGGCGGTGCGTTGTCACTGTCCTTTTGAGCCCTCCGGGGCTCGGAAGGCAGAGACACGGTGGTGGCACCTGGCCTCCCATCCCCGGGACCAGGTGGAGCAAACCCTGGGGAGAGGTGGGCGAGTCCTTGGGCGGTGCGGTGGCATCCTTTTGATCCCTCTGGTGCTCAGAAAGTGGGGATGCGGTGGCAGCACCTGGCCTCCCATTCCCGGGACCAGGTGGAGCAAATCCTGGGGAGAGATGGGTGAGTCCTCAGATGGTGTGGTGGTGGCATCCTTTTGAGCCCTCTGGGATGATCTCCCCCAATGGCTTCATGTATATGTTAAATAGGAGAGGTGAGAGCCATGAGCCCTGAGGCACCCCATATTGGAGAGGCCTAGGGCTTGACATCCCATCCTCCAACCACACTGATTGGGTCCAGCCCCTCAGGAATGAGGCAAACCAGGACCACACCTTGCCCTGGAACCCCAATCCTCGGAGCCATTCCAGAAGGATACCGTGGTCGATGGTATCAAAGGCCACTGAGAGGTCAAGAAGAGCGAGGACAGAGGGATGACTTCCGTCCCACCAGAGATCATCCAACAGCATGACCAATGCAGTCTCAGTACCATATCTGGGCCTGAAACCTGACTGAAAGGGGTCCAGATAATCCGATTCATCCAGAACCCCCTGTATCTGCTGCACCACTGCCTTCTCCAAAACCTTCCCTAAAAAGAGGAGGTTGGATACAGGCCAATAGTTGGCCATTATTGTTGGGTCAACTGATGGCTTCTTCAGGAGAGGGGGCACACCAAAGCATGTTTCAATGGTGCAGGAATCACCCCCTCCCACAAGAATGCATTGATTATTGCTCCGACCCAACTACCTGTCACTGCCTTGTTTCTAAACATTTGTTTTGGAAGTTTCTCATTCCTCCAATTTAAGAGGGTTCACAGGATCAACTGCATCCCAGGTCTCACTCCATAAACACATGCCTAATATTTAGATTCCATTTCCCCCTTGAAAGAAAATCCTTTTGGAGAACATACAATAAAGCTGGAGAAAATCTTACCTTGGCTCTTGCAGAAACAAAAAAGAACACACTGGATAGACACTATAAGAGCTTGCCATAGTGTTGTGTTTGGAATAGTGTGCCTTTAAGTAACACTCGAATGAGTGGATATAACAATCATCAGCTGTAACACTGTAACCCTCTGTATTAGGACGCGAGCTAGTGACCACTAGGGGCAATAGCGAGCGCCCAGCTCACATGGTTCCAATTCCCCAAATACCTACAGCGCGGGAAGATTCCCGCCACTGCCTCACCTGGACAAGAAGGGCGTGACAGGGAGTGACGTCACGCGGACAGTAGCCAATGGGCTATCGAGGAGCCACATTCAAATGTATAGTCACTGTATATATTGAGCTGTTCATCCGCTATTACCACATGTTCCCCCGGACCATCATGCAATAAAGATGTGTTAAGCCAACCTTTCAGCTGTTTCGATTGTCTTGGTTCTCATACACTAAATTGGCGACGAGGATGGGATTATGGATCCCCACGGAATCAAGACAACTCAGGCCGGTTTCAACATCAACAAACCGGAAGAATGGGAGCTGTTTGAGATGGACTTCCAAAGCGAACTGATGGTGTCCGACATCTCAGACGAGGGGAAGAAGAGGGCCATCCTCATCAGAATGCTCGGGTTCCCCGCCATGAAGGTATTGGTGGACCTGGTGTCTCCGAAGAAGGTGAATGAAGTGCCGGTCAAGCAGCTCCTGAAAGCGATGCGGGACCATTTCCAGCCCTCGGTCTCAATGTTTTTGGCTCAGGACGCGTTCTGGAAGAGAGTCCAGGCGCCTGGTGAGTCCATGGCTGCCTTTGCAGCGGCCCTCCGTTTGGCCGCCGGCCCATGCAAGTGGGAAAACCTGGAAATCGCCCTCAGGGACCGCATGCTGTGTGGCCTGTGGGACGAGGAGGTTCAGCGAAAGCTGATGAACAAGGAGCCGCCCCCGACGCTGCAAGAGGTCGTGAAGGAGGCGCAGGCGGCGGAAGCCTCGAGGGCTGGGGTTAAGGGGTTCAGAGCAAGGCCCCCACAACCCAACAAGGCAGCGGGCGTGGTGCAAGCGGCCAGGTGGGCCCCACACTCCTCCACGGAGAGCAGCGAGGACGAGGACATCCGGAAGGTGCGGAAGGATGGCCGGTGTTGCGATGGCTGCAGGGCGCACCATGACCGCATCAAGTGCCCGTTCAGGAAGGCCGAGTGCCACAACTGCGGGCGCCGAGGCCACATAGCCAAAGTTTGCAGACGGCGGCGCAGAGACCAGAAAGCCTCAACAGACCGCTCACTGAAGAACCAGGAAGGCGTCCGGCCCTCGAGAAAGCAGGACGGCCCCCGACGACAGCGACGATGACACGGCAGTCCACAGGATGTCCTTAGGACACCCACGTTATTTTGTAGAGGTACTGGTGCAAGGGGTCCCCGTTAAGATGGAGATGGACTTGGGTTCCTCATATTCCATCATTTCCCAGAGGGAGTTTTTGGGAATTTCCCCCAACGTGCGGCCCAAGCTCAAAGCACTGAGGTCTACGCTGCGGGACGTACAGGGAAATAGCCTTCCAGTGTTGGGGGTTGGAAAATTCAAGGTCCAATATAAGCAACACGCCGCGGAACTTCCCCTGGTCATTCTCAAAGGGGGGAGTTGTTGCCTCCTTGGGACTCAATGGTTTAAGCCCCTGGGTTTGTTCATTGGGGGGTGCATGCCGTTGGGACTGACCCAATACAGGAGGTGTGTAACGCGTATCCCGAAGTGTTCAAGAAGGGACTCGGAAAATTCAAGGGGCGTTCGACCTGGACCCGGAGGTCCGCCCAATAAGACTCAAACCGTGAAGGGTGCCTTTTGCACTTAAGGACAAAATAGAGGCGGAACTGGACAAATTGGTGGGCCAGGGGATCCTTGTTCCTGTTGATTCCGCGGAGTGGGAAACTCCGATTGTAACAGCTCTTAAGGCCAACGGGGAGGTTCAAATATGCGCTGATTACAAATGTACCATTAATAAGGCGATACGCCCAAATGCGTATCCGGTGCCGGTAGTCAGCCACCTGTTGGCCAGGTTACATGGGGGAAAGTGCTTCGCAAAGCTTGACCTGGTGCAGGCTTATCAGCAGCTCTCGGTAACTCCAGCTGCAGCTGCTGCACAGACGATAGTCACTCATAAGGGGGCGTTTCAGGTGACACGCCTGCAGTTTGGCGTGAATTCTGCGCCAGGCATGTTCCAATCATTAGTGGAACGTCTCTTAAAGGGTCTGGAGGGGGTCTTGCCATATTTTGACGACGTATTGATAACGGGGGGGGGAGTGAGTCAGAATTGGCTGAGAGGCTAGGCAAAGTACTGACGGTATTTGAAAAGGCGGGGTTGAGGTTGCGGAAAGACAAATGCGTCTTCTTCGCAAAAGAGGTTGAGTTCCTGGTTTTCCGGGTAACCCCTGTAGGCATTAAACCCTCCGAATCAAAGGTGGCCGCCATTCAAAATGCTCCTCGCCCCACCTCCAAGCCCGAGTTGCAGTCGTTCCTGGGGCTCTTAAACTTCTACCATTCCTTCCTGCCTAGGAAGGCATCGTTAGCGGAGCCGCTTCATAAGTTACTAAAAAAGGACGAGGCATGGCGATGGGGCGAGAGTCAGGAGAAGGCATTCAATGAACTGAAGCAACTCTTATCCTCAGACGCCATTTTAACCCATTTTGATCCCAAGAAACCAGTGGTTCTGGTTTGTGATGCATCTCCAGTGGGGGTGGGGGCGGTCCTGTGCCACGTGTTGGAAAACGGGCGGGAAGCTCCGGTGGCGTTCTACTCCAGGTCCCTGTCGAAGGCAGAGCGTAACTACACCCAAACAGACAGGGAGGCATTAGCGACAATTGCTGGGACGAAGAAATTTCATGACTTCCTCTATGGCCGCCCCTTTACCATCGTAACTGACCACAAGCCCCTGTTAGGCATTTTCACCGTAGACAAGCCCACACCACAGATTCTGTCCCCGAGGATGCTTAGGTGGGCCATTTTTTTAAAACGCGTACCAGAACGCGCTGGTGTATCGCCCTGGAAAGGACATAAGCCACGCGGACGCCCTGTCGAGGTCACCCCTCCCCCACACGGGCAGCCACGTGTGCGAGGTGGAACAAGACCACCAAGTGCTCATGATAGAGGTCCTGGATTCACCCCCATAGTGCCCGCATAGATCGCCAAGGCAATGGGCAGGGACAAAACGTTGGCCCTGGTTAGCTCATGGGTGCAGAAAGGGTAGCCAACATCCTCCCCGGCGGCGGAATTTGCCCCATTTTTTAGGAAAAAGTTAGAACTGTCCATGGAGAGGGGCTGCCTCCTATGGGGCCAGCAGGTAGTCGTCCCCGAGTCCCTGAGAGCACGGGTGCTCAAGCTGCTGCATGTCAGCCACCCTGGGATTGTCCGCTCCAAGGCACTGGCCAGGAGCTACTTCTGGTGGCCCCAGTTGGACGCCGATATCAAGCACATAGTGGGCACTTGCGAGAGTTGCCAAAGCTCCCGGCCCGAGGAGGCCCGACTTCCGCACAGGGAATGGGATGCGGTGAAGGGGCTGTGGTCCCGCGTGCACATTGACTTCGCGGGCCCGTTCAGAGGATTGCTTTTTCTCCTCATAGTGGATGCTTACTCCAAGTGGTTAGAGGTTATCCCAGTTGCAAACACCTCATCAGCCGCAACCATTAAACAATTGCGCAAGGTGTTCAGCTCGTTCGGTATACCCGACACGCTTGTTAGCGATAATGCTAGTTGCTTCACGTCCGCCGAATTCAGGGCATTCATCGACATCAACGCCATACGGCACATCACCTCTGCACCCTTCCACCCGGCGACGAATGGCCAGGTAGAACGCCTTGTGCGTACAACCAAAGACGCGCTGAGGCGCATGGGCCCTGGGGATTTAAATCTGCAGTTGTGCCAGTTTTTGCTGGGGTATAGGGTAACCCCCCTAGCGTCAGGATACTCGCCCGCAGAGCTCCTAATGCGCAGAAAACTGACTACGGTACTGACGAGGCTAGACCCTACGAGGGTGGAAGACACTGGGAGGAACATTGGGTTAGCGGGCACGAAGAGTTTCGAAATAGGCGCCCCGGTCCACTGCAGAAACTACGCTAGCGCAGGGCCAGCCTGGGTTCCGGGAGTAGTCATTGGGTAAACGGGTCCCATGTCATACTGTGTAGATACCAGCACAGGTCTACTCTGGAGGCGGCACGCGGACCAACTCCGGCGCCGGGTCTCCGTAAACCAGAGCGCGGACAGTGTGGAACAGGACTCAACGTTAGGGTTCTCCCAAACCCGTTCAGCCCAAGGGGGAGGAGAGGGGGGCCAGTGGTCCCCACCAAGGGGGGAAGGGAATAAGTTTGTCCCCGCAGATATCCTGCAGGATGCCCCCACTGATATCCCTGAAGATGATTTTGAGTTTGAGTTACAAAACCGGGGGGGGGGGGTTCGGAGTGGTCCCCCACCCATCCAAGAGAGAAGCGGGGTTTTTTGTTAGCCCCCAATGCCCCTGGTTTTCCCTCATTGGAGTTTACCCCTACCCCGAAAACCGCGGAACCTCGGCGAGTCGCTAACGAGTCTCCCTCTCCCATTGCAGGATGAGAGACCAGGGAACACAGAAGTGATAGCGCCCCCGGGACAAACCAGCCGGCCTTGTGCCCAAAACGCGCTTGCAATAAACCATATTGGATGAGAGACTTCATCTCATCCTAGGGGGGAGGGATGTTGTGTTTGGAATATTGTGCCTTTAAGTAATGTAACACTCGAATGAGTGGATATAACAATCATCAGCTGTAACACTTTAACCCTCTGTATTAGGACGCGAGTTAGTGACCACTAGGGGCAATAGCGAGCGCCCAGCTCACATGGTTCCAATTCCCCAAATACCTACAGCGCGGGAAGATTCCCACCACTACCTCACCTGGACAAGAAGGGCGTGACAGGGAGTGACTTCACACGGACAGTAGCCAATGGGCTATCGAGGAGCCACATTCAAATGTATAGTCACTGTATATATTGAGCTGTTCATCCGCCATTACCACATGTTCCCCCGGACCATCATGCAATAAAGATGTGTTAAGCCAACCTTTCAGCTGTTTTGATTGTCTTGGTTCTCATACACTAAACATAGCAAGAAGCAGTGAGAATGCTTGGAAAAGTATTGAAAACACTGAACATTTTGCCTTTTTGGTAAAAGCACTTTGATTAGCAGAATATGAAGCACAAACAAAAGAAGTACATGAGCAAACAAAATAGCTACAAGTTCTTCCATAAATCCACCCCAAAGGATCAGTCAATAAAGACATCTTGATTAAAAAGAAAAAAATATATTTTACTTACAGTCTGCTTGAAAAATTACATCAAAGAAAAGAAATTCTCAAATGACATGCTTTTGTGGAAGGGGAAAAAAGACTAAAACAAAGAAAGAAGATCTACATGCAACAAAGAAAGAGAAGAAGATCAGGGGCCAGGCAGACTCAAGATAAAAGATCCTTGTGTATTGTTAGAGGGAAAGACAAACACGCAGTGACTTTAGCAGAGAAAAATCCTGCATATCTAACCGCTGTTTTAGGGGGGAAAATGTGTGGTTGTTAAAATCTTTGACACCAGGATCCGAACAAAATGACACTGTTTGCATATACAACCTGTTGTGTATTGAATAATTTTTTCCACCATTTTATGTTCCCCTCAGTTTCTAAGTAATGCAAGATTGGGGTTTGCGCCATTTTACTCCGAGAAGCGTGATTGAGATCAGGTCCTTGATCACCCCACTCTACTTCAACCAATCCTGTTAAAGCCCACCAAAATGTATCTTTCCAAACCTGTATATAAGTCGCTGTGGCACAGTTCAAATTGTGTTCTTAACCCTGTAATAAAGTTATGTGTTTGGCCCCTATTGCTGGCTGCTGCTCATTATTTCTGGAACACTAAACAGCCCCAAACCAAATAGCATACCAACTGCTCCTGGCAGGGAAGATCAACCAACACAATTAAAAATAAGATATCAATGGGATAGTCACTCTTGCTCACAAAACTATATGTGGTTGCAAGTCTCAGGATCTAGCCCTAAGACTCAGCTTTGGAGCTTCAATTTTCATCTAGACCAGGGGTTTGCAACCTACAGCCCATAGGCTGGCTCCGACCCCCAACACCATTCCATCCGACCTGCAACAATGACCTCGGAAGTGGAAGCGGGTGCATTTATGAGAGCCATAAACACACCCACACATGTGCAAACACACCTGCCGTGGTTTACAGCAGCATTTACAACTGGGAAAAACCACGTGTCCAGCCTGCTCAGCTGTCAGAGAGTGAGTAGACCGGCCCATTGTGCAAAAATCTTGAGAACCCCTGGTCTAGACCAGTGTTTCCCAACCTTTGGGTTTTGGACTTCATTTCCCAGAAGCCTAAGTCAATCCCCCAAAACACTGATCAGCACTGATCACCCCTATGGGATGTGGGCCCCATTTTGGGAACCACTGGTCTAGACACATCCTTCTGGGTTTTATTTTCTATGATTTTGACATTGTAGAACATCTTGAATGTTCTTGAGGTGATAGAATACACCTAATTGTTTTTTAAATTCATAATAGGGATTCTACTTCCATGTCTGTATGTCCATTGCATGATACACACCAATTATGTTACTACTCTAGCTGTTGAGTCTACTTACTGTGACATCACAACCATCTAATCCATTTTATTGTGTGGGCTTACCTTACATTAGGACTGCTGTGGCTCAAGTGGCTAAGATGATGACTGGAAGGCAGGAGGTCAGCAGTTTGATACCTGAATGCTACAGGACGGAATGAGCTCCCATCTTTTTCCCAGCTCCTGCCAACCTTGCAGTTCTAAATCAAGAAATTGCGAGTAGATAAATAGGGACCACTTTGGTGGGAAGGTAAACAGCATTCTGTGTGCTCTAGTCATGTCTGAAACATTACTATTGAAACATCTGCAGCTCCAAACAGAGATGAGCACTGAACCCTAGAGTTGGATACGACTGGCTTTCGAGTAGGGGTGACCATTACCTTTACCTTTACTTCTACATTAGAGACTATGACCTCACAATTCCAGGATATATTTATTTATTTATTTAATCATATTTCTAACACCGCCCCCTCGCCAAGGCGACCCTGGGTAGCTTACAAGTAAAACAGTAATTTAAATTTAAATTTAAATTTCACACTTTTATACCACCCACTCAGGCGAACCCGACTCAGCGCGGTTTACATAGTGGACAATAAATACAATATACAATAACACAATATATGAGTACAGTAATACAATATTAAAATAACATACAATTAATACTGACAGTCAAAAATACAATACAAAATTCAGTATACAGATTCACGAAAAGTACCACATCACAATGCTATACTGCAGTATCACAAGCTAGACGCCAGCACCAGAGCCCGGGCTCAACAACACCAGCAGAGCCCAAGGCTCGACTGTAAAAACACAAAAACATTTAAAACCATTTAAAAACATTAAAGCTTTAAACTTATTAAAGTGGGATTTTTTTTAAAAAAAATCTTTTAAAAAACCAACAGTGTCATATCCCGGCATGGCAATGCTAACTCCCATAAAGTTCTGACATTTTCTTAGTCTTCTGTTCTTCATACATTGATCCTATACCCCTCTTTCTTGCAAAAGGGCAGTCCTGCATATTTCAAGGGAATAACAATCAAAATGTAGTGCATGCTGGTTTACAGACTTAGCCAGGGCAAAATCATTTCTACTCCAGTGATACCTAAAAGCTTTCTTCTGGGATACCTCTGAACTTCCTCTTGAACTTTGAAAAAGTGTAAATGAAACTATGAGTTCTGATGGCATGTTAAATATTAATGCCGGTATAAAACGTAATCCCAATTTATAATTCAGTTCAGTCTAATTTACTACATATTGCACAATTTCCTTTACAGATAACTTTTAGTGTGCTATATAAATAATAAATCAGTTCTCATGATTCTCAATTGTTTTAATAGGGCTTGATATTAAACTTGCATTTGCTATCGCTTAAATATCACCACACCAATTCATTTTTATATGAACTTCCATTGCCCGCACCTTCTTCCCCCTCCCATTTTTCTGCTTGCACATTTTAAATCTGCAAGCATGTACCCTATTATATTCTGGAAAATATATTTCTAGTGAATTAAGGAGTTCCAAAAAAGAACTTGAAAATAAAGGAAAAATCAAATAGTGTGCACTGTTGTACATTTTAACAAGGCACTGGTAATCAGGTCCTTGAATTGACTTTTCTTAAACTGCTCCTAAATCCCTTAACTGATGTCAGTCCCTATTATGATGGATTAATGACATTATGTTTTTTTCTAGAGTTGGGTGAATATTGTATTGTATGCTGTTGTATTGTAACCAGAGCAACATAAGAAGGGATGTAATAGAAATGGAGTTCAGTTAACCATTTTACTATGGATGTCTTCCACTGTTATTCCTTCTGGAGTACATGTTACAAGAGCATTAAGCCATAACACAGGTGCATAGAATATTTTTGGTAAATTTTATGTTTTCTGGTGAGCTAAGTCAAAAAATTACCTCGATTTCCCTCCATCACGTACAGTTTTTTCACAAAATATGAGGGTTTTGCATTAAAGCGTAGAAGTGATGAGAAAATCACTATTTTATTACAATGAACTAAACATATTATTTCTTATAATTAAACAAACAATTTCTTCATAAAATATACTTAACATTCTGTGTTCACTCTTTTTGTCTGTGAAACCTTTCTTCTTCTCTTTTATACTCCTCCAAACACGCTTTCGCTTTCCATTTTGTTTCCCATTTGAGCATCCAATGGTAGTCAGCTAGCATTTTGATGTTCCACCTTCTTTGGTAGCATCTCTCGATATCATGGACATCCTGGTGAAATCTTTCACCCTTCTCTTCACTGTGGGCTCTCAAGTTTTCAGGAAAATAGTTGACATGGGATTGTAAGAAATGAACTTTTAAGCTCATCTTGCATCCTTGAGCTTTATACACATTCACCATGCATTGTACAATGATTTGTAGTATTCCCTAAAAACCTGTGAACTACGTCTTTGAAAGAGTCTCACACTTCCTTTCTTTTTCTCCCATTGTTTCATATATCAGGGCCAGTAAAAACTCCCTCTTTCGACTTGGCTTCAGACACTTTTGGGAACTTGGAGCACAGATATTTGAAACATTCCCCATCTTTTGGCAGTGATTTAACAAACTGCTTCATAAGCCCTAATTTAATATGAAGAGGTGGCAATAAAGCTTTTTTTTTGTTGGAACCAAGGTCGTATTAATGACATTTTTGTCAATGGGGATTAAGGCATCTTGAAGTGGCCAGTCAGTTTTTGTCCAATGGAGGTCTCTGGCTTGACTGTCCCACAAACATAGGAAGCAGGGATATTTTGTATAACCTGCCTGCGGGCCTAACAACATGGTGAGTATTTTAAAGTCTCCACAAACCATCCAGCAATGTTCTTGATACTTCATTTTGTCAAGAAACACATTTAAATCATTTTAGTTTTCATCCAAATGCACCGAGTGTCCTATAGGAAGTGATGCAAATGTATTTCCATTATGCAGCAAGACTGCTTTGAGGCTTGTTTTAGACTAATCAATGAATAGGCACCAATCAGATGAATCATATTCTATTTCAAAGCACTTCATTAGCCCTTGAACATCACTACAATAAATGAGTTTTCCAGCTTTGGAGAAAAGCTGAGTGAATTCTTTCTCTCAGTGCCTGTACCACGAAAATGATGTTCCAGATGACAGCAGGTTTTTATTTGTTAGTCTTGGACCCCAGCAATTCAGCTGAATCTTTGGAAAGGTCTAAATCTCTAACTAGGTCATTGAGCTCGCTCTGAGCAAAAAATTGAGGGACCTCATCAACAGAAAAATGTGAGCTAGATTCATCCTGGGAAGGCAATGTGTCTCCATCCTCCGAATCGCTCAGGATATTATCCAAACCAGAAGGTGGGTATCAATCTGGTGTTTCAGAGCTATGAAGCACTGGACGAATAGCTGAATTAAGGTTTGGGTAAGATATCTTTTTATTTTTTTGTATGAAAGCCTTTCACATCTACTGAACAGAAATAACCATCGGTAGTATGGTTTTGCTGTTCACGTCACATCATAGGAATGCCAAAATGGAATGAGGGTTTCTTACCTTTAAACCACAAACAAAGATCTTCTTTGCACTTTCTACACACATTATGAGGAGCCCATGCTTTGTCTTGATCCCCATGTTACAACTTGAAGTAAGCAAAATACACTTTCTTCACAAAATCACTTATGTTTCTTTGTTGACTTTTAATAGTGTATTCACCACAAATAAAAAAAAAGTCAGAAGAAATAACACAACCTCTTGGAGTCATAATAAAAAATAAAAATGAGCACAGTCACGTTTAAATGCAGGATGTAAACAGAATGTGGCTCATACAGCAACCAAGATCCTGAACTTATTTAGCATGTTTAAACATGGTCAAATCTGACAGTAGGCGTGTTTATACTCATTTATAATGCCCCAGAGAACATGTCAAAACATGCTCAACCCAGCCAGTAAGATTCCTGGATATGTTCACCTTTCACTACAAACAAAATAAACCTGTTGGGCAGGATCATCTGAGATCCCTCACACCACTAAACCTACACTATGCCCAGTGGTGGGCTCCATTTTTTTTTACTACCTACTCTGTGGATATGGTATGGTGGGTGTGGCCAGGGGGAAAGCCCTGCATTGCACCCTAATTAGATCTACTTTATTTCAAAACTTGGATGGGTGGGGCCAGCTGGAATTTCTGCTACCGGTTCCGGCAAACTGGTGTAAACCTGCTGATGCCCACCACTGACTATGCCTCCGCCACCATTCCTCTTATTTTCTCTTTGCATTATTCTTGATTCTAGCTCTAATAAATATTAAATGATAGTAAGAAAAAAATTTGGATGGGTTTTTAGAATCAAGAATAGGATATCAGATTTTGGGTTAAAGGCAAACTTCACACTTAATTAAACTAAAAACATGAGTTTTGCAAGAAAACGTGACATGATGGATTTTTTTTTAGTACTTTTCTTGGTTTCACTATGTAAAAATCTATAAGAAACAGTAAAAAAATCCTATGCAGTCTTTTGGTTGCAGACCTGTGTAATCAGGGCCATAGCAAGGGGGTTGCCAGGGTGAGCATGGCCAATCCTGAGAGCAGTTTGCCCATCCTGGCAAAGTGTGGTTTCCCATAGAAATGCATTGAAAAGACGCTTTGTTGCCCATCCTGAAAAAATATTCACCCACCCACATCTAGAATCCTGGCTTGATGAGAACCTATGGAGCTAGTACCTGGCCAGCTGAAACTGAGTCCAACACTTTGTCACCCCAGGGATGTTGAAAAAGCTTGACCTAATTTTGGGCTAGCACAATAGTTTGGAGTTGGAGGAGATTGAGATCTCTTGTAATGCATTTCTTTTCTCATCTCATGCTTTCTCCACCCCATTTGGGGCCCTGGTGGTGTAGAGGTTAAACTGCTGTACTGCTACCTAAAGGTTGTGAATTAGATCCTGATCAGGGCTCAAGGTTGACTCAGCCTTCCAGGGTTGGTAAAATGAGTACCAAGCATGTTTGGGGCAAAATGCTATTTAACTTGTGTAACACCCAGAGAGTGCACTAAGCACTATGGGGCGGTATATAAGTGTGATTGATTTGCTTTGCTATTAGTTGATTGATCTTAGCCAGCACAACAGTTGGACAAGGAGATCTTTGGACAAGCAGATCTTTCTGCCCACAAATCTTTAAATTCAGCCAGTAAAAAGAGTTCTGTTAGCAAAAGGAATGCAATGCTGGTGTAACAACCCTCTGTTGTTCAGTCGCACAGTCGATTCCGACCCTTTGCGACCCTATGGACCATCGTTCTCCAGGCACCTCTGTCCTCCACCATCCCCCTCAGTCCTCCCAGTTCTGTGCCCATTGTGTCTACAATACCATCTATCCATCTCATCCTTGGCCTCCCCCTTCTTCTTTTGCCCTCCACCTTTCCCAACATCACGGCCTTCTCAAGTGAATCCTCCCTTCTCATTTGATGCCCAAAGTACTTTAGCCTCATCTTTACTATTTGACCTTCCAATGAGCAGTCAGGGTCGATTTCTTCTAAGATTGACCTATTTGTTCTCCTCGCTGTCCAGGGTACCCTCAAAACTCTCCTCCAGCACCACATTTCAAAGGCATCTATTCTTCTGCGTTCAGCTTTCCTAATTGTCCAGCTCTCACATCCGTACATTACCACTGGGAATACCATTGCTTTGACTATTCTAATTTTTGTTTCCAAGGTGATGTCTCTGCTTTTCACTATTTTAGTGTATGGGACCAAAGACAACCGGACAACCGAAGGGTTGGTTTAACACAGGTTTATTGCATGGTGTTCCAGTGAAGCATGAGGTAATGGTGGTGATACATCTCAATATATACAGTAGCCCTCTACATTTGAATCTTGTAGCACGGTAGCTCATTGGCTGCTACCGGCGTGGCCTCGCCCAGGCACGCCTCTTTTCCTGCTGCTGAATGCAGATCTTTCTTCTGCTGCTGAATGCGGGGAAGGTTTTCCCGCGGCTGTCCGTGATTGAGCAATGTGAACCATGTGAGACTGAACGCTCGCAGCTGCCCTCTATGGGCTGTCTGCTCGCGTTCCTTTACAGCTGAGATCGTTTGTATTTGGAGTGGTTACATTCTTGCCTTTACAGTACAATGAAGATGCACACATACATACATAACATCCCTCCCCCCTAGGATGGGACGAAGTCCCGCAACCATTGTGGCTTGCCGCATGTGCGCTTGGGGCGTGCCTGCGTCTGACCTAGTACTGGAGAGCCTGTGATCCCTGACTCCGCGGGTGCTTGTCCTGCAACGGGAAACGGGGATTCGTTAGTGGCTCTGTGGGGCGTCCGTGCCTGCCTTGCCCCCGGGGATGGGAATGGAATGAACAGTTGGGAGGTGAACCCCTGCCTGTTGCTCTCGGACCCCGGGGACCCTCCTATTGTGAACCGCGGAACCGATGAGGTCGCCCTTGTGGTTCTGCTACCTTCTGATCCCCGCTCGGGGGACCTTGAGACTGTGGTGGGCGGACTCGCTGCTGCCTCCCGTCTTGGGGGTGTCGGTCTCCGGGAAATGGGTGCTATATTGCATTCTAACTAACAGGGGCTACTGGGACTGGAAGTACCAGGGGCTGAACTGAAACCCCTCTTTTCGCTAGGACGGGTGGGGGACCACTCCGCTAACTCCCCCTGGTACTGTAAATCAACGTCTAAACTTCTATGGGCATCTGTGTTTCGGGGAAACTTCCAAGGGGTATGTGTGTGGTCGGGGCTCTTCCTTTCCGCCGCGGACTCCCGCAAAAGATCTCTGTGGATCGATTCCCTTTCCTCCCCCCTTGGTGGGGACCCATGTTCCCCTTTTCCTCCCCCTTGGGCTAAACGGGTGGGGGAGTACCCTAACGCTGATTCGATGCTATTTTCGTCTCCGTCCTGCTCTCCGGGGACCCTGCGCCTGAGTTGGTCCACGTGTCGCCTCCACAGGAAACCTGTACTGGTCTCCACGCGGTATGAGACGGGGCCGGTTTGTGCTATTACGGTGCCCGGCACCCAGGCTGGCCCCGCGTTGGCGTAGTTCCTGCAGTGCACCGGGGCGCCTACACTGAAACTCTTTGTGGGTTCCACCCCTATGTTCCACCCTTTGTCCTCTACTCTCGTGGGGTCTAGCTTGGAGATTCCCGTGGCCAGCTTCCTGCGCATCAACAGCTCTGCGGGGGAGTACCCTGACGCCAATGGGGTGACCCTGTACCTTAGCAGGAATTGGCACAATTTCAGGTCGAGGTCTCCGGGGCCCATGCGCAGCAGCGCGTCTTTCGTGGTGCGCACGAGGTGCTCTACTTGGCCGTTGGTGGCCGGATGAAAGGGGGCGGAGGTGATGTGCCGAATGGCGTTGCGCTCCATGAATGCCCCGAACTCGGCGGACGTGAAACAGCTAGCGTTATCGCTGATGAGGGTGTCGGGTAAACCGAACGTGGAAAAGACCCTCCGTAACTGCTTAATTGTTGTGGCCGAGGAGGTGCTCGAGACTGGAATGACCTCCAACCACTTGGAGAACGCGTCCACTACAAGGAGGAAGAGCGTTCCCCTGAACGGGCCAGCAAAATCTACGTGTACCCGGGACCAGGGCCCCCTTGCTGCGTCCCACTCCCTATGTGGCGAGCGGGCCTCTTCTGGCCTGGAGCTTTGGCACGCTTCGCAAGTGCCGACCATGTGTTCGATGTCGGCGTCTAGCTGGGGCCACCAAAAGTAACTGCGGGCCAGTGCCTTAGAGCGGACGATCCCCGGGTGGCTGACGTGCAGCAGTTTAAGCACCCTCGGCCGGAGCGACGTGGGGATCACTACCCGCTGTCCCCACAAAAGGCAACCCCTCTCTAGGGACAACTCTAGTTTCTTTTTGAAAAATGTGTCGAATTCCGCTGCTGGGGAAGACACGGGCCACCCTTTCTGTACCCAGGAGCAAACTGTGGCCAGCGTTTTGTCCTTGCCGGTCGCTTTAGCGATGTCGGCCGGTACTACTGGAGGGGAGTCTAGGACCTCTATCATTAAGACCTGGTGGTCCCTCTCTACCTCGCCCACGTGGCAGCAATCCCGGGGAATGGGGGACCTCGACAGGGCATCCGCATGGCTGATCTCCTTCCCGGGCCGGTATACCAACGCGTGCTGATACGCGTTGAGAAAAATGGCCCACCTGAGCATTCTCGGGGACAGGATTTGGGGTGTGGGCTTATCTGCGGTGAAAATGCCTAGCAAGGGCTTATGGTCAGTCACTATGGTGAAGGGGCGGCCGTACACAAAATCATGAAATTTCTTAGTCCCCGCAATTATCGCTAGTGCTTCCCTGTCTGTCTGGGCATAGTTTCTCTCCGCTTGGGACAAGGACCTAGAGTAGAACGCTATCGGGGCCTCCCTCCCGTTCTCCAGTACGTGGCATAACACCGCCCCCACCCCCACCGGGGATGCATCGCATATCAGGACCACTGGGCGTTTGGGATTGAAGTGGGTCAGTACTGCATCTGATGCCAGGAGTCGCTTCAGGTCATTGAAAGCCCTCTCCTGGTCGTCGCCCCACTTCCATGCCTCGTCCTTTTTTAACAATTTGTGTAGCGGTTCCGCTACTGCTGCCTTCCGCGGAAGGAAGGAGTGGTAAAAGTTGAGCAGTCCAAGGAACGACTGCAACTCGGGCTTGGAGGTGGGGCGAGGGGCCTTCTTGATGGCGGCCACCTTGGATTGGGATGGCCTGATTCCCTCGGGAGTAACACGGAACCCTAGGAACTCAACCTCAGTTGCGAAGAAAACGCATTTGTCTTTCCGCAACCGCAACCCCGCTTTTTCGAATATTGTCAGGACCTTTCCCAACCTCCTTGCTAATTCGGCCCGGCTCCCCCCTGTAATCAATACGTCATCAAAGTAGGGTAACACCCCCTCTAACCCCTTCAGGAGGCGTTCCACGAGTGACTGGAAGATCCCGGGCGCCGAATTCACGCCGAATTGGAGGCGCGATACCTGGAACGCCCCTTTGTGGGTGACTATGGTCTGTGCGGCAGCTGCGGCGGGGGTCACCGGGAGTTGCTGGTAGGCTTGGGCCAGGTCGAGTTTAGCGAAACACCTCCCCCCGTGTAACCTGGCCAACAAGTGGCTGACTACCGGCACCGGATACGCATTAGGGCGGATCGCCTTATTGATGGTGCACTTGTAATCAGCGCATATGCGGACCTCCCCGTTGGCCTTGAGCGCTGTTACAATTGGAGTTTCCCACTCCGCAGAATCAACAGGAACAAGAATCCCCTGGCCCACCAATTTGTCCAACTCCGCCTCTATTTTGTCCTTTAGTGCGAAGGGCACTCTGCGCGGTTTAAGTCTGATTGGACGTACTCCAGGGTCCAGGTCGAAAGTCACTGGGGGGCCCTTGAATTTTCCGAGCCCCTTTTTGAAAACCTCGGGGTGCGCGTCGCACACGCTCTGTATTGGATCAGTCCCGGTGGCGTGTGCTCCCACGGCGTGCACTCCCCAATGAACAACCCCAGAGGCTGGAACCATTGAGTCCCGAGGAGGCTGCATTTACCTCCCTTGAGGACGACTAGGGGAAGCGTTGCGGTGTGCTTTTTGAACTGGACCTGGAACTTCCCAACCCCCAACACTGGGATGCAGTTCCCTTGCACGTCCTTCAGTGTGGCCCTCAACGCTTTGAGCTTGGGCCGCACGCGGGGGGCAATTCTCATGAACTCCCCCTGGGAAATAATAGAGTATGAAGACCCCGAGTCCACCTCCATTCTAACAGGGGCCCCTTGTATTACTACCTCAACGAAGTAACGGGGGTGCTCCGTGGAAACGCTGCAAACCGGAGCGTCGTCCTCGCTGTCGTCGGAGATGCGCCCTACGCCATCCCGCGTCCTCGTGGTCCGGGTGCCGTCCTTTGGCCTCGTGGTGCGGTCCTGTCTCGCCGAGCGGTCTGGAGAACTCCTTGTGGCCTCGCGCCGTTTCCTGCAGACCTTGGCGATGTGCCCGCGCCGGCCGCAGTTGTGGCACTCGGCCTTGCGGAATGGGCATTTGGCGCGGGCGTGGGCGGCGCCACAGCCGTCGCAGCGCCGGCCCTCTCTCTGGACCCTCCAGACGTCCTCGTCGTCGCCACTCTCCGCAGACGAGTTCGAAGCTCGCCGGGCCGCGCGCACCGAGCTCTCTGCCTTGGCCGGCTTCGGGCGCCAGTCCTGAAGCTCTTGCACCCCGGCAGTCGTGGCCTCCGCGGCCTGCGCCGTGTCGAGGACTTGTTGCCACGTGGGAGGCGGCTCCCTTTTCATCAGCGCGCGCTGAGTCTCTGTGTCCCTCAGACCGCAGAGCAGGCAGTCCCGGAGGGTGACGTCTGGAGTCTCCCACTTGCATGGGCTGGCGGCCAGCCGCAGGGCCACGGCGAACTCAGCGACCGATTCCCCGGGCGCCTGGACTCGCCTCCAGAACGCGCTCCGAGCGGGGAACATCGCTATTGCTGGGCGGAGATGGGCGCGCAGCGCCGCCAGGAGCTCTGTGGCTTTGAGGTCGCCCACCTTCCTCGGCGCGATCAGGTCCACCAAGGTCCTCTTGGTCTCGTGTCCGAGCATGCGGACGAAAATGGCCCTCTTCTTGGCCTCATCTGAGACTTCGAGCTCCACCAGCGCTGCGTTGAAGTCTATCTCAAACAGCTCCAAGTCTCCCGGCTTCCTGATCTCGTAGCCGGCGCATGTCTTGGTCCCGTGGGCAGCCATATCCCACCTTCGTCACCAGTTTAGTGTATGGGACCAAAGACAACCGGACAACCGAAGGGTTGGTTTAACACAGGTTTATTGCATGGTGTTCCAGTGAAGCATGAGGTAATGGCGGTGATACATCTCAATATATACAGTAGCCCTCTACATTTGAATCTTGTAGCACGGTAGCTCATTGGCTGCTACCGGCGTTGCCTCGCCCAGGCACGCCTCTTTTCCTGCTGCTGAATGCAGATCTTTCTTCTGCTGCTGAATGCGGGGAAGGTTTTCCCGCGGCTGTCCGTGATTGAGCAATGTGAACCATGTGAGACTGAACGCTCGCAGCTGCCCTCTATGGGCTGTCTGCTCGCGTTCCTTTACAGCTGAGATCGTTTGTATTTGGAGTGGTTACATTCTTGCCTTTACAGTACAATGAACATGCACACATACATACATAACAACTATGTTCCCCAGGTTTTTCATGGCTTGTCTCCCAAGAATCAGTCGCCTTTTTATTTCATGGCTGCAATCCCCATCTGCAGTGATCTTAGATCCTAAGAATGTAAAATCTGTCACTGCTTCTACTTCTTCCCCATCTATTCTCCAGGAACTGATCGGGCCAGTTGCCATTATCTTGGTTTTCTTGATATTGAGTCTCAAGCCAGCTTTTGCACTCTCTTCCTTCAAACCGATCAAGAGATTCTTTAGGTCTTCCTCACTTTCTGCCATTAAGGTGGTATCGTCTGCATATCTCAGATTGTTGATATTTCTCCCAGCAATTTTGATCCCATATTGTGATTCCTCCATCCCTGCGTTGCGCATTATGTGCTCTGTGTATAAGTTGAATAAGCAGGGTGACAAAATGCAGCCTTGTCTTACTCCTTTTCCTATTCCAAACCACTCTGTCATTCCGTGTTCTGTCCTAACTGTTGCTTCTTGGTTCCTGTACAGATTTCTCAGGAGGCATATGAGATGCTCTGGTATTCCCATCTCTTTAATCACTTGCCACATCTTGTTGTGATCCACACAATCAAATGCCTTAGTGTAATCAATAAAGCAAAAGTAAACTTGTTTCTGGTATTCCTTTGTTTTCTCCATGATCCAGCGTATGTTGGCAATGTGGTCTCTAGTTCCCCTGCCTCTTCTGAAACCAGCCTGCACCTCTGGTAGTTCTCTTTCCACATGCTGCTGAAGTCTATCCTGTATTATCTTGAGCATCACCTTGCTGGCGTGTGGGATGAGCGCAATTGTTCGATAATTTGAGCATTCTTTGGCATTGCCCTTTTTTGGGATTGGAACATATACTGATCTTTTCCAGTCCTGTGGCCACTGTTTTGTTTTCCAAATCTGCTGGCATATTGAATGCAGTAATTTGATGCCATCATCTTTTAAAGCTTTGAAAAATTCAACTGGGATACCATCATCTCCACTAGCTTTGTTGTTTGCAGTGCTCTTTAGGGCCTTTCTGACTTCACTCTCCAGGATGTCTGGCTCAGGTTCAATTTCTTCATCATTGTGGCTATCAGGAGTGTTGAGTTCCTTTTTTTAGAGTTCCTCTGTGTACTCTTTCCATCTTTTCTTAATTTCTTCTGCATCAGCTAGCTCCTTTCCGTCTTTGTCCCTTATCATGGTCATTTTTGCTTTAAATGTTCCCTTGATTTCCTGGATTTTTTTGAAAAGGTCTCTGGTTCTGCCTCTTTTGTTGTTTTCCTCCATTTCTTTGCACTGTTCTTTTAGGTAGTTTTCCTTATCTCTCCTTGCTTTTCTTTGAAATTCTGTGTTCAAAAGATTGTATTTTTTCCTTTCTCCTTTGACTTTTGCATTCCTTCTTTCCTCTGCTATTTTAAGAGCCTCATCAGACAACCACTTTGCTTTCTTACTCTTCTTTTCTTTTGGTATGGTTTTCTTTGCTGCTTCCTGCATGATGTCCCTCATCTCTGTCCATAATTCTTCTGGCACTCTGTCTATTGAGTCTAAGCCATTGAATCTGTTCATCACCTCCACCGTGTATTCTTTAGGGATGCTATCTAGGTGATATCTGTCTGGTCTCTTTGTTTTCCCTATTTTCTTTAGTCTAAGCCTGAATTTTGCAATCAGTAGGTTGTGATCTGAGCCACAGTCTGCTCCAGGTCTTGTTTTTGCTGACTGTATGGAGGTTCTCCATCTTTGACTGCAGAGTATGTAATCAATCTGGTTTCGGTGTTGGCCATCTGGTGATGTCCATGTGTAAAGTCGCCTCTTGTGTTGCTGGAAGAGGGTGTTTGCTATGACCATTGCGTTCTCTTGGCAGAACTCTATCAGTCTTTGCCCTGCTTCATTCTGTGTTCCAAGACCGAACTTGCCTGTTATTCCCTCCACTTTTTGATTGCCTACTTTGGCATTCCAGTCTCCTAAAATAATTTGGACATCATTTCTTGGTGTTTGTTCTATGAGGTGTTGTAAGTCCTCATAGAACTGGTCCACTGTGGCTTCATCTGCACCCGTGGTTGGTGCGTATATTTGGATCACAGTGACATTGAAGGGTTTGCCCTGAAATCTTACTGACATCATTCTGTCATTTTTGAGGTTGTATCCCATTACTGCTCTTCTCACTCTTTTATTGACAATTATGGCTACTCCATGTCTTCTAAGGTTTTCTTGTCCACAGTAGTAGATGTGATGGTTTCCAGAGCTGAATTCGCCCATCCCTGTCCATTTTAGCTCACTGATTCCCAAGATGTCAATGCTTATTCTTTCCATCTCATTTTTTATCACTTCTAGTTTACCTTGGTTCATTGATCTCACATTCCATGTCCCTATGTAGTATTGCTCCTTACAACATTGCATTCCTCCTCCCTCCTTCCTGTCCCTCCCCTCCCTCCACTCTGTGGTGTTAAGCATCCTGTATCACCTAGCCTGCCCCTTTGTTTGCCCCTTTGTTTTGCCTTTTGTTTTGGTCAATAGGGTTCTCTTGGCAAGCTTTGTGGCGTGGTTTGCCGGTTTCTACGCCATGTTTTTTCTCGCATCATACATCATATCACAGTTTTAAAAATTTAAAACAGTTTAAACAACATATTATCATGCATACTTATCACACTCTAAAACACAGTCTCTATGTTAATTGCTATATTAAGTCAGTGTAAAGTCTCTATGTCAGTTGCTATATTAATTCCGCTACATTTTTCACATCAGCTACTTATCCTTGTGTCCTCACTCCCCAGGTGGGGTTGTTGTCTCTGGGCCCCTTGCTCCCGTGACATCGCAGTGGCGAGCACTGGATGTTTTCCCCGTGGGAAAACATCTACCCATTCCAAAACCACCACAATTGCTATCATTAGGAAATACACACAGGAAGCTGTGTCCAGAGCTGGGACAACACAGAACAGCTTTTGCTGATAGCTTACAACTATCATGATTTGTGAGGAAATATCTGCTCATAAATGCTCTTACCTGATACCACAATACCTCCTTTCCCTTCACATTATTCTGGTTTTGGAAAGGGGGGGGGCTGAAAACAGTGAAACATCCCTTTACCCTGGCACAGACCATATTTGAGAAGAAAAATATACAAGAAACAAATTATGACTTGAGAAGAGTTAAAGCATTATTATACAAAGAGAAAAATGGCTGTCTTGGAGGCATAAAAGATCTTTAAAATCTTCATGTTCTCTTGAATTAAATAAAAAAGTGAAGCAGCAGGGGGAGTAGAAAGGATAATTAACAGAGAGGCTACAGGGGATCCAGCCCAATCTAAATTGGAGATATAAATGAAAGCAACAAGAGCTGATGATGTGCTTAAAGCATAATGTCTCCGTAATTTTATTTTCCTTCCTTCTCTTTTATATACTGAGCAGGTGGCTCTGACATTTTACACCTGCATTTACCTCAAAGCTCCAGTACAGTCCAAATATATGGTTTTTCAGGTTTCGTACACTCAATATTCTGATAGATTTCTTTTGACACAACTATTCAGGTTTTTTTTAAAAAAAAAAACTTGAGCACCGTTTCATAAAAATTAGGCCTGAGGTGACATAGCAACTGAAAAAAAAACCCATAGCAATAGCTAAATGAGTGCAATAAAAATAACATTGTACCAGAGGAAAAAACCATTGGCCTACTCTATGAAGCCTGTTGAAATAATGTTGCACTGAGCAACAATAGGCACTTGTTGGGCTGTAGTTTTACATAATCACTTCTTTTGTCTACTGTCTAAGTTGATTTCTTCTTCTTCAGTTGCTGTATGCGTTCCAGATATTGGCAATCATGGCAATAGTCTTCCTGTTCTTAACTCCTTGGAACAATTCTTCTGAGGACATGCCATACCAGTCTCTCAGGTTTTTCAGCCATTGCCTGGGGGATGGGAAGCAGCTGCAGCGGCTGCTGCCATCCTCGGGCTCCACTCGCCCAGAGGATAAAAGGAAATTTTGGCCACGCTGTGTTGTATTGTTGTGGACTTGTTAAATGTATATTATGGACTTTTATGATGCTGTATTTATGATGCAGTATTTATGATTTTGTGATATTTTCTTGTATCAATGATTTTTTTTTTTACTTGTACTGTGAGCAGCCCAAAGTCGCACTGTCGATAGGGCAGCATACAAAAATTAAATTAAATTAAATTAAATTAAATTAAATTAAATTAAATTAAATTAAATTAAATTAAATTAAATTAAATTAAATTAAATTAAATTAAGTCCTTCTACATCCAGGGCTTCTCTTCACAGAGATATTTCCTTGCAGAGCATGTTGGAGTATTCTATACTTTATGTTGTTCCTCATGATATGGCCAAGTGATTGGAGATTTCTTGCTTGATGGTCTTAAAGAGTTCTTGTTCTTTATCCATCTGGTGCAACACTTCTACATTAGTCACATGGTCAATCCATGATATCATTAGCAGTCATCTGTAGATTCAAATTTCAAAAGTTTCGATTCTTTTTCAGATACTTTAATCAATGTACAAGATTCAACTCCATATAGTAACACAGGGAATACGTAACATCTCACTTTTTGGCTCTTTATAGTGAGAGTTAGATCTCTACTGCATAACAAATGTCACAAAACAAAGGCAAGATTCACCTTCATAAAAATGCTATTTTATTTCTTTATTTGTGTCAGTGGCATCACCACCATATAATATACAAAGCTAAAATTTACATATCTAAAACAAAAAGGAATTAAAAGGACTAGATGACATCTGCCCAATATTGGGTCACCTCAATAGCATTTCCTCTTGCCAACATAAAGTCCTCCTCAGTGCATATTGAAGGGCATTGTGTGCATTGTATCATATGGTCAATTGTTTGCTCTTCTCCACATTCACACGGGCTACCATCTACAGGGAAACTCCACTTTCTCAGATTAGCCCTTGATCTTCCTAACCTGGCACACAGTCTGTTTAAAGCTTTCCACACAGGCCACGGTTGTTCGTGGTCAGGTGGTAAAGAATCATGTGGTTCTGCCCAGCTATATGGTAGCTCCTCGTTTGCTTTCCAAAGTGTGAGGTTGGTTTGTGGGGGCAGGTTTTTCGGGGGTGGGCAGAAGTTATGAGGAAACTGTGCCTTGATCTCAGTCTCTGCTTTGGTGGTTGGTGATCAAATAGCATGTGTGTTTCTGAGGATCTTGCTTTTACCCACTTTTTCTGAGCAGCACTTTCAAAATGTCGGTAGAGGGATGTTAGCTAAGTGGGAACATGAAAAGAGCTTCCCCGAAGATTGCTACTTCAGTGATAGGGCGTCTCCTTGGAATGGAGATTTATTACCTGCAACAGAGATTTTTCACTGGCTAATCCTTTCAACCCAGAAGCTATATCCAATTGATCAAAAAGGAGACTTTAAAAAGTCAATAGGAACAACAGATCAGCTCTAACTAAGTTGGTGGCAGTTCAATTTCAGCAATATCTCATACATCATAGTTACCCGCAGTTGCTTTTTTGGCTCTAGTCAACCCTTTCATACAGACCACACCCAGTGCATACAGCGCTCCCAAGTGAAAATATCCAGAACAGAATAATTATAAACAACAATTAATGGACTAGAAATTGTTTATTGACCAGGATAAAGTATTTTCAGAATTGTTATTGCAAGAACTGGAAAATCTAGCAAAAGAAGAACCATCATGGAATAATTATTAAAGTTTGGAAGACAACTGGATGATAGAAACATATATGACCATGGAAGAAAATGTATTAGTAAAAAAAAAAACCTATGAAACAACCCAGCAAACATTAATTGACAAAACAGCAGGAATCATTGAAGAAAAAGCAACTATTAAATCATATAACCCAAAATACAGAAGATGGTCTCCTCATTTTATGCCAGTTACAAAGTAAAACAGTAAAGAAAAATCTACTGATTGACACAAATGAGACCATCAACATAATTTCAAACAACATACTAAAAGAAAAAAGAAAATAGCTCACATATAGCACTGCTGTTAAAATATCCAAGGAGCTTGTTTATAAATTGTCAAAATCTCAGAAAATTCCTATCACCCCAAAGAGAAAAATCTGACCCGGGGGGGGGATTACATGCAGACAATAGCAGGTTAAACTATCAGAATGATGCAAAACATAAAAATAAAAAAGTAAAATTCAGTTTATGTGAAAGATATGACTTAAAAATGAAGACAATAATTGAAATAATGGAGTACTTTTAAAAATGAGCAACAGTCACAGCAAAGAATATTGACAGGTACAAAGAATACTTGAAACAATATAGGGAAAAATGCAATGACTATTTTATAAACTGCTATGGGGAAATGTAGTTCAAAAGAATTTAGGCAAAGATATGCTTTTTGGAAAGAAATTTGGGAAAGCTCAACTGAACATAATATAAACACCTCATAGATCTTTGACACCGGCAAAGAGGGCCAGGGAAAACATATGGATGATATTGTAATGACAACTGAAATGATTAAGGGGCAAGCAAAGTCTCTGAAAAATTGAAGTCCACTTGGACCAGATGAGTTACATGGTGTTTGGTTAAAGCAAGGATTCTCAACCTGCGGCCCACAGGCTGGATGTGACCCACAGTACCATTTCATGCCCCCCGCCACTGCCTCCACCACACCAAGAAGTGGCATTTGGTGGAGGAAGGGCAAAATGGCCATCAGCCCCGAACCTGTCAGAGGAAGCGTGACCCGACCCCAGGCTTTAAAAGGTTGAGAATTCCTGGATTAAAGCATTTAACATGTCTCCATCAACGTACAGCAATTCAATTCATTCACTTCAAAATTTCACAAAATTTCACGACTTGATGGCAACAGGTCACACAAACCTGATAAAAGATCAAGAAAATAGCAATGAACAGTGATTATCAACTAATGACATGCCTTTTACAATGTTTAATCTACTCACAGGAGTACTTGCAAGATCAATATGTAATTATTTAATTGATAACATCCTATATCCAATTGAACAGAAAGAGGACTTTAAAAAGTCAATAGGAACAAAAGATCAGCTCTAACTGGCAAGATGATACTAAAGAACTCCAAAAGATTAAAAAACTAAGTGTGGATAGATTATTTTTAAAAAGGCATTTGACTCATTGCCACACAACTGAATTAAAATCAGTCTAAAAATATTTGGGATTAGCAAAAAATATTTAGAAGTTCTTCAAGAAAACAATGGGAAACTGTTTTAATGACCTACAGTGAATAAATCAAAGTTAATACCAAAAGAGGAATATTTCAAGGGGATTTTTTTGTCACCACTGCTGATCAACATCTCAGCAATCCTTTTCTTAATAGTTCTAAATAAACTGGATGGGGCTACCATGTTGCAGATCAAATAGGACAAATCAGTCATCTGTGATATATGGATAAACTTAAACTGCATGCAAAAAGTATAATAGTATAATATGATAGGATCACTGTTAAGCACATTGCAAATATTTAGGAAAGCTATTCAGATGAAATTTGGATTTAACAAATATGCAAATCTCTCTATATGATGCGGCAAGAAAAACTAGATGGAATAGAGCTCAGAAATGGCACTATTATAAAATTGTTATCAAGCGATAATGGGTATAAATACCTTGGAGTGCTATGAATGGATAGCATCCTGCATACGAAAGGGAATACATCAAAAAGACTGTGAAAATGTTTAAAATCGAAATTAAATGTTGGAAATACAATGAAAGCTATAAACAAATCGACAATTCCAGTAATCAGATATCCAGCTGGAATAATAGATCAGACACAAAGTGAATTAGAAGAATTGAATTGAAAAACATTGAAATTAATGACCATTCATCACACACTACACCCAAAAAGTGATGCGGACAGGTTATACTTAATATGAAAAACTGGAGACTGAATTGCTACAAATACAACAAATACTAGAGGAAGAAAAAAGAAACCCAACTGATCATATAAATGTTGTTGTTCAGTCGCATAGTTGAGTTCAATATATTGACTATCACACAGCAGGCACCCCTATCCTCCACCATCCTCCTCAACCCACCCAGTTCTGTGCCCATTGCATCAACAATACCATCTAGCCATTTTATTCTCTGCCATCCCCTTCTTCTTTTGCCCTTGGACTTTCCCAGCATCAAAGCTTTCTCAAGTGAATCCTCTCTTCTCATTTGATCTCCAAAGTACTTTAGCATCACCTTTACTATTTGACCTTCCAAGGAGCATACCTGTCAACCTTCCCGATTTGGCCGGGATTACCCCGTAAATTAACGTCAATTGATGTCATAACCCGCCCCCCGCTGCCAAAAACCCGTAATTTGGCAGTGGGGGAAACGCTTTCTGCGCATGCGCGGAAGGGTTTTATCCCTTCCACGCATGTGCGGAAGTGCTACATCGCTTGCGTAAGGGCTGTGCAAGCGGCGTAGCACTTCCGCGCATGCGTGGAAGAGGTAAAACCTTTCCATGCATGCGTGGAATGCGACCTGCGCACAAGCGATGTGTGCAGGTCCCATTTTTCTGGAGCCACGGGTTGACAGGTAAGACAAGGAGCAGTCAGGGTTGATTCCAACGCCACATTCAAAGGCATTCTGTGCTCAGCTTTCCTTATGGTCCAGCTCTCACAACCATACATTACTACCAGAAATACCATTGCATTGACTATGCGGACTTTTGTTTGAAAGGTGATGTCTCTACTTTTAATTATTCTCATTAAGGATTCTCATAGCTTTACTCCCAAGAATTAGTCACCTTTTTATTTCAAGGCTGCAATCACCATCAGCAGTGATCTTAGATCCTAAAAAAGTATAGTCTGTCACTGCTTCTACTTCTTCCCTATTATCCTGGGACTGATAGGGCCTACTGCCATTATCTTATTTTTCTTGATGTTGAGTCTCAAGCCAGCTTTTGCTCTCTCTTGCCATTATGGTAGTATCATCTGCATATCTCAAATTGTTGATGTTTCTCCCAGCAATTGTAATTCCAACTTGTGATCATATCAATAGAAACCAAGAAAAAATACTTAAGGAGATGAACATGGAAAACATTTTTAAAATATTTACCTGTGTCATCGTCAGATTACCACCTGCTAAATTTTGCTCTGATATTGACATCCCCCTTAAAGGTAATTCTGGATGGGATAGTTTTATCCTTGAAGGACCACATTCAAGGTCTGGGTATGATCCTGAACCCTGGTCTCTATAGAAAAGCAAATTACTTCCCATGGATAGGTCTGCCTTTTCTCATCTAAGGCAGATCACCCAGTTCCATCCACTCTTGAATAGGAAGTCACTCCTGAAATTGGTCCCTATACATTGGTAATCTTGAGGATTGATTACTGCAATGCAGTCTATATGGGGCTACCTCTGAAGATAGTATGGAAGCTTCAGCAGGTATTGGGATTGTGGAGATTTGATCATGTTTCTCTGACTCTGGCAATAGCATTATCAATTACACTTGTATACCATCCCATCATGCTTATGCACTTATGAACTCTCTGGGTGATTCACAGAGTAATTAGCATTTTCCCCTAACATGCAGGGTGCTCATTTTACCAGCCATAGAAAGATGGAAGGCTGAGTCAACCTGTAGGCTTCCATGCATGATTCTAGATTTTAGTGTTAATTATCCCAAGCCCAGAATGGTTTAGGACTTTGATACCTTCTGAGTGTCTCTTCTTGATGAATCATGCCCGGACAACACCCTTCTCTCAGGAGGGTGGGCTCAGATTCCCAACACCAAGGAAAACTCATAGGTGCACTGCAGGAGCCTATTCCCTCTCATTGTGGTCCCAATATTGTCAGTTTACCTGAGTATATTAATTGGACCCCAAAACTATAGGCTTTCCATAAGCTCCTAAAATGTAGCTATTCAAGAAAGCATTTCAGAACATTCTAGCTCAAGAATGACGCTGACTCTGTTGCAAATATTTTTATTCCTAACCCACCATCAAGGGTTGTTGGGTGTGATTTGGAAGTTTATTGTTAAGTCTAAGATCACATTTTGTTGTTTTTATTTGTTGTTGTTCTTCCATGTCTAGGCCAGATGTGAAACTGTCAAAATGAAGGCACCTTTTGGTGAGTTCTTTCTGCAGCTCCCTTCACCTGACCTAGTGTGAGAAAGACAGCTGGCACACATGGTTGCCATTATCAGGGTATGCCCAACTGTGGTTCAAGAATACAATAATCTTCGATGAGGCTCTTTCTGTGTTTATTTGTATGCTTTATTTTGGCTATTTACAAATACTATATTAGAATATGTACTATGTTTTATCCATGTTAACCACATGTTGGTATGCTTTTTGGCTATATTTGCATACAGTAGTCTCTACGCTTTCTTACTGCTTCTTGCCATGCCAGGCACTCGGCAGTGGCAGTGGCTGCAACACATATCCAAGAATGCATTTTCTCTCCTGAAGCAGGAAAAATGCCATTGGCGTGAATTTGTTTAAGGTGGATCCCAGCTTGCCATGAAGTGACCCACACACTGTGATCACAAAGCTATCTCCTGTGGCACATATGAAATGAGACATGCAGGATTTAATACCAGGACTGCAATGAACTGCTGCAGCCTTGAAATATGGACAAAGTGCACCTTCACAGCCAGTCCATCTGGTATGACCTCTTCTGCCTCCATGACCTTTGGGAATCAGAGTTCCTCCTCCACTTATTTTGCTGTTGGGCCCAATATGATGGATTCCAATGGCACTTCCAGTGAGGGGACCATCACCCCATCTAAAGGTGATCATTTATTCATAGCCATTAGCCCATTTAGGAAGTCAGTTATTTACCACCACCCATTGAGCCGCTGACTGTACAGTCTACTCCATTACTGTAGGAGGATGTCTAAATGCCATTTTCCAAGAGACTGTAACCTTGCTGATGAATTGAGACTGACCAGGTCATCTCTATTGGTGAGGATAATAATAATTTCATTTCAGAAATTTTTCTGGGTTGAAAGGATTTTTATTAGATGCAATGTGTAGAACCAGAGAAGTTACCAGCCATGTTACATTATGAATGGCTTCTTCTGTAGGTGGCCAAATAAGGAACTCTTCAAAGCTCTGGCAGTGAATAATGCAAGTACTATATCAAAAATGATTATTATGTAAATGTCCTCTCATCAATCCTTAAATGTTGTTGCCCACAAAGCAGTCTTGCTTTCTGGGTGTTTGTTTCCTAGCAACCAAGGACAGGTAGCTCAAGATGGAGATGCTGGAATAGATGATGACGTAAAATGTCCCCTCTCTAGTCCATAGATGTCACTGTAGTAGAAACAGACTTAATTTCCAGATATTTCCATCTCAAGAGCCAGGAATTTGTTTTCCTTCAAGGTCTATAGCACCTCCAGTAGGAAAGAGAGGTAACTGGTCAAAGCACAGGGTGTTTGGGGTTAGATGGTGATATAAATTTCTTTTGAACCAGAACTGCAGTAAATTAAATGCTTCTCCTTGTCTTTGCTTCAGCCATCCTAATATTTAAGAGCAAACATAGCTTTTGATCAGAACTGAGAGAAAAATTGGATGGGAAGAGGGGAAAGATGCAATATATAATGCTGACTGGAAACCAGGCTGGCCATTCTTTATGCAAATATATTAGTTGCTTCCCCAAGAAACAATACTTGGATTGGATTAATGTAAAACTTTCATACCCCCCCCCTTAGAATATTTAGTAATGTAGTGATTTAACTAAGTATTTATTATGTGGCAGTTATTACTCCTGAACTAGATTATAATTGAGACCTTTATCATGCTTTGCAACGTCATGTAAACTTTTAAAATCCCACTGTTTTTGGCAAATGCATAATCCAAAATTTGTTTTTATGTCTGCATGCTTTGCATTCGTACAATTTATTGGAAGTGGGGGACTTGATTTTCCAGTAAATTGGATAGACCTATTTATAATTAAATGCATGAATAAGTTACAGTTTAGAAATATAAGGATCACTTCTTGTGGGCTGCTCTTTAAAAATAATAATAGAAAGTCTCTGGAAATGATGTTACTCATTTGTAGGCATCTTGTATTTACTCGTAAAGTTACACTTTTTGTGAGTTGTGAAACCTTTTGAAAGAATACAATGCCCCTCTCCCTAAGTCCACATACAGAAGCTGTTTGAACACTTCAGTGCTGTCAGTCAGGAAGTGTTTTTCATCACAGCAGCAAGGTATAAGTGGGAAAGATTATGTGGTATCTGTAGATCATTTGTTGAACAGATCCTTCACGGGGAACACCTAAGAAATGGAGACTGCTGCCATGTCAATCAACACCTGCTCTTGAGGCGGTCTCTTAATCCTTCCTAAAGGCAGGGCTGGTTCTGGTCATTTCTCTCATCTCCCAATATTTATGTTTGATATTTGCTCCCTTCTAAGCCCTATTCAGTCATCACTTAGTCCACTTTCACCCATCACATTTGGAGGACAGCACAATAGCCCTGGACCCATCACTGCTTTCTCAATTCAAGGAGATGAACCTGAAGAGAGGCAATTTCTTTGTAGGTTTTCCATGTAAGAAAGAACCCACAATTTTCCAAGGTCCCTGTTTGGGTGGGAAGTCTTCAAGCTTATCTCACCTCTTCAGAAATGTTACTATGCTGTGTGAGGAAAAGGATGATGGAAACAAGAGCACATTTCCCTCTTCATACATTGGCTAAACCTGTCAAGCATCAAATAATATATGGTACAGTGATACCTTATACAACGTCCAAACTTGGTTCCACAAGTTTGGACTTTATACGGATTTGGACTTTGTATGAGGCATGCAAAATCCTAGCCGCGATGCCTCATATAATGTCCAAATCCTTGCTGCGATGCCTCATACAACGTTGTTTCCATAGAGATACATTGTACTGTAACAGCACAGACTTCAGGGCAAAGTCAAGGAAACACACAAGAAACTGACATAACTTTAAGAAATCATTGTCTAAAGACTAAAAACATTACAAAAACATGTCAAACAACCCTGATTGTCCAAGAACCTGAAGAATGCTGCAAAAATCCCAGGAATGCTTCAAAAAATTCTGACGAAAAAATCCAAAAAAAACCCCCAAAATCGTGCTCAAAACCACTCCTAAACACTCTTTGCCTCATGCAAAACCCACAAGAGCAATGCACGCATGCGTCCTGCCTTTTATACTGCCCAGGCACAATGCAACCTGGGAAAACCCCAATGCCTCATACAAAGTCGCACGACTTTGTATGAGGCAACTTTTTTCAAGGAATTAGGTGATGATGTATGAATCCGATGTTGTATGAAGTGGACTTTGTATGAGGTATTACTGTATATATATGCTTGAGCATGTCATGTTTAGAGGTGCCTTGCATGCTCTCTCAGTTATCTGACTTCCAGCTTGCTTGGAATATACCCTGTGTTCCAGGCTAAATCTATATCCTTGGCTACCTCAGGTTTGACTTTGGACTTGTGCTGTGATAAGGTTATTGTTGGTCCTGTTGCCTGATCACCCTAGGTCCTGGTGCTTGTGTTACTTGCCAGATGCCCACAACCCTGACTCTGACACACACTTTAAAAAAAGTGTACACCTATATATTCTAATATGTGATTGCAATAGTTCTTAGAATATTGTTTCCAATCCAACATTATTTGTGGAATTGGTATCATATTATTACTAGCAGGGTTGCCCAGCTTTGCCCGGATGGTCCCAACCCTTCTAGTTGAGTGTCAGTGTTGCCCGGGAAACTCACTGGCCATGGGTGGGCCTTTGATGTGAGCTCGGTGATGACAGCACAACGCACCCCCCCCCCCCAGTTGGCCTAGCACTGGGGCAGACACAAACCCTCCTGTTGAATATACCCTCCTTTGCAAATTAATTTAGGGGGCAACCCCACATGGGCTTCGGGACCCCAACAGTGATCTGCTTACATGTGCAAGGTACGTGTGTCTCATAGGGTTTGGTCAAGGGGTGTGGGAGCCCATTCCGGACACCGAACCCATTCCTTTGCTTTAGATGCACTACACTTTAATTATTTTGAGGCTTCTGAAACATATTATATTCAAAGGAAACATAACTTAAATAATTTATCAAATAACATTAATCTATTTGATATGGTGTATGGTATATTATTGCCTTCACTGTATAATTTCTGAAAGTGTGTATTGTTGTTTTTATTTTCTCTTTTTCTTAGGAATGTAACTACTCAAAATTTAGGTTGAAATGTCCAGTAAATATGTAGATAACGCAAACAAATATATTTAGTCAGCAAGCCAGGATCATTCTAGGTATCTGATACTGCAGATGTGACTGTTACTTCTCTTTGGGATCTTAGGAAGAAAAAAGCTAGAATAATTGTTCAGTTGACTTTGAAAGGGAAGATTTAGGATGATTTAGGTATCCAGAATGTCCACACTTAACTGACAGAAAGTACTACTGAATCCACTGTTTCTTACTTCTGGACAGATAAGAGCCAACTACTGATAAGCACAGGATTATGTGACACGTTACATTTTTCATCATAAAATTAATATATTTTCAGCCATAGTCAACTTTCCAGAAGACACTGTAGTCACAAGCCATTACCCAGTGTCATAGAGGGTAAAATGTCGAGATGATATTGGAAACTTCTTCATATAAGGAATACTGGGGAAGAAAAGAATTCAGATAAGACTGGAAAAATTCTTGAAGGAGATTTGATAAAAATTGGGGAAGTAAAAATGAAATGAAAGAAAACCAGCAAACGTTACAAGGAAAATTTGTGTATCTCTAGATGGTATCACCATGAAAAGTACTAATACAGATGTTTAGTCATGCTTTGTTGTTAGTGTCATTAGACACAGCTTCCAGAAAAGTAATTTTTAAAAGCTAGAGTCCTCTCTCTCTCATTAACACCAAGGCTTCTGTTGGGGGTCCTGCTCCCATTAAAGGAATCATCCTCAAATTTAACTGAGAGATACACTGTTTGTTTTATGCCAACATAACAGAGCAGGAGGTTTGACGGTAGTGTCAAGCACATCTGCAGCATGAAACATCCATTTTCTGTGCTCCCAAAGAATAAATGTTATTTACAGCAAAAAAGAAGCCCATAATTAATATTTATGGATTCCTAAAGATGATGCAGGGCTGCAGTGGCTTAGTGGTTAAGACACTGAGCTTGATGACTAGACGTTTGGCAGGTCAGCAGTTTGAGACCCGAGTGATGCAGGCTAGAATGAGCACCATTACCTGTCCCAGCTCCTGCTAACCTAGAAGTTCGGAAGCAAGAAATTGCAAATAGATAAAAAGCTACCACGTTGGCAGGAAAGCATTCTGTGCACTCCGGCTTCTAGCCATACCTACCACATGACCATGGAAATGTCTGCAGATGCAGACAGCACGAGCTCTTTGGTTGTAAATGGAAATGAGCACTGCCCCCTAGCGTAAGATAAAACTGGTTTTCGAGCAAGGTTGATACATCAGCGTCTTCATGCATACTGTATAGAAAGCCTTCCTCAACACAAGGCTTGCCATGTTGTGAAAGGATTTCTTCATTTTCTGAACACCTCAACACTTATTACCTTTATTGCAGCTGCCTCCTTTTTAAAAAAAGAAACTCAAGCAAGAGAACAATATATGTTGCTCTGGCAAGTATAATATTTCTCCCACGTTTCATGTGATGAGAAAAAAAATCTGCTTCTTGGTTTGCCTTCAGTGAAATTTCAGTGGCGATTTTTGTTTGGGCTATATTGATTCCACTTGCACTATCATGTGCTCTTGTTTCTGTTATGACCAGATGGTGAGCCCATTTCTTCTTTATTGATCCACAACCCTGAAGAAGCAACAGGTGTTCTGCAGGAACTGCCTGGTTACCTGTTGATTATATTTATATAGTAAAGATTGTTTCCTGAACTCGTTTTGGCAGAACATTCCACCAACCCTTTGCAAAGCAGTAAATATACATTCAAGTGAGCTTGCTCGACACAACATACGCTCTTTGTGAAGACAAAAGAATAAATAAATGGTGCTAAATTGTTCATTGAAATGGAGAGTGATAGGTCTACTCTTGTCTGGTTCTGCTTTCAGAGTGTTGACATCAGATGCAGAAGCAGATGTCCTGTGTCTTTGGAATGACTAGTGTGTTCTGGTGCAGTCATTTTTTCTATTCCGGTCAAACACATAAAATATACAGGCTTGTGCTCACAGATTACCTTTTTAAAAAATTGGAGCAGAAATCAAAATATGTCAGTGTACATCTTTTCCTATTGTGAACGTGTTTCTTTTTTGGGGGAATAAGAAATCATCAGCAACAGCTATGATAGCTAGGAATTAACATTCAAATATTGAACACGAAGGATAAGAATGAACTGTAGAGGCAAGATCTTTGATGAACAGGTCACTTGACTGGTTTTCAGTTCCTTTTCCTAAAATGCAGCAAAAGGATGAATGAACAGATGTTCCCTTTGGGTGAACAGACATGGTTTGCAGAAACATAACTTTTTAAAAAGCAAACTAAATCATGTTTTTCACTTATGTTGGTGCAAAAGCAAAGCATTTTAGGTTGGCTAAGCAATCTAGTTGATCTCCCTCTAAAGGTCCATGTTTATGTTTCTTGTCTTCAAAACTTTTAAAACATTCAAATGATTGCATCACTGCAGAATAATTTTTCTCTGTGGAATGACAAAGAAGGCCTCTGTCAATGACCGGAGCATAGGTGGCTACCATGTAATACAAGCACCAGGACCAAAGACAACAGGCCAAACAGTAACTAAATCACAAGCCAGAGTCCAACACCAAAATTAAACCTGAGGTAGACAGGGTTGGTCAAGAGTGTAATAAGAATCCATTATGATAATTTACTTTGACTTATAATTAGGCCTAGGTTACATTGTATTAAGTGCCTAGTTGTAGTAGTTTCTAGAAATCATTTGCCTAAGTTTGAGAATCGGAGCATTTTCCATAAGTTGGCATAAGCTTACACACTGTATTGGGCAGTAACCTGAAAGAGTTTTATCAAGTCGAACTTTTTACCCTAGACTCACAGTTGGGAGGGGGGAACAGAGCAATGTATGTATGCATTACCTCATCCTACTAGATGGGAGTAGAGAGAAGAGCAAACTTCAATTTACACATGTACTAGTAATGACTAGAACATCCATACATTCATATAATATGGAAGTACCATAGCTGGCAAGGATTGGCATACCAATGCCTAGCTACTATACACCAGCTATAGTATTAAGAGTAGGTTATTGATGCACCTTGCCAAGAACCCTTATAAAAAGGAAGGGAATCAAAGGAGAGAACATCTTAGATGAGGAAGAGGGACTCATCAAGGAACACAGAAGGAAGATGCCTTCCAGATTTCATACCATGATTTGATGCCAACTCTGCGCAACTCTATGGGGGCAAACCATGCCTGTCAAAGAGACAATTAGCCAAAGAGAAATATTATGTTCCTTTCTTGCACTCAGTAAAGATTTTAAGAAGCAACTTTAAAGATTGTTCAGATGCCTATTTTATGGAAATAAGCACTTATGCTAATAAAAGAACCTTTGCTGCTGAGAAGGAATGTTTTTCTTCAAGAAATAGGAATTGGGAGTAGAAGGGTGTCAGCAGGTGTGGGGCATGCTAGACTCCACTAGTCTCTCTGGCTGATTTAGCCTATGCTAGGGACCTTTTCCGGTTTCGTTACTCTGTCTTATTTGGGTAAGGGTGGGGTGGGTTGTTTTCTTTTAATGCTGATTTGCTGTTGTTCTGTTTTAATGCTGATTTTAGCTGGGGGTTTTGGGTTCTTGTTTTTAGCTGCAGTTGTTTTAATTGTTTTTATATTGTAATTTTTTATCTATTGTATTTTCTCTCTTTCCCCTTCCCCCTTTTGTTGTTAGCCGCCCTGAGTGGTGTACCCACCAGGAGGGCGGGATATAAATGTTTAAAATAAATAAATAAATATTGCAAATTAACAAACTCTAAACAAAGAGACTATATTCCTTTAATCTCCAAGACTGGATACCACAGTCCTGAGAAGAAGGGTAGCTGGGCAACCTTCACCTTGAGTCAGAAGGGAAGAAGTTGGAAAAACTTCAAAGAAGGCACATTGCCACAACTTAGCACCCCATTTTCTCAGAAGGACAAATATACTCACTTTCTACTCTTCCCAGTGTAAGCCAGGAGGGAGGAAAAAATGGTGTTTGTTTACAGTCAGTAAATTGACTTCATTCAGCCACCCTTACCCAGCTAATAAAAAAGAAGCAGGGGTGCCGTTTCTCTCACCAGATACTAATTTATAAGCCAAGGCCAAAGCACTGGACATTTTAAAGCACCACCATCCCCTTACTGATGAGATCCGTGGTGGCTAGGAGAAAATTATTTAAGGGTAAATTGGTTAGAGTGGTCCCTGGTGGACACGGGATACATGGTGGCAGTGGTGACACAGAGAACAGGAAGTAGTCCAAGGAAGTCAGACATCAGATGACTGAGAGAACCTTCAGCAAGGCAAGGATGGGTTCAATGAGCAAGGGTCCAGGTGAGACATGACAACAGTGCACAGGAAGCAAGAACCAGGCTTGAAGTCTTCAGGAGCAGGAACCAGGCAAGAGATCTTCAGAAAAGGACCAGCAGTAATTCAGGAGCCAAATAATCACAACTTCAGTTACCTTTGCTGGTAAGGTCATATTAGGGGGATGAGCCAGTTCTTATATACCTCAGTCACCCCAGGGCTTCTGATTCTGAATATTGGTGATTAGCCATGAAGACTGACCTGAGAATACAATGCAATGGCCATTCATCTGCCTTCTGCATTGCAACATGACACCTGAACCACTGATCAAGCTCTGCAAGTCACTTTCTGTTCCTGAACTCTTTTGGCACAAAAAGTCCTCCTCAGCTCCAGACCAGTTTGATGAAGGTGCTGTCCTCCAGCAAGATGGATTCAAGTGGGATTTAATCCACTTGACGACTATCACCCTTCTCTGTGGACTTCACCAAGGCCACTAGTCCTCATGGTTGTCAGGTTAGTTAACCTCCACCTGACACTTGGCATTGAGTCATTGGCAGTATGGTCTACTCTATTATCATAGTAGGATAACCTGACCTATCTGGGGATATTCTAGGACAGGGGTTCCCAACCTACGGCTCACAGGCCAAACCCGGCCTGTGGCACCATTTCATGTGGTCCACCATTGCCGCCACACCCAGAGGTGGAATCGGACACATTTGCAACAGACGTAAAATGTGCCCATGCATGTGTAAACACAGTTATGTCAGCCATAAATGTGCCCATGGCTGTCATAAATGCAGAAGTGGGCACATTTACTTCTGCTTCCAGGGGCATGGTCTGGAACACTCAGCTGTCCAGGAGTTTGGTTAGGCCCATGGCATAAAAAGGTTGGGAACCCTTGTTCTAGGACTTTATTCAGTCCAAGTTTAGAAGGAAATCAGATGACTCGCCTCCTATACTGTTCATGAAGACACATGAATAAAATGTACATATATAGGGCATCACTTTGTTTTTCTGGTCCTAGGGATTTGTGGAGTCTTTCATGGATTTTGCATGTGGTTTTTGCATACACAAGTAACAATAGATGGAGCATCATAGTAATGAATTGATATCCGAGAGATCACAAAAGATCTAGGGGAATACCACCTTGAGAAGAGTTTCTCAAGAAAAATGTTTGCTGATGTCACTACCTTCTCACCCCTCTTTCACTTCCCATGGACCAACATGAAGAAGAACTGCCAGGGCCAGATCGTTATGAACAGAGGTTGTGGAATGTTGTCACAGAAACGTCTACTTATACAAGGACTCCTCGCTGAATAATGACTCCAAGGTAAGGTTCATGTATTTGCTATTGAGGGCCTCAGCAATACAAATGATTTGGGGTTTCAAGAGAGTAATTAAACTATCATACATATTTCATTTGTATTACTATTAGTATTACCTCTGTTTGATCCTTGCATGCAGACTCATCCCATTGATATTCCAGTTTCCTCTCTTGCACCTTACTTGATCCTTTGTAAATGGTGCTGATGATAATCATGCTGATGATGTGATAAAATAAATTAATGCCACCCTGCAGAGGTCGGTGAACAGTGATGATTCACTTAAGATGATGAGCTGATAACATATCTGATGCTTATCTTTCTCATCTGTTCTGTTTATTCCTGAGCTGATTTTAATTTATATAATGTTTCTTTTTTATATAATTTTATTGATTTTTGCTACTACACAGAATCAAATAAGAAAACATAAGACATACATTAACTACAAAAATATAACAAAATATAAATCACTCTTTTTATATACATATAAAAGTAATACAAAGAGGAGAGAATATATAAAATTGATAACTAAACCCCTTACATTCCCTAGCATATATCAGCATTCCAATAATATTAAACTTAATTACCTTACTACTAAATATCCTCCACTCCTTTACACTTCATCTTCTCAACAAATTTTACAATTGGTAAAACTAATAAAAGTGAATAAGAGAAGAAAAAAAAGAAAAGAAAAAGAAAACATCACCACGTGTTATATTACAATGCCAAAGGGGAGCTGCATCCTGTCTCTTGTCATTATAGCCAAAAATTCAATTGATCCAGTACTGGCATATATCCTCCTCTTTTCTTTAATGTATAATCAAGAAATGGTTTCCAAATTTTCCCAAAATTATTTTCTCTAACCATTCCTTTCTTTTCATTTAATTCCCATGTCAATTTATCATTCAGGGCCAGCTGCCACATTTCTCTATACCATTCATCCAGTTTTATTTTCCTTGAATCCTACCAATTTCTTGCTATACACTGTCTTCCTGTGGACATACATATCGCAATTAATTCTTGTTCCTCCCTATCTAGCATTAAGCTATCTAAATCCATAAGCATGGTGGCACACGAACCAATCTTTATCTTTTTCCCTAACATATCGACTATTTCTTTTTCAATTTCTTTCCAAAAATCTTCTATTTCTTTACAATTCCACCACATATGTTTGTAAGTTCCCCCACTTTTATTACATCTCCAACATAACTTATTTTTAGTTCTATCCATCTGATTCAATCTCACCGGAGTCAAGTACCACCTCCACATCATTTTATAATTATGTTCCTTAACTCTCACTGACAATGTTCTCATTATTCTCCATTTCCATAAAGCTCTCCATTTTATTTCTGAAATCTTTATATTTAAATCGTCTTCCCACAAAGTTCTCAAAATATCTATGTTGTCCTCTTTATTTAAATTTTTATAAATTTTAGCAACCAGGCCCTTTAAATCCATCTCCCCTTGCCTTATTTTAAACAACAACTCTTCAAATTCCGTCATGTCCCTTTCCAAGTTATATCTTTTTATATATTTATTATTCCAATTATTTAATCTTGCAATTTGAAACCAATTTAACTTTAAATCTCCATAAATCGCAGCTCTTTTCTGCTCATCCATGCAATTTTGGATCCAATATCTCAACATTCAAACATCCTTATCTATCAATACTAATCTCAATTCCTCATCTATCTTAATTGGAAAATCTTTTATATCCTCAATCTCTATTAAAGGAGAAATCCCAGGGGCCAATTTTCCTTTCAACTTTTTCCATGCATCCCACGTTGCTCTTAACATTTTATTTTTAATATTTACTTTTCCCCAATCTTTGTCGGAGATCCTTCATCTCTAAATCCTCCCAAATCACTTGCTCTTTCATCAAAATCTTAACATTTTTAACCTGGAAGGCATTATAATAACTCTTTAATTTAGGTATCCCTAGACCTCCTTCTTTTTGTGATACATACCACCAACTTTTAGGAATTCTAGCTCTTTTCCCACCATTGCAAAATTATTTATTGTATCTTGAAAAACTTTAATTTCTCTATCCTTTAGATAAATCGGTAAAGCATCAAACAAAAAATTTATTTTTGGCAATAACATCATCTTACACAGAGCCACTCTACCAAACCAAGACAATTTCAATTTGGTAAACTGTAAAATTTGCTCTTTAATCCCCTTCAATTGTTTGTCGTAATACAATTTTTTAACTATTTTCCAACTTATTTGATAGGGTAACTCGCAAATATTTTAAATTATCTCCAATCTGAATTTTATATTCCTGCCAAATTTCTTGATCTTCTTCCTTATTCACGTTACATATTATCATCTCTGATTTCTCCCAATTAATTTTGAACCCCGTCATATCCTCAAAATCCTTTAAATGCACTTGAATCCTATCTAATGCCTTCTTTGGGTATTTCATTATAACCAGTGTATCATCTGCATATAGACTAATTTTATTTCCCACTAGACCTTCTATATTATCATCTTTTCTTATAATTTCTGCTAACACTTCCATAGGCATTATAAATAAGATTGGAGACAACTGACATCCCTGTCTTGTACCAGCTTCTAATCTAATATTTTCAGTATAAACATCATTAACTCTAACCTTTACATTCCCCTGCTGATATAATGATTTTATAACATTTTTAAATTTTGTCCCAAATCCATAAGATCGAATTATCTCATTAATTGTGGTCCATTGAAGAGAATCAAATGCTTTGAAAATATCCAATGATAACAATCCTATCTTCTCTTTTCTCCTATTGGCCATATCCAATAAATCGAGTGCTCTCCTCGTTAAATCTGCCACATGTCTACCTTTTAAAAACCCAACTTGATCTTTATTTATATATCTACCCATAAAACCATTTAATCTATTTGCTAATATGTTTGTGAATATTTTAGCGTCCTGATTTATTAGAGATATAGGTCTAAAAGATTCAATTTTTTCTATATCTTTTCCTGGTTTGAGAATCAGGACAATTATTGATCTAGACCAAGAAATTGGGAGTGTTTCCCCTTCCAATATAGAATTAAACAACTTTTTAAATCTTGGGATAATCACCTCTTTAAACTCTTTATAAAACTCTGACGTTAGCCCATCTTCACCTGGTGACTTATCCCCTTTTAATTTATTTATCACATCTTCAATTTCTTTCTCAGAAATTATATCATCCATTTTATCTATATGTTCCTGGGCTAATTTTTGTTTTATATACTTCTCCAAATATTCTTTTAATTTATCCACCTTAATCACTTTTTCTGTATACAACTCCTGATAAAATTTATTTAATGTTTCTGAGGTTGTGATGCAAATGTTGATGAATGGTGTTTATTTTTTGTTTCTTGTTTGCTATTGTGTTTTCTGCTTTTTTGTCTCCATTATCTGTTGCCCTCCTGTTTTCTAGTGCCAGAGACCCAAATTAAGAGAACTGAAAAGAAAGGAACTGAAATATTTGGGTAATTTTGGGTTCACTAATGGGCTACAAAACAGATGCAATCTAATTTTACCTTGTACCCATTCCTACTATGCAGCCAGGTGCAACTCATAACTGTGACCCCCATGTATATCTCTTCCCATAAATCCAATGGACATCTTGCTTATAGAGAAATAGGAGAAAGTTTTACCATTTTACTGGCAGAAACAGGTCACCATCTCCATATCCCAAAGTTCTGGGAATTGATCCAGAATGTGTGTGTGCACACATCAAAGCAACATATATATATATTTGTCTCTAAGTCATACAGTTAGGCTACTTTCGAAAAGAAAGTCTCTCATATAAGAATATTGTTCAAACTATGCAAGGCATAGCATAGAAAGACTTGTGCTAACTTTTCAAAGCAGAGCTTGAGAGTGTGGTTTCCTCTGATCATTTGGAAAGAAACTCCATCCACAGTTTTTTCAAAGCCCTGCCATTGATTTGAGTGTAATCTTTATAATACAGAATGTGTATCTTTTGCAGGAAACCCTGGAGGAAATACAAACTTCAATGAAGCTACTACTTTAAGGAATTTAGCAAATTACACTTGACTTTAAAAGAAAAATACACACCAGGGTGAGTGTTGTGAAGGAGAATAACGTCTGGACACCATCAGCCTAATGAAAATGAAAGAATGTGTTCACCGGTCAGAGTCAGTGATACATACTTTTGTCTTTATGTTTTCAAATGATCAAAAGGGTACTGGTAGAGGTGGGGACACATTCAGTAAGAATTAGCAAATTGTAAAACTATTAGTTTCTTTTGATAAAAAAGAAACAAATTATATCATGTGAAACTACAACGCACAATCCCAGACACCTAAGCCTGTTTACTGTTCAAACATCATTACTCTCACTGAACCTATAAATATGGAGTGGGAAATGTCGGTGCATACACACACAGTGAAACAGGAGCTTTCCAAATAATAAGAGATCACCCTCTAGGGCTGAGCTTTGAAAAGGTAACAATCTTTTGAAAAGACTGCTTGTGAATGTCAACCCTTTGAGAATGATTACTGAGCAGACTTCTCCCTTTGCAATGGAATCATGCCCATATACTTCTTTCCCAAGAACAAAAGGAAAGCTTGCATTTATTAAAGAAATACAGTTTGGATAGGAAAGATGGTAGAAGCCCTAGTTTTAGCGGACTAGGTTGGAGATGTCAGGAACCATGGCTGATCCTTTCAACACTTGAAAGGGAAGGGAAGAGAAAGAGGGGGTGAGAACCTGCCACAGTACAACACTGATGACATTGATGCCCATCCTGAAAAAATATTCGCCCACCCACATCTAGAATCCTGGCTATGGCCCTGAAGCAAATGCTGCATGGAAGAAGGGGCTCAGACTCAGAGTCATACTCATTTCACACTCACATGCTTTTCAGTTCAATTTTTGCTCATATAATCTTTCCTTTTGTAGATTTTGACTTCTCTGGGGCCTTGGGCCTCAGTTTGCCTCGATTCTGAGATATGTTTAAGTTTTTAAAGTGGACTTTTCTCCACTCCTACTTGAGAGAGGGTTTAAACCGCACTTTCTTCTGAATTTTCAGGGACATGTTCCTTGGAATAGATATCTATATATTTTCCTTCCTCAATCTTTAGGCCACAGACAGCTGCACATAGTGAGTTTAAACTAGAGGGCTGGTGGAAGATTAGGGGCAAATGCTGTGTTTATGAAAGGATTAACTGTGGCAAATTTTGCAGAACTGTAATTTCTTCTGATACTTAAATCCAGATTGTTCTGCTCTATACTTTTCATTTCATCATTGCATTGTACTGTTAGAAATGCATTGATTTTCCTATGATTTCTACTATGCTGTGCCTTCATTTTATAGATTTTATTCGCTGTTTATCTGCTGTGATTTAAATAAATTTCAAATTAATTCCACCCATGAATAGACACAGATCATCTCTGTTTACACCTTTCACCCACCAGGGCAAATAAAAGACCTCATTTTCAGATTGTGCATCTTTAAGTTTTTTATGGGATTAATCATTTCCAGCTTGTCATTTTTTTATGAACAAAATTGCTTTATATTAATCTCTTTTGGTTTTCAAGCTTATATATTTCTTCTTATCAATTGTTCTTCCTTTGCCTGGAGAGAAGAATTTTATGATAAATGTATTTGTGTTTTATATTCTTTATAAAAAAATTCATGCATTGCCTGCAGTATGAATCAGCATCCCTGGATTGCTACAAACACACCCATTTGAATTTTATCATCAGTCTAGTCTGTTGAATTATTCCCTTCAGCATTATTTAATTCTTATCACCCTACTAGAGTATGTCCCAGTGTGATGTTTCCCCATTGAAACATTAAAACACAGTTTTATTCCTCCTTAATGAGTGAGTCTAGAGTGAAATGGTAAGCAACACAAGTTCACAATACAAAGCAACTACACAAATTGGCTTCTTTAGGAGAAGCCAAGAGAACAAAATGGGCCAGCCTCAGCTGTGGAATGAAGTTCAGCCCATGGTATAAAATTAAACAAGTTAGCCCAGTGTGACTTCTAAATTTTTAATGAGATACACACAAGGTTGCATTCCAAAGTTTGGCTACTCTTCTCTGTTGGAACTGCTTTGGCAAATACAAATTTTGTGGTCAGGGCAAGATATTACGCTAATGTTTTTTTCCCCTCACCTATTAGGTATTGCAATGATGACTCAAAAATCTGACACAACTTTCAACCTGCCCTTTAACAACACTTTTGCCTACTTATGCCTCTAAGGTATAATTTCCTGCTGTGTAAACGGATAATGTATTTTGTATTTCTGTTGAGCTATGATTTAAAAATTTGTATGTTTCATCAAAGGCTAGATACAGCTGCTTGAGTTTCTACTATCTGTGTGTTTTTAGATAAGAGGAATCTCTATACTGTATTGTATCCCCCCCCCATATACATAACTTTCTGATTAATTAAGCTTCAATGGTTTCCATCTTTGAACTGAGAGCTTGTCTGCTCTGGGCTAGTCCACAGAAGCTTTTTGAGAGCTGCTTCGGGTTGGAGAGAGAAGCAAAATTATGTTTGGCATGATCCCTGTGTCCCCTTTGAAATAATGAAGCATTTTGCAACTCTAAGGGTGCGAAAATGGGGCTGCAGCAAAAAGGCTGTAGTAGCCACTTCTAGCAATAAGGTTTTATGGGGAGGGGGAACTAACCAGACCCCCAACCCTCCTCCTATCTCATCCAGGCTTGGGGCCAGCAATGGTGGAGTTACATACGCTGTAGGTGGGATAAAATATAGTGGGTCATTTTAGTTGATGGGGTCTCAAAATTGGGCAGGTTGAGGTGGATTGGCCCAATGAATATACGCTTGCAATAAGACCAATGCACCCCAACTTTCCCCAAGCCCACCCAAAATAATTGGCTATATGCCCATGTAGAGAGCCTTTATGTTTCTATCTTGGATTGGGTTTCATATCAGACATCTGTGTCTTAAAACATTAGCTATGATTTTTGAATGTCTTTACTATTCCCTCCATGTATATATTTTTTTACCATCTAGGCCAGTTTTTTCCTACCATTGGTTTTTGGACCGGCCTTCCTTCTCTTTTGCTATCTGCCTTTGGAAGAAAGATTTCATTTTAAGTGCCTTCATCTTCCAGGCCACATGGCTGGAAGAAAGGCCACATTTGCTTATCTTTTTTCTAAACTAACTCACCTAGATTTCCTGCCTTCATTATTCACTTAATGCCACCTTACCAAGAATCCTGAGCATGTGTATCTTCCAACCTCATTTTTAAGTAAATGCTATCTCTCTCTCTCTCTCTCTCTCTCAAGCATCTAGTCTTTTATTTATTAGCTGGGCTAAAAAGGGGGAGAACTGCATTCAAATAGGTTCACGACAGGCACAGGTCATATACGGCTGTGTTTTGCATATGCGTGGGCACGTTTTACTTCTGCTTCCAGGAGCGGCAAGGGTGGTGAGGGCCAGATGGAATGGCACCATGGGCTGGATCTGGCCCATGGGCCATAGTTTGGTCACCCTTGATATAGAGGCTGGCTCCTTTCTACAAAGTAGAGTGGGGAACTCAATATTCAACCTCTGGCTCCATGGCCAGGCACCCAACTCGTTGAGCTAACCAGCCAACCGCTATTAGGATATCATCACAGTTGCAACACAGTTAGATGCATACACACTCCAGAGACTTATTTTTGAGGAGATATTTGCAGACTTTAACATAGTTATTTTAAGCCAGAAAATAACGAACACATAGTGAAGAAGACAATAATAGGAGGAAGACTACTTGTTTGCATTCTCCTTTCTTCTCTCCTTGGCCCCTTGTCCTAGACGTCTGCTTGAGGGAGGAGGTGTCCAGATGACTTCTAGGACTGGAAGTCCTAGAATAACAATTATTTTCAGTCAGAACAATTGGAAAAGTCTACTTTGAATCTGAGATAGCAAATATGTTATGAGTTCAACCTTTCACACATTCACTTTGCAATTATTATTTTTGAAGTGTTGCAGTTTGCACTGTTTTCAGAAGGAAACTCTATAGGCAAAATAGCCATCATGACATTTTAATTGTATCATTTCAATGGGCTCAAGTTACAGGAAACTAGATCTTGGTTGACTATCAGGAGATTTTTCCTGTTATAGCAATATAACAATGGAATCAATTACTTTGGGAGGCGATGAGTGCTCCAGCGTTGGAAGCATTCAGGAGAAAGTTAGACAGCCATCTGTCAGATATACGTAAACTTAGATTCCTGCATTAAGCAGAGGTTTGAACTCAGTGTCCTTAAAGGTCCCTTTCAACTTCATTATTCTATGACTCTGTGATTCTATGAGTCTTGGCTTGCTAGATTTTCCTTCCTATCCTTTATCTTATTATTATAATGACATTCTCAACCCATACATGCTTTACTGACAAAAGGCTCATATACAAATTATCCTCCCCACTGTGTCTGATCAGAAACATTATCTGATAATCCAGAGAGATCTTCGGATCATGAAATAATGCCGTTGGTTTTGACAATGGTTTGATGGATGCTTTTCACCTTTCTGAAGATCCCCATGGTGTTCACTGCTGCTGCTTCTTTTCTTCATTGCCTTGTACTGCAGAGATGGGGGAAAATAGCTAGTTTTCGCACAGGTTTCAGCAAAGTATTTGACCTGACCCCTCATTAGTGTGTTGTCTGCTGGAACACTGCATTTCAATTGCAGGCCACAGGTGATGTTGTTGATACTCTTCAACTGACCAGTTTAAGAAGTAAACTAAACAAATGATTTATTGCATGTGGTTTTATACATAGAACAAGACAGAGAGATAAAGAGAGAGTGTGAGACACAGAGAGGTGTATCCTTACCAGCGTTCAAAGGAAGTCATCATCAGTACTTGGCTATCTTTACAAAATGTATATAGTATATAAGAATAAAATATATGGAGAGGTTTACACCAATTAACAATACATGCAGAACAGTCATTATAGATGGGATTATTATAGTTTTAGAACTTCCAGTCTCAGAAGTCATCTGTAACCACCACCCCACACCACCCTGGAAGACTTCTAAGATAGTGATGGTGAACCTTGACACTCCAGGTATTCTTGAACTTCAATTCCTAGAAGCCCTGATCAGGCAGAGTGTTCACTTAGGCTTCTGGGAATTGAAGTGCAAGAACAACTGGAGTACCAAAGTTTGCCATTACAGTTTTAGGACAAGGAGAGAAGAATGCAAAGAAGAAGTCTTCCTCCTATCACTGCCTGCTTCACTATCTGTGCTTTGGCCGGGAGGCAGAAAGGAACACTCTATCAGATGCACTACTTCCTAGGCATTGTCTTGAAAAGGTTGAGAACCCCTGCTTTAGAAGGTAATGTGAGAGAGTTTTTACTTGGGTAGCTCCATCCAGAGCCCAGGTAAAGGCTTCCTGGTATATAACAGAAACCACAGAAGGGACATTTTTGGATACTTAAACTGATATATATGAATTGCCACTTTTTAACCCAGCAATCCAATCATTTATTGTAATCAGTAGAGCATGAGATAGCTTAGAGCAGCCATGTATAATCACTGACATTTATTTTAGGATTATTTCATTTTAGCAAGTAAAATATGAATGTAGAAAAGACATCACTAGCACCTAGTATTGGTTATAGGCCTTTTCCTCATTTTCAGAGCACAAATAACAAAATAATACCATGCATCTTATTTTTACAAAACTGCTGTCGTGGTGGTGGTGGTGGTGATGATGATGATGATTGTCCAGCTCCTGGCAGAAGCCCTTTTACACAACCCTATCTTATTGAATTGCAAGGCAGTGTCAGTCCAGGTTTGTTGAGACAATTGGGCAAATTCTTCCATCCATTCTTATGTTTTTTCTGTTAACTAGGATTTTCTGCAACATGAGCAGCCATTGAAAATTATCTGCCCAGTAGGTGAAGGGGTGGGATGACAAGCAGATCAGCATACAGTGGCATCTGGTGTTCAATATTGTTAGTGGAGAAGAAAGCACAATGGGTAGAACCAAGGGCAATCATCATCATCATCATCGGTTTATTTATACCCCGCTTCCCTCAGCCCGAAGGTGACTCAAAGCGGCAGAACATCAAAACAACAATAGGACAATCAATATCAGAATAACAATAATATAGCAATAATATAAATAATACAGCAATAATAAATACACAAATACCAAATAGCCGTGCAATAATAACAGTAACAATATAAAAATTACAAATAATGCCCTTAACTAGGGCCAGGCTCAACGAACATATCGGAACCTAGGTCCACGTCCTCTTCACTCCCCAAGTGGCCAATGCCAGACCAGGGGAGAAGACTTGGGCGGGCAGCACCAGCGTTTGACTTTTAAGACTTTGCCACCAGGAGCCCAGGTGGTCAACACTCTCCTGCGGCCAATGCCCACAACAAGACCAATGTCAGTGTTGGCAGTGAGGCCAGGGAGGAGCGGTGGCAGAGTCCCACAGTGTTGGGCTGCACTGACCTTATATCCCCGCCAAGGCGGGGCCCCAGCAAAATGGCAACAGCTGGCCTCAAAGCCCTGGCCGATGACAGGGCCAGGGAGAGGTGGCAGAGAAGTCCCTATCCCGGGACCAATTGGAAGGCTCTGAAGTCTGGTGGAGGTGGCTAGCAGCTTTTGGGGCCACGGAAAAGCGAGCCCCATGTGCGGCCAGTTCTCTCCTCCCTGCCTCCTCCTCCAGCCGGTCGCTGGGCAAGCTCCGCAGGGCCTCCAAGTCCTGGCATCGGTGGTGTCGGCTGGAGGTTGGCTGGAGGCAGGGAGCCACTTTTGGAGCCACGGAAAGGTGAGCCCCAGGTGCTGCCAGTTCTCTCCTCCCCATCTCCTTCTCCAGCCGGTGGGCAGAGACAAAGGCCAAAGTGAGCATTCAGACAAACACAGACACAGGCAGGTGGGCCAAGATTTACCCATGTGCACAGTAGAAGAGAAATATGGCATGACTCTGACCTTTAGCCTCTGTTTTGGAGGTAGGCAGGAGTGGGCTGCCTGAAAATAATCTGAGACAGTAAAAACCATCCCTCTTATCCTAATGGATTCTACTGTGAACAAGGAAATCAATTAGTAGAGATCCTTCGGCTTTCCTCTTATTTCAAGCATAGGCTGAACACCATTTGTTTTTTAGCCTCTGGGTTGTGAGATGGCACCGTTGAAATAACTTTGCTCTTCCTATCTATGCAATACAGACTGCTCTATAACCATGAAAAATCTTTTGGAATATGCCTTCTGCTTATAATGGATTCTTAGTCCCTTTCCCCCCATGTCATTAATAATCCCCCGTCATCATATTTAATAGTGCATTTGTTCCTTAAGGAACTCAAGTAATATTTTACAGCCATAGAGAAATATCATTATCTGTGCTCTGAAAGATGTGTGAAACATCAAGGTCATTCATACCCAAATCACTTGTACATTTCACATTTTCAAAATGTTGCTTAGTACCATGCATATGGAGGTCACCAAAATGCATATGTTCATTTTGGCAAATAGACTCTGCCCCCTGCCCCCCCCCCCCAAGATGTTGGCTGGAGGGTGTTTGTGGGTGTAATGAGTTTAAAAGTCAATAAGCAATCCTGGCAACATATGTTAGTGTCAGTTTGAAAAGAACCCTACTAACATTATTATTATAACTTCCTAAATAAGTTCTGTAATAACGTAACATAGATCTTCCGATAACATTTTTTGACGCTGATGAGCTATTACAATTTTAAAAATTATTTAATTAATACTTTTTGGACTTTTTGCTATAGATATTAGGTCCCATCAAGGTTTTTATATTGTTGATTTGTTTTTGTTTTCTTTCTTCTTTCGTATCATTTTTTAAAATTAAGGATGTTTTTATGTCATGTTGTGAGCTGCCCGGAGTTGCTTCAGTGAGGGGGCGGTGATACAAATGTAATAAATGAATAAATAAATAAATAAATAAATAAATAAAGTTATTTGGTTGTATTTGTTGTTACTTTACTTAATGCTTTTCTTTATTGTTTGATGCCTTTTCTGTTCTTATTATGTGCCAACTAGAGTAGATACTAACACTAATTGTTGGCAGGATACAAATAAACAAATATTGCTAAATAATAATCAAAGAGTGTATAGGATCAAATGGGTAAAATGACATTGTTAGAAAGAGTTTAAGAATCCACTTTTTGGATAGATATAGAAAAGGATGCTGGGTTTTTATTCTTTTGGCCATTTATAAAAAGTCTTACAAGTTGGTTGGGTAGAATGTTCTTCCTCAGCTCTAAATATGCAATAGCATGCATCTTGGAAGAATGCACTAAGACTCCTCTCTCGCACATCTTGTGTTCTCAGCTATCATGTGGTGACAGATGATAGCTGGAGGAAGTGGAGCAACAAATACATTTAACGCCCTTCTGATCGCAGTAAGCATGCTGCAGTGGAAGCCAAAGTAATTAGGCCTGTTGTTCTGAAGGGTCCCCCCCCCCTCAACTTCCCCATTCCAAATGGTCTGGTGGAAATAAAGAGCAATGGTACCAGAGAGAACCCATAATGGATTAGACACATGTGCGAATCAGAAAAAGTTTTAGGAGGGGAGGAAATCTTGCAAAACCAAATCCCAAATTAACATCCTGGGAAACTGTTGCTACCTGCCTAGTATCTTATTATGCCAACCAAACTCTAGTTGTACAACAAAGAGAAAAGAAACATAGTTCATCATCCCAAATTCCAATAATCTTCTCCCCCTTCTCACCAGAGTCATTAATCCTTCTCAACCTGGCACAGCTTACTTGTAATTCTCCCTTTCTGCATCCCCTTATTCAGTTCATGAGCTGCCCAAGAGGTGGAGAAGAATTTTGATGGATGGAGGAAAGTTTTCTTCTGTCTGGTTGTTCAATAAGATTGACAAAAGTCCCAAGTTTGGTAAAGTTATTTTTTTTTGGACTTTTTTCTTTCCATAGAATCTCCAATCAGCACAGAATTTGAGCCTATGGTGACTTAATGGTTATTATGCTGAGCTTTATGACTAGAAGGTTGGCAGATCAGCAGTTTGAGACCCAAGTGCTGTGTGATGAAGTGAGCACCGATTATCTGTCCCAGCTCCTGCCAACCTAGCAGTTCAAAAGCAAGAAATTGCAAGTAGGTAAATAGGTGCTGCTTTGGCACGAAAGTTAACAGTGTTCATATGCTTTGATGTCTAGTCATTTCATTTCATTTCATTTCATTTCAAGTTTAATTTCTATACCTCTTACTCACCCAGCGGGCAACTCAAAGCGGTGTACATAATAACAATTTGTTGTTGTTGTTGTTCAGTCGCACAGTCGACTCCGACCCTTTGCTTGCAGATTCAGTCAGGAGCAGGCAGCAAGTTGTATTTAAGAGATAGGAAAGGAGGCATACTATATTCATATTCATAGACTAGGAACCATGCATCCTAAGGGTTTAAACTATGAAACTGATTTAACCTGCTTTTTGTAAGTACACAGGAATCAGAACCATGGTGCTCCGTGTAAGTAAAACAGTCAGTACACAGGTGGTAATGTGAGCTTGCAGATTCAGTCAGGAGCAGGCAGCAAGTTGTATTTAAGAGATAGGACTCTAATGGTATGCAACGTCCTTAGCAACCATAGAGAAATTACAGAAGAGACAGAGAGGACGCGAAACACAAGAGTGGTAAGCTTGGGTAAGCTTGGACTGGATAATGAGCATGGGGGCTTGCAGCTGGTTTGAACATATAATATTGTAACAGACATGTGTTTTGTAACCTTTCAGATATTGCAAAAACTCCCCTGGTGAAATTTATTGAATGAAATGTCTAATTAACCGGATAGACGTCGGGAGTTTGGGGCCAATTTATATGGGAGTTTGACTTCCCAACTGAATATGAGTTTATGAGCTGTTTCGGACGAGAGATAGAATGCAAGCGCGGCGCCAAAATGGCCGCCGCGCTCTTTGCGGGCCCCCCCGCCGGACGAAGGCATCCGGGTAGTTAGGGGGCGTGGCCAGCACCCTTATATAAGGGGTGGCCACGAGGCAGCCGAGCTGCCATTTTGCGAAGCGACGGAGCGGAGAAGTTTTTCCCTCTTACCTCCGTCGCTCTTGCCTTTCTTAGGGAAGCCTCTGGCTGCTGATTTGCTTGACTTTTCCGGCTTCCCATCGTGTAGCTGCTATGCCCTCTAAGAAGAAGGCGACTGCGAACGCGGCTCGTTCTGCGCGGAGGCGCCAGCCGGGTCGGAGGACCGCGGCTGCGCCTTCCCAGCAGCCTCCTTTGCCTGAGCCCACCGGGACCAGTGGGATGGGGTTAATTGCCCCTTGGCCCGAGGTGGGGTGTCCGCGTACCGGCCCAGCTGGGGCCGCGGCCCCCGGCCCGCAAGCAGTGGCCACTGCCTCTGGCATGGCCCATTCTGCGGGGCCTTCTTCCGTAGGTGCGCAGCTTCCTGCGGGGGGTTTCAGCCATGGGGGGTGGCTGGGTTCCCTTCCCTGGCAGGGTACCCCCCCGGCCCTGCAGGGGCCGGGCCTGGGGTCGTGGCCGTATATGGGCCCCGGGGTCCAGGGGCCTGGACCGGCGCCTGCAGCCAGTGGGCCGGCTGGCCCTTTGCCCCCACTTGGCTTAGGGGGCTACGTTAGCGTGGAGGCCCTTCTGGCCTGCGTTGCGGCCCTAGAGGCATCCCTTGCGAGGGTCAATCAACCGGGGGTGCCTTTTGGGGTGCAGGTTGATCCTTTGTCTGCCGGTCAGCGGCAGGCGGCAGGACGGGTCGAGCTGCCCGAGGCGCGTGGGCCGGCTTCGGCCTCTGCCTCGCAGCTCCCCACTCATCAGGCTGATGCTGGTCAGGCCCCGTCGACGAGCTCAATTGCGGTCGTGAGCTCCGACGCCCCCAGGGGGCCGGAACCCCCGGTGGGGGCGGCCCGCGGAGGTGCTGCATGTGAGTATGTGGTTCAATCTAGTGCACCCACACACCTACCCACATTGGGGGGGGGCATTCCAGTGGCCGTGGCCTCGCATGGGTGGTGCGATGGTTCAGTCGCCGACGTCCCACCCGGTGACTTCACCTCTCTCCCAGGGCCCCGTTTTGGGTGGTACCTCTTATTCAGTTGGGAATGTGTTAGGGGTGGCCGGGTTGGTCCAGGCTCCTTTCCAGATCCCCGTGGTTCCCACTGTGCCGGTGTCGGCATTGCCGACACCGGGGTATTCCTTGCCCCTGGGGGACCATTTGGCCCAGGCCACCAAAGAGAAGATCTGGCGTGGGGAGTATGTGGACATCTTCTCCATTCTTAACAGAGAGCCCACCAAAGAGGAGAGGGAGGGGCAGGATGAGAAGGATAAGGAACAGGCACGTCGTCGTAAGCCGCCGCGTATGTGGGCCAATTGGTTGCCGGCGTACCTCATATACATGGCGGTCTACCTCAGGGCCCGGCCGGATTTGGCAATTCCGATGGTCCAGTATTTGGACAACATTTACCGGGCGATGGTCGACTTCCCGGGCCCGTCGTGGTTGGCTTACGACGAGGAATTCCGTATGCGGATTCCCCTGCACCCTGAGATGAGGTGGGATGAGCCCTGCCAGAAGCTGTGGCTTCTGTACATGACTCCCACGCGCCCTGCGCCTGGGGAAAGATACCATTGTGGACATGCGGTCCAGCGAGCGGCCCCAGCACAGACACCCCGCCAGGTGGCGGGGCAGGGGGTTCCAGCCCGCCTGCTGTGCTGGACTTTCTCGTCCAATGGTTCCTGCAGTAGGAAGAATTGCCGGTACAGGCATGAGTGTCCCTCTTGCGCTGGCCCCCATGAGGCCTCCGCCTGCCCCAGGCCTGGGGGGGTGCGGGGCAAAGGTAGGGGCGGACAAGGGACTGGCAAGACTGCCACAGAGGGAGCTGGTCCACCGAAAGGCCCCCTCCCCAATTAATGTGGGAGGGAGGAGGTGGCTGCCGCTAGCATTTCTAAGGAGGTTGATGCGGGCAGGGTCGCTGGCCCTTTCCCTCCACCCCCGTTCCCCAACCTTAAAGTGTCACCCTTGGGCTTGGTGCCCAAGAAGTCACCGGGCGAGTTCCGCCTGATCCATCACTTGTCCTACCCAGCCGGCCGATCGGTCAATGATGCTATCCCTGATGACCTTTGCTCGGTCAGGTATAGATCTTTTGACCAAGCGCTGCGCATGGTGCGCTCATGTGGCCCGGATGCGCTGTTGGCTAAGTGCGACATTAAGTCTGCCTTTCGCCTCCTGCCGGTTCGCCCGGGTGACTTTGAGTTGCTGGGTTTTAAGTTCCGGGGTGAATATTATTTCGATAAGGCCATGCCTTTTGGCTGTTCCATATCGTGCTCGGCATTCGAGCGTTTTAGCACCTTCCTACAGTGGGCTTTTGTCCGCAGGTCTGGGTCCCAGTCTGTAGCCCATTACCTGGATGATTTTTTATTCGGGGATGAACGGGGCTGGGACACGTGCACACATCTCCTCAATACATTTCTGATGCTAATGGAGGAACTGGGTGTCCCTTTAGCACCTGAAAAGACCGAGGGCCCATCTACACAGCTAGTCTTCCTGGGGGTGGAGATTGACACGGTAGCGCAGGCTTCTAGGTTACCAGGGGATAAGGTGTCAAGGATAGTGGCCCTTATCTCGGACTTGCTTGCTAAACGCAAGGCATCACTGCGGGAACTGCAAGTGCTGCATGGTCATCTCAATTTCGCTTGCAGGGTGGTCGCACCGGGCAGGGCATTTGCTCGGCGCTTGTGCGACGCCATGACAGGCTTATCCAGGCCCCACCATAGGGTGAGACTAACCCAGGGCATTAAGGCAGATATGCTTATCTGGCTCCAGTTTCTGAGGGAGTTCAATGGGGTGTCATTTTGGAGGTCTGACCTTCTGGCTTCCCCTCGTTTCCAGATACAGTCCGATGCCTCTGGGTCCCTGGGTTATGGGATGTACTTCAATGGGAAGTGGGCCTATGGTGGGTGGCCACCAGCCTGGTCAGGTACGGGGCGCCTGCGGGATCTTACGTATCTGGAATTTTGTCCCATCCTGGGGGCCTTGATGCTATGGGGTGAGGAGTGGGCCAACTCGGTCGTTCATTTCTGGTGTGACAATGCGGCCGTTGTCCAAATTGTCAACTCACAGACTTCCAAATCACCCAGGGTCATGGACCTGGTGCGCCAGTTTGTATTGCGCAGCCTGCGCCTTAATGTGCTGTTCCGGGCCAGGCATGTCCCGGGGGTCAATAATGATATCGCTGAAGCTTTGTCCCGCCTGCAGATCTCCCGGTTCCGCGCCTTGGCCCCGGATGCGGAGGAATTTCCCTCGCCACTCCCGGACGAGATATGGACCTTTGGCAAGGAGAGGTGAACCGGGCGATCGGCATGTCGCTAGCGCCACGCACGCGTAAGGCGTATCAACACGCATTCAATTCTTTCAGAGCATTCTGTGCCCAATTCCGGCTGCCAGATACCTGGCCGATCCCGGTGGCCCATATACTTCAATTCATGGTTTACCTGCATTCCCAGGGCCTTGCACCTCGCACCATAGCATCCAGGCTGTCAGCGCTGGCTTTTATGGCCAAAGTAGGCAGACATGCGGACAGTACCGCTGACTTCCGTGTGAGACATGTTTTGGAGAGGTGGGTGCGGGAGCGTGGGCGTAGCCCGGACGACCGCCACCCAATTTCCCCAGGGGTTCTTACCCAACTGGCACGGGGCTGGCAGGACCTATGTTTTGATAGGTATGAGACAGCCCTGTTTCATGCGGCAACGGTGGCCTTTTTTGGAGCGCTCCGCATCAGCGAGCTTGTGATGCTGTCTAAGGCGGATGCTAGTCGTAGGGCACTGGAACTCGAAGATGTCTATGTGGCCAAAGACTGGGCTCAGTTGAGGATACGCTCCTCTAAGACGGATCAGCATGGCGTAGGCAGTGGTGTAAGACTGCTACGGTGTTCTTTGGCAGACATCTGTCCGGTTGGTGCCCTACAGGAGTTTCTTGCACTGCGTGGCACGCACCATGGCCCGTTTTTCTGTCACCAAGATGGGTCTCCCCTTACTAAATTTCAATTTTGGAAGGTGACCGGCAAAGCGCTGGCCGGTGTTGGCCTCCCAGGGGCCCGTTACGGCACCCATTCATTCAGAATAGGGGCGGCTTCCACGGCGGCTGCTTTTGGGTACTCCAGGGCTGAGAAACGCCGTATGGGGAGGTGGGGATCGCAATGTTTTCAATTTTATGTCCGCCCTCTTTCACCGTGAGTACCAGTCGAGTCACCGCACCTTTTCTCTTCCCTCGTTTTTTCCTTGACAGACCCTGGGTGTCGTATTACGCCGGTGACAGTATGGCTGGTGGGCCATAGCTACGTGCACAGGGCAGCGCGTTACGCTGCGGCAACAGAGTGGGGACCCCGACTGGGACTGGGTGCATACGCAAGTCTCACATGGTATGGTAAGCCCGGGATGTTGTGGAGGGAGCTGTTGCCATTCCTTTTCTCGAGCCGAAATGCTGACCCGCCTGACATCCTGATCATACACCTTGGGGGCAATGATTTAGGTCAGGTCACCGGCCTATCGCTGAAGCATGCGATTTGCGGCGACCTCGCCTACCTGCATTACGTGTGGCCCGCCACAACCCTCGTTTGGTCAGACATGGTGCCACGGCACGCGTATAGGGGAGGGTTCGACCTCCAGGCCCTTGACCATGCTAGACGCATGGTAAACAGGGCTGTTGCCCGGTTCATTGTCAACAGGGGTTGGGGGCGGGTCAGTCGTCACCCCGCCATTAGTCTGCAAAATTATGACCTGTACGCAGGGGATGGGGTCCATCTGTCGCGAGGAGGTATGGACCTCCTGTTGGGTGATTGGCGAGCAGGCCTGTTGACCGAGCTGACGGTCTGGGGGGGGGCGTCGAGCCTTCTTTGAAGCCCCTCCGTGTGGCGGGTAGCACTGGTAAGGTAAACATTTGTGACCCACAGGTATCCGACAGGTTCGCAATTGACTGGACAACACTAGACAGGTATAAGTTGGTTAAACGTTGTCCGGTCAACGACGAACCAGGCGACGGGGTGATGGCTACAGCTAGACAGCATGCATCACCCCGTGATTTTACGGATACGCGTCAGAGGGTGGGGTCATTAGTTAGATATTGACTACGATCAACAATTTGTTTGTTGTCAACAAACAAATTGATACAAATAGATACATTGTAACAATTGCCGTTGGCAATTTTGGGTTGTACCTTACCAGTGTTACTTCGGCCTGCTTGCCTTAAGAATTATAATTGGTCAATTACCAATAGAAATTTATAATTCGGACTAGGGCATGAATCAATAAATGTGGCCCAATGCCGTTATCCACTTTCATCGGTGTCTGAGTCCTTTATTGGGGGGTGCGCCTGCAAAGTGTAATAGAGGAATGAATCATTGTTTCATATTATTACAAAGGACATAGAGAAGAAGTTGAAGAGAACATATTTGAATTTGGTTACTATTGTCAAGATTACAAAAGGAACTTGAAGACTTTTTGTGCAGAGAAGTATCTGAGTTTGGTTTCTGTTTGATGACATTGCAAGTTAATATACAAGAGTTTGCAAAATATAAATATAATACCATCTAGCCATCTCATCCTTGGCCTCCCCCTTCTTCTTTTGCCCTCCACCTTTCCCAACATCAATGCCTTCTCAAGTGAATCCTCCCTTCTCATTTGATGTCCAAAGTACTTTAGCTTCATCTTTACTATTTGACCTTCCAATGAGCAGTCAGGGTTAATTTCTTCTAAGATTGACCTATTTGTTCTCCTCGCTGTCCAGGGGACTCTCAAAACCCTCCTCCAACACCACATTTCAAAGGCATCTATTCTTCTGCGTTCAGCCTTCCTAATTGTCCAGCTCTCACATCCATACATTACTACTGGGAAAACCATTGCTTTGACTATTCTAATTTTTGTTTGCAATGTAATGTCTCTGCTTTTCACTATGTTCCCCAGGTTTCTCATCGCTTGTCTCCCAAGAATCAGTCGCCTTTTTATTTCATTGCTGCAATCCCCATCTGCAGTGATCTTTGATCCTAAGAAAGTAAAATCTGTCACTGCTTCTACTTGTTCCCCGTCTATTTTCCAGGAACTGATGGGGCCTGTTGCCATTGTCTTGGTTTTCTTGATATTGAGTCTCAAGCCAGCTTTTGCACTCTCCTCCTTCAGCCCAATCAAGAGATTCTTTAGGTCTTCCTCACTTTCTGCCATTAGGGTGGTATCGTCTGCATATCTCAGATTATTGATGTTTCTCCCAGCGATTTTAATCCCATATTGTGATTCCTCCATCCCTGCACTGCGCATTATGTGCTCTGTGTATTGGTTGAATAAGCATGGTGACAAAATGCAGCCTTGTCTTACTCCTTTTCCTATTCCAAACCACTCTGTTATTCCATGTTCTGTCCTAACTGTTGCTTCTTGGTTCATGTACAGATTTCTCAGGAGGCATATGAGGTGCTCTGGTATTCCCATCTCTTTAATTACTTGCCACATCTTGTTGTGGTCCACACAGTCAAATGCCTTAGTGTAGTCAATAAAACAAAAGTAAACTTGTTTCTGGTATTCCTTTGTTTTCTCCATGATCCAGCGTATGTTGGCGATGTGGTCTCTAGTCCCCCTGCCTCTTCTGAAACCAGCCTGCACCTCTGGTAATTCTCTCTCCACATGCTGCTGAAGTCTGTCCTGTATTATCTTGAGCATCACCTTGCTGGCATGTGGGATGAGCGCGATTGTTCGATAATTTGAACATTCTTTGGCATTGCCCTTTTTTGGGTTTGGGACGTATACTGATCTTTTCCAATCCTGTGGCCACTGTTTTGTTTTCCAAATCTGCTGGCATATTGAATGCAGTAATTTGACGCCATCATCTTTTAGCGCTTTGAAAAATACAACTGGGATACCATCATCTCCACTAGCTTTGTTGTTTGCAGGGCTCTTTAGGGCCTTTATGACTTCGCTCTCCAGGATGTCTGGCTCAAGTTCATTTTCTTCATCATTGTGATTATCAGGAGTGTTGAGGTCCTTTTTGTAAAGTTCCTCTGTGTACTCTTTCCATCTTTTCTTAATTTCTTCTGCATCAGCTAGCTCCTTTCTGTCTTTGTCCCTTATCATGGTCATTTTTGCTTTAAATGTTCCCTTGATTTCCCCAATTTTTTTGAAAAGATCTCTGGTTCTGCCTCTTTTGTTGTTTTCCTCCATTTCTCTGCACTGTTATTTTAGGTAGTTTTCCTTATCTCTCCTTGCTTTTCTTTGAAATTCTGTGTTCAAATAGTTGTAGTTTTTCCTTTCTCCTTTGACTTTTGCGTTCCTTCTTTCCTCTGCTATTTTAAGAGCCTCATCAGACAACCACTTTGCTTTCTTACTCTTCTTTTCTTTTGGTATGGTTTTCTTTGCTGCTTCCTGCATGATGTCCCTCATCTCCGTCCATAATTCTTCCGGTACTCTGTCTACCGAGTCTAAGCCATTAAATCTGTTCATCACCTCCACCGTGTATTCTTTAGGGATGCTGTCTAGGTGATATCTTTCTGGTCTCCATGTTTTCCCTATTTTCTTTAGTCTAAGCCTGAATTTTGCAATCAGTAGGTTGTGATCTGAGCCACAGTCTGCTCCAGGTCTTGTTTTTGCTGCCTGTATGGAGGTTCTCCATCTTTGGCTGCAGCGTATGTAGTCAATCTGGTTTCGGTGTTGGCCATCTGGTGATGTCCATGTGTAAAGTCGCCTCTTGTGTTGCTGGAAGAGAGTGTTTGCTATGACCAGTGCGTTCTCTTGGCAGAACTCTATCAATCTTTGCCCTGCTTCATTTTGTGTTCCAAGACCAAATTTGCCTGTTATTCCCTCCAATTTTTGATTTCCTACTTTGGCATTCCAGTCTCCTAATATAATTTGGACATCATTTCTTGGTGTCTGTTCTATGAAGTGTTGTAAGTCCTCATAGAACTGGTCCATTGTGGCTTCATCTGCACCAGTGGTTGGTGCGTATATTTGGATCACAGTGACATTGAAAGGTTTGCCTTGAAATCTGACTGACATCATTCTGTCATTTTTGAGATTGTATCCCATTACTGCTTTTCTCACTCTTTTATTGACAATTATGGCTACTCCATTTCTTCTAAGGTTTTATTGCCTGCAGTAGTAGATATGATGGTTTCCAGAGCTGAATTCACCCATCCCTGTCCATTTGAGCTCACTGATGCCCAAGATGTCAATGCTTATTCTTTCCATCTCATTTTTTACCACTTCCAGTTTTCCTTGATTCATAGACCTCACATTCCATGTCCCTATACAGTATTGTTCCCTGCAACACTGTATTTCTCCTCCCCCTTTTGTATCCCTCCCCCTTTTCAGATCTGCTGTGCTGAGCATCCCCTTGTTTTGCCTTTTGTTTTGGTCCATAGGGTTCTCTTGGCAAACTTTGTGGCGTGCCTTGCCAGTCTCTACGCCAGTATTTTCCCATCACACATGTTATCACAGTTTAAACAGTTTTAAAACAAAGTATTATCATGCACAATATCACAGTTTATCACATAGTATCAAAGTAAAAGTTGAACTAATTAATGAAAGGGAAAGAAAGAAAGAAAGAAAAAGTCCACTATATCAAGTCTCTATGTAAGTCAGTTTCTTGTACAGTCACTATGACAGTTGCCATAAGCCATCTATGTTTAGTCAACTATATTATTTCAGTTCGATTACTTATCCTTTGCATGCACACAGCAGCTCTTGCCTCTCTTCGGCCGCATGGAGTCGGTCAAAGGCGCCGGCTCGGGCCTCGCTGTGATGGTGGTTGTGGATGCATAATAACAATAGGATAATAATAACATAATATTGCATAATATTATCCAATATTGGATAATGCATAATAACAATAATAACAATAGGATAGTACAATAATACAGGTAAACATAACACAATAAATGAACAATACAATAATAAAGCAATAATGTCATCAAATTACAAGATTACAAATCAGGAAAAACATAATATAAGTAAAGAGGGAAAAGCAAATAAGTTACACTAGAACTCTCCACAATATGGCAATTTCTACAATGTTAAAGATACAAAATTACAAAGACTAATACTGATCCTGACACAATACAATTTATCATTTAATACCAACTAGTACCCCCGGCTACTACAAGTCTAAGACGAAGCCCCTGAAAATGTCTCATCTGAAAAGAAAGGAAAGGGGGTGTCCCACCACATGGCAGCTGTACTCAGGGAACAGCTGTGCTCCCACCCACCCCTGACCAAGGCAAGTCAGGGTGGGGAGCCGGCGGTGTTGCGGCGGCTCGGCGGCGGTGGCGGCTCTTCTAGCCCCACGGTGGGAACTTGGGGCAGCTGTGGCATGCTCCCACCCACCCCTGACCAAGGCAAGTCAGGGTGGGGAGCCGGCGGTGTTGTGGTGGCTCGGCGGCGGTGGCGGCGGCAGCTCTTCTAGCCCCATGGCGGGAACTCGGGGCAGCTGCGGCATGCTCCCACCCACCCCTGACCAAGGCAAGTCAGGGTGGGGAGCCGGCGGTGTTGCGGCGGCTCGGCGGCGGTGGCGGCTCTTCTAGCCCCGCGTCGGGAACTTGGGGCAGCTGCGGCATGCTCCCACCCACCCCTGACCAAGGCAAGTCAGGGTGTGGAGCCGGCGGTGTTGCGGCGGCTCGGCGGCGGTGGCGGCGGCAGCTCTTCTAGCCCCGCGGCGGGAACTCGGGGCAGCTGCGGCATGCTCCCACCCACCCCTGACCAAGGCAAGTCAGGGTGGGGAGCCAGCGGTGTTGCCCCTTCCACATGACCATGTAAATATCTGCAAATGCAGACAGTGCTGGTTCTTTGGCTGTAAACAAAGATGAGTACTATCCCTTAGAGCTGGGACAGAGCTGGGAGCTTACTCTGTCGTGCAGCACTTGGGACTCAAAATGCTGATCTGCCAACCTTTCGCCATGCTCAGTGTCTTAACCACAAAGCCACTGCTGCCTATTGTATATTAAAGCAACCACAATATGTAATGTGATGGCAATGTAATTTATGCTTCTAACCAACCAATGGAAAGGTTTTCTTGTTTCCTGCCTCTAGGATCACTTGACATGATTAAGCTGTTTGCTTGTTCGGGTATTTTAGTTGTGTGTGTATTTCCAGTTATTTTTCCTGCTGCTCTCTGTCTCTCTCCTATTTTGCCTTACAAACAAAGTATGCTTGTCTAAAATGAAAACCTATTGTAAAGAACTTTTTTTATCAAGCAAAGCAACTTTTTAATCCAGGGGTTCCCAACCTACAGCCCATGGGTTGGCCATGGCCCATGGCACCACTTCCACTGCACTCAGGAGTAGAAGCTGACACATTTACATCAGCCATAAAGCATGCCGATACATGCGTAAACGTGCCTATGGCTGTCGTAAACATGGAAGTGGGCACCTTAACAGCTGTCGTAAGCATGCCTGCTTCCGCTTTCAGGAGTGTGGTCAGGCCCACTCAGTTTTCCAGAGGGCATAGACCCACAGTGTAAAAAGGTTGGGGACCCCTGATTTAATCTTTCAAAACAACTGTAAGTAAAATAATATTTTTCTTATATTTCAAAATAAGTGTGGAGAATTTAATTGCTGGGCTAGAGTGGGGAGTGTAATGTTTGGAGAACTTGCAACCTCAAACTATAAGTAAAACTATTTGTACAGCTGTCCTGCATACTGCTGTGTATATTAAAAAGAACCTAACACCTATAATACCACTACACGGAGTCATATTTCCAGTTCTCTGCATAAGCATATTGAAATTCAACTACCTAAACCATTGGTTCCCATCATGGGGCCCACATCCCACAGAGAGACTTCAGTTGTCAGAAGTCTAAATCAGTACATTGGCTGTCACTGCTTTGGGGGATTGACTTAGACTTGTGGGAACTGAAGCTCGAAAACCAAAGTTTGAGGAACACTGACCAAAACCAAGAATATGAAGGCCTGTATCATCTTCCAGAAGAATAGCAACCCTGCCGTCTCCAATGCTCCTTGTTTTGTTATCAACTAGAATCTAGAATTACAGCCTCTTCCTGTGGTTTCACCCACCCATTGGGCAGAACCAAATAGTCCAAAGGGGTTTTCAATATTTGATCAATCCTGAGTCTATTGTTTTGTGTATCCTGTCAGGTGAGGAGTATTTAGAAGCACAATATGTGTCCATGACAAGTGGTTTTACATCCTTCCTGCAGCAGGTCTCAATCGGCTGGTCTTTGCCCATCTGGTAACAAATTGTTCTGCCCTCTACATTCCAGTGCCTGGGTCCAAAACCTTGACTGCCCTGACAAGCGCCATGGTTCTGCCTTCATGATGCAACCCCATCTGGAGCAAGGCATGTGCTTCATTTGGAAGACAGATATAAGATGCAGTTTTCAGGATTCTTCATGTAATGCTAAGTGAGCTTCCTATAGCACCAGTGTGGGCCAAAGCAAAGGGGCCATATTGATACACTAGCTAAGTTCTAAGCCAGGGATTCTCAACCTGCAGCCCCCAGGCTGGATGTGGCCTGTGGTGCCATATCATGTGGCCCACCACCACCTCCACCACACCAAGAAGTGCCATGTGGTGGAGGAAGGGCAAAATGGCCATCCATCCCCCAAAGCTGCCTGAGTGAGCATGACCCGGCCCCTGGCTTAAAAAGGTTGAGAACTCCTGTTCTAAGCCATAGATATAGTAAGATATCAAAACCCTGCCCTCATACAGAGAAAACAAAACAAGGAAAGGCAAAATTGCTCACTAAAGGCTCATACATAGAGCAAATCTTCCCAGATCATCATATTTCTATTTGCTCTGTGCTCTGGAGAATATAAGAATTGAGAGCATCCCTAACAAGAATGTGTGTATAGGGAAGAACAGGACAGCTGTTTTACTGAATTCAGCAAAATCTGGCCTGACTGCTAGCTTAGTTGTCATTTTCTAGATAAGTAGAAAATAACCATCTGGGAAGTCATTAACAATTAGATATTGTTTAGATAGAGTGTGCCAAAATTCTAGTGTCTATACTGTTTTGTAAATTCATCTGAGATTCATGGTGCATAGCAAGGGTGTCTTGCTTTTGCAGCATAGCATGAGCACAGCTCAATTCAGGGATATTATTTTGGTCATGAAACTGAATTCAAAACTATGATTTCTTATGCATAACAAGAGGCAGTGCTGATGCCACCACATAGCAAGAAGAAACATTACCTTCATGTAACACAATAGAGTTGGACAGATGAAAGCAAGATATCTAAATGTTGGCACACTTTTTAAAAAGTACCTTGAATACCTTGGAGTCATTATTCAGTGATGAGTCCACACATTGGTAGACATCTCCACAATGACATTCCACACATGCAAATGGACTTGAGAAATCAAGTCCATTAGCGTGCAGTTTTTTTTACCTATTTGGATGTCACGTCACCTGCTGGCTGGGCGGACTGTGATGTGTGCCTCACTTTTTAAAAAGTATTGGCTCTAAAATGCTAATTAACTTATGAACCACTCAGAAAGTGCACTAAGCGCTATGAGGTGGTATATAAGTATAACTGCTATTGCTATAGAATGAAATGAGTATCATTTGATGGCAGATTTTAGGCAATATCTTCATTTGATAGAGATGGTAAGATGTCAAAATTTATTTATTTCATTCATGTTGGTGAGATTTTAAAATGTCAAGAGGTCAGGCCCCTTTCCCTAGTCTCAAACTGAAAAGACCCACAGGACTTTTTGTGCAATTTTTTTTGTATTTTGATATTTTTTTGCAAACAACAACAACAATAGAAGCAGGATTAGCTTGTAGGGGAAATATATTATGTGCTTAATACATTTTTGTGGAAAATATCCCAGGATTTGGTAATGTTGACTAAAAAGTAAGCAAAAAACCCTCTAATCTTCTCAGTCTTGTGCAGGAGCAGAATAAAATCTTGTGGTGGCTAACAGAGTGTTTCGTCTTTCACTGAGAATGAGAAAATATGTGAATATTCATTACATCTTTATTCTAAATTATCTGCACACTGCTGATTGGCTTTCTAAAACAGCTCCCCATAATTGAAAAGCTAACACAAAGCGTTCCCCATGTTAAATACTATGAACACCCCACACTGAAAGTGGTATAAGTGTGCCAGCTTAATGCTAAATGGGACTGTTATTTCGTATGCAATCGCAATAAGGTGAGAGGTATAAAGAAAAAAGACTGAAAGGGAAAAAACATCATCTTATTATGCACCAGTGAGATGAAGATTGTTATTATTCTGACCCCTTGGAATAGTAAGATCAGTACGAGACAATCTTCAGGAATGTTTCTCTAAGAATTGCAGCCTGCAGTCTTAACCATGCGGTAGGACCCATCAACGCTGGCCGGCATAGCCAGTGATGCAGGAAAATCGAGTTACATTACAACAACATCAGGAGAGCTACACATTGCTGACCATAGTTGAATGGCCAACCTGCTTGTTTTGCTGTACTGGAAGGAAGAATGCTAATGAGTAATGTATTTGATTAAGAAGCTGAACTTGATTATTGGAAGGTTGGCAGGTCAGCAGTTCAAGACCCGAGTGCTGCATGATGGAGTGCACTCCCGGCTCTATCCCAGCTCCTGCCAACCTACCAAGAAAATGCAAGTAGATAAGTAAGTACCATTTCGGTGAGAAGGTAAACAGGGTTCTGTGCACTCTGGTATCTAGACATGGCTGCCACATGACCACGGAAACATCTGCAATGCAGACAGTGCTGGATCTTTGGCTGTAAGTGGAGATGAGCACTGAACCCTAGAGTCAGACATGACTGTCTTTTGAGCAAGGGTGACCTTTACCTTATTATCTTAGTTCAGATATCAGAGCAATCAGATTAAATGGATACAGTTGCAGAAAGTCACCATTCCGCCAGACTCATCCTGATGCATCCTAGAAGCCAGAAACCCAAAGCTGTGTGAAGAGCCCAGAATCAGGACCAAACAGTAAATGGGAACCATGGGGCAATCCAGGAGGGTGAGCAGCAGGCAAAATGTCAGTGCCAAAGCGCAAGTCAGCAAGAGAGATGGGAAGCTAGGCCAGGTGTGAGGACTATGATGTCTGTGCTGACTGGGTTCACCTACATGGTGTACAAAAGAGCATTTTTCTCCATGAGAATATTCTTCTTCAGCCTCAGAAGTTTTGTACTATGATCCCACCACCAAGCCTTGTCCAGCTTGATAGGATACATATGTTTCTTCTATTGTTCCATACACTCATGCACAAAAGGTCAAACTCAACAGGATTTATTAGAACTCAGAGTGGGGCAACAGGCAACAATCATGCAGTAGGTTTAGAGTCCTGCATTAGACCAACATTTGGCTCTAAAGTCTCTTACCTCCCAGTTTCCTTGACTGGGTGGTTCAGGGGATCCCTAGTGAGTTCAGCTCCCTTCACTGGGGTATCAGATAGTCCACTCATTTTGCCTTTGGAGTTAGAGAATTTCATCCACCAGTAGTAAATGATCTTGTTCCTTTTCCTTAGGAGTCACCACTGGATCGCCAGGGCTGTCATAACCATGAGGGCCTCTGTCTGTGTCCTATTCTCATGGGAGTGACTCATTTTCATTTCTGCCTCTCTCTCCTCTGGGCCCCTCAGGAGGCTCCAGTGCTAGTCTTGGTCTCTGCGTCAGAGCATGACAGCTTGCAAACAGGAGCATCCATGTCCCTGCCCTCTTTACATGTATATCTAGACTTTTGTGCATTTCTATAAAATATACATATATTATTGAGGGATTTAGTAACTCTTGGCCTTCTTACATTAACTGGCAAACAAAATAGCATTGAATGGGTTGTTTCTATCTTTTTGTTTACCTAGCCTGTGTTTCTGTGTTTTCTGTGTGTACTTGCTGCAAAAAGAGGTACTAATTTTGCACAAACATGATCCACACAGAATGCCATACTTATCCTACTTACTCCCAGTGCTTGTTGTCTTGCTCTTCTGTTAGGGGCAAAACCAATATGGAAAGTGAGGAACATTTGACCACCTTGGTTAAATTCTTTCCTGTCTTGATTGAGGACTGAAGAAGAAGTCCGAAGCAGAGGACAACACAAAGCATAGGATTAAGGGACTAGTCAGAGTCTAAACAGACAACTAAACAAGAATATAGAAATGCACAAGTACTACATAATATCTTATAGCTTATTCTTTCATATGGATCCAGTGACCTGTCAGGGTGAGCATAGCAAAGGTAAGGGACTGAAGCTATTTCCTGAAAAAGCTACCACCTGTGTGTTTGCAAGATTTAGGGGTGGTAGAGGTGTCTCAAGTAAAGTAGAATTAGAGGCAAGTCAATAAAGGAAGCCATAGACTTAAATTTTGAAGACCTGAGCAGGACTGTTCATGATAGGACATTTTGGAGATCACTCATTCATATGGTCACTTGATGACACATAACAATGACAATAGGCATGAAAAAGTAGTTATCACATTGCAAAGCTTGAACTTTTTGTTTACATATTGTTATATTAAGTTTTCAAAACACCATAAATACACACAAAACTTGATAATTCATCTTTAATTTTATTTTATTTCCCCCTTGTTTTTCCCAGAGGAAGAATGGCAATGAAAAAAAGTTTCCCCAGTAAAGTATAATAGTGAGCTGAATACACATGTTAAGGGTAGCAGTTCCTTTGACAAGCTATCCTCTACAACCTGCAGCAAAAGACTATCTTGTGTCTCCAACCTTACGTCACAGGGCTCTTGAAAAGATGAATGAAGCTCAATTATCATATTTATTTTTCAGGTGATAAAATCTGCACATAGTGGCTTCAGCACATTAGTTTCATGTGGGGAGCTATTTGTGTGCAAAATGTGCCCCCACATGTGAGTGAAAAATGAAAAGTCACCGCTTCAAGAGGAATGCTACCTTTCAACCACTTTCTATGACACAATCATTTTTCATCATTTCCCTGTGAGAGTTTTTTTCCTCCAAACGGGTTCCCTGCATGAAAATGAGGCAGCAAATCTGAGAATTAGCCCTCAGTTTACAGCTGCAAAACATTTAGGATGCTGAAAAGAATGCCTACACAGGTGAAAACACAATCAATCTGGGCCTCTTTAATTCACCCCAAATCACTCCTTTACTTGACATTACATGAAGTTGAAACTAGTCTGGCCTGACATCCCACTATGGTAATGCAATAGACCGTACAGCCAGAGACTCAACACCGAGTGTTGGGCAGTGGTAAATAACCTGACTCCCTAAAGGAGCCAATGGTTGCAGGCGGATGGTCCCCCTCAGTAGAGGAAATGCCACTGGAAACCATCATATTGGGCCCAATGGCAAAAGGAGCGGAGGAGGAACTCTGATTCCCTACAGTCATGGAGGCGGAAGAGGTATTTTCTGAAAGGTAGCAGCTGTCTGTTATCTATCTTGATCCACAAAGGCTCACATTAAAATACAACTGTTGTATTTAAGGTGCCACAACATTTTTGTTTTCATCATTTTTCAATTTTTACTTTGTTTTGCTTCTTATTTGTAATACAAAGATAAAGTTATGAACACCATGTCTGCTGAACTTACATTTTTCATGCTCCCATACAAAAAACAGGACTCATTTAGGAAAGAACAAGGCAGCTCTAGACAGTTGATGAAAATACTGTTTATTACAGAATCATTGAGAGTCAATATTGCTAAGGCTGGAACTACATATTATTCAATCGCCTCACACATTGTGTATTTATTTATTTATTAAATCTATGTCCCAAACTTTTCATCCAAAATTGGTGAGCAAGGCAACGGAACAATAATGAAATACAAGTGAAAGCAAAATCTCAGTCAAAACTAGGGCTGTGAAGAAATTTCTCTACGGTCAAGATGCTAGACAGCCTGTTAAGAAATCTACTGTGCAGGTGTGAAATCTTGTCCTCAGTGAGAGAACAAGACTTCAAACACATTTTTATGTTTTCATAATTTGCATTAAAATGTTTTCTTGTAAACTTGGTGGCTTAGTGGTTGAGGCACTTAGCTTGGAGACTGGAAAGTCGGATTTTGATACCTGAGGGCTACACTTGGGACAGGAAAGGAGCCTCATCCAGACATCTCCTGAGCTGGGTTTCTCCAGCAAAAATCCTTTCAACCCAGAGTAATCTCTGACACGGAAATATTATTAGTGCTCTTTTTCCCTTGGTAAAGAAATCCTGCTATGGTAATAGAGTAGACCATATAGCCAGGACTCAATGCCAAGTGCTGGGCAGCAGTAAATAACCTGACTTCCTACAGAGGTCAATGGTTACGGGAGGAAATGCCACTGGAACCCATCATATGGCATTGCAGGCGCACCCCCCAAAGAAAGACTCAGACACCGGTATATGGATTAAAGGCATCGGGCCACTTTTATTGAATAATGCCCTAGTCCGAATTATCACTTTCAATTGGTGTAGTCATCCAATTGTAATTCTTTAAGGCAAGCAGGCCGCAGTAACACTGGTAAGGTTCCTCCCAAAACGCCAATGGCAATTGGCTACATGTATCTATTTGTATCAATTTGTTTTTTGACACAAATAAATTGTTGAAATATCAAGGTGATGCAGGCTGTGAAGCTCCTGACATCACCCCTTGCCTGGTTCGCCCTTGACCGGCCAAACCTATTTCCCCTGTACCTGTCTACGTGTTGGCCAGTCAATTGCGAACCTGCCGGATACCTATGGGTCATAAATCTTTACCTTACCAGTGCTACCCGCCACACGGGGAGGCGTCCATGATGACTCACCGCCCCGCCCCCCCCCCACAGACCGTCAGCTCGGTCACCAGGCCTGCTTGCACATCTTCAAGAAAGAGGTTCATACCTCTGGCCGACAAGTGGACCCAATCTCCTGCATAGAGATCATAATCCTGCAAGCCTATCCTAGGATGCCGAATGGCTGTCCCAGAGCCATTGCCCATAAGGAACTGGGCAACAGCCCTGTTAACCGACCGGCGAGCGCAGTCAAGGGCACGGAGGTCAATGCCTCCCCTGTAAGACTGTCGTGGCACGATGTCCGACCATAGCAGCTGCGTGGACGGCCATATGTGATGTAAATAGGCTAGGTCACTGCAAACCGACAATTTTAAAGAGAAGCCAGTGACCTGTGCAAGTTCATTGCCGCCGAGGTGCAGGATAAGGACATCAGGCGGTCCAGCATCCCTGATGGAAAACAGGAATGGCAACAGTTCCCGCCATCTCATGTCGTGCTTACCGTACCATCGCATATGTGCGGCTGCACGTAGCCCAAGATGGGGTCCCCACTCTGTCACCGCAGCATACTGCGCTGCCCAGTGCACGTAACTGTGGCCCACCAGCCATACTGCCACCAGTGTGCGTGGACACACAGGGTCTGTAAAAGAAGAGAAAAGGAATAATGACCTAACTAGTACTCATGCATGGAGGGGGCATACATATAATGCAAAACGCATGGATCCCCATCTGCCCATCCGGCGTATCTCAGCCTCAGAGTACCCAAATGCAGCCGCAGTGGACGCAGCACCTATCCTAAAAGAATGGGTGCCGTAACGAGCCCCAGGGAGGCCAACACTGTGAAGTGCCATACCGGTCACCTTCCAAAACTGGAATTTAGTCAGTGGAGACCCATCCTGGTGGCAGAAAAAGGGGACAGGGTGCGTACCACGCACTGCCAAAAACTCGTGTAGGGCACCAACCGGACAGGTCATCAATTAAGCATCGTAGCAGTCTGACTCCACTGCCTACGCTGTGCTGATCAACCTTTGAGGACCGTATCCTCAACTGAGCCCACTCTTGTGTAATATAGACATTGTCGAGTTCCAGTGCCCTATGAGACACGTCCCCCTTAGACAATGGGACCAGCTCACTGATGCGGAGCGCTCCAAAGAAAGCTACAGTGGTAGCTGCATGAAAAAGAGCCTCTTCGTACCTATCATAACACAAGTTATGCCAGCCTCATGCAAGGTGGGTAAGTACAGCTGGTGAAATGGGGTGACGTGTGTCTGGGCGGCGGCCACGTTCACGTGTCCACCCTTCCAAAACATGTTGTATGTGGAAGTCATTCACACAGTCAGCGAAGCCCCGTGCCTTGGCCATAAATGCCAATGCCGAAATCCTAGAGGCTATGGTGCGGGGGGCCAACCCCTGACCATGAAGATAAACCATGTATTGCAAAATCTGGTATACTGGTATCGGCCACGATTTGGGCAACTGCCGTTGACCACAAATGGTTCTGAATTGTATGAAAGCATGTAGATACGCCTTATGCGTGCGAGGTGCCAAAGACATGCCGATCACCCGGTTCACCTCTCCTCGCCAAATGTCCAAATCTCGGCCGGGAGTGGAGAGGGAAATTCCTCTGCTTCTGGAGCCAAGGCACGGAACCGGGAGATCTGCAGGCGGGATAAAGCATCGGCAATATCATTATTAATGCCTGGCACATGTCTGGCTCTGAACAGCACATTGAGGCGTAGGGTTCTCAAAACAAATTGACTAACTAATGCCATGACTCTGGGGGATTTGGACATCTGGGCGTTAACAATGTGCACCACTGCAGCATTGTCACACCAAAAATGGACCACCGAATTGGCCCACTTGTTGCCCCACAGCATTAGTGCTCCCAAGATGGGGGAAAATTCCAGGAAAGTAAGATCGCGTAGGCAATCCATGCCTTGCCATGCGTGAGGCCATCGGCTATAGGCCCACTGCCCCTCGAAATAAATCCCATAACCCAGAGAGCTGGAGGCATCCGACTGTACTTGAAATCGAGGGCTGACCAGAAGGTCTGATCTCCAAAAAGAGACCCCATTAAAATCCTGGAGAAATGTGAGCCAAACCGAAAGGTCTGCCCGTATACCCCTGGTCAGCCGAACCCTGTGGTGGCATTTTAATAGGCCAGCCATGGCGTCACACAGATGCCTGGCAAAAGCTCTGCCCGGGGTTACCACCCTGCAAGCGAAATTGAGGTGGCCATGAAGCACCTGTAACTCTTGAAGAGACACTTTACGCTTGGCAATCAGTGCCATAATCGCAGCCGAGATCCGTGTCACCTTTTCCAAAGGTAACCTGGATGCCTGTGCGACCGTGTCAATTTCGATACCTAAAAAGGTGAGCATGGTGGCAGGGCCCTCAGTCTTTTCAGGTGCTAGGGGGACACCCAGTTCCCTCATAAGCACCTGAAATGTGGCAAGGAGATGAGTACACGTGTCCGAGCCCTGCTCACCCCAGAACAAAAAGTCATCAAGGTAGTGGGCTACAGACCGAGACCCCGACCTGCGAACAAAGGCCCATTGAAGGAAGGTGCTAAACCGTTCGAATGCCGAACAGGAAATAGAACAGCCAAAAGGCATGGCCTTATCTACGTAGAACTTGCCCCGGAAATGAAAACCCAACAGCTCAAAGTCATCAGGATGCACTGGCAGTAATCGGAATGCCGATTTGATATCGCACTTTTCCAGGAGCGCCCCGGGACCACAGGAGTGTACCATCTGTAAGGCCTGGTCAAATGACGTATACCTGACCGAGCAAAGGTCATCAGGAATCGCATCATTGACAGAGGAACCCGCAGGGTAAGAAAGATGGTGAATTAAGCGAAATTCACCCTGGGACTTTTTTGGGACTAGACCCAAAGGAGATACTTTCAAGTTAGGGAATGGTGGGTCAGTAAAGGGCTCAGCAACTCTTATGGCAGTTACCTCCTTAGCTATGCTTTGTGCAGCAACCTCCTCATTACCCTTAAGAGAAAGTAAGTTTGGGGCATCCTGCGGCCCCCGAACACCCCTAAAGGGTATATGAAAACCAAACTGGAAACCTTCTAGTAGGTACCTCGCATCATCCCGTCTAGGATAAGCAGAAAGCCATCGTTCCAGCATTGGGACATTAATTGGGGAGGGGGCCTTTTGCGTGGCCAGCACTGTCAGAGGGGGTTCTGACTGCCCCCTGCCCACTCCTACCTCTGCCTCTTGACCCACCAGCCCGCGGGCACACGGAGGCAGCATGAGGGCTTGAACAAGATGCTTGTTGCACATGCCGCTAGCTGAGAAGCTCCAACACAGCAGCCGGGCTGAAACCCCCTGCCCCGTCGACTGGGCGGGGAACCTGTGTCACAGCAGCCCGCTGCATGGCCGCAATGATACCTATCACCAGGCACTGGCCGTGTGGGAGTCATATACAAGAGCCACAATTGCTGGCAGGGCTCATCCCACCTCATCTCAGGATGGAGGGCCACTCTCATCCTAAACTCTTCGTCGTAAGCCAACCACGACGGGCCAGGAAAATCAACCATCGCCCTGTAAATATTATCGAGGTATTGCAGCATCGGAATGGCCAAATCAGGCCGGGCCCTCAGGTATACCGCCATATAGATGAGATAGGCCGGCAACCAATTGGCCCAGGTACGTGGTGGCTTACGACGACGGGACAACTCCTTGTCCCTGTCATCCTGTCCCTCCCTCTCTTCCTTGGTGGGCTCACGATTCAAGAGGGAGAAGATATCAACATATTCCCCTCGCCAAATCTTCTCCCTCGTGGCCTGGGATAGATGATCACCCAGGGGCAAGGAATAACCAGCCGTCGGCAGAGCCGCCGTCGGCACATATTGGATCGAGGGTATGCACAGCGGGCCCTGAATAGCCCGTGCAATGCTTGGCATACCCACAGGGGCGGTCACCCCTGCCCTAACCGGGGGGCAATTAGGCAACCAGGAGTTAATAGGGCAGTGTGGATACAACTGCCCACCCACAGTAACCTGCCATGGCCATGGCCACTGAACCCGCCCCAGTGTGACTGGATAGTGTCGCTGGTGCACTCAATTGACCAGGATACTCACTAGGTGCACCCCCGTGAGCTGCCCTCACTGGGGGTTCCGGCCCATGGCGGGTGTCAGAGCTCACGACAGATATTGAGCTCTGGGGCCACGTCTGACTGGTCCCCAGCGGCAAGTCCTGCTGTGATGATCGTGCGGGGAGCTGCGAGGCGCCAGCTTGGGTTGGCCTGATGGCCTCAAGCAGCTCGACCCTGTTGGCAGCCCGCTGGAGAGTCACGGCTGACGTGTTGGCCGGAATTGATGAGTGGGCCATAATTGAAGTGGTAGCTAACCCACCATCGGAAGGTGGTGGGGCAATGCCCATTGATGCCTCTAGCACTGAAATGTGTGCTAGAAGAGCATCAACAGTTTCTGAGCCACCCGTGTAAGGTGGGCCGGATGGGCCGGACGGCCCATTGGACAATTGTTGGAGGGGAAACCCAAATAGGGATCCCGGGCCCGAATAGGGCAATGTCCAAAATTCCGGCCCGTGTGGGGCCGGAGGAATGGTGGGGCGGAAACCCACACTGGGCCCAAATGGGCCACCCTGCCCCAAGCCGGGAAAAGGCCCTACAGGGCCAGGGATCCCCGAGGGGCCGGCCTACGCCGGCCCCATCTGAAAGCTTGGGCCAGGCTGACAGGCGGAAGCCTGTTCGGCCGCATTGGTGGCAGTGGGCAAAACAACCCCACTGCCCTGCTGCGGGGGTGCCGCCCGAGCCCTCCGGCCTGATGGCGGCCCCCTGGTAGGGAGAGCCCTTCCCCTCAGCCGCGGCTTGGAAGCCGGGACCTTGCGCTTGGGAACCATGTCTCCCAGCAAAAGAAAAAGAAGCTGCTCCTAAATGATCCCTAGCCAGGGATCCAACACGCAACCCTTTGCTTCAAATACCACAATCGGAATAAGCAAAGGAGAACTCCGTTCGAAAAAGGGGGAAAGCAAGGTAAACACGACGGAGAAAACTTCTCCTCTCCGTCGCATTCTAAAATGGCAGCTCGGCTGCCTCGTGGCCACCCCTTTTAAAGAGGAGTGGCCACGCCCCCTAACTCACCAGGATGTCTGAGTCCGGGGGGGCGCAAAGAGCGCGGCGGCCATTTTGGCACCGCGCTTGCAAAATGAACAGAGGAGGAACCACTTCACTATTCTGATTTGCAATAATCATGGAGGTGGAAGAGGCCATGCCAGATGGACTGGCTGTGAAGGTGCACCTTGTCAGTATCCTCAAGGCTCCAGCAGTCCATTTGTTGTGTTCTGTAAAGCTGTGCCTTTAACAATGTACCTTAGCCATGTGGTAACAATGTAACCTTTCTGTGTGCAACATTATAACCTTCAGCTGTATCAATGTAAACCTGATAAGGGGACGCGAGCTAGTGACCACTAGATGGCAATAGCGAGCGTCCAGCTCTCATGGCTCAGATTCACCTGGATCAGCAGCGCGGGAAGATTCCCCGCCACCTCTTCACCTGGTCAAGAAGGGCGTGACCTTCTACGACGTCACGCAGGCAGCAACCAATAGTCTGTCGACGAGCCACATTCAAATGTATAGCCAGCTGTATATATTGAGCTACCCATCCGCCATTACCACATGTTCCTCCGGATCATCATGCAATAAACCTGTGTTAAGCCAACCCTTCGGCTGTTTCGTTGTCTTTGGTCCCTTACACTAAATTGGCGATGAAGGTGGGATAATGGCAGTCCACGGGACCAAGACATGCGCCGGTTTCGAAATCAGGAAACCGGGCGACTGGGAGATCTTCGAAATGGACTTCCAGGCAGCACTGATTGAGTCCGAAGTCACGGAAGAGGCTAAGAAAAGGTCCATCTTCACCAGGATGCTCGGACAAGAAACCAAAAGGACCTTGGTGGACCTGATCGCACCGAGGAGGGTGAGCGAATTCAAGGCCAAGGAACTCATGCAGATGCTGCGTGAGCACGTCCGGCCCGCCACGGCGATGTTTCCCGCTCGGAGTGCGTTCTGGAGGCGAGTCCAAGCGCCCGGGGAGACGGTCACCGCATTCATGGCGGCCCTGCGGCTGGCGGCCGGCCCGTGCAAATGGGAGAATGCCGAAATCACCCTCCGGGACTGTGTGCTGTGCGGCCTGAACGACGCCGAAACCCAGCACACATTAATGAACCAAGAGCCGCCTCCCACGTTGCAGGAGGTCGTCAGAGCGGCACAGGCCGCGGAAGCTACAAAGGCCGGGGTCCAAGAACTCCAGGACTGGCGGCCGAAGTCGAGCAAGGCAGAGACTCCGGTGCATGCGGCCCGGCGAGCTTCGAGGTCGTCCGCAGAGAGCAGCGACGACGAGGACGTCCAGAGGGTCCGGAAAGAGAGCCGGCGGTGTGATGGCTGTGGAGCGGCCCACGACCGCGTAAAATGCCCGTTTCGGAAGGCCGAGTGCCACAACTGCGGCCGCCGCGGGCACATCGCCAAGGTGTGCAGGAAGAGGCGCGAGACCCGGAGAAGCTCAGCAGACTGCTCCGCGGGACAAGACCGCTCAACGACGCCCAAGGAAGGCGCTCAGGCCACATGGAAGCAGGATGGCGTGGGCCGCATCTCCGATGGCAGCGAGGACGACGCCCCAGTTTTCAGCGTGTCTGTAGGACACCCCCGCTACTTTGTTGAGGTACTAGTTCAAGGGGTCCCCATTAGCATGGAAATTGACTCGGGGTCATCATATTCAATCATTTCCCAGAGGGAGTTTTTGAGAATTGCCCCCCACAGGCGACCCAAGCTCAAAGCGCTGAGGTCCACACTACGGGACGTGCAAGGGAACAGCATTCCAGTGTTGGGGGTTGGAGAATTTCAGGTTAAATTCAAGAAGCACGCCGCGTCCCTCCCGCTAGTCGTGCTAAAAGGGGGAGATTGCAGCCTCCTCGGGACTCAATGGTTCCAGCCCCTGGAGTTGTTTATTGGGGGGGTGCACGCCGTTGGGATGCACGGCGTTGGGTCTGACCCGATTCAGGAGGTGTGCGAGGCGCACCCCGAAGTTTTCAAAAAGGGACTGGGGAAATTCAAGGGGCCCCCAGTGACTTTCGACCTGGACCCGGAGGTCCACCCAATTCGACTCAACCCACGCCGGGTGCCGTTCGCACTCAAGGACAAGATAGAGGCGGAACTGGACAAATTGGTGGGCCAGGGGATCCTTGTGCCTGTTGATTCTGCGGAGTGGGAAACTCTAATTGTAACCGCACTTAAGGCCAATGGGGAGGTCCGCATATGCGCCGATTACAAGTGCACCATCAACAAGGCGATCCGCCTGAATGCATATCCGGTGCCAGTAGTCAGCCATCTGCTGGCCAGGTTACACGGGGGAAAGTGTTTTGCTAAGCTCGACTTAGCACAGGCCTACCAGCAGCTCACGGTGTCCCCTGCCGCAGCTGCTGTGCAGACCATAGTCACCCATAAGGGGGCGTTCCAGGTGACGCGCCTTCAGTTCGGCGTGAATTCGGCACCTGGAATTTTCCAGTCACTCGTGGAACGCCTCCTGAAGGGGCTAGAGGGGGTGTTGCCTTATTTTGATGACGTGTTAATAACGGGGGGGAGTTGGGTCGAATTGGCCAAGAGGTTGGGGAAGGTCCTGACAATATTCGAAAAAGCGGGGTTGAGACTGCGAAAGGACAAATGCGTCTTCTTCGCGACCGAGGTTGAGTTCCTAGGGTTTTGTGTGACTCCCGAGGGGATAAAACCATCCAAATCCAAGGTGGCCGCCATTAAGAAAGCCCCCCGCCCCACCTCCAAGCCCGAGCTGCAGTCATTCCTAGGGCTGCTCAACTTTTACCACTCCTTCCTCCCCCGGAAAGCAGCAGTAGCTGAACCGCTACACAAACTGCTAAAAAAGGATCAGGCATGGAAGTGGGGCGGGGACCAAGAAAGGGCATTTAGCGAACTAAAAAGTCTCCTAGCGTCTGATGCCATACTGACCCATTTCAACCCCAAACGCCCGGTAGTCCTGACCTGTGATGCATCCCCGGTGGGGGTGGGGGCGGTGCTGTGCCACGTGCTGGAAGACAGAAGGGAGGCCCCGATAGCATTTTACTCCAGGTCCCTGTCCCAAGCAGAGAGAAATTACGCACAGACAGACAGGGAGGCACTAGCAATAGTTGCGGGGACGAAAAAATTTCACGATTTTCTGTATGGCCGCCCCTTCACCATTGTAACGGACCACAAGCCCCTGCTAGGCATTTTTACCGCAGATAAGCCCACCCCACAGATCCTGTCCCCGAGGATGCTCAGGTGGGCCATTTTTCTCAACGCGTACCAGCACGCGTTGGTCTACCGGCCCGGGAAAGAGATCAGCCATGCGGACGCTCTATCCAGGTCTCCCCTCCCCCTGACGCCCAGCCAGGTGAGCAAGGGGGAGTGAGACCATCAGGTTCTTATGATAGAGGTGCTGGATTCGCCCCCCGTAATGCCCGCCGACATTGCCAAAGCGACAGGGAAGGACAAGACGTTAGCGGCAGTTAGCTCCTGGGTGCAGAAAGGCTGGCCGGCATCCTCCCCAGCGGAAGAGTTCGCCCCATTTTTCAGGAAAAAGTTAGAGCTGTCCCTAGAGAGGGGGTGCCTCTTGTGGGGGCAGCGGGTGGTGATTCCCACTTCCCTTCGGCCGCGGGTGCTCAAACTGCTGCACGTCAGCCACCCCGGCATCGTGCGATCCAAGGCGCTGGCCCGGAGTTACTTCTGGTGGCCCCAGTTGGACGCCGACATCGAGCACATGGTCGGCACTTGTGAAAGTTGCCAATGCTCCAGACCAGAGGAGGCCCGCCTTCCCCACAGGGAATGGGACTCGGCCAAGGGGCCGTGGTCCCGGGTGCACATTGATTTCGCGGGCCCGTTCAGAGGCACCCTGTTTCTTCTTGTCGTGGACGCCTTCTCCAAGTGGTTGGAGGTTATCCCAGTCACGAGCACCTCCTCGGCCCAGACCATTAAGCATTTGCGGAGGCTCTTTTCCACGTTCGGCATACCCGACATGTTAATTAGCGACAACGCTAGTTGTTTCACGTCCTCCGAGTTTAGGGCATTCATGGAGATTAACGCCGTTCGGCATATTACCTCCGCCCCGTTTCACCCAGCCACCAATGGTCAAGTAGAGCGCCTCGTCCGCACCACGAAGGACGCGTTGCGGCGCATGGGCCCCGGGGACCTGAACCTACAGGTGTGTCAGTTTCTGCTAGGGTACAGGGTGACCCTGTTGGCGTCAGGATACTCCCCCGCAGAGCTCTTAATGCGTAGGAAACTGACCACCATCCTTACTAGGCTAGACCCCACGAGGGTAGAGGACAAGGGAAGGAACATTGGGCTAGAGGCCACGAAGAGTTTCAGTGTAGGCGCCCCCGTGCATTGCAGGAATTACGCCAGCGCGGGCCCAGCCTGGGTACCGGGCGTAGTTGTGGAGCAAACCGGCCCCGTGTCGTACCGCATGGAAACCAGCACAGGGCTACTGTGGAGGCGGCACGCGGACCAGCTCCGACGCAGGGTCTCCGATGAGCAGGGCACAGACCAAACAGAGAAAAAATCAGCGTTAGGGTTCTCCCCCACCCGTTCAGCCCAAGGGGGAGGGAAAGGGGGCCGCGGGTCCCCACCAAGGGGGGAGGAGGATGTTCTCGTAGATATCCTAGGGGATCTTTCTGAGGAGGAGGAACCCGACCCCATACATATCTCGCGGAATTCCCCCACAAATGCGGATACCCCAACTGAGTTAGAATTTGATTTTCAGAACCGGGGGAGTTTTTCGGAGTGGTCCCCCACCCGTCCAAGCGAGAAGAGGGGTTTTTCGTTAGCCCCGATCGCCCCCGGTCTGCCCACAATGGAGTTTTTCCCTTCCCCTAAGGCCGCCAAACCGCGGCAAGCCACTAACGAGTCTCCCTCTCCCATTACAGGACAAGGGACCAGGGAACAAAGAAGCAGTAGCGCCCCCAGGGGGGCCAGCTCTCATCACGGCCCAAACGCACATGCAATAAGCCATCTTGGCTAAGAGACTTCGTCTCATCCTAGGGGGGAGGGATGTTGTGTTCTGTAAAGCTGTGCCTTTAACAATGTACCTTAGCCATGTGGTAACAATGTAACCTTTCTGTGTGCAACATTATAACCTTCAGCTGTATCAATGTAAACCTGATAAGGGGACGCGAGCTAGTGACCACTAGATGGCAATAGCGAGCGTCCAGCTCTCATGGCTCAGATTCACCTGGATCAGCAGCGCGGGAAGATTCCCCGCCACCTCTTCACCTGGTCAAGAAGGGCGTGACCTTCTACGACGTCACGCAGGCAGCAACCAATAGTCTGTCGACGAGCCACATTCAAATGTATAGCCAGCTGTATATATTGAGCTACCCATCCGCCATTACCACATGTTCCTCCGGATCATCATGCAATAAACCTGTGTTAAGCCAACCCTTCGGCTGTTTCGTTGTCTTTGGTCCCTTACACTAAACCATTGCAGTTCTGGCATAAAATCCTGCATGTCTCATTTCATATGTGCCGCAGGAGATGGCTCCATGATCAGATTGTATGAGTCACTTCATGGCAAGCTGGGATCCACCTTAAACAAATTCACGCCAATGGCATTTTTCCTTTTTGACATCCATCAACTGTGAAAATGATTTTCAGGGGAAAAATACATACTCAGACACAAGTAGCAGCTGACAACAATGGTTAGAAATACCTAGTTATATGCAACATAGTTGTATGCCATTATTCATATTTGTTTAACTGGCAATATTACAAAGGGACATTTTACAAAGTGACTTTACACACTTTTCAGATACAAGAAGTGATGTCCAGGTTTCTTAGGTGCAACAAATAACATTCTTAAATTCACAAGTTGATGCCAAATGGCATTTTAAGGTTCATTTAAAAACATATTGTCAAGATTTTTTTACGCTTTCCATTGTCCTTTTATAAATTTGAAGTAGCAAGGGAAGTGTACAGTACTTTAGTTTTCACTTTTTTATTTTTATAAATATTTCCAAGTATAATATCAAAGCTATCTACTACTAGATAATGTTTCCCTGCATTTTCTGGGCCTGTTGGTAATAACAATACAATGCATTAATAATACAAAGCACAACAATGTACTTGCACAACCCAAGCAGAAATGACAATAATGTTGCCAAGAAGTAATGAGTTCTTTTTACAATGTAGTGTTTTGAGATCTCTTGTGAAGCTAAGCAAAAAGCTGTTATAGCAAGCATAAAAAAGTATATGCTGGTTGATTGCAAAGTCCCAAGCAATCTGTGTAACGTAACCATGTTCATTAGCCCATGGAATAAGACAACAGTTAGGACAGCTTTTGGGCATTTCGAAAATGTACCCAAATCAGTCTATAATATATGCAAAACTTCTCCAATGGGTAACAAAACACTTTTTGCTCTCTCCAAATGAGGAGAAAAACTACCAGGTTTTCTCATAAACTACATGAAGAAGGAACAAATCAGGATTGATATCTCTGATTAAAATATACCAACATATCAATTCAAAGGTAAAAGTAAAGGTCACACTTGCTTGAAAGCCAGTTGTATCCAACTCAAGGATTCAGCACTCATCTCTATTTATAGCCAAAGAACCAGTGCTGTCTGCATCTGCAGATGTTTCCATAGCCATGTAGCAGGCATGACTTGACATCGGAGTGCACAGGATGCTGTTTACCTTCCTACCGAAGTGGTCCCTATTTATCTACTTGCAATTTCTTGCTTTCAAACTGCTAGATTGGCAGGAGCTGGGACAGAGATGGGAGCGCAATCTGTCATGCAGCATTCAGTTCTCGAACTGCTGACCTGCCGACCTTCTAATCGTCAAGAAACACAGCAGTAAAATCAAAAGCATTCAGCTAATGCAACAAATGTGCAGGACTCTTTCAAGAAAGAAAGAAAAGATATTCTTGCTTTGTTAAAGAAACAAGGCAAAGATGAAGCCAAATTAGCTTCTCCAACTCCCCAATACTGAGTTCTGTGGAGAATGCCCTTTCTCATGTCCTTGTTAAACACACCTTCAACTGGGCCTCTCCGAAGATCTTAAAGCAAGGCTGGTTTGTATGAGAGAATGGCTGCTCCACAAAGGTTAGACTGAACAGGTTGGTCCTAAAGCTGTGACACATCTTAGTAAATTAATCAAGACATTCACCCTGGCAGATGTTTTCATACTAGATAGCATTTTTTTTCCAGTCACACAGTCAATTCTGACCCTTTGCGACCCTATGGACCATTGCCCACCAGGCACCTCTGTCTTCCACCATCCTCCTCAGCCCGCCCAGCTTTGTGCCCATTGCATCTACAATACCATCTAGCCATCTCAGTTTTGGCCTCCCCCTTCTTCTTTTGCCCTTCACTTTTCCCAGCATCAAGGCTTTCTCAAGTTAATCCTCTCTTCTCTTTTGATGTCCAAAGTACTTCATCTTCATCTTTATTATTTGACCTTCTAATGAGCATTCAGGGTTGATTTCTTCTAGGATCAACCTATTTGTACTCCTCGCTGTCCAGGGGACTCTCAAAACTCTCCTCCAACACCACATCTCAAAGGCATCTATTCTTCTGCACTCAGCTTTCCTAATGGTCCAGCTCTCTCAACCATACATTACCACTGGGAATACCATTGCTTTGACTATGCTAATTTTTGTTTGCAAGGTGATGTCTCTACTTTTAATTATGTTCCCCAGGTTTCTCTTAGCTTGTCTCCCAAACATCAGTTGCCTTTTTATTTCATGGCTGCAATCCCCATCTGCAGTGATTTTTGATCCTAAGAAAGTAAAATCTGTTACTGATTCTACTTCTTCACCATCTATTTTCCAGGGACTGATGTTGCGTCTCAAGCCAGCGTCTCAAGCTTCATTAGGTCTTCCTCACTTTCTGCCATTAGGGTTGTATCATCTGCGTATCTCAAGTTGTTGATGTTTCTCCCAGTTATTTTGATCCCAACTTGTGATTTGTCCAATCCTGCATTGCACATTATGTTTTCTGTGTATAAGTTGAATAAGCACGGAGGGTGACAAAATGCTGCCTTGTCTTCATCATTCCGTATTCTGTCCTAACTGTTGCTTCTTGACTCATGTAAAGATTTCTCATGAGGCATATAAGGTGTTCTGGTATTCCCATCTCTTTAATTAAAGGTTTTATTTTTAAAGGTTTCCCTTGCTCGAAAGCCAGTCGTATCCGACTCTAGGGTGCAGTGCTCATCTCTGTTTCTAAGCCGAAGAGCCAGCGCTGTCTGTTTCTGCAGACGTTTCCGTGGTCATGTGGCAGGCATGACTAGACACCGGAGCGCACAGAACGCTGTTACACTCCCACCGAAGTGGTTCCTATTTATCTACTTGCAATTTCTTGCTTTCAAACTGCTAGGTTGGCAGGAGCTGGGATGAAGACGGGAGCTCATTTCCGTCCTGCAGTACTCGGGAATCGAACTGCTGACCTTCCGCTTCCCAGTCAGCGTCTTAGCGACTTGAGCCACTGCAGTACCTTAATTTAATTACTTTAAGTAATTAATTACAGTACTTTAATTACTTGCCACATTTTGTTGTGTTCCACACAGTCAAAGGCCTTGGTGTAGTCAATGAAACAGAAGTAGACTTTTTTCTGATATTCCTTTGTTTTCTCCATGATCCAATGTATGTTGGGAATGTGGTCTCTAATCCCCCTGCCTCTTTTGAAACCAGCCTGCACCTCTGGTAATTCTCTCTCCACGTGCTGCTGATGTCTATCCTGTATTATCTTGAGCATAACCTTTCTAGCATGTGAGATGAGTGCAATTGTTCGATAATTTGAACATTTTTTGGCATTACCCTTTTATGGGATTGGAACATATACTGATCTTTTCCAGTCCTGTGGCCATTGTTGTGTTTTCCAAATCTGCTGGCATATAGAATGCAATAATTTGAGTCCATCATCTTTTAGAGCTTTTAAAAATTCAGCTGGGATACCATCATCTCTACTGGCTTTGGTGTTTTCAGTGCTTTTTAGGGCCTTTCTGACTTCAGTCTCTAGGATGTCTGGTTCAAGTTCAATGTTTGTTTATTTATTTATTTATTTATTTATTTATTTATTTTATTAAATTTCTATACCGCCCACTCAACCAAGGCCAACTCAGGGTGGTTCACAGTCATAGATAAAACAGATAAAAACAGATAAAACATACAGAATTAAAAACCCACCCCCTAAAAGGGGTGCAGATACCGTTGGAACCGTGTGGGAGGCATACTTCTCTATATTATGTTCTCATTATTGTGATTATCCAAGGTGATGAGGTCCTTTTTATAGAGTTCCCCTGTGTACTCTTGCCATCTTTTCTTTATCTCTCCTGCATCAGCTACCCTCTTGCTGTTTTTGTCCCTTATCATGGTCATTTTTCCTTTTTAAGAGCCTCATCAGACAACCACTTTGCTTTCTTACACTTCTTTTCTTTTGGTATGGTTTTCCTTGCTGCCTCCTGTATTATGTCCCACACCTCTGTCCATAATTCTTCTGGCACTCTGTCTATCAAGTCTAAGCCATTAAATCTGTTCCATATCTCACTTAAGGATGTTGTCTAGGTCATGCCTGTCTGGCCTAATTGTATTGCAGGCGCACCCCCCCAATAACGGACACAGACAACATTGAAAGTGGATAACAGCAAAGGGCCACATTTATTGATTCAATGCCCTAGTCCGAATTATAAATTTGTATTGGTAAAACGACCAATCATAATTCCTAAGGCAAGCAGGCCGAAGTAACACTGGTAAGGTACCACCCCAAAATTGCCAACGGCAATTGGTTACAATGTATCAAATTGTATCAATTTGTTTGTTAACAACAAACAAATTGTTGACCGTAGTCAATAACTAACTCATGACCCCACCCTCTGACGCGTATCCGTGAAATCACAGGGGTGATGCATGCTGGTTAGCAATCATCATCACCCCATCGCCTGATTCGTCGTTGACCGGACAACGTTTAACTACTTTATTCCTGTCTAGTGTTGTCCAGTCAATTGCGAACCTGCCGGATACTTGTGGGTCATACTGTTTACCTTACCAGTGCTACCCGCCCATGTGACCAAAGTCAACAGTAGGAACGAAGAAAGACCCCTATATCAAACCATAGCAACAGTGTGGGATGGGCAAAAAAGCCAGGACCCGAAGCCAATATGGGTCCCGACCAAAAATTCCCACCCGGCCCCGAAGCGACCATAATATCACACTGTTAACTAGGGAGGGGGTGGAGGGGAAAAAACTTCTCCGCTCCGTCGCTGAGGCAAAATGGCAGCGCGGCTGCCTCGTGGCCACCCCTTTTATAAGGGAGCTGGCCACGCCCCTAACTACCCGGATTCTCTGTCCTGTGGGGGGGGGCCCGCAAAGGGCGCGGCGGCCATTTTGGCGCCGCGCTTGCATTGCAGGCGCACCCCCCAATAACGGACACAGACAACATTGAAAGTGGATAACAGCAAAGGGCCACATTTATTGATTCAATGCCCTAGTCCGAATTATAAATTTGTAATGGTAAAACGACCAATCATAATTCCTAAGGCAAGCAGGCCGAAGTAACACTGGTAAGGTACCACCCCAAAATTGCCAACGGCAATTGGTTACAATGTATCAAATTGTATCAATTTGTTTGTTAACAACAAACAAATTGTTGACCGTAGTCAATAACTAACTCATGACCCCACCCTCTGACGCGTATCCGTGAAATCACAGGGGTGATGCATGCTGGTTAGCAATCATCATCACCCCATCGCCTGATTCGTCGTTGACCGGACAACGTTTAACTACTTTATTCCTGTCTAGTGTTGTCCAGTCAATTGCGAACCTGCCGGATACTTGTGGGTCATACTGTTTACCTTACCAGTGCTACCCGCCACACGGAGGGGCTTCACAGAAGACCTGACGCCCCCCCCAGACCGTCAGCTCGGTCAACAGGCCTGCTCGCCAGTCACCCAACAGGAGGTCCATACCTCCTCGCGACAGATGGACCCCATCCCCTGCATACAAGTCACAATTTTGTAGACTAATATCGGGGTGATGACTAACCCGTCCCCAAGCCCTGGTGGTGAGAAACCGCGCCACTGCCTTATTGACCGCGCGCCTAGCTCGGTCAAGGGCCAGGAGGTTAACGCCCCCTCTGTAAGAGTGGCGCGGAACAATGTCCGACCAAACCAGGGCTGTGGCAGGCCAGACATAATGCAAGTAGGCGAGGTCCTCGCAAATCGCATGCTTGAGCGATAAGCCGGTGACCTGGCCCAAATCATTGCCCCCCAAGTGGATGATTAGAATGTCAGGCGGGTCAGCCCCCAGGCCAGAAAAAAGGAAAGGCCGCAGCTCCCGCCATAACATCCCAGGCTTACCGTGCCATGAGAGACTGGCGTGGTCACCCAGTCCCAGTCGGGGTCCCCACTCTGTCGCCGCAGCGTAACGCGCTGCCCTGAGCACATAGCTGTGGCCCACCAGCCATACTGTCACCGGTGTAATACGACACCCAGGGTCTGTAAGAAAATTGAGAAAAAGGAAGGTAAGGTGACTGGATTGGTACTCATGGCGGGAGTGGGCGCACATAAAACTGAAAACATTGTGAGCCCCACCTCCCCATGCTACGTATGTCAGCCCCAGAGTACCCAAAAGCAGCTGCTGTAGAGGCTGCGCCAATACGGAACGAATGTGTGCCATAACGGGCACCTGGTAGTCCCACCCTGGTGAGGGCTCTGGCTGTCACCTTCCAAAACTGAAATTTAGTAAGGGGAGACCCATCTTGGTGACAGAAAAACGGGCCGTGGTGCCAGCCACGCAGTGCCAGGTATTCCTGTAGGGCACCAACCGGACAGATGTCTGCCAAAGAACACCGTAGCAGTCTTACTCCACTGCCTACGCCATGCTGATCTGTTTTGGAGGAGCGAATCCTCAACTGGGCCCAGTCTTTGGCAACATATACATCTCCGAGTTCCAGTGCCCTACCACTTGCATCCGCCTTAGACAGCATCACGAGTTCGCTGATGCGGAGCGCTCCAAAAAATGCCACCGTTGTGGCTGCATGAAAAAGGGCTGCCTCATAATGATCAAAACAGAGGCCTGGCCAGCCCCGGGCCAACTGGGTAAGAACCCCTGGGGAAATAGGGTGCCGGTCATCCGGGCAACGCCCGCGCTCGCGCACCCACCCCTCCAAAACGTGTCTCACACGGAAGTCAGAGGTGGTATCCACATGACCCCCTACTTTGGCCATAAAAGCCAACGCCGAGAGCTTGGATGCTATGGTGCGAGGTGCAAGGCCCTGTGCATGCAGGTGAACCATGAACTGCAGAACATGGTCCACCGGGATGGGCCAGGTCTCTGGCCATTGAAATCGAGTAGCAAAAGCCCTATACAAATTGAATGCTTGTTGATACGCCTTACGCGTGCGTGGCGCTAGTGACAGGCCAATCGCCCGGTTCACCTCTCCTTGCCAATAGTCCACATCTCGTCCGGGAGTGGCGAGGGAAATTCCTCCGCATCCGGGGCCAAGGCGCGGAACCGGGAGATCTGCAGGCGGGACAAAGCGTCAGCAATATCGTTATTAACCCCTGGGACATGCCTGGCCCTGAACAAGACGTTGAGGCGCAGGCAGCGCAGCAAAAATGGCGCACTAGATCCATGACCCTGGGCGATTTAGAAGTCTGTGCATTGACAATGTGCACAACGGCAGCATTGTCGCACCAGAAATGCACCACCGAATTAGCCCACTGTTCGCCCCATAGCATCAAAGCCCCCAGAATGGGAAAAAATTCCAGGTATGTGAGATCCCGCAGGCGACCTGTGCCTGCCCATGCCGGTGGCCACCCACCATAGGCCCACTTCCCATTGAAGTACATCCCATAACCCAGGGATCCTGAGGCATCAGACTGGATCTGGAAATTGGGGGATGCCAGGAGGTCAGACCTCCAAAATGAGACCCCATTAAACTCCCTCAGGAATTGCAACCAGACAAACATGTCTGCCCTGATACCCCGGGTAAGCCTGACTCTATGGTGGGGCCTGGATAACCCTGCCATGGCGTCGCATAAGCGCCGGGCGAAAGCCCTGCCCGGTGCGACCACCCTGCAGGCAAAATTGAGGTGCCCATGTAGCACCTGCAGTTCCCTCAGGGATGCCTTACGCTTAGCCAGCAATTCCGAGATAAGGGTCACTATCCTGGACACCTTATCACCCGGTAACCTAGAAGCCTGTACTACTGTATCAATCTCAACCCCCAGGAATACTAGTTTGGTCGACGGGCCCTCGGTCTTTTCGGGCGCTAAAGGGACACCCAGTTCCTGCATTAGCGTCTGAAATGTATTGAGGAGACGTGCACACGTGTCCCAGCCCCGTTCACCCCCGAATAAAAAGTCATCCAGGTAATGGGCTACAGACCGGGACCCTGACCTGCGGACGAAAGCCCACTCTAGGAAGGTACTAAAACGCTCGAAAGCCGAGCATGATATGGAGCAGCCAAAAGGCATGGCCTTATCAAAATAATACTCCCCTCTAAACTTAAAACCCAGCAATTCAAAGTCGCCCGGGTGCACCGGCAAGAGGCGAAAAGCTGACTTAATGTCGCACTTGGCCAGCAAGGCACCCGGGCCACACGAGCGCACCATGCGCAGCGCATGGTCGAACGATGTATACCTGACCGAACAAAGGTCATCAGGTATCGCATCGTTGACCGATCGGCCTGCTGGGTAGGACAAATGATGAATAAGGCGAAACTCACCTAGGGACTTTTTAGGAACCAAACCCAATGGTGAAACCTTAAGGTTGGGAAAAGGGGGTGCGGGAAAAGGTCCGGCAACCCTGCCCGCGTCTAACTCCTTTTTAATGCTGGCCTCGGCTACCTCCTCCCTTCCTCTGAGGGATAAAAGGTTGGGAGCATCCTGAGGGGATCTATCACCCATAAAAGGGATACGAAATCCCTGCTTAAAACCTTGGATGAGATACTCCCTGTCCTCTCCCCTTGGGTACGATGCGAGCCAGCGCTCCAGCATGTCCACCTTAATTGGGGAGGGGGCCTTTCGGAGAACTAGTTCCATCCGTGGCAGGCTTGCCAGCCCACTGTCCACCCCTCCCTCTGCCTCGCACCCCCCCAGGCTTGGGACAAGCAGAGGCTGCATGGGGACCAGAACATGTGGGACACTCGTGCTTATACCTGCAGTTCTTCCGACTGCAGGAACCATTGGACGAGAAAGTCCAGCACAGCAGGCGGGCTGGAACCCCCTGCCCCGCCATTTGGCGGGTAACCTGCGCTGGAGCTGCTCGCTGGACCGCATGTCCACAATGGTATCTATCCCCCGGGGCAGGACGTGTGGGTGTCATATACAAGAGCCACAGTCTCTGGCACGGCTCATCCCATCTCATCTCGGGGTGCAGGGGAATCCTCATACGGAATTCCTCATCATATGCTAGCCATGAGGGGCCCGGGAAATCTACCATCGCCCTGTATATGTTGTCCAAATATTGGACCATGGGAATAGCTAGATCCGGCCGCGCCCTCAAATACACCGCCATGTATATCAAATAAGCGGGGAGCCAGTTAGCCCAGGTACGCGGCGGCTTACGGCGGCGTGCCTGCTCCTTGTCCTTCTCATCCTGACCCTCCCTTTCTTCCTTAGTGGGCTCTCTGTTCAGGAGTGAGAAGATATCCACGTACTCCCCTCGCCATATCTTTTCTCTGGTAGCCTGAGCCAAGTGATCACCCAATGGCAAGGAATACCCTGCCGTCGGCAAAGCCGAAAAGGGGATAGCTGGCCTACCCAAAGGGGCCTGAGTTAACCCTGCCACCCCAAGTACGTTCCCAGCAGTGTAAGAACCAAGGCCCACCCCAGCGGGCATGGTGGCAGTAGTTGTCGCCGGGTGGGTCGCCAGCGGCGTAGCCCCTGCACCACCCGCGCGAGGCCAAGGCCACTGAAAGGTCCCCCCTATATTGGGAATGTGTGTGGATGTACTCGTTTGCACCATATACTCACATGCTGCACCCCCGCGGGCCGCCCCCAACGGGGGTTCCGGCCCACTGGGGGCGTCGGAGCTCACGACCGATGTAGAGCTCATCACCGGGGCTGGACCCGCGCCAGGTTGCTGGCTGGGGAGCTGCGAGGCAGTGGCCGGAGCCGCGCCACCCGCCTGCAGCAGCTCAACCCTCCCCGCCGGCCGTTGTCCTGCTGCCGATAGCGCCTCAAAAGGTACCCCGAAAGGGGCACCTGCCTGACTGGCCCGGGCCAAAGACTCCTCTAAGGCCGCAATACGGGCCAGTAAGGTGTCTACATTAACCATGGGTAAAGAGCCGGCCGGCCCACCTGACCCTTGCATGGGGACAGTTCCCTGCACCCCATGGCCCATATATGGCCATTGGCCAGGGCCGAAGCCCGGTAGGGCTGGTGAGGAAACCTGCCAAGGCGGGGCACCGGGCCACCCCCCAAGGCTAGAGGGCCCCGGGAGAGGCTGCGGCCCAAAAGTAGTCGGCCCAACGGGTTGGGCGGAAGGAGGAGCGGTGTCCACCGCTCGCGGGCCGCGGGCCGGAGCGCCCTCCGCGCCCGCACTCTGAACGGGCCAAGGGGCGATAGACCCCAAGCCACTAGCCCCGGCCGGGGATGGCAAAGGTGGCTGTTGAGGAGGCGGCACCACGGTCCTCCGACCTGGGTTGCGCCTCCTAACAGCCCGGGCTGAATTCGCAGCAGCCTTCTTTTTGGAAGGCATCTCGAGCAAAAAAGGGAAGCTAGCTAAGCAAAATCGACCCAAAAGGCTTCCCGGCAATACCAACGAGCGACGGAGGCGCAGGGGAAAAAACTTCTCCGCTCCGTCGCTGAGGCAAAATGGCAGCGCGGCTGCCTCGTGGCCACCCCTTTTATAAGGGAGCTGGCCACGCCCCTAACTACCCGGATTCTCTGTCCTGTGGGGGGGGGCCCGCAAAGGGCGCAGCGGCCATTTTGGCGCCGCGCTTGCATTTCCTATTTTCTTTAGTCTAAGCCTGAATTTTGCAATCAGTAGATTAGGATCTGAACCACAGTCTGCTCCAGGTCCCCTTTTTGTTGATTGCATCTTTGGCTGCAGAGTATGTAATCAATCTGGTTTCAATGTTAGCCATCTTGTGATGTCCATGTGTAAAGTCTCCTCTTGTGTTGCTGGAAGAGGGTGTTTGCTATGACCAGTGCATTCTCTTGGCAGAACTCTATTAGCCTTTGCCCTGCTTCATTCTGTGTTCCAAGACCAAACGTGCCTGTTATTCCATTTAGTCGGTTAATATGACAAATTTAGGAACTTTTTTAGATCAAAATTTAAATATAAAATTAAAAAAAGAACATTCAGATTATATGGAGCAAGAAATTCAAGATAAAGAAATTGAAATAGTGATTAAAAACTTAAAAAATGACAAAGCACCAGGTGAAGATGGTTTTCCATCGGAAATATATAAACAATGTCAGGATGTAATGATTCCCAAATTAAAGAAATTGTATAATTATATATTAGAGGGGGGAAATATGCCAAAATCCTGGAGTCGTTCAATTATGGTATTGATCCCAAAACCAGGTAAAGATAGGGAAAAAATTGATGCCTACCGCCCTATCTCCTTATTAAATCAGGACGCTAAGATATTCACCTCTTTATTGAATAATAGACTTAACAGCTTTTTAAGCTTTTATATAGGAGAGGATCAAGCTGGTTTTTTGAAGGGCAGACAGATGGAGGGATTGATAAGTAGGTTAGTTAATATTATAGATTTGGTTAAAAAGAGTAAGGAAAAAGTTTGTATTTTGGCACTAGATATCTACAAAGCATTTGACTCTATTCAGTGGTCTACTATTAAAGAAATATGTTGCAGATTAGAGTTTGGTTCTAAATTTAAACATGCAATTGATCAATTATATAATGATTCAGTGACAAGAATAAAAATGAATAATAGGTTAAGTGGAGAAATCGAGATTAAGGCTGGTACCCGACAAGGCTGCCCGCTCTCCCCATCACTTTTCATTCTAGCAATGGAGTTGTTAGCAAGAAGTATTCGACAAGATGAAGGTTTGACAGGTGTTAAAAACAAAAAAATTAGTCTATTTGCAGATGACACCTTGCTAGTGGTCAAGGACCCTCTTCTAAATATTAATAAAATTCAACATCATTTGAAGTTATTCGAGCAAGTTACAGGATTAAAAATAAATTGGAATAAAACAGAAGCTATTACTTGTAATCTATCGGAGGGGGAAAAGAAGAAAGTAATGGAGAAATATAAATTTAAAATAAGAGATAGAATGAGATATTTGGGAATAATGGTGTCAGATGAAGTTAAGGATTTGTATAAGATCAACTTTAATAAGTTAAAAGAGGAAATAAAAAAATTAAGGATCAATGGAAATCATTGAAAATATCATGGTTTGGGATGATAAATTTGTGCAGGATGAAAATTATGCCAAAACTAAACTTTTTATTTGAAAATTTACCAATTCCATTTACATTTGGCATTCCATTTTCCTAAGATAATGTGGACGTCATTTCTTGGTGTCTGTTCTATGAGGTGTTGTAGGTCCTCATAGAACTGATCAACAATGGCTTCATCTGCACCAGTGGTTGGTGCGTATATTTGGATTACCTTGATATTAAAAGGTTTGCCTTGGATTCTGACTAAAATCATTCTGTCATGTTAAAGATTATATCCCATTACTGCTTTTTTCACTCTTTTATTGACAATTATGGCTACTCCATTTCTTCTGAGGTTTTCTTGTCCACAGTAGTAGTAGATATATATGATGGTTTCTAGAACTGAATTTGCCCATCCCTGTCCATTTTAACTCACTGATTCCCAAGATGTCAATGCTTATTCTTTTCATTTCCTTTTTTTACCACTTCCAGATTTCCTTGATTCTTAGATCTCACATTCCATGTCCCTATGCAGTATTGTTCCTTACAATACTGCAATATACAATACAATACAATATACAATACAAGAGCAAATTAGTTTGGATGAATAACAAATACTGTGTTTGATAAAGCTTGCTTATACCAACCTAGGCCACTCTCCCTACATTTCTTCTGCCAGTCTTTCTCTTCAGCAAGCTACATATATATACATAACTGGGTTTCAGCTCCTAGATCTCTTCCTACTATGGAGTCTCTTTAAATATATATAAGATATGCTCTGATTTTATTTTCAGACCTAAAAAAAGGATTGGTAAACCACTTTGTACTATATGTACAGTATGGAGAAAATCATGGAAAGGATTGACATACAGTAATTCACAATCAAGTTGATGGAATGTAATTAACTATTATAGTCTTTAACCAACAAATCGACATGTTCCTGGAAACAGGCAAAATGCTCCTGTTTAGTGCCCTTGTTAATAGTCTGACCACAATATTTTGGACCAGCCAAAGTTTTTGAGCATTTTTTTCATACAAGCCAATGCACAACATACGTCAAAGTTAGAAAATAGGCTTAGTACATTTTTAGAAAGATACCCAGTGTGGTCTTCTTCCTCTTCTGTGCCTAGGCCAGATGTGAAACTGCCAAAATGAAGACACCCTTTGGTGAGTTTATTCTGCAGTTCCCTTTGCCTTGCCTAGTGTGAGAAAGATTAGCCAGCAACACAAGGTTGCTGTTACCAAGGTAAGCCCAAATGTTGTTCAAAAATATTATAATTTTGTAGGAGGCTCTTTCTATATACCCCACCCAGTGTAGTATACTGGGTAGACTGACAAACTAGGACGCAGGAGATCTGGATTGACATTCCTGTTCAGATATGAAAATTCAGTAGGGATGTGGAACTGGTAGAACCATTCCTTAAATATCTCACTTACCTTGAAAGCTCTATACAGCAGCTGTAAGTTAATTCTGACTTGGCTTCTCATAGCAACATTTTTAGAAAATGTGCTCTCAGATAGAAAAATACATTTTTCATACCATTTGGGTTTCCTCAACTGCTTATCATGCACTGAGCATGGGAGGTAAATACACAATGAATTAACAAGTCTGATTGTCAAGGAGCCTACTTTTGAAGAAATACCATTGATGGAGAGAAATCATATTATTCAGAGGAAACACTTATTCCCTTTAATATCTAGTGGGGTCTCATATTACATAGTGCAAATAGGATGCACTTAAAGCATGAGATACTGTGGATCTGCAGGGATATGCACACTTACACCTTATCTTTAGCTATTCTGACATACTCCTGGTCATGGCTGACAAAATGGCATCCAGGAAAGGGATGAATTCAGGAGTTAGACCCAAGTTGTTAATGTAAAGGGAGTGTGACCCCTTTCAAATACATATGGTAAAGTTCTCCTTTGCTTGAAAGCCAGATGTTTTCGACACTAGAGGATAGTGCTAATCTCTGTCTACAGCTAAAGAGCCACTGCTGTCTGCATTTGCAGACATTTCCATGGTCATGTGGCAGGCATGACTAGAAGTCCAAGCACCTAGTCATACCTTTCCCACAGAAGCAGTACCTACAGGTATTTATCTACTTTCAATCTCCTGCTTTCAAACTGCTTGGTTGGCAGTTACTATACAGACAACAAAGAATAGTATTGCACCTTTGATGCAGAGACACCAACTGGACACTTTGTGAAGGTATTTCAGAGGTTTGTGATTTCCAGCCAAGAAGGAATGGAGAGGAGTAGATATTGACTCATTCCTTCTCTCCACAAACCTCTTCCCTCCCAGTTGGAAGTCTCTTGCTAGAAACCTTCTGTGAATCCCAGGCATCTGTCTGTGCTATGAAAAAGTCTGGGGATGTGTTTCAGGAAGCATGCAGAGACGAAATAGTGTTTGAGAGTAAAAGCCACCTCTCATTTTCTACTTCTCAAATGTTAACAGTGAAACTTCCAGAACTGCTTGCTACAAACAGCAGCCACTGAAGCTCTAATACGAGATCAGGGGTTCACAACCAAATCACCCAGTCTAATATAGCAACCACAGCAGCAGAAGCGGATGCACTTACGACATTTGTAAATGTGCCCGTGCATGCATAAATGCACCCATGCATGTGCAAATGCACCTGCCACAGTTTATAGCAGCATTTACGGCAGGGGGAACCCATGTGTCTGACCTGCTCAGCTGCCTAAGGGTGTGTGGTCCGGCTCATGATGCAAAAACATTGAGAACGCCTCTACTAGATAAAGTAATAGTCAATTCTACCTTTAAAATTATTACTGAAACAATAGAAGAATCAACATGCAGTATATGATACAATCCATGCCAAACATTAAAAAACTTTAATGTTCTATTCTCACTGCTAAAGAATACAATTTTTTTTCAATCCCGATGCTACTGTTTTGCTTCTTATGTGTTTATAATCCATTCTTTCAATACCACTGTTCTCTGCAAGGTTGCATGAGGTTGCTCTTTTATTTAAACTGACCATTCAACAGGTTTGAGAATGCCTGTTGATTCCATTAGTGGTTCACTGTTTTCAGTGCACATTTCTTGAAAACAATAATCCATGACATTGTTTACCCATTACTGATGATAATTAATGAATAAGCTGGAAGGGTTCCACAATAAAGGCAATGTAAAGGCATTTGATTAACCTTGAACTCAACGTTATGGACAAAAAGATGGTGTTATCTGCAATAACTTTTACTAAAAAGCTTAGTCACAATGGCTTTTGTACACCTTGTTAGTATTAGTACTGCACATATTTTTTTATTTTTTTATGCCTTTGAAAAGGCTGCTTGAATCAGATTCTCATGGCAGCAAGAAGAAGGAATTCATAGGCTTTCTTCCTTCCTTCCTTTATTCATTTGTTTGTTTATTTATTCATTCATTCATTCATTCATTCCTTTATTCATTCATTCATTTATTGTTCTGTATTTTCTTCATTGGATGAACTTAGTCTCTCTCTTCTGGAACTAACACCTCCTTGGAACTCCATTACAAAGGGGTGGGGGGGAGATATGTCCCTTCTCTTTTGCCATCTGCATCCCAGAAACTCATTCAAGTTTTAAACCAGGGCCTGATGATCAAAGCTGATAAACTGGACGTTCTCTGATTTTGAAGAAATTGTCTTTCAGATCTTGGAGACTGAATGCAAATATGTTTCCCTGGCTTTCAAGACACCTCCCTAGTCAAGCCAGCCAGGAAGATTCTTTTTAATCAGCCTTGATGGGAAACATGGTTCATTTCTGATCTGTCATCACATCCAGATAGAACAACAGGCTAAGACATCACCTGGACACACTGTTGCATTCTTCATTATACCTTCCATCAAGTGTATCTTGAAAGTCATGGCATTTATAATGTTCATCACTTAGCTTTCCATTGAGTCAGGTATACCAGGAATCCAAAAGTAGGCTTCCTTTTATTTCCTAGAGTCAAAATATAGATTTTTTTTCTTTTAGCATTCTCTCCATACATCTCCAAGTATGATGTACCTGTCTCCTCACTAGAAACACCTTGTTGCCTTGTATATCCAAAGAGAATTGTTGTCTTTAGTTTCACTCTCTGTAAATTACAACTGCAGTTTTCCAGAAAGGCCAGATTCCTTTCATATAGCTCAGTCATACTGTGATCTCTCAAAATATTTCTATGCCTTCCAAATAAGCATACACACAGAAGTGCACAAATAGTAGTCAGGAGAGAACCCAGACAGGCGCTGTAATCACTGTTGCTTAGGAACAGAAAATATATGTTGCCCAGAGTTGGGTAATCTAAATGAAGTATACCTTGCAGCATAGTATATAATCCAACAGTAAACGGTGGTTATCATATCAGTGTAGAAGCAAAACTGCAGCAAGTTGCTCTAGTTAAGTTTCCATCAATTGAACTGCCCTTTTGCCAGGTTGCACTATGGGAGAGGAACTGAGATGTGATTTCTGATGTGACTGGTATGGACAGGTACTTTGATTTCTTAGAAATTTTTGAAGTGTGAAAGTCCACACATGCTGGATACTCATAAAAGTTTGAGTATTAGCCAGGAGTTTCTGGGACATTATCAAATTTAAAAAATGCCACAACTAAAAAGTTAAATTAATCTTGCAGAGCAGAGTCAAAAATGTGAGAAGGGAGGAGGAAGGGGGTAGTTGTTGTTCAGGGCAGCTGACCTCTGACTGTGTCTTATCCCACAAAACTTCCTCAATCAACTCATTCGGATATATATATTTCAGAATATGTATTCCTCAAGCTGATTCCCATCTGAGACTTGCCTGACAAACTGATTGCATTTTATTACCGGTTGTAAATAACTCACTGATTTGCATGTGCATCTCCTGAACCAATCCCAGCCACTCTGGGTCTCTATAGCAGGCATTTATAAAATGTATACCATGATATCCACTCTTGTGTCTGATGAAATGGACTTGATCCACACAACTAACATTAAAATACAGGAGTTAGTATTTAAGGTGCGTTTTTGTCTTGTCTTGTCTTGTTTGCTCTCTGATATTCTATTTCTTACTTTCCAATGTTCTTAATTCTATTTCCAGTGCCTTTTATGGTCTGGTGTCCCAACCTTCCCTGAACTTCTGTCCTAAGGACTGGTAGTTTGCCACCCTTGCCATAGGGAAATGGATGCTACTGCTACTGACAGCAAATGTGACAAGAGGTATTTATTTCTTCCTTGTTTATTCATGATCTCTCCCCTACCACCACCACTATTTTTCTGTTGCAGATTTTCCCAAACTATGTCTTGCGGAACACTGGTGGACTTCAATTCCCAGAAGCCAAAGTCAGTACATTGGCTGATCAGTGCAGGGCTGTAGCCAGGGTGGGTGGGCAGGGGGAGGTGAAAACCCTCCTCAGCTAACAGCCTGCCCCTCCAACCCACCCCCATGGTGCCAATGTTATATATATATATGAGTGTGACATTGCTGCCCCTCCTGAAAAAGTTTCACACCCACACCAACCCACCCCTCCACCCACTCACGTACGCACGCACGTACGCACGCGCGCGCGCACACACACACACACACACACACACACACACACACACACATCTAGAATCCTGGTTAGAGCCCTGGATCATTGAATTGGGAAATTGACTTAGGCTTCAACAAGCATGTGGATAACCAGTCATGGAATAAAGGGACAGGTCTTGTCCTGGATCAGCAACTGGCTAAGGGACAGGAAACAGAGGGTAGCACTAAATGGACACTTCTCCAAGTGGAGGGAAGTAAAGAGTGGGGTCCCCCAAGGTTCAGTACTGGGACCCCTGCTTTTCAACCTCTTCATAAATGATCTAGAGGTAGGAGTAAAAAGCAAGGTAGCCAAATTTGCTGACGACACTAAATTATACAGGGTAGTGAAAACTGTGAGAGATTGTGAGGAGCTCCAGAGGGATCTCTCGACACTGGGGGAGTGGGCAAAACAGTGGCAAATGAGTTTCAACATTAGTAAGTGCAGAGTGATGCATGTTGGGGCAAAGAACCCCAATTACATTTATAAACTGATGGGGTCTGAACTCTCTGCGACAAACCAGGAAAGGGACCTTGGTGTCCTGGTGGACAACTCAATGAAGGTGTCAACCCAGTGTGCCTCAGCAGTGAAAAAAGCAAACTCAATGTTAGGGATCATTAGGAAGGGTATAGAAAATAAGTCAGCAAGTGTCATTTTGCCTCTTTATAAATCTATGGTGAGGCCCCATCTGGAATACTGTGTACAGTTCTGGTCGCCATACCTCCAGAAGGATATTATGGAGCTGGAAAAAGTGCAGAGGAGGGCAACCAGAATGATTAGGGGACTGGAACACCTTCCTTACCATCTGAGGCTGCAACGGTTGGGCCTCTTCACTCTTGAACGACGACGTCTAAGAGGTGACCTGATTGAAGTTTATAAAATCATGCACGGTGTGGACAAAGTAGATAAGGAAAAACTGTTTTCCCTATCGCATAACACTAGAACTAGGGGACACTCCATGAAACTTTTGGGTAATGGGCTACAGACCGGGACCCTGACCTGCGGACGAAAGCCCACTCTAGGAAGGTACTGAAACGCTCGAAAGCCGAGCATGATATGGAACAGCCAAAAGGCATGGCCTTATCAAAGTAATATTCGCCCCGAAATTTGAAACCCAGCAATTCAAAGTCGCCCGGGTGCACCGGCAAGAGGCGAAAAGCCGACTTAATGTCGCACTTAGCCAGCAGCGCACCCGGGCCACATGAGCGCACCATGCGCAGCGCGTGGTCAAAAGATGTATACCTGACTGAGCAAAGGTCATCAGGGATAGCATCATTGACCGATCGTCCGGCTGGGTAGGACAAGTGATGGATAAGGCGAAACTCGCCTAGAGACTTTTTGGGAACCAAGCCCAGGGGCGATACCTTAAGGTTGGGAAACGGGGGTGCAGGGAAAGGGCCAGCGACCCTGCCCGCATCGACCTCCTTACTAATGCTGGCAGCAGCAACCTCCTCCCTCCCCCTAAGGGACAAAAGGTTGGGGGCATCCTGAGGGGACCTATCACCCATGAAAGGGATACGGAACCCCTGCCTAAAGCCCTGAAGGAGATAATCCGCATCCCCCCCTTTCGGGTACAATGTGAGCCAACGCTCCAACATGTCCACATCAATTGGGGAGGGAGCCTTTTGGTGAACCAGCTCCATCTGCGGCAGTCTTGCCAGCCCACTGTCCGCCCCTCCCTCTGCCCCGCGTCCCTCCAGGCCTGGGACAGGCAGAGGCTGCGTGGGGGCCCGCACAGGTGGGACACTCATGTCTGTACTTGCAATTCCTCCTATTGCAGGAACCATAGGACGAGAAAGTCCAGCACAGCAGGCGGGCTGGAACCCCCTGCCCCGCCACCTGGCGGGGAACCTGTGCTGGAGCCGCTCGCTGGACCACATGTCCACAATGGTATCTTTCCCCTGGCGCGGGGCGCGTGGGCGTCATGTACAGAAGCCAAAGCCTCTGGCATGGCTCATCCCACCTCATCTCAGGGTGCAGGGGAATCCGCATACGGAATTCCTCGTCATAAGCCAACCATGACGGGCCCGGAAAGTCAACCATCGCCCGATAGATGTTGTCCAAATACTGGACCATCAGAATTGCCAAATCCGGCCGGGCCCTCAGGTACACCGCCATGTAGATGAGGTAAGCCGGCAGCCAGTTGGCCCACGTACGTGGTGGCTTACGACGACGTGCCTGCTCCTTATCCTTCTCATCCTGCCCCTCCCTCTCTTCCTTGGTGGGCTCCCTGTTTAGGAGTGAGAAGATATCTACATACTCCCCCCGCCATATTTTCTCTTTGGTGGCCTGTGCCAAGTGGTCACCCAGTGGTAAGGAATACCCCGCTGTCGGCAAGGCCGAGACAGGCACCGCAGAAACTACGGGCATCTGGAAAGGGGCTTGGACTAGCCCAGCCACCCCCAAAACATTCCCCACAGGGTAGGAAACACCCCCCACCCCGGGGCCCTGGGTGGTAGTTGTCGTCGCTGGGTGGGGCATCAGCGGCTGTACCGCCGCACCACCCGCGCGAGGCCAAGGCCATTGGAAAGCCCCCCCCCAACATGGCCACGTGTGTAGGTGCACTAGTTTGGACTGCATACTCACATGCCGCACCCCCACGGGCCGCCCCCACCGGGGGTTCCGGCCCACTGGGGGCGTCGGAGCTCACGACTGCCGTAGAGCTCGCCACTGGGGCCTGACCCGCACTGGCCTGCTGGTTGGGGAGCTGCGAGGCAGTGGCCAAAGTCGAGCCACGCGCCTCAAGCAGCTCGACCCGTCCCGTCGCCTGCCGCTGACCAGCAGACGACGCGTCAAATTGAACCCCAAAGGGAGCCCCAGCGTGGCTGGCCCGAGCCAGGGAAGCCTCAAGGGCCGCAACGCGGGCCAGTAAGGCCTCCACACTGACGAGGGGCCCAGGGCCAGCTGGCCCGCCTGCTACAGGCGTGGGTACAGGTCCTTGTACCCCGGGGCCCGAATAGGGCCATGACCCCACACCCAGGCCCGGTAGGGCCGATGTAGGCATCTGCCAGGGAAGGGGACCACACCACCCCCCAAGGCTGGAAGGCCCCGGGGTGAGCTGCGCCCCTATAGAGGAAGGCCCAGTAGAATGGCCAGGAGCGGTGTCCACCGCTTGCGGGCCGCGGGCCGCAGCCCTTGCTGGACCCACGCCTGGGTCCCCCGCCTCCGGCCAAGGGGGAATAGACCCCATCCCACCGATCCCGGTGGGTGCAGCCAAAGGCGGCAGCTGGGGAGGCGCAGCCGCGGTCCTCCGACCCGGATTGCGCCTCCGAACCACGCGAGCCGCGCTCGCGGCCGCCTTCTTCTTTGAAGGCATCTCAGTCCAACCTATGGGAAGCCGAAAGAAGAAAATCAGCAGCCAAAAGGCTTCCCAGTCAAGGCAAGAGCGACGGAGGTAAGAGGGAAAAACTTCTCCGCTCCGTCGCTTCGCAAAATGGCAGCTCGGCTGCCTCATGGCCACCCCTTTTATAAGGGAGCTGGCCACGCCCATAACTACCCGGATGTCTTCGTCCGGTGGGGGGCCCCCGCAAAGAGCGCGGCGGCCATTTTGGCGCCGCTCTTGCAATGTTGCCAGTGTGACACTATCCTGCAATGTCACGACTTTGGCACAGAGCCCTCCCATCGCAAGCAACCAAGCAACTTGCTCAAACTGGTAAATGCAAGTCTCAATAAGCAGGCAAAATTTACAAAAGTCTCTATGCAAGTTGGAAGTAAGTGCATGGGGAGAAGTTGGTGCCACTACAGCAGAGTAGTGGGAGAAAGGGCAAAACACAGAAGAAGCAACCGCAACCAACAAGAAAGTATGGGATGATAGAAAAAAATTATGTCCCTTGCCTGGTATGGATTGAGGATGAGAGACATGAAGCAATGAATCGATCCCCATCTTCATAATTGTAAATATAATTTTTCAGCAGTTGGATAAATCCTACAGATTATTCACATCTTTTCCTTCATATTATAACTTTTTAGCTCCTCTCTGAGCTTTTTGTGGAGCCTTATTTGTGTGCTGTTTTCCACCTTTCTTTCTTGTTTTTGTTTGGAGTTGTGACTTCAAAGTTTCCTTTTTTTAGAAATTCCCACCCATCTTGGACTCCTTCCTCTGATAGGCACTTCCTCATGAGACTTTACCTATCATTATTCTACATTTATTAAAATTGACTTTCCTAAAGTCCAGTGTACACATGAGGTTACACTCTTTCCTTTCCTTTGAAATCAAGAACTCAAGTAGAACATGGTCACGTTCCCCCCAGAGTTTCTCTTACTGTCGCTTCTTCCACCAAGCCATCTCTATTGGTTAGAATCAATAAAGAATCAAATAAAGGGACTGCAGTGGCTTACTGGTTAAGATGCTCAACTTGGCGTCTGGGACCACTTCAGTGGGAAAGGTAACACTGTTCTGTGTGCTCTGGTTCTAGTCATGCCTGTCACGTGACCATGGAAACATCTGCAAATGCAGACAGTGTTAGCTCTTTGGCTGGCTGTAAACAGAGATAAGCACCAAACTCTAGAGCAGGAGTTCTCATGCTTTTAAAGCTGGGGGCCAGGTCATGCTCCCTCAGACAGCTTCGGGGGCTGGACAGCCATTTTACCCTTCCTACACCCCATGAAACTCCCTGGAGTTGTGGAGACAGTGGGGGGGGCACATATGAAGTGGTGCCACAGGCTGCAGGTTGAGAATCCCTGCCCTATTGTCAGATATATCTGGCTTCCAAGCAAGGGAGACTTTTACCTTTAAATTACTCCTGTAGTTTCTTCCTCCACATTTTTTAGGAGTAAATTATCAGCAACACAGACAGGAATTTCTTGGAAGGGCCATTTCCCCCACAGAATTTGTCACCCAACAGATAGCAAGATAATTGAAACCTCCCATTACTACTATATCATGTATCTTTGACATTCCTGCTATTTGATTTTCAAAGGTTTCATCCACATTATCTCCTTGATTGGGCATTTGGTAGTAGACTCCAGCTATTGTGTTCTTTTTGTTTGTTCCTGCAGTCATATTAACTCAGATGTCCTCGAAGGGACAACCAAGAGCATCCTCATGTATTTCTAAGCAGGGATGTGTGTTTTTGACATATACTGTGACTCTACCTCACTTTCTGCTTTTCTTTAACAAGTTATATTCTTGTGTCCCAGTTATGGGAATTATCCCACCAAGCTTCTGTTATCCCTATCAAGTCATATTTACCCTCCTGAATTAAAATTTCCAATTATTCTTTTTTGGTTTCTATATTCATTGCATTCATATATTGTTGTTCAGTCACACAGTCGATTCCGACCCTTAGCGACCCTATGGACCATTGTCTTCCAGGGCACCCCTGTCCTTCACCATCCTCCTCAACCCACCCAGCTCTGTGCCCATTGCGTCTACAATACCATCTAGCCATCTCATCTTTGGCCGCCCCCTTCTTCTTTTGCCCTCCACCTTTCCTAGCATCAAGGCTTTCTCAAGTGAATCCTCTCTTCTCATTTGATATCCAACGTACTTTAGCTTCATCTTTACTATTTGACCTTCTAACGAGCAGTCCATGTAGGTTTCTTTTAGGATCGACTTATTTGTTCCCCTCACTGTCCAGGGTACTCTCAAACCTCTCCTCCAACACCACATTTCAAAGGCATCTATTCTTCTGCACTCAGCTTTCCTAATTGTCCAGCTCTCACAACCATACATTACCACTGGGAATACCATTGCTTTTACTATGTGAATTTTTGTTTGCAAGGTGATGTCTATACTTTAACTATGTTCCCCAGGTTTCTCATAGCTTGCCTCTAAAGAATCAGTCACCTTTTTATTTCATGGCAGCAATCCCCATCTGCAGTGATCTTAGATCCTAAGATTGTAAAATCTGTCACTGCTTCTACTTCTTCCCCATCTATTTTTCCAGGACTGATCGGGCCTGTTGCCATTATCTTGGTTTTCTTGATAACCAATTCATATATAGACACAGGAGATTGTGTGAGTTATTGCCTACTTTCCTATCTATATTTCTGTGAATATTGTTGGTCCCCATTAGAGGTACTCATTCTGTTCCTCTCATTACACATAAGCCTTCATCTAATTATCTTGTGAGCCATCCAGAGAATACTCTAACTATTATGGGTATATAAGTGTAATTGCTATTGCTATCTCACCCACAAGATTTTAAGATTTGACTCCTCATGTCTAGGCTTGACCATATGGTCTGCCCCATGCATCCACAATGTTGAGAAACAATTAGACAATCATAATAATTGAAGGCAAAAAATAGCAAGGAGCCTGCAATTTGGAAGCCAGCGATGATAGCAATCAATACAAGAGATGATAATGAGGAAAGGAATTAAACCTAAAGTAGGTGGGAGAACGGAAAGTGTATGGATTCCCAAAGGCAAGAAGAAGAAGAAGAAAAGAAAAGCAATAACTACATAGAGAGCTTTCTCCACCATTGCCCCCATTCTCTGGAATGAATTGCCAGTGGAGATTAGAAATACTCCTACATTATTAACATTCCATAAGTCACTAAAGACTGATCTTTGTCAGGAAGCTTTTCAAGGCCTATAAGATCAAGAGAAATGTGTAATGTTGGCCCTGATTTTTTTTTAACTTCCTCTTACTACTGCTGATAGTGCTTACTAGGAATATTGCTATGGTATTAAGATTTTCTGACACCTTCTGATTTTGTCTCTTTGGATTATTATTGCTTATTAAGCGATGATTTTATTCTAGTTTCTTATACATATATTATGATGTATGTTGTATATTTTTTATATATATTGTTAGCATCCCTGAGTGGTGCTTGCATCAATTGGTTGGGGTATAAATGTATACAAATAAAGATAATAAAGGTAATAATTTAAAGCCAGCAAAATGCTCGTGTTCACTGTTTACTGCAGCCTATAATAAATGAATGCTTAGAATTTATTTATGAGAGACAAAAGACTGAATTTCCCCCCATCAAAATGAGATCATTGCTTGAATCATTTCCTTCTTTTCAATGTACTCCTTCTCCCTCTTCAGAAGGTTGCTTATTATATGAAAGATCAATGTCATGGTGAAGAGGATTCTAACGTTAGCAGCCCTGATTACACAAAGATCCTGGAAGATCCTTAGCATTTGTCTGAAGAATATTTCCCTTGACACCAGAAACAAAAACCGAGAGCAGAATGTTCCATTGTCTGCACAGAGTTGGATGGATCAGAACTCAAACAGAAAAAAAATACAAACCTCAGTGTGAGCAAATAAAGTCAGGTTGTTGATGGGTCAGGTTGAATTGTAGGTAATAAATCCATTACTTTAATTTTAATTTTAATTTAATTTAATAGTCATATTTATATATGCCGCCCACTCAGGCAGAACCCGACTCAGGGCGGCATTACAACAAGTTCTAAAAACACATAAAAACACATTAAAAGCCCCATATCCCACCCACTTAAAAAAAAAACCATATCCCACCCACCCATCCCACCCACTATAAAAAGAAGAAGAGAGAGTTCTTAATTCTTTACATACTTGAGTACGTCTCATCCTAGGGGGGGGGGTTCACGGGCAATGGACGTGCACCACCCATGCATGCGGGTGGCACGCGGTTTGCCTGGGACCTCCCCGGGATACGGGAGCACGCTGCTCCCCCACCCCGGTCGGGCAGGGAGGAGCCTCCTACCCTTATTTAAGGGGTGGCTCGTCTCTGCCCAGCCTTCTTTTAACCTTATTGGAGAAGCTTCTCCCTCCCTCCCTCCCTCCCTCTCAGCAGTGTGATTTCCTTGTCGCTTTTGGGCTGGGTGGGAATTTTTGCCCTGATGCCTCATTGGCCCCTGGTGTCCAGGGTGTTTTCGCCCACCCCATACTGCTGTGCTTTGTTGAGTTTTTTCAGGAGGCTTTTCTGGTCACTTGGCAGTTAGTGCGGGTTTTCCCTTATTCGGTATTGCCAACGGGTATGGGTCAGGGTTTATCCAGGGGCCGGAAGGGCATTACTTAGGGGTGTGCCCTACAGCTTCAGGATTAACCTTCTAAATGGTTTGGCTGATCGGTAAGCCTTACTTTTTCCGACACTTGTTGTAGGCACCATGATGCTCCAGTCTTTCTGCCTGTAGTCCATGTTTCTCCCTTGTCTAATGTTGTTACATCAATTGCATAGCACCCACACTATTTTGTCCCCTGTGCATTTATTTGGTTATCAATAAAGTGGCCCTGTTTTAAAATCTATTACTTGCATACATCTTTTCCTTGGGGGGTTCATGGGCAATAGATCAATCAACTCTACCAATAATATATAATAATATATTATTCACAGCTCATTAAACTCAGTAAAACATTAAGTTTCTGAACCATCTTCAAAGGTACACCCATGTAGAGCATGTTACAGTGATCTAAGCAGGATGTAACTAAGGCATGTGGCACTGTAATCAACTTGAGTATTTCAAGGGAAATGGGCAGCTGGCACATCAGTTTTAACTGTGGAAATGCCCTCCTGGCCACTGTTGAAACCCTGGCATCCAGGCTTAAATTCACCAACTGCCGTGATGGATCAGAATATTTATAACTATTTTATGCAATGATGCCTACCTTTCAAATGTGCATAGATTATCTAATGTATTTTTTCTTTTGAAATAGAACGTTCAAAATATTTCATTCTTCCACGGTTCAAATGAATAAAGGTATATTCTACACCACCTTACAATATTGTAGAGTTGGGTGATGGAGATGCCTGGATCAATTGCACTTCCAATTCTAAACTACATTTATTACATATTTTAAATAGCTAATGCTGTACAAATATGAGATAGTCTGGCTTCTCATTCTGATTTTAGAGAAGAAGCTCATTTTGGAATGTCAACTAGTCCCTCAGGAAGAAATGTTATCTCCCTGCCAGCTGCACTCAGAAAATCCATTTAATAATAATTGCATGCCATGAAGTCAATTCTGACTTATGGTGACCCTTTCCAGGGTTTTCTAGGTAGACAATGCTCAGAAGTGGTTGGCCATTCCCTTCTTCTGGGGGTGCCCCGGGACTGTGTGGCTAGGCAATCTCTTTTCCCAGAAGGCACAGTTGAGAAGTAGAGTGCACAGTCAGAAAAAGCAACAATATACAGAAGGGAAATGGAAGATAATTATTGCACACAGCTCATTATGCAATTTGAAAAGCATCAGCTGTATCCAAAATAAGAACACAATAAAGGGAACTAAATATGAGGAGTAGAGCAATTGTTTCTCAAATCACGGTACAGAGCTTAACTGTATAGGCAAAAACTCAGACCATGCTTTCAAATCTTGAAGCGTTAGCTCTAAGTTCAAGTCTTAAATGCTTGCTAAAAACTGCAACTCAGCCGAGAACGGGACCAGCGAGACGGCATTGAATCGAGTAAAATGGGAAAATCAGCAAGAAAGTGAGTTAAGTCATTGATACAGCGATGGGAGCTAGAGGTGACAGTGGATTGTTTTGTTCTGAAGAGATTCGAGGTGGCAAGAGTGAGTAGAAGAGGATAGAAGGGTGGCGGACGAGGCAATAATGGCGGCGATCCTGGAATTCGAAAGTGGAGTTCATTTTATGGACAATGGCTTCTGAGTGTTCCAGGGGAATTGTGGAGTGATTTGGAGGGTTTGAAAGTGGCACAGAAGAAAAGAGATTGGGTTTAAGGCACCGGCCATCTCAGTGTTTTGCGAAGTGGAAGCAAGGAAGAGTGGTCTGTTTTTTTAAAAAAAGTTTGCTGGTTTGGGGAAGAAGGAGGAGGGGTTCTTCCCCCAAAGCCGCCGCAGCCGCTGGGAAAAGGGAGTTATGATCGCTGTAAGAGAGGGTTTTTTGCTTTTTTACTCCTTCGTTGTGTGGATTATAGTTCCCATTTTTTTATTCCTCCTTTTTCTTCCGTTATTAAAAGCTGGAACTTGGGATTTTCTTTCTTTTTTCCTTCCCTGTGGATCTGATACAAGTGGATATATTTGGGCATTTGTCTCGCCGGAAATACTGTTACATGCTGATGGGATTACTTCACCCTTTTTTTAAAGGAGGAAATTCAATGCAAGATTGGAAGTTTTTAAAGGCAAATTTTGTGAGCTTTTGTCACTTGGGGTGTATTGGCTGATTTTGGTGGCGAGCTTCCCGTGGATTACAATACTTATTGGTTGTTTTTGGTTCCCATCTCCTCATGGATTATAACAATTAATTTTTCGTTGGCCCTCCTCTTTTACTCAAGTTACACCATGCTTAAAGGACTACTAGCAACTTTGGCTGCACTGGAACAGGTTTAAGTGGGCTGTACAACGAGAGTATAGCACATTGCAGTATTAAAACTCTCAGTGGATGCCACCATGGATAAGGGCACAAGAGGAAAAGCAAAGGAGGAGGAGCCGGTGGTGAAATCTAAGAGAAAGGAAAAAGCGCCAATGGAAGAGGTCCCTCCGTCATCAACACCAGCACCCGAGCCTTATGATCAAACTCAAATTATGGTGGAACTTGGTAAATTGTATCAGAAGATTGAGAAGATGGAAGAATAAAAGGATCAAGGATAAAAATGAAGGATAAAAATGAAATGTTGAAAAAGCAGGATAAGGTGGTAGCAACTGTTGTGGATTTCTCAAAAAAAGTAGAATTAAGTTTGCAAAAAATAGAAGGAAATGTGAAGTTGGTTCAAAATGAGGTGAAGGATATGAAAAAGGAAATAAAAGGGACACAGGAAGAGGTGAGGGAGAATAAGGTGAAAATTGATGAACAGGAAAAAAGGATTGATGCTATGGAAGATATGATGAGAAAGCAGAATATTGTGATACGTCATGTGATTGAAAGGACGCCAGACCAGTTAAGAGAAAGAGTTGTTCAGTGGCTACATAATTTGAGCATGGGAAAGGAATTTGTTCAGGAAGACATTGTAAGTGCATATAGGGTGGGTCCAAGAAGAGGGAAAGTGATTCAAAGAAATGTTCTGGTTAAATTTGCAAATTGGGGAGATAAACTTAGAGTAATGGCTTTCTTAAAACAAGCTGGTTCTGGCGCCCTGAAAATCAATGGTTCTGATGTGGAAGTATACAATGATATTTCTATTAAGGAAAGGGTTTGGAGATATAATATGAAACCGGTAACTAAATTGTTGATGAAAAAAGGTGTAAGGTATAATTGGAGATTTCCACAGCAGTTGTGATTTTTTTTTTGAAAAAAAATGCAGGTTATTGATGAGAGGACCGATCCATTGGAGTATCTGAGTTTGCTTAATTTGGTTAAGGCGGGTTCGGAGGAGTGGGTAACCCTTAGAAAAGATTTGTTGGATTCGGGTGCCATAGGAAGAGATTATGAGGGGGCAGATGCCGGTGGTGCCACGGGTGGAGGCCCGCAGGGAAGAGAAGAGGAGGAGTTATCATTCATCATGGTGGAGGAGGAGGCAAGTAAGGAGCAGTGAGTAATGGATCATGATGTAATAATTTTTTTATATATTATTTAAGAAGGTAGAAAGGTGAGGATGTGCGGTGCACTAACTTATATGCACATCTTGCATGTCCCCCCTCTCCCCTCTTTGGAGATCGAAGGCGGCTTTTTTCCGAAGAAAGTGGGGAGAGTGATATTGTGTGTTTTTGTATGTTTTCTTTTCTTAGTAGCAAGGGTTTTGTAATAGCACGCCTAATGGAGAGTTTGGAAGTTAGAGAGGGTGAAATTGAAACAAACTATGAGAAGTATTAACTTGGAATGTAAAAGGTACAGGTTCTGTTCTCAAGAGGAGGAGGTTGGAAATGGCATTGAAGAAAGATAGACCTGATATAGTGTTTTTACAGGAAACGCATCAAAAATCAAAGGATACAAACAATTTTTTTTAGGGTGGATACAACTTTATGAAATGGCGTTTGGCACTTCAAAAGCGAGAGGAGTTGCAATCATGATTTCTAAAAGATTAGGATTTGAGATAATAAAAAGTATTGTTGATCAGGAAGGTAGATACCTGATCATGAGAGAGAAAATTGATGATGAGGAAATAGCCTTGGTGAATATTTATGCTCCAAATGAACATCAAGCGAAATTCTTAGAAAAAGTTCGTAAAATTGTGGTGTTAGAAAAAGTGGCAAAGATGATAGTGGCTGGAGATTTTAATTTGATAAGGTCAAATTTAGATTGCACGAATTTAGCAAGGTGTGGAGCAGGTATTAAAGGGAATATTCTGGATAAATGGATGATTGCATTGGGGCTGAAGGATTCCTGGAGAGAGATTAAGGGCTCGGAAAGGGCATACTCCTATTTTTCACACGTTCATGGGTCCTACTCTAGAATAGATTATGTATTTTTAACTGAAAACATGGTCAAAAAGATTGAGGGAATTGAAGTAGGAATTTTTAAGGAATCAGATCATGCTAAAGTGATTTTGGAATTGGGGGTACAAAAGGATAATAGAAGAGGAAGAAATTGGAGATATGATCCTAATCTATTTAAAGACCAAAGATGTAAAGAACAAATTATAGAAAGTTGGATGGAAAGCTGGCAGTGAAACGATAATGAAGAGGTAAATTTTAATGTGGTCTGGGATGCCATGAAGTCGGTTTTTAGAGGGGAAAGTATAAAGTTGGCAAGTAACAAGTATAGAAAGTATAAGGTAGCACAGGATGAAAAAGAAAAAGAAATAAAGCAATTACAGGAAGAACACTCAAAAAAGAAGGATAATTTTTTTTGCCAAATTACAAAGACTGAAGGCAGAATTGATGGGTAAGGATATAGAAAAAGTAAAAAGAGACTTGATGTATTTAAATAGAGAGTATTTTGAATTTAGTAACAAAAATTCAAGATTATTGGCAAGAGCGGCCAAAGCCAAAAGGGAAAAAAGGGAAATTTGAGTTTTGGTTAATAAACAAGGGACAATGTGTAATAAAGTTAGTGATAAATGTAAAATTGTGAAGGATTTCTACCAAGCACTATATGCAAAAAAAAAAGAGATAGATTTGGGGAAGCTTAAAGGGATTTTGGAGAGGCAATTAGTGAGTGGAATAAAGTAGGAACACCGGGATAAAATGGAAGAACAGGTTTCCGAGAAAGAGGTAAAGGAAGTAATTAGTGGCCTGAAGTTGGGGAAAGCCCCGGGAGATGATGGACTATCGACTGAGTTTTATAAGGAATTTAAAGATGTTGTGGTACCAAAGTTGGTAAAGTTATATAATCATATTTTAGATGGTGGACAAATCCCGACTTCATGGTATAGGACTACAATTGTTCTGCTGCCAAAATTGGGAAAGAATTTGGAAAAAGTAGAATCTTACAGACCAATTTTTCTTATAAATCAAGATGCCAAGATCTTCACAGCAATATTGGCTAACCATTTAAACAAATTCATGGGAGAATACATAAATGTGGATCAAGTAGGTTTTTTAAAAGAGAGACACATGGCTGATTTGACCAGGAGGGTGTTAGATTTAATTGATAACGTTAACCAAATGAAGGAAAAGGTGGGGTTAATATCTTTGGACATTTTCAAGGCATTTGACTCTTTACAATGGTCTTCGGTCAAGGAAATAGTTAAAAGCTATGGATTTGGAAATAGATTTAGAAGGGTTATCAATCTGTTATATCAGAAAGGGATTGCTAAAATTAGAGAAAACGATGAGGTTACAGATGAGGTAAAGCTGGAGGCAAGTACTAGACAGGGCTGTCCTCTGTCCCCTATCTTGTTCATTATGGCAATGGAAATTTTTGGCTAAAAACATAAGGGAAGATCCAAATATAGAAGGGATAATGGGTAATAAGGTAAGTATGTATGCAGATGACACATTGCTAATGGTGAAGCATCCGGAGGGGGTCATGGATAGGGTTAAAGCGCAAATAGTGGATTTTGAGGATATAACAGGGTTGATGATAAATTGGGATAAATCGGAAATGATGCTGTGTAACATGGGGGAAGAGAAGAAGGAAAAGATGGTGGGTCTATCTAACATACAAATCAAAGATAAGTTGAAATATTTGGGGATAATTATTTCAAATAGATTGGAAAAACTTAAAAGATTGAACTATGACAGCTTGAAAATAGAATTTAAGGCTAGAATACAAAGTTTCCAAAAGTTGAAGCTGTCATGGTTTGGGAGGATTGCAATCTGTAAAATGATGTTGTTGCCGAGAATTAATTTCCTATTTGATGCACTTGCAATTCAAATGAAGGAAAAGGAGATTAATGAGTTTCAAAAGATGTTTAATAATTTTTGCAATGGAGGTAAAAAACCTAGATTATTAAAGAAATTCTGGTACCTGCCTCAGAAAGAAGGGGGTTTGGGAATGCCAAATTTATTAGCGTATTATCGTGCATTTCAAATTAAGAATGTTGTGAAGATTTTGGCAAGAGAAAAAGTAATTTGGGAGGAGATTGAGATGAAAGATTACAGGACTATTGGTAAAAAGATTTTTTTTGGGATATAAGGTTAAAAGCATAGCTACCAGTAATATAATGATGAGGGGACTCATGAATGTGTGGAAAAGATTAAAGAAGGACTTGGCCCCAGATGTCTCTCCAATTTTGGAATTGGCAGATATGGCGTGTTTTCTGATAAAAATAGATAAAAAATAAAGGAAATATTGGATAAAAATGAAGTTTTTCTGGTGAAAGAGTGGTTAAGGATTTGCGGAGATGAAAATAAGAAGGAAAAATTGTTTGAACAGCTAAAGTTGGATTGGTTTCAGAAAATGAAGGTCAATAATTGGAATAATAAATATAGAAGAGAATTATAGATAGATAGAGAAAAGAGGGAATTTGAGGAATTGGTTTTAAAAATTTGAAAAGGAGATAAAAGCACTAAGGGTCTAGTAAGTAAACTTTATGCCTTAATAAACATGGGGGGGTGATCCACAGGAAGACTTGAAATTGAAGTGGGAACAGGATTTGAATATAAAGCTAGGAAATGATGAATGGAGAAATAGGTGGAAAAAGAGGATAATGAGAACTATGTCAGTAAGAATTAAGGAACATAATTATAAAATGTTGTGGCAATGGTATCTGACACCACTGAGGTTACATCAGATTGATAATAAAAAGGACAATCTATGTTGGAGATGTAAAGATACTGTTGGAACTTATGAGCACATGTGGTGGAGCTGTAAAATGATAAAGGATTTTTGGAGAAGAATAGAAAAAGAGGTTGGGGAAATAATGGGTAAAAAAATTAAACTGGTGTCAGGTACCATTATGCTAACAGATGTGGATGGTATGCATTTAAACAAGGAGGAAAAAGAGTTATTAGAAATAATGCTGACGATGGGTAGACAATGTATTGCTAGAAATTGGAAAAATGATGTAACTATACAGACGGGAGAATGGTATAAAGAAATGTGGAACCTAGCATTGAATGATAAACTGACATGGGAGATAAAAGTAAAAAGGGATAAACTGAAGGAAAATAGATTTTGGAGTATTTGGAAGCCTTTTGTTGATCACTCCCTTATGGGTATGGAATGCTGTAGACCTGTACCATCTCAAGGTAGTTTTTGGAGACAATAGTGAGACCGAACTCTCCGGGGCAATGTAAATAAACACTGGGTGACCTGTAAACGAAAATTTGGAGCTTGATAGTTGTACCTGGATAATAGCATTATTGAAATGTTCTATGAATTGGTTATAGTTATAGTGTTAATTTTCAAGTGGATGTTTAGCATTATGTGCAGTTACAAAAGATAACAGTTCAACTATCATGTATGTGGTTATTTTTTAAGAAATTTATGTATTTTTTTACTTTCTATGATGTGATGTTTTGTGTATGTTTGTATATATTTTTTTGAAAATTAGTTAATAAAAATTATAAAAAACAAAACAAAACTGCAACTCAATCTTTAGATTACCCCCAAGGTTAGAAGAAGGCTGTGGAAGTAATTTTCAATTTTGGATTATAGTGAAGACCTACACCACAGGAAGTCTGGGTATAAACTAAAAATGTAGACTTTCCCTTCAATTGAGGTGCAGTGGACACACATTTCATGAGTAATTCATAGAACCTCATGAACTAGAGGTTGTATACAGGCTGCATCTCAGGTTAGAAAGTGCATTTTGGTACACTTTTACAAAATTGAATTTAAGGGTATAGCTACACAGCATTTTACTCTGCTTTTGTGCTGGAGTTTGCATGCTTAATCTTTATCTCCTGCTATGTGACTTAAGGAAGCTCCACTTCTGGGACCATTTGTTTCTTTCTGTATGTCTGGCAAAGAGCTATCTATTTCGGACTGTTTCAGTTTGTATCCTTTTCTCCCCTTTTCTGGCATGTGTAATTTTCTGGTGTAAACACAAAGGCTCAGCATGCCATGTTAGCAGTATAATCCCCTTGAGGTGAATGCCGCCACCACCACCACCACCACTACTACTACTACTACTATGAAATTTGAAAAACATCAGCTGAATCCAAAATAAGAACACAATAAAGGGAACTAAATATGAGGAGAACTTATTCTTCTTCTGCTGCTGCTGCCGCTGCCAGGTCTAGTGTTTTGTGTCTCATAAGTGCTGAGGCTGCCTTGTTCTGCTGGTTAGTTTTGCTCTCTTCTGTAGCTGGTCTGTTTACCTTCCCTTCTAGAAATATTTATTCTTCTTCTTTTAATTGCTCAGCTCCAGGCTCAGCAGGAGTCTAAGCCTTTCAAAGCAACACTATTTCAAATTTGAAGACTAAAAAAGCTAGGAAATGAAGTGCAAAAGTGAGTGAAGAAGAAGTGTACTGTGGACTCTTGCAATGAGGTAATTTATGCTATTCATGAATACTGCTGCAGCAATTTCAGCAGTGGAAGCTGACAGGGGATGCAGGGTTTAAAAAAACAATGAAGGAAGGTTGTTTTATGTAGGTTGCCCGCGTGAATAATTGGCCAAACATTTCCCCAGGGGTTCGCCCAGCCTTTAAAGATCCGGGGACCACCCGGACTTTGCAGGAAAGGCAATTGGGGTACGGGTTGGTTAGTTAGTTTGGGGGGCAAATCATAAAGCCTTGGCTGATGGGTACGATAGAAACAGGGCAAAAACCAAAGATGATGACTCTAGAGGAAATACACAATCCTCCGCTTCTGGCTGCAGATTAAGTTGGGCAAATAAGCTGTGCCAGACAGCAGAACAAGCTAGCCACCCGGAGTCAATACACGTAGACTCCGAGATTAGGGCAGGAACAATGGGTTTTGCCAGCCCAAGGCAATTATGTGCGAGTTGTCCATTAACCCCAGGGTAACTTCCAAGAGCTGGCATTGTAGCTGGATCACTGGAAAACATCACGTATGCAAGCCTTCTGTATTAGGGGGTCACACACATCCTACGCATGCATCACCCCAAGGCAGGGTAATAAATATTTGCCACCCGACCCAGATCGGGGCTGAACTTCACCGCACGATTGTCTCGCGTTGCTTCCTTGCGGCCAGCCACTCCAACATCTGGTAGCCATCGCAACATCTGGTGAACCCGATGTGATTCTCCTCTGAAGCCACGACGTGATTCTGATCAGAACGCTACCCCGATCAGAACCCAACGCAGTCTCAAGGCGAGGCCAACGCGGTCCCTAGTGGAGGCCGCGATGATCCAGAAGCAAGGAAGCCAATGCAACCACAAGCCCGGCAGACCCCACATATTGGAACAGATGCATTCCAAAGCCAGGAGAGAGCCGTGATCCTGAAACAGCAGAGAAAGAGCAGCAGAAGCCCGCAGCAGAGAGCCATAACCGCGATCCCAATCCATTGATCAGACCCGAGGGACATCGTCCTGTGCATCACTTGCCCCGACGTACTACCCTGTGGAGGCAAATCTGGGGAACCGACAATCAGGTAGTATGGGGGCTTGTGTGTGTGGGGGGGGCAAAACTCATCCATCAGGCAAAGAGCTCAGGTGGAGGAGCTCAAGGGCCTGGCCAGGCTATTTTACATAAGGGTATGGAGAAGCAGCCTGACGGAACTCGTGATGCATCTGGGGTAACACTGTTTGTTCTACCCAGAAGCAGGCACGATGGATCCAGAGATTTGGGACAGAGTAGGGAAATGCCCAAAGAAGAATCCCAAGTGCCCACCAAAATCATAGGGACTTGGAGCAAGTGTAGACATATAATTGCAGCAGTCAGTCCAGCCCGGTTAGAGACCGAGAAACCCTCAGCGTACATAGAGCCATCAGCCCAGTGTGGCACGGCCACCTAGTTAACACCCAGTACAAGGGTCCCCTGCCCCAAGGCACAGTAGATTTAGTCTTGCCTCGAATCAGTGCAGGGAAAAAAGGGATCTTCATGGTCCCAGGAGTCATAGACTCCGATTACACAGGCATCATCAAGGTCCAGCTCTGGACACACCTACCCCAGACAATCAGAAAAGGGGATTCAGTAGCACGATTGATCATGGTTCCATATCATCTGCCAGGTGGGGGCGAGGAAGTGATCAGAGGAGATTCAGGATTTGGGTCAACAGACTGCCAGAGAGAGTAAGGTGCAGTAGAAGGATACCAGTTCATAGTGACAGTGGAACAGAACATAGAGTGGAAACAGTGACCTGTCATTAAGGTATTTTTGAATAAAAGGCCTTTTGACGGTCTGTTAGACACCGGAGCAGATATCAGCGTAATTAGCAGGGAATTATGGCCCGATGAGTGGGCAATCGAGGCAGTTTCAGATGTGTGAGGGGTAGGAGGAGTTCAAGAAGCTTACAGGAGCCGAGACTGGGTGGAAGTCACTATCCCGAGGGCAGAGGGCACAGCAGTAATACGTCTGCACATCCTAAACATACCCATCAACCTCTGGGGGAGAGACATTCTGCAACAGTATTGCGCCACCCTAACTTTCAGGTAATGGCCCTACTGCTCAAATGGTTAACCGATGAGCCGGTATGGGTGGAACAGTGGCCGACAGTTGGGAGAAAGTTAGAGGCTTTAAAGCAGCTCGTTAAAGAGCAGCTAGATGCGGGACACATAGAACAATCCACCAGTCCCTGGAATTCACCCATTTTTGTCATTAAAAAGAAGTCCGAAAAGTGGCGACTTCTTCACGATTTAAGGGAAATCAATAAGTGCATTCAGCCCATGGGACCACTTCAATGCGGTACCCCCAATCCCAACATGATCCCCAAAGGGTGGGACATCCTGATCATAGACTTAAAGGACTGCTTTTACACCATCCCTTTAGACCCTAGGGACAGGGAAAGGTTCGTGTTTACAGTGCCAGTCACTAACCATAAGGAGCCAACCCAAAGGTTTGCATGGAAATTTTTGCCACAGGGAATGCTCAACTCACCAACCCTGTGCCAAATCTATGTCCACGAGGCCTTGGAGGGGTTCCGGAACCTGCACCCCAAAGTCTTAGTCTGCCATTTCATGGATGACATATTGATCGCAGTGCCCAAATTAGGCAGTGATGTATTTCAAGACCTCCAGAGCACACTGGGGGGAAAAGGATTAGTCATAGCCCCTGAGAAAGTGCAGAGAGCCAAACCCTATTCTTATCTAGGACATTGGCTGCTCCGATCTTTTGCAGCACCAGTGCTGCCTAAGATCAATATTAAGGACTCAGTCACGTTAGTAGAACTCCAGCAAATTTTAGGGAACAACAATTGGGCAAGGCCATATTTTAAAATAGACACAGACCTCTTGAAGCCACTTTTCTCACTGCTAACCCAAGGAAAGCAGTCAGCCGACTGAATACACATTCCATGCGATGCTAGGTAAACACTCCAGGCAGTAAACTGCATTCTCAGCCACCGATGGGTAGACAGGATTAGCAAGGTGCCATACGCCCCCGTGCTAAACCTGTACATCATTAGAACAGGGACCATGTTCGCAGGAGCTTTAGGTATAGACTCCAGTGGGAGGGGGCGAAAATAGTGGAATGGGTCTATCTACCAAACACCTCCTCCAAGAACATCGTCCCTCCACAGGAATTGGTAGCCACAGTCATTCATAAGGGGAGGCTGAGAGCAAGGGACATTTCAGGACACAACTTGACCAAGATAGTCGTGCCATTCAATAAAGATCAGATGCAGCAGCTAATGCAGCTGGGAGACACCCTACCCATAGAATTAGAAGGGTTAATGGGGAGCCTGGCATACCACTTGCCAAAGGACCCCAGACTAGTCTCACTCCAGACTCAGACAATCAGGTTGCAGGAAATGCTGTCCTTGACTCCCCTCCAGGGAGCCAAGACAGTATTCACTGATGGGGGGGGGGAAATGTACGGTGTTCTCACTTGGCATGAAGAAAGGCTTGGAAAATGCTGCTGACACTTCTGCAAAAATCAGCACAGAGAGCGGAGCTGGTAGCAGCGAACCTTGCTTTGAAAACATTTGCCAAAGAGCCATTAAACATTGTCACAGATAGTCAGTAATTTGATCCACAGTCTACCAGGAGCTTACATTACTCCCACCATAGACAAGAATATGTTGAGCCTATTCTTGACCATGCAGTTTCACCTGCAGCACTGCAGAGAAGCGCTGTATGTTGCCCACATCAGGAGCCACCAGGATTTACCTGGCCCTATCTCCGAAGGCAACAGCAGGGCTGACGCGGCTGCTAAAGAAGCGCACCAGAAATTAGTCTCGGGCATCTTTACGACCCCGATCCAAAGTCATGCATTCTTCCAACAGAATGCTAAAGCACTAACAAGGCAGTTTAACCTGCCATTGTCACAAGCACAGGGAATCATGTGCTCCTGCCCGCAATGTGCAGGAGTGCCGGGGGGCCCTCATGGGGAGTTAACCCACGGGGGACAGAAGCTAACCAAATTTGGCAGATGGATGTCACGCACGTCCCACAATTTGGGATATGGCAGTACATGCACGTTTGCATTGACACATTTTCACAGTTTGCCTGGGCCACAGCCCAGAAGGGAGAAGCTGCAACCCATGTAGAGCAACATATCTTGACATGCTTTGTGGCCAGGGGCAAACCAGGCCACTTGAAGACTGACAACGTGCCGGCTTATAGTTCCAAACAGCTAGCCACATTACTAGCAATTTGGGACATAAAGCACACATTTGGCATTCCATACAATCCCCAGGGACAAGCCATTGTCGAACGGGTGAACCAGACACTAAAGTCCTACATTGAAAAGCAAACAGAAAGGGAGGAGACAGTCCCCCCTAAAAGCCAGGGTCAGGCACAGCAATGCCTGCACAAAGTTTTATTCACTTATAACCACCTTAACATTTTTGCTGACTGCACCCCACAGGAGAAGCATTTCCAACAGCAGGAAATCCTCCTACAACCCATGGTTCGCTTCAGGGTGTCACCAGACTCCTCCTGGAGTGGTTTGGCAGCCCTGATAACATGGGGGAGAGGGTATGCAGTGATTATGTCCACCACAGGAACCGTCTGGATTCCAGCCTGCTGTGCGAGACCACATTTCAAGCCGCATGGCGTTGAACCGAGCAATCCCGGACCCCCTGCCCGAGATGGAGGGAGTGATGGAGGACCCAGGTGGAGCAGATGACCCCAGCCGAGACCAGACCAGAGAGTGACCTGGGGGATGGTCAAGACCTTGTGTGATGATGCCATGTCCATCCTGAGGGAGCAAATCACTGAGCCCACCCCACAAAACATGGTGGCCGCAGTGCTAGCTCAAATCACCTACAATTCCCTGATGGTCGTCTTGATCCTTTCCTTGCTGATGGGGGGAGGGGTTCAAGCTTCTTATGGGGACTTGACACCTGGCGGAGACTTAACCGCCAGGCTCCAGTACAACATTTGGGAGAAATTAGCTGGACTTATCAACCAATCGGACTTTTGCTTGCAGCAAACCACAGACACTGCTTCTTTACTAAGTACATGCCTGATCCCAGTTTGCTGCACCCCGGGAGAGTAGGCTGGGGACACTGAATGGTTGCACGCATTTGTGCACCATCACCGAATCATGTACGCGACTTACACGAACTGGGGGACTCAGGTAACAAAGACTTTGCCCGCTGATGCAGTCACCCTTTACACACCTCAGGTGTGGAAATGTACCCAACCAGAGACAATCAGTTATGTGTATGCTCATATTATTTTGCCTACAGGATGGTTTTTTAATTGTAACCCATGGACTTAGAACTACATACCCACTAATATGTCTGACTCATATTTCCATCTAACTTCTGTCTTATGATTATAAAGTTGTTTCAGGTTCTTTATGGTCCTGCCTCCACACCCCACTGCTTCCAGGCGTAAGGATAACAGACCCACATTATCCACGGCCATAGGACTCATTCCACCTGACAGACCTTCCTGCACCCATCCAGGAAGCCAGCACAAACCCTTTTGGCTGCTTCAGAGTACATGTGGTTCTGCCTCAGGCTAGAGGAATCTATGATAGGTTTCAACTACTGACTGTTTATGCTTACAAACCAGCCAGATCAAGTAGGACATGCAGTGTAAATTAGCATTGCCAATAAATAAATAAAGGAACTGGAAAGCTACCACCAGATTATGCTCTATGTAATAAATGCAATGTTTTCTGTTGCAATCGGGTTTATTTTGAAGAAAAAATAGTTCTGGATCAAAGTTCAGGATCAGGGACAAAAATAGAAAAAAGGAACATTTTTACTTTTCCCCTTTCTCATAATAAAACAAGAAATGCATATCTACAGTAAAATGCTGGGTTACGAGTGCCCTGGGTTACGTTTTGCCACAGTTTACAATGGCAAATTTAATTAAAATAATTCCTCGGGATTTAACATTGGGATCACAATGAACTGCCACAGCTTTGAGGATATTAACAAGGTGTGCCTTCACAGCCAGTCCATCTGGCATGGCCTCTTCCACCTCTATGACCATTGGGAATCAGAATGGTTCTTCCTCTGCTCAATTTGCCATTTGACCCAATATGATGGTTTCCAGTGGCATTTCCTCCACTGAGGGGGCCATCACCCCAACTTTAGAGAGTCAGGATATTTACCATTGCCCAACACTCGGCACTGAGTAGCTGGCTATACGGACTATACCATTACTGTAGCAGGATGTCTGGCCAGACATGCTAAGCATATGTGACACAGAGTGATAATCATGGCACTTCTTCCTCACATTCCAATACAACAAAAACCATTTTTCATTTTTCATCCCACCTCTTCCTGGAGATTAAACAATAAGGCTGCACAGTAAATGTACATCATACCTATTTCTGTTCTCACAATTTCAGCCTGTTTTGACTATCTTCAAAAGTAAACTAATCAGCACCTTGCTTTGAAGGTCATTCCCCCAGACTTACAATAAGCACTTTAACTCACTAAAAGCAAAGGCTCCATTTTAATTGATTACACCAGGTCAGCAGTAGAATCCCATAAGATTACAGGGACAAAATCTGAGATCATGAGGGCAGTTCTTGTGATGTCTCAGAGGCAGGGACTACAAGGTTGGGAAGGAAGGAAGCGCCACACAAATACTTTCACCGAGCCACTGAGACTCTGCATCAGCAAGGAAAGGGTGGAGACAGGTTTGAAGCTATTTCTCCCAGCCCCATGTTTCCTTACTTCTGTGTCTTTTTTTTTTTTTTTGTCTCAGAGAATCAAGAAAGGACAGCAACTCCACAAGACGTCAGCCAGCTCTGTAAAACATGGCAAAGGAAGCCATGGATCTGCATTTGATATCCACCTTTAGGACTTATTTGACTGAACTAGAGCTTCATGTCCAGCCATTCCATGATCCTGTATTCTGCCTCATCCCCATTTTGTACATATCAGAATCATCACCCCTTCCAGCAGCAGCTCACCATAAAACTTCAAAAAATTTTCTACTTCTTTGCATCTGTAATATAGGAAAGAAGGGATTCTAGAATTAGTAAAAGTTGTTCTCTTTTTCAGGCTTGTGAAGAAGATGAGTGGTGCATTTGTCATGATATTTACCCTCTTTCAGGGATGGATTTTATCATGCCTTCCTGTCACACCTCACTGTTTGCCTTAATTTAATTTAATTGTTCAATTTCTACACCGCCCACTTGACCGAGGCTGACTCAGGGCAGTACACAATCGCAGATAAAAACATAATAAAATTAATTAAAACTACCCATCCCCTTTAAAAAGGGTGCAAGGACTGAAGGGACCATGGGGGAAGGAATTATCCTCTATACCAACCACCCAATGGAGGTCATCCTTCCACCTGCACCCCATACTTGGCCCACCAGCCAGGTTTTGAGTTCTTTTCTGAAAGGCAGCAATTCCATCTGGAGATGTAACTGTTAGCAGGAGGTTCCAGAGGGCTGGTGCGGACACAGAGAAGGCCCTCCTCCTTGTGCTAGAGAGGCGAGCCTCTCTAGCTGATGGAACAATTAGAGAGCACCTCTGGTCCACTCTGGTTGGACGGACAGATGTCCTTAGGGTGATGCAGTCTCTTAGGTATCCTGGCCCACTATCATATAGGCTTTAAAGTTCAAAAGCAGCACCTTGATTTGCACCCAGAGACAAACTGGCAACCAGTGCAGCTCCCGAAGCAGGGGTGAGGCATCGGCATAATGTCCACTCCCCATCACCACCCGGTCCGCCACATTTTGAACCAGCTGTAGCCTCCGAATGGTTGTCAGATCGTCGGATTCAGTTGTAGCCCATTGGCCCCCTCCAAACCCCAACAGCTTCCAGGCACCAGGAAAGGACTTTGACAGCATCACTGGGGTCCCCACGGGCTGAGATGTACAACTGAGTGTATTCCACGAACTGATGGTACCGCACCCAATGGGAATGGATTGTCTCACCCAGCGGCTTCATGTAGATGTTAAATAGGAAAGAAGAGAGCACCGAGCCCTGAGTCACCCCATATTGGAGGGGCCTAGGGCTGGACCTCTCACTCTCTCTCATTTCTTCTGACCCCTCAGAAATGAGGAAAACCAGGACCACACAGTGCCCTGGATCCCCAATCCTCAGAGCCATTCCAGAAGAATATCGTGGTCAACAGTATCGAAGGCCGCTGTGAGGTCAAGAAGAGCACGGACGGGCGGATGACCACCATCCCGTTCCCACCAGAGATCATCCATCAGTACAACCAATGCTGTCTCGGTACCATATCCGGGCCTGAATCCTGACTGGAAGGAGTCCAGATAACATGCTTCCTCCACAGTCCCCTGCAACTGGTGCTCTACTGCCTTCTCCAACACTTTCCCTAAAAAAGGGAGGTTGGAGACAGGCCTATAGTTGGTTAGGACTGCTGGGTCAAGGGATTGTTTCTTCAGGAGGGGGTGCACCAAGGCATGTTGTAAAGGTGCAGGAAACACCCCCTCCTGAAAAGATGCATTGATCATAACCCCGACCCAGCCACCTGTCACCGCCTTGTAGGCTTTCACCAGCCAGGTGGGACAGGGGTCCAATGGGCATGTGGTGGTGTGAACAGCTGCAAGGAGCCACTTCATCAGGGGCAACTGGATCGAACCGATCCCAGGTGATATGACAAGACTGTGCTCCAGCTGCCTCCAGACCCTCCCCATCCAGGATAAAACTCCGAGCGAATCCGAGCGATTTTCTCCACCAGATGGTCAGCAAAGTCCTCAGACAAACCCTGCCAACCGGGCACCACCACCCCTACCAAGGAGAGACCTGGTTACCCAGAATAGGGTTGCTGGGCAATTATCAGCAGAGGCAATAAGGCTGGTGGAGTATTGCCACCTTACCACCCCCCATCGCCACTAGGTAGGCCCTAATAGTAGCTCTAGCTAGTGTCCAATCCGAGTCACTCTGGGTCTTCACCCAGCGGCACACTAGACATCTCTTTGCCTGTTTGAGCTCCCATAGTTCTTCCATGAACCATGGGGATAATCTAGCTCCACGGGCTCTGAGAGGCTGTAGTGGTGCGATTTCATCCAAGGCCGCTGTCGTCATCCTGTACCACAGGTCAACAAGTGCCTCGGGTGAATCGTGTCGCCATTCCAGAGGAAAATCCCCCAGTTCCCTCTGGAATCCATCAGGATCCATAAGTTGCCAGGGGTGGGCCATTTTAATAGGCCCTTCCTCCCTATGATGAAACCTTGCCCCCAGGAAGTCCAGAGCGACCAGATAGTGAGAAAGGTGTTATGTCTAGTTTCTGTAATCTCAGATCACTCTGCCACCGCTCCAACAAAAAAAATTAAAAATGGTGTGTGGCCACTGCCCCTGGTCAGGCCCTGAATTACCTGAGTCAGGTCCATAGCTGCAATGGAAGCCATGAACTCCTGAGCTGCCTCGGACCCAATCCCCAGCAAAGGCAAATTAAAGTCCCCAGAACCATCAGCCTAGGGAACTTCAACACCAATGCTGAGATGGCCTCAAGGAGCTCAGGCAGGGAGTCCCTTACCCTGCAGGTACAGGAGTAAGACCCCCCAACTAACGCTTAGGGCCTAAGTGCAGGAGCAAGGCCTCACAACCCAGAATTTGTGGAGCGGTAGCTCTGGTGACTCCCAGTGACTCCCTGGCAATAATGGCAACACCACCACCCTTACCCTTCTCCCTAGGCTGGTGCCAAATACCGAACCCAGTCGGACACATTTCTGGCAGAGGAACCCCATCCTCTGGCCTCAGCCAGGTCTCAGTGATGCATGCCAGGTCGGCTCGCTCCCTCAGAATGGAGTCTTGTATCAGGGAAGCCTTATTACAGACTGACCTGGTATTCATCAGCAGCAGCCTAAGGGCAGGGTTACCCTGGGTCAGCAGCTCAGGACCTAGAGGTGTAACCGGGGGGCCGGAAAGAGGGACAGATACTAAACATTGGTCCCATATTTGCTGAGTGCAGCCCGCCCCTCGGTACCCACTATATTGCCCCATGCCCATCACAATCCCTATATGGGAACCTGGAGCCTCCCCAATTGCCCCGGACAGAAGGCTGCCTCTCCTTCCTGGCTGGCAGGGACGTCTCACCCTCCCTCCCTCCCTAACCCACATAAAACCTACCCTCTCACTCCCTCTGCCCCTCAACAAAGCTCTGGTGGCGGCAGGGCAGCTTTTCAAGTCCACCTCGAGTCCCCAGCTGGGGCGAGTCCTCCTTCCGCCCGCCTGCCAGGCAGGTGGACAAAGCTCTGGCAGTGCCAGTGGTGGCAGCGGCGGCAGTGCCAGTGGTGGGGTGGCTTTTCATAGCTGCCTCGAGTCCCCAGCTGGGGCAAAAGCCATTGGTGCTGGTGGTGGCAGCAGCAATGGTGGTGCGGTGCTCCCCTCCCCCCTCCAAGTCCGGTGAGGGAAGCGTCGGAGGCAGCTGGCTGCTGAAGGTCCTTTTCCAGCCCCGCCACCAGTGCAGGTATTCTTTGTTGGTGCTGGCGGCAGTGGCTATGGCCTTCTTACCAGCAGTGTCTGGCTTCTACTCTGTGGGGCAACCCCCTTTTTTGAGTTCCCCTTTGGCTCCACTTAGCCCAGACTAGCAAGGGTACAGGTAATCAGAAGTAGGTGGCATAGATGTGGTCTCTCTGCATGGTCCAGTCAACCCCCAGGCCCAATTCAATAAACACAAAGGGTCTATGATCAATAAGGTTTATTAAGTAGCTAAGAAAATGAGTATAGCATAAAGAAGCAAACATAAAGAAGCATTCAGAGTAAATACAAAAATAAAGAAAACTTAACTGGTTATATAGGCCCTCTGGCCCTATCTGACTCACAATTACATTATGTGAGGCACTTCCACGGTTGGTCAATACTGAAAGATACTGTACCAGTTCCTGGTACAGTGGTTTTATTACCCTGATATCAGTCTTCCCAAGTGGGGACTTCTAGCCAATTGAAATTAATTTACATTCTTCTGACTCTCATTGGAATTTCATATACAGTGACTCCTACATATGAAATTCTCCATCTTGAAACACCAGGTGATTCAGTGGCTACAGGGATCAGGGAAAAGCACAGTTAGAATGTTTTTTTTCCCCCCATGGCAGCATCTCTGTGAGTATTTACCACATTTTCTGACCTTTACAGGCACTGATAAAGATCCTCCACTCTGCAGGAGTCACATTTGTATGTCACACAGATATGATGCTTGTCGGCCTTATGAACATGAGGTCAAACATTGAAGTCAATTACCCCAATATATGTCAGAAAGCTCTGCATGTTGTCAGAATTATGAGATGTTTTGTTTTGTATCTAATTTGATTGCCCATGGATGCTACTATTTTTTCTACTGTCATTTTTAAAAGAAAAAATCCTATTCTACACCAAAATATGATGACTCATCCAGTTAACGAAAGAGACAAGGCTACCAATAATATGAAAAACAGCAATAACAACATGGCAATCAAATGTTGCATTGCCTTAAAGCCAAGATGCAAGGCCTTTCATCCTTCATGCACTGAATAGCAGATCAATTTCTATGCAGGTCTGTGAATGAAGCCTACTAGAGAATTCTGAAAACAGACATTTTCAAATGTATTCTGGTTGTAAACACAGAAGAATGTAATAATGTTAGACAATTTGCTTAATAATAGGAACATGTTTCTACAGTGACTTATAATATAAAAGAGCCTTTTGTTCTGGAGGTTTTTTTCCCTCTTGAATAACAGAAATATTTTTTCCTAAGGGAAAAAATTCCTATACATTCTCCACAATTCATTTGAAAAGAATGTGAGTTGCTCCTCAACCTATTCACAAAAAATAAGATTCCATGTAGGTTGTCAACGTCTATGTTACAGTTAAAACTAGTTTTCCCTAGTTAAAACTAATTCTGACTAACTGCGTTTGTGAGAACTAGAATTAACTGACAATGAAACAGCCATTTCTAGTGAAAACTAGTTTTCACTAGTCAAAACTATTTCTAACTAAACGTCTTAGTTAAAACTTTGTTGTTCAGTCGCACAGTCGACTCCGACCCTTTGCGACCCCATGGACCATTTTCCTCCAGGCGCCTCTGTCCTCTACCATCCCCCTCAACCCTCCCAGCTCTGTGCCCATTGTGTCTATAATACCATCTAGCCATCTCATCCTTGGCCTCCCCCTTCTTCTTTTGCCCTCCACCTGTCCCAACATCAATGCCTTCTCAAGTGAATCCTCCCTTCTCATTTGATGTCCAAAGTACTTTAGCTTCATCTTTACTATTTGACCTTCCAATGAGCAGTCAGGGTTAATTTCTTCTAAGATTGACCTATTTGTTCTCCTCGCTGTCCAGGGGACTCTCAAAACCCTCCTCCAACACCACATTTCAAAGGCATCTATTCTTCTGCGTTCAGCCTTCCTAATTGTTCAGCTCTCGCATCCATACATTACTACTGGGAAAACCATTGCTTTGACTATTCTAATTTTCGTTTGCAATGTAATGTCTCTGCTTTTCACTATGTTCCCCAGGTTTCTCATCGCTTGTCTCCCAAGAATCAGTCGCCTTTTTATTTCATGGCTGCAATCCCCATCTGCAGTGATCTTTGATCCTAAGAAAGTAAAATCTGTCACTGCTTCTACTTCTTCCCCGTCTATTTTCCAGGAACTGATGGGGCCTGTTGCCATTATCTTGGTTTTCTTGATATTGAGTCTCAAGCCAGCTTTTGCACTCTCCTCCTTCAGCCCAATCAAGAGATTCTTTAGGTCTTCCTCACTTTCTGCCATTAGGGTGGTATCGTCTGCATATCTCAGATTATTGATGTTTCTCCCAGCGATTTTAATCCCATATTGTGATTCCTCCATCCCTGCACTGCGCATTATGTGCTCTGTGTATAGGTTGAATAAGCATGGTGACAAAATGCAGCCTTGTCTTACTCCTTTTCCTATTCCAAACCACTCTGTTATTCCATGTTCTGTCCTAACTGTTGCTTCTTGGTTCATGTACAGATTTCTCAGGAGGCATATGAGGTGCTCTGGTATTCCCATCTCTTTAATTACTTGCCACATCTTGTTGTGGTCCAACAGTCAAATGCCTTAGTGTAGTCAATAAAACAAAAGTAAACTTGTTTCTGGTATTCCTTTGTTTTCTCCATGATCCAGCGTATGTTGGCGATGTGGTCTCTAGTCCCCCTGCCTCTTATGAAACCAGCCTGCACCTCTGGTAATTCTCTCTCCACATGCTGCTGAAGTCTGTCCTGTATTATCTTGAGCATCACCTTGCTGGCATGTGGGATGAGCGCGATTGTTCGATAATTTGAACATTCTTTGAATTTCCTAAAAGTAAGTGAAAGTGTGAGGTTGCTACTCTATTACAACTAAATAGTGGAGGCTGCTACTTTGTTACAACTTCCCTTTCCAGCCAAAACAAAGAGCAGCAAAGAGCAGGGTCAGCAGGGAAAATAGCGGAGACCCGATTTCGGGGGGGGGGTGGTGGTGGTCTCTGAATGAACTGCAAAGGGGCAGCGGATCTGCTACTTTGTGACAACTAGAAAGTGGAGGCTGCTACTTTGTTACAACTAGAATTTCCTAATAATAAGCCTCACTTTTCCAGCTGAAGCAAAGAGCAGCAAAGAGCATGGGCGGCGGGGGGGGGGGTGTCTCACCTTTCAAGGTGCAGTGCTCCACAAGGACCTCGGAGGAACTCAGCCCCCATCTATTGGTCAGTCTGGCCACCATTACCCTTTGGTCCCCACTGCTCCGAGGTCCCCATGGAGTGCTGCACCTTAAAAGGCAAGCCCCCCCCCCCGTTTGCTTTTTCTGGGCCAGTGCTCTGCAAGGAGCTGGAGGACCTTGGCCCTTGTCTCCTGACCAGTCTGTCCACTGTTCCCCTTTCATGTCTGTTGCTCCAAGGTCCCTGTGGAGCACTGCACCTTGAAAGGCACAGTGCAGTCTCCCCCAGTCCCACTTTTTCTGGGCCAGTGCTCTGCAAGGACCTCGGAGGACTTCGCCCCTTGTCTCCTGGCCAGTGTGGGCCACATTCCCCTTCCCACTGATCCACCGCAGCCCCTTTGCAGCCCCTTTGGAGGGCCCCCCCCCAAATGTCCCTACTCATAGCCCTGCTGTCCCTGCTCTTTGCTGCTCTTCACTTTGGCTGGAAAAGTGAGTTGTAACAGAGTAGCAGCCTCCACTATCTAGTTGTAACAGAGTAGCAGCCTCACACTTTCACTTATTTTTAGGAAATTCTAGTTTTAACTAAGGCTAGTTAAACTAGTTTTCACTAGAAATGGCTCTTTCATTGTCAGTTAATTTTACTTCTCACAAACGCAGTTAGTCAGAACTAGTTTTAACTAGGGAAAACTAGTTTTCACTGAAAACTAGTTTTATCTGTAACATATACAAAAACTGTACTATTTAGGAAGTTTTATCTTCAACTTGTACATTAAAACATGTTGTGTGTAGAGGGAGATGGAAGCTCTATTTTATTCCACATACAATAGGGGTAAAAGGAAACTTGTAGTAGAAAGCATGGTTGCCATGGCACTTGGGAATAAAGCTTTTATGGAAAGCAATTTTCACAGAAGTGAATATAAAGGGGAAAAGGATGGAACATAGTAGCAGGTTCTCTACAGGTTTTCAGTGTTTCCTCCTTTTAAAGATAGTGAACAAGAATTGGAAAAATTTTCAATAGTGTATGACAGGGGTTCTCAACATACGGCCCATGGGCCTGATCTGGCCTATAGCACCAAATCATCCAGCCCACGACCTCACTCCTGGCTGTTGCTTTCACCACCACTACCACTGCCTCAATCCTTGTCTCCTGTGCTTGGCTTGGCATGCCCCTAACAGCGCTCCATAGCAGGGCGGATGTTGTAATCCTTACAACATCCACCCTGCTATGAAGAACCATTAGGGACATGCCAAGCCAAGAGGAGGAGACAAGGATTGAAGTGGTGGTGGCAGAAGTAGAAGCAGCGGCTGGAACGAGGTCATGGGCAGGATGATTTGGTGCCAAGCAGCTCCTTCAGGCTAGTAAGCAGGGAAGCGACATCATGGGGAGTGGTGGGTGGCTCAGGGTGGGTGATGGTGGTGGTGGTGTGGGTGGAGTGGTGGGTGGCTCAGGAGCGGTCCCACTGCTGGTAGCGGTGGTGGCAAGACCACCCCAAGCCCCCCTCCACTCCGCCCCCACCACTGCCATCTATCCAGCCCACCAACAGTCTGAGGGAGTGTGATCCGGCCCCAGGCTTTAAAAGGTTGAGGGCCCTTGGTCTATGACCTGGGAGAGTTGGTTCTGCCACACTTCAAGGAAATTTTCTTTCTTTTTGAATTCTTCTACATACAAACATCAAAAGGGGATTATTGTAACTCCTTTAAAATTCACCAATTTATTATGAAATTATGATTATAGGTTGAAGCCCACTGTATTAATGCTCTGGCCAGAAAATGAAGCTGTCACAAAATGGCCAGTGGTCTATTTCAGGGGAGGGGGATTGGGCAGAAGGGCTTAGTGTATGGACTTTGAACACATGCACACTCCTGTCAGGCACAGTTCCTCCTTGCAATATGCTCCTCATTCATTTTATAAGAATGAGCAAACACAAAGGAAGAGAAAATGCGTTACCTAAAACAGGAACATGGATAACCTAGATATGTATAACATTTGCATATTCTGTTTTATAAGTGAAAATGCAAATACAGAGAGAATTGTTTTTTTTTCTTATGCGATATTAAGTTGCTTCCAATTTAGGATGATCCTCTGCATTCTTCTTCTTCTTCTTCTTCTGTGTCTAGGCCAGATGGGAAACTTCCAAAATGAAGCCACCTTTTGGTGAGTCCATTCTGCAGTTCCTTTGGTCTGATCTAGTGTGAAGAAGATTGGCCGACAACACAAGGTTACCATTACCAGGGCCTGATTGTGGTTAAAAAAGAACACAATCTTTGAGGAGGCTATTTCTGTCCTGATAATATAATGCAGTGGCCCTTCATCTGCCTTCCACATTGCAGCATGGCACCCATACCACTTATCCAGTTCCGCGAGTCACTTTCTGGTCTTGAGCCCTTTTGGCACACAAAGTCCTCCTCAGCCCCAGGCCAGCATTGATGAAGCTGCTGTCCTCCATCAAGATGGATTCAAGTGGGATTTAATCCATTTGGGGACCATCACCCTTCCCTGTGGATTTTGGCACCCAAGCCATTAGTCCTCAGGGTTGTCAGGGTAGTTAACACTGCCTGACACTCAGTGTTGAGTCACTGGCAAGTATTGTCTACTCTATTACCATAGCAGGATAACTCTCTGCTTTAGTGACCTCCAAAACATTCTACCTGTAACTGGCCTGTTCAGATCTTACAAACTAAAGGTTGTAACTTCCAAAGACTGACAGGGTCAGCAAAGTCATCACAACTTCTAAAGAGAGTTCAGGCTTGATTTGATCTAGAACCCATTTATTTGTCTTCCAGATGTTTCCAGGTATGTGCAAAATTGTCCTCTATCATTTTGTTTTTACAAAAAGTTTTTTCCTGACAGTTTTCTTCAGTGTCCAGCTTTCACATTCATACTTTGTAATTTTAAATACCACAGTATAAATCAGGAGTTCTCAAACTTTTTAAGCTGGAGGCCAGGTCATGCCCCCTAAGACAGCTTTGGGGGCCAGATAGCCATTTTGCCCTTCCTCCACCACATGGCACTACCTGTTGTGGTGGAGGCAGTGGGGGGGGCACATGAAATGTTGCCATGGGCCACAGGTTGAGATTCCTTGTTATAGATAATCTCAGACTTAGTCATCAGTGGTGGATCCTTGTCTTTAAAAAAAAATCCCTTTCCTTCATAGCAATAGTTCCAAATCTCAATCTTTTACTGGTTTTTTTTGTTTCCATATCCATTTGGATTGATGAGTGAAGTAGAGTTCAGAAAATACCTTACTGTTTCGATTTCCTCACTAGCAACATTATAAATACATCTTGTCAAGGCAAGAAATTTGTTAATTAATTAATTAATTCACTCATTCATTCACTCATTCACTCATTCATTCATTCACTCATTCTATTTATATGCACCTTTCTCCTAGGTATCTGGACTCAAGACTATTCAAGATGATCTTTTGGCTGTCTAGATACATTACTGATGGGTGAATCCAGAGCACCTTGTTTCCCTTCTTAAGGAAGAAAGAGTGAGAATAGCAATAGCTTAGGGGAATTGGCATTGGAAACAACCATCAGAAAATGTCTTGACCTTGACTTAAGGCATAGAGAGAATTGAACAAGAATACCAAGTCTCAACTAGAGATAAGAGGAAGATGTGGAAGCAATGGAAAATGGATGCACAATGTCTTTTTTCAGGTTATGAAGGATTGAATTAATCTGTTCTAAGGAAAAAAGCTGGGAAGGCTCTCAAGTATCAAGGGACATTTAATCTAAATACATTTAAGACATCTACATTTATTATTTAAAGACTGGAAATTCCTTTTTGTAAATCATTCTCACTATAAACATTTTAATTTTGTTCATTTTGTCCCTAGTAGTAGTTTCCATCCCATGCATAAATCATAGGAACTAGGTGACTGTGTTTGTGAAAAGTAGAAAACCTGCAGTCTGGTTGCAATGTTTAAAAGTTTTAGACAGTCTTGATGCAGGGAAATCCTGTGACCCAAGTCTCAGAGTTTCCAGAAGGGAAGATAGGTGGGAAAGCCTATATGGCAGTGGTGGTGAACCTATGGCATGTGTGCCAACGGGGGCACCCAGAGCCCTCTCTGTGGGCACATGTACCATATGCCCCAGTACAAAGTTCACCCCACCCCTCTACCCAGCAGCTCAATGGGAGTGCTTCCTCCCTCCCCCAGCACAGAGTTCACCCTGCCCATCTGTTTGGGCAATCAGTCTCTAAAAGATTTGCCATCACTGCTATATGGTATTTCCATGTTTGTTGTGTAAGTGTGGTGTTTCTGTGAAAGATACAGTACAATACAGGTTTGCAAAACTATCTTCCTATGATCCATCTTCATAGCCTCTTTCTTGGATCATAAATGTGAGCAGGGCCTATTTTGGTTATTTCAAAGGGAAGGGAGTACTTTTTTCTATTCATTGGAATGCATACAAGAGCTCTTTAAGTTCCATTGTGCTAATTCCATGTTCCATTCTAAGGATGATTTAAAGGGAGAGAAATGAATGGTGACACAAAATGGGCATTTTTCAAGTGACTACCTGAATTATTCCTGGGAACTTTATTCAGTCTTTTTCGGTTGTTGGCTAGGCATGCATAGTCAACACATGAAGAGGGAGGATTATCAACCCTGCCCATGCTGTCATCACTTTAGCACATGAAGACAACAGTCTGCAGAGAGAAGGCTGCTCTGAAGATGGTAGTCTTAAAAACTTGATATCTCTTCACAGTTGAGAAAGTTGGAGTACTGCTGAAAGAGCACAAATATACACAGAATACTACTGGGCTGCTATGAAAGCACATTGTATCAACTTGCACAATATTTAGTTACAGTACTTGCTGTTAGTATCTCTGATGGGCAACAGGTCTTTAAGGTGTGTTGACAGGAGACTTTTCCTGAGATTCTGTGTCACTAGAGATACCAGAATAAAACTTGGTGTCTTCAACATAAGGGAGCAAGTACTGTTTTTTTTAATTAAAGTTACAAAATTCAAAGTGCCCATATGTGTTCATTGACCAACCTGCAGTAGCTCTCAAAAACCTAGCCATTATTTTCTGTACTGTCCCTAGAACATTCATTAAATTCAGAAGCTATCAGCAAAGCAAATATGAGACAGGTATGAAATTTTTAAATAAAAAAATGTTTAATCAATGCCTGTTAGAACTGATGTGGTAGAAAAATTTGTCTTCCTTCCTTCCTTTGTGAGCTGATGAATTGTGTTGTACAAAGTCACTTCATATTCTGCCACTCTTCCTGGATTGTTACACATAATAGAACATGACTGATGCAAGTTGACATCACACACTACTCCAAAATTCTACTGATGAAAAAAATTAATTAATTTAGTCTCTTAAAAGCTGTAATATACTTAAAATTAAGGTCATTCTGTGTGGTAGATATTTCTCTTTGCCTGATAGTAATTAAAAGTAGAGATGCTAATGAAGTGCACTTAACTAAAACTCCAATATATGTTCCCAGCCAGGATGTTCATCTCTTGTCTTTTCACGTCCTAGAACAGGGGTTCTCAACCTACGGACCGGGGGATGGATGCGGCCTGTGATACCATTTCATGTGTCCATCTGCCTCTGCCACACCCAGAAGTGCCATGTTTGGCAGGCAAGGCAAAATAGCCGTACGGCCCTCAAAGCGGTCTGAAGGAGTGTGACCTGGCCCTTGGCTTGAAAAGGTTGAGAATCCCTGCTCTAAAACATTTATGTGGTTCTCCTTAAAACTCAACCCTGAAAGTTCCCATTTGCTCTCTCTTGCCAGGTTTCTCTTATTCCTAAGAGAAAGCCTCCACAAGTATCTGAATTCCCATTTCACTTCCTTTCTTCTCAACTGCAACATATAATGGGATTCTACCCCAAACTACTACAATATAGAACTTATTTTCTGAGAGCCTAATTGGCTGAGTAAAGAAGATGAGAAACTATACTCCATTTTGCATGCTCGTTTTCTTGCTTTGTGGCTTGTTTTGTGGGGAAAGACTGGCTTCATGGGCCCAGGAGAAATTTAGTGTGAGGTAATGGAATATCTTGTTACTTCTGGCTTTGAAGAAAATATATTTTATAGGACATTTTTTGAGAAGGAGGTGCCTACAGTAACCCTAAGAGAGAGCATTTCTGACCCCCAGACATACCCCCATTCTATATACTGTTTTTGTTTCTCTGAGGAAAGACTAAAATAACTGAGCATGTTTAGCCTTTAAAAAAGAAGACTAGGGGAAGATATGATAGCACTTATGAAAGATGCATACAGAGGAAGGGCAGGATCTGTCCTCAACCATCCCATAGTGCAGGGCACATAATAATGTGGTCAAACTATAGGAAATTCCAGATATAGGTTAAATATCAGGAAAATCTCTTGACTGTTAGAACAATAGGACAATGGGTCCAATTACCTCAGGGATTCCCAAACTTTTCATGCCACGGGCCTGTCACATGGTTCAGCAGGCCGGCCACATGGTTCCTCCAACCAGAAGTGAAAGTAAAATGTGCCCACACATGCGCAAACACTGCCATAAAATGTGTCCACTGCTGTTGTCAACATGTTTACAACAGGCATGGGTGCATTTACGGGAGCGTTTGTGCATGTGCTGGTGCATTTTAACTTCTACTTCTGGTAGTGGTGAGGGCAGCACAGGCTGGATGAAATGGCATCATGGGCTGGGGCCAGCCTATGGGCCATAGTTTTGCCACCCTTGAATTACCTCATGAGATGGTGAATGCTGCATTGCGGAAAATATTCAAGTGAAAACCAGGCAAATGACAATAAAGATTTATCTATCTATCTATCTATCTATCTATATTATTTAACATGGTTTCCAGCATTGACCAGGGGATTTGGCTTGGTGGCCTGATAGGCCTTTTCCAATTCTATTATGCTATCATTATTCCATGATGCTATGATTTTATATTTTTTATATTTATTCTACTTTCTTCCCTTACATCTTGGAAGTATTGAAGGGTGCATTTGAGTAACTGATTGTGTCTTAAGGAAGAGGGGTGTAGTGAGGGAATAGGGTTATTAAAAGGAAAGTAGTGGATCACTTGGGCCTCAGAGGAAAATAGAACACAAGCAGGTAGGTTGGCTAATCCAAAAGAAAAGAGGTCTTTACATACATTTCTCACCTGTCCTGCTGCTTATTAACCTAGTCAAAGTGTTGCTAGTTTGGGACGGGGGCTTGAAGGACTGTTCATTCTCATGACAGGCTACCTCTTCTTTTCACCTATTGATTCCTATTAACCAAAACCCTTGTTAAGAAATGTATATATGGTAAACCCTCATTTTATAATGTTCTTCTCTAGTTATGTATTTCTTTATTATTATTATTATTATTATTACAATCCTTTGATAGGGCCACTTTTATTTCAGTTTTTCTAAGAGGAGATTTTGAGTGTTCTGAAATGAATAAACAAGCTGGGAATGAACAACCTAAGAGCAATAGGAAAATTCACACACACACACACACACACACACACACACACACACAAAACAACAACAGCAAAATCTCCATTTAATTATTTTGTTTGTTTGTGGGCTAACAAGGCATTTCTGACTTATGGCAACCCTGTGAATTAATATGTCAGCAAATGTGACAATTAAAAACACAAAGTCATATATTTTTTTAAAAAAATAAAGGTTTCAAACTACATGTCAGGGGGAACTTCTGTAAATTGGGGGGCTACTGAAAAGGGCTTCCCTCCCATAACCATCTTTCACTTGTACACAAGCCCTGCTATAAATGGTTGGTGCCTTCTATTGGTTTCATAGGCTACATATTTTACAGGCTTATGTTTAGCATTTTTGTTCCCCACAAGATCCCTCTCCTTCTCCATCTCTTCCAGTCCCTCCTAGCCTTTATCTTTGAGTCAGATCATAAGATGTAGCAATAGCAATTAAACTTATATACCACCCTGTATTGCTTAGTGCACCTCTTATTGCTGGTAATGTGTCTTCCTTTGTTTTGTAACTGGTTGTTGGGATATAAACATGGATTTAATTTGCATAAGTTAGGCAGGAAGTTGTGATAAATGCCTGATTCTGGAACACAAACGTGCTTTGAGTTTGTAACAGTGTAACACATTTTAATGCTACATCTGGATGTATTTGGAAGTGAGGGCTAAAGGCAAGATAGCAGCATCTTTCATTCAGCCTGTTACCCAAACCAAAGTCTTCACCGTAAGATCAGCCCTGACACGAACTATTGCAGAAATGGCAATCAATGGTACAACAGGTTTTAAAAATGAAAAACAGTGGAAAATAAGGGAAAGGAAATGAAGTCATAACATCACAGCTACTATATTCAGTCTAACAGGGACGTTCAATTGTTTCTCTCAAGTAAATGAAGCTGAAATTGTTTACTCGCTTCTGCTAAAACAAGCAAGCTCTAATATTCCTTTGTTCTCCAAACTAAGTCATAATGTGAACATCAGAGAAGGTAGACAGCTTGATAAAATGTCTAGCCTGAATAACACTATTAAGATTGTTATGATGGAGAAAAACTGAATTTCACATCAAATTGTTTTGAGTTGCAGCAACTATATCATGAATATTATTAGAGGGGGGAAATTTGTGAGCTCTGGAAGTGCATATAATATCAGCAATATTGCTTGTTTAAAAATAACAAATGCACATCAGTATACTGATGAAGAAGTCAAGATTCCTAGCCAGACACAATCGGAAAAATCGCATTAGGGAGACAAAGGTTTTTGAATGTATAATTTCTCAGCTTGCAAAAAACTTATTATTATTATTATTATTATTATTATTATTATTATTATTATTATTATTATTATTATTATTATTATTATTATTATTATTATTATTATTATTATTATTATTATTATTATTATTATTATTATTATTATTATTATTATTATTATTATTATTATTATTATTACTACACTTGCATGCCACCCCACTCGCAGAGCGACTCTGGGCGGCTAACAGAAATACAAAATATACAGTTACAATTACAATTACGAGGTTCCATATCATCACAATACAAAAACATTTCAAAATATCATCATCACAAATCATCACAAATCGTAGTATCAAAAATATCAGTATCACAATAACAAAGCATTACAAAAAGCAAAAAAAAAAAAAAAACAACAACCCAAAAACCTCATTTGCAAAATCCCACAACACTCATATGAGAAAGTCTTCTCCTCCTCCTCCTCCTCTTTCTCCTCCTCCCATTTGTGTTGAGGGAGATGCAAGTTTCTTGGTCTGGCACTTCTAGTGGTGTTCTTGTAAGATTTATTTGATGTTATCTCTCCACCTCACCTTCCTCTGGGTCTACTTCGTGGTCTTTGTCCTTCTGTTTCCACGTTAGCCAGGACCCACTAGCGCCGTCCGAGCCTCCATGCACTCGCCTGACCGGGGTTCGCAGGTAACTGTCAGGTTGAATTTTGCTCCAGTGGGGCAGGAGCCCCCCAGACGCAAACAAAAAAAGGGAACTTCAATTCCCAATGTTCCTTGCACCTTGCCACACCAGAGCCAATCAAGCTGAGCGGCGCGAGCAAAAGGAACGTTCGGAAACGTGCCGTGGCCAATCAAAATGAAGCCGCAGGAAAAAAAACACTGCACAAACTGAAATCGCAAATGCCAAAATACAAGCCCAAGCATCCTGCGTGCCATGAGTGCACAGAATGCTGAGGAAGCCGGTGCACAAAAAATAAAAATAAAAAAGGCAGACCGCAGACACACACTACACACACCCCCACTGCCGCATACAGCAGTGATGGGATTCCCGTGATCCGGTCACCTAGGCCAGCCAACGGAAATACCCTCACCCCAATGCCGCATCAAGCGGCGATGGGATTCCTGTGGTCCAGCCACCCAGGCCGGCCAACGGAAATACCCCCACCCCAACGCTGCATCAAGCGGCAATGGGATTTCCATGGTCCGGCCACTCAGGCCGGCCCACGGAAATACCCCCACCCCAATGCCGCATGTAAGCGGTGATGCAATTTCCGTGGTCTGGCCACCCAGGCTGGCCCATGGAAATACCTTCACCCCAACACCGCATCAAGCAGCAATGGGATTCTCAAACAAATAAAAGAAAGTACTTTTTCACCCAGAGGATTACTGGTCTATGGAACTCCCTGCCAGAAGAAGTGGTGACAGCTGTCAGGCTTGACAGCTTTAAGAAAGGATTAGACAAGTTCATGGAGGACAAGAGTATCAATGGCTATAATTATGGATACTTAAGGACAACCTCCGGGTTGGAGAGGTAGGCAGGATATCTCTTAATATCATTTCCAGGGAATCCTAAGCAGGTGAAGGCATCTGCTTGGGAATACCCTGAAGGAAATGGTGAGCCTCTGTGTGAGACAGAATGCTGGACTGGATGGGCTGTGGCCTGTTCCAGCAAGGCTGTTCTTATGTTCTTATGTTCTTATGTTCTTATGTTATGTTCTGTGGTCTGGCCACCAAGGCCGGCTCACAGAAATACCCCCACCCCAACGCCGCATGACGCAGTGATGCAATTTCTGTGGTCCAGCCACCCAGGCCGGCCCATGGAAATACCACCACCCCAACGCCGCATCAAGTGGTGATGGTATTTCCACGGTCCAGCCACCGAGACCGGCCAATGGAAATACCCCCACCCACCCACCCCCAACACAAAACAACACAATCCAAAAACATTCAAAAGTAATCAAAACCAAAAATAACAAACAGAAAAAGTAAACACAAAAAACATCCAAAAACAAGAAAAAAACACAGAACCCGCCCCCCAAAAAACCACACACCCCAAAAATTTTTTTAATTAAACCAGAGACCTTACCAGGAGACGTCCTCACTCCATGACGACCGGAACTAAACTGAGGAAAGAAAGAGACTACTTACCGGAAGAAGAAGTGACACCCAGAGGACAGTAGAGAAAAATAGTAAATTTAAAGAAAAGATCACCAGCCCCACCCAGAGGCCACAAGAGAAAAAAACATTCAAAAATATTCAGAATAATCACAAAGAATTCACAAATTAATGAAATAACTTTTCAAAACATTCAAAAATATTCACAATAATCACAAATAATTAAAAAAAGAAATAAGTTTTCACTAAAAAAAATCTAAACACAGTATAGAAACATTGATTTTTTAAAAAAAACATATTCTTACACGTTTTTAAAATTATTATCCAAGGTACAACTATTTAAAAAAATTCACATAGTAACACATTATTTGGTTAAATATAATAATTATAAAAAATTATATCATCCTTTCCTCTTTTTTAAAACCAAAAAGAAAAAAAATGATCACAGTTTATAACAGCCCATGCATAAAAATAAAAATTTAAAAAACCACAATTAAAAACTTACCTCATTTGCATAAACATAAAACAAAAACTTTCTAAAACCATTTTAAACAGCCCGGCACCGCCGGGCAAAATCTGCTAGTAATTGTATAAAGAACACAGCACCATAGAATCCAGAGAATGGGAAGGAGAAACACAGAAGAAAAATACAGAGGGTGCAAAAAAAAGTATACACATTTTAAGAGATGTTATGTATGTCTTACTTTTTGACTTTGAATTGAATTATGATAGCAATATGTAGTATGACATTTGCTCAAAAGAATTAATGCTGGTGTCACCATGTGACAGGCAGGACAGTCATAGAAAATGGCAGAAGTGAGGTTATTGTTTGAGGAGCACAAGATCATTTTGAAGAGGTGCAGTTGAGTTTCCCCCAAATCCACCTGACTTTGTTAAGGGATTGAAGGGATTGAAATGGCATGCACAGCAATACAAGTAGACCATACCCGTCAAGTATCCCGGATTGGCCGGGAAATCCTGTATTTCACCGCTCCGTCACGCTCCTTCTTGCAGCCATCCCATAATTTGACCAGCCAGGAAAGGGGTAACTGTGCATGTGTGCAGGGGTTACTGAATTACTTTGCATGTGCAGGAACCCTTTTCCTGCCCAGCACCTGGAAATTTACTGTGCATGCGTGCCTGGCTTCCGGATTTTGAAAACCACGGCTCGACAGGTATGGAGTAGACACTTTGGTCATCGTTGCTCAAGCAGTAGTTTGTCATAATCAAAAGTGCCTGGATGCTGATAGTAACCACTTTGAGCACCTCTTGTAATTGCAGAAGTCAAACATAAATCAATAAGTAAATATTATCTTCATTACAATCACTGATCAGATAAGAAGTCAAACATGACTTGTATCCATCTTTCGTTTTTGGTATAGTTTTTTGTATTACAATTGTAATACAGGTTTTTTTTTCTTTCTTAAAATGTGTACACCTTTTTGGCACCCTCTGAATTAATCAAAGCATACACCTCACAGATTCATAAATCATACATTCACATGTAGGAGGCCAATGGAAGAAATGATGCTGACCAGATATTGAATGCTATATTCTTTACTTAGGAAAATTCAGCATATTGAGTGTGGGTGTGGGTGTGCATGCGTGCACGTGTGCGTGTGTGTGCCACACTTTGTCCCTCAAAGTCCGATTTTTTTAAAAAATTTTTTATTAATTTTCAAAGAAAAATAAAAATACAGAAAAAAGAAAATACAAACAAAATACATACATAACAATTCAATACAAAAGCACAATTACATTATTACATAAAAACTTTAGTAAATGTTCTTACTTGTCAAATTTATTCTCTTTATATCTATTATTTTTAATATAAAACAAAACACATTATTTCTCTTTTACCACACTACATAACCAATAAAAAAAGGAAAAAAGAAAAAATATGCAAATACATAATCACCAGTGATATATACATTGCCCAGGGGTTGCGGTTTATCTCAGCCTTCTCTTATTACTTCCAGAAACTCAGTTTATCCGTTGTCGGCTTGCCACCTTTACCTTTAATCAATGTGCTCAAAGTCCTTTTTGCCTTTGTAATAGTACTAAAAATTGTGTGTGTGGTGGTGGTAGGGAGGTCCAGACATGTGTCTCAGTCATCAAAAGTTTGGGGGACACATTTTTTTTTTTGCAAACTCTTCCAAACCATATCCAGGTTATGTTCCCCTGACCCAGACACCCACTCATGTTGGCCTGTTACTTGGTTTTTTTTAAAAAAATGTAAAAATATTTCCTCACTGGAGGGAAAAAACCGGCACACATAGTCCTGGAGCCATGAGTTTATTAGTTCTTAAAACATATCCATTGCTAGATTTATTTTTAAAGAGAAAATAGTTCTTTTAAATTGGCAACAAATGCTATTGATTAAAAAAAATTCCACTTCCATCGGATTAGGCAATGTGCCGATCTAACGTTTGCACAGGAAGAAAACCACTGGGTTTTTAGTGCTATTTCTGCTATTCTGCTGTAACTCAGAAACAATCAGATCTGAAAACATGACAAATTAGAGTGAATTTAGGGAAATGGATATTCATTAAATTCCCTCAGGTATTTTTGCAAAGAAAGATATAAAGACTATATCAAAATGCTTTCAGTCAGCTAGCATGGCATTTCACAAAGAAGTCATTTGCATTCATTATTTTTATACCAGCTTATTTACAACATTTTTCAAAAAACCATTGAAGTATCCATGCCAAACAGAGAAAAGAGCTTATTAAAGTCAAAGGGAACTATTGATGAGATTAGAAAAAGGATACCCTATTTTTTTTGGCAAGTGTTTATGTGCCTCTGCTTTCATAATCATAACAAAATTACAGGAAAGTAAAGGAGGACCCTTTCAACAGACCAAGACCAGCCATTCATTCAGCAAACAGGCAGAAGCTACAGACGCATGAACTCAAAATAAGTTTACCATCCTCGGGTGCAGTAAAAGGGTATTGCCCTGCTAAATGGATAGAAATAAGAGCCTCCTGTCTGTATGGTCAAAAAATTTTTTTGGGTAGAATGGCATGTGGTAGAGATGATGTCTTGTCCTTTGCCCAAGTACCAAAATGTTGTGGCTCTGCAACAAATCTCTTTCCATTTGTAATAGGGAATGCCTCAGGAATTGTCTTCCAAATATATTTTCTTCTTGCCCTGGAATTTCTATTCATCCCAGTATGTTCAGTCTTTCCTACGATTGGGAAAACATGCCCATTTTCTATTAAATACCAGGCTGAAAAGGTGGAAAAATCAAAGCTCCATCCATTTATTCTTGCCAACCACAGCTGAAAGCAGCGCCGCCATCAGGGCAGTACTACCAGTACTGCCATATAGGGCCCGGAGCTGACAGGGGCCCTGCTACTGGCAGCCATAAGTATGTGTGTGTGTGTGTGTGTGTGTGTGTGTGTGTGTGTGTGTGTGGTGGGTGGGGGGGAATAAGATTGCTCAGTATGGGGCCCAGAAATTTCTGAGAACCCATAGAGAACCCAACACAGAGTAGCCATAGTCACGTAGCTCTAGTCTGCCACCTAGAACAATTTGTGGTCTCAAAACTGTATAATTTTATCTTTGGCTTTAATTGCTAAATCTCAATGATCTAGTAAAAATACAAATAATGGCCCAAAGCCTGAAATCTGCATGGCATTAACACAGGCTTTCATCGTTAGATCTCTGTATATGGAAGTAAGGTAAAGGTCACCCTTGCTCAAAAGCCAATCATTTCTGACTCTAGGGTTCAGTCCTCATCACTGTTTAGCCAAAGAGCCGGTGCTATCTGTGTCTGGAGACGTTTCTATGGACAAGTGGCAGGCATGACTAAACACAGAATGCTATTTACCTTCCCACTGAAGTGGTAACTATTTATCTACTTGCAATTTCTTGCTCTTGAACTGCTAGGTTGGCAGGAGCTGGAACAGAGATGGGAGCTCACTCTGTCCTGCAGTACTCGGGTCTCATACTGCTGACCTGCTGACCTTCCAGTCATCAAATTCAGCATCTTATCCACTAAGCCACTGCAGCCCATTTATACAGAAGTAGAGGATATTAAAATCAGTAGTGTTCAATCCCAGTGCAGTCAAGGGATGTTTCTTTGGAAATTTAAGTCTCATTGGAAAATTTAGTCCAAAGGCATTGCAGGCGCACCCCCCAAAGAAAGACTCAGACACCGGTATATGGATAAAGGCATTGGGCCACTTTTATTGAATAATGCCCTAGTCCGAATTATAACTTTCAATTGGTACTCATCCAATTATAATTCTTTAAGACAAGCAGGCTGCAGTAAGACTGGTAAGGTTCCTCCCAAAATTGCCAACGGCAATTGGCTACAATGTATCCATTTTGTATCAATTTGTTTGTTGACACAAACAAATTGTTGACCGTAGTCAATAAACTATCTACTGACCCCACCCTCTGATGTGTATCCGTCAAATCACGGGGTGATGCATGCTGAAAAGCTCCTGCCATCACCCCTTGCCTGGTTCGTCGTTGACCGGTCAACGTTATTACACCTGTACCTGTCTAAGTGTTGGCCAGTCAATTGCGAACCTGCCGGATACCTATGGGTCATAAAGCTTTACCTTACCAGTGCTACCCGCCTAAGTGACCAAAGTCAAGAACAGAAAAACCCCTATATCAAACCTCAGCAACAGTGTGGGATGGGCAAAAAAGCCAGAACCCAAGGGCCAATTGTGGGTTCCAACCAAAAATTCCCACCCGGCCCCGAAGCGACCAAAATATCACACTGTTCACTAGGGAGGGGGTGGAGGGAAAACTTCTCCTCTCTGTCGCTCTTTTTTAAAATGGCAGCTCGGCTGCCTCGTGGCCACCCCTTATATAGAGGGGTGGCCACGCCCCCTAACTCACCCGGATGTCTGAGTCCGGGTGGGGGGGGCCCGCAAAGAGCGCGGCGGCCATTTTGGCACCGTGCTTTCAATAGCACTGCATGAAAATCATGTTTAGGTGGATTAGGGATCTATGGTGGGAACTGTAGAAGTATTAATACCTATAGTTTCCTGTGAAACCTTAATGTGCCCAAAAAAGTGTGGAAGTGTTTTTATTTCATTCAGCAAGCACAGCTCTTATTTTAATCACTGAATAATAATAATAATAATAATAATAATAATAATAATAATAATAATAATAATAATAATAATAATAATAATAATAATAATAATAATAATAATAATAATAATAATAATAATAATAATAATAATAATAATAATAATAATAAGAAGAAGAAGAAGAAGAAGAAGAAGAAGAAGAAGAAGAAGAAGAAGAAGAAGAAGAAGGAGGAGGAGGAGGAGGAGGAGGAGAAGGAGAAGGAGAAGGAGAAGGAGAAGAAGAATGCCACACAATGGCTAAGATCCATAGTAAATCCCTACTAAGAATTAGCTGAGTTGAATAAATGGAGCTTACAGAGGAGTTGACACATCAAATTGCCAATGATTCAATGGCTGTATTCTAGTTGCAACTTCTTCCTGGATTTCAACCATTAATTCTGATGTGAAGCAATTATGTACATTTGGACCTATAGTGGTCCTTTTGGACAGGCAGCTTCTCTGAATGTTTCACTTAATCATTGCAGCAGATTTAAATTATAACTATCTTTTGGAACAAATCTTTAACATTTCTCTTTGAGCGTGCAGATCTATAGAAGTGGACTCTCAGAGGCATAATTTCCTATGATTTCAAAGAGCTCTGATACAGTTCCTTCTGCTGTTATGCCAGTGTTATCGATGGAAAAGAGGTAAGCAATTTGTCAATGTTAAGCCATATAAAAATGTCAGCCTTCTTAAGGCATAAAATAGATAACAGGATTTTACACTTATTTGGAATAAAAATGTAACAAAAGCTTTGCATGTAACTTTCTCATAATCTCTCGATCCAGATTCCCAGTTTGGAAGTGGTATGTGGAAGAAAAAGCAAGTTTCCTTCTGCCTGTGGAGTAAACATGGCTAATCATTGATCTATTGGGTGGAACAGCGCTTGTATACTTCCCCTAAAGGGCCATTTCTTTGAGAAGTCTATAATTGTGACCCACAGAAAAGAGATTGGAATGACATCATAGATTTTACTAAAGGTAGAAACAGGTCTCTATTACTTTAAAACTTGGGTGTTTTTCAACAATCGAAGCTGTGTGGCGCATCTTAATCTTATTTATTACTATAAGCCATACAATGTACGACCCACTCATGTAGCAAAAGGATCATTAAGTTTAAGGGTACCATAATTTCTGGACCTGCCTTTAGGTGCCAAGTAAGGATGTAAAGGATGTGAAAGTCTTTGTTGTCATCAATTTAGGCTGTCTCAATGTGAGACGACATCTCTGTGAGGGATTTTTTGAGGCTGGTGAGATTCCATTTCCCAGGTGAGAGTGTGACAACAAGTATTTTTATTTTAACTAAGGCTTGCCTAATTTCCCCAAGTTGTCAGTGCTGAAACAAGTGTCCTTTCACTTTGAAAAATGAGGACACATATGCATGAGTGTGCACACACAAAGAGAGGACAAGTGCAGCATAATGACACAATTATCCCCTCAGATGCTCCTCACCCTATAGAATCATGTAACAAAGCAACAACCATCACTATTATGTGCAAATACTATATATGTTATGTCATTATTTTGTGCAATGTTGCTTCCTTTACATAAAAGGAACTAACTCAAAGCCTGCCCCACTTCCACTGCCCATGACTTGAAATCAATACTCATGAGCATATTCTAGACTTAATTTCTGTACATATGCCTCTCTTGACATATGCACCTCCCAGCTTTCCCTACTGTTCCCTCCTTTTAATCTAGCCTTTTGAACATGCAAATTAACTTTTTTTAAATAAAAAAATACTGAAACACTTTTGTGCTATGCCCTTTAGTCACTCCCACCCTTTCAGAATGAAAGGTGCTCAAGGCTTCAAGCAATCTCAAACACACACACACACACACTTTCTCCTCCTCCACTGCATCACTCCACTGGAGAGTTCCCCATCTGGAAAAGCATAAAAATACTTCAAGGCTTTAGCTGATGCTTGTATGTGTGTCAGTGTGACAGAGAAGGGGAGAGAATGTGTGTGACTGTAGAACAAAAGAGTTTCAAGGTCTACAGACACAATGTCAACTACCAGCTGCCAATGCCTGAACAACAAAGGTTATATCAACTGCATAGTAAGATGCAGGGAATATACGAGCTCTGCCAATAAGCTTGGATAATGATGGTATTTTCAGAGCTCTCCTGATATAATGTTTAAAAATAGAGTGTAGTAATACTTTCATCGCTGTCTTTAAGTCCCCTGAGCCACAAGAACATCAAGGCTCAGAGGAAAACCATTGTTGACTCTCCTTGTGAACACCAGCAGATGGCAAAACATCATTCAGGCCAGTGTAAAAAAAATGTAAATATACAACAAGTTTGTAATACAAGTTTGAGGGCAGAGGATTAACCATAGGAATTAAAATCCCCATGATGATTACATTAACATTTGGGCAGACTGTTGGAGGAGTTCGGGGCGGGGAGAGAAAGAAAAAAACAGGAAGGGGAGAAAGAAAATGGAAATGTAGTAGCCACTTCCATAATCCCAAGTCAAGTTCAATCTTCTGTTTCAGAAGAATGATGGAGAGGAGGGACACACTTGGTGAAGTGAAGACAGAATGAGCTGGTGTCTCTGATTTCACTAGATATATGAATCTGCTACCAAATTTTTTTTGTCTAGATTTGGCAAGAGCTGCCCAAAGTGCTGGACTCTTGGCACCAAAATAAATGGGGTACACAGAAAAAATATGTATGGAACCTTCCTCCAGGTTGGAAACTCTATTTGAACCTCTTCCTACCACCACCTTCTGATTGTAAGTACAGCTGATAACTGTGAGTAAACTTGACTTTCCAAAGATGAATCTAGAGTGATCGTTTTACCACAAAAAGGTCTGTGTGTCCAAAGGAAGGTTGGTCAAACTGGGTTAATCTCTACATTTTGTGTTTTGTTCTCTCTTGTATTTTCTACCTTGTGTTCTCCTTACAAAAGGAATACCCAAATTGTTGATACAAAGCTCCCTTTATACAAAAGAAAACACCTAATATCCCCCACCCTAGTACTTCTAACACACTACAGTTTGGATTCTAGAGACATTCCTGAGATTTTAGTCACCTTTCTTTATACAACCGAGAACATCTTAATTACTCAGAAGATGCTGGTAAATCTCTGCCAGGGCTTGGTGCTGGATAGTAGATTGAGTTGGATGAGGAACTGTGGTTACATTAGATCAAGAAGGATGCCAGGACTCAGTCAAGTAGTTTCACAATGAAGGACATAGAAGCAAATTGAAGAAGAAGTTCATAAGACTAGGGATATGAATTTTGCTGTCGCTTGCCATTTGAGGGGGAAAATAAATCACTCTTTTTTTCTAGTAGCAAGATTTCTGTAGTGGAAAATCTCAGTGGGTTTTCTGGATATTTGGGGATTTGCAGTATTATTATAATTTCTGTATAGATTTCCCACACAGGATTTCTTAGAGCTTTATTCATAACCTTGCATGTTGCTTACAGTTGGAGTGTCTGGGAGGGATTTTTATGGACTGGGGTGACTATTTAGTACTAACCAATCATTTCTCCCCACCTCTGAATTCAAAGAGAACCCTGTCTCTCTCTGTGCTCTATATACTTTCCTTCTCTTTGTTGTTTGGTGTCAGTTGTTTTGTTACTGTTGATCTGTTTGATTGGCTACTAACCATACCTGTCAAGTTTCAGGAAATTTCTGTCAAATAAGGGAAATTTCCCAGCCAAAGTGGGAAACTGGACAGCTATGCTTATCCTGTGCTGACCTCCAGTCTAACTCCAGTCTAATTGCAGTCTAACTAATACGGGCTGACAGCAGGAAAGAGTGTAAAATACGGGGGGGGGGGGGCTTGACATAAATTTCCCGAACCTTAACAGGTGTGCTACTAACATGTGTGAAGTAATGAAAGCAGCATGTACTCATCTGTAATATCACGTAACTGGGAGTAAAGAAATATTTGTTATTCTTTTTCCTACAAATATCTCAAAGTGAGTTATTGAAACATTGAGTGCTTGTTAATGAGAAAGGGATGAGCCCTGGGAAACTTGTAGCTATCTCCTCTGTGGGCCTCTGTACTTCTACTGTGCAGTTAAAGGGCACAAACCTACTATGCAAAGAGCACAAAACCTACTATGCAGCCCAGTAGTGGCATCTTTCTTGGCTTCATGGGAAAGAATATCAAGCTGCACAGAAGTGAGCAGTTTCCTGTGCAGAATAATGAAAGAAGAATCTAAAATAGTTACAACAAAAGGGAAAATAAGACTGACATATAATGTTCAAAGAATGCCATGAATTTTCCGATATAGTGGAAAGTCTCAACAGGGAGTCTCCTCAGTACTCAGAGTGAACAAAAGAACGTGCAATCCTATCACTATCTTTGATTGGGCAAACCCTTTAAATTGTTTGATTGACTATTAAGCAGCAGCAATGTCATTATTCCATCACTCATTAGGTATTGCCTGAAGCCAACCCTTTCTTGAAACTGAAACAGCTTGTAAGTGGAAGTCTAGGTAACCTGTGCTTGCAAGAAAATGTCATGGCTGGATTGGCAAGCTGAGTATTATGACTATTACACTGGTTTGAAAAGTCTTTATTTTTAAACCAATTTTGAATGCATTGTGCTTTTCATTCTGAGAAGTACAGTTTTAAATGTACACAAACCTATATACACACACACACACCCTGGGGCTGAAACATAAACATTCTCCCTGTTAAATGAAATTTTAAATATACTGAGGGGAAATACATGCCAATTCAAGCAGTACAATATAACACAACGCAAATATTAGTTCACACTAAAAAAAAAACTCAAGACTGTTTCCGATAGTCTGCATTTGGGACATAATAATGCCAAATGACAAATGCATTGTGTAGAGAGTAGATTTGAATCAATTTCACCAATGTAAACTCTGATGCAAATGTCTTACTTTTTAATGATGGAACTGCACATTGTGTGAGAGAGAGTGAGAGAGAAAATGAGACAGAAAAAGAAAGGGAAAGCACAAAGAATACAGCAAAATGCTAGTGGGATTTCTTAGCATGAATTTTTTTTTATAAATCCTGAGCTTAAAAGTGCCTGTTTCTTTATACAGTATGCATGGACTCTATAATGTACATGTTCCTATGAAGTGTCATCCATCCATCGCTCCATCGAGAATGAAGCACTTAAAGTTTCTGGGACTTCAGTACTGTCAAGTGAGCAGAAAGCGAAACAAACAAAACTCTATCCTGTCTGTCATTCATCATTAATTGCCTACGTCCTACACCTGTCTTCCTGAATTTCCCCACTCTTACTTTGAGAAGGTACGCATACAAATGGCCCTCAAATACCCACCAGGAAGTGTATCTCCTTTTAGCTTCTCTGTGACAAAAATAAAGATGAATTATAAAGGCATCTAGCAAAAAAGAATCTTTCAACTTATCCTCCTGTATTTTTTTCTGGGAAAAGAGAATTTCATATAAATATATTTCCTCTTCTCTCACCAAATAAAACTAGTAGAAGAAGTAAACTAATTTTTCTGTGGAAATCTGCAAAGGGTATCTCTGTATATAAACCAGGGGTTCCCAACCTAAAGCCCATGACCAGGATCTGGCCCACAACACCATTTCATGTGGCCACCCCGCCTTCCAAGGGTATTCAAGAAACAAAATGGCCAACCCTTTGAAGCTGTTGGGACAAATTGCTGCCCCATTGTGCAGACAGGGCAAAATGGCCATCCAGCCCTCAAAGCTGACTGAGAGAACATGACCCAGCCCCCGGCTTGAAAAGGTTGGGAACCCCTGATATAAACCTTTGCATGCATATATCTGAAATTTAACAGATTCCATCCCAGGGATAATGTTTACAAATTTCAACCAGTTCTGCCAAGTAATAAACAAATGATAACAAGTTCTTTTTTAAACACGGGTGGGAAAAATGAAGTACCTAGCAGAAACCCCACTAAATGTATTTGTATGCATTTTGGCAGGCTTCCTCTGATAGCTCTTCACACAATTGAATCAAATTCTGCCACAACACAAGAAGGTTACTCCTGTTGCTTGATTTCCATGTTGCTTTGGTTTTCCATGGTTGGCTGCAGATGGAGAATCCAACATGTTTGGAAAGATAGAAATTATGTGCCACTTGTCTCTCAGCAGTAAGAGTCAAGGCAGCTTACATATCATTAAAACTGTGTACTAGGACATATTCAAGCTCAAATGTAGTGTTTTATAAGAACATAAGAACAGCCTTGCTGGAACAGGCCACAGCCCATCCAGTCCAGCATTCTGTCTCACACAGTGGCTCACCATTTCCTTCAGGGTATTATTCCCAAACAGATGCCTTTACCTTCTTAGGATTCCCTGGAAATGGCATTGAGAGATATCCTGCCTATCTCTCCAACCCGGAGGTTGTCCTTAGGTATCCATAATTATAGCCATTGATACCCTTGTCCTCCATGAACTTCTCAAATCCTTTCTTGAAGCTGTCAAGACTGACAGCTGTCACCACTTCTTCTGGCAGGGAGTTCCATAGACCAGTAATCCTCTAGGTGAAAAAGTACTTTCTCTTATTTGTTTGAGAACTAGTACCCAAAAGTTTCATGGAGTGTCCCCTAGTTCTAGTGTTATGCGATAGGGAAAACAGTTTTTCCTTATCTACTTTGTCCACACCGTGCATGATTTTATAAACTTCAATCAGGTCACCTCTTAGACGTCGTCGTTCAAGAGTGAAGAGGCCCAACCGTTGCAGCCTCAGATGGTAAGGAAGGTGTTCCAGTCCCCTAATCATTCTGGTTGCCCTCCTCTGCACTTTTTCCAGCTCCATAATATCCTTCTGGAGGTATGGCGACCAGAACTGTACACAGTATTCCAGATGGGGCCTCACCATAGATTTATAAAGAGGCAAAATGACACTTGCTGACTTTTTTTCTATACCCTTCCTAATGATCCCTAGCATTGAGTTTGCTTTTTTCACTGCTGAGGCACACTGGGTTGACACCTTCATTGAGCTCTCCACCAGGACACAAAGGTCTCTTTCCTGGTTTGTTGCAGAGAGTTCAGAACCCATCAGTTTGTAAATGTAATTGGGGGTTTTGCCCCAACATGCATCACTCTGCACTTACTAATGTTGAAGCTCATTTGCCACTGTTTTGCTTACTCCCCCAGTGTCAATGAATAACCAAATCAAGAACCAATTGAAACACATAGCTTGGAATGCCAGTATGTCTCCGGGTGCAATTCAAGGTGCTGGTTTTGACCTTTAAAGCCCTATATGGTAGTGGGCCAGGTTACCTAAGAGACCGCATCGCCCTGAGGACGTCTGTCCGTCCAACCAGAGCGGACCGGAGGGGCTCTCTAATTGTTCCATCAGCCAGAGGGGCTCGCCTCTCTGGCACAAGGAGGAGAGCCTTCTCCGTGTCTGCACCGGCCCTCTGGAACCTCCTGCCAACAGAATTACGTCTTTGGACGGAGTTGCTGCCTTTCAGAAGGGATCTTAAAACCTGGCTGGCAGGTCAAGTGTGGGGTGCGGGTGGAAGGGTAACCACCATGGGGTGGTTGGTGTAGAGGAACTCTTCCCCATGGTGCCTTTTCGATCCTGCAGCCCTTGCTTTTTAGGGGGTGGGTAGTCTTAACTTTTTTTTTACTGTTTTAACTGTTTTTAGGATTATTGTTGTATTTGTGAATATTGTCTGTAAACTCCTTGGGTTGCCCTGGGGTTACTTTTTATGTTGTTAGCCGCCCAGAGTCGGCCTTGTGTTGAGTGGGCGGGATATAAATTGAATAAATAAATAAATAAATAAATAAATAAATAAATGTTAGATATGAAAAGAAATAGCTTTTTGATGTTAGAAATAATAACTACTGCATATAAAAATTATTAGGAAGTTTTTTATTATGTGTTATAGAAAAGGAAAAGTATAAAGCTAGTGCAGAAAATAATGTATTTTTGGAGCTGAGCGGGGGATATATGAAACATGGCAAAATAATAAAAACCATTAAATAATTTCTCTCTAAGATCCCCTGAACACTACATTTGGTTCTTCTCAGTCCCACAACAACTTTAACAAGTGAATTCAGAGATGATAAAGTGAATGTCCTCTTTTTGCCAATTCAATGATCTAGACTTTCAAGATCTTTTATTTATTCAATTGACAGTTTTTCACTGTGGGTGCAATGAGGCAGTTTCAGACTAAAGACTCTGGTAGATGCACCAGTGGTTCCATCATGACTATTTGCTAGAGGAACAAAATGCTGACTTGGTCTCTTGTACCTAGCACTGAAAGTGGAGAGAATGTGTACTGAACCTAAGAGCCCAGGCTGGGGGGGGGGGGGATCAGGTGATATTGCGCTCCAACACTGGAAGCATTCAAGAGAGAATTGGACAACCATCTGTCATATTTGTTTTGATTTGGATTCCTGCATTGAGCAGGGGGTTAGACTTGATGGCCTAAAAGGCCCCTTCCAATTCAGCTAATCTATGATTCTATGCAATGGAGCCAGTAGAATACCAACTGTTTTTATTAGATTGGAGATCACAGCTTGTCATGGGTAGAAAGCAAGCCTCAGTTTAAAATGGTTGCAGAACTGTTGGTGTGAGGTGTTATCTGATTGGTTAACTTCAGGAGACGGGAAAGTGGTCAACGTGAGGTGGTTATTATCTGACTGAAACATGTTAGCATAGGAGAGGGAGAGAAGGAGTGAAAAGGACAGTCAGTTCAAGTTAAAACCTGAAGAGTTTGAGTTAGAACCTAAAGAGAGAGTACTTTAAGAGAATTAATTAGAACCTAAAGGGAATTAATTAGAACCTGATATCAGTTTAAATTAGAACCTGGAGAGAGTCATTGAGTTAGAAGCTGAGGAGAATTAGATGGAATATGGAGAGAATAAACTAGAATATGTTGTTATTTTAAAGGGGTATGAAGGATTATTTTTTTCTACTTTGTAATTGCTGTTCTGATACCTTATGTTTTGGGGACATTTGTTGTTTTTAAATATATTTTAAATATTTTTATAAGGGTCACTTTGTGAGGTAGAAGGTGCCTTAACAAGATGGCCAAACACTGTTTTCCTTTTATTAGTTCAGATTTTGCACTACTGACCCACCTGCTCTAACTGTTGTGCGTTAGTTATAGGAACAAACCTAAAGGAAATATTTCCTCGCCCCATGCATCTTGGAGCAGCAGAGGCTTGGGCCAGGCTCCTAAAGAAAGGTGGTGGTAGTAGAAATGTGGGATGGATGGAACCTCTTTTAGTCGGACCAGAGGATTTACTCCCCTGTGTTGGTTCCACAGCTTAGGTCCTCAATCTAAACCACTGTGCTTGAAGTGCTCATCCTAGCTGAATATCAATCTTGACAATATGCCCTGGCATGCAATTTGGAAATTATTGGACTATAATGATCACCTCAAAAGTAGTAATTCAAACAGCCTGTGCAACAGTATGTTAGAGTTGAAGACCTACAGCCAATTCACCCTAACTGTGGATATACTTCTCCGTGTCCATTTCTGCCCCTGTCTGCTGCTCTCAGCTTTTCTTGTTGAAGGAAAGATACCTAAATTGAGTTCATTGCTGGCCATGAATCTTCTGATAATATTAGAGTTTGACCACGGGAGTCCCTCTTTATGGCCAAAGTGTTTTTCTTTGCCCTGAATTGCCTCTCTGAAGACCTATCACTAAAGTTGCAGCCTCAGATATATCCTTCGGGAAATCAATAACAAATCAAGCCTGCTATTCTCTCAGATTTATTGGAGTAACCAGGTGACGCTGCCAAAAATCTCCAAGAGTGGGTTGTTGATTACCGAGGAAACAGCAAAAAGTCACTCAGGGCCGAATTTCAAGCTGATTTGATAAACTTCACTTGCAAGCCACGATAATGCAAGTGCTAACTCAAGTGGACAGATCCTCAGTTCAAACAGATACAATTCATTTTCCCTCTTGCATGGGCATATCTGCAGAATGCTTCAGCAAATCAAGGCTGATTTACTTGTTTACAGCTCCCAGATTTGCCCCAACTAATGTGGCCAGTGGCCAAGCTGGCTGTAAGGACTTTGACAATTGCTCATGAAAAAAGTAACTTTTACATGTACTTTTTCCAAGGTAGGATTGTAGTGTGAAATGCCCCTGAATGTGTACATGTGCACCCATGTGTAAAGGTCACCCTTGCTTGAAAGCCAGTTGTATCTGACTCTAGAGTTCAGTGATCATATCTGTTTATAGCCAAAGAGCCAGCGCTGTCTGCATCTGCAGATGTTTCCATGGACATGCGGCAGGCATGGCATTTCCTTCTACAAATGGCCTTCTCTGAAGCTGATAGCTTTCCTCCTGGCCACACACCCGCTTCCTACCTTTGGATTTAAAAAGATAAACCCTGCTGTTATTCTCCCTTTTAACATCTAAGCTAACCAGCCTGGCTTTTACACCGTGCATTTGCCTGAAGAAGTGACCTGTGATTTACGAAGGTTTGCAATGTTTTATTTTTTTTAGTGACCCTATAAAAGGTATTGCCTCCATTCTGCAGTTGTTTGATTGAATCAAGAAAGTTTGTGATGTACAGTAAAACCCTGACTTACATATGCCTCAAGTTCCATAAAATTCAACTTACATAATGATTTTGTGCTAAAACCATGTCCCGATTTACATGATTTCCTATGGGTTTGCTTCGAGTTACATAAAGATTCTTTTTCCTATGGGTTTGCTTCGAGTTATGTAAAAATTCATTTCCCTATGTGTTTTCTTTGATTTACATAAAAAAATCATTTTTCCTATGGGTTTGCTTTGAGTTATGTAAAAAACCCGATTTAAGCAAAAGCCAACGGAATGGACATTTTTCCTGTAAGTAGGGGTTTTACTGTACATTTTTTCTTCCTAATTTTTCTCTGGCTCCGCTAAATAATATTTATGTTGCAGAAGGCAATGATCAGTAAGCAGCCTCTGTTATAAGCCCAAATGGGATGTTGTTTACAACAAATTCTGAGTTTGCTCCTTTATTTGAAATCCTAGCTGTACATCAAGCTCTTTGTGTGAAAATCACACAAACCAGGCTAAGTGATAAGAATTCTGGAATCTCTTCAGGATAGCAGGCTGGGATCATAAAGCTATTGACCCCTTTCAATGGCTGTTGTGTATCTCTGCTTATCTTATCCCTCATTTAGCAGTTAATTGTAACCTCTCCCTTGCCTTTTAATTTGTTGTTGTTCAGTCGCACAGTCGGTTCCGACCCTTTGCGACCCTATGGACCATTGCTCTCCAGGCGCCTCTGTCCTCCACCATCCCCCTCAGCCCTCCCAGCTCTGTGCCCATTGTGTCTACAATGCCATCTAGCCATCTCATCCTTGGCCTCCCCCTTCTTCTTTTGCCCTCCACCTTTCCCAACATCAATGCCTTCTCAAGTGAATCCTCCCTTCTCATTTGATGTCCAAAGTATTTTAGCTTCATCTTTACTATTTGGCCTTCCAGTGAGCAATCCGGGTTAATTTCTTCTAAGATTGACCTATTTGTTCTCCTCGCTGTCCAGGGCACTCTCAAAACCCTCCTCCAACACCACATTTCAAAGGCATCTATTCTTCTGCGTTCAGCCTTCCTAATTGTCCAGCTCTCACATCCATACATTACTACTGGGAAGACCATTGCTTTGACTATTCTAATTTTTGTTTTCAGTGTGATGTCTCTGCTTTTCACTATGTTCCCCAGGTTTCTCATTGCTTGTCTCCCAAGAATCAGTCGCCTTTTTATTTCATGGCTACAATCCCCATCTGCAGTGATCTTTGATCCTAAGAAAGTAAAATCTGTCACTGCTTCTACTTCTTCCCCGTCTATTTTCCAGGAACTGATTGGGCCTGTTGCCATTATCTTGGTTTTCTTGATATTGAGTCTCAGGCCAGCTTTTGCACTCTCCTCCTTCAGCCCAATCAAGAGATTCTTTAGGTCTTCCTCACTTTCTGCCATTAGGGTGGTATCGTCTGCATATCTCAGATTATTGATGTTTCTCCCAGCGATTTTAATCCCATATTGTGATTCCTCCATCCCTGCACTGCGCATTATGTGCTCTGTGTATAGGTTGAATAAGCATGGTGACAAAATGCAGCCTTGTCTTACTCCTTTTCCTATTCCAAACCACTCTGTCATTCCATGTTCTGTCCTAACTGTTGCTTCTTGGTTCATGTACAGATTTCTCAGGAGGCATATGAGGTGCTCTGGTATTCCCATCTCTTTAATTACTTGCCACATCTTGTTGTGGTCCACACAGTCAAATGCCTTAGTGTAGTCAATAAAACAAAAGTAAACTTGTTTCTGGTATTCCTTTGTTTTCTCCATGATCCAGCGTATGTTGGCAATGTGGTCTCTAGTCCCCCTGCCTCTTCTGAAACCTGCCTGCACCTCTGGTAATTCTCTCTCCACATGCTGCTGAAGTCTATCCTGTATTATCTTGAGCATCACTTTACTGGCGTGTGGGATGAGCGCGATTGTTCGATAATTTGAACATTCTTTGGCATTGCCCTTTTTTGGGATTGGGACGTATACTGATCTTTTCCAATCCTGTGGCCATTGTTTTGTTTTCCATATCTGCTGGCATATTGAATGCAGTAATTTGACGCCGTCGTCTTTTAGCGCTTTGAAAAATTCAACTGGGATACCATCATCTCCACTAGCTTTGTTGTTTGCAGTGCTCTTTAGGGCCTTTATGACTTCGCTCTCCAGGATGTCTGGCTCAATTTCTACTTCTTCCTCATTGTGATTGTCAGGAGTGTTGAGGTCCTTTTTGTAGAGTTCCTCTGTGTACTCTTTCCATCTTTTCTTAATCTCTTCTGCATCAGCTAGCTCCTTTCCTTCTTTGTCCCTTATCATGGTCATTTTTGCTTTAAATGTTCCCTTAATTTCCCCGATTTTTTTGAAAAGATCTCTGGTTCTGCCTCTTTTGTTGTTTTCCTCCATTTCTCTGCACTGTTCTTTTAGGTAGTTTTCCTTATCTCTCCTTGCTTTTCTTTGAAATTCTGTGTTCAAATGATTGTAGTTTTTCCTTTCTCCTTTGACTTTTGCGTTCCTTCTTTCCTCTGCTATTTTAAGAGCCTCATCAGACAACCACTTTGCTTTCTTACTCTTCTTTTCTTTTGGTATGGTTTTCTTTGCTGCTTCCTGCATGATGTCCCTCATCTCTGTCCATAATTCTTCTGGCACTCTATCTATTGAGTCTAAGCCATTGAATCTGTTCATCACCTCCACCGCGTATTCTTTAGGGATGCTGTCTAGGTGATATCTTTCTGGTCTCCGTGTTTTCCTTATTTTCTTTAGTCTAAGCCTGAATTTTGCGATCAATAGGTTGTGATCTGAGCCACAGTCTGCTCCAGGTCTTGTTTTTGCTGACTGTATGGAGGTTCTCCATCTTTGGCTGCAGAGTATGTAGTCAATCTGGTTTCGGTGTTGGCCATCTGGTGATGTCCATGTGTAGAGTCGCCTCTTGTGTTGCTGGAAGAGAGTGTTTGCTATGACCAGTGCGTTCTCTTGGCAGAACTCTATCAATCTTTGCCCTGCTTCATTCTGTACTCCCAGACCAAATTTGCCTGTTATTCCCTCCACTTTTTGATTTCCTACTTTGGCATTCCAGTCTCCTAATATAATTTGGACATCATTTCTTGGTGTCTGTTCTATGAGGTGTTGTAAGTCCTCATAGAACTGGTCCATTGTGGCTTCATCTGCGCCAGTGGTTGGTGCGTATATTTGGATCACAGTGACATTGAAAGGTTTTCCTTGAAATCTAACTGACATCATTCTGTCATTTTTGAGATTGTATCCCATTACTGCTTTTCTCACTCTTTTATTGACAATTATGGCTACTCCATGTCTTCTAAGGTTTTCTTGTCCACAGTAGTAGATATGATGGTTTCCAGAGCTGAATTCACCCATCCCTGTCCATTTGAGCTCACTGATGCCCAAGATGTCAATGCTTATTCTTTCCATCTCACTTTTTACCACTTCCAGTTTTCCTTGGTTCATTGATCTCACATTCCATGTCCCTATGCAGTATTGCTCCTTACAACATTGCATTTCCCCTCCCCCCTTCCTGTCCCTCCCCTTTCTCCCCTCTGAGGTGTTAAGCATCCTGTATCACCTAGCCTGCCCTTTTGTTTTGCCTTTTGTTTTGGTCAATAGGGTTCTCTTGGCAAGATTTTTGGCGTGGTTGCCGGTGTCTGCGCCATTTTTCTCTCCTCATACATTTTATCACAGTTTTAAAAGTTTAAAAACATTTAGGACAACATATTATCATGCATATTATCACACTTTAAAACACAGTCTCTATGTCAGTTTCTATGTTTAGTCAGTATAAAGTCTCTATGTCATTTGCTATATTAGGTCTTCTACATTTACATATCTGCTACTTATCCTTTGCCTGGAGCTCTGGCTCTCCTCCTCCTTCTCAACCCCGGCTGGGGTGGTTGTCCGGCGGCGTCGGCGGCAGGCCCCTTTGCCGCTCGCCCCGGCTCTCCTCCTCCTCTTCACCCCCGGCTGGGGTGGTTGTCCGGCGGCGGCGGCTGCAGGCCCCTTTGCCACTCGCCCCGGCTCTCCTCCTCTTCACCCCCGGCTGGGGTGGTTGTCCGGCGGCGTCGGCGGCAGGCCCCTTTGCCGCTCGCCCCGGCTCTCCTCCTCCTCTTCACCCCCGGCTGGGGTGGTTGTCCGGCGGCGGCGGCGGCAGGCCCCTTTGCCGCTCGCCCCGGCTCTCCTCCTCTTCACCCCCGGCTGGGGTGGTTGTCCGGTGGCGTCGGCGGCAGGCCCCTTTGCCGCTCGCCCCGGCTCTCCTCCTCCTCTTCACCCCCGGCTGGGGTGGTTGTCCGGCGGCGGCGGCGGCAGGCCCCTTTGCCGCTCGCCCCGGCTCTCCTCCTCTTAACCCCCGGCTGGCGTGGTTGTCCGGCGGCGGCGGCGGCAGGCCCCTTTGCCGCTCGCCCCGGCTCTCCTCCTCCTTCTCACCCCCGGCTGGGGTGGTTGTCCGGCGTCGGCGGCGGCAGGCCCCTTTGCCGCTCGCCCCGGCTCTCCTCCTCCTTCTCACCCCCGGCTGGGGTGGTTGTCCGGCGGCGGCGGCGGCAGGCCCCTTTGCCGCTCGCCCCGGCTCTCCTCCTCTTCACCCCCGGCTGGGGTGGTTGTCCGGCGGCGGCGGCGGCAGGCCCCTTTGCCGCTCGCCCCGGCTCTCCTCCTCCTCTCCACCCCCGGCTGGGGTGGTTGTCCGGCGGCGGCGGCGGCAGGCCCCTTTGCCGCTCGCCCCGGCTCTCCTCCTCCTCTCCACCCCCGGCTGGGGTGGTTGTCCGCCGGCGGCGGTGGCAGGCCCCTTTGCCGCTCGCCCCGGCTCTCCTCCTCTTCACCCCCGGCTGGGGTGGTTGTCCGGCGGCGGCGGCGGCAGGCCCCTTTGCCGCTCGCCCCGGCTCTCCTCCTCCTCTCCACCCCCGGCTGGGGTGGTTGTCCGGCGGCGGCGGCGGCAGGCCCCTTTGCCGCTCGCCCCGGCTCTCCTCCTCTTCACCCCCGGCTGGGGTGGTTGTCCGGCGGCGGCGGCGGCAGGCCCCTTTGCCGCTCGCCCCGGCTCTCCTCCTCCTCTCCACCCCCGGCTGGGGTGGTTGTCCGGCGGCGGCGGTGGCAGGCCCCTTTGCCGCTCGCCCCGGCTCTTTTAATGACAGGGGCAAATTAGCCATAAAGGTTGATGGGGGGAGATAAGCATGTATACACACTAGACAGAGAAAAATGGCCAGCAATCCAAATCTCCTCTAAATTTTCTATGCCTATCTCACTGTCTGATCAATATCCAGTGTCTGGTTTACACTAATACCTCGGATAACGACCAAACTTGGTGCCACATGTTTGGTCGTTATCTGGTGCATGCATCAGATATCATTTTTAAAAAAGCCGGCTGCCTCTGGGGAGGGCAGGGGACCCAATCCATGCTGTTTCCTATGCCCCTCGACCTTCCCAGGCACTGGTGCAAGGCAGCCAAGGAAAGAGTTTTGCCCAGTCTTTTGCCTTGCAGCAGTGCCTGGGTAGGTCGGAGGATGTCAGAAATAGCGTGGATTGGGTCCCCCGCCCTTCCCAGAGGTGGCTGGAGGGGGGGGGCAGAGAGCTCAAAATGAATGGGGAAAAAATTCCATCAGGACAGATTTTTTTGCCCATTTTGGGCTCTCTGCCCCCCCCCAGTCATCTCTAGGGAGGGTGGGGGACCCGATCTGCACTGTTTCCAACATCCTCAGACCTACCCAGGCACTGGTGCAAGGCAAAACCTGCAGCCGAGGAAGGAGTTTCGTTCGGCATTTTGCCTTGCAGCAACACCTGGGTAGGTCAGGGGACATCAGAAACAGTGTGGATCGGGTCCCGTGACCCTCCCAGAGGTGGTAGGGGGGGCGGAGAGCCCAAAATGGGTGAAAAAAATCCACCCTGATGGAATTTCTTTGACTCATTTTGGGCTCTACACCCCCCAGACACCTTTGGGGAGGGCGGGGGACCCGATCCATGCCGTTTCTGACATCCCCCGATCTACCCAGGTGCTGCTGCAAGGCAAAACCTGAAGCTGACAAAGGACTTTTCCCACAGCATTGTGCCTTGTAGCAGTGCCTGGAAAGGTTGTAGGACATTGTAGGAAACAGTGGGGATTAGGTCCCTTGGCCCTCACAGATGTGGCAGGGGGTGGAGAGCCCAAAATCCACTAAAAATGTCCATTGTGGTGGAATTTTTTTCACCCATTTTGGGCTCTCCACTCCCCCCCCCCCCAGCCACCTCTGGGGAAGGCGGAGGACCCAATCCGCACTGTTTCTGATGTCCTCCAACCTATCCAGGTGCTGGTGTAAGGCAAAACCTGTAGCCAAGGAAGGAGTTTTGCCTGGTGTTTTGCCTTGCAGCAGCGCCTGGGAAGGTTGAGGGATGTCAGAAACAGTGCAGATCAGTTCCCCTGACCCTCCCAGAGGCGGAGGCAGCAGCAGGTGGATCAGCAGCAGTGGGTGAATGCAGAAAAATGATGCATCCCATAATGCTAAAATGTCATTATCTGATGCAATTTTTAAATTCAAAATACCTGGTTGTTATCTGATTATGACATTATGCGATGCGGTTGTTATCCAAGGTTTTACTGTATATGGAACCAACAGCTTGATTTTGCTGAATCCAGTTCTATATTCAGACATTCCCTCCAGACTTTTGAAGAAGACTGTTGTTAGAGGTTTTCAACGTATGTGAGATAAATAGCTAGTAGTGTTGCTAGTGCAACAGATATCTCTGCAAGTGGCTGGGAAGGATTTAAGGCAAGGTGTCCTGAATTCCAGTCTATCACTCTTTCCCTTCCTATCATGGGGCTGTCAGGATCGCAGGCTGTCAGGAATGCAAAAGATACAGAAAAGATATATAGTAGAATGCGACAACTGCTATGGGCTGTTCTTTGGTACCCAGGATACTAAAATCACAAACAACAAGTAGTAGCGGGGAGAAGAGAAGCCTTCTCAGGCTTCCAAGTCTGCTGCAAAGCTTGAAAATGTTACTTTTTTGGAGACAACATTTTCTAAAATCTACCAGTCAGCAGAAGAAGTCTATGATTTGCCATTTTAGAAAAGTAACTTGTCCAAGCTCTGGACTAGAGCTTGAACAAGTGGTTTTCTGAAGAACAATCTGTGCAGTGTGTCATACTTTCATACCAGTTTTATCTCTACTCTTCTCGAGTGTATGAACCAGGCCTATGCATACCAACATAGTATGTTCGTAAAGGCTTCCATGTTATCAGGAAATCTAATCACAGATTTGGGTTGATTTCCAGCCTGATTTTGTATATACTGACTTGAAAATATCTTTGATGCCATTCTGTGGGATTTTGTTTCAGGAATGAAGGGTCAGGGATTGTGTTAATGGGGGTAAGCAGTTCCTCTCTAACCTGAGAAAAAGCTCATCATGGTCATCAAAAAGTTATTAAAATTTGGAAAAGGTTTTTTTTTTAAAACTATCCTGGACATTCTGACTGGGAAATTTTGGGGGCTGCAAAGTTATTTTTCCCACCGAGCAATGATGATGGTAATAAAATGGTATGGATAGACAACAGTGTGTAAAAGTCCTTTTCCAAGTCAAGTTGAGTGAAATAGTGGTAGAATCCTAGACTGTATTACCAACAATGGATGGGAGGGGTTATGGGAAAATTCTAGCCAGAGAGTGGCCACAGAAATGGAGATTAGGTCAGAGATTGGCCAAGCACTTGTTGAGAGTCCAGCTCAACAGTGTGAAAGCATAAAGTCAGAGAAATTGAACTGCAGTCAGAGTTAATGGTGTGCAAAAATTGTCTGCTCCAGCACCGGGGAAGCAAGTTTTATTAAAGTTACAGGTTACACAGGATGTCTACGAAAGCATACACAGGATGTATACGAAAGCATAGGTGAGTGGTATTCAGCCAATAATATGACATTCTCTACAGCATTACCATATAGGGAGCATAACCTTTATCCTTGTTAATACATGCGCAGTAGCTTATTTCCTGTCACATCTAGGCCCAAAGCCTTATTCTGTAACGGTTCCCTTGCAAAAGCTGTTATGAGCAGCAATTCTTATATGAAAAGCCAACCCTATGTTTTGCAGTGGAAAGCTAGTGCCAAAAGCATATATTAGATGATTACATTAAGGTGCTTTTCTGCACCAAACCAGGAACTCAAGAAGCAATTGCTCTGCACAGATGCAGAGTCTTTGCACAGAGGCAGGAAGCAATTGTTAGTTCAGGAAACTGTGGCTGAGCGCAGGAAGAGCTAACCACAATTGCTAACTCAGGAAACTAAATGCTACACAGCTAATTATTATAAGCTAAATGTATAATGGATTCCCACAGGGGTGTGTCAAATATTGATGTAAAAATAATAGATATACCACAAAGGGCTGTTCTAAAATATTTTTCCTATTGTGCTAATATTTTATATTCAACAAGGTTTTTCTTTATTAGCAACAATTAGGAAAGCTGAACACAGAAGAATAGTTGCCTTTGAAATGTGGTGTTGGAGGAGAGTTTTGAGAGTACCCTGGACAGCGAGGAGAACAAATAGGTCAATCTTAGAAGAAATCAACCCTGACTGCTCATTGGAAGGTAATAGTAAAGACAAAGCTAAAGTACTTTGGACATCAAATGAGAAGGGAGGATTCACTTGAGAAGGCCTTGATGTTGGGAAAGGTGGAGGGCAAAAGAAGAAGGGGGAGGCCAAAGATGAGATGGCTAGATGGTATTGTAGACACAATGGGCACAGAACTGGGAGTGCTGAGGGGGGTGGGGGTGGAGGACAGAGGCGCCTGTAGAACAATGGTTCATAGGGTCGCAAAGGGTCGGAATTGACTGTGCGACTGAACAACAACAACAACAAACATTACAAAAGGAGGTGGGGAAAGTGACCATAACTCTGAAGTGGGGGGAGGGGTGTGTGAAGTCAACCCTGTTCTGACTTATGGAAAATGTCATAGTGTTTCCAAGATCTGTGAGATATTTACACTGTATGGTATGACTCAGCTCCTACTGAGTTCCTATGACTGTGAGCAGGAATTTGAACCAAGTTCTCCTGAATACTAGTCAAACACTCTATTTATTACACTACACAGATTATTGTAACAATTATGTTCCATTAAGTCAGTTTCAATTTATGAAGACCATTGCCACAGTTTACTAGTATAGTATAGTCAGAAGTTCTTTATTTTTCTCTTCTGCTTTGAGTGCTCTGGAACTGTGCAACATGCCCAAGGGCACACAGGGTGGCTTTTCTTCTAAAAGGTACAGCAGGGAATCAAACTCCCATCCTCTGGCTCAACAGCCAGATGCCCCATTTTATGACCATTTCAATTCTACTTAGGCAAGGTCTAATTACCAGTCTGACATTAATAGCATCAATGAGTTGGATATTTTGCTCCCTTCATTCATGCTTTTCCTATGGATTTTCCCACAGATTCATTCAGATGAAGGGAAATTAGATTTTTTTTAAAAAAAGAAGAGTTATTTTTGTTAGATGGTGGTGTGTGTGTTAGGACTAGCATGTGAGATTGGGGGGGACACATCTTTCCCAATTTTCAGACTTAAAAGTTCGTGACCAGTTCAGAAAATGTGAAAAGGTATTAAGTACGTTCCCTTCTGGTATCTGTATCAAAATACAAGATGACAAATGAGAAAACATACCCCATTACCAAAGCGGCTAAAGGTAATCCTCTTTTAACTGGTTTATTAATGCTCACAGGGTAGTAGCACACAGGAGATGGAAGGTGTGAATGTAAAAATAATGAAAATACAGTAATCATGTTCATTGGCAGAAAAGCTGACAAACCAACAATTAATCTTCTGTTATCTTTAAAAATTGTTGAAGAGCTAAATGCTGTTGCTTAGCTGTGTTTCCAATTGCTTGTTTGGGCTGGCAGCCTTCTATATTTCTTAATTGGTGGGAAAGCAGTCACCAAAATGTTAATTTAATAATTCAATATATTATTAGAATTTCCTTCAGCTAATTGAGCTCCCTCCTTTCTTTGCAGGTATAATTAGAAAAGGATGACTAATTAGGAGAAGAACCCTAGTATAAATCTAAAAGAAGCTTATTTCAAGTTCAAGCACAAGTGATTCCTTAACCACAGGAAAAAAATAAGGTAAGTTTATAATACAGGCAAAGTTGTAATGATAAAAGGTGGAAGTTGTTTCCATGTTATGCTGTGAAACCATTGAGTTTGAACAAAACTCTAATAGGGGAGTAGTCTTCTTCACTTCCTCCTTTACCCCTTTAGGTGTTGAGGGAAATAGGTAATAAGCAAATACAGTAGTGTATTCTGCATCATCTTTTCTTGTTCTAAAAGTAGATTGGCATTATTAGGATCATATAATTCCTCCTTCACTGGGGTCTTCTTCTATTTCCGGTGCCGTATCTATTCCAGATATTGGCTATCATCATGGCGATAATCTTCCTATTCTTAACTTCTTGGAACAGTTCTTCCAAGGACATTCCACACCAGTCTCTCAGGTTATTCAGCCATGAAGTCCATCTATATCCAGGGCCTCTCTTCCCAGAGATCTTTAATTGCAGAGTGAGTTGGAGTATTCTATACTTTATGTTTATCAGAGAGCAAACAAAACAAAACAAAAAAGACAAAATACGCTGTGGCACCTTAAAGACTAACTCCTGTAGTTTAATGTTAGCTTTCGTGGATCATCTGACATAAGAGTGGATTTTTATGGTATACATTTATACATCTGGTATAGAGGCCCAGAGTAGCTGGGCAGAGTTGGTTGGTTCAAGAGATGGATATGCAAATCAATGAGTTATTTACAACCAGTAATAAAATGCAATCAGTTTGGCATTTTACAATGGTGAATCTCTGGTGGAAGTCAGTTTGAGGAGTTAGGTTTGCAAAATAAACATTCTGACATAGCTCCTCAAACTGACTTCCATCAGAGATTCACTGCTGTAAAAAGCCAAACTGATTGTATACCATGAAAATCCACTCTCAAGTTTACTCTCTGATCTGCTTGCACAGACTAACACAGCTACTACTTTAAAAATACTTTATGTTGTTCCTCATGAAATGGCCAAAGTATTGGAGCTTTCTTTGCTTAATGGTCTTAAAGAGTTCTTGTTCTTTATCCATCTGGCGCAACACTTCTACATTAGTCACATGGTCAACCCATAATATTCTTAGCAGCTGTCTGTAGATCCACATTTCAAAAGCTTTGATTCTTTTTTTCAGAATCTTTAGTCAATGTCCAAGCCTCAACTCCATATAACAACACTGGGGTCATTTTCCAGTTATTCTTCTGAGCCATGACTTGTCCTACTAGCTGCCCATTAAAAGATTTTTTTAAAGCAATTTTTTGAACATTTCCCTCCTAATATGTATTCCCTTACACAGTCAACAACAGTTCTTCCTTTTGCTTTACAAATACTTTCCTGAGAAACTTTTCCTTCTTCAACAGTGACAAGTGGAGCATGGGTTTGGTCTCTCCCAGTAAATGCCAGTCAATTCAGACACTGGGAATGATTTAGGCCTCTTGCACCTGAAGGCTGAGTAGGGTATTTTATTTATTTATTTATTGTGCTTATATACCGCTTTACTTGTCTACTGACAACTCAAAGCGGTTTACAGAGCAATCCAATAAATACAAACAAAACATAAGGGGGAGGGGAGGGGGAGGAGGAGGGGAAAGGGGAAAATACAGTGCAAAATACAATCATAATGAGAATCACAATAAACTTTACAAAAATATCAAATCACAATCGATAATACAATTAATACACATCATAGAACAATAATACAATTGATTGTTCGACTTACAATTATAAGATAGCAATTAACAGTACAATTCGCAGCTGCCTCGCAACAGCAGCCAGTCTCTCGCTCCCGCCACCCCGCTCTCACCAAGGGGAAGCGTCCGGCAACGTTGGTGGCTCCCCGGCATGGCAGATCTTCTTATGGGCGCACCGGGCTACCTCGCAACTGCAGCCAATCTGTCAGCCGATGACAGGGGCTGGGGAGAGGCAGCGGCGAGGTCCCGCGGCGTTGGGCGCGTCTTCCTTTTTTATCCCGCCAAGGCGGGCTTAGAGGAGAGCAGCTCCAGGTGCCTCCCATCCCCAGGCCGATGACAGGGGCCGGGGAGAGGCAGCGGCGAGGTCCCGCGGCGTTGGGCGCGTCTTCCTTTTTTATCCCGCCAAGGCGGGCTTAGAGGAGAGCAGCTCCAGGTGCCTCCCATCCCCAGGCCGATGACAGGGGCCGGGGAGAGGCAGCGGCGAGGTCCCGCGGCGTTGGGCGCGTCTTCCTTTTTTATCCCGCCAAGGCGGGCTTAGAGGAGAGCAGCTCCAGGTGCCTCCCATCCCCAGGCCGATGACAGGGGCCGGGGAGAGGCAGCGGCGAGGTCCCGCGGCGTTGGGCGCGTCTTCCTCCTTTATCCCGCCAAGGCGGGCGCAGAGGAGAGCAGCTCCAGGTGCCTCCCATCCCCAGGCCGATGACAGGGGCCGGGGAGAGGCAGCGGCGAGGTCCCGCGGCGTTGGGCGCATCTTCCTCCTTTATCCCGCCAAGGCGGGCGCAGAGGAGAGCAGCTCCAGGTGCCTCCCATCCCCAGGCCGATGACAGGGGCCGGGGAGAGGCAGCGGCGAGGTCCCGCGGCGTTGGGCGCGTCTTCCTCCTTTATCCCGCCAAGGCGGGCGCAGAGGAGAGCAGCTCCAGGTGCCTCCCATCCCCAGGCCGATGACAGGGGCCGGGGAGAGGCAGCGGCGAGGTCCCGCGGTGTTGGGCGCGTCTTCCTCCTTTATCCCGCCAAGGCGGGCGCAGAGGAGAGCAGCTCCAGGTGCCTCCCATCCCCAGGCCGATGACAGGGGCCGGGGAGAGGCAGCGGCGAGGTCCCGCGGCGTTGGGCGCATCTTCCTCCTTTATCCCGCCAAGGCGGGCGCAGAGGAGAGCAGCTCCAGGTGCCTCCCATCCCCAGGCCGATGACAGGGGCCGGGAGAGGCAGCGGCGAGGTCCCGCGGCGTTGGGCGCGTCTTCCTCCTTTATCCCGCCAAGGCGGGCGCAGAGGAGAGCAGCTCCAGGTGCCTCCCATCCCCAGGCCGATGACAGGGGCCGGGGAGAGGCAGCGGCGAGGTCCCGCGGCGTTGGGCGCATCTTCCTCCTTTATCCCGCCAAGGCGGGCGCAGAGGAGAGCAGCTCCAGGTGCCTCCCATCCCCAGGCCGATGACAGGGGCCGGGGAGAGGCAGCGGCGAGGTCCCGCGGTGTTGGGCGCGTCTTCCTCCTTTATCCCGCCAAGGCGGGCGCAGAGGAGAGCAGCTCCAGGTGCCTCCCATCCCCAGGCCGATGACAGGGGCCGGGGAGAGGCAGCGGCGAGGTCCCGCGGCGTTGGGCGCGTCTTCCTCCTTTATCCCGCCAAGGCGGGCGCAGAGGAGAGCAGCTCCAGGTGCCTCCCATCCCCAGGCCGATGACAGGGGCCGGGGAGAGGCAGCGGCGAGGTCCCGCGGCGTTGGGCGCATCTTCCTCCTTTATCCCGCCAAGGCGGGCGCAGAGGAGAGCAGCTCCAGGTGCCTCCCATCCCCAGGCCGATGACAGGGGCCGGGGAGAGGCAGCGGCGAGGTCAGCCTTCACTACCTTATTACAGCCAATATGAGAGGATGGAAGAAACCTTCAACCTCTCTCTGAATCATGTGTGTGTAATAGGGAGAAGGGCTGACAGAGGCAAAAGAGAGCCATCTAGACTCTCACTGCAGAAGACATCCCACTGCTGCAGCTGAGGACACATGCCACCCCACCCCCAGACCTCCATCTCACCAAGGGTTGAAAAGCCACACTGGCTCGAGTGGCAGAAGATGACCCACTGCCATCCTCGGGCCCCATTAACAACCAGGGGTTACTTTGTTGATGTCAGGACTGGCCATTGGGGTTGTGGGGGGGCATACATTGCCCTCTGGCCAGCCTTGGCCTTGGACTTTCTTGCTGGTCATTTGTTTGTGAACTTTTTTTCTGTTTGGTTTGTGGACTTATTATATTTGATGTTTGTGTGATACTTTGTTTGCTGCCCTGAGTCGTGCTGTGAGTGGGCAGCATACAAGTGTAAACATAAATTAAAAAATTGTGTGATAAGCCTAGTCGTTGCCACTATATGAACCCAAATCAAACAGTGTGCGAGCTTTTGTGATTCAAGTTCACTTCTTCAGGCATGCATAATTTCTTGTGCATAAGATAGGAAAATTATAACTGAAAGTCCTAAAGTTCATGGCAAGATCTTCTGCCAGGCTTTACTGCTTAGAGGTGGATTGTGGAAAAACAGCAGGCTGTTTCTGGTATTTATCCTGTATTTGTTTTCTGTATGGATCACATGACCATCTTTGTTTTTGTTTATATGACCGAAAGTGATTATTCATTGTGATGTCACAAGACCCAGAGAAATTCCAGAGCTGGGAAAAGTTACTTTTTATACCACACCTCCTTCCATCCACCAGCACTCATGGCATGTCTAAATTCTTCCCAGGTTGAGCCTTGAATATTTATAGCAATCCATTTGGGCATTTGGTGCCATAAATCAGCCTGCATACTCTTGTGACTATAGATAGACCCCTGTGCTAAGGTTGTTAAAAAGTCAGTTGAAGTAAAATATGGGCTTATGCAGCATTTGCCAAGGAGTTGTTTATTTGGAGGAAGAGGTTTGCTCAGACCGACAAATCTAAGATGTTAAAAATCAAAGCTCAACAAATCTAAAGCAGCCCTAGTTGTAGGGTGGCCACATGAAATGGAGGAGAGGGCTTCCCTGCATTGCATAGTGTTATGGAAGAGGAAAGATCAGCAGAGGTTATTTGTCATGCAAGTTAGGTAAAGGTAAAGGTAACTTTTGATTGAAAGCCAGTCATATCTGACTCTAGGGTTTGGTGCTCATCTCCATGTGAGGTAGCACTTCTGTGTCTGCCAACATTTCTTTGGACATGTGGCAAGCATGACTAGACACCAGAGTGCATGGAACACTGTTTACCTTCCCACCAAAGTGGTACCTATTTATTTACTTGCAATTTCTTGCTTTCAGACTTCTAGGTTGGCAGGAGCTGGGACAGAGATTGAAGATCACTCCACCATACAGGACTCGAGTCTTGAACTGCTGAGCTGCCAACCTTCCAGTCATCAAGTTCAGGATCTTAACCATCAAGCCACTGCAGTCTCTGTCATGCAAGTTACACCTGCAGTAATGAACTCTTCCAGTGGCATAGATATCAAAGATAATGAAGCCTACCTGTTTGGCCAAAGCATGTTAATATGATTTTATACACTTTTTTATTTGATTATATAATTACTAGTAATATGCTCATTTTTGTGGGCAGTGGCTAACTTGTAAGTACTCTTGTTCATGAGAACAGTCCCATTAGTACCATTCTCTAAGCAGCATTTTAAAATACTGGACGTAGGTGGAATTGGTCCATACCAACAAATGAGAATCAGGGTGTCACCCCCCCCCCAAAGTTAACAACTCTTATTTCCCTGGACACTGAAAATGGTAAAAGAGGAAATAAAGACAAATACCTCTTAATTAGGGTTGCCATAATTCTTTTCCACCAAACCGGGACAGCCACGTGATGTCATTGCATTCTTCAAACTGTGTATGTGTCGGATGGGGCTGTCGAGGAGGCTGTGGCTCTAAGATCCTGCCGGCAGCCTACATCTTTTTCCCCTTTTCCAGTGGCTCTGCGAGCTGGAGCTCTTTGGGCTGGTGCTTCATCATGCCTCTACCTGCACCGTTGCCCAAGGTGAGCCAAGAGATTTTTGCAAATAATTAATTCATTGCCTTCCTGCCTTTATTTCAATTATTTTTGCCACTTGCAAGCAGGATAATTAAAAGAAAGGCAGGGAGGCAGTGAATTAATTCTTTGCAAAAATCCCTTGGTGTGTGTGTGTGTGTGGGGTGTGTGTGTGTGTGTGTGTGTGTGTTATCTTGCTTCCTTTGTTCCAATTTAAAAATCCAGGACTTTTAAAGATGTTTTTTCTTGAACCGGTTGAGACAAAAATTCCAGAAAATCAGGACATATGGCAACCCAACTCTTTATCACCCAGTCATGTGTAAAATACTCTCAAATGCAAAGCAGTTTGCTACAACATACTATTCCAGGTAAAACCATTTCTCTGCCCAGCTACTGTAAGAATGTGCACACAAACAGATTAGCTGCATAGCATCTTAAGCAGGGGAGGTGCCTTTCCCACCCTGAGATGAAGAAGAGGCAAGTAAAAGGATGATGTGCTATCATCACCATGCATGGAGGCTGGGTATGGTGCAGAGCTCATTTAAGTACTCCCCACCAAAGCTACAACCTCTTTGGTCATTTATACATGAAGACCTGCCCACCTACCATGTAGCTCAGAGTACCTTAACACATGACTGTTAAGTGACAGGGTAGGAAATTTCAACTCAACTTCCAGTTTGGCATCAGTCTGGCCAGGTTATCCTGCTATGGTAATATTCTCAGGAGAATCTTCATGGCTGATCGCCATGAGGATCATCAGTACTGGATTCAGATATGGTAGAAGAAGAAAAAGAGTTAGGTAGTTTTTCACCTCTCCTACTCTGTGTCTCTTGAGTGGTTGGTTTATATGGATGTGGTTAATGAATAGGTCACAATTTGGCAGGTAGTGCTGGATGGGGTTAGCAGTGAATTCTTTTAGGTTATATATTGGCAATGCGATACTGATTGCCTGGCACAATTTGTGCAAATTTAATGGGCATACAGGGCACACCATGGGAAACCTTTAGGGTATGGCCAACATTTTTTCCCATGTGAACAGAGTTGGAAATGGCCTCAAAGGGGTCTCCCTGACCAACAGCTTGTCTGGGTAGTAGCTAACAAGGCTCAGCACTGTACAGAAACAAAGATTTGCCTGTCTGGTACAGAGGAGTATCTGCTCTGGTATCAGGTATAGCACTGCTAGGCCCCATCACAGGTTAGGGGTTAAAGTTAAACAAATGTTAAATAAAATTGTGGTCCAAGCCTTTAAACCAGTGGTTCCCAACATGGGGCACACACCCCACAGAAGGACTTCCATTTCCAGAAACCTAAGTCAGTACACTGGGTGATCAATGCTTTGGGGAATTGACGTAGGCTTCTTGATATTGAAGTCCAAAAACCACAGGTTGGGAAACACTGCTTTAGACCAATATCATACGTGTCTTGCCTCTTTATTTCACTGGTGGAAAGGAAATAGCAGCTTGATGCACAGGGAACAAAGCAGTCTTAGGGGGAGCCAGATGATGGCATAGTCTCTGTCCTCAGATAAACCTCATGTTACAACCTTGTTATTCCTGGCTCCATGGCACCAGTGGTGGTAGATGTTTTGTATGTTCAGAGGGAAGAAATGTTGTCCCAAGAATGGCATTTCTGAGCCCAGCTATTGAGATTCAACAACTTTACATTCTGTATTGCCAGCTCCCAGTCTCTAGCAGAGCAACAAAATGTTTCCCAGGTTAGGGAGAGCAAAATGAAATGGGGAGAGGATGTGATACTTGGGGTAAGAATTATGTTTCAGATGAGGAGGTATTAGTAGCTTTATAGATAACCAAGGTGGTTGTAGGGCTTTCCCTCAATTTCTTTCCCGTTATTTCTTTGGAAACAAGCCAGCAGAACTGAGTAGGTATGTTAGTCTCCTGCAGCAGAAACAACAAAGAGCCTTATGGTTTTTTAAAGACTAACAAGGTTTATCTGGAATGAGCATTTCACAGAAAACAGCCCACACCTTTCCAACTTTTGCTTTCCTTGGAGAATAAATAGGCTGCAACTCATGAAATCTTATGCTAAACAAGAACTGTTAGCCTTTAAGGAGTTACAAGATGCTTAGCTTGCCTGTTTCTTCTTTTCAACATTCTTTGATCATAGAAGCTGTTTTGAGCTACAAAATGCTGTTCCAACCACAGTGCTTTTCCAAAAGTGGTATGATATCCCTGGAATTGAAAGTACATGATCACAATGCATTGTTTCCAGAGGCAATTATACAGAAACAAAGATGGCTGCCCCTATTGGCAAAGAAGGCAGCCACCAAATTTCCATACACTATTGCTGAAAATAAATAAATAAATATTGTAATAGATAAAATCCCCTCTACAATAATGCCCCAACCCCAAATAAAACTATAATTATAAACAGGTAAAACACAGTGGCTGTAAATCAATGTAAAAATGGACTAAGAGGAAAGAATAAAACCAAATCCCAGAAAACATTTTACATAGCCATGTAGCATAATTTCTTGGGAACAATTTCCAGCCTGATTTTCTAAATGTATGAAGTGGGGGTCTATTCTTCCTAGTCATGTGACCTTTACCTTGAAAGAAATTATAAAATAAAAGGCTGGGAGAAATCCCTCACACCATATCATAATGCTAAGTTTAAAAGTTCAATATACTCTCACAAGACCCCTGCCATCAAATGTCTTTCTCCTACAACCTTCTCCCCTCAATACTGTCTTTCTGATTTCTGCTTTCCTGGGAGAATAAAGAACTGTTGGACATATGGACAGTTCTAGCATCTGCTTCTTATTCTGATCAGTGTGGGATTTAAAAAAGATTTTTCTGTTCCTCAAGAAAGAAAAAATGAAACATGAAGCAAACAGTTCTGAAAAGCTTGATAATGGTGAGTAACAAATGGTGTAATAGGTTGAGACACTCAGCAATGTCTATAAAAGCACTTTCCTCTGAGATCATTGGAAGTTTATGCTATAGAAAGGATATTATTTAAAAGATGTTAGTATGTTAACCTTCATTCCTTGAGAGCTGATATTTTCAAATCTAACAAAGAACTAGTCATGCCATCTCTAGAAGATTTGCTATTGCTACTCACAGTCAATACATTTTTTTCAAACCATTCCATTGAGATTAAAAGATGCATCTTCCCAAGATTGAAATATACTATATATTCTTAGCGTAAATTTCTTGCTTTCGAATTGCTAGGTTGGCAGAAGCTGTAACAGAGACGGGCACTCAAACTGTCATGCAGCACCCGGGTCTCAAACTGTCGACTTGCCAGCCTTCCAGCTAATAAGGCAGGCTTCTTAACCACTGAGCCACCACAGTGTATAAGATGCTGAGCTAGATGACTGGAAGGTCAGCAAGTCAGCAGTTCGAGACCCGAGTGTTGCACAGTGGAGTAAGCTCCCATTGTCTGTCCCAGCTCCTGCCAATTTAGCATTTTGAAAGAAAGAAATTGCAAGTAGATAAATACATACCACTTTGGTGGGTAACTGTTCTGAGTATTCTGGTATCTAATCATGCCTGCCACATGACCACAAAAATGTCTGCAACTCCATCAATTTATAAGTAGACAGGTGAAGAAAAGTCAGCCTACCATAGAGATAAATCCTTACTTGTCTCATCTCACATTAAAAAGAGGAACTTGAAAAAGTATCCTTCTTATCCTGAATTGGGTGAGATATTTAAGGGATACTTATGTTAATGCAGTGGATTGAGTGAAATACTGGGACTCAGGAGGCCATGGTTCAAATCTCCCCTCAGCCAAGGAAATCCGCTTTCAGCATGGGATTTATAAAACCACACCTTAAATATCTATTCTACCTTGGAAACACTAACTATGAGTTGGTTCCAACTAGAAAGCACATAACAACATTTGTGACACTCCTGAAGAGGAGATTTGGAGATCAACTCTCTCTCTCTCAATCTTTTTTTTTTTTTGCACAATGTAAGCAAAATTGTGCAAATAACACTAAACACAAAATAATGCTTGAAAGTAGATAACAGAAATGAAGCAAAATAATGAAAACTTCCTGTGTCATTACATGAATGTTTTAAAGGATTAGAACAAGGGTGGCCAACCTACAGCCGGTGGGCCAAACCCATGGCACCATTTCATGTGGCCTGCAGCCACCCTTGCCGCTATCAGAAGTGGAAGCGGATACGTTTACAACAGCCATAAAATCTGCCAGTGCATGCATAAATGCACCTGCCATAAATGAACCCGCGGCTATCGTAAATGCATTTACGACAGTCGCAGACGTGTTTTATGGCAATGTTTACATCAGGAGGAAGCATGTGACTGGCCCACTCAGTTGTTGGGGTTGTTGGGGGAATGTGGCCTGAAAAGGATGGGAACCCCTGGAATACAAGAAGAATGTTTGCCTTTTCTCAAAAAATAAATTTAAAAAATCAGCTTCTTATTTTGTGCTAGACATGTTACAGAAATGTGTAGATTGCTACCTAGGACATTCTGGCAACCCTACTTCAAGAACACAAATCTCTGTTTTGTGCTTTGCTTGGCAAAGTAAAGGGGTACACAGAAAGAGCCTCCTCAAAGATTGTCGTATTTTTGAACCACAATTGGCTGTACCCTGGTAACGGCAGCCTTGTGTTGCTGGCTAATCTTTCTCACAGTAGGTCAGGCGAAAAGAACTACAAAATGAACTCCAAAAAGGTGGCTTTATTTTGGCAGTTTCACATCTGGCCTAGACATGGAAGAAGAAGGTAAAGTAAAAAACACTAGTTTGTGTTGATACAGTTTTCTGTGTAGCTAGCAGGGAGAAATCTTGCAGGCCCTCAGTGTATCTAAGCCTAAATCTAGAACAACAAAGAACTAAGCAAATATTATTTTCATTCTTAGTGACGACACTTGCAGGCCATTAACAGTTTGGTCCTTCCTGTTCAGAATTTGCTGAAGGAATTCATTTTATAACATAAACAGAAAAAGAAAAGCACTTAGCATCATGTCATAAATCACCCTCACCCTCCCTCCCTCCCTTCAAAATCAGAATTTTTTCTCCCCTCACCCTATGAGAACCAGGGTGCAATGCTACATATAATGGCAAAATAAATAAATCACTGACTACTTCTTTGACATTTTTTCTCTAACAGACATGGTGCAAAATGACTGATTTAGTAATCCAGTGTTCTTTCTAAGGATTATATGAACTTGGTGGCATTGCGATGCAGTTAAAAAGAAGAGATAAGTGGAAGGGTGAGAACAAATTCTTCTAGCACATCAGAGAGTGAAAAAAACAAAAACATTATGGCACTTTAAAGACTAACTGCTGTATTTTAATGTTAGCTTTCATGGATCAAGTCTTTAAGTTAGTCTTTAAAATTCCACAACGTATATTTGGGGAGGGGGTTGCTTTACTCTCTGATATGCTTGAAACACAGACTAACACAACTACTATTCCAAAACATCATTCTAGCACACCATTGGTTTGCTACAAATTTCCTCTTTCCCATGCCAACTCCATATCTATGTTGAAAAAGATGATGCAAAGGGTTAGCTTTCAAAGTTGGGTGTATGTGTACTGTAGGGTTGATCCTGGTTCCCACTTGGCCTCTTTACCCTTTGAAAAGACTCAACCCACCTGGGGTCCCTTCCTAAGCAGGCAAACCCCAGGATTTCCCTTACCAAAATAAAGAGACAGCAATCACTTCTGTGCATTTTAAAGGTATAATATCCATTATAAGTTGGTCAAATGGAGCATTTTCAAAGCAAGAGCATATATAAAGGGGAAAAAACCCTGTCTTGCCATCTGGTCTTTGGGCCCTATTCACCATATCAGCCACTGCAAGATTACCGTTGCTTACCCTCTCCCTTAGCCAACAGCAACTCCCACTAAATCGCAGCACTAGGACTTTATCCCCTCCCCCCTCCTCCCTACAGGCAGGGAGTGAACCTAATCCTGATAAAGAGCATTCTTCAGGCCAAGCACCTTTTAACTTCATTCATTTCATTTCATTTATTAGACTTGTATGCCGCCCTACTCAATGATGTGACTCAGAGCTGCTAACATTCCATGAAACAACAAAATTACAGTACAAAATATAAATTCAACATCATCATACAATACAGTCGATACAATTGACACATCCAACACAAGAATAAAGACACAGTACAATAGGGTGGTTCTCTGTCCCTTCCCCATCCAGGGGAGAGCAGGGCCTCGAGTAGCTGTGGTGGAGTCAAACAATGGTCTTTGGCTGACTGCGAGGACTGACAGTTCTTTTATCCCCTCCCAGCCAGGGAAGGGGATACAGAATATAGGGGCACCCCGATAGCCCCAGCCAGGCGTGACCAGGAGGGTATCAATTGTTGTGTCCTAATAGTGTATCCTTCTACATGTGTTATCAATGTATCTGAACCAATGTAACCTTGCCAATGAGTAACAATGCAACCTTCAGCTGTATCGCATAAACCCTGAAATAGGACGCGAGCTGATGACCACCAGCTGGCAGCAGCGAGCGTCCAAGCTCTCTTGGTTCAAACCCATCAAAGACCGCAGCGCGGGAAGTTTCCCGCCGCTACCTACACCTGGACAAGAAGGGCGTGACCAGCCATGACGTCACGCGGACCAGTAGCCAACGGGCTACCGTGGAGCCACATTCAAATACGTTACTGCCTTATATATAGAGCTGTTCGTCCGCCATTACCTCATGTTCCCTCTGTCCACCATGCAATAAACCTGAGTTAACCCAGCCGTTGGCTGTGCTTTGTGTCTTGACTCTCATACACTAAACTGGCGACGAAGGTGGGATTAATGGATCCCCACGGAGCCAGGACACAGAGCGGGTTCAACATCACCAAACCGCAAGACTGGGAGCTCTTTGAGATGGACTTCCAGGCGGCACTGGTGGAGCTCAAAGTCAAAGAAGACGACGAGGAAAGGAAGAGGGCCATCCTCACTCGCATGCTTGGGATGGAAACCAAGCGGACGCTGGTGGGCATCCTTGCACCGAAAAAGATGAGCGATTTCAAAGCCGGTGACATCATGAAAATGCTGCGTGAGCGTTTCCGACCCTCGAGGGCAATGTTTCCCGCTCGGAGTGCGTTTTGGAGGCGAGTTCAAGCGCCGGACGAGTCGGTAGAAGCCTTCGTAACGGCTATGAGGGTAGCCGCCGCCCCCTGCAAATGGGACCACATCCTAGAGATGGCCCTCAGGGACGGAGTGCTGTGTGGCCTGAAGGACAAGGAAGTACAGCGCAGCTTGATGAACAGGGAGCCACCACCCACACTGGAAGAGGTTGTAGAGGCCGCGGAAGCCGCGGAGTCCACGAATGCTGGAGTAGACGAGATGCACAAGTGGCGTGAGTGGCGTCCGAGGACCGGCAAGGCGGAAAACTCATCGCACGGGAAGTCCGGTCAGTCGGTGCATGCAACCCGACCGACCTCGAAATCGTCGTCAGAGAGTAGCGATGGCGAGGAGGTCCAGAAGGTCCGGAGAGGCGGGCGCCGCTGCGATGGTTGCGGAGCGGCCCATGAGCGCGTGAAGTGCCCATTCAGGAAAGCCGAGTGCTTCAACTGCGGACGTCGGGGGCACATCGCCAAGGCGTGCAGGAAATGGAAAGAGGGCCGGAGACATTCGCAAGACCGTTCAGCCAGACCGGACCGTCCAGCGAGGCCCAAAGATGGCGCCCGGGCCACGAGGAAGCAGGACGGCGTGGGCCGCATCTCGGACGACAGCGAGGGCGACGCTCCTGTGTTCAACGTGTCTGCGGGACAGCCCCATTACTTTGTTGAGGTACTAGTACAAGGGACCCCTATTAGGATGGAAGTTGACTCGGGGTCCTCCTATTCTATAATTCCCCAGAGAGAGTTCTTGAAAATCGACCCCCACGTGCGGCCCAAACTTAAAGCATTGAGGGCCACACTACGGGACGTCCAGGGGAACAGCATTCCAGTGTTGGGGGTCGGAACGTTCCGGGTTCGCTTTAAGAGACATTCTGCGGAACTTCCCCTAGTGGTGCTAAAAGGGGGGAGTTGTAGCCTCCTCGGAACACAGTGGTTTCAGCCCTTAGGCCTGTTCATAGGGGGGGTGCATGCCGTAGGCGAGGACCCAATACAAGCAGTATGTGACGCACACCCCGCCGTTTTTAAAAGTGGACTGGGAAAGTTCAAGGGACCCCCTGTAGCTTTCGACTTAGACCCGGAGGTCCGCCCGATAAGACTTAAACCGCGCAGGGTACCGTTCGCGCTTAAGGACAAAATAGAGGCGGAACTGGACAAACTGGTGAGTCAAGGAATTCTCGTTCCTGTGGATTCCGCGGAGTGGGAGACTCCAATTGTAACAGCACTGAAGGCTAACGGGGAGGTGCGCATTTGCGCTGATTATAAGTGTACCATTAATAAGGCAATCCGCCCTAATGCATACCCGGTGCCAGTGGTCAGCCACCTTCTGGCCAGGCTGAATGGGGGAAAGTGTTTCGCTAAACTCGATTTAGCGCAGGCCTACCAGCAACTCCCAGTAACCCCCGCCACAGCGGCGGCACAAACAATAGTCACACATAAGGGGGCGTTCCAGGTGTCGAGGTTACAGTTCGGCGTGAACTCGGCACCTGGCATTTTTCAGTCGCTAGTGGAACGCCTCCTGAAGGGGCTGGAGGGGGTGTTGCCATATTTTGATGACGTGTTGATAACGGGGGGGAGTAAGGCCGAGCTGGCCCACAGATTGGATAAGGTCCTGGCCGTGTTCGAGAAAGCGGGGCTGCGACTGAGAAAAGACAAATGTGTATTTTACGAAACAGAGGTTGAGTTTTTAGGGTTCCGTGTCACTCCCGAGGGAATTAGGCCGTCCAAATCTAAGGTAGCCGCCATTAAGAAAGCCCCTCGCCCCACTTCCAAAGCCGAGCTTCAGTCATTTCTGGGGCTCCTCAATTTCTACCATACCTTCCTTCCACGGAAGGCGTCTGTTGCCGAGCCGCTTCATTGGCTGCTTAAAAAAGAGGAAAAATGGCTGTGGGGTGACGAGCAAGAAAGAGCGTTCTCAGAGTTAAAGCAACTCCTCACATCCGAGGCAATCCTGACTCATTTCGACCCCAAACGGCCCATAGTTTTGGTCTGCGATGCATCCCCGGTGGGGGTGGGGGCGGTGCTTTGCCACGTGTTAGGCGACGGAAGGGAGGCCCCGATAGCGTTTTATTCAAGGTCCCTGTCCCAAGCAGAGCGGAATTACGCACAGACCGATAGGGAGGCACTAGCGATAGTAGCGGGAACCAAGAAATTTCATGATTTTCTGTATGGTCGGCCGTTCAAGATCGTTACTGATCACAAGCCCCTGTTAGGGATCTTCACTGCAAATAAGCCCACGCCACAGATCCTGTCCCCGAGGATGCTGCGGTGGGCTATTTTTCTTAATGCATATCAACATGAATTAGAATACCGGCCAGGGAAGGAAATCAGCCATGCAGACGCGCTCTCACGGTCGCCGTTACCATTGTCGGACGACCAGAAGGCAGGGGTAAGAAGAGACCGCCAGGTATTGCTAATAGAGGTTTTAGAGTCACCCCCGATAGTACCGGCCGACATTGCCAGGGCGACCGGAAAGGATAGAACACTAGAGAAGGTATGCTCGTGGGTGCAGAAGGGGTGGCCGGCGTCATCCCCAGGCACGGAATTCGACCCATTCTTCCGAAAGCGAGTGGAGTTGTCTTTAGAGAGGGGGTGCCTGTTGTGGGGCCAACGGGTGGTGGTTCCTACGTCCCTGCGGCCGAAGGTGCTAAAGCTGTTGCACGTCAGCCACCCGGGGATCGTCCGTTCCAAGGCGTTGGCCCGGAGTTACTTCTGGTGGCCCCAGCTGGACGCCGACATAGAGCAGATGGTTGGCACTTGTGAAGCATGTCAATGTTCTCGACCGGAGGTGGCCCGCCTACCACATAGGGAATGGGACGCAGCGAGGGGACCGTGGTCCAGGGTGCACGTAGATTTTGCTGGCCCATTCCGGGGAACCATGTTTCTCCTGGTGGTGGATGCATACTCTAAGTGGCTGGAGGTCATTCCGGTAAAGAGCACATCCTCCGCCACTACCATTCGCCAGCTACGGAGGGTCTTTTCCACGTTCGGTTTACCCGACACTTTGGTCAGCGACAACGCCAGTTGTTTCACGTCTGCTGAGTTCGCGGCATTCATGGAGGCAAATGCAATTCGGCATGTCACATCCGCGCCGTTTCACCCGGCCACGAATGGCCAAGTGGAACGGTTGGTGCACACCACAAAAGATGCGCTGCGGCGCATGGGCTCGGGAGATCTACATCACCAGGTTTGTCAATTTCTATTAGCGTACAGAGTGACCCCCTTAGCGTCTGGTTACTCGCCGGCCGAGCTGCTGATGCGGAGGAAACTGACCACGCTTTTGTCCAGGCTAGACCCGTCGAGGGTCGAGGACAAAGGGAAGAACATAGGGTTAGCGGTCTCGAAAGGCTTCGGCATAGGCGATCCTGTACATTGCAGGAACTATGCCAACGCAGGCCCAGCCTGGGTGCCAGGGACGATAATAGAACAGACGGGGCCAGTGTCCTATCGGGTGGAAACTAGCACCGGCCTCCTCTGGAGGCACCGAGTGAGCGAGGGACCGACCAGTGGAGCACAGCGACAGGATTCAGCGATAGGGTTCTCCCCCACCCGTTTAGCCCAAGGGGGAGACAGGGGGGAAAGCAGCGAGCCCGACTCATATCCTTTTGATACCCCAGTTCTATCCGAGCCCGGGGGGAGGGAAAAGGAGTGTGCGGCCGCCGCTGCCGCTTCCCCCGAAGCCGATTTTGATTTTGATTTTGCGAGCCGGGGGGGTTTTTCGGAGTGTTCCCCCACCCATCCAAGCGAGAAGAGGGGTTTTTCGTTAGCCCCCAGTGCCCCCGGTTCTTCCCAAACAAAGCACACACCTCCCAACAAAGCCGCAGAGCCGCGGCAAACCACTAACAAGTCATCCTCTCCGATTGCAGGGCAGGAAGCCAGGGAGCAAGGAGGAGGGAGCGAAGCCGGGGCAGGGCAGCCCGCGCCGAGACCCCAGCATGTTCGAAATAAGCCATCTTGGCTGAGAGACTTCGTCTCATCCTAGGGGGGAGGAGTGTTGTGTCCTAATAGTGTATCCTTCTACATGTGTTATCAATGTATCTGAACCAATGTAACCTTGCCAATGAGTAACAATGCAACCTTCAGCTGTATCGCATAAACCCTGAAATAGGACGCGAGCTGATGACCACCAGCTGGCAGCAGCGAGCGTCCAAGCTCTCTTGGTTCAAACCCATCAAAGACCGCAGCGCGGGAAGTTTCCCGCCGCTACCTACACCTGGACAAGAAGGGCGTGACCAGCCATGACGTCACGCGGACCAGTAGCCAACGGGCTACCATGGAGCCACATTCAAATATGTTACTGCCTTATATATAGAGCTGTTCGTCCGCCATTACCTCATGTTCCCTCTGTCCACCATGCAATAAACCTGAGTTAACCCAGCCGTTGGCTGTGCTTTGTGTCTTGACTCTCATACACTAAATCAATGGTGGCCACAGCTGCTTCTCATCCCTGGCCGGTGGTGTGGGCTGCGCGGGGAAGCAGCAAGGTCCTCCAGCCCATGGCTGCGGTGCTTTTCAACCCTCTGGGCAGGCGGAACTTCCCTTCAACCCACTCTGACAGTTACAAATACTTCTTTTTGTAATGTTTTAAATAGTTTTTTAAATTGTGTTAATTTTGTGACAGCTTGTTTAATAGCATTTTATTTCACTTAGGATCACTTTTAAATATATATATGCCTATTTTCTTGTTAAATCTCCTGTTTTGAGCTGCTTTGGTCCTCCAATGAAATGTACAATATGAATTAAATAAATCAATTAATCAAATTCCATGTCAGTCCTCATGAGAACATTTTGATAAAGAGCAATAGCAATAGTAATTACACTTATATACTCCCCCCCCCTTAGCATTTAGTGCACTCTAATCTAGACAGCTCTCAAGGAAATTAGCATTTTGCCCCCAACAAGCTGGATACTCATTTTACTGACCTCAGAAAAATAGAAGGCTGAGTTAAGCTTGACCCCACTGGGATCAGTCTCAGATTATGAGCTGAATTTGGCCTGCACAACTACAGTTTAACAACTGTGCCATGACAAATGTTCTGAAATATAAACAATTAAGCTACCCAGTTGTGCTCAAAATCATTTTCTTTCCCTAACCCAAAGAGAGCCCACACAAAGACTCTGTTTGTTTCTGCTACACAATGCTGTTTTTCTCTGCATCTCTTAGAAATCTATGAAACAGATTATTTCAAAGCTAGCTTGGAGCTTTTTCATTACTAGCTCCATCATCAATCATACAATGGTACTAGGAAATATGGCTGTGAATGCTACACACTGAATCATTAGCAGCAGTACCACTCTTCCTCCAACTAACTCCTGCTTTGCAAGAAGAGATCTTTACATCTTCTTCTGTTTAATGCATCCTGTTTAATCCAAGTGGAGCACTTAATAGTTTTAGGTCTTTCAGGGCCTTGCTAGCCATTCTTCATTGTGGCCTCCCTAGGTCAGTGGTATCTAACCTTGGCACTCCAGGTATTCATGGACTTCAATTACCAGAAGCCCAAGTCAGCACTCCTGCTGATCAGGGCTTCTGGGAATTGAAGTCCAAGAACATTTGGACTGCCAAGGTTAGCCATCACTGCCCTAGGTGTATACTTGTCCTCCTCTTTCTTTTTGGCACCTTACGGTAATTCCCTTTCCCTTTTAATCTGTGCTACCATCCATAAACACATAGCAAACAAATTTATCTTTTGTTTTCTACTGTGAGATAACTTTTATCTATCTTTACTTGTAGTTCCAGTGATCTTCATTTGATGAGCATTTTCTTGATCCCAACTAAGCAGTGACAGACTTCACCTTGGGAACTAAGATCACTGCAGATGGTAACTGCAGCTATTAAATAAAAAAGATGCTTACTTCTTGGGAGGCAAGCTATGAGAAACCTAGGCAGCATAATAAAAAGTAGAGACATCACACCGCCAACAAAAGTCCGCATAGTTAAAGCAATGGACTTCCCTGGAGTAATGTATGGCTCCACAAAATTACACAGATATTCTTTCCAGTAGTAATATATGGCTGTGAGAGCTGGACCGTAAGAAAGGCTGAGCACAGAAGAATAGATGCCTTTGAACTGTGATGCTGGAGAAGACTCTTGAGAGTCCTTTGGACTGCAAGGAGATCAAATCAGTCAATTCTGAAGGAAATCAACCCTGACTGCTCATTGGAAGGACGAATACTGAAGCTGAAGCTCAAGTACTTTGGCCACCAAATGAGAAGAGAGGACTCACTTGAGAAGGCCTTGGTGCTAGGAAAGATTAAAGGCAAAAGGAGAAGGAGGCAACAGAGGATGAGGGGCTGCATGGCATCATTGACATGGTGGGTGTGGATTTATATGGGCTGCGGAGAACGGCAGATGCCAGAGGAGCCTGGTGTGTGGGGGTCCATGGGGCCGCAAAGGGTCAGACTCGACTGTGCGACTGAACAACAAGAAAAAGGTCTTATGTTTTGGTAGACAGAGAAATGTTTTTGTATATTAAAGAAATATATTTTTCTATTACTTGGCCTACAGATTCTATAATTTTACATACTGGGAGTTGAGCTCAACAATGTGGCTCATCTAGAAGAATGGCCTAAACTGGAAGCTTTGAGACTTAGCTAGGACTCTCTCTTTTTGGCTTCATGCTTGGAAAGAAAGCTCCCAGCTTGCATTGGGGGAGGAAAAGTAAGCTTGGTGGAGCTAGGCCTAGCTTAGCCACCTCCCAGAGTAGGACTCTCAGAGTAGGACTTTCTTTCAGAAACTCCCAGAGTAGGACTTTCTATCAGATGAGCCATGCTTAAGTGTCAGTCTGTCATGCAGAACTTCCAGAATGATGACTTATAGGATTTGTAGGCCAAGAAATTAATAAATCCAATCCCTAGAGCAGGAGTAGCCGAACTATGGCCCACGGCGCCAAATCATCTAGCCTGCGCCACTCTCGGAAGCAGAAGTAAAATGTGCCATGCATGTGCAAAACACTGCCATAAATGACCTGCAGCTGTCGTAAGTGTGATTATGACAGCCATTAGTGCATTTATGGCAACGTTTTGCACATGCGTGGGTGGGTTTTACTTCCACTTCTGGAGGGAGGAACCACATGACCACCCCACAGTCCAAAAAGTTTGGCCACCCCTGCCCTAGAGATCACTCCCCTCCAACAAGATATGAACAGTCTCAGTTATTTCCAAAAGGTTAATTTGTTAATTTGGTGCAACACAATAAAAACAAAAATAACATGACAGCATGAGCTGTCTTGGACACACAGCTCTCCTTCTCAGACCTATAGAATGAAATGTTCAGGCTCTCTAAATAAGTAAAATATATCAGGTTGGGGATGAGATAGAAGCAGTATGTGAGAGTGGGCATGGGATAGTTTCTTTTAATTGTAGTTGTTCTCAGCCTATGTCCACTTACCATATGACAAATCTCCAGTGAACTTACTAATTTACTTTTCAAGTAGTCATTCACGGGACACTGGTGCAAACATCTCATTGGAAGATATGAGGAGGGCATTTTTCACTTTTGTGGCACCCTTCCATGATTTACTCCCTAGGGTGGATTATCTCACACTTTGAACACTCAGTTCTTGAAGGCAGGGAAAGACATCATCCCCTGACATGGAGCTTTCTGCCTGACTGGACTTGATAGAGCTATCGACATAAATTGAAAGATGAAGAAAGTTCACTGGCTGATACGAATCAGCTTGTCCAGCCAAGAGGCAAAGATGACAACTGAAAGATTCATGCTTTGGTACAGGAGGCATATTTTCTGTAAGAGGAAACCTCCGACATCCCAGCAAGTTGAGAGATAAAAAGGATTGATATCACTGAGCTGGCGTACTTCACCCCTACCCCTTAATATAAGCGTCATATTTCTGTTGATCCTGTAGGGAGAAGGAAATTATTACTCTGGGACTTTGTATGTGTACATCTGCTTATGTGGTTCTGTGTTTAGCTCTTTGAAAATGAGAGGGAAGGATATGTTTTCAGTCTGCCCAAATAAATTGTCAAGTTCAACACATACCTTACCATGCATTACACATGATTCGGGTTATTGCCTGTAGAAGGAAGGCATCTACCCAGAGCATAGAAAATTTAATTTTGAACTACAATTCCCAGCATCCACCAGACAAGATGGATTCTAATCTGAAAATAGCTTTGCCAATTATCTGCCTGATGATGCAACGGTGTTGGCTCTGTCCCATGTGGATGTCAATGAATTAATTACCTCTTTCTGAGGTTGGTAAACCTCTTTCTGAGGTTGCCCCGGCATGTTGGGGCAAAATGCAATTACCTTTTGAACTGCACAGAGAGTTCACTGAGTGCTATGGTGCAGTACATAAATGTAACTGTTATTGCTAATTGCTATTCAATATATGCTGTTGTATTAAGGCTGCCACCTCCCTCTTTCCACCCCCACCACCCACCATATTACTCATCTTTAACAGCTACATGGCAAACACTGGCAATATGGTGCTCTCCCTGGCCAAAATCATTTTAGGAAACAGGGAGCATAACTGCTTCATAAGTGTCACAATCAAGATTCACCATGCTATCTCTGGCTTGCAGTAGTGAGATCATTGTGTTCCAAGCACTGTTGCTTCTATTAATGATCGTAGTGAATAGTCTCTTGCACAAAGGGGGAGAGGGGAAATGAGGTGAACAACTGAGCACTGCACACACAGGTGTGGAAAAAAAGTCTTAGGACCACATTAGTAATCAAGAGGTCTTGATATGTGCCTCAGTCTGGAATTCTGCTTCCTCTGTGGAAATTTCCAAGACAACTTATTGGCAATTAAGTGGTAGCTGACTTACTGTGTTAGTAACTTAGTCACCAGTAAGTTGGTTTTTAGAGGCTTTACGTGGAAAATTCTGCAGACTGTTTATTTTAATCCCCTGAAGAGAAAGTCTGATTTTGGCAGGTTTAAATACAAAAGGCATCAAAGATCATTTCACAGCATCCCAATGTGTTTCTTCTGTATGTGGGCTGCACTTGGATGCTCTTTGGTTTTCGCTGTCTTCTACACATGGAGAAGCCTAATGTTTTTAGAAGTGCAAAATACTTCTTTTCAAAAAGCCAAAGTTGTCTCCAACTTCTTTCATGTCCTGATCAGACCCTGGACTGCCAAAATGAAGCCACTTTCTTCACTTTGCAAGTCCTCATTTGTGCATGTCTCTAGCAGCAATTGGCAGACCAGCAAATGGACTGGACTCTGCGTCTTTCCACATTCCCACCGTGTGTTGTTGTCCACCAGCAGTCCCCACTTGAGCATGTTGGTCTTGCATTTAGGGACTCCAACCCCTCAGCCTATTCAGGGTCCTCCAGGTGACATAGGGGAGATTGGGATCTCCTGCTATATCCATCTTTAATTATGCTCCTTTCCCAGTTAGTTCCTTCCTCCATCTTCTAATTTGTTTTTACTCTTGTGTACCTTCAAGAATGTTTGTTCTTGCCATAAAGCTCTTCCTGGATCTGAGCTGGCAGACGTGAGGCTCATATCTGTTCAGACGGTGTCAAGGGTTATTCTCTTGCTTAGTTCTCTCAGTGTCCGCTGGTACTTTTCTCCTGATTTTAGGTGGAGCAATACCAACAAGGGGGATATATCTTCTCAACTGGTGTAGGTTTAAGGCATCCTGTCACTTTCCACATGGCTTCATTAACAGCAATATCAACTTCTTTTGCATGTGTGGATGTGTTCCATACTGGAGCAGCATACTCTGCTGTGGAGATGCTTAGGGGCAAAGCTGATGTGTGCAGTGTGAATGGTTGAGTTCTCCAACTAAGGTTGCCAATTAAGAATACACCAATGCCTTAACAAACATTAAAAATATATCAGTGAGACAAAGAAAAACAGAATACCATGTGAGGAGATATGTGGAAAGGACTGCTTGATTTGCTTGCAGACTATATGTTGATGGAGGGAGAAGGTTGTGGATGGTTGTCTGGAATAGAACTTACAAAGTAACTTTTTTAAAAGTAACTTCTTCCCTGTATACAGTTGTAGCGATATCTGGCCGCTAGGGCGGCGTTAGAGCCCGGAGGAGACTGATCAATGACAACACGAGGCAACAGGAGCGAGATCAGATCAGTACTTTATTGGAAAAAGGCAACATCATTTATAGGGGAAAAAGCGCAACGGTGGCAGGCTGTCACCTGACAGGAAAGTTACCTCACTCACGTACACAGGTTAATGGGGAACTCTTCAAAGGGAAGTTAATTAACTGGGGCAAACATGGGTTTAGGGACCTCATTGTCTTGGGGATTAGGCAGGGACAAACATGGCTTATTTGCGCCAGGGATTTCCCGAGCCGGGAGATGAACTATGCACTTAATATTTGACAGGAGTCAGCTATCTGCTTACTTGGCTGAGTCGCAGGTCAGGTCACGGTAATTGGGTGAATCAAACCCTATACTTTATTCACCCCCCTTAATTTGGCGGCCGCAGAGCCCACGGGCTGGGAGCGTCTCTCACCGCGGTGGCCTCTGGCGGGCCGTTCCATGCCCTGTGGGGCATGGGGAAACCGCATCTCCCCTTTATTTTCTATTTAAGGACCTGACTGGCGACCTTGCGCAAGAGCGGCATCAGCTGTTGAGCGGGTATGACGTCACGGAGTTTCTCTCTGGGGCGGCACTTGGAGATCAGCGAGGGAATGCACTGAGCAAAACAACAGAGCATAATGCCTAGTATGGCTATCCCCACCACCACCTTAAGCACCGTTTGCAGCCACCCCCAGGGGATCCATGACCACATCCAATTCCACAGGGAACTCCACCAAGCCCCCCATGCGGAACCCTCAGTAATACCCTGGACTATGGTGTGGAGGTTCGTGATCTGGCTTTGGATCTTACGGGAGTTGTCAGTAAGATTGAAGCAGCACATTCCATGAAAAGATTCGCAACCCAGGTGGTGCAGCAAGAGGAGGTAGTCGATAGCCGCTCGATTGTCAAGAACGGCATGGCGAAGTTCTGCCTGTTCCTGATTGAGGAGCGCTATCGCTGTGGAGGTATGGTTAATGGCTTTGGCCAAACCGCAAGCCAAGCGGCCAATCCTCCGTGCATTGCCGACGGCCAAGCCTGGCACGCCGACAAGGCTGACTGCTAGGGATACATACTCAGCGGGACTCATTACTCTGAAGCTGCTGTCACAGGAGCTGTCTAACTGGGTTGTGCGTGTGTGCCGTATGAGTGGGGAGACATTTGAAACATTGGAAACATGTGGAACATTAGAAACATTTGTGCTTGGGGCAATCATGTCCTTAGTAGGGAGTAACAGTGTCAAACGACTGATACAACACATTGAGTCCGACAGATTCGCAGGAATATAGTTCCATGTGAACTGGTTGCAGGTGAAAAACCACCCTGAAGGTAGGGTGACGTGAGCGTACAGCGAAGTGAGTGTCTCTGGTTTATTACAAGTCCAGTTGCCGCTGCCGGGGTCAAGGCAGCGGCGCCGAGTCTGACCGCCTGAGGTGCAGCCGGTCATTCGGGTGCAAGCAGCGTCCGGGCTGATCGCCACTCGAGGGGTATGAAGAGTGGCGGCGTCAGCCGGCAAGGTTGACACAAGTCGCAATCCCCCCCAGCGTGCGTATGCTGAGAAGGTGGTAGGAGTGTGTGGGCCAAAGAACGCCTTCAGCAACCAGTCGCCATCCTTGGTGCGCGCGTCCAGAGTGTGGCACACGGGGATGAGACAGGTGCTGAGGATGGATGCAGAACCAATGTCCTGCTGTAGACAAAAATCGGACTGGTTGACGAGACCCGCCAACCTTTCCCACAAGTTGTACCGCATTCGTGCGGAAAGATCTTCACCAGGCGGCAAACCGTCGGCCTGGATCGGAGTAGCCTGAACGCCTCCCCCCAAAAGCAGGGAAAGGGCCAGGATGAAGGTGATCGCCGCTGTGTTGGCGTGAATCAGGGCAAAAACTGCAGCTGTGAGGTTCTCCGGCGTCGGCTCTTTCTCCTCGCGCTGGACGGCGTCCTGGGCGTCACTGCAAAGAGCCTTGACCATCCCCCAGGTGATCTTGGGCATCGGCGGCCGTTTCCTCCGGCGGGTCCTCTCGGTCAGGGTGAGGTCCTCCATCTCCGGGATCGGACTCGGGCCGGCCTGGTTCCACGCCATGCGGTTCCACGTAGGGCTTGACACACCGGGCTGGAATCCAAACGACACCTGTAGGAGACATAACCGCAGCATACCCTCTTCCCCAGGTTATGAGCGGCACCGGGCCCCTCCAAGAAGGGTCTGGTGGCACTCGGTACTGGACCATAGGTCGCGGGAGAGCTTCCGAACGGCGGAAATGCTTCTCCTGCGGCGTGCAGTCCGAAAAAACATTAAGGTGATTGTAAGTGAACAATACCTTGTTGAGACACATCTGTGCTTCTCCCTGTGACTTGGGGAGGGCTGGTGGCTCCCCCCTTTCTGTTTGTTTGTCAATATAGGACTTTAGCGTCCGATTGACCCGCTCTACAATCGCTTGCCCTTGCGGATTGTAGGGAATCCCAAATGTGTGCTTGATGTCCCAAGTAGCCATGAAGGCGGCCAACTGCCTGGAACTGTAGGCCGGCGCGTTGTCCGTCTTCACGTGCCGCGGCTTGCCCATCGCCGCAATGCAGGAAAGGAGGTGCTGCTCCACGTGGGAAGCCGCCTCCCCTTTCTGCGCCGTTGCCCAAACGAACTGAGAAAAAGTGTCAATGCAGACGTGCATGTATTGCCATCTGCCGAACTGCGGCACATGCGTGACGTCCATCTGCCATACCTGATTAGCCTCTGTCCCTCGTGGGTTGACCCCCCACGAGGGCCCCCCCGGCGCTCCTGCGCAATGCTGGCAAGAGCGGACTATACCCTGGGCCTGAGAGAGTGGCAGATTGAACTGTCTGGCGAGTGCCTTGGCATTTTGGTGAAAAAAGGCATGGCTTTGAATTGGAGTAGTGAAAACTCCCAAAACTGAACGTGGCTGAATTTCCTTTGCCGCCGCATCCGCTCTGCTATTGCCCGCGGAAATCGGACCCGGTAGGTCTTGGTGACTTCGGATGTGGGCAATATAGAGCGGCTCTGTGCGGTTCCGCAAATGAAATTGAGCAGTGAGAAACAGACTGAGCAAGTTCTTGTCTATCGCGGGAGTAATGTAAGCTCCCGGCAGACTGTGAAGCAAGTTCCTTACATACAGACTGTCAGTAATGATATTCAAACGTTCCTTGGCGAAGGTGCGCAAGGCAAGGTTCACAGCTGCCAACTCTGCCCGCTGCGCGGACTTCTGTGGAAGAGTTAGCAGCGTGCGCCAAGCCTCGCCCTCCTGCCAAGTCAGGACACCATATGTGCGTCCCCCATCGGTAAAAACTGTCTTGGCCCCCTGAAGCGGGACCAGCGAAAGCAATTCGAACAGACTGATTGTTCCTGTCTGAAGTGAGACAAGTCTAGGGTCTTTGGGCAAATGGTATGCCAAGCTTCCAGTGAATCCTTCCAAAGCTATCGGAAGTGAGTCACCTAGCTGCATCAACTGATGGATCTGTTCCTTGGTGAACGGGACTATGATCTTAGCTAGATCGTGCCCAGAAATGTCCCTTGCTCTCAGCCTGCGGCGGTAGATCACCGCGGAGACCAGTTCTTGGGGCGGAACAATGTTCCGAGAAGAGGTGTTGGGCAAATATATCCACTCCACAATTTTCGCTCCCTTCTCTGAGTCCACTCCTAGCGCCCCAGTGAACATGGATCCTGACCGCACGATGTACAGATTCAGGATCGGGGCATATGGCCCCGGGGCGATCCTATCCACCCACCTCTGGCTGAGAACTTGGTTCACCTTCTCGAGCGCCAAGCGCGCGTCTCGAGAGATTTTTATCCGGTCTGCCGGCTGCTTCCCTAAGGTTAGCAGCGAGAAGAGCGGTTTTAGAAGATCCGTATCTAAACGAAAATACGGTCTGGCCCAATTGATGTTCCCCAAAACTTGCTGCAACTCTACAAGGGTGACTGAGTCTTGCAAATTTATCTGAGGCAGAACTGGCGCTGCAAAAGAGCGGAGAAGCCGATGGCCCAAGTATGAAAAGGGCTCGGTTCTCTGCACTTTCTCAGGGGCAATAAGTAAGCCTTTGTCCCCCAGGCTGGCCTGGAGGTCGGAAAACATTTCGCTGCCAAGTTGTGGCAACGCTACTAAGATGTCGTCCATGAAGTGACAAACAATAGCTTTAGGGTAAAGGCTTCGGAACTTTGCCAGCGCGCCGTGAACATAAATTTGACACAGGGTGGGCGAATTGAGCATGCCCTGTGGCAAAAATTTCCACGCGTAACGCTGCGTGGGCTCACCGTGGTTCACGACCGGCACTGTAAAGGCGAACCTTTCCCGGTCCCTGGGGTCTAGGGGGATTGTATAAAAGCAATCCTTGAGATCTACAACTAGGATCTCCCACCCCTCGGGAATCATATTAGGATTTGGGATGCCGCATTGAAGCGGACCCATTGGCTGAATGCATTTATTGATCTCCCTGAGATCGTGGAGGAGTCGCCACTTCCCCGACTTCTTCTTAATCACAAAAATTGGCGAATTCCAGGGGCTAGTGGACTGTTCTATGTGTCCTGCGTCTAGCTGTTCCTTAACTAGCTGCTTGAGGGCAACTAATTTCTCTCCCACTACCGGCCATTGTTCTACCCATACCGGAGTGTCGGTGAGCCATTTAAGTGGCAACGCCATTACCCGAAGGTAAGCGTAGCACCGTACTGCTGGAGAATGTCTCGCCCCAAAGGTTGATGTGCACGTCAAGAATGTGCGGCCGAATTACCGCTGTGCCGTCAGCCCTTGGGATTGTGACTTCTACCCACTCTCGGCTCCTGAACGCTTCCTGGACGCCTCCTACCCCCCACACATCGGAGACCAGCTCAATGGCCCACTCTCTTGGCCACTGGCTCCTGCTTATCACTGACACATCCGCTCCGGTATCGAGTAACCCTGAGAACAGCCTTTTGTTCAAAAATACCTCGATAACGGGGCGCTGTTTCCACTCAATGTTGGTCTCCACTGTCGCTAAGACCTGGTATCCTTGCACTGCCTCACTCGCGCTCGAGCGGTCTGCTGAACTGGACTCTGAGCTGTCCCTGAGCCTTCCCTGGCTGCCTGCTGGCGAGTGACAAGGAACCATGATCAGTTGCGCTAATGTGTCTCCCTTGTGGATTGTTTGGGGCAGGTGCGCCCAAAGCTGGGCCTGGAGAATGCCTGAAAAATTCGAGTCAATGACTCCTGGAATTATGAAAATTCCGCGTGCTCCAGCTACACTACGGGGCAAAACTAAACCTATAAAGCCTCTGGGCAGGGGTCCCATGTACTGGGTGTCGACTAGATAGACTGTGCCCGGCAGGTCGCATGTAACGTCCACCTGGCAAGTCAATTCTAGCCCCGTGCTGCCCTTGGGGCTGGCCTGTGCCCTCGCAGTGCCTGGGATGTGCCTAGACTCTAGTCTAGGTCTGGGGAGTTCTGGATCTGGGTGAGGGAAGCCTCTGTTTGGACTGGGGCCAGAGACGTGCCCGGATTCCGGTTTCCCGAACTCGGACAAAACCTGGCCCAATGATAGCCCTTCTTGCACTTCGGGCAGGGGGTGTTCGGAGCCTTGGGACGACCAGACTTTTGTCCGCCTCCCTTGGATCGGCACTCCCTAGCGAAGTGACCGACCTTGCCACAAGTGTGGCATGCCCCTTTGTTCTTGCCATTCGATCTTCTTCCCCCCTGCACCGCTGCCGCTAGCAGACCCATCTTGTAGGAGTCTGTGCCAACGTCGGAGCATGCTCGAATCATGTCCGTTAAGGTTATGTCAGGGCGATTGCCCAGGGACTGCAAGATTTTACGGCAGTCCAAGTTGGCGTTGTCTTTGGCTAGCTTAATCATGAGCTCTTCCTGGGCTTGCTCATTGTCAATCTGCCTGCTAATTGCTTCTTCCAGGCGATTGATGAAGTCCATGTAGGGCTCTTGGGCTCCCTGCTTAATGGCGGTGTAGTTTTTGGCCGTTTTGCCAGACGCTGGGACCTTGAAGTATGCCCTATAGGCAGCCTCGGCTGACATCTCTAGGGTGGCGAGAGGCAAGTTGATTTGAGCGTTGATGGACTCAAAGGCACCTGAACCATACAGCTGGTCAGGGATTACCGCGCCTCCCATCCTGGCAGCCCGAGCTTGCGCCTCTAGGCGGAACTCGCTGTCCCAAATCATGTACTGGCTGGGGGTAAGCATCATCCTCATGACGGCTTTCCAATCATGAGGAATCCACATGGTGGTCTCGCACACTTGCTGAAGCATGCCCCTCGTAAAACGACTTTGGAGCCCTGTCTCTGAGATTGCCTTCCGTAAAGCCATGAGGAGCTTGTACGGGACTGGGGAGTGTACTATCTGCTGTGCGCCCGTGAGCGCGTCCATCTCCAAGCGGATGGGACAAATCTGTCTGAGTTCAGCTAGCTGTTCAACTGGCAATTCCCCCTTCTTGAGTTCTATCTCAGCTGTGCGCTGAAGGGCACTCTTCACGACTAGGGAACCTGGGGCTGTCAGAGAAGCGCCAGCGCCTCTCATTCCTTGCGTTCCCTCGGTGACGTCTGCAGCTGTCACCGCGGGAAGGCTCCCTGCGCTACTCTGCTGATACTTGAATGTCGGATAGAGTGCGGCGGGCGCAGTCGGCTCGACTGGCATGCCTGATGGCTTCTCTAACGGGGGTTCTTCCGCTTCTACCCGGACTGGCTCGATCTGCTCTAAGAGTCTCCTACATTTCCGCCATGTGCGGACTATCCCTCCTGGAGCTTTCGGGGTTTGCTGAATGCAGTCTCCTATCTGATCCCAGAGCTTCAGGGTTAGCGTACCTACTTCTGGGTAAAGTAGGCAGTGTTCCCTGAGGTACACCAAAAGTCTCGCTAGCTCCCTGCTGTGAAATCGGAAATTAAAAACCCTGGCCAGGATTATGAACTCTTGCTCCCGAGTTCTTTGGCTAGCGGACGGACTTGGTCTATGAGAACAAGTCCCCATATTACCTGCGATGGTCCTCTGAAGTTTCCTCCTCGGGACGAAGTTCGATGCGTCTTTGCAGGCAACCGGTTCGGGCGACGGGTGTCTGGGGTAGACCTCGGAGCGTGGACCTTCTGCCACGGGCCCTTCTATCGGCCTCTGCGATGTCAGGGGCTCACAGCCTGCCCTGAGCGGAACGCGTTTCCCTCTATGGCAAACCTCTCGAAAGCGGGGAGGAAGCGGTAGGAATGTCTCTCTGGAATGCCTCGCGGCGGGCCGTTCTCTGTCCGGCTGGCTGCCGACCAGAGCGCCGCGCTATCCTCCGGGCTGGCGGGTCGCGGTTCAAGCGCAGAACCGGACCGCGTGGAGCGCTACTCATGAGTAGACCTCTCCGGGGTCTCTTACTCACGAGTAAATCACATCGGGGTCACCAGCTGTAGCGATATCTGGCCGCTAGGGCGGCGTTAGAGCCCGGAGGAGACTGATCAATGACAACACGAGGCAACAGGAGCGAGATCAGATCAGTACTTTATTGGAAAAAGGCAACATCATTTATAGGGAAAAAAGCGCAACGGTGGCAGGCTGTCACCTGACAGGAAAGTTACCTCACTCACGTACACAGGTTAATGGGGAACTCTTCAAAGGGAAGTTAATTAACTGGGGCAAACATGGGTTTAGGGACCTCATTGTCTTGGGGATTAGGCAGGGACAAACATGGCTTATTTGCGCCAGGGATTTCCCGAGCCGGGAGATGAACTATGCACTTAATATTTGACAGGAGTCAGCTATCTGCTTACTTGGCCGAGTCGCAGGTCAGGTCACGGTAATTGGGTGAATCAAACCCTATACTTTATTCACCCCCCTTAATTTGGCGGCCGCAGAGCCCACGGGCTGGGAGCGTCTCTCACCGCGGTGGCCTCTGGCGGGCCGTTCCATGCCCTGTGGGGCATGGGGAAACCGCATACAGTATGTTATAGTGTTTGAAAAATAAGCCAATATCATTACTCCTTATAATGATCAAAAAGTAACCTCTTTGCAGGCGCACCCACCAAATAAAGACTCAGACACCTGTATTGGATTAAAGGCATTGGGCCACTTTTATTGAATAATGCCCTAGTCCGAATTATAACTTTCAATTGGTGTATCATCCAATTGTAATTCTTTAAGGCAAGCAGGCCGCAGTAGCACTGGTAAGGTTCCACCCAAAATGCCAATGGAAATTGGCTACATGTATCAATTTGTATCAATTTGTTTGTTGACACAAACAAATTGTTGACCGGAGTCAATATACTATCTACTGACCCCACCCTATGACGTGTATCCATTCAAATATCAAGGTGATGCAGGCTGTGAAGCTCCTGACATCACCCCTTTCATAGTTCGCCCTTGACCCACCAAACCTGTTTCCCCTGTACCTATCTACGTGTTGGCCAGTCAATGCGAACCTGCCGGATACCTATGTGTCATAAACCTTTACCTTATCCAGTGCTACCCGCCATACAGGGAGGCGTCCATGATGACTCATCGCCCCCCCCCCCCAGACCGTCAGCTTGGGGTCCACCAGGCCTGCTTGCACAACTTCCAGAAAGAGGTTCAACTGTGTGTACGGCCATAAATGATGTAAAAACGCCAGGTCACTGCACCTCGGCATTTTAAGGAAAGGTCAGTGATCCGTGTGAGATCATCGCCGCCGAGGTGCAGCATAAGAACATCAGGCGGTCCAGCATCCCTGATGGAAATCAGGAATGGCAACAGTTCCCGCCCTTCCATGCCACGCATACCATACCATCGCATATGTGCGGATACACGTAGCCCGAGCTGGGGTCCACACTCTGTCGCTGCAGCATATTCTGCCACCCAGTGTACATAGCTGCGTCCCACCAGCCCCATTGTCACCGGTGTGCGGATGCACACAGGGTCTGTAAAAGAGGAAGGAAGTAAGGACATAACTAGGTACTCATACAGTGAGGGGACGTACATATAAGGGAAATACGCACAAACCCCCAACGTGCCCACACATATCTGCCTCCGAGTACCCAAACGCAGCCACGGTCAACACAACGCCTATCCTAAATGAATGGGTGCCATAACGGGCCCCACACTGTGAAGCGCGGTACCGGTCACCCTACAGAACTTAAATTTGGTAAAGGAAGACCCATCATGGTGGCAGAAAAAACAGGGCAGGGCGCATAGCAGGCACTGTCAAAACTGTATGTAGGGCACCAACCGGACAGATGTCAGTAATTGTACATCATAGCAGTCAACACCACTGCCTACTCCATGCTGATCGGCCTTTGAGGAACAAATCCTCCACTGAGCCCACACCTGGTTGATAGGAACATCTCTGAGTTCCAGTGCCCTACAAAAAATGTCCCCCTTCAACCATGGGACCAGCTCGCTGAGTCGTCGAGCTCCAGAAAAAGCTACAGCGGTAACTGCATGAAAAGAGACTCCTCCTACCTACTGCAACCTCATCTATGCCAACCTTGTGCAAGGTGGGTCAATATCTGTGAGAATAGGGTGACGTGTGTCCAGGTGGTGGTCACATACACGTGTCCACCCGTCATCATCTATGCCAACCTCGTGCAAGATGGGTAATAATCTCCGTGAGAATAGGGTGACGTGTGTCCAGGCGGCGGCCACGTACACCTGTCCACCCGTCGATTGCATGGCGTATGCAAAAAACCCTCGCACAGTCAGGAAAAAACCCTGTGCCCTGGCCATGAATATCAAGGCATAAAGCCTGGTGGCTATGGTGCATAGAGCCAACTCCAGATCATAAGGGCGGACGATACATTATAAAACCTAGGTGACCAATGGCAGTGACATGTTTGGGCAATTGCCTTTGCCCACAAAATACTCTAAAGCGAAGGAGTGGATGCTGATGCACCGTGCGCATGCGAGTTGCCAAGGCATGCCACTCGCCCGGTTCACGTCTCCTTGCCAAATGACCATATCTCAGGCAGGAGTGGAGAGGGTAGTTCCCAAGTGTCTGTAGCACAGTCACGGAACCGGGAGATCTGCAGGTGAGATAAAGCATCAGCAATATCATTATTAATGCCTGGCACATGTTTGGTCCTAAGGAGCGCCTTAAAGCGCAGGGCCCAAGAACAATAGGCGAGCTAAGGCCATGACTCCGGTGGCTTTAAACGTTTGGGCACTGACAATGTGCATACCACAGCATTGCGACACCAACAGTGAGGCACAGAATTAAACCATCTGTCCTCCCAGAGCCTAAAGGGGACCCAGAATTGAGAAATTTTTTTTGGAAACGTAAGATCGTGTAAGTGATCCGTGCCCTCCCATCCCTGGGGCCAATGACCATAGGCACACTGTCCTTAAATAAATCCCCCCACCCCAATGAGCCGGAGGCATCCGACTGTAGTAGGAACTGGGGCTGACCAAAAGCTCATGCCTCCAAAAGGAGACAGCATGAAAGTCCTGGGGAATGTGAGCCAAACCAACAGGTCCGCTCGTAGACCCCTAATCAGCTGTACCCTGCGGTGTCATTTATCAAGACCCACCATAGTGTGTCCCAGACACCAGGCGAAGGCACTGCCTGGTGCTACCACTCTGCAGGCGAAGTTGATGTGGCCATGCATCACCTGTGACTCTCGGAGAGGCACCTTTCACCTGGCAACAGTGCCACAGTACAGCATGGGCCGCTCCCCTTGACCGACAATTCGGTCACCTGGCCCTATTGCACGTTATTCAAAAGAGAGGTGCATCCACTTGTTGACCGGTGAACCCCATCTCCAGAATACAGGCCAGATACATGTAACTCTATCCCCAGGTGACAAATGGCTGTCCCGAAGCCATTCTAGACCAGGAACCAGGCAACAGCCCTGTCCCCTGACCGTCGGGCACGGTCCGACCGCTGGGTCAAAGTCGCACCTATGATATTGCCTCGGCATGATGTATGACCATAGCAATCGTGTAGATGGCCATAAATGGACAAAAAACGCCAGGTCACTGCACTCGGAAGTCTATAAGTCCGGGCCAGCAATCCGTGCAGATCACCGCCTCCGAGGTGCAGAATTAAAACATGTGGCAGCCCAGCATCCCCAATGGACATCAGGGATGTCAACAGTTCCAGCCACCTAAATGCCGTGCACACCATACCACTACATACGCGCGGGTACGCGTAGCCCGAGATGGGGTCCCCATTTTGTCAAAGCAGCATACTGTGCCACCCCAGTGCACAGAATTGTGGCCCACAAGCCACACTACTACCAGTGTGCGGAAACACACAGGGTCTGTAAAATCAGGAGGGGAAATAAAGGGCAGAACGAGGCACTTATTCAGTGAAGGGACGGACAGACAGAAAAATTGGGCAAACCCCCACCTGCCCATGCAACATATGTCAGGCTCCAGGCACCCAAACACAGCCACAGTTAATGTGGCACCTAACCGGAAGGAATGGGTACCAATTCTAGTTCAGTAAGGGTAGACCTGGCTTGGTAGCAAACGACAGGCCAGGGCGTGAACCACGTGCTGTCGCAAACACCTGTGGGGAAGCAACCAGACCTATGGCAGTGCCAGGCTAGTACCCTTTTCCGGCTGATCGGCCCTTGAGGGGCGAAGCCTCCACAGAGCTCACTCCTAATCGAGCAGCACATAATCCATTTCGAGTGCCCTGCAAAAACACGTTACCTGTTGAAGATGGCAGCAGCTAACTTAATCTGAGAGCTCCAGATCAAGGGACAAATGTGGTTGCCCGAAAGTAGGTCCTCCATACGGAGCATAAGCGCTGCCACATAGAAGTCATATATATTAATTACAAGTGCTAGCAGGGCTCATCGCTGGCATCTCAGGGTGAAGGGCGGCCCTAATCATAAGGTATTGACCTAAGCTAACCATGACGGGCCAGGGAAAACCCACCACAGCTCGGTAATCATTGTCCAAGCACTGGACCATTGTGATGGCCAAACCAGGACGGGCCTTACATATCCTGCCACGGATGCCCAATAGGCCGGTAACGAATTGGCGCATAGGGAGGCAGCTTGCGGCAACGGGGCAACTCCTTGTCCCTGTCTTCCTGCCCCTCAATGCCCTCATCACTGTGTTAACATTGCGGGAGGGGAAAATGTGAATATATCCCCCAAGTCCCATAGTCTTGCTAATAGCCCAGGAGAAATGGTCACCCAGGGGTATAGAGTAACCGGCCGTTGGCAGAATCACCGTTGGCACGGATTAGAGTGAGTAAACGCATAATCGGCCGTTCGGGCCCCAGAGAAATTAAGTAAAAACATAGGAGCGGTCACCCCAATAAGAACCAGGATGTAATTGGCCTGTTGCGACCATGGCCACTATACCCCCCAGTGTGATGAGCTAATGTCACAGGTGTGCTGATTTGACCAGGATACTCACTCGGTGCACCCCCACAGGCCGCCCCCACTGGGGGTTCCGGCCCGTGGTGGGCGTCGGAACTCGCAATGGCCCTCGAGCTCTGTGTCCCCATGTGTCCAGGCCGGATGGGGAGCCACAAGACGCCAGCCTGCGCTGGCCTGACGGCCTTCAGCAGCTCAACCCTGTTGCAGCCCGCTGCGCAGCCATGGCCAGCCTGTGGCCGGAACAGCCAAGTTGGCACGCCCACCATTGAAGGTGGTGAAGCAATGTCCATTGATGCCCCCAGTGCCAAATTGCGAGCAGGGAAGCATCCACAGCATCTAACCCACCGGGACAAGGTGGGCCGGATGGGCCAGATGGCCCAACCGGGTGATTGATGCGGGATAAACCCATGTGATAATCCTTGGCCAGAACAGGGGATGCCCAGTAATCTGGCCCATGAAGTGCAGGGGCGGAAACCCGCACCGTGCCCAAGTGGGCCGCTATGCCCCAAGGGGGGGCAAAGAAGCAGCGGGGGTAAGAACCCCAGTGGAGCAGGCCTGTGCCTGCCCGGTGGCACCCCCCAAAAATAGAGGGGGTGGGCTGAGCCCCCCCCCAGGCGCGACCAAGGGGGCCGCCTGAGTAAAGAGTATCCCTTCCTGCAGTACTCAGAAATCGAACTGCTGACCTTCTGCCTCCCAGTCAGCATCTTAGCCACCTGAGCCACTGCAGTCCGGTGCCGATCGGAGGAAGGAAAACCTCTGATCAGGGGTTTTAAAAGAGAGAGACACGTAAATGTCTCTCTCCTGAAAATAGTAACAAAAGGAGCCTCCAAAGAGGCGAGCAGGGGAGGAAGTGACGGAGCGAACCTCTCCGCTCCGTCGCTTTGCAAAATGGCAGCCAGGCTGCCTCGTGGCCACCCCTTTTATGGAGGGGTGGCCACGCCCGCTAACTAACCCGGATGTCCGAGTCCGGGTGGGTGGGGGTCACGCAAAGAGCGTGGTGGCCATTTTGGCACCGCGCTTGCATTGTGACCATTGGCTTCTCTTGCTAAACATTTCTTTCAAGTCCAGTCATTTCCGAAAAGTGAATAAAATGAGATCCTAGTATCAAAAATTAATGATTAAATTAAATCAGTGAATTTCCCTGCTTCACCAATGCATAAAACATGTACATTTACTCATTAAGACTGTATGCCACATTATTTTCCCAGCCATTTGTCCAAACTGAGAAGCAAACTGTTATTTTAGTACTTTGCCCATAATAACTTTCGATGTCAGTAACAAGTTGCCAACTAGTGCATGTTTGCTGCTTTCCCTTAATGTCTTTTAGATAACTTGGCAGAATTGCTTGAAGTGTTAACAGATGAATTGAACTGGATACCCAATTATTCTCGTGTTATTCTCATAACATTCCCTTAATAAAACAGCATATTTTATATCATATATGAACAACTGTGACATCTATCCATTTGTATCTCCAACAGTGCCCTTGAAATTGGCATCTTTAAAAAGAAGAAAGATGATCTCTCCACTATGTAGCATTGATTATAAATAATAATAATAATCTGGAGACATGTTTTCTTTCAGCAGTGTATTCAGAAACCAGTATCCAATATTTTTTGTTTCCTTGTCTCTTTCTGAGAATTCCTTATTTTCATGTCTCTTGCTTCTATTTCTGTCAAAAGTGGTTGCATATATTTTAAAAAGCAGGACCTTGCAAAGTTTCATATTCTCTAAATATTCAGCCTGTGTCCTTGTAACATAATAAGATGATTGAGTTTCACTAATTAAAAAATGTTAGTTGGAAACATGGAGGAAAGGAGAGTTGCAATTTTTCTCCTTTATTAATGCGGCAATCCTGAGTACAATCACCAAGAAATCAATTCCATTGAACATAATGAGATTTACAGTACTGCACAAAAATCTTAGGCCACCAACAGTTGGTTTGGGGAAAATTTAATGAATGATTGGGGGTGGTGGGGGATAACTTCAATTTTGGGACATCCCAAAATTGGAGAGTGTCTTCTGCTGGCCCTCTCCAAGTTTGGTGAAACTTGAAGTGATGGTGTCCAAGTTACTAGACATGGTACTGTACATCTGAGTAACCCATTTTAGGGCTCAGCTGGTAATATAACAGGTTGAACAGCTGCAGAACTTTCTAAATGTAAGTGATCTGGCAAGGTTGAAACCTATTGACTCTGTGGACTACTTAAGAGTTATTGCTCTAACATATGTTTTTACAGGATATATTATTGCTGAAAATAGTTTCTTATATTTTTCCTAGGTACCACATGAACTTTAGGAACTGAGCACTGACCTTAAAATAAATAAATTAATAAGGACCAGTTGCTTGGATGACAATCCCCCTCTTGACAAGCATTAGATCCATAACAGCTCCCCCGGTGGCTTAATTTTTAATTTAATTTAATTTAATAGTCATATTTATATATGCCGCCCACTCAGGCAGAACCCGGCGGCATTACAACAAGTTCTAAAAACACATAAAAACACTTTAAAAGACCCACATCCCACCCACTTTAAAAGACCCATATCCCACCCAACCATCCCATCCAGTATAAAAAGAAGAAGAAGAGAGAGTGTTCTTAATTGTTTACATAAGCCAGCAGGCGGGGACCGTGTTCCCATTCGGGCCCCACACCTGCCCTGCCAGCCAGGTCTTCAATCCTTTCCTGAAGGGCAGCAATTCTCTTTGAAGTCTTAGATCTGTTGGCAGAAGGTTCCAGAGAGTTGGTGTGGACACGGAGAAGGCCCTCCTTCGGGTGCTGGATAGATGTGCACCCCAAGCTGATGGCACTATTAGAGAGCCCCTCCGGTCCGCTCTGGTTGTACGGGCAGACACATAGGGCTTTAAAGGTCAAAACCAGCACCTTGAATTGCACCCGGAGACAAACTGGTAACCAGTGCAGCTCCCGAAGTAGCGGTGAGGCATGGGCATATCGCCCACATCCCATCACCACCCGGGCTGCCGCATTCTGGACCAGCTGCAGCCTCCGAATGGTCGTCAAGGGCAGCCCCATGTAGAGCACATTACAATAATCTAGTCGGGAAGTGACCAGAGCATGGGTGACCATAAGCAAGGAGCCCCGGTCCAGGAGCGTGCACAACTGGAGAATCACCCGAAGTTGGGCAAAAGCCTTCCTGGCCACAGCTGCTACCTGTTCTTCTAGCAGCAGCCGCGAGTCCAGAAGGACCCCCAAGTTGCGCACTGGGTCTGTCTGGGGCAAAACAGCCCCATCCAGTACCAAAGATGGTAACTCCCTGGATAACACGGGGCCCCTTATCCACAGCCACTCTGTCTTGCTGGGATTCAGCCAAAGCCCATTGGCCCCCATCCAGACCCCAATGGCCTCCAGGCATCCGGATAGGATTTCAACAGCATCACTGGGGTCCCCATGGGCCGAGATGTACAACTGAGTGTCATCCGCGTACTGGTGGTACCGCACCCCGTGGGAATGAATGATCTCACCCAGTGGCTTCATGTATATGTTAAATAGGAGAGGAGAGAGCACCGAACCCTGAGGCACCCCATACTTGAGAAGCCTAGGGCTGGACCTCTCATTCTCTAACCACACCGACTGGGTACGGCCCCCCAGAAAAGAGGAGAACCAGGACAACACGGTGCCCTGGATCCCCAGTCCTTTGAGCTGTTCCAGAAGGATACCGTGGTCGACGGTATCGAAGGCCGCTGAGAGGTCAAGAAGAGCAAGGACGGATGGATAACCCCCGTCCCGCTCCCGCCAGAGATCATCCATCAGTGCGACCAATGCCGTCTCCGTACCATACCCGGGCCTGAATCCTGATTGAAAGGGGTCTAGATAATCCGCTTCCTCCAGGACACTCTGCAGCTGGTTCGCCACCACCTTCTCCAAAACCTTACCCAGAAAGGGCAGGTTGGAAACCGGCCTGTAGTTGTTAAGGACAGCTGGGTCAAGGGATATTTTCTTCAGGAGGGGGCGTACCAAAGCATGTTTTAGCGGTGCAGGAAATACCCCCTCCCGTAATGATGCATTTATTATCGCCCCGACCCAGCCACCTGTCACCACCTTGGAGGCTTTCACCGACCAGGTAGGACAGGGGTCCAAAGGACATGTAGTGGCACGCACAGCTGCAAGGAGCCTATACACTTCATCAGGGACAACAGGATCAAACCGATCCCAGATCGTACAGCAAGACTGTGCTCCAGTGCCCCCCCACCGACCCTCCCCATCCATGCCGGGATTCAGCCCTGAACGAATCCAATCGATTTTCTCCACCAGATGGTCAGCAAAGTCCTCAGCCGAACCCTGCCAACCGGGCACCGATCTCCCCCTACCGAGGAGGGACCTGGCTACCCGGAACAGGGTGGCTGGGCGATTATCAGCGGAGGCAATAAGGGTGGTGAAGTATTGCCGCCTCACCACCCCATCATCACTAGGTAGGCCCTAATAGCAGCTCTAGCTAGTGTCCAATCGGAGTCATCCTGGGTCTTCACCCAGCGGCGCTCTAGGCGTCTCTTTGCCCGTTTGAGTTCCCGCAGTTCATCCGTGAACCACGGGGATGACCTAACCCCACGGGCGCGGAGAGGCCGCAGTGGCGCGATTTCATCCAAGGCTGCTGTTGCCATCCTGTTCCACAGGTCGACAAGTGCCTCGGGTGAATCGTGTAGCCGATCCAGAGGAACATCCCCCAGTTCCCTCTGGAATCCATCTGGATCCATTAGTCGCCGAGGGCGGGCCATTTTAATAGGCCCTGCCTCCCTACGATGAAGCGTCACCCCCAGAAAGTCAAGAGTCACCAGATAGTGATCTGACCATGGCACAGGTGAAATGACTAAATCCTGTAATCTCAGATCACTCTGCCACTGCTCCGAAAAGAAAACTAAGTCTGGCATGTGACCACTGCCCCTGCTCGGACCCCGAACTACCTGAGTCAGGCCCATGGCTGCCATGGAAGCCATGAACTCCCTTGCCACCTCAGAAGCCATCCCCAATGATGGCAAATTGAGGTCCCCCAGAACCATAAGCCTCGGGAACTCCAACACCAGCATCTAGGCGGCTTCGAGGAGCTCAGGCAGGGCATCCCTTACCCTGCAAGGGGGCAGGTACAGAAGTAAGATCCCCAACTGACCCTTGGGGCCCAACCGTAGAAGCAGGACCTCACAACCAGACACTTGTGGAGCAGTGGCCCTAGCAATTCCCAAAGACTTCCTGGCAACAATGGCGACACCACCACCCCTCCCCTAACCTCTAGGCTGGTGCCAAATACCAAACCCAGCTGGACACATGTCCGAAAGAGGTACTCCATCCTCAGGTGTCAGCCAGGTTTTGGTGATGCATGCCAGGTCGGCCCGCCCTTCCTGGATAGAATCTTGGATCAGGGGGGCCTTATTACAGACCGATCTGGCATTCACTACCAGCAGCCTAAGGGCGGGGTCACTCTGGATCTGCTGCTCAGGGCCCAGAGATGTACCTGCAGGGCTGGAATGAGGGACCGCACTTAAACATCGGACCCGCATTCCCCGAGTGCGGCCCGCCCCACAGTACCCGCCATACCGCCCCATGCCCGTCACAACACCTATATGGATCCCTGGAACCCCCCTAGATGGAATGCTGCCCCTCCTTCCTGGCTGGCAGGACCAACTCTCTCTCTTCCCACCCCATCCACAATCCCCCCTGGTTCCAGCAACAAGCATGAGCTCCCAGAGCAAGCAGGGAGCGCTGGCGAGCCACGGCGTTGGCGTCTCCTTTTTCTTCCCCCCAGGTGGGGAGGGCGGAGGCAGAAGCGATGGCTCCCACCTGCCTCAAATCCCGGGAGCTGGTGGCATGGGCTCCTGGAACGAGCAGGGAGTGTTGGCGAGCCGCGGCATCGGCGTCTCCTTTTTCTCTCCCCCAGGTGGGGAGGGCGGAGGCAGAAGTGATGGCTCCCACCTGCCTCAAATCCCAGGAGCCGGTGGCATGGGCTCCTGGAACGAGCAGGGAGCGTTGGCAAGCCGCGGCATTGGCGTCTCCTTTTTCTTCCCCCCCAGGTGGGGAGGGCGGAGGCAGAAGCGATGGCTCCCACCTGCCTCCATATCCCGGGAGCCGGTGGCATGGGCTCCTGGAACGAGCAGGGAGCGTTGGTGAGCCGCGGCATCGGCGTCTCCTTTTTCTTTCCCCCAGGTAGGGAGGGCGGAGGCAGAAGCGATGGCTCCCACCTGCCTCAAATCCCGGGAGCTGGTGGCATGGGCTCCTGGAAGGAGCAGGGAGCAGGGAAAAGGGCTGGATGGAAGGTCTTTGCAGCCACCTCTCCCTGCCTTGATGCAGCTGCCGGCCCTCTCTTCTCCTTCCTGGTCCAGCGAAGGAGGCCTTTGGGAAAGGGGCTGGGTGGAAGGTCTTTGCAGCCACCTCTCCCTGCCTTGATAAGCTGCCGGCCCTCTCTTCTCCTTACTGGTCCAGTGAAGGAGGCCTTTGGGAAAGGGGCTGGGTGGAAGTTCTTTGCAGCCACCTCTCCCTGCCTTGATACAGCTGCCGGCCCTCTCTTCTCCTTCCTGGTCCAGCAAAGGAGGCCTTTTTAATGGTTAAGGCGGGATACTGGACGTCCCCTAAAAATCATTTCCACCCAGAATAAACACTGACACAAAAGTATTATTATTATTGGATTCATAGACAGGTGAAATTCCAGGACCATGAGCTTAGTTAGATGATATGAGACAGATGCTTTAGACCCATGGTTCCCAATATGGGGCACACACCCTACCTGGGGGGGGGGGCATTTTTGATTCATGGTGACCCTTTCCAGGATTTTCTAAGTAAGGAATACTCTGAGATGGTCTATGAATGGAATGTAGAAATAAGCAAGGTAGAGCAGGTGCATTGGCTTAATGGTTAAGAAACTGAACTTGATGACTGGAAGGTTGACACGTCAGCAGTTTGAGACCCAAGTGCTGTGCAACAGAGTGAGCACCCATTGTCTGTCCCTTTCGAAAGCTGGAAATTGCAAGTAGATAAATAGGTACCACTTCAATATCCCCTGTGCTACAGTGTCTAGTCATGCCTGCCACATGACCATGAAAATATCTGCAAATACAGACAGTGTTGGCTCTTTTACTGTAAATGGAAATGAGCAATGACCCCTAGAGTTGGCCATGATTGGCTTTCAAGCAAGGGCGACTTTTATCTTTAAAAGAGCAGGTGCATATTCCAGCATAACATACAGCAGTATTTAACAATGATTCAGCCTTCAGCAGATAATAATAAAACACCCTTTCATGAACTTTTTGCAGCTGCATATTAGATTTTCATCTTTCCCTAAGGGGACCATGAACACATTTCTGTAAGAAGCCTTGTATTTCCACTCTGTTTATCTTCTGAGGAAACAGACCTGATCCACCAAAGCTCTCATTAAATATAGCAGTTAGTATTTAAGGTGCTGTGAAGTTTGTGCCTTTTTTATTTTTACTTTGTTCATTTTTTCTTGTCTTGATATGCTTCTCTTTGGATATCTTGTCTGTATTTCTTTAGAGACTTTCCACATCTTTTTCTTTTGTGTCCTTTCCCCCTCCGCCTCCCTTTCTTCCTCCTCCTGTTCCCTCCCACAGCAAAATAAATAAAGAAATGCACCAGTATTTAATCTCTTCATCCACACTTAAGTGCCTTTGATCTGTTGCTCTGTAAGGCTTATTTATTTGTTGCTGCCTCAGCTAAGCATGTGTACAAAGCAGGGAGTCACAAAGGAATAGTACAATACAGAGTTCACCCTTTTCATGATTGCCTTTCAGTGTGCAACCATTTATTTTCTCTTGATTGTCTTTGTATTTCATTTTGAAGCAGGTCTGACTGATCTTTACCGTTTCTGCATATTTGGCATTCTTTTGCAAAGATGAAACTGCTCCCCCTAAATGTGCATTGTTTTATTATTCATCTTTCTTTGTGCTTGGAGTAGTAGAAACATGGCCATTGGTATGTCAGGATGACTTCCAGCTCACTTTAATTTTTATTTCTCAAAGAGAAGCTACTGTTTATAGCACTAAAAACTTCCCAATTACTTGTGAAGGTCTTTGACATGCAGCTTAGTCTTTTTCACTTCTACTCTAATGTGGAATATCCCTGGGGAATGTATTGCCCAGTTCAGTTCTCTGATTTGTCTAAGGCATTATGGACAACTCATGGTTTGACAACTAGTTCTGTTCCTTAGGTTTGTGAACTATCCTCACATGACTGCTAAGCTTTGCTGAAGTGCTGTGGTGAAGTGCTGTGGTGAAATGTGTTATGATCCATAAAAGCTTAAGCCAAACCCAGTTAAAGGGTTATATCTCACAAGATTCTTTGCTATTTTACCATAATGAAATAATTCAGCTATCACTATCAGCACCACTACCATCACCTTTCTTAAAAACTGCCTAATTTCCTTATGCACAGTTCCTAATACTTTATTTATTTATTTATTTATTTATTTTACAGTAGATTTCTATACTGCCCCAATCAATAGACTCTGGGCTGTGTACACAGTCCACCTAACACCTCACTTGTTGCTCAGTAACAATTAAAAACAATATAAAAACAGTTAAAAGACCTTCCAACATAATAATGCTGCCCTCCACTCTGCCTTATTGATCTCTTAAAATAGGTAAAAAAAACAGCATGGCATTAAAAATGATATAATCATTAAATCATAAAAAAACATAAAAAAACATTTACCGGGGGGGGGGGGACCTCTGTCAAGCTTAAAAGGGGAGCTTGTTGACAATCACGGCCCCCAGACCAGCTTCACTAACCATGTTTTGTGTCAGAGATTACTGGGTTGAAAGGATTTTAGGGGATGCCCCAAATGAAGCTCCTTTCATGTCTCCAAGTGCAGCTCTTGGGTATCAAAACCCGACCTTCCAGTCTGCAGCTCAGTGCCTTAACCACTAAGCCACCAAGGGAGAGCTGCTTTGCAAGTCGATAAATAGGGACCACTTTGGAGGGGAAAGATCCTGGGGATATGAAAGGAGCCTCATTCGGGCATCTCCTGAGCAGAGTTTCTCCAGCAAAAAAAAATTCCAACCCAGAAAGCACCTTTGTGTGCTTCTGACAGGATAATAAAGGAAGAGAATAGAGAACTAACTTGGAATGATTGGTCCAGTCCAAGGGAGTTGGGGAAATATGGGAAGGAGAGGCATGCTTAGAGCTGTCCAGAGTTCTGAAATGCCAGCTTGGTGCAATACCCAACACACAGTCTATTCAGACTCAGGTATTCAGTTTACTCAACAGACTCTTGCTTGTCAGCAACACAGTACAGTGAGAAAGGAAAGGCAGAAATTCTGTTAAACTAGGGGAGAATTTTGAAGAATGAAGATGAACCAAGTTCACCTACACTGTTGAACATCTTGCCAGTAGAGCTGCACTGGGTCCCATCTCTGGAGATATTTGAAAAACAGCTTAAAACAACATCTTAAAAACCCTTTGTGAGAATGCAGCTTCTTTGGAACTCAATGGCTAACCCCAGAAGGCATTCACGGAAAAGTGCTCCTACCTCTGTGATTAAGTTTTGCTGTTGAAAATTGCACCCAGGTTCGATTGTTTTCCATATGCTCTCCAAAATTGACAAAATGTATTCCCATTTCTCCACAATTGCAAGTAAAGCAGTGTAAATGTAAATGGAGATAGGAGCTTCTTGTAATGACAGTCATGGTTACTTCATATTTTTTGTAAGAAAATAATACTATTTTCACTGAGGATGTATTAGCATTGAACAGTTTAATTATTACTTTCCTGCCCTTCACTTTGAATGCTTTATGTAAGGCACTTTTGTAAAGCAAAGAGAAATAATATTTTTAATAGGAGCCCAAGAACATCCTAAATATATTCTTTATCGACCGGCATACAGTACAAAGATCTATGATAACATTTTAGTCCTAAAGAATTAGCAAATGAATAATATGTAGATCCTTCCCTTGGTTTCAGTAATTTAATGATTAGTTGAGAAAATTTTCTATGACTGATTTGCCACATGAACAAGAGCATCCAATTTACTTAAACTAATAAGAATATTATTGCTGGAATCTCTCTATTATTTAAACATTTTTGGTTATTGCTAGCCTGATTTATATTTTCAATACGAAACTCTCAGATGCGTTACATGCCATATTATTAGTCTCTCTTGATAAAAATGTCTTTGCTTTTCTCCCTTCTCAAGGGAACCTAATTTACATATGAAAACAGAGCCAAAAGGATGGGGGGGGGAACTGAAATTAACAATGCCTTTATAAAAGAGAGAAAAAGAAGAAAAAGGTAAAGATAAAGATAAAGGTAAAACAGAATTGGACTTTTTTCTTCAATTAATCCTGGAAGAAGAAACAAAATACTAGTACCATATACACTCAAGCATGAGTCGGGTTTTTTAGCTCCCAAAATGAGGTCCAAAAATGGGATTTGACTTATGCTTTTGTCAATGTAAACACTCAAATACATACCCACACAAATATCTAAATTAATTAATTTTACTGTATTTTCATGCATTTTCATTATTGGAACTTACTAGCAGCAGCTGCATTTTCCACCCCCGACTTATACTTGGGTCAATCTATTTTCCTAGTTTTACAGGTCCAAGTTAGTTACCTTGACTTCAATTCGGGATGACTTATAGTCGAGTATATACAGTCAATTCTATTACAAATAACAAAATGATGTCAATTTGGTAATGTCATTGCCTTGCTTATTGTATTGAGTGCAACAAGAACATAAACAGCTCCAGTCCTATCAAAGTCCAGTGAAATCTACTAGTTTGGGTAAAAAGAATACAAGAATAAATTAATATTAATAGCTATATATGCCTATATGTCAATATTAAATAAAAGTAAGTTTCTGTCTGCTTGTCTGGACATTTTTAATGTAAAATGCAAAAATGGCTGGGTGGATTTTCACCAAATTTGGAAGGTAGGCTTCACTTCTTGTATAGGGTGTACCCTGGTAATGGTAAACTTGTGTTGCCAGTTAATGTTTCTCACACCAGACCCTGGACATGAAAGAAGAAGAACTTTGTGCATACAGGAGAATGGATTTTCATCAAATTTGGAAAGTATGTCTAGAATCGTTTGAATTTTACCATCCACAAAATCACCCTGCGGGCCCAGCCAATTATTTTGTCTTAAATGGATGGGTGGTTTTTCATCAACTTTGAGCTGGTCTTCCTTATAATATAGGCTGGCTGGGTATTTTGGTGAGATGGAACAGGCAGCTGAAGAACCAGGGAATTCAATTTCCAATGTGCTTTCTTGGAGAAAATCTAGGGATATGCAGGGCAAAAACATTTTTTCTTTTGTTTTTATTTCATTTTCTTTCGGGGTGCCTCTATTATTTTTAAAAGGTCCCCTCTTTAGAGATATTCTGTTTCATTTCCTACCATTTGTTTTTTTCTCTCCTGGTATATGTACCACAAAAGCCCCCAAAGATCCCCAATTAACTACTCCAAAAAAGGAAAGGAAAGACACCTAATAGGGTAAAAGAAGAAGAAAAAGAAGAAGGTGGCAACAGAAAATCGATCTGTTCCAATAGCAAACAACATTACAACCAACAGCAAGTAACAAAAAGATATAAAGAACATTTGTCAACTACCATTTCAAAGACACAATCTCTGCAGCCTCATAGATGGAGCCAAATCATAATGCATGTGAAGAAAATCGGTGATTTGACAGATTGCATGTTGACCTTCTCCAGGAATCTGACAATGAGGATTTGTACTTCCTGGTTCTCCAGGATCTCTCAGCAGCTTTTGATACTATCAACCATGGTATCTTACTTCTTCCTTGGTGGTCATGCCTAGAGAGTCCAACTTGGGGAGTTTATGTTGGTTTCATGGACCCTTCAATGGGGTGTTCCTCAGGGGTTGATTATCTCCCCACTGTTATTCAATATCTATGTGAAGCCACCGTGAGGGGTCATCTGGAGATTTGGAGTTCAGTGTCATCATATCCGGATGACACCCAACTCTATCTCTCCTTTTCATCTTCTGCAGTGGATGCAGTCCAATGCCTTGACTAATATCTGGCTGCAGTTATTGAAAGGACCAAAGTTAACAAGCTGAGACTGAACCATGACAAGATGGAGGTCCTAGTGTGGTTGCAGAAAGGTGGATGGTAATAATGCTAGGGAGGTACATGGCAGTGATAGGGAGGTGGGAAAGCCAGCCACTCCCCCAATGGATGATCTGATTGGCTCCAGGTAGCAGCCCTCACAATGCTATTTGATGAAACCTTTACCAGGCAATTTGACAGATGAAGGGAAAGACAAACAAAAAAAGAGAAAATTATAGTGAGCAACATATTATATGCAAAGTCCACAAATGGCCAACTAGCCACTTCTATACTCCTGCTATGGACTCTATTATGGGGGAGCGGGCCGACTTGGCATGTATTACTGAGACCTGGCTGAGGCCAGAGGATGGGGTTCCTCTGTCAGAAATGTGTCCAGCTGGGTTCAGTATTTGGCACCAGCCTAGGGATAAGGGTAAGGGCGGTGGCGTCGCCATCATAGCCAGGGAGTCACTGGGAGTCACCAGGGCTACTGCTCCACAAATTCTGGGTTGTGAGGCCCTGCTTCTGCGTCTGGGCTCTAAGGGTCAGTTGGGAGTCTTACTCCTGTACCTGCCCCCTTGCAGGGTAAGGGACTCCCTGCCTGAGCTCCTCGAGGCCGTCTCAGCGTTGGCGTTGGAGTTCCCTAGACTGATGGTTCTGGGGGACTTCAATTTACCCTCGCTGGGGACTGGCTCCGAGGTGGCTCAGGAGTTCATGGCTTCCATGGCAGCTATGGACCTGATTCAGGTAATTCAGGGCCCGACCAGGGGCAGTGGCCACACACCAGATTTAATCTTTTTGTCGGAGCGGTGGCAGAGTGATCTGAGATTACAGAAATTAAACATAACACCTGTGCCATGGTCAGATCACTATTTGGTGGCTCTAGACTTCCTGGGTACGTCGCTTCACCGTAGGGAGGCAGGGCCTATTAGAATGGCCCGCCCCAGGCAACTGATGGATCCTGATGGATTCCAGAGGGAACTGGGGAATTTTCCTCTGGATCAGCAACACGATTCGCCCGAGGCACTGGTCGACCTGTGGAACAGGATGACAACAGCGGCCTTGGATGAAATCGCACCACTACGGCCTCTCAGAGCTCATCGAGCTAGGTCATCTCCATGGTTCACAGATGAACTGCGGGAGCTCAAATGGGCAAAGAGATGCCAAGAGCACCGCTGGGTGAAGACCCAGAGAGACTCCGATTGGACACTAGCTAGGGCCGCTATTAGGGCCTATCTAGTGGCGATGGAGGTGGTGAGGCGACAATACTTCACCACCCTTATCGCCTCCGCTGATAATCACCCAGCCACCCTGTTCCGGGTTACCGGGTCTCTCCTTGGTAGGGGGACCCCGGTGCCCGGTTGGCAGGGGTCGGCTGAGGACTTTGCTGACCATCTAGTGGAGAAAATCGATCGGATTCGCTCTGGGTTTAATCCTGGCGTGGATGGGGAGAGTCCGGAGGGAGCCGGAGCACAGTCTTGCCATGCCATCTGGGACTGGTTTGATCCAGTTGCCCCTGATGAAGTGGACAGGCTCCTTGCAGCTGTGCGCGCCACTACCTGCCCTTTGGACCCCTGTCCCACCTGGTTGGTGAAAACCTCCAAGGCAGTGACAGGTGGCTGGGTTGGGGCTGTGATCAATGCATCATTGCGGGAGGGGGTGTTTCCTGCACCTTTAAAACATGCTTTGGTGCGCCCCCTCCTGAAGAAATCTTCCCTCGACCCAGCTGTCCTAACTAACTATAGGCCTGTCTCAAACCTCCCCTTTTTTAGGGAAGGTGTTGGAGAAGGCAGTGGCGTGTCGGCTGCAGGGGGTACTGGATGAAGCGGATTATCTGGACCCTTTTCAGTCAGGAGTCAGGCCTGGATATGGTACCGAGACGGCATTGGTCGCACTGATGGATGATCTCTGGCGGGAGCGGGACGGTGGTCACCCATCCGTCCTTGCTCTTCTTGACCTCTCAGCAGCTTTCGATACCGTTGACCATGGTATCCTTCTGGAACGGCTCCGAGGGTTGGGAATCCAGGGTACTGTGTGGTCCTGGTTTTCCTCATTTCTGAAGGGTCGGTCCCAGTCGGTGTGGTTGGAGAGTGAGAGGTCCAGTCCTAGGCCCCTCAAATGGGGGGTTCCTCAGGGCTCGGTGCTCTCTCCTCTCCTATTTAACATCTACATGAAACCGCTGGGTGAGATCATTCGTTCCCATGGGGTGCGGTACCATCAGTACGCGGATGACACTCAGTTGTACATCTCGGCCCATGGGGACCCCAGTGATGCTGTCAAAGTCCTTTCCAGATGCCTGGAAGCTGTGGGGGTCTGGATGGGGGCTAACGGGCTACAATTGAATCCCAGCAAGACTGAGTGGCTATGGATAGGGGGTCCTGCGTTAATCCGGGAGCTTCCATCGTTGGTTCTGGATCGGGCTATTTTGCCCCAGACAGACCCGGTGCGCAACTTGGGGGTCCTCCTGGATTCACGGCTACTGCTAGAAGAACAGGTGGCGGCTGTGACCAGGAGGGCTTTCGCCCAACTTCGGGTGATTCGCCAGTTGCGCCCACTCCTGGACCGGGACTCCTTGCTCATGGTCACCCATGCTCTGGTTACCTCCAGACTAGACTATTGCAATGCGCTCTACATGGGGCTGCCCTTGACGACCATTCGGAGGCTACAGCTGGTCCAAAACGCGGCTGCCCGGATGGTGATGGGGTGTGGCCGTTATGCTCATGCTTCGCCACTGCTCCGGGAGCTGCACTGGTTGCCAGTATGTCTCCAGGTGCAATTCAAGGTGCTGGTTTTGACCTTTAAAGCCCTATATGGTAGTGGGCCAGGTTACCTAAGAGACCGCATCGCCCTGAGGACGTCTGTCCGTCCAACCAGAGCGGACCGGAGGGGCTCTCTAATTGTTCCATCAGCCAGAGGGGCTCGCCTCTCTGGCACAAGGAGGAGAGCCTTCTCCGTGTCTGCACCGGCCCTCTGGAACCTCCTGCCAACAGAATTACGTCTTCGGACGGAGTTGCTGCCTTTCAGAAGGGATCTTAAAACCTGGCTGGCAGGTCAAGTGTGGGGTGCGGGTGGAAGGGTAACCACCATGGGGTGGTTGGTGTAGAGGAACTCTTCCCCATGGTGCCTTTTCGATCCTGCAGCCCTTGCTTTTTAGGGGGTGGGTAGTCTTAACTTTTTTTTTACTGTTTTAACTGTTTTTAGGATTATTGTTGTATTTGTGAATATTGTCTGTAAACTCCTTGGGTTGCCCTGGGGTTACTTTTTATGTTGTTAGCCACCCAGAGTCGGCCTTGTGTTGAGTGGGCGGGATATAAATTGAATAAATAAATAAATAAATAAAAATATGGACCATTGCTGCAGTTTGCTCCAATACAAATACAAGCATAATTCCACTGGGAAACATTGCATACAGGGAGCATTCACCTTCTTTCCCAGCAAACTTCAAGTCCAAATTGGTTGCCTGAAGTATAATTTTTCTGAAAAGATGGCATGCACTATCTGATGCAATGTTGCCCACTCCAATAAATCTTTCTATAGCAGTGGAAGAACCAGCAACAGATCAATGTTTCTTCACTATGGAGTGTGTTGCTTGCAGGGGCAAACTTGCTAGGTCTTAAACTATCATGCATATTGAATGGGGAGGTGACACTTGGCACACCTTATTCCTGGAAAAAGAAACCAATTTTCTTCTCCTTACATGTGAGATACCAAAAACTATTTGCCACCAACATTGAGAACTCTCAAATGTTTAGAACAATTTTGAGCACATGGTGCAGATTTTTTGCAAATTACACAAACTGCGAAACTGCAACTGCTGCTGCATTTTTGAAGGAACCTTTGACATTTTACAAGCACTGGGTAGACTGTTTGTGTTGTTTGGATCAACCAGCTAGTTTCTGTGTTTTGCTTCAGAAACAGGAAATAAAAGATAATAATTTTGCAATGGGGCATTTTGCAGGAGATTGAAGAAACCAAAAGAGGAAATAAAGCATGCCTTCTCATCTTCCACTGCTAGAGGTGAAATATCTCACAAATGTCAACAATTTAGATTAGCCTGTTTTGACATAGTGAGATAGCCTGTCTCATGAAGAATGAGCAACGTAGCAACAAGTTCTTCACAACCCTGTTGAAACACAGTGCATGTCATTGTTGACATATTCTTTAAATCCTAAGAGTATTTCTTCCAACATAGGTATGACAAACTGATAGCCATTATTATCTCTCATGTCTCCCTCTCGCGTTGTGTTATTGCCTCTGTGATGTAATGGGTCACAAGTTATTCAACATGGAGTTTATTTGGTTTTTAAACTGTATTAGAATGTAGCCTTGCTTCTTTGCAAAGGCCTCATAATTCTTTCTGCTGCACTTATCGAGCAGATGGGCCTTGCCGAAGCTTCTCAAAGGTTCAGGCCTATGTTTTGTCTTCTTCTCCAGGTCTGAAATGTCAGTTTACGTCAACATCCAGAGCCTGGGAACACCAGACATTTGTTATGGGAACCAGTGGTTGTTTATACAAACCCTGGGCTCTAATTGGTTGTATGCTAATTAGGAGGGCCAAGCTCATGTCTTTCCTATAGGCACATGGGTTTGGGAGTTAGTTGGAGTTTGAGTTCGAGTTGGAGTTCGAGTTGGGGATTTCTGGGTGCTACTCCAGAGTCCCTAGTCCTACCCAACATGATTACTTAGAAGCAGTCAGGTTTTCCTTATGTTTCTGGGGGAAGGCCTGAGTGTGGATTTCCCTAACTGTCCTTTTTGATTAGTATTTTTTTATGTTGTAATTCTGTATCCTGAACCAACGAGTGAACTGTTATTTCTACAATATGCTTTGAGAACAATAAACATTTTTACTTCATCAACAATGCCTGTTCTTTGGAAGAGGGGTAAGACAAGAGTTAAGCCGTAAGCCACACACTACCACATCTAATACAATACTATCCATAATCCTTGCTGGGCTCTGCTAATACAGGTAGGCCCCAGGTTGCTGCTAGAATATGCAGGGCAGCATTAGGCCTCCTGGGCTTGTCAGGAGTCTTTGGGGAAGTTCCATGGGGCAGGCTGGTAAAAGTCTCTCACCAGGAATGGGAGAGCCCCAAAGGCAAGGGCCAGGTCAAAGTCTATCTGTCACATGGATGGCTCATCGGTGGGATTCTTTGTGATCCTATGCGTGGTTGGCTAACTTTTTAAACCCCTCAGAAGACCAGATATGTTTTGCCTTCGAAGATCAGAAGGAGGGAAGAGAATTCTTCAATCAATATTTTTTTCTTAGGTGCTGCCTCTTTTTTCTACAGGGATTGATGCACAAAGGTTGACCCCCAAGTTTTGTTTGCTTGGTTCTAGTTAGATTAGGATCAGCAGCTGGTTCTGTTGGAGCTAGGGAACTTGTTCTGTGGGCCTCGGCCTAGGATTACAAGTCAGGCAACCGCCGGGAAGCGATCCCTGAAAGAGTTGCCAGCATCTTTATTTGAAAGGCAGAGCTTTTATTAGGAAGAAGCTTGATAACTGAAAATTAGTGATTAGGATTAATGAGCTGACTGTCTTTGCAAGTTTAAGAATGACAGCCTAACCTCTGGTGCAATTAGTGCACACCTTTTGTGTCATTCTAGATAAAGGAATGTCTGTGCTTCTCCCTCAATGCACACACAGCTTACAACTCAAGGGGTCGATTATCCTTAAATTTAATGAATGGGTAGCCTCAACAGCTAAAGAATGAATCCTTCTGATTAGAACTGAATTCAGCACAAAACATAAATCAATGGGATTTCAGAGAAGGACTAAATCCACATTGAGTCATTCAAAAATAGCTATGTTTATTTTTTTCAACAAAAATGTGTAGGTTTTTTTAAAGGATTGTATAAAGAAAATTGGGATGCATGTCACAGTTTTCATTTGTGATTTTGATTCTTAAATATTGTCATTTGGACTATAGATGGAAAGTTGAAAAGAGTAATTCCCAAAGAGTGGGATTGGAAGGATCCTACAGTAGAGAACAAGAACATTTTTCTACTTCCTAGGCCCCACTAGTTTATAACAACCAAGGAAGAAGAATTGAGGGTGAAATTTCCATTCTCTTTTATTATTCTCTCTCTCCCTCTCCCTCCCTCCCTCCCTCTCCCTCTCCCTTTCTCATTCCTGGGAGGGAAAGAAGGATTACAACAAGATTGCAACAAGATTTATTTATTTATTTATTTATTTATTTATTCGCTTTGATGGAGAGTGAATGGGGGATCTTTGGCCAGATATCCTGCTATGTTAATGGAGTAGACCGTACAGTCCACCACTCAATGCTGAGTGTTGGGTGATGGTAAATAACCTGTCTCCCTAAAGGGGCCAACCACTATATGCAGATGAGCCACTTTAGGTGAGTGATGGTCCCCTCAGTGGAGGAAATAGAATAGAATAAATCTTTATTGTCATTGTCCCCTTGCAGGAGAAATGAAATTTCTTGGTTACTATATCAACTCAGATAAGGCACTCCACATAATTTAAAACAGCTGCAAAACACTAATTAAAACAGTACAATACAGTACAATATAAAAAATAGTCCAGAGTTTCCATTTAAGGTCAAAATTGCTCTAGAAAAGAAACTGTTCTTGAGATGGCTCGTTCTCACCTTCATTGTTCTGTATCTTTGTCCCGATGGCAGAAGCTCAAAGAAGCATATCTGTCAAGTTTTGGGAATTTTTCATCAAATAAGGGAAATTTCCTGGCCAAAACGGGAAACTGGACAGCTATGCTTATCCTGTGCTGGCCTCTAGTCTAACTACAGTCTAACTAATACGGGATGATGGTGGGAAAGAGTGTAAAATATGGAGGTTCAACAGAAATTTCCCAAAACTTGACAGGTATGCAAAGAAGCAATGACCAGGATGTGATGGGTCTCCTAAAATATCTAATGCTTTTCTATGGCACCTAATGGTGTAAATTTGTTCTAAGGTGGAGAGTGCGCAACCAATGATACCCTCCGCTGTTTTAACAATTCTATGCAACACTGTCCTATCCCGATAGGTACAATTTCCATACCACACACATAGACCATACATAAGCACACTCTCAATGGCGCAATGATAGAAGGCAAGCAGCAGCTTTTACGGAAGATGATTTTTCCTTAAAGTTCTCAAAAAATACAGTCTCTGCTGCACCTTCTTCACAAGCCCCCTTGTGTTGACACTCCAGTACAGATCCTCCTGTAACCCAATGCCCAGAAATCTAAACGTTGTTACCCTCCCCACACAGATTCCATCAATCAAAAGTGGCTGGACATCACTTTTCTGCCTCCTAAAGTCCACCACAAGCTCCTTCATTTTCTTTATATTATGGAGCAAATTATTGATTCTACATCACTTTATCAACCACTCCACCTCATCTCTATAGGCCGTTTCACCCTCTTTATCAGAGATGAGCCCAATCGCAGTCATGTCATCTGCAAATTTGACAATTCTATTACTAGGGTGGGCAGAGACACAATCAAACGTATTGAGAGTATAAAGGAGCAGACTAAGCACACATCCCTGTGGTGTTCCTGTATTAGTACTAAGCATATTGGAGGTATAAAGGCCCAACTGGACCCTCTGGGAGCAAGCCGATAGAAAATCCAATATCCACCCACAAAGTGATGGTGGAAACCATAGATTTTCCAATTTAGATATCAGACATCGCAGTAGAATGGTATTAAATGCTGAGCTAAAATCCACAAAGAGCAATCTGGCATTCCCCCCCCCCCAATGCTCCAAATGTGCAAGAACAGCATGGAGGGCAATCACCATAGCATCCTCCATTGATCTTTTCATTTTATAAGCAAATTGGAATGTATCCAATCCCTCTGGTAGACAAGCAATGACATGATTTCATACCAGCTTTTCAAAGCACTTCATGATTACAAGTGTGAGTGCTACTGAATGAAAGTCATTCAGATTTTCCAGACCAGATTTTTTTTTGGTATTGGAACGATGATAGAAGACTTTAGACAGGATGGCACAGTAGCCTGGGATAAGGATCGATTCAATATCCCTGTAAAAACTCCTGCTAGTTATTCTGCGTAGTCTTTCAGGACTCTTCCAGCTACTCCGTCTGACCCTGTGGCCTTCCTTAGGTTAATTCCCTTCAACACCTTCCTCATATCTCCTTCTTCCATACTAAATACTACATTCCTATGTGCCGGTGGTGATGACGGTAGTGGTAGTGGTGGTGGCGAAGCTTCCACAGGTGTCACTGCGGATGTTGGTTCAAAGTGGGCAAAAAAGACATTCAGCTCCTCTGCCTCTGTAATCCTTTGACATTGGAAACTCTAATATTGGGCCCAACGGCAAAATGAGTGGAGGAGGAACTCTGATTCCCAATGGTCATGGAGGTGGAAGAAGCCATGTCAGATAGACTGGCTGTGAAGGTGCACCTTGATAATATCCTCAAAGCTGTGGCAGTCCATTGCAGTCCTGGTGCTAAATCTTGCATGTCTCATTTCATGTGTGCCGCAGGAGATGGCTCCGAGATCATAGTGTGTGGGTCACTTCATGGCAAGCTGGGATCCACCTTAAACAAATTCACACCAGCGGCATTTTCCTGATTGCCTCAGAGGGCGAAGGTGGCCCAGAACCAGCTGGCCCCCAAGACCAGGCCTCCCAGGTGCCCAGGGGCTGGGGGGGGGAGTATACTCAGATCAAGTTGCTGCCGCCGATGATGACTATGACCTTTCCTGATGGCCTCCTGCCTGATAAGAGAGGCAAAATAATCCTCCCTTCAGCTTTGCAGATCAATGGCAATTGGGAATTTGTAGAGATTGTTATGTTTTAGGTAAAGGTCACCCTTGCTCGAAAGCCAGTTGTATCTGACTCTAGGTTTCAGTGCTCATCTCTGTTTACAGCCAAAGAGCAAGTGCTGTCTGTATTTGCAGACATTTCCATGGACATGTGGCAGGCATGCCTAGACACCGGAGATCACAGGAATGCTGTTTACCATCCCACCAAAGTGGTACTTATTTATCTACTTGAAGTTTTGAACTGCTAAGTTGGCAGGAGCTGGGACAGAGACAGCAGCTCACTCCATTGTGCAGTACTCAGGTACCGAACTCCCACCTTCCAGTCTTCAAGCTCAGTGTCTTAACCACTTGAGCCACTGCAGTCCCTGTGATGTTTTCAGGTTTCCCTTGCTCAAAAGCCAGTTGTATCCGACTCTAGGGTTCAGTGCTCATCTCAGTTTCAAAGCCAAAGAGCCAGCGCTGTCTGCTTCTGCAGACATTTCCATGGTCATGTAGCAGGCATGACTAGACACCAGAGTGCACGGAACACTGTTACCTTCTCACCAAAGTGGTCCCTACTTATCTACTTGTAATTTCTTGCTTTCAAACTGCTAGGTTGGCAGGAGCTGGGACAAAGACGGGAGCTCATTCCATCCTGCAGTACTCTGGAATTGAACTGCTGACCTTCCGCCTCCCAGTCAGCATCTTAGCCACTTGAGCTTATAAATATGGCCACAAAATGAACAGGAGTCCAAAGACAACTTTGTTCTGCAGAATAGAGATGTGATTTGCATTGTCTTTCCCTTTCAGAGAGAAAAGATATCCCTCCTTTCCCCTTTCTGGATGGGACCTTCCCTGTACAGGATTCACCCAGGAATGACAGAAGAAAGGCAAGTTGCACAAGTCCTTCACAGAATGACCCCTTTCCTGCACAGGATTCAATGGGAAAGGCTTCCAGCTGCATCAGATTTGGCAGATTCCTTTGTAGAATAATGAAGAGGAGGGAAAGGGTAGAAACAAGATTGGGAAGGAGTGAAAATTCATTGGTGAATGAGTACAGTTTTGGCATGGAAAGGGATAGAAAGGCGTTCTTATGCTCAAAATACTTGTAATGCAGAAAGCTCCTATAAAACCAAAATCGTTGGTGTTTAGAGTAACTGCTCACCAAACATTCTTCTCACATATTCAAAGACTGCATGTGATCCATACACAAAATAAATGCAAGAGGAAGGAGATACCTTTATAGGATCACTTTTAAAAATGAAACATTGTGTGAGCTTTCGTGATTCAAGATCACTACTTCAGGCATGGAGGACAGGAAAATTATCAATGAAAGTCCCATACGTTCATGGCATGATGTTCTGCCAGGCAACCTTTCATAGACATGAATGTGAAAAAACATCAGGCTGTGTGATACCATCCCACATTCACAGGAAACAAGTTACTGTGCTTATTGCTCTCTCATATGGCCTTTTGAAGCTGTAGATTCCTTTGTGGCCAGACAAAAGCAATGCAAACTCCAGGTCTCTCCATCAGGGAATTGGGTATATAATTTACACATTAGGTGTGCCAATTGTAGCCAAATCAAAGTCAATTAAGAATATTAATTGACTTTGATTAAGAATATTACATAGGAATATCACATACTCCTTAACTTCAAGGCAGTGTCACCAAATTACGAACTGTTATTACAGAGTTATATGTTCTTTATAACAGGATTCAGAAAAATTCCCTGCAACTGTTGTTTTTCTAATCTATGGATGAAGCCAAGTTATCTCCTCTCTTGGTATGATGATAGCAAAGCAGAGAATGAAAGCGCGGCGCCAAAATGGCCGCCACGCTCTTTGCGCCCCCCACCCACCCGGACTCAGACATCCGGGTGAGTTAGGGGGCGTGGCCACCCCTCTTTAAAAGGGGTGGCCATGAGGCAGCCGAGCTGCCATTTTAGAAATAGCGACGGAGAGGAGAAGTTTTCTCCGTTGCTGTTTGTTTTTCTAGCTTGCCCTTGGGAACAGGAAAGGAGCCTCATTCGGGCATCCCTTGAAAATCCTTTCTGTTCGCTCCCAATCTACAGAGCCTAGCTACCGCTGGCTCTGGGTGCTTGGCGCGATCGCGCTCCCCGTACAGGGATCCTTTCTTTTTAGTCGGGGGATCGCGGTGGCTCGAGGGGTTAAGACGCTGAGTATTAGGCGGAGGTTCCGCAGTTCGATTCCTGAGTACTACAGCAGGGCGGCATGGTCTTTGCTCCAGCTCCTGCCTGCCAACCTTTTTCCCAGCTCTAGGCTGCAGCCAGAAGGGGGGAATTTGCCTCCATGGCTGCGCCCCTGTAATGGAGCTCGACATCTTTACCCAGCGTTACCGGCGGGCTTGGGTAGGTTGGGACATGGCCCTTGGCTCTCTGCCTCAGGCCGGCCCTTCCGAGGATGCGGCCCTCGGCCCGCAGTTGCCAGCCATGGGCCAGAACGATTGGGGGGAGGGCCTGGTGCTGACTCACAGCGCGTTTTATCCCATTAGGGGACGGATTTTTTGGCATGGCCCTATCCTGGCCCAGGCTCTCAAATTAGGGCCTCTGGCCCAATCCCTAGCGGGCCGTCCGGCCCACCTGGCCCACCTACTAGGGGTTTCCGTGGCAGGGGATGCCTGGTTAGCACGTTGGCTGTGCTGGAGGCATCCTTAGCAATCCAGTGGGTGGGGGCCCCTTCCCTATCTATCGGCCCCCTTTGTGTCTGCCGGCTACTTTGGCTGCTGCCACTCTGCAACAGGCGGCCAGCCAGGTCGAGCTTCTTGAGACACTCCAGCCTGTGCCTGCCGCTGTCTCACAGCTCCCTGTTTGTCCAGAACTGCGACTGGAGTGCGGTTGGAGGTCGCCCCACAGCTCGATTTCGGTCGCGAGCTCCGAAGCCCGCCGTGGGCCGGAACCCCCAGTGGGGGCGGCTCACGGGGGTGCTACCAGTGAGTATTAGGTTCAAGTTGAATGCACACACATCACAGTCCACTTACAGCGGTGGGGTTCGGTGCTCATGGCCTCGCCAATTTGAGGCTAGTGGGCATCACTTGCCAGCCTATCCCAGTTCCCCTTGGTTGCATTCTGGCACGACGTTGGGGGTGGGGGTTTCCGCCCCCTGGGCAGTATGTGGCATCGCAGGGGCCGTCCAGGTCCCGCTGCGTATGCCCTGTGTGCAGCATGTACCAGCAACGGCCTTGCCGACGGCTGGTTATTCATTGCCCCCGGTGATCATCTGACCCAGATCATGAGGGAAAGGATTTGGGGGGGGAGTACGTGGATATATTCTCCCTATGAACTGAGATCCCAATAAGGATAGGAGGTACGGACAGGAGGACAGAGACATTGTGTGGTCCTGCCGTAGTTAGCCACCACGCACTGGGGTGTCCGCCCTCGGGACAGTGCTGAGCATCACAGGGGCTGACTGGGTCCTGCTGCGTATGCCCCTTTACACAGAACGTGCCGTCAAGGACTTTGCTGACGGCCGGCTATTACTTGCCCCTGGTTGATTCTTGGCCGCAGCCCATGAGGGGTAAGGGCTGGAGGGGGACATGTCGATATTCTTCCTATTGGACTGCGAGCCCACTAGTAGGAGAGAGGAGGACAGGGCGACTGTGACAAAGAGATGTCCCATCGTCGTTAGCCACCGCGCACCTTGGGCCAACTGGTTGTCGGCATACCTTGTACGTATGGTGGTATGCCGCAGGGCTTGACCTGCTGGGCCATCCGGATGTTGATCGGATGGGCCTATGGCAGTTGGCTCATGGTGAGGAATGCGGATGAGGGTGGCTCTATACCCTGAGGGGAGGTGGGATGAGTCCTGTCAGTAAGTGTGCTCGTGTACATCATTCCCACATGACTGGTGCTTGGTGATAGGTACCATGGTGGTCATGCTGAGCAGCGGGCTGCTCAGACACAGGCTCCACGCTAACTGGTCGGGCAGGGGGTTCCAGCCCTGCTGTGTTCGGCCTGCTCAGCTGATGAGGCGTGTACTAAGCACCACCGTCGTTACCGACTTCGTGTCCCCCTTTTGCGCTGGCTCTCACGCCGCCTCCGCGTGCCCGCGGGTTGGTGGGTTACGGGGCTTAGGTAGGGGTGCACAAGGGCGATCTGAGCTCCGTCTGAAGCGACTAACCTTGTCATAAGCCCCCCCCGCCCCAATTAGTATAGTCAGCCTGGAGAGATGGCACTCAGTTCATCCAAGAAGGGATTGGGCGGGATACCTGCTAGAGGGTTTTCTAGGGGGCTTTTGTATCCATTCGGGGGTATTGGGGGTCCCAGGATGCTACTAATCAGGTTCCCTTGCAGGGTAATGAAGAGGGGGCTCCACTGTCCACAGCTAAGGGAGTTGGGGCTATGAGAGTAGCGGGGGCCCTTCTTGGAAACACCTTTCCTAAGTCGAATGTCTCCCCCATGAAGCTCATACTGAGCTAGAACTAGGGTGAATGTCATTTAATCCTCCATTCAGCTTTCCCTTTGGGTTCTCCATTCAGGGATGCCATTCCTGATGACCTTGTTCAGTCAGGTACTCGTAGTTGGTTCGGCTACTATGGGTGGCACACTCACGCAGTTCTGGTGCTGTTTTGGCACAGTGTGATATGCACTCGGCTTTCAGATTATTGCCAGTGCACCCAATGATTTAGACCTATTGGGTTTTTTAGGTTCCGAGGGGAATTTTACTTAGATAAGGCCAACCCCCTTCTGATTGGGTTAATTCATGTTCAGCACTCGACCGATTGGGGACTTCACTCAGTGGTCATTTGCTCACAGGCCGGGGCTCGGTCTCTAGCCCATTACCTCGATGACTTTTGGTTCAGGGGTGAACGGGGCTTGGACACGTGCACGCGTCTCCTCATTACAATTCAGACACTCAGGTGGGAACTGGGTGTCCCCTTGGCACCTGAATAGACCGAGGTCCCATCTACTAAGCTCACATTTCTGAATCGACTCTGTCGCGCGGGCATCCGGGTTAACCATGAATACGGTGGCTTGGAGCTCCGCGGCTAGTTTGGCATTGATTGCCAGACATAAAGTGTGCCCTCGTGAGCTGCAGTTAATTCATGGCCACCTTAATTTTGTCCGGTCTGGATCAAATTACTCCTGGGTTTAACGGGGTCTCTTACTGGAGATCAGAACTGATGGTCTGCCCTAGATTTCAAGTATGGTCGGATACCTCCGGCTCACGGACTTATGGGGGTTTACTCTGAGGGTGGGTGCACGGATCGCCTCCGCGATCTTACCTTCCTTGCGTTTTTTCTCCTTTTGGAGAGCACTAATGCTATGGTGCAATGAGTGGGCCTACTCAGTGGTCCAATTTCGGTGTGACAATGCGGCAGTGGTGCACATTGTCAACACCCAGACATGCAAATCCCCCAGGGTCATGACATTAGTTTGTCTAATTTTTTTTGAGAAGCCTACGCATAAATGTGCTGTTCTAGGCCAGACATGTTCTGCATATTTATAATGACATTACTGCTGCTTTCCACCACCTGCAGATCACCCAGTTCCGTGCCTTACTCCGGAAGCAGAGGGATTCCACTCGCCACTTTTGGCCGATGGCTGGACGTTTGGCGAGGAGAAGGGAACCGGACAGGTCATTGGCACCTCGCACGTGTAAGGCGTATCACTATGCATTCATGCGTCCTGTTTGGGAGGGGTGGACACGGGAACGTGTCCGCCGCCCATACACACGTCACCCGTTCCCAGAGTTTTTGACCCACCTTGCACGAGGCTGGCATTACTTATGTACAGATAGGTGTGAGGTGGCTCTTGGCCACGCCGCTACCACGGTAGCCTTTTTTGAGAGCTCCGCATCAGTGAGTGGGTGCCAGAGCTGGTGCCACCTGTGTAAGGCGGATGTGTCTCGCAGGGCACTGGAACTCAAAAATGTCTCTGTCACACATGAGTGGGCTCGAGTGGGGATGCGGTCCTCACGGGTTATTCAGCACGGTGTAGGCAGTGGTGTATACTGCTATGAAGTTTTCGAGACATCTGTCCGGTTGGTGCCCTACATGAATTTTCGACAGTGCCTGCTGCGCGCCCCAGCCTGTTTTCTGCCACCGGGATGGGTCTACCCTTAACATAGTAAAGTCCCTGAGGGTGACCGGTACCGCGTTTCGCGGTGTGGGGCCCATTTTGGCACCATTTACTAAAGATAGGTGTCGCGTTGATCGCGGCTACGTTTGGGGTACTCGGAGGTGGATACGCGTCTACACGCAATTTCAGAAATGTACGTCCCCTCACTGTACGAGTACCTAGTCATGTCCTTCACCTTTTTTCTCCTCATTTACAGATCCCAGGGGTCTCAACACGCCGGTGGCAGGGGGCTGGTAGGCCGCAGCTATGTACACTGGGCAGCAGTATATGCTGCAGCGACAGAGAGTGGACCCCGGCTGGGCTGTGTGCATCCGCACGTATGCTATGGTATGGTATGCGCGGCACATGGGGGCGGGAACTGTGGCCATTCCTGCTGTCTGACAGGGATGCTGGACTGCCCAATGTTTTACAGGCACCTCAGCGGCAGCGATCTTATACGGATCACTGCTGTTACTAAACCGTCGAGGGGCTGTGACCTGGCATTTTATATCACGTATGGCTTACATACGGTCGCTATGGTCTAACATCGTGCCGAGACACCAATTTAGGGAGATGTGGATCTCCCTAGTTTGGACTGTTCCGGCAGTCAGTGGATGGGGCTGTGGCTCCGTCCCATCCTGAGCATGGCTGTGAGATGGCCATTGGATACCGGATGATAGGCTTACACAAAAATTTTGCTGGTAGGCAGGAGAAGGGGTCCACCTGTCGGCTAGAGGTATGTACCTCGTTCTGGGTGTGATGCAAGCAGGCCTGGCGACCGAGCTGACGGTCTTGGGGGGGGCGGTGAGTCATCATGGATGCCTCCCCGTGTGGCGGGTAGCACTGGTAAGGTAAATATTTATGACCCACAGGTATCCGGCAGGTTCGCAATTGACTGGCCAACACTTAGACAGGTACAGGTGTAATAACGTTGACCGGTCAACGACGAACCAGGCAAAGGGGTGATGGCAGGAGCTCTTCAGCATGCATCACCCCGTGATTTGATGGATACACGTCAGAGGGTGGGGTCAGTAGATAGTTTATTGACTACGGTCAACAATTTGTTTGTCTCAACAAACAAATTGATACAAATGGATACATTGTAGCCAATTGCCATTGGCAATTTTGGGAGGAACCTTACCAGTGTTACTGCGGCCTGCTTGCCTTAAGAATTATAATTGGCTGAGTACCAATTGAAAGTTATAATTCGGACTAGGGCATTATTCAATAAATGTGGCTCAATGCCTTTATCCATATACCGGTGTCTGAGTCTTTCTTTGGGGGGGGGGTGCGCCTGCAATGAAAGCGCGGCGCCAAAATGGCCACCATGCTCTTTGCGCCCCCCCCACCCGGACTCAGACATCCGGGTGAGTTAGGGGGCATGGCCACCCCTCTTTAAAAGGGGTGGCCATGAGGCAGCCGAGCTGCCATTTTAGAAATAGCGACGGAGAGGAGAAGTTTTTCCCTCCACCCCCTCCCTAGTGAACAGTGTGATATTTTGTTCACTTCGGGGCCGGGTGGGAATTTTTGGCCTGAACCTACAATTGGCCTTTGGGTTCTGGCTTTTTTGCCCATCCCACACTGTTGCTATGGTTTGATATAGGGGTTTTTGCTCTTGACTTTGGTCACATGGGCAGGTAGCACTGGTAAGGTAAATATTTATGACCCACAGGTATCCGGCAGGTTCGCAATTGACTGGCCAACACTTAGACAGGTACAGGTGTAATAACCTTGACCGGTCAACGATGAACCAGGCAAAGGGGTGATGGCAGGAGCTCTTCAGCATGCATCACCCCGTGATTTGATGGATACACGTCAGAGGGTGGGGTCAGTAGATAGTTTATTGACTACGGTCAACAATTTGTTTGTCTCAACAAACAAATTGATACAAATGGATACATTGTAGCCAATTGCCATTGGCAATTTTGGGAGGAACCATACCAGTGTTACTGCGGCCTGCTTGCCTTAAGAATTATAATTGGCTGAGTACCAATTGAAAGTTATAATTCGGACTAGGGCATTATTCAATAAATGTGGCCCAATGCCTGTATCCATATACCGGTGTCTGAGTCTTTCTTTGGGGGGTGCGCCTGCAAAGCAGTCTTCAATAGATCCTTGGCTTCCAAGCTGACTATATAGGCCAGAGATAATCCCCTTCACTTCTGTATTTTATTCAAATTATGTATACAAATGCAAAATTAGGAATAATTTTATTACAATGATTGAAATTCAGTAGCAAATCACAATTTGAGTAGGCCCTTTGATTGTCTGGGGATTTGGTGAGTCAACCCCACTGTAAGTTTAGTTCTTCACCAAGTGGATCAGTGGCCTGACTAAGTATAAGGGCACCTTATGTGGTCACACATAGTTACACCATATGTTCCATGAGTGTGGCACAATCCTTTCCCTCCACTTGCCTGTCTTCAACAGACATCCCACATCTGTGTCATCCCAATTTCGAAGTAACTGAACCAGGATGATCTCTACATTGCACAGTCTTCTGATGATTTCCCCTATAACTCAGTAGGGCCTTCTGTGAATTACGAGTTCCCCTCTCTCAGTCATCCAAACTGCTGCCTTTGATATGTCTAGAAATGTTTCACTAGAGAGCTCTCTCCTCCCTAAGCATGAGAACTGTGGTTGTCTTTGAAGTGAGGTCATCTAGGCACCATGGAGTCCCATCACGGATGGTGACAAATATATAGTCTGCTTACATTAGGCTTCCTTTACTCCCATCTGTCCTTTTTTGCAGACACCAACGCTTTTGCTTCCAGCCTTCAAAGAAAAAGAAAAATCCTTGTACTGTGGCTTTCTCAGAGCGGTAGTTAAACTTTTTCAGCTGACGTGTCACCATAGAAGGAATCGTTTTGGATTTGATTTTTAAAAAAAGAAAGTCAAACACGTTGCAGTAGATTAAACTTGAGCTGATCTTTGGGGACTTGATGGAGAGAAAGAGTCTTTTACAAAGCCAGCAAAGAAACTTCTCCTTTGAGCCTGGCTGTCTGTTTTCTCTGTTTATTTTGCATGTTTGAGATTCTTCTCCCATTCTGCAGTTACTCAAACATCATTACAGATAGATTCCATTAAGAGCTAATAATGTCACTAATTAGCCAGCTTCTTGCAAGCAGCTCCTTGTATTTTAGCCATATCAACATTGCAAAAAATAATTGGAAGAATAAATTCCTCATTTCTTCTAAAATAAGCAATAGTTCTACAAATATAAATAGGAAAAACTTTGAGTAAATGTGGCCAAATGGGTCATAGGCAACATATGGTCCCTATGCCATTTTCTCAGACCCCCAAGCCTCCACAGTCCCTCAGTGTCAGCATTTTAAAAATAACTTTGTTTCCCATTTCTGGAAGCTTCTAGAAGTGGCAAATTTCACTTTGAAAAAGATGGAGGAGTAGACTCTTGTAAGCCCTACCATCCATACCTGTTAAGTATCCCAGATTGGCTGGGATTTCCCATATTTCTCTGCTCATTCCTACCCTTTCCTGCCGCTGTCCCACATTTGAACGGCAGGGAAAGGGGTTACTGCGCATGCGTGTCCATCGCAAATGGGCTCTGTGCATGAGCAGAGAGGTTCTGCGCATGCGCTGCAACAACTCATCTGTGCATGTGCAGAACTCATCTGCACATGCGCAGATGAGTTCTGCGCATGTGCATGTAACATGATATTTTGAATGCAAAATATTTTTGAAATATTATAATATCATGCTTAGTCTGATTTCTATATTCTTAAATAAAGTTACTTGAAACTTCTAATTTCCCTTGACTCAGGTGGAGCTGGAAAGTTAATGGGCAATAAGCCAGGTGCCTGACTTCTTGGAAGCTACCTTTTGGGATGTTAATTTGTCTGTCCTGGCTGCCCAAGAACTATTGTTAAACTTGAAGCTCAGAGTGGCATTAGAGTGATTTCTTTTAAAATAGGTAACTTTCATGAAAACCTGCCTGTGTGCACGATTACTAACCCTGAATGTTATATCTTATCATTTCAAGGAACAGTGCTGATAAATTCTGATAAAAGCATATATATCAATGACCATACCCTGTGCTCTCAAGGAATTGTGTGAAAGAAGGAGTCAACTACCATCATCCAGATATGGACAATTTGTTGCCATGGTTGCTTTTTATCCAGCCTTTTGTTTTACTCTAATCTCTAATTGTAACACTTGCAATAGCTATTTGGTTTCTGCTACATGAAAAATAATTGTAAAATGCTGTTTCTGCCACATGAAGAATATTGTAAAATGACTCTGTATTTTCTGAACTCCCAAAATATTTCTTTTTCTTTAAAACCTGAAGTACATCAGGATAGTTGTTTATGCATGGGACAGGATGGAGGATTTAACAAGGAGGTGACACTGCTTTCATCCACAGATCAAAGACCACTATCTCAGGAAATGGGCTGTTTGGGAGGGGGCGATGTAGATTTCTGTATTAAGATTTATGGTTATGCAATTTGGGGGTTTAGCCATTTGCTACTGATATTTTGGGCATCACTTCATGGAGGAGGTGACATGTCCATCAGTAATTTACCATGTGATCCTATTTGGACCAATTGAAATTGTCTGGATTTTTGACTTGTTTCATCTATAAAGGAAGGTTTTCTTGAGACTCTCGGTTCCTGCTCCCTCTTCTTCTGGACCTTCACCTTCTCACTCCCTGATCCAGCGTGGTCAGGATGGCTTTCTCTCTCCCCCCCCCCTTTGCTTCTCTCTCACTCTTTCTCTACCTCCAGCAAGCTTTTCCTCCCTATCTCTTTCTTTTCCTTAGGCAAATCTTAAGCATGTGATTTCTAAGCAATCTTCTCTTCCTTTCCCCTTTCTATCTTTACATAAGCTTTTCATTTATAGTAACTTCTTCATTTATTTTTATTCCTGAGTAACTCCATATGTTTAAGTATTTTTAAGCAATCTTCTGTATTTCTAAAGTGAACTCCATCTAACTGGATTTCTTAATTCTCTTATTTGGTACTTTATTTCCTTATTTGATTCATAAGTAAACATCTTTAAATTTGTATCAAAACACTTTGTCTGTGAGTTTGTTCCTGATTCAACCCTGCCTGTGTATGGTCCCATAAAAGGTTGCCAGTTTTCAGGTAACAGTTTTTGGTGGAGAATGCGGGCACCCACAGGTGATTGGAATCCTCTTCCCCATGGAAAGTGCACATTCTATGGGAAATTGGACCAATCTAACAAAAGGGGCAGATCAGGAGCCAACTCCGAGCTAAAAATTAAAGATTAGGCCAAATTATTAGGAGGTGAGCCATCTGAACTCCACTCTCTATAAAGCTGCAAGATCAGGTAAGTATGGATAGTTTGCATTTCGGGTACGGTACTGTGAATTTTAGTTTAAAATGGTTAGACTGCTACCGTGATTTATATCTCTCCCCAGGCTAAGAACCTGGTTTAATTCTCAGCAAGATAGGGTTGGGTTCCTTGAGCTGACTATTGGAAGCCACCACGTCTCGTCACCGTGGTAGCAAAATTTTATTGGTAGGGACTGAAGTGTCGTCTTTTCCTGAATGACCACGGGGAAAGCGGCCAGTAGCGAGGCTTAATCACCCGAGCTACAAAACTTAATTGGACTGCTTTCCAACAAGAGATGACCCCCACTTGAGGAAAGTCAAATTAGCACCGAGACCAGTGCGGCCGGCTGTGAGGTGCGCCTGAAATAATTGATCTGCTAAGCAAGATAGGAGTTATCCACCTTGAGCTAGCACAAATTGACAGCAAGATTAAGTGATTCTTTGAGCTGTCACAACTGGATAATGATAATTACAGGGGACGCTGTCCGTAGAGGGATTTAACTCGGAACCTGAAAAGTCTTTGGGTCCAAAGCAAAACAAAGCCTTAGTAAACCATGGAGAGTGGAGCTAAGCAATCACGAGCAGAAAAAGGGGAACTTCGTCACAGGGACGCCTCTGACGCATGTTCTTAGGAAAAATTTGAATGAATTGGCAGGCCCGAATCTGAATTAAGCAGACGTAGAGCCTTGATCAGGTGGTGTGAGAGATTGGGAGAAGAGAAAGAAGCACCTCTCAAATGAGAAAGGGGAACCCCCCAAGTATAAGGAAATCATGTGAAAAGATGCCCAGTGGCAACTAGAAGGATATTTGAAAAATTAGAATCTAATTGGACCCTACATAAATGGAAGCCCATGTTGGATTGGAATGTAACTGAATTAGAATGCATTGAAAGTAACTTGTAAACCCCTAGGTCAAAAGGCCTAGAGAGAAAAGTAACTTGCCATCTAGCAATAAAATCAATATTAAATACATAGCACCCAGGATTGTCTGATTATGGCAGCCTCCTGAGAATCAAGAAGAATATGTAATGTGTGTTTAATGTGTGGTATGAATGGGCGCCCTGAGTGTGTGGAAATGAAAGGACTGTGTGTTTGTTAAAGTTTTAATAATAATAGTCTATATAGTGTGAAAAGGTATAGAAGATTAAAGATATTTTGTATTTTGTATTGTCTAATATAACACCAAGACAGGAAAAATCGGTTTAAGTCTGGCCCACTTAAGCAAGAGTATTTAGAATGCACTAGTGCTGGCCCACTTTGCCATCAGGCAATGTAAATTTAAAATAAGGATGGTGGATTCTAGAGTTAACAATCAGATTTGCTGCAGAGGTTAAAGATTGGGATGGATTATTAGAAATATCCCTTCCTCATAGAAAATGCATCCACGTTTATGCGCAAACTGCATTCCAGATTAATATGAATTCAAGGAAATTGGTTTCCAACACAATTGATCATTACAAGGCTTCAGTGTAAAAACTGCAGGCTCTTCTAAAATAGCCATGAGGGGGAAATACCACCCCCCCTCCTTTTCTGCCCAGCCAAGCCTGTTTTTAAAAGTACAGGTTGGCAATTCTGGTGGCTGGTGCTTCCACAGATCATGTCAATGTTTAATCTCATTCATGAATCAAAGCGGGACATAATGGTTCTCCCTTAATTCATACAAATGAATGCTAAGATTGGAAAGTAAATAAAGTTCTTGATCCCTTCTGGGTCCAGAACATTAAAAATATTCAAAATACTGCCAGCTTACATAAATCCTTTGGGAAAGAGGGAAGTGACTTCCGAAGTGGGAAATTGCCTACTATAAAAAAATTAAAGGGATTGTGAATTGTGCGGTTTTGAGACTCCTAGATGCCTTTGTACAAACTCAGCATAAATTGGCTGGCACAAAATACGCCGAGCAGAGTCTCCCTGGACACCTCAAAAAGCATTCAGCTGTCCTGCGATTTCAAACTGCTGATACAGCCAAAGGTAAACCCACGAGGGCAAGGAAAACCCTATACATAGCAGAGGCCTATGGTGAAAGCCAGAAAGTTTGTCTGTCTATTTGGGTGAATGGGCAAGGGAAGATGCTACAATCTGGCAATTCCCTGCAGAGTTTAGAAATGGGGACAGATTAGAATGTGGTAGAGGTTTCAGGAAGGGATCCCTGTTCAAAAATTCATGATTCAGACCATCCCTTCAGTGGGCTAGAACAAGGATCTGGGGGTGCCAAATATAAGTCATAATTCCTCAAATTCGATAAACAGGAAGCACAGCCTCATGGTTCTTGGAGGAGAAATGGTGCGCTCGCAGTATCCATAAATTGCAGTACACTATGTGTGAAATGTCTTATAAGCCAGGTGCCTGCATCCATGAGGTTGGGGAAATATGGCTAGAATTTGTCTGAAGAAAGGGAGAAGGGAAAACTTGATGTTAAAATTGACAGAAGGCCTCTCATATTGAGAAGCTCAGAATAAATAAATTGGAATATTATTGGTATTACTTTGGGCTTGTATGCAGCCTACTCTGTGGAATCATTAGTTGCCTGTGCTTAGAAATTGATGAAAAATTAAATTTGGATATGTACATGTTATAGTTCTTAGAACTTATGTACTTGAATTTGGCTGTTGCAATTGTTTAACCTCCTGGGAGTGATTTAATTGTTGGACAACCCCAGTAAGTAAATTTGAAAAGGATTGGAAACATGGAAATTGTGAACATAGATTTGTGACTCGAACCCAGAACAGTGTCAGTGGGTAAAACTTAACTAGCTATAAGGGGAAGTGGGAAGCTTCAAGTGAATTTTTAGTGACTCCACAATTGCCCTTGGCAACAAGGTGGGTCAAAAGCAGTCTACACAGTGGACTGTTCATAATTTTTTTTCTGTCCTTATCCAGGACTAAGATTGTCCTGTTTTTCTCTTAGAAAAGGAGGGTGATGTGTGTGTGTTGTATGTGTAAGAAATCCTTTTTCTCCTTGCAGGATGCATTGGGTTAGCCTTATAAAGAGGCCAGTGATGTATGTAGTAATGAAATCAACTCATGAATGTTAAAATTGTGTAAAGTGGGTTCTGGAGAAAGTTTATCTTTCTCTCCTGCATAGTTCCTCTTCTCCTAAGTCTGAAGAAATAAAGAGGGGGGGGCTGTGTCTGGTTGAGAATAGTGCTGCCAACCTCAGGGGAAAATGAGTAAATTGTTGTCTAAAAGTTAAAAATTGCTTAAATCACAGTGGTAATTTGATTTATGCATTAATGTTTTCTGGAGTATATCCTATTTTAAAGTTGGAATGTAGCAGAAGCTGTGTTATGCATGGTTTCTATGTCCCTATCTCAGCAGCCTGCTAAAGATAAATTGTAAAGTTAAAAAGCAAAAGGAAAAATAATGGGTTTTATTAGTAATTAGTGTAAAAGTTAGCATCTTTAATTCCAACAATTTAGGGAAATAAAGGGGGGGGAGTTGTGTGTTTTGTTCTCTTTCTCTCTCCCCCTGCAGGTGAATCGATTGAAGAAGCTGATAATATATAAATTCTGCAGATGTGCGATTGGTTAAAATAATTTGTAATGGACTGGAAGTGAAAAATACATGAAGCTGGTGATAGTATCTTTTTATACATTTCTTTAATATAAAATTGATTAGCTTAATTTGCTAGTAAGTTGGTGTCGTGAGCAAAATTCCTTTCATAATTTAAATTCCTTGTCATTTAAATTTCTCCAGTTCATTTTGTCACGAAAAGAAAAGGAGGAATTGTAACATGATATTTTGAATGCAAAATATTTTTGAAATATTATAATATCATGCTTAGTCTGATTTCTATATTCTTAAATAAAGTTACTTGAAACTTCTAATTTCCCTTGACTCAGGTGGAGCTGGAAAGTTAATGGGCAATAAGCCAGGTGCCTGACTTCTTGGAAGCTACCTTTTGGGATGTTAATTTGTCTGTCCTGGCTGCCCAAGAACTATTGTTAAACTTGAAGCTCAGAGTGGCATTAGAGTGATTTCTTTTAAAATAGGTAACTTTCATGAAAACCTGCCTGTGTGCACGATTACTAACCCTGAATGTTATATCTTATCATTTCAAGGAACAGTGCTGATAAATTCTGATAAAAGCATATATATCAATGACCATACCCTGTGCTCTCAAGGAATTGTGTGAAAGAAGGAGTCAACTACCATCATCCAGATATGGACAATTTGTTGCCATGGTTGCTTTTTATCCAGCCTTTTGTTTTACTCTAATCTCTAATTGTAACACTTGCAATAGCTATTTGGTTTCTGCTACATGAAAAATAATTGTAAAATGCTGTTTCTGCCACATGAAGAATATTGTAAAATGACTCTGTATTTTCTGAACTCCCAAAATATTTCTTTTTCTTTAAAACCTGAAGTACATCAGGATAGTTGTTTATGCATGGGACAGGATGGAGGATTTAACAAGGAGGTGACACTGCTTTCATCCACAGATCAAAGACCACTATCTCAGGAAATGGGCTGTTTGGGAGGGGGCGATGTAGATTTCTGTATTAAGATTTATGGTTATGCAATTTGGGGGTTTAGCCATTTGCTACTGATATTTTGGGCATCACTTCATGGAGGAGGTGACATGTCCATCAGTAATTTACCATGTGATCCTATTTGGACCAATTGAAATTGTCTGGATTTTTGACTTGTTTCATCTATAAAGGAAGGTTTTCTTGAGACTCTCGGTTCCTGCTCCCTCTTCTTCTGGACCTTCACCTTCTCACTCCCTGATCCAGCGTGGTCAGGATGGCTTTCTCTCTCCCCCCCCCCCCCTTTGCTTCTCTCTCACTCTTTCTCTACCTCCAGCAAGCTTTTCCTCCCTATCTCTTTCTTTTCCTTAGGCAAATCTTAAGCATGTGATTTCTAAGCAATCTTCTCTTCCTTTCCCCTTTCTATCTTTACATAAGCTTTTCATTTATAGTAACTTCTTCATTTATTTTTATTCCTGAGTAACTCCATATGTTTAAGTATTTTTAAGCAATCTTCTGTATTTCTAAAGTGAACTCCATCTAACTGGATTTCTTAATTCTCTTATTTGGTACTTTATTTCCTTATTTGATTCATAAGTAAACATCTTTAAATTTGTATCAAAACACTTTGTCTGTGAGTTTGTTCCTGATTCAACCCTGCCTGTGTATGGTCCCATAAAAGGTTGCCAGTTTTCAGGTAACATGCAGATGAGTTGTTGTGGCACATGTGCACCTGGACCAGAGCAGTTCCCATATTTTCAGGAGCCGCGCTTGATGGGTATGCCTACCCTCCCATCCAAAGCAGAAGTGGCCATCTGGGAACTTCTTTTGGATTTTTCAAACAAATATTTTTATTCCCCCTTCTATTTGGTCTTTTCTGGGTAGCAGACTGCCTTCCGTGACCAGATTCAGCAGTCCTCATTTTGGAACAATCTTTAAACAATGAGCCTGATCTAGCCAGGGATTTTGAAACTTTTATATTTCTCCAAAAAGGCAAAAAAAAAAAAAAAACAGCTCTGTATTGCCCAATCTGAAGAACACTCATGTGGAAAGAATCATTAACGTTTGTCTATAGGATATTAGTTGTTTAATAAAAGCATCAGGAGTATCCAATGTGGTGTAGTGGATAGACTGAGGGATTAGGTATTCAGTTTGAATCTCCAGTAGGCCATGAAGGAGTGGAACTGGTAAAATCACTTCTAAAACACTCAATTTACCTTGACAGTGTTATTAGGATCATACCTGTCTAGTTTTGGATTTGGAAATAAGGGAAATTTCCCGGCAAATACGGGATACTTGACAGCTATGCTTATCCTGTGCTGCCCTCCAATGGTGGCAATAGGGCATTGCAGTCTAATTAATAAGGGATGACAGAGGGAAAGAGGGTAAAATAAGGGGTTTTCCCGGCCAATAAGGGATACTTGACAGCTATGATTAGGATTGCTATAAGTCAGCCATGACTTGAAGGCACATAACAAAAAAAATATTATCCACTCTTATTTTCAGATTACCAGTCAGTTGACTGTTGAATAATTGAGCACACAAGTTATAATGTGATCAGCACTTTATTAGTGGCAATTCACATTTAATTAAGTTGCTATTATGTTTTGTTCCATCAAATAGTATCTGACTTATAGCAACCCTGTAAGATATGTAAGATATCAGAGATATTTAAGGAGTGGTTTTAGCAATGTTATTAATGGACACTTAAACATACCTGTCAAGTTTTGGGAAATTTCTGTTAAACCCCCATATTTTACACTCTTTCCTGCTGTCAGCCCGTATTAGTTAGACTGCAATTAGACTGGAGTTAGACTGGAGGCCAGCACAGGATAAGCATAGCTGTCCAGTTTCAAGTTTTGGCCAAGAAATTTCCCTTATTTGACAGAAATTTCCAGAAACTTGACAGGTATGCACTTAAATCGTCAACAAGATTTTGGCCAGCAAGTTTTAATGGTCATGATAATATCCCTTCTCTTAAAAAAAGTGCTTTGCATTTATATTTATAACTTAAGATTTAATTAAAAACAAATGATGAAAAGCATTGTAAATATTTAGGTTAACATTATTCTGCAATGTCCCATTTTGGGAATGAAAAGCATGTTTCATCTCCTTTTTGTCTTGCGGATTTCTTGTTAGTTTTATGAAAATATTCTAATGTCACTTTCCACAATGAAACTAGCAGAGTTTGGAAATGTTACATTTTTAGGACTACAAGTCCCAGAAATCCTCAATTACAGGCCAGGTAGAAGGAGATCTGAAAGCTGTCCTCCATAAGTGACTGTCAATTGGCATTTCCTCCAAAGTAACTGAATAATTTGTTTACTTTTTGAAATAGGTAAGACACAGTTGGTGTGGTGTAAGTGGCAGTTTTGCATCTGACCTACACGCAGAAGAAGAAAAGGAGGGTGAGGTTGTGGTGGTGGTGGTAGTAGTAGTGGAGAAAGTGTTTCCTAGGACTCAGAAGATCTAGCTTCAAATACCCATTGGGGCACTGGTAAAACCACTCCTTAATTATCTCATGTACTTTGAAAACCTATAGGAGTTGTTATAAGTTGGGTGTGGTCTGGAGCACATAAAAACATAACTAGAGAACTTCCAGGCAATTTTCAGGTGAGCCTTGGCTTATGTTTCCCTCAGTTATGGAGGAGGTGGTCAAAATAATGTTATTGTGACATTTTTAAATGTAACATTGTCATATGAGGGGGGAAATGTGGAATGTTACTGTTGTGTATTTAAGGAAATGTGTTTGCCATTTTGTCTTGTTGTGAAAGAGTTTAATATGTATTTGCTTTACTATGGTCTGAAGTCTTGCAAGAATTCAGGAGGGTTCTGAACAAGAACAGAGCTGTTAACGGTTCTAACGGTTTTTCCAACTGTCAGTTCTGATCAGACATAGCTAAGGAATGTGAGGGTGTGTTGTTAGCTCTGGCCACCTATTCTCATTCCAAATAAAGTTGTGTGTTTGGCCCGTATTGCTGGCTGCTGCCTATTATTTCCAGAACTCTAAAGTTACTTTACTCAGTATCCAGTGAACCTCTCCATGATTGCAACTTCCTTTCATCCACTTTGCGCTTCCTGTGCTAGATCACCATGGAAGCAATGTGAGTTAGCATTGTTGCCATGGTGATGGAGTTAGAGGCCAATGGCCAAGGAATATGAACAGAAGAAATTTAAATCACTGTGGGAAGTAGAGGGGCCGATTGGCTGTGGACCACAGTTTGTCATGATTCTTTTCAAACAGGGATGGACAACCTATGCCCTCCCAATGTTGCTGGGTTGCATCTTCCATTTCCAGACTATGCTAGCCAGTTGGAAAATTTACTTTCTGAACTACACCTCCCAGTCAGTATGGGTAGTAGCCAAGATGATTGGGAGATTCTGGGAGGTGTGATCAAAATATTTCTCTCTTTCTCTAGCTGTTGAGCTAAGGCCAGTCAGAGTTGCTGTCCTATCTTATTGGGTGTGACTGTCACACAATGACTACCCTACCCTGTTTTTGAGTTGTAAAAAAATGTTCCCTTTAACCCAGCATTTGCAAGGTAAAATAAAGCAAGCAATAGCTTTGACGTTCTCAAAACATTCTTCTGTACCCAGCTAGATAGAGCCATCATTAGTCAGAGGAAAAGAAACTGAATGGAAATTTGATTCAGCGCTTGTTGTGAGAACAATTACCCCACAATCAAATTCAATATCAATGGCTGAAAACTTGTTCACATCCTCATGGCAGTGAATTTAGTTAATGAAAGACTTCTCTCTCCCCCCCCCCTCCTCCCCTATCCCAGGGCCTTCAATGGCTTTAATGAAAGTGATTTCATGGGAGCTTCAGGACCTTTGGGAAGAAATTGCAACTGATTAATTTCTGAAAAAGTGCCATAGATTATCATGTCACCAACCTTACACAGCATAAATTACATAACAGGATTTCAGCCATGGCTTCTTTCTCCCCTGTTGCTCTAGACCCACCTGTATCACCAAAAAATATATTTAAAATCCCTACTATTTCCTTTCAAGATTAATCATGTGAGTGGGGTCAGCCAGACTGGAATCACAAGGTTAGGGATGATGTCAGAAGGCTATGTCATCAAATTAGATTTGATTGATGATATTGTTGTGTTCTGTAAAGCAGTGCCTTTAACAATGTACCTGTACCATGTGTTATCAATGTAACCTTTCTGTGTGCAACATTATAACCATCACCTGTATCAATGTATGCTTAATAAGGGGACGCGAGCTAGTGACCACCAGAGGGCAGTAGCGAGCGTCCAGCTCTAATGGATCAAAGCCACCTGGATCAGCAGCGCGGGAAGATTCCCCGCGACCTCCTCACCTGGTCAAGAAGGGCGTGACCTCCTACGACGTCACGCAGGCAGCAACCAATAGTCTGCCAACGAGCCACATTCAAATGTATAGCCAGCTGTATATATTGAGCTACCCAGCCGCCATTACCACAGGTTCCCCCGGATCATCATGCAATAAACCTGTGTTAAGCCAACCCTTCGGCTTTTGTATTGTCTTTGGTCCCTTACACTAAATTGGCGACGAGGATGGGATGGCAGCCCACGGGACCAAGACATGCGCCGGTTTCGAAATCAGGAAACCGGGCGACTGGGAGATCTTCGAAATGGACTTCCAGGCCGCGCTGATCGAGTCCGAAGTTACGGAAGAGGCGAAGAAAAGAGCCATCTACACCAGAATGCTCGGACAAGAAACAAAAAGGACCTTGGTGGACCTGATTGCACCGAGGAGGGTGAGCGAATTCAAGGCCAAGGAACTCATGCAGTTGCTGCGTGAGCACGTCCGGCCCGCCACGGCGATGTTTCCCGCTCGGAGTGCGTTTTGGAGGCGAGTCCAAGCGCCCGGGGAGACGGTCGCCGCGTTCGTGGCGGCCCTGCGGCTGGCGGCCGGCCCGTGCAAATGGGAGAACGTCGAAATCACCCTCCGAGACTGTGTGCTGTGCGGCCTGAACGACGCCGAGACTCAGCGCACATTAATGAACCAAGAGCCGCCTCCCACGCTGCAGGAGGTCGTTAGAGCGGCTCAGGCCGCAGAAGCTACGAAGGCCGGGGTCCAAGAACTCCAGGACTGGCGGCCAAAGTCAAGCAAAGCAGAGGCTCCGGTACATGCGGCCCGGCGAACTTCGAGGTCGTCTACAGAGAGCAGCGACGACGAGGACGTGCAGAGGGTCCGGAAGGAGAGCCGACGATGCGACGGCTGTGGCGCGGCCCACGGCCGCATGAAATGCCCCTTCCGGAAGGCCGAGTGCCACAACTGCGGCCGCCGCGGGCACATCGCCAAGGTGTGCAGGAAGAAGCGCGAGTCCCGGAGGAGCTCCCCAGACCGTTCCGCGGGACGAGACCGCCCAGCGAAACCAAAAGACGGCACCCAGGCCACGCGGAAGCAGGACGGCATGGGCCACATCGCCGACGGCAGTGAGGACGACGCCTCGGTGTTCAGCGTTTCTACGAGACACCCCCGCTACTTTGTTGAGGTACTAGTCCAGGGGGTGCCCATTAGGATGGAAATTGACTCGGGGTCCTCATATTCAATCATTTCCCAGAGGGAGTTTTGTGGAATTGCCCCCCAAAAGCGGCCCAAGCTCAAAGCGTTGAGGGCCACATTACCGGACGTGCAAGGGAACAGTATTCCAGTGTTGGGGGTTGGAGAATTTCAGGTCAAGTTCAAGGAGCACGCCGCGTCCCTTCCCCTGGTCATGCTCAAGGGAGGAAATTGCAGCCTCCTCGGGACTCAATGGTTCCAGCCCCTGGGTTTGTTCATTGGGGGGGTGCATGCCGTGGGGATGCACGCTGTTGGGACTGACCCAATTCAGGAGGTGTGCGAGGCACACCCCGAAGTCTTCAAAATGGGACTGGGGAAATTCAAGGGGCCCCCAGTGACTTTCGACCTGGACCCGGAGGTCCACCCTGTTCGCCTAAAACCACGCCGGGTGCCGTTCGCACTCAAGGACAAGATAGAGGCGGAACTGGACAAATTGGTGGGTCAGGGGATTCTTGTGCCTGTAGATTCTGTGGAGTGGGAAACTCCAATTGTAACCGCTCTTAAGTCCAATGGGGAGGTTCGCATATGCGCCGACTACAAGTGCACCATCAACAAGGCGATCCGCCTGAATGCATATCCGGTGCCGGTAGTCAGCCATCTGCTGGCCAGGTTACACGGGGGGAAATGTTTCGCTAAGCTCGACTTAGCACAGGCCTACCAGCAGCTCACGGTGTCTCCCGCCGCAGCTGCTGCGCAGACCATAGTCACCCATAAGGGGGCGTTCCAGGTGACGTGCCTCCAATTCGGCGTGAACTCGGCGCCAGGAATTTTCCAGTCACTTGTGGAACGCCTCCTGAAGGGTCTGGAGGGGGTGTTGCCTTATTTTGATGACGTGTTAATAACAGGGGGGAGTCGGGCGGAATTGGCCAAGAGGTTGGGGAAGGTCCTGACTATATTTGAAAAGGCGGGGCTGAGGTTGCGCAAGGACAAATGCGTCTTCTTCGCAACCGAGGTTGAATTCCTGGGGTTTTGTGTGACTCCTGAGGGGATAAAACCATCCAAGTCTAAGGTGGCAGCCATCAAGAAAGCCCCCCGCCCCACCTCCAAGCCCGAGTTGCAGTCGTTCCTAGGGCTGCTCAACTTTTACCACTCCTTCCTTCCCCGGAAGGCAGCGGTGGCTGAACCGCTACACAAGCTGCTAAAGAAAGAGCAGGCGTGGAAGTGGGGCGATGACCAAGAGAGGGCATTTAGTGAGCTGAAAAGCCTCCTGGCGTCCGACGCCATACTGACCCACTTCGACCCCAAACGCCCAGTAGTTCTGATCTGTGATGCATCTCCAGTGGGGGTGGGGGCGGTGCTGTGCCACGTGCTAGAGAACGGAAGGGAGGCCCCGATAGCATTTTACTCCAGGTCCCTGTCCCAAACAGAGAGAAACTATGCACAGACGGACAGGGAGGCCTTAGCGATAGTCTCGGGGACGAAAAAATTTCACGATTTTCTGTATGGCCGCCCCTTCACCATTGTGACGGACCACAAACCCCTGCTAGGCATTTTTACCGCGGATAAGCCCACCCCTCAAATCCTGTCCCCAAGGATGCTCAGGTGGGCCATTTTTCTCAACGCGTATCAGCACGCGTTGGTCTACCGGCCCGGGAAAGAGATCAGCCATGCGGACGCCCTATCTAGGTCTCCCTTTCCCCTAACGCCCAGCCAGGTGAGCATGGGGGAGCGGGACCGTCAGGTTCTCATGATAGAGGTGCTGGATTCGCCCCCCGTAGTGCCCGCCGACATTGCCAAAGCGACAGAGAAAGACAAAACGTTAGCGACAGTAAGCTCCTGGCTGCAGAAAGGGTGGCCCGCGTCCTCCCCAGTGGAGGAGTTCGCTCCATTTTTCAGAAAAAAGCTAGAACTGTCCCTAGAGAGGGGGTGTCTCTTGTGGGGGCAGCGGGTGGTGATTCCCACTTCCCTTCGGCCGCGGGTGCTCAAACTGCTTCACGTCAGCCACCCCGGCATCGTGCGATCCAAGGCGCTGGCCCGGAGTTACTTCTGGTGGCCCCAGCTAGACGCCGACATCGAGCACATGGTAGGCACTTGCGAAAGTTGCCAATGCTCCAGACCGGAGGAGGCCCGCCTTCCCCACAGGGAATGGGACGCGGCTAAGGGGCCGTGGTCCCGGGTGCACGTTGATTTCGTGGGCCCGTTCAGAGGCACCCTATTCCTCCTTGTCGTGGACGCTTTCTCCAAATGGTTGGAGGTTATCCCAGTCACGAGCACCTCCTCGGCCCAGACCATTAGGCACTTGCGGAGGCTCTTTTCCACGTTCAGCATACCCGACACGTTAATTAGCGACAACGCTAGTTGTTTTACGTCCTCCGAGTTTAAGGCATTCATGGAGATTAACGCCGTTCGGCATATTACCTCCGCCCCGTTTCACCCAGCCAGCAACGGCCAAGTAGAGCGCCTCGTCTGCACCACGAAGGACGCGTTGCGGCGCATGGGCCCAGGGGATTTGAACCTACAAGTGTGTCAGTTTCTGCTAGGGTACAGGGTGACCCCGTTGGCGTCAGGATACTCCCCCGCAGAGCTCTTAATGCGCAGGAAGCTGACCACAATCCTCACTAGGCTAGACCCCACGAGGGTAGAGGACAAAGGAAGGAACATCGGGCTGGAGGTTACAAAGAGTTTCAGCATAGGCGCCCCCGTGCATTGCAGGAATTACGCCAGCTCAGGCCCAGCCTGGGTGCCGGGCGTAGTCGTGGTACAAACTGGCCCCATGTCGTACCGCGTGGAAACCAGCACAGGGCTCCTATGGAGGCAGCACGCAGACCAGCTCCGACGCAGGGTCCCCTATGAGCAGGACACGGTTCACGCAGGAAATAAGTCAGCGTTAGGGTTCTCCCCCACCCGTTCAGCCCAAGGGGGAGGAAAGGGGGACCGTGGGCCCCCACCAAGGGGGGAGGAAGATATCCTCGTAGATACCCTGGGGGATCTTTCCGGGGAGGAGGAACCCGACCCCATACATATCTCGCGGAAAGTCCCCACAGATGCGGGTACCCCTACCAAGTTAGATTTTGAGTTCCAGAACCGGGGGGGTTTCGGAGTGGTCCCCCACCCGTCCAAGCGAGAAGAGGGGTTTTTCGTTAGCCCCAACGGCCCCCGGTTTCCCCACAATGGAGTTTTTCCCTTCCCCTAAGACCGCCAGACAGCGGCAAGCCACTAACGAGTCTCCCTCTCCCATTTCAGGACAAGGGACCAGGGAACAAAGAAGCAATAACGCCCCCAGGGGGGGCAGCCTTCTTCACGGCCCACACGCACACGCAACAAGCCATCTTGGCTGAGAGACTTCGTCTCATCCTAGGGGGGAAGGATGTTGTGTTCTGTAAAGCAGTGCCTTTAACAATGTACCTGTACCATGTGTTATCAATGTAACCTTTCTGTGTGCAACATTATAACCATCACCTGTATCAATGTATGCTTAATAAGGGGACGCGAGCTAGTGACCACCAGAGGGCAGTAGCGAGCGTCCAGCTCTAATGGATCAAAGCCACCTGGATCAGCAGCGCGGGAAGATTCCCCGCGACCTCCTCACCTGGTCAAGAAGGGCGTGACCTCCTACGACGTCACGCAGGCAGCAACCAATAGTCTGCCAACGAGCCACATTCAAATGTATAGCCAGCTGTATATATTGAGCTACCCAGCCGCCATTACCACATGTTCCCCCGGATCATCATGCAATAAACCTGTGTTAAGCCAACCCTTCGGCTGTTGTATTGTCTTTGGTCCCTTACACTAAAGATATTTCCAGAGGCAAATGATGCAACAGAAAGGGAGAAATGTCCTTTAAAAATATTCCTTCTCTTTTTTATCTATTCCTACACAGAACAGTATTTTCTTCCCAAAAATCTATCTATGCCAAAATCTGCCTTAAGATCTATTTTGTCACTCAGAATCTATTTTTGTTACTATTTTAAAGCAAATCCTCTGCAAATCCTCCACAGGAAAACATTGGGTTTTGATGTCAAATAAGTAACCCTTTTTGGTTACTGTTTCCTATTTCTCTTCCCTCTGTTTTTGTAGGGACATTTTATTTAGAAACACAATATGTAATGCGGTATTTGTATCCTGTAATTGTTTTTCTTTTACTTATGTACTGAGTTATTCCTACAAGCTAAGTATTTTATTATATCAACTGGCTCTATTTCTGAGGAGGTACTTGACTATTAGAGTTTTATGGAGTCTTTTATCAATATACTGTACATATTTCAAGTTTTTCCACTTTTCAAAGGGAGCAGCAGCAGCTATTCAGCATCCGCAAATAGCATATTTCACTCCCACTGAGCGAATCACCTGGCTATGTCTTAATGTTCCAGACAAAATGGTTGACCGTAATTCAATGCTTAACACCCCTTGTGGCATATCAATGTATTGCATGAGCCCGAGAATGTACTACAGCACTATATCTCTATTTACTATGAATTTAGAGATTATTCTAATAGCAAGACTGATGGGTAACTAGGTCGCTGCAAAGACCATGCAAGGAATCTTGAAAATTGTTAGCATTTGTTATCTGGAATTTATGAGATTTTATATTCATGACCAAGAAGAGCAAACTTTTGTTCATTAAAACAAAATGAGGCTTCAAGAAAAGATACAAGATCTGAAATGACCTGGTAAAGAAATCCTTACACTTGCATAATACAAGCGTTCTGCTGAGAGCAATCTCTCACAGTTTCTGAGGAGAGAGAATTTGGAATAATGATTCCTCAGGTTGATCTGTCACTGCGTATCTGCTCTGCCACTGATTCCTCAGGTTTTGACAACCCGGCTGTTAAAAATTTTCCATTAAAGAGAGAACTGCAGTTTTTGGGAGTAAGAATAAATGTAAGTCTGCATCTGCTCCATTTGAACTTCATTATTACAGGTTAATATAGAAGGTCAGCAACTTTTATGAGCGAGTCTAAACAGGATTTTGGCAAATTATAGAAGTTGGTACTATTGTACTTAGTTAATAAATCATGATAGCCAAAGATGTATATGATCTACTGATATCTCTCTCCAGCTATCATAAATATAGCTATGCCTGTTCATAATAGCAACCAAAGCAAAAGTATAGCGATAACTAGTCTTTTCCCATTAATATTAGGCACCATTTATTTGGCTAGTAGAATGTTATACACGTATATCTGGAGAAGAGATAGCATTTCTGTTCATATTCTTCTGTCTTGCTCTCAGTATGATTACCCACATTAGTCCTTTGGGGTAAGGAGGTATTTGTCCTGATCACACTGAGGGTGACATCTTCATTGGGACAGGTTGTGGTCATTTGGTATTACTTCCTTTCAGGCTCATCCTCATAGGATGGGAATGTATTTAGATCAGAATTTTTTAAATGCTATGAGTTTAGCGCTTTTTTTCTTAGCTTATGATATATTAGTGAGAGGGGAACTACTGTGTCCTTTACATTTCTTGCATATCAACGTCTGGCACTGAACATCAGGATGGTTTGTGAGGCAAACATTGTCTGTAGAAAGTAATCCTATCCAGACTTCTTAGTCATGACAATTGTAAAGTTAGCATTTATTATAGAAATACTTTCAGACATGAAAGGTGATAGGAATCTTAGTTCTACTTAACTCAGGGTGAAAATGCAAAATGTCCTTATCAGATACAAAGACTCATTAATGCCCATTGGAGCCTCTATAGCACCACAAGGCCAGAAGAGCAATTTTTGAAAATGCCCGGTAATATTTTCTTCATAGGTTATCTTTATGCCAGGAAAATGTGATTCTAATGTATAAAGTCCTAGAAGCATCACTGTGCTTCTATCCACTATGCAGTGCAGCAAAAGTTTCACTTGTTGACATTATGGTTTAGTGAATATATTGCTTTCCATTTCCTCTGCCATTCACATAATGTTCTTTGTAGATTTCCTTTGCCTAACTTTTAGTATGCCTGTCAGCAATGAAACTGCCCTGTAGTTGCTCCCATAACAAGGGAATTTGTGCCTCCTAATTCCAGTCACATGGCCTCTTGGGCATCAATTCATCACTTATATTTGTCATAAATGCATTAAACTGAGCATTGAAATTGTTCATGTCAAATCATCTGCAAGATGTATAGAGCAAGACTCTACCATGTCCCCAGCATTCAGCTCAGACATCTCCGCTCTGCCAAAATATAGCTGAAATGTTAATCTTCTTAAAAAGTCCTTAAGATATTAGATTACATTATCATTTCTACATCTTGATATAAGCTCTTATTTGCATTAGCTGTAGTTATGGAACAGTCAGGAGCTGATATCCTCCTTTCTTTGTCACTTCCTTCCCCTTCAAATGGTATTTTCAAGGATTTTAAAGCAGTAAGTCAAACTTAGAATCTGCTTCAGGGTAAAACCCGAAGCACCACAGCCTAGGATGGAGTCAAAGAATGAGGCAGAAGTTGAAAAACAAAACCAAAAGTATTTTTTTTTCTTGCCCTTAAGGGATGAATGATCCCACAATCTGCCCTAATAGCTCCACAGATTTGGAACTTTAGAATAACCCGCTCTCACCTATTGCAAATTGAAATAAACTGAAAATTAGGTCCTTTTTACCTCAGTGGAAAGAATAGCATAACCTGAGATGACACAAGGCTATTTGCAGTTGTAGCTAATAGAAAAGGTTATTTAAAGTGAATACAAGAAAAAGAGAGAAATTATAAATGGCTTCTGTTGGTTCAAAAAGGATGAAACATGTTCATGTAGAAATCAGAACAGCAACATTCCATGAATGATAACTTTCACAAAATCAAACCGCTTGTTATGTACAAGGTGGCCTGTAAGTCCCTATTGAATCTTTCTCTAAATTTGCCACTTATTGTATCCATGGTGTCACCAATATTCTTGTGCCCATGTACCTATGTACATGTCACAATACATTCTTCAAGTGTAGTAAAGGTAAAGGTTTCCCTTGCTCGAAAGCCAGTCGTATCCAACTCTAGAGTTCAGTGCTCATCTCTGTTTCAAAGCCGAAAAGCCAGCGCTGTCTGCTTTTGCAGACGTTTTTGTGGTCATGTGGCAGGCATGACTAGACACCGGAGCGCACGGAATGCTGTTTACCTTCCCACTGAAGTGGTCCCTATTTATCTACTTGCAATTTCTTGCTTTCAAACTGCTAGATTGGCAGGAGCTAGGACAAAGATGGGAGCTCATTCCATCCTGCAGTACTCGGGAATCAAACTGCTGACCTTCCACCTCCCAGTCAGCATCTTAGCCACTTGAGCCACTGCAGTCAGTCAAGTGTAAATGGGCTTAAATCGGCCATATTTCTATTTTTTTTTATTCTAATACATTTGGACAGGTAGGGTCTTACGGGCCACCATGTACAGGGATTTTCCCAGGCAAAGCAGACTAGGATTCATTCTTATGGTAGCCATCTAAATAGATACAGTCCTGAACAAACTAAATTAACGCTTTCGACAGAAGATGCTTAAAATGTTATCTAGCACCACCTAAACTCCCTTCAGCCCTGACTTTTGGAAGCAGGCCTGAAAGTTCTCAACTGCAGAGCAGCAAAGCTGACAAATTAATATATGATTAAAACAGAAATTAAAATATTATAACTACTTATTCCAGTTCACAGATGCAGAATGCTTGGATCTGTAAGTCCAGATGGGTAGGTTCAGAAGACCCTCCTCTTAAATCCCAGGTAGGGGATCCTGAAAATGCTGGAGAAAGATGGGTCAGGGAGAGAGAAAGTGGGAAAGGGTTTAGGGACCAAGATTTGAGGACAGGATTGAGGAGGGGGGAACGGGGACCCTTATCTCAGGGTTCAGTAGCTTTTTGTTCCATTGACAACCCAAAGTTTCCTGCCTTCTGATTGGCTCCGCTACTTTCTTCCTTAGTTGCTAACCACAAGATGGTTCTTCAGTGACAAATAATATGGTGGGATCACAACCTGTGGGGAACAGTTCTCTAGTGTTTCCATGGGTTGACATAACCCTAGGCACCATATCTCTATATAAGGAACATCCCAGACTCACAGGGTAACAAATTTCTAGCAGTCTATGTATTAGGCCTCAATCTCCATACATTCCCATTGTTTTGGGCTCAAAGAAGCTGTATCAGCACCATGAAGTTGTTCTCAACATCCCATTTTCCAGTCAGTTAACATTGCCTGCCCCATATTGGAACCAAAACTACATCTGAGTACTCATCTTTTTGACCCTTATTCTGTTTTACAAGCTCTCTGTTCCTGACATCTAGGTATTTTAAGATTAGGATCTGAGTAACATTAATTCCCCCATTGTTCTTTTCTTGCTTTGAAAAAAACAAACAACAACTGTCAAATGTTGATCATTGCTGTGCACAAATGGTGTATGTTAAAAATAGAAAACTGTTCCAGACCAATTCTCTTTTTAATCAACATGATCATATTGGAGAATATTGGTTATTTCTTTTAATTAGCAGAGCATGAAGCAAAAAAACAACAACAATAGCACAGAGAATTGGATTGATCCACTTCTTATTAGCCCCTGCCCTCACTAGCATTTTGCATGGTTAAAATCACTCACCAATCATTTAAAGTAGGAAAGGGATATCTTTATTTACAGTTGCCATCTGTAGTTACAGCCAGATCTTTAAAAAGGGAAATTCAGGCTCCAGCAAATGGAGAGAACTCTCCCATGCTTGTTGCTTACAGCATGATCAGAGGAAGAGGGAGCTATCAATAAACACATGGAGCAAGAGAATAGTAAGAGGGTACAGGGGGGCTTGCCTCAAATGTCAGAAGTGAGGAAATCTGCCAATCAAATTTGCAAAGGATAATTGCAAAGATAGCAACAGACAAACCCATTAGTGTGTAAAGCTCCCTTCCACTGATACCCAGTGTTAGTGTATGGAAGATTATTATTTTCCAAAAATATCAAAGGTCTCCTCCCCTCAAGAAAAATCAAGAGAGTTAAGATCAGTTTTATTGTGATTGGTCTCAGAGAGACATGCAACTGCTTAAAAATCTAGGGGACGATCCAGATATCGTCATAAAGTCAGCCGACAAAGGAGGTGGGGTGGTCCTTCTTGATAAGAAAGACTATCTTAAAGCAGCTTGGACTCAGTTGTCCAACACTGACTACTATCAGAGATTAGACTACAACCCCACCTCTCATGTCTCCAACATAATTTCGACCATTTTACAAGGAGGGTTAGCCATGGAATACATCACGGAAAATACCTTCCGGTTCTTGCTAAATAGGTATCCTAGAGTCCCGATATTTTACTTGCTGCCTAAAGTTCACAAACTTTCTCTGAATGATGACGTCATCCCCTGCAGACCTATTATCTCTGCGAATAATTCTTTATTGGAGCCTGTAGCTAAATACATCGATCATCATATACACACATTCGCTACACTCTCCCCTTCATATATCAAAGATTCAGCTCATTTCATTCAAGTGTTGGAAAACTTCCCAGTGCCACCTGACGCAGTACTACTAACACTGGATATAACATCTTTGTACACCAACATCCCGTTAGGAGAAGCCCGTACTCTTATTACACACCTCCTAGACACTCGTTTTGACAATTACCCGCCTTCAGATTTTTTGCAAGATCTCTTAGATACATGTTTTGAGAATAATTTTTTTAGGTTCGAACATTCTTATTTTTTACAGACACAAGGAGTCTCAATGGGCTCAAACTTTGCACCCTCCGAAGCCAATATATTCATGTGTAATTTTGATAAAACTTTCATTTTGGATCCCCTGGTCAATCCGTTTTTCACTAATATTATTTGTTACAAAAGATACATAGATGACCTGTTTTTTATATTCAAAGATCATACAGTCGTAGAGAATTTTTGTCTATGGATTAATAGCCAACATAATCAGCTCAAATTCACACAGAACATGAGTTCAGTATCCCTTCCATTTTTGGATCTCACACTATTTATTGAAAAAAGCCGGTTACAAACCAAACTATACCATAAACCCACAGATCGTTTTGCATATGTACAATACACATCCTTTCATCCGCATCATCTGAAGGCAAATATACCATATAGCTTATTATTGAGAGCTAAAAGAAATTCATCCCAAAACCGAGATTACACATTAGCAGCTAGTAAAATATCCACCACTCTGAGCAAGAGAGGATACCCTAGGAGCATTATTCAAACAGCTCGCAATAAAGTTAATTCACGTCCCAGAAGTACTTTGTTTAGAAACGATATCACTTCACATCAGGTTCAACCAGGATTATTTTGGCCGTTGGATTATACTCCTCTGGCCAATCGGATCAAGCACATCATCTTGAGGCACTGGCACATACTTGATTCTATACCAGGGTGCCAACAGCGACCCACTATAGAATTCAGGAAAACGCAGACCATTGCCAATTTTCTCTCTCGAGCTGATGTCACCACTCCGAGTAGAGCACCACCTACAATCATTTCTGGACACTTCACATGTGGACACTGCAAATACTGCGTCCACATGTGGTGTACCAAGTGTGTGAAATTGCCAGGTAGTAATTTTACCCTAAATCTCACCAGGTTCTCTAATTGTAATTCAAAGGATTCCATTTACATGATCATTTGTTCATGTCAGTTAGCTTATGTGGGACAATCCAGGTGACCCCTCAAGGAATGCCTAGGTGAGCACCTTTCCCGCATAAAGAACCAGGTTATCACTGCTCCTCTCGTCAACCACTTCATTGAGAAGAAGCATACATCTAGAGATATTAAGGTGGTTATACTGGAGACTTATTCGCCCAATAAATACCAGATCGTGGATGTGGAGCGTTTCCTCTTACAGAGAGAGGCGTTCTACATCCATCGGTTTAACACATTGGTGCCCCATGGGCTGAATACAGAATGGGAACTGTCCGCATTCCTATAGCTCCGTTTCTACCACTTTCTTGGCCATCCATGCATATATCCCTTTAAGAACTACTGACAGGATTCCGTAAGGAGGTCGAAGACTCACAGGCCAATTACTTTCACATGTTCGCTACCCTATTATTACCTATATATGTAGCACTCACCTGTAAGAAATTAACGTGTGCACACATTGAAAGACAGTCTTATGGAGGTGCTATACGCGCCATGAATTTATTCTTAGGTACGTACCTTGTCCGTTTCTCTCATTTATTGTCATATATTTGTCATATATTTATTATATACTTTTAGCTATATGCTTAGTGTACTTTTGGATGTTATAGCACATATGTATTTTATGTTGTACTTGTAGACTCTTGAGAAAGTTATTCGAAATGTCCTATTACTGGAAGGGCATCGGAAATTTGTCTACAACTGCTTGATGTTGCCCGCCGCATGAGAACCTGCTGATGGAATAGTTGTATTTCGTTTCCCGACGATTATATCACGGACAGTATTCACAGCCTATACAGCTTTACAGTTTACCCAGTGACTTCCTGCTGTGGACTATAATACCTATATCTTGCTTGATTACTGTTACATATCAACACTTGTGAGGTGAACTGGGGAGTCATTCCGGGAAATTGTTAAGACGTTTATATTTGTATTTTTGTAGGTTCTCATGGGTGCGTTTTTGTATGTGTGAGGGATATCGTATTTTGTTGCACTTTTGGTTTTGCGTGTGTAGATATACTTTTCTGTACGTAGATTTACACTTTTTCCTAGAGATATACTGGTTAAAATTTCGAATAGTATACACACCGCATTACATTCTTATAGATACCTCACCATTGGACTGGCATGTGAATACTTTCTCTTATTAAAGACACATACTCGATTTTCTCCATTCTCATGGTCAGGGAGTGTTGTTGTTCTCCGTGCTGCTTTTGCTACACCCCAGCCGTCTTACTGCTCTGTGCACTGATAGAGGCAGACCAAAAAGTGAAATAGTTACCCCCATTCTTGAACTGGCAGTGCTATCTGGAATATTCTGGGAGTTATGTTCAAGAAAGTAATTTTCCCCACTTCTGTTACAGATTTTAATAGCAGTGGCCATGGCAGTGTCATGCATACGGAAGAGAGCAAGAGACCGAGCAAAGAGGAACATCTACAGCAAGGAAACAGTTATTCATTGTTAAAAAGTTTATATCTAAAGTCTTTGCCCTTTGCCTGCTTCCAATTCATTATTTTAAAAAATTGGCTAAGGCACTTCACTGTTCTTGAAATCTGAAACTTTCTGGAGAGAAAATTGTTGCTGCTTCAATGAAATGATTCTCTGTTTCCTTCTTTATAAAGAGGGAGATAAAAAAATTGAAAGATCTTGGGAGAGTCAAAACAGAAATAAGGTTAGAATTGACCTTGCTCCTATGAGGACTTTGTCATCATTTGCAAAAGGGGGAGGGTTCTGGTTCTCTTGCATCTACAGAGCCTGGAGAAGGCCTTTCAGCAGACACATCACTTCTAATCTCATTTCTCTCTTTTTTTTTGGTACATATTGTACTAAGCACAGTTTGCAATTGGCTTGGTTTTCTAGCTTTTAAAAAGTATAACACAAGAGATTGAAAGAGCAACCCCTCCCTGCATTGCCCAGTCAACAGCAATTTAAATTTTTAGTGTCACAAAAGATTAATTTTTGTCAGAGGATACAGTAAGAAGCTTCCAGTTTAAACATGAAATGAGGCTGGGAGAACTACAGAGTGTTTGTGTCTATATGTGCATGTATATGTGCTGGAGCAATTATCCACTTCCTCCTAGTTCACATTTAAGCAGAGGGTAGCGGGAGAAGCAATCTTCATGTAGAAACACAACTATATTTATCAATTTTGGGGCATCAACACAGGCAGATATAGAGCTTTTTGCCCAAGAAAATATTCATCTGAAGTGAAGGGGAACCAATGGGCACACATTTATTTCTTGTATTTGTGCATTGTAATTTTACCTTCCCTTTCTTCTCAGGATTTAGTTTTTCAGAAAGTTTCAACTCTGAGAGCTAATGGACTCATCCTTTTTTGGCTTACTTGGTTACTTGGTCGATCCATACTTCACATGTGTAGTTTGATGTGGCGGATTGAAGCATCATCTCCCATTAGATTTTAGTGGTCTCTCACCATCAGGAGATCCGACCACTTCCATAGCAGGGTCTGATGGCACACAGGGTACTGAGGCCCATGTTTTCAATGCTTCTTTAGTCATTTTAAATACAACAGCACAGCCAGCTGGATTCATGTCAAAGTTGGCCTTGTTAGAGCAATGCACTGGCCAGGTGCATTGCTTGAGTACCCTACCCCATTTAGCTGACCTGCAGTTCCAGAATGAAGAACTGTTCTGGACCACTAGCCAACACCTTTGTGGCATGGTTGAACCTGCCTGGGGGATACACCCCCACTACCATAGCTGTTGGATGGCCAGGGTTATCGCTGTGCTATGTTGTGGTGTGAGGTGGGATTTGCAGCTTAAGGAGCAGAAAAACATTGAGTAGTTTTGCACAAAAATCTGAGTCAACCCACAAAAAAGAGATAAAAATTAAGAGACATTCTTGAAACATGCTGAATAATACTCCTGAGTTTGGTAAAATGAGTACTCAGCATGTTGGGGGTAAAAGTGAAACTTACCATGTGAACAACTGAGAAAGTGCACAAAGTGCTATGGGATGGTGTATAAGTGTAATTGCTATTTCTCTATGACAACAAACTGCAAATTTTTCCTTCTTCCCTACTTTCTGGAGCACTCTATGAGAATTCTCAGAATTGTGAGAGTGATTTTTGTACAAATGCCAGAATGCCAGAATCACAGCAAATTTACAGCCTAGACTTTTCAGCATTAGAAGCATAGGATTGGTTGTTCACATCTTACTGAAGAAAAATCAGCCAATCCTTCTGGTAGAGATGGTGTTGTGATCCAGCCCTCCTCCGACTCCAAAGAGGACCTGGATCAGGGGGCACTCCCTATGCCCAGCCCAGTTCTGCCTGCACCCAGCCTGAGGATGCCCTGAGCCAGGGATCTCAGCCTGCACCTGGCCCAAGTCTGTTTTCCCCTGCAGATGACCTGTCAGATCAGGAGTTTGGCTCTGACAGTGATCAGCCCTCAGTCAGGGAGAGGTCCTGGAAACAGATAAACCTGAGATGCAGGCAGGCTAGAGGGAAGCACCAAAGAAGGCTCCCAGCTGATACTAATTAGCTGGGAGGCTTATAAGCAAGCTTCTTGCAGCCTGCCAGCATTGGATGAACTGCGGGAACTCAAACGGGCAAAGAGACGCCTAGAGCGCCGCTGGGTGAAGACCCAGGATGACTCCGATTGGACACTAGTTGAGCTGCTAGGGCCTACCTAGTGGTGATGGGGGTGGTGAGGCGGCAATACTTCACCACCCTTATTGCCTCCGCTGATAATCGCCCAGCCGCCCTTTTCCAGGTAACCAGGTCCCTCCTCGGTAGGGGGAGATCTGTGCCCGGTTGGCAGGGTTCGGCTGAGGACTTTGCTGACCATCTGGTGGAGAAAATCGATCGGATTCGTTCAGGACTGAATCCCAGCGTGGATGGGGAGGGTCGGGGGGAGGGGGGTGTAACCAGAGCACAGTCTTGCTGTACGATCTGGGATCAGTTTGATCCTGTTGTCCCTGATGAAGTGGACACGCTCCTTGCAGCTGTGCGTGCCACTACATGTCCTTTGGACCCCTGTCCCACCTGGTTGGTGAAAGCCTTCAAGGTGGTGACAGGTGCCTGGGTTGGGGCGATAATAAATGCATCATTACAGGAGGGGGTATTTCCTGCACCGCTAAAACATGCTTTGGTGCACCCCCTCCTGTAGAAAATATCCCTTGACCCAGCTGTCCTTAACAACTACAGGCCGGTTTCCAACCTGCCCTTTCTGGGTAAGGTTTTGGAGAAGGCGGTGGCGTGCCAGCTGCAAAGGATTGGGGATCCAGGGCACTGTGTTGTCCTGGTTTTCTTCTTTTCTGGAGGGCCGTACCCAGTCGGTGTGGTTAGAGAGTGAGAGGTCCAGCCCTAGGCTCCTCAAGTATGGGGTGCCTCAGGGCTCGGTGCTCTCTCCTCTCCTATTTAACATCTACATGAAGCCACTGGGTGAGATCATTCGTTCCCACGGGGTGCGGGACCATCAGTATGCGGATGACACTCAGTTGTACATCTCGGCCCGTGGGGACCCCAGTGATGCTGTTGAAATCCTATCCGGATGCCTGGAGGCCATTGGGGTCTGGATGGGGGCCAATGGGCTTCGGCTGAATCCCAGCAAGACAGAGTGGCTGTGGATAAGGGGCCCCGTGTTATCCAGGGAGCTACCATCTTTGGTACTGGATGGGGCTGTTTTGCCCCAGACAGACCCAGTGCACAACTTGGGGGTCCTTCTGGACTCGCAGCTGCTGCTAGAAGAACAGGTAGCAGCTGTGGCCAGGAGGGCTTTTGCCCAACTTCGGGTGATTCGCCAGTTGCGCACGCTCCTGGACCGGGGCTCCTTGCTTATGGTCACCCATGCTCTGGTCACTTCCCGACTAGATTATTGTAATGCGCTCTACATGGGGCTGCCCTTGACGACCATTCGGAGGCTGCAGCTGGTCCAGAATGCGGCAGCCCGGGTGGTGATGGGATGTGGGCGATATGCCCATGCCTCACCGCTACTTTGGGAGCTGCACTGGTTACCAGTTTGTCTCCGGGTGCAATTCAAGGTGCTGGTTTTGACCTTTAAAGCCCTATATGGCAGTGGGCCAGGATACCTTAGAGACCGCATCGTCCCAAGAGTGTCTGCCCGTCCAACCAGAGCGGACCGGAGGGGCTCTGTAATGGTGCCATCAGTTAGGGGTGCACATCTGTCTAGCACCCGAAGGAGGGCCTTCTCCGTGGCCGCACCAACTCTCTGGAACCTCCTGCCAACAGATCTAAGACTTCAAAGAGAATTGCTGCCCTTCAGGAAAGGATTGAAGACCTGGCTGGCAGGGCAGGTGTGGGGCCCGAATGGGAACACGGTCCCCGCCTGCTGGCTTATGTAAAGAATTAAGAACTCTCTCTTCTTCTTTTTATAGTGGGTGGGATGGGTGGGTGGGATATGGGTTTTTTAAAGTGGGTGGAATATGGGGCTTTTAAAGTGTTTTTATGTGCTTTTAGAACTTGTTTTAATGCCGCCCTGAGTCGGGTTCTGCCTGAGTGGGCGGCATATATAAATATGACTATTAAATTAAATTAAATTAAATTAAATTAAATTAAATTGGTACAACTCTTGTGCAAAGACTGACATCCTGCTTGACTCCAGACTGCCTAGACCCTGACTGCTCTGCCAAACCTGATGACACCCCTGGACACCCTTTGGAGTAGACTACTGACTTGGACTACTGGTAAACCGACCTCAGCTTGGCCTTTGGACTTTGATATCTGGACTATCCTCAAACAAGACTCTCCGTGTAGTGCTACCATGCGGCGACCGTGCTTGTCCAGGTGGGTCAGCACAGATGGGCCTTTTGGGTCTGAATGAAAGCCCCAAAGAGACTTTCTTTCATGTAGCTCATGTTCTTCTCTCTCCTGGAAAAGAGGGTGTTAAAGGGAAGAGACAATGAGCCAATTGGCTTCAAGTATATTTCCATACAACATAAAGAGGATATTTCCGTGGTCCTGTGTTAAACACAGATTTTTTAAAAATGAAATTGAGGTACACAAGGCTAAGACAGTAGACAATTAACTGATATAAGTATAAAAAACAGTTCCATAAAAAATCACCATATTATGAAATGATGTGGGAGCGAGTGGAGAGAGAGACTTAAAATTACAGTATTCCTCTCTTCCACTGCAGCTGAGGCTTGCCTATGGGGGTGGCTTGCTGTATTGTTCCCTGTGAGGGGTAGCAGTGGTGCAAAGGGGAGTGTCTAGGAGTGCCTCACCCCCCCCCGGAGCCCAACACCCCTCCTCCATGGCTCTGGTGGCTCCTCCTCTTCTAGGCTCTTGGATGTGCCTGGATTGTGGGGAGGCGGCAGCGTGGCCTGGTGTGAAGGGGGCATGGCCCAATATTTCCCTTATTTTCAAATCCAAAACTTGACAGGTATGGGTTCGACAAATGTTTCATGTTTCTCTCATTTTCCTTCTTTTGTTTTATCGTCTGCTAATCTTTTTCACTTTGTAAAATTACCTGAGAAATTTTTCACTCAACAGCACTGCAACATCTTCCAACAGTTAATCAGAGCATCCATGAGAAGTTGGATTTTTGACTTTTAAAAAAGATTCTGGAAGCCAGTGAAGGGTGCTCTTCGCTTCAGTAGTTTCTGTTGTGATTACTGTGTGCTGAGCTCATGGTACCCTTCTCTTTTTTATTACTTTTTAAAAACTTGATTTGGGATGAATTTCTGTGAACTATTTTGATGCTACCCCTGTAAATAAAATGCAGGGGGGGATGCATAAATGCAAGTCAGCATTTGTTCCTTAACTGAAAGAAGTCAAAGAAGCAGAAGAAATCTGGCTGTAATAATAAACTGCTAATTCTTTTTTCATCATCATTCTTGCTCAGTAGTCTTTAAAATGTCAATTTGCCTCCCAAAATAAACATAGGTGCCTTTATTGTGTGTAAGTATTCAGGGAGCATCTATGAGATTTTGTTGGCAACAACATTGATGTTGTTTCTTTCCCAAGAGGACTTTGGTAATTTAAAGAGGCAATTGTTTTGTGAGCTTGTTGTGCAAAATTAAAGCTAATAGAGTTATGGATTTCATTGCTTGGTACTCCAGGGGAATGAATGCAGTCGAAAAATGACTTAACTATAAGTAACAACACAGTATTATTATTTTTAAAAAGAGGAAAAAATCAGCAGTTAATTGAGATTATTACTTGCAGATTGGATTGCAGGCCTCTGTATGAAAAACCATGTGGAATGCATGCAGCCAATTCTACTTCATCTTTTTTCTTCTTCATACAGATGTGATAATCTGCTCATCAGGCAAGATTACACTCTGTCAGAACAATGGGACCCAGCAACGGGAGAAGTGTCGAGTCTGAGACATGTGTGGCTAGCAGAGTAACACAAGCACCAAGACCCTGGGCAACCAGACAGTGTGCTAAACAGCAACTGTATCCCAGTCCAGAGTCTGAATGTAAAATCAAGTTTGAGGTAGATGGAGATACAGGATTAATCCTGATAACAAAACATAGTGCAAGCAAGGTCAGGTGAGGCAGTATATCTTCAGGGACTGGAAGAAGGAAAGGGCAAAGTTCAAGGATCAAATTCAACAACAGTCCATAGGAACCAGAACAGAAGTCTTTGGAAGGAGAAACAAGGCAAGATATCTTCTAAAATAGGAAACAGGAATTAGGCAAGAGGTCTTCTAAGACAGGAATAAGGCACAGGAGCCAAGAACCAAGCAACAGCAAGTCTACTATTCTTCATTGCTGAGGCAGCTTCTGGGAGGAAGAGCCAAATAGCCAAGCCTCCCAGGGCCTCCAGGTGGAATCCAGAGAATAAATGGGATCTGGTCCTCATCATCTATATAGTTTAAAAATAAACTCCATTTGTTCACCTCCACAGTGATCCTGATAGCCATCTGTGCCTGTGAGACTTGGAAGATGTCAGTAAGTATCAACAAGAGACTTCTAGCTGAGGTGCCTCTGCCGAATTTTAAAGATTCATTGACAAAGAAGACTCCAAATGGCAGGCCATATTTTCCATATGGAGAAAAACAGGATCCATAAAATGGTGATGGGTTGAACCCCTCCTAATGCCTAACAACAATCTGGACACCCTCAAAACACATGTAAAGAACATTCATGAGAGACTAGAAGTTGATGGAAATGAAATGGGAGGATGCTGAAGCACTTGCCCAAGACCGAAGCTGCTGGAGATCCCTCGCTGCTTGATATGTTGCATAGCATGGGAGGATCTAAGTAAGTAAGTACTTATAACATGTCTCTTCACAAAGACATGCACACAGATCCAGAGCTTGGTCTGCCCCCTTTTCTCTTTATATTTTAATCTGTAACACTCTTCTATGCCACATTAGTAGTGTGATTATATTTCTTTTCTTTTAAACCACTCTCACAGGATAAGATATAAGTTTAATTAACTTTGATGTTCTGGTATAAATACAAAGCAGCCAGCATAACAGTGCTAAACACTTTATTAGGCAGTCAGAACATGGAGAACAGTTGCGTAGCACTGCTCAATATATACACTCAGAAATGGATACATTTGGGTGGGAAGAGACAGGAGGGGAAGTGGGGTAACTTGGAGGTTATCGTGTAGTCCCACGATATTACAAGACCAAGAAGAAGGAGACAGAATGGAGGATCGTAATGATCCTAATTAGTTCACAAACATTACAGTATAAAATGTATTCAAACACAACATTAACAGAAGACTTTTTAAAAAAGACACAAGAGCATTTTGATATCACATTTGTTTTTTTCTCAGAATTTAAAATGTTTAGACATCTTCAAAACATCAATTATAACCAACCACCTTCACCCTTGAAAATATTACTAAACAAATAACTATTAAATATCTGTACTTTTGTCTTAACCTTATAATATCTCTGTAGGATACTTCTCCAAAATATAATTCCCTAACCAGTGGCACCTGTCAGATATGAAACCATTCAAATCTCAAAAATCTCATCAGCAACCAACTGCTTAGCTAATTAAATTCCGGCCTACCATTCCATTCTACTCAGGCTGTTTTGATTCATCTGTTAGACTCAACAACTTCATACATATTAAATAGACAGTTTGTCACAGTATGTTTTAATCCTAAGGATGAACTACAATACATTTGATCCCTAAAGTATAGCCGACCTATGAACTGGGGTTTGGGAAGGGGGAACCTCATCACAGAATTTCAGGGGATGCCCTCCTTGCTCAGGTCATGAGCATAAAACTGGGAGGGTAGAGGAGGATAGGGTTGCCTGGCATGCAATGGTCCATGGGGTCGCAAAGGGTCAGACTTGACTATGTGACTAAACAACAACAACAACAACAAAATAAGGTATGTATTCTCATTTATTATCATCAATTAATTATTATTAGTTGAACACTTATTTTGTGTTTTATTGTTTTATGTAATATTTGTATTTATGTTTATATTTATGTTTGTCATTGTACTGTATATCTATTAGCTGTTATTATTATTGTTATTTAATAAACATTATTTTACAAAAAAAGTGTGGTACCTCAGTTGTGTTTGTGTGCATGGCAATGCACACACTCCATTCCACTACTGTAAAGAAATATGTATTTTAAAGAAGGAAAAGTATTAAATCTAGGCACCCTGTTACAATGAAAGAAGTCATTTATTTCACACTGCAGTTCAAAAAGAAATGCAAAGAACAACTTCTTCAGTCTGGTGAAATCATGCAGAGACTTCCTCATTGCCGTAGCCATTGGTGTGTACAAGAGAGGTCTTGGGCAGCATTGGAGGGGGAAGCTGTCAGTCTCTCCAGTGGCAGCAGGTCAACATCCACCTTATAAAGTCCTTCAATTCCTCTGTCATGGAGAAATCATCTTTATCTAGAGATCCCCTCACACCTTCCTGCCACACTTCACCCTCTGCCTCCTTACCATCCGTGTCTGCCACAACCTTGTGAGGCAACTCAGCCCATATGAGCACCCCTTTGACTCCACGTGGCCTCAGGCTAGTGAGCGTGCAGGGCTCAGATTATTCAGATTAGGTAGTGAAAAGTGGCCAGCATGGGTGGTCCAGTCAGCCCCTTTATCTCAATTCAATAGACACAAAGGATCTATATTTTATGAAGTTTATTTTAGTGAATTAAATAAATTAATGTAGCATAGGAAATCAGACTTGCAATCTAGTAATTCAAAGAATATATACAAAATAAGAAAACTTAACTTGTTTAGGCTCTTTGGCCATCTTTTACTCAAAGGTCCATCCCATGAGGCCCTTCCCCTGGACTTCCACAGTGAAAGAGAAATTCCTCACACTCTGGTTTTGTTCTTTTGATATCAATATCCCCATGTGTGGGATCTTATCCAATTGAAATTAATTTACTGTTATGAGTGCATTCTGATCTCTCTCTGGTATGTGTCTTAAAAGGTCTCCCCTGGATGGAAATCTCCATCTTAGATGGGGCTAAAGCACGTGGCATAAATCTCAGGGGAAAGTACAGCTCAGAACTGAACTTTTTCATGACATCCTCTTTCCTTGCTTTTAATCATATCACAAGTTTTGATCTCTTCACATTTGTGTGGGGTGCCACTCCATGTCCATGAATGTTCCTTAACCTTTAGGTCTTCCCTCCGGTTGCCTCAACAATGCACCAATAGCCCCAATTTAATTGATGACATGGTGGATGCCCTTTTTTGTGGGATAGAGAAATCTGTGTCAATATCCTCCACATTTGCACATTTATTTAAAAATCAAAACTCTGAGACTCTTTTCTTCCTCTTTATACTAGTGTTTTTTAAAAAATGAACCAAATGAAATTGTCAATGATCCCTAACTGTGATGTATACCTCGACATAATTTTAGTAGTCTTCTGAGAAACAATTAGCAATGGAAAAATGTATTTGGCATTGATTGGATGGCATGCTATTCATTCTATAACAAGAACAGACCACTTGCCACTGTAGTGGCTGACTTAACAACCTTGTTTTTAAAAGGGAGAGAGAAAGGGGAGAGAGAAAATGAGCACAGGGCACTGACCTAGAAATGTGAGACTGTTTCCCCCAACATTTCCCTCTGAAAAAGTGGGATAAAAAAAGAGAGAGATGAAGATACACCATACATGTTTTGCTGTCAGGAGAGTGAGGACTGAGTGATGTGATCCTAAACTGTACCTCTGTACTGAGAAGATGAGAAGAGAAATCAATAAAAACAGGCATTGCTTTTCTTGTTTTTGGTTCCTTTCTCTCTACCAGAAGATAATACCCAGAGAAAATATGATAACATATCTTGAAGGCAGGTCAAGAAGGGAAAGCTTAAATGAGCAAAGCTATAGCTGGAACAAAGGGTATGACTAATCCAAAGAGTTCTTTATTGCTTAGTCCCAAACACTGTTCCTGCCAGATCAGATTCAAGCAAAATCGATTGTTGAGAATCCATTGTGTTTACTCTGCTTTTGCCACAGCAGGTACTTATCACTGTTATGGTTTTCTTGGTCAGCAGAAAACCCTGAATATTGAGAATTCTTATTTTCCTTCTTAACAAGCTTACATTTAGATGGAGCAGTTTGAGGGCCCTGCTTTCCAAATCTAAAATTTCAAGCCCTCAGAACAGAGAGTGGTATAATCTGCAGGTTTCTGACAGGACAAGGTTTGTGGAAATTCTGTCCGCATGGCTTAATTTAATGTTTTCACAAAGAGGTTTATGGAATGTAAGGGGGAATTATAGGATTGTAGGTTTCTTCTTAAAGCCACCCCTACCCAAATGTTCTGATTTACTTTCTTTCTTTAGTATATTTTCACTGTGGTGAACTGGTTGGGAAATCAACAGTGACAAAGTCAAGTCTGCTTTTCTCTGTGTTGAGGACCCTCCAACACCCTCAGCGCCATTTTTAATGATGACTCAGAAGCACCTCACCTTCCATTTTAGCCACTGGGTAAAATGTAAAGCAGGTAAAGGTAAAGGTCACCTTTGCTCAAAAGCCTTTTGTATCTGATCTGACTCCAAAGTCCAAACCAGGTGCACACAGCAAGCACATGTTTAGAAGTTGTTCGCCCATAATACTAATTTTTACAACACTTAAAAAACACCATTAAAATACTAAACAAGAATACATATAATATACAACAATATATAGTAAACTATATACTGAAAAAAGGAAATGATTTTGAACTAAAATTGTGCCACACCAATCACATTATCTCTTATGCTGAGAAGATTGTATTGCAGGACATAATGGACAATGGTATAGATATCTGACAGTTTTCTCCACATTCACCTGTGTTTACTCCAGCAGATAAATATCACATTTTCGTTTAATTGTCCTTAAATAATTCAACATCACTTCATAATCTATTCAGAAATGTCCACACATCTCAACCAGCATTGTTGTTCAGTCACACAGCAGAGTCCAACCTTCTGTGACCCCAAGGACCACCACACACCAGGCTTCTCTGTCATCCACCAAACAACATTATATCCTGGCAATATCTGCTTAGCTGATGCCATCCATTCTGTTAAATGGTCAGTTCTGGTTCTCTGGAGACTGAAAGCATTTCAAGACTGCACCATGTGTGGTGGTTCAAGACAGGGATTCCCAACCCCTGGCCCATGGTCCTAATCCAGCCTGTGCATATCATTAATCTGGCCCACAGTGGCCACCTGGGCACCTCTAGACCCTCCCACCACCACCAGAAGTCGTGATACTTCACTTACCGCAGTGGCGGCAGTGGAAATTGTGACATTTTCCTGGGTTTTTAGACAGGCTGTGCAGCTACCTAGGGTGGCGGAAGGCTTTTCGGAGCATGTTCACTCTGGTTCGGGATTTTTCCATGGCTGGCTTCCGGTGCTGGGCGGAGCTTACTTCAACTCCTGGGATCTCAATACAGAACCAGGAAGTTGGCCATGGTTGCACTCCAACTGCTGAAGAGCAGCTGAGAAGTTTTAGTGTAAGGGACCAAAGACAATGAAACAGCCGAAGGGTTGGCTTAACACAGGTTTATTGCATGATGATCCGGAGGAACATGTGGTAATGGCGGATGAGTAGCTCAATATATACAGCTGGCTATACATTTGAATGTGGCTCGTTGACAGACTATTGGTTGCTGCCTGCGTGACGTCGTAGGAGGTCACGCCCTTCTTGACCAGGTGAGGAGGTCGCGGGGAATCTTCCCGCGCTGCTGAACCAGGTGACTATGATCCATGGGAGCTGGACGCTCGCTACTGCCCTCTGGTGGTCACTAGCTCGCGTCCCCTTATTAGGTTACATTGATACAGCTGATGGTTATAATGTTGCACACAGAAAGGTTACATTGGTAACACATGGCAAAGGTACATTGTTAAAGGCACAGCTTTACAGAACACAACATCCCTCCCCCCTAGGATGAGACGAAGTCTCTCAGCCAAGATGGCTTGTTGCATGTGCGTTTGGGCCGTGAAGAGGGCTGCCCCCCCCGGGGGCGTTATTGCTTCTTTGCTCCCTGGTCCCTTGTCCTGAAAAGGGAGAGGGAGACTTGTTAGTGGCTTGCCGCTGTCTGGCGGCCTTAGGGGAAGGGAAAAACTCCATTGTGGGCAGACCGGGGGCCGTCGGGGCTAACGAAAAACCCCTCTTCTCGCTTGGACGGGTGGGGGACCACTCCGAAAAACCCCCCCGGTTCTGAAAATCAAAATCTAAGTTGGTAGGGGTACCCGCATTTGTGGGGACTTTCCGCGAGATATGTATGGGGTCGGGTTCCTCCTCCTCGGAAAGATCCCCCAGGGTATCTACGAGGATATCCTCCTCCCCCCTTGGTGGGGGCCCACGGTCCCCTTCCCCTCCCCTTGGGCTAAACGGGTGGGGGAGAACCCTAACGCTGACTTATTTCCTGCGTGATCCGTGTCCTGCTCATCGGAGACCCTGCGTCGGAGCTGGTCTGCATGCCGCCTCCATAGGAGCCCTGTGCTGGTTTCCACGCGGTACGACATGGGGCCGGTTTGTTCCACGACTACGCCCGGCACCCAGGCTGGGCCCATGCTGGCGTAATTCCTGCAATGCACGGGGGCGCCTATGCTGAAACTCTTTGTAACCTCCAGCCCGATGTTCCTTCCCTTGTCCTCTACCCTCGTGGGGTCTAGCCTAGTAAGGATGGTGGTCAGCTTCCTGCGCATTAAGAGCTCTGCGGGGGAGTATCCTGACGCCAATGGGGTTACCCTGTACCCTAGCAGAAACTGACACACTTGCAGGTTCAGATCCCCTGGGCCCATGCGCCGCAATGCGTCCTTCGTGGTGCGGACGAGGCGCTCTACTTGGCCGTTGGTGGCCGGGTGAAAAGGGGCAGAGGTGATATGCCGAACGGCGTTAATCTCCATGAATGCCCTAAACTCGGAGGACGTGAAACAACTAGCGTTGTCGCTAATTAACGTGTCGGGTATGCCGAACGTGGAAAAGAGCCTCCGCAAATGCCTAATGGTCTGGGCCGAGGAGGTGCTCTTGACTGGGATAACCTCCAACCATTTGGAGAAAGCATCCACTACAAGGAGGAACAGGGTGCCTCTGAAAGGGCCCGCGAAATCTACGTGCACCCAGGACCACGGCCCCTTAGCCGCGTCCCATTCCCTGTGGGGAAGGCGGGCCTCCTCTGGTCTGGAGCATTGGCAACTTTCACAAGTGCCGACCATGTGCTCGATGTCGGCGTCTAGCTGGGGCCACCAGAAGTAACTCCGGGCCAGCGCCTTGGATCGCATGATGCCGGGGTGGCTGACATGAAGCAGTTTGAGCACCCGCGGCTGAAGGGAAGTGGGAATCACCACCCGCTGCCCCCACAAGAGACACCCCCTCTCTAGGGACAGTTCTAGCTTTTTTCTGAAAAATGGAACGAACTCCTCCGCTGGGGAGGACGCGGGCCACCCTTTCTGCAGCCAGGAGCTGACTGTCGCTAACGTTTTGTCCTTCTCTGTCGCTTTGGCAATGTCGGCCGGCACTACGGGGGGCGAATCCAGCACCTCTATCATGAGAACCTGATGGTCCCGCTCCCCCATGCTCACCTGGCTTGGCGTTAGGGGAAGGGGAGACCTAGATAGAGCGTCCGCATGGCTGATCTCCTTTCCGGGCCAGTAGACCAACGCGTGCTGATACGCGTTGAGAAAAATGGCCCACCTGAGCATCCTCGGGGACAGGATCTGTGGGGTGGGCTTATCTGCGGTAAAAATGCCTAGCAGGGGCTTGTGGTCCGTTACGATTGTGAAGGGGCGGCCGTACAGAAAATCGTGAAATTTTTTCGTCCCCGCGACTATTGCTAGTGCCTCCCTGTCCGTCTGTGCGTAGTTCCTCTCTGCTTGGGACAGGGACCTGGAGTAAAATGCTATCGGGGCCTCCCTTCCGTTTTGCAACAGGTGGCACAGCACCGCCCCCACCCCCACTGGAGATGCATCACAGATCAGGACTACTGGGCGCTTGGGGTTGAAATGGGTCAGTATAGCGTCGGACGCCAGGAGGCTTTTCAGCTCGCTAAATGCCCTTTCTTGGTCCTCGCCCCACTTCCATGCCTGGTCTTTCTTTAGCAATTTGTGTAGCGGCTCAGCCACCACTGCCTTTCGGGGGAGGAAGGAGTGGTAAAAGTTGAGCAGCCCTAGGAACGACTGCAACTCGGGCTTGGAGGTGGGGCGGGGGGCATTCTTAATGGCTGCCACCTTGGACTTGGATGGTTTTATTCCCTCAGGAGTCACACAAAACCCTAGGAACTCAACCTCTGTTGCGAAGAAGACGCATTTGTCCTTTCGCAACCTCAGCCCCGCCTTTTCGAATATCGTCAGGACCTTCCCCAACCTCTTGGCCAATTCAGCCCGACTCCCCCCCCCCCCGTTATTAACACGTCATCAAAATAAGGCAACACCCCCTCCAATCCCTTCAGGAGGCGTTCCACGAGTGATTGGAAAATTCCAGGCGCCGAATTCACGCCGAACTGGAGGCGCGTCACCTGGAACGCCCCCTTGTGGGTGACTATGGTCTGCGCAGCAGCTGCGGCAGGGGACACCGTGAGCTGCTGGTAGGCCTGTGCTAAGTCGAGCTTAGCGAAACACTTTCCCCCCTGTAACCTGGCCAGCAGATGGCTGACTACCGGCACCGGATATGCATTCGGGCGGATCGCCTTGTTGATGGTGCACTTGTAGTCAGCGCATATGCGGACCTTCCCGTTGGCCTTTAGAGCGGTTACAATTGGAGTTTCCCACTCCGCAGAATCTACAGGCACAAGGATCCCCTGGCCCACCAACTTGTCCAGTTCCGCCTCTATCTTGTCCTTGAGTGCGAACGGCACCCTGCGTGGTTTAAGGCGAATTGGGCGGACCCCCGGATCCAGGTCAAAAGTCACTGGGGGCCCCTTGAATTTCCCCAGTCCTTTTTTGAAAACTTCGGTGTGCGCCTCGCACACCTCCTGAATTGGATCAGTCCCAACGGCGTGCATCCCAACGGCGTGCACCCCCCCAATAAACAACCCCAGGGACTGGAACCATTGAGTCCCGAGGAGGCTGCAATTTCCTCCTTTGAGCACAACTAGGGGAAGGGACGCGGCGTGCTCCTTGAATTTGACCTGAAATTCTCCAACCCCCAACACTGGAATACTGTTCCCTTGCACGTCCCGTAGCGTGGACCTCAATGCTTTGAGCTTGGGTCGCTTGTGGGGGGCAATTCCCAAAAACTCCCTCTGGGAAATGATTGAATATGAGGACCCCGAGTCAATTTCCATCCTAATGGGGACCCCTTGGACTAGTACCTCAACAAAGTAGCGGGGGTGTCTAGTAGACACGCTGAACACTGGGGCGTCGTCCTTGCTGCCGTCGGCGATGTGGCCCACGCTGTCCTGTTTCCGCGTGGCCTGGGCGCCATCCTTGGGTTTCGTTGGGCGGTCTTGTCCGGCGGAACGGTCTGCGGAGCTCCTCCGGGTTTCGCGCTTCTTCCTGCACACCTTGGCGATGTGTCCGCGGCGGCCGCAGTTGTGGCACTCGGCCTTCCGGAAGGGGCATTTCACGCGGTCGTGGGCCGCTCCACAGCCCTCGCATCGCCGGCTCTCCTTCCGGACCCTCTGGATGTCCTCGTCGTCGCTGCTCTCTGCGGACGACCTTGAAGTTCGGCGGGCCGCCTGTACCGGAGCCTCTGCCTTGCTCGACTTTGGCCGCCAGTCCTGAAGTTCTTGGACCCCGGCCTTCATAGCTTCTGCGGCCTGGGCCGCTCTGACGACCTCCTGCAATGTGGGAGGCGGCTCTTGGTTCATTAATGTGCGCTGGGTCTCGGCGTCGTTCAGGCCGCACAGCACACAGTCCCGGAGGGTGATTTCGGCATTCTCCCATTTGCACGGGCCGGCCGCCAGCCGCAGGGCCGCCACGAATGCGGCGACCATCTCCCCGGGCGCTTGGACTCGCCTCCAAAACGCACTCCGAGCGGGAAACATCGCCGTGGCGGGCCGGACGTGCTCACGCAGCATCTGCATGAGTTCCTTGGCCTTGAATTCGCTCACCCTCCTCGGTGCAATCAGGTCCACCAAGGTCCTTTTTGTTTCTTGTCCGAGCATTCTGGTGAAGATGGCTCTTTTCTTCGCCTCTTCCATGACTTCGGACTCGATCAGTGCAGCCTGGAAGTCCATCTCGAAGATCTCCCAGTCGCCCGGTTTCCTGATTTTGAAACCGGCGCATGTCTTGGTCCCGTGGGCTGCCATATCCCACCTTCGTCGCCAATTTAGTGTAAGGGACCAAAGACAATGAAACAGCCGAAGGGTTGGCTTAACACAGGTTTATTGCATGATGATCCGGAGGAACATGTGGTAATGGCGGATGAGTAGCTCAATATATACAGCTGGCTATACATTTGAATGTGGCTCGTCGACAGACTATTGGTTGCTGCCTGCGTGACGTCGTAGGAGGTCACGCCCTTCTTGACCAGGTGAGGAGGTCGCGGGGAATCTTCCCGCGCTGCTGAACCAGGTGACTATGATCCATGGGAGCTGGACGCTCGCTACTGCCCTCTGGTGGTCACTAGCTCGCGTCCCCTTATTAGGTTACATTGATACAGCTGATGGTTATAATGTTGCACACAGAAAGGTTACATTGGTAACACATGGCAAAGGTACATTGTTAAAGGCACAGCTTTACAGAACACAACAGAAGTGATGGAAAAATCCCAAACTGGAGTGAACATGCTCCAAAAAGCCTCCTTCCACCCTGGGAAGTGGCAGATCCTATCCAAGAATCTGCTAAAACTGTGTGAGTCCTGCCGCCACTGCTGCTGATGTCGATGATGACAAAAATGCAAGCAGTGGGTGCAGCCATGACTCTGGACCCCACAACTGAGTGCAGTGGTGGGAACTGGCCCCTGGCAGGAAAATGTTGGGAACCCCTGGTTTAAGATCACTGATTTGGAATTAATTTGAGATTGAGGGAGGGGCTAAATCACAGTTAGTCTGCCCCCCTTCCAAGTTGCACAAACAAACTTTGTCTATGTTGTGAAACAGCTGATGAGCCACTTCACCATATGGACAAATTAAATATTTCTCCTGCTCCCCTGTAAAGGGATAGGGAAAATGTGATTGTTATTTTCTAACCTCTACACAGATTGGTTAAGTACACAAGGAAATAAATCAACATGTCTCATTTAGTAAAATATTTACATGTTTAGCAGATTTGTACCACGCTGGACAATTACATTTAACAGCAGAAAAACAACTTTTCAACTTGTGTGCAAACATTTCTTACATTATAGATTTTTATTATTCCAAGTTCTTGTGGTTTTTCTGTAGGTCTTTATTTCCTTTTTGCTCTGTTTTCACACACACATACTTCTGTATGGTTGCTGCTCAGTCCTAGGATATCACAAGTGCTTGACAACTGATCCCAGGATTTGGCCATGAAATCTCAGGGAAGGGAATGCTGCTGACAGCCATATATGCATAATATGTGCAAAGGATCAAAGGATCAAAGAAGGGATCACGTCCTGCAAAAAGAATCAAGCACCTTTCATGCCAGTGAAATCTTTATTTTCTAAACAAATTGTTCAGTATTTAGCCTTGCAGAATTCCAACTATGGAAGCTTCCACTGTGACCTAACAAGGTCGTGTCCTTTGCTCGTGTGCAACTGGCAACTTGTCAGAGATCTCTATGGCAGCTCCCACAGTTGATGATTTCTACATGTGTCCATATTAAACAGGACATATTAAACTGGCCAAAGTCTTAGGGCTTGATAAGAGGGTTAAAGAGGGAAAATCCAGAAACTCAGAGAACCACCAAAAAAATTGAGACAACACAATTTCCATCTCTCTTTTTGAGAGGCATTTCTGAGGGCAAGCATTCTCCCACTTTGCTATTCCTTTGTGTCATGTCACTTATATAAAGTGTTTTGACAAGTGATATTTGAAAATGAAGTCCATCATTTGTCTCAGTGGGCAAGAGATATAACCAGAGATGATCTGAGGCTATTCCCAAGTGCAATTATATTTGACCATTTATTTAAATCTTAGAAGATAAACAGGGGAGAAGATCCATGAAATGAAGGAACAATATAAAAGAAATCATAGGAAAATCAATGAACTTCTAACAATGTAATGTTGAAATGAAAACTATGAAGCAGAACAATCTGGATTTTAAGTATGAGACAAATGTACAGTTGTGGAAAATTAGCTACAGTTAGTCTTTTCATAAAACACTACATTTGCCTTAAAATTTCCACTAGCCCTCTAGTTGTAGCTCACTATGTTCAGCAGTGTTTGGCCAAAAGATTGAGAAAGAAAGACATATAGCTACCTATTTCAAAGGAAAGTTCCCAAAGAATCAGGGGAATCTGCAGGAGAATTGATCTTGGAGAACTCAAACAGGAAAAGACTGGAAGGGAAAATGTAAAATATGTGTGCACCCACACATTAATAAATTGAATAAATAGTAAGGAGATAGACCTGTTGCTTTTCAAATCTGGTGGTTCTTTTCCTGGTTTCAGTATAGAGATTATTTTCATCTTTCACCCTCATCCAGAACTTATTAAAGAGATGGGAGCCATTCCTTTGAGTTTGGCCAAAAGGATTAATTTGCTCGATTGAAAGTGCAGCGCCAAAATGGCTGCCGCGCTCTTTGTGCCCCCCCCCACCCGGACTCAGACATCCGGGTGAGTTAGGGGGCATGGCCACCCCTCTATAAAAGGGGTGGCCCCGAGGCAGCCGAGCTGCCATTTTGGAAAAGCGACGGAGAGGAGAAGTTTTCTCCGTCGCTCTTCGTCTCTTTCTGAGAGCCGCGGTTGGCTGCAGAGCCTTAGCGGGTCTTTTTTGCTTCTCAATCTTCGGCTTTACAGCCATATCATTCTGATCCCTTGAAAGGGATCGGGCTTTTCTGATGCCTCCTAAGAAGAAGGCTATGGCGACTCAGGCTCGCCCGAAAGGGAGGCAGCAGTCGGGTCGGAGGACCGCGACTGCGCCCCCGCAACAGGACCTCATATCGGAGGCAACCACCGGGACCGGTGGGATGGGGCAGCTTAGGCCATGGCTCGCGGCTCTCCAGCCTCAGACCGACCCCGCAGGGGCTTCAGCCCCCGGCCCGCAGTTGCCAGCCATGGGCCTTGAGCACGGGGGAGGGCCTGGTGCGGTGGCACAGCAGGGCTTACCCCCAGCCCCTCATGGGCCGGAGTTTTGGGAATGGCCCTATTTGGGACCTGGCTCTCAAGTTGGGGGCCCTGGACCATTGCCCAGTGGGCCGTCCGGCCCGCCTGGCCCCCTTTATGCAGGGGGATCTGCGACAGTGGATGCATTACTGGGCCGCGTAGCAGCACTAGAGGCATCCCTCGGGATTACCAATAACCCCATGGGGGGGCTTCACTGCCATCTGGGGCCCCCTTTTGCCAGCCTGCTGCCACGGCAGCCGCCACCCTCCAGCAGGCGGCCAGTCGGGTTGAGTCACTCGAGGCGCGCAGGCCCGTGCCCGCCGCGGTCTCGCAGCTCCCCGTACATCATGACCTGCAGACAGGTAGTGGTCGGATGTGTCGTCAGAGCTCGATTTCGGTCGCGAGCTCCGACGCCCGCCATGGGCTGGAACCCCCAGTGGGGGCGGCTCACGGGGGTGCACCCAGTGAGTATCTGGTTCAAGCTAATGCCCCCACATCACACTCCACTTCGGGGATAGTTTTCAGTGGCCATGGCCTCGTAATGTCGGGGCGGGTGGGCATCAGTTCCCAGCTTACCCGGGTGCAGTTTGGTCCCATACTGGCATAACATTGGGCGGGGGAGTTTCTGCCCCCGGGGCTACACCAGGTGTCGCAGGGACGGTCCAGGCTCCTCTCCTGTTACCCCGTGTTAATACTGTACAGGTGTCGGCATTGCCGACGGCCGGGTATTCCTTGCCCCTCGGGGATCATTTGGCCCAGGCCACAAGGGAAAAGATTTGGCGGGGGGAGTATGTCGATATTTTCTCCCTATTAAACCGGGAACCCACCAAGGAGGAAAAAGAGGGACAGGATGAGAAGGACAAAGAGCTGTCTCGCCGTCACAAGCCACCACGCACCTGGGCCAACTGGTTACCCACATATCTCATTTATATGGCGGTGTACCTTAGGGCTCGGCCTGACCTGGCCATTCCGATGGTCCAATATTTGGACAATATTTACAGGGCAATGGTGGATTTTCCTGGCCCATCGTGGTTGGCTTACGATGAGGAATTTAGAATGAGAGTGCCCTTACACCCGGAGATGAGGTGGGATGAGCCATGTCAGAAACTGTGGCTTTTATACATGACCCCCACGCGCCCAGCGCCTGGGGAGAGGTACCATTCTGGACACGCGGTCCAGCGAGCTCCTCCAACACAGGCTCCCTGCCAGCTGGCGGGGCAGGGGGTTCCAGCCCGCTTGCTGTGTTGGAGTTTCTCGGCCAATGGTGTATGTAATAGAAAACAGTGCCGATACAAACATGAGTGTCCCTCTTGCGCTGGCCCCCACGCCGCCGCTGCGTGTCCGCGAGCCGGTGGGTCACGGGGCAGAGGTAGAGGTGGACAAGGAGCGGGCAGACCTGCCGCTGATGGAGCTGGTCACTCAAAAGGCCCTCTCCCTGGTTAACGTGGCTATGTTGGGGCGGTGGCTCTCAACTTACCCGAGGAGAGAGGATGCTAGGTACCTCCTCGAGGGTTTCCAGCGGGGCTTTCACATCCCATTCAAAGGGGAGCGGTGCCCCCAAGATGCTCCTAATTTACTTTCCCTGAAAGGTAGGGAGGAGGTGGCTGCCCTAAGTATCGCTAAGGAGGTTAATGCAGGTAGGGTTGCTGGCCCCTTTCCTATGCCACCCTTTCCCAATCTGAAGGTTTCCCCTTTAGGGTTGGTGCCCAAAAAGACACCTGGGGAGTTTTGTTTAATTCACCATCTGTCATACCCGGCGGGCCATTCGGTCAATGATGCCATTCCTGATGACCTTTGTTCGGTCAGGTATACATCATTTGACCAGGCCCTGCGCATGGTGCGCTCTTGTGGCCCGGGTGCACTTCTGGCAAAATGTGACATTAAGTTGGCATTCCGTTTGTTGCCGGTGCACCCGGGTGACTTTGAGTTATTGGGTTTTAAATTCCAAGGAAATTTTTATGTTGATAAAGCCATGCCTTTTGGCTGCTCTATTTCCTGTTCAGCATTTGAACGTTTTAGCACTTTCCTTCAGTGGGCCTTTGTTCGCAGGTCTGGGTCCCGGTCTGTAGCCCATTACCTCGATGATTTCTTGTTCGGGGGAGAACGGGGCTGGGACACGTGTACGCGTCTCCTCAATACATTTCAGATGCTAATGCAGGAACTCGGTGTCCCTTTAGCGCCCGAAAAGACCGAGGGCCCATCAACTAAGCTCACATTTCTGGGTATCGAAATTGACACGGTCTCGCAGGCATCCAGGTTACCCATGGATAAGGTTACCCGGATCACTGCGTTGATTTTGGCCTTACTGGCCAAATGCAAGGTGTCACTTCGTGAGCTCCAGGTTCTCCATGGTCACCTTAACTTCGCCTGCAGGGTGGTCACGCCTGGCAGAGCTTTTGCTCGACGCTTATGTGATGCCATGACTGGCATATCCAGGCGCTATCATAGGGTCCGACTGAACAAGGGCATGAGGGCTGACATGTTGGTTTGGCTTAAGTTCCTGAGGGACTTCAACGGGGTGTCATTTTGGAGATCTGACCTTTCCCCTAGGTTCCAGGTTCAGTCGGATGCCTCGGGGTCCCTGGGATATGGGATTTACTTTGAGGGGAGGTGGGCCTATGGCCGATGGCCTCCAGCATGGCGGGGCATGGATCGTCTACGCGATCTTACGGTCCTTGAGTTCTTCCCGATACTGGGAGCTTTGATGCTATGGGGTGAGGAGTGGGCCAATTCAGTGGTTCATTTCTGGTGCGACAATGCTGTGGTAGTGCACATTGTCAATTCCCAGACATCTAAATCACCCAAGGTCATGGAGTTAGTTCGCCAGTTTGTGTTGCGCAGCCTACGCCTCAATGTGCTCTTAAGGGCCAGACATGTACCAGGTATTAATAACGATATTGCTGATGCTTTATCCCGCCTGCAGATCCCCCGGTTCCGTGCCTTGGCTCCGGACGAGAGGAATTCCCCTCGCCGCTCCCGGACGAGATTTGGACGTTTGGCAAGGAGAGGTGAACCGGGCGATCGGCATGTTGCTGGCGCCCCGCACGCGTAAGGCGTATCAACATGCATTCAGTCAATTTGAAAGATTTTGTGAGCAATTCCGGTTGCCCGAGGTGTGGCCCATTCCGGTTGCACACGTTCTACAATTTATGGTATACCTACACAGTCTGGGCCTAGCTCCCCGCACCATAGCATCCAGGCTGTCAGCACTGGCATTCATAGCCAAAGTGAGGGGTTCTGCTGAAAACACGAATGATTTCCGTATACGACATGTTTTGGAGGGGTGGACATGAGAACGTGGACGCCGCCCGGACAATCGCCACCCTATTTCTCCAGGGGTTCTTACCCACCTTGCACGAGGCTGGCATGACCTGTGTTTTGACAGGTATGAGGCAGCTCTGTTTCATGCGGCTACCACGGTGGCCTTTTTTGGAGCGCTCCGCATCAGTGAGTTGGTGCTACTGTCTAAGGCGGATGCGGCTCGTAGGGCACTGGAACTCGAAGATGTCTATGTCTCCAATGAGTGGGCTCAGTTGAGGATACGGTCCTCAAACGTTGATCGGCACAGTGTAGGCAGTGGTGTTAGACTGCTACGATGTTCCATTGCAGACATCTGTCCGGTTGGTGCCCTACAGGAGTTCCTTGCAGTGCGTGGCACGCACCCTGGCCCGTTTTTCTGCCACCAAGATGGGTCTCCCCTGACTAAATTTCAATTTTGGAAGGTGACCGGTAGGGCACTGTCCAGTGTGGGCCTCCCCGGGGCTCGTTACGGCACCCATTCTTTTAGAATAGGAGCTGCTTCTACTGCGGCTGCATTTGGGTACTCTGAGGCTGATATACGCCATATGGGGAGGTGGGGATCGAAGTGTTTTGAATTATATGTTCGCCCTCTTCAAGTATGAGTACCAAATAAGTTACTGTCCTGTCTTTTTTATCTTACAGACCCTGTGTGTCCCCGCACACCGGTGGCAGTATGGCTTGTGGGCCATAGCTATGTGCACTGGCCGGCGCAGTACGCTGCGGCGACAGAGTGGGGACCCCAGCTTGGACTACGTGCCTCCACATGTATCAGGTGGTATGGTAAGCGTGGAATGTTATGGCGGGAACTGTTGCCATTCATTTTCTCCATCAGGGATGCTGAACTGCCTGATGTCTTGGTGCTGCACCTCGGGGGCAATGACCTGGGCCAGGTCACTGGCCTTTCTTTAAAACATACGATCTGCAGCGACCTAGCTTATTTGCATTATGTGTGGCCTGCCACAACGCTGCTATGGTCGGAATCATACCGCGTCACGCTTACAGGGGGGGTATCAACCTCCAGGCCCTTGACCGCGCTCGTCGCTCGGTGAACAGGGCAGTAGCCCGGTTCTTTGCTGACAAGGGTTTGGGGCGGGTCATCTGACACCCCACCATTGGTCTCCAAAATTATGATCTTTACACAGGGGATGGGGTCCATCTGTTGCCCAGAGGTTTGAACCTCTTTTTGGAAGATTTGCAAGCGGGCCAGTTGACCGAGCTGACGGTCTGGGGGGGCGGTGAGTCTTTATTAAGCCTCCCCGTGTGGCGGGTAGCACTGGTAAGGTAAATATTTATGACCCACAGGTATCCGGCAGGTTCGCAATTGACTGGCCAACACTAGATAGGTACAAGTTTGTTAACGTTGCCCGGTCAACGACGAACCAGGCAATGGGGTGATGGCAGGAGCTCTTCAGCATGCATCACCCCGTGATTTGACGGATACACGTCAGAGGGTGGGGTCAGTAGATAGTTTATTGACTACGGTCAACAATTTGTTTGTTGTAAACAAACAAATTGATACAAATGGATACATTGTAGCCAATTGCCATTGGCAATTTTGGGAGGAACCTTACCAGTGTTACTGCGGCCTGCTTGCCTTAAGAATTATAATTGGCTGAGTACCAATTGAAATTTATAATTCGGACTAGGGCATGAATCAATAAATGTGGCCCAATGCCGTTATCCATATATACCGGTGTCTGAGTCTTTTTTGGGGGGTGCGCCTGCAATGAAAGTGCGGTGCCAAAATGACCGCCGCGCTCTTTGCGGGCCCCCCCCACCCGGACTCAGACATCCGGGTGATTTAGGGGGCGTGGCCACCCTCTATAAAAGGGGTGGCCACGAGGCAGCCGAGCTGCCATTTTGGAAAAGCGACGGAGAGGAGAAGTTTTTCCCTCCACCCCCTCCCTAGTGAACAGTGTGATATTTCGGTCGCTTAGGGGCCGGGTGGGAATTTTTGGCTGGAACCTACAATTGGCCTCATGGTTCTGGCTTTTTTGCCCATCCCACACTGTTGCTACGGTTTGATACAGGGGCTTTGCTATTGACTTTGGTCACATGGGCGGGTAGCACTGGTAAGGTAAATATTTATGACCCACAGGTATCCGGCAGGTTCGCAATTGACTGGCCAACACTAGATAGGTACAAGTTTGTTAACGTTGACTGGTCAACGACGAACCAGGCAATGGGGTGATGGCAGGAGCTCTTCAGCATGCATCACCCCGTGATTTGGCGGATACACGTCAGAGGGTGGGGTCAGTAGATAGTTTATTGACTACGGTCAACAATTTGTTTGTTGTAAACAAACAAATTGATACAAATGGATACATTGTAGCCAATTGCCATTGGCAATTTTGGGAGGAACCTTACCAGTGTTACTGCGGCCTGCTTGCCTTAAGAATTATAATTGGCTGAGTACCAATTGAAATTTATAATTCGGACTAGGGCATGAATCAATAAATGTGGCCCAATGCCGTTATCCATATATACCGGTGTCTGAGTCTTTTTTGGGGGGGTGCGCCTGCAATGAGATATCATTCAGTCCCACGGCTTTGCCATTCCTACATATTCTTGTGGCTTCCTCTAATTCCACTAATAGGAAGAGAATAGAAAGTTCATTGGATTTGCTCTGAATATCCATTCATGTTATTATCCATTGGATGGTCTTTCTTGCCATGGACAGTTGGTGTGCTACTTGAGTTTGGGAAGGAGAAGAAAAAAAATGGGGGGGGGGGTTTGTAGAATATTCCAGAAGGAATAATCTAACCAATTGTAAAAACTGAAGTGTCTTTCAAAATAAAGGGAAATCAAGGCCTAAAAGCCCCACAGCACTCAATATCTAAAGTTAAAGGTTTCCCTTGCTCGAAAGCCAGTTGTATCCAACTCTAGGGTGCAGTGCTCATCTCTGTTTCAAAGCGGAAGAGCCAGTGTTGTCTGCTTCTGCAGACTTTTCCGTGGTCATGTGGCAGGCATGACTAGACACCAGAGCACACAGAAAGCTGTTACCTTTCCACCGAAGTGGTCCCTATTTATCTACTTGCAATTTCTTGCTTTCGAACTGCTAGGTTGGCAGGAGCTGGGACAAAGACAGGAGCTCATTCCATCCTGCAGTACTCCGGAATTGAACTGCAGACCTTCTGCCTCCCAGTCAGCATCTTAGCCACTTACAAAAGTAAAATTACATGAGAAAAAGTAAAACCTTTATGAGTGTGAAATGATTGTGAATCTGCATCTTAGCCAAGCATCAATTGTTTCTTCTTCTACTGACCTCTGCCATTGCAAGTATTTAGGAACGTTGCTTGATTCAACAACAGGAGTTAGTTTCTCCATAATGTAGTGTCTTTCTTTTTTTGTACAACACTTCCTCTTGTCCAAGATTTGTATATATATATATATATATATATATAGATAGATAGATAGATAGATAGATAGATAGATAGATAGATAGATAGATAGATAGATAGATAGATAGATAGATAGATAGAGATAGAGATAGAGATAGAGATAGAGATAGATAGATAGATAGATAGATAGATAGATAGATAGATAGATATAGATAGATAGATAGATAGATAGATAGATATAGATATAGATAGATAGATATAGATATATAGATAGATAGATATAGATATAGATATAGTTATAGTTATAGATATAGATATAGTTATAGTTATAGATATAGATATAGATATAGATATAGATATAGATATAGATATAGATATAGATATAGATATAGATATAGATATAGATATAGATATAGATATAGATATAGATATAGATATAGATATAGATAGATAGATAGATAGATCCCGTAGACACCAATCATTTCCCCCACTTCTTGTTATCTTCTACTTTCTGTCAAATGACTGGCCAATTGAATCAACTTGTTTTTCTTCTTTTTCCTCTTCACTAACTTTTTATTTTTGCTGGACTAGCTTTTGGAAACTTTTCAAGACTCAAACTGTCTTTGAAAGCTAACAGAATACTATCTTAAACTTTGAAATACAAAGCAAAAATTAGGATCTGCTTTAAAGGAAAGCTTTTTTGGCCCAACGGTCACGCTGGATGCTCAGGCAATCCAGGGTCTCAATTCAGAATCATCAAAAGCTTCAAACAAGAAAATAAGAAATGAGCTAACAAAAAGGCAATGTGTAAATCAAGGCTTCCCATGAGGTTAAAAAAAATTCAATACTTTTCCATTTCAGATTATATAGGTTTCCTTCCAAACTTTTTTTCTTCTTGTTTATTTTCTCCCCAGTGTTTTTCTCTTGAGAATATTGGAAAGAAAAACATATTTGAAAAATAGATATGCCTCTTGTTTCACAAGAAGAGGAATTCAGCAGAAGCTGAATATAATTCTGATTTTTCTCCACGTTTAAATGCATTTCTCATTGGGTACGTTTGCTGTATATGTATTTTTGTATGCGATTGTGTCTGGTACCTTCTCGTACCTCATTTAACAGCTTGAGTGCAATGGATTTCATAAGAAAAGGCACTCCTGTAGATAGCATGGTCCTAAAACGGTGATGGTGAATCTTTTAGAGACCAAGTGCCCTAGAAAGAGGAGGCAGCATGCGGAGGAGGAGCCCATGTGCCCACACACCCATCTGACATCACTGGTGTGCCACCAGTGATGTCACATGGCTGCATGTACAGGCCCCCTGCAGGTGCACAGACCCCATGCCCCTGTGGGTCTGTGCCCCCCCCCGTGGGTGCACCACTGCTGCCTCCTAGGAGGGGTGGGTGGGGGTGCCTCATTACCTCACCTTGGTGGAGGGAGAGGGGTTGATGAAGAAGCAGCACTGGTGGTGCTAGCCTGGGCTCTGTGGGGCAGGGCTCACTGGGCAGTGCAAGGCAGGGCTTGCCAGGCAGCATGGGGCTGGGCTTGCTGGGTAGTGCAGGCTTGCAAGGTGGTGCAGTATCCCCTCCCCCCCATGGGTGCACTGCCAATGCCTCCTAGGAAGGGTGGATGGGTGGTGTCTCATTGTGTTACATGTTCTGGCTGCTACCACCTACCATTCAGCTTCACCTCTCTCTTTCCCATTGGTGGAGGGAGAGGGGTTGATGGGGAAGCAGCACTGGTAGTGCAGTGTGGGACTTGCCTGTGGCATGGGGTGGGGCTTGCCCACGACAGCGCACGTGCTGATAGAAAAAGGCTGTGTGTGCCACCTCATAGGTTTGCATACACAAAGGGTTCCCAAACTTTTTATGCCATGGGCCTGACCACGTCCTAGGATAGCTGAACGGGCTGGTCACATGGTTCCCCAAGCCATAAATGCTGTTGTAAAACATGTCCACAGTTGTCATAAATTCATTTGCAGCAGCTGCGGGCATATTTGCACAGGTGTGGGCACATTTTACAGCTGTCGTAGATGTGTCTGCTTCCACTTTCAGTGCATCAGTGTCAGTGTTGGCATCGTGAGTGACATGAAATTATGTCATGGACTGGGACTGGCCTGCAGGCCATAGGTTGGCCACCCCTGGCCTACACTAACCTAAACCATTAAGGGCTTTATAGGTTAAAACCAAGACCTTAAACCTGACATGAAATACAAAGGCCAACCAATGCAAGCTGGCTAAGACAGGAGTGATATGGTCAAAAAGACCAATTCCTATAACCAGTCTAGCTGCTGCATTTTGTACCCACTGCAGCCTTCATACCAGCCTCAAAGACAGCCCCATGTGGAGAGCAATAATCGATTTTAGAGAATATCAGTTAGTAGGTAAGCATAGCCAGGGATTTCCTGTTCATGAGTGGGTAAAGCTGGGCAATGCACCACAGATGATGGAAAACGGACTTGAACACAGATTATATTTGATGTTCCATAGAAAGAGCTGGATCAAGTAGCACACCCAGATTGTGCACACTTTCCCTAAAAGGAAGAGTTGCACCTTCCAGAGTGAGGGAGATGTTCCCTCCCCACCCCACCCACTCTCTCTCTCTCAATTGGTGTAGAAACCTGCCAAATTCTATATATTGTAGCTCAATTTCCTTCCCAGGGAATCTTATGCAGGAAAGATGTCATTTTGTGCAGGTGTGATAATAATTCAGCATAGATCAGTGCTGTTTCCAGCAAAAAAAAAAGTGACCATGAAACAGCCAAGAAATCCCACCAGACTTCTGGATGTAGGGACCCTCTAACATAAAACTCACTGCAATGAGGGATTTCCACCCCCTTCCATTTCTTGCCAAAAGGAAAAGGCTGCAAAATTCCAATCTTTAGCAGAACTGGAGAGTGAGGCTAATCCTGCTTTTAAGATACAGAGGTAAAGCAGATGTCACATGGACAGAAAATAGAGCCAGACTCATTCTTACGAGGGAGTAAGCTCACTGATATTATGGCTTTCTGAGGCAGAAGTAATATAACTTCCTTAACTGATGGTCCAGAAAGCGACTGATTCAATTCTCTCCTGGTCATGAATTTAGCTTTCAGAGTGCATCACATAGCCAGCTCTGCAACATACGAAATGTTAAGGACATTGGGCATTGTCCAGGGTGAAAATACTCTACCACCCAAACATGTGATATGTGCACAATATCTTTATTTGCTTTTTTAAATGTACTATCTGGTCAATGAGTTAGGTATTTGACTTTGGAGCCGGAAGCTGGGTGTTCGATTCCCCATTGTGGCTCTTGGGAGAAGAGCCAACCTGTGTAGTTGTGGGCAAGCTACACAGTCCCAGGGCACCCCCAGAAGAAGGGAATGGGAAGCCACTTCTGTGTATTCTCTACCTCAAAACTCCTGAAAGGATCGCCATGAGTCAGAATTGATTTGATGGCATACAATTGTTTACTATAAGTAATGTATTGTATTTAACTTTAATATTGTTTCTATGTACACAGCCGTGGGTCCTTTTAGGAGAAAATGCAGGATATAAATATTTTAAGCAAATCAATGAATATTATGTAAAGGACACCCTTGGAAATTAATCTTGAATATCATCATCCTTGCTCTCTTTCATATTACAGTACACGGATGTTGGATCGGGGCCGTGAAGCGGCCGTTGGGTCCCGGAGGAGACTGGTCAAGTAATGACACGAGACAAGATGGAGCGAAGACTAGTGGTTTATTGAGGGAAAATCATCATCATATATAGGAATTCAAGGCGGCGTGTGATAGAATCATCATCTGACAGAAAATCACATCGCATGTTTACACGGGTTAATTGGGAACCTCTCCCGGGGAAGTTAATTAACTAAATTAAACACTGGCAGGGGAAGTCCATTGTTCCTAGCTTACCCAAGAGTAAACATGGCCACTGTTGACGTTAGGGCTTGGGGTAATTCGCAGGTGCGATATTACCTATTACCTAACCGCTTAGTTAGACATTCAATTTCAGGTCAGATATGGGTGAATCAATCTTATGACTTTTAATCCGCTCCCCAATTTCTGTCCCCTCGGAGCCCAAAGCTCGGAGCGTTCTCACAAGTCATGGCCTCTGTCAGGGACAGTATGCCAATTGTGCTCGCGGATCCCGCACACGGAGACACCCATTTCCAGGCAATTCATGTTGGATGATAAACATCTGCCTTTGTAACTTATGCAGTTAAAAAAACTTCAGTGATGTTTCCTTCATTTCTCTTTTCTTAACCATATTGTTGTCCTTTCCAAATGGGATCAGACAATGTGGAAATCTCTTGCAATGCTGGTGGAAGGATCCAGGAGAGAAAGAGAAAGGGAAAAAATCTAACCACTAGATGGAGACACATAAAATGCATTTGGATACAACTGTATTGCTGCTATTTGACCTTTCCTGATATCGTACCAGCATTTCAGTTTTCCCTGCTTCAGTTTTGCTGCTGATGTTTGGAAAAGTTCCTTTTTAGGCTTCAACTCCTCAAATCTCCTCCAAACATCATAATGTCCCTTTTTGATAAAGCAGGGAAATGCCAAGAGGAAGCAAGGCTTTCACATTAATAAAATGATGCCCTGATATAACATTCCTGGACTGCTTCAGCATAATTGTAAAAACCTAGATTGCTGTCATAATCTAGGAAACTGGAAGGATAGGGAACGAAATAGAAGATAAGATAAATGATGATTAAAGACTGGGAAAGGCAAGAAGGAAATTCAAAATTCAGGCCACACATATATTGTATGGATGTTTGAAAAAGAAAATGCAACAGTCTTCTCATTGCTTGCAAATATGTTTCTCTTGACAGAGTCCTCACATTGTCAAAAATAATCTACGTGAAACTTACTTTTTATGCACAATTATCTATGTTTTAGGTAAAACTAAACAACTATGCAAAATATACAAAACCAAGGTAACTATTTTGTATCTTATTTGTTTGATTTATTTTGTTTTGTTTAAACAACACCCTTTGGAAATAATATGAATACGTGAGTTGTTCTCTTCTTTCTTAAGTAAGTAGTCCTTTTGCAGTTACTGTGGGGAGAATGTTTTGCTTCTCAAAGGGAGAGATACTAAGCACGAATTACAAAGATATGGAGAGGGAGGACAGTTCGTTGACTCTCTTTGGCTGAAGGTGAAGAATCACAAAGAATTTTAACCTTCTTTGTCAAGGTGTCTCATCATTTTGAGGCAGCTCTATTCAGAGGAGGAAGAGTTTAACACATATTCTTTGCATCTCTACTTAGAAGTCTTTCTTTCCCTGAGAATTCTTTTGAAGTTGAATCTTTCTCTTTCCCAAACCAATTTGGAAAAGAAGTTGCTATACTGAATTGTCCTCAAATATGTCCCACCATTTTTACTTCAGCAGTTAGTTATACTTTTACTCCAGAATTTCCTCATCAGCACAGGATAGAGGCAGACAAGGCCCAATCCACTATGCATTCACTATTACCATATTTGGTATAATTATAATTTTTGTGTCAGAAATTATTCTGGGTTGAAAGGATTTGTGCAGAAGAAGCTCTGCTCAGGGAATGCCCTAATTAGGCTCATTTCATGTCTCCAAGAGCTTGGACAGAAATGGGTGCTCAATCCGTCATGCAGTACCTGGGTCTCAAATTGCCGACTTGCCAGCCTTCCAGCCAACGAAGTGAGCTTCTCAACCGTTGAGCCACCGCAGGCCCTTATCATATTTGGTAATGCCTGGAAAAGTCTCAAGAGAGGATTTAATCTGCATTGTATCTAGTGCAGTGGTTCCCAATGTGGGGCACATGCCCCATAGGGGGACTTCAATTCTCAGGAGCCTAAGTCAGTATATTGGCTGATCAGTGCTTTGCGGAATTGACTTAGGCTTTTGGGAACTGAAGTCCAAAACCCAGAAACCAAAAGTTAGGAAACATTGATCTAGTGATACTCAAATCTCCTTCTGTTCAAAGTGTGCACACTCACAAAGTGTATGCAATCACTAGGCACTTACCCTCTTCATAATGTAAAACTTAGTTTATTTAAGCATTCAGACCTGGCACATGATATTTTAGGTAATGTTCTAAAAACAGTCCAGATGGGTATTTGCATGATTTTTTCCGCACACTTCATCCATTCCATACAAGTAGTTCATATTCCCCAGTCATTTTTCCTAGGTAAAAACTAAACCTGGCAAACAAAACCTGGTTCTCATGACCTGATTTTTTATTTTTTATTTTAAAGGAACCAAAGTGGCAGAGGTAGAAACATGGATCTGGATTGGGAAGCCATCCTTCTTAGTACATTTTTTCTAAGGTAATGGTTCAAAGGCAGCTGTCAGAAGGGATCAAGATCTAAACAAGAGTCAACAGTAGTTTCCGGTTCCACCAACTGGTTCTGATGAATGCTGACTCTGCAGGTGCAAAAGTGGAATGCTAGCTCCAAAGTAGGTCTCATTATTTATGAATGGTGTTAAGTTTCAGAGGAAGTTTTTCATTCATATTGTAAATCTGTGTTATGAGCAGTGAGGATTTGTATTACAAGCTCCACTAGTTTTGCATTCATCAGCACCACAAGTTTCAGCTCAACCCTAAACAGTAATCTTCCCCAATTTGCACTTCATTTAAAAAAATGTTGTTGGAGTAACTGAACAACAACTTTGTGTACTTGTGTGAGCACCTGAGCAAACCTGCACACCTGCACACCTGCACACCTGCACATGCACACACACGCACACACACACATGCATGTGTGTGTGTGTCTGGGCAATGCTCCTTGCTGCGCCAGCTCAAAATTTCAGAGCTCTGTCAGAGTTGATCTAGATTAGCAACTAAAATAGGAAAGCTTTATTGCTCAGATAGGATTTCTGTTCCCTGAATGCTAAGGGTATTATGACAAATATTGATCGCTTTTAGATAGTAGTCGGCATCAGAAGATGAATCTCTCTATTAAACATTCCCCCCCCCCTCACCCTAATATTATCCAGATTGAGAATCTGTCTTGGACACTGGGAACTTCAACCTTGATAGCTGATAAATAGATAAAACTGAGTATATGTGGGAAGTAAAGACTGATGAATATATATAAAATAGTCATTTTGAATCAAGAAACATAATACTGTACTTTCCAAGCTGTTACCTAGTGCAATATTTAACAGCCAAACACATTGCCTGAGTTCTTCTTAGTAATTTCTATTCCTTTCCTGCTCCTCAGCCCCAGTTAATTCCTTTCATGTTGATGTTGAACAGATATTCTTCAGAGTGAAATAAGGATCCAGCCTTACCTGGGGATTGCATTCATGGCCAGAGCAGAGGCCCTGGGCCATCAGCAGATTGTAAACAGAGTAAGGAGTAATGGCAGGGCCCATTTTAGAAATTGCCTCTGAGGGGAAAAGAAGAGACTATGAATATAAAGTTTGGGGCTCTTGTATATAGTACAGTATCTGTAAAGGTCAGACTTCCATTTGCTTTATACGATTGAGTATGTTCTTAAGGGTTTTGTAATTGTTTTATATTGGTTTTAACTTGTGTATACCGCCCAGAGTCCATCGGATTAGGGCAGTACAGTATATAAATCTATCTATTATATTCAACCTAAATGGGAAAATGGCTCTCTAAGAGTGATTGAAAACATAAATGAACAAGATGACAGCATAAATAAGCAAGATGACAGCAAATGATATAATCAAAACTTCTACTGAAAATTAGCAGCTAATCAACCCCGCAGTGTTTGTGTGCTTGTCAAAGAAGGCACACTAATCAATCAAAATGTCTTTATTGCCCAGCATGAAAATGACCTTACAGTGTTTATATGTGATATGATACATCAAACATGTCTTTATTCTTTAGCAAATTAATTCAGCACTGATTCTGCAATGTATAACATCATTCATGGAGATAAAATGGACTATGCAAAAATGGAAGTTACGTGTTGTGATTAGAGAAGCAGCAAATACTCAAAAGAAGTCAATTTTAATGTTTTTCCAGGTCTCACCATGCTGAGACTTCTTCTGGTATCTGTAAGATGCACCAGTTTCCCTTTCATTTTCCATTTGATCTGTACAGAAAACTGGTAGATTATGTGCCACTTGATACCTTTATGTACAGCAACAATGCAATTCTGTCCAGATAATAAAATCTTCTTGAGCAATTCAATGTTTCTTCCAGAAAAACATGACCCCAAAAGTCTGAGAAATCACATGAGAGTCCTTCATGAAATTTTCCAGGCTAAAAAAACAATCTTCTGCAAAGTAAATTGCCTATGAGGTGAAAAGAAGTAGCCCCCAATCTTCCACCTTGGTTTTTCAACAAGACTAAAAGAAACTTCCAAAATTCACACCCTTTACTTGTGGTAGTGATTTAGTAACTCATGAACTGTGTGAAAACTAAATTGGAAGATATTTTTCCTTTCCTGTAATACCAGAACTTGCGACCAGTGAACAAAACTGATTATTATTAGATTTGGCCAACACCTACTTAACATTAAAAAAATCATTATCACAGGAAGTGGTGTAAATTTCTACCTTAGATTAATGGGAAAGATATATGTGGATCCATAGGTCTCCTGTTCCTTCTAGTAGTGATCTCAGCTGAGGAGTGCTAGAAGGATTGCCACCAAAATGAGGTCTACTGAGTTAGTAGAAGAAATGACCATGTTAGTCTGGTGGGGTGGGATGGGGGGTGGCAGAAACATTATGTCACTTAAAAGACTAACAGATATATTTTAATGTGCACTTTTAAATCCACTTCTTCAGACATTGGATTCATTTAGTTAGTTATGTGTTGTCAAGTCAGAACCAACTTATAGAGACCCTAATATGACTTTCAAGGTATGTGAGATATTTTTAAGAAGTGGTTTGGTTTTACCAGTGCTAGCTGAGTGATAGCTTAGTGAGTTAGGTGTATGACCAGTGGTTGGGAGTTTGGTTCCCCACTGTGCTTCTCAGAAGAGCCAGCTTGTGTGACCTTGGGCAAACTGCACCATTCCAGGATGCTCCCAAAGGAAAGGTATAGTAAACTACTTCTGATTACAGATTGCCCCCTGTTCCAAGACCTACCATGGATACATAAAACAGCAGATTACAGAGAACCTTATACAGTAATAACCTTATAATGAAAAAACTCTCTTCCACAGAGCTCTTCACTATACTTTTTTTAGTTATACGGATCTCTATGGGTGATATACCATATAACGAAAAAAATGTTCGTTATATGGATTGCTATTGGTGATACCATGTACAATGGATTTTTTTTATTGTGCGGTGTATCACCAATAGCGATCTATATAACAAACATTTTTCCTCATTATATGGTACATTGCAAATAGCACACAAACGCTTCGTTGTATGGATTTTCCGTTATACAAAGCATTCATTATATGGGGTACCACTGTATTTTACATTCCAGACTGTGGTCTCTAGTGGCTAGATCTGGTAAAGCACCATAGAAATACAGCTATCTATACCTATAAAATGGTGCATTAACCGTTGGAATGTGACAAAGGATGTTGCACCAGGCCCCACTAGCCCATAATGAGCCTCCATTCACTCGCCCGAACCTGGTTCGCAGGTAACTGTCAGGTTGAAATTTTCGGCCGGGGGGCAGGAGCCCCCTGGACGCGAACAAAAAAAGGGAACTTCAATTCCCAACGTTCCTTGTGCCACGCCACGCCAGAGCCAATCAGTCTGAGCGGCGCGGCAAAAGGAACGTTCGGAAATGCACCGCGGCCAATCAAAAAAAAGCCACAGGAAAAAAACCGTTGCAGTAAGCAAACACGCGCAGGAAAAACTACAAGCCCCAGCGTCTTGCGCGCCATTAGCGCACAGAACACTGAGGCAGCCGGCGCACGAAAAATTAAAGTAAAAAAAAAGCCCTTCGCCGCTGCCCTTCTTCCCCACGGGCCAGCCAGCATGGCCCGTGGGGAAAAAGAAGAACCCACCCACCCCCGCCGCCACTGCCCTTCCTTTCGATGGGCCAGCCGGCACAAGAAAAATAAAAGTAAAAAACCTGCTACCGCTGCCCTTCTTCCCCACGGGCCAGCCAGCATGGCCCGTGCAGAAGAAAGCAAAGAAAGCACACACACACACCATTGCCATTCCTTCCCACAGGCCAGCCAGCATGACCCGTGGGAAAGAAAGCCACCACCCCTGAAAAAGTAAACACAAACCAAAAACAATCAAAAACACTCAAAAATCCAAAAAGGAAACACAAAAACAGCCAAAAACAAAAAAGAAAAAACACACAGACCTCCCCCCAAATCCAACCCCCCCAAAAAACAACAACAACAACAACAACAACAACAACAACAACAACAACAACAACAACAACAACAACAACAACAACAACAACAACAACAACAACAACAACAACAACAACAACAACAACAACAACAACAACAACAACAACAACAACAACAACAACAACAGAGAGCTTACCAAAAGATGTCTTCTATCCATGAGGACCGGAACTCAAATGAGAAAATAAAGAAAAAACTTACCAGAAGCGACACCCAGAGGACAGAAGAGAACAATTATACAGAGGAAGAAAAGCTCACCACCTCCACCCAGAGGCCAAAAGAGAAAAAACATTCAAAAATATTGAAACTAATAAGATTAATTCCAAAATTAATCAAATAAGTTATAAAAACATTTAAAAATAATCACACTAATCTCAAAAAATACCAAAAAAACAGAAATCACTTTTCACTCAAAAAACCAAAACAAAAAATAAAAAATGCGTAAAAATAAAGATTTAAAAAACCAAAATTAAATTTTAAACTAAATTAAATTAAGTAAATTAAATTAAAATAAAATTTGCATAAACATAAAACAAAAACCTTCAAAAACCAATATAAATTGCTCGGCACGCAAAAAAAACCCCAAAAAACCAAACACAGGCGGACGCAGCCCTCGAAGCCGCAAAATCACAAAACCTTACAACACCATTTAAAACAGCCCAGCACCATTGGTTCAAGAAAAAAAACGAAACCCTTTACTATCCAACACAATTTTAAAAAGCCCGGCACCGCCGGGCAAAATATGCTAGTATTGTGTACAGTATTTCATGATTATTTATTGAATATTCTTAGTCCTGTGGATAACTGAAACTATGGGTACTGAATATGTGGTAATGGGGGGAGGTGACTTGAAATTGACTTGATGGGACTGTAGCAGCAGCAGCAGCAGCAGCAGCAGCAGCAGCAGTAGTAGTAGTAGTAATTCCACTCCCCTAGTGAGTTTTCATGGCTAAGTAGGAATATAAACCCTGGTTTCTAGAGTCCTAATCCATCACTCATAAGAACATAAGAACAGCCTTGCTGGAACAGGCCACAGCCCATCCAGTCCAGCATTCTGTCTCACACAGTGGCTCACCATTTCCTTCAGGGTATTCCCAAGGAGATGCCTTCACCTGTTTAGGATTCCCTGGAAATGGCATTGAGAGATATCCTGCCTATCTCTCCAACCCCGAGGTTGTCCTTAAGTATCCATAATTATAGCCATTGATACCCTTGTCCTCCATGAACTTGTCTAATCCTTTCTTAAAGCTATCAAGACTGACAGCTGTCACCACTTCTTCTGGCAGGGAGTTCCATAGACCAGTAATCCTCTGGGTGAAGAAGTACTTTCTCATATTTGTTTGAGAACTAGTACCCAAAAGTTTCATCGAGTGTCCCCTAGTTCTAGTGTTGTGCGATAGGGAAAACAGTTTTTCCTTATCTACTTTGTCCACACCGTGCATGATTTTATAAACTTCAATCAGGTCACCTCTTAGACACCGTCGTTCAAGAGTGAAAAGGCCCAACTGTTGCAGCTTCAGATGGTAAGGAAGGTGTTCCAGTCCCCTAATCATTCTGGTTGCCCTCCTCTGTACTTTCTCCAACTCCATAATATCCTTCTGGAGGTATGGCGACCAGAACTGTACACAGTATTCCAGATGGGGCCTCACCATAGATTTATAAAGAGGCAAAATGACACTTGCTGACTTATTTTCTATACCCTTCCTAATGATCCCTAACATTGAGTTTGCTTTTTTCACTGCTGAGGCACACTGGGTTGACATCTTCATTGAGCTGTCCACCAGGACACCAAGGTCCCTTTCCTGGTTTGTCGCAGAGAGTTCAGACCCCATCAGTTTATAAATGTAATTGGGGTTTTTTGCCCCAACATGCATCACTCTGCACTTACTAATGTTGAAGCTCATTTGCCACTGTTTTGCCCACTCCCTCAGTGTCCAGAGATCCCTGTGGAGCTCCTCACAATCTCTCACAGTTTTCACTACCCTGTATAATTTAGTGTCATCAGCAAATTTGGCTACCTTGCTTTTCACTCCTACCTCTAGATCATTTATGAAGAGGTTGAAAAGCAGGGGTCCCAGTACTGAACCTTGGGGGACCCCACTCTTTACTTCCCTCCACTTGGAGAAGTGTTCATTTAGTGCTACCCTCTGTTTCCTGTCCCTTAGCCAGTTGCTGATCCAGGACAAGACCTGTCCCTTTATTCCATGACTGGTAAGTTTGTTCAAGAGCCTTTGGTGTGGGACCTTGTGAAAAGCCTTCTGAAAGTCCAGATAAACAATGTCAACTGGATCCCCCTTATCCACATGCTTGTTGACACTCTCAAAAAATTCCAACAGATTAGTGAGGCATGATTTGCCCTTGCAAAAGCCATGTTGGCTCTCCTTTAGCAGCGCCTTCTCTTCTATGTGCCTATTTATTCTATCTTTTAGGATGGTTTCCATCACTTTACCTGGGACACATGTCAAACTGACAGGTCGGTAATTTCCTGGATCACCCCTGGATCCTTTTTTGAAAATTGGTGTTACATTCGCTACCTTCCAGTCATCAGGCACAAAGCCTGATTTGAGGGAAAGATTATATATTTTGGCTAGGAATCAGCAATTTCATCTTTAAGTTCCCTGAGAACTCGTGGATGGATGCCATCTGGTCCTGGTGATTTGTTAGTGTTTAGCTGAACAAGACATGCAAGGACCTCCTCCCTGGTTATTTCTATCTTGCTTAATTCTTCGGTTACCCTCCCTACGAAGATAGGCTCTGTTTTGGGCATGTGGTCTCTGTCTTCTTCAGTGAATACTGAAGCAAAGAATTCATTGAGTCTCTCTGCAATCTCTGTTTCCTCTTTAATAAACCCTTGCCTTCCATTGTCATCTAATGGTCCAATGGCCTTCCTAGTTGGGTTCTTACTTCTAATGTACTTAAAGAAGTCTTTGTTATTTCTCTGAGTATTTTTAGCTATACGCTCCTCAAAGTCTTGCTTTGCTTTCCTGATTGTTGCCTTGCATTTGTTCTGCCAGAATTTATGTTTCTGCCTGCTGTCCTCATTTGGACAAGCCTTCCGTCTTCTAAATGAGCTTTTCTTGCTCTTGATCACTTCCCGAACAGCTCCTGTAAGCCACATCGGAGTCCTCTTGGAACTGGCAGTGCCCTTTTTCCTTTTGGGTATGCATTTCCTCAACTTTGGGAAATTTCCTTTTTGAAAATTTAAGGTCTCTGTGTTAGATTTTATCAGTGACTTGCAGTCTATGATCAAGTTAAACATAATTGAGTTGTGGTCACTGTTCCCTATTGGATCAGTCACATTAACATTTTGCACCAGATCCTGAGTATTACTCAGGATCAAGTCAAGGATTCTTGTACCTCTAGTTGGGTCTTCAACCATCTGTCCCAGGGAACAATCATTTAGCATATCTAGGAACTTTATCTCTTTATCATGTGCTGAATAACAGTTCACCCAGTCTATGTGAGGGTAATTGAAGTCCCCCATTATAACCAGGCTTCCCTCTATTCACTATATCCCACTTGATGAGCAGGTCATTATAGGGCAACACTTATAGGTTGTTTTTATGAGTTACTGTGTATCTGCAAAGATAGGTACACCAACACCTAAGCAGAACCTCACTTCTGCCACATCTCACATCTTCTCTCTTCTTTGCCCTCTTTCCTTATTTCTTGAGGACTACTTGCACTGACCTGGGCTTCTGGTAATTGAAGTCAAAGAACACCTGGAGTGCAAAGGGGTTCCTATTTAACTACAGAACTTGCAATTTCTTGCTTTCAAACTGCTAAATTGGCAGGAGCTGGGACAGATGATGGGCATTCACTCCATCATGTAGCACTTGGATCTCAAAATGCTTAGCTGCTGAACTTCCAGTCATCAAGCTCAACATCATAAAGATTAAGCCACTGCAGCCACTGTAGTACTTTCACCTTAAACCTGGCCTTCATTTTTAGTGCCATTAGGACAAGTATAAAACCTCTATCAAGTATGTGAGTATGCTGCTTTTACAATGTTCCAGCCAGTGCCTCCTTGCCCCGAGTTGTTTCCTACTTTACATTGAAATGCTGAGTGAAAAAGTTTCTCCTTCTCCTATAAACTCTTCCTTTTCCTCTTATGTAGCCTTATGTGGCATGTGTAATAGTTCCTATTTGTAGATTGCTTAATATCTTCTACACTACTCACAAAATTAGATAAGGAGAGTTTTGTTCTGAACAAAACAAAATGTTTTATTCAGGTAACACAGGTAAATGGTAGGAAGAGAAAGATGGGTTGCAGGGCATATCAGAAAAAGAGTAAAATGTTATGTTAATTAAGCATGAAGAAAACTGCAAGTATATGATTTCCTTTTCCCCTGTTGTCTGACCAAACATCCCACTACGGTAATGGTTCAGCCAGCGACTCAATGCCGAGTGTTGGGCGGCAGTAAATAACCTGACTCCCTAAAGGGGACAACGGTTATGGCCAGGTGAGTTCCTGTAGGTGGGGTGATTGTCCCCTCAGTAGAGGAAATGTCACTGGAAACCATCATATTGGGCCCAACGGAAAAATGAGTGGAAGAGGAACTCTGATTCCCAATGGTCATGGAGGTGGAAGAGGCCATGCCAGACTGGCTGGGAGGCACACCTTGTCCATATCCTCAAGGATGCGGCAGACCATTGCAGTCCCAGTGTTAAATCCTGCATGTCTCATTTCATATGTACTGCAGGATCATAGTGTGTGGGTCACTTCATGGCAAGCTGGGATCTACCTTCAACAAATTCATGCCAATGACATTTTTCCTGATTGCCTCAGAGGGCAAAGGTGGCCCAGAACCAGCTGGCTTCCAAAACAAGGCCTCCGGGCACCCTGGGGCAGGGGGAAAAAGTATACTCTGATTGAGTTGTGACCGACGACAACAACGTAAGCAATGCATGAGGTGCTCAGCCATAGTATCATTGGACTGCCAACAAAAGTGGCCACTCCTGACAGCTGAGATCTTAACAAGTTTGCGCAAAGTGTCTTCCCTCAATTGTTACACTTGTTATGTTTTTTCTTCCAGTAATAGATATGACTTGAGTTGATAGAGACTAGAATGCCTAAAAATAAATGAATAGGAAATAGGCCTTTTGAATCCATAGTCAGGGGCTGGTACCTTTATTACCTTTGTGCTCTCCCTCTCTCTCTCCTCTCTCTCCCCCATTACATGGTGTAATGTGATATCTTAAAATAAGTAAATTCCAGTTTTGTGCCAAAAAAAAGTGCCACTCAGTATTACAGGTTCTTTTTCAGCAGGGAAAGCTAGTATCACTTTCTTGGAGTTGCTTGCCTAGCAAAAATTATTAGGCTGCCTCAGACAGCGGAAGAGACAAAACTTCCACCGATTATTACAATTCTAAGTGCATGGCAAGATAAGCAATATCTCCTTTCTGCACTGGGAATAATATCCAGAAGGAGATGTTTTAGCCTGGTTTCTATTTGTGCTGGGTGGGTGGGTGGGGTTCCCACCTAAATCAGGATTTCTCAACCTTTTTAAGCCGGAGACTGGGTCACGCTCGCTCAGAAAGCTTCAGGGGCCGGACAGTCCTTCCCGTACCACATGGCCCTTCCTGGTGTGGTGGAAGTGTTGGTGGGGCCACATGAAATGGCACCGAGGGTTTCATCCAGCCCACAGGCCACAGGTTGAGAATTCCTGGACTAAATTCACATGATGTGAATTCATGGCATTTAATGCTGACAACAGCTCCTTCTTTGTGCGGCTACAAGAATTTCATGTTCTCTTCATGGCGATGCAGCCTGATCCCTTGAAGTACATACTCAAACACTTTATCACTGCCAATGTACCAAAGGGAGGCTTTCAAAGGCACTCTCAATCTCCATGTGTGGGAGTACAAAACCAGCACTTATCTTTAACTTGCTTGCTTGCTCAAGTTCTAATTTCTGCTGTTCCATGATTCATTCATGCATACAACGCATCTACCATTGTTTCAAATGAGCAGGAAACTTTCTGCTTGAGATAATGTCTCAGCAATTTGCTTCCCTGCTTCAACGAAGACACACACACACACCGACAAAAAAAAAAGGTTTCCTTGTACAGACATATTGTATCTCCATGAGCATGGTTTTTCCATATCATTGGAATATGTGTCAGAGAAGAGACTATTTCCTCAAAGTTTTATCACTTGTGGCTTTAAATAAAACCTAAAGTTCTTGTTTCCATATTTATTTCTGAGTTCTCTATTCAGTTTTGCAAAACCTTTCTCTTGCTTAACCTTCTACCAATAATTATTCACTCCTACCCTGATGGCTATTTTCATTTTTTAAACCATTCACCTTTAAGAAGACATCTACAAGAAGAAATTCTATGCATATGTCCAAATGTTTTGTGCATACAACACATAATAACATGTTCCTTTTTGATAAGATTACAATACTCATTCCCATTTCTTGAGGTGTCCTGGAACTGTGTAGTTTTCCCAAAGCTACAGAGTCTGGATCTTCCTCCAAGGGGCATAGTGGGAATCTGAACTCCCAAACTATGTGTCAAAATGCTACTGGGTTTAGAAAGGCCCTTAGTAACTACTCAAGGGACTGCAGTGTCTCAAGTGGTTAAGACGGTGACTGGGAGGCGGAAGGTCAGCAGTTCAATTCCCGAGTACTGCAGGACAGAATGAGCTCCCGTCTTTGACCCAGCTCCTGCCAACCTAGCAGTTCGAAAGCAAGAAATTGCAAGTAGATAAATAGGGACCACTTTGGTGGGGAGGTAACAGCGTCCCATGCGCTCCGGTGTCTAGTCATGCCTGCCACATGACCATGGAAACATCTGCAGAAGCAGACAGCGCTGGCTCTTCGACTTTGAAACAGAGATGAGCACTGAACCCTAGAGTTGGATACAACTGGCTTTCGAGCAGTAGAAACCTTTACCTTTACTTTAGTAACTACTCAGCTGCACTACACTGATCAGGTGCCTCATTTAAAAAATAAAAAGCGTTCTCCTATGCAATGATCGAGCCACAGTGAATTCTAGATGCATATCAAAAATAAAAAAGAAATAAGATGTAGACATAGGCGCCCTTGCTAGAAAGTCAGTCATATCCGACTCTAGGGTTCAGTGTTCATCTCTGTTTATAGCCAAAGAGCCAGTGCTGTCTGCATCTGCAGATGTTTCCGTGGATGTGTGGCAGGCATGTCTAGACACCAGAGTGCATGGAATGCTGTTTGCCTTCCCTATTTATCTACTTACAAGTTCTCGTTCGTTCGTTCGTTCGTTCGTTCGTTCGTTCGTTCGTTCGTTCGTTCGTTCGTTCGTTCGTTCGTTCGTTCGTTCGTTCGTTCGTTCGTTCGTTCGTTCGTTCGTTCGTTCGTTCGTTCGTTCGTTCGTTCGTTCGTTCGTTCGTTCGTTCGTTCGTTCGTTCGTTCGTTCGTTCGTTCGTTCGTTCGTTCGTTCGTTCGTTCGTTCGTTCGTTCGTTCGTTCGTTCGTTCGTTCGTTCGTTCGTTCGTTCGTTCGTTCGTTCGTTCGTTCGTTCGTTCGTTCGTTCGTTCGTTCGTTCGTTCGTTCGTTCGTTCGTTCGTTCGTTCGTTCGTTCGTTCGTTCGTTCGTTCGTTCGTTCGTTCGTTCGTTCGTTCGTTCGTTCGTTCGTTCGTTCGTTCGTTCGTTCGTTCGTTCGTTCGTTCGTTCGTTCGTTCGTTCGTTCGTTCGTTCGTTCGTTCGTTCGTTCGTTCGTTCGTTCGTTCGTTCGTTCGTTCGTTCGTTCGTTCGTTCGTTCGTTCGTTCGTTCGTTCGTTCGTTCGTTCGTTCGTTCGTTCGTTCGTTTATTGGGATTTCTATTGCTGCCCCCTTGCCAAAGCTTTCTTGCTTTCAAACTGATAGGATGGAAGGAGCTAGGGAAGAGATGGGAGCTCACTCCATTGTGTAGTACTCAGGTACCAAACTTCAACCTTCCAGTTGTTGAGTTCAGCATCTTAACCACTTGAGCCAGTGCAGTCCCTAGATGTAAACATACTAGAAAACTAATTGACATTACTTTACACCTCCTAAGGAATATGGGTGAACTTATTTTTTTCCCTCTGCTCCCTGAAAATTATATACCAGATTGCTAATTAACTTGTGAACCGCCCAAAGAGTGCACTAAGTGGGGGGAGGGGGTTTAATATAATTGTGATTTGCTTTGCTTTGCATCAAACTAAGCAAAACATACTATCCCACTTCCTTTTCAGGCACTTGTTCATTCTGTACGATGTATCTGTCCTAATGTTGAGGCAAAATCAAGACTGTAGTAGACATTTATCTTTGTCTGGAAGCCTGTGAAATTCACTCTTATTCTTCTTACAATCTATTTGCTGAAGCATCAAGGACATCTGCCACTTCTATCCATCAGATAAGGACCAACTATGGGAGCTAGAAGTGGGAAGTATTATTAACCTCAATTCAAGTTGAGGGGGAGATTTGTAAAACAATGGACACTATTGGGAATGAACTCACTACTTCCTCCAAGGTTTACACCAAGCAATCCTCTTCATTGTCCTTGGAAAGAAAGAATGGCAAATTGAATGTCATCGTTCTATCTTTGAGAATGTTATTCATTTTTCATTTTTCTTTCTTTTTTATTATGATTATTTTTACATGGAAAATGCTACGGACTCAGACAAGAAGAATCTAGATAAGTGTTTCCCAACCTTTGGTTCTTGGACTTCAATCCCAGAAGCCTAAAACAGTATATTGGCTGGCTTTGGGAATTGACTCACTGATCTAGATGCAATCATGGACAGATTAATAATTTCAATTAGACCATTAATCTAATAAATCTTTACCCAAACTATTTAGAAACATTACAAAATATTTAAAAATATATTCTAACAGAAGGCACTTGCTATTCAGAAAGAGCATTTTGCCAAATAATTCAGGACCTCTACAAAAGTAAGTAGTAGCAGAGGGAATATGAAAAGGGATAGAGCTTTCATCTTTAAATTAAAGGGGATAACACAAATTCCTTTTCTTTTGTTTTCATGTCCCTTCATCAGTAATCAAAGCAGAGCCTCTTAAATATGAATGATTCATCTTAATGAAAAAAGGGTACAAAAAAGTTTCATGTTTTTTCATGTTTCCATTTTCCATTTAAACTTTATTTCACTCTTTGTTCATCACATTGTTGGGAACGTTTTCTTCTGATAATGTCATGAGGGGTGCTGTCAGCAGCCAGCCAATCAGGATATCTGTAGAAGCAGGAATTTTAAATCTGTAAGTGGCTCAAGTGTCTAAGACACTGACTGGAAAGCGGGAGTTCAGCAGTTCAATTCCCGAGTACTGCAGGATGGAATGAGCTCCCATCTTTGTCCCAGCTCCTACCAACCTCGCAGTTCAAAAGCAAGAAATTTATTATTATTATTATTATTATTATTATTATTATTATTATTATTATTATTATTATTATTATTATTATTATTATTATTATTATTATTATTATTATTATTATTATTATTATTATACTTGTATTCCGCCTTCCTCACCCGAGGGGCAACCCAAAGTGGTTCACAACAAAACAATAGATAAATAGGGACCACTTCGGTGGGAAGGTAAACAGCGTTCCATGTGCTCTAGTGTCTAGTCATGCCTGCCACATGACCACAGAAATGGCTGCAGAAGCAGTGAGCAGTGAACCCTAGAGTCAGATACGACTGGCTTTCAAGCAAGGGTGACCTTTACTTTTACCTAAAAGGAATGGGATTGGTTGGATTGGTTGGACCCCAATGAGAGTTCTTTCTTTACTTCAGTCATTCCTTATGGATGTGTGAGCTGCTTGTACCCTCCATCTTGGATTGTTCTGCCTATGTGCCTGTCTGCTTGTTTGCTTCCATCTTTCTTTCTTTGTTTGCTTTTCCTTTGTGGGGGCTCTCTCTGGATTATTTTTTCCTCTAGATTATTTTGTGCTTTCAGCCTACCTGTGCCATTTTGTCTCTGGGATTATTTTTTTGTAATCCCACCCTGATATTGGTGGGAAATTTCCCCTCCTTTCTGGGTGTTTTTTTTAAAAAATTAACCCTTTCCTTTCTTCCCTTCAACTGCCTTCTGAACTCAAAGGGAAGAAAAAACATTCAGTTCATTTATTTATTTAACCAATTTGTATAGCTGCCCCAATTGACATGCGAACCTGAGTGGCATACATAAAATCCCCAACATTTAAAATATATGTTATGTATGTTAACTTTGTTTTCTGACAGGAGCGGAATGTATCTTTTCTCATGTATGTATTATTATGCAAATAAGTGGATAGAAAATGTGCACACTCTGTTAGCCAATGGGCTTGTTGTATTATTGTTACTGTTGCTGTTTATAGTGTATATAAATCCGAGTTTTGCCCCATCCAAACTGTGTTCAAACCCCACTATTAAAGAGCTGAATTTCACTACTTCACTCGTCTGCTTCTTCATTCCCTGAACACGAAACTGGCGACAAAGGTGGGATGGCATTCCCACATGGCATCAACATTGGCCCATTTGACCCGGTGCATCCAGAGAAATGGACAACATATGAACGCCGATTCCGCCACGCAATGGCCTCACAGAAGATCACCAATGAAGACCAGAAGTGCTCCTGTTTCCTCGCTCAGTGCGGTTCTGAGACGCTTGAGCTGGCAAACCACCTCATTCTCCCAAGGGATGTGGATGTGGTGCCGCTCGCAGAAATCATGTCTGCACTGAGGAAACACCTGCAGCCAGAGGTCTCAATCTTCGCAGCCAGGGTGGCCTTCCACAGAAGGGAGCAGTGACCTGGGGAGTCCATTGTAGACTACGTCACCGCTCTGCGCATTGCTGGCGCCCCATGCAAGTTGGACAACATTGAAGAACCACTCCGGCACTGTCTGCTGGCCAGCATGAGGGACGAAGATGCTCAATGTCGCCTCATGATTGGGAAGATGCTCACTTTCAAGGCTGTCCTAGAAGAGGCAGTAGCGTCTGAGGCCACACGGTCCGGCATCAAGCTTTTCCAGCATCGCCACTCCACCACCAGTGCCAAATTTCTTGGTCAAATTCAAAAACATTTGCACCTCCTTGCCATTGGTTGTAGTTAAGCAGGGCACTAACTGTCTTATTGGGACCCAATGGTTTAGGCCCCTGGGAATCTGGCTTTCTGGTATTCACGCAATAGACTCTGACCCAATCCAGGACGTTTGTGCAGCACATCCTGAGGTGTTCAGAAAGGGTTTAGGGTCATACAAAGGACCCCCTGTGGACTTTGAGCTTGACCCAACCATCCGGCCCATCTGGATGAAGCCACACCGGGTACCCTTTGTTTTAAAGGAGAAGATAGAAGCCAAGCTGGACAAACTGGTGGGGCAGAGCATCCTAGTGCCAGTGGACTCTGCAGAGTGGGAGACACCAATAATGACTGCTTTGAAAAGTAACGGGGAGGTCAGGATATGCGCTGACTACAAGTGTACCATCAATAAAGCTGTTCGCCCGAACGCATATCCTGTGCCTGTGGTAAGCCACCTTCTTGCCTCCTTGCATGGAGGAAATTGCTTCGCAAAACTTGACCTTGCCCAGGCTTACCAACAATTGACTGTGTCTCCTGCTGCTGCCATAGCCCAGACCATAGTATTGCATAGGGGGGGCATTTAAGGTAACTAGACTACAATTTGGGTTAATGCGGCCCCCGGAATATTTCAATCTCTTGTAGAACATATTTTAAAAGAATTGCCTGGTGTCCTTCCATATTTTGACGAAGTCCTGATCACCGCTAAGGATACTGTCAAACTAGCGGCTAGGCTCGATCGAGTCCTCTCACACAAATGTGTGTTTTTGGCACAGGAAGTGGAGTTCCTGGGGTACCAAATTATTTATTTATTTTTTATTTATTTATAGTCATATTTATACACCCCATTGTATCATGCCCTCTGACTCCAAGGTGGCAGCCGTGCGAAATGCACCCAGGCCAAAATGTAAAGCCGAATTGCAATCATTTCTAGGATTGTTAAACTTCTATTACGCATTTCTCCATCGCAAAGCCTCAGTTGCTGAACCATTTACATTGGCTTCTTAAGAAATATACTGTTTGGCACTGGGGACATTGCCAGGAGAAAAGGTTCCTAGAACTTAAAAGACTGCTATTTTCGGATGCTGTATCAACTCATTTTTATCCTAACAAGGATGTTGTACTTGTGTGTGATGCATCCCCTGTGGGGGTGGGAGCTGTGTTATGCCATGTACTAAATGATGGGAGGGAAGCCCCCGTAGCATTCTATTCCTGTTCACTCTCAAAGCCTGAGAAAAATTATGCTCAGACAAACAGGAAGGCATTGGCAACCGTGGCTGGCACTAAGAAATTCCACAATTACCTTTACGGAAGACCTTTTACCATCATAACTGACCACAAGCCCCTCTTTGGAATCTTTGTGGACGGGAAGCCCACACCTCAAATTCTGTCCCCAAGGATGCTGCGTTGGACAATTTTCCTAAATGCATACGATTTTACTTTGGTGCACAGGCCTGGCAAAAATATCAGCCACACTGAAGCCCTGTCACGTTCTCCACTGCCAGGGGTCAAGGGAGCTGATTGCAAGATCGAAAGCGACCACCAGGTCCTTATGATTGAGGCTTTCGACTCGCCCCCAGTCGTCCCCTCAGATATAGCCAAGGCTATGGCCAAGGATGTAACATTGACTAAAGTAATGTCTTGGGTACAAAAAGGCTGGCCTGTCTTTCCTCTAGCCAAGGAATTCAGAACATCCCACCACAAGTGTTTGCAACTGTCAGTGGAACGAGGTTGCCTTCTATGGGGCCAGTGGGTGGTCATTCCTGTCACTCTCAGAAAAAAGGTTTTACATCTACTTCACAGAAGTCACCCAGGAATTGTCTGTTCAAAAGCCCTTGCCCGTACCTACTTTTGGTGGCCTCAACTGGACCAAGACATAGAACAAATGGTCGGCACTTGTGCCAGTTGTCAATCCGCTCACCCAGAACAATCCCACCTTCCCTCCCGGGAATGGGATTCTGCTTGGGGCCCGTGGTCCAGGTTGCACATAGATTTTGCAGGTCCATTTAGGGGTGCCCTGTTTTTGTTGGTTGTGGATTCATTCTCTAACTGGCTGGAAGTGAATAGGGTGCCTAATACCACTTCAGCCACCACGATAATGCACCTAAGAAGGCTGTTTGCAGCATTTGGACTTCCAGATGTGCTGGTGTCCAACAATGCGTCCACGTTCACATCTGCAGAATTCCAATTCTTCATAGAAAGGAATGCAATTTGGCACATCACTGCCACCCCATTCCACCCAGCCACCAATGGCTAGGTAGAACTGCAGGTGCGCACAACTAAAGATCTGCTTCGGTGTATGGGTGAAGGGGCTTTGGAGCTCCAGTTATGCCAGTTTCTTTTCACATATAGGCTCACCCCCCCTTGCCTCAGGCTGTCCCCTGCTGAATTGCTCCAGCAAAGGAAACTGTCATCCTTGCTGGACAGATTGGATCCCTCTAGGATGGAGGACAAAGGCACAAATATAGCAATCCAACACCAGAAGGGTTTCTCATCCGGAGACCCTGTACATTGCTGCAATTATGCAGCTGGTGGTCCTATGTGGGTGCCCGGGTTTGTGATCAATCAGACTGGTCCTGTTTCTTACAGAATTGAAACAGCCACTGGTCTGACCTGGAGGAGGCATGCGGATCAATTGAGACCCAGAGTACTGGACCCACAAGACGAATACAGACACTCAATGCTAGGGTTGGCCCCCACCCGTTTAATCCCAGGGGGCCAAGGTAAAAGTCAGCAGCCAGCCAACATTGACCCAAATGTGTCTTCTAGGAACCGATTTCAAGGGGAATTTGTGGAATGCTCCCCTATTCCGGCCAGGTGTACCCCTACACTGTCCCAGCCTAGCACTCTGGATTCCTTTATTGATGATGACCAATTTTGTTTGGAGTTGCCCTCCACTCTTAGTACACAGAGGAAGGACCCTGAGTTGTCTTATTCATCCACAGAATTAGATTTTGGTTTTGAGCGATCCCCCTGCTCCTCCATCTGACAAATGGGGCTTAAATTTGGGTTTACAGTCCTCCCCTCTAGTCAATCCCTCCCGCCAGTCCATCCTACAAGCCCCTGAGTTGGCTCAGACAAGCGTCTGACCCAGAAGGGAAACTAGACCGCCATCCTGGTTAAAGGATTTTGTTTTTACCTAGGGGGAAAAGAATGTTATGTATGTTAACTGTGTTTTCTGACAGGAGCGGAATGTATCTTTTCTCATGTATCTATTCTTATGCAAATAAGTGGATCGAAAATGTGCACACTCTGTTAGCCAATGGGCTTGTTGTAGGAGCGGAATGTATCTTTTCTCATGTATGTATTCTTATGCAAATAAGTGGATCGAAAATGTGCACACTGTTAGCCAATGGGCTTGTTGTATTATTGTTACTGTTACTGTTTATAGTGTATATAAGTCCAAGTTTTGCCGCATCCAAACTGTGTTCAAACCCCACTGATAAAGAGCTGAATTTCACTACTTCACTTGTCTGCTTCTTCATTCCCTGAACACGAAAATATAGAAACCCTTAAAATTCCTAAAACCTCTGAAAAATTACCTCCCACCCACACCAATTAAAAATTTAGTTAAAAACTTTTAGAAACATAAGTGATCTTGCTCTAAATGAGCCAGTGTGTGTGTGTGGGGGGGGGTTGCTCCCTCTCCACCTCCCCACACCAGTTCTAGTAGTTTTGATTAGAAGGGTGTAGCAGTCTTTTGTGCAGCACTGAATTCATGTTGTTTTGTTGGATGTGATAATATCAACTGGTGCCACCATAGGTCTGATTATGACTTTTCTTTCTTGTATACTATTGTCTGCTTTTGGAGTAGATTGATTCTCAGTTGCCTTATCTCTCCATTTTTGGAGTAGCTTTTGAAGGTTCTTTTGGGCTTTTGCACTGGGGACAGAAATTGGGAAACAGCATGATCCAAAAGAGATAGACCCTTTCATGTAAGATGAAAGGGGAAATACACAACATGATATTTATTTAATTGCATTTATATATTGTCCTTTTGCAAAACAAAAAAAAGAAAGAAAATGAAATGAAAGACCACTCTCCTTTTACCAAAGAACTCAAAATTAAACTGTCGTGACCTGGGGTCCCAGGCACAAGGAGGAGGAGACAGTCAGCCAGCCCAGTTGCCTGCTGCTGGCACAAATCTGGAGCCTGAACCTGTGGAGGACCTGTTGCCAGTCCCTCAGGTCATGGCCAGCCCAGATCAGAATGCCGAGAAGGAGGACATGGACCTGGCACCAGCCCTGCAGCTAGCTGTCACTTTGGAACCGGTCCATCAAGGCCCAGCCAGGCCAGAGGATTGGAGCTTGACAGTTAGGCCAGATGCCAGCAATCAGGATGATCAGGAGCAGGCCAGCACATCCACCCATTGCAGAGACTCCTTGAGACAACAGTTACAAATGAGGCAAACGAGGACTAGGATACACCTCCTTAACCGGCTCTCAGCTATGGAATCTGACTCTCCTTAAAGGAGGGGGCATGCTGGCAGGCTCTTGTTGGATCAATTCTTCTCTATTGTGGACCCAACACTGTGCACCTAGCATATTGACTCTGAATACTGGATTTCGGACCACCTGCTCGAGACCTCGACTATGCTTTTGGAAGACCCTTGCATCCTTGGTACAACTCGATCGGCTTCTGACCCCCTGGACATTCAACAATGGCTCTGCTTTGCCCCTTTTGGACTCAAGTAAGGAAACTCTCCCTTACATCTACTGCAGCACTTGCCAGCTGCAGAGCTCTGCTGGGCCGAGCCAAAATAGAAACAAATGACATTTTTTGCTGTGCACATCCCTAAATGTTGATAATAAATCAGTGGGTTTTTTAAAAAAAAATGCATATCTGTGCTTCAAGGTGACAATATGGAGATCTCCTGAGACCAAGTTTACCTTCCCATTCACTTCAATATAGGGAAGTCAACCAGGCCATTGAATTTCATTCTAGAAGAAGGGAAAAGTGAGCTCCCAGCAACTATTGATACTCAAGACAATGATGTGCTTGTGAATTATGGCACGAAAATTTGAGTTCCAAACCAAGGAAATTAATATCAAGATTCCAGAAGATTTTACACTAAACCATTCTGTAGATCACATTTCCCAAACTATGTTCCACAGAACACTGGTAAACTTCAATTCTCAGAAGCCTACATCAGTATATTGGCTCATCAGTGCATTGGGGAATTGACTTAGGCTTCTGGGGATTGAGGTCTGTTGTATTGGGGCCGTGAGGCGGCCATTGGGTCCCGGAGGAGACTGGTCAAGCAATGAGACACGAGACAAGATGGAGCAAAGACCAGTGATTTATTGAGGGAAAATCATCAGTATATATCGAGTAAGCGAGGCTGCGTGTGATGGAATCATCATCTGACAAGAATCACGTCCCATGTTTACACGAGTTAATTGGGAACCTCTCCCGGGGAAGTTAATTAACTAAATTAAACACTGACAGGGGAACTCCATTGTTCCATGCTTATCCTGGGGTAAACATGGCCAATGTTGGTTTTAGGGCTTGCGGTAATCCGGGGGTGCAACATTACCTATTCCATGATTTATGAGTTAGTCATCCAATTTCCTCTTGCTCGAACTGCTTGTCAGGTCAGCTGTGGGTAAATTAAACTATGGCTATTAATCTACTTCCCAATTTCTGTCCCCTCGAAACCAAAGCTCGAGGGAGTTATCGTCCCAAACGATGGTTCTGTCAGGGACAGTATGCCAATTGTGTGTGCGGATCCCGCAGAGGTCCATAAACCAAGGTTTGGGAAATGCTGCTTTATAGCAAGAAGGCACCACTCAAAAATTTGAAAGGGTGGGGCCGGACCCGATCTATAGTACCCATTCCGCACAGGTAGCCAGCAATGTGCTAAATCTGGGTCTCCTCCACTATGCTACTGCTCCTGGTGTAGCTAGCCTTTGCCTCCTACATGGCAGATTACGGAGGGACCGATTTCATGGGATTGTATAGCCATCTCTGTGTCTGAAGCACCTTGTGAGCATATCCTAAAAGACTGTTGAATAAAGCTTGTTGCTGTTCTGTTCATCGTTGTCTGGACTATTGCTTATAAGGGCCGGGCATAACAAATATGCTATCTCCTGAAGCCATATTCTCCACTGTTCAACCATTCAGGACATTTTTCAATTCTTTAATTGAAATTTGATTCTATCTAATATATGCTCACTGTATTTCAACCTTTGGAGTCATCCTTTTTGGCTTTTAATTTCTCTGCCCTCTGGAAACCCTTTCCTGGAAGAACTGGATGGCATCTAAACCACATGTGACCTTGAAGAGCAGCAGTTTTAAACTGGTAGAAGCTGAAAACAACCCCTGCCTGATCTGAATGTGAAGTTGCAACTTCAGTACAAATCCAAAGGTGAAGGCAGATACTCAGGCAGTAACTTCAGTCACTCATTAACTTCAGTAACTTCAGTCACCACCACACATTAGCAATCATAGTAACAAAAGATACCAAGTGCAGCCATTACAAAGAAATCAAAATGGGTAATTCTTCTTTTAAAGTAAAACACCACAAATATCAAGCATATGCCACAAGTAATGAAAGAACAAACCAAGCATTTAAAAAAATCCCATGAGGAATACAAAAATGCAATAAAGCATATGACAGTAGTAAACATCGACACAGAGGGGTTTTTTTATTGCTGAGGTAGGGCAAGGAGATGCAGAGATTTTGTTGGAAAATTAAGCAAATTAATAACAATAATTACATCTCATCAAGTCAATTCCAACTTCTTACAAACCTTATCAGGGTTTCCCAGGCATACAGCACTAATTCCAAGTTCTAGTGGTATTCAGCTTGCCCAAAGCTACAAAGGCTGGCTCTTCCCCCAGTGGGTGTAGTGAGAAGTTGAACTCACAACCTATGTGTCAAGGTACCACTGGGTCCAGAAAGGCCCTCAGGAACTGTTATGTCCTGCCCTTATAAGTACTAGTCCAGGCGACGATGAACAAAACAGCAACAAGTCTTTATTCAACAGTCTTTTAGAGAAGAGCTTACAAGGTGCTCCAGACACAGAGATGGCTATACAATCCCACTGGAATCAGTCACTCTGGATTCTTGCCATGTAGGAGGCAAAGGCTAGCTACCATAGAAGTGTAGCATAATGGAGGAGACCCAGGCTTAGCCGTTTCTGGCTACCTGTACGGAGTAGGTAGTATAGTTCCGGCCCGGCCCCACCCTTGTTTACCCATGGGGCTTATATAGTGTCTCGCCAGTGGTGGCTCCTTGATACAAGGTAGCGACCCACCGGATAAGCACAACTAACCAATCATAACAGAGTATACTTGTAATTAACCAATGTTTAACAGGATCCAAAACTGTAGCCAATCACAGGTCTTGGATTAGCATAATGAGCGTGCCCTATGCAGGGGGTTTTCTCACCACTTCTGGCTCCTAATTTGGATGGAGGGAAACTGCCATTTTCCTCTTGCAAGGCACTGCCCACGCTACTTGTAATTGTGCTTTAATACACAACAGGAACCAATCAGACACACTAGCCCTAATTGTCATGGTTTGTGTGAAGCCAGGAGAGCCAAATGTGCCTGTAAGGGTGAATGGGTCTCAGGCACCTTGCCTTTACCTCACCCTATCACATAACGCAGTCCACCTCCAGTGACCTGTAGCCCTCTAAGAAACCTATACCCCTTTGCTGCCGCTTCTGGGTACCCATGGTCCTGCTTTAGACTAGAAAAACTGTGATAGGTTTCACCCACTGACAGTTTGTGCTTGCAAATCTGCCAGAAAAGTGTGCATTAACTTAAAGTAGCATTGTCAACAAAGACACCAGCCCTCCTCCTCCCAGCCATCTTAGCTCTATAAGAATAGAGACAACTATTCTGAGTACAATCATATTAATTTAAAGCAAGGTTAATAAGTTGCAGAAGATTAAAACAAAAGAATATGGCTGCTGATACCATTCCAATATTAAAATAACAAAAGCATTACTAGCTGCTTGCCTGGCCTTCCTGGCCTATTAACATAATGACTACATTTTGCTAGCTTTTACTCACAAGCTCTCATCGATGCAAGCAATTCAAAAGCATTGTGAAATCTTTCTCTCTTTCCCCGTCTTCTTCCCATATCAAAAGACATTTCCCCCACTCATTCCGCCTTCCCCAGGAGTTCAACCAATAACAGCACAGCACACAATGTCCAACATATTTGTCCAGTTCCCACAGTTCTCAGCCTGTTATGACTAGAAGTACACTAAACCACCCAGCACCTGCCTTGAAGGTCAAATTCCTTCTCTGCCACCAGATTCATGAAATCAAAACTCTACTTTACTCTGTAAATGCAAGCTTCCCCATACTATTTCCATACAGTGCCATTTTCAGTTTTAGACACAACTTTCTCTTTTGGAGTTCCTGAGTAAATGTTGACTTAATGCATATCAATTCAGTACATGGATGTATCAAGTATGTATAATGGTCCATAGCCTTTGATAAAACTATTTTCCAAAGAGTTAGTACATCCTTTAAAAGGAGCACCAGGGGATCAATCTGTTTCTATCCAAATCATTCAGATAAATTAAATTGCAGCATATTCAGTCACATGGCAAATTTAACCAACTTAAATCTCTCTTAACATGTTGTTTCCAGTTCTAACAAGATGCAAGTTACAGAAGGGCTAGGGAAACCATGGCTCGCCAGATTCTAGCTGCCAATATCTCTTGACAAAATGGTCACATTTATTTTATTAGGGCTACAAATGATACAAGTTGGATTCCTCATTACCTCTGGTTTAGGCTCTCTTTGTACAACAAGAACTCTTGACTACAAAGTTCTAAACCTTACAAGATTGTTTACCTTCCCTTCATAGTTTCAGCATTTTGCAAAAAAAAAAAAAATCTCTCAGCAGCACTCTGCACAAAATTACAACCCTTTCCCCTTTCAGAAGCATCTTCTTCTTGTGCCATATCCAATTCCAAATATTGGGTATCCTCATGGCGATCAGCCATGAAGATTGTCCTGAGAATACAGTATAATGCAGTGGTCATCCATTTGCCTTCCTCATCACAGCGTGACAGTCGCATCACTGATCTAGTTCTGTGAGTCACTTTCAGGTCCTGAGCCCTTTTGGCACACAAAAGGTTGTAAGGTTAGTTAACCACCACCTGATGATTGGCATTGAGTCACTGGCAGTATGGTCTACTCTATTAACATAGCAGGATAACCTGGCCAGAGTAGAAACATATAAGACACATATAAAGCAAGCACAAGAGAAGCAGGTGATTGTTTGAAAAGAGGCACACACCCCATTCAACAAGGCAGCTGCCACTCTAGTTTTGCACATGTGGGATGAAAACAGGAAGTTCACCCCATCAGAAAATATTTTACCATCTTGCAGAGAGAGGAGGGAAATTCCATTACTCCAAAGATGAAGTAAACAACAGTTTACACCTCTAGTTTGGATTTATCAACAGTCCACAAACAATCAGAAACTAGACAATGTTCAGCGCTGATAACTGTAGTGTTCACTGTTCATGATGTTATTTGAGATCTCATAGTTCTCTGTTTTAATTCCAATATTCCACCATCTATTCAGTGTAATGTGTGTGGTCACAAATGTTTCATGCCAGGATTGGTTTTTTGAGTCACCAGAGACACATCCATCAACTGAGAAAATGACTTTCAGGAAAAATGTATGCTCGGATTAAGCATCATTCCTCACCATTGTGTCAAGTGATATTGTGGTACCTATTATAGTTTAGTGTTACCATCAGCTACTTACTATAAAAGAGGCATGTGTCAATCATGTTTGAATTCTGGGAATTCAGAGCTTGTTGGTTGCTTGGTAACTGCCCCCCCTTTCCCCCCAGATACACTCAAAAGTGTTTTTTGAAATTGGGTACTTTTAAAAGCTGACAGCAATTACAGGTGATGCAGCTGCTTTAGTCTGAAAATGAATATACAAATGGGTCTTCCTAGTCTATTAGTATTGCATTATAGTTAAAATTGTCCCACTCCCCCAGTATTATCCACAAGTGGCAGAGCTGTTAAAGTAATATGCCTTGGAATCAGGGGTTTCTTGTTGTTTTGATTTTATACCAGGAGCAAGTTCTCATTTCTTTCATCTACCACAGATTTCACAGAAAAGAATGTAAAGAAAAGCCTGAAAGACTAAGAATGGAAAACAATAAAACACTGTAGTTTTATCACTGTTTCTTAGTCACAAAACATAGCATTCAGTTTATCAGTAGAAAGATGGAAGAGAAAGGAACAGAGGGATTCTCTATGCTGCAATCTCAGAAAGCTAGGACTCCCCATGAATAGTGCTGTGGTGGAGGCAGGGCTTGCATCACTGAAGCACCAGATTTATTGTCATGGATAACATCGCATGGATAACATCACTTGATGGCTGTTGTGGCTTAGTGGTTAAGATGCTGAGCTTGTACATTGGCAGGTCAGCAGTTCAAAACCCTAGTGTTGCTCAATGGAGTGAGCACCAGTCATCTGTCCCAACTCCTGCCAATCTATTATGTTATCATTTATTGCATTTATATCCCAACCATCTGGCATAGCAGTCCAAAAGCAAGAAATTGCAAGTAGATAAGTAGGTACTGCTGTGGTGGCAAAGGTAGCAGTGTTCCATGCACTCCAATGTCGAGTCATGCCTGCCAGATGGTCACAGGAATGTCTGCAGAAGCAGACAGCACTGGCTCTTTGGCTGTAAATGAAGATGAGCACTACACAATAGAGTTGGATATGACTAGAAGGTTTGATGTCTTGTGTACTTCAGTAGCTTCTAATATTTCAATCTTTCTCACACTGGGTCAGGTGAAACTGCAGAATGAACTCACCAAAAGGTGCCTTCATTTTGGCATTTTCATGTCTGGCCTAAACACAGAAGAACTACAACAAAAACTTTGCAACATTTAGTATACCACCCATTGAATGGCATATGTTACTTGGGGTGGTTTATAGTCAAAAAAGGTTAAAATAGACAAAGAATTATAAAAGTGAAATAAACCAAATTATATTTGTTTTATTATATATTTGTTTGTTTACAAATTATATTACCTATACTACTCTTCCACTGTAACATGGCCACATTTTTGTTACTCCTAAAGTTCCTCAACACAGAGAAATCTAGCAAGGAGGCTTAATATGGAGTCAATCTATCCAATTTGGCATTATTTATTTGTTTGTTTGTTTTTTATATTTGTACACTGCCTTCCTCACCCGAGGGCGACCCAAGGCGGTTTACAACAAAACAATATACACAATAGAAGGAAAAAGAAAATACATACCTAGCACATAACACATGATGGAGCCCAGCTCAACTTCTCTGATGGAACCCCGGGCTCAATGTCCTTAACAGCACCTGCCTCCCATCCCCGAGTCAATGGTGTGGACTCAGGGAGAGGTAGCGGGTCCTCTGGTGGCGGGGCGGTGGCGGCCTTTTCAAGCCCCCAGAGCAGGCAAGGCTCTGGGGGTGGAGATGTTGGCCCACACCTGACTCCCATCCCTGAGCTGATGGTGTGGGCTCAGGGAGAGCCAGCAAGTCCTCTGGCAGCAGGGCGGCGGTGGTGGCATACTTTTCAAGCCCCCGGAGCAGGCGAGGCTCTTGAGGAGGAGACGTCGGCCCGTACCTGCCTCCCATGTCCAAGCTGATGCTGTGGGCTCAGGAAGAGGCAGCGAGTACTCTGGCGGAGGGTCAGTGGTGGCAGCAACATCCTTTTCAAGCCACCCCTGGAGCAGGTGAGGCTCTTGGGGCAGAGACATCGGCCCGCACCTACCTTCCATCTCCGAGCCGACTCAGATGGACAAAAATGAGATTTCAAAGATAGTTTTCATGGAAAGGTCTTTCCTAGGCTTACTTGGCAACTTCTTCTACTACCTGGTGTTGCCCCATTCAGGTAGTATCCAGGACTGACCTTCCTTAGCTTCATAATCAAATAAGATCAAGTTCGTTGAGTGGTCTGAATTTGTTTACACTTTTCATTTACTCCTCTTCAGCTCCACCTCATTTTCTCTTGTTTCCTCATGCTTTCTGGAAAGTACACAGTTCTTGAGACCTGGTATATGTTTATGAAATATCATTTTATCTATTTTAAAATATTAATTGCCAGGACATGCCAGAAATGACCACAAAGTGCAGAGCAGTTGCCCTCGTCCATTAGCCTTAAAACAGTTCCATTCACTCCCCAAACTAAGCAATCACTAGCTAGTTGCCATAAGGATGAAATGCTATTTGTATTGTTGCTATTTGCTCATATTGAATATAATTATACAATTTCTGAAGTATTCCTAGGGATTTACTTCAGCAGCATAATCACATATGTGAGTGCAGCGATGGGAAATTATAGGTAATTTATATTTGTTTTGCTTCTGTTTCTATAGCAATAGGAGTAATTATTAATAAACAGATCACTGTAATCACTGACATCTCAACAGAGCATGGTCAGAGATAGAAAAACAATGCTACAGAAATGCAGTCGCTACTCAAGAAACTAATGCTTCTTGTGTGTTCCTGCATACAGCAGATATTTCTCAGATGATTAAATTGCCAAGGAGATAAGGAGTTAAGAGCCAGATCTTCAATTGGAGTAAATCAGAAATGACCCTGACACTCTAAAAGCCTCGTCCATTTGAAGCACATTACTAATAGGTCTCCATTCTGACAAATATAAACTGGGACACTGAATTCACTCCACTTATTTGCTTTTTACTTCCTTTTTCTAGAGGAGTTCCCATGCCTTTAAAGAGGAAACAGGTATGATTGCTGAATAGCCACAGCTGTGCTGGTGATATATACCATAATAAAGTGATTGATTGATTGATTGATTAACTGCCTGCCTGCCTGATTGATTGAATGATTGATTGAATGAATGGATGGCCACAGTGAGGAAGACTATGATGGCCAGAACCCATCCTGTTAATAATAATAATAATTTCATGTCAGAAATTACTTTGGGTCGAAATGATTTTTGCTGGAGAAACTCCAATCAGGGGATGCCCGAATGAGGCTCCTTTCATTTCCCCAAGATCTTTTCCCTCCCAAATGGTCCCTCTTTACCTACTTGCAATTTCTTGATTTCGAACTGCTAGGTTGGCAAGAGCTGGGACAGAGACGGGCACTCAAACCATCATGCAGTACCTGAGTCTTGAACTGTTGACTTGATGGCCATTCAGCTAGCAAGATGAACTTCATCACCGCTGAGCCACTGCAGCCCCTCACCCACTTTTTGATTTATTCTCATATAAGAGAAATTATTTATGGCTAATTTTCACTCATTGTTGGGATGTCGGTTGCAGTTCTAGACACAAATCAAAGTCCCATTAGTGAGTTACAACTTACCACTTACTACTAAGACATGCACAGGCAAAAAATCAGGAAGAGGATTTTGGCCATTATGTTCTTTCCCACTGTGGCTATTCATTCACCTTACTCTGATTAGTCAACAGCATTTAGAATACACATTTTGAAATTTTTGGACTACAAAACCCAAAATTCTCCCCTCTGGAATTCCCACTTGCAGGACCTAGTCCTTACAGACAGTTAAATTGTACTGGTATAAAGTGAAAGTTCACTCGGCAGGCTTTATGCCTTGGTCAAGCCTAACTTTCTGTTTGAAAATGAAATAGCTCCAATGGTCCCTAGGAAGTACAGAAAGACCCTTCTCGTAGATTGTGGTATTTTTGAACCACAATCTGGCATACCCTGGTAACGGCAACCTTGTGTTGCCAGCTAATCTTTCTCACACTAGACCAGGCAAAAGGAACTACAAAATGAACTTACCAAAAGGTGGCTTCATTTTTACAGTTTCATGTCTTGTCTAACATGGAGGAAGAAGGAAAAAACACATTTTTTAAACAGGAAGTTAGGCAAGAAATCTGACAGCCTGGCCTTTTCTCCAGGTGACCACAGTTTAGGTCTAAGGTCTGGGTCCTGCAGTTAGTACTCCCAGAAAGGAGAATTATGGGATTTGTAGCTCAAAAATAATAATCCAAAATGCACATATCTAATAGCACCCTTGAGTAAGTCAAGTTTAATTTTGCATCTGAAGGGAAAAGGAAAGATCTCAGAAGTGTTCCTCCCCCTCCCTAGCAATAAAATTAAAACAATAATAAATTAAATAATTGACTCTTTGCTGCAGTTTCATGATACATGAGAAAATCTGCTCCTCCTCACATTGCCAGAGGTAACTTAATTCATTCTCCAAGTGCCATTTCTCCAACTCTAATGGGCAAGTAATGACGTTCCCTGCTACTTTTCCTTCTGTGGCTACTAGCAGGTTCAAGGAGGTAACCTAGGTTGATAAAAGAAGGAAGGGGAAAAGGTTTATGTTATCTCTCTGAAAACCACCACACCCAAACATCTGAACAATCCTGAATCACACATATAGTTGCCTCTAACCAAAGGAAAATCTATAGGGCAACCTGATATGGTCACATGTCACATATGTCACATATGTCCTCATTCCCTCATAGCTGATCACAAAGGGAAGTCACAAAGTTATGAAGATGTATGTGTGAACAAACAGGAGCCATCAGTGTAAGTTGCTTCATTTTTTTAAACCCTAGAGCCTAGTAAAACTCAATCTACTTCTTAAATTATAGGTATTATTTTATTCTACAAAACACATTCCAAATATTTTAACTATAAATCAAAGAAGAAAGGAAAGAGAATAATACTGATTCTGGTGACTGCATCTACGTGAAAGAGAAAGATCTGCCTCTTCTTTCATTTTTGGCAATATGTTATCTACACACATCTGTATAGCATGAACACTTACTGTGGAAAAAGCTATCATTATATGTGATTGATCATCAAACAACTATTTCATTATTGGGCCCATTATTAGAAAATACACTGACATTAGAATAGCAGCATGCTGTTACTATAGATACCTGACTTCTCTGTTAACATTTCTACAACATCTCTATGTGCAGAAATCCTGAGTGCCTTCCTCCAGAATTTTGTACAGATGTTGCTGTACTGTGATAGACATAATGACGTGAAGCAGACTTTATTAGAGTGCTTTGAAATCTCACAAAAATTGACACTATGCAAATGCACAAGGCATTGGTTCTGTAATTCAACTTACTCAACCAGCAGTTCATTTTCTGAAATAATCCATAAAAACATATTTGACTGGAACATTCTGATATGGAACACAAAGAAAACTGTCCAAATAACTGGGCAATTATACATGTGAACAGCCACGTCCTACAACCATCAACCAGTCTCTGCAAGATTAGACAATGAAAGTGCGGTGCCAAAATGGCCACCGCGCTCTTTGCGGGGGCCCCCCCACCCAGACTCAGACATCCGGGTAGTTAGGGGGCGTGGCCACTCCTCTATAAAAGGGGTGGCCACGAGGCAGCCGAGCTGCCATTTTGTAAAAGCGACGGAGAGGAGAAGTTTTCTCCGTCGCTCTTCATCTTTTCTGGGGCAGCCGTTTTTGGCTGCAGAACATTAGCGGGATCTTTCCTTCTTATTTTCGGCTTCCCAGCCATCGGGTTTGATGCCTCCTAAGAGGATGGCTATTGCGACTAAGGCTCGCCCGAATAGGAGGCAGCAGTCAGGTCGGAGGACCGCGACTGCGCCCCCCCAACGGGATTCCCGCCAGGACCGGTGGGATGGGGCAGCTTCGGCCGTGGCCCACGGCTCTCCAGCCTGCAGGGGCTTCGGCCCCCGGCCCGCAATTGCCGGCCATGGGCTTTGGGCATGGGGGAGGGCCTGGTGCGGTTGGGCTTAGGCCCCCGGCCCGCACTTACCAGCCATGGGCTTTGAGCATGGGGGAGGGCCTGGTGCGGTTGCACAGCAGGGCTTACCCCCGGCCCCTCATGGGCCGGAGTTTTGGCCATGGCCCTGTTTGGGGCCTGGCTCTCAAGTCGGGGGCGCTGGACTATTGCCCAGTGGGCCGTCCGGCCCACCTGGCTCCCTTTATGCAGGGGGATCTGCGACGGTGGATGCATTACTGGCCCGCGTTGCGGCGCTAGAGGCATCGCTAGGGATCTCCAATAACCCCATTGGGGGGGGCTTCATTGCCATCTGGGGCCCCCTTTTTGCCAGCACCTTTGCCCACCGTTACCGGTGGGATGGGGCAGATTGTGATAGGGCCCTTGGCTCTCAGCCTCAGGCCGGCCCTTCAGGGGATTCGGCCCTCGGCCCACAGTTGCCGGCCATGGCCCGGAACGATTGGGGGGGAGGGCCTGGTGCTGGCACACAGCACGTTTTACCCCCTCAGGGGCCGGATTTTTGGCCATGGCCCTATTCTGGACCAGGATCTCAAATTGGGGCCCCTGGCCCACTACCTAGCCGGCCGTCCGGCCCACCTGGCCCACCTTATACTAGGGGTTTCCGTGGCAGGGGATGCCTGGTTAGCATGTTTTGCTGTGCTGGAGGCATCCTGGGCAATCCAGGGGGAGGGGGCCCTTCCCTATCTACCGGGGCCCTTCGTGTCCGCCGGCTACTTCGACTGCCGCCACTCTGCAACAGGCGGCCAGCCGGGTCGAGCTGCTTGGGACACTCCGGCCTGTGCTTGCCGCCGTCCCGCAGCTCCCTGTTCGTCCAGAAATGCAACCGGAGTGTGGTTGGATGTGGCCCCAGAGCTCGATTTCGGTCGCGAGCTCCGACGACGCCGTGGGCCGGAATCCCCAGTGGGGGCGGCTCATGGGGGTGCAACTAGTGAGTATTAGGTTCAAGTTGAATGCACCCACATCACAGTCCACTTCCAGCGGTGGGGTTCAGTGGTCATGGCTTCACCAATTTGAGGCTAGTGGGCATCACTTGCCAGTCTATCCCAGTGCCCCTTGGTTGCATTCTGGCACGACGTTGGGGGGAATACGTGGATATATATTCTCCCTATGAATCGAGATCCCAATAAGGATAGGCGGTGCGGACAGGACACAGACATGTGCGGTCCCGCAGTAGTAAGCCACCACGCACTGGGGTGTCCGCCCCCGGGACAGTGCTGAGCATCGCGGGGGCTGTCCGGGTCCTGCTGCGCAGGCCCCTTTATGCAGACTGTCCCATCGAGGGCTTTGCCGGTGGCCGGCTATTACTTGCCCCTGGGTGTTATTGGCCGCAGGCCATGAGGGGTAAGGGCTGGAGGGGGAATGTGGATATTATCCCTATTGAACTGCGAGCCCACTAGGAGGAGAGAGAGGGACAGGGCAACTGAGCCAATGAGATGTCCCATCGTAGTGAGCCACCGCGCACCTTGGGCCAACTGGTTGGCGGCAGACCTTGTACGTATGGTGGTATGCCGCAGGGCTTGCCCTGCTTGGGCCGTCCTGGTGCTTCCATCCATTGCTAATATTTGCAGGGCGATGGTTGATTAGATGGGCCCATGGCAGTTGGCTTACGGTGAGGCATGTGGATGAGGGTGGCTCTATACCCTGAGGGGAGGTGGGATGAGCCCTGTCAGCATGTGTGCTCGTGTACATCGCGCCCACGTGGCTGGTGCATGGTGATAGGTAACATGGTGGTCATGCTGAGCAGCAGACTGCTCAGACACAGGCTCCACGCTAACTGGTCGGGCGGGGGGTTCCAGCCCGCCTGATGTGTTCGGCCTGCTCAGCTGACGATACGTGTACTAAGCACCACGGTCGTTACCGACTTTGTGTTCCCTTTTGCGCTGGCCCTCACGCCGCCTCCGCATGCCCGCGGGTTGGTGGGTTACGGGGCAGAGGTAGGGGTGCACAGGGGCGATCAGAGCTCCGTCTGAAGCAACTAACCTTGTCATAAGCCCCCCCCCACCCCAATTAGTATAATCAACCTGGAGAGATGGCACTCAGTTCATCCAAGAAGGGATGGGGCGGGATACCTGCCGGTGGGTTTTTTCTATGGGGGTTTTTGTATCCATTCGGGGGCGTTGGAGGTCCCAGGATGCTACTACTCTGGTTCCCTTGCAGGGTAACGAAGAGGGGGCTCCACTGTCCACAGCTAAGGGAGTTGGGGCTATGGGAGTAGCGGGGGCCCTTCTTGGAACCACCTTTCCTAAGTCGACTGTCTCCCCCATGAAGCGCATACTGAGCTTGCACTAGGGGACGTCATTTAATTCTCCAGTCAGTTTACCCTGTGGGTTCTCCATTCAGGGCTGCCATTCCTGATGACCTGGTTCAGTCAGGTGCTCATAGTTGGTTCGGCTACTATGGGTGGCATGCTCACGCAGTTCTGGTGCTGTTTTGGCACAGTGTGATATGCACTCGGCTTTCAGATTATTGCCAGTGCACCCATTGAATTAGACCTATTGGTTTTTTTAGGTTCCGAGGGGAATTTTACTTAGATAAGACCACCCCCTTCTGACTGTGTTAAGTCATGTTCAGCACTCGACAGATTGGGGACTTCACTCAGTGGCCATTTGTTCACAGGTCGGGGTCTCGGTCTCTAGCCCATTACCTCGACGGCTTTTGGTTTGGGGGTGAACGGGGCTTGGACATGTGCACGCGTCTCCTCATTAACATTCAGACACTCAGGTGGGAACTGAGTGTCACCTTGGCACCTGAATAGACCGAGGTCCCATCTACTAAGCTCACATTTCTGAATCGACTCTGTTGCGCGGGCATCCGGGTTACCCATGCATACAGTGGCTTGGATCTCCGCGGCGAGTTTGGCCTTGATTGCCAAACATAAAGTGTGCCCTCGTGAGCTGCGGTTAATTCATGGCCACCTTAATTTGTCCGGTCTGGCTCAAATTACTCCTGGGTTTGGCGGGGTCTCTTCCTGGATATCAGACCTGATGGTCTGCCCTAGATTTGAAGTACGGTCGGATACCACCGACTCCCGGACTTATGGGGCTTACTTCGAGGGTGGGTGCGCGGATCGACCCACGATCTTACCTTCCTTGCCTTTTTTCCCATTTCTGGAGAGCACTGATGCTATGGTGCAAGGTGTGGGCCTACTCAGTGGTCCGATTTCGGTGTGACAATGCGGCAGTGGTGCACTTTGTCAACACACAGACATGCAAATCCCCCGGGGTCATGACATTAGTTCGTCTATTCTTTTGAGAAGCCTACGCCTAAATGTGCCGTTCTAGGCCAGACATGTTCTAGGTATTTATAATGACATTAATGCTGCTTTCCACCACCTGCAGATCACCCGGTTCCGTGCCTTACTCCGGAAGCAGAGGGTTTCCACTCACCACTTTTGGCGATGACTGGACGTTTGGCGAGGAGAAGGGAACCGGACATGTCATTGGCACCTCGCACGCGTAAGGCGTATCACTCTGCATTCATGCGTTGTGTTTGGGAGGGATGGACACGGGAACGTGTCCGCCGCCCTTACACGCGTCACCCCTGTTCCCAGAGTTTCTGACCCACCTTGCACAAGGCTGGCTTTACTTAGGTACAGATAGGTGTGAGGTGGCTCTTGACCACGCAGCTACCATGGTAGCCTTTTTGGAGCGCTCTGCATCAGTGAGTGGGTGCCAGAGTTGGTGCCACCAGTGTAAGGCGGATGTGTCTCGTAGGGCACTGGAACTCGAAGATGTCTCTGTCACACACGAGTGGGCTCGAGTGGGAATGCGGTCCTCACGGGTTATTCAGCACGGGCAGGCAGTGGTGTATACTGCTACGAAGTTTTTGAGACATCTGTCCGGTTGGTGCCCTACATGAATTTTTGACAGTGCCTGCTGCGCGCCCCAGCCTGTTTTCTGCCACCGGGATGGGTCTACCCTTGCCATATTACAGTCCCTGAGGGTAACCGGTGCCGCGTTCGCGGTGTGCGGCCCGTTTTGGCACCCAATTTTCTTAAGATAGGCGTCGCGTTGATCGTGGCTACGTGTAGGGTACTTGGAGGTGAATATGCATGTACGCGCAATTTCTGATATGTACGTCCCCTCACTGTACGAGTACCTAGTTATGTCCTTAAAATTTTTCTCCTCTTTTACAGATCCTAGGGGTCTCAACACACCGGTGGCAGGGGGCTAGTGGGCCGTAGCTATGTACACTGGGCAGCAGTATATGCTGTAGCGGCAGAGAGTGGACCCCGACTGGGCTGTGTGCAACCGCACGTATGCGATGGTATGGTATGCGTGGCACATGGGGGCGGGAACTGTGGCCATTCCTGCTGTCTGTCAGGGATGCTGGACCGCCCAATGTTTTACCAGCACCTCGGCGGCATTGATCTTATACGGATCGCTGCTGTTGCTTAACCATCGAGGGGCGGTGACCTGGCAATTTATGTCACGTATGGCTTATATACGGTCGCTATGGTCTAACATCGTGCCGAGACACCAATTGGGGGAGATGCGGATCTCCCTAGTTTGTATTTTTCCGGCAACCAGTGGACGGGGCTGTGGCTCCGTCCCCTTCCGAGCATGGCTGTGAGATGGCCATGGGATACCGGATGATAGGCTTATACAAAAACTTTGCTGGTAAGCAGGTGAAGGGGTCCACCTGTCGGCTGGAGGTATGTACCTCGCTCTGGGTGTGATGCAAGCAGGCCTGGCGACCGAGCTGACGGTCTTGGGGGGGGGGCGGTGAGTCATCATGGATGCCTCCCCGTGTGGCGGGTAGCACTGTTAAGGTAAATATTTATGACCCACAGGTATCTGGCAGGTTCGCAATTGACTGGCCAACACTAGATAGGTACAAGTTGGTTAACGTTGTCCGGTCAACGACGAACCAGGCAATGGGGTGATGGCAGGAGCTCTTCAGCATGCATCACCCCGTGATTTTACGGATACACGTCAGAGAGTGGGGTCAGTAGATAGTTTATTGACTATGGTCAACAATTTGTTTGTTGTTAACAAAGAAATTGATACAAATGGATACATTGTAGCCAGTTGCCATTGGCAATTTTGGGAGGAACCTTACCAGTGTTACTGCAGCCTGCTTGCCTTAAGAATTATAATTGACTGAGTACCAATTGAAATTTATAATTCGGACTAGGGCATGAATCAATAAATGTGGCCCAATGCCGTTATCCACTTATACCGGTGTCTGAGTCCTTTTTTGGGGGGTGTGCCTGCAATAAGGTTTCTATTGGATAGCATGAGCTACATTCAGGCACAGTAGAAACAGTCAGGAATTATGAAGATGATTACCTCTAACTCTCTGAGCTTATATACCCCTTGAACCAAAATTCAGTTCCTAACTGAGGAGATCCAATGAATAAAAGCTGAGTTAACATTCAGTAAGCCATAACTCTGCAGTAGGTCAACTATAGCTGGGACAAGGTTAAATCCAGGGGTTCTTGACCTATGGCCTGTGGGCCGGATGCAGCCCTCGGTGCCATTTCATGTGGCCCACCACACCCTGAAGTGTACAGGCCGCCCCCATCATGCAAGCAGGGCAAAATGGCCATCCAGCCCCCGAAGCTGTCTGAGGGAGTGTGACCTGGCCCTCGGCTTGAAAAGGTTGAGAACCCCTGGTTTAAGCCATGAAAGTTAAAAACATCTTCCCAGGCATCTAAAAAAATCATTTGATTTGTTTTAATCTGAGCTCATATAACAGTGGTTATATCTTCTCATGCCTGCCACATGACCACAGAAATGTCTGCAGACATAGACATGGTTGGCTTTTTAGTTGTAAATGGAGATGACCACCACCCTCTAGAGTCAGACATGACTGACTTTCAAGCAAGGGAGACCTTTATCTATTACTATATACAGTACTGTATACTATTTTATATTTGGATTTTTCTTTTCATTTGTGTGTTTGTTTTTTGCTTTACATTTATGCTGTGTACATTGTTGTTAATCACCTGGCACTAAATCTGGCAGTATATAAATGCAATCAGTTAATCAATCAATCAACTAAATAGGGCAGGAGCTACTAAGAATTTCAGTGTTTGTGCATGAGGGGCATTGGAGGAATTGTTGTTGTTCAGTCACACAGTCAATTCCGACCCTTTGCCCGCCAGGCACCTCTGTCCTCCACCATCTTCCTTAACCCACCCAGCTCTGTGCCCATTGCGTCTACAATACCATCTAACTATTATGGCTACTCCATTTCTCCTATGGTTTTCTTGTCCACAGTAGTAGATATGATGGTCTCCAGAGCTGAATTCTCCCATCCCTCTCCATTTTAACTGATTCCAAAGATGTCTTTCCATTTCCTTTTTTTACCACTTCCAGTTTTCCTGGATTCATAGATCTTACATTCCATGTCCCAATACAGTATTGTTCCTTTCAACACATATTTCTCCTCCCTCTGTCCTATCCACCCCCCTTTTCTGACCTGATTGGCTAAACATCCTGTTTCATCTATTTTTTCCCTTTGTTTTGCCTTTTGTTCTTTGTCCATAGGGTTTTCTTGGTAAACTTACTGATGTGATTTGCCGGTTTCTATGCCAGTATTTCCCTATGGTACATATTATCACAGTTTAACACAAAGTAACAGACTAAAAGTTGAGTTAAGTAGTACTGGATATATAAAGTTAGAAGTTATATATTAAGTAAGAGGTTATATATATAGTTAGGAAGAATGAATTCATGCAAATGACATTATGTATTTGCATCTGAATTTATATTTTATTTTACGGTTTTAAAGGCTGCATCTGGAACTGCATTGCTCTGTGCTGTGGATTTTCTGCCTTAGGTGATAAAGAAATCTGGGGCTTTGTTCTTGACCCATTTTGCTTTAAGGAGACAATTGTACTACTTCGTGTTTACCTGCAAGCAACTCATGTTCTGGCAGAGCACTGGTAAAAGGAACTCAAGGGGATATATTTGGGTTGTGCTTCTATTATTTCTGTTGTTGCTTTGTAACTGGAATATATATATATATACACACAAATAAAATACTTTTACTAGAGCTGCTGAAGAAGGTGAAAACCAAAACGTTTTGCTGAAGTACTTGTTTGTTTGTCACTTACGTAGGCGGGTTTATGTGCATTCACTTTTTCATAAAGTTCATTGTTTTCTGCAGTATTCACATGAAGAGACGCCTATAGAACCCAGAGAGTGGTACAAGACCACTTTAGAAGATGTGATTTGCGGCGGCCTTTCTGGTATTTCCTTAATAAACACCTGTTTCTTTAAGCAGTGGTCATAAGTCATAGTTTTAATAATGGCATGGTAAATATGTGCAGAAAGCCAGTTTTCAAATGTGGTTCCAAATTAATTTACAGGGGCTTCTGAATTCATCACTGCATTCTTGGAGCAAAGCAAAACAAAACAAAACCAAAAGAAAAAGACAAGAAATCAAGATTACAGAAGACCTGAATTTGGAATTTAAGTAACACCAAGTATTAGTCTGATGCCTTCTACTTTGGTGGGAGAGACCAAAGCACATTATTAGACAAGACAGTGATTTCAATATCTAAGTTCTAGCCAACAATCTATTCAGGATGAGTTTGCACTCTTCCTGAAGAAGCAGGTACATAACTTATGGGTATTACTGAATCAGTCTCTGTTACTGGACAGCCAAGGGACTCAGTGGTTCAGGTTGCCTGTGATAAGCTTCATTTGTCCACTAGCAATAAACATTCCTGGAAAACAACAACCTTGCCATGTAGTTTCATACTCAGCTGATTTCCTGTTGAGATGCTATATGGGGTAGCCCTTGAAGCTAACTTGGACTAGTCAATTATTTAATTTATTATTGCTTCATTTTTATTGCCAGGGAGTGGGGAAGAACACTTCTGTGGTCTTTCCTCAGAACAAGGAAAAACCATACAGAAGCAACCTAAGACCATCTTTAATAGAACTGTACTGGTTGCCAGTATAAAGATAACAGTCTCCCTTGCTTGAAAGCCAATTGTATCCGACTTAAGGAGGTGATGCTCATCTTTGTTTACAGTCAAAGAGCCAGCATCTGCAGATGTTTCCATGGTCATGTGGCAGGCATGATGGAATGCTGTTACCTTTCCCACCAAAGCAGTACCTCTTTATGTACTTGCAATGTGTGACTTTCGAACTGCTAGGTTGGCATTAGCTGGGACAGATGACTTCCTCTTTTAAAGTATTTTAACTAGTTTTGTTTTTTCTAAGGTCATTTGATTGATTTTACCCTTTAATCAGATCTGCTAATATAACACAAATAAGATATACTTAAAATGGATGAGTTAATGAATAAATTGACAGGCAACCCCTGAGTAACGAGATAGACACAGTATTGGAATTAACTTCAGGGCCACTTTATTAACAATCAATGTCATAACTGAACTGTTTTGCCTGCAGCAGGGGCCGAGTAGCACAGGACTAAGTGATGGAGCAAAGGTGGTCAACTTTACCTTCTCCACTCATGTCTAGGTGAATACCGGCTTACTGGGACCATCCTGTTCTTCAATAGTCCCCATCCCAGCTCATCATTCGGGTATAATGGCCAATGCAGTTCTCAAGCCTCAGGGCTGTAGGCCAACCGCACGGTCAACGGCCACTGAGCATGCCACCCACCCAGAAGTGGAAGCATAGGTCTCCCCACCTCCGGTCGTTTGACACACCCAGTGCCATTCCCGAATAATTCTAGGCCTTCACATATCATTTAACTATGTGCTACGCAACAAGTGACCAATTTAGACCATGAAGCCAATCATCCCCATTTCAAAACAGTGTGGGGTGGGCAAAAATACCACCATCCCAAGGCCAATCAGGGACATGTGCAAAAATTCAAGCCCCAGCGCTGTAGGCCAACCGCACGGTCAATAGCCACTGAGCATGCCACCCACCCGGAAGTGGAAGCATAGATCTCCCCACCTCCGGTCGTTTGACACACCCAGTGCCATTCCTGTTTTTCCTGACATTTTTTTAAAGAATCTAATGCTCGAAGTTTCTCCCTATGAACTGATACAAGTAGACTTTGAAACTAGTACATTTGTGTGTGTGTGTGTGTGTGTGTGTGTGTGTCATTTTATTAATTTTGTTTCCATACCTCACTAAAACAAGATGTGGGGAAGTAATTCACATTAATTTAGATATTTTAACAAGGAGCCCCCATTCATAAAAAAGCATTCTTGACATCTGGAGTTTTTGTTGTTGTTTTTGTTCAGTCGCAGTTGATTCCGACTGTTTGCTAACCAATGGACCATTGCCCGCCAGGCACCTCTGTCCACCATCCTCTTCACCACGCCCAGCTCTGTGCCAATTGTGTCAACAATACCGTCTAGCCATCTCATTTTCTGCCACCCCCTTTTTCTTCTGCCCTCGACCTTTCCCAGAATCAAGGCTTTCTCAAATGAATTCTCTCTTCTCATTTGATGTCCAAAGTACTTTAGCTTCAACTTCACTATTTGACCTCCCAAGGAGCAATCAGGGTTGATTTCTGCTAAGATTGACTTATTTGTTATCCTTGCTGCCCAAGGTACTCTCAAAACAATATTCTACTGTGCTCAGCTTTCCTTATAGTCCAGCTCTCACAACCATACATTACCACCAGGAATACCATTGCTTTGACTTTGCAGATTTTTGTTTGCAAGGTGATGTCTCTACTTTTCACTATGTCCCCCAGGTATCTCATGGCATGTCTCCCAAGAATCAGTTGCCTTTTTATTTCATGGCTGCAATCCCCATCTGCAGTGATCTTAGATCCTAAGAAAGTAAAATCTGTCACTGCTTCTACTTCTTCCTCATCTATTTTCCAGGGACTGATAGGGCCTATTGCCATTATCTTGGGTTTTTTTGATGTTGAGTCTCAAGCTAGCTTTTGCACTCTCTTCTTTCAACCTAATCAGGAGCTTCTTTAGGTATTCCTCACTTTCTGCCTTTAGGGTAGTATCATCTGCATATCTCAAGTTGTTGGTGTTTCTGCCAGCAATTTTGATTCCAAAATGTGATTCGTCCATACCTGCATTGCACATTATGTGCTCTGTGTATACGTTGAATAAGCAGGGTGATGAAATGCAGCCTTCTCGCGCTCCTTTTCCTATTCCAAACCACTCCATCATTCTGTATCCTGTCCCAACTGTTGCTTCATGAACCATTCATACAAAAGCATTCTTGACATCTGGGGTTTTAACAAAAATCAAAAGTGAATTCATTTAACTGCAGACTCTCAACTGAGATGACTGTCAAAGTCATTACATGGTGAGAAGGGGCACAGCCTTGTGACCCTGCTCTTCATTTTACCAAAACTAAAGACCAAAGACAAGAGAAGAAAAACAATTAAGTGTATCAAACCAATATGTCATGTTGTTCCTTTGGGAGAAAAGCACAAAAAACCTACACAACATCTCTTTTCCCCAAAGAAAACCCACAAAGCCCTACATTGCAAAGCAACAATAACCATTATTTCAAGTCTTCTTGACTTGGACTTAGATCCTGTAATCATATGGCAGAAAGAAACAGTATATGATCATCTTTCATGAACTAGATAAAGAGTTGAGATAACTCGAGAGCTTTTCTTCTTTTTATGTGAAAGGATGCTTAAAGGTAATTCTGACATTTTCCCTCTGATGACTCCTTTATTAACAGCCTACTGATTCACCCGAAGACAGGCAGACAGCCTGACAAAGAAAGAAAAGAAATGCATTTGCTGCTGCATTCTGAATGGCACAGGGAGTTGAGGTACCAAAGTCGTATCTCAGCCACCCACACACCTCCCCCCCCCCCTCTCTCTCTCTCACACACACAAAACCAACATGTCTGCATTTCTTTCTTCTGTGATTTTTTTACATACATTCACACAAAACTGAGTTTCCACTGGATTAGTACCTGTGGAAATTCAGCTGATTTATAACATCTCCAACCTCTATTATAATGACAACCTAGATTTTTTCCCCCTCTGGGGACCAAACAAGATCATAGAAATTATGAGTAGCTCAACTTGATTGACAAAGAAGGGTCATTTGCCAAGCCATGGAAACATGATAATCTGCAGATCAAACACAGAGTTCTGTACCTTGTAAATGATACTGCTCTAGAAACAACAGACAAATTAAGAAGGAAGCCTGAACACCCAGCAAGTAATTACTGGGGCTGCCAACCTATCAAAAGTCATTTTTGGCTCACTAATTGATTGCTTTCTCAATGAATGAACATATTCAAACAAATGTGCATCTGACTAAAATTTTGGCACAGGTGTCTATTTTTGGAAAATAAGAGGAGTGTGAAACAGCTATGAGCCAAATTAGGTATGATGTTAACTAAGCTGACAACCCTGAGAATAATGGCCTTAGGTGGCAAAGTCTACAGGGAAGGGTAAGTGATTAAATCCCACTTGAATCCATCTTGATGGAGGGCAGCAACTTAATAACTACTGGTCTAGGGCTGATGATGACTCTGTGTGCCAAAAAGGCTCAGGACCAGAATGCAAGCGCGGCGCCAAAATGGCCGCCACGCTCTTAGCGGGACCCCCCCCACAGGACGAAGGCGTCTGGGTAGTTAGGGGTGTGGCCAGCTCCCTTATAAAAAGGGTGGCCACGAGGCAGCCGAGCTGCCATTTTGCGAAGCGACGGAGCAGAGAAGTTTTTCCTCTTACTCCGTCGCTTTTTCCTTCACTGGGAAGCCTTTTGGCTGCTGATCTTCCTCTTTTCGGCTTCCCTTAGGTCGACTGAGATGCCTTTGAAGAAGAAGGCGGCCGCGAGCGCGGCTCGGGCGGTGCGGAGGCGCAATCCGGGTCGGAGGACCGCGGCTGCGCCTTCCCACCAGCTGCCTTTGCCGGCTCCCACCGGGACCGGTGGGATGGGGTCTATTACCCCCTGGCCGGAGGCCGGGGACCCGAGCAGGGGTCCAGTATGGGCTGCGGCCCGCGGCCCGCAAGCGGCGGACACCGCTCCTGGTGCTCATTCTACTGGGCCTTCCTCTATCGGGGCGCAGCTCACTCCGGGGCCTTCCAGCCTTGGGGGGTGGTGTGGTCCCCTCCCTTGGCAGGTGCCTACGCCAGCCCTGCCGGGCCTGGGTGTGGGGTCATGGCCATATTCGGGCCCCGGGGTGCAAGGTCCTGTATCCACGCCCGTAACGGGTGGGCCGGCTGGCCCGTGGCCCCACGCCAGTGTGGAGGCCTTGCTGGCCCACTTGGCGGCACTCGAGGCTTCCCTTGCTCGGGCCAGCCACGCTGGGGCTCCTTTTGGGGTGCACTTCGACGCGTCGTCTGCTGGGCAGCGGCAGGTGACGGGACGGGTCGAGCAGCTTGAGGCGCGTGGCGCGACTTCGGCCACTGCCTCGCAGCTCCCCAACCAACAGGCCAGCGCGGGTCAAGCACCGGCGGTGAGCTCTACGGCGGTCGTGAGCTCCGATGCCCCCAGTGGGCCGGAACCCCCGGTGGGGGCGGCCCGCGGGGGTGCAGCATGTGAGTATGCGGTCCAAACTAGTGCACCTACACATGTGGCTACGTTGGGGGGGGCTTTCCAATGGCCTTGGCCTCGCATGGGTGGTGCGGCGGTACAGCCGCTGACGCACCAACAGGCGACGTCAACCACCACCCAGGGCCCCGGGGTGGGGAGCATTTCCTACCCTGTGGGGAATGTTTTGGGGGTGGCTGGGCTAGTCCAAGCCCCTTTCCAGATGCCCGCAGTTCCTGCTGTGCCTGTCTCGGCCTTGCCGACGGCGGGCTATTCCTTGCCACTGGGTGACCACTTGGCGCAGGCCACCAGAGAGAAAATATGGCGAGGGGAGTATGTTGATATCTTCTCACTCCTAAACAGGGAGCCCACCAAGGAAGAGAGGGAGGGGCAGGATGAGAAGGATAAGGAACAGGCACGTCGTCGCAAGCCACCACAGACGTGGGCCAACTGGCTCCCGGCTTAGCTCATCTACATGGCGGTGTACCTGAGGGCCCGGCCGGATCTGGCAATTCCGATGGTCCAGTATTTGGACAATATCTATCGGGCGATGGTTGATTTTCCGGGCCCGTCGTGGTTGGCTTATGACGAGGAATTCCGTATGCGAATTCCCCTGCACCCTGAGATGAGGTGGGATGAGCCATGCCAGAGGCTTTGGCTTCTGTACATGACGCCCACGCGCCCCGTGCCAGGGGAAAGATACCATTGTGGACATGCCGTCCAGCGAGTGGCTCCAGCACAGGTTCCCCGCCAAGTGGCGGGGCAGGGGGTTCCAGCCCGCCTGCTGTGCTGGACTTTCTCGGCTAATGGCTCATGCAATAAGAAGAATTGCAAGTACAGACATGAGTGTCCCACCTGTGCGGGCCCCCATGCAGCCTCTGCCTGTCCCAGGCCTGGAGGGACGCGGGGCAGAGGGAGGGGCGGACAGTGGGCTGGCAAGACTGCCGCAGATGGAGCTGGTTCACTGAAAGGCTCCCTCCCCAATTAATGTGGACATGTTGGAGCGTTGGCTCGCATTGTACCCGAAGGGGGAGGATGCAGATTATCTCCTTCAGGGCTTTAGACAGGGGTTCCGTATTCCTTTCATGGGTGATAGGTCCCCTCAGGATGCCCCCAACCTTTTGTCCCTTAGGGGGAGGGAGGAGGTGGCTGCTGCCAGCATTAATAAGGAGGTCAAGGCGGGCAGGGTCGCTGGCCCTTTCCCTGCACCCCCGTTCACTAACCTCAAGGTATCGCCCCTGGGCTTGGTTCCCAAGAAGTCACCAGGCGAGTTTCGCCTTATCCATCACTTGTCCTACCCAGCCGGCCGATCGGTCAACGATGCTATCCCTGACGACCTTTGCTCAGTCAGGTATACATCTTTTGACCACGCGCTGCGCATGGTCCGCTCATGTGGCCCGGGTGCGCTGCTGGCTAAGTGCGACATTAAGTCGGCTTTTCGCCTCTTGCCGGTGCACCCGGGCGACTTTGAATTGCTGGGTTTCAAATTTCGGGGCGAATATTATTTTGATAAAGCCATGCCTTTTGGCTGTTCCATATCATGCTCGGCTTTCGAGCGTTTCAGTACCTTCCTAGAGTGGGCTTTCGTCCGCAGGTCAGGGTCCCGGTCTGTAGCCCATTACCTGGATGACTTTTTATTCGGGGGTGAACGGGGCTGGGACACGTGTACACGTCTCCTCAACACATTTCAGACGCTAATGGAGGAACTCGGTGTCCCTTTAGCGCCCGAAAAGACCGAGGGCCCATCTACACAGCTAGTCTTCCTGGGGGTGGAGATTGACACGATAGCGCAGGCGTCTAGGTTACCGCGGGATAAGGTGTCAAGGATAGTGGCCCTTATCTCGGACTTGTTGGCCAAGCGCAAGGCATCACTGAGGGAACTGCAGGTGCTGCATGGTCACCTTAATTTCGCCTGCAGAGTGGTCGCACCGGGCAGGGCTTTTGCCCGGCGCTTGTGCGATGCTATGGCAGGATTATCCAGGCCTCACCATAGGGTTAGGCTTACCCGGGGTATCAGGGCAGACATGCTGGTCTGGTTACAGTTCCTGAGGGAGTTCAATGGGGTCTCATTTTGGAGGCATGACCTCCTGGCTTCCCCTCAATTTCAGATTCAGTCTGATGCCTCGGGATCCCTCGGTTATGGGATGTACTTCAATGGGAAGTGGGCCTATGGTGGGTGGCCACCGGCCTGGGCAGGCACGGGTCGCCTGCGTGATCTCACATATCTGGAATTTTTCCCTATCCTGGGTGCTTTGATGCTATGGGGCCAGGAGTGGTCCAACTCGGTCGTGCATTTCTGGTGTGACAATGCGGCTGTGGTCCACATTGTAAATGCACAGACTTCCAAATCGCCCAGGGTTATGGATCTAGTGCGCCAATTTGTGTTGCGCAGCCTGCGCCTCAACGTACTGTTCAGGGCCAGGCATGTCCCAGGGGTTAATAATGATATTGCTGACGCTTTGTCCGGCCTACAGATCTCCCGGTTCCGTGCCTTGGCCCCGGATGCGGAGGAATTTCCCTCGCCACTCTCGGAGGAGATATGGACCATTGGCAAGGAGAGGTGAACCGGGCGATTGGCATGTCGCTAGCGCCACGCACCCGTAAGGCGTATCACCACGCAATTAATTCTTTCAGGGCATTCTGTACTCAATTTCAATTGCCAGGAACCTGGCCGATCCCGGTAACCCATGTGCTGCGGTTCATGGTTTACCTGCATTCTCAGGGCCTTGCACCTCGCACCATAGCATCTAAGCTTTCAGCGTTGGCTTTTATGGCCAAGGTGGGGGGTCATGTGGACAGCACCTCTGACTTCCGTGTGAGACATGTTTTGGAGGGGTGGGTGCGCGAGCGCGGGCGTTGCCCGGACGACCGCCACCCGATTTCCCCAGGGGTACTTACCCGGTTGGCCCGGGGCTGGCCTTGCCTCTGTTTTGATGCATATGAGGCAGCCCTGTTCCATGCAGCCACAACAGTGGCATTTTTTGGAGTGCTCCGCATCAGCGAGCTCGTGATGCTGTCTAAGGAGGATGCAAGTCGTAGGGCACTGGAACTCGAGGATGTCTGTGTAGCCAAAGACTGGGCTCAGTTGAGGATACGTTCCTCTAAGACCGATCAGCATGGCGTCGGCAGTGGTGTGCGACTGCTACGGTGTTCTTTGGCAGACATCTGTCCGGTTGGTGCCCTACAGGAATTCCTGGCACTGCGTGGCACGCACCATGGCCCGTTTTTCTGTCACCAAGATGGGTCTCCCCTTACTAAATTTCAATTTTGGAAGGTGACGGGCAAAGCGCTGGCCAGTGTGGGCCTCCCAGGCGCCCGCTATGGCACTCATTCATTCCGTATAGGGACGGCCTCGACCGCTGCGGCTTTTGGGTACTCAGGGGCTGACATACGTAGCATGGGACGGTGGGGTTCGCAATGTTTTCAATTTTATGTGCGCCCACTCCCGCCGTGAGTACCAACCCGGTCACCTTACCTACTTTCCCTCATTTTTTCCTTTACAGACCCGGGGTGTCGTATTACACCGGTGACAGTATGGCTGGTGGCCATAGCTACGTGCACAGGGCAGCGCGTTATGCTGCGGCGACAGAGTGGGGACCCCGACTGGGACTGGGTGCAAACGCAAGTCTCACATGGCATGGTAAGCCCGGGATGTTATGGCGGGAGCTGCTGCCTTTCCTTTTTTCAGGCCAGAATGCTGACCCGCCTGACATTCTGATCATACACCTAGGGGCAATGATTTGGGCCAGGTCACCGGCTTGTCGCTGAAGCATGCGATTTGCGAGGACCTCGCCTACCTGCATTACGTCTGGCCCGCCAGAACCCTTGTTTGGTCGGACATGGTCCCGCGCCATTCCTACAGAGGGGGTCTTGACCTCCTGGCCCTTGACCGCGCTAGACGCATGGTGAATAGGGCAGTGGCGCGTTTCCTTGTCGACAGGGCTTGGGGGAGGGTCAGTCGTCACCCCGCTATTAGCCTCCAAAGTTATGACTTGTATGCAGGGGATGGGGTCCATCTGTCGCGAGGAGGTATGGACCTCCTGTTGGGTGATTGGCGAGCAGGCCTGTTGACCGAGCTGATGGTCTGGGGGGGGGCGTCGAGCCTTCTTTGAAGCCCCTCCGTGTGGCGGGTAGCACTGGTAAGGTAAACATTATGACCCACAGGTATCCGGCAAGTTCGCAATTGACTGGACAACACTAGACAGGCATAAGTTGGTTAAACGTTGTCCGGTCAACGACGAACTAGGCCACGGGGTGATGGCTATAGCTAGACAGCATGCATCACCCCGTGATTTTACGGATACGCGTCAGAGGGTGGGGTCATTAGTTAGATATTGACTACGGTCAACAATTTGTTTGTTGTCAACAAACAAATTGATACAAATGGATACATTGTAGCAATTGCCGTTGGCAATTTTGGGTGGTACCTTACCAGTGTTACTTCGGCCTGCTTGCCTTAAGAATTATGATTGGTCAATTACCAATAGAAATTTATAATTCGGACTAGGGCATGAATCAATAAATGTGGCCCAATGCCGTTATCCACTTTCATTGGTGTCTGAGTCCTTTATTGGGGGGTGCGCCTGCAATGCAAGCGTGGCGCCAAAATGGCCGCCGCGCTCTTTGTGGGAGCCCCCCCACAGGACGAAGGCATCTGGGTAGTTAGGGGCGTGGCCAGCTCCCTTATAAAAGGGGTGGCCACGAGGCAGCCGAGCTGCCATTTTGCGAAGCGACGGAGCGGAGAAGTTTTTCCCCTCCACCCCCTCCCTAGTTAACAGTGTGATATTTTGGTCGCTTCGGGGCCGGGTGGGAATTTTTGGCTTGGACCCATATTGGCTTCCGGGTCCTGGTTTTTTCGCCCATCCCACACTGTTGCTATGGTTTGACACAGGGGTTTTCTGTTGCTGCTGTTGACTTTGGTCACATGGGTGGGTAGCACTGGTAAGGTAAACATTATGACCCACAGGTATCCGGCAAGTTCGTAATTGACTGGACAACACTAGACAGGCATAAGTTGGTTAAACGTTGTCCGGTCAACGACGAACTAGGCCACGGGGTGATGGCTATAGCTAGACAGCATGCATCACCCCGTGATTTTACGGATACGCGTCAGAGGGTGGGGTCATTAGTTAGATATTGACTACGGTCAACAATTTGTTTGTTGTGATGGGCATGGGGCGATATAGCGGGTACCGAGGGGCGGGCCACACTCGGGGAATGCGGGGCAGATGCTTAGTATCTGTCCCTCGTTCCAGCCCCCCGGTTACACCTCTAGGTCCTGAGCAGCTGACCCAGGGTGACCCTGCCCTTAGGCTGCTGCTGATGAATGCCAGGTCGGTATGTAATAAGGCCCCCCTGATACAAGATTCCATTATGGGGGAGCGGGCCGACCTGGCATGTATCACTGAGACCTGGCTGAGACCAGAGGATGGGGTTCCTCTGCCAGAAATGTGTCCAGCTGGGTTCAGTATTTGGCACCAGCCTAGGGATGAGGGTAAGGGCGGTGGCGTTGCCATCATAGCCAGGGAGTCACTAGGAGTCGCCAGGGCTACCGCTCCACAAATTCTGGGTTGTGAGGCCCTGCTTCTGCGTCTGGGCTCTAAGGGTCAGTTGGGAGTCTTACTCCTGTACCTGCCCCCTTGCAGGGTAAGGGACTCCCTGCCTGAGCTCCTCGAGGCCGTCTCAGCGTTGGCGTTGGAGTTCCCTAGACTGATGGTTCTGGGGGACTTCAATTTGCCTTCGCTGGGGACTGGCTCCGAGGTGGCTCAGGAGTTCATGGCTTCCATGGCAGCTATGGACCTGATTCAGGTAATTCAGGGCCCGACCAGGGGCAGTGGCCACACACCAGATTTAATCTTTTTGTCGGAGCGGTGGCAGAGTGATCTGAGACTACGGAAACTAGACATAACACCTGTGCCATGGTCAGATCATTATTTGGTGGCTCTAGACTTCCTGGGTGCGACGCTTCATCGTAGGGAGGCAGGGCCTATTAGAATGGCCCGCCCCCGGCAACTGATGGATCCTGATGGATTCCAGAGGGAACTGGGGGATTTCCCTCTGGATCGGCAACACGATTCGCCCGAGGCGCTGGTTGACCTGTGGAACAGGATGACAACAGCGGCCTTGGATGAAATCGCACCACTACGGCCTCTCAGAGCTCATGGAGCTAGGTCATCTCCGTGGTTCACAGATGAACTGCGGGAGCTCAAACGGGCAAAGAGACGCCTAGAGCGCCGCTGGGTGAAGACCCAGAGAGACTCCGATTGGACACTAGCTAGAGCCGCTATTAGGGCCTATCTAGTGGCGATGGAGGTGGTGAGGCGGCAATACTTCACCACCCTTATTGCCTCTGCTGATAATCGCCCAGCCACCCTGTTCCGGGTTACCAGGTCTCTCCTTGGTAGGGGGACCCCGGTGCCTGGTTGGCAGGGGTCGGCTGAGGACTTTGCTGACCATCTAGTGGAGAAAATCGATCGGATTCGCTCGGGGTTTAATCCTGGCGTGGATGGGGAGAGTCCGGAGGGAGCTGGAGCACAGTCTTGCCATACCATCTGGGACCGGTTTGATCCAGTTGCCCCTGATGAAGTGGACAGGCTCCTTGCAGCTGTGCGCGCCACTACCTGCCCATTGGACCCCTGTCCCACCTGGTTGGTGAAAGCCTCCAAGGCGGTGACAGGTGGCTGGGTTGGGGCTATGATCAATGCATCATTGCGGGAGGGGGTGTTTCCTGCACCTTTAAAACATGCCTTGGTGCACCCCCTCCTGAAGAAACCTTCCCTCGACCCAGCTGTCCTAACCAACTATAGGCCTGTCTCCAACCTCCCCTTTTTAGGGAAGGTGTTGGAGAAGGCAGTGGCGCGTCGGCTGCAGGGGGTACTGGATGAAGCGGATTACCTGGACCCCTTTCAGTCAGGATTCAGGCCTGGATATGGTACCGAGACGGCATTGGTCGCACTGATGGATGATCTCTGGCGGGAGCGGGACGGTGGTCACCCATCCGTCCTTGCTCTTCTTGACCTCTCAGCGGCTTTCGATACCGTTGACCACGGTATCCTTCTGGAACGGCTCCAAGGATTGGGAATCCAGGGCACTGTGTGGTCCTGGTTTTCCTCATTTCTGAGGGGTCGGACCCAGTCGGTGTGGTTGGGGAGTGAGAGGTCGAGTCCTAGGCCCCTCAAATGGGGGGTGCCTCAGGGCTCGGTGCTCTCTCCTCTCCTATTTAACATCTACATGAAGCCGCTGGGTGAGATCATTCGTTCCCATGGGGTGCGGTACCATCAGTACGCGGATGACACTCAGTTGTACATCTCGGCCCATGGGGACCCCAGTGATGCCGTCAAAGTCCTTTCCAGGTGCCTGGAAGCTGTTGGGGTCTGGATGGGGGCTAACGGGCTACAAATGAATCCCAGGAAGACTGAGTGGCTATGGATAAGGGGTCCTGCGTTAACCCGGGAGCTACCATCTTTGGTTCTGGATGGGGCTATTTTGCCCCAGACAGACCCGGTGCGCAACTTGGGGGTCCTCCTGGATTCGCGGCTACTGCTAGAAGAACAGGTGGCGGCTGTGACCAGGAGGGCTTTCGCCCAACTTCGGGTGATTCGCCAGTTGCGCCCACTCCTGGACCGGGACTCCTTGCTCATGGTCACTCACGCTCTGGTCACCTCCAGACTAGATTATTGCAATGCGCTCTACATGGGGCTGCCCTTGACGACCATTCGGAGGCTACAGCTGGTCCAGAATGCAGCAGCCAGGGTGGTGATGGGGTGTGGGCGTTATGCCCATGCTTTGCCACTGCTCCGGGAGCTGCACTGGTTGCCAGTTTGTCTCCGGGTGCAATTCAAGGTGCTGGTTTTGACCTTTAAAGCCCTATATGGTAGTGGGCCGGGTTACCTAAGAGACCGCATCGCCCTGAGGACGTCTGTCCGTCCAACCAGAGCGGACCGGAAGGGCTCTCTAATTGTTCCATCAGCCAGAGGGGCTCGCCTCTCTGGCACAAGGAGGAGAGCCTTCTCCGTGTCTGCGCCGGCCCTCTGGAACCTCCTGCCAACAGAGCTACGTCTCCGGACGGAATTGCTGCCTTTCAGAAAAGAACTTAAAACCTGGCTGGCGGGTCAAGTGTGGGGTGCAGGTGGAAGGGTAACCTCCATTGGGTGGTTGGTGTAGAAGAACTCTTCCCCATGGTGCCTTTGGATCCTGCAGCCCTTGTTTTTAGGGGGTGGGTAGTTTTAACTGTTTTTAACATGTGTTTTTTAATTTTTATTGTGAACCGCCCTGAGTTGGCTTTGGCCGAGTGAGCGGTATATAAATGTGACAATTAAATTAAATTAAAAAAAATTAAATTGTTGTCAACAAACAAATTGATACACATGGATACATTGTAGCAATTGCCGTTGGCAATTTTGGGTGGTACCTTACCAGTGTTACTTCGGCCTGCTTGCCTTAAGAATTATGATTGGTCAATTACCAATAGAAATTTATAATTCGGGGTAGGGCATGAATCAATAAATGTGGCCCAATGCCGTTATCCACTTTCATTGGTGTCTGAGTCCTTTATTGGGGGGTGCGCCTGCAAAGTAACCTGCAAAACTGGAACAGTTGTATAGGTGTTACACTGCAATGCAGAAGGCAAATGGAAGACTACTGCATTACGTTGTTCCCTGGACAATCTTCATGGCCATGAGGATAGCCAATATTCAGAATCAGATATGGCACTTGAAAAAGAAGTTAATGACATGAACAAAGTCAACATTCATGTTTTTTTGTTATGCAACTAGCAAGTAGAGAATTCCACAATTCCACAAATAGCAAGGAATTCTGTCCTTGCTATGGTCCCAAAAGAAATCCTTTCTCCAAAAGTATCTGCATTGCAAGGAAAAAGTCAATTTTGTTTTTCAGGAAAGTTGCTCAGAAAACTGGAAATGTCAGTGATGCTTTTGGATGGAGCAGACCAAATTAATGAAACATTAAACTTTATGCATGCACCCACAATTCTGAAGTTTTTCATCTTGGAATGGAGTGTATCCACTAATAAAGTGTTGTATGTTTGGGTGTATTGGTTAGCCTTTTTCTTGAATACCACATGGATTGCATAATAACCAAATCATGTGATTAATGAGCAAATGGACATGCCCAGATTTGGAGAACTAATAAAAGGCAACTGTGTGAGAAGGGAGCTCTAGATCAGGGGTTCACAACCTACAGCCAGTGGCCCCCAACACTATTCCATCCGGCCCATGGCAGCGGCCCCAGAAGCAAAAGCAGGCATTATCTGACAGCTGTAAACATGCCTGTGTGTGCACAAATGCACCCGCCACAGTTTGCAGCAGTGTTTACGATGGGGGGAGGCACGTGTCCAGCCCGCTCAGCTGTCTGGGTGTGAGTGGTCCAGCCCATAGCATGAAAACCTTGAAAAACTCTGCTCTAGATCCTTGGCAAGGGTAGGGCAGAGTAGGATCAGTGGAAGAAAGGAAGAGTGGGGAGAAAGAGAGGAAACACTAGAGTAGGGAGAGTAAAGCATTTCCACCCTTCCAGGGGAGGTACAGGCTGAGTAAGTGCTGGAATGGTGAGGGATGGTGAGGGAGAAAGGCATGAATTAAACAAAATGAGTTGGTGTAGGGAAAGGAGAGAAAAGACACTGGGCTGAGAGTGGAATTAATAGGTTGCTAGCCTGGATCAACCCAGGTTCATTTGTTAGTATTAAATAAATTGGATTAATTCAGAGTAGTGATGTAAAGCCAGTCATGGATTCCTCTTTCTCATTAATTTAGGCCATCTCTACTTGGTAAGACCACTGAAGCAAGAATTTTCAAGCTGTGAAAATATTCTTGGCTCCAGGTAGAGATGTAAAAAATGCTCACCTCCCCCCCCATCTTTCTCAATGAAAAAGCATGTATCAACACATCAATATGCTTTGTTGGGGGAAAACTGTCTGCTACTGGAAGATCCTCTTGCTTCTGCAATAGCATTATCAAGGAAGGAAGGAAGGATGGATGGATTTCTTGAAAAAGAAATGTATTTGATTAAAAAACAATGTATTTTGTACAAAATACAATATGTAAAGCTTTGTGATAAAAATATACATCCATTAATTTGTCACTTAACTAAATCCTGAGATGCAAAACAATGCTCAAATGTTTGCCTCTCAGAAGGAAAAAATGAATTTTTTAAAGCTCACCTGCAAGTATGGAATGAACAAAGCTTTACCTCTCTGCATCTAGGTGGGAGCAAGAAAAGAAAGAAACCTTGTAAAGGTTTCCAGGTTTTGCACAAAGTGTTTCTCTCCAAAAGTTAGCCCTTTGGATTTGAAAAAACTAAACACACCCACGCAAAGCAAGCAGAGAATATCAGATTTTTTTTAAAGATGTAAACAACTTCTTGGATACCTCTAGCCTTAAAAAAGGTGGAACAAAGCAGCTGCTGCCATCATAATATATAATTTGTGTTACGTACATCAAATCATTATTTGAGGCATTGATACAAATTTGCTTAGTCTGATTAATGTGCACAAAAGTTCTGCTCATTCTTATTCCTTTGTCAACAGCACCATAAAAGAGCTCTCCTGGTAAAATTAGGAGAACGTTTTGTGAGTCCTTAGCATTAATTGCAAGGAATAAGAAAAGCAAAAGTTTACTTCTGTAGCTCTGAGGACCAAGTCCTAAAGTGTCTAATTTCCCATCAAAATGTATGATATTGCCTAGCTCTTCTGAGTCTAGCTGTAGAAATGTGATTTTTGAAATGTATTGACTATTGCCCTCAGAAGTCTATAGGAATTCCACCTGGGAGCTTTAACCAAAAATTCAAAGTCCTAATAGAGGAATTCAAAATTTTAAACTGAAAAGTTGAGATTATAAAAGAAAGAATTGGAATACAGCCAATCTTAAGCTATATACTTCTTCCTCTTCATGTGCCATATCCAATTCCGAATATTGGCTACCCTCAAGGCAATCAGCCATGAAGATTGTCCTGGGAACAATATAATGCAGTAACCTTCCTTATCGCAGCATGATACCCATACCACTGATCCAGTTCCATGAATCACTTTCTGGTCCTGAGCTCCAGGCCATTATTGATGAAGCTGCTGCCCTCCATCAAGATGGATTTAAGTGGAATTTAGTCCACTTGGGAACCATCACCATTTCCTGTGGGCTTCGCCAACCAAGGCCTTTAGTCCTCAGGGTTGTCAGGTTAGTTAACCACCGCCTGATGATCTTCATTGAGTCTCTGGCCATATGGTTTACTCTATTACCATAGCAGGGATAACCTGGCTAGACTGGAAACTACAGTATATACAAAGACAACAAATAATGTGGTTTGCCAATTTGGGGAGAATGTCTTGGAATTGCATACCATACAAAACATATGTGGAAAGAGAAAGAAAAAGATCATGAGACAGACATAGAGGAAGATGGAAAATAACATTAAAGACATTTTATTTAGCATATGGCATCTGTACTCATTGACTCAACATATGACAAAAATTATATATATATAGTATAATATGGTAAAGGTAATAGTAAAGGTTTCCCTTGCTTGAAAGCCAGTCATATCCGACTCTAGGGTTCAGTGCTCATCTCTGTTTCAAAGCCAAAGAGCCAGTGTTGTCTGCTTCTGCAGACTTTTCCGTGGTCATGTGGCAGGCATTACTAGACACCGGAGTGCACGGAACGCTGTTACCTTCCCACCAAAGTGGTCCCTATTTATCTACGTGCAATTGTTTGCTTTCAAACTGCTAGGTTGGCAGGAGCTGGGACAAAGACGGGAGCTCATTCTGTCCTGCAGTACTCTGGAATCGAACTGCTGACCTTCTGCCTCCCAGTCAGCATCTTAGCCACTTGAGCTTATAAATATGGCCACAAAATGAACAGGAGTCCAAAGACAACTTTGTTCTGCAGAGCAGAGATGTGATTTGCATTGTCTTTCCCTTTCAGAGATAAAAGATATCCCTCGGGAATCAAACTGCTGACCTTCCACCTCCCAGTCAGCGTCTTAGCCACTTGAACCACTGCAGTCCCAAAGTACATATAAAAACTAAACATTAATTTATAAACAAAAATCTAAACAATTTATATATTTGATTGCACCAGGAGTCGTGCTTAGAAAATCTTCACTATTGCCCCCATATGCTCTAAGGCTATATTGTTCTATAATATGTTGCTCAGTCTGTCGTGATTCCCCGTACCAACATGCTGGTGATGGTAGTCCCCCCCCCGCCCATTTATGCAAAAAAAATCTGCATTATAACAGAATCAAATAATGTTGAAGCTGCTACAAGTGCCAAATCAAGAATCTTGTATCTCCATTGATATCCAAAGGAGTAAAAGAGGAATTAAAGAAGAAGCTGATCAATGTAGATTCTAGCAGCCATTTTCATCTTGCAGAGAAGACAGAAAAAGCCATAAAGTTTACAAGCCTTACAACAAGGAAAGGTTTAAGACAAACTTTTTGGGCCACAGGCCGATCACATGGAAGTGGAAGGAAAACACACATGCATGTGCACATAATGTGCCTGTGCATGCACATAATGCTGCCATAAATGACCCGTGGCTGTGGTAAATTAATTTATGATAGCCACGGGTCATTTACAGTACTATTATGCACACACACAGACACGCATGTGTTATTTATTTTTCCAGGAGTGGTGAGGGCAGCATGGGCCAGATAATTGGAGCTGTGGGCTGGATCCGGCCCATTGGTCATAGTTTGGGTGGTCCTGCTATAAGAGATTATGGGTTTTGTAGGGTTTTGGATTAATGAATAGAGACTGCAACATCCATAATCCCCTACAGTTCCTGCAGAGTTTAACCCTATCCACCCTCACCCCTGTGTTCTCCATCAGACAAAAATAACTTCTTTGGAGCCTGAATTCATTTGCTTAAGAATGTGGGAACAGGTGTTAGGACTTTCATTTCTTAATTAATGCAGACATCTGAGGGCTGGAGTCTATGAATTCCAAAAATCTCTTTTTATCCAATTGTATTCTGGAAAGTACATAATTTTTCTTGCTCTTTACTTTTTGGATTATGCCTCCACTGGGATCTTAACACAGATTCAGCTCTCAGATGTATCACTGTCTGTTGTGATGCTGTTGTTGGCATGTTGAGGAAAATTACAACCTTACATACATCTCTTTTAAAATCTGGGTGCCAGTGAGGAAGATTCTCTATTTGTTGTTCAGTCGCACAGTTAAATCTGACCCTCTATGAGCCCGTGGATCACCACACACCAGGCTCCTCTGTCATCTGCCATCCTCCACAGCCTGCCCAGATCTATGCCCACCTCATCCTCTGCTGCCCACTTCTCCTTTTGCCTTCAATCTTTCCTAGCATCAAGGCCTTCTCAAGTGAGTCTTCTTATTTGGTGGCCAAAGTACTTAAGCTTCAGCTTCAGTATTTATCCTTCCAAGGAGCAATCAGGGTTGATTTCCTTCAGGATGGACTGATTTGATCTCTTTGCAATCCAGGGGACTCTCAAGAGTCTTCTCCAGACCACAGTTCAAAGGCATCTATTCTTCTGCGCTCAGCCTTCTTTATGGTCCAGCTCTCACAGCCATATACATTACTAACTGGGAAAACCTTTTTTTGCTCTATACCAGCTACTAAATTTAGAGTCCCCCCCCACACACACACACACACTGCTGAGTACCTGTGACAGGCTCTTCCTTGTTCCTTTATAGGCCACATGTCCTCCCTTCTCCATTTCCTGCTCTCCAAAGAAGATAAAGAGGTACCTTTACAATAAGATAAAGTGAAGAAAGGCATGTATTGAAAGTGAAAAAAAATATGGATCAAGAAGGATCCACAATTATCATTTTCCTTTTTCCAAGGGAGAGGGTGAGAGCAGATCTCTCTACATTTTTTCTCAGAAACAAAACATGAATAACTGATTTCCAAACTTCTCTAGAAATGCTTTCTTCCTAAATTCTTTATCATTGTGATGAAACTATGCAATGTGTTCTTAGAAAAATTATAATATTCACAGCATTTGGTTTTATCTACTCATATAACCACCCTGTGATTTGTTTGCTGGGCACAGCTAACAACCATTCTCATAGCCCCTGTGAGTTTGTGAGTAGGACCTTCTACATAGAGTGAATAAATAGGGCTGTTTTCCCTGGGTATCATATCCCAAAGAATGAACTTAATGAACATCCATGAAGGAGGCCAGGTATGTTGTTTCAACACCTTCATTGGACAAGAGAGATGAACAGTGAATGTGCTCCTACAGTGCCATGTTTCCTTTCAGACTTAAGAACACAGAAAGGTAGACTCCAGGAATTACTAGCTAGTTGCAAGCAAGGTACAACAGCCTGAAGCATAGCTATGCATTCTTCAGCTTTGTTGAGTAAGATAAATTATTATTAAATAGATCAGAATGGACTGTCCTGGAAGAACAAGAGAGGAGAGAATATGTAAGCATGTGGGGAAAGGAAGTGGTGTAAAGAAGCAGAATTATCATGAACCTTACCATATCATCAACATCAACCCTTGGGCACTGTTTCTGGTCACTGGAAGAGAACCGGTGTAACAAAATGTTACTGAATGTTTTAGGAGGTATCCTGTCTTCCTGATGGAAAGATCCAGGTCACATCAAAGACCTTGACCAAATTCTGCAAACCCACCAACCATTATCACAGCCTTCTGAGCTATGTGGAAACAACAACAACAACAACAAACAAAAAACCCCATTGTCAGACACCAGGTTCAATGTGTTGCAAATGAATGCAGCCTCTGGTAGAAAGGTGAAGTCCCTTTGAGCAAAGGTGATTTTCTAATTGCTCCGTTCTGTCAAAGGTTGTGGCCAAGGAAGAGAGAAAGAAGACTCAAAGCACAAAAATTAGATATAAAAGCATTATATTTTACTTGCTCAGATTATCAATCATTCAACAAGGAAAGATTTTAATAATGGGAGAATTCATCTACCCAAATATCTGTCTGGAGGAAAACTCTGCCAAGAATGTTAGTTCCAGTATATTCCATGTTTGCCCTGCCAATAATTTCATCTCCCATGAGGTAAAAGAACCAACAAGGGGATCAGTCTGATCTTGAATCTGATTGTGACCAGGAGAGAAAAACTGGCCAATGAGAGTGAAATGGTACGACTACTCTCTCCAATTCATTATTGTGAAAAAGCTGAAAGTAGTGTTGGATAATCTTAGTAGATGGTGCATATAGCCAAAGATTAAGGCTGAATTCATCGAAATGCAATACCTCGCAAATTCCCCTTTTCTGTTCTCTTAGTTCAACTATTGAACAAATGCTTTGCAGGCGAACCCCCCAAAGAAAGACTCAGACACCGGTATTGGATTAAAGGCATCGGGCCACTTTTATTGAATAATGCCCTAGTCCGAATTATCACTTTCAATTGGTGTATCATCCAATTGTAATTCTTTAAGGCAAGCAGGCCACAGTAGCACTGGTAAGGTTCCTCCCAAATTGCCAATGGAAATTGGCTACATGTATCTATTTGTATCAATTTGTTTGTTGACACAAACAAATTGTTGACCGGAGTCAATATACTATCTACTGACCCCACCCTATGACGTGTATCCATTCAATATCAGGGTGATGCAGGCTGTGCAGCTCCTGCCATCAACCCTTGCATGGTTTGCCCTTGACCGGCCAATCCTATACCCCTGTACCTATCTACGTGTTGGCCAGTCAATTGCGAACCTGCCGGATACCTATGTGTCATAAATCTGTTACCTTAACAGTGCTACCCGCCACACGGGGAGGCGTCCGTGATGACTCACCGCCCCCCCCAGACCGTCAGCTCGGTCACCAGGCCTGCTTGCATGTCCTCCAGAAAGAGGTCCAAACCTCTGGCCAACAGATGGATCTCATCTCTTGCATATAGACCATAATCCTGCAAGCCTATTCTAGGATGTTGAATGGCTCTCCCAAAGCCATTGTCAAAAAGGAACCGGGCAACAGCCCTGTTCAGTGACCGTCAAGCACGATCCAAACCACGGAGGTCAATGCCTCCCTTGTAACGGTGTTTCGGCATGATGTCAGACCATAGCAGCTGCTTGTACGGCCATAAGTGATGTAAAAAGGCCAGGTCACTGCACACCGACATTTTTAAAGAGAGGCCAGTGATCTGTCTGAGATCATTGCCGCCGAGGTGCAGAATCAAGACATCAGGCGGTCCAGCATCCCTGATGGACATCAGGAATGGCAACAGTTCCCGCCATCTCATGCTGCGCTTACCATACCAACGCATACGTGCGGCTGCACGTAGCCCAAGATGGGGTCCCCAGTCTGTCGCCGCAGCATACTGCGCTGCCCAGTGCACAAAACTGTGGCCCACCAGCCATACTGCCACCGGTGTGCGTAAACACACAGGGTCTGTAAAAGAAGGAAAAAAGGGGAATTAATGACATAACTAGTACTCATGCAGTAAGGGGGCGTACATATGAAGAAAAATGCGTGGACCCCCATCTGCCCATGCGACGTATATCAGCATCAGAGTACCCAAACACAGCAACAGTTGAAGCGGTGCCTATCCTAAATGAGTGGGTGCCATAGCGAGCCCCAGGGAGGCCGACACTGTGAAGTGCCATACCAGTCACCTTCCAAAACTGGAATTTGGTCAGGGGAGACCCATCCTCGTGGCAGAAAAACGGGCCAGGGTACGTGCCACGCACTGCCAAAAACTCATGTAGGGCACCAACCGGACAGATATCAGCAATTGTACAATGTAGCAGTCTGACATTTTTGTGTTTGGGAATCAAGACAATGGAAACGGCTGTATGCTAGCCTAGCACATCTTTATTGCATGGAGTACAGTACGAACATGTGGTAATGGCGGACAAACAGCTCCTTTTATGCGGTGGCTATACAATTGAATATGGCTCTTCGACAGGCATTGGCTACTGTCCAAGTGATGTCATCCTTGGTCACATCTTTCTTGTCCAGGTGAGGTGAGCGCGGGAATCTTTCCCACGCAGCTGAAGGCATTTGAGGAATGTGTACCATGTGAGCTGGGCGCTCGCTACTGCCCCCGGTGGCCACTAGCTCGCGTCCTCATACAGAAGGTTACAGTGTTACTATTAGAGATTGTTACATCCACTCATTCGTGTGGTTACAAATATATTCAATACACAACATCCCTCCCCCCTAAGATGGGACAAAGTCCCTCAACCAAACTGGTTTTCCGCATGTGCGTTTTGGGCGTGCAGCTGTTATGCTTGACTCGGCCGTGCCCCCTCGTCTGTGTCCTCCTGGCTCTTGTCCTGCAATTGGAGAGGATGACTCGTTAGTGACTCGCTGCGGACTTGCAGCTTTGGTTTGGGTAGGAGAAGGGGGAGGATGGTTTTCTGATGTGGATGTGGGCAAACCAGGGTCATTAGGGACTAAAGAAAAACCCCGCTCTTCGCTTGGACGGGTGGGGGAACCCTCTGAACCCCCCCCCCCCGGTTTGATAACTCAAAATCTAACTCAGGGGCAACAGGGGCCAACTCATTCCTCTCTTTGAAAGGGCTGGGGGAAACTGGCGTATCTGAAGGATACGGGTTTGAGCTTGTGCCTCCCCCCTTGTTTGGCACTGTTGCCCTTTGTTTTCTCCCCCTTGGGATAAGCGGGTGGGGGAGGACCCTAACGTTGAGTTTTGCTGCTGGGAACCTCTGTCCGACCCCCCAATCACCTGATGCCTTAGTTGGTAAGCGTGCCTTCTCCAGAGGAGGCCTGTGTTGGTCTCGACACAGTATGACACTGGTCCCATTTGATTAATGACTACTCCCGGCACCCAGGCTGGCCCTGTAGCTGCGTAGTTCCTACAATGTACAGGTTCACCTATCTGGAAGCTTTTTGTGGGGCTGTGCTCAATGTATCTTCCCCTATCCTCCACCCTGGTGGGATCCAACCTGGTTAACAATGAATGCAATTTCCTTTTCATGAGGAGTTCAGCGGGGGAGAATCCCGACGCCAATGGCATCACCCGGTATGCCAACAAAAACTGGCAGAGCTGCCGGTCCAGATCCCCTGGTCCCATGCGCCGCAGCCCCTCTTTCATTGTGCGCACCAGGCGTTCCACCTGACCGTTAGTTGCAGGGTAAAAGGGGGCTGAGGTAATGTGCCGAATGGCGTTGGACTCCAAGAACACCTGGAACTCGGCCGACGTGAAAGTACTCGCAATGTCACTCGCAATGTCACTCAGGTATCCCGAAGGTACTTATCAGCCTGCGCAGTTGTTTTATGGTTGCAGCTGATGAGGTGCTACGCATTGGAATCACTTCTAACCACTTGGAGTATGCATCCACTACCAGTAGGAAAAAGGAACCCCTGAATGGACCTGCGAAGTCTATGTGGAGGCGGGACCACGGCCCCCTAGCTGTGTCCCATTCTCTGTGTGGCAGGCGGGACTCCTCAGGGCGGGAGCTCTGGCAACTTTCGCAGGTGTTCACCATGTGTTCAATGTCTGCATCTAGCTGTGGCCACCAGCAATAGCTTCGGGCCAGCGCCTTAGAGCGCACGATCCCTGGGTGGCTGACATGTAAAAGCGTTGCACCCTTGCTCTTAATGCTTCTGGGACCACCACCCTCTCCCCCCACAGGAGGCACCCTCTTTCTGTGGACAACTCAACCCTCTTCCTGAAAAATGCGGCAAACTCATCTGCGGGGGGAGCCGTGGGCCACCCCTTCTGTACCCAGGACCTAACAAGGGCTAAAGTTTTATCCTTTGCCGTGGCTGCAGCAATTTCCATGGGAAGTATGGGGGGGTTCATCTAGAGCTTCTATGAGGAGGACGTGGCTGTCTTGCTCTATCTCACACTTTGGGTCTCCCAGCTGGGGAAGAGGAGACCTTGAGAGAGCGTCCGCGTGGCTTATGTCTTTCCCGGGGCGGTACTCTAATGAACCCTTGTATGCGTTGAGGAAAATAGCCCACCGAAGCATCCTTGGGGAAAGGATCTGTGGAGTGGGCTTGTCTGAGGTGAAAATACCCAATAGTGGTTTGTGGTCGGTCACAATGGTGAATGGACGACCATACAAGAAATCATGGAATTTCTTTGTGCCCGCCACAATAGCAAGGGCCTCCCTATCTGTTTGGGCGTAATTTCGTTCTGCCTTGGACAATGATCTCGAATAGAAGGCAACTGGGGCTTCTTGCCCACCCTCTAACAAGTGGCAAAGGACCGCCCCCACCCCCACTGGTGAAGCATCGCAGACCAAGACTACCGGCTTCTTTGGGTCGAAATGGGTTAGAATAGCCTATGAGGAGAGGAGCTGCTTGAGTTCCCTGAAAGCCCGCTCCTGATTCTCCCCCCACCGCCAAACCGCATCCTTCTTCAGCAGCCTATGCAGGGGCTCTGCAATCGACGCTTTCCTGGGCAGGAAAGAATGGTAGAAATTCAGCAGCCCCAGGAAGGATTGTAGCTCCGGTTTCACGGTGGGGCGAGGGGCGTTTTGGATGGCTGAGACTTTGGACTCAGCAGGTTTCACCCCCTCAGGGGTTATACGGAACCCCAGAAACTCAACTTCTCTTGCCAGAAACACACATTTGTCCCTCCGCAGCCTCAACCCCGTGGATTCGAAGACTCTAAGGACCTTATCTAGTCTCTGGGCCAGTTCTGATTCGCTCCCCCCAGATATCAATATGTCATTGAAGTATGGCAACACGCCCGGTAACTTCTTCAACAAACATTCCACAAGGGGCTGAAATATCCCCGGGACCGAGTTCACCCCAAACTGTAGGCGCGTTACCTTGAATGCCCCCTTATGAGTTACAATGGTTAGCGCAGCAGCTGTAGCTGGGGTTACTGATAGCTGCTGGTACGCCTGCGCCAGATCTAATTTGGTGAAAACCTTTCCCCCATGTAAAGTAGCTAGCAGATGGCTAACTACCAGCACCGGATAGGCATTATGGCGGATTGCCTTGTTAGTTGTACACTTGTAGTCAGCGCAAATCCGCACCTCCCCATTTGCTTTCAACACTGTAACAATAGGAGTCTCCCACTCTGCAGAGTCCACAGGCACTAAAATCCCCTGACCCACCAGTTTGTCCAGTTCCGCCTCAATTTTGTCCTTCAGGGCGAACAGAACCCGTCGTAGCTTGAGCCTAATTGGGCGGACCTCCAGGTCTAGGTCGAAAGAAACTGGGGGCCCCTTGTACTTCCCGAGCCCCTTCTTGAATACCTCGGGGTGTGCGTCGCATACTGCCTGAATCTCATCCCCCCCCCCCGATGGCATGGACGCCGCCTATGAAAATGTCCAGGAGTTTGAACCATTGTGTACCCAGGAGGTTACACCCCCCTCCCTTAGAACTACTAGAGGGAGTTTCCTCCTGTGTCCCTTATACTGTATTTCAAAATCCCGACTCCCAAGACTGGGATCCCATTTCCCTGCACGTCTCTTAAGTTCGACCTCATCTCTTTGAGTTTGGGTCGCTCCTTAGGGGGAATGCGCAAAAACTCCTTATGGGAAATGAGGGAGTATACGGACCCCGAGTCTATTTCCATTTTAATGGGGACCCCTTGCAATAGTACCTCAACATAAAAACGTGGTTGCCCTAGAGGCACGCTGTGGACGGCCAAGTTGTATTCCTCATGTACTCTTCGGTACACGTGGTCCCCCTCTGGGTCGTCGCCGCCATCCCGTCTCCTCGTGGGGCATTTGCTATCGTCCCGCCATTGCTTGCAGACCCTGGCGATGTGGCCCTTCCGTCCGCAGTTGTGGCACTCAGCCTTCCTGAATGGGCACTTGCTCCACTCATGGGACGCTCCGCAGCCATCGCAGTGTCGGCCCCCTTTCATTTTCTTCTCACTCAGCCCCTTTCTGACTCATCCCCCCCCTCATCTTCACTGGAGCCTGGGGTGGTGGAGGCCTCTGAGGATGTGGGCGAGCGCGGGGCAGGGGGCGCCCTCCAAGTCGCCTGGACTGCAGATGCAGCCGCCTCTACTTGTGGTGGCTTTGCTTTGAGAAGCTTGTACCCGGCCCTTGTGGACTCAGCAGCTAGGGCCTCTTGTAGTACCTCTTTGAAGGTGAGGTCATGGCCTCGGGTCATGAGCTTCCTTTGGGTTTCCCCATCCTGTCCCTCAGGGCCATGTCTAGAATTTCCCGCCATTCGCATGGGGTTGCCACCAAACGGAGGGCCGCCGCATACTCGAATACGGACTCACCCGGCTTTTGGTCCCTCCTCGCGAACGCAGCCCTGGCAGAGAAGAAGGATACCTTGGGTTTGACGTGGTTTCTCAGAGTCACCAGCAGTTCGGTTACAGAAACCTGTTCCACCTCTCGTGGTGCCACCAGGTCCATCAGCGCTTGCACTGCATGGAAACCAAGCATCGTGATGAGAAGACCTCTCTTCTTTCCCGCATCGGTGATGTCGGCAACCGCTACCGTACTCTTGAAGTGCATCTCGAACCAGTCACATCGCTCGGGGTGGGTCACGTCAAACACCGGTTGCTGTGAATGTGTCTTGTCCCCGTGGAAATCCATGATCCCACCTTCGTCGCCAATTTTGTGTTTGGGAATCAAGACAATGGAAACAGCTGTATGCTAGCCTAGCACATCTTTATTGCATGGAGTACAGTACGAACAGTACAGTGGCGGACAAACAGCTCCTTTTATGCGGCGGCTATAGAATTGAATATGGCTCTTCGACAGGCATTGGCTACTGTCCAAGTGACGTCATCCTTGGTCACGCCTTTCTTGTCCAGGTGAGGTGAGCGCGGGAATCTTTCCCGCGCAGCTGAAGGTATTTGAGGAATGTGTACCATGTGAACTGGACGCTCGCTACTGCCCCCGGTGGCCACTAGCTCGCGTCCTCATACAGAAGGTTACAGTGTTACTATTAGAGATTGTTACATCCACTCATTCATGTGGTTACAAATATATTCAATACACAACAGACACCACTGCCTACTCCGTGCTGATCGGCCTTTGAGGAACAAATCCTCAACTGGGCCCACTCCTGGGTAAGAAAGACATCGTCGAGTTCCAGTGCCCTACGAGACATGTCCCCCTTTGACAATGGGACAATCTCACTGATACGGAGCGCTCCAAAAAAGGCTACGGTGGTAGCCGCATGAAAGAGAGCCTCCTCATACCTATCGTAACACAAGCTATGCCAACCTTGTGCAAGGTGCGTCAGAACCTCTGGTGAAACAGGGTGACGTGTGTCCGGGCGGCGGCCTCATTCACGTGTCCACCCTTCTAATACATGTCGTATGCGGAAGTCATTCACGCAGTCAACGAAACCCCTCGCCTTAGCCATAAATGCCAAAGCTGACAGCCTAGTGGCAATGGTGCGAGGGGCTAACCCTAGATCATGGAGGTAAACCATGAACTGCAGAATCTGGTCAACCGGGATCGGCCACACCTTGGGCAACTAGCTTTGCCCGCAAAAATTCCTAAACTGTAGGAGTGCATGTATGTACGCCTTACGTGTGCGAGGTGCCAAAGACATGCCGATCGCCCAATTCACCTCTCCTCGCCAAATATCCAGATCTCGGCTGGGAGTGGAGAGGGCAGTTCCTCTGCTTCTGGTGTCAAGGCACGGAACCGGGTGATCTGCAGGCGGGATAAAGCATCAGCAACATCATTATTAATGCCTGGTACATGTCTGGCCCTGAAAAGCACATTAAGGCGTAAAGACCTCAAAACAAACTGGCGAACTAATGCCATAGCTCTAGGGGATTTAGAAGTCTGGGCATTGACAATGTGCACCACTGCAGCATTGTCACACCAAAAGTGAACTACTGAATTAGCCCACCTATCCCCCCAGAGCATCAGGGCACCCAAAATGGGAAAAAACTCAAGGAAATTAAGATTGCGTAAACGATCTGTGCCTTGCCATGTCTGAGGCCATTGGCCGTAGGACCACCTCCCCTCAAAGTAAATCCCATAACCCAGGGAGCCGGAGGCATCCGACTGTACTTGGAAATGCGGGCTGAGCATAAGCTCCGATCTCCAGAATGAGATGCCATTAAAATCCTGAAGGAATGTGAGCCAGACCGTCAGACCTTAAACCTTTTGTCAGCCGAACCCTGTGGTGGCATTTTAAGAGGCCAGCCATGGCGTCGCACAGACGCCTGGCAAATGCCCTACCAGGTGTTAATATCCTACAGGCAAAGTTGAGGTGGCCGTGAAGCACCTACAACTCTCGGAGAGACACCTTACGCCTGGCAAGCATAGCCAGAATGGCATCAGAGATCCGTGTCACCTTTTCCATGGGCAACCTGGATGTCTGGGCAACAGTGTCAATCTCAATACCTAAAAAGGTGAGAGTGGTGGCTGGTCCCTCAGTCTTTTCAGGCGCCAGGGGCACACCTAATTCCCGCATAAGCACCTGAAAAGTGGTGAGTAGCCGAGCGCACATGTCCGTGCCCTGTTCCCCTCCGTACAAAAAGTCATCGAGGTAGTGGGCTACTGACTGGGACCCTGATCTACAAACAAAAGCCCAGTGAAGGAAGGTGCTAAACCATTCGAAAGCAGAACATGAGATAGAACAGCCAAAAGGCATGGCCTTATCTACATAAAAACTGCCCCGAAAACGGAAACCTAACAGCTCAAAGTCGTCCGGGTGCACTGGCAACAATCGGAATGCCGATTTGATATCACACTTTGTCAGTAGCACCCCCGGGCCGCATGAACGTACCATCTGGAAGGCCTGGTCAAAGGAAGTATACCTGACCGAGCAAAGGTCATCAGGTATTGCATCATTGACCAAAGAACCCGCAGGGTAAGAAAGGTGGTGGATTAACCGAAATTCACCAGGGGACTTCTTTGGAAGTAAACCCAAAGGGGACACCTTCAAGTTTGGGAATGGTGGGTCAGCAAACGGCCCAGCAACCCTCAATGCAGTGACCTCCTTAGCTATAGCTTGGGCGGCGATATCCTCATTACCCCTGAGGGAAATTAAGTTCGGGGCATCTTGAGGCCCGTGCACCTCCTGAAATGGTATGTGGAAGCCAAATTGAAAACCCTCAAGTAGGTACTGCCATCATCCCGTCTAGGATAAGCGGTAAGCCAATGTTCCAGCACCTGGACATCAAATGGGGAGGGGGCCTTTCTGATTTGTCACACTGTCAGAGGGAGCCCCCTGCCCACCCCTACCTCTGCCTCGTGACCCACCAGCCCGCGGGCACGTGGAGGTGGCATGAGGGCCAGAGCAACAGGGGCACTCGTGCCGGAACCGACACTGACGCTTGTTGCACACTCCGTTGGCGGAGAAGCTCCAACACAGCAGGCAGGCTGGAACCCCCTGCCCCGCTGGTTGGCGGGGAACCTGTGTAGCAACCGCCCGCTGCATGGCATGGCCACAATGGTATCGATCACCCGGCGCCAGCCATGTGGGGGTCATGTACAAGAGCCACAATTGTGGCAGGGCTCATCCCACCTCATCTCAGGATGGAGGGCCACTCTCATCCTAAACTCCTCGTCATAGGCCAACCATGACGGTCCAGGGAAATCGACCACCGCCCGATAAATGTTATCCAGGTATTGCACCATTGGAATGGCCAGGTCAGGGCGAGCCCTCAGGTATACCGCCATATAAATGAGGTAGGCCGGTAACCAATTGGCCCAGGTGCGCGGCGGCTTACGCCGACGGGACAACTCCTTGTCCCTATCGTCCTGCCCTTCCCTCTCTTCCTTGGTGGGCTCACGGTTTAGGAGGGAAAATATATCCACATATTCCCCCCTCCAAATCTCCCTAGTGGCCTGAGAAAGATGGTCACCCAGGGGCAAGCAATAACCAGCTGTCGGTAGGGCCACAGTTGGGACAGATTGAATCAAGGGTGAAACCCTTGGTCCCTGAATAACCCCTGAAACATTAGGCAGACCCCTTGGGGCGGTCACCCCTGTCATAACCGGGGGGTAAGTGGGTAACCAGGAGCTAACGGGACAGTGCAGATACAACTGTCCACCCGTGGTAACCTGTTGTGGCCATGGCTACTGCACCCCCCCCCCCCAGTGTGGCTGGGCAGTGTCACTGGTGTACTTAATTGACCAGGATACTCACCCATTGCACCCACGTGGGCTGCCCCCACCGGGGGTTCCAGCCCACGGCGGGCATCGGAGCTCGCGACGGGAATCGAGCTCTGCATGCCGCTGCACCCTTGCCACGCAGGACCAGGCCCCTGCGGCAAACCCCACTGCGATGATCTAGTAGGGAGCTGCGAGGCACCAGCTTGGGCTGGCCAGATGGCCTCAAGCAGCTCAACCCTGGCAGCAGCCCGCTGGACAGCGGTGGGCAACGTGCGGGCCGGAAATGCAGGAGGTGCAAACCCACCCTCCGAAGGTGGCGGGGCAATGCCCATTGATGCCTCAAGCACCGAAATGCGTGCTAGGAGGGCATCGACGGCCTCAGACCCACCGGTATAAGGTGGGCCAGGTGGGCCGTATGGCCCATCGGGCAATTGCGGAGCCACCAATCCAAGTGTGGATCCTGGGCCTGAATAGGGCCATGCCCAATAATCCGGCCCATGTGGGGCCGGGGGAATGGTGGGGCGTAAACCCGCACTAGGCCCAAGTGGGCCGCACTGCCCCGAGCCAGGCAAAGACCCCATAGGGGTGATGATCCCCGAGGGGCCAGCCTGTGCTGCCCCTGCTTGGAGCCCGGCATCAGGGGTGTAGGCAGCAGCTGTCCGCCCACATTGGTGGTAGTGGGTAAGCCAACCCCACCACCAGGGCACAGGGGCGCCGCCCGAGCCCTCCGGCCTGGGGGCGACCCCCTAGTTGCGGGGGGGCAGAGCCCTCCCCCTCATCCACAGCTTCGGAGCCGCAGTTTTTCGCTTGGGAGCCATGTCTTCCAAGCAGAGTAATAAAGAGTAAAGGAAAATTTTCCTTTAAAAAGGTAGAAGGCGAAAGCCGAGGAAAAAGCGGCGGAGAAATCTTCTCCTCTCCGTCGCTTCGATAAAATGGCAGCCGAGCTGCCGCATGGCCACCCCTTTTAAAGGGGGTGGCCACGCCCCCTAAGTCACCCTGATGTCTGAGTCCGGGTGGGTGGGGGCCCGCAAAGAGCGCAGCGGCCATTTTGGCACCACGCTTGCATATGCATAGTTTTAGCAGAAAGGAAATAGAAATGTTTATGAGGCTTATTTTTAAAGATAGATGGCAAAAATATAATACAACAATTCACTTTATCTTGGTTGCAAAAGTCAGGAAGAAAAAATTCTCAAGCAAATGATGGTTGAGAGAGGGTACTGTTACTAACTTTCTGAGAATAACATATTTTGAGTTAGAGGTTGAATAACTGTATCATTTAGACCAGGCATTCTCAACCTATGGCCTGTGAGCCAAACCTGGCTCCTGACGCCATTTCATCAGGCCCGTGATGCCCTTGCCAAACCCAGAAGTGGACTATGTGCTGTGCATGTGCAGAACACAGCTAAATACATTCTGCGCATGTGTGGTGTGTGTTTTACTTCCACTTCTGGGTTGGCGGAAGCATGTAAAAGGGTTGAGAAAGCCTGTTTTAATTAGAGACAAACTGAAATACCACATTTACACACAGAGTTCGGCAAATATACAGAGTAGAAAGCAGTTATTTTTGAGGGAACAAACATTTAGCCTGCTGATGGGTTGTTTAGATTCAAAAGGGGCAATGGCTATGCAATTAAAAGCTGACCCTTTCCACCTCCATGTTAGTATGCAAAACACAAAGCACAATAGCATCACCTGTAAGCTCAACAAGTAGTACTACTCATACTTTGTACTTTAAGAAAACTGATTTCACTAAACCTATGGATATTCCAGGTCAGATTGCATGATCAGAGCTGTTTAAAGAAGAGGCTTCAAAATGCGTTTGAGTTTCTTAAAATGTGATACTCAATCAAAAACAATCCCTGTACCAAAAAGAAAAGTAGAAGACAGATAAAGAAACCAGAGTGGCAAATCAAGGTCCTTTCAGGTGAATTGAGATTTAAGACTCATAACAAAGCTCATTCCATTCCTCATTTCTCACAAAGAAAAAGTCAGGATTCTATTGTAATAGAATATGCTCTGCCTTCTTCTTTGAGGTATTCTTAAGAGGATTTTCACATATTTTACCATGTTTTCTGATCTACCCCCCTCTTACAGCTGAACAATGCCAAATTGACCACATTTATGTTAGCTCTCTGAGTGAGTTCTCTATTCCTATATCAAATGCAAGCAATTTTGTATCCCTGTCAAAATTTGCACACTAACCTTGCCAATCTGGGCACAGTTTCATCATGTAAATTAGGCATACTGTATTCAATATCATGGCACGGCTAGAGAGAGACACAGCAAAACCTTCAGTATTGAAATAATCAATGTTATTTTCTTAGTTTTTATTTGTCTTGCATTTCACAATAACCTTTGAGAGGAAATTTTGTTTTAGAATAGTCTTTCCCCAGCTTTTCTGAAAATACAATGGGGCAGAAATTTATTTATAGTTCAACACATTGCAAAGTGTGACTCTGGGCAGCTCACAATATATCAAACAATAATCTGAAAATATCACAAAATATAATTAAAACAATAAAACACATAAAACATAAAACACATTGTCCTCTGTCGACACTGCAACTGGTCATCCAGGGGTGCCTAGGAATCGGCACCTGGGGCTCAACATCCGTGACGAAACCCAAGGCTCAACATCTGTGATGGAGCCCAGGGCTCAACGTCTGTGACGGACATTGAAATATTTTCAATATAGAAGCTGGCTGTGAAGATTTCTGATGTAAGGATAGCTTTTGCTGCAATCATGGTTTGACTGATGGAAGCAACAGGCCCCATAAATAGATCTGGGCCCATAATTGAATATCTCCATTGCAAGACATCTGGTTTTCCCTCCTATGGAAATACTCCAGAAGATATATTTAAATTTCAACACATTTTCTTTCAGTGACTTATCATTGGCATCCTTGGCCCCTGTCGGTGAATCTGACCCTCCATCCACATCAGTAGATAGAAATTATGTGGCAAAAATAAGTGTCTAAGGAAATTGATTTGATCCACAAAAGCTCATATTGAAATATAGTCTTTAAGGTGCCACAGTGTTTGTATCTTTGTTGTTGTTTATATTTTTGTTTTGTTTCTTATATGTAGCTAAAATGGCAGTACTGTAACTTTGACTCACAACTCAAGAATATGATTACAGAAACATAATAAACGCTCTATCATGAAAGTGAGTGGATTTTCCAATGTTCTCTTATTATAAAATCAAGACATTTCATTCATCAGAAAGTCAGCATGATTTGGCCTATTAGTAAGGAACTTAGTATGCAGAATCTACTCAGGGTGGCCTGTAAGTCCCTACCTGACCACATAGAGAGTAGGGCTCTGCTAGGGGAGGGAGGAAGCACTACCATTGGGCTGCCGGGCAGAGTGGCGGGGTAAACTCTGTGCTGGAAGGAGAGAGGAAGCACTCACATTGGATTGCTGGGCAGAGGGGCAGGGTAGTGCATGCCCATGGAGAGGACAGGTAGGGACTTATGGGTCGGGTAGGGACTTAAAGGCCACCCTGTACTTTAGAATGATGCATTCTGACCAAATTCCAGAAACTTTGCAGCATGAAGCAATAATGTTTCATGACCATTTTATAATATATATATATTTAATCCAATAAAATCATAAATAAATAATAAATAAAGTTTAAGAGTCCTGTTTCCAAGACCCATTTGTAGTTTGAGGAGGAAAACCTACCCCCCTCTCTCTGAGGAAAATCCTATACAATGAATATTCCTTTCTTCTGAAGTGTGTTTAGTAAAAATCAATAACATCTCTGCTGAAAAGCTCTCATTTTGCTTTCACTATTGTACAGTGTCTACAAAGGAAAGGACAAACTGGTTGTTATCAATGGGTCAAAACACTAACTTTGATTGGAAGTTTTCAGGCAAGCCATCACTGCTTCTTTTGGCATATTTCGAAAATATATGTTTTGCATATTCATAATGGAAGATTGTGAGATACAAAAGGCTTTGGTTCCATATTTCCAACCCTTATTGTCGTCTGTAAATGAAATCTTGAGTGCTGTGCACACAGCTCTGAAAATGAGATACAGTAGGACCCTGTGTAACGAAAAAGCTCCATTCCATGGAGCTCTTCGTTATATGAATTTTTTCATTATGCGAATCACTTTTGGCGATACCCTGCATAACGGGGGGAAAATCATTATGTGGGGTATACTCCGTACAACAGAAAAAATGTTTGTTATGTGGGGTATACCCTGTATAATGAAAACAATTTTTGTTAAGTAGTGTATCGCCAATAACTCAAAAACGATTTGTTATACAAATTTTTCGTTATGAGAAGCATTCGTTATACAGGGTACCACTGTAATAAGATGATGTATTACATACAATAGCCACTCTTTTAACATCTTTAAAACAGTGGATACTCAACAGAAGGAAAAAACTACATCTTTTTGTTCCCATTTGTAGCAGCCACTGGACATAAATGACCACTGGTTAAGATACGGAAATTCAGGAAGGAATTGACAATTACAATCATGTTCTTTTCTCCAACCATTCATGGATCTGAAACATGATTGGATATGTTTGAAATTAATAAAGAGAGGAGAGGATAGGCCAAAGCAATTCTAAATCACATATCTGTAAGACACAGATCAAATTGTCTATGCCCTTTTGAAACTTTTTTAAAGCAAATATATTTTGCTGTGTTAAAAAAATAGCAAGACAAACCGTAAAGATATTGACTGCGAGAATTATGAGCTATCAAATGAAATTCCACATCTACAGTCAAGCAATACGTTTAATTATTACCAGCTGCTATTCCACAATCATCTATGCATGTCCAAGTCATCAGGGCTCTTCATCAGGACAGATGATGATTAAAACTGGAGTAAAAAATTTGAGGGGGAAATGGGGGGGAAAACAAGGATAGCTGAAAGTCAGAGGTTTACTTGGAGTAACAGCATGGAAGTCTGAGACTGTGCTAGATCATAGAATTATAGAATAACAGAGTTTGAAGAGGCCTATGGAACTATCAGGACCACGCCGGGTCGGAGGGGTGAAAAGGACGCCGCCACCGCCAGTGTGAGGAGGGATTCCCGCCCGCCCCGGAGCTCCAACACCGCTCCGGGGGATTGGAGTCACCTGCGCCCGCCGCCCCCTCCGGACCACGCCGGGTCGGAGGGGTGAAAAGGACGCCGCCACCGCCGGTGTGAGGAGGGATTCCCGCCCGCCCCGGAGCTCCAACATCGCTCCGGGGGATTGGAGTCACCTGCGCCCGCCGCCCCCTCCGGACCACGCCGGGTCGGAGGGGTGAAAAGGACGCCGCCACCGCTGGTGTGAGGAGGGATTCCCGCCCGCCCCGGAGCTCCAACACCGCTCCGGGGGATTGGAGTCACCTGCGCCCGCCGCCCCCTCCGGACCACGCCGGGTCGGAGGGGTGAAAAGGACGCCACCACCACCGGTGTGAGGAGGGATTCCCGCCCGCCCCGGAGCTCCAACACCGCTCCGGGGGATTGGAGTCACCTGCGCCCACCGCCCCCTCCGGACCACGCCGGGTCGGAGGGGTGAAAAGGACGCCGCCACCGCCGGTGTGAGGAGGGATTCCCGCCCGCCCCGGAGCTCCAACACCGCTCCGGGGGATTGGAGTCACCTGCGCCCGCCGCCCCCTCCGGACCACGCCGGGTCGGAGGGGTGAAAAGGACGCCGCCACCACCGGTGCGAGGAGGGATTCCCGCCCGCCCCGGAGCTCCAACACCGCTCCGGGGGATTGGAGTCACCTGCGCCCGCCGCCCCCTCCGGACCACGCCGGGTCGGAGGGGTGAAAAGGACGCCGCCACCACCGGTGCGAGGAGGGATTCCCGCCCGCCCCGGAGCTCCAACACCGCTCCCGGGGATTGGGGTCACCTGCGCTCGCCCCCCCCTCCGGACCACGCCGGGTCGGAGGGGTGAAAAGGACGACGGCGACGCTGGTGCGAGGAGGGATTCCCGCCTACCCTGGAACTCTTACACTGTTCTGGGGTTCTTGGGCTACTTGCAATTGCTGTGCAGTTGGAATTGAGGACTTTCCTTTTGTGCCCTCTGGCCTATGTATGTATTTTGTATTGATCGTTTTAACTGTATTTTTTGATTAATTATTGTATTACTATTGCTGCTTATGTCTTTATTGCATTTCTGTATTATGATTATTATTATTTTTTGGTACTTTTTAATTTATATCCTTTGATTATATTGATCACATTGTTGCTATTGTTGTTATAATGTGTTTTATTTCTAATATTTATTGTTTAATTTGCTGTATTGTAACACTGTACCATTTGTAATTTTTGTATACTGTATCGGATTTACTTGTTGTAAGCCGCCCTGAGTCGGCCCTGGTCGAGTAGGGCGGGGTATAAATCGAATAAATGAATGAATGAATGAACCCTGTGCTTAAAACAGGAGTCCAGATTAAAGCAGATCTGACAGATTGCACAATTTTCATTTGAATGCCTCTAGTGTTTGTGTACTACTAAGGTATTTTGTGTACTACTAATAATAATAATTTCATGTCAGAAATAATTGTGGGTTGAAAGGATTTTTGCTGGAGAAACTCCACTCAGGGGATGTCCCCAAGAGCTAGGACAGAGACGGGCGCTCAATCTCTCATCCAGTAACTGGGTCTTGAACTGCTGACTTGCCGGCCTTCCAGCTAACAAGGCAAGCTTTTTAACCACTGAGCCATTTCTTAACAGTTAAGAAATTTTTCCTGATATTCTGCCTATATTTGGCTTTCTGTAGTTTCAGCCTGTTATTATATGTCCCATATTCTGAGAACACATCCTGCTCCTCCTCTTTATGACTATCTTTCAAGTATTTGAAAATTGCTATGATAGGCTTTCTCAATTTCCTTTTCTCAAGGCTAAATATGCTCAGTTCCTTCAGTTTTTCCTCATAGGGCTGGAGGCAGTACTCTAGATGTGGTCTGACTAGTGCCAAACAAAAAGGGACCAGTACCACACAAGTTTTGGAGACTATGCATTTGTTAATGAAGCCTCAAATAACATTTGTCTTTTTTTTTGCAGCCACATGTCTCTGTTGCCTGATATTGAGCATGTGATCTACAACAATTCCAAGGTCCTTCTCACTCATAGTATTGCTGAGCTAAGAATCCTCCATCTTTTAATGGAGCATTTTGTGAGTTTTTCCTAGATAACTTTTCACTTATCCCAGTTAAATTTCATTCTGTTGTTTTCAGGCCAATGGTCAAGCCTATCAAGATCTTTCTGAATTTTGTTCCTGTCTTCCAAAGTAAGATATTCCATTCAATTTTGTGTCATCCTCTAATTTGATGAGCACTTACTATACTCCCTCATCCAAATCATGATGAAGAGCACTGGGCCCAGGAATGAACTTTGTCATATTCTACCTCTTACCCCATCCCAATTTGAGAAGGAGCCATTAGTTTGCATTCTGAGTATCTGACACTTTTGCTATACAAGTCACATCTAGTTAGCTTGCTTATCAGAATATCATGCCACACTTTATCAAAAATTTTGCTGAAGTCAGGTTATATTACATCTACAAAAACATTTCAAACACAAAGTTTACTTTCCACTGTTTCTTTAAAAAATAAAAATGCACAAATACACTTGTTTTTTCAATGTTCCAAAACTTAAATTCCTTCAAAACCTCAGGTAAAATAAATTTCTTGAGAAAACAGAGACAAAACATTCTTCCCTTCAAAGAAAATCCGATAATTTTTCTTTTCAATATTTTTCATCAGTAAAGGAAGACTTCTTATATTTAAAGTACAAATTTCAAATATATTTACATTTTATATTGCGTCCAACAGCCTCCTGTCATTACTTCTTTCTGGGCTAAGACAAGATATATTGACTGGCTTTCAAGCAAGAGCGACCTTTACCTTACCATTTCTTTGTCATCTGTTTTCATTTCCCCATTCCTACTGAGTAGATGAGTCACTGATTCTTTTCTCTTACTTTTGCTATCAATGTACCTGAAGATTGCTTTTTTTGTTGCTTGTAGCACCTCTTGCTAACCTCAGCTCCTTCACGGCTTTTACTGTCTTAACACCATCCCTGCAATTCTTTGCTACTTCACTATGCTCTGCCTTTGTAGTCTGGTTTTCCTTCCACTTCCCATATATGTCCTTTTTTGTTTTTAGCTTCTCTCTGAGCTTTTTGGGGAACCAAATAGGACTTTTGTGGCTGTCTTCCACCTTTGTTTCTTGTTCGAATTGTTTGGAGTTGTGCCTTTAGAATTTCCCTTTTTTTTGTTTTTAGAAATTCCAACTTATCTTGGACTCCTTTTCCTGATAGGATCTTCCCCTTCACTTATCATTGTTCTAAGTTTATTAAAATTGCATTTCCTAAAGTCCAGGGTATAAATGTGACAACACTCTGCTTTTGTTTCCTTTGAAATCAAGCAGAACGTGGTTACCTTCCCCCAGAGTTCCTTTTGCTGTCACTTCTTCTACCAAAGCATCTCTATTGGCTAGAATCAAATCAAGGATAGCTCTATCGGGGTCGCTTCTACCTGTCAGCAGGCTCTGCTCCCCCTCCGCTAGATGTTCGGCAGATCGTGGCACGGGTGGAGACCTCTGTTTTAGGCTAGTATGACCAAAAGGGTGGCTTCCTCAAGGCTTGGCCGAGGAACACTTGGATCCAGATAATTCTGGCTCATAGGTCCATAGAGAAATGGTGATCCAGGATAAACTACACAGGGGGAAAATGAGCTGCAAAGACCCCTGGGATGGAAAGCCACTTTCTCATACAAAAAAACACCCTTATCTTACTTCTGGAGAACTTTTAGCGTTGGCAGTGTGAAAGGTGTGGGGGAGTAATTCTGTTACCTCACTGCCTCTGAGATGCCGGGTGAAGTTTCTTCTCCCGGCCAACAGACTCCAAGAAGTTGATACAAAATCACCACAATTCTCCTTCGAGGAATAAAGCCTTATTGTTAAGTCCTCCTTCCCCCAGTTCGCTCTGTTGGCAACAGGAGCAAACAGGAGTAAGCTTGACGCACCAAGTCATTTTACGGTTTTTATTGTAAAAGTATCAAAATAAATGCAGAATATAGAAAAATCACTGACTAAACTAATAATAAAGCTGAAACATTTTCAAAAAGGAAAGAAATTAAATAAAAAGCTATAAGCTGACACTTTCCTAGAGTATATCACAACGGTTTTTACTGCCCCATATGAAATGGTACGGATCGGGACCCGTCAAGATGACAAGCGATACGGGTCCTCGTAGCATTGGAGAACGGACTCCGCAGACTCCTAGCTTAAGAAATTGCATAGGTTTTTATACCTTTTTGTGTGAGAACATGTCCCAGAAATGTCTTAATTAACCACTCAAAATGACAGTTCTGTGCATACTTAGGAATAGCAGGTGGCTGGCTATCAGTGTTCTCACCTCAGTATCTGAGATTGGACCATTTTTGGTACTGTTCCTGATAGCTTGACCTTGGCAAAAGTACAAGAGATGGTTTCCCAGCAGCTGGGTAAAATGGTGGAGTGTACTTTCTAAGATGGCTTCAGTTAGGCTAAGTGGAATAAATGATAGAGAGAAAACAAAAACAGTGCTGGCATCTCTGAGTAAAGACCTATTAAACTAACAGGTGATTAACATAAAATGACATCATCCCACAGGGACTTTTGACAAGCTCCTCCTCTAGTTTCTTCCTCCATGTTTTGTAGGATACTTTTAGCAGCCATGCAAGCCAGGACTTTCTTGGAAGGGACATAGTTGGTAGAGTTAGTCTCCTGACAGATATCAAGATAATTGAACTCTCCCATTACTACTACATCATGTATCATTGACATTCCTATACAGTGGTACCTCACTTAAAGAGCATAATGTGTTTCATGGCATTGCTCTTTAAGTGAGTTTGCTCTTTAAATGAAACACCATTGTGAGTGACCAATTGTGACTTCTGGCGGTGGGGGGGGATTGCAAACCCCAATTTAGTTGTTAAGTGAGTTTTTTGTTGGATTTAGTTGTTAAGTGAGGAGACCATTCAGAGAAAATTCTGCTCTTTAAGTGTTATGTATGCATATCAATGTACTGTAAAGCTATCAAGATATAAATGTTCCATCACAATTACAATGTATCTCAGCTGAAAGGAACGCGAGCAAGCAACCCCTTGGGGCAGCTGCGAGCGTTCAGCCTCACATGGTTCACATTGCTCAATCACGGACAGCCGCGGGAAATGCCTCCGCATTCAGCAGAATGAAGATACTCGCATTCAGCAGAATGAAGATACTCGCATTCAGCAGGAAGAAGATACAACTGCGAGAGTAAGGCGTGCCTGGGCGAGGCCACGCCGACAGTAGCCAATGAGCTACCGTGCTGCAAGATTCAAATGTATAGTCCTCAGTATATAATGAGATGTACCACCACCATTACCCCCATGCTTAACTGGAACCTCATGCAATAAACCTGTGTTAAACCAACCCTTCGGTTGTCCGGTCGTCTTTGGTCCCATACACTAAATTGGCGACAAAGGTGGGATCAATGGCTGCCCACGGGACCAAGACATGCGCCAGCTACGAGATCAGGAAGCCGGGAGACTTGGAGCTGTTTGAGATAGACTTCAACGCAGCGCTGGTGGAGCTCGAAGTCTCAGATGAGGCCAAAAAAGAGGGCCATTTTCGTCCGCATGCTCGGACACGAGACCAAGAGGACCTTGGTGGACCTGATCGCGCCGAGGAAGGTGAGCGACCTCAAAGCCACAGAGCTCCTGGCGGCGCTGCGCGCCCATCTCCGACCAGCAATAGCGATGTTCCCCGCTCGGAGCGCGTTCTGGAGGCGAGTCCAGGCACCCGGGGAATCGGTCGATGAGTTCGCCGCGGCCCTGCGGTTGGCCGCCGGCCCATGCAAGTGGGAACTCCCCGACGTCACCCTCCGAGACTGCCTGCTCTGCGGCCTGAGGGACACCGAGACTCAGCGCGCGCTGATGAAAAGGGAGCCGCCTCCCACGTGGCAACAAGTCCTCGACGCGGCACAGGCCGCTGAGGCCACGACGGCCGGGGTGCACGAGCTCCAGGACTGGCGCCCGAAGCCCGCCAAGGCAGAGAGTTCGGTGCGCGCGGCCCGGCGGGTTTCGAACTCGTCTGCGGAGAGCAGCGACGACGAGGACGTCCGGAGGGTCCAGAGAGAGGGCCGGCGCTGCGACGGCTGCGGCGCCGCCCACGCCCGCACCAAGTGTCCATTCCGCAAGGCCGAGTGCCACAACTGCGGCCGGCGCGGGCACATCGCCAAGGTCTGCCGGAAACGGCGCGAGGCCACCAAGAGTTCTCCAGACCGCTCGGCGAGGCAGGACCGCACCACGAGACAGGACCGCACCACGAGGCCAAAGGACGGCACCCGGACCACGAGGACGCGGGACGGAGTAGGGCGCATCTCCGACGACAGCGAGGACGACACGCCGGTTTGCAGCGTTTCCACGGAGCACCCCCGTTACTTCGTTGAGGTAGTAATACAAGGGGCCCCTGTTAGAATGGAGGTGGACTCGGGTTCTTCATACTCCATTATTTCCCAGGGGGAGTTCATGAAAATCGCCCCCCGCGTGCGGCCCAAGCTCAAAGCGTTGAGGGCCACACTGAAGGACGTGCAAGGGAACCGCATCCCAGTGTTGGGGGTTGGGAAGTTCCAGGTCCAGTTCAAAAAGTACACCGCAACGCTTCCCCTAGTCGTCCTCAAGGGAGGTAAATGCAGCCTCCTCGGGACTCAATGGTTCCAGCCCCTGGGTTTGTTCATTGGCGGGGTGCACGCCGTGGGAGCACACGCCGCCGGGACTGATCCAATACAGAGCGTGTGCGACGCGCACCCCGAGGTTTTTAAAAAGGGGCTCGGAAAATTCAAGGGCCCCCCAGTGACTTTCGACCTGGACCCTGGAGTGCGTCCAATCAGACTTAAACCGCGCAGAGTGCCTTTCGCACTAAAGGACAAAATAGAGGCGGAGTTGGACAAATTGGTGGGCCAGGGGATTCTTGTTCCTGTTGATTCTGCGGAGTGGGAAACTCCAATTGTAACAGCGCTCAAGGCCAACGGGGAAGTCCGCATATGCGCTGATTACAAGTGCACCATCAATAAGGCGATCCGCCCTAATGCGTATCCGGTGCCGGTAGTCAGCCACCTGTTGGCCAGGTTACACGGGGGGAGGTGTTTCGCCAAACTCGACCTGGCCCAAGCCTACCAGCAACTCCCGGTGACCCCCGCCGCAGCTGCTGCGCAGACCATAGTCACCCACAAAGGGGCATTCCAGGTATCGCGCCTCCAATTCGGCGTGAATTCGGCGCCCGGGATTTTCCAGTCACTGGTGGAACGCCTCCTGAAGGGGTTAGAGGGGGTGTTGCCCTATTTTGATGACGTATTAATTACAGGGGGGAGCCGGGCCGAATTAGCCACAAGGTTGGGAAAGGTCCTGACAATATTCGAAAAGGCGGGGTTGAGGTTGCGGAAAGACAAATGCGTCTTCTTCGCTACAGAGGTTGAGTTCCTAGGGTTCCGTGTCACTCCCGAGGGAATTAGGCCAGCCCAATCCAAGGTAGCCGCCATCAAGAAGGCCCCTCGCCCCACCTCCAAGCCCGAGTTGCAGTCGTTCCTCGGACTGCTCAATTTCTACCACTCCTTCCTCCCGCGGAAGGCAGCAGTGGCAGAACCGCTTCACAAATTGTTAAAAAAGGACGAGGCATGGAAGTGGGGCGACGACCAGGAGAAGGCTTTCAATGACCTGAAGCGACTCCTGGCATCAGATGCTGTACTGACCCACTTCAATCCCAAACGCCCGGTGGTCCTGATATGCGATGCATCCCCGGTGGGGGTGGGGGCGGTGCTATGCCACGTGCTGGAGAATGGTAGGGAGGCCCCGATAGCTTTCTACTCTAGATCCCTGTCCCAAGCGGAGAGGAACTATGCTCAGACAGACAGGGAAGCGCTAGCAATAATTGCGGGGACCAAGAAATTTCATGATTTTGTGTACGGCCGCCCCTTCACCATAGTGACTGACCATAAGCCTTTGCTGGGCATTTTCACCGCAGATAAGCCCACACCTCAGATCCTGTCCCCGAGAATGCTCAGGTGGGCCATTTTTCTCAACGCGTATCAGCACGCGTTGGTATACCGGCCCGGGAAGGAGTTAAGCCATGCCGACGCTCTGTCGAGGTCCCCCATTCCCCGGGATTGCTGCCACGTGGGCGGAGTAGAGAGGGACCACCAGGTCTTAATGATAGAGGTCCTAGACTCCCCTCCAGTAGTACCGGCCGACATCGCCAAAGCGACAGGCAAGGACAAAACGCTGGCCACAGTTTGCTCCTGGGTGCAGAAAGGGTGGCCCGTGTCTTCCCCAGCAGCGGAGTTCGACACATTTTTCAAAAAGAGATTAGAGTTGTCCCTAGAGAGGGGTTGCCTCTTGTGGGGACAGCGGGTAGTGATCCCCACGTCTCTCTTGCCGAGGGTGCTTAAACTGCTGCACGTCAGCCACCCGGGGATCGTACGCTCTAAGGCACTAGCCCGCAGTTACTTTTGGTGGCCCCAGTTAGACGCCGACATCGAACACATGGTCGGCACTTGCGAGGCGTGCCAAAGCTCAAGGCCAGAAGAGGCTCGCTCGCCACCCAGGGAGTGGGACGCTGCAAGGGGGCCCTGGTCCCGAATACACGTAGACTTTGCTGGCCCGTTCAGGGGAACGCTTTTCCTCCTCGTGGTGGACGCGTTCTCTAAGTGGTTGGAGGTCATTCCAGTCTCGAACACCTCCTCGGCCACAACAATTAAACAGTTAAGGAGGGTCTTTTCCACGTTCGGTTTACCCGACACCCTCGTCAGCGATAACGCTAGCTGTTTCACGTCCGCCGAGTTCAGGGCATTCATGGAGCGCAACGCCATTCGGCACGTCACCTCCGCCCCCTTTCACCCGGCCACCAATGGCCAAGTAGAGCGCCTCGTGCGCACCACGAAAGACGCGCTACTGCGCATGGGTCCCGGAGACCTCGACCTGAAATTGTGCCAATTCCTGCTGAGATACAGGGTCACCCCATTAGCGTCAGGGTACTCCCCCGCGGAGCTGTTGATGCGCAGGAAGCTGGCCACGGGGATCTCCAAGCTAGACCCCACGAGAGTAGAGGACAAAGGGCGGAACATAGGGGTGGAACCCACAAAGAGTTTCAGCATAGGCGCCCCGGTGCACTGCAGGAACTACGCCAGCGCGGGGCCAGCCTGGGTGCCGGGCACCGTAGTAGATCAAACCGGCCCCGTCTCATACCGCGTAGAGACCAGTACAGGTTTCCTGTGGAGGCGACACGTAGACCAACTCCGGCGTAGGGTCCCCGGAGAGCAGGACGCGGACGAGGACAGCATCGAATCAGCGTTAGGGTACTCCCCCACCCGTTTAGCCCAAGGGGGAGGAAGAGGGGAGCATGGGTCCCCACCAAGGGGGGAGGAAAGGCAATCGATCCACAGAAATCTTTTGCGGGAGTCCCCGTCAGAGAGGAGGAGCCCCGACCGCACTCATACCCCGCGGAAGCCGCGGAAGTCTCCCCGAAATTCAGATGCCCATAGAAGTTTAGACGTTGATTTACAGTACCAGGGGGAGTTAGCGGAGTGGTCCCCCACCCGTCCTAGCGAAAAGAGGGGTTTCAGTTCAGCCCCTGGTACTTCCAGTCCCAGTAGCCCCTGTGAGTTAGAATGCAATATAGCGCCAATGTCCCGGAGACCGACACCCCCAAGACCGGAGGCATCAGCGAGTCCGCCCACCACAGTCTTAAGGTCCCCCGAGCAGGGATCAGAAGGTAGCCGTTCCACAAGGGCGACCTCATCGGTTCCGCGGTTCACATTAGGTGGGTCCCCGGGGTCCGAGAGCAATAGGCAGGGGTTTACCTCCCAACTATTCATTCCATTCCCATCCCCGGGCGCAAGGCAGGCACGGACGCCCCACAGAGCCACTAACGAATCCCCGTTTCCCGTAGCAGGACAAGCTCCCACGGAGTCAGGGATCACAGGCTCTCCGGTACTAGGTCAGGCGCAAGCACGCCCCAAGCGCACGTGCGGCAAGCCACAATGGTTGCGGGACTTCGTCCCATCCTAGGGGGGAGGGGTGTTATGTATGCATATCAATGTACTGTAAAGCTATCAAGATATAAATGTTCCATCACAATTACAATGTATCTCAGCTGAAAGGAACGCGAGCAAGCAACCCCTTGGGGCAGCTGCGAGCGTTCAGCCTCACATGGTTCACATTGCTCAATCACGGACAGCCGCGGGAAATGCCTCCGCATTCAGCAGAATGAAGATACTCGCATTCAGCAGAATGAAGATACTCGCATTCAGCAGGAAGAAGATACAACTGCGAGAGTAAGGCGTGCCTGGGCGAGGCCACGCCGACAGTAGCCAATGAGCTACCGTGCTGCAAGATTCAAATGTATAGTCCTCAGTATATAATGAGATGTACCACCACCATTACCCCCATGCTTAACTGGAACCTCATGCAATAAACCTGTGTTAAACCAACCCTTCGGTTGTCCGGTCGTCTTTGGTCCCATACACTAAATTAAGTGAGTTAGTCTATAAATGAGGCACTCTTTATGCGAGGTTTTACTGTAATTTTTTTTAAAGGTTTCATGTCCACCTTTTCCTTGACTGTTAATTGAGATACTCGCAATGGGACAATCAAATTCATCCTCCTGTATTTCTATGTGGGGATATTTGTTTTTGAGATATATTGTGACCCCACCTCCTTTTCTACACTTTCTGTTCTTTTTGAACAATTTAGATCCTTCAGTTGCTGAGTCCTAGTCATGAGATTCATCCCATCAAGTTTGTGTAAAGACATATTTACCCGCCTGAACTATGATTTTCAATTCTTCTTATTTGTTTTCCACATTTTTTGAATTCATATATGAATACTGGAAATGTTTTAGCCATGAGGTCTACAGTTAAATTCAAACTCAAAACAAAGAATACATGTTTGAATAATCAGTGGCAAAAGTGCAGGCTAGCAGATTAAACCAAGCAATGCCATTGAGATGGCAAGGAAATAATCTCTTCTCATGTCTAGATGGGTAGGGAAGCAGCTGGTTGTAGCTGAAAGATCTGCTTTTGCCTTAGGCAAAACATGAAGGTTTCTCAGGCTGCATATGTTACATGATTCTTGTTATGTGATTCTTGAGTTGTAACTGATTTCTGATTTCTCATAGCTATACACCCCTCCCTTGCAACGACGATACTCAACGATCATGGAGACCAAATGTATTGCATACACATCTCCAATAACAAAGTGAGACATGTGGCATTCAGTTCACTAAGGTCACAAATTTAGTTGACCTTCATGTAATAGAATCTGCAACTATGTGCATGATATTATTACAACAGGAGCTGCCTAGCAACAATCCCTGCCCTGATGTAGAGTGAGCTAAACTTGGTCCAGGAGTTAGTAATTTCCATGTTTATTTCTCCCCAGCTGGCCTCGTCTCTTCAGATGTTGGTGAAATCTTTCCTTGACTGAGATATTTTTACAACTGCTTTTAGTTCTTAAACATAGTAAGGTACATAGATCAATGAGTAAGATACCTGGCTGGGAACAAAGTTGGGAATTGCATTCTGGAAGAGCCAGCCTATGTTACCTTGAGTAAGCTGCACAAACCCAGAAGGGAATGGTAAACCACTTCTGAGTATGTTTGAGTACTCTCTACTTATAAAACAATGAAAAGGTTAACCACAAGTCAGAATTGACTTGATTGCACATCATCATCGTCATCGTCGCCGCCGCCGCCGCCGCTGTCGTTGAGAGAGTCCAAACACTCCAAGAGGCATGGAGGCTGTTTACAAAAACAATAACAGAGGCCCAATTGGAATGCATACCCAAAAGGAAAAAGGGCATTGCCAGGTCCAAGAGGACTCCGATGTGGCTTACAGGAGCTGTTCGGGAAGTGATCAGGAGCAAGAAAAGCTCATTTAGAAGATGGAAGGCTTGTCTGAATGAGGACAGCAGGCAGAAACATAAATTCTGGCAGAACAAATGCAAGGCAACAATCAGGAAAGCAAAGCAAGACTTTGAGGAGTGTATAGCTAAAAATACTCAGAGAAATAACAAAGACTTCTTTAAGTACATTAGAAGTAAGAACCCAACTAGGAAGGCCATTGGACCATTAGATGACAATGGAAGGCAAGGGGTTATTAAAGAGGAAACAGAGATTGCAGAGAGGCTCAATGAATTCTTTGCTTCAGTATTCACTGAAGAAGACAGAGACCACATGCCCAAAACAGAGCCTATCTTCGTAGGGAGGGAAACCGAAGAATTAAGCCAGATAGAAATAACCAGGGAGGAGGTCCTTGCATGTCTTGTTAAACTAAACACTAACAAATCACCAGGACCAGATGGCATCCATCCACAAGTTCTCAGGGAACTTAAAGATGAAATTGCTGATCTCCTAGCCAAATATATAATATTTCCCTCAAATCAGGCTTTGTGCCTGATGACTGGAAGGTAGCGAATATATCACCAATTTTCAAAAAAGGATCCAGGGGTGATCCAGGAAATTGCCAACTTGTCAGTTTGACATGTGTCCCAGGTAAAGTGATGGAAAACATCCTAAAAGATAGAATTAATAGGCACATAGAAGAGAAGGCGCTGCTAAAGGAGAGCCAACATGGCTTTTACAAGGGCAAATCATGCCTCACTAATCTGTTGGAACTTTTTTGAGAGTGTCAACAAGCATGTGGATAAGGGGGATCCAGTTGACATTGTTTATCTGGACTTTTAGAAGGCTTTTGACAAGGTCCCACACCAAAGGCTCTTGAATAAACTTACCAGTCATGGAATAAAGGGACAGGTCTTGTCCTGGATCAGCAACTGGCTAAGGGACAGGAAACAGAGGGTAGCACTAAATGGACACTTCTCCAAGTGGAGGGAAGTAAAGAGTGGGGTCACCCAAGGTTCAGTACTGGGACCCCTGCTTTTCAACCTCTTCATAAATGATGTAGAGGTAGGAGTAAAAAGCAAGGTAGCCAAATTTGCTGACGACACTAAATTATACAGGGTAGTGAAAACTGTGAGAGATTGTGAGGAGCTCCAGAGGGATCTCTTGACACTGGGGGAGTGGGCAAAACAGTGGCAAATGAGCTTCAACATTAGTAAGTGCAGAGTGATGCATGTTGGGGCAAAAAAAACCAATTACATTTATAAACTGATGGGTTCCAAACTCTCTGTGACAAACCAGGAAAAGGACCTTGGTGTCCTGGTGGACAGCTCAATGAAGGTGTCAACCCAGTGTGCCTCAGCAGTGAAAAAAGCAAACTCAATGCTAGGGATCATTAGGAAGGGTATAGAAAATAAGTCAGCAAGTGTCATTTTCCCTCTTTATAAATCTGTGGTGAGGCCCCATCTGGAATACTGTGTACAGTTCTGGTCGCCATACCTCCAGAAGGATATTATGGAGCTGGAAAAAGTGCAGAGGAGGGCAACCAAAATGATTAGGGGACTGGAAAACCTTCCTTACCATCTGAGGCTGCAACGGTTGGGCCTTTTCACTCTTGAACGACGGCGTCTAAGAGGTGACCTGATTGAAGTTTATATAATCATGCACGGTGTGGACAAAGTAGATAAGGAAAAACTGTTTTCCCTATCGCATAACACTAGAACTAGGGGACACTCCATGAAACTTAGTTCTCAAACAAATAAGAGAAAGTACTTTTTCACCTAGAGGATTACTGGTCTATGGAACTCCCTGCCAGAAGAAGTGGTGACAGCTGTCAGTCTTGACAGCTTTAAGAAAGGATTAGACAAGTTCATGGAGGACAAGGGTATCAATGGCTATAATTATGGATACTTAAGGACAACCTCGGGGTTGGAGAGATAGGCAGGATATCTCTCAATGCCATTTCCAGGGAATCCTAAGCAGGTGAAGGCATCTCCTTGGGAATAATACCCTGAAGGAAATGGTGAGCCACTGTGTGAGACAGAATGCTGGACTGGATGGGCTGTGGCCTGTTCCAGCAAGGCTGTTCTTATGTTCTTATATGTTCTTAAAATAGAACAAATTACTGTATTTATCTCATAAAACAAAGTAAAGCAACAGTGACCTTGGTTTCAGATTCGGCTGTAGCTAGCTCATTGTTTTGCAGTGGCTTTTAATAAATTGCTGCTCAAACCTCATTTTAAATACAATGTTATAATAATTTCATGGCAGGAATTATTCTGGTTTGAAAGGATTTTTGCTGGAGAAACTCTGCTCAGGGGATGCCCGGATGAGGCTCCTTTCATGAATTGTAACAATACAATGTTAATTTTCAGGGTAGGTTTTTCTTTTTGTGTGTGTGTTGTAAAGTCAGTTCTGATTTATGACAATCCTTTTCAGAGTTTGCTTGTGAGATAGGACTGTGATTGACTGCTGATCAAGGCTTCGGGGAATTGAAGTCCAAGAACATCTGGGCTCTCAAGGTTAAGAAGCTATGCCTAGGGCACTTTCCAGGTTTAGTGTGATTGTTTTGCTTGCTTTCTTATTCAGAATAAATGTGCCATTGATAGCTTCCATTTTGGCAAAGAACTCTAACAGCAATTGGGATGGGAGCAATTTTTATCCAAACTAAAACACAAGGAAACCTATGGGGGAAAACCCCACACTTTTTTGTTTTGTGGCAGGAAAAGAGACAAAGGGAAGGGAAAGCTTACAAAGAAACAAATGTCAACATTTGAAGCCTGCATTACTATGTTCAAAAGAAGAAACACAGTTCTAAAATATGAAGGATTTGAAACCAATGTTTTAGGGCTCACGCTGTGATTCAGTTCTCTGGACATGTTTTTAATACATACAAACACTTAATTTTAATTTTTTATATTATTCATGCTGAGCCACAGTCTGTTGTTTTACTTCCTCTTCTTATCTTGCCTCTTTTTAAATATTACACTGGATCAGATTTTGAGCTGTACAGAAAAAAAAATTCCATAATCTCCAGTTTTTGGTTTCCAAGTCTCAGGTTTGGACCATAGCTGTCAAGTAACCCTTATTGGCCGAGAAAACCCCTTATTTTACCCTCTTTCCCGCCGTCATCCCTTATTAATTAGACTGCAATGCCCTATTGCCGCCATTGGAGGGCAACACAGGATAAGCATAGCTGTCAAGTATCCCTTATTTGCCAGGAAATTTCCCTTATTTCTAAGTCCAAAACTAGACAGGTATGGTTTGGACCCTTTTCAAGTCTACTCTCTGGGCCTGAGCATGAAATGTAAGGCCATAGAGGCACTTGCCATTGGACAACACACATTTTGAGATTCATCACTATGGCTTCAAGAAATGCCATTTAGACATACTTTTCTTTTTTCATCACCTAAATTGCTCTAGAGTTGCTGTAATTGAACTTCATGTTATCATTTTGATTTTTCATACAGCAACATCCTATTGCTTAACATACACCAGTGCAAGTCAAACATTGTAAATTGCAGAACTAAAGAAGAAGCTGAGGCTTGTGTTTCTTATCACCCATCAAGTTATACAACTAGTGCATGATTAAGAATACAACCATTGCCTTCCCAAAAGCAGAAATTTGCTAGTGAGATTTACACTATTGTTGTTTTCTAGGTTTGTGGCAAATGAGCCTCTACACCAGGGATTCTCAACCTGTGGCCTGTGGGCCAGATGTGGCCTTTGACACCCTTTCATGTGGCCCACCACCACCTCCACCACACCAGGAAGTGTGCATAGAAAGCTTAGATCACTTTTCATTTGTTGCTAAAGGGTCTGCTTCATTTGACATCACAAAGACATGTCCTGGAGTCCCACTCTGAAGATATCTGGATGCTGTGGACTTGGCAATACTATGCTTGCTAAACAAAGGAAGACACAAGAAATATGCAAAAGCTGATAAAACTGTGGAGAACAAACTGATCCAGATACTACATTTGATACTATCATGGTAAGTCAACCACTCACCTATGTTGGACAATTTTTTATGCTGGCTGATCATTGGATCTCCATGATTTCAGACAAGAATGTTCTAGCCCAGTGATGACAGACCTTTTAGAAACCAAGTGTCCAAACTCATATTTACCACAGAATCAACAAGCTGCCATCTGTGCCACACCCTCACACCACATGTGAGCCACCAACCTTACCTCAGACAGGGGAGGGAGGAAGCTCTCCCATTGGGCTGCTGGGCAGAGGGGCAGGGGTGAACTCTGTCATGGTGTGCATGCTCACAGAGAGGGCTCTGAGTGCCCCTTCTGGCACAAGTGCCATAGGTTCGACATCACTGTTCTAGGGCCACCTAGAGATGAATTGAAGTCTATGCTGGGGGAGGGAGGAAACACTCCCATTGGGCTGCTGGGCAGAAGGGCAGGGGTGAACTCTGTAATGGTGTGCGTGCTCACAGAGAGGGCTCTAAGTGCCCCCTCTGGCATGTGTGCCATAGGTTTGACACCACTGTTCTAGGGCCACCTAGAGATGGCATGACTTGGAAACAATTTGTGGGATCTTCGGTCTCCAAAACTTGCTCTGGACTGCAGCATTTCTTGAACATATTATATTATACCTCACATAGTACTTCCTCAAGAGGCAAGGCCAGAAATCTAAGTTCTAGCAGGTAGTACATCACAAAAAGATTTCATCAATTTCATGCAGAAGCTAGTAGGAGCCCACATGCGCTTACAGGCCAGGAGAAATCTTGGTTTTAAATAAATAAAACAAGTAACAATTGTTCAGCTAAGTTTTATGCTCCTTCTAAGGGTCAGATAGCTGTAACTCTATATTTTTCTAGATTTTTGGAAACAGGTGTTTTGAAGTCATCTGCATAATCCGATTTCATATTCCAAAATTCTGTGCACAAACAAAGTAAGGAGGTCGGTAAGTCGGCTGGGGTGTAACAATAACGATGAGAGAAGAACACTCCCAGAGAAAAGATCAACGTAAAATGAGATCCGTTTATTTCTTGAAATTCCTGTGACTCTTATTCAATTCATAAGCAGTACACTGTTCAAATAAACTGTAAATATGGTGGAGTCTAAATTTGTATAATCCGGAAAAGTCTCTTGCGTCTTTAAATAATGTAAGACTTGTAAACTGCGTCTTTAAACCAATGTAGACTACGGGATGGCGATGTCCTTCCGGTAGTTGGACATTTCGTTGCACTTTATCAAGCGTCTACAATATAAAATATATACAGATATAATACGATATAGCGCAATGCAATGCGATGATTATACATAAAGTACAATAATATTAACAGCTGAAAGCTATAGTTTGTAATTCAAGCAAGAAATGGTATATAAATGAAGGACAAAGTAAGGTGTCTCATACAAGAATACGCTACATATCTATTCGCAACATCCGTTGCTGTAAAGCTGAAATAACATGAGTCAATGGACGTAATTAATGCTACATAATACATCCTGGTCCGCGACAGAGTAAATACGTATAAAAACCACCTAGAAAACCCTTTAAGAATAAATGAAATACATACCTAAATGTATATATGTGTGTATATATATATATATATTTTTGAATCGCGCGTCCTGCACCTCATAAAGTCTTATGCCGTGTGCTCGCGTTAACTATCAGTAACCCTCTGTTCTTTAAATATTCTTTTTCCGTACTCTCATATGTGATCACTTGGTCAATTTACTAGTTCCATGTGAAAAGAATATAGATACCGATTCCTAATCCGAGAGCGCCGCGCTAGTCTTAAAAGGGACCTGTCACTGGACTAAGAACCAAACCAAGCCCGCTTTGGCATATAATATTAAAATGTTCATAGAAATGCGGATGGTTCCCATTCTGTGTTCAAGCCGTGTGGTGTCAATGTATTGAACCGATGGATATAAAAGGCTTCTCTTTGTAATAAAACCTTTTCTACGTTAAGGATATGATATTTGTTGACAGTAATAGTCTCCAGTACAATAATCTTGAGATCTCCTAGTTTGTGTTGTTTGCTGAGGAAATGATTTACAAGAGGAGCAGTGATGTTCCGGTTTCTAATCCGTGAGAGGTGTTCACCTAAGCGTATTTTCAAAGGGCAACTGGATTGTCCCACATAAGGTGAAGTGGGTGGCAGAGGATGAAATGGATGGATGGAATCATTCATGTGATGGGCGTAGATCTGGTTGCGTGCAGAGGATGGCAGAGGACAGAGGAGCCTAGTGTGTGGTGGTTCATGGGGTCGCAAAGGGTCAGACTCGACTGTGTGACTGAACATTAACTGATTTCTTTTTTCTGTTTTCCCCCTTTCATATCAAGAGAAGATTATAATCATCCAAATTCCATTCAGAAAAAACCTTGTTATTTTGTTAAATCAAGCCAAATATGATTTGTACAAAACATTGTTTGTTCCCAAGCTTTGAGATTGTTTGTATCAAAGCAGGATTTGGAAGGAATGATCTATGCTTGGTTTGTTACTATGTCTGAATTAGACCAGTGGTTTTATCTTGTCTTGGTACCTCAGTGCTTTCACTGAATTCTGTGGGTTAAAATAGGTTACACCTCAGACATGATAAATCTGACACATAGATACATGCAATAAGAAGTCAACAATGGTGTTCTATGCTAAATCCTTTTAATGTATCCCATTTTGATTTTATTTATATCACACTTTTTACCTATGGATCTCAAAGTGATATTTGGAATGTTCTCAATTAAGAATTAACCTGAACAAGAACTTCTTAGCCTCAGTAGAGCTGTTCTTTTATGTACTTTCAGATCACACACCAATTTCCTAGCATTTTTTCATATTAGGGAAAATAAACAACTAAGCCCACTATTCCTCCTATTCAGAACTGCTTATTGAAATTAATATAGTTTGTTTATCATGTCATATTCATTTCACTATGTCTACATACACAGTGTGTATTAATCAAAGGTTTTCCATTAGAAAATAAAGGCCAACATTTTGCTGCACAGCTCTGCTTGCATATCAATTTCCCTGTCAGCAGATTTCCACAGATCGATCATATAATCATAGAATAATTGAGTTGGAATGAGACCATCGAGTCCAACCCTTTGACAATGCAGGAGTCCAAGACAAAGTAAAACTGAAAGATGGTTATCCAATTTTCATTTGAATGCCTCCAACTTTGGAGCACTCAACACCTTCCTTCTTTCTATCATACAGTAAAGAGTGAGATCATGTTTTGTGGACTGAAAATTAAAGAAAAGAAAATGCTTAATCAGTGGCTGATGGAGATGCCACTCCCAGTGTACAGGTGGCCAACATTCACTGGGTGCATTAGACCCATAGAATCAGTAAGGGTTCCATGAATCATCTCCGCTGCAATTTCCATTCATTCAAATGGGCTTACTCTAGTTGCAACTTATCATGCTAAAGCAAATTTACATATTTGTTCATGCTGGAGTAAATTTATTCTGCAGGATTTTGCCTTGAGATTCTTCTTATAGCAGTTTTAGGTTTAACAGGGATGGGTTGCTAGCCCTATGCCCAACCCTACTCCTTTCTCATCTGGGCTCAGGACCGGCAATGTTGATATCCTACATAGCATGAGAGGACCTAAGTCTAAGTAAGTAAGTAAGTAAGTAAGTAAGTAAGTAAGTAAGTAAGTAAGTAAGTAAGTAAGTAAGTAAGTAAGTAAGTAAGTAAGAATTTTGCCTAATGTGTTTAGTTCTATTTTAATATTTGTTATTTATTTTATTTTAACCTTTTCCCCCCAAACTATATTGTTAGCTGCCTTGAGTCTCAGTTATGGGAGAAGAGTATTTGTTTACACTAAATAACTGATGTTACTGAGCTAGAAGGCCATAGGGAGGTAATCTGTGGCAAGCAAACCGACAGATAAACCTGTCAGTTTATGAAGAATGAATCTTGTGCAATTGTTATTAAAGCCCTGGTCTCAACAAGGCAATTTCTGAACCTGCCCCCAGTGGTACATGCATCATTAGTTGAAACCCCTTGCCATAGCAGTCTTGTACAGCCTTATCCTGATTTCCGTTGCCCCCCCCCAAACAAAAACAAAAAACATTTTTTTACCCATTTTATTTTTTCCCTGCATACAAACACTGTCACAAAACCTCAGAAGAACAGCTGTTAATTCTTCACTCTTCCTTCCAGTCTCCTCTCTTTGTTTTCTTCATCTTCTGTCATTTTGGTTTGAATTTTTCCTTCACATTTTTTCATACATATACCACTTCGGTGGGAAGGTAAACAGCGTTCCCTCCATGCGCTCCAGTGTCTAGTCATGCCTGCCACATGACCACGGAAACGTCTGCAGAAGCAGACAGCACTGGCTCTTCAGCTTTGAAACAGAGATGAGCACTGAACCCTAGAGTCAGATACGACTGGTTTTCGAGCAAGGGAAACCTATAGATAGTTTTGCACAACTTCGTGTGATCCACCAGTTATGCCTGTTCCTGGACCGGGACTCCTTGCTCATGGTCACGGTCGCTCTGGCCACCTCCAGACTTGACTATTGTAATGCGCTCTATATGGGGCTACCCTTGATGACCATCCGGAGGCTGCAACTGGTCCAGAATGTGGTTGCTCGGTTGTTGATGGGGTGCGGTCGTTATGCCCATGCCTCACCACTGCTTTGGGAGCAGCACTGGTTGCCAGTGTGCCTCTGGATGCAATTCAAGGTGCTGGTGATTACCTTTAAAGCCCTACATGGTAGTGGGCCAGGATGCTTAAGAGATTGCATCACCCCAAGGACATCTGCCCATTCCACTAGAGCAGACCGGAGGGACTCTCTGATAGTTCCATCTGCTAGAGAGGCTCACCTCTCTAGCATGAGAAGGAGGGCCTTCTCTGTGTCTACTCCAGCCTTGTGGAACCTCCTGCCAACTGAACTTCATCTCCAGGTGGAGCTTTTATCCTTTCCCAAGAGCCTTAAGACCTGGCTTGTGCAGCAGGTGTGTGAGGCGACTGGAGAGATAGCCATCCGGGGCTGGCTTGTAAGAATTGCCCGGGCTGTCAGCTTCTGTAATCTTGTGATGCATCATTGGAGGGTATTCTAATGTTTTTAATTTTAAACAAATCTATTTTTAATGTTTTAAATATTTTCGTAAAGTTTTTTATTTGTTTTTGCGTAAGCTGCCTGGAGTCACATCGGCAAGGGGACAGCAGTAGAAATACGAGTGATAAATAAATAAATAAATCATATATCAGTTGCTAATTTCTGTAGTCTTCCCACCTCCTTTTCAGAAAAAGATGTCCTCTTTAGAGATGCCTCAAAAATTATTATTCAACTTTTTTATTATTATTATTCAACTTGTATGCTGCCCCACTCGCAATGTAGCTCTGGGCACCTAACAAAGAGAAAGAGTATCACAAATTATAGTTAGAAAGTATCACATTAACACAATAAAAAAAATTCAAGAGCAATACACATTTCAAAGTAATACACGGGGGGGGGGGGAGAGAAAAAATACATTGCAAAAACTCAGACTTATCCACTTCCCTACAGGCTGAATGGCAGAGGGAAAAAGTCCGGCAGCAGTGGCGGCAGCGGTGTTTTTCTGACTGGCCGGCCGCACCACTGTTCTCATTTCCCACAAGGCCAGGCCGGCCAAGAGAAGAGTCTGGTGGCATCGTCGGCATCCTTATGGCCAGCTGGCCATGCCACTCAGCTGTTCTTCATTCCCTCAAGGCCAGCCCGGTTAACCCCCACAAACTCTATTTTCATGAAGAAATGTGTTGTGTATTGAGGCACATTTGCAAGTAGCACAAGAAGAGCTCTTGCAAGAGGAAAATGGCAGTTTCCTGCCATTCTAATTAGAAGCCTAAAGTGGCATGAAAACCATGCAAAAGGGTGCTCTTGTTATGCTAATCCAAGCCCTAGGATTGGTTACAGTTTTGGATTCTGTTCTCCATTGGTTAATAACGTATATTCCCTGTTATGATTGGTTAGTTACATTTGTCCGGGTTGGTCGCTACCTTGTATCCAGGAGCCACTGCCAAGGAGACACTGTATAAGCCCCACGGGTGGAACTGGACCAGATCTATACTTCCTACTCTGTACAGGTAGCCTGGGTAGCGCTAAGCCTGGGTCCCTCCCTTACGCTACGCTTCTATGCTAGCCAGTTTATTGCCCACTGTGGGTAAGAGTCCGAAGGGACTGACTCCACTAGGATTGTATAGCCATCTCAGTATCCAGAATGCCTTGTTAGCTCATCTCTAAATTACTGTTAAATAAAGACTGTTGCTGTTTGTTCATCGTTGTCTCGGATTGGTGCTTATAAGGGCCGGATATAACAAAATGTCATTTATATAAGAATACCAATTGGGACAGCCATTCCTTGACCATATAAATTCCCAATAAAAAGTAATTTCTGAATGGCATACAGAAAGAAGAGCAAAGGAAAAAAAATTCCGTTGCCTGAATCTTCAGGCAGAATAATCTGCTTTTTAATTGTGATGATGTCATAATAAAAGGGCAATCCTTTTCTACCTGCAAAATGCACTCAAGAGTTTAAAGCTGCCTTCTGAAATGGTTTAGAACAGTGTTTCTCAACCTTTGATTTTTGGACTTCAAATCCCGCAAGCACTGATCAAGCAATGCACTGATTTAGGCTTCTGGGAATTGAAGACCTCCCTGTGGGGCATTGGGAACCAGTGGTTTAGAAAGAACCCATATTGTCCTTTCTTTTTGAAATGCAGCTACAGCCTCATTAAATTATCAGCTGAAGACAGAACTGAATGAAAGAGCAAATTCTGTTGTCACCAATAGCCCAACACAGCAACAGGCACAGCAACACACCAACGAGAAAAATGTCCAGATGTCATCATCGGAGGTTACAGGGATGTTCCTCAAAGCTGTGGATGCCTCAGAATGGAGATGGGTAAATAATACCTTGAGAAACAACATGATTTGGGAAGCTGGTAACAAATATAATTACCCACAACCATTCCTTTATTAGGAAATGTTTTTGAAAAAGGTGACCAGATATGGCCATGTTGCTAGAGGCACAAATTTGCAACTCCGTGTATTCCAGGCTATCTCAGCCTTATGCTAAGGAGGTATTGAAGGAATAACAGCCAATACATCCATTTGCTGTTTTTCCCATGCTATTGTCTGATAAGAAATTGAATTCTTTTTTCTGGAAACCAGCCAGTCTCTGTATCATTTCTAGAAGAAACCATCCATTGTCTTAGCTTGGCTAGCAAAGAGACAAGAGGACTCTAAGGTATGCTAAGAAGCCTCTGTCTCTCCTTCTGATAATAGCTTTCTGAGTTAATCTGAAGAGTCTGTATAAAGTTTAGTTAGCTAATTATTATGTATTTTGTTCTTAAGAAATACACTGCAAATGTGGTCAACAGTGAAACACATCGCCTCAGAAGCTAAAAGATCCTTCTTACTATCTTGGTTCTCCTACGTCTCTAAGGTTTTCTTCACTTCTTAAGCAACTTATCAGAACAGACTAAAAATAATTCTGCTGCAAACATGAGTGCTTCTTAGTGACAAAACACTATCACCCAATTTTTTTTAAAGAAAAGTAAAACAACAACACATGTCGGATTGTAGGGAGATGTGTCACATATTACCTACATAGGTAGGTATTTACTTGAATGGGTTACTTTTTGAGACACAATGCTACTGGAATAATACAGGATAACGACTACTGTAAAATAAATCTAAATCACAAATAGTACAATCATATATATGATTACTTAAAAGAAAGACTCACTGAGTTCAATTGGATTTAGGCCCAGGACAAGTGTGAATAGAATTGCAGCCATAAAATGACTGGATATTCATTACTTCTTACAAGGGAATTATGGGTATTCCAGTTGTGTTGGAAAGGGCCAAGGATCTTTAAAAGAGACTTCATAAGCATCTGACCAATCCTCAGTTTTTCTACAATATGAAAGCGCGGCCCCAAAATGGCCACCACGCTCTTTGCGGCACCCACCACACCCGGACTCAGACATCCGGGTGAGTTAGGGGGCGTGGCCACCCCTCTATAACGAGCTGCCATTTTAGAAATAGCGACGGAGAGGAGAAGTTTTTTCCATCGCTGTTTTTCCTCTTAGTCTTCGGCTATTGAGCCCTTGCAGTTCTTTCCCGGCTGGGAAAGGAGGATTAACACACGCAGAGCCTTGGTTTGCTTGGCTACCGCGTTGCTTAGGCGCTAGGAGTTCGATCCCTGGATAGGGATCCTGCTTTTCTTCTCCTAGGGAGACATGGCTCCCAAGCGGAAGGCCCCGGCGATGAAGCCACGGCCGAGGGGGAGAACTTTTACCGGCCCTGCGCCGGACGGGGGCCAGCCATCGGGTCGGAGGACCAGGGCTGCACCCTCGTGGCAGGGCAATGTGCCAGCCTTGCTCACTGATACCAGTGGTGCTACTCAGGCTGGCACTTGGCAGCCAGGCTCCAGCTCGGTAGCTGGGCAGCTACAGGCCGGCCCCTCAGGGGCTTCGGCCCTCGGCCCGCCATTACCGGCCATGGGACAGGGCGGCATGGGGGGGCCTGGTGCGGGTATCCAACCTGCTCCTCCTCTGGCCCCTCATGGGCCGGAGTTTTGGGCATGGCCCTATTCTGGCCCTGGCTCGCCTTTCGGGTTACCTTTTCAACTGCCTGGTGGGTCGTCCGGCCCACCCGGCCCGCCTTATGCTGGGGGCTCTGTGGCAGTGGATGCTCTGTTAGCATGGTTAGTAGTGCTGGAAGCATCCTTGGGCATTGCACAGCCTCCTGCGGAGGGGGGCACTACTCTTTCCACTGGGGCCCCTTCGTTGGCCCCAGCTACCTTGACGGCCGCAACACTTCAATGGGCGGCCAGCCGAGTTGAGCTGCTTGAGACGCTCTGGCCGGCGCCAGCTGGTGTCTCGCAGCTCCCCGTTCGTCCAGATGTGCAGACCGGGAGTAGTCAGGTGTGGTCCCAGAGCTCGATTCCGGTCGCGAGCTCCGACGCCCGCCATGGGCCGGAACCCCCGGTGGGGGCAGCTCACGGGGGTGCACCTAGTGAGTATCAGGTTCAATTTAGTGCACCTACATCACAGCCCACTTACAGTGGTGGGGTTCAGTGGCCCTGGCCTCATCAAGTTGAGGCGAGTGGGCATCAGTTACCAGCCTATCCCAGTGCCCCATGGTTTCAAAATGGCCCCTCGTTAAGGGCGGGGATTTCCGCCCCTGGGGCAGTGCCGAGCATCGCAGGGGCTGTCCAGGTCCCGCTTCGTATGCCCTCTATACAGAATGTGCCGATGACGGCTTTGCCGACAGCTGGTTATTCCGTGCCCCTGGGTGATCATTTGTCACAGGTCACAAGGGAGAAGATTTGGCGAGGGGAGTACGTGGATATATTCTCCCTATTGAGCTGTGAGCCCACTAAGGAAGAGAGAGAGGGACAGGATTACAGAGACAAGGAGCTGTCTCATCGTCATAAGCCACCGCGCACCTGGGCCAACTGGTTGCCGGCATATCTTATTTATATGGCGGTATACCTTAGGGCCCGGCCTGATCTGGCCATTCCTATGGTCCAATACTTGGACAATATTTACAGGGCGATGGTTGATTTCCCTGGCCCATCGTGGTTGGCTTACGATGAGGAATTTAGAATGAGGGTGGCCCTACACCCGGAGATGAGATGGGATGAGCCCTGCCAAAAATTGTGGCTCTTGTACATGACCCCCATGCGTCCGGCGCCTGGAGATAGGTACCATTGTGGTCATGCTGTGCAGTGAGCTACTCCAACACAGGCTCCCTGCCAGCCGGCGGGGCAGGGGGTTCCAGCCCGCTTGCTGTGTTGGAGCTTCTCAGCTAATGGCATGTGCAATAAGCGACAGTGTCGATACAAACATGAGTGTCCCTCTTGCGCTGGCCCCCACGCCACCTCCGCGTGCCCGCGGGCTGGTGGGTCATGGGGCAGAGGTAGAGGTGGACAGGGAGTGAGCAGGGCTTCCACTGATGGAGCTAGTCAGTCAAAAGGCCCCCTCCCCAGTTAATGTGTATATGTTGGAGCGATGGCTCTCAACTTATCCAAGAAGGGAGGACGCGAGGTACCTCCTGGAGGGTTTCCAGTGGGGCTTTCGTATCCCATTCAAAGGGGTGCGGGGACCCCAAGATGCCCCCAATTTGGTTTCCCTGAAGGGTAAGGAGGGGGCGGCTCCCCTGAGTATTGCCAAAGAAGTAGAGGCCAGGAGGGTAGCAGGCCCCTTTTCTGAACCACCTTTCCCTAACCTGAAGGTCTCCCCTCTGGGGCTAGTACCTAAAAAGACCCCGGGTGAATTCCGTTTAATCCACCGTTTATTGTACCCGGCGGGTTCTTCTGTCAACGATGCTATTCCTGATGACCTTTGTTCGGTCAGGTATACGTCGTTTGACCAAGCCCTACGGATGGTGCGCTCTTGTGGTCCTGGTGCCCTTCTGGCAAAATGTGACATTAAATCGGCATTTCGATTACTGCCAGTGCACCCTGGGGACTTTGAGCTATTGGGTTTTAGATTCCAATGGAAGTTCTATGTAGATAAGGCTATGCCTTTTGGCTGCTCTATTTCATGTTCGGCATTTGAACGTTTTAGCACTTTTCTTCAGTGGGCCTTTGTTCGCAGGTCCAGGTCTCGGTCTGTAGCCCATTACCTTGATGACTTTTTGTTCGGGGGTGAATGGGGCTCGGACACGTGCACGCGTCTCCTCACTACATTTCAGACGCTAATGCGGGAACTGGGTGTCCCTTTAGCGCCCGAAAAGGCCGAGGGCCCATCTACTACGCTCACATTTCTGGGTATTGAAATTGACACGGTCGCACAGGCATCCCGGTTACCCATTGAGAAGGTCACCCGGATCTCCGCGATGATTTTGGCATTGCTAGCCAAACGTAAACTGTCACTTCGTGAGCTTCAGGTACTTCATGGACATCGTCAACAAACAAATTGATACAAATGGTTACATTGTAGCCAATTATCATTGGCATTTTTGGGAGGAACCTTACCAGTGTTACTGCGGCCTGCTTGCCTTAAGAATTAAAATTGGATGAATACACCAATTGAAAGTTATAATTCGGACTAGGGCATTATTCAATAAAAGTGGCCCAATGCCTTTATCCATATACCAGTGTCTGAGTCTTTCTTTGGGGGGTGCGCCTGCAAAGTAGGATGGGTAGACCAACAACAGTAAATTGGTAGTAAATGTGATAACCGTTTATATAGCCAATAAAGTCACAGGACTCACTGTATTTCTCTACATCCAGCTGTAAATGTTACTGAAATACTTTTGTGTCTCAACTGTTTTCCAGGGTATCTGATAACCCAAAATAATACAACAACCACTATGTTAAAAATTACACCATCCTTAAAAATCACAATAAAAATATGATAAAAAATAAAACAGCTGCTATAAATCTCTCCAAGACATCTTCTGAACATACTGCACGTAAAATACACCTGCATATTTATCTCCTTTCTCTGTTTAAAAAGTTACACTATGGAGGCCAACCTGATATTTATCTGTGAGAGTTTCCATAAGCATTTGCATCATTTCCCAAGGCTAATAATTGTTGCTTCATTATTACCTTTTAAAGATGTCCAGTATGCTTCTAGTACTGATGAAACAAGAAAACCATTTCACTCTCCCAACCTCACTTGTGGATTAACATTAGATTAATTTGAAATGTCATTTTCTTGTGAGTCAGAGGATACCATAAAACTTGTTAGGTCATGAGTCTTCGCCTAACTATTTGGGCAGGATAATATATCAGGTGTAGTCCTTTAAGAGTTCTGTGTTCATGCTAGAGCAGGTTATGTGTGTTATCCCCTTAACTTGCTATTGCTGTGAATAAAAGGAGTTTTGAGGCTATAGTCACTTTAGTGTTGCTGCTCAATGCTCAACACAGCTTAAGGCTCACCATAGCTGAATGCTGAACACTGCCTGATGCCGGACTGCTACTTAAAGTTCATCTGCTACTGGACAACTGCTTGGAAGTGGACAACTGATTGTTGCTCATTTCATTGCTTTGCTACTTTTGCTATTAGACTGTTTGTCTTCTGACTATTTGCTTTGGACTGTTTCCCCCATGTTTTCTATGGACTAGTAAGAAGAAAGGAATCTTCTGCTTCGCTTTGGGACACCATTCTGCTGTTTGCTACCATTGTGTTTTGTTTGTAAGAGACTTTGCCTTTGAACCTTTACTTTCAACATTTGCTTTGCCACTAGTAAACAACTCTTTGCACATTACAGTATCTGTCTGATTGTTCACTGTACTCTCAGCCATGCCCCTGCTAACCCAAGGGTACTCTCTTTAACCTAACAAACTTTTAAAAATTCTTCCTTGCCTGTTCTGGACATCCTTCTATATTACTAAAAACTATCTCAAACAGAGACAATAAATATTTTGTTGTGTTTTTTTCTACACCTCCTAGAGTGCCAAAGTCATTTCAACAATGTGACTTTTCAAAACAGACTTACTTCCTTTAATCAGTAGTTTTGTTGTTCAGTCACACAGTCGATTCCGACCCTTTGCGACCCTATGGACCATTGCCCTCCAGGCACCTCTGTCCTCCACCTGTCCTCAGTAGTAGTGGGGCAGTAATAGCAACATTTGGCAAAAGAGAGGTTTTGTGGCATTTCCTCACCCCATCTCTCTATCACCCATATGTGTCCTGGAATACAGAGGACCATGGGAATGGTAGTTTCCCCAACAACTCCTGCAACTGCTATTATCCTGAAGGCAATAAGTGCAGTGTTGATTTGTGAGGATGGAATAAAGACAGACATATGGTTTTTATGGACATTACTGTAATAGGATAGGGAGAGATGGAATTTTCCTCCATCACTAAATGAAGCTGTATGATGATGTTGTTATTCAGTCACACAGTCGATACTGACCCTGTGTGACACCATATACCACAGCACACCAGAATCCTCTGTCATCATCCATCCTCCAGAGCCCTACCAGATCCATGCTCACCATGTTAATGAGGCTGTCTAAGTATTTTATCCTCTGCCACACCCTTTTCATTTTCCCTTCAAAGTTTCCTAGCAGGGGCTTCTCCAGTGAATCCTCTCTTCTGCATCCATGCACTTATCTATCCATCCATTCATATATACATACATAGCTCCTTTGGATTCACTGATAAAATACAGGTACATGGTATATCTAAAGGATGATAATGAGAGTGATAACTAGGTGACACATATGTGTAAACTTATGCATAAGTATCATAAACATGTACAAGGCAATTCTATGCATGTTTACTCTGTGCTGAGTGGCACATCCACATAAGTGTGCATAAAACTGCAGCCTCTGGAACAATGTTAAAAATTGTTGTTGTCATTCAGTCACACAGTCGATTCCGACCCTTTGCGACCCCATGGATCATTTTCCTCTAGGCACCTCTGTCCTACACAGCCTGCCAGGCTGTGTGCCCATTGTTTCCACAATACCATCTACCCATCTCATCTTTGGATGCCCCCTTCTTCTCTTGCCCTCCACCTTTCCCAGAATCAAGGCCTTCTCAAGTGAGTCCTCCCTTCTCATTTGATGTCCAAAGTACTTTAGCTTCATCTTCATTATTTGTCCCTCCAATGAATAGTCAGGGTTCTATGGATATTAGTAGCTCTTTGTTGTTGTTCAGTCACAGAGTCAATTCCAACCTTTCGTGACCCCATGGACCATTTTCCTCCAGGCACCTCTGTCCTCCACCATCCTCCTCAACCTGCCCAACTCTGTGCCCATTGCATCTACAATATCATCTAGCCATCTCATTTTTGGCCGCCGCCTTCTTTTGCCCTCCACCTTTCCGAGAATCAAGACTTTCTCAAGTGAATCCTCTTTTCTTATTTGATGTCCAAAGTACTTTGCAGGCGCACCCCCCAATAAAGGACTCAGACACCAATGAAAGTGGATAACGGCATTGGGCCACATTTATTGATTCATGCCCTAGTCCGAATTATAAATTTCTATTGGTAATAACCAATCATAATTCTTAAGGCAAGCAGGCCGAAGTAACACTGGTAAGGTACCACCCAAAATTGCCAACGGCAATTGCTACAATGTATCCATTTGTATAAATTTGTTTGTTGACAACAAACAAATTGTTGACCGTAGTCAATATCTAACTAATGACCCCACCCTCTGACGCGTATCCGTAAAATCACGGGGTGATGCATGCTGTCTAGCTATAGCCATCACCCCGTCGCCTAGTTCATCGTTGACCGGACAACGTTTAACCAACTTATGCCTGTCTAGTGTTGTCCAGTCAATTGCGAACTTGCCGGATACCTGTGGGTCATAATGTTTACCTTACCAGTGCTACCCGCCCATGTGACCAAAGTCAACAGCAGCAACAGAAAAACCCCTATGTCAAACCATAGCAACAGTGTGGAATGGGCGAAAAAACCAGGACCCGGAAGCCAATATGGGTCCCAGCCAAAAATTCCCACCCGGCCCCGAAGCGACCAAAATATCACACTGTTAACTAGGGAGGGGGTGGAGGGAAAAACTTCTCCGCTCCGTCGCTTCGCAAAATGGCAGCTCGGCTGCCTCGTGGCCACCCCTTTTATAAGGGAGTTGGCCACGCCCCTAACTACCCGGATGCCTTCGTCCTGTGGGGGGGCTCCCGCAAAGAGCGCGGCGGCCATTTTGGCGCCGCGCTTGCATTGCAGGCGCACCCCCCAATAAAGGACTCAGACACCAATGAAAGTGGATAACGGCATTGGGCCACATTTATTGATTCATGCCCTAGTCCGAATTATAAATTTCTATTGGTAATAATCAATCATAATTCTTAAGGCAAGCAGGCCGAAGTAACACTGGTAAGGTACCACCCAAAATTGCCAACGGCAATTGCTACAATGTATCCATTTGTGTCAATTTGTTTGTTGACAACAAACAAATTGTTGACCGCAGTCAATATCTAACTAATGACCCCACCCTCTGACGCGTATCCGTAAAATCACGGGGTGATGCATGCCTTGTCGACAAGGAAACGCGCCACTGCCCTATTCACCATGCGTCTAGCGCGGTCAAGGGCCAGGATGGCTAGCTATAGCCATCACCCCGTCGCCTAGTTCATCGTTGACCGGACAACGTTTAACCAACTTATGCCTGTCTAGTGTTGTCCAGTCAATTGCGAACTTGCCGGATACCTGTGGGTCATAATGTTTACCTTACCAGTGCTACCCGCCACACGGAGGGGCTTCAAAGAAGGCTCGAGGCCCCCCCTCCAGACCGTCAGCTCGGTCAACAGGCCTGCTCGCCAATCACCCAACAGGAGGTCCATACCTCCTCGCGACAGATGGACCCCATCCCCTGCATACAAGTCATAACTTTGGAGGCTAATAGTGGGGTGACGACTGACCCTCCCCCAAGCCCTGTCGACAAGGAAACGCGCCACTGCCCTATTCACCATGCGTCTAGCGCGGTCAAGGGCCAGGAGGTCAACGCCCCCTCTGTAGGAATGGCGCGGGACCATGTCCGACCAAACAAGGGTTGTGGCGGGCCAGACGTAATGCAGGTAGCCGAGGTCCTCGCAAATCGCATGCTTCAGCGACAAGCCGGTGACCTGGCCCAAATCATTGCCCCCCAGGTGTATGATCAGAATGTCAGGCGGGTCAGCATTCAGGCCTGAAAAAAGGAAAGGCAGCAGCTCCCGCCATAACATCCCCGGCTTACCATGCCATGTGAGACTTGCGTATGCACCCAGTCCCAGTTGGGGTCCCCACTCTGTCGCCGCAGCATAACGCGCTGCCCTGTGCACGTAGCTATGGCCCACCAGCCATACTGTCACCGGTGTAATACGACACCCCGGGTCTGTAAAGGAAAAAATGAGGGAAATAGGTAAGGTGACCGGGTCGGTACTCACGGGGGGAGTGGGCGCACATAAAATTGAAAACATTGCGATCCCCACCATCCCATGCTACGTATGTCAGCCCCTGAGTACCCAAAAGCCGCAGCGATCGAGGCCGCCCCTATACGGAATGAATGAGTGCCATAGCGGGCGCCTGGGAGGCCCACACTGGCCAGTGCTTTGCCCGTCACCCTCCAAAATTGAAATTTAGTAAGGGGAGACCCATCTTGGTGACAGAAAAACGGGCCATGGTGCGTGCCACGCAGTGCCAGGAATTCCTGTAGGGCACCAACCGGACAGATGTCTGCCAAAGAACACCGTAGCAGTCGCACACCACTGCCGACGCCATGCTGATCGGTCTTAGAGGAACGTATCCTCAACTGAGCCCAGTCTTTGGCTACACAGACATCCTCGAGTTCCAGTGCCCTACGACTTGCATCCGCCTTAGACAGCATCACAAGCTCGCTGATGCGGAGCGCTCCAAAAAATGCCACCGTTGTGGCTGCATGGAACAGGGCTGCCTCATATGCATCAAAACAGAGGCAAGGCCAGCCCCGGGCCAACTGGGTAAGGACCCCTGGGGAAATCGGGTGGCGGTCGTCCGGGCAACGCCTGCGCTCGCGCACCCACCCCTCCAAAACATGTCTCACACGGAAGTCAGAGGTGCTGTCCACATGACCCCCCACCTTGGCCATAAAAGCCAACGCTGAAAGCTTGGATGCTATGGTGCGAGGTGCCAGGCCCTGAGAATGCAGGTAAACCATGAACCGCAGAACATGGGTTACCGCGATTGGCCAGGTTACTGGCAATTGAAATTGAGTACAAAATGCCCTGAAAGAATTAATCGCGTGGTGATACGCCTTACGGGTGCGTGGGGCTAGTGACAGGCCAATCGCCCAGTTCACCTCTCCTTGCCAATGGTCCATATCTCCTCCGGGAGTGGTGAGGGAAATTCCTCCGCATCCGGGGCCAAGGCACGGAACCGGGAGATCTGTAGGCGGGACAAAGCGTCAGCAATATCATTATTAACCCCTGGGACGTGCCTGGCCCTGAACAGTACGTTGAGGCGCAGGCTGCGCAACACAAATTGGCGCACTAGATCCATAACCCTGGGCGATTTAGAAGTCTGTGCATTTACAATGTGGACCACGGCCGCATTGTCACACCAGAAATGCACGACCGAGTTGGACCACTCCTGGCCCCATAGCATCAAAGCACCCAGGATAGGGAAAAATTCCAGATACGGGAGATCACGCAGGCGACCCGTGCCTGCCCAGGCCGGTGGCCACCCACCATAGGCCCACTTCCCATTGAAGTACATCCCATAACCCAGGGATCCCGAGGCATCAGACTGAATCTGAAATTGAGGGGAAGCCAGGAGGTCATGCCTCCAAAATGAGACCCCATTGAAGTCCTTCAGGAACTGTAACCAGACAAGCATGTCTGCCCTGATACCCCGGGTAAGCCTAACCCTATGGTGAGGCCTGGATAATCCTGCCATAGCGTCGCACAAGCGCCGGGCAAAAGCCCTGCCCGGTGCCACCACTCTGCAGGCAAAATTAAGGTGACCATGCAGCACCTGCAGTTCCCTCAGTGATGCCTTGCGCTTGGCCAACAAGTCTGAGATAAGGGCCACTATCCTCGACACCTTATCCCGCGGTAACCTAGATGCCTGCGCTATCATGTCAATCTCCACCCCCAGGAAGACTAGCTGTGTAGATGGGCCCTCGGTCTTTTCGGGCGCTAAAGGGACACCGAGTTCCTCCATTAGTGTCTGAAATGTGTTGAGGAGACGTGTACACGTGTCCCAGCCCCGTTCACCCCCGAATAAAAAGTCATCCAGGTAATGGGCTACAGACCGGGACCCTGACCTGCGGACGAAAGCCCACTCTAGGAAGGTACTGAAACGCTCGAAAGCCGAGCATGATATGGAACAGCCAAAAGGCATGGCCTTATCAAAATAATATTCGCCCCGAAATTTGAAACCCAGCAATTCAAAGTCGCCCGGGTGCACTGGCAAGAGGCGAAAAGCCGACTTAATGTCGCACTTGGCCAGCAGCGAACCCGGGCCACAGGAGCGCACCATGCGCAGCGCGTGGTCAAAAGATGTATACCTGACTGAGCAAAGGTCATCAGGGATAGCATCATTGACCGATCGGCCGGCTGGGTAGGACAAGTGATGGATTAGGCGAAACTCGCCTGGTAACTTCTTGGGAACCAAGCACAGGGGCGATACCTTGAGGTTAGTGAACGGGGGTGCAGGGAAAGGGCCGGCGACCCTGCCCGCATTGACCTCCTTATTAATGCTGGCGGCAGCCACTTCCTCCCTCCCCCTAAGGGACAAACGGTTGGAGGCATCCTGAGGGGACCTATCCCCCATGAAAGGAATACGGAACCCCTGTCTAAAGCCCTGAAGCAGATAATCTGCATCCTCCCCCTTCGGGTACAATGCGAGCCAACGCTCCAGCATGTCCACATTAATTGGGGAGGGAGCCTTTCGGTGAACCAGCTCCATCAGCGGCAGTCTTGCCAGCCCACTGTCCGCCCCTCCCTCTGCCCCGCGTCCCTCCAGGCCTGGGACAGGCAGAGGCTGCATGGGGGCCCGCACAGGTGGGACACTCATGTCTGTACTTGCAATTCTTCTTACTGCATGAACCATTAGATGAGAAAGCCCAGCACAGCAGTCGAGCTGGAACCCCCTGCCCCGCCACTTGGCGGGGAACCTGTGCTGGAGCCACTCGCTGGACCGCATGTCCACAATGGTATCTTTCCCCTGGTGCGGGGCGCGTGGGCGTCATGTACAGCAGCCAAAGTCTCTGACATGGCTCATCCCACCTCATCTCAGGGTGCAGGGGAATTCTCATACGGAATTCCTCGTCATAAGCCAACCACGACGGGCCCGGAAAATCAACCATCGCCCGGTAGATATTGTCCAAATACTGGACCATCGGAATTGCCAGATCCGGCCGGGCCCTCAGGTACACCGCCATGTAGATGAGGTAAGCCGGCAGCCAGTTGGCCCACGTCCGTGGCGGCTTGCGACGACGTGCCTGTTCCTTATCCTTCTCATCCTGCCCCTCCCTCTCTTCCTTGGTGGGCTCCCTGTTTAGGAGTGAGAAGATATCAACATACTCCCCTCGCCATATTTTCTCTCTGGTGGCCTGTGCCAAATGGTCACCCAGTGGCAAGGAATAGCCCGCTGTTGGCAAGGCCGAGACAGGCACAGCAGAAACTGCGGGCACCTGGAAAGGGGCTTGAACTAACCCAGCCACCCCCAAAACATTCCCCACAGGGTAGGAAATGCTACCCGCCCCGGGGCCCTGGGTGGTGGTTGACGTCGCCTGTTGGTGCGTCGGCGGCTGTACCGCCGGACCACCCATGCAAGGCCAAGGCCATTGGAAAGCCCCCCCCCCACGTAGCCACATGTGTAGGTGCACTAGTTTGTACCGCATACTCACGTGCTGCACTCCCGCGGGCCGCCCCCACCGGGGGTTCCGGTCCACTGGGGGCGTCGGAGCTCACGACCGCCGTAGAGCTCGCCGCCGGAGCTTGACCCGCGCCGGCCTGTTGGTCGGGGAGCTGCGAGGCAGTGGCCGAAGTCACGCCACGCGCCTCAAGCTGCTCGACCCTTCCCGTCGCCTGCCGCTGCCCAGCAGACGACGTGTCCAAGCACACCCCAAAAGGAGCGCCAGCATGGCTGGCCCGAGCAAGGGAAGCCTCAAGTGCCGCCACGCGGGCCAGCAAGGCCTCGACACTGGCCTGGGGCCATGGGCCAGCCGGCCCACCCGTTACGGGCGTGGGTACAGGCCCTTGCACCCCGGGGCCCGAATAAGGCCATGACCCCACACCCAGGCCCGGCAGGGCCGGCGTGGGCATCTGCCAAGGGAGGGGACCGCACCACCCCCCAAGGCTAGAAGGTCCCGGAGTGAGCTGGGCCCCGATGGAGGAAGGCCCAGAATGAGCACCAGGAGCGGCGTCCGCCGCTTGCAGGCCGCGGGCCGCAGCCCATACTGGACCCCTGCTCGGGTCCCCGGCCTCCGGCCAGGGGGTAATAGACCCCATCCCACCGGTCCCGGTGGGAGCCAGCAAAGGCGGTGGGAGGGAAGGCGCAGCCGCGGTCCTCCGACCCGGATTGCGCCGCCGCACCGCCCAAGCCGCGCTCGCGGCCGCCTTCTTCTTCGAAGGCATCTCAGTCCAACCTATGGGAAGCCGAAGGAAGAAAATCAGCAGCCAAAAGGCTTCCCAGTTAAGGCAAAAGCGACGGAGGTAAGAGGGAAAAACTTCTCCGCTCCGTCGCTTCGCAAAATGGCAGCTCGGCTGCCTCGTGGCCACCCCTTTTATAAGGGAGCTGGCCACGCCCCTAACTACCCGGATGCCTTCGTCCTGTGGGGGGGCTCCCGCAAAGAGCGCGGCGGCCATTTTGGCGCCGCGCTTGCATTAGCTTCATCTTTATTATTTGACCTTCTAAAAAGCAGTCAGGGGTGATTTCTTCTAAGATTGACCCCTCGCTGTCTAGGGTACTCTCAAAACTCCTCCAACACCACATATCAAAGACATATATCCTTCTGTGGTCAGCTTTCCTAATGACCCAGCTCTCACAACCATACATTACTACCAGGAATACCATTACTTTGAGTATGCAAATTTTGGTTTGCAAGGTGATGTCTCTAGTTTTCACTATGTTCCCCAGGTTTCTCATAGCTTACCTCCCAAGAATCAGTCACCTTTTTATTTCATGGCTGCAATCATCATCTGCAGCGATCTTGGATCCTAAGAAAGTAAAATCTGTCACTGCTTCTACTTCTTCCCCATCTATTTTCTAGGGACTGATAGGACCGGTTGCCATTCTCTTGGTTTTCTTAATGTTGAGTCTCAAGCCAGCTTTTCCACTCTCTTCTTTCAACCTAATCAGGAGTTTCTTTAGATTTTCCTCACTTTCTGCCATTAGGGTGGTATCATCTGTGTCTCAAGTTGTTGATGTTTCTCCCAGCAATTTGGATCCCAACTTCTGATTCATCTAACCCTGTATTGTGCATTATGTGCTCTGTGTATAAGTTGAATAAGCAAGGTGATAAAATGCAGCCGTGTCTTGCTCCTTTTCCTATTCCAAGCCACTCTGTCATTCCGTATTCTGTCCTAACTGTTGCTTCTTGACTCGTGTACAGATTTCTCATGAGGCATATAAGGTGTTCTGGTATTCCCATCTCTTTAATTACTTACCACATTTTGTTGTGGTCCACACAGTCAAAGGCCATTATTATTTCTACAGCAAGATTGGTCTGTTGGAAATGAACCATTCCAAAATTTGAAGGACAGTTGATGCTTTTTCATCTTCACTGTGTACTTTGAAAAGGAGAAATGTACTTTCATGTGAAGTAGCAGAGGTATTATCAAACTTCTTTGTTTAGGTTCCTGTTCTTAAAATACTACATCTCTTTCCACCTGTATGCAGTGAGGCAGAGGAATGAATACTTTGGTGAATAATGAACAAACTTCTTGTCAGTGTTGACAGTGTTTTCTCTTTGTCTATCCTAAGCAACACAGACAACAAAACATAAAAGCCACCTGATATACAGTCTCTCCTTCTGTAAAGCTAGAAATTACTTTATTAATGTATCCCATCAAAGGCATCAAATATCGACTGATAATCTGCTTGCCCACCATCTGGTGAGTTGATATGTTGATGGCTTTGCATAAAATTACCCTCAAAGCAATGTTAATAAGAAGGGGGGAATCTCTTGCAGCAAATAGAGACCTATGTGTGGAATCCAGAGATGTGGAATACATCAGCAATGTGCATAAATAACAGTTTTCAAAGAAATAGCTCTGTTAGTTGTTTATGACAAAGCTAAACAATTAAAAATAAGTAAAGTATTGTGCATATTGAAAGACCAATAGATTAATTTTAGTGTGAGTTCTAAAATAATGAGTCAATGATTTGAGGATGGTTTAGATTGATGTTTTCACCTTTGGGAGCATGTATTTTCTGACAAATGAAAATAAATGTGACTTGAATCCAACAGGGAGAAGAATTGCCTTCTAGCAAAAGAATGTTTGAGTACGTCCTCCACACAGTATTTTTTTTTAAAGATCTTTCACTCCTCTTTGTCTTTTTTTGTACTGATATTTCATGGGATCCTCTCTGCTATCTAGAGGGAGGTGAGCATTTTCCTTCAATCTGTTTTTAATAATACTTGCCCAAAGTTTGCAAACTTTTTCAAGGAAATACAGTAACCTTTTTAAAAAACTTAACATGGAAGAAAACCCACTCTGAGAAGTTAAACTACCCAGGCCAATTAATTTGACTGCTCAGCTATTAAATAAAATAATACAGTAATAATAATTTCATGTCAGAATTACTCTTGGTTGAAAGGATTTTTAGGGGATGCCTGAATGAGAGTCCTTTCATGTCCCCAAATGCAGCTCTCACGTATCAAAACCCAACCTTCCAGTCTCCAGCTCAGCACCTTAACCATATTTATTCATGTCAGAGGCACCATCAGCATATAATAACATACAAAGCTAAAGGAAAGGAATTAAAAGAACTAGATGACATCCACCCAGTATCGGGTCACCTCAACAGCATTTCCTCTTGCCACCATAAGGTCCTCCTCAGCACACATCGAAGGTGTGACAGATAGGCTTTGACCTGAGCCTCACCCGTGAGTCTCTCCCAGTTTCTGGCAAGCGAATTTTACCTGTCTGCCCTATTGGAACTCCCCAAAGACTCCCAGCTCATGGAGGCCTATATGCCGTCCTACAGAATCCTTCTGCAGCAACAACCTGGGGCGTATCTGCCTTGACAGGGCCCAGCAAGCATTATGGAGATAATTATGGTAGCGTGTGGCTTAGGTCTTAACTCCTGTCTTACCCCCTCTCCCAAAGAACAGGTGTTGTTGATGAAATAAAGATGTTTATTGTTCTGGAAGCATATTGAAGAAATAGCAGTTCATTCATTGTTTCAGGATACAGAAGTTCAGGATACAGCATGCAAAAATACAAATCAAAAAGAGCATTTAGGGAAATCCACACTTAGGCCTTCCCCACAACAAAAGGAAAACCTGACTAATCTAGGTAATCATGACTAAGCTTGGGAAGGGGTAAGGGGTCAATGTTAGAGTCCCCCTCTCCCTTCTGAGGTGTTATTCTCAGAACCCCAAAACTCAAACTAACTCCCAAACCCATGTGCCTAATAGAAAGACATGAGCTTGGCCCTTTTAACTAGCATACAGCCGATTAGAGCCCAGGGTGTGTGTAAACAACCACTGGTTCTCATAACAAAGGTCTGTCGTCCCCAGACTCTGGATGCTGACATAATGGACATTCCAGCCTCTGGAGAAGAAGCCAAAACAAGCCCTGAAGCTTGGAGAAGCTTCTACAGTAACATCTGCAAGATAAACATAGCAGAAAGGATTGTGAGGCCTTTGCAAAGAAGCAAAGCTAAATTTTAAGACAGTTTAGAAACCAAAGAGACTCCATGTTGAATAGCTTGTGACCAATTCCGTTACAGAAGGGCATCATGTGTGATTGTTTGCTCTTTTCCACATTCACACAGGCTACCATCTACAGTGTGCTATCTCCCACACTGTTTAGCATATATACTAATGATCAACCACTGCTGGAAGCCACTAGGAGTTTTCTCTATGTCAATGACCTTGCAATTGCTACCTTAACCATAGGGGAACATGAAAGGTGACTCATTTGGGCATCCCCTGCAAAAATCCTTTCAACACAGAGAAATCTCTGACACAAAAATGAATGAGCTGTTAAATTTCCGGGTGTGAATATTTTTGCGTTCTTTCGTTTTCCTATTGCCAAACCCACTCCCCAATAATGAGACAGACACTTGTGATGGATTTAAAATTGGGCCACTTTATTAACGTTTAACATTCAACGTTTAACATTCAACTATTTTAGTGTATGTATGAGAGTCAAGACACGAGGCACAGCCAAAGGCTGGGTTAACTCAGGTTTATTGCATGGTGGACAGAGGGAACATGAGGTAATGGCGGACGAACAGCTCTATATATATGGTAGTAACGTATTTTGAATGTGGCTCCACGGTAGCCCGTTGGCTACTGGTCCGCGTGACGTCATGGCTGGTCACGCCCTTCTTGTCCAGGTGTAGGTAGCGGCGGGAAACTTCCCGCGCTGCGGTCTTTGATGGGTTTGAACCAAGAGAGCTTGGACGCTCGCTGCTGCCAGCTGGTGGTCATTAGCTCGCGTCCTATTACAGGGTTTATGTGATACAGCTGAAGGTTACATTGTTACTCATAGGCAAGGTTACATTGGCTCAGATACATTGATATCACATGTGGAAGGTTACACTATTAGAACACAACACTCCTCCCCCCTAGGATGAGACGAAGTCTCTCAGCCAAGGTGGCTTATTTCGAACACGCTGGGGTCTCGGCGCGGGCTGCCCTGCCCTGGCTTCGCTCCCTCCTCCTTGCTCCCTGGCTGCCTGCCCTGTAACGGGAGAGGATGACTTGTTAGTGGTTTGCCGCGGCTCTGCGGCTTTGTTGGAAGGTGTGTGCTTTGCTTGGGAAGAACCGGGGGCACTGGGGGCTAACGAAAAACCCCTCTTCTCGCTTGGATGGGTGGGGGAACACTCCAAAAAACCCCCCCGGCTAGCAAAATCAAAATCAAACTCGGCTTCGGGGGAAGCGGCAGCGGCGGCCGCACACTCCTTTTCCCTCCCCCCGGGCTCGGATAGAACTGGGGTATCAAAAGGATATGAGTCGGGCTCACTGCTTTCCTTCCCGGCTTCGGACTGGTGTCCCTCTCTGTCTCCCCCTTGGGCTAAACGGGTGGGGGAGAACCCTATCGCTGAATCCTGCCGCTGAGCCCCACTGATCGGCCCCTCACTCACTCGGTGCCTCAGTTGGTCAGCGTGCCTCCTCCAGAGGAGGCCGGTGCTAGTTTCCACCCGATATGACACTGGCCCCGTCTGTTCTATTATCGTCCCTGGGACCCAGGCTGGGCCTGCGTTGGCATAGTTCCTGCAGTGTACGGGATCGCCTACGCCGAAACCTTTCGAGACCGCTAAACCTATGTTCTTCCCTTTGTCCTCGACCCTCGACGGGTCCAACCTGGACAAAAGCGTCGTCAGTTTCCTCCGCATCAGCAGCTCGGCCGGCGAGTATCCAGACGCTAAGGGGGTCACTCTGTACGCTAATAGAAATTGACAAACTTGGTGATTTAGATCTCCCGAGCCCATGCGCCGCAGCGCATCCTTTGTGGTGCGCACCAACCGTTCCACTTGGCCATTCGTGGCCGGGTGAAACGGCGCGGATGTGACATGCCGAATTGCATTAGCCTCCATGAACGCTGCGAACTCAGCGGACGTGAAGCAACTGGCGTTATCGCTGACCAAAGTGTCGGGTAAACCGAACGTGGAAAAGACCCTCCTTAGCTGGCGAATGGTAGTGGCGGAGGATGTGCTCTTTACCGGAATGACCTCCAGCCACTTTGAGTATGCATCCACCACCAGGAGAAACATGGTCCCTCGGAACGGGCCAGCAAAATCTACGTGCACCCTGGACCACGGTCCCCTTGCTGCGTCCCATTCCCTATGCGGGAGGCGGGCCACCTCCGGTCGGGAGCACTGACATGCCTCACAAGTGCCAACCATATGCTCTATGTCGGCGTCCAGCTGGGGCCACCAGAAGTAACTCCGGGCCAACGCCTTGGAACGGACGATTCCCGGGTGGCTGACGTGCAACAGCTTTAGCACCTTCGGCCGCAGGGACGTAGGAACCACCACCCGTTGGCCCCACAAAAGGCACCCCCTCTCTAAAGACAACTCTACTCGCTTTCGGAAAAATGGGTCGAATTCCGCGCCTGGGGATGACACCGGCCACCCCTTCTGCACCCACGAGCATACTTTCTCTAGTGTTCTATCCTTTCCGGTCGCCCTGGCGACGTCGGCCGGTACTATCGGGGGTGACTCCAAGACCTCTATTAATAATACCTGGCGGTCTCTTCTTACCCCTGCCTTCTGGTCGTCCGACAAGGGTAGCGGCGACCGTGAGAGCGCGTCTGCATGGCTGATTTCCTTCCCTGGCCGGTATTCTAACTCATGTTGATATGCGTTAAGAAAAATAGCCCACCGCAGCATCCTCGGGGACAGGATCTGTGGCGTGGGCTTATTTGCAGTGAATATTCCTAACAGGGGCTTGTGATCAGTAATGACCTTGAACGGCCGACCATACAGAAAATCGTGAAATTTCTTGGTTCCCGCTACTATCGCTAGTGCCTCCCTATCGGTCTGTGCGTAATTCCGCTCTGCTTGGGACAGGGACCTTGAATAAAACGCTATCGGGGCCTCCCTTCCGTCGTTTAACACGTGGCAAAGCACCGCCCCCACCCCCACCGGGGATGCATCGCAGACTAAAACTATGGGCCGTTTGGGGTCGAAATGAGTTAGGATTGCCTCGGATGTGAGGAGTTGCTTTAACTCTGTGAACGCTCTTTCTTGCTCGTCACCCCACAGCCATTTTTCCTCTTTTTTAAGTAACCGATGGAGCGGCTCGGCAACAGACGCCTTCCGTGGAAGGAAGGTATGGTAGAAATTGAGAAGCCCCAGAAACGACTGTAGCTCGGTTTTGGAAGTGGGGCGAGGGGCTTTCTTAATGGCGGCTACCTTAGATTTGGACGGCCTAATTCCCTCGGGTGTGACACGGAACCCTAAAAACTCAACCTCTGTTTCGAAAAATACACATTTGTCTTTTCTCAGTCGCAGCCCCGCTTTTTCGAACACGGTCAGGACCTTATCCAATCTGTGAGCCAGCTCGGCCTTACTCCCCCCCGTTATCAACACGTCATCAAAATATGGCAACACCCCCTCCAGCCCCTTCAGGAGGCGTTCCACTAGCGACTGAAAAATGCCAGGTGCCGAGTTCACGCCGAACTGTAACCTCGACACCTGGAACGCCCCCTTATGTGTGACTATTGTTTGTGCCGCCGCTGTGGCGGGGGTTACTGGGAGTTGCTGGTAGGCCTGTGCTAAATCGAGTTTAGCGAAACACTTTCCCCCATTTAGCCTGGCCAGAAGGTGGCTGACCACTGGCACCGGGTATGCATTAGGGCGGATTGCCTTATTAATGGTACACTTATAATCAGCGCAAATGCGCACCTCCCCGTTAGCCTTCAGTGCTGTTACAATTGGAGTCTCCCACTCCGCGGAATCCACAGGAACAAGAATTCCTTGACCCACCAGTTTGTCCAGTTCCGCCTCTATTTTGTCCTTTAGCACGAACGGTACCCTGCGCGGTTCAAGTCTTATCGGGCGGACCTCCGGGTCTAAGTCGAAGGCTACAGGGGGTCCCTTGAACTTTCCCAGTCCACTTTTAAAAACGGCGGGGTGTGCGTCACACACCACTTGTATTGGGTCCTCGCCTACGGCATGCACCCCCCCTATGAACAGACCTAAGGGCTGAAACCACTGTGTTCCGAGAAGGCTACAACTTCCCCCTTTGAGCACCACTAGGGAAAGTTCCGCAGAATGTCTCTTAAACCGAACCCGGAATGTCCCGACCCCCAACACTGGGATGCTGTTCCCCTGTACGTCCCGCAGTGTGGCCCTCAACGCTTTGAGCTTGGGCCGCATGTGGGGGTCGATTCTCAAGAACTCCCTCTGGGGAATTATAGAATAGGAGGACCCCGAGTCAATTTCCATCCTAATAGGGGTCCCTTGTACTAGTACCTCAACGAAGTAATGGGCCTGTCCCGCAGACACGCTGAACACTGGAGCGTCGCCCTCGCTGTCGTCCGAGATGCGGCCCACGCCGTCCTGCTTCCTCGTGGCCCGGGCGCCATCTTTGGGCCTCGCTGGACGGTCCGGTCTGGCTGAACGGTCTTGCGACTGTCTCCGGTCCTCTTTCCGTTTCTTGCACGCCTTGGCGATGTGCCCCCGACGTCCACAGTTGAAACACTCGGCTTTTCTGAATGGGCACCTCACACGCTCATGGGCCGCTCCGCAACCATCGCAGCGGCGGCCGCCTCTTCGTACCTTCTGGACCTCCTCGCCATCGCTGCTTTCTGAAGACGACTTCGAGGTCGGTCGGGTTGCATGCACCGACTGGCCGGACTTCCCGTGCAACGAGTTTTCCGCTTTTCCGGCCCTCGGACGCCACTCACGCCACTTGTGCATCTCATCTACTCCAGCATTCGTGGATTCCGCGGCTTCCGCGGCCTCTACAACCTCTTCCAGTGTGGGGGGTGGCTCCTTGTTCATCAGGCTGCGCTGTACTTCCTTGTCTTTCAGGCCACACAGCACTCCGTCCCTGAGGGCCATCTCTAGGAAGTGGTCCCATCTGCAGGGGGCGGCGGCTACCCTCATAGCCGTTACGAAGGCTTCTACCGACTCGTCCGGCGCTTGAACTCGCCTCCAAAACGCGCTCCGAGCGGGAAACATTGCCCTCGAGGGTCGGAAACGCTCACGCAGCAGTTTCATGATGTCACCGGCTTTGAAATCACTCATCTTCTTCGGTGCAAGAATGCCCACCAGCGTTCGCTTGGTTTCCATCCCAAGCATGCAGGTGAGGATGGCCCTCTTCCTTTCCTCGTCGTCTTCTTTGACTTTGAGTTCCACCAGTGCCGCCTGGAAGTCCATCTCAAAAAGCTCCCAGTCTTGCGGTTTGGTGATGTTGAACCCGCTCTGTGTCCTGGCTCCATGGGGATCCATTATCCCACCTTCGTCGCCAATTTAGTGTATGAGAGTCAAGACACGAGGCACAGCCAAAGGCTGGGTTAACTCAGGTTTATTGCATGGTGGACAGAGGGAACATGAGGTAATGGCGGACGAACAGCTCTATATATATGGTAGTAACGTATTTTGAATGTGGCTCCACGGTAGCCCGTTGGCTACTGGTCCGCGTGACGTCATGGCTGGTCACGCCCTTCTTGTCCAGGTGTAGGTAGCGGCGGGAAACTTCCCGCGCTGCGGTCTTTGATGGGTTTGAACCAAGAGAGCTTGGACGCTCGCTGCTGCCAGCTGGTGGTCATTAGCTCGCGTCCTATTACAGGGTTTATGTGATACAGCTGAAGGTTACATTGTTACTCATAGGCAAGGTTACATTGGCTCAGATACATTGATATCACATGTGGAAGGTTACACTATTAGAACACAACAACTATCCTTAACTGCTGTTAAGGCAAACGGGCCGAAATAGCACTGGTAAGGAGTAAATATCCTTTCCAAATCTTGATTACTTTGTATCCATTTGTTTACTTAATTAAACAAATTGTTGACCCCAGTCAGAATGCTATCTGTTTATTCCAGCTTCTGACGTACATCTGGTAAAATTTCCAGGTGTTGCATGCTATCTTGAGCATAGCATCACCTTGTTCATGGTCCACCCTTGATTGGCCATTGCAAGTTTCCCTCTACCTTCGGGTGGCCAACCAAGAGTGTACCTGCTGGATTCCTAGGGGTCATCTACTTTCTCCTTACCAGTGCTAGCCGCCACATGGGGAGGAGTCCATGACTCACCAACCCCCCCTGACCGCCAGCTCAGTCACCAGGCCTGCTTGCAATGCTGCCAAAAAGAGGCAAATGCCTCATGCAGAGAGATGGACACCGTCTCTGCGATATAAACTGGGATCTTGAATGCGGATCATAGGGTGTTGGACCAATGTCCCCGAACTATGTTCGAAAAAGTAGCGGGCCAATGCCCGGTTAACAGACCGCCGGGCCCAGTCAATACGATGAGGATCAATACCTCCATGGAAATATGAGCGTGGGATGATCTGAGACCATACAGTCCATACCTGTGGCCAACATTGGTGAATCAGGTTGAGGTCTCTCCGCATGGAGATAATCAAATTCAGGCCTGTGATCTGTGCAAGATCATTGCCACCTAGGTGTATTACAAATACATCAGGTGGGATAGAATCCCCATTAGACATGAGGAAAGGAATCAACTCATGCCACCTCATGCCACGGAACCCATATCAGCTCAAACGGGCTACTGAGCGAAGCCCCAGATGCACGCCCCACATAGACAAAACCGCGTGCCGAGCGGCCCAAAATATATAACTATGGCCAACTAGCCACACTCAAACCGATGCATCCATGTGCTCCAAATCATAAAGAGAACAAAGAGAATAAGTGCCAGCGAGGTGCTCAATATAACATGGGGCGCATGTATGAACGAAAACAGGCAGATCCCCACCGGCTGATCTTACGGATGTCATCATCCGAATACCCAAAAGCCACAGCTGTAGATGGAGCCCCTATACGAAATGAATGTGTCCCTTAACGTGCACCTGGGAGTCCCAAAACAGAGAGTGCGCCCCCCGTGACCTTCCAAAACTGGTACTTCATCAGCGGGGATGCATCCTGGTGGCAAAAGAGGGGCCCCTGCATGTTGCCACGTACAGCCAAAAAGGATGTCAAGGCCAGGACTGGGCAGATTGCACGTGTGCTGCAGCTGAGTAAAGTGACAGTACTGCCCCTGCCCCGCTGATCCATTTTAGAATAACAGACAGTCAATTGGACCGACCCGTGAGAGAGTGAAACATCCGCAAGCTCCAAGGCCCTGCGAGACCTATCAGTACGTGAGAGGACCACCAGTTCGCTCACTCTGAAAGCCCCAAAAAAGGCTACTGTGGTAGCAGCATGGAACAGGGCTGCCTCAAACTGGTCATAGCAAAGCACTGGCCAGGCCCTGGCCAAACTCGACAGAAGGGTAGGAGACACCAGTTGCTGCATGTTGGGGCGAGGGCCACGTTCCCGCGCCCAACCCTCCAGAACCTTGCAGATACGGAAATCTCCCATAGTGTCTTGATATCCCTGGATCCTAGCGGCAAAAAACAAAGTGGACAAGCGCCCACCTATGGTACAGGTCGCCAATTCTGAGTTGTGTAAGTGTACCATGTATTGAAGCACATGGTCAACCGGGATAGGCCACTCGTCAGGCAGGGACACATTCTGACAGAATGCTAAAAAGGCCAGGTAGGTCTGGTGAGATGCCTTACGGGTGCAGCTGGCTAGTGACAAGCCGATGGCCCTGCTCACTTCTCCTCGCCAAACGTTCATATCTCGTTGGGGAGTGGAGAGGGAAGTTCGTCGGCTTCTGGCGCTAGAGCCCAAAACTGGGCTATCTGCAGGCGGGATCAAGCATCAGCAATATCGGTATCAATGCCTGGAACATGCCTAGCCTTAAAAAGAACATTAAGGCACAAAGAGCGCAACACAAACTGGCATACCAGAGCCATGACCCTGGGGGAATGGGAAGTTTGGGCATTGACAATGTGTACCATGGCAGCGTTATCGCACCAAAAGTGGACCACAGAATTCTCCCAAAGATTCCCCAATAACATCAGTGCACCCAGGAAAGGAAAAAATTCTTAAAAAGTTAAGTCCTTAAGTAATTCTGTCCCCTGCCATGCATCGGGCAATTGTCCGTAGCACCACTGGCCATTGAAATAAATGCCATACCCCAATATCCCGATGCATTGGACTGAACTTGAAATTTAGGGGTGCTGGAAAGTTCAGCCCACCAAAAAGAGATCCCATTAAAGGTGGCGAGGTACTGAGCCAGAGCCGGAGGTCGGCTCGCATACCCTGCATAAGCCATACTCTGTGGTGCTTCTTAGATAAACCAAGCACGGCATCACACAGGTGCCTGGTGAAGGCCCTGCCAGGCGCAATAACCCTGCAAGCAAAGTTGAGATACCCATGAAGCACCTGTAAGTCATGGAGCGACACCTTGCACTTGGCCAACTTGGCCAACATGGCCAAGATCGCATCAGAGATTTGGACAATCTTCTCCCTAGGCAACCGAGACGTCTGGGCCACAGTATCAATTTCAATCCCCAAAAATGTCAACGTAGTGGCCAGGCCCTCAGTCTTTTCAGGGGCCAATGGTACCCCCAACTCAACCATAAGTCCCTGAAAAGTAAGCAGCAGTTGTTCACACATTCTGGCATCATGGCATCCACCAAACAAAAAATCATCCAGATAATGAGCCACAGTGTGGGCACCGGACCGGCGAACAAATGCCCAATGAAGGAAAGAGCTAAAACATTCAAAGGCTGAGCAAGATATAGAACAGCCAAAAGGCATAGCCTTATCAACGAAATACCCTCCCTCAAAGCAAAATCCTAACAATTCAAAGTCATCTGGGTGCACAGGAAGAAGCCAAAATGCGGATTTAATATCGCACTTGGCCATCAGTGCCCCATGACCACAAGAACGGACCATCTTTAGAGCCTGATCAAAGGATATATACCGGACAGAACAGAGTTCGTGCGGTATGGCATCATTGACCAAGGAGCCAGCTGGGTAGGATAGGTGATGTGTCAAATGAAATTCACCCGAAGATTTTTTGGGTACCAAACCAAGTGGGGATACTTTCAAATTAGGATACGGGGGCTCAGCGAAAGGGCCAGCAACCCGACCCTCCTGTACGTCCTTAAAAATCTTTTGTTGGGCCAAATCCTCCCTACTCCTTAATGATTGTAGATTGGGTGCATCCTGCGGTGCGCGTGCACCTGTGAAAGGAATGCGGAAGCCAAAAGAGAAACCCACTAACAGGAAAGCTGCATCAGCTCGCTTGGGGTAGGTGCGCAGCCAGCGTTCCAGCACCTCACTTCAAATTGGGGAGGGGCCCTTTTGTAATTGCTGCTGGATCTGAGGAAGCACGCCCCGCTCCCTGCTGTCCACGAGCCTTACCTCGAGCCCCGCTTGATCGGAAGCAAGTGATGGCCGAATGAGGTCCACTGCAGCTGGAACACTCATGCCTAAACCTGCACTGCTTGCAGTTACAGCCGCCTGGGGATGAGAAGTTCCAACACAGCAGGCGGGCTGAAACCTCCTGCCCCGCCAGCTGGCGGGGAGACTGTGCGGAGCTGGGTCTCTGTACAACATGGCCACAATGATAATGATCACCAGATACAGGACATGACGGAGTCATGTACAGTAGCCACAGTAGCTGGTTGGGCTCATCCCAATGCATCTCAGGGTGAAGGGCGGCCCACATACAAAATTCCTCATCGTAAGCAAGCCATGATTGCCCTGGGAAATCTACATATGCCCGATATATGATGTCTAGGTATTGAATTAAAGGTACTGCCAAATCCGAGCGGGCCCTGATAGACACCACAGCATAAATCAAATACGCTGGTAGCCAGTTGGCCCAAGTCTGTGGAGGTTTGCGGCAACAGGATAATGCCTTATGCCGGTCATCCTCCTTCTCCTTCTCCTCCCTGGTTGGCTCTCTGTTCAGAAGGCTGAACAGGTCTACATATTCCCGGCGCCAGATCTTGTACCTAGTGGCCGGTAAAAGATGATCCCCGAGTGGCAACAAAATACTAGCCGTGGAGATGGCCGAAGCCGGGACGGTGAGATAGGCCATGTTTGCCGGGGGGCATATGGCCAAATCGGGTACGGCACATTGGGTCCAGCAGGCGGAACACCAGGCGGTACAGGTGGATAAGGAGCCCTCCAAGGACCCACTTGCAGGGCCACCAGTGCAGTGGCCTGGGTTGATAATACAGGGGCCGTCTGGGCCAGGGCCATTGAACCATGGTGTATGCATTAACTTGACCATTATACTCACCAGCTGCACCCCTCCCAGCCGCCCCCACTGGGGGTTCTGGCTGCTGTGGGGCGTTGGGACTCAGGGCCAAATTCAAGCCTGGTGGACAGGACGATGAAGGTCCACTGAGGCCACAGCCGCCTGCTTGGTTAGAAACCAGCTGGTTGGCCGGGATGGCCCCTGCTGTTTGGGACATTGCCAGGGGCTGGGCTGCCTCAAGTTGTTTGACTCTCCTAATAAGAAGTACGGACAACTGGGGCCAATGGATATCCTCCTGGTTGAATCCCTGAGACATCGCCCGCTGGGCTGATCAGTGCATGGTCAAGGCAGGCTCAAGGCCTGCAGCCCACTCTAAAGCATCTATATGTGCCACGAGGGCCCTTGAGTCATCGGGAAGGGCCTGCTGCCGAGGATGCTGCCCCTCCCCACCCTCCCCCAAGGGGCCAGGAAATAACCCCAAGCCTTCAATGAGCCTAGCCTGGTCCTGGCTGCTAAGGCCAGAGGTTGTCACCTGGCCAGGCCCAACACGTGCCCTGCCATGCCCGGCAGCCCGGGTGGGCGCTAATGCCTCAGGCCTCACCGGAGCCCTGCGACTCGGGGGTGGCCCAGCTCCTGATGGTGACGGGCCGGGCCATACCTGGGCCCTGCCCCCTTGTGGGGGCCGAGAGGTCCGTGCCGGCCTAGTAGGCCTGGTGAAGTGCAACCCAGACGGGGATGAAGCCTTCTTTTTGGGCGCTATAGCGCCGGGTGGTAGGCGAGTTCACGGCCTGTACAAGGCCAGTCACCTAGGCCATGGAGAGGGCCCGACCATGGCCATATGGCTCCTCTCTGGATCATGCTCGGGTGGGTCCCGTGGGGGGCTAGACCCTTAAATCACAGCCAAGCGCTGCAAAAATGCTGGTAATCTGGCAGTGCTGTGGCCGTTGGTGTGCCACCAGTTGTCGGATGGATCGGCTGGGGAAGAGACAAATGCGCTCTTGGCGCAGTCGGTCCTAGTAGTGCTGGGGAGGGTGCACAGAGCCTCCCCTTTTAAAGGGGAGCTGGCTCCGCCCCCTCACCCGGCTCAAGTGCCTGGCTCTGATGGGGCGGGGCTGGCAAAGCGTGTGGCAGCCATATTCCTTGCTGCCACGCATCCCATCTCTTCTACTTCTGTTCAGTCCTCCCATTTCTGTCCTTTATCATGGCCATCATTGCTCAAATGATGCCATTTCCTCAGGTGCAAATATTACTAGTTACGGCTCTGGTATCTCATTTCTGTCTAATGGCCACAGCAATGGCTGCAAATATTAAGTTGATTGAAATGTCAACCCAGTGTGCAGCAGCTGCTACAAGAGCAAATTCCACAGTGGGTAGAATTAGCAAAGGAATTGGGAATAAAATCGCCAAGGCCATCTTGCATTCCTAGACATCGACAATGCAATCACACCTAGAATGCTGTGTACAATTCTGCTCGAGGCACATTACAAAAGGGCACTGCAAAGCTATTGGAAAAAATGAAATAGAAGACAACCAAAACGTTTAAAGTACAGAAACAATTCCTCTTTAATGAAAGTGCACCACTGGGTCTCTTTGGCTTAAGGGGGAAAGACAATAAAGGAAGACTTGGTAGAATTATGCAAGGTGAGCAGAAAGGTTTTAAGGATGCATTTTTGCCTGCCTTGCTCATAAGACCAGAACCTGGAGTCATCCATTGAAGCTGCATAGTGGGAGATTCAGAACAGATCAGATGGAGGGACATCAAAGTAGCCATATGATCCAGGAAGCCAAAAAAAGTCTGGGTTGGTTAATAGTTTTTGGATCACTAAAAGGTGTAGGGAAAGTGACCTTTCAAGTCTCCTGGGGCATTTCTTTAGATGTAATTGTTATAAAATTTAGGAGACTGGGAAGAAAGCACTAGTTTTTTAAAATGGCTAGATGTATGGGAAGGCAATCTGGGGGCTTCTGATGCCAAGACAAGATGGAGATCACAGAGGTCACTTAAGGCAAAGGTTTCAAGATTTCAGCAGAGCACAGGAACATCACTTATTTGGACTACAATTCCTATAAATCAACAGCCAGTGTGATCACAATTATCATTTCCTATCTAGGAATTGCTAAGTGTCTCAAAGCTTTCACCCCAACTTGATTTAATGTACTTCATTCAGCACTCTTAGGAGAAAGATACTTGAGTAACTCCCACAAACAATGACTCTGTCCAACTAGTTTGGTATGTTGGAAAATGTAGACCATGTTCTTTTATACTGGAAGCACAACTAATATGTCAAAAATCCGTGCCCTGGTATCCATAATAAGGAAGTGGTTGGTTAAGTCATCAACAAATTAGCAAATATCACACACCAACAAAGAAGTGTGAAGCTGCTCCATTGGTTGATTGTACATAGAACTTTCTTTGTGGCACTTACTTTGTTGCATTTGTGTCCATCTTGTTTTAAAAAGAATGTCCTATGGGATTCCTTGGGAGAAATTCTTGGAAGCATATTCTAAGAAATGAATGTTTCCAAAGGTATCAGTGTGGACTCCTTCCATTCTGTGTAGACCAAGTTTGTCTGGGACCACCTTAGAGATGGTCACTGCTTTGAATGAGGCATACATGTTGGCTTACTATGGACTAAAGGGCATCAATGGATAGTTGTTAGCCCTATCATTCATCACACACCCAGCTGTTATCAACACACTTAAAAGAGGATGGAAGTTATGAAACATAGTGGAATGGCTCCATTAACAAATTGAGCTGCCCATCTTCATATGAGGTCCGATCAATATTTTTTCCCTTCTGGATGAGCTCCAAAACTTCAGGATGCTAGAGGTGTTGAAGGGAGGGGGTCCCAATAATCTACTTAGAGTGAAGTGTTTTCAGATGTATTGCTTAATGTTAATTATTTATGGCGAGGAAAGAAGATATTTGATATTATCATGAGAGATACTTAAAAGACACTTGAAGTAACTGATGTGTCTTTGAACACACAGTGAGAGGCCTGGTGAACAGCACTGGTATTTTTGAAGCCTCCTAGAGTTCTGCTACTTACAGAAACAATGATCATAGTGAGAAAGAAATGGAGCTTTCACTTTGATATTGGGCATACGACTACTGGATGAGCATTGTCAGAGTGGAAGACTGGAAGAATGACAGAAGTGTCAGGAAGTTTCATCGCTAGGAGGGAGAGGAAAACAAGAGGAACTGAGCAATATAGCTAGACTTTGCACGGGTAATGAGTTTTGTGGAAGGAGACATGTAATTGAATAAAGCCCCCTACTATGTTTAAAGTCCTCCTCATCTTTTTGATGTCAACTCAGCTACTTCATCATACGTCATGAAAGAATAAAGACAAAGTTCCAGTGATCTCAAAGCTGATTGAGTGGGTTTGTTGTGGGCTTTTTACTTTCAAATGAAAGAAGTGGGAAATAGGAGGGGGAATAAAACCCATACTTATTTGGAACATTTTCTAATAAATTACAGGGTGGCTGATTTGGGCTGATTGATGGCCAAAGAGGTTGATTTGACCCATCCTTGATCACATTAGCTTATCTCCATGCTACAAATATGTAAAGTAGCATTTTGGCACAATCATTTGAAAGAATGTTCAAGCTGATTAAAAATGGTTTGGCTAATTTGTGGGTCAACTGATTTTTTTTAAAAAAAACCCAATTATTTGCAATGACATTTCTCTTTGACACAGCAGAGAATCACTTCAAGTTTTAAAATAAGTTTTTTAAGACCCCGTTTTGCTGAATCCTTTCAAAGTGTGCCTAGCCCAGTGTTACCCTTGTAGCAAAAGCCAACAGGGATGGGACTCTCAGATTTTCTGGACACAAGTACCAATTCTATCTACCTTGTTACCTATCCTGCTCAGAAAGACAGTTCCCAACTACCACTGAGGCAGGAAACTTGACTGGAACATGATGACCTTTTAAGTTAGGTCTTTTTCCCAGATGCATCTCATTGAGCTGTTTCCCAGGTGCCTGCAAGCTTGGTAGTACTCCCAGAAAGGAGAGGTCCAGAAGACCCCACAAAAAAACCGTCCCTAATGGGTAGTCATCCTGGGAAGTCATCCTAACCCCATCCCTAATGGGTAGTCATCCGGGGTAGTCATCCTAACACAATCAAGAAAATAAGTTTTCAGAATTTGGCTAATTTGAAATAAGAAATGTTCATTTATGGATGAAATCCTGTTCACACAGGTACACAATGCAAGGCTGATAATTTCATGAGCCAGAGTGGAGTGTGCTTTTTAAAAAAGTTGTGACCCTACCTAAGTGTCCTGAGGATCCCGTGGAATGTCCTTCATTGTGGGGAATCCAGTAAAGGCTGCAGTAATGGGGACATTTTTTAATTTCTAAAACTTGTTACCACCAGGATGTAGTTAACATATTAGGTTATGATTATGACATTTGTTCCAAAATTTGCCCAATTTATTTTATAGGATTAGGTGTACTGTATCTCTATATTTTTGAATTCCTTAATGCCTCTAATAATATTATTTCCATTTTATTTAAGTTCCTGTGCCATCACATACAACAGAGGCCTCTTCTTCTTTTATAGCTCCGGTACATATATAATGCAATTGGAATGACTCTTCACATACCATATAATTATTTCTTGGATCCATTACCACAATGTATAGCAATGGTTGCTACTAAAAATCACTTCTTTCAGTAGATCAATATTGTCTGAATCTGTCTGAGTATATTGAATGGAAAATGTGACATTAAAAATGCATGTATACACCAGTTTGTGAATGTCGTATCACTAGCTTAGTGAGAGCTATGAGGCACACAAAGAAGCTACATGTAGATTCCTGGTTTTATAAACCTCTTATTCCAAGAGTAGCTTATCTTATCCAGATGATAACATGGTGACTTCTTCAGGAAAGTAGGTTGTTCCTCTTGGCATGTAGCCCCTTCCCACCCGCAGAGAGGGTTCATGGCTTAGTACCCTTCCAGTTTAACTTCAAGGAAGCCAGGCTGTGAAGACTCTCAATTAGCCAGACTATAAAGACTCACATCAGCTAGCCATGCTTTTCATCTACAAAGACCATGACCAACTGGATTGAAAGGTGGGGGGGGGGATCCTAACATGTACCTATAATGTTACCTTTGGAAATATGGTTATTATCTTGCACCATCATTGGCCATCAATACATCAAAACTTCTAAGGAACCAGTGGCTTCTTCTGTGTTCAAGATTCAAATAACACTGAAGACATTTGCTTGTGACACAATAAGATCCAGTCCATCTGGGAATAATGAGTGTTGGAGGCAAAACAAGATTTGATTTATTTACTGGGTGGCTTGAAATCTGCTTCCTTGCTTATTTGCTTATTCAAATTTATATCCACCCAGTCCTTAAGAAATATCTGAACAGCGAACAGTATAGAAAGAGGAAATAAAATAAAATTAGTAGAAAATATAGAGTGACTGAATTCATTTTTTCTTAGTGTGGTAAGCTACAACTAGAGTTGGTATTTGGAGTGTCACCTTCTCTGTAAACTCCACTGATTTAATTGACCTACTCTAGTTGCAACCTACTGTGCTAAGCAACAGGCTTTAAGCATTCAGTGGAACCTCGGTTAATGTAATTAATGCGTTCTCCAGGACACATTACTGTGAAAATTACTTTAACCAAATTTCCCATAGAAATGCATTTAAAACCAAAATACATTAACCAAAATGTGGTTTCCCATAGGAATGTATTGAAAACCAATTAATAATTCCAGAAAAAAATCCATAAACCGAATCACTATTTTCTATGGATTTCCTTTTGTTATGCGATTTTTATGTTAACCATGCCATATGCTAACCGAGGTTCCACTATACATGATATAATATAAAAAGTAAGTTTTGAACATCCATAAGCAGTAGTAAAACTGAATACCTATGGCTAGTGCATGGATTTCAAGCTTACTTGAAAATAAATTATTTCAGCAAGCTTGGTAAATTCAAAAAGGATGATACTTGCTTCGTTTTAATTAGTTGGGAGTCCCCTAAGCTTTGTGTGGCCAAAATAAATGTTCTGTCTTTAGAAGATAAAAGGAAAACAGTGTGTAGCACCTCTAAAGCTCAGGGATGTGGTCAGGTGCAAATAGATGGGGCCCCTCCAGCTGATACCTAGTTTTTCAGGGTTTTATACGGTAATTTCAAAACCTTCCATGTAGCTTGAGTAACATATTGGTGACCAGTGAAAATTCTTCCACAAAGATTTTACTTGTTGTCAAAGCCTACTCCAATCTTGAGATTAAAGCTACATTCTGCACGAGCTGGAGCTTCTGGAGCAATTTCAAGCATAGCCTCACAGAAATAGCATTGCAGTAACCTAGTCCTGAAGGGACTGTACTGGCTTATGGTTAAGACACTGAACTTTATGACTGGAAGTCAGCAGGTCAGAAGCTTGAGACCCGAGAGCTGGACGATGGAGTGAGCTCCCGTCTCTGTCCCAGTTCCTGCCAACCTAGCAGTTCAAAAGCAAGAAATTGCAAGTAGAAAAATAGATACTGCTTCAGTGGGAAGGTAACATCATCCCATGCACTCTGGTTTTTAGTCATGCCTGCCACATGACCACAGAAACATCTGCAGATACAGACTGTGCTTGCTCTTTGGCTGTAAACAGAGATGATCACCAGACCCTAGCAGTGGGAAGAGTAACATACTGGCTAGTACAGTATCCTATTCTTAATCTCAACTAAAATAACCCCATTAAATTAATTGCTGAATCGAAAATCCCTTTGGGTCAATGTGTCTTCTTTATTTGTGATTAGCAATACAGTAGTGGCATTGGAAGACATCTCACCTTTAGTTAGACACTAGTTAAGATCTCTTTAAAATACAATGGCAGATTTCAACTCCAAAACAACAACAACATTCTTTTGCTCTTGTTGGCATGGTTTCTATAATTTGCACAAAAAACATAATAAATTAAAATTCCCATTTCTGTGCAAAAGTAATGTGGTTTCACTTTGTGATGCCAAGCACACAAACATAGACAGCAGAACTGGAGCAGTTGTGATTGATCACAATCTATCTAATGTGATTACTCTCAATAGCAAGAGTTCTTGGATTTTCCAATACTGTATATTTTCCAGACATGCACAGAAAACCACAAACATAGATATATTTGCTCAGAGAGAAAAAAGTGAGGCATGTCATGACAGCTTTGGTTAAGGAGACATTTCCTGAAGGGTTTTCATTTGTCAGGCAAAGACATATCAAAACAAGGTTTACATCTCTAAGCCTGAATTCCCCCTTAAAACATAATATCAAAGGATTATTGTCTATCTTCCCACATTATCACTCCCTAGACCTACCCTTGCAGATAAGATCAAAATGATCATAGTACAGTACAAGGCTTCCAACCCCTATTTCTTAGACAGTCCAGAATGATACTATATTTGATGCTATCAAAAATGCATCAGCCACCAGGAAATCAAACTTCAGTCAGTTCAGAAACTAAACCTGAACTCAGATTGACTTGGATCCAGATAATCAATGCCCTCCACAAATGCTTGCAGTTGCCCAGATGTGCCAGGGAAGAAGAGTTTCAAATTTCCTACAACTGTGCTGTGTGTCAGAAGCAACCGGCGTCTTCACAGAAGAGCTGCCTGGAGCAACAGTTGTTGTTGGAAACACGTCTAAAATCTTGGTTTCGCAGACTCCTCTCACACTTGCAATGTTTGACTCTGCTGGCATCTGACTTCACTTTGATAACACATTTTGTCTCTATCTACCCTGGCACGTGGCTTGGCAAAGAATTCAGAGGGAGTTCATTTGTTCTGACTTTGGACCCATTCAGACTGCCTGTTCAATGAGGGCCCAGATCAGCTGAAATAGTGTTGGTTCCCACATGCAAAGAGGAGCGAAATGCCCTTTAATATGATCTTTCCATCAAAATGGGAATCAATCCTTTGGGATAAAGATCACTTGGGATAAAGAGTAAATCAAATATCCTCTACAGTGTATGTGCTGAGCCAATGCCTATATGAGCAATTAGGTTATATTTTCTGGTGGATTTCCAGATGTTCCTCAAACAGCTATACTATATGGGCCTTTATAGACTATTGAGAGGTAAGACTGGTATTGCACCCTAAGACTGTTTACTACAAGAATCACCATAAAGTCATGTTTTCTAAGGTGGAGCACTTGTCAGAAAAGAGCCAGATCTTCAAAATGGCTAGAAAATACAATTACAAGACAGCTAGTTTTCCCCCCCAAAATAAATAGCTAAATGAAATTGAAAACCACTGGGAATCATGTAAATAACTTGTGCAAAGATGCCTCTCATTTGCATAACATTCATTTGCATAATGTAGCTTGTTTACACACTGGCCCATCAGCTTCTTTCTTCCTCCCTCCTTCTTTGACTAAGACAAAACTTTGCCATTTGTAGTATGGATTTACTCATGTAGCAAGGAGCTTAGAATTATGGCATATGTTGTGACCTTGGCTTTTGCTCTTGAAGCTGTGAAATTAAAACTGTGATGTTCTGTGCAATTTCCCCCCTACACCTTCATGAATGCCAGTTAATAACTTGGCTTTCTTTCATTCTGTCATGGTGCCATCCATTTGCATGTTGATTTGAGTGCAGGGGTTGGGCCACTTCCCACTACAAATAAGGCATGCAACAACAGCAGTGAGAAATCACAAACATGAACTTTCAAAATGGGAAAACACATAGACTTCACAAATTTGGCTCAGTGAGAGTTTATGCTGATTTCACTCTCCTTGATAATCACAACCACCCCATCTTTACCTTCAAAGATCTCACAGAGTTTGTATCTTTCCAATATGTATCAGCTTGTTTTTGCCTGTAATCTTTGTACCACTAGTCCTACCATCTTCAAAGTCCCTTGCACCCTCACACACTACAAATGTTCTACTTTCTACTTCTGTCACCTCTTTGAAAACATTTAATGCGTACATCTCTTTACTTGAGACTGCTATCAATTCAGGCCTATTGAAGTGAGTAGCCTATACATCTAGTCTGGCCAGGTTACCCTGCTATGGTAATAGAGTAGTCCATACTGCCCGCTGAAGGGGTGGGGAGTTGCCAGGGTTCTGAGGTTCATGTGCTCTGTTTTCACATCTTCATCCTTGACAGGCTGGGCCCAATCCCCTTTTTTAACACAGAAATTACTCAAAGGTCACTGCAATTTAAAAAAAGGTCACTGTTTCTTTACTAGAACACACTTTGGGAGGATGAAGTGAAATATCTTTTAAATCATTCCCTCTAGAGACTTCTAGGGGGTGCAGTTGGACATTTCTAGAGAATTTTCCCAGTTCAGGGCACTTTCCCCCCAACAAAGATGGATGTGGATATTGGAAGTGCAACTGAGGGAGTACCTTACACACACACACACACACACACACACACACACACACACACACACACACATGCACGCACGCACGCACACACTCCACTCCTAATTACACAAAAGACATCTGCAAATACAGAATTGGAAAAGATACTATTTAAAGCAGGGATTCTCAACCTGGTCACATGCTGACCTGCCGACCTTCTGGTTGTCAAGCTCCACATCTTAACCACAAAACCACAGCAGTCCCATATGTAAGAGTACAGTGTGTATATACTATAGTGCTAAGAAGTATGGGGGAAGCTTCATGGCCTGGAGCACAAAAACAGAGCAATGGCGGCTCTACCTCTGACCCTTTAAGCCCCAACTGGTTATTTTTCCATTCCTCCAGTCCCACATCTGTCACAAGTAGACAATAGAATTTCTCTTTTTTCTTTCTTTTTGTGCCTCTGGCTGATCACTCTTGTGTGCCCTGCTCTGCCTTGGTCATGGACATGCTACCAATTGAAGAGGATCTGCACCCCCTACAGCCAATTAATATTGGAAGTCCAATATTCAAGGAGGCAAAGAACAACAGATGTAGCAACACCACCATCAGAACCTGAGCAACTTCAGTCGATCTGTGACTTGGACAAGATATTATTTTCCCAATTAAAATTGTGAGTGAAGACAGTACAGATGTTGCATTTATATCTTGCTGTTAATGTTGATGTTGTTTCTTGTTCTACTCAAGCCTTTGTGCACTCAGGGTGAAATGAAATTAGTCAAACCTTTATCTGAATGCACTGCAAGGTGTCTCTCCAAGTGGGAACACTGCCTTTTAACTGTGCTGAGGAATGAAAAGAAATATAGTGAAAAGAGGAGTGAAAAGAAATTTAGACCTAAATCTAAAGCATGGGAGTTGACCTGTGTCCCTAAAGCTAACCAGCCAACTTCAAGAGCAATGGAGAATGCTTTCATTTTACCAGTAGTGAAACAGAGTTCAACAGCTGGTCTGATTGGCTTTTATCCATGGAATGGCTTGGGTCACCATCTTCTCCTTCTCCTTTCATGTTGAGGTCAGACTTTAAACTGCCAAAATGAGGCCACCTTAGTTCTTGGCTTTGTTGTTGGCCAAACCTAAGTCCTCATTGGTACATGTTTCCGGTAGTAACAGGCAGACCAGCAGATGATCTTGATTCTGTTTCTCTCCACATTCACACAGTTTGTTATTATCTTCCAGCAGCCCCCACTTACATTTAGGCACCCCAACCCTCAGCCTATTCAGGGTCCTCCAAGTAATGGATGGGAGGTTGAGATATTCAGCCATATCCTCCTTTAATGTTATTCCTTGTCGAGTGAGCTCCTTCCTCCATCTTCTAATTTACTTTTGCTCTTGCGTACCCTCAAGAATGTTTGTTCTTGCCATAAAGTTCTTCCTGGATCTGAATCAGTAGACTTGAGGCACATATCCATTCAAATGATGTTGAGGATAATTTTCTTGCTTAGTTCTCTTGATGTCCGCAAGAATTCTCAGTGAGAAAACTCATTATCTCCTTGACCCCAGGCATAACAGTTCCTTCTGATTCTGATGACCAGTATTCCAGATCCTGAGGAGGCTTATATGCTCTAGTGATGGTAGCTGAAAGATTGAATTGTTATTTTGCGTAAATAAAATCCCAGCAACTGTTATAAAGCAAACTGAGACTTTGAAGTCAGTGCCCAAAATAGTGGGCAAGATGGCCAGAGCTTGTAAAAAGTTACTTATGGGAACTACAGATCTCCAAATCACTCAGCAAGCATAGTAACTGACCATACTATAATCTGCTTTCAAGTGCTCCATTCATTACCAGGAGGGGGCAGAAAACAGAGTGATTTTTTAAAAAGTTAAATAATGCAATGAGGAACTCATTAATCAAGGCTGCAGTTCGTCTGCCCTGCATCCCACATGAGACAAAGAATAAATATAAAGCCCAAGGAAACATAGGCGCATAAGTCTTTAGAGCCAACTTCAGTGGTAAAAATGGAAATTCATGGACAGGTCCTTGTGTTTTTAGTCCAGTTCATTAGTGTGCTATTCTTCAGAGCAGGTTTGAATTCAGAGTTCAGGTATTTTACAAATCCATTCAAAGCATCCAGCAATGAAAGACTTACCTTCAAATTATTTTTCATCCAAGGCAGCCCAGAATTATACCTCTTTTTTCCTGACAGGGTGCAGCTGTGTTAATAATAGAATCCAGTATATGCTCCCCTACACTTTTCATTTTCCCACAGAGCTCTTTTTTAAAGTTTTTGTCAAAGTCCAAAAAATCGCAGCAAAAGGGCACAGGCTTCTTTTGTGCGCTGGCTAATGAAACCCAAAAACTACACACCGGGGCTTTTCACAAATATTGCTTAAGTATGCGAAAAGTTCCTAACAGCCAATGGGACCTGTTCTAGTCAATGCTAATGATTAAGTTCCTTTTGTTGCCTGCATGACGAGAAACTGAGAAAAATTGGCACCACATTGTCATAGACTTTACTGCAGATTGTATATTTTCAATTGCCCCCATCAGGAACAGCAGTGTATATAAAAGGCAGCTCCCAGGGGTCTGGAACATTCTAGGGGAATGGTAGCTCAAGTCGAGGAATAGAAGTAACAATGGCTCCCATTTAGAATGATTCCTACTAAATGCAAAGGAACATGGTGTTAAATCTTGGTACCATCATTTCTACCCGATATTCTTCAACTCATTCATTACTCCATGTTGTAAGGGTACAGTTCAGTTTCTGTATCGGCTAAAACACAGCCCTCCACTCTGGGTCTCTTGCTGCTTATCACTTTACATGGGTGTTAAAACTTAACTTGCCCAAAGTGCCTAAACAGCCAGGACTTGGGAAGTCTGTCTTAACTTTCACTTGGCTGACTTAATCTTACAACCCTTACTGAAATATAGCTCCTTCCATTGAGCCACCTTTGTATGAGACAACAAAAAGAAAAAAATGTATAGTAGCAGGCCTTTGTGGCAACACTCCCCTTCTTTAATAAGCACACTTGATGTTGAATTATTTCTGTTATTTAAAATATAGGACAGTAAAAGCATAAAGATCTTCCAAGGTACAAGTTCCAGTATAATAATACAAATAAGTAAAAAAATACTATTCAAAGTACATTAGAGCAAATCATCAAGGTCCCCTCCCCCAAGAAAATAATAAAACCTTAACTAAGTAATCATGTTGCATAGATTTCTAATCCATTTCTAGCAAGCTTACGTGACTACATCTTCTCTCTGAAATCTATAAATCAAATAACTCTAAACCCATCTTCTACTCTACTCTACTCTAAAACCCATGAGCTAGTGCAAACTGTCAACCGTTACCCATATCATCATTAGAATTAAAGCAAAAAGCAAACACACTTATATGCCACCCCTTAGCCCTGGGCCAGGGATTCCCAACCTGCACCCTGTTTCATGTGGGCCTGTGGACCCCCACACTGCCTCCACCATACCCAGAAGTGTCATGTGGTGGAGGAAGGGCAAAAAAGGCCATCCAGCCCCCGAAGCTGCCTGAGGGAGTGTGACCCGGCCCTTGGCTTAAAAAGGATGAGAACTCCTGCTCTGGGTGGTTCACAAGTTAATTAGCATTTTACCCCCAACATGCTGGGTACTCAAAGCATTTCTCTCCGCTCTTGTATCCAAAATATCCTACCTCTGAATGGTTGGCTATACCCCCTTTTTTATTTACAGAGAATCCTGACTGTTGGGGCTGAAATATTAGTCCTAAAAAAAAGGCCTGCTGTAGCGATATCTGGCCGCTAGGGCGGCGTTAGAGCCCGGAGGAGACTGATCAATGACAACACGAGGCAACAGGAGCGAGATCAGATCAGTACTTTATTGGAAAAAGGCAACATCATTTATAGGGAAAAAAGCGCAACGGTGGCAGGCTGTCACCTGACAGGAAAGTTACCTCACTCACGTACACAGGTTAATGGGGAATTCTTCAAAGGGAAGTTAATTGACTGGGGCAAACATGGGTTTAGGGACCTCATTGTCTTGGGGATTAAGCAGGGACAAACATGGCTTATTTGCGCCAGGGATTTCCCGAGCCGGGAGATGAGCTATGCACTTAATGTTTGACAAGAGTCAGCTATCTGCTTACTTGGCCGAGTCGCAGGTCAGGTCACGGTAATTGGGTGAATCAAACCCTATACTTTATTCACCCCCCTTAATTTGGCGGCCGCAGAGCCCACGGGCTGGGAGCGTCTCTCACCGCGGTGGCCTCTGGCGGGCCGTTCCATGCCCTGTGGGGCATGGGGAAACCGCATCTCCCCTTTATTTTCTATTTAAGGACCTGACTGGCGACCTTGCGCAAGAGCGGCATCAGCTGTTGAGCGGGTATGACGTCACGGAGTTTCTCTCTGGGGCGGCACTTGGAGATCAGCGAGGGAATGCACTGAGCAAAACAACAGAGCGTAATGCCTAGTATGGCTATCCCCACCACTACCTTAAGCACCGTTTGCAGCCACCCCCAGGGGATCCATGACCACATCCAATTCCACAGGGAACTCCACCAAGCCCCCCATGCGGAACCCTCAGTGATACCCTGGACTATGGTGTGGAGGTTCGTGATCTGGCTTTGGATCTTACGGGAGTTGTCAGTAAGATTGAAGCAGCACATTCCATGAAAAGATTCGCAACCCAGGTGGTGCAGCAAGAGGAGGTAGTCGATGGCCGCTCGATTGTCAAGAATGGCATGGCGAAGTTCTGCCTGTTCCTGATTGAGGAGCGCTATCGCTGTGGAGGTATGGTTAATGGCTTTGGCCAAACCGCAAGCCAAGCGGCCAATCCTCCGTGCGTTGCCGACGGCCAAGCCTGGCACGCCGACAAGGCTGACTGCTAGTGATACATACTCAGCAGGACTCATTACTCTGAAGCTGCTGTCACAGGAGCTGTCTAACTGGGTTGTGCGTGTGTGCCGTATGAGTGGGGAGACATTTGAAACATTGGACACATGTGGAACATTAGAAACATTTGTGCTTGGGGCAATCATGTCCTTAGTGGGAAGCAACAGTGTCAAACGACTGATACAACACATTGAGTCCGACAGATTCGCAGGAATATAGTTCCATGTGAACTGGTTGCAGGTGAAAAACCACCCTGAAGGTAGGGTGACGTGAGCGTACAGCGAAGTGAGTGTCTCTGGTTTATTACAAGTCCAGTTGCCGCTGCCGGGGTCAAGGCAGCGGCGCCGAGTCTGACCGCCTGAGGTGCAGCCGGTCATTCGGGTGCAAGCAGCGTCCGGGCTGATCGCCACTCGAGGGGTATGAAGAGTGGCGGCGTCAGCCGGCAAGGTTGACACAAGTCACAATCCCCCCCAGCGTGCGTATGCTGAGAAGGTGGTAGGAGTGTGTGGGCCAAAGAACGCCTTCAGCAGCCAGTCGCCATCCTTGGTGCGCGCGTCCAGAGTGTGGCACACGGGGATGAGACAGGTGCTGAGGATAGATGCAGAACCAATGTCCTGCTGTAGACAAAAATCGGACTGGTTGTCGAGACCCGCCAACCTTTCCCACAAGTTGTACCGCATTCGTGCGGAAAGATCTTCGCCAGGCGGCAAACCGTCGGCCTGGATCGGAGTAGCCTGAACGCCTCCCCCCAAGAGCAGGGAAAGGGCCAGGATGATGGTGATCGCCGCTGTGTTGGCGTGAATCAGGGCAAAAACTGCAGCTGTGAGGTTCTCCGGTGTCGGCTCTTTCTCCTCGCGCTGAACGGCGTCCTGGGCGTCACTGCAAAGAGCCTTGACCATCCCCCAGGTGATCTTGGGCATCGGCGGCCGTTTCCTCCGGCGGGTCCTCTCGGTCAGGGTGAGGTCCTCCATCTCCGGGATCGGACTCGGGCCGGCCTGGTTCCACGCCATGCGGTTCCACGTAGGGCTTGACACACCGGGCTGGAATCCAAACGACACCTGTAGGAGACATAACTGCAGCATACCCTCTTCCCCAGGTTATGAGCGGCACCGGGCCCCTCCAAGAAGGGTCTGGTGGCACTCGGTACCGGACCATAGGTCGCGGGAGAGCTTCCGAGCGGCGGAAATGCTTCTCCTGCGGCGTGCAATCCGAAAAAACATTAAGGTGATTGTAAGTGGACAATACCTTGTTGAGACACATCTGTGCTTCTCCCTGTGACTTGGGGAGGGCTGGTGGCTCCCCCCTTTCTGTTTGTTTGTCAATATAGGACTTTAGCGTCCGATTGACCCGCTCTACAATCGCTTGCCCTTGCGGATTGTAGGGAATTCCAAATGTGTGCTTGATGTCCCAAGTGGCCATGAAGGCGGCCAACTGCCTGGGACTGTAGGCCGGCGCGTTGTCCGTCTTCACGTGCCGCGGCTTGCCCATTGCCGCAATGCAGGAAAGGAGGTGCTGCTCCACGTGGGTGGCAGCCTCCCCTTTCTGCGCCGTTGCCCAAACGAACTGGGGAAAAGTGTCAATGCAGACGTGCATGTATTGCCATCTGCCGAACTGCGGCACATGCGTGACGTCCATCTGCCATACCTGATTAGCCTCTGTCCCTCGTGGGTTGACCCCCCACGAGGGCCCCCCCGGCGCTCCTGCGCAATGCTGGCAAGAGCGGACTATACCCTGGGCCTGAGAGAGTGGCAGATTGAACTGTCTGGCGAGTGCCTTGGCATTTTGGTGAAAAAAGGCATGACTTTGGATTGGAGTAGTGAAAACTCCCAAAACTGAACGTTGCTGAATTTCCTTTGCCGCCGCATCCGCTCTGCTATTGCCCGCGGAAATCGGGCCCGGTAGGTCTTGGTGACTTCGGATGTGGGCAATATAGAGCAGCTCTGTGCGGTTCCACAAATGAAATTGAGCAGTGAGAAACAGACTGAGCAAGTTCTTGTCTATCGCGGGAGTAATGTAAGCTCCCGGTAGGTTGTGAAGCAAATTCCTTACATACAGACTGTCAGTAATGATATTTAAACGTTCCTTGGCGAAGGTGCGCAAGGCAAGGTTCACGGCTGCCAACTCTGCCCGCTGCGCGGACTTCTGTGGAAGAGTTAGCAGCGTGCGCCAAGCTTCACCCTCCTGCCAAGTCAGGACACCATATGTGCATCCCCCATCGGTAAAAACTGTCTTGGCCCCCTGAAGCGGGACCAGCGAAAGCAATTCGAACAGACTGACTGTTCCTGTCTGAAGTGAGACAAGTCTAGGGTCTTTGGGCAAATGGTATGCCAAGCTTCCGGTGAATCCTTCCAAAGCTATCGGAAGCGAGTCACCTAGCTGCATCAACTGATGGATCTGTTCCTTGGTGAACGGGACTATGATCTTAGCTAAATCGTGCCCAGAAATGTCCCTTGCTCTCAGCCTGCCGCGGTAGATCACCGCGGAGACCAGTTCTTGGGGCGGAACAATGTTCCGAGAAGAGGTGTTAGGCAAATATATCCACTCCACAATCTTCGCTCCCTTCTCTGAGTCCACTCCTAGCGCCCCAGTGAACATGGACCCTGACCGTACGATGTACAAATTCAGGATCGGGGCATATGGCCCTGGGGCGATCCTATCCACCCACCTCTGGCTGAGAACTTGGTTCACCTTCTCGAGCGCCAAGCGCGCGTCTCGAGAGATTTTTATCCGGTCTGCCGGCTGCTTACCTAAGGTTAGCAGCGAGAAGAGCGGTTTTAGAAGATCCGTATCTAAGCGAAAATACGGTCTGGCCCAATTGATGTTCCCCAAAACTTGCTGTAACTCTACAAGGGTGACTGAGTCTTGTATATTTATCTGAGGCAGAACTGGCGCTGCGAAAGAGCGGAGAAGCCGATGGCCCAAGTATGAAAAGGGCTCGGTTCTCTGCACTTTCTCAGGGGCAATAAGTAAGCCTTTGTCCCCCAGGCTGGCCTGGAGGTCAGAAAACATTTCGCTGCCAAGTTGTGGCAACGCTACTAAGATGTCGTCCATGAAGTGGCAAACAATAGCTTTAGGGTAAAGGCTTCGGAACTTTGCCAGCGCGCCGTGAACATAAATTTGACACAGGGTGGGCGAATTGAGCATGCCCTGTGGCAAAAATTTCCACGCGTAACGCTGCGTGGGCTCACCGTGGTTCACGACCGGCACCGTAAAGGCGAACCTTTCCCGGTCCCTGGGGTCTAGGGGGATTGTATAAAAGCAATCCTTGAGATCTACGACTAGGATCTCCCACCCCTCGGGAATCATATTAGGATTTGGGATGCCGCATTGAAGCGGACCCATCGGCTGAATGCATTTATTGATCTCCCTGAGATCGTGGAGGAGTCGCCACTTCCCCGACTTCTTCTTAATCACAAAAATTGGCGAATTCCAGGGGCTTGTGGACTGTTCTATGTGTCCTGCGTCTAGCTGTTCCTTAACTAGCTGCTTGAGGGCAACTAATTTCTCTCCCACTACCGGCCATTGTTCTACCCATACCGGAGTGTCGGTGAGCCATTTAAGTGGCAACGCCATTACCCGAAGGTAAGCGTAGCACCGTACTGCTGGAGAATGTCTCGCCCCCAAAGGTTGATGTGCACGTCAAGAATGTGCGGCCGAATTACCGCTGTGCCGTCAGCCTTTGGGATTGTGACCTCTACCCACTCTCGGCTCCTGAACGCTTCCTGGACGCCTCCTACCCCCCACACATCGGAGACCGGCTCAATGGCCCACTCTCTTGGCCACTGGCTCCTGCTTATCACTGACACATCCGCTCCGGTATCGAGTAACCCTGAGAACACCCTTTTGTTCAAAAATACCTCGATAACGGGGCGCTGTTTCCACTCAATGTTGGTCTCCACTGTCGCTAAGACCTGGTATCCTTGCACTGCCTCACTCGCGCTCGAGCGGTCTGCTGAACCGGACTCTGAGCTGTCCCTGAGCCTTCCCTGGCTGCCTGCTGGCGAGTGACAAGGAACCATGATCAGTTGCGCTAACGTGTCTCCCTTGTGGATGGTTTGGGGCAGGTGCGCCCAAAGCTGGACCTGGAGAATGCCTGAAAAATTCGAGTCAATGACTCCTGGAATTATGAAAATTCCGCGTGCTCCAGCTACACTACGGGGCAAAACTAAACCTATAAAGCCTCTGGGCAGGGGTCCCATGTACTGGGTGTCGACTAGATAGACTGTGCCCGGCAGGTCGCATGTAACGTCCGCCTGGCAAGTCAATTCTAGCCCCGTGCTGCCCTTGGGGCTGGCCTGTGCCCTCGCAGTGCCTGGGGTGTGCCTAGAATCTAGTCTAGGTCTGGGGAGTTCTGGATCTGGGTGAAGGAAGCCTCTGTTTGGACTGGGGCCAGAGACGTGCCCGGATTCCGGTTTCCCGAACTCGGACAAAACCTGGCCCAGTGATAGCCTTTCTTGCACTTCGGGCAGGGGGTGTTCGGAGCCTTGGGACGGCCAGACTTTTGTCCGCCTCCCTTGGATCGGCACTCCCTAGCGAAGTGACCGACCTTGCCACAAGTGTGACATGCCCCTTTGTTCTTGCCATTCGGTCTTCTTCCCCCCTGCACCGCTGCCGCTAGCAGACCCATCTTGTAGGAGTCTGTGCCAACGTCGGAGCATGCTCGAATCATGTCCGTTAAGGTTATGTCAGGGCGATTGCCCAGGGACTGCAAGATTTTACGGCAGTCCAAGTTGGCGTTGTCTTTGGCTAGCTTAATCATGAGCTCTTCCTGGGCTTGCTCATTGTCAATCTGCCTGCTAATTGCTTCTTCCAGGCGATTGATGAAGTCCATGTAGGGCTCTTGGGCTCCCTGCTTAATAGCGGTGTAATTTTTGGCCGTTTTGCCAGACGCTGGGACCTTGAAGTATGCCCTATAGGCAGCCTCGGCTGACATCTCTAGGGTGGCGAGAGGCAAGTTGATTTGAGCGTTGATGGACTCAAAGGCACCTGAACCATACAGCTGGTCAGGGATTACCGCGCCTCCCATCCTGGCAGCCCGAGCTTGCGCCTCTAGGCGGAACTCGCTATCCCAAATCATGTACTGGCTGGGGGTGAGCATCATCCTCATGACGGCTTTCCAATCATGAGGAATCCACATGGTGGTTTCGCACACTTGCTGAAGCGTGCCCCTCGTAAAACGACTTTGGAGCCCTGTCTCTGAAATTGCCTTCCGTAAAGCCATGAGAAGCTTGTACGGGACTGGGGAGTGTACTATCTGCTGTGCGCCCGTGAGCGCGTCCATCTCCAAGCGGATGGGACAAATCTGTCTGAGTTCAGCTAGCTGTTCAACTGGCAATTCCCCCTTCTTGAGTTCTATCTCAGCTGTGCGCTGAAGGGCACTCTTCACGACTAGGGAACCTGGGGCTGTCAGAGAAGCGCCAGCGCCTCTCATTCCTTGCGTTCCCTCGGTGACGTCTGCAGCTGTCACCGCGGGAAGGCTCCCTGCGCTACTCTGCTGATACTGGAATGTCGGATAGAGTGCGGTGGGCGCAGTCGGCTCGACTGGCATGCCTGATGGCTTCTCTAACGGGGGTTCTTCCGCTTCTACCCGGACTGGCTCGATCTGCTCTAAGAGTCTCCTACATTTCCGCCATGTGCAGACTATCCCTCCTGGAGCTTTCGGGGTTTGCTGAATGCAGTCTCCTATCTGATCCCAGAGCTTCAGGGTTAACGTACCTACTTCTGGGTAAAGTAGGCAGTGTTCCCTGAGGTACGCCAAAAGTCTCGCTAGCTCCCTGCTGTGAAATCGGAACTTAAAAACCCTGGCCAGGATTATGAACTCTTGCTCCCGAGTTCTTTGGCTAGCGGACGGACTTGGTCTATGAGAACAAGTCCCCATATTACCTGCGATGGTCCTCTGAAGTTTCCTCCTCGGGACGAAGATCGACGCGTCTTTGCAGGCAACAGGTTCGGGCGACGGGTGTCTGGGGTAGACCTCGGAGCGTGGACCTTCTGCCACGGGCCCTTCTATCGGCCTCTGCGATGTCAGGGGCTCACAGCCTGCCCTGAGCGGAACGCGTTTCCCTCTATGGCAAACCTCTCGAAAGCGGGGAGGAAGCGGTAGGAATGTCTCTCTGGAATGCCTCGCGGCGGGCCGTTCTCTGTCCGGCTGGCTGCCGACCAGAGCGCCGCGCTATCCTCCGGGCTGGCGGGTCGCGGTTCAAGCGCAGAACCGGACCGCGTGGAGCGCTACTCACGAGTAGACCTCTCCGGGGTCTCTTACTCACGAGTAAATCACGTCGGGGTCACCAGCTGTAGCGATATCTGGCTGCTAGGGCGGCGTTAGAGCCCGGAGGAGACTGATCAATGACAACACGAGGCAACAGGAGCGAGATCAGATCAGTACTTTATTGGAAAAAGGCAACATCATTTATAGGGAAAAAAGCGCAACGGTGGCAGGCTGTCACCTGACAGGAAAGTTACCTCACTCACGTACACAGGTTAATGGGGAATTCTTCAAAGGGAAGTTAATTGACTGGGGCAAACATGGGTTTAGGGACCTCATTGTCTTGGGGATTAAGCAGGGACAAACATGGCTTATTTGCGCCAGGGATTTCCCGAGCCGGGAGATGAGCTATGCACTTAATGTTTGACAAGAGTCAGCTATCTGCTTACTTGGCCGAGTCGCAGGTCAGGTCACGGTAATTGGGTGAATCAAACCCTATACTTTATTCACCCCCCTTAATTTGGCGGCCGCAGAGCCCACGGGCTGGGAGCGTCTCTCACCGCGGTGGCCTCTGGCGGGCCGTTCCATGCCCTGTGGGGCATGGGGAAACCGCAGCCTTTAAAATGTGAGAAACAGTTATTCATTTTAACAGTGAGCATGGGATTCCCAACATAGCTTTAATAAGTGGAAGCATTGTTATAGCTTAAGGATCAGAGATGGGTGATGTTTGTAGTGTTGTAGCGCAATGAAGGTTTACATAAAGCAAGGTTAAAAGACTGGTTTTCTCTAAAGAGCTAAATGAAAAGAAAAAAAACACAAGCTTGCTTTAAAGTCAGTGTATCTTCAGGAATTAGCTTACAACTTTGTAAGGCAAATTCACAGTATTTCTGCATTACAAAACCACAGAGCAATTATGTAAGTCCAAACACCGAGCATTTTCAGTAAACATTATTTCTGAATTTCTGAAATTATGCTCCTGATACAGGTTTTTCAAAGGGGAAAACAATAGTTGGTCTGGGGCAATCTGAACTTTTGACCCTGGCATCCAGGGCCCAATTAGCTACGTATTAACTAATTTTTGGGACCGCAGTGGTTTAATGATGAGCTTGAAGACCAGAAATTCAGCAGGTCAACAGTTCATGGGCTGCACGATAGAGTGAGTGCCCATCCTATGTCCCAGCTCCTGCCATCCTAACAGTTCAAAGGCAAGAAATTGCAAGCAAATAAATAGGTACCACTTCGACAGGAACGGTAACAGTGTTCTGTGCACTCCAGTATCTACTCATGCCTGCCACGTAACCAGGGAAATGTTTGCAGGAAATGTAAACGGATATGAGCCCCACCCACTAGAG